>JAWXYG010000001.1:59591799-64391799 GCA_034222035.1 Acacia crassicarpa
TTCGTGTTCGTAATAACATGGTTCTTAAAATGTCTTTTGAGTAATTATGTTAAAAACATATTTAACTTGAGAGAGAATTTTAAGTGGATAGAAAGAAACTTGTAACGATTAATTAATACTCCAAATTAACAAAACTAACATTGAATACGGTGTCCGGTGATTGCATGGTCTACAAACAAAATAGGGGATTAGTAATTATAGGTTGGCCTTTAATTTACTGTTTTGCACTTGTGTGGTAAGTTTTTTTCAATCAAATCTTTAGTTAATAATTAATATTAACTCGTTTAATCAATTAACTGCGTCTAAGTGAACATATAAAGTTAGTGCTCAATTGAGTTATTGATTACGAGCCATCATGATAATATTAATGATACTTATCACTATTTCATATGCACTAGTTAAGTTACAAGTATAAACATAATTTTTTACCTATCTATTTTAGTTCTAAAATTTCCAAAGACGCAAAGAGAAAGATCAATTGAGAAAAATGTAGGCATGCATATCAAAATGACTCATTCAATTATCTTTAGGAAAATTATAATAAAGGATCTGTAGGAAAAAAATATTTATTGAGAAGGACCATAAAAATTGTAATTATTTAAAAGGACCAAATGCAAAAATATAAAATTAAAAATACTAAAATGCCTCTAAGGAAATCTTATTCATCCCCTCATAAATTCTCTCTCATTCTATTGTTAAAACTAATATAAAATTATAAATTTTAATAAATTAAAGAAAAGCTTTCTAAAATTTTCTTCTTCCTCAACTTTCATAGATATCTATGAAAAAAAATTACCCACTCTTCAATTTTTTCAAAATTATAATTTCTTAAAATAAAAAAAAATTAATTAAAAATATATTTATATAATTTTAGTCAAAATTAAGGTCTTTTATAATTTACAATATATCTTAAACCAAAAGAGTTTATATGATTTATTTTTATTTTAGAAGAAATTTTTGTGGTCTAAAAATTGATTTAATGTTAATAAAATAAAAAAGAAATCTATTATATCTTGAAAAAACAAAAATGAGTTTATTTTTTATTTTTATAAAAAGTGCTTAATTGATATTAGCATTTATACTTGCTAATATAAATATGGCAACTTGATGATATGTTTCTTAATTAAATTATCTATTGACTATATGTGTGTATGTATATTTTGCATATAATACATTGAAAGCTATTGGTGGCTCAATGACTACCAATTTTTTTTGGAAAAAGTGGTGATTCAAACCCCCACCCCCACCACTCGAAAAATTTATTCTCACCGAAGCTCGGCAATGGTAATATTTTTTAATATATATATATATGAGTGCAATTTGATCATTTTTTTTTTAATTTTAAAAAAGATAAATTAAGCCAAACATCTCTTTAATATTAATGTATATTTGAATCACCTTTTTATCTTTTAACATTTTTAAAGTTGTTCTTGGAAATTTTCTCCTTTATTTATTCACACTATTTATCAGGGGAGGAAGTTTTATTTTTTTCCCTTCTCCCGCCAAAAATGGGAGGGCATATTGGGCTTGGAGAAGCGTCCAATCTTTAAAAGAACGAGGGGGTCAAGGAGGAGGGCAGAGAATGCGGAGAGAACTTCGACCGGTAACATTTGATTTGAGACAATCCAGTTCCTTCCTCGTACCTCGCTCTCCCTCTCGCACTCCTTTGGCTTTAGATTTTTAGGTTTTTTTGGCTAGTGGAAGAGAAAAAGGATGGTTCTTTCGGAGGTTGAATTCAATCGGCTTTACAAAATCAGGAAGACTGTAATGCAGATTCTAAGGGATAGGGGTTATCTTGTTACAGACTATGAGATCAACATGAACAAGAATGAGTTTAGGGATAAATACTCTGAGAACATGAAAAGGGAGGACCTTCTTATCAATAAAGCTAAGAAAGATAATAGCTCTGACCAGGTATTCTCTCATCTATTTCTTCAACCTCTTTTAGAAGATTTTCTTTTGCATAAAATCATCCTATTCCACTGGAGTTGAGGCCAGTGTTTGAAGTTTCTTTTTAAATTTTGTTTAGTGCTGCATTTTATGCATGGTGCTAAGGTATTACTCCAACCAGAGGAGTAGATTAAGGTTGGTTAATATGATATCTTTTGTGTAAAATACTTTAATCATCTTCTTTAATTTCCTCTCTCACTCTCCTCTTTGGTTCTTGTTGAGAGAATATCAATAGGGTTATTTTGGGAAAAAATTGATAAATATGTGAAATATTTATTGCATTTAAGACTAACATCAACCCCCTCATACCAGAGGAGTAGTTACCTAGAAATTGTCATGAATAACAATGAGTCTGTTGGTTGGTATTGATAGGAAGCCACTATATCACTATAGAGATATGATGTATCTTTGTAATTGTGAAAGATAGAGAAGAGAGATATAGAAAGTAGAGAAATGCAAGGGAAATCAAGAACAGAAAGTAGAGGGAGACAGAGGTGGAGGGAGAGAACAAGAGAGGAGTCAGAGAGAATTGAGAGAGAGAGAGAGAGTTTCTGGATAGTTGCGCACTGAATGTTCATTCATCAATAATCTGCATAATACAATGAGTTAGGGCCCTATTTAAAGATAAAAGACTTAACTAACGAGCATCGAAACTAACTAATGGTTCCTTGGTCTAACGGCTATTTTCCTAACTAATTAACCTACTTTTTATATTTAATTATTATCATACGAGACAGTCCATATGTAATTGGTTGAAATGATTTGAATGTTATTGTGTTTCCATTTTTCTTTACCAATTGGTCGTAGTACAGATGAAATGGAAAAGCACTGCATTATTCGGATCCTTCTCACCACATAACATGGTGGCCATCTCATAAATCAGAAATTTATGGGTGCAGTTCAAAATGTCGAAGAGAATAGAAAGAAACTTCACAGTGTTGCACAACTCATAGATCCTTTCTCTGTTCAACAAAAGTCCTTTGAACTTGACCCCATGTGCTTGGACAGCCGCCTAAACACCACATGTTCCAATTTCATGTTGGACGAAGATCATAATTATTTCTGAATCAACCCAGTTTACTTGAGATGCAGACCCTTCACCTTATTCCCTGTTGTCTGACTGGCATTATATGTTATAGTCTCGTTGTAAAAAAAAAAAAAAAAAGTTCTACAACCACGGAACTATACTTTGCATGTTGAATGCTTAATTTCTAGGTTCATAATTCACATGATGCAGGCTGTAATTTTGCACAATATTTGGATGGGATAGCACATGGAAAATGTCTATTCTTTCCTTTTTTGGATTTAATTATTCATTTGTTTCGTTTGTACCAGATCTTTGTTTTCTTTCCTGAAGAATCTAAGGTTGGAGTTAAGACAATCAAGACATACCTTAACCGCATGAAATCAGAAAATGTTTCCAAAGCAATCTTGGTTGTTCAACAGAATATGACTCCCATTGCTCGGAGTTCTATTGCTGCAGTAAATTCAAAATTTGACTTGGAGGTTTTTCAGGTGATGTGGTTTAGCATTGTTGTGAGGAAAATTCTTTAGTGATAGCGAGTTTTAAATTCATTTCATTCTTTCTCTCTTTTGCATTGCCTCGCAAATCGTTAACTTTATTTTTGAACTTTGTGCTTGAGACCAAAACATGGTATTGGAGTCTCACAACTACAAAAGAAATTTAGATCTCCATTAAAAAAGGAAGAAGAAGAAAAGGAATAGGGGGACCTGGGGATCTTTGAAGTTCAAGAGTACAAGCTCAGGCATACCGAAGTTGAACGTTGTGACTTGTGCTTTTGAGAGATAGAAAACTCAAGCCCAAGCAAAGAGAAAACTGAACTGAAAAAAAAGAGGGAAAAAAAAAAGAGGGGAATGTTGAAAAATAGAAGTCCCGGATTTAAAAGTAATAAGAAAGATGTAGAGCATATGAGTTTGTGGCAATCCTTACCCTTAAGTTAAATACCCTTTACTTTCTTATTACTTTTAGATGTTGAACTTCTATTTTTGAACACAAACCACTGGCTCAGCCTATGTTTCTCATATTTGAGAAACAAATTTTTAATGCATCTTGTATTCAATGAATCTGCTTTCTTTTTTAATAATTTATGTTTATATGTTTGTATTCTTCATTTATTTTAATAGTAGCTCCATTGACACAGGAGGCAGAACTGCTGGTCAACATAAAAGAGCATGTTCTTGTTCCTGAACATCAGGTGCTAACTGACACAGAGAAGAAAACTTTGCTTGAGAGATATACTGTGAAAGAAACTCAGGTCAGTAGTTTAAAACTTGATTTTACACACTTATTTTAAGGTTGTCCTTGAAATGTAATTGTAAAGATTATAAATAAATAAACGGTCACTAAGTCAATAAGCTGCTAGTTAGTTAGGAGGGTAGTTAGGATATGATTAATAGCCGTTACTAGTTTAGTATTGCCTATTGCCTATATAAAGAGGGATCCTTCAGATATACTATTCGCGTTATGACTTGAATAATTCATAGTACTATTCAGCTATCTCTTTCTCATTCTGTTTCTTCTCTTTCACCAACGGTTAGTGTTCTAGCCTCTGATCTTGTGAGCGACTTCGTTCTCTCCTTGTTCAGCCACCATTTTCCTCTGTCAATCTCTTCTTATTTCTCTATTTCGTGAGGTTTTCTTGTGTGTGCAATGCAGGTTCCGTGGGAACCTAAAATTGATGAACCTTTGGTTATTTATTTTGCCCCTTCTTTGGCATTGTGGAACTTTTGGAGAGGTCCATGACGGCTGTGTTTTCCCCTGTTCTCCTTGCTGTCGGTGTGTGGTGTTAGTTTGGTTCTGTTCCTCACCTTCAAGGCCGTGCCGTTTTGCATTGCCAAATCTTTTCCGTTCTCCCTCAATTCAGTTTGTTGCGAGTTGTTGTTGGAAGATAAAAGACGCCAATGAGAGTCAGAATGGGAACAAGTCAGAACGGAAGTACATAGAGATAGTGATTGAAGATGGTTCTGGGTTTTGGTTTCTGGTTCTTTGGTATGAAAAAACTTTAAGAAATCTGCAGAAAGCAATTTCTATATCTTGTCTCGAGGTAAATTCTTGATAAGAGTCACTAATGTATAAATCATGAAGTACGTGAACAATAGGGAAACTTCTGTAATGATCTCATTATTGGTTTAATTATTGTTCATGACCTTTGCAAAAGTATTAGAGTTTGATTTTTTCTTCACGGAGATTGATGGTTAGTAATTTAGTGTTGTGAACATTTTGGGACAATTTAATTTTGTTTATATGAAACTGAATTATTCAATGTCAAACCCCCTAATGATTGAGAATATAATATGATCTTTCTTCAATTTCTTGGTTGAATCAGGTTGGAAATTGGGGGCTGTAGTTTAATTAATAAAGATTGAGAACTATAATAGAAGCTTGTTTTAATTTATTGAAGAGAAAATGGTAGAATATCGTTTGAGGTGATTTACATATCTTCAAAGAAGGCCATTAGATGAACCAGTGAGAAGGGTTAATCAAGCAGTATATAGTTCTTTAAAAAGGGCTAGAGGAAGATCGAAGAGAATACTTAATAAACTTTTATTAAACTCTGCTGGTTAATAATCTATTCAAAGATTTGGTTGTTGATAGAGTACAATGACTCATACAATCTATGTAGCAAACCACACCAAATAGGATAAGGTTATGTTGTTATAATAGTTGGTTTTAGTTTATACTAGGATTGGGGTAGTCTACGTAACTTGTGCTCTCGGTTACCAAAACCTTGTGGCATGGTAATATAAACTTGTTTATGTAAACTTGTGGACTGATAATGTTTGTTTCTTTCCTTTGTGACAGCTTCCCAGAATGCAGGTGACAGATCCAGTTTCAAGATATTACGGACTGAAGCGTGGCCAAGTTGTGAAGATAATCCGTTCAAGTGAAACTGCTGGACGTTATGTTACCTATCGATATGTTGTATAATTGGTGGGATATGAGATAAGGAATAATTAGGGTTTTATCTAAATATTTAGGGTTATTTTATTAAGATGATTTGAATAAGGATATTTTGAATATCCATTAGGTTAATTAGGATTTAAGTTAGATTTAGATTTTGAATTTGAATTATTATTCTTTCATTTTTTTCGGTGATGAATTATTATTCTTTTATTATTTCCTAAGCTGTACAAATAGAGTTTGGTTTTTCAATTATATTCCGCTTTTGATTATTGAATAAAAATTCCTCTTCTTCCCGCTCATTCTCTTCTCTCTCGTCCCCTTTCCTCCTTGTTTCACATCAAGAACTCTTTACTCCATTTATTTATGACATCAGCAATGTGCTTCATCAATTAATATTATTAAACAAATAGTTCATAACACAATCAAAGCAACTTCAGCAAAACATATCGAAAGCTCTCCGTTCTTGAATTTTGTAGTGAAAAATTGATCTTATTATTTAAAATCACTTTTGAAAGAAAGAAAATTTGTATTTCTAATTTTAAGAATATTTTAATGAGAATTGTGTTTGTAAATTATATGTAGAATTTGTATAACTATAAGTCTATTTGTAACATTTTAAAGAAACACTTTGTAACAAAAAGCATTTTTAAAGAAAGCCTTTGTAATGACATTGAATCCATCCTACTCCTTTCAATCTCCAATCCACACTGTTTGTATAATCACTCACTCCCTCACACAAATATAAACTTATATTCATTAATTCTTAGAATCCAAATTTCAAGATGTTACAAAATTAACGTCAATAAATTATATAAACATTTAATTCCCACACAAATTTAAAGCTTAATCACCCCTAACACTCAAAGTTAAAAATGTGGATCTTATAGTTTAGGAAGCTTTTTGAGTGATTTTGGAAGGTTGAGGCAAGAGAAGGGAAGTGGGAATTAGCCTCTTATGGGAACTGGATTCTGAAGGCTATCCCATCTGGACCGTCTAGATGGTATCTAGATGGTCCAAATTTAATTTTTTAGTTTGGTTATTTTTAAATGAAAAAAATTATTTTTTGAAAAAATGTTAGTTAGGAGATTATCTTTATTTTAGGTTCTTTACCAATTAAAATAATTTTTTTAAAAAAAAATCAAAAGTAAAAAAAATAAATTTGAACCGTTCAAATGGGATAGGTTCCCCTGCCTATCCAAAGATGGGTAAGGAAACCGGTTTTGCACCTTATGCCAATTGATGCAAAATGGAGAAGGGGATGGGAGAAGAGAGAGGAAGAGAGCAAGAAGCGGGGTGAGAGAGATTCAAGAAGAGAGAATTTCGTAGAGGAAGCAATTGCTGTTCTTCTTCAAACATTTAAAGGCGTCCAAAGCAATTGAGTTGAGGTAGTATGTATAAGCCTCAACCTAACCCTAAGAATGAATAACATAATATTATAGAATGAAATTACAATAAATCAAAATTGATGACAGAACATTCTTGAATGCATTATGGCATAAGCTTGAATTCTCCCTCTCTTTATGTGTTATGGCATAAGAAAAATTGATAAAATAGATATTTAATTGTTGAATAAAATAAATAATTTTCTTTAGATATCTATTTGTTCAATAAAATACATAATTTTCTTTAATTTGTATATCCCAACATACTTTATGTGATTTAAAAGAAAAAGAACCCATCCTTTTTTCTTTGATGTTCCAATCACCTCCTCATTTTTCATTATTGAACTATTGGAATGCTGGGCACAGTTGAGTTTGTTATTTTGCGCACCTGAGCTGAGTCAGTATCCCTCTATCAATCTCACTACAACAGATAGTTCTGTTGTTTTAAGTAGAGTGGAAAATTCTTCTTCTAGTTCAACTGTGCTGATATGATCATATTGTTAATATACCTCCAAATCTTCATCTATCTATCTATATATGCAAATGTATGGTTTGATTTATGAACCCAGAACTCGGTTCAATAAATGCCATAATAGGGAAAGCCTTATTGTAAATCAAGTTTTGTTTATCGAATTGCATTTTGGCAATTGCGTTTTGGGAGTCTTCAAGGCTTCAACCGTGGAACTGACTAGAAAACGGGAAAGAGAGTGTTTTCAATCAATAAGAACATCATTAACAATTTCATCAATTACATCAAAGCAGAAAATTGAATGCTCTTCCTTAAAATGTTTTATAGCATCAAAGATATTAAAATTGACAAGAATATCATCAAACTCAATCGAAAGAGTACCAAAATACATATCTATCTTGATCCTAGATGTTTTAAGAAAGGTCTCTCTAGAATGATTGGAGATCTATGTTAGGAGATTCATCCTCTATCTCTAAAATGTAAAAGTCAACATGAAATATCAATTCATTTACTTTGATTGGCACATCTTCAACTAAACCAGCAGGATGAACATTACTTCTATTAGCTAACTAAATAACAACACCAGTAGCATGCAAAGGACCAATACCAAGAGATTTATAAATAGATGTAGACATGATATTAATAGAAGCACCAAAGTATAGCATGCAATCATCAAATCCATCCAATAATGTAAGAGATAGAAAACGTCCCTGGATCTTTGCACTTATGAGGCATGGGATGGATGAGTGCTGACACATTCTGGTTTAAGCTCACACGTTCGGTCCCCTTCAATCGCCTCTTGTTGGTACATAATTCCTTCAGAAACTTGGCATATTTGGGAATCTGCTTGATTTCATCTAAAAGAGGAATGTTCATCTCATATTTTCTGAAAGTCTCAAGATTGTCTTTCTCTTGTGCTTTATCTACCAACTTGTTGGATTGAAGGGCTCTTTGAGGGAAGGGAAGATGAATAGGAATGTCAGGTTTGTCTTCCCCTGCTTCATTGCATCTTTGTTTTCAGAGTCAATTTCACTTTTTTTTTTTTGATGTGGATTCAGTCATATCTGTAGCTGGTTTAGGCTTTCCAATAAAATACATAATTTTCTTTAATTTAGGAATGAAGATAAGAAATATAAATGTTATATTAACGAACTTCTTTAATATAAATAAATTAGATAAATATATAATATGTTAAAGATTGGTATGTAGTATATGAACGATCTATGATAGATCTATCTACGTAAGCAAGTGATTCTGAACTAACAAACGGTCTATTGACTATAAACCTATAGTCTCAGACTAAAAAATTAATAACAGTAAAATTAGACCCCATGCAATTAATTAAGGGAAAATTAAAATAAAGGACCTAGATAAAATAATATTTAATTAGAAGGACCATGTAATTGAAATTATTAAGGATGACGAAAATAAGTTTAAACGTACTAAATTATCCTTCAAATTCTCAGTTGCTTTCCCAACGCAGAAAACAAAGAACAAAGCATTTTTTTCCCTCCTCCCATGAATATCAAGGTGGGGCTATTTGGGAATCCAGTATTGAAAGTTAAAAACAGCGATATTTGGAAGGAAAAGAAATCCCTCCCCACTTAGGGCCGCTCTTGCTTAAAAATATCTCGAGTGTAGATCTATTGGCGTTATCATTGAGATCCCATTGTTAGGTGCATTAGCTGGTACCTTTCATTCATTTTGTTAGTGCTCCTTCACGTTTCTCTTCTCTCCTTTGATCATCCGAATCCTGCTTCTATACATACACTTATGACTGATACAACATTATTATTAATCCTAATTTTCAAACAACAAATAAACTGTAACACCCCAACTTTTCTAAAGCATTTTCGAAATTATTTGATCAGAGTTCAAAATAATTTAACCAGAGTTGAGCAACGAAATGATTTTAAATACAAAGTAACTGATATTCAACCACTGTAGTGTACTGGTTTGTTGATACAAAGAGTTCGAAAGACTATACATATCTACAGGACTTTCTCCAGCTAGTCCTTCTGCCTGCTGCTTACCCTTGTTTCTGTTTCTGTTCACTCCGAAAATCCTGAAACTACAGTAAGAGCTGAGGTTCAATACCCATTGAACCTCAGGTAACGGTTAACCTCATGCTTATGTATCAAATATGTATGATAGATATTCATGTCAAAACAGCAATAATCACATACATTATTCTCATATTCACATAATAACATAACACAGCCACTGCAATATGCATGTTATTATAGTCTGCACTATTCACCAGTGCCACGGTGTACATCCGTGTCCTCAGCGCTAGGAAAACATAACGGCGTTATCAAGACTATAACCCGTATCAAGTTGTATGTGTATGATCAATTTTCAAAAACAGAATTTCAGACTATCTATCACATATAAGCATACCATAAGCATCAGAGTTAAGGTTACAATACGCGTCCGTACCTTCCTTCCACGTGAATAGTAAATTACTATTCATGTATACGGCACTATTCATGTATACGGCACTATTCACGTATACGGCACTATTCACGTATCCCCAAACTTCCTTTGAATCTGACTCCGGAATCCTCGGATATCCTATAATATCATTTTTATCAGTGACCATTAATTTTCAGCATTTGCGGAAACTATGTTGGATATTCACTATTCATGTGAATAGTACCAGTAAAAATATTTTTACCGTGCCGGTAAATATTTTTTACTGTGCCAGTAAATAATATTTACTGTCCAAGGATAATTCTTTTCTGATGTGACAGATCAGACTAAGCTGCAGCCACAGAGCATACTCAGAAAAACTCTATCTGGCATTTCTACTATAATTACCAAAAGAAACTACCAAATATTAAGACTAGAGACCAAAGAACTTACCCTTGAAGTTCCTGCTCATTCTCTCCAGCTTCAAGAACTTTACTCTAAACTCTCTCTCTAACTCTAAGAATTCTCACTCTTCTCTTAAACTCAACTGTTGTTCTCTGAGTTTGGTGTGAAGAAAATGAAGAAATGAAGCTTCTATTTATAGTGTTGGAAAATGGGTCCTTAAGCGTAATTTCTTGTTTTTGGGTCATTTGCGTAATTTTTCAAAATATTAAAAAAATAAAAAAAATGGCACACGAGGTGCACCTCGTGGCTGTTTTTTTTTTATTATTTTAATAATTTAAATAGTATTTTTTTTTTACTGATAAAATCCCTTGTTCGGTGTTCTGATCGCGTGATCTTTTGCAAAATTTCAAAAATCCGGAAGCACAGCCCTGAAGCTCTATTCTTCCTCTTTAAAAATATCTGGGTCAACTGAATTTTTGACCTCATTCAGGGTATTTCGTAATCTGTCAAAGATTTTAAGTCGGACACTGCCGGTAACAGAAATTACTTCGGGTGACACCATCTTCGAGACAAAAATTCACTGATTCATAATATGTGCAGTTGTTAACTACTTAGTTCAAGGATTTTGAGTTATAATTTATTTTCAAAAATAGGGTCTAATAGTCCTCCGAAAATAGGCTAATTTTCTAGTCTTTAGGTCCAAAATTCAGGATGTTACAATTCTCCCCCTGTTCAATAAATTTCGTCCTCGAAATTTGAACATATAAACTCAAAAGGTTATCTAGACCTCTAATATACTTCTTCTTTATACATGCTTATCTAGCATACATCCTACTATTCAATGCTCCATTAAACTGGGAACATTTTACAAATGCTCCATTTCATTTTCTATAATTCAACCTCTTCCTTTGTACTAGCATGCCAACTAGTGATCCAGGAAAAATTCTATTTTCTGGGTTTGTCTATCACTCCAATTCTCTTAATTCTGGTACCAAGTATCATCATAGATACTATTCTCATCATCATTTCAAATCTTCGGATTCTCTCCGGTTCATCTAATATTATTAGAAAGTCACCCTTCCCAAGATTACTATCACCTTAGCACGCTTACGCTTCAAAATCCTATTTTCAAATGTCAATTCCGACATCTTGAGTCAGCTGCACATCTAAGACAGATTTCTTAGATAAATGTGCGTATAAACGTCCAAACTTATTTTCTTGAAAACACAGCTAGCAATAAATGCCATAGCGATTTCTGTCTGCAAAGGTCTAGGAAACTGCGACCCCTAACGGTGGCTAGGGTGCACTAGGGTGCGGTGCCATAAAATTTTCCGCATAACAACAAAGTCTGCACTATTCTGAGCCAACGACAGATGAGAATCCGATGCTGCTTAACAAAATCTAGACGTTGCTAGCCCAGCTATAAATCGAGTAAAGAAAGAGTAAATGTTTCACGTTCTCTCAAACTTCACAAAATATTCATTTCCTCTCCGATCGTAATCTTCACTATAACCTTCCACATTATCCTTAAACATGGCCGGTTCAAGTAACTCTATTCCAGTCTCCGATTCATTCAACCCTTTCTTTCTTGAAGCCTTACTTCATGACTATCAGACTAACATGTTGTCTGATTTGTCAAACAATGCATCATACCCTTATTCTTCTTTATTTCCCCAAAATCCCGTAAGTATGAACGTTCATCCATCTGCCTCAACGATTAACATTCCTACTCCTCCTCCAAGGATACAAGATTCTATTTTTACAACTACTAACAGAAAGGAATCTGAAGCAGGTCCATCAAGGCGACCTGTCCAAAGGTGTCGTAATGTGGCAGAACTTATGGAGTCTACGGTACCTTCTCAACCAAGGAATCCTGCTTCTACCTTGACTGAGACTACTAATCCATTTTCATGTGGTTGCTGCCATGTTCTACGAGAGATTATTCATACCAATGGACTTCAATACCATAAACTTGAAGTTCATGGGAGGATTGGTATGATATGCCACGCTGTCTTTCACCAGGACGTACAAGGAGGTTCTTCCAGTCCTCAAGTATTTGACTTTGGTAAGAAGAATTTAGATGATGTCAAACATTTTCTAGAAAATTATTGTTTGAATCAAAAATCTTTAGGGTATGTCCTGGTGTCGGATCCCCTATCAGCCTACTATGAGGCCCTCTGTGTTGGTTTGGAATGGACTAAAAATCAAAATGAACTCCCTAATAGTTCATTTCCAACCAATACAGAAAATATATCCAATAAAGGAAAAGAGCTCATGGTTGTAAATAATAATCCTTCAGTCCCCATACCTAGTAATCCATACCGATCAAGAGCTGAACAAAATATTAGAGCTGCATCAATGTCAATAGATGATCTTAGAGACTTCTTCCATTTACCTCAACAAGAAGCGGCTCAACAAGTTCGTCTATGCAAAAATGTTCTAATGAAAATATGCCATAGGGGAGGAATAAAGCATTGGCCGTATGTAAAAATTCGAAGCACTATGAAGCAAATAGCTAGATTGAGAAAAACAATGTCTTCTGATGGTCCTCTCTCAAGTGCAGCCGCTCAGGAAGAAATTAATAGACTTAAACTTGAGATAGTCGAAGCTTGCGGTGGGATTGTACCAACTGTTGTTCTTGATGCTTGAATTAATATAGTCTACTCTTCTTAGCCTTCTTGCTAATGTTTGTAATCTCTTATTCTAGGATTCATAAGGATTTTCGAGTTTTCCTGCCAAACTCAGCTTTATCTTATTAAATTCAAACTTAAGCCAGTTATTCTGTATAATCAAGACTATGTCCGTATTCTGTTATGGTATTGTCATCTGTTACTCATATAAATTAGCTAGGTAAGTGTAAATCTATCGAAAATCTCTTCATACTTTTTACAACGGCAACAAAATGAATAACCATCAAATAGGGGCTTAGTCTTTCAATCACTTTTCTAGACACCAATAAAAATATTCATCCCCTAGAAAGTAATTTTGGGCCTACAGAATCCAATATTCAAAAAATTTTCTTGTCTCATTTTCAAATTTTCAAACATGAAAAATTTTCCGTGGTTTCAGTACATTTCACAATCTGCACTATACCACAAAGTAATAGTGCTATAACATTTTTAAATTTAATCGCTGCCATCACAAATTCGTGAAAACATTTTTCACTGCCGGATCATTTTCAAAAACTTTTATTACCGGCACATATCTTTGAGGGAGCTAATTTATTTCACAAAATTTTACAATTGAGAGTACACACCATCATTTTAACCATTTGGTATAGTGAGCGCCTTCTCCCAATCCCCAAATCCAGTTTTAACAGTATTATCAACAATGTGGGAGAACCTCCGCCCCTTTCTCAGGAGACCCAGTGTTCAGACTGGCACATAAAGTAGCAACCCTATCTAGCGGAACTCAGTCCAGTCATAGACAGTCAGGTTGTACTAAACAAAACATATGCCCTCGGCAAAGTGTTATGGATTGGGTGCGTTCACTGTTGGTGCGATTTCCATTTTCTCAAACAAAATCCCTCCAAAAACTTTTTGTTCAAAGAGAACATTTATCAAAGGCCAGCGATTTCAAACGTTTTAAAACATCTGGCAGACCCAGCAAACTGTGTACATCTACAACAGCTTCTGTCCTTCCAGTTTTGTACTGACTTTACCACAACATAGTTGAAAACTCAGTTTCAAACTCTGGGTTCTAACAAAACCGTTTGTACAAGACAACATCATAACCATCACTGTGGTCTCAAATTCTGTTGAAAAATATTTCATTTGAAAACTCGATTTCACAAATTTGAAAGTAAACTCCGAAAATTTCAAAATAGCAGGTGCATTGGTAAGTTCAAAAATTCAATTTTTTTTTAAAACCTTACTTAGGAATCAGACAACTAACATTAGAAGGTCATCACTAATTACACGTATTCGGACCTCTTTCCTTGGCTACTCAAACCATATGTATAATGCTTAGTTTGTTCTACTTAACTCATCTGGCTATTCCAAACTTTGCCCGTTATCCTCGGGTTTTACAAGCTTTTTGGGACACTTCTCGTATTTGTTGTCTAACAATATGTACTATATAGCATTGGAGTAAACCATGGTGATATACTAGATTACTTAAACCTTCACTCTGGGGAACCTATTCGATGTGAGACTCATTATAATTTACTTACCTTGAGAACTGATGCACTGGTAACTGTAACATCCTGAATTTTGAATCTAATATCTTGAACATAAACCTATTTTGGGAAGACTAGTAGGCTCTATTTTTGGAAAGTGATAAATTTGAAATCAGTATTTTGTGGGCCCCGTGAATAGTATTTACTATTCACGTATACGTTTTTACTATATACAAATACGTATTTAAAAAAAAATATATATATATATATATGTTATTCGCAAATACGTATTTAATACTTGAAATTTGTGAAATATGAATAGTGTTCACTATTCACAAATACGTATTTACTATTTAAAAATACGGTATTTACTATTTATAAAGACGTATTCACTATTTGAAAATACGTAGGACCCACGTCAAAAATAATTCATCTTCAGCCGCCTCTCCTTGTGCTTCTCGTGGGAAGTTTTAAAAAAATCACGCGGGACCCACTCAATAATAATTAGAATAATATTATATTATTAAATTTACTATTTGCACAGTAATTTACAAATTTAAATATTAAAATAATGAAGAAAATTTTGAAACGGCAGAAGCGCAGCAGCCCACGAGGAAAATGTTTTTATATTATATAATTTTATAATTTTGTGAAAATTACGCCTAAGGACCCATTTTCCAACTATAAATAGACCTTTCATTTCATTTCATTCTTCACAACTCCTAGAGCTATTTAGAGAGAGGAAGAGAAAGAGAGAGTAGAGAGATAATTATTTGAGAGTTTTTTTTAGAAGCTTGTCGGTGATTTGGGAATTAGCAAGTACCAGGTAACTCTGAATATTCTTCCTTATACTTGTGAATTATGTATGATTATAAATTTGTTTGTTTACTATTTTGGCAAGAATATTTAGAAAATATTTATGGTTTTAAGATCTGGTGTGGGAACTTTGATTTGCAAATCTGCAGAGGTACTATTTATACGTACGTTACTATTCACGTATACCGTATTCACTATTCATTTTTACTATTCATGTATACTGTATTTACTATTCACGTATACCATATTTACTATTCACACCGTATTTACTATTCATTTTACTATTCACGTATACCGTATTTACTATTCACGTATACCGTATTTACTATTCATAATACTATTCACGTATACATACCGTATTTACTATTCACGTATACATACCGTATGTACTCTTCATTTTTACTATTCATGTATATATATCGTATTTTACTATTCACATATACGCATAGTATTCACTATTCATAAATACGCATATTGATGTATAAAACTTTATGGTATAATAATGCATTATTTTGAGTGAACATATTCATCATGGCGGTTGTATTATGATGGGTGGAGTAAGGAGGGATTTGAATGATAAGAATGATTTATGCCACCACTCGGTGCACAGTGGATGGTACTTGTTTCAGGGCCCCATCTTCCATGTTTTCCTCTGGCCGGGATTTCATTGGAGTTGTGGGACATGTGACACCTCCTTAGTTATTTTAAAGGAGGGGAGCCATAGTCCAGATTTAAGCTATATACCTTTGGCCGGGTGTATCTTAAGTTTTGGTGAGCTTGGAACAATTCAGTCAAATGAATGAGTTTCTATTGGACTATGTGTTAGCCTATGGCTCCAGTCTGCGGTATAAGGGAGGTGGTGATATAAGGGAGGCTGCATACTGCATAGTGCATTTCTGAACAGTTCAAGAATTTGATATGATGATGAATATTCTGTAAAGACATGAGATGAGAACTTTTGAGATATATATGTTTTAATACCTTCTATATTGATGACTATTAGTATAAATTATTTTGTATGATAAATTATGGAATCTATATATATATTTGAAATCAGCCCATATCTTTTTGTCATATATTATTTGCTCGTGTACGGTAGAAATATTTAGTAGTTACTGAGATGTGTAATCTCACCCCATATTAACATTTTTCAGGTGAATAACTTAGTAGAGATCAAGGGAATGCACCCATGGAGTGAGCTTTGTAGGCTCTTCTGTACTCCTTTAGTTTATGTTGTGTTATTTTATTTGCCATGAACCTAAAAGACTTCCGCATTTTAAAATAACTCTTATTTATTGGATTTATTTTGGCCCTGTATAAATGGATTTCTACCTTTGGCCATATTGTAAATATGTGTTTGAGTGTTGAATATCCTATATTTGGAGGTGTTACTATTATTTTGGCCAAGATTTTGGTATTGAAAATGAGGCGTTACATTTTTGGTATCAGAGCAAAGGTTCTGGCCAATCTGTAAATTTCCTATCAGTTTTCTAAATAAAATTTTGAGGTCATGGCAAATTAAATATCATAACATGTGCATTTTCCTTTATAGCTTTGGATTCTTTTTACCAATTTTCTTGTGACATTCATGATAGGAGAAGAATGGGTTAATCAAAATATTCAAGTGATTGATAATGAGGATTTATGATTTGAGGATGTGATTGAGATTAAATTTCAGAGCTGCGTAGCGGAAGTTGGTAAGTAGAAAATTTATTGAATATTGGATTCTGTAGGCCCAAAATTACTTTCTAGGATGAATATTTTTATTGGTGTCTAGGAAAGTGATTGAAAGACTAAGCCCCTATTTGATGTTTATTCAATTAGTTGCCGTTGTAAAAAAAGTATGAAGAGATGTTCGCTAGATTTTCACTTACCTAGCTAATTTATATGAGTAACAGATGACAATACCATAACAGAATACGGGCATAGTCTTGATTATACAGAATAACTGGCTTAAGTTTGAATTTAATAAGATAAAGTTGAGTTTGGCAGGAAAACTCGAAAATCCTTATGAATCCTAGAATAGAGATTACAAACATTAGCAAGAAGGCTAAGAAGAGTAGACTATATTAATTCAAGCATCAAGAACAACAGTTGGTACAATCCCACCGCAAGCTTCGACTATCTCAAGTTTAAGTCTATTAATTTCTTCCTGAGCGGCTGCTCTTGAGAGAGGACCATCAGGAGACATTGTTCTTCTCAATCTAGCTATTTGCTTCATAGTGCTTCGAATTTTTACATAAGGCCAATGCTTTATTCCTCCCCTATGGCATATTTTCATTAGAACATTTTTGCATAGACGAACTTGTTGAGCCGCTTCTTGTTGAGGTAAATGGAATAAGTCTCTAAGATCATTAATTGACATTGATGCAGCTCTAATATTTTGTTCAGCTCTTGATCGGTATGGATTACTAGGTATGGGGACTGAAGGATTATTATTTACAACCATGAGCTCTTTTCCTTTATTGGATATATTTTCTGTATTGGTTGGAAATGAACTATTAGGGAGTTCATTTTGATTTTTAGTCCATTCCAAACCAACACAAAGGGCCTCATAGTAGGCTGATAGGGGATCTGACACCAGGACATACCCTAAAGAATTTTGATTCAAACAATAATTTTCTAGAAAATGTTTGACATCTTCTAAATTTTTCTTACCAAAGTCAAATACTTGAGGACTGGAAGAACCTCCTTGTACGTCCTGGTGAAAGACAGCGTGGCATATCATACCAATCCTCCCATGAACTTCAAGTTTATGGTATTGAAGTCCATTGGTATGAATGATCTCTCGTAGAACATGGCAGCAACCACATGAGAATGGATTAGTAGTCTCCGTCAAGCTAGAACCAGGATTCCTTGGTTGAGAAGGTACCGTGGACTCCATAAGATCTGCCATATTACGACATCTTTGGACAGGTCGCCTTGATGGACCTGCTTCAGATTCCTTTCTGTTAGTAGTGGTAAAAATAGAATCTTGTATCCTTGGAGGAGGAGTAGGAATGTTAATCGTTGAGGCAGATGAATGAACGTTCATACTTACGGGATTTTGGGGAAGTAAAGAAGAATAAGGGTATGATGCATTGTTTGACAAATCAGACAACATGTTAGTCTGATAGTCATGAAGTAAGGCTTCAAGAAAGAAAGGGTTGAATGAATCGGAGACTGGAATAGAGTTACTTGAACCGGCCATGTTTAAGGATAATGTGGAAGGTTATAGTGAAGGTTACGATCGGAGAGGAAATGAATATGTGGAGGTTTTGTGAAGTTTGAGAGAACGTGAAACATTTACTCTTTCTTTACTCTATTTATAGCTGGGCTAGCAACGTCTATATTTTTTTTAAGCAGCATCGGATTCTCATCTGTCGTTAGCTCAGAATCATGTAGATTTTGTTGTTATGCGGAAAATTTTATGGCACCGCACCCTAGTGCACCCTAGCCACCGTTAGGGGTCGCAGTTTCCTAGACCTTTGCAGACAGAAATCGCTATGGCATTTATTGCTAGCTGTGTTTTCAAGAAATTAAGTTTGGACGTTTATACGCGCATTTATCTAAGAAATCTGTCTTGGATGTGCAGCTGACTCAAGATGTCGGAATTGACATTTGAAAATAGGATTTTAAGCGTAAGCGTGCTAAGGTGATAGTAATCTTGGGAAGGGTGACTTCCTAATAATATTAGATGAACCGGAGAGAATCCGAAGATTTGAAATGATGATGAGTTGTGCCAATTAACCCGAGAGCATTCTTCACTCTCTGAGTATCCAAAGAACTCTATGAATTTGTCACAGATAATTCAAAGACTAAGGTTTTTGGATAAACATGTTGGAAGATCGATGGAAAGGTATGAAATGGTGATCCTTAGGAATGCCAGTAAGATGTTAGAATGAATATAGTAAATGTTGAGGATAGGCTTTAATTTAATCTAAGCTGAAATAGAACTTAAGAACGAAATGAGCCGTTGTGATATTGCAGGTTGAGGTAGAATTAGAACCTTGTGAATGCTGCTGAGGTTGTAGATAGTCTTCGTATAATCCAAGAATTAGATTAGGAATTGTGAATCATGATCTTAGTATGTATAATGGGTATTTTTGGGGAAACACGAATTATCAGTTGATATTGAGGTTATAAGAATCAAATTGTAAACTTGACTATTAATGTCTGGGAATATTTGAGAATAGACTTGAATTCAATCTGAGTTAAGATAGTATGTCTAATTATGAAAGTATGAAATCCGGTGATTTATGTTACAATATTAGTATGTTATTTGGGTGTGATTAATAGATAACTATGAGAGGAACAGATGATATTTAGTATATGTCTTTGAGATACTAAGGATTGAATTCGAATCATGTGATACCAACATGTATAAGGTGTTCAGAGATTGCCAACTGTTTAACTAGCATAGGAAATGATCTTGATAATAGAATCTTTCTTTAGAAATAATGAATTGAGTGTTTCATGGATGAGTTGAGTAGAATAAGTTGGAACCTGGAATGTATTCGGAGTTGGTGACTATTTAAAATAGTTGCTAGGTCCCTGAGTATTTGAATTTTGAACTTACCAATGCACTTGCTGTGTTTGGAAATTTTTACGCAATATTTACAACAGGATTTAAGACCAGTTTGTAATCGACATTTATAAACTATGATGTCTCATGGAATGAATCCTTGCGAAATTCGAACAAGAATTGACTTTTACATTATGATTGTGGTGGAAGGTGTACAAGCTAGAAGAGGTTGGAAACTGTTGTGGATATACTTAGTTTGCGGAATCTTGCCAAATGTACTTGTTTTTGAATTACTTGCCATTGGTGAAAGCTAGATTTAGTAAGTAAGTGTTTTCTTAAACTTGAATTGAGGAAGCACGGGTATAGGATAGACGAGCAGAGGCTTGAAGCGGTAAGACCCGTTGAGCTAGTTTGCATATGGTGGTATCTCTAGGCTATAAGACTTATGTGCCTAGTATTGTGTTTGTTGCCTATCATGGTAACATTAGACCTGTATGTCTAAAGTTTATCTTAAGGTTGGCAGAATAATCAGATTATATCATGTTGTGGTTATTATGGCCTGAGGGTAACTTCTTAAGCTGTAAGATCTGAATATCCAGTGTCGTGGTAATACAATGAAATAAGCAGAAAGGAAGAATGAACTGGCCTGTGAGGCCAGTGTAACCAAGCGCTCAAATAAGGAACTAGTGGATCCTGTGTCTGAATATTACTTTGGGTACAGGATGAACGAAAATTGTGTTGTGTGCTTGGTGAGCATGTTTGGGAAAGAGATAGGACTTAGGGATAATATGATATATAAAGCTGAGTCGGAGCGGATTGTTGATGCGGGGGATAAGCAATTGAGGAACAAGGATATTAGCTTGTAAAGGTTGTGTGTAAAGGAATGGCTCCCGGAGATGCTACTTGGGAAACGGAGGAGAGCATGCGACAAACCTATCCTCATTTATTTAAATAGGTTAGAATTCTTATTATAGCGAAATTTTGAGGGCAAAATTTTCTTTTAGGAGGGGAGAAATGTAACATCCTGAATTTTGAATCTAATATCTTGAACATAAACCTATTTTGGGAAGACTAGTAGGCTCTATTTTTGGAAAGTGATAAATTTGAAATCAGTATTTTGTGGGCCCCGTGAATAGTATTTACTATTCACGTATACGTTTTTACTATATACAAATACGTATTTAAAAAAAAATATATATATATATATATGTTATTCGCAAATACGTATTTAATACTTGAAATTTGTGAAATATGAATAGTGTTCACTATTCACAAATACGTATTTACTATTTAAAAATACGGTATTTACTATTTATAAAGACGTATTCACTATTTGAAAATACGTAGGACCCACGTCAAAAATAATTCATCTTCAGCCGCCTCTCCTTGTGCTTCTCGTGGGAAGTTTTAAAAAAATCACGCGGGACCCACTCAATAATAATTAGAATAATATTATATTATTAAATTTACTATTTGCACAGTAATTTACAAATTTAAATATTAAAATAATGAAGAAAATTTTGAAACGGCAGAAGCGCAGCAGCCCACGAGGAAAATGTTTTTATATTATATAATTTTATAATTTTGTGAAAATTACGCCTAAGGACCCATTTTCCAACTATAAATAGACCTTTCATTTCATTTCATTCTTCACAACTCCTAGAGCTATTTAGAGAGAGGAAGAGAAAGAGAGAGTAGAGAGATAATTATTTGAGAGTTTTTTTTAGAAGCTTGTCGGTGATTTGGGAATTAGCAAGTACCAGGTAACTCTGAATATTCTTCCTTATACTTGTGAATTATGTATGATTATAAATTTGTTTGTTTACTATTTTGGCAAGAATATTTAGAAAATATTTATGGTTTTAAGATCTGGTGTGGGAACTTTGATTTGCAAATCTGCAGAGGTACTATTTATACGTACGTTACTATTCACGTATACCGTATTCACTATTCATTTTTACTATTCATGTATACTGTATTTACTATTCACGTATACCATATTTACTATTCACACCGTATTTACTATTCATTTTACTATTCACGTATACCGTATTTACTATTCACGTATACCGTATTTACTATTCATAATACTATTCACGTATACATACCGTATTTACTATTCACGTATACATACCGTATGTACTCTTCATTTTTACTATTCATGTATATATATCGTATTTTACTATTCACATATACGCATAGTATTCACTATTCATAAATACGCATATTGATGTATAAAACTTTATGGTATAATAATGCATTATTTTGAGTGAACATATTCATCATGGCGGTTGTATTATGATGGGTGGAGTAAGGAGGGATTTGAATGATAAGAATGATTTATGCCACCACTCGGTGCACAGTGGATGGTACTTGTTTCAGGGCCCCATCTTCCATGTTTTCCTCTGGCCGGGATTTCATTGGAGTTGTGGGACATGTGACACCTCCTTAGTTATTTTAAAGGAGGGGAGCCATAGTCCAGATTTAAGCTATATACCTTTGGCCGGGTGTATCTTAAGTTTTGGTGAGCTTGGAACAATTCAGTCAAATGAATGAGTTTCTATTGGACTATGTGTTAGCCTATGGCTCCAGTCTGCGGTATAAGGGAGGTGGTGATATAAGGGAGGCTGCATACTGCATAGTGCATTTCTGAACAGTTCAAGAATTTGATATGATGATGAATATTCTGTAAAGACATGAGATGAGAACTTTTGAGATATATGTTTTAATACCTTCTATATTGATGACTATTAGTATAAATTATTTTGTATGATAAATTATGGAATCTATATATATATTTGAAATCAGCCCATATCTTTTTGTCATATATTATTTGCTCGTGTACGGTAGAAATATTTAGTAGTTACTGAGATGTGTAATCTCACCCCATATTAACATTTTTCAGGTGAATAACTTAGTAGAGATCAAGGGAATGCACCCATGGAGTGAGCTTTGTAGGCTCTTCTGTACTCCTTTAGTTTATGTTGTGTTATTTTATTTGCCATGAACCTAAAAGACTTCCGCATTTTAAAATAACTCTTATTTATTGGATTTATTTTGGCCCTGTATAAATGGATTTCTACCTTTGGCCATATTGTAAATATGTGTTTGAGTGTTGAATATCCTATATTTGGAGGTGTTACTATTATTTTGGCCAAGATTTTGGTATTGAAAATGAGGCGTTACAGTAACTCTACTTTATGGTTCATTGTCACGGCGGCCCCACTCTACGGTTCGTCGTCACGGTGGCTCTGCTCTACGGCACATTACTCGGCGCTTCACTCAGTCTTCGCAGACCAGTCAGCTTTTCCGGTTAGCATCCTCTGTAGGTAAGCCTCCTTGATCAGAACTCCCCGTAGGTATCCTTCTCCGATTAAACTTTCCATAAGTAGCGCCAGTGATCGTCTTTGAATCATTATAATGGGAACTCAAATCTTAACAGGTTCCTATCCTTTAGTAGTTTCATTATCTGTTGTCTCTATGTCTGCCATCTTATCTAGGGCCATTCTATTTGTAAACTTCCACTTTCTGTTTAGCTCCAGGCATAATCCTTAACTCAACTTTCCCTATTGGGTAATCACCTACTTCTTGGGGAATCTACTAGCCACTAACATCTCTATGATTCTTGGTCCCACCTTGAGACCATAACCTGGTGGCTACTGAGGTTTCCAGCTTTCGTATGGTTCTGTTAAGGAACTATCTCTTAGGTATTTGGAACCTAGGCAAAACTCACTCATATTTTCTCAGGGTTCCTACTCTCACAGGGGTCATAGTTCTGAGATTTCTCTCGCCTAAGCAATATTAACTTCATAATGTCTATTGATTCTTGGTACTAATATTGATATACTTACTACTGGGTACCTACAACTCTCATAGGCACTAGTATGACATAACTGTCTCCCCAGAATTACTGGGTACTTTCCCTCTTCTGTCAATTGATCACCACCGTCAAGGACTTAATCAAAAGATCTTCGTCCCCGGAGCCACGCCCCTTTGCACGCATGGTGTCTGGCCTCTACAAGGTAGGGATTTCCTTCTCAAGATAACTTAACAAGTTATTATTTTGACAAGGACATTAAATCGATAGGTTACTATCCAAGGGAAACCTAAACAGTAGGTTACTGTCTACCGGAAAACTTAAGTCGTACCAAACTTCTCTGTACCACTTCCCTTGAAACTCTGAGCGGGGATTTAACTTAGATTCCGATTCCCATATCAAAAGTTTTAAAGTTTAACGACAGAAACCATATTCTGTGCCATCTACTCTATATCAAGGCCTCCCGAGCCTAACCCTTTTCCTTAGGATGTACGTCCTTTTTGTATCACAACACCAGTATTGTATCAGTACTTGTACTTGTTTTTTCGAAACACTTTTAAAACCATGGCTTAGAGCCTAACTTAGTTAGTCAAACCGATTGGCCAGGTAGGCGTCTATCATGGGAGCCTCACCGTGCTAGGGTGACTGATTGGCTGATCCACATAGACTCGGCCCTACCTTCGGCACCAATGGTTTACTGTAACTGAGTCGGGTTCATACCAGATAAAACACTTTTGAAAGCTTAGAACCTAACTCCGCTACTCAGACAATCCGACTAGGCAGGTGTATTTGTGGAAGGCTCACCGAATTCAAGGAAACTGATTGCCAACCACAAAACCCCTTTCTAGATATCAGACTGTTTGGAGTAACTTAGTTAACTTCGTGCCAGAATGCCTGCTCTGATACCAAAATGTAACACCCCAACTTTTCTAAAGCATTTTCGAAATTATTTGATCAGAGTTCAAAATAATTTAACCAGAGTTGAGCAACGAAATGATTTTAAATACAAAGTAACTGATATTCAACCACTGTAGTGTACTGGTTTGTTGATACAAAGAGTTCGAAAGACTATACATATCTACAGGACTTTCTCCAGCTAGTCCTTCTGCCTGCTGCTTACCCTTGTTTCTGTTTCTGTTCACTCCGAAAATCCTGAAACTACAGTAAGAGCTGAGGTTCAATACCCATTGAACCTCAGGTAACGGTTAACCTCATGCTTATGTATCAAATATGTATGATAGATATTCATGTCAAAACAGCAATAATCACATACATTATTCTCATATTCACATAATAACATAACACAGCCACTGCAATATGCATGTTATTATAGTCTGCACTATTCACCAGTGCCACGGTGTACATCCGTGTCCTCAGCGCTAGGAAAACATAACGGCGTTATCAAGACTATAACCCGTATCAAGTTGTATGTGTATGATCAATTTTCAAAAACAGAATTTCAGACTATCTATCACATATAAGCATACCATAAGCATCAGAGTTAAGGTTACAATACGCGTCCGTACCTTCCTTCCACGTGAATAGTAAATTACTATTCATGTATACGGCACTATTCATGTATACGGCACTATTCACGTATACGGCACTATTCACGTATCCCCAAACTTCCTTTGAATCTGACTCCGGAATCCTCGGATATCCTATAATATCATTTTTATCAGTGACCATTAATTTTCAGCATTTGCGGAAACTATGTTGGATATTCACTATTCATGTGAATAGTACCAGTAAAAATATTTTTACCGTGCCGGTAAATATTTTTTACTGTGCCAGTAAATAATATTTACTGTCCAAGGATAATTCTTTTCTGATGTGACAGATCAGACTAAGCTGCAGCCACAGAGCATACTCAGAAAAACTCTATCTGGCATTTCTACTATAATTACCAAAAGAAACTACCAAATATTAAGACTAGAGACCAAAGAACTTACCCTTGAAGTTCCTGCTCATTCTCTCCAGCTTCAAGAACTTTACTCTAAACTCTCTCTCTAACTCTAAGAATTCTCACTCTTCTCTTAAACTCAACTGTTGTTCTCTGAGTTTGGTGTGAAGAAAATGAAGAAATGAAGCTTCTATTTATAGTGTTGGAAAATGGGTCCTTAAGCGTAATTTCTTGTTTTTGGGTCATTTGCGTAATTTTTCAAAATATTAAAAAAATAAAAAAAATGGCACACGAGGTGCACCTCGTGGCTGTTTTTTTTTTATTATTTTAATAATTTAAATAGTATTTTTTTTTTACTGATAAAATCCCTTGTTCGGTGTTCTGATCGCGTGATCTTTTGCAAAATTTCAAAAATCCGGAAGCACAGCCCTGAAGCTCTATTCTTCCTCTTTAAAAATATCTGGGTCAACTGAATTTTTGACCTCATTCAGGGTATTTCGTAATCTGTCAAAGATTTTAAGTCGGACACTGCCGGTAACAGAAATTACTTCGGGTGACACCATCTTCGAGACAAAAATTCACTGATTCATAATATGTGCAGTTGTTAACTACTTAGTTCAAGGATTTTGAGTTATAATTTATTTTCAAAAATAGGGTCTAATAGTCCTCCGAAAATAGGCTAATTTTCTAGTCTTTAGGTCCAAAATTCAGGATGTTACATAAACAATAATAGTGTTTTCAACGGTTGGAGAACACTGCTCTCAAAGCTCCTTTTTTTTCGGGTTATATATATATATATAGTTTCTAGATGGCATTCCGGGATCTTCTTCTTCTTCTTCATGATCATACGTTGTAAATTTCTTGGATGAACATACTAAAGCAAATATGTCTTATTAATGTTTGGATATAATGAGAGTTTCGAGATGTGATTTAATACAATTCTTGCTTTTTCACCTTTATTCAGTAGAAACCCTCCTTCGATAATCCGGATCCTGCTTCTATGCATACATTTGTACCAAATATCATTGTTTTTAGCTTCCACTACTGGATTCCCAACTAGTCTCAACTTGATATTTACGAGAGGAGGGAAGAAGGCGCTTTGTTCTTTGTTTTCTGTGTTGAGGAAGCAACTGAGAATTTGAAAGGTAATTTAATACTTTTAAATTTATTTGGTCCCCCTTAATAATTTCATATTTTATGGTCCTTCTAATTAAATATTATTTTATCTAGGCCCTTTATTCTAATTTTCCCATTAATTAATTGTACCTCAACAAGCTAAAGTGATGTGTTATTAATCCAAAGCTAAGCTTCTTCCCCTATCTGTGGCACTGCGATTCTGCAACTATAGAATCGCTCAAAGCCTTTTAATTTCTTTGCCATTTATCTTTAAGAAGATTGTGGCATATAATATATCAGAGTGTTTCAATGAAGAAGACAATGAGTTCCACAGTGCATTGCTTACTTTTGCGCTTCTTGCTGCCATTTTTTCTTCTTGTCACCTTCTCTTTCTCTCTTTCTTCAACAGATAATGAAGCCTTTCCAGGTAATTGCTCTATTCTGTTCCCACCACACACACACACAATTATATTCATTATTTTGCCACTTTATCTATCTCTAAAGCCTCAACCTTCAGTGGATCCAATTCTCCATTAAATTTTTCAGGATTGTGCTAATTGACATCCTTCCAAACTTTGTTGTTAGCTAGGTCTTCAGGGTTGAGTTGTGATGATGCTTCACCCCCATTACTCTTAATAGTTCCTTCATGATCAGTTAAGCCACCTGGCTCAGCTCTTTGTGATACCTCTATACTAGACTCAAGTACATCATTATTCATTGGTGTGGGAAAACCTCCTTCTTCTCTTATCGTCTTTTGAAAATCCTCCTCAAACTGTAGAAACCTTGCATCCATGACGGTCATTAATGTATCTTTGAATCAAGGTAAAAAAGCCTTGTTCTCTTAAGACATCAATATATCGATGTGAAAGAGCTTCGTTCCCTTGAGACAACGGTGTCTCAGGAGCATTTGGAGGTGAATTAACGGTGGAGTGAATCCTTCGTGTATCTACCATTCTCCCCACCAAAGGATGGAACCTACCCTAATAAGTGAATGATAAAGCAACACAACAGAACAACAAAACAGGGAAGGTATGTGTGAATATTGTATATTGCCACTATATGTAGTGCATGCATGATTGTTTTCAGAATCACATACTCTGATACCAAATTATAACATCCTTAAAATTTACTTAACATAATAACTAATTAAGGATTGATTAACAACTAAATAATGATTCATCACTTGCCAAAATATACAAAATAAATCAGAGTATCCAAAATGAGCCCTAACGTGGCAATATACAATCATCCAACATAAACCAAAAAGACAAAAACACTTCTTTTAACAGAAGTAGCCTAAACTTCCAAGGTCTTCCCTGATGGACCCGAACGGGAACTATCATCTGGAAAAATGTTGTAACCATCAATCCAATCATTACGAATACTAATATGTGCTAGTGAGGTGCCATGTGGAACAATTTATATAACAAAGTATTTTAAATAAAATAATATATATAATTTGCCAATATCCATATCACAAAATTTCATATCAAAAATTATGTATCACAGTTTTCATTGATACAATTCCCAAGATACCTCCTACCAATCCAACTGAACCGCCTTATTTCCTCCGACTAGATCCATGGGCTAAGTTACATCCATATTACGGGTTACTCAAAAGCTCACTGGACATGTGATGAGGACTGACTAAAATCCTCAGAACATATGTCCCAGACCATGGGTCTTTCCCCCTCATTGAACTAGTGGGGTGTCGTAAGCCCTCATTGAACTAGTGGGCCAGTCTCTCATTGAGCAGGTAGGACAATAGAAAGCCAACCATCATGCATCAATGGAGGCTTCACCACATGATGGAATAACTACTTCATTTTCTCCTAATTCAACCCGTTCCATAATTATCATAATAAATATCATAATATCAAAATTATCAATTCTTATAAATGAATAAATAAATATGTATATATTCATAATTCAAATCATGAGGTTCCGCAAGGCAATTTCTATTAAGATATTCATAATCATTTCACAAAATATTCACAAGCATCATACTAGTACACATAACAAGTGGAAAGTGGTTACGTCTCGCCGAAGCTAACTATTATCACACTGCTCCTAATCCAAGAGCTCAAACACACGCCAAAATCAATCTACCACAACCAATTTACTAACCATTAATAACTCCTCTAAAACTCCACATAAAAATTATAACTTATAATTTCATAAAATTAAAATATACAAATTTTATAATAAATTTATTTGGAATGCTTAAGTGGACAAATTATGAAGAGACTGAAAAATTAAAGAGACCATTATAACTATTAATACTCCTTTCTATTTATAACTAATTAATAATTTCCTTTATTATTTATTCCCTTTTTTAATAATAATAATAATATTATTATTATTATTATTATTAAGATATTATTATTATTATTATTATTATTTATTTTACTATTTATTATTATTTCTCTACAATTATTTTAAATTCCTGGGGACTATTTCAATATTAAGGATGACATTAATGCTTTAAATCAGAAGTTTAATAATTAATAACACCATGTAAAATATGTTTTTTTATCATATATATATGCAGAGAAATATATGTATGTGCAACGAAAATATATATACGCTCACATTAAAAAAAAAAAAAAACTTCTAATTTTAATTGGATACAGGCACAAATGCAAGTTTTCATTGTTTCATTGTAATGCAGAATAATGGAAATCATGAAGATATAATAGAACTTTATTTGAGTTGTTTTAGCATAGGCTTCATGGACTCATTAAATCATGACAGCTAAGTTCTTTTAGAGTTGAGCATTGCCATATCTTTTCCCAACGTGAAGCAATATATATATATATATATATATATGACAACATACAGTAAGCTTTGGTTTTATCATATACATATGCATATTTATATACTGATAAACCCACGGCAATATGAACATATATATATTTTTGATAGCAAAAAACTACATCAGTAAATAACCCATTACAGACACACACACACACAACAGCCATGTTTGATTCTTTTCCAAAGGCAACGTGTGTGTGTACATATATATATTCATTAGTTTTCTTCTTTAGCTTTCAAACGCAAGTGCATATGACAACACATTCTTATTTCCTCTCATGAAATACTTGAACACTCACTTATATATGAATCATCTAATACACACACACACACACTTATATTTGTAGTTAGTTTGCTCATTTCCTTTCCTTTATGCAAAAACCCATGCATATAAAGATATGGCAGAAACCCTTTTTTTTAAAAAAAATATATATATATCAGTATATTTTAGTTCATGAAGGGAACAAGAAAGAAAGGGAACTTAGGACTTACCTCTGTTTTGGGTATTTATAACAGAGTAAAAATAGCAGTTGAACTCTTTCCCTCATATTCACACTTTCGGCTTCACCTTCCCTCACGTGCTCACTCTCACTTTCACGCTTAGCTCTTTGTTCTCAGACGGGTACAGCAACAAGAAAGTTGAATCAAGACTTGGAGCGATGGTTATATATATATGCAGTGAGCTTGGTCCAGACCGAGGAGAAGAGGGGATGAACCTATGGGAATTACACAGCACAGGGCTCGAGAGACATGGCATTATAATCTCCTCCTGCTCTTGCGTGTGGATAGATGCTGGCCGCTAATAAGATTACACGTTAAAGGAGTATGACTATTAGATTTGCTGACAGTTTTCCTCCTCTCGTGCTACAGTTCGGACGTGTGAGATGGAGTATTTTTTTGGTGGCTAAAAGTTTTGGAGGGGTGCGGCATCAGTCCTCCACCAAAGTTAGGATACGGCCTCGGACTCTATAAGCACTTACTGGTGACTTACGAGATCACCTACTAAAGGAGTCCCAACGACGGTAGAGGGGATCGAACCCATGACCTAAGGGCCTAGTCCTAGATCCTTTACCATCTATCTCAACTCTCATTGGCTATGAGATGGAGTATTGATTTAACGGATATTACATTCAGCTGCGGCGTTTTGATGTAATTGAAGTAAAATGGAATGGGTTAGTTTAATGATAATGGGCTTTGCTTTGATATGCTGACATGAATGTTACTAAACTGAGGAGTGTGCTTTCACGTGGCTACCTTTATTTAATAAGAGTCCAGCATATATTGAATACATGGCCAAAAAGTGTTTAATGGATAGAAGTATAAATTGGTACTTTACATGGAGAAGCACGTGACCATCAAAATGAATGAGAAAGTGTGGTAATTCTATGTGTGGTCATTGAAGGGAGGAGTATGTAGGAATTAGTAATCAATATTGTGTTACTTGGTTTATTTATTTATTTATTATTATTATTATTATTCTAAAATCATCTCTTGCAATTATTTCCTTGATTTTATTTTCGAAATATTCTAAGGAGAATAATTCCTAATTCTCCAAATAACTAATTTAATCATTTGGCCAAATTCCACTGTTAAATTCTCATTTATTATTTCTATAATTCTTAGGTATAATTTATTTCTTATTTGAATTATTCTTTTCTCAAAATAGATTAAGGAAAAATAAGTCTAAATTTCCAATAATTATTCTCATAATTGTCTTAAGCCAAATTTCAATATTAAATTTCTATGTAATATTTCAAATCTCAAAATTTGGGATGTTACAGAGCCTATTTGGTACGATAAAAATACACAAGGAAGAGTAAAATACCTAACATTTTTCACTTCGACTGATCCTTCTAGCACAATTTTTTTTTTATTGGGACCAAACGGTCCCAGGTAGGATCAAAGCTTGATACACTAGCACAAGGCCAGCTACAATAGCACAAGGCCAGACACTAGCACAAGACCAGCTAACATGCCACTGCGCTACCTAAAGCACTGGCAACGCAATTTTTCAATCTAGGAAATTCTAAGAAACCCCCTTCATCATTGGTGTTTAGTATTTTTCTATTTTTTTTATTTAATTAATCATTTTCGTTTTGTTTCCTCTGCATACCAAATATGCATATTGATTCCTTTCCATTCTGTTATAACGCTTCCCTCTAGTCCATAATATAATATATATACTTTAATAAATAAAATCGAATTATAAAGTAAATATTTTAGTAAGAACCAAATATAGCTAGGTATTAGTACGTTCTGTTGATAGTGTCCCTGGATTTGGGGAAAAAACTTTTCCCTGCACGTCCAAATTGTCTCATCTTTATATATATATATATATATATATATATAGTAGGAGAAGGGGGCAGGGTTCGAACCCTGGATATAGGGGAGGAGAGCCAAGCTCCCATGTCACTGCGCTACTAAAGCGTTGGCAAATTGTCTCATCTTTAGTTTAAATTGAGTGGTGAATATTTAAGAACGGCAAGCGGTTAATTAAGGATCCATGATTTATAGATTTCACTTTGATAAGAAGGAGAGAACAACTTTAAATTTAAGAAAGTGCATTTATTGAGAAAGTTGAAAATCACTTTTGCTTTAAGGCTCAAAATGGTAAACCGTCAAATAAAAAATAGGGTTAAGGTGTAATTTTACCAATAAATTATTGGTCCAGGAGCGTTCAACACAATTAACTATTAAGTGGACCAAAAATACAAAAAAAAAAAGTTTTACTTAGGAGCGTCCAGCACAACGCCGTTAGACAAAAGTTAACGTCCGTTATTTAAGATGCAAATTAACCAACGAACTTTTACCCCAAGAGCACCTGGCACAAAATTCTAAATTTTACTAAATTAAATAAGTTTTTTTCTCAATTGTCATTATTCAAAACTACTTGTATAAATATTTATAGTCTATGGACAAAAATTACTTATTTTTCAATTTTGTCAAAATTATAATTTTCTAAAATAAACAAAATTTTTAATTAAAAATATAATTATATGATTTAAATAAAATTCAAGGTGTTTTATAGTTTATTATATATGTTAAGCAAAAAAAAATATGATTTATTTTTATTTTAGAAGAAATTTATGTGATTTAAAAAATTCATTTAATGTTAATAAAATTTTCGTAGGCCAAATTGCTCCTTAACCTATTATTAAATTGTCCTTCATCAAGTCTCTTAAGTTATCTCTTTTTTTTTTTCAACAAGTCACAAATAATTAATAGATCATTTAATTAACAAATATATTATCAAGTTGCCGGATTTATATTATTAAGTATCAATATTGATATCCATTAAAAATAAATCATACATATATATATTTGTTTAACATATAAATGAAACTATAAAACACCTTGAGTTTTATTTAAATCATATAGTTAAAATTTTTAATTAAAAATTTTGTTTATTTTAGCAAATTATAATTTTGACAAAATTGAAGAATGAGTAATTTTTGTCCATAGATATCTATATAAGTAGTTTTGAATAATGGCAATTAAGAAAAAACTTATTTAATTTAGTAAAATTTAGAATTTTCTGTTGGGTGCTCCTAGGGTAAAAGTTCGTTGGCCAATTTGCACCTTAGATAACGGACGTTAACTTTTATCTAATGGTGTTGTGCTTGATGCTCCTGAGTAAAACTTTTTTTAGTAGTTTTGGTCCACTTGGACGCTTTTGGACCAATAGTTCATTGGTAAAATTGCACTTTAACCCTAAAAAATAATAGTGGTTTATTAAGTGTTGGGGAGGATCCCCCCCCCCCCAAAAAAAATATATAATTTGACCCAAAATTTTTGAAAATTATGGTTTAGTCTTAGTCTCTATTTAAAAGACTCATAGAGGGACTAAAATGAAAATATTGCAATTTTTATGAGACTAAAGAATAATTTCCTAAAATCTTGGGTCCAATTCTATATTTTTTGCCCCCTAATTTCAAATGCTGACTCCACTAGGTTTTATTCTGTAATTTTCGCTCCCTTAATTTTCATTCCTGGCTCCGTCCCTGATTAAGTGTGATTATTATTATAATTTAAATAATTCGGAATTAAAAAAAAATTGGATCATAGTTAAATTACCAGCAATGGCTGGCGGAGGAAAGTGGGTATGGTGAAGTGCCAGAATGGGGGGAAATGTTGTATCGTGAGGTGCTCAACAGTGTCTTAATTTTGAGTTAAGACCACTTATTTACAATGTCTTAATTTTAAGTTTGTATAAATAAAATATATTTTTGAAGGAATTGTGGAATTGAGTCTCACATTGCTTCTCAAATATATATATATAGGGTTAAGATGCAAAAACACACATGTGCTTTTCTTCGAGGAGCGCCCAGTAGCAAATGCTTTTTTTGGGAGTAAAAGTGCACACGTGGTTGCAAATTAGGTGCAAAAATACTGTTTAACCGTTAAGTTTGACTTTGACTGATGACGTGGCATTTCAAAGGTGCAAAAATACACATGTAATTTGTCAAGAAGAGCGCCCAACAACAATTTTTTTTAAAATTTAATAATTTTATTTCAAGATCTTAAAATGATTTTTTAAGATTATGAAGTATTTTTTCAGTATCAGTTAGTATCCTTTTATTACCGGTCAATACTTGAAATACTTTTTCAAGATCCTAAAATAATTTTTCAAGATTATGAACTATTTTTTCTGTATCAGTCAGTATCCTGAAAGTACTTTTTAGTACCAGTCAATACCCTGAAATATTTTTTTTCAGTATCAGTCATTATCCTTTTAGTACCAGTCAATACTTGAAATATTTTTTCCAGATCCTAAAATAATTTTTCAAGATTATGAAATATTTTTTCTGTACCAGTCAGTATCCTGAAAGTACTTTTTAGTACCAATCAGTACCCTAAAATATTTTTTCCAGTATCAGTCAGTATCTTTTTAGTACCGGTCAATACTTTAAATATTTTTTCAAGATCCTAAAATAATTTTTCAAGATTATGAAGTATTTTTTTTGTACCAGTCAGTATCCTGAAAGTACTTTTTAGTACCAGTCAGTACCGTGAAATATTTTTTTTCGGATACTGATTAGTTCAAAAAAAATACTTCATAATCTTGATAAATTATTTTAGGATCTTGAAAAAATATTTCAAGTATTGACCAGTACTAAAAGGATACTGACTGATACTGAAAAAATACTTCATAATCTTGAAAAATTATTTTAGGATCTTGAAAAAATATTTCAAGTGTTTACCAGTACTAAAAGGATACTGAAAAAAATATTTCAAGGTACTGACTGGTACTAAAAAGTACTTTCAGGATATTGACTGGTACAGAAAAAAATACTTCAAAGTATCTTTTTAGTATCAGTTAGTACCTTCAAATATTTTTTTTCAGATCTAAAAATATTTTTTCAAGATTATGAAATATTTTTTCAGTATAGGACAGTATTCTAAATATCTTTTTAGCACCGGGTAGTAATTAAAATAAAATTATTAAATTAAAAAAAATTGTTGTTGGGCGCTCTTCTTGACAAATCACATGTGTATTTTTGCACCTTTGAAATGTCACATCATCGGTCAAAGTCAAACTTAAAGGTCAAACGGTATTTTTGCACCTAATTTGTAACCACGTGTGCACTTTTGCACCCAAAAAAAAACATTTGCTACTGAGTGCTCCTTAGAGAAAAACACATGTGTATTTTTACACCTTAACCCTATATATATATATATATAACTCCATTTAAGCATGAGCAACTTTATAAAAATATGTGGTCAAAAAAGACGACTACTTGAAAATAAAAGGCAAATTTTTAGCTCATTTCTAATAAATTAATTTCCACCAACCTTCAAAACTTTATAAAACTTACACTGTACCATATGATTAAAATGAAATTAATTTTTATAGGTTAAAATATAATCATGCCCTTACTTTATTAGTGCATAAATAATATAGGGATCAAGTCTAAGGAAATACTGGTCAAAAAAGACAACAGAGATAGGAAGTATGGGAAGTTAGGAATGCGTTGAAGTCAGCAAAACATATCAAACCCAAAAAAGATTGAGATTAAGACATGAACCTTTTTATTTATCAGCAATAATGAGATGAACTGAATTATGAAAGTCAAACAAATATGAAACCTATTGCCGCTGCGAAATTCGGATCTTGTTACTTTCATCTCTCCCGTCGATAATTAAATTCCTCTCTCTCTCTCTCTCTTCCCCCTCCCTCTAGAGCTGCCATGGCTCGGTCCGTCAAGGTCGCCGTCATTGGAGCTGGTGTCTCCGGCCTCGTCGCAGCTCGGGAGCTTCAACGAGAAGGTCACCGAGTCGTCGTCTTCGAGAAAAACCAACGTATAGGAGGTACCTGGGCCTACGATCCAAGGACTGAAGCCGACCCTCTCGGCGTCGACCCGAACAGAGAAATCATCCACAGCAGCCTCTACCTCTCCATGCGCACTAATCTTCCCAGACAACTCATGGGATACTTAGACTACCCATTTGTGAAGCGCGAAACGGGTGATCAGAGAACATTCCCGGGTCACGAGGAGGTGCTCCGTTTCCTTGACGGTTTTGCGGAGGAGTTCGGGATCCTTGAGTTGACCCGGTTCGAGTCGGAGGTGGTTCGAGTGGAGCTTGTCGGGGAAAGGAAGGAGGAGGGCTGGTTGGTTGAGTGGAGGAGTCGGGGATCCGAATCGTTGAGCCGAGAAACGTTCGAGGCCGTTGTAGTTTGTTCGGGTCACAACACCGTGCCAAAACTGGGGGAGATTCCGGGTATTGAAAACTGGAAGCGATACCAAATGCATAGCCACAATTATCGGGTACCCGATCCATTTGAGGGACAGGTTAGTGAAAATTTTAGACAATCTGACTTACGTTAAAAGATCACATGTTATATAGCAGTATGAAGGATTGAAGGGAATGCTCCAATATTGACAGGTGGTAGTTATAATAGGACTGGGACCAAGTGGATTTGACATATCAAAAGATATTTCAAAAGTGGCAAAAGAGGTTCATATAGCCGTCCGAATGAATCCCATGTTCATGAATGTGGTGAAGCTGCAAGACTTTCAAAACATAAAGCACCACTCTGCGGTACGTCTACACCAACACATTTTTCTCTACTGATAAACGTTTTCATAAAGTAATAACATTAAGCCTATAATTCACAGAATTTTTTTCCTTCAATGGGGAAATGGAAAGGCTTATTTTTTGATTATGCAGATAAAATGTGTTTATGAGGATGGATTGGTTGCGTTTGAAGATGGATCTTCAGTTTATGCAGATGCCATTGTCCATTGTACCGGGTATTACAATATAATTATTTTTATAAATTTATTTTATTTTATTGCATTCTGGTTTATTTCATTCCATATACCAAGTGACTCTTAAATTTTGTGAAATGAAACGACAGATATAAATATTATTTTCCATTTCTGAAGACCGGAGGAATAGTAAATGTTGAGGAGAGTAGAGTCGGGCCACTGTACAAGCATGTGTTCCCTCCTGCATTAGCTCCTTGGCTCTGTTTCGTTGGTGTAACTTCTCATGTCAGTAGTAACACGTTTTATTTTCTCGTCCAAATTTTTTATTTTTAATTATTCTAGAATTTGATTTGTTTTTAAATTGGATGAGAAATGCAGGATCCACTATTTTATATAAGTCAATTGCAGAGCAAGTGGGTTGCAAAAGTACTATCTGGAAAAACTGAGTTACCTTCAACAGAGGAGATGATGGATTGTGTTCAGAATCACTACAAGTTCATGGAAGACAACCAAATCCCCAAACATCAAACTCACTTGCTTCGGCCTCATCAGGTATATATATATTTCTTTCAACCAGGCCACTTGATATCTGTATACTTGGTGATTAATATTCTGGTTGTTATTTCATTTTTCCATTTAAGGACATTTGTGTGATTTCACTATTCCATATGAATTTCAGTTTCACAGTAATAGAGTCATTTTTAGACTGAGTTGAGATTTAGATTTGCATATTAGGGGTATATATATTGTTGTGTGTTTATCCTAAAATGTTATAATTAAAAGGGACTAAAATGGATGAACAGGTGGATTACAAGAATTGGCTAGCAGAGAAGAGTGGGCATGGTGCATTGGAAGAATGGATCGAGAAGATGTTCAGTGAGGTGGTAGGCAAATATCTGGGGATGCAACACTTCTACATTGACCAGTGGGACGACGCTTATTGGCACTCCATTCTTCACTCTTCTTCTTCTCCTCCTTCCCAAGACCCCTAATAATGAATCTCTCCAAACCAGTTTGCAAAATAACTACTCCCTCATGTCTTTAATATAACTATATAAGATGTATTTGAATAATTGATGTTGGTCTTAAATATAAAACATTTTTAAAGAATTAATTTTAATTTTAAATATAAGACAAAATTATCATATTTGTGAATCTTTTTCCTAATCTAATAAAATTAAGTAAATATATCTTATAATGTTAAAGATACGAGGGAGTACCATATACACTATGTTGTTAGAGCATTAAGATGATTACTAATAGTGATTAGTGTTTCTGGATTATATCATTGTTCGACAATGTTCTATCCAGCTTTCTATAGGTGTCATTGTAATCCTCTTTTGTATACATGTCTATCTCTCATTCGTTGTGTTCAGAATATTCTCGAGCCATAACAGAATTTGTTACGCCAGAGTGCATATATATATACAGGATTTCGGCGTACACATTGTGTATCCAGAATATTGATTTCACAAATTGCCTCATTTTCATTCTTGGTAACAAAGCACGAAGATGTCTTTCCTGTCGTTTTCCTTAGGGTTGTTCAAGAACCAGACCAGGTCGGACTGACCATTAACCCGTGGTCTGGTCTAGAAGGTTGGTCGAGTTGAAAATGCCAACCCGAAGCCCAATCCTACCAGGCAAAAAATACAGTCGATTCTAGGTTGGACAGACTGGACCGGGTTGGTGGTCTATGTAACCCATCACATTTTAAAAAAAAAAAAATTCAAGAACATAAAAAAAAAAATCCATAATCTAAGATCCAGTAGATCAAAATGAAGATCCAAAGAAAATTTTAGAAACTGAACTCTGTAGTTATTCAATGTTTGAAATGAAAATCCAAAAAAAAAAAAAAAATCCAGAACCCAAGATCTAGTCGATCAAAATGAATTGATATAACGAGTTGATCCAAAAAAACATCCTAGAAACCAAGATCCAGAACCTACTAAAAATAGAACAATCTGCTATTCAGAAGATGAAAACGAAGAAATAAAATAGAAGGTTCGATGAACAACAATTACCAAGCAAATCCTTGCGATCAACGAGAAATAGAGAATAGTCATCTTGATTCTTGCTTGGGAGAGTAAAAATGGCGATACCGAAGCACGAAGAAGATGAGAAAATGGAAAATGATGATGATGGAAGTATGGAACTACGTTTTTCTTTTCTGGTGGAACTGTGGAACATCATTATTTGAGAAAAAACAAAAAGTGGAACATCATTCTGACCATTTGAACTACTTTATTCACTTTTACCAAAGAAAAACAAAACAACATGAGTGGTTGAGCCTTTATCTGACGGGGGGGAAAATTTGAGCCTTCCTGTATCGAAAAAATGATTGAAATATTAATAAAATATATATAAAGGGACTGGACAGGACAGGACCGGACTAGTTAGGATACTAGCCGGAACCCGGTCTTACTCGGACATTAGGTCAGACCTGGTCTTGTCTGAATATATGTTCGAGTGTTTTTCTCTTTTTTTTTTTTTACTGGACTGGGTTAGGATTGGGCCGGACCGGTCTGCCGGGTTTACGGGTTTTTTGAACAGCCCTAGTATTCTCTCTTCTACAAGTGGTCAGTTCTCCGCGTCATGTAACATCCTCCACTTTAAATGACAATTATTAATTACTAACTTGATTAAACTATTCATTAAAAAGGACCAAGCCATAAAGACACGAACTTTTTTATTTACCTCCAATAAACAGACGAACTTGAGAACTTGCACTGAGACGAGCTTTAATGCTGGCAGTTGATTTAGGTTGCCTTTAAATCTGATAGCCTGCTACTGAAGAGATGTGTTGAAACGAGACAACCGGATGTTTTTTACTGGAAAAGTCGGGGATGGTTTAGGATATCATTAACCTCGTTGCCTCTGAAGTTGGGTTTTCTCCATAGCTATTAGAGTGGCCTAGACCGGCCAATTTAAATCAAAAACTGGTGAACCGGTCGAGTTCAGTTGGTTGGACTAGTTTATTATTCTTATATTTTTTTTAATTTTATTCAAAATTTTATATTAATAACTTAAAATCTTTACTTTCATGACTCACCCGCTTCAATGGTTGGGTTTAATTAGACAAGGTATTGTTGCAGCTGAAGCTTCCAAGGGAGTGAGCCTAGCGTGAGTGTTTTCGCCACCATTCTCTTTGTCCTCTATTTTGATATCAAATGATAGGAAAAGAATGATATATTTGCTACCCATCCCTCTCCAACCCTGTGGACGATTACCAGCTAATTTGTTGTTATTTCATTACTTTATTTTGTTGACGCCATTTGCTGTTTTTCTATTCCATAAACTCCTCGTAGTAGTTGTTTGATTAATATTATGATCAGACCAATAAAAATTGTTGAAGTAAACCAAAGATGAAATAAGATACAGCTACGATATTCGGATCTCGTCACTTTCAGATCTGTCGTCGATAACTAAAGTCCTCCCCCTATAGCTTCCATGGCTCGGTCCGTGAAGGTCGCCGTCATTGGAGCTGGTGTTTCCGGCCTCGTCCCAGCTCGAGAGCTTCAAAGAGAAGGTCACCGAGTCGTCGTCTTCGAGAAAAGCCACCGTATAGGTGGCACCTGGGCCTACGATCCAAGAACTGAAACCAACCCTCTCGGCGACAACCCAAGCCGAGAAATCATACACAGCAGCCTCTACCTCTCCATGCGCACTAATCTTCCGAGACAACTCATGGGATACTTAGACTACCCATTTGTGAAGCGCAAATCGAGTGATCAGAGAACATTCCCGGGTCACGAGGAGGTGCTCCGTTTCCTTGACGGTTTTGCAGATGAGTTCGAGATCCATGAGTTGACCCGGTTCGAGTCGGAGGTGGTTCGAGTGGAGCTTGTCGGGGAAAGGGAGGAGAAGGGCTGGTTGGTTGAGTGGAGGAGTCGGGGATCCGAATCGTTGATCCGAGTAGAGCTGTCAAACAGGGCCGGCCCGGCCCACCAGGGCTAGCCCGTGAAGGGCCAAGGCCTTACAGGGCCGGCCCTCCATGGCCCGGAGTAAGAAAAACACTTGTTTTTCAAAGCCCGACTCGAGAGCACCAGGGCCAGGGCCAGCTCATAGGTCCGAAAATTACTATTTCAAATTTTAATTATTTTTCCTCCATTTTTTTAAAAGAAATATAATTAGTAAATCACAACATAAATCATCTAACAAATAAACACAGTCACTAATTCATAATCAAAAGCAAACTATGTTCACAAATAACTCATATAAAACATAAAAAGCATACTATTAATTACTAAGCGACATTAGTACAATGACTATTATTGTCGTCATCTTCGCCACTATCATCAATTTCAAGCAATATTTGATTGTTGATCCTTTATTATTGTCTATAACAAATAAAAAATACATGTAAATTATTAAAAGATCCAACTTCAACAAGTGTTCAACTTCAAAAAATAAAGAATAAAAAAATTGAAGGGCCCGATGGGCCGGCCCGTAACCCTTCAGGGCCAAACATCACCTCTATCCTCTAATTTTCAAGCCTGGCCCTTAAAGGGCTTGGCCCGTTTTGACAACTCTAGATCCAAATAATTAATTTATCCTTATTAATAATGGAATAATTTCTATAAGTACCCTCTAAAGTAGGAATGAGTGGAATGCGACCCGTGATAATAATCATAATTTCATATAATAAAGTGTCAATCTAATGCATGCCATTAGCTTTATCACCTATTGGCATGTAAGCCTTTCTTTAGATAAACGACACATGTAATATCATATTATTCAGGTGTCCTCTTTTAAACTCTAATGTTTTCTTACATTTTAGACGTTAGTCTTAATGGAAAGAGTTTTGTGAGTTAAGACCACTTATTTAAAAATGTCTTCATTTTGAGTTTGTATAAATAAAAGATTTTTTTGAAAAAATTGTGTAATTGAATCTGGCAATATTCATATAAACCCTCTCTTACAACTAATACATAAGAATATATCGTTAAAAAAAAAAAAAAAAAACTAATGTGCTTATAAAATATAAAATTACTCCTCTTTTTTTTTTTGTCAAAATATAAAATTACTCCTCTGGCAGACTATGGCCGACATTCTCACATTTTGTTGAGACCTATAATGCATACTACTTAGGTCCTATTTATAAGTTCTTTTTGATCAAATCATACATACCAAGGAGATGTAGGCAATTCAATGATTATGTGGTAAATTTTCAACTTTACCCTTGTTTATGAATGGGTACCTTTTAACTCTTTATTCTTTCTTTATTTTTATTGGTACAATAATATAAGCAAAATTGTCACAATCTCATTTATTTGGTCAAAAAAGACTTATAAATAGAAGCAAAGTGGTAACTAATAGTGCGACAGAACATGGGAGGTTTCGTTACAGCATATTCCACGGGTTTGCAACTGCCTGGCTGATGCATTTGCAAAGGAAGGTATCTCTTATTCCAACATCATGTATGACTGTCCGGTTAATTTAAGGTCAGTGTTACACAGTGATTGTATGGCACTTCATCCCTTTTTCACCAAAAAAGAAAAAGAAAAAGACTAACAGAAATGGGAAGTTAGGAATACGTTGAAGTCCCCCAAAATATATCAAAAACAAAAGAAAGAGATAAAGACGTGCACTTTTTTATTTACCTCCGATAAAGAGATGAACTGAAGCACTTGCATTGAGACGAGCTTTAATGCTTGCATTGTAGTCGTTGTTTTTGTTTGATTAATATTATGATCAGACCCAAAAAAAGTTTGTTGAAGTCAACCAAAGATGAAATAAAATACGGCTAGCTACGATATTCGAATCTCGTTGCTTTCAGATCTGCCGTCGATAACTAAAGTCCACCCTCCCCTCCCCCCTCCCCCTCCCCCTCCATAGCTGCCATGGCTCGCTCCGTTAAGGTCGCCGTCATTGGAGCTGGTGTCTCCGGCCTCGTTGCAGCTCGAGAGCTTCAAAGAGAAGGTCACCGAGTCGTCGTCTTCGAGAAAAGCCACCGTATAGGAGGCACCTGGGCCTACGATCCAAGAACTGAATCCGACCCTCTAGGAGTCGACCCGAACCGAGAAATCATCCACAGCAGCCTCTACCTCTCCATGCGCACTAATCTTCCCAGACAACTCATGGGATACTTAGACTACCCATTTGTGAAGAGCAAAACGGGTGATCAGAGAACATTCCCGGGTCACGAGGAGGTGCTCCGTTTCCTTGACGATTTTGCGGAGGAGTTCGGGATCCTTGAGTTGACCCGGTTCCAGTCGGAGGTGGTTCGAGTGGAGCTTGCCGGGGAAAGGGAGGAGGAGGGCTGGTTGGTTGAGTGGAAGAGTCGGGGATCCGAATCGTTGACCCGAGAAACGTTCGAGGCCGTTGTAGTTTGCTCGGGTCACCTCACCGTGCCAAAACTGGGGGAGATTCCGGGTATTGAAAACTGGAAGCGATACCAAATGCATAGCCACAATTATCGGGTACCCGATCCATTTGAGGGACAAGTAAGTGAAAATTTTAGATCGTGGGCTCATTTAGATGACCTTTTTAAAAAAATGTTTTTTTAAGTGTTTATTTTTTAAGCTTTAAATTGAAGTTTTTTAAAAAAACAGCATTTTAGTTTTTTTTGTGACTTTTGCTTTTTCAAAAAAAATCATCTAAACACATAAATTAATTAAAAAAGTATTTTTTTTGTATTAAAAAAATGTTTTTTTTCTAAAAAAAAAAAAGCTCATTCAAATGGCCTGTATAAAAGATAACATGTTATATATATAGCAGTATGAAGGATTGAAGGGAATGCTCCAATATGAACAGGTGGTGGTTATAATAGGACTGGGACCCAGTGGGTTTGACATATCAAAAGATATTTCAAAAGCGGCAAAAGAGGTTCATATCGCCGTCCGAATGAATCACATGTTCATGAATGTGGTGAAGCTGCAAGACTTTCAAAACATAAAGCACCACTCTGCGGTACGTCGACACCAATAGAGGCAGTTCTATCACCTTTAACGAATGCCATTAATCCCGTCAATGAAAATGAAAAGGATATACTAAAAAGCATGGCATCCAGATGTATAAGGATATACAATCCACACAGTGGACTTTACCTATTAAGATAATGCTAACTCTTGTAGAAATGTTTCATTATCCCTATTCTCTGCCATATATCTCTCATACAATTTGAGTCTTCCTTATGATTTTTTTATTTATTTATAGAAATGATTCTGATGACATATAAAGTAATAACATTAAGCCTATAATTCACAGAATTTTTTTCCTTCAATGGGGAACTGGAAAGCCTTATTTTTTGATTATGCAGATAAAATGTGTTTATGAGGATGGATTAGTTGCGTTTGAAGATGGATCTTCAGTTTATGCAGATGCCATTGTCCATTGTACCGGGTATTACAATATAATTATTTTTATAAATTTATTTTTATTTATTGCATTCTGGTTTATTTCATTCCATATATCAAGTGATTCTTAAATTTTGTGAAATGAAATAACAGATATAAATATTATTTTCCATTTCTGAAGACCAGAGGAATAGTAAATGTTGAGGAGAGTAGAGTGGGGCCACTGTACAAGCATGTGTTCCCTCCTGCATTAGCTCCTTGGCTCTGTTTCATTGGCTTAACTTCTCATGTTAGTGGTAACAAGTTTTATTTTCTTGTCCAAATTTGTTTATTTTTAAATTATTCTAGAATTTGATTTGTTTTTAAATTGGATGAGAATGCAGGATCCAGCATTTCTGATATTTGAATTGCAGAGCAAGTGGGTTGCAAAAGTACTATCTGGAAAAGCTGAGTTACCTTCAACAGAGGAGATGATGGATTGTGTTCAGAATCACTACAAGTTCATGGAAGACAACCAAATCCCCAAACATCACACTCACTTCCTTCGTCCTCATCAGGTATATATATAATTCTTTCAACCAGTTTCACAGTAATAAAGTCATTTTTAGACTGAGTTGAGATTTAGATTTGCATATTAGCAGTATATGTAACACCACAATTTTAATACCCAAAAACTCGGTCAAAATATTGAAAATACCTTCAAAAGAGTTCAACAATATCCAAATCCTTTTACAATGTTACCATTTCGAATAAAACCCGTAATACATAATCAGAATAAATTCCAGAAAATATTTCAGAGTTTAATACAAAACGGAAGTCTTAGGTTCATGGCAAATAAAATAACATAACATAATCTATTGGAGATCAAAAGAGCTTCCAGAGCTCACTCCATAGGTGCCTTCCCTTGCTCTCTACTAGAATAATCACCTGAAAAATGTTAATATGGGATGAGATTCCACGTCTCAGTAACTACTGAATATTTCTACCTTACACGAGCAAATTACATATGACAAAAATAAAAGGTAATATAATGTGAATTTAATATACTCAGATATTTTTAGATATACCGTTGTTCACATCAAATGCCTTTACAAAATACTCATCATTCTTTATTGAATTCTTCAGAAATGCACTATGCAGTATGCAGCCTCCCTTATATCCCCTTCCAACCGTATACCGCTGACTGGAACCATAGGCTAACATATAGTCCAATAGAAACTCATTCATTTGACTGGATGGTTTCAAGCTCACCAAAACTTAAGATACACCCGGCCAAAGGTATAGAGCTTAAATCTGGACTATGGCTCCCCTCCTTTAAAATAACAACTAAGGAGGTGTCACATGTCCCACATCTCCAATGAAATCCCGGCCAGAGGAAAACATGGAAGATGGGGCCCTGAAAAGTACCATCCACTGTGCACCGAGTGGTGGCATAAACAATTCTTATCATTCAATTCCCTCCTTACTCCACCCATCACATTACAACCGCCATGATGAATGTATTTACTCAAAAATAATGCATTATTATACCATTATATACATTGATATGCGTATTTATGAATAGTAAAATACTATGCGTATCTGTGAATAGTAAAATACGGTATATACATGAATAGTAAAATGAATAGTACATACGGTATACGTGAATAGTAAAATGAATAGTAAATACGGTATACGTGAATAGTAAAATGAATAGTAAATACGGTATACGTGAATAGTAACGTATGTATAAATAGTACCTCTGCAGATTTGCAAATCAAAGTTCCCACACCAGATCTTAAAACCATAAATATTTTCTAAATATTCTTGCCAAAATAGTAAACAAACAAATTTATAATCATACATAATTCACAAGTATAAGGAAGAATATTCAGAGTTACCTGTTACTTGCTAATACCCGAATCACCAACCAGCTATTATAACTCTTAAGCAAATATCTCTACTCTCTCTCTCTCTCTACCTCTCTCTATGGCTCTTAGAAGTTGTGAAGAATGAAATGAAATGGAAGGTCTATTTATAGTTGGAAAATGGGTCTTTAAGTGTAATTTTCGTCTCTGGGTCGTTTTACGTAATTTTCCTAAAAACTAAAAAAAAACTTTCCCGTGACATTCCAGCCGCCCCCGTGAACGTTCTTTTTAAAAAAATTTAATAATATTTTAATATATATTATTTTATTATTATAATATAATATTATTTAAATAATAAATTATTATTGAGTGGGTCCCGCGGCCATTTTTTTCAAACTTCACGAGAAAGTTTGCAGAATTATTTTTGGCCGTGGGTCCCGCAAAATACTGATTTCAAATTTATCACTTTCTGAAAATAGAGCCTACTAGTCTTTCCAAAATAGGTTTATGTTCAAGATATTAGATTCAAAATTCAGGATGTTACATTTCTCCCCTCCTAAAAGAAAATTTTGTCCTCAAAATTTCGCTATAATAAGAATTCTAACCTATTTAAATAAGTGAGGATAGGTTTGTCGCATGCTCTCCTCCGTTTCCCAAGTAGCATCTCCGGGAGTCATTCCTTTCCACTCGACCTTTACAAGTCTAATGGTCTTGTTTCTTAATTTCTTGTCCCTTGCATCAACAATCCGCTCCGGCTCAGCTTTATACGTCATGTTATCCTTGAGTTCTACCTCTTCTACTTCTATAATGTGGGAAGGATCCGGTTGGTATTTCTTCAGTTGCGATACATGAAAGACATCATGAAGGTTCGCAAGCTGTGGAGGTAATGCAATTCTGTAAGCTACCGGTCCAACTTTCTCCAAAATCTCATAAGGACCCATAAAACGAGGTGAAAGCTTCTTTGCTCGTATTGCTCTACCAATGCCAGTCATTGGTGTGACTCTTAAGAATACATGTTCGCCCACCATGAACTCCAACGGTCGTCTTCTCTTGTCAGCATAACTCTTCTGTCGACTCTGAGCAGTGAGAAGTTTCTGTTGAATCACCTTAATCTTTTGAGTCGTCTCGTCCACAAGTTCTGGACCTATTAAAATTCGCTCATTTAATTCCGTCCAGCAAATAGGAGATCTACATTTTCTTCCATACAAAGCCTCATAAGGTGCCATCTCAATGCTGGAGTGATAACTATTGTTATATGCAAACTCCGCAAGATGAAGATGATCGTCCCAACTTTCTTTTAGTTCGATTGCACAAGCCCGCAACATGTCTTCCAGAGTTTGAATAGTCCTCTCAGTCTGCCCGTCAGTTTGAGGATGATAAGCGGTACTATAACTCATCCGAGTTCCCATAGCATTCTGCAATGCTTTCCAAAATCGTGAAGTGAATCGTGGATCACGATCAGATACGATGTTATTCGGTATCCCATGCAATCTGACAATCTCCTTCATGTAGATCTTTGCTAGTCTCTCCAATGAGTATTCTGCTGCAATTGCTAGAAAATGAGCTGACTTAGTTAACCTATCGACAATTACCCAAATGGCATTATGTCCGGATGTCGTTAGAGGAAGCCCCATGATGAAATCCATAGAGATGCTGTCCCATTTCCACTCTGGGATATCCAAATTCTTTAATAATCCAGGAGGTTTCCGATGTTCGATCTTGACTTTCTGACAAGTCAAACAACAAGTGACAAAGTCAGTCACATCTTTCTTCATGCCTCGCCACCACCAATTCCGCTTAAGATCATGATACATCTTGGTTGCTCCAGGATGGATAGTGTATTTACTCCGATGAGCCTCCTCTAGTATGAGCCTTTTTATTTCTCCATCATTAGGTATGCACACTTTTCCTTTATACCTTAATATCCCATCTCTATCGATCCCAAATTTCGATTCTTTTCCTTCTTCAATATCTTCCCTTACGTTTAATAGATACTCATCTTCGAGCTGAGCGAATTTAATCTCTTTCCAAATTGTGCTTTCAATAGTTAATGCTTCCATGGTAGCGACCAAACCTGACATTACATCAATAGATGTACTTGGTATCTCCTCGAGCAATTTATGTTCTCTGATCATCATCTGAGCTACATGGATTGTCTTTCTACTTAAGGCATCTGCTACAACGTTCGCCTTTCCTGGATGATACTTCAATTCGAAGTCGTAGTCCTTGATAAACTCCATCCATCTCCTCTGTCGCATGTTGAGCTCCTTTTGGTCGAACAGGTACTTCAGACTTTTGTGGTCACTATAAACCTCGAACTTTGAACCGTAGAGGTGATGCCTCCAAATCTTCAGAGCAAACACTACTGCTGCCAGTTCTAAGTCGTGAGTAGGATAATTCCCTTCATGTGGCCTTAACTGTCGAGAAGCATAAGCTACTACCCTACCATTTTGCATTAATACACACCCAAGACCTTTCTTGGAAGCATCTGTGTACAAAGTAAAGGTCTGAGCAGGATCTGGAATTATAAGTACTGGTGCCGTAGTCAACTTAGTCTTCAAATTTTGGAAAGCTGCTTCACACTTTTCGTCCCATACAAATGGTTGACCCTTCCTAGTTAACTTTGTCAAAGGCATAGCTATTTGCGAAAAGCCCTTGATAAATCTCCTATAATAGCCAGCTAGACCTAGAAAACTCCTGATCTCAGTCACGGACTTTGGTCGTTCCCATTGGAGAACTGCTTCAACTTTAGTATGGTCCACTGCAACACCTTCAGCCGATACGACATGGCCTAGGAATTTTACTTCCTTCAACCAAAATTCGCACTTAGATAGTTTCGCATAGAGCTTGTGCTCCTTCAACACTTGTAGCACGATTCTAAGGTGCTCTTTATGCTCTTCTTCATCCTTAGAGTAGATAAGGATGTCGTCAATGAAAACCACTACAAATTTATCTAGATATGGTCGGAAAATTCTATTCATGTAATCCATGAATACTACTGGAGCATTTGTTAGCCCAAATGGCATAACAAGAAATTCATAATGGCCATATCTAGTTCTGAATGCAGTTTTTGAGACATCTTCAGCTTTGACTCTAAGTTGGTGATAACCTGATCTGAGGTCGATCTTGGAGAATATGGATGCTCCCTTCAACTGATCAAGTAGATCGTCGATCCTGGGTAAAGGATATTTATTCTTTATAGTCACTTTATTCAACTGGCGATAGTCAATGCATAGTCTCAGGCTCCCATCTTTCTTCTTCACAAAGAGTACGGGCGATCCCCAAGGAGATACACTGGGTCTGATAAAAACCTTTTCTAACAATTCTTCGATCTGCTTCTTCAATTCTGCTAGTTCCGATGGAGACATTCGGTAAGGAGCTTTAGATATAGGTTCTGTTCCAGGTACGAGATCAATAGAAAATTCTACTTCTCTCTCCGGGGGTAAACCTGTCATTTCTTTCGGAAATACTTCCGGAAATTCTTTCACCACTTCAATGTTCTCTATCCCTTCCTCCACTTCTGTTTGAATGGAGAAAAACACCATGTACACAAGACAACTCTGATGAACAGGCTTTTCATCTTGTGCTATAGACGACGTTTGTAGTCTACTATGATTCATAGAGTCATCCGCAAGAGAGATAGTCTTCCTCTTGCAGTCAAGGATGATGTCATTAGCTGACAACCAATCCATTCCTATTATTACATCGATACCCTTCGTGGGTAAACAAACGAGGTCTATATTTGAGATCCTATTATCAATCTCAATCGTACAATTTAAGCAAGCCCTAGAAGTTTTTACTGAAGCTCCCGCCGGTGTAGAAATAATCATATAATAAGGCAATTCACTCACTCTTAAATTCAATCGAGGCACACAGTCGTATGATATAAAAGAGTGTGTGGCACCAGAATCAAATAAGGCTTCTACTTCAAGACCTTGGAGTTTGAGGATACCTTTAATCAGATTTGGTGAAGCACTTGCCTCCTGATGTGATAGTGCAAACACTTTCCCTGGCACTGCAGTTCTAGCATCCTTGGCTCCTCGAGGCTCCTCCTCACAAAATCTGGAAATGTGTCCTGGCTTTCCACAGTTGAAACACGTCACACATGGTCCTTGGTGTATTCTTCCACACTTGGCACACATCTGATTGTTAGCGGTGCTTGCAACAGGAGCTGTGGATCCCCTATATGAACTCTGACCTCCACTGAAGTGACTCCTTTGAGGTCCTTTGAATTGACTCCTCGGTGGTCTGCTGAAATGACTTCTTTGGGGTCCAGTAAAATAACTCCTCGATGGTCCACCAAAGTGATTTCTGGATGGTTGGCTAAACCGCGTATTCACATTACTGAAGTTGTGACTCTGCTTCTTAGTAACTCCTCCCGTTGGTCTCATGAGGTGTGTAGATCTGGCCTGAAAACCCTTCATCTTCTCAGCTTCCTCTTCTCGTTTGTTCCTTGCTATCGCGCGCAGTTTGTCACATATTTCTTCAAAATCCCTTGTTTCATCAAGGAACGGTGATAGAGCTGTTTTTAGGTCTGGTCTAGCTTTTTCAACCAATCGAGCACTCAACCATTTAGAGTTGTTCTGTGAATATCCGCAGAATTTAGACAACTCTAAAAAGCGAGTAATAAATTCGTCTTCATGTAATTCCCCTTGCCTGAATGTGAGGAATTCAGTTTCTTTCTCTATTCTGATTGAAGGGGAAAAGTAATAATTTTCGAACTTTTCCTTAAACTCTTCCCACGTCATCTCAGCATTTCTTTTTGTTTTGGTGCTTTCCCACCATTCTTCAGCTGCTTTCTGCAACAATTGTTCAGCAACCATCACCTTTTGTTGTGAGCTAATCTCGATAACTCTGAAAATCTTTTCTACACGCTTCAGCCACTCCAGTGCTGCAATCGGATCTAGCTTCCCCTCGAACATCGGTGGAGTAAACTTCCGAAATTTTTCCCAAACCTCAGTAATAGGTAAGGGATGATACTGAGAATGAGAACCGCTACTACCTCCATCTTCAGTGCGAGAATGACTTCCTCCCCTTGATTGATGGTCAGAAGGTGTGACTTCCAGAGCCTTCTCCTTTCCTTCCTTACCACCTTGGCCTCTTCCTTTTGCTAGTTCATCCTCGTGTCTATTCACTTTCTCTCTCATCTCCAAGATGACGTCTCGTAACTCTGCCAAAAGGGCATTGTTATCCTGAGGATAGGGACCATCTTGATGCGGAGGGAGACCTCTTTGGGATGGAGCAGGGGTTGAATTAGTTCTTCGAGTTCTTGCCATTATCTCCTCCTATGATTAATACTATAAGGACACTAAACAAATAAAAATAGCTAAATAAATTCTAAATCTAACAAAGGGAAGTGCTCATGTTATGATATTTAATTTGCCACAAACTTTTAAATTTTTTTTTTTTTAAGAAATCACTTTAGAAAATAAACAAAATTGCCATGGAACCTTTAGCTCTGATACCAAAAATGTAACACCACAATTTTAATACCCAAAAACTCGGTCAAAATATTGAAAATACCTTCAAAAGAGTTCAACAATATCCAAATCCTTTTACAATGTTACCATTTCGAATAAAACCCGTAATACATAATCAGAATAAATTCCAGAAAATATTTCAGAGTTTAATACAAAACGGAAGTCTTAGGTTCATGGCAAATAAAATAACATAACATAATCTATTGGAGATCAAAAGAGCTTCCAGAGCTCACTCCATAGGTGCCTTCCCTTGCTCTCTACTAGAATAATCACCTGAAAAATGTTAATATGGGATGAGATTCCACGTCTCAGTAACTACTGAATATTTCTACCTTACACGAGCAAATTACATATGACAAAAATAAAAGGTAATATAATGTGAATTTAATATACTCAGATATTTTTAGATATACCGTTGTTCACATCAAATGCCTTTACAAAATACTCATCATTCTTTATTGAATTCTTCAGAAATGCACTATGCAGTATGCAGCCTCCCTTATATCCCCTTCCAACCGTATACCGCTGACTGGAACCATAGGCTAACATATAGTCCAATAGAAACTCATTCATTTGACTGGATGGTTTCAAGCTCACCAAAACTTAAGATACACCCGGCCAAAGGTATAGAGCTTAAATCTGGACTATGGCTCCCCTCCTTTAAAATAACAACTAAGGAGGTGTCACATGTCCCACATCTCCAATGAAATCCCGGCCAGAGGAAAACATGGAAGATGGGGCCCTGAAAAGTACCATCCACTGTGCACCGAGTGGTGGCATAAACAATTCTTATCATTCAATTCCCTCCTTACTCCACCCATCACATTACAACCGCCATGATGAATGTATTTACTCAAAAATAATGCATTATTATACCATTATATACATTGATATGCGTATTTATGAATAGTAAAATACTATGCGTATCTGTGAATAGTAAAATACGGTATATACATGAATAGTAAAATGAATAGTACATACTGTATACGTGAATAGTAAAATGAATAGTAAATACGGTATACGTGAATAGTAAAATGAATAGTAAATACGGTATACGTGAATAGTAACGTATGTATAAATAGTACCTCTGCAGATTTGCAAATCAAAGTTCCCACACCAGATCTTAAAACCATAAATATTTTCTAAATATTCTTGCCAAAATAGTAAACAAACAAATTTATAATCATACATAATTCACAAGTATAAGGAAGAATATTCAGAGTTACCTGTTACTTGCTAATACCCGAATCACCAACCAGCTATTATAACTCTTAAGCAAATATCTCTACTCTCTCTCTCTCTCTACCTCTCTCTATGGCTCTTAGAAGTTGTGAAGAATGAAATGAAATGGAAGGTCTATTTATAGTTGGAAAATGGGTCTTTAAGTGTAATTTTCGTCTCTGGGTCGTTTTACGTAATTTTCCTAAAAACTAAAAAAAAACTTTCCCGTGACATTCCAGCCGCCCCCGTGAACGTTCTTTTTAAAAAAATTTAATAATATTTTAATATATATTATTTTATTATTATAATATAATATTATTTAAATAATAAATTATTATTGAGTGGGTCCCGCGGCCATTTTTTTCAAACTTCACGAGAAAGTTTGCAGAATTATTTTTGGCCGTGGGTCCCGCAAAATACTGATTTCAAATTTATCACTTTCTGAAAATAGAGCCTACTAGTCTTTCCAAAATAGGTTTATGTTAAAGATATTAGATTCAAAATTCAGGATGTTACAGTATAGACATTGTTGTGTGTTTATCCTAAAATGTTATAATTAAAAGGGACTAAATGGATGAACAGGTGGATTACAAGCATTGGCTAGCAGAGAAGAGTGGGCTTGGTGCATTGGAGGAATGGAGGGAGAAGATGGTCAATGAGGTGGTAGTAAAATATCTGGGAATGCAACACTTCTACATTGACCAGTGGGACGACGCTTATTGGCACTCCATTCTTCACTCTTCTTCTTCTTCTCCTTCCCGAAACCCCTAATAATGAACCACTCCAAACCTGTTTCAAAATAACTACTCTCTCTCATATCCTTAATATAAGACATATTTAAATAATTAATTTTAATCTTAAATATAAGACATAGTATAATAATTGATTTTTGGTCTTAAATATAAGACTTAATTTCATATTTATTAATCTTTTCCCTAATTCACCTATTTTGATCCTTCCTTAACAATATTTTAGAAAAGAAGGAGTGAGCGATTTAAGGAAGATGACTACGGCTGATGTAAAGAACCAATTTAATAAAAAAATAAAGGCTATATAATATGATAATGGATTTGCATACAAGCCTTTTTTGGCATTAGCTGAGGCAGAAGGTATTCAAATGTGATATACATGTCCATATACATTTCCACAAAATGACAGAGCATAAAGGAAGCATGGTCATATAGTAGAGATGCGATTAACATTGCTAGCACAAGCTCAAATCACTACAAAAAAAACTATTTTTTGCGGCGGAAAAATTCTCTCACAAAAAAACTATTTTCTGTTGCAAAAATCGCCCTCACAAACCAATTTTTCATCACAAAAAAGTTGAAAGATCCAATTTCCTTGAGTAAAGTTGCCGAGCCAACAAGTGTTGTAGACACATTTCGTTTGCCTCAATGAAAACAAGCAATGGAAGACGAATTTGACGCGTTGATAAGGAACCATACCTGGATTCTTGTTCCTTATGATCGATCCAAGAAACTTGTTTATTGCAAATAGGTCTATAAGACCAAGTCTAAGACCGATGGTTTGATTTTAAAGCATATAGCTCAACTTGTGGCAAACGGATTTTAAAAAGTGTCACATTGACTATAGGGAGACATTCATTCCTACGGTGAAGACAACCACAATTCATGTTGTTTTAGCTATTGTTGTGTCATATAATTGGGAAGTCTAGCAGCTCAACGTTAATAGGCCTGTTTGTGTTGGCAGGATGGAAGCGATGGCTTAAAAGCTATTTAACTTTTGCAAAAGCCAGATTGTAAATGTGATTTATGTTTGAATTGTCTGTTTGGCTTTTACAAAAGTGACTTTTTTCTAAACTAGTGAGTGTTTGAATTATTATTTAAAAAGTTAGTTGAAATAGAAAATGACCGAAAAGAGCATGAATCATATTCAATACTACAATAAAGTGTTTAATTAAATATATTCAATGGATAAAATTGTTTATAAAATAAAATTCATACAAATAATACATTAATTTCTCCTATTGCTATGTTTGACAAGTTTGTCTCTAATTCTATCACGAAGATGATTCATTTGTGGTGAAAATAACAGGTCTATTTGAGCTAGCGGTGCTTATTTTCTACATAAAGAGCATGAATCTTGTTAAATACTATATAAATATTAGTTGTATATATTGTGATAATTGAAGATAAAAATTTTAATTAAAAAAATTAAATGATAGAAATTGTTTTTTTTAAAAAAAAGGAAAAAAAAAGAAGTAAAAACACCCCATGTATATTTATGTCTGAGGCGGGCCCACACGCTAGTGTCATAGGAAGAGGATTCTCTCCTCCTCATTTTCTCTCATTAGTTCATCTAGGCTATTGATTGGGGAGGTGAGAGAAAAGTTAAAGTGGTATTGTGATTGATTAAATGGATTGGATTTAGAGATGATGAGGGATAATGAAAAAGTGATAATGAGAGAAACCCAACCCAGTGTCATATTTGTCTTGTGCAACAAACACCCCATGTATATATATACACCATAAAAAATAAAAATGGCGGGGCCCACGTGAGAATTATACTCAAACCATCTCTCTCCTCAATTCTCAACCTCCGTGTGTGCTGCCAACGCTAGAAAAGCTCCCCCTACTGGCTTCTTCAAAAAGCTGCGTTTTGGGTTAAAACCTAGTGAAAAATAAGCCAACTCAAACACCTACTGTACTTTTTTTCACTAAAACTTTTTTTCTAACATCCAGCAATGTTTTTTGCCATCAACGCTCTCATACTGCGGATACCAAACAGGCCCAATAATGCCTTCATGAATGGATACCTTATGGAAGATGTCCTCACAACCTGAAGGATTCTATGATCCAAGATGACCTTCGTATGTTTGCAAGCTTGTTAAAGCCATTTATGGCTTAAAGCATGCATTACGCGTTTGGTTTCAACATCTGCAACATACGCTGTTGAGTTGGGGTTTCCATAATGCAAGTAGTGACATATCACTCTTCTTTCTCCACACAAGAGAATTTACGGTATTCATTTTAATATATGTTGATGATATATTGATAACTGGAAATAACTCAATTTATTTGAGGAATTTTTTTTAGAAACTGAATGCAATATTTCCACTAAAAGACATGCATCTCTATTATTTTCTTGGTTTAGAAATTCACAGAGATCAATTTGGTGAGTTTTTAAGGCAAAGTAAATACACTCTAGATTTATTGAAGAAATTCAATATGTTAGATTATGCACCATTCCTACTCCAATGGTGACAAGACGTCAATTTTCTCTATGGGAAACCATTGTTTGAACTCTTTATAGAAGAGTAATTGGCCGTTCTCTTTAGTATTTAACAAATACTAGCCCAGACATAGCCTATTCAGTCAACAAATTAAGTTAATTCCTATCTCAACTCAGCTGGGATATTCACTTTCAAGGAGTGAAAAGGTACTTAGGTACTTAAAGGGCACCTTTAATTTCAGGTTGCTTATTAAACCTATTTAGTCATTACATTTACAGATGTAGATTGGGCTACTGATGTCAATGATAAAAATCCATGGCTGGGATATGTGTGTTTCTTTTAAGAGCATTAGTTTCTTAGTCTTATAGGAAACAACATGTTGTATCTCAGTCAAGTACAAAATCTGAGTATCATGCTATTTCTAATGGTGCTTCAAAATTAAAATGGTTGAGTACAGTTCTCTAATGTTTGAATTAGGATTGTACTTTTACAAGCCTTGATTATTTGGTGTGATAATATATGTGCTAGTGCTTTAACAGCAAATCCTATATAGCATGCTAAGACCAAACAGATAGAGATTCATTTACATTTTATAAGAGACTTGGCTCAATCAGGATGCATTGAAATCTGATATGTATCTTATTCTCAGCAAATTGCAGATGGACTAACAAAGGCATTCTCTCACAATAGCATCTCACAATTTAGAGGCAAACTCGGTCTGTCAAAGGCACCCTCTTGTAATTTGAAGGGGAATGTTAGAGCATTAAGATGATTAGTAACAGTAATTAGTGTTTGAGGTTTATATCATTACTATACAATGTTCTATCTAGCTGTATATATATAGGTGTCATTATAATCCTCTTTTGTATAAGTGTCTATCTCTCTTTCATTGTGCTCAAAATATTCCTTGAGCCATAAGTCCACAATAGAATTTGTTACTCTAGTGTGTATATAAATACAGGGGGTTTAGGCGCACACATTATGTATCCATAATATTGGTTTCACAAATTGCCTCGTTTTCATTCTGTTTTCCTTCATATCTCTCCAACCTTCTTATAGGTATAATATACAAAGTTAAGACGCATTCAACACAATGAACTATTTTTTATGATTATTCATTACCTTAAAATTATTTAGTAGTGCAACTTTATCCGTAATATATTAAGTGATAGTGGGCCATAAGGAGAAGAAATATTAATATCTATGCGCTTATACGGTGAGGGGCACAATAACTCCTAAAAGGATCATTGGGATTGGGCCTCCCTTCTTCATTCTTCCTAAAACGCATAACTCATTTCATTATGCCATAATCTCATGCCGAGTCCGATTTCTCTCATGATCACTCCTCTCATTATCCTTCTCATCCACTATCTGGGCCGTCCATTTCTTGGTCGAAACGGTCTAGATGGATTTCCCAAAAAACCACATGCGGTAAGTTTTACTACATGCGGTTTTTTGGGAAATCCATCTGGACCGTTGGATCAAGAAATGGACGGCCTAGATGCAACTGTGAGAGATGGGGAGAGAAATCACTAGACAGAAGATCCTCTCCCATCTCATGCCTATAATTGAATCCGACAATATTCATATAAATCATGTCAAACAAATATATAAAAGGATGGTAAAAAACACTACCCTACAAAATATATATATATATATATATATAATTACTCCTCTGGCAGACTACGGCCAAATTCTCACATTTTGTCGAGACCTATAATGCATAAATAATACGGCGACCAAGCCATAGGAATAAGTATAGATTAAAAAAAAGACTAACAGAAATGGGAAGTTAGAAATACATTGAAGTCACCAAAATATATCAAAAACAAAAGAAAGAGACAAAGACATGAACTTTTTTATTTGAGAACTTGAAATCTTCTCACCTTACGCGTTTAGCCATGTTAGCTCTGATATGACGTTTGACTTCAATGGCCGGTTTAATATCCTTGCTTTTCCCTCTCCTTTTATCCTAGACAAGGTAATATTGTAGCAGATATTCTTGCAGCCGAAGCTTCCAAGGGAGTGAGCCTAGGGTGTGTGTTTTCGACACCACTTTCTTTGTCCTCTATTCTGATATCGGATGGTAGGAAAAGAATGATGTATTTGCTACCCCTCCCTCTCCAACCATTTGAACGGGGCTACTGGTTAATTTGCTGTTATTTCATTACTTTATTTTGTTGATCCCATTTGCTGTTTTTCTATTCCATGAACTCCTTGTTGGATTAATGTTATGACCAGACCAAAAAATAGAGTTGAAGTCAACCAAAGATGAAGTAAAATACGGCTACGTTATTCGGATCTCGTTACTTTCAGATCTCCTGTCGATAACTAAAGTCCACTCTCCCGCCCCCTCCCTCTATAGCTGCCATGGCTCGCTCCGTTAACGTCGCCATCATTGGAGCTGGTGTCTCCGGCCTCGTCGCAGCTCGAGAGCTTCAAAGAGAAGGTCACCGAGTCGTCGTCTTCGAGAAAAGCCACCGTATAGGAGGCACCTGGGCCTACGATCCAAGAACTGAATCCGACCCTCTCGGCAATGACCCGAACCGAGAAATCATCCACAGCAGCCTCTACCTCTCCATGCGCACTAACATTCCCAGACAACTCATGGGATACTTAGACTACCCGTTCGTGAAGCGCGAAACGGGTGATCAGAGAACATTCCCGGGTCACGAGGAGGTGCTCCGTTTCCTTGACGATTTTGCGGAGGAGTTCGGGATCCTTGAGTTGACCCGGTTCGAGTCGGAGGTGCTTCGGGTGGAGCTTGTCGGGGAAAGGAAGGAAGAGGGCTGGTTGGTTGAGTGGAGAAGTCGGGGATCCGAATCGTTGAGCCGAGAAACGTTCGAAGCAGTTGTAGTTTGTTCGGGTCACAACACCGTGCCAAAACTGGCGGAGATTCCCGGTATTGAAAACTGGAAGCGACACCAAATGCATAGCCACAATTATCGGACACCCGACCCATTTAAGGGACAGGTAAGTAAAAATAGTAGACAATCTGAATAATAAAGATCACGTGTTATATATGATGGAATGAATCGGGAATGTTCAAATATTGACAGGCGGTGGTTATAATTGGAAAGGGACCAAGTGGGTTTGACATATCAAAAGATATTTCAAAAGTGGCAAAAGAGGTGCATATAGCCGTTCGAATGAATCCCATGTTCGTGAATGGGGTGAAGCTGCAAGACTTCCAAAACTTAAGCCACCACTCTCCGGTACGTACACACATACATATTTTTCAAAGGTTAAAAAGTAAATCTGTCCGAGAAGTATTCGTTCAAGAACAATATTGTTTTGAGAATATTTTTGGTCTTAATATTGCCTCAAAATCTAAAAACGTAATAACTTACCTCTCCCATTAACAACGTTAAATTTGACCGAATACCCCAAGTGGCACTCCCATTTGATGTATTACCTCATGTTAAAATACCCAATTATCCTTTGACCATTTTTTTTCCTTAGGGTGTCTTTGGTTGGGGGAAGGGGAGGGGAGGGGAGAGAAAATGGAGAGAGAGAAAAGAGGTTTGTGGTGGGGCCCACAAAAATTTTCTCTCATTTTAATATTTTTCCTCCATTTTCTCTCCTCTCCCCTCCCCTCCCCTCTCCCCCCACAAAAATTTTCTCCCCTTTTAACATTTTTCCTCCATTTTCTCTCCCCTCCCCTTCCCCCCACTAAACACACCCTTACCCACGACACCCCTTCATTTGCCATGACAGCCAACCATGCCCCTCCTCCAACGCTGGTGACAGTTTCCTCGTCTAAATATCAAACAAGTATGCTGCAAAAACGATATGGATTGATTAGGGGAGACAAACCCTGCAACAAGAAGGTTAGGACTCTCGCAACAAACTAGATGGTCAAAACAAAGATCTTGAGAAGCCATCGACAATGAAAAAGAGAGGTTTTGAGAAGAAGAAGATATCAAAATCCAGCAAGTAAACAAAAAACATGAACACATCCATGAATCCAAAAACATAAATCATATATAGATATTAATGGAATCAAATCAAGAAATAAAATAAATCATATTGATGAAAATTTTTTTTAAAAAAATTGCCATTGAGTGGTTACAACCGGAAGCACCAATCACTTGGATCTCAATTTGTGAAGGGATTCGTCGTTTGTAAAACCATTTCATTGCAACCACTGTAGAACACTTCAATATCCCCCTCCAATCGATCTCAGAAGAAGAAGAAATTTTCCCAAATGGAGATAATTTTTTGAGTTTTGATTTTTGGGTTTTTGTTTTCTGATCCCTGGACTCAACACCCTCAGTGGCAATGGAGATAATCAATTTCACAATCCTCTGTTTCATTCACACACACACCACTCAACACAGTTTCTTGTTGACATCTAAGACTACCTACAGTTGCATCGGCATGTGGCATCACCGACCGTGTTAAGATCATCTCTAGTGAACCAAGTCGCCATGAACCCACAAAACACTGTCTTAGCTTTGACGTGAAATGACTTATCTAACGGCGACTCTCCTACCCCTTTATTCAGAATGACATGAAGCTCTGCCTTTCAAAAAAAATTGATTTTGGGGAAGAAGATTTTTATTTTATTTTATTGTATTTATAAATTTGATTGGTAAATCTTATTTGGAAAAAAATGTGAGGTGTGTACCACATAGATATGATATGTCAGCGTAATGGGTCAACTAACATTTGATAGACTGAGCAGTTAATGGGGGTGGCAACATTGTTACGTTTTTAGATTTTCAGGGTGATATGGAGACCAAAAAAGTTTCCAATGTAACATTGTTCCTGGACGTATACTTTCGGGTGGATTTGCTACTTAACCCTTTCTTTAATCATAGATGTGTATGAGGTGGTTTTGATATGTTCAAAAAAAATTATTTGATGTGTCAGTGATGAGGATATACTCATATTAAGCAATATGAAATTCTCAACCAAAAAAAATAAAAAAGTAGAAGAATATTGAGGAAAACATATTTAGGTTTACAATTTATTTAAAGATTAGTTGTTAATAGAACACAATATGGCAATGCTATACATTTATCCTATTTTAAAAAGGAGAAAAAAAAACTATGAGGGAAAATCTCAAAAATAATATTTATTTTAATTATTTTTGAAAATTTTCTTTCATAATATTCCATCTCTCATATTTTTCGCTTACTTTTCTCTCTATTATTCTCTACATTCTCTCATACAATTTGAGCCTTCCTTGTTTTTTGATTTTGAAAAGATAGGTTCTTTTTCTATAGAAAATTTTGTGATGATATATAAAGTAATAACATCAAGTCTATAATTCAAAGAATTTTTTTTCCTTCAATGTCGAAATCAAAAGGCTTTTTTTTTTTTTTGGCAGATAAAATGTGTTTATGAAGATGGATTGGTTGAGTTTGAAGATGGATCTTCAGTTTATGCAGATGCCGTAGTCCACTGCACCGGGTATTACAATATAATTATTTTCATACTACCTCGGGTGGTGTATTTTTATATTATATATTAGTTTTTTAGTCAAACTAATTATTTTGAAGAAAAAAATATATAAATAATTTAAAGTAATTTAATTAGTTTCTTTAATCTCTCCAAAAAAAGTCAACTATGTCTTATAATTAGGACCGGAGGAAGTACTTTATATTATTTTGTTGCATTCTGGTTTTTTTCATTCTATATATGTTAGTGACTCTTAAATTTTGTCTAATGAAATGACAGATATAAATATCATTTTCCATTTCTGAGGACCAAAGGAATAGTAGATGTTGAGGAGAGTAGAGTGGGGCCACTGTACAAGCATGTGTTCCCTCCTGCATTAGCTCCTTGGCTTTGTTTCATTGGCATAACTTCTCATGTTAGTAGTAACAAGTTTTATTTTCTTCTCCAAATTATTTTATTTTCAAACTTTTTTTTTTTGGTTAAGTCAAGATTTGAATCCTCTAAGTCGTATCGATCCTTCTTGTGCAAAATTTGATCTGTTAACACTATATCTAACGATTGTTGAAATATAATGCATTGTATAATTATTGGATCAAATTAATTATAGGTCCTCTTCAAACAATGAGGCGAAGCTACAAAAATACTGTTTTGGCAAGAAAATACTACCTCTAATAGTAAATACTCTTTTCAATCCTAAATAGAAGATAAAGTTGACTTTTTTTGGAGAAATTAAAGAAGCTAATTTAATTACTTTAGAGTATTTTTATTTTTAATTTATTTTTTTTATCAAACTAATTAATTTGATTTATAAACTAATATATAATATAAAAATACACAACATATGATATGATTAAGCAACTTATTTAGCTTCCTTAATCTCTCCAGAAAAAGTTAACTATGTCTTATATTTAGGATCGGAGGGAGTATAAAACATGGTTGACTTTTTTTTGGAGATACTAAGAAAGCTAATCAAATTACTTTAAAGAGTGTGTGTACTTTTTTTTTTCAAAGATTTTTTTCTAAGTTATAAACTGATAAATAATGTAAGGAAAATACACTTCTCATGTTGTAGGAGAAGTGTTTCCTTATGTCATAGATACTTTGATTTTCATGCTTGAGTTTTCTTTTAAAAAAAAACAAAACAAAAACAAAGGTGTAGGTCCCACCATTTCATGTGTGTAGGAATCTTCTTCTTCTTATGCAACATGAGAAGTTTAAACCTCATAATATAATGATACAAATCATACATATAATTAAGTAATTTATTGGGAAAATCTCACTCAAGTCCAAAGGACAAAAAAAGAATATAAAAAAAAGTTCTAATGTAGAATCTTCTATTAAAAAAAAAGTCCCTGAAAACCTTAGTGACATAGATGAACTTATCAATGATCATTCTATGACTTGATAATATAGCCATGTATACTTTATGAATAATATAAATTCACATTTAGAATTTATCTCAATAAGGTTCTTGGAGACTTTTTTGATATTTTTTCTAGTTTTTAGAACTTGAGTAAGATTTTTCTCTAACATATTTAGCTACATTAATCTTTTTTTTTAAAAAAAAAAAACTGAATTTTATATTTAGTACCCGAGGGAGTAATATACATTTTTTAGATTGTAGATTTTGATTTGTTTTTAAATTGGATGAGTATGCAGGATCCAGCATTTCTTATATATGAATTGCAGAGCAAGTGGGTGGCAAAAGTACTATCTGGAAAAGTTGAGTTACCTTCAACAGAGGAGATGATGGATTGTGTTCAGAATCACTACAAGTTCATGGAAGACAACCAAATCCCCAAACATCACACTCACATACTTCGTCCTCATCAGGTATATACATATACAGAAGTCTTTCAACCACTTTGTATCTGTATACCTGATGATTAAGATTATGGTTGCTATATTTCTTTTTTACTTAAGGATATTCATGTGATTTCGCTATAAAATTTAACCTCAAACTAGTCCATATGAATTTGACAGTAATAAAGTCATTTTTAGAGTGGTTGAGTTGAGATTTGCATATTTGCAATTGAATGAGACTAAAATGGATGATGAACAGGCGGATTACAAGGATTGGCTAGTAGAGAAGAGTGGGCAAGGTGCATTGGAAGAATGGAGAGAGAAGATGTTCAGTGAGGTGCTATCGAAATTTCTGGAAATGCAACTCTTCCACATTGATCAGCGGGACGATGGTTATTGGCACTCCATTCTTCACTCTTCTTCTTCTTCTCCTCCTTCCCAAAACCCCTAAAAACGAATCCATTATTGATTTGTCCAGTTGCGTTTCAAGCATGAATTCCAAATGAATAAGGTGTGTTTGGACAAAATTCTTATGACAAAATCAACTAGTACAAGGACTTGCTTTTCTTTCCAAGTGCTTTTGTGTGGTACACTTTTATGGATTCACAGCACGCCTTCTCCACTAGGATCTTCATGTCAGAGGATCCTCTCATTTTCCCCCTCTCTCATTTTTTCTCACAGTCTGATCTATACCGTCTAAATCTTGATCTAACAATCCAGATTTTTTTTTAAAAAAAATTTGTTGTTTTATCTTTTTCGAAAAAGACAAAACAACAATTTTTTTTTAAATTTGGACCGTTGGATCAAGATTTAGACGGTTCAGATCGAACTGTAAGGGAAAATGAGAGAGGGGAAAAATGAGAGGAACAATACCCAGATCTTCATTAGCGTTAACTATTAATTGGGTGGATAAGTGTCTTTTCAATCCTCATTTGGATTCTTCATCAATCATAGGCAAAATTTGACTTTGCTCTTTAATTTTTCTGTGTTTTTAGCATTAGGGTCTGTATTTCATAAATTCTCAAAATCTATCTCTCAATTGAGTTGATTTTTTTAAAATGATTGAGTAACCTCATTAAGTTACATTAAAATATTTATGAGTAAAGGATTTTTTCTGTCACTGGAGATAGAGTTATCTCCAGTAACCTCAGAACCACGTCGTTTTAAATTAATGAAGGATGTGTTTGTAATTTCAGGTGAATTAATGAAGGGTGCAAAATTACGAAAACACTCTTCATTAATTTACTTGAAATTACAAACACACCCTTCATTAATTCAAAACGACGTAGTTTTAGGGTCACTGGAGATAATTCTATTTCCAGTGACAGGAGAAATACTTTTCCCAATATTTATATTTATAATTTTTTTTATAAATATATATATAATTTATGGGTAAAGGATTTCTCCAGTCACTGGAGATAAAGTTATCTCCAATGAGCCTAAAACGACATCGTTTTAGATTAATGAATGTATTTTCGTAATTTTGTTTATTTTTTTATCATATGAATCTTACCGAACCCCCTTCATTAATTTACGTAAAATTACAAACACACCCTTCATTAATCTAAAACAATATAGTTTTGTTACTTTTCCTATAATTTAATAATACTTAACATATTTTACATTTAAATAGTTTACTGATAATTAACAAAATTCAGCACAGTTGGATGGGGGAGGAATTAAATGAGACAGAAGCTGCTACTTCATGGGGAAGCGTCGTCCTCATGTAGCCGCCATGGAGTCCAAAGAATTCCAGGCGCAGTTATCGTTTTCGTCTTCTCTTCTGTCAGTTAGAATGAATCAAAAAAGTCTCATTCATTCACTTTAAAAGAGAATCATCAAAAATACCTCAACGGAATCTCTGCTCCGTACTCCTCCTCCACCATTGCACTAAACTCCAGAATGGTCCAATCCCTGACTGTCGCTGTAATCGGAGCCGGCGTTGCTGGTCTCTGCGCCGCCCGCGAGCTTCTGCGCGAAGGCCACACAGTCGTCGTCTTCGAGAAAAGCGATCAAATCGGAGGCACCTGGAGATACGATCCGCGAACAGATTCCGATCCAATAGGCATCGACCCGACCCGGGAAGTTGTCCATGGTAGTCTCTACCTCTCTCTGCGCACCAATCTTCCCAGACAGCTGATGGGTTTTCTGGACTATCCGTTTCCTGAGAATCGCGAAAACGGGGATCCGAGAGCTTTTCCAGGTCACGAGGAGGTGCTCTGGTTTCTGAACAAGTTCGCTGATGACTTTGGGATTCGTGAGCTGATTCGATTCAATAGAGAGGTGCTTCGGATCGAGCGAGTGGATGGGAGGAATGACAAATGGATCATTGAATCGAAGAGTCACGACGGCGGCGGCGATTCTCTGTTTCAGGAATTTTTTCAAGCCGTTGTTGTGTGCTCGGGTCACTTCACAGAGCCAAGAATAGCTCAAATTCCAGGTAGGGCTTGGATTGGTGTATTGATTCTCGAATGAATGTTGAATGGGAAATGGTTGAATAATCAAATCCAATTCTGAACCTCAGCAAAAATTTGAGTTTGATTAATTTGGGTTCTTCGTTTGTGTGAATAATGTGTTTCAGGGATTGAGAAGTGGTCAGGATATCAGATTCACAGCCACAATTACAGGGTACCCGAACCATTTCGCAATCAGGTACCCTGAATCTTTATCCTTAACTGAGACTTTCTTTGTTGGGTTAATATGATTTTTGGTGATCATAGTTTAACTCATTTTCATTTCCATTTTCGTCTCTATAGTTTCAAACGAGTCACATCTTATACTTTTAATTAGAGGTATAAATATATATTTTTTTAATTTTTTATACATTATATTCATTTAAATTTAAATTATATGTTGCTTTTTAAGATGTTTTTTTACACATAATATCGTAAATAAATTAATTTCCACAATACTGATATTATAGACAAATGCGAATATCAGAAAACAACATATAATTTAAGTTTAAATAAATTCAATATATAAAAAAATTAAAAAAAATGTTTATACCTCTAATTAAAGATATAATTATCTAATAAGTATGTAAGTATAATAATATAATGTGGACTCAGTTTCAAACAGTAGGATTTGATCCCTAAAGTTTCTCTCCGTTTAAAACATTAGTCCTGTAATTTAATTAGGACCTAAACTTAGGGTTAACTGTGTTAAATTTGCCTTTGTTGACACCAATTAGTATTTACTTATGTGGCATGTTAACTTCAATGGAGCTCACTTCTCTTCGCTGCCAGCAGTGTTCGCTACAGGTCCTTTTCTTAAAACTACACCGTTGTAGGTATAGTTTTGAGAATGAGATGATACGATTGAGCAAATTTTTTTAGATAAGCCATTAACCAACTAAAATTAAAATGATATTAATTATTTTGTTTTTAATGTTTTTATATCCTTATTAAATTATAGGGACCAACATTTTAGATGGAGAGAAACTGTAGGGTTCGAAAGCTAATGTTTGAAAAATCAAAAACGAAAATGAGTGTGTAAAAGTAGTATTTGCCCTTCTTTCTTACTCCCTTTTGTTTTTCTTTTTTTATTTTATGAAAGGATGCTTTTATCCTTTCGAAGTGACATAAAATTGCATATCTTCGGATTCGAATTATTTTTCTGCCTTTATTTCTCCTCATCTAATCTCTACTACCCAGATTGATTGAATTATTGAGATTCAATATTTTATAAAATCATTATTATTATTTTGCCTATTTTCAAGCAGTGTGGAGATGTAAATTGTCGGAATTAAATTGTTGATAGTTTAAATTTTTTTTTTAATGTGGTATAATAATAATAATCTTATGATTATTTCATTTGTTATTATAAGATGCCGAGATAGAGGGGTGAAAACATGTTAGACCCTATATAAGTTTGAGTTTGTAACATACGCCTAAAACTTGAGTCTAGGTCTATATATAGATTTATATATATATATATATATATATATATACACACTCAAGTTTGAGCCTTAAAAAATAAAAAGGTCTACTTCAAAGTCAAGCCTTAATTTTTTCAGAGGCCTACTTATTATGTAGAGTTTTAATTAGGCTAAAAAATATTAGGCCTCGGTGCCTCTAAATAGGCTTAAAGACCCATAATTTAAAGCCTACAATGTTATTTAAATAAAATTTAATTCCTATAATTTAATAAATCTAACTAAAAATAATTTAAAAAATGCTATTATTTGATTTTTTAAATTCTAGAAAACGAACCCAATATGGTAATTTAATAATTGTTTTTAAAATTAAAATGATAAAAATATAAATATAACACACACATATAACAAATTATATTTAAAATGTTTAAACATGTAAGGTGTTCATAAAAATAGGCCTCGCATATTTATATATTTAAGCTTCTAATGAATGAAATAGTTAATATTAAAATGGTGATTTTTTCCCTCTCCAAGTCCGCGCATAACGTTTCTGGTATGAGGAAAATGAGATTAATTCCCCCCCCCCCCCCCGGGGCTTTTTTTTTTGGGTACCCCAGGTTACGTAATTTTAAATACCAAAAAAAATTATTTATCATGGAAAGCAGAAATTGTTTTGCATTTGGCTATGATCCTAAAGTCTTTTTTACATCTCAAAAGTGGCTTTTTGACCAAAATAAGAAAAAAAAATTACCAGATTAATACACAGTCAAAACTATTTACCAACATAAGGTTCATGCCACTGGTGGCGCAGGAGGGCCCCACGCCACGTCAATGGCGTGAAACAGGTCTACGCCACTGGTGGGGTGGACCTGTTTCACGCAAGTGACGTGTCGTGAACAAGGTCCACGCCACCTAGTAGCGTGGATCAATCAGGAGCTCTGGTTCAGTCTTTAAAAAAAAAAAGTCAGTGGCGTAAAACACCAATCAGGAGCTCTGGTTCAGTCTTTAAAAAAAAAAAGTCAGTGGCGTGAACCTGTTTCACGCCACTGACGGCGCACCTGTCCTCACGCCACCAACTGCATTACTTTGGTAAAATGTTTCCCAATTGCTTTAATCTGGTAAATTTTTTTTTTTGGGTTCTTATTTTGGTCAAAAAACCTCTCAAAAGCTGTTTAAAATAGATTCTTAAGAAAATCAGAATTTCTTAAGAAAATTTGATTATTTTTAAAAGTTTGAATTAAACATTTTAAAATTTCGTCAAACTGTTTTCCATGAAAAAGCTGAAACCAATAGGTCCTACATTTCTAAAGATTAATTTCCCCCCTCTTTTCTTGTCACTGTCTATACAAAAAATTAAAGATATTTTTCATCAATTTGCGAAAAAAACGTTGAGGTAATTTAAATTCTTACTCATGCTCCAATTACGCTAATCAATTTCTAAACTGACTAAATTCTTGCTGATAATTCTTTGCAAAACAACTTCCTCCTAACAGAGCGTCGTCGTAATTGGATTTGGACCCAGTGCCTTTGATATCTCAAGAGACATTGCAACAGTAGCCAAGGAGATTCATATATCAACAAGAACTCCAAATGTAAAGACCATGAAGTTAGCAAATCATGATAGTATATGGCAGCATCCCATGGTATTTGAAACAATTGACCTTGATAGCTTCTTAGTTAATTTACAATTACAATTACCTCGTATCTAGAAAACAAATTCTTAACCAGCGAAAACTAACTTACTGATCTCCATGGCCTCTTTTCAGGTCAAATGTGTATCTGAAGATGGCTTGATTGTTTTTGAGGATGGATCCTCTGTTTCTGCTGATGCCATATGCTTTTGCACTGGGTCTGTACAATATATCATATTCACTTGATGAATGAGGACTCTCTTCACTTGATGTAAGCTGTTGCTTATCTAATGTTTTTTTTTTGGTGGCATTATTTTACAGATACAAGTACAACTATCCATTCCTTAATACTAATGGAATAGTAACTATTGATGACAATCGTGTTGGACCATTATACAAGCATGTCTTCCCTCCTGCATTAGCTCCTTGGCTCTCCTTCATTGGCATATTTGAAAAGGTCAGTGGTAACTTTTCTGCCCCTTCATCTCCTTCTTCTTCTTCTTCTTCTTCTCTTTTTTACCCTACCTCATTTTTTCCAAGGTAAACTGTTCCTTTAATGCCTTTCAATTTTGTATAGAAGATAAGGGGAAAACACCAACAAAAGAATTGCAAGCGTGTCTGATAAGAAATAGCTTGTTTTTGGAACTTCATCTACGTATAAATTAATGCATATACATTCATTTGAAGAAATAATAAGTCCAGCGAATGAGAACCTCATAGATAGATCATTTTATGACAGGTAAGTAGATTTAAGTTAATTCTAACTGGACATGAAAGCTTGCCAAATCTAGGATCTCACTGAAAAGTATGCTAATGATGCTTGCTTACAGCCTGCTCAAGAATTTAACCATAATAAACTTGTCTCATTTCATTTTAATTCTGTAACTGACGCGCTGAGAAATATAAAAGTGATCTTTCAAACTGAAGGTGGGTGCAATGTTATTTATTTATTGCAATGAGAATGTAAAAGCTGTTTCTAGAAAAGCACTCCAAATTAGGCTTGGGTTGTTGAAATGAATGGATTGACTTCTGAACAGGGCATCATCTTCCAAATATTGGAGTTACAATCCAAGTGGGTGGCACGAGTTTTATCCGGTAAAGTCGTTATACCAACGGAAAAGGAGATGACCAAGTATGTTGAAGAGTACTATCAGAAATTGGAGAAACTTGGGATTCCCAAGCACTTTACTCATTACCTGCATTTTGAGGAGGTATTCATCTTTGTATTATATCCACTTCTCAGAAAGTTCTCAAATTGTGTCAGAAAAATATATCAAAATCATATAATGAGAAAGAGTTCTGTGGAGGACATAATTAACTTCCTTTCCCATTAATATTACATGATTGTAAACTCTTCTTTCAGGTTGGGTACAGCCAATGGCTTGCTGAAGAATCAGGCTTGCCTCCGGCGGACGAGTGGAGAGAGAGAATGTATGCTGAGACCATAAAAAAGGTAAGAAACATGGAAGACGGTTACAGAGACCAATGGGATAATGCTTATTGGGAAACAATCATAAAGAGCGAATCATCTCACAAGATTTGATGTTGCTGTTCCAGTAATGTTGTAGTCCCATGTATTCATTATTGTCTCATCTTGATTAATAATAGCTATATAGGCATGTAGTTTTAGACCCAGATGTATGTATGATTTATTCGGAGTTGGCTCCCATTCTCTTCCTATCCTCTTCTTCATCTCAACCGTTAGATTGAAATATCCATGGTTCAGATTTAATCTTTTATAAAAAAAATTAATAAAATATTAAATTTTTAATAAAATATTTAAAATAATATTTTTATAAAAGATTAAATCTGAACGGTTGAGATTTCGATCCAACGGTTAAAATAAAGAAGAGGATGGGAAGAGGACGGAAGAGGATGGAAGCCAAGTCCGATTTATTTTGGCTCTGCCGACCAAAAATTTAATAAGGTGTCCATTTGCATTACGTTTGCTGTCAAATTGTGCCCTTTCTGAATTTTCAGAATGAAAGAGACATCAATGGTATAAAGGATTTACAATTTTTTTGTCATAACTCACACAGCCATGTTATCCTCCAACCTCTGGGAAGAGTTCGAATTTACAATCAAATGCCTTGACATTTTATGTTTTAATCCGATTTTTAGTTTATTAATTTTAATTCCCCCCCGGCTCTGCGGACCCAAAACTTGAGAAGTTGCACATTAAAATTTATCGAGTGTCCATTTCCATCACGACCTTGGCTGTGAAATTGTATCCTTTCTGAACTTTAAGAATGAATGAGACATGAATGGCATAACGGGTTCAGATTAGGTGCACGGAAATTACAATAAAAGATCAGAGTGAAGAGACTAATGGGGTAGAGCTAGACTCTGAAGGCATGAAAGTCACAGGTCTTAAACCTGGCGGACAATATGCATTGATTGCATTCTCACTGTGAACCTCCAAAAGACCACCCTTCTCATCAAGTTCGTCATTTTCGGCTGCTTCCTATTCCCACAAAAAAATAAGAGTCCATTAAAGATTCAAGGCACACACCAAATCACAAAGACGGTGGTGACAAACAAGTTAATAATATATTTGTGCCTCCACAGTTATTGGATTCTAAACTTGAGATCGCTTTATTATCTGATGATAGAATGAGGAATCTGAATCTAATGACTCATGAGGCATCCTTATGGGATCTTGCGTAAATAGAGACCCCTATATATAAGATTAAAGAAGAATTATTGTGCAATCCCACATAAGCAATCTGATAACTAAAAAAAATTCCACAACAAGTTGAGCAAAAAGCAATGATAAGATCTAATGTAGGAAATGACAACATATTATGACACATTGCAACTTACGAGATTTTTCAGTGATTAAATTGCTTATATGGGACCACTGAACACAGAAAAGAGAACTATTGAATGTAAACTGTAAATCTAAGCTTTTCCTACAATAAGCTAATTCTAGGCATTTTCAATGGGTCTGTTTGAGTTGACGGTGGCTTAAAAGCTACTGACTTTAGAAAAAGCTCGGTAAGAGCGGTGGTTTAAAAGTTATCTGATTTGTGTTTGGATTGATAGTGGTAAAAGTGGCGGGACCCACAAGCTGAGAGAGTTTTGAAAAAAGCTCCATGGTGGAGCTTTTGACTTAATGGGCTTTTTGAGTATTAGGAGCTTTTTCTTAACGGTCAATCCAAAGTCCCAAACAGACCAAATGGACGTTGGCAGCGTTAGTGGACTTTTTTTCAAAATTACTGGTCCTAACGCTCCTAACGCTCAAAAAGCTCTACATTCCAAACAGGCACAATATATATAAGGGGTTGTCAAGTGTATACCTCAAGGGAATAATGGTGAAAGGAAGGAAGAAAACGCATCTTGCAGTACTCATTAAACATCAAAGTGGACAATATTAGTGGAACTGTTGCAAAGGACGCAGCTGGCTTCAACTTCAATCCAAATAGACCAATCATGGTAAACTGCATGAGAATGATTGCAAGAAGAATGTAGTGATGAATGTACGGCCAATACTGTCCACATGTCTCGTAGGTCGTTTCATACACATCTTGAATCTGCAAAGTATTTATATCCCTTCAACACAACAATAACTTAAAGTGTAAAACTAATGAAATGACAGCAGAATTTCATTAAATATGCATAAAAAGAAGATGAAAGTTATTTGAACACTAGAACGACAAGGATACAAGATGCAGTGGCGAAGGATTACATATCAAGAACAGGAGAAAGAAGATGGAAACGATATATGTCACCATTCTATCAATTTAACATTATAAAATTATAGTAAAACTGTTATGCTCCTTTCCCTAATAAAAATATTTTGAATATAAAGTATTCTTTTGAATGGAATTAGAGCATCTATGACCAAATAGATAGATATCATATTGTTGCCACCTTCATTCTCTTAACTAAACTCAAGCTTCAGCATTAGGAGTGGCAGGCATGTAACATGTGTCCACGTTTCAAGTTCAAAAATCTAGTGGGAAAACAGATGTCCAAAAAATTGACCTGCTTGGAATCAGACAATATCAAATCCCCAATGTGTCTTTTGAAGTGCATGTGCATGATAGTTTTTGGAAGAAGGTTAATGAATGTCCTTGATGCTGAGACACTTACCTGGTTGATATAGACAACATAGCCTAGACAGAAGTAGCCAACAAGAACTGGGAGCAACAATGGGGCTACAGCTGCGTACACTAAACCAATTAGTATTGAAAGAGAGACCAAAGGGATGATTCTGAAGTAGGGCAGAGAGTAAAGATATGGACTTTCGTCTCGTCGAAACCCATAAAAACAAGACTTCATAATATCCCAAAGTAGTAAGCCAGGCTGCAGAACCTCAAAAGAAAACCCCGAGAGACCATCTGTCAATATATATGTCACAAAGAAATCTGCCTGCATCAGGATGGTGAACAAGTCAGCGGCCTTGTGCAGGTTATCAAATAGAAACAACTATAGTAGTAGGATGAGGTATTTTCATAACTGAGGATCATTTTAGAGTGTTTGAAATACATTCACTTATATTGTTTGGAAAAGTATTAAAGATATTAAATGGAAAATTATCTGCTGGACAGAGATAAATATAAGACACAGGGAAGGCAGACTATGGCTAGAACAGCATAAACAAAACCAACTTACTTGGGCAGAGACAGCCTGGGCAAGGTGACCAGGAATATTCTTAGGATGACTGAGGAATAGTCCAAGCACATCTAGAAGAGATCCTGATAAGACACTCAAGAAGAACACATTTCCAACCAGAAAGTAGAAAACCATATTGCAAGCTTTGATCTCCTCCTTACTTTTTGAAATACATCCAGCTGCTTTAGCCATTGCCAACATTGCAAAGGGCACGACATATATAAATCCTTTGAGTACAGCACTAGGAAGATAACCTGTCACTACCGAGCTTAGTCCTGGTCTAAAGTATAATAAATGGTGTTAGGTGTCAGAACAAGATAAGTAACTAAATATTTTCTTTCCTATGAAGCCATTGATTATTGCATCAATGAGAATATAAGTGAGAGGTAAATAGATGCGGTGCTAGGTAAAAATTCTTTTGATACCCTGTTTCATTTTCAATATTTATCAAGAAAGTTATATTTAGAGCCCTTTGAGTAATGAAAACAACCATTATTATGGCAGTGTCTGAACATAATTTTAACATAAAAAACAGATACATGATTGGAAAGAATCATAGAGCCATTCAATTTGATATAAATTAAGAAGTTAAACCAAATGCACTCAAACTCAAGTGATTTGAATTCATTTGGTTTATAGTCCCTTTATCAATACATTTGTCTATGAGTCTACATTACATGAGAGACTGTAGAAAAAGAATAAAATCACACAGAAGTTGAGAAAAAAATTAATATGCAAAGTAAGAGATTTTCTTGAGAGACTCATATTAATGGTTATTATAACTTCGTAGCTATCTTTTCTATATTTTTGGGTGATGATTCAAAATATACCCAATTGAAGGTTTCTAGGACCTGGCAAATAGCATGAGAAATTATACATCCAAGGGAAAATTGCAAGAAGATAATGGAAGAAAAAAAGTAAGACTTCATGTTTCAGAATGCCAAAAAATAAAATCGTATATCCAAGGGAAAGAATCTTACATTAACTGCACAGCCATGACCGGAGGAAACCATTTTTTGAGTTTCTCATATTTGGCCAAGCCTTGCACAGCAGTAACAGGGATGGCAAAGAATATTGTAAGCAGTGATGCTGCAACAAAGACACCAAGTCTGTAAAGTGGCACCACTCTATATGACATGTTCATATTCCTCCATGAAACATCCCTTGGTTCTGGAGCCATTTCAGTAATCCACCGAAGTGGATGTGAGTGCTGCAGCAACTGAGCTGCTACCACGGCACCTGAGCGGGTCTTGAATGTGACAAAAGCAATTGGCAACTCCTAACACATGAAACAATTCAAACTATGACACCGAGTCTATAAACATTTTTTTTTTTGGGCTTTTGGGAAAAGATGAATTGCAAAGTTCTCACTCAAAGCAAAACATAATTGTGAGCATCACACTGACCTTTTGCTTGAGCACATCTTCACTCTGTAATTGGTGAATCTTGTGACAAATTGCTTGAAGCTTTTCCTCAAGCAACGCTTCTTTAGAAGAATCATTTTTCAATGCTTCAAGGAGTGAAAATTTGTTCTTATGCTTCTTACCCTTAGAAGTCTCTCTCAAATCCTCTACTCTTCTTGCAAGAGATTTTGCCTGGTTCTACATATAATATAAAATCTGTGAGGGGACCCAGTGCAAACAAGACATACAGTGAGGAGTAAAGAGTAAGGGTAAGCTTCACTAGACAAATTATATTTGCATTAGGAAAACAACAATTTTAAAGACACCAGAGGACTTGCAAGTTGCAATTACACAGGACTCAACCGAAGAAAGAAATCAATCAATATTGCTATGTCTATATGCAGGATATTCGAACTACTTGATAGTTGCAAAATTCAAAATCCAAAGATTTTACTAACCCAACAAATGATAATAAACTTCCTGAACAATATCTAAGAGCCTGTTTGGATAGGTTTTTTTTATTTTTATTTTTTTTAAAACTTTTTTTAATGCAAAAAAATGCTTTTTTTAAAAAAATTAATTTATGTGTTTAGATGATATTTTCTTTAAAAAGCAAAAGTCACAAAAAAAAAGCCAAAATGCTGTTTTTTTTACACTCAAATTTGGAGCTAAAAAAAAAAGCACTACAAAAAAAAGAAAAACTTTTTTTTTTTAAAGCCCAAACAGACCCATGGTGAACTATAAAAACTAGATTTAGCATATAAGAATTAAGAGGCTGCCAAATTGAATCCTTTGACAAAAATCAAAGTTCAAAATCAAAAGTTAGCACTTAGCACATATAAAAATAATAACCGATTCTTAACAAACAGCATGGAAAGCTAAAACTTAAACAACAGGGCATCTCTTACCAGCAACACCTGAAGATCTTCTGCGGCATATATCATTTGTTTTGAGTGGTATGTGTAGGGATGGTGCTTGGAGAAGAAGTGATCAACAGAACATCCACGTGCCTTATGTTCGACACACAAGGGAATTTCACGGACTAGGATGGTAAACTGATCAGGTCTATTCTTTATGTTGTGAACTTGTTCAATCCTTCTGGTCAAAATTTCATCGTATTCCTGGGTATGAAATGAAAGGATGCATAAAAGCACCTGTTATGTTACAACTTGCATCAATGAGATAAAAAATTATTGGGACATGAACTGTGTAGATATCAAACTTCAAAACATACCTTATATAGTAGATACATTCCATAGAAAGACATGAAACACAAACATGCAAAGTGCACCCATAGCCTGTAAGGAAAGCAGAAAGCCAGAACTGTTTAAAGTGCACGGTGTAGCAAAAGCTGTGCGCCAATTATCGTCTAGGCATATATTGTTAGAACAAGATCGGTATAAATGCAGCAGAAGATCCGTAATAAACTCCTCTTAGGGTTGTCAAGGATCATTTCAACTTAAAAACTTAATTTTTAATCAAAGGTTCATAAACAATTTTATTATAATCTCCAACTTGAATTGTTAAGTGGGGACAAAAAAGCAAAAGGGATATCTAGGATCTCTCTCTTGATCACTTAGTCATATAAGCTCTAATATCAAGTCAATAGCTACTTCAACTTAAAAGTTTAAGCAATGAAGTGACATCACATGTAGTTTTAGTATTGGAAATTGTGGATAGACAAGTTCTTTTAACATTTTCACGGCCTAAAGTTCATTAAATGAAGCTTGAGGGAGGAAAGAAAGACAACAGAAGGAGAAATATTCTTAAGAGGCAACAGAGTAATATACAGTAATGCCACATGGTATATTCTTTTCCTCCTTCAGAAAACGAACAATATACTGCTCTTTTGCTCTTGCGCGCACGCTTTATATAGCAAGTCAGTTTGATCTAAAATGAATGAAATTCATAATTGTTATAACCATCTTTTAAAAATGACCTCTTGAGATTTCAAACAACAAACAATAATAGGATCTTAAGGAAAAGCAAATTGTTCACGTATAATAATTTCATCAGAGAATATAATTGGAAGTGCAAAAGATATTATCAGATACAACAGTCTGATGCCAAGACATTCTCACCTATTAGATCCTATACTAACATTGGATATTGTAAACGAATCGATTGAATAAAAAGTTCTTTCTGAAGCTTCCCTACCACCGTAGTTAACCGGGAGAATTACCACCAATCCTACAAGAGTACACACCGCAAAAAATTTGATGCTGCAAGGAACATTAAAATTAAAATATATATACATAATATAATATAAAATTAAAATTTGATGCTAGAGTAGTGCCTAGATCATGAATGCTTCACTGTCATATATGCTTATAATATGATCATTACTATCATGATCTCATAGATTCGATTTCGTGGAGATAAATTAAATGCGTAACGATTTAAATTCCAATAAATGATATTGGGCAGAGAAAGAAATAATTAAAGAAAGGAGAAAAAACGGCCAACTGACCCAAACTTGAAGAGTCGGATCAGGACAAGAGCATCAAGGCCATTGGATTGAAGGATTTCATCTTCGGTGACGCGATAAGCGCGACTGATCCAAGAGACTGAAGGAAGGAAGCGCGCGAGGGCAGAAGCGGACGGCATGGCGAAGGTGTGGTGGCGGGCAAGGCGGCGGGCGTAGTAGATGGTGGCGTTGGAAGGCTGCTTCTTGAGGATGGAGAAGAGAGAGAGAATGATGAAGGCCAGGCCAATGTTAATGGCAGCCGAAGCCAGAAGGCTGTGAGGGTTCATCTTTGAGTAACTTACTTCAAGGGTGCGCAGAGATCAGAGAGAGAGAAAGAGAAAGCAGAGAGGAAAAGAGAAGGAGAAGCTGAGAGAGGGGTGTGACACATCTGAGAGTTACGTGGCGGAGAGTGATGAGAGAAGAGAACGTAACTGCATTGGCTCCATTTGCATGAACTCTCTTTCCATTTGTCCGTTTTCTTTTTGCGCACACCACATTTATATTCTTATATTTTTTAAACTAAGTTAGTTAATATCTCATTATTTTCTAAGACACCTTATTCATCTTCTTTAATTTTCTCATTCTCTCCTTTTTAATTACTGTTAAGACATTAATAGGGGTAAATTAAAAAAAATAATTAATATAAAAAATATGTCTTATACTTAAAATATAGATTGATTCTCTAAATAGATTCTATATATATTAAAAATCAGAGGTATTACTTTTCTTAATAAAAGACAATTTTATTAAAACATGCTTCTTGCCATTAACATTGCACTATACTTCTGTCACATTTGCTAGGCTATTGCCAGACTTATGTATACATTCATGTTTTTGGGAAAACTTGCAAAATTTATTGTCAATAAGTAATTGAAATTTGTTTAAACATCTAAAAGTGTACTATTCTTCAGTTGTGTGTGATCTATGTCCAACTATGTGAGCAGAAGGCATTTGCATATAGAGTCAGATACATTTAACTAATAAATCATGTATACTGAGATTTTTCAGCAATTTTCCCTTATTTCTTTCTTGTATTAATTTATTGGAAAAATTAATCTTTTGGCTCTATGGTTTTGATTGGGTTGTAACTTAATCTTTACACTTTTTTTTTGGTATAAGTCCTTACACTTTGGTTCAGTGTAATTCAATCCCTAAAATCTTAAATCAATTGTAACTTTACCTATGAACTTTAGCTCACTACAACTTAGTAGTTTTAAACATTTTACAATTTAATCTTTGTATTCTAGAATAAAGGTAGAGGTTATATTATAAAATGATTAAAATTATAGGGAATGAGTTGCAGTGAGTTAAAATTCAAGAACTGAGTTATACCGAGTTAAAGTGTATAAGGACCAAAATATTAATTTTCCCTAATTCATTTTATAGTCTTTTTTTTTTAATACATATTTATAGTCATTTTCGTTCCAAAAGTTGAAACGAACTTCTTATCTGTTAGCCCAAATAGATGAAGCCCAACTATGTATGCATAATGGTGGCCCGAATAGTTGAGGCCCAAATTTTGGGCATAACCTTTAGCGCCACTCTCTCGAATGGCTTCTCCTATAAATTCTACGAGAAACCAAGGCCGCTCCGCCGCCTGGCTTCTGCATTGGCAACGGGTTTTTCCATTAAATTCTTTCGGAGCATCAAATACTCAAACCCTTGCCGTTGTAATCGTCACTCACCTAGTAGGTATGTTCTTTCTGCTTAACACACTCTGTGTTTTGTTTTTTATTTGCCCTTCTTCTCCTCTTTATGTTAGCTGCTTACTTGTTTTATTGTATTTGATTATACCTCTTTACTGCTTCGGTTAAAGCCTTTTGAAAATTATTGAGCATAAAGTTCGGAATTTTCATTCGTGTTGTTCCCTATTACTGTGATTCCTGCATTGGATTGGAGCTTCCCATGTATCTACAGGCAAAAACGGTTTAATGAAGCACTTTCCTGAGGAGAGTGCTTTTTTCTTGTGGTAGGAATATGTAATTTTTGTAGTGGATTACGTTAGTTGTTTATTCCTGAAAAAGGTCTTTTTTATTTAAAAAAAAATGTTTATATTATAGGGAGGTTTTTGATGGACAAGTTGTTTTCTTTTCCCCCTTCCTTTCAGGTCTGCTCGGGACAAGAGAAAATGCTCGTGTTGTTTGAGACACCGGCGGGCTTTGCCCTTTTTAAGGTTCTTGACGAAGGGAAACTTTCTAAAGTAGAGGTAATTATTCTACTAAGGTTTAAAGAACGAAAACCTGCACTGGAGGTTTTTTTTCCCCCTTCTATTCGTGTCAAGTTAATCTAGGGCCCTCGTGATTTTGGTCTCATTTTCAGGCCTACCTATAAAAATGTTTTCCCCCTATGCTGTCGTTGTTTTAGTGTTTTACTTTTGAAAACTGCATGTCCTTATATTATAAATATTTTTTAATTTAGGTTGCAACTTTCGTTTTAAGTATTGAATGAGGTTCTTGGGTTTGAGTTGAGGTTGCGACTCTACTTAAATTGCAAGTGAATAGCTGGCATTGGATATTTGGATGTTTTTTGTTTATGCATCAATTCTGGCATCCTTGGAAGCTGACTTGTTTGTCTTCTCTCTCATATCTTCTTTCATACTTAATCACCTTTTCAAAGAAGGGCACGCATGTTTTGAAAGATTTGGGACAATGCAAATTGCTGGTTCATACGATTGAGCTTGTTGGGATTTCCAATAAATCTGATGATAGTTTAATATGAATGTATCCTGTTAACCTTTCCAATTTTCTTACTGTTTAAGCTTTGGTCTGATTGTTCTTTTATATGAAACATTTTTATGCAGGACTTATGGCAGCAGTTTTCGACTGCAGATGCAGCTAGACAGGTTCTATTTCTTTGTCTATACTCACCGGTTTTTTCATTATTATGTGTGCTTCAATTTTGAAATGAGTTATGAAGTTTACCATGTATTTCATGCCATTAGGTGGTCAAGTTAAAAGCATTTTCTAAGTTTGATAACACGTCCGAAGCTTTGGAGGCTACATCCTTGTTAATTGAAAGTAAAGCTAGTAAAGGCCTCCGTAAGTTCTTGCGTGCCCATTGTGAGAATGAAACCTTAGCTGTCGCTGACTCAAAACTTGGGAATATGATTAAGGACAAATTGGTATGACTGCTGATCACCATCTGGAAGCTTTTACTAACAGTTTGTTTTACTCAAGTACTGTAATTTAACAACAATTATGATTGCAGAAAATAGAATGTATCCACAACAATACCGTTATGGAGTTAATGAGAGGTGTAAGGAATCAGTTAAATGAACTGATACATGGTCTTGCTGTGCAAGATATGGCACCTATGAGTTTGGGTTTGTCCCATAGCTTATCAAGATACAAGCTGAAGTTCAGTGCTGATAAGGTATGCTTCATCTCGGTTTGAACATAGTGATCTGTTTTTATTTCTTTTTCTATTCTTACCCCATGAATACGCTGCAGGCATTGGCAATTTGACATGTTTAGTGACTTGCTTGCATCATAATGTCAAAATGTTAACTCTTTGATGCAGGGTGATTCATTTTGGAAATTCCGTTTCATTCTTTCACGTCTTTCTAAATTTCTGCCTGCATAAGCCTTAGTTCTTTTTCAGTGAAGTACTTTAACTGTATGTTGCAGAACTCCATATGAAACTCTGTTCCTGTTAGACGTTTCTCACTATGAGTTTAATTTATTTTAAAAGTTCTCGTGTTTTAGTTCATTTCATTCTGGGCTTGTAGGAATTTGGCATTTATTGATTTTGAATTTCTTAATTCCTTAAATAATAAAATAGTAAAATAATGTTACTATCCATTTTTCAGGTGGATACCATGATTGTTCAAGCCATTGGTCTTCTTGATGATCTCGATAAAGAGCTAAATATATATGCCATGAGGGTTCGAGAATGGTATGGTTGGCACTTCCCTGAGCTTTCAAAAATAATACAGGACAACATCCAGTATGCAAAAACAGTCAAACTGATGGGCGATCGCACTAATGCTGCAAAGCTTGATTTTTCTGAGGTAGGATTTATCATTGGCTATGTTAATTATACTGTCACAGCCTTCATTCACTTTTATGTCTTCTCTGCTGGATGGAATCTTATTTGCTTCTGTGGTTAATTATAATGATCCTTGATCTCTTTGCATCCTTTATAATTGCAAAATGTAGTGTAGTACAAATGTCCGTATGACCGCTTTAATTTAGTAACTTGGAGCTAAAATTTCATTAATGAATCATTATAAGTTCTGTTAATGTAAATGTCTCAGATTTTGCCTGAGGAAGTTGAGGCTGGACTGAAAGAAGCAGCTATGATATCCATGGGAACTGAAGTTGGCGAGCTTGACCTGTTGAATATTAGAGAACTATGTGACCAGGTTTTGTCTCTCTCAGAGTACAGAGCACAACTATATGATTATCTTAAAAGCAGGATGAACACTATTGCTCCCAATTTGACTGCTCTTGTTGGGGAGCTTGTTGGTGCTCGCCTTATTGCCCATGGTGGTAGCTTACTCAATCTGGCAAAGCAGCCTGGGAGCACTGTACAGATTCTTGGTGCTGAAAAGGCGCTTTTTAGAGCCCTCAAGACTAAGCATGCTACCCCAAAATATGGTCTTATTTATCATGCTTCATTGATTGGTCAGGCAGCTCCAAAGTTTAAGGGGAAAATTTCTCGGTCACTTGCTGCCAAGGCGGCATTGGGAATTAGATATGATGCTCTTGGAGATGTTCAAGATAATTCCATGGGTTTGGAGAACAGAGCCAAGGTACTTGTGCTATCTTCTCTAATTAGCTCTGCTTTTGCTTTCACTTGCTCCCATTCCTTATAAATGTTTTCACACAGCTTGAAGCACGCTTAAGGAATCTAGAAGGTAGAGAACTTGGTAAATATGCTGGTTCAGCAAAAGGAAAGCCAAAGATAGCAAATTATGACAAAGATCGGAAGAAGGGAGCTGGAGGCTTAATTATTCCAGCTAAGGTGTGATACTTGCTTTAATTTGTTGTATGTAAAAGTATACACCTAACTTTTTTTTAACGTGTTGTCTTATGTGTTTTATGTAGACTTATAATCCTACATCTGATTCTACTCTTGGTCAAACTCCTCATGGTGCACCTGTGGATGAGGAAATGCAAGAGCCTCATGTCGCTGAAGAAAAGAAAGAAAAGAAGAAGAAGAAGAAGAAAGATAAAAGCAGAGAAGATGAAGCTTTACAGGGTAATGGGGATGCTGACAAGGAACCAGATCAGACGGAGACTGTGAAGAAGGAGAAGAAGAAAAAACGTAAGGATTCTGCTGAGGATGGCCAGGTGCAGGGTGACAAGGATGAAGCTGATGCCGGGGAGAAGAAGAGAAAGAGGAAAAAGCATTCTGAAGCTGATGATTCTGCTGAGGCTCCTAAGAAGAAGAAGAAAGACAAAAAGAAGAAAAGTGAGGATTAGAATGTATGTAACAGATTGAGACGACATTCAAGTGCCATGGTGATTTAAGGATAATGATAAGAAGAACTCAACAGATTGTGGCCACCAATTTTCCTCATCAGATATGGCTTGGCGAAGCGTTTGAATCCTATCACTATAGGCATCTGGGCGCTTCAAATTGTAGAATTTTCATTTTTGATCTTGCCAGTACTAGTGTGACATCTAGATGTATTTCGTTGTTGTCTAGCGCATCGTCGTTTTAAGATTCTATTCTTGTTTTGTTTCAGACTATCTGAAAAGAAATATTTACGCTAATCGTAGGATGGTATAAGACATGGTGCTTTGTGCCATGAAATCAATCTTATCAGCTATTTATCTCTGTAGGTTCTTCGGTAGAGACATACGTGGAAGAGCTTTTTTGAAGACGAATCATTTTCCTTCAGGTTGTTAAGAGTGCCTATTTGTCATCCCCATATAAGTTTTGATGATTGATATTTTTTAAATTTTGAACTTAAATTTTATTTAGCATTTTTATTCTGAGGCTAACTCGTCGAAGCCACATCAATTTTTTATAGAACTTCGGATAAAACGTAGTCTGGAAAAGGGAAGGTGAAATCAAGTTAAAGTTTTTAATGAAAAAGTGTTTGTGTTGCAACACAGTGATTATGAAGTTTCCAAGTTCGTGATTTTCTAGTTCGATCGTATTTTCTAAAGCAAACCTAGCATGATACTTTCGTGGTTCAGCTGCTCGTACATCATGCACACAAATAACGAGGCAATTTTTATTCATTGATTATTTTTAATGTCTCATAGCTGCCCACCCAAAATACAGAAACAAACATAGAAGTGGTCATAAATAAGAGGGTGGCCATGGGATGACTATAAAGGTAACACAGACAAGAATGATCTCATGGAATTGGATTTGGCTTATGAGCTGGAAGGGGCTTCTTAAATTTTGGAGGGAATGGTATTTTGGTATGTGTCAATTGAGGGAGTAGGAAGTCTTTCTTTGAGATGGGCATTGACTTCTCATTATTTGTAATTATTTTTTGTGCAGATGGAATTTGTTTATCCATTGGTGGAATTGGTTCTGAAATAGGCTCTTCAAACTCTGGAAATGGTTTCTGCATTGATGGAATAGGTTCTAAAATAGGCTCTTCAAACTTTGGAAATGGTTTCTCCATTGCTGGAATTGGTTCTGAAATAGGCTCTTCAAACTCTGAAAATGATTTCTCCATTGTTGGAATTGGTTCTGAAATAGACTCTTTAAACTCTGGAAATGGTTTCTCCACGGCTGGAAGTTCTTCTGAAATAGGCTTTTCAAACACTGGAAATGGTTTCTTCATTGTTGGAATTGCTTCTGAAATAGGCTTTTCAAACGCTAGAATAGGTCTCTCCATTGCCGGAATTGTTTCTGAAATAGGCTTTTCAAACTTTGAAATAGGTCTCTTTATTGCTCGAATTGGTTGTGAAACAAACTTAGGAATTGGTTTCTGTATTGCTGGAAACGGTTTTGGAATAAGCTTCTCATAGCCTGAAAATGGTTTCTTGATAATTGGAATTGGTTTTGGAATAGGCCTTACAAATTTTGGAAAAGGTAGGAATTTTTTTGGGGTTTTCACAAATGGAATCGGCTTTAAAGTAGGCCTCTGAAGTTGTGGCTTATTGTTCATGATTGGGAAAAGATTCTTAAGGAAAGGAATGAGTAGAAAATTTGGCCTCTTAACCATTTGAACTGGTGGCTTCACTTCAAAAGTTGGAATTGAAGGCTTTTGTGAAATTCCGGGTGGCACTTGGATGAATGGCTTCTTGTATAAGAGCTTTTTTATTATTGATTTGAACTTGTCTTCTTCAATGTGATTTAGTGAGCCTTTGTTTACCAAGTTCTCCTTTTTCGGCTTGCCTTCATTCTCTGCAAACGAAGAAGAGACTGATAAGAACCATATAATACATTCTCCTTTCATGAAATATTTAGCATTTGCCAAAAAAGCTAACAAAACCTAAATAAATTATACCTTTAACCCTCACATTTTCACTTGATTTTAAATCTGGTTTGGATATTTTAACTGTAATTTAAATAACATATTTTGTAGTAGTAAATCATGCTTATTATAGGGTACCAAAATGTAATATATATGCTTATTATATTTCAAACCTGGAAATGGTTGACGAGTTGCAGAAGATGCAAAATGAGCAGAGCAAAATTTGACAGTAATAAAGAAGAGGAGCCAGAAGAGAATAAGTGAAGATTGAAAGCTAAAACTCTTCCCCATGATGAACTTCAAGTACCAGAAACACTAATTCTGAGTTAATGAGTTTCTGATGCAAACATTGAGGTACATTTATAGCTACAGAACTGTAACTGTTTAAGTGGCCTATATTATATCTGCTTCACTTCTAACATTATAATGAACAGTATAGTCATGAGTCTAAATATCAATTAGATTGGGTTTAGGTAATAAGATTTGTTTGGTTAAGATGAACAAAGAGAATGATCATCACCAACTTAATTAGGTGTTGGGATGGTGATGATTTAGGCTCTTCATTTATTAAGCTAAACACTGTTTTTGCAACATTGTAGGAGTATTACTATTACTTTGCTTCCCTAACTACATTCTCAAATGGCTAATTCAATGAACAGCTTAGAAATTCATGACTTGACTGGTATAAATTTTATGTTTTACTGGCTAGACTAGATTAGATATTGGGTTGAAATTTGAAAATACTGCATAAAATCTTTTTTAAAAAATGAATTGTAATATTTTTAAAGTATATATAACGTGATTTGCTTTAAATTTTATGGGTTATATTGATTTATTTGATATTAATATTCCCTAGGAGTAGGACACAAAAATTGAAGATCAATAAAGTGAAGCTGATTTTATTTAACTACAAAATTTATTTTAACCCATTTTGGAAGAGTGAGCACTAATTTCTCTTTATTGGACAATGTTTATTTATCTATTGTTGAAAACTCGCCTGCGTTTATGATGTGGATTGAAAAACTTCTTGAATTTTTTAATTAAAATTTAAAACAATTACTAATCATTTTGACATTAGTTTTCACATTTATCATGCATATAAACATAAGAAAAGTATTTCTCCAGTCACTGGAGATAAGTTATCTCCAATGACTCCTAAAACTACGTCGTTTTGAATTAATGAAGGGTGTGTTTGTAATTTTAAATGAATTAATTAAAGGTGAAAAATTACGAAAACACCCTTCATTAATCCAAAACGATGTAGTTTTGGGAGTCACTAGGGATAACTTATCTTCAGTGACTGAAGAAATCCTTTATCTTATAAACATATTCTAATATCATTGTTTTGTGACAATATAATATAATAAAATACCTCGGAATATATTGATTGATGCATGCATTTATTTTGAGATGCACTAAGGCTGAATAAGAATGCCCAGCGTGGTGAGCCACCTTTCAGTGTAATTGGGTCATTTTAAGCTTTCACAAAGAGACGCATAACAAGTTAGGTTAAAACCCGCATATTTAAAACTTAAATGAGTGGGCTATGGGCACACTTTCGAGCTATCCATATCCACTCATTTAGTTAATTTTTTAAAAAATAAAATATATGGCCAGAGGATAAAACACTTAGGACAGTAAGTAATAGTGTAATATCAATTTTTTCTTGACAACTCAACTCTCAGTCACTCACTCTGTTTTGTTTTTTCTTTTCTTTGTGACTTTAACTTTTAATTTAAAAGTTGGAGTTTAAACATCAAAATTATATTATGATGATACTTGTCTAAATTTAGATTCTTTTATATAAATTGTGATTATTGAATTTTGAAGATTCAGATTTCACAATTTATAATGATGGATTTGAATGGAATGATGGATGTTTAATATTTATATATGTTTTTTTTTAAAAAAAAAAGTCAAATGTAAATGGGTTACCTAAAACCCGATTAGCCTGCCATTTATGTGATAGCCTGTTTACATGGGTTTAAATGAGTTGAGATACGGATATGAGCCAGCCTATACCTATATAAAGTTAAATGGACTGGTTATTGATTTGAGCATGGGCTACTCAATCCACCCATTACTCTACCCTAAGATGCACTATCTTAAGACCATAAATTAGGATGGTCCTAGCTATACAATTTCACTTATTAATACTGAAATCATCAAACAACATAGTATTACTTAAAAGTGGTACAAAATATACATAATTATTGTACGTATGATCACAATATAATGTGGCTACCTCTTAAGCAACAGTAACATCACAGCAAACCTCACAGAGCCAGCAGCAGCACAAGGCAAACAAGCTGCAAATATATTATTATCACAAATTTCAAATTATAATCATTCAAATCAATTAATAAAAAAAGTACTATCTCCAGTTCTAATTATAGAACTAGTGCAATTTGTACTACAAAAATGGTCCTATAATTAAGACCGGAGGGAGTATTAAATTAAATGATCTAATTAAACTTAGGGAGAAACCTTCCTCTTTGTCCACAAAGCAGCAAGTAGATCTAATTTCAGGTCTGAAAATCGCAAACCACAAAATCTCAAACAACAATAGGGTGCTGGGTGAACGAGAAGAGGTTCTAACGATGACAGTTATATTAGCTTATTAAAATTTAATCTCAATTGTTCATATCTTTATATTTTTATCAAATTATTCTATATATTATTTTTTTTTCTTTTTATATGATAATAAATCTCAGCCATTTGAATTGATCTAAGGGTGTAAATAAAGAAACGGATGAGAAAAGAAATAGAGAGGACTCTTTCGCTTTAAGATATATCAAATAGATTTAGGAAAATAACCCATATATAATATATATGATTTCAAGTAAATATAAAATTGATTTTATGATTGATATGTAAAATATTATTGTATGAGAAAGAAATAATTAAGGTTAATTAATTACCATCCTTCAAGGAAGCCTCTTTTTTCTTTCTTCTTCACATAAGGACAACACTTGTTTCTTCTATCTGTCAAGTACACACATCAGCTCAGCACCTCCCCTTAATAAATAAATTAAACACAATTTCCAGTTGAGGGGGAAAAAAAAAGTTAATCTCAAAGCAGTTAAACTGATTATATTAAAAACTCATTGAATAAAAGAATAGAGAGATCATGAATTTAAAGAAGAGAAGAATACCTGATTGATTCTGATGTTCTCCAATTGCCGCAATAGTTCTTTCGTTCTCCATCTATGAACTCCACTTGATTAATTAAAGCTTATGTTCCTCTCTCCTCTATTCTTGTTGGTCCGTTCGTGTTTGATGCAATTTAAGGTCTTATATATATATATGTATAAATGTCAAGAATCAGAACCTAACAGCTTCGTCAGTTTTAATGTCAAGCATGGAATGATATTAATGGCTACCAAATTATGTTTATGTTTTGCAGAATCCTATTTATGCCTCTTTATTTTTGACCCCTTGTGCCACTGATTAATGAAACGATTAGAGTTAATGATAATTCTGCTATACCTTTTTTTGGAGAAATGTTTAATAATAAATATGCCTAAAATTCGTATTCTCAATCAAAACACTCTTTATTTTTATTATTGTCATTCTCAAGTGCTCTGTCAAATGAATAAATTAAGCTCATAAAATAACAAAAGCTTTAGACTACAAGTGAGAAAAACCCAGAAGATAGGAAGTGGAGAATTTGATACTTTTAGATTATTTTTTTAAAAGAATTTGTTCTTGCCCACTTTATTCTTCCTTTTTTAAAAAAATAGTTTCGATTTCTTTTTTGTTGGCTTAATTTTGTTAATAAATTAAGAGTAATAAGTCAATAAACTAATATTTCTCATAACAACATCAGCTTTAACATGTAAGAGACGCATATAAACGAAATTCTTTTATATAATGGTAACATATAATCACTTGCCTAACAACAACAACAACAATAAATGTTCACATACATGAATTGTTATTATTTTCTCTGTATCAAAGTCAGAAACAAATACTAGTTGGATCAAGGTCAAGACTATCAAGTGAACTTCCAAAAACATCATCAGTGGATGAGTTAGTCTAGCAAGTAGATGAAGAAGAAGAAGAAGATGTGGGTAAAGAGAAAATAATCCAGTTTTTACCATTTCAAGCTTGAAGATTTGTATCTGAGAATAATTAAATCTAGTTATCCATGTGAAGAAGGATAATCTTTTAAAAAAAATTCCATTGTTTAACAGAGGGCTGTTTATATACCTAGTCGTGTTTTACCTCAACTCAAAGCTTTAGACCACAAGGCCAAATGAATACAGCAACAACAAGCCTTATCTAATTAGGTGAAGTTAATAATATGAATTTTACATGTTATTATTTTCTATCAAAAGCCAAATGCAATATATTGCCTAAGAAGCACTAATTATCTGGAAGTTTTTTTTTTTGTTTCATTTTTGCCTCGAACGTCAACAAAACGGAGCAAATATACTCCGAAAGTTTTTTTAGGAGCAAACTTACTCCTAAAGTTTTTTTAAGAGCAAATTTACCCGTGAAAGTTTATAAAAAAGAGCAACAATTCAACTGGTAAGATCAATGGATGCGCAAAATTACTATGTTTTTAAACTTTTGGGGCAAAAGTTTAAAAAAAAAAACACACACTTCCGGGTGATCAGTGCTCTTTAGGCTAAATTCCTATAGCAAAAATGCTATTTAACCCATTAAAGGACTTGTTTAGTTATTTCTAAACTGTTCTATTTAATTTTTACACCTTTAAAGCACCTAAATTGATTATTTTTTATCAAATTATTTTTTCCCTCATCATTCCAAATATTTTGGTTTCTCACCTGACAAATAACTAAGAATTGAGTGATGCAACTGAAATTATTTAATTAAGATTCAAAATTCTGTTACCACTGAGCAAACCAGAGAGCCCATTGAACCCCAAGAATAAATGCCTCCCTCTAATTTTATTATCGGCGTCTCCACCCATGATCAACTTCTTCATATTTTGCAAAACATTCTTTTCCCATTCAAATATTAATTACTACTACCTCCGGTTTTAATTATAGGAACACAATTACTCTACAAAAGTGTTCCTATAATTAAGATTAGACGGAGTATTACTTTTCAATTATTAATATAAGATATATTTATCTAATTTAATTAAATTAAAAAATGGGGTTTACTTTTCTCATGTTGTATGAGAGAAACAAGATTTCTACACACACATAAAATGGTGGGACCCACACACACACACACATATATATAATGCTAATTATATATATATATATATATATATATATATATACATACAGGTCCCACCTTTTTATGTGTGTGTGGTATGAGAAAACATTTCTCCTACAACATGAGAAATGTTTTCGCCTTAATAAATTTAGTTAAATTAGTTAACACGACATGTATTTTTTAAAACATCAAAATTATCTTTCTTAATTTCTTATTTTTTTTTTTTAATTATTGTTGAGGGAACATTAATAAAAGTAAACTAAGAAAAATATTTAAGAATAAGATGTACTATTATATTCAGGACATAAAGAAGTTAACAACACCTCCAGCAACATATCACAAACATGCAGTCTTAAATACGAACTTAGAACCTCATCTTCTCCATCATCGTCCCACCAAGAGCAAACCTACAGATATGGGAAGATTAACAGTGTATAACATCACATTCCTCGTTTCCTTACTCTGCTTCACTTCTACTTTGTCTAGTGCCTACTCTGACCTCGATGCTCTGCTCAAGCTCAAAGCTTCCCTCAAGGGACCCATAGCTTCATCTTCTGCCATGGAGGATTGGAAACCCTCTGTTTCTCCCTCTGCTCACTGCAAATTCTCTGGAGTTACCTGCGACCATAGTTTCAGGGTTGTCTCTTTGAATGTCTCGTTCCATCCCTTGTTTGGCTCTATTCCGCCGGAGATCGGCCTTCTGGACCACCTTGTCTCTCTCACACTTTCACAAGACAACCTCACCGGCGAGCTTCCCAAACAGCTCGCCAAACTTTCTTCTCTGCAAGTCCTCAACGTTTCGCACAACGCCTTGACCGGAAACTTCCCCGGTGAAATCACCATCAACATGACACAGCTTGAAGTTCTAGATGTGTATGATAACAACTTCAACGGCACGTTACCGGAGGAGGTTGTGAATTTGAAGAATCTGAAGGAGCTTCGGCTTGCCGGGAACTACTTTTCCGGCGAGATACCTGAGAGTTATTCGAAGTTCGAGAGCTTGGAAATTCTAAAGCTGAATGGGAACAGCCTCAGAGGGAAAATCCCGGCGAGTTTAGTGAAATTGAAGAAGCTCAGGGAATTGTATTTGGGGTATAGTAATGCGTACGAAGGGGGTATCCCACCGGAGCTAGGTACGATGAACACGCTTCAACTGCTCGATTTAGCAAACTGTAATCTATCCGGCGGGATTCCACCGAGCTTGGGCAATTTGAAGAACTTGGAATTTCTGTTTCTGCAAATAAACAATCTAAACGGAACTATTCCACATGAACTCTCTGGTATGATTAGCCTCATGGAGTTGGATTTATCCATCAACCACCTCACCGGAGAGATACCCTCCAGTTTTTCCAAATTAACGAACTTAAATTTGATCAATTTGTTTGACAACAAGCTTCATGGGATTATCCCACCATTCATCGGAGACCTTCCGAATTTGGAAGTTTTTCAGGTCTGGGAGAACAATTTCTCGTACATCTTGCCTCAGAATCTGGGCAGTAACGGGAAATTTAAGTTCATCGACGTCACGAGCAATCATTTCACTGGGTTGGTTCCTAAAGATTTGTGTAAAGGAGGCAGGTTGAAGACTTTCATTCTCATGAATAATTCCTTCAACGGTCCAATTCCTGAGCAACTCGGTGGGTGCAAGTCTTTGGAAAAAGTTCGAATTTCTAATAATTTCCTCAATGGCTCTATCCCTCCTGGGCTTTTCAATCTTCCTTTGGTGACGATGATCGAACTCAGTGACAACTTGCTATCCGGCGAGTTACCGTCGGATATGTCAAGCGATGTTCTCGGAATTTTGACACTGTCGAATAATTCAATCACCGGTAAAATCCCTCCGGCGATCGGGAAGCTTCGGGGCTTGCAAAGTCTGTTACTAGACATGAACCAATTAGTGGGCGAGATTCCCGGGGAGATTTTCGATTTGCGGATGCTTACAAAGATGAATATGAGCTCCAACAACCTCACCGGTCCAATTCCTGAATCCGTATCTCGCTGTGTTTCCTTAACGACTATGGACCTCAGCCGGAACATGCTGGTCGGAGAAATCCCGAGAGGAATTGGAAACATGACAGTACTGAATATTCTAAACCTGTCAAGGAACCATCTAACAGGCCCAATCCCCGAAGAAATTCGAAATTTGACGAGCCTCACCACGCTGGATCTGTCCCACAACAATCTCAGCGGCAGAATCCCAAGTGGCGGGCAATTCAGTGTGTTCTCCGGCGAGAGCTTCGCCGGGAACCCAAATCTCTGCTCCCCACAAGATCAGTCCTGCAAAACATCTTCTGCAATCATTTTGTTGCATCATGACAAGTGGCTTGCTCTTCTTGTTTTGTTGATGACGACCACAGTCATGAGGGCGCTAAATTGAATCCTTCCTGCTGCTGGAAAAAGGTCTTTTTAAGACACCATCACCTCACCTCCAATGTCATGACCCTCGATGCTGTAATTTCCCTCAAGATCTTAATAGTGATGCACTGATTTGTTGTGATCTCATCGATCTCTCTGACTTGATCCTTGAAATAGCCATAAAAAGAGTGAGTGAATATTAGGAGGGTGAGCCTCATGCAGCTAGCTGGTCTGCACCAATTTCTATGGTGTGATTGCAGCTTAGATTGCCATTGTTGAAATTGGAGGGAAAATATTTGAGATTGAGATAATAATTCTAAAAATGATAGTAATTGAATCAAAATAAGTGTGGTAAGGTAATGTTATTCCATCCGACCAATCTTAAAAAACAAATCTTTTAATCTCTATAATTTTATCTCAATTGTGGTTGAGCTACTAAATTTTGACTCATCAAAACTCAATTCAAGTATTTTTAACTTGATTACAATCTAATTCTTAAATTTTACTTCAATCTATATATTATTTAAAATGCTAGTCATGATTGAAAATAAAGCTATAGATTTCATGAAACTAATATGCTACACCAAGCACTGTATTTGTTGATAAAAGATCAGTATTAAACCCAAAATTCCCGACAGTTGGCAAGTAACCCAAAGAAGGGAAAAAAATTGGTTAATTAGGGCCTGTTTGAATTAGTATTGCAAAAATATGTTCGCGCAAGTCGAGATAAAAAATTATCTCACCTCATATACTATAAATCATGTTAGATAAACAGCTTTTATCACTAATTCAAATATGCACATATATTATTTTCATATAATATCATCTCCTCTTATATAGACTACATTTTGGGAAAATTCCATAAAAATACCACTTGAATTTGTATAACCCCCAGAAGTCTGTCGAATTTGCAAAAAGGCTGAGAGGTGACAAAGACTTTCGGGGGATATGCAAATTCGAGCCAAATGACTATTTTGCCCTTAGTTATAAATAATTAAAAAAAAAAAAGAAAAGACCCCCCTCGCGGTGGGCCCCAACCACCACCGACGGTCACCGGCGGTGGTTGCCGGCCGCCGGCAGAGGAGGTGGCTGCCGGTGACCAGCGGTGGTCGCCGGCGCCGACAGTGACCGGAGGTGGTGGCCGGCCGCCGGTGACCGGCGGTGGTGGGCGGGGCGGTGGGGCCCACCGGGGGGTCTTTTCTTTTGTTTTTTAAAAATTATTTATAACTAAGGGTAAAATGGTCATTTGGCTCGAATTTGTATATCCCCCAAAAGTCCTTGTCACCTCTCAATCTTTTTGCAAATTCGACGGACTTCTGGGGGTTTTACAAATTCAAGTGGTATTTTTATGGAATTTTCCCCTACATTTTTAACTTTTAAGTGATTAAATCTACATGAAGATTGAATTTTCATGAGTTAAAGTTTAGATAATAATTTTTAAATGAGTTAAAATTATAAAGATTAAGTTACAGTGGTTAGAGAGTAGAGACTGGCCTACTGCAGGGGAAAACTGTGTGATCCATTTTCCCTTCAAAAACAATGGATTACATGATTTTTTTAAAAAAATAAAAAATAAAAGGATTGCATGATAATGGATAAGCCCCAAGCAATTATATGGCACTGAAGCAGGGACGTGAAAGCCCAATCTTTGGCCCATAAAGAAAGCCTAATCTTCACAATCTCCGGGCCTCTCCTGATCGCCATCGTCCCTCCCAGTCTTTACAGATCTCATCGCTGCTTTGATTCAGAAGGACTCTTCGGTCGTCTGCTCCGCAACTAAAGAATTGAGAGGGTTCCGGAGAGTTGAGATAATGGGTAGCCGGTTAGGAAGGAGGGTGGTTCACTTTGCAAATCTACCCATCAAGCTCCTCATGCCATCTTCTTTCACAAACATCACCGAAATCGCGCTTAAGACCATCCCTTCTGCTTCCAAAATCGAGATTAAGCGTGTCCTCGAATCCCTATACGGCTTCGAGGTCGATAAAGTACGAACCCTAAACATGGAGGGCAAAAAGAAGAAACGCGGTGGTTTGTTGATTGCGAAGCCCGACTACAAAAAGGCCTACGTAACCCTAAGGAACCCGCTTTCCATCTCGCCGGATCTTTACCCGCTCCGAATGGTCGAAGAGGAGAAGAAGCGGGTCAACAAACAGTCCAAGTCTAGCGTCGTTGAGGAAGTAGAAACCAAGAGGCATTGGCTTGATCAGAAGCAAGGTGAGAGGTTTAAGCCTGAGAAGGGTTCCAACGATAGAAGGCCAAATCGTGCTGATGGTGTTGCTAAGTTTCCCTGGAGCAGCATGAGGTCTGGTACTTTCAGTGGTAGGTGATAATTTGAGTTCCCAAAATGTTGCACTCCAAGTGCTTGTGGAAATGTCTTTTCCCCATTTCCATTTGAGCGCGGAAAACATATGATCTTTTGGGTTTCTGAATTTCATGGTTTAATCAGTATTGATTACGCTGTTGCTGATATTTATTAAGTTGTAGTAAGTTGAACTCAGAGTGCCGATATATATAACAATCAGAGAAGAAGTAACGGTTGCACTTCAGTATAAATCCCACACTAATTTTGGTTATGAGTGTTTCAGTGGAGCATCTTGTTTTATTTAGAGTGCTTTGAATCCATAGTGTTTCGGTCTTTCTGATGCTATTGCTTTTAGTCTAATGAAGGCCGATGCATAAATTGAATAAGATTTCTTGCCCATTTTGGTGATGTAGTGATGGTGTTATAATTTATGTGGATTGATAATGCAACTTTTGATTACTTCGCTTATTTATTTGGTGAAACTCGGTCTGCGACTTTGTTATTCTTTTGGCAATCTGGACAAATGTTTGAGATTTTGTTAAATAATTTTTGCAATTTACGAAGTGAGCATATGAAAAGATTTTTGTTTTGTGAAAAATGGCTTCCAAAACCATGTTTGAATGTTAGTTTGGGCACATCAAAAGTGCTTATTCATAAGATCGTGCCTATTTTTAGGCTATTCATAACTTAATTATAGAATAAAGGTGAAAAAATGTACATGTCTTGTCTTTTGTCCTAGGAGCATTCAACATCAAGTGTTTTTTTAAGTGTAAAAATGATTATGTAATTATAAAATAAGTGCAAAAGTCACACTCCCGGTTAAATGAAAAACATCCATCGTTAAACACATTCATTATCCTCTCTGTATTTATCCTCATCCTTCTCTATTTCCGACTATTGAGGTTTATTTGCAAACGATGCGCGACTTGGTGGTGGTGGTGGTGGAGATCCGAGACCCAATTCATAGAAGAAGGCCAAAACTACAAATCTTATCATCCTAAAACTCTTAAGATCACCTAAACTCCATTACAGAAAATTTTGTAGAAAATAAAGTTATATACTAGCTAGCTAGCGGTTTGCACGCTTCAAAAAGCCCTAAATCACACCTCAAACATATCACTATACCACCAAATATGGTTAGATCGATTTTTGCTGGAATTTTTGAAGTGCTCAACCTTGCATCAGTTTTGATTAATCAGCCTGAAAGTAATGATCAACGACCCACTTGGAAGATTCAAAATCATCATCAAGTTGAAATGGAATGTCACCCAAAATCTCGCCAGAAATCAGTTGAGGCACATCGGATTCAAAAAACGACGGAGGGCTAAGAGGAGTTTTCGTAATCTGAATAACAACAGGATTCAAATTCTGATAATGCTGAATCTGGGAACCGGAACTTTTCTCATTCTCTTGATTGTTCTATGCCTGCCCGCAATGAAGGCTCACATGACCCTCCCACACTGTATCTAAGAACAGAAGTCGGCGAAGAAGACGAAGACCATAATAAATCGCAATACTTTGCCTGAATCATAGACACACTCATTCTCCAACCATTCACTCTTCATCTTCAGAGGACTTTCCACTGATCCTAGGGATTCGTGATTGCTTGATGGTAGCATTATAGATTCCTGTTTCTCTGGCAGTTTGATTAGATTTGTCTGAGCATCAACTCAATTCCTCTGAGACAAATGGCTTCTATGTCATACACAAGAGCCGCTTCCTCTGCCATGTCAAACGTGGTGGGCCACTTCCGAGCTCCCAGAATTGGGTATCGGATCTCCACCGTCTGCGAATAAACCTCAATAGTTGGAAGCAAGGAGAGGATGAATGTAGGGAGGATAATGAATGTGTTTAACCGTCAACGTTTTCCATTTTTAACAGTGAGTGTGATTTTTGCATCTATTTTATAACCACATAGTTATTTTTACATCTAAAAAAAACATTTGGTGTTGGACGTTCTTGAGGGTAAACACATATGAATGTTTGCACCTTTACCCCTTAATTATATCACAGGCTTTTGACAAAAAAAACTTAGTTGTTAAAATTACATTTAACCCTTAATTTTATTATGATTTTCAAGGATTTTTCCTTTATGATGGTGAAAACCTATATAATTTAAAAGGAAAATTAAAATTGAAGGATCCGACAAAAAAAGGACTAAATTAAAAATTAATGTCCTATTCATGACTAGTGTGTGTATGGATAACAATACCGATTTCAATAAATTTGGGTTTAAGACAATGGGACAACTCAACTATTAATCCTTTCAAGTTCTTAGAGCCCTGGTTATCTCATCCATATTTTACTATGGTAGTGCACCACATATGGAACCAAGAGGAAGACCTTTTGACCTGTATCGCAACCTTTTTAGACCAGATTCAACGATGGGACGTGGAGACCTTAGGGGAAACTGGGAAGTGCAAAAGAAGACTCCTCTGCAGAATTAATGGCATCCAGTCTAAATGAGAAGATCAGACTGATGTTCCCTCAGACTTTCTCATAAAGCTTGAGTTATCAATAAAAGAAGAAGTATGTTTTCAGGAAGAACTCTTGTGGCTTCAAAAAACCTCATCTGAGTGGATTTGTCTAGGAGATCACAATACCAACTACTATCACATGAAAGCTCTGATGAGAAAGAAATGAAGTTGTATATCCCAACTCAAAAATTGGGATGGATCTTGGATTGCGGATGGGGAGCATTTATCTAAATTTGCGAGACAATTCCTTGTGGACCTCTATTCATTAGAGGGCTCGACTTTCATCCTCTTCTGGCCACAGTGTGCTTTCACCAATCTCAATGATGCATCATAGGACCCAGCATCTTTGCCTTCATGCATCGACTTTGGTCAGGTAATACTCTTGACCCATATGTAAATCATCCACTAAAAGCACTGATTCCCAAAGTTAAACAACCTAGTATAATTAGTGAATTTAGGCTAATAAGTCTCTGCTTCGTGTTGTATAAAATTGTCTCCAAGACTATTGCTAACCGATTGAGGCCTATCATTCCTGAACTAATTGGTTGGTACTAAACAAGCTTTATTCAAGAAAGAAGCATCGTTGATGACCTCATTATTGTCTAGGAGGTAATTCATTCTATGAGGGAGGAAAAAGGAAAAATTGGTTGGATGGCCATAAGAGTTGATTTGGAGAAAGCATTCGATAGGCTTCAATGGGATTTTATTGCTGACACATTAATAGATACTTAACACTGTGTAATTAGGTTAGACTAATTTTGGACTACATATCAACCCCTACTATGCAAGTATTATGGAATGGGAAACATACAAGCCCATTCACTCCCAAGCAAGGCATAAGGCAGGAAACCATCTCTCTCCGTATTTATTCATTTTTTGTATGAAGCGTTTATCCAAACTAATAGAGGCAAAAGTTAGATCTAGGGATCGAAAGACAATTAAATTGGGTTGGAAAGGTGTAGCCCTTTCACATCTATTCTTTGCCGACAATTTGATCCTCTTTGTTCACGCATCATCTCAACCAGTTGCTTTGATCAAAGAGACCATCCAAGAGTTTTGTCATTCTTCAAGTCATATGATTAGTCAGTCCAAGACTAAGGTATATTTCTCTAAGAATGTTGAGTCTCAAGTGTGCAAGAGAATCTGCGATAAGTTGGGATACTAGAGAATAGATTCCTTAGGTAAATACTTGGGGGTCCTACTTCTAAATGGATGAGTTTCATCAACCACTTATGGGTATATTGTTGACAGACTCCAGTCAAAGCTAACAAGATGGAAAAGCCAATCCCTTTCATTGGCTAGATGGATCATTCTTGCTAAGTTAGTCTTGGCATCCATACCTCTCTACATAATGAAAAGCACAACCCTTCCATCATCTTGTTGTGCGAAGATAAAAAATCTAGTTCAGAAATTCATTTGGGGTTACACAAGAGACCATCGTGATGTTAGTTTAGTTAAATGGCAGGATCTATGCCAACCAATACAACATAGGGGTTGTGGACTGCTAAAATTGAACTCCCAAAACATAGTGTTCATGATGAAATTGATCTTCAAGATTCACTCCCAGCCTGAATCTCTTTGGGTTCGTGTTTTGAAGCAAAAATATGCAATAATAGACTTAACAGAAGTGACCTGTCAATCTCGTGTGTCCTATTTTTAGAGAAACTTGTAAAAGTCATGAGCAGACACCTCTTTCCACATTAAATGGAACAAACGTGATGGTAGTCATGTTAAATTCTGGATGGACTATTGGGTGAGTGATTATAGCCCTCTAAAAAACATATCATCCTCCCCTATCCCCGAACAATAAAAACCAAAGATTATTTCAGACTATGTGAATGAAGATGGATCATGGAATTAGAATCTATTCCAACATCTTTTGCCTACTAATGTGATAAAGGATATTACTTCCATGGCAATACAACGAGTTCTTTAAACTTACTCATGCTATTGGAACTTAATTAAGAAAGAGAATTTCTCTACAAAGTCAACTTATAGAGCTCTAGAAATCTTGAATTGGAATGAGCACAACATCGTGTGGCCTCAGATGTGGAATTATCGATGGCACAACGGGTTAGAACCTTGACTTGGCTTATACTGAAAGGGAAGCCTATTCACTAATAAGAAACATTTCAAAAGGGGAAGGACAATGTATCAACTCTATTCTCTTTGTCAAGCCAACAATGAATGTTTATACCATGTTTTCAAAGGATGTAGTATGGCCTCATCGGCTTAGAGGAAAATCCTGCCTTTAGACATGAGTGCAAATTTCTTTAGATTGAAAATTTGAAATTGGCTAAACTTAATCATCCGATCACCTTCTTTGGATATCTCTTGGAAGATAAGTGTATCTATCACATGCTGAAAACTATGGGAAGTCTAAAACTGAAGAGTTTTCACTAGTGAAACTTTTATTGCAGAAGGGATTGTAACTCAGGTCAATCTTTGGTTGTTCATACCCACAAGTGCTTCTCTAAGTTCAGCTGTACATTTTCTGTCATTTATTAATGGAATTTGAATTCATTAAAAGAAGAAGAAGAAGAAGCACTTTTGGAGTCAAAACCATTGTTTGGGGGAAAAAAATTACCCAAACACTTGACAAAAAAAGGCAGAAGCATTTTTTTCTCCAAAACCATGATTTTGTTAAGTTATCCAAACACTATCAAATTTTGCAAAACCATGGTTTCCCATAAAAGTTTTTGGATTAGTTTTTGGAGAATAGTTTTTAGAGAAAAAGTGATAAAAGTTATTTTAGAGGATAGATTCCGAATAGAATAGATTATGTGAAAAAAAAGTGATTTTGATAAAATGATATTATTTGAATACTGTTATCAGAATCACCTTTTTTATGTTCAAATTACCAAAAAAGATATTAGCTTTTGTGATAATTGCATATAAAGATAATATTTTATTTTAAATGTTTTTAAAATTAAATTTACAATAAATACCAAAAATTACATATATTTGTCTACAAAATTAAAATTATAACATTGGTCAATTATGTAACATGATTAAAAAAAAAGCTCAATATGTATTAATAAATTGTATAGACCAAAATCATTTATAAATAGTAATTATCCAAAATAAGAATATATTTTATAGTGAAATAAATTATAAATTTTGACATAGTTCTTTCTTTTTCTAACACAAATCTGATATCATATGCCAGCAAATGAAAAAATGGGAAAAAAGATTCTGACAAAAAAAAGGAGGAACAAGGAGGACGATGGAAAGAAGAAGAAATGAAAGAGAAAAAAAGGAGGAGGGGGAAATGTTTGTTGGGGAAATTCGATGCCATCGCAAGAATAAGTTTTTTTTTTAAAAAAAAAGCTTTTCTAAAACCATAGTTTTAGATCCCAAAAACAAAAAAAAAAGATTCTGGACTTTTGAAGAGTTGTTTGGGTAAATTTTTGTCAAACTATGGTTTTGCATTAGAAGCACTTTTGAAATTTTATCTAAATACTCACTAAGAAGGTTTTTTTTTTTCTAAAATCTATTTTCTGAATTTTTTTCTTCTATAAACTATTCTCTAAAAACTAATTAAAATACATTCTTAACACCGGTTTGGATTGGATCTCAAAGGTACTTTTTCCACACAAGCATTTTCTCAAAATCTGTTCTTATAATCAAGTTTTATTCAAAATCTATACTCAAAAGTTAATCCAAGTGAAAACGATATTTCTTTATAAAACTTTTTAAGGGATTTGAGCAAAGGCATTTTGTGGTGTAGGTGTTTAGGGAATCTCATTTGGAGGATATTCTGAATTTGTCGTTTTTGTGATTGTGAAAATTAACTAAATTATTTCAAAAAAAGAAAAGAAAAAAGAATATCATGTTTAGGAGTAAACAGGTAAATGGCCACCAATGAGAAGCTCAAAGTTGGACTTCTAGTCTTGTCACTCTCCATTGAGTTGTCTAATCACACAAGTCATTGGTGATCCATGTTTAGTGCTTGCAAAAATTCTTTTCAAAGATCCTAAATCAGTGAGAACCAAAAAAAATTCCGAAACTATTAAATGCATGAAATTTATAGTAAAGAAATCTTAAAACTTTTTTGAAATATTAAGAATTTATAGTTTAATGAATTTATAATGGTATAGTTTAAATTATGAATAACACAGCTCATTTTTAAAAGGAAAAATCTTTTAAGGTTCCAAGGGACCAAAAAAAGTCTTACAGAAAATTCAAATGTTAAAAAAGTCCTAAAAAGTTGTTAAAACTCACAGACAAAATTATTAATCACTTACTAAAAGAGTTGTTAATAGACTTTTTCGACATCAATTTTTTTTATAAGACCCTTTTTTTTTAAATATTTTTTTAGCTTCTTAGAACCTTAAAAGGATTTTTCCTTTCTAAAATGTATGGATATAACGTTGGACAATTTTTTCCGAAAAAAGAAAAAGAAAAGAAAATCAACAATGAGTATATAACAATAGTTCTCAGTGAATCTCACAGACAAAACATCTTGCCTATCATTTTGACAAAACAAGATAGTGGATGAACACCAAACGTTGACATGACATATTAAAATGGCCACAGAATATTACTCCCTCCAATCCTTCATATTAATATGAGACATAGTTAAGGAGTTTACTTTTATCTTCAATATAATCCATTATTTCTGTTAAATTTATGATTTTTTTTCCACCTATCCCTATTAATTACGCACAATAAGAAAATTCTTTCAATGGGTCATTTCGGTACAATAATAATTTTTTTTTAAAAAAAAGTTGTTTAGAAAAATCAAAACACATTTTTTTAAACAAATAACTAAGTAAATTATTTTTCTTAATTTCTATAACTTAGCTATAGATTAAACAAGATATAGCAGACTTTATGATGTCCAAATCCATAGTAGTTGACTCAGTAGGGAATGTTGCATGAGGAGGCAGAGCAGTGAAGCACTTAGGACATGCAAATATTCTCATCCTAAACATAAGATATATATAATTTTTTTGGGAAGATTAAGAAAGCTAATTAAACTATTCATATTTTAAAATATTTCTGTTGATCATTTTTCTCCAAACCATCCATTCTACCTTACATATGAACTGATATGTAATCTAATGATATACTATAACATATGATATAATTAAGTAACTTATTTAGCTTTCGTAACCTCTCCCAGAAAAGTCAACTCTATCTTATATTTAGAACCTAAAAAATAAATTGTAAGTAAATTAATTAATAAAGTACTACCTCCGGTCCTAATTATAAGAGCTAGTTGACTTTCTTTAGAGATATTAAGGAAACTAAATAAGTTACTTAATCATTTCATATGTTATATATTTTTAGATTATATATTTGTTTATTAGTTAAACTAATTAGTTTGAAGAAAAAAATAAAAATAAAAATACTCTAAAATAATTTAATTAGCTTCCTTAACTTCTCCAAAAAAGTCAACCAGCTCTTATAATTAGGACCGGAGGGAGGGAGTATAAGCTTTGAAATTCGGTTGCCACTGAAAAATACAGCATACGAATATGTTCCAAAACGTAGTGGAATTTCGTTGATATACAGCTTGAACCACACAAAGCATAAATTCCTCCAGTTTCATCTCCACTTTCTTCAACTTTTTTCTCTCATTTCCCCCATTTTCTCTTTCTTTCAATCCTCAAAGATCCTATTCCATTAATTAGGAAATGTCCCACTTACACCCTCAAAAAGTTAAGTTAGGTCCCAATAAATTCTGCTAAAGATGAGTTAGATTTTTTCTTTTGGAACTAAATATTAATATTCTCTTTATTTTTAATATTTTTCAGAAATGGAGAAAGAGTGTAGTTCGATTATTACAGTTAATAACCCACAAAGTCTACTCAATTTCATACAAGACCAAAATACTACCTCTAATCTTAAATCTTGTTAGGAGTGAAATTGCATTATGAACAAGTTTTTATATTAAGGACACGGGAAAATATTGTAATATCCCCTCTCTCACACACATGTTAATTACCAAAAAAATATCTATGAAAAATTATTTATTTATTATAAATTATAGTCAACTGGACTCTCCCTATTCATATATTTATATTCATGTCACAGCATTAAAATATGTCAAATTTTTTTTATCAATATTAATTAATATAAAAAATGAAAAACATATAAAGATATTATTCATAAATAATATACTTTTTGAAGGGGGGAAAAGATTTATTGTAGTGCAAGGTATCATGAGGTGCTCTTATTTTTAGTAGCCGACTCAATAATTATAACTGAATTTTGTCTTTTTCGGAAGGCACAGTTGGTTCATTAAATTTGCATTAGAAACGTAGTTTAAATAGACTGCATGTACTGAAAGACGAAACCCCATCATCAGTTTTAACACTCACCCAAATGCTAATTTAGAAACCCCTCATCACTACTTCATCTTCATCTTCCTCACCAGAAGAAGAACAAACACAGAAAGACATGAGAATATCCACTCTCTGTTGCATCATCCCCTTCCTCGTTTGCTTCCTCTGGTACAGTTCCACTCTGTCCAGTGCCTACTCTGACCTCGATGCTCTGCTCAAGCTCAAAGCTTCCCTCAAGGGACCCAAAGCTTCACCTTCTGCCATGGAGGATTGGAAACCCTCTGTTTCTCCCTCTGCTCACTGCAAATTCTCTGGAGTTACCTGCGACGATAGTTTCAGGGTTGTCTCTTTGAATGTCTCGTTCCATCCCCTGTTTGGCTCTATTCCGCCGGAGATCGGCCTTCTGGACCACCTTGTCTCTCTCACCCTTTCACAAGACAACCTCACCGGCGAGCTTCCAAAACAGCTAGCCAACCTTTCTTCTCTGAAAGTCCTCAACGTTTCGCACAACGCCTTGACCGGAAACTTCCCCGGGGAAATCACTCTCAACATGACGCAGCTTGAAGTTCTAGACGTTTATGATAACAGCTTCAACGGCACGTTACCGGAGGAGGTTGTGAATTTGAAGAATCTGAAGCAGCTTCGGCTTGCCGGAAACTACTTTTCCGGCGAGATACCTGAGAGTTATTCGGAGTTCGAGAGCTTGGAAATTCTGAAGTTGAATGAGAACAGCCTCAGAGGGAAAATCCCGGTGAGTTTAGTGAAATTGAAGAACCTCAGGGAATTGTATTTGGGGTATAGTAATGCGTACCAAGGAGGTATCCCGCCGGAGCTTGGCACGATGAGCACGCTTCAACTGCTCGATTTAGGAGGCTGTAATCTATCTGGCGAGATTCCACCGAGCTTGGGCAATTTGAAGAACGCGCATACTCTGTTCCTTCAAATGAACAACCTCACCGGAGAAATCCCACCTGAACTCTCCGGTATGACTAGCCTCATGTCGCTGGATTTATCCATCAACAGCCTCACCGGAGAGATACCCTCCAGTTTTTCAGAGTTAACGAACTTAACTTTGATCAATTTGTATGAAAACAAGCTTCGTGGCCCTATTCCATCATTCATCGGAGACCTTCCGAATTTGGAAGCTCTTCAGGTCTGGGAGAACAATTTCTCGTACATCTTGCCTCAGAATCTGGGCAGTAACGGGAAATTTAAGTTCTTCGACGTCGCGACCAATCATTTCACTGGGTTGGTTCCTAAAGATTTGTGTAAAGGAGAGAGGTTGAAGACTTTCATTCTCATGAATAATTCCTTCGACGGTCCAATTCCTGAGCAGCTCGGTAGGTGTAAATCTTTGGAAAAAGTTCGAATATCTAATAATTTCCTCAATGGCTCTATCCCTCCTGGGCTTTTCAATCTTCCTTTGGTGACGATGATCGACCTCAGTGACAACTTGTTATCCGGTGAGTTACCGTCGGATATGTCAGGCGATCTCATCGGAATTTTGACATTTTCCAATAATTTATTCACCGGCAAAATCCCACAGGCGATCGGGAAGCTTCGGAGCTTGCAGAAACTCTTGCTAGATCTGAATCATTTCGTTGGCGAGATTCCCGAGGAAATGTTCAACTTGCCGATGCTGACAAATGTGAACATAAGCTTCAACAATCTCAGCGGTCCGATTCCTAAATCCGTTACTCACTGTGCTTCCTTAACCGCTCTTGATCTCAGCATGAACAATCTTGCCGGAGAAATCCCAAGAGCAATCAATAACATAAGAGATCTTAGCATCCTCAATCTCTCAATGAACCATCTAACAGGCTCAATCCCAGAGGCGATCCGTGACATGGTGAGCCTGACCACACTTGATCTCTCCAACAACAACCTCGAAGGCAGAATCCCCACCGGCGGCCAATTCAGCGTCTTCTCCGGTGAGAGCTTCGCTGGAAACCCCAAACTCTGCTTCCCACAAGACCACTTCTGCAAATCCAACCACAAGTCGCCCCTAAAATCCACCAAAATCATCGTCATAACAATCTCCCTCCTAACCACCCTCCTCCTCGTAGTAATCACAGTCTACACACTCCGAAAACGAAAGCAGCACAAATCCTTGAGTTGGAAGCTCACCTTGTTCCGAAGTCTGAACTTCAAAGCTGACGACGTTCTCGAATGCCTAAAGGAAGAGAACATAATCGGAAAAGGCGGCGCAGGGATCGTGTACAGAGGGACCACCAGAGACGGTACAGACGTGGCAATTAAGAGACTAGTGGGCCAGGGTCGGAGCGGGCGGAACGATTACGGGTTCAAGGCGGAGATAGAGACGTTAGGGAGGATTAGGCACAGGAACATAGTGAGGCTGTTAGGGTACGTGTCGAACAAGGACACGAACTTGTTGGTTTATGAGTATATGAGTCATGGGAGCTTAGGGGAATGGCTTCATGGAGTGAAGGGAGGGCACTTACAGTGGGAGGCGAGGTACAAGATCGCGGTGGAGGCGGCGAAGGGACTGTGTTATCTTCACCATGATTGCTCGCCGGGGATCATACATAGGGATGTGAAGTCAAATAATATATTGTTGGATGCCGATTTTGAAGCTCATGTTGCTGATTTTGGATTGGCCAAGTTTCTTCTTGATCCTGGTGCTTCTCAATCCATGTCCTCCATTGCTGGCTCTTATGGCTACATCGCTCCAGGTTCTGCTTCTCTTCATCTTCTCTCATCATTCTCACGTAAATTGATATTATATTATTTTAATAATCATTATTTGGATCATACACATATTTCTATTCTCTCATCATATAGAAATTTCATAGTGAATTACTCATTTCTGGTTTCAATTTAATATTAAACTACGTGCATATATATATATATAACATGTCTACTAAAAAGGTCGTCGTCATCTTCATGCATGCAATGCCTTGTGACTGAACATATGTATATCAAACACATGTGCATAGCTGTTACAGCTTCTTGTTGATGCAGAGTACGCATACACACTGAAAGTGGACGAGAAGAGCGACGTGTACAGCTTCGGTGTGGTGCTGCTGGAGTTGATAGTGGGGAGGAAACCAGTGGGTGAGTTCGGGGACGGCGTGGACATCGTGGGGTGGGTGAAGAAGACCACGTCGGAGCTACCTCCTCCGCCGTCGGCTGCCACCATGGTGATGGCGGTGGTGGACAACAGGCTGACAGGGTATCCTCTCACCGGCGTCATTCACATGTTCAAGATAGCGATGATGTGTGTGGAAGAGAATGGCAGCTGCAGGCCCACCATGAGAGAAGTCGTTCATATGCTCACCAATATCAATCCTCCTCCTCATCACTCTCCTCAAGATCTCATCCACCTCTAAACATATAATCTAATTAAAAGCTCTATAAATAATTAGATAACCCTAAACTCTTTTTTTTTCTTTTTTTTTTCTTGGATTCGGATTCAATGCAATCAATGGCTGGTTTTCAGTCAAATAGTATTGAGAAGGTTTTCCATAAAGTGCTCCGATATATGAAAGATGACGGATTGAATATAATGAATGGTGAAAATCTTCTTGGTAAAGTTTGACTGAAAAGATTGTCTGTCTTATTTTGGATGGAATCCATGCACAAGCTCTTAATTACTTGTTCGTGGCTTATAACTTGTTAGTCAATAAACGCAGGGGAAAAAGTAAGTGTAATAATCATTATGTGGGTATATATATATATATATATATATATATATATATATATATATATGCTTTTTTTGTTTCTTTCTTTTCTTTGTGATGCTTGAATATATATAATTTTGGTGTAATTATGTAAGTTTGCTCATGTCAAAATATGTATAAAAGCTAAGTGGGTTGATTCCCCCCCGGGAGATTTTGTTCCTTAATTATTTTATTTTATTTGGGGTAAAATTGCATTCAACCGTCTAAAATCTTTTTTAATTTAAGTAACACTTAATATTCTTCCAAACTATATATTTTGGTACTTTTTTTTTTTGGTATTAGTATTTTGGTACATTAACCACCTTAAAAATACTTTTTTCTAGCACTCATTATCCTAAAGGTATTTTTTATGTAACAGTATTTTATGATTAAAATTAATTCAAATTAAAATAAAAATAAGAAAACTACCACAATAATCAAATGGGCAACCTAGAGTCACTAATCCCTTATTTGATTCTTAGATTTTATCCCCACTAAGTTAACTTTGACTTAACTTGATCAGCTAATCTAGAGTATTAATGTTTATAAGTGCCTGTCGGTCCACTTATACATCTACCTCAAATAATTATGCAATGCCTCACATAATTAATTAAGATGCAATTCAAATCGGGCTCACTCTAATGTGATTATGCAGAACTTCTAGGTATATGTCTATCCTAGACGCAAATTCGATTAAAACCTAACTTCACATTAAATTTAAATCTAATTTCACATTATTTAATCCCAAGGTCAATTTAAGATTCCCTTCGTCAAGTTCAATCCTAAATCCCCCAAACATGCTTAACGGTAGCCTAAGCAATAAATAATAAAAACAAGATTAAATAAACTGATTAAAATTAAACAAAACTAATGAGTGGGAACAATTTCTAAAACCCAAACAAGTTCATAGATTTTCTAGATTGCAAAACCAACTAGCCACACATGGCTTTATTCAAATCCAAAACAAAAAGATAAGAATTCAGGTTCAAAGAAGAAGAAGAGAGAGGAAAGAAAGATTCTTCGTCGCCTCCACAGTCCTTCCGTCCTTCTGTGGAGATGATGAAGAGAACTGAAACGCTCAGCCTCTACTCCTCTTCTCCTTCGTTCCTTATCGCTTCCTCTTCCTCTTTATTTATAATTTAGGTCTTGGGTCACTGATTCTCTTTTTCTTATTACAAAGATATCTCATATCTTGTAATTTACTCCATCCAATCATGCAATTGATTTTGTTTCTATTTTTTTTGCGTGAGACCACTGAATTTGACTGATTGCATATCCTCTTATTGCCTTTTCTACTTCTTTCCAAATCAGCTAATATTTCCTGCACAATAAAAATAGGATATGAGTAGATTTTATGTCGATTTATTCTTTGATCCCAAGTTTCATGCAATTATGAAAACGTTTATAAAAGATAATTAAATAGGTATATAATATCAATAATTCCAATTAAATCTCATAAAATATACACCTATTTAATCATAAAATATATACTCATCAAAGCACCATATATAAATTTAGGATATTAAGCCATGAGTGTGTGTTTTGAAGAACTGATTTATTAAGAATACTGAAAATTCGAAGAATTTTGAAATTAAAATGTGCAATGAATGTTATCTAATATAAATTTTTGTGTTTTCAATATTTTTTATTTTCAGACCTTTTTTGTTGAATAAAAATTTATTAAAATTCAAGGGGTGTTATTCACAGTTTTTGACAAGAGCTCAGCGTCGTTCTCTTTTCATACAATATTCTTACAAAAATTAAGCTTTGCTTACCCTTTTTTTGTAAAAAAAAAAAAAAAAAAACAATATCAAGCCAAAGCAAGTGAATTTTTAGCCACTACTTACCCAGTATGTACAACTAAGTCAATTTACTCTTATTATTATTTTTTAGCTGAATTCAAAATGTACTTTATTTTAATTGGATTGAATACAAAAAGTAACTTATGAATAGTGCTCGAGATCACGAAAGAAAATCTGTGTTAAAATTTGCCATTACCTTAATGGGTAATTCTATTTGGGCAACTAAGAAAATTTACAAATTTTTAAATATATAAGAAGTTGGGAAAACACCCACAAGGAGACAGGCCATAAATTGATATTTGAATTAATTTTTATAAGTTGCTCAATCTTAAACGTGTTTCATATCTTAGAGGTTATAGTCATTATAGTAATATTGACTAATGGACACAAACAATGTCTTGTCTTCTAGTGATTGTGCTAATAAATGAATAATTAATTAATATAATACAAGTGCTTGAAGTTAGTTTACACACTTAGTACATGCAATGAAGCCAATAATAAAGAAGGTCAAGCATACATCCAACTATTCCAATAAACAATATCTTCCTCTCTCTCTCCCTCACACACAAGCACGAACCGGTTTCTCTATTCATCTTTTGGATGAGTAGGGAGAGCTCAGCCAATCTAGGTCGTCCATATTTTTTTTTAAACAAAATATTTTAATGGGTGAATAATCTAAAATAAAGATAATGTGTTAATTAACAATTTCTTAAAAAATAATTTTTCATTTAAAAATCACAAGTTGAAAAAAAAAATTCTGGACCGTCTAGATCTCATTTAGACAGCCTAGATAGGCCGACTCTCCCTGTGGATGAGCTGGAAAACTGGTTCCCTCGCTTGCCCCCTCACTCACAAACAGGGACGGAACATAGATATGACTAGAGGGGGCCATGGCCCCCCCAAAAAAAAAATTATTTAAAAATTTTTAGTGCAACTTTTTTTTTTAAAAAAAGTATTAATGTAATAATACAACTTTGGCCCCTTCAAAGTAGTAAAATTAAATTTTGGCCCTCCAACTTCTTCTTCTTTTTCACATTTTCCCCTCTTTTTATATCTTTAGGCTTATAATTCAATCTTTGTTTCATGTAGGGTCTTATATGATTTATGTTAATTTTGTCATTCTTTTCTATATTTCATTCTAATTACCTAAAATTTTTAGCTTATCAATGAAATTTACTTTTGTGGTGTATCCCTTACTATGCTTTTACCCATTCTACACTACACTTATAGATGAAGTTAATTGACTTAATTTTATGAATATATATTTTTTTTTATTCTTTTCATTTTTAATGCATTTAAAACTTTCATTAAAAAAAATTTTCGGGGGCGCTGCCCCCGAACCCCCGAATCCCTACACTACTATTTGGCCCCTCCAAATTTTTCCTCCAAGTTCCGTCACTGCTCACAAAATTTTCGACGTTTGATTTAGACTATTATAAATCTAGATAATGTGATATTCTCAAAATATTTAATATTTTTCATACATAATCGAACGGGTATGTAGGTAAGATTAATTTGTGAGGTGTGCATAATTTTACATATTTCTTTGACCTGAAATTTGTATGCCTCTTATATATATATATATACACACACACACACTTATTTTCAATTTTAAAATAAAATATAATGAATACATGATTTAATTTATTTAAGATAAAAAAACATGATGCATGTATAAATATAGTTTTTGAGACAATTAAATCATGTTCAATTTAGTCTTTCGTATGTCATATTGTTATTAAGAGTTAATTATTCGTTTTTTTTTAATATTTTTATTAAGTCTCAATATGATAAAAAGATGAACTAATATTACATTCTGTCACATAAGTTATTCATTATAAAGTTACAAAAAAAAGTTACCCTCAAGAAGAAATTAAAGGCAAGAGCATATACAATCTCTTACATATGATAAGATTTACTAATTATTGAAATTATTCTTCTTTAAACACTCTTTTAGGCCTTTTAACAAAAGGAAGGATTCAAAGTAGAAGCATCTTCACTATCACAAAAGAAACCATTTGATTTTCATGTGTTTTTCATAATAGTAAACCTTTTTAGAACTCGGAATTACATATATAGTACAAATGTTTTACTTGTTATATATTCTCATGGGAAAATGGGAAGATAAAAAATTAATTTATTTCTTTTATTTAAATTATGATGTATATTTAATTAATATAAGTTTAACTTAAGAAAAATAAATAATTATTCAATGAATCTAAACGATCTAGGTATGCACTTTTTTTTTTAAAAAAAAATAATGAACCATTGAAAAAAAAAATTGATTGTCAACAACGATTCAAAATTAATTACTTTTTAGCAACAAAAAGAAAAAAGAGATAGATTATCAATATCTATTTCTGTTCTTTGATCTTTTCTCTTGGTGTTCGTCTTAATTATCCGTAGACTGAAATAATACAGCTTTTGAAGTTAGATTCTTTTAAAATACTAAAATTTTATTATATTTAACCGAAGGGAAAAGTATTTCTCCTGAAACTAGAGTTATCTCCAGTAACCCCAAAACTACGTCGTTTTAAATTGATGAAGGGTTTGTTAGTAATTGCAGGTGAATTAATAGAGAATATTTTGGTAAAATGTATATGATTAAAAAATAAACAAAATTACAAAAACATCCTTCTTTAATCCAAAACGACGTATTTTGGGGTCACGGGAGATAACTCTATCTCTAGTGACTGGAGAAATCCTTTACCCTTAAAAGAATAATTCTCAACTTGGATAGAAGCTAAATTACACACACGTATTATTATAAATTATATAGCTTGTAATAAGTATAAAAATAGTAGAATCATAGACTATACTGTACAATACTCATTCAGGAAAAAATGAAAGAAAGAAAAGTAAGTCATGGAGATTGGAGATAGCTAAATTTATCTGCCATATGTAGAGGAAGAAACAAAAAAGGACCACCAATTGAAGGTTCTTGCCACTACTTTATTATAAAATTCGATTTATGATAATAAACAGATAAAAAAAAAGGAAAAATTCTAAGAAAATTGTGATTTTCCAATAAAATAAAGTGTCAATTGCTTTATTGTTCTTGTTAATATCATCATTGATGTTATTAACAGAATTTTAAAGTTAAAATAAAATTTTTCTATCAATTTTTCTAAAAAAATGAGTAAATTACACAAATCATCTTTCAGTCCCCCGGGGCACGGCGGGGCGACTGGGAGGGAATATTCTTCATTTTTATAATGCACAATTTCTGTTGGAACAAAAAATGTCTGATTTGAAGTTACTAATTGTAAGAAAAACTTATATACTAAAATAAATTAAGGGTTTTATGTTTCTTATGTTACAGGAGAAAAACTTTTCTCCTGCTAAATAGAAACGACACCGTTGGTAACCCTATTTTATTCTATTTGAGCTTTCGGGTCTTCTTGGTTATCTCGACGGTGATGCGGTGAGGACTGAGGAGGTAAAATAGAAACTACTAGGCGCTGCACATTGCATATCAATGCGCATGTCACTTATTGTTTGGTATAAAAAATAATAAACGAGTAACATAAAAAATGAAATAAGTGAAAACTGATTTGGGATCTCTGATCCTAAAGAAGGATCAGGGTAGGAGGGAAAGATGATAACTCTGGCACCTGATTTGGGGAGTTGGGATTTGGCTGCTGTGGTTATGGAGAAAGGATGCAAGCTTCGATGAAGATTTTCAGAAGCCGGTTGAGAGGGTATTGAATTGCTGGAAAAGTTATGTGCAGGTGCGTGAAAGCATCATTAGAATTCCGAATTGAGCCTGTTCGCTGGTGAATTGTGGATTTTACTGGAACTTGGTTGACACTAACCATGAAATACTTATTTATGAATAAGCTTCATCGTCCCTCCTCCGTCCTCACCGCATCGTCGTGGAGATAACCAAGAAGACCCAAAAACTCAAATAGAATAAAATAGGGTTAGCATGTGCAACGGTGTCGTTTCTATTTAGCAGGAGAAAATTTTTTCTCCTATAACATAAGAAACATAAAACCCATAAATTAATAATATATACTCTCTCCGTTCCTAATTATAAGAGCTAGTTGACTTTTTTGGAGAAATTAAAGAAGCTAACTAAATTATTTTAGAGTACTTTTATTTTTATTTTTTTCTTCAAAATAATTAATTTAACTAATAAACTAATATATAATCCAAGGATATACAACATATGAAATGATTAAGTAACTTATTTAAATTCCTTAATCTCTCCAAAGAAAGTCAACTAGCTTTTATAATTAGGAATGGAGGTAGTAATACTTTAATAAAAGGGTTAAGTACCATTTTTGCCCCTGAAGTACACGCCCAGGAGCAATTTTGCCTTTTAAGTTTCCGGAGGAGCAATGTTGCCCCTGAAGTATGTTCGTTGACCGTTAGTTGACCTAACGGAAGGGCAACATTGTTCCGTTTTCATACTTCAGTGGCAAAATTACTCCTCTAGAAATTTAAGGAGCAAAATTGGTACTTAACCCTTCCTAAAATAATTTTTCAAGATCGCAAAATATTTTTTTAGTACCAGCCAATATCCTAAAATATCTTTTTAGTACCTGTCAGTACCTTAAAATATTTTTTCAACGTCCTAAAATAATTTTTTAAGATTATGAAGTATTTTTTAAACATCCTAAAATAATTTTTCAAGATCATGAAGTATTTTTTTTAGTACCAGCCAATATCCCCAGGCAGTATCCTGAAATATCTTTTTAGTACCTGTCAATATCCTGAAATATTTTTTCAACGTCCTAAAATAATTTTTCAAGATCATGAAGTACCTATCAATATTTTTTCAGTACCTGTCAGTATCCTGAAATCTCTTTTTTGTACCCTTAATATTTAAACAAAAAAGAGGGATCATGTATATTTTGCGTCAAAACGACGCAGTATTAAAAAGAGAACAACAGTGGATGGGAGGCCAAAGAGGACCTCAGCCGGATCCTAACATAACATACTCTGTATGGACAATATTTCTCTTTCTCACTCTCTTTGGAATTTGTGTCTAATTTCCATTTACTTTAGCTATTAACCTGAAATATCATCTTTGTAAAATAACTAATGACATTAAAAAAAATAAACAAGGTTAAGTACCAATTTTGCCCCTGAAGTATGCGCTCAGGAGCAATTTTGCCCTTTAAGTTTTTGAAGGAGCAATCTTGCCCCTGAAGTATCAAAACGGAGCAATGTTGCCCTTCCGTTAGAAATCCTAACGGTCAACTAACAGTCAACGAACGTTGACCGTTAGTTGACCTAACGGAGGGGTAACATTGCTCCGTTTTCATACTTCAGGGGCAACATTGCTCCTCCGGAAACTTAAGGGGTAAAATTGCTCCTGGATGCGTACTTTAGGGGCAAAAATGGTACTTAAGGGGTAAAAATAAAATATTAATTTTAATTATAATAAAATTTTATAAATAAGTGTAATTAAGGAAAATAAAAAATATTTGATATTCTAAATGTCTTAAAAATATGTCATCATTGTTGAGTTGAACATCTGGAAAGATACCAAATTTTCAACCGTACATGTATAAGTTGAATCACACAGATACGTGGTGATTAAGGCCTTCCAATTCCTAATACAATGAAAGCATGGTTGAACAATAAGCATTTCTTCCTTTTTTGTTCAACTTTTGTATTCCATACATTTAAGTGATTTTAATTTTTTCTTATTTAAAATATCCACCGTATAATTCTTATACATACATATACATATGTATATATAAATATACATATGTAAACACATATAAATATGTACATATAAAAAGTCAAATAGGATCTTAAAGATCATGTATCTTTTATATTTATATATATATATATATATATATATATATATATATATATATATATATATATATATATATATATATATATATATTTTAGGAGAAGGGTTGAGTTTATCTACAGTTAAATGACAGGACGTTTGAACTTGTTCTGCAAGGAAATTCAGGATTGAGAGTATATAAGCCTCAAACTCAACCTAGATTACCCATGTATCTATCCCAAATTCTAAGATGTCTCCCCCAACACAACGACATCTAAAAGAATCAAATCCTCTCTGGTTGTGAGGGTGTTTGACCCTTCAATCATTTAACCTACGGACGAAGTTATTCCTCTTTATCCATGTATTAGTCTAAAATCACAAGTTATTAAATACACTATTACATACCTAACTAATATGGGGCTCTTAGTTTGACACACTTCACCAATTACTCTAATGGGAAGAAACTTCACATGATAAAAACCAATAAAAAGGGTATTTTTAGAATAAAATAATTAATATTATACAAATACTAGTAAAGTGACTTATATTTTGGATTTTAGAAACTGTATAAGAAAGTAACATATAAAGGTGGAAAAGAATACATTTTTACCACTTTTTTTTTTTTAAAAAAAAAAGTGCATGCACGCTTCCTTGTAATGAACATAAAGTTGACATTCCTCCATGATTTGCCCTTTTGAGAAATTTTATATAAAAGGCTTGAAACATATGTTCTTCCTTTTTTGTTCAAGTTTTTGTATTCCATACAGTTTAAGAGATTTTAATTTTTTTTCTTATTTAAAATATCCACCATATAATTGTTATACATACACATACTATGTATATATAAATATACATGTATAAACACATATAAATATGTACATGTATAAAGTCAAATAGGATCTTAAAGATCGTGGTAGTTACACGTATAGCATGTAAGCTCACTATTCCTCTTGACCTATATAGCCTCCCTGATCCTTGTTATAAAATATCAAATAATAATTCTCACAAATCAATAAAAACAGTTAAAATCATTAAATTCGTCATAAAATTTAGATAATTTTTAATATTATCCCTACTGCTACTAATTACACTAAACCCCAATATCATATTAATTATTAGACTCTTACAGCCCTAACTAATATGGGGCTCTTTCTTTGACACACTTCTCCAATTACTCTAATGGAAAGAAACTTCACATGATAAAAACCAGTAAAAAAGGTATTTTCTGAATAAGATAATTAATATTGTACAAATACGGGTAAAGTGACTTATATTTTGGATTTTAGAAACTTTATAAGAATGTAACATATAAAGGTGGAGAAGAATACATTTTTACCATTTGTTAAAAAACAAAAAAAAAAAATAAGTACATGTCCCTTTGTTGTAATGAACATAAAGTTGACCATCCTCCATGATTTGCCCTTTTGAGAAATTTTATATAAAAAGCTTGAAACACAAGTTCTTGATCACAAAATCTATAATTGAGCTTTTGAGAGCTGAGAATAAGACACAAGTGTATTGGATGTTATTGGTCCTGAGAAGTAACTAAAGCAGCATATATAACAGTGTGGTCCAATATATATATATATATATATATATATCTTCCAAAGAATCATAAAAAGTTTAATTGATCTGCCATCCAACACACATATAGGGAGGAATAAACCCCAAAAAGGACCAATAAATGAAGGTTTTAATGATCACTTTAGCGACAATATAAGTCGTTGCCACTGTCTATTATATTATTGTAGGGTTGATTTTGATTGAATTGAGCATTATTGGAACCTTTTTTTTGCTTTTTTTTCGTTCTGGAATTAATACCTGCGCGCCTAGCTACTAGCAAGCCTGCATTGCCACATTCCAATCCAATTTCACCAATACATTGAAAGCATTGTTGAAAAAATCCTAAACATTTCTTTGTGGATCAGTCTCTCTCTCTCTCTCTCTGCGAATCTTAATTTTATTTACCCATTGATATTAATTAAAATTTAAATAATAATGTCTTGGCTTCATGCTAGAACAAATGGGGAATCATTATTGGCTGAATAGATAGATCCACTAGAATATGTTACTTCTCTTCTATGTGTGTGAACATAACAATAACAACCAATATCTTCTTACTAGTTAATCTAAAAGTTCCGTTCGATCCATTTTATTTAACCACCTTAAATTTTATTCAGAAGACTTTATACTGTTTGATTTATATCCTCCTCTTTTTTACTACATGTTTGAACCACCTTAAACGTCATTTTCTCTTTAATAGACACCACATACTCACTAAAGCTTAATTGGATTCAATTAGGATAATTCTCCCAAAGACGTTATTTGCATTTATAAGTATTTGAATGTTATTTGCATTAATAAGTATTTGAATTCGAGACCTTATATATACTCAAGCAAAACACACTAGTCCCCTTATAAACACATCTGTGGTACTAAGTAAAACAATGTTATAGAGACATTATATCATACTTTCTCTAGTCCTTAATATAAGACATATTTACCTAATTTGATTAGATTAAAGAAGTTTGTTAAGTTAGTTAATATGACATAATTTTCTAAAATACTCTAATCCCCTTCCTTAAATCCTCTTTTTCCTCTCCGTCTTGATTGTTTTTGAGGAAATATCAATGGAGGCAAATTAAAAAAAGACTGATAAATATAAAAATTTTGTTTTATAATTAGAACCAAAATCACTTTCCAAAATATATCTTATATGAAAGTTAGACTTATACACATAAATCATTAAATTCAATTTATAAATAACGCAATCAAATTTGTAAATATACAAGTTCGACTTATAAGTATATATGCAACCAGCTGCAAATGAAAAATGAAGGAATCTGAGTCTAAATATATCCTTGCAACTACTTGTAAAAAGATCCTGAACTTGAGAATTCTATATATATATATATATATATATATATATATCAAAAAAATGAAAAGAATAAAATCTTTATGGTCATAGAGAATATGAATATGTTCTGAAATATATAGTGGGCGATGATTGAAAATATAAATAATAATTAAAGAAAAGGAATAAATGCTTTGCCTTTTTTGCGGGAAACAACTTGGATGGTTCTGAGTTTATGCCAATAATCTACCACTGCACTTTTGTTCATTCAGTGCGGAAATAAATAAAGCCCTTCCAAAACCAACCTAACTTACCACTTCGCTTCTTACTATACTCTCGTGTTATTTATAAACGCTAAATAATTGAATTATGCGATTTAAGAAAATAATTAAAATTAGTTAAGAATAACAAATATGTCTTAAAATAAAATTTGTTTTTCCAAGTATAAGAGGTAAACATGAAGCAAATTTAAGTATTACCAACCTTTTAATTAATACAATATATATAATTAATTAGGGGTAAAAATAGAAGGAAAAAAAACTCATTAAATGTTTAGACAACTTTTTTCTAAAGAATAAATGACATGTTCTTTCTTTAATCTTAATTGGGAGGAGAGAGGAGAAAAATGCGACTAGGTGTAAAGGATTTGTAGATTTTTTTTTTTTTTATACATCATGGTAGGGGAGGGGGGCAGGGTTTGAACCTTAGACATGGGGGAAGGAGCCCAGTTAATACTGACTCCCATGCCACTACGCTATTAAGGCGTTGATAGGATTTGTAGATTTTGGACTCTAATAAAAAGGACCAGAGAGGAAGTAATAACTTTTTGTAGAAGAAATTTTTAGTCTAAAGAATAAATGACGTTTTTTTTTTCCGGTTAATTTTATCCTTATTTAATTTTAATTGGGAGGAGAGAGGAGCAAAATGTGACTAGGTGTAAATGATCTGTAAATATAGAGAGAGAAAATTTTAATCAGGGTAAGCTTAAAAATTTTATTAACATATGACATATTTAATCACTTAATTCATTGATATGTGTTGAAAACGACTTGTAATATAGTTAGAGTAGTGGGAGCAATTAAACATACTTCCTAACTATAGCTATTTTTTTTTATTACAAAAAATGTACATTAATGAGGTTTGAGGATCATCAAATTAATACAATATTTTATAGTTTAAAAATATGTTTACTGCCTGTTTGTTTTAAATTTTTAGAAGTATTTTTACAGGTTATGTTGTTAGTATATGAAAAAAAAAAATTATCTCAACTTATATAAAAGTGCTTTTAAACTATAGTTTGAGGTACTTTTAAAACCATGGCTTAATGGTTTCCCAAATAAATATTTACAGAATTATTTACAACTTATCTAGTAGGACACACACAAGTTTCATAGTAATAGTATGATTTCAGATGATGGTTTTTTTCGCAAGTTATTAAGATTGTCTATATTTAAAATTTTATGCAGCTTCTGTATTTTTTAAGATGTAACTCGTGGTTTTAAACGAGTAAATTTGAAAAATTTCTTACTTTTAAATAAATTTAATGATTTAACCTTATTCTTTTTTGTCATTATTACAGACTCATATGAGATTCATTTAATGAATGGCCTAATAAGAGGCAACCTATGTGAACGAGATATGGCGGCACAGTACTTAAGCTTGGAGGCATAAACACCCATAAGTAAAAACCCTAACGCTATAGGTAAACTCTACAAATAAGAGGTAAACCCTAAAAGTATGAACATTCTCTCTCAATCACTATTCTGTTGCCACTACACACATTCTCTCTCAATCTAATGATTTAACCTTATTCTTTTTTGTTATTATTACAGACTCATATGAGATTCATTTAATGAATGGCCTAATAAGAGGCAACCTATGTGAACGAGATATGGCGGCACAGTACTTAGGCTTGGAGGCATAAACACCCATAAGTAAAAACCCTAACGCTATAGGTAAACTCTACAAATAAGAGGTAAACCCTAAAAGTATGAACATTCTCTCTCAATCACTATTCTGTTGCCACTACACACACACACCACCCCCTTTAGCTAACGTTTATTCGTGCACAGTGATCTATCATACTCATAGGCATTTGATTCATAGATACTTTGGAGAAAGTCATTTGATCCAATATTAATCTACTGGTCCAATGAACTAGACACCTTTATCAATCTAGACATAACAGTTATGATAAAGTGGTTGAAAGTGCTTTATAACAAGAACAACAGAAGAGTATTTTCATTAGTATTACCAGGAGAATATATTCTAGTAATTTCCAAATGAATCATTTAAATCGTGTAATGCTCTATTTTACTATTGACCAAGTCTATGAAGTTCCAAGTGTCCCAAGTAATCATGACACAAAATAAAAGGATTGATTAAGGAGAAGTTTACTTCTGTGCAAGTCAATATAATCGGGGAAAGCATTTTTTTTTCCAATAAAAAACATATTATAAAAAAAATCACAAAATTCACTTTCTAAATCTTGCATAGAATAAGAGCAAATCATACTAGTTTTCTAATTTTAAATTCAGTTGTAGCTTTTCATTAGAAAAACTCCATTTATTTTCAACTCAAAAAATATAATGTTTAAACTTTAAACTGATCATATATATATGTGTGTGTATATATATATATGAGAAAAACACTTCTTATGTTGTAAGAAAAATGTTTTCTCATGTTACACACACATAAAATGGTGGGACTCATATATATATATATATGGGTCCCACTATTTCATGTGTGTATAAGAATCTTCTTCTTCTCATGCAACATAAGAAATTTAAACCCTATATATATATGTGTGTGTGTGTGTACATACATACATACACACATATGTGTGTATATGCGTGCGCGCACACTCACGTATGTATGTATGCATGTATATCTATATATATATATATACACACACATATATAAAATATAAAATCAACTCTAGCATAAGATAGATTTTTATTTTCCTTTGTATTTATTTCAAAAATATCTTAATTTTCAATAAAATATAAATAAAGTCTATGTATTTCATTAACTAGGAATAATTTTTGGGGGAAGTAAAATAAAAAGACCTCAAAATTGTAAAATCCCAAATTAGATTTGTTGCATAGAATTGATAAAGTAATGGTTACATTTGATAAGCAACTCACAACTTATTTTATAAGAAATACTTTAGTATTTTGTAATTTGTAATTTTTTTCTGGTCATTTTCCTCATTTTTTCCTCACTTCGCAATATTAAAAAATAGTCATGAGAAATGAGTGGAGATTAGAACATTAATATACCTGAAGACCTCAAGGTAGGTCAGTTTACACTTTGAAGTTGGGGAAGAAGCACTTTCTTTTATTTCATTTTGGTATGCCAAAACCTTCTCATCACCTTATCACAAAACCATTAATTTAATTTATCCTAAAAAAAAATGCTTCTAATCATGCCTTTACTTTGACTGTCAAATTTTGGCAGGAACGTTATACAAATATTTTGATATTATATATATATATATATATATATATATTCTATTTATAAAATTTGTGCTGTAAACTGTGAAGCATAGGAATATAATGATAATCCTATAGAATATAAAAAACCAAATGTAAAGATTATATGGAATTACAAAATTAAAAAAAAATATATGAATATTCCTTCTTACCGGGAAATGAATGAGTCATGAAGAGACAAATGAGCATTTACAAAAAGAGATATTTCTTCATATAAAATTTGTTTGTTTTTTATATTTATTTATGGGACAATTAAAATAAAGGACAAAAAAAATATTTATTATAAAGGACTATAAAAATTGTAATTACTTATAAGCAGTGGCAGAGCCACATGGTTTCCTATGGGTGCAAGTGCACCCATAAAAGATTCCCTTTTGGGGCCGGGGGGGGGGGGATCAGATATTGAATATGAACATACATTCACACATATCATAAATATGCATGCTTAGGATTTTTAATAAAATAGGAAACAACCAAAGAAAACCTAATCAAAATAAATTAGTAAAATATAATAGTATATGTGTGGCTATTAGTTTTGAAGGTCCAGCTTGACTTTTGCAAAACTCAGTTTTGATAATGTTAATTTGACTAACTCAAAAGTGACTTTTGAAAAATGGCCCGGGGGGGGGGGGAATCAGATCTTGAATATGAACATACATTCACACATATCATAAATATGCATGCTTAGGATTTTTAATAAAATAGGAAACAACCAAAGAAAACCTAATCAAAATAAATTAGTAAAATATAATAGTATATGTGTGGCTATTAGTTTTGAAGGTCCAGCTTGACTTTTACAAAACTCAGTTTTGATAATGTTAATTTGACTAACTCAAAAGTGACTTTTGAAAAATGGAATATTAACCTAAAATTGGGTTTTGCAAATGGTAAGAGTGTTACTTCAAGGAAATTGGTTTTTGAGAACGAAAACTGGGTTTGGCAAACTAGTAGCCTCACATACACATAAATGTTTCCTAATTTTCCTTCAGTGAGTTATGCCTGTATCTTCTTGAGTATAGTTCATTCTTGTATTTGATATTGCTTAGTTGACTCTTGATTATTATTTTTTATATTAAATTGAAGTTTTCTTTCCTTTTATAGTCTATATTCTTTTTGTTTTCTTAATGCATGTAAAACTTCCTTAAAAAAAAAAATTCGGGGCAGCCCCCAAATCTCCCATTAATTATGCACCCACAAAAATAGAATCCTGGCTCCGCCACTGCTTATAAGGACCGAATATCATAATATGAATTTAAAATTACTAAGTTGTCCCTAATCAATCTTCATGTATTATCTATTGTATTCATAACTAAAAAAATAAATAAAATAAAAAATAAAATTGTCAATCATGATATAATCATATCTTTTTTTAAATATATTATTTAATTAAAATAAATATATTTTTCTTAATTTTTATTTTTCAGCAATTTATATCATCAAGTTGCTTGATTTTTATTATTAACGTTAATATCAATTAAGCTCTTTTTATAAAAATAAAAACTAAACTTATTTCATATTTTTCAGGATATAATAGGCCAATTATATTTTTTTAATTTTATTAACATTACATTAATTTTTTAATCCACATAAATTTCTTCTAAAAAAATAAATCATGCAAATTTTTTTAGTTTAACAAATATGATAAATTATAAAAGATCTTGACTTTTATTAAAATTATATAATTCTATTTTTTATTAAAACTTTTGTTGAATTTTTAAAAAATAAAGTTTTTAAAGTTTGAAGAATGCGTACTTTTTTTTCATAGATATATATATTCAAGGATAAAACTTAGAATTTTATAGTAGTTTTAAAAATAAAATGTGGAAGAAAATGTGAAAGAGAATGTAGAAGATTTTGTTAGGGACACTTTAACACTTTTAATTTTATAGTTTTATATTTAGTCCTTTTAAATAATTACATTTTTTATAGTTCTTCTCCACTCTAGGTCTTTCATTCTAATTTTTCCTCTATTTGAGCCACAAAAAAAAAAAAATTCCTTTATTTATTTTCAATATTTTGGATAGATTGGCTTTCCGGGTCCGGGCCTCTCATACCTGTGGGCAGTTACATTACAATATTACATATACCCAACCGCAGTAGGTAAGACAGGATTATGACTCTCCGAACTTTAATACAGAACATAATATAAAACTTATTTTTTATATTTTTTAATCTCTTATCAATTTATATCTTATCAATTTATATCTGTTAAAGCTTCTCAATCATAATCAAATAAGAGAGGCGAAAGAAATTAAAGAAAATGGTTATGATATTTTTTTTTATAAAAACCTTTAATAACTTATCTAGTCTTAACCCACATGATGATAACACTAGGCTCTGACAGATTCGGCTCAGCTGATTCTCTTTTTCTTGAGCATGTTTGATTTTACAATGGAACCATAATTTTGATGATTTTCAAAGTTAAACAACATAAGCTCCTAGTGCTTCATAATTTCTAGTAAGTTCTTATGTCATTTATAGTCTTGCTTTCATTTCACAGTTCTCGTCTGCTCGTTTAGAAATGCAGCTATGGCGTGCAGCTTCAGAAAACTCAAATACACCCAAATACACACACACACACACACAAAAAGTTAGCTCCGCTGGCTGCGATAAAAATGACTAATGCTAAGGATGCTTCCAATCGATTTATAGAGCAAATAAAGCTACAAATCTTTAAGAATTCAGTCGTTTTAATGCAGAAATAATCAATCTCAGGGATAACTTTCGCAAGTCCTCCGCAGGGTAACGAATTTCATGGCCCTCCAAAAAGTAAAAATATCATTGTTTGGTGGAGCCAAATGTGAACTCTGATGGAAAGTTATGCAGCAAAACTGATTTCTACCTTCATCGATGAGATCATGAGACGCATGAATAGCACAATATAATTCAGGTATTAGTAAGAGGAAGGCAAGCCGATTCGGGAGCATTGCAACTATTTTAAAGTAAACACGAAGCACCTGAAAATACTTGAACTTTGACGGGAAAAAATTCTTAAGAAACAATAGCAAATATTGGCACAGTCAAGCTCTAATCTAAGATGCTTCGGTAGTCTTCTCCTCGGCAGCTGTCTCAAAGGTCTCCCCGGCGACAAGATCTGGGACCTCATCATCATCCTCCTCTTGCACTGCAGTTGCACCGGCAACTGCACCTTCAGGAGCCTGCTTTTGGAACTGCTCTGCAAGCTTCTTCAGATTTTCCAGGTTATCTGGTCCTGCGTTGTTTTCACAGAACAAACAATACTCCTCAGTACTCAGAAAGCAGAAAAAAGAAAAATTGTGTAACTGACATGACGTGAGGCACATACCTAATTGGTGGATGATGCTAGGAAGTATATCCTGCAACTCTGAAAGAGAGAAATCACATGTCAGATTTTAAATACAAATCTAGCTTTGAATTATTTTCTTCAATAATGAATCGCACATTAAATTCCCAATTATTGAAAGAGTGTGCCACAAGTTTACTTGGTATACTCAAAATTACACAAGTGAAGTCAGATAAAAGCATGTCTTTTTATCAAATCGACGAAGATGCTTACTCTTTGTTTGAGGAGCACCACTAACAACCCAGGTGTTGGCAGCAATTGATGCTTGAACTGTAAGAAAGAAATTAAGAATGTGATCAACACTTAATCTATATTCAATACTCAATTTTGAAGATGTGTTTAAAAGTTTAAAAGAAGACAGACAGACAGACATTACCTTTAGGGTTTAGAAACTGGATAACTACATCATCCTTGAAGATGTTAACTTCTTCAATTGCAGGGATAGCATTCACCCCTATTCTCTTCAAGGTGCTCTGTAGCCTTTTGTCATCTGTAGTTGTTGTCTTGTGGACAGCCTTCTTCTTTCTGTAATTGTCGGAATTCATGTCATTCTCAAAATTGAATTCAACGTGATAATATAGCTATAGATATGTTCCAGATTCCACATTGCCTCAAGCACAAGCACAAAGGGGCAAAAAAAAAAACACAAAAATTGGGGCATAATGTTGATTTGCTTGTAAAGATGCTAACTTCTGTGGTAAGGGGCAAAATGCCAAAATAGCACAGGAAAAACATGCAAAAAGAATTCCCTTTTTTGGGTTCAAAATTGATACATGCTTGCTTCAGATAAATACTAGAACTACATCAAGGGACCAGTGAAAAATACCAACACGTCAAATTAAAAAGAGCATCTGCAATAATCTGCCTGCGATCTCCTGACCATAACACCAACTGAATGAAAATCACCAGATTGGTAAATGCATATACCTTCTCACGGTTCCCTTCCCACCAGTTCGAACTGAACCAGCCATCTTAATCAACTTTTCCCTATTCATCTGCATAGAAGTATAATGACAGAATATAAGATTCATAATAGGAAACTACGCTTCAATGCAGACATCCAGAATGCCATATATCAATTAAACCAAAAAAAAAAAAAAAACTAAGACCTATCTGAAGCATTGACCAACCGTATCCAAAATCCAACAAGTGAAAATTTTTCCCCTCTTCCCAAAATTCAACAAGAGTAAGTTTAACTTCAAACTCTAAAGGTTATAATAGAGAAAATTCATAAAGCCTCCTCAGTTCAGGTCTCCAATAATTTTCCGCAAGGGGCAACTCAGAAGAACGAAAGTTATTTTTATTCATCCTTGGAGGCAATGTAGACAAACCTGATTGAAAAAATCTCGATGACAAACATAATAGTAATCAATTAAAAAAAATTAATCCCACAACTCATCAATTAAGAATCAATTAAAGGTATGAGGAAAGATTAGCTAAGCTCGAATGCATTAGTCTTTAACATCCCTAGCTCCAAGTACTTAAATTGACACTTCAAGGCAAAAATTGATACTCCCGTAACAACTTTACTAATTCTATCCCAGACACTCGAGCCCAGAAAATACGACTCGAAAATCCCAGATAATGGAAAATTGGTTTTATCAAAGATCAAAGCGAATAGAAACCAAAAGGATTTAGATGAGCGCAGTCAATCATGTAGAAAAGCACTCAATCAGCATGAAAATCACATCGACTCAGACGAACAGGACCTACCAATCCCTTAAACCCCAAATCAGCTCCCAAAACAAGAACAAAAACAAATGAATAGATGCTATCATAATCGCAAAACCCATACACTGCAGAAATGAACTTACCGATGACCACAAGAAATCGCAGGAAATGATAGTCGCATAAAGAAACCCTAAAAGAGAAATGATTTTTCTATAGTAAAATACTGAAATAGATACCTTTGCTAGATTCCTTTGACCTTCAAGGTCTCAAGCAAGAGGAAACCTCAGTTCGCAGACCGGTAGTGAATTGAAAAACCTAACAGCACAATAAGATAAGGAATCCCTTTTATATGAAGGAACGCAAAAACCCTACCTTTATTTACTGCGGTCACTGTCACAATCAAATTCCGAAAACCCTTCATGATCGGGTCGGGCAGATGTGAAGTTTGACTCCATTGAGGAAGCCCAGTTCATTTTTAAGTAAACACAAAAAGGCCTGTATGTGCAATAAGCCTGTTTTCATAAAAATATGCGCTTGTACCCAAAAAAAAAAAACCTATATGATTCCAAAAATCATTTCCTTTTTTCTTTAAAAAAAAAAGGGGTATAGAAATCCACTTTTTGAGTAATCCCTTTCATAATAAACTTCCAATAGGAGAGAGGGGTCTAAACCCTCAACATTCCTTCACTTAGTGCCCGTTTGGTCTAGCTTATTTTCAGCTTATCTTATACTTATAAGTAAAAGTTAGGCCAAACAGAATTTAAAATAAGCTCTTATAATATAAGAGCTTATTTTACAATAAAGAAAAAAACTCTTAAAAAAAAAGCTGGTGAGAGGAGCTTATTTTAAGCTCTTTTTTTTAAGCCCTACTTTTGTAACATCCCATTTTTTTTTAGTATCTTTAGGATATGATTTATTGAGTATTTTGAGGTTTAAAGGAGATTTATAAGTATAAATTAAAAATGTTTGCCTATATTAAAATATAAATAAAATATTACATATATATGTGTGTGTTTAAACTATTACTCTATAGATAACCGTGGAAGGAAAACCATTATACTCTATTATCATATAGGACGAAACGGTGGAAAAGTCAAAGTACATTAAAATATTAGTAATATATTATATTATAAAAGGTGATAGAGTAGAATGAAGAAGACGCAGATCAGCAACCTACCATGAAGAAAGTCTAGACGGCGCCCACCCTTTTTGAAATATGGGAATTCGGTGCCCTTTAAGAATAAAAAATGGGGCGCCGTTTCCCGCCAAGGATCTAATGAGGGGGGATTTTCAGTATAAATACCCCCCACTACCTACACGGACACACACACCACAAATCACCTATCATCAGAAGAGAGTGTGAGAGGGAAGAGAGAGGGGAAGAGAGTAAGGTGTTAATTATTTGGGAGCCTTGTAGTAGCTTTCTGGTGGTTATTTGGAAATTAGCGAGTACCAGGTAACTCTGAATATTCTTCCTTATACTCGTAAATTATGTATGACTATAAATATTTATTTATTTACTATTTTTGACAAGAATATATGTAGAAAATATTTTATGGTTTATAAGGTTTTAAGGTCTGGTGTGGAAACTTTGAATTTGCAAATCTGTATTTCACACGGAGGTACTAATTACGCATACAGTACTGATTTACTATTCACGTATACATACCGTATTTATTATTCATTTTTACTATTCACGTATACATACCATATTTACTGTTCAACTATACATACCGAATTTACTATTCATTTTTACTATTCACGTATACATACCGTATGTACTATTCACTTTCACTATTCACATATACATACTATATTTTACTATTTACTTATACATATTGATTTACTGTTCATGAATACATACAGTAATTTACTATTCACGAATACGCATATTGACATATTAAATTAATTTTTAGTAATAGTGTCTTATTTTGAATGAATGCATTTATCATGGCGGATGTAATGTGATGGGTTGGAGTATGGAGGAATTGATATGATATGATCTTATGCCACCACTCGGTGCACAGTGGATGGTACTTTTCAGGGCCCCTTCTTCCATGTCTTCCTTTGGCCGGGATTGCATTGGAGTTGTGGGACATGTGACACCTCCTTAGTTGTTATTTTTAAGGAGGGGAGCCATAGTCCAGATTTAAGCTCTATACCTTTGGCCGGGTGTATCTTAAGTCTTGGTGAGCTTGAAACCATCCAGTCAAATGAATGAGTTTCTATTGGACTATGTGTTAGCTTATGGCTCCAGTCAGCGGTATAAGGGAGGTGGTGATATAAGGGAGGCTGCATATTGCATTCTATTCTTGAATAATTTACAATTCGACTTAATGATGATTACTTTTGCAAATAATTTTGTAGAAGAAATTATGATATATTTATATACAAATATGTTTGAGTTTAGCCTATGTTTTTTTTATCATATGTAATTTGCTTATGTACGGTAGAAATATTCAGTAGTTACTGAGATGTGGAAATCTCATCCCATATTAATATTTTTCAGGTGATCATCCTAGTAGAGAGCAAGGGAAGGCACCTATGGAGTGAGCTGAGGAGGCTCTTTTGTACTCCTATAGTTTATGTTATGTTATTTTATTTGCCATGAACCTAAGACTTCCGCTTTGTACTAAACTCTGAAACATTTTTGGAAATTTATTTTGAATATGAATTATGAATTTTATTTTGAAAGGTTACGTAATTTAATGATTTGGATATCGAAAATCCCTATTGAAGGTATTTCAAATATTTTGGTCAAGTTTTTGGGTGATGAAAATGAGGTGTTGCAACTTTTTTAAGGGAAAATTCCAAATAAATACCTTTTGAATTTGTCACCCCCATCGCCGGCCAACTACCACGGCTGGCCACCACCGCCCGCCGGTCGACCACCACCGGCCGGCCACCCACCACCGCCGGCCGGCCGAGCACCCACCACCACCGGCCGGCCACCCACCACCACGGCCGGCCGGCCATCCACCACCGCCCGCCGGTTGACCGCCACCTACCACCACCGGCCGGCCACCCACCAGCGCCGGCCGGCCGAGCACCCACCACCACCGGCCGGCCACCACCACCACCGGCCGCCACCCCGTCCGGCCACCCCAGCCGCCGCCCGGCCGGCCACCACCACCGCTCCCCGACGGGCAATGGTGGTGGTGGCCGGCCGACAGGCAATGGTGGTGGTGACCGGCCGGCGGTGGTGGTGGTTGCGGTGGTTGGCCGACGGTGGGGGGCTTTTGAGTCTGTCTGATTAAAGCAAGATAGACATAATTAATGTTTTATGTACGAGTTATCAATGATACTTATTAGCTTCATGCTAATAAATTTTTTATAATATACCTTTTAAGTTAATTTTTATTAGAAAAAGTGCTTATGACAAAAATTTTGCCAAACAACTTATTTTTAATTTTAGCTTTTAAGTAACGTTTAAGCTGAAAAATTTATATAAGCACCAAACAGCTTTTAACTTTTTTAAAAAAGCTCTTTTTTTTAGCTTTTGCTTAAAAGCTGAAAATAAGCTAGGCCAAACGGGCTCATTTTTCTCAATTATTAAATTAAGTTTTAATGATGGAAATTTATTCTGTAAAAATATTATTATAATATTAAGAATTAAATGATTAACAAATTTACATAAAATCTATGCGGTTTAAATTTGATAGGAATAGTTTACAATAATATATTTTTATTATATTCAATATCACAATAATTTTTTTAGGGTAAAGAAACCAAAATACATATTTGAGAGCACCTAACATCATATACATTTTTAGAGTAAAAATATACATAAACGTTCTCTGGAGTAAAAATATCTGTTAAACAGCTTATTAAAGGTTCGTTATTTTTTATTCTATGGGCCCCACCTGTCATCTTTTTCTCCCTTTTTATCCTTTATCTCTCTCTTTCTTCCCTCTTCCGCAATCCGCATCCATCTGTGGTACAGCAGCATTTTTATCTTCTAACTAGAATGCAAGTGACTCAGGATGCGTAAGAAGGAAAAAGTTCATGGCATTAGATTAAAAAAAAAAAAAACGAATTAACGTACCAATTGAATGTGAATGTTATTGCGAGCAAAACCTGAAACTTACAGGGGACCGAGTGAATTCGTCGAGCTCAAACACTGGACTTGGTTGCTGCTCGCCTTTAACCTCCGAACAAGTAACCTCCATTACCGTTCTGATTTTATCCCCTAAGCAACTCACGTTTTTCGATATCAACTCCGGTGAGGGTATACGATGTTGATCTGCTGATCTTCTTCAGTGCCTTCAGATCCTCATCGCATCAACCTCGCCACCAGCGCCAGTGGAGTTCGGAAGTTCTCAGGTGCTTTCGCCGGATTAGAACGGCGAATATCCACCGGAAGGGTGGGGCTCATTGGTGATTCACGTGAAAAACTAGAGTTATGACAAGCATTGGTTCTATCCACTTTGAAGCTTTCCCCCTCCTTCACGGGAGCTTGTTTCGGTTGTTCTGCTTTTGCGGGAAATGAACTCTCATTCTTAATCTGCTTTTTTCCTGTAAATGGACAAGAAGAATCAAACACTCTAATGTCAGTAAATCCAAAGTCCAAAATTCAAGCTACTATATGTTTTCCCCGTAACCAAGAAGATTTTAACAACATTATGGCGGAGAAATCGATTACCGAAGGTGAGGAATCTGCGAGGGGAGTGAGACTTGCTGATGAGATGAATGATGCCGGACATGCAACCAATAGTTTTGGATTGAATTTCGTCCGGCGCATTTTCTTGGCGTGAAGACGATGACTGACACTATGCTATTCTGTCTCTTCTTTGCTCTCTCCGGTAGTGCGCTTCTGTGTAGGTTGATGACGAAGGCGGCGAGAAAAGCCGGAGAAAAACCCACGGATGAATACGGAAGAGAGCAGAAAGAGAATAAAGGACAAAAAGTGAGAAAAAGATGACAGGTGGGGCCAAGAGTAAAAAGTAACCAACATCTAAGATATTTAACCGAGACGGTATTTTTTACTTAATTTAAGAAAATTTATGTGTATTTTTACTCATTTACCATTTTTTAATATATTTCTTCAGTTCTAGATATAAGATAAAATTAATTTTTTGTAGAAATATTAATGAAGCTATTCAATTTACTTTAAAATACTTATATTTATCGTTTTTTCTCAAAATTATTTTCTCATGGTATGATTAAATAACTTGTTTAGTTTTCTTAATATCTTTTAAAAAAGTTAACTATGTCTTATATTTAGAATCAGAAGAAATAATATTAAATCTTAAACATTAAAAGTTCATCCAATGATAAAAAAAATTAAGTGAAAATGGGGTTGGTGGAGACACTCTTCTCCAATTCCAATAGCTGGTAAAAAGGGATGGCCTTTCATGGGCTAAGGCCTAACTGGGCGCCTTTTCTTTTAGGTACAACTAAAGAAAAACAATCATTTTACGAGGTTTAATTTTTGAGCATCAGAGTTAAAGTCGATCTTAAAAGGTCAAAGCTATTTTAACAATCTTTTACTATTTTTTTAAAGATTTTTCTTAAAGAAATAAAATTAGAATAATGAAAGTCTTAATTTAACACATAAATATTGTCAAAATTAAGGTATAAACTATACATATTATACAACAAACAAACAAAATCACTGAATCATAATCAAAGGTAAACTATTATCCATATATCACAATTACAAATAATTAATAAGAAGACTTAACAAAATAAAAAATATTTCTTATAAATATATCTTAAAAAGTTTAAGTAGTCAACAAAATGAACAATACAAGATATGAACAAAACAATTACTAGAAAATAAGTCAAAAAAATACAAAATTGGTAATAATACTTAAAAAATAAGAAATATCTTTTATAAGTTTTTAATTTTTAGTATTCTTCGTACAAGATGTTCTTATAAAATCAAATGATTGTTATTAAAAATAAAAACATAAATAATTATAATAACGGTGTGATTTCAAGTCAGCCACAATTCCGCAAATGCTACTAATCAAGTTGTGTCCAGTGGAAAGGTTAATCCAGTATGACAAATCATCAAGGTTTAAAAAAAATAAAAAATTAAAACCACAAATGCAAAAATAGTCATAATTACTTGAAAGTAGTGATGTTGTCTCTAATATGTGTCTATATTGATCGCAAGTTAAGTTGGATAAAGGTGGATTAATATAAAAATAAAATAAAAATGCTTAGACTGTCTGTTATAAACGGTTTACTTGCGCCCAATAATCCAAAGGCGGGAGGGAGAACCGTTCGTTATTGCCTTATCTAACCAGAAACAGAAAGCGGCAAGCAGTCACTATTTCTTCAGTTTTTTTATTTCATCACCCACATAGCTTCTTCCTCTACTCACCTTTCAATTTCAAACACCTTCTCAAATCTCTGTTAGCTCTCTTACCATCCTCAATTTATGGCTTCTTTACAACCTTCATGGTTCTCTTCACTAAACCTCATCTCCCCCGCAAAACCCTCTCTTCTCTCCTCCCAATTTAAGCCCATAAAACTTTTGTGGGCTCTTAACCCTGAAAATGCTGAATCTTCTGAAACCACGCCCGAATCTCAGCCCGGACCCGTTGACCCTGTCAAGCTCGCGTTCAGCAAAGCCAAGGCATACAGAGAATCGCTGAAATTCAACTCCGATTTGAAAGTCAAGCAAAACATTACTTCGAGTTCCGTCGAAAAATTAAACGGGAATGACGGGCTGAGTTCGGGTGAGTCTGTTGTTGATGACGGTGGGCAGAAGGAAGTGCCAATGTCACTGAAGATGGAAATTGAGAAGCCCAAGAAGTATAAGGGGAATAAAGGGATAGTGGTCGATGAAACGGGTCAAGGTAATTTCTGCGAGCATATCTTGTGCGAATGCTGAAGTTTCTTGCTTTGATTTATTTAATTCAGTATATGGTGAAAACTAAAAAGCTATGTGTTCCACTGTATATAGTTTGCGCTGAAATGTGTGTTTGAAAATTGAATTGATTCTTAGGATTGCAGGGAGGCAAAGAAGGGTCTTCAAGAAGTAATATTGGGGATAATAGTGTTGGTGAGAAGGGACAATTGTCAGTTTCGAAAATGGATTTCATTGGACTTGAATTTGCGGATAAGAAACAGACGAGGGGATTGCCACCTGGATTGGTTCCAATTTCTGACTCTTTCACAAGCAGTGATATGCCTGAGGTGGAGCTGATTGTTGGGGACACGAGCCAGTTTGATGCTGCAACAACAGCTCCCAAGCCTGAGCAGACTGAGGAAGATGAATCAGATCTTTACAAGCCAAAAGTTTCTACTTGGGGTGTCTTTCCTAGACCCAACAATATTTCAAAAACAGTATGTAATATTTGATACTGAGCTGCAATTTAGCTATTTTCTTAAATTTCCCACATCCAGTTCACTTGTTCAGGACTTGTTTATATTTCTCAAGTTGCCCTCCATTTTTTCAGTACGGTGGAGGAAAAGTTATACGTCCTGGAGATGCGCTAGAAACTGAAGAAGAAAAATCTGCTAAAGAAGAACGAACAAGACAATTACTTGCGGCCTACAAGAATAAAATTGGGTTAAATATTGATCCAAACCTAAAATCTGAGTGTGAGGAGGTAAGAATATTCAATGGCATCTGAAGTATTTGAAGTTTTAAACTCTTGCCTCCTTCTATTAAACATGATTTTCTTTTTCTAAGGTTGGTCTGGATATTGCTGAACCTCTTGGATCTCATAATAACTGTCAATGACTAAATGGATATAATCTTATTGGTTGATTTATAAAAAGTAATATGTAGACTTCATTTGTTAAATTGTTTGAAGAAATTCATGTGAATATGAACATTCGTAGAAAGATATAATCTTGTGTATTCATGAAAATCAGAATCAGAATCAAAAGGCTATCTTATGATTTTTCACAGGCAAATTTTGCATTGCAACAAACTATATTACTGACTCAGTTTCTCTTTTTTTTCTGTTGATTTACTTTACCACTTCTTGAGCTGCTTATTATGAGTTTGGAGCATAGTGATGCTAAATGACATAATGCTTACAGGCATTGAAGGAAGGTGACTCATTAATGAATGCAGGAAAGCTGAAAGAAGCATTGCCCTTCTATGAAAAGGTTATGGAGAAATTAACTTTTAAGGTGACTGCTTTTACGCATACTACTTACTAGAACTGAAAGAAGTATAAGTTATCTTTTTGCTTATAAGTTAACTAATATCCCTCTTGGCTCTATTAAATATACTGAAAAAGAAAACTTATTGTATTTATTATGTCTCTGCAGAGTGAGTTGCATGGATTAGCTGCTTTGCAGTGGTCAGTTTGTCAAGACTCCCTCAGCAGGTATATATAAACTTCCCATTGAATTTGAATAGGAAAAAAAATATCCTATTGAATTTACTGGATCAGTGTTATTCAAACTGTGTTACATGAGTTTAATCCAACATGTTATATTTCTTCATCTGAGAATGAAAAAAGGTTAAATTATGTCAATAACTAGTAATTATCATTATATTTCTCGTTAAATAATACATAACTTGTCTCCATTTGTTTCATGTTCTTTTAACATTGAAAGACAAAATACAATCACCAAATTCTTTTACTTAGGTACAATTTTAATGTGACAGAGGATATACCTTCAAAGCATGCTCATTATTCCACTGAAAGCGAACCTAAACCGACCCTTTAACATCAGATTTGAAATTCAGTTTAGTTGTAACACATTGGTTTTAAAAGAAATCTCGGTATATTATAGAAAGAATAGCAACTATCTTTAGTTGCTGTTTCTGTATACCAAATGTCTGCTAGTTATGATCATGATGTCACATACCATCCATTGAAAATAGTTGCCAGTTTTATTGCCAGTGACTGTTTGTCATAACTAGGAATTTATTTTGAGACACAATGGCCTCCTGATTTGAGAGGCTAGGTAGATGCTCTTTACTGTTTTCTCTTGCCTTGTGTTTTAGATATTCCAACTTTATTTGATTAATTGATAGGTCCAATGAAGCTAGACTTATGTATGAGAAACTTCAATCTCACCCAAGTCCTAAAGTGAGCAAGAAAGCAAGACACTTTGTGTTCAGCTTTCAGGTAATTACTTCGTTCTACATGAAACTGATCGATATTTGTGGGATCATATTGACAGAAGTGGGACTCACTCTTCTCCCTCTCTTTGTTTATTTCAGTATTGAGGACTTAAAGTAATTAGATCTATTAATTTTTGCCTCCAAATCTCATAATGCATAGCTGTAATTTCATATATTAAAAAATAATACTCCCTCTCGTCCTAAATATAGGAAATTGTACTACAAACTTTGTCTTATATTTAGAACCGGAGGTAGTAATAATTAAGTTAACTGGTTGTAGTTAAATAATATTTGACAATGCACATGTCTACATGCCTTTATTTGTCTGCCTAAGCCCGTCACATAAACAGGAGACCATTTGTTTTATATACTACCTCCGGTCTTAAATATATTTACACTACAATCTTTGTCCTATATTTAGAACCGGGGGGAGTACTTGTTATCATGCATAACGGGTTAAAACTTGAAACCTGGCAGGCTATGGAAATGATGAAGGTGACAACGGGATCTCCATTTTCATTGAACACAGGCTACCAGAATTATTTTGATGCTTTTGTAGAAAAAAAGTCTAACTACACTTTACAAGAAGACCTCAATGTGCAAGAAAGGGCAATAAATCAAATCGTGCCCTACCTTCTCTTTCTCATTTCTCCTATCTTCATGGTAATAATTATTGCCTTGCAGAAGAGAATATAAACAGATTTTCTTTTTGTGTATAAATATAGACTCCTTCCCTGTTGTATATATATGTCCCGCGCACACCATGTCTTGTTTCATAGTTGTGAGGTTCCAGAGAAAGTGAAATCGGTGTATTATTCATATGGATACACTTAATAAATACTATTAACCCACATCTTTACAAATGCTACAACTGATACTTGCAACAACTCATAACTATATTCATAACTACTTCTATCATCTACTCTCTAGAATAGTTCTTATGCTGTACAATAGTTCTTATGTTGTTCTGGAAGTTGAGAAGTTAGATTTTCTACATTACTTGGGTATAAGAAATACTTCCTTCGGTCTTTAATATAAGATATATTTGGAGAGTTTAATTGTGGTCTTGAATATAAGATATAGCTTTCATATTTATCAAACTTTTTCTCTAATTTACCCTCAAGAAGGAGAGGGAATGAAGGAATTGAAGAAGATGAATAGAGTGTTTTAGAAAATATACATTATAGTAATTATCTTAACTAAATTCCTTAATTTAATCAAATTAGGTAATATATCTTGTTCTGTCCTAAGAACACAGATCAATTGGACTTGACTAAGTTGTCAAGCCTAGAGCCTACGTACCCTTTGAGGGGATTAAAGTCCACGTAGTTCGCAATATACTTGGAGGTGTGAGGTCAAGGGGGTGGTGTGTGTGCTCTGTGTGACAGGAAGTAAATAGAGCATTGGTTAGAACGTGTGAACCTTATTAGGGTTTCCTTGTATTTATAGAGGAGTCTGGTGCGAGTATCCTCGGGTTAATGAGCGATATCCGGGGCCGAGATATCAGGGGCTGATATCTCGGGATCACGATTGGGGGGAGATTCCCAATTAATGGGATCCTAGATTAGTGGGTTTCCATACCTTTTCCCATTATGGCGCTGATTCTGCCTTAGGCATGGTTGGGCCGTGGTCTGGTTATGGGCCTTTTGGGCTGGTCCGTAACAGTTGCCCCCCAGCTCGGTTGTTCAGGCTACTGGACGGCCGAGGTGTATATTGTCTTCGACCATTGTTTTGGCTGAGGCCCTTCCCTCTGGTCGGACCGGCCTGTGGGTGCCGCGGTCATTAAGTCGGCTCCAGGTCCGTGGTCGGCTCGCGGTGCCCTTGCCGAGGGTGCCGGGCCCATCATGCTGGGGAAGTAATCCAATTCGTCTCGGTCCCGAAGTGCCTTCAGCTACTTCGGCCCTGAATTTCATGCCTTTTGACATTCTTTCCGCGCTTCGGGATTCCCACCTCACGCCATCATTGCGGGTTCCAGATGTCAGGCCCTGAGTGGCGGTGGTCTGCAACCGTCGCACCCTTTTGTGCCCCGATGTTCGTGTGCTTTCAATGCGCTGACGTTGTGTTGTACCAATCGCCTTGCCCCCAGGTGTAAGTGGACCGTTTTGCCCCTGGCGCTTCGCGGCTTGGTTTAAATAACTTTCTCCCTCCTTCTCTTTCACTTCTTACCGTCACTCGTTCATTCTCCAGTTTCTTTTTCTGGTTTCTAGAGTTTGCAGAGAGGATTCTTTCTTGTTCGAAACCCTTGCCGTTTTCCAGCATCCCAGTTTCTTCCATTCTCCAAGTACAGGCATTCCGTCCTCTTCTTGACACTTTTGGTTGGTATTGTTCTTCATTTTGCCGTTTATTTTCTGAATTTGAAGTCCACGTTGTCGTTCCTCTTATTTTTCTGGGTCTTTCTGGGTGTCTCCAAAATTTGGGTCTTTCTGGGTTTCTCTAGTGTAATCAACCTGAAATTCGTCCCATTTTTTGCCCTTAAACACCAACCTTTAGTGGCTAAGGCTTCAAATTATGGTGAGAGACGGAAATTTTCCTAGACCAAGGGTGTTGTTAACGCCGGAGGAGGAAATGCTCCTCCGCATGCGTCTCCCACGGGCCACTTATTGGGTCCTTGGGGGTGAACCACCCGCTTCGGGGGTTTTGGCTCCTCTGCGTCGAGGTGGCGCCATTCGTCCGAGGCGAGCCAGGGCTCGCCCGGCATCAGCTAGGGTTCCGGTTTCACGTTCTTCTCGTCCTTTCCGGCCACTAGCACGCGCTCTTCCTCTCGAGTCACCCGGTGGGGCCGGGATAGGCTCCTCATCCGAATCCAGATCCTCGGCACTGATGGCTCAACCCCTCAACTTCTATGAGGGCCCTTCTTCTGTTGGTGAAGGTCTTCTTCCGGAGGGGTATCGGGGTCCTTGCTGGGACTGCCTTGCGGAGAGTTCCGCCTTGATAGCCTGAGGTGGAGACGCCGAGGCTTCTTCCATACTCGGCTCTTGTCGACATTGGTCCACCCCGGATGTCCTTTCTAATATCCCGAATCGTCCCAGTCCGCCTTCTGCGACCGTTTTTGTGCCAGGTACTTTCGCTCTTCACTAATACTAGTTTTGTTTATTTGGCTATAGGTTTAATGGCTCCTAAATCCTGGCCTTCCAAGCAACGTTCTGAGCCCGAGGGTTCGGACTCTTCTAGTCCGCCAGAGGCCTTGTGTCGACAGTTCGACTGGGTCTCGCATGAGGTGTTGAAGATCCAGTTTCTTATGTCCGAAGCTGATGTTGCCCGGTTGCGGCTGCCCGAGTTAGAGGGGTCCGCGTACCTTCCTGCGAGAGCAGAGGAGCTAGTTTGCTCTGTCCGCGAAGGGTCTTCTAACTTCTTTTATTTCTACCAGGATGTGTATACCCGGATCAAAGTCCGCTTCCCCTTTTCGGAGTTCCAGATCTCGACCCTGACATATCTCAGCCTCGCACCCTCGCAGCTTCATCCGAACGGCTGGGCCTACCTGGTGGCCTTCGAGAAGTTGTGTGTCTCATTCTCGATTCCCATCCCTTGCACAGCCAACCTATTCTTCTACTACTTTAGCCCTTTCACCCCCGGTTCGCCCAGGGAGGGTGATAAACTCAAGGGGCTGGTTTCGCTTCGGAATGGGTCGGATAGGAAGCTGATGAGGGCCTTCTCGGACTCCTTCAAGCGTTTCAAGAACGCTTTTTTCAAGGTGGCGGCCGAGCCCGGCCATCAGCCCTGGTTTTTAAAGGGGGTTGAGGGTCTGGGTATGGAGGGGAGGTTCCCCCTTTATTGGGACAGAAGGCATTATGCCAAGTTGCCGACGGCCTATATGGTTAATGATGACGATCTCCTGCCCGAGACCGTCCCTTCCATCCCCAGGCTGGCCGCCTTTGTAGAGAAGTACGGGGTCCAGCCCGCGGGCTTTTTCATTACTAGGCCTGGTTCACAGCCAGCGCCTCCTACTTGTAGGTTTTTGTGTCTTTGCGTCTTGTTTTGGATTCCTGCTTCTGATTTGCTAACTTGTTTCATCTTTCTTTCCTTGTAGCTAGGACCATGGATGCCCTGCCGCTGTATGTTCGGTTAGCGAATGCTGCCGCTGCCCCGTCCAGTCGTCCAAAGAAGCGGGGTGCTTCTGCCGATGGAAGTGGTCCTGCTGCCACGGCTCCCAAGAAACCGAAGGGCTCTGTTGACCAGGGCCCTTCTTCTGCTGCTGTCACAAAGTCGGCCCCGTCGGTAGAAACCCCGGTTGTGGAGGGGTGGGAGGCCGTTGCCAAGTCCCTGGCTTCTAAAGGGAAAGAAGTTGTGGTAAGCGACGAGGAGGTTGAAGCCGTCTTCCCGTCTGGGGTGCCCTCTGGCTCACCACCAAGTCCGCCCTCGTCTCAGCCGCTTCCTCCTCCTCCTCCTCCTCCAACGAGGCCGTCGTCGGTTGTCCCTCGTGGCTTTTTGTGGGATGAGGGTGTTGGGATCCGTACACGCAGCAGATTAAAATTTTCTACGAATCCCGTCCCGAGGATCACTCAAGTGCATTTAAATCAAGGTTAGAGAACCTGAATCATACCTTATAGAGAACTCGGAATCATCTGGAGCCGGAGGTTTTCCTTTGATTTTAGCGAACTAGTAGCTCAAGAATCTACACAAACCCTTTGCGCACATTTTCTCATGGCGATCAAGAAAACCCAAACTGTAGTGAATTCGTCTGCGTCTCGTTCTCTTTGAACTGGTAGGCTACCTTCTCGATCAGCAGAAGACGACTCTTAGAATCGGCTTCCTCCACCGGTGTCCACACGAACAATCTCCGAACACGGACGCGGCAGCGTGCTAGCGCCTCAGACTGTGCGTCTCTCTCTCTTTTGCTCTAGGGTTTCTCGCGGCTTTCTAATACGCTCGACTAAAAGTCCCGTATGTTTTTCTAAACCCATCGGCGTATTATATTCAAAATTAATCCCCATTAATTTTGAATTTTGAATTTTAATTAAAAAATATATTAATTAAATCTATCTAATAGATTTAATCTAATGTATTTATTTAATTCAAATTAAAAGCCTTCGGATTTAATTTATCTCTATAAATTAAATCTGAGAAATGATATCTATCTATTTAATTAAATCTGAGATACAATATCTCAATTTAAATTAAATAGATAATGATATCTTTATTCGAAAATTAAATGAGATACAATATCTCTATTTGTTTTAGATATTTAATTTATCAAATAAATTAAATATAAAACAAATATCATATAATAATATTATAATCTCCATTAAATAATATTATTATATTACTTTCAAATTTAAATATATATACACATATATATATTTACCCCAGATTAAATCCAGTATTTATTTAATCTCAAATTAATCTGAGATTCAATGAATCTGGACACTTTTACCCGTGTTGAATTATTCTTGTGTGCGACCCTGCAGGCCTATATGAGATTGGCAGTGGGCCAAGACCGTATCAGCCCACAAGTCGCAAGCGGCCTCTAGCAAGACATTGCGACTACCCAATTCAGATGGGGATCGATGACACGATACTACCTATCGTACAACCATGTCACGTCCCTTTTGTCACGCGATAATTCGGTCAAGGATGAGGCATGGATAACGTCAACTTCCTTTTCTTGACCATTACTTTCTCGATTCTCGAGCAGTCTAATAAGTGAAATGGAAACTCCTTTCCATCATAGTATGGCCATACATTTCTTAGACTCACTCATCGAGGGGCCCAGTATTATCTCTCTACAAATATGAGGGACAAATTCCATCTTAACCATTCACATTCCTCCGCATGAAAACCATTGATCCCGATCCCAGCCTTTATCATCACCCGTTCAAAGGTGACTTTTGACTAGGTCAAAGGTCAGTGACTCATCATGTAGGAATCCATGATGATCTCAGGTCATAGGGCGTTGTGATGCTGTTATACATGAGATAAGCTTATGACTTAATCCATGCAGTTTTCTCATAGTGGGTCGGTCCAGCCCCTTGTACTCTTACAAGTGCCCATGACTTTGATTCGTATCTTCATACCTCATCAAAGTCATACTGGTCTTATCTCATCTTCGCTCCCACGTAGATGACCGACCAGGGACATTTAGGATAATCTATAAGATATATCCAGGGATATAGTTATCACCATAAACATGCGTATGAAGTGATAACTTAATGGAGAACAATGACTTGCCCCTAGGGCATAATTTCTAACAGACTCCCACTTGCACTAGGCGCAATCATTAATTACTCTAATTCCCATTGCTCTAACATGACGCTCATGTTTTGCTTGTGCAAGCGATTTAGTAAGAGGATCAACTATATTGTCTTCTCCTAGTATTGCTTGTGCAAGCGGTTTAGTAAGAGGATCAACTATATTGTCTTCTCCTAATACTTTGCATACTTTTATATCACCTCTATCTCTGATTTCTCCGAGAAATTGCCTGAGTACATGCTTTGTCCTTTAATGTGACCTAGGCTCCTTGGTCTGCGCAATAACGTTGTTATTGTCACAGAACAAGACTATTGGATCTGAGATGGTAGGAACCACCCCCAGTTCAGTCATGAACTTTCTAATCCAAAAGGCCTCCTCAGCTGCATCCTATGCTACTATATACTCAGCTTCCGTTGCAGAATAAGCTACAGTGCTCTGCTTAGAACTCTTCCAACTCACCGCACCACCATTCAACAGGAATACATATCCTGATTGCGATCTTAGATTATCTTGGTCAGTTTGGAAACTTGCATCTATGTAACCAGTTACACAGAGCTCATCCTCCAAGCCACCATATACCAAGAATAAGTCTTTAGTCCTTCTTAAGTACTTAAGGATATTGTTGACAGCAGTCCAGTGACCCTCACCGGGATCTTATTGATATCTGCTGGTCATACTCAAGGCAAATGACACATCCGGTCGAGTACATAACATGGCATACATAATAGATCCAATGGCAGAGGCATATGGAATCTTACTCATGCGGTCTTTTTGATCTTGTGTACTAGGACACAGATCCTTACTGAGATGGATGCCATGAGACATGGGCATGTTACCCCTTTTAGAATTCTGCATACTGAATCTATACAGTATCTTGTCTATATATGTGCTCTAACTTAGGCCTATCAGCTTCTTGGATCTATCTCTATAGATCCTAATCCCAAGGATATAAGTGACTTCGCCTAAAACTTTCATTGAGAAAGACTTTCCTAACCAAGACTTGACACTCTGCAAGGTAGGAATGTCATTCCTAATGAGTAGGATGTCATCAACATAAAGCACTAGAAATACAACTGTGCTCCCACTAACCTTCTTGTAAATACAAGGTTCATCGATGTTTTGACTGAATCCAAACTCTTTGACTACTTCATTAAAACGATGATTCCAGCTCCGAAATGCCTGCTTCAATCCATAAATGGATCTTTGAAGCTTGCAAACTTTACCAAAGTCCTCTGGATGCACAAAATCGTCAGGTTGTGTCATGTATACATCCTCAAGCAGCTTTTCGTTAAGGAAGGCTGTTTTGACGTCCATCTGCCATATCTCATAGTCATAATATGATGCAATGGCAAGAAGGAATTTGATTGATTTGGCGATTGCAACTGGGGAAAAGGTTTCATCATAGTCTACACCATGAGTTTGAGTGAATCCTTTTGCAACCAGTCGTGCCTTGAGGACATTTACTTTGCCATCTATGTTAGTTTTCTCTTTGAAAACCCACTTGCACCCAACGGTTTTTACACCTTCAGGTGGATCGACTAAGGTCCATACCTTATTGTCGTACATAGATTACATTTCAGACTTCATGGCATAAGGCCATTTTTCGGAGTTTGGTCCCACTATGGTGTCTCGATAGGTCGTTGGCTCATTATCACGACTTCCAGTGATCAGAAATCCATATCTTTGAGGCTGTAACCGTGATCTATCGGACCTTCGCGGGCCTTGTGTTACTTGAGTAGTCTCAACAACTTGTTGTGAGTCTTCTCCTATTTCCATCTGTGGTTCTACATTGTCTTGTGACTCTCGAACTTCTTCGAGATTCACCTTACTCCCATGGCTCTTTTAGAGATAAACTCTTTTTCCAAAAGGATACCATTCCGAATAACAAATACTTTGTGATCGGTGGGGCTGCAGACATAATATCCTTTAGTTTCCTTAGGATACCCCACAAAAAGGCATTTTGAGGATCTAAATGATAATTTATCAGATGCTTGTTATTTAACATAAACCTCACATCCCCAAATCTTAAGAAATGACAAGCTGGGTTACTTCCCAGTCCATATCTCATATGGTGTCTTTTCAACCGCCTTTGACGGAACACGATTTAGTGTGAACGCAGCTATTTCTAGGGCATGGCCCCAAAAGGAAGATTGAAGATCTTTTTAACTCATGATAGATCAAACTATATCTAATAGAGCTCGATTCCTCCGTTCAGAAACACCATTCCATTGAGGTGTTCCTAGAGAAGTAAGTTGTGAGATAATCCTACAACTCCTAAGATGGTCAATGAACTCTTGGCTCAAATATTCACTACCCCGATCAGATCGAAGTTCCTTAATTGTTTTGCCAAGTTGGTTTTGCATTTCATTTTGGAATATTTTGAACATTTCAAAAGATTCAGACTTATGTTTCATTAGATAGATATAACCATATCTACTAAAACCGTCTATTAATGTAATAAAGTACAAATGACCTCCTCTGACAGCTTCATTGGTCCACACACATCCGTATGTATGAGGCCCAATAAATCGGTGGCCCTCTCACTGTGTCCAGTAAAAGGTACCTTTGTCATCTTACCCAATAAACAAGACTCACATGTATCAAATGATTCAAAATCAAATGACTTCAGAAATCCATCTGTAATGGAGTTTCTAAATGCATTTCTTATTTATATGGCCTAGACAACAATGCCATAGGAAGGGAGGACTCAAATCTTTTGACTTGATCCTTTATGTCACAGATGTCCATTCAATTTTCTACTATCCTTGAGATCCTATACATTTATACAAATGCGTGAACCACATGTAGTATCTAATACCCATGTTTGAGGAAGTAGAAAAGCGAATGTCTATGACATAGATACCTGAAGCGATAGCTCGCTATCCTTCATGTTCTTTTTAGATCTTCGAGGCAGAGTGTGCGATTCTTCTTCAAATGACCAATTTCATTGCAGAAGAAGCAAACCTGAAAGTGAGATCAAGATCACATCTGTAGCTAACTCCTGGGATATGGGGAATCCAAGCCTTTTAAGGTGATCAATGTAGCCTTTCATTTTCAAAAATGAGGACTAACCGATTCACCTTCAACCATCTTGCAAGAGAATAAGGCCTTTGTGGTCTCATACCTCTCTTGCGTCGCCTGTTCCTGGAACATTTCCATAGGATGATAAATCATCTCAGACACCTCCATGTGCTCTAGATCTCCATCGAGGTCTGGAACCACAGTGGCAGGCTTCAGGCATCCTGTATCCATAGAGTCATCCTGATGCTTCTATAAGCATCAGTCTGATCTCTTGGATCATCAGTTGCAGGCTCGTCAGGAATGGGTTGATCGATGAGATACTCCATTCTTTCGTGTTTAGGATCAACACTTAAGTCCTCAAACATGTCAAGAAAGTTTGTCCTATCAAGTTCGTCCTTCTCAAGGACTGATCGCATTGATGGTGTTGGGGTGTTACTATTCTACATGATTCCACAGTAAAAAAGGTATGCAAAGTTTAATCAGTAACCTCTTACTCAATTAATAACCCTCATTATAATTAGTGGGCTAAGATCCATATTTAGCTTAATCTTAAGTCCGCTTTGGCAGGACGCTTAAAATCAAGTTATTTAGGTAGGCAACCCCTTTGCCAATTACATCACATATAACTCTTAGATCTTTATGAGATTCGATCATCATATGACCTAGCATGTTTAATCCCATCCAATGCCTTGAGATCCAAAATCGTTTTGATGATCTCAATTAAGTCAAGACAATAATGAATATAGAGTATCACCATTACTCACTCTTGTCTCCCCAAGATTACTCAGATGCATCCACTTTGGTGGAACATACAAATGGGTGATCGAGGTTTTGACAAGTATTCATTTATTGATGGCATTGTGACTTAAGATTTTATTTAGAGGGTATTATTAGATATAATCAAATTAATCATATTAATTTAATTCTAAATTAATTATGAGTGATTTAATCAAATCATAATTAAAATTCTAAATTAATTATGAGTGATCAAATCAAATCATAATTAAAACTCTAAATTAATCATAATATATGTTAATTCATACAATTATGAAATAAATCATTATGATTAAATTATTGAGACTTGCGGTTGTCGCTTCATTTTAATACGACTAGATCTATATCTTATAGGATTTCTAAAACCCTAATTGGCCGTATTAAAATATTCAAAATTAATCTCAATTAATCTTGAACTCAAATTTTAGATTAAAATAACATTAATTAAATTTGTCCAACAGATCTAATCTGATCTATTTATTTTAATCTAATATAAAAACCTGCCGATTTAATTTATTTTTATTAATTATACCTATATGAATGCAATCATTATTGCATATCTCATATAGAATCTAAATTAATCATGCAGTGATCATATCAAAACATAATTAAAACTCGTAAACAATATGGCTCATCTAACCTGTAGTCCCCTCAAGCCAATGAGAGGACTTCTCTAAATAATGAGATGAGAAGAGATTTAGAGAGAGGCATGGCACGCAGGCCATATTTATAATTTACAACACTAGAGCCATCTTGTTCACCATACCCAAACAACACTTTGTAAGGTTATGAACATACTTTAATTCATACATTTATGAAATAAAATATTACTTATGATAAAATTCTCTAATTTTATATTATATTATATCATGATTTAAATTCTCACACTACAAACAATTTCATTTCTCGCGTTACAAACAATCAGCTGGTCCCTATGGCGGTCCCACTGGCCGGTTAGCAGGAGCGCCCCCAGAGCTTTTGAAAACATCATATTCTTTTAGAAAGAGAGTTTCATAAAACTTAATTTCAAACCCCCAGGGGCGTTGTCCGAGCATGATTGAAAATTTTGAACGACTCAGAACGTCTTCGATGCGAACGAATGTGACGGACGATTCTGAATATCGTGCGCTCTGAACAATTTAGAACTGTACGAAGCAGCTGCGACACCATTCTAGAGACCTGTCTGAAACCCTAACGCGAATTTTCAAATTAAAGCATTCAAGATTCGATTTCTTGATATAAAGATTCAGTTTCTTGCATACAAAGATTCAAATTCTTGCATACAAAGATTCAGATTCTTGCATATATATCACATATAATAGCATGTACAGAAACCCAATTTAAACGCACCTTGAGTTGGCTCTGGTACCACTGTTGGGATTCGTACACGCAGCGGATTAAAATTTTTTACGAATCTCGTCTCGAGGATCACTCAGGTGCGTTTAAATCAAGGTTAGGGAACCCGAATCATACCTTATAGAGAACTCGGAATCATCTGGAGCCGGAGGTTTTCCTTTGATTTTAGCGAACTAGTAGCTCAAGAATCTACACAAACCCTTTGCGCATATTTTCTCATGGCGATCAAGAAAACCCAAACTGTAGTGAATTCGTCTGCGTCTCGTTCTCTTTGAACTGGTAGGCTACCTTCTCGATCAGCAGAAGACGACTCTTAGAATCGGCTTCCTCTACCGGTGTCCACACGAACAATCTCCGAACACGGACGCGGCAGCGTGCTAGCGCCTCAGACTGTGCGTCTCTCTCTCTTTTGCTCTAGGGTTTCTCGCGGTTTTCTAATACGCTCGACTAAAAGTCCCATATGTTTTTTTAAACCCATCGGCGTATTATATTCAAAATTAATCCCCATTAATTTTGAATTTTAATTAAAAAATATATTAATTAAATCTATCTAATAGATTTAATCTAATGTATTTATTTAATTCAAATTAAAAGCCTTCGGATTTAATTTATCTCTATAAATTAAATCCGAGAAATGATATCTATCTATTTAATTAAATCTGAGATACAATATCTCAATTTAAATTAAATAGCTAATGATATCTTTATTCGAAAATTAAATGAGATACAATATCTCTATTTGTTTTAGATATTTAATTTATCAAATAAATTAAATATAAAACAAATATCATATAATAATATTATAATCTCCATTAAATAATATTATTATATTACTTTCGAATTTAAATATATATACACACACATATATATATATATATATATTTACCCCAGATTAAATCCAGTATTTATTTAATCTCAGATTAATCTGAGATTCAATGAATCTGGACACTTTTACCCGTGTTGGATTATTCTTGTGTGCGACCCTGCAGACCCATATGAGATTGGCAGTGGGCCAAGACCGTATCAGCCCACAAGTCGCAAACGGCCTCTAGCAAGACATTGCGACTACCCAATTTAGATGGGGATCGATGACACGATACTACTTATCGTACAACCATGTCACGTCGCTTTTGTCACGCGATAATTCGGTCAAGGATGAGGCATGGATAACGTCAACTTCCTTTTCTTGACCATTACTTTCTCGATTCTCGAGCAGTCTAATAAGTGAAATGGAAACTCCTTTCCATCACAGTATGTCCATACATTTCTTAGACTCACTCATGGAGGGGCCCAGTATTATCTCTCTACAAATATGAGGGACAAATTCCATCTTAACCATTCACATTTCTCCGCATGAAAACCACTGATCCCGATCCCAGCCTTTATCATCACCCGGTCAAAGGTGACTTTTGACTAGGTCAAAGGTCAGTGACTCATCATGCAGGAATCCATGATGATCTCAGGTCATAGGGCGTTTTGACGCGGTTATACATGAGATAAGCTTATGACTTAATCCATGCAGCTTTCTCATAGTGGGTCGGTCCAGCCCCTTGTACTCTTACAAGTGCCCATGACTTTGATTCGTATCTCCATACCTCATCAAAGTCATACTGGTCTTATCTCATCTTCGCTCCCACGTAGATGACCGACCAGAGACATTTAGGATAATCTATAAGATATATCCAGGGATATAGATATCACCATAAACATGCGTATGAAGTGATAACTTAATGGAGAACAATGACTTGTCCCTAGGGCATAATTTCTAACAGAGGGGGTGGTTCCGGAGGTAGACGTTGCCTTCCTTCCTCCCCGGCATTTTATGGATAGCCAGGCGTTGTCTCCCCCTGCGTTGGATCAGCTGCACTTGGCCCAGAGGGAATTGTCCCGGTCGGTGGGGTACATCCAGGCTTTGATACTGGTGCGGGAGCAGTACACCCTGGTCAGTGCCGAGTGCCAAAGGTTGAGGGCGGCTGAGGCAGAGCTAAAGAGGGCCCTGGTCGCAGCAGAGGCTAAGGCCGCATCCATCAGAGATCTTAAAGAGGAGTTGGACGTGGCTGAGGCAAAGACCAGGTCTACTAAGGAGGAGCTCGTCAAGGCCTGGGACGAGCGGGATGCGATCCGGGCGGAGCGGGACGCTGCCAGGGTGGAGCAAGATGCTGCCAAGGCTGCGGCGGTGAAGGCAGATCAGGAGCTCCAACTTTCCCGAGCGGATGCTGAGAAGGCGGCCGAGGAATGTGGCCGGGCTCAGAAGGGGATGTCGGAGGGCTTGGCTGCCATCAATGTCCTTCAGCAGCAGCGGGCCTCTTTGGCTGGCGAGAAGGAGGCGCTTGAGAAAGCCTTGTGTGCGGAGAAGGCGGCTCGCCAGGAGGTCTCCGACGCTCTATTGTAGACCGCGGAGGAGTGCTTCAAGCAGGCCTTGGCGCAGATCCGGTATTTCAACCCCGGGGCCGAGCTTAACGTGGACGGGTACGATTACCGTGCCTTCGTTCAGGACGACGGGACTTTGATCCCTTATCAGCCTCCTGCCGCCGCGGGTCCTTCCGAGGTCGCCGAGGAGGGTGCTGCCGAAGCCGAAGATCCTATGGCCGAGCCTTCCAGCTAGTCTTTGTATTTTCTCTTTTCGTTTTCAGGCGTCTGTGCCCTTTGTTATTTTCTCAGAACACTTCTGGCCTTTGGCCCATTTTGTATAAACTTGCCTGAGTAATGAATGACCTACATTTGCATCATCCTTTTACTTCAGTTTTTTGCAATTTTAAGCTTGGTTAGATAACTTAGGCAATGAATGGTTTACTTTTCAAAATCATCCTTTTGCCTTGTTTTAGATGTGTGTCGGCTGCATGTGTACAAGCCGTTGTTACTCTACCACACTTAGCGTGTGGGAGGTTGGGGCAGGGTTGTCTTGTTTCAACCTCGTCAGGTATAACTAACCGCATTGCCTCGGTCCGGCTTTCTAACAGCCGGACTCCAACTTTCTACTTAGTTGGATTTTATTTTACCGACGCAAGGGCTAGACTACCATATGTCCAACCGAGGCTTCGTTTGCCTCTAGTCGGACATTTTGACTTGATCAGGGTCGGCATGGCAGCCTGCTTACTTAGTCGGGCGAGCGTTGACGCGTCAATTTCACGAAAGGCCACGTATGGCGCCTTCGCTGAGCTCTAACCAATCCCTGTCGAACTACAACGGCCGGTTTTCGTACATCTAGATGTTTTTAGTTTTTTCGGCCGGGTATACGACCTCGGGGCCTTTTACCGGTTCCGGGCTTGAGGGCCTCGGCTTTTGGTTTCTTGGACGGACTTCTTTGCCTCAGCCTTATCGTTTTTGGCCGAGCTTCACAGCATCGGCTTCATGCTTAAGCAAATTTTACGCACATTCATAAGTCTCCTCAATGGGGTCCTTTATTGATGGAAAGTAGCCCTAAGGGGCGTTACAAAGAAAGAACATTAGAAAATGACATAATTTGAACTTTGACTTAAATGAAAATAAAGTAAAGACAAACGAGGCTGGATCTAGCTATAGTAGATCTTCAGCTTGTCAGCGTTCAAGTCCTTTGGACCGGGTTCCGCGCCAAGGTCTCGAGGATGTATGCCCCTCCGTCGAGCTTCTCTTTGATGCGGTAGGGGCCTTCCCAGTTTGCTGCCAGCTTTCCGTCCTTGGCATTCTTGTTGCCTATGTCGGCCCGTCGAAGTATGAGGTTCCCCCGGTTAAATGACCGGGGTCGGACCTTTCTATTGTACTTAGCCGCGAGTAACTGCTTGGCGAGTAACTGCTTGGCGGCTAATTCCCGGTAGTGCGCCGTGACTCGGATTTCGTCTATGAGGTCCAAATCGATCTTCAAGACGTCGTCATTCGACCCCTGCCCTTCTAGTCTGGCTCTGACCTTTCTCCAGGATGGCTGTTCGATTTCGACCGGGATCATTGCTTCGCATCCATAGGTTAGCCTGTATGGGGTTTCCTGGGTCGAAGACTGTACGCTTGTCCGATATCCCCAGAGGACACTATGGAGTTGCTCGGTCCAGTTGGTGTCGGCTTGCAGCATCCGCTTCTTGAGCCCGTCCAGGATGATCTTGTTGGCGGCTTCGGCCAGGCCATTCGACTGTGGGTGTTCCACGGACGAGAAGTGTTGTTTAATGTCCAGGTTGGACATTAAAGCTTGGAACCTGTGGTCCATGAATTGGGTCCCATTGTCCGTGACGACCTCGGCTGGTATCCCGAAGCGGGAGACGATGTTGGGCCGGAAGAACTTCATTACTCTGGCCGAGGTTATTGTGGCGAGTGGCTTTGCCTCAATCCACTTGGTGAAGTAGTCTACTGCGACAATGAGCCATCTGCACTGCCCTTGCGCCGGTCGGAACGATCCGAGGATGTCCATGCCCCATTTGTAGAAGGGCCAGGGGGCTGGCATTCCTTTCAACTCTGAGGGCAGCGGCCATATGATCCTGGCGTGTTTCTGGCAACTGTCGCATTTCTTGGCCTTTTCCATGCCATCCTACTTCATAGTTGGCCAATAGTAGCCGGCGCGTAGTGCCTTTCTGGCGAGGGCCTTGCCCCCCATGTGGTGGCCGTTGCTTCCTTCATGTAATTCGGCCAGCACATATTTTGCCTCAGTTTCGCCGAGACACCGCATCATCGGGCAGTGTAGTCTTTTTCTGTACAGCTGATCATCCACCATCGCGTAAAGAGCGACTTCTCTGATCAGTTTCTTGGCCTCGGTCGAGTCGGTAGGGATAATTCCCCTTTCGAGGTAGTCTTCTATTGGCTTTCTCCAGTCGGAGCCTGCCGAGATGGCCATGACACAGCTCGGCTCGGTCAGGTTTTGCTGGATCACGGTCCTGTGATTGTCCGGCCCCTTCGTACTTGCAAGCTTAGAGAGGATGTCGGCTCTGGCGTTCTCCTCTCTTGGGATATGGGAGACGGTCACTTCCTCAAATTTGGCCATGAGCTCTTTGGCGCAGTTTAGGTACTTTGCCATAAGAGGGCCTTTTGCTTGATACGTGCCGTCAATCTGAGCGGCGACGAGCTGCGAGTCAGTTAAAACCTTTACTCGTTGTGCGCCATTGTCTTTTGCCTGGAGCAATCCGGCCAGCAGAGCCTCGTACTCGGCTTGGTTATTGGAGGTCGAGAACTTCAATTGGAAAGAATGCTCGGTGGCAACCCCTTGTGGGCTTTCCACGATGACTCCTGCACCGCTGCCTTTAGCGTTAGACGATCCATCCATGTAGACCTTCCAAGTCCCGTCATTGGTTATCGTCGGGGTGAGCTCCCTGATGAAATCTGCTAGTGCTTGGGACTTGACCAGTAGCATTGCCTTGACTCTTTTTGGTCTCCGGACACCACCACTATCTGGTTTTTGTCATTAACCATCTTCAGCTTCTGGTGTTTGGTGGACACCAGTATGTCCCAGTTGTGGATTGTTGGTCGACCTAGGATGATGTTGTACGGGGATCGGAATTCGGCGACAATGAACTTCACTCGTTCGGACTTGAAGGCTTCTTTGGTCCCGAGGGTTAGCCTGACGTCGATGTAACCTTTCGGAAAGGACTGTTCGCCGTTGAACTCGATCAAAGTGGTCTTGCACGGCTTGAGATCTTCTGGGTCGATGTGCATCCTTTTGTAGGCGTCCCAACTTATGATGTCGGCCGAACTCCCTGCATCCACGAAAATCCTCTTGACGCGGCAGTTCACCAAGGTTCTGGTGATCACCAGTCCATCCAAATGGCTTGGAATGACATCTTTTAGCTCTTCGTTGGTGAAGGTCAAGGTGGGCGGCTTCGGTCTCTTGGGATCATCCTTGAATTTGGGGAGGTCTTTGATGGTTAATATCTCGCGGAGGTATTTCTTCCGCTGGCTGACGGTGTCTCCCCCTCCTCCGAATCCTCTGCTGACGACGTTGCATTGAAAATCTACGTCGGGGAATTCGTCGTCCGAGGTCGTCTTCTGCTTCTTCCCCGGCTTTCGGCCTCCTTGGGCGGACTTCTAGTGCGGCCGCGGTCGTTGCGCTTGCCGCTCGTCCTTCCCTAGGTCTTGATGACATACTGACGTAGCTTTCCTTCTCATACGAACTTCTCAATGGCGTCGCGGAGGTCGTAGCATTCGTCGGTGGTATGGCCGTGGCAGTCGTGGAACGTGTAGAACTTGGTGCGGTCGATGTTGGAGCGGCCTCTGATCGGCCTGGGCTTGTCGACCCGCCTCATCTCGGCCTGGGCTACTTCGTCCACACCTGCGACCGAGAGACATTCAAGGGGGTGTAGCTATCGTACCTGGCCTTCTGGTCGGCTCGGTCTGGCTTGGCGCGGCTCTCGCAGTTCCGCCTTCTCGGTTTGGTCTTAAGCCTTCTCAGTCGTTCCTCTTCACTGGGTGAAGCGTTTCTCGTTCGTTCGGGTTCATCAGCGTTGGCCGCCTCCATCTGCTCCACTTCCGGTACTTCTTTGCCTGGGCGTAGAACTCGGTTAAGGTGTACACCGGGTTCTTGCATAGGTTCCGGGCTAGCCGTGATGACGGATCTAGCCTGTTCACGAGGCAGTGGACGTGAACCTCCTCGGGTAGCGACCGAACCTGCATCGCCACGTGCCGGAATCAATCCAGGCACTTCTGTAGCGCCTCGCCTTTTTTCTGCCTCACCTTGCTCAATGTGAACTCGGTCTTCGGCTGTTTTTTGCTGGTGGCGAAATGTAACTCGAACTTGCGTCCGAGGTCTTCGAAACTCCGGATGGAGTTGTCAGGGAGTGAACTCAGCCACCTGTGCGCCGGTCCAATCAAAGTGGCCGCGAAGAGGCGCTGGATAATCGGTCCTCTAATCGTCCGGACCCACATGAGCTTCTCAAACACGTCAAGATGGTTGCGTGGATCCTGAGTTCCGTCGTACTTCGGAAGGTCGGCCAGGTCGAAATGTTTCGGGTAACAAGCCGTTGCCGCTGCTTTTGAGAACGGGGATCGTCCGGACTCCGTAAGGTATCTCATCCGGTATTCCCGGGGAGAACCCCTGCGGGGTGATCTGCGGGTCCGGGGACTTCCTTCGTCCGCGCGGCGCTCTTCTCGGCCTCGGCAGGGTGATCTGCGGGTCCGGGGACTCCCTTCGTCCGCGCGGCGCTCTTCTCGGCCTCGGCCCTCCCTGGCAGTCCGATCGGTGTGGTTAAGATCGTCACCGTGGTTTCCCGAGTCGACGTTCTCTGGGGATGGTAGGCGGCCTCGTTCTGCGCTCGTCCTACCGTCTGGTTGGTCGTTGTTGCGGTGTGTGTTCCTCGATTCTGGGCTGCTCGAGGAACTGCTGTCATCTACAGGGGCCCTCCTTCCTCTTCGATGATTTCTCCCACAGTTCCCTTCTCGGCGATCTTGCTTGAGCGCGTCTTTTATCATCCGGCCAAAGGCTTCAAAATCAGCCTCTCACTAGAGGTGATCTCGTTTCTCCTTATTTTCGAGCCGTTGAAGGAATGACTCCTGCGCCCCCCTTAAAATACGGACGTCGGCTTCAACGGCCTGGATGTCTCGTATTGGAGCCTCTGTGCGCGCCCTTAATGGTGACTGGTTTTCTGCAAAAGGAGAGGTTGTCGTGTCAGTGACATGCCCTTCTGGGGTGTTTTCTTGCCGCGGTCGCTCCGGCGGCTGATTGGGAGGTGGCTGGCTTGGCTGGGGGTCTCTGCCCACCGGTGGTGGATTTCTGCTGTGGCTTCTGGTGTTTGCCATCAGTGGTCACGGGGATAGAAATTTATGGTCCCCACGGACGGCGCCAATGTTTTGTCTTAAGAACACAGATCAATTGGACTTGACTAGGTTGTCAAGCCTAGAGCCTACGTACCATTTGAGGGGATCAAAGTCCACGTAGTTCGCAATATACTTGGAGGCGTGAGGCCAGGGGGTAGTGTGTGTGCTCTGTGTGACAGGAAGTAAATAGAGCATAGGTTAGAACGTGTGCACCTTATTAGGGTTTCTTTGTATTTATAGAGGAGTCTGGTGCGAGTATCCTCGGGTTAATGAGCGATATCCGGGGCCGAGATATCAGGGGCTGATATCTCGGGATCACGATTGGGGGGAGATTCCCGATTAATGGGATCCTAGATTAGTGGGATTCCATACCTTTTCCCATTATGGCGCTGATTCTGCCTTAGGCATGGTTGGGCCTTGGTCTAGTTATGGGCTGGTCCGTAACATATCTTATATAAAAGACCAGAGGGAGTAAGTTACAATGGGGTAGGGAATAAGTTACAATGGGGTAGTGTGAGTGTGAGATATGTGTAATTAACCTTAGTGGGTTAAAATTTGTTGTGACTCCAAACTTGAGAACAACATGGCTAGCACCATGTATATACATATGTTTTATTTGATATATATATATATATATATATATATATATATATATATATATAAGCAAAAATATACATATGTTTTACCTCCAGGAGCACCCAGCACCATATGTTTTTTTTTTGGGACCAAAATACACATGTATTCTCAAAATGGGTGCAAAAATACCCTTGTCGTTAAATGTCATTAACTGACGTTCGTTACAATGTAAAAATATCAAAATGCCCCTAAACTTTTTCTAAAAAAAGTTCAGTTGGATCTTCTCGTACCATCTTCATTTCAGAACACCACCAACAATTACAGGGCAATTTCTTACACCATCTTTAGATCAAGAAGGAAGCTAAAAGCCTGCAATCACTTCGAGTCTCGGTACCTCCAAAGGCCTGCAATAGTGTGCAGAAAGATCAAGAAGAAGAAATTTCCCGTGAGATGGTCGGGATTGAAAAGTCTTCATCACACGAGAAGAACAATGGTTAAAGCTGATAAAATAATTGTCATACATCGTAAATAGGAATTGCCGTGTCAAACAGATGCAAAACTTCAATCACAAAATAAATATTGAAATCAATGACAAAATAATGGAGAATAACAACCATACTAACAATTGCATGTTGCAAAAGCATATAGGAAGTTCAGAAAAACTATGTTCAAGCATTCCAAAATGTGATTTAATGAACCAAATTCGAGATCGAGCATATGAGAAACAAGCAAACTATAGACGAGATATTTGAAGCAGGAATAACATAAAGGGCTAAAACAAAGGAATATGGAACAGAGGAAATAAAACTGAAATTCAGAGAACCACACAATACCTTGCAAGTAATCGCAATTCTTAGCCTCTTTTCGAACAACATCAAGAACTGCGTCAATCAACTCAGCTCCTTCGATATAATGATCTTTTGCCCAATTGTTCCCGGCACCGGACTGTCTAAAGACAAGCTTGCCGAAAGCCTCAATGTAATAAACATTGATCCTCTCCAATCAAAAATCAGAATCATCACCGTCACCGCCGCTGAACTTGCCGGAAGGATCGACACCGTGCTCATCGCAGATAACCTCCATTCTGGACAAGCTCACCGAAAAGATCTGTCCTTTATCTCTTGGTGGTCGATGACGCCGCTGACGAGAGAGGAATCACTAGCTTTTTTGACGAATCTGTGCAAGGATCTGAAGCACAAGGTGCCAGAGATTTTGGGAGTTGAGGTGGATCGAAGGAGGACCAAGGAATTAGATTTGGAAAAAAGTTGCAGAAGCATGAGAAGGGAAGGAAGGTTCGACAGATGGGAAGATTCAGACGCAAAGAAAGAAGGCAGGGCGCAGATTTTTTTTTTTTTTTTTTTGGGTCAAGGTAAGGGTAGGTTGGGAATTAAAAGAAGCTTGCTTTTATTTTTTTAAAATCGCATGGGACCCACCAGAAAATTAACGTCAGTTAAAGACATTTAACGACAAGGGTATTTTTGCACCCATTTTAAGAATATTTATGTATTTTTGCTCCAAAAAAACACATAGTGTTGGGCGCTCCTGGAGGTAAAACACATGTGTATTTTTGCTCCTTTATCTTATATATAAATATAGACTCCTTTTCTAATGTATATATTTGTTTACACGCACACCATATCTTGTTTCGTAGTTGAGGTTCCAAAGAAATGGAAATCAGTGTATTATTATTTAGGGAAAATTTCAAATAAATACTATTTGAATTTGCAAAACCCCCAGAAATCTGTCGAATTTGTAAAAAGACTGAGAGGTACAAATGACCTATGAAGGATATGCAAATTCGAGTCAAATTATCACTTTACCTTTTAGTGTTAAATAAATAAAAAAAATAATAAAATACCCCCACCGCCGGCCAGTCACCCCCTCCAGCCACCGCCGCCGCCGTCGGAGGGGGTGGTTGGCCGATGGCGGTGGTGGCCAGCGACGGTGGTGGTGGCCGGTGGTGGGGGGTGGGGGTATTTTATTATATTTTTTTAGTTATTTAACACTAAAGGATAAAATGGTAATTTGACCCGAATTTGCATATCCCTCATAGGTCCTTTGTACCTCTCTGTCTTTTTACAAATTCGATAGACTTCTGGGGGTTTTACAAATTCAAATGGTATTTATTTAAAATTTCCCCTATTATTTATATGTATCACTGCCATCTACTCAACAACTCTTGGGGTAAATAAGAAGAAATATGGCTTCCATCTTTATAAAGATCAAATGAGGTTTAAAGGGCCTTGTAATTCAGGGGTCTTCATCCCTTGGAAAAGTTTGAAATTCGTATGCCCTTTTAAGGTGCCATGAATTTAATTAACCAAGCCGTATAATATCTATTCAAAGTGACATTTTTTATGAGTTAAGAATATTATAATTTATTTTTGGGTAAATATGCAAAAATGCACATGTACTTTACCTTCAAGAACGCTGAACATCAAATGTTTTTCGGAGGTGTAAGAATATCTATAAACTCTTAAAATATGTGCAAAAATAATAATATAACCGTTAAATATGTTATTTTTTGTGTTGGGTCCCACGTCAAAATGGCCCTAAGTTTTTTTTTTTAAAAAAAAAACAACTGGGGTTGCACATGTACAGTCTGGGCAATCCACCGCGCTTCAGTCATGGACCTCATCAACAAAACTAGCAGGCACTCACTCGATAGTACACTCTTCCCTACTCGACTCGCCGCTTATCTGGAGCTGGAAGTCGGAAGAGAGCAACTCGACGCAAGTGAGGGGTGAGAAAGCTTCTTTCTCCCGGTCATAGGAGGAATGGAGGCTTTGATTTTTTTTTTTTTTTCCTGATCCTTTGTTGTATTGTGATCTGATTTTGTTTGAAATCTTGTGAATATTTGGAGGATTGGAGTCCGTTGGTTGATTTTGATTCCTCTAGTTCTTCTTCGACAATCAGATTCATTTTAATTTGTTCTTTCTCTTGAAGGAGTGGGTACGATTGGGTCTGACTGATGCGAGTAAGGGGTGAGTGTTCAGTTTCTCTCTTTTTTTTTCTTAAAAAAAAATCGGCTGGCCCCTGTTCATCCCTTTCCCATGCTCGTTCCCCTTTTATTAAAGTTTAATTTGTGGCTTTGTGATTCTGTATATAAACAGCAACGAGATTATCGAAGTTACAAACGTTTTACCTTCACAGCAACGAATTTGATGGAACTTTTTTCCCAAGGAAATTGGGAGCTTATCTAATCTCGAAATTCTTGGTTTGGCCTATAATGACAAATTTGTGCCCATGGCGATCCCATCGGAGTTTGGGAAGTTCAGGAATTTGACGTTCATCTAGATGACAGGCTACAATTTAATCAGTGAAGTTCCCGAAATACCCAAATATGCAGATCCCTTTTTTCTTCTTTTTTTTTTTTGAATTAGGGGTATTTGGGTATTTTAATGAAATAGTGTGGGACCCACTACAAAAATTAAAGTTAGATTTAACGATCATGTTACTAACATGTGGTTAGTCTAGCGGAATGTGGCACTGGATTCCCTTAAAAGGTCTAGATTCGAGTTGCGGTAGAATCACTCGTAATCCACCTTGTATGGAGCTATCACTGTTGGGAGGGTCGTCCTTGCCACTGCAGTATCCAAAGTGGTTGCACATTTGCCACGATTTTGTTATAAAAAAACGATCATGTTATTTTTTTTAACCTATTTTGAGAGTTTATAGGTATTTTTGCACCTCCAAAAAGCATTTAATTTTATGCGTTCTTGAGAGTAAAATACATGTACATTTTTACATCTTTATTCTTTATTTTTTAAGCAATAGAGATCAGAGAATAACAGTGTAACTTCTTTTTAAAAAATTAAAATGTAATTTATGTAAAGAAATATCTTTTTTTTTTTTTTTGGCTCGACAAAGAAATATCTAATTGAATCACGATGTTTCTATATACGAATTCATATATAAAAATAATGTAATACAATATAATCTTATAAATAACAAAAGTTAATTTAGTTAGAAAGGATGCGTCTCACAATCATATTTCAAGAGGATGTAACAAATCCCTCAGTAATAACTTCCATAAATCTTTTTTCGCAAAAAACTAAACTCATATAACAATACATATTTGTCTATTTTAAATATTTATAAGTGTTCTTTAAATTTGTAAAAAGAAAGATACACACACTCTTTCTCTCTAATATCTCTTGCAATAAAAATAAATTACATTGCATTATTTTTTTACTACAGTTTTAACATTTATTTAATATAAGAAGCATAAAATATGCGTTTCATTAATAAAAAATAAAAAATAAATAAATAAAACATATTTCAGTATAACTTGAGCGTATTATTATTACTTTTTACATAACTGCTTATAAAAAAAATGTAGGGTTAATATAATATTTAATTCTTATAAATTAGCCTCATTTTATTTTTGGTCGGCTAAAGTACCTGTTTAGTCCTTTATGTTTGCTTCAGGTATCCATTTAGTCCTTTAAGTTTGTAAAGTGCTCGTTTGGTCCTTTAAAGTTAACACCGTTACTAACTCAGCAATTTTAAATGATGACAGTGCACTTAAATGATGACAAAGCAAGCTTACATGTTACTTTTTAAATAAATTAATATTTTAAATCCTATAAATTGCAATTTTAAACTATGATTGTCCGCTTAAATGCCTCAGACAAAGAACATATACCCAAAGTTTGCTTAAATAAATTTCAATTTACAGGATTTAAAGTATTAATTTATTAAAAAAGTAATATGTAAGCTTGCTTTGTTACCATTTAAGTGCACTGTCATCGTTTAAAATTACTAAGTTAGTATTTTTTGTTAAGTCTGCTTAACGGTGTTAACTTTAAAGATCAAACGAGCATTTTACAAACTTAAGAGACTAAATAGATACCTGAAGCAGACATAAAGGACTAAATGGATACTTTAGTCTTTTTTGTCTCTATAACTTTAAACTATAAATTTTAATCAATCACTTTTTTTTTCCTATCTTAAATGTTAGTCTTTATATTTTCATTAAAAATCTAAACTATTTTTATATTTTATCTTTTGAAGAACCAAAAATTATGGCTTAAAATAATTATAAGGTATAACATTAAAATAAGAACAAAATATAACCTCTACCCTACTTGGTGGTTTTGAGAGAAAACCACTAAATTAAGGGATAATTTTAGTTAGCCCCACTTGCATAATTTCAATCTAACTCCGAAAACTTTCTGAATTTTAAATCATGTAAATCTTTTGAGAGATAAAACCACGTTTTTGGATAAAAAGATAATAATGTTCTTATTTTATTTATTTTATAAATGTTTATATTTATCTTAAAAATAGCCAAACTATTTTAAATTCATTAGTTTCTTTTAAATTCTTTTATTTCTCTTGTAAATATTTTTTTTTCTAGTGAATTTTCATATCTATCTTGTAAGTGACCAAAATGTTTTTAATTCCTAGATTTTTTCGATTTCTTTATTTATTTTGTAAATGTCTTTATTTTTTTTATAAATATTTTTATTTATCATATAAATACTTTTATTTATTTTGTAAACACTCCTCTAAAAGAAATAAAAGAAAGACATCATTATCATCTTACCCAGAAGATTTAATTTTATTTTCACCCGATGCAGTGAAGTCCCGTCAATGAAATTTTCCATTAAATAAATGGGGTAGTTAGATGTTACATCTTGGAAGCTAAAAAGTCTTTATTGTGTTGGATATTTTCTGGCGTGGTCGACGATGTGAGAGATAAAAGCTGAACGTATTTTCTAAGCCACACTCGTCAAACCCACGCACACTTCTTACCATAACCTTTCCCACGTCTGCATTTTCCTCGTTCTTGTTGGTTTTGCATTTCCAAGTTGATTCCTTCTTTGCAGACGGACAAGCACAGCGACTTTATACATGGCGGGTGCTTTGGTCGGTGGTGCTTTTCTTTCTGCTTTTCTTCAGGTGGCTTTCGATAGGCTGGCGTCTCGCCATGTTTTGGACTTCTTCAAAAAACCAAAATTGAACCAGACATTGCTCGATAAGTTGAAGATCGTGCTGTTGTCCATCGATGCTGTGGTTGACGATGCAGAGCAAAAGCAGATCACTAATCCCAAGGTGAAAGACTGGATTGACTTGGTCAAAGATGCTGCGTTTGATGCCGAGGATGTCTTAGACGAGATTGATTATGAAATGTGCAAACGCAAGCTGGGAGCTGAACAAAAGAGTCAAACCAGTGCTATTGGCAAGGTACGAAATTTCTTTAGTGCTCCTGTTACTTCATTTGAGAAGGAAATTGAATCCAAAATGAGAAGTATCCTTGAAAATCTAGAATATCTTGCATCTCAAAGGGATATATTAAGATTGAATGAACGTGATGGTGGTTCTGGGATGAGAAGTACGATAGCAAATAGATTGCCAACTACATCCTTAGTGGATGAAGATGCAACATATGGTAGAGATGACGACAAAAACACCGTCATTGAATGGCTGCTGTCAGAAAAGTATGACAGCCAGCTATCTGTGGTCTCTATTGTAGGTATGGGCGGTCTGGGTAAAACCACTCTTACCCAACTTGTTTATAATGATAGAAGGGTGATGGATGAGTTCAACCTCAAAGTTTGGGTGTGTGTCTCTGATGAGTTTGATGTCTTGAGGGTAACCAGAACGATTTATGAGGCAATCACTGGTTCTAAGGACGATACCAATGATTTAAATATGCTTCAAATTAAATTGAAACAACAACTAACTCAAAAGAGATTTCTCCTTGTTTTAGACGACGTATGGAATGAAAATTATATGCTATGGGAGGCCTTGCAATCGCCATTCAATCATGGGGCTGTAGGAAGCAAAATTCTTCTAACCACTCGCAGTGGAAAAGTTGCTTCAACCATGCGTTCTACTAGAATACTTCCTCTGAAGCCCTTATCAGAAGGAGATAGTTGGTCATTATTTAGTAGATATGCATTCCATGCTGAAAATATTCTTTGTTCAAACTCTGACCTAGAAGAAATTGGAAGAAAAATCAGTACAAAGTGCAAAGGGTTGCCTTTAGCTCTGAAAGCCATCGGGAGTCTCTTATACACAGAAGTATCTCATGAGCAATGGAATGACATTCTGAAAAGTGAGATATGGGAGGAAAAAAGTGACAGCGAGATTTTCCCTGCTTTGAGATTGAGTTATTGCTACCTCCCCTCTCATCTCAAGAGATGCTTTGCTTATTCTTCAATATTTCCCAAAGATTATGATTTTGATAAGGAGCATTTAATTCAGCTGTGGATGGCAGAAAATTTTCTCACATGTACTCATCAAAGCAAAGATGCGAGAGAAGTAGGAGAACAGTTCTTTCATGAGCTATTGTTGAGGTCACTTTTCCAACGATCAACCACAGATGAAACACTCTTTGTCATGCATGATCTTATTAATGATATGGCAAAAGTTGAATATGGAAAGTTTTGCCATAGGTTGGAGGTAGATAATGTGAATAATTTGTCCAAAATGACCCGCCATATTTCATTTTTGAGAAATAATGTTGATACATTTAAACGATTTGAGGTCATGAATCGAGCTAATAAACTGCGCACATTCTTGCCTCTATCTTTGCCAGGTCATAGAAGTACAAGCAATGCATCATTTCTTCACATTATATCCAGCAAGATCATTCAGAATTTGCCGTCCAAGTTTAGTTGCATGCGAGTTTTATCTTTGTGTGATCATTTGGTCTTGGAGTTGCCTGAATCAATAGGAAGTTTCAAACATCTACGCTATTTGGATTTATCAGGAACCAAAATAAGGGAATTGCCTGATTCAATATGTCAACTTCATCACTTGCAAACACTAAAGTTGTGGCGATGTCGTTTTTTGGAAAAGTTGCCAATGAATTTCCATAAACTCATGAATCTTTGTCACCTCGATTTTCGTGAAACTCAGGTGAGAGAGATGCCAAAGCAATTGGAAAAACTGAAAAGACTTCAAGTGTTGTCACCATTCATTATAGACAAATCTGGAGAGAGCAACCTCAAACTTTTAGAAGGACTTAATCTTCATGGATCAATTTCCATCTCAGAATTGCAGAATGTAGTTTCTCCTTCAATTGCTTTAGCAATCAATTTGAGAAGCAAGACACACCTTAAGGAGTTAACATTAGAATGGTGCATTGACAATAAAAAATCACAACAGGACAAGGATGTGTTGGAGAGTTTCCCACCTCATCAAAATTTGAAACAGCTATCAATTGGCAACTATGGCGGTATCGAGTTTCCAAATTGGCTTGTAGATCATTCATTGTCCAATTTAGTGTCCCTAGAGCTAAGGAATTTCAAATACTGTATTTCCTTGCCATCATTTGGCCTCTTTCCATCTCTCAAGTCATTGTCAATTATCGGGTTTCATAGTATTGTAGCTATTGGTCCAGAATTTTTTGGAAATAGCTCTAATGCTACATCCCTAGAAATCTTGAGGTTAGGAGATATGAATGGTTGGGAGGAATGGAAATGTGAAAATATGATACTTACTTTCCCTTATCTTCAAGAGTTGAGTATAGAGAATTGTCCCAAATTGAAAGGGCAACTTCCTCAACAACTTCCTTCTCTAAGGACACTAGTAATTTGCAATTGTGGGAAGCTTTTGTCTTCAGTTCCATGGGCTCCATCTCTAGATAAATTGGTTCTTAGAAATTGCGGAAATGAGCAGTTAGAAAGTTTTCCTTCAACGCTAAGAGTCCTTGACATTTCTGGATGCTTTGAAGAGTTATTGTCAGCTGACAAAATTGAGAATATGATTGCCAGTTGTAGTCTTGAAGAGTTGAAGTTTTCCGATTGCCCCCACCTAGAATTCCCACTGTGCTATGGCCATAACTTCATTCTTGAAATGGAGATAAGAGGAAGCCATGACTCTCTAAAATATTTTCCACTAGATTTATTCCCAAAGCTTCAAGTATTGAAGTTGATTGACTGTAATAATCTTGAAATGATATCTGTTTCTGTGGGGCACCATTATTCTCTTAAAAGCTTGTTCATCCGGGAGTGTCCTAAATTTGTATATTTTCCTAAAGGAGTGTTTTTGGCCCCTGAACTAGTTTTGTGTTGCATTGAAGACTTGAAGAATTTGAAATTGCTACCGGAGAAGATGCATATCCTCTTTCCCTCCCTCACATATCTGGTAATAAAATGGTGCCCACAAGTGGAATCATTTTCAGAGGGAGGTTTCCCATCAGGTCTTATATATCTTGATGTCTTGGAATGCCCGAAACTCGTAGCCTCTCGAATGGGATGGAATCTGAGTAGCCTTACTTCACTACAATACTTAGGGATTGGAGATGTAGATGACGAATCTCTCCCTGATATTGGACTACTTCCATCTACTCTCGTTTGCCTTGAGGTCCATAACTGCCCAAATCTTACATCATTGGAACACAAAGGTCTTTGCCACCTATCCTCTTTGGAAGTCTTGATATTTTGTGGCTGTCCTAAACTCCAATACTTTCCAAAGGAGGGGTTGCCCAGTTCCCTTTGTCACCTACGTATCAGGGGCTGTCCCTTGCTCAAAAAGCGAATCCAAAAACAAAAAGGAAAATATTGGGGAGCGATTTCTCACATCCCTTTGGTTAGCTTTGAAGATCATGTAGTATCTTTAAGTGAGATTCTCACTTTTGAGCACACCAGTCTCCATACTAACTATATATCCCTTAGGTATATATTTACTCCCCAGTTAAATTTCAAATCATGAACATATTTTTTTTATTATTTTGGCTATTTGTTTTAGATTGAAAGATTTGCTTGATTATTTGAATTTCAAATCATCAAAACTTAAAGCTTTACTTGTTTGTTGCTGAGTGCTGCACATCATAGTGATTCCCAGCAGTCCACAACCCCACCTCCCTGTGTGGGGTGTTTCCTACGCAGCACTGTTTTGCACAATGCTTATGCAGTGGACAAGCATTACCCAAAAAGTAGGCGTAGGTTCATGCATTGGACAAAATATGACATTTTTTAATTTTACTAAAAGCAGATTAAAAAAAAAAAAAAGCAATTCTAATTCTAGTTTCAATCTAAGAAAATTTTTGTATTCGTAAAAGGGATTTAAGTCCTTACATATTATGAATTCTTTTTAACCAAACTCAATTTAACTCAACTATTTAATAAAAAAGAGTGATTATGACGTGGTTCATGAGCTTTGGCTGATGAAATTGCCCATACTAACTTGGGTTCCATTGCTGTTGAATTTGACAGTTGGGACAAATGAGTTTAGTGGTGCAACAACTCCAAACTCCAGAGCCTCATTAGACCAAAATCTAGTGTGTAGATCATGTTCTTATTCAGGTTACATTGATCTTTTACTTACTGACTACCAATTGTACTCTAAACGGGTTCTCATTCCATGCACATAATTATGTGCTTCTTAGGTGCTCATACCTCTAATTAGGGGTATGAGCATATTTTTTTTGATTTTTTTTAAATTTATTTATGTATTGTATTTATTTAGATTTAAATTATATATTGCTTTCTGATATTTTTTTTGCACCCAGTATGTCAAATTAATTAATTTCCAGTTCTGCATTTATCTGTAACACCAGTATTATGGAAATTAATTAATTTGAAACACTGAGTGAAAAAAAATCTTAGAAAGTAGTATATAATTTATATTTACATAAATACAATATATAAAAAAATTGAAAAACATTTTTTTAAAAAAATGCTCATACCTCTAATTAGAGGTATGAGCACCTAAGAAACACATAATTATGTGCATGTAATGTGCATTCCTAAACATGCTATCTATCATAGAGAAGGCCTAACACAGCTTTTTAGGTCTTCATATTAACAGACCATTGTCTGAAAGTGATGATTCTATCGACCACAAATTGTACCAGCTCCACTTAGGTACAAATAATGGCAGTATTTTTTCCTCTTTTTTTTTTAAAAAAATCCTTTTAGTCATGTATTTTATATTATTCTTTTTTCCAATATATATACATGATACGATTAGAGTGTGAGCATAAGATTTTTCTTGCATGTCTCTACATCCTAGATCTTTCAAATAACTATGTTTACTTTAATGTTCACGGGAAATATTTGTGTAACAGCTATATATGAGTGCATAATTTATTTTTACATTGAAGTTATAATATATATCATGAATCCGTGAAATGAACTTACTGCATTTTAATTCCTTGCATTTTGAAATCCCAATGAGAAAGTGTCAAGGGCATTACGCAAACAGAGACTGATTTGCTTTTCTTTTCTTTGACTGGCTCTTATATTGTGTACCCGCTGAAGATAAGAGACTTTGCTCCTCATGCTGTCCAACTGCTAAGGAAGGTCCCCTCTTTTTCCCTTTTAACATCAGGAGCAAGATATTGAGTAAGAAAACCCACCTTCTTCACATTCCGAGTTTCTATTAGTCTTGTAGTAGTATATGTTCTTTTAAAAGTTGAGATTTAGAGTAAATATTGTAAGCAATAATTTCCCTTCTTTCTTGAGTAAAAATCTAGCTGTTTGGGGTTGCATTAGGATGTTAAGGCCTTAGAGGCATCGCTGCTGTAGATAGTTTACTGGTGTCATGGTTACAAATTGTAAAAAACTCGATTGCCTTCTTCATTAAACTGTGGTTTCTTACCCTGCATAAAGAATTCTCTTGTTTTGTACTTGAGATGTGAATATAAGACTTAAAGTTTATGTCAAGATTTTTAATTGTTGGTTGATTTTCTTGCCTCATCTCCTCTTTATCTTCAAGCAGTTATCTTCTTGTCATGCATGATGGGTTAAAAATTGAAACCTGGCTGGCTATGGAAATGATGAAGGTGACAACAGGATCTCTATTTTCATTGAACACAGGCTACCACAATTATTTTGATGCTTTTCATAGGGAAAAAAAAGGGCAATAAATCAAGTTCGGCCCTACCCTCTCTTTCTCGTTTCTCCTATCTTCATAGTAATAATTGTTGCCTGCAGAAATGAATATAAACAGATTTTTTTAAAAAATAAATATAGACTCCTTTTCTACTGTGTGTGTGTGTATTCAGAGGCACACCATGTCTTGTTTCATAGTTGTGAGGTTCCAGAAAAATGGAAGCGGTGTATTATTCATATGTATCACTGTCATGTAAATACACATCATAAATACTGTTAACGCACATCTTACAAATGCTACAGCTGATACTTGCAACTACTTACAACTATACATAACTAGTGTAATTTAAGTAGTCGACTTCACTTGATGGGATTAGGCTTCTTGTTGGTGCTTGCTATTCAGCTTACTACAAATTTTTTGTTGGATATTGATGATGACTGATGATTTTATCTTCTTATTAGCACAGAGAAGAATGGAAAATTCCTGCTACCATATTGGGTTCTTGAAAAATGATAGTTATATATAAATAAATATGATTCATTTGGAACTTGCAAAAGTTCGTTAGGCTATGTTAGACTCACGCTTCAAATAAGGTTGTTCTTTTTAATATATATATATATAATAAGTTTTTGATAATATATATTGAAAGATCAAAGTTTTCCATAACACAAATATAAAGCCTTTTATGTGGACTGCCGTATTCAATGATAAATCCATCGTGTAGTCTAAAACTCTACGGGCCAATAAGAAAGAATAAACAAGGCTTGCATTTGTATGAAATCCTTATAGCCTTTGAGAACTATGAATTTGATTAACTAACTTATCACTATATATTATATCAGATTACTAGTTTACCTAATTTTTACATCCTAGGGAAATTTAATTAATTCATTAAATATATGAATAATTGATATATATATATATATATATATTTTCAATTTTACCCTCATTTATAAATGACTATTTATGTATAAATTAATTAATTCACTTACTTTTCAACCAAGAAAGAGATTAGACAAATGTGACTCATATTTTGAAAAACAAAAATAATATTTATGTATGAAGAAAGAGATTAGAGACTAAGGTGACTTATATTTTAAAATGTGTAAAGGGAAGGTATAATAGACCATTATTAATTTGTAGAAGATTAGGGATTAGATGTGATATAATATGGGTCAGACCTCTCGTTGGGTATTTTACGGAATCAGATTCCCTGCTCGTCCTTGGGACAAGCAGGGGGAGTTCGTCTGTACGGACGAGCTCCTGGCCGTCCAGATCTAATCTGGACAGCGCAGATCTGATTTTTTTTCTTTTTCATTTTTTATAAAAAATAATTTTAATGAGTAGAGAATCTAAAATAAAGATAATCTCTCAACTAACATTTTTTTTAAAAAAAAATGATTTTTTAATATAGAAAAAAAATAATTAAGAAATTTTTTAAAAAATGAGATCTAGGCCATCTAGATTTAAATCTGGATGGCCAAGAGCTCATCCATACGGATGAGCTGGGACCAGTATTTTACACTATTGAGATATTGGATTCGATAGATATGACCATCTTGAAATGACATGTAAACTATTTGAGAAATTTGTGACTCAAGGATTGCGATCTAATGCTTATACTGCCATAGTTTTTGATGTTTTGTGTATGAGTAATTCGTCCAATAGATTTTCCAACACTTTTTGGCAAACGGCTTTCCTTTCAATGTTGTCACATATAATGTCTTAAAAATACAAGATTCTGACACCATACCCGAGCATGGTCTTATATGGCCAAAAAAAGCTCAAGATAATGAATGTTAAGGATTACAGAATCAGTAGTTGCTGTTTCTGCTGTATACCAAATGTATGTCAGTTATGAACTTATGATCATGATGTCACATACCATCCATTGAAAAGAGTTGCTTGTTTTATTGCCAGTGACTGTTTGTCATAACTAGGAATTTATTTTCAGACACAATGGCCTCCTGATTTGAAAGGCTAGGTAGATGCTCTTCACTGTTTTCTCTTGCCTTGTGGTTTTAGATATTCCAACTTAATTTGATTAATCGATAGGTCCAATGAAGCTCGACTTATGTATGAGAAACTTCAATCTCACCCAAGTCCTAAAGTGAGCAAGAAAGCAAGACACTTTGTGTTCAGCTTTCAGGTAATTACTCTGTTCTACATGAACTGATCTATATTTGTGGAATCATATTGACAGTTGGGACTCACTCTTCTCCCTCTCTCTCTTTACTTCAGTAACAATGTACGTGGGGACTTCTTAACGTACTTAGATCTATTAATTTTGCCTCCAAATCCCATAATGCATAGTTGTACTTTCATATATTGAAAAATAATAATGATTAAGTTCACTGGTTGTAATTAAATAATATCTGACAATGCACATGTCTACATGCCCTTATTTGTCTGCCTAAGCCCGTCACATAAACAGGAGACCATTTGTTTTATATATTTGTTATCATGCATAATGGGTTAAAACTTGAAACCTGGCAGGCTATGGAAATGATGAAGGTGACAACAGGATCTCCATTTTCATTGAACACAGGCTACCACAATTATTTTGATGCTTTTGTAGAAAAAAAGTCTAACTACACTTTACAAGAAGACCTCAACGTGCAAGAAAGGGCAATAAATCAAGTCCTGCCCTATCTTCTCTTTCTCATTTCTCCTATCTTCACGGTAATAATTGTTGCCTTGCAGAAGAGAATATAAACAGATTTTCTTTTTGTAAATAAATATAGACTCCTTCTCTGTTGTATTTATATGTTCACACGCACACCATGTCTTGTTTCATAGTTGTGAGGTTCCAGAGAAATGGAAATCGGTGTATTATTCATATAGATGCACTTGATAAAAATTGTTAACCCACATCTGTACAAATGCTACAGTTGATCCTTGCAACTACTTATAACTATATTCATAACTCTTCTGTCATCTACTCTTTACAATAGTTCTAATGATGTTCTAGAAGTTGAGAAGTTAGTTCTTCTACATTACTTGGAGTTTAAGAAATACTCCTTTTGGTCCTTAATATAAGGTATATTTTTGGAGTTGATTTTGATCTTAAATAGAAGACATAGCTTTTATATTTATCAATTTCCCCCCTAATTTACTCTTATTGATACTCACTCAACAAAAATTAAGAAGAAGAGAGAATGGGGGAATAAAGGAAGATAAATATGATATTTTAGAAAATATATGTTATATTAATTATCTTAATTAAATTCATTAATCTAGTTAAATTTGGTAAATATATCTTATAGGAGTAAGTTACAATGGTGTAGTGTGAATGTGAAATATGTGTAATTGACCTTGCTCAGTGTGATAAAACTTGTTGTTACTCCAAACTTGAGAACAAAATGCTTGTGCTTGTTTGGCCTAACTTATTTTTAATTTATCTTCTACTTATAAGTATAAGCTAGGTCAAACAAGATTTTACAAAAGCTCTTATAATTATAAGAGCTTATTTTATAATGAAGAGAAAATAGCTTAAAAATAAGCTCATATAGGAGCTTATTTTTAAGCTCTTTTTTAATAAGGTCTTTTTTTTTTTAAAAAAAAAAAGAGAGAACCTTTAATCTCTCAATCGAACACTACTACTACCGCCACCGCCGCCCACCGACATCACCACCACCACCACTGCAACCGCCGCCGCCGCCGCCACCCTTCTATAATATACCTTTTATGATAATTTTTATTAGAAAAAGTGCTTATGACACTTTTTGTCAAACAACTTATTTTTAATTTCAGCTTTTAAGTAACTTTTAAGCTAAAAAATTTATATAATTACCAAACAGCTTTTAGCTTTTTTTAAAAAAGCTCTTTTTTTTTTTATATAGCTTTAGCTTAAAAGTAACTTTTAAGCTAAAAATAAGAGGATCCAAACGAGCAATAAATATAAGACATAGTTGACTTCTTTGGAGAGATTAAGGAAACTAATTAAATTACTTTAAAGTGTTTATATTTATCATTTTTCTTCCAAATTATTTTGACTAACTTATAAACTACTCCTTCAGTCTTAAATATAGGACATAGTTACTGCAGATTATGTCTTATATTTAGGACCAGAGGTAGTAATATATAAGTTAAGCATACACAACATATGATATAATTAAGTAACTAATTTAATTTCCTTAATCTCTCCCAAAAAAGTCAACTATGTCCAAAACTTAGAACCTGTGTTAATAATTTTTTTTGTTTGATGTTGATGACGACTGATGATTCATCTTATTAGCATAAAAATGGAAAATTATTGCTAGCCCGTGATAGTATTATGAATGTGTTTCATTTGGAACTTGCAAAAGCCTGTTAGGTTCACACTTCAAATCCATAGACGGTTTTGATATATATATATATAGATCAAAGTAAAGCCTTCTATTTGGGCAGCCGTATTCATGTGTCAGACCATCTACTCTAAAACTCTTGGGGTCAATAAGGAGAAACATGGCTTCCATCCTTATATAATGACATGAGGTTTAAAGAGACACTGTATTTCAAGGGTCCTCATCCCTAGAATGAGTTTGAAATTAGTATGCCCTTTTAAGTTGCCATAAATTTGATTAACCAACTAATGACTGTATAATATCTATTCAAAGTGACATTTTTGATGAGTTAAGAATATTATAATTTATTTTTCAAGCAATGGAGACCAAAGAAAAACAGTGTAACTTCTTTTCAAATATTAAGGACCCTTTTGTTACGCGGAAGGCAAGCCGAAGGAAAGGGAAGATTGTAACACCACAATTTTAATACCCAAAAACTCGGTCAAAATATTGAAAATACCTTCAAAAGAGTTCAACAATATCCAAATCCTTTTACAATGTTACCATTTCGAATAAAACCCGTAATACATAAGCAGAATAAATTCCAGAAAATATTTCAGAGTTTAATACAAAACGGAAGTCTTAGGTTCATGGCAAATAAAATAACATATCATAATTTATTGGAGATTAAATGAGCTTCCAGAGCTCACTCCATAGGTGCCTTCCCTTGCTCTCTACTAGAATAATCACCTGAAAAATGTTAATATGGGATGAGATTCCACGTCTCAGTAACTACTGAATACCTTACACGAGCAAATTACATATGACAAAAATAAAAGGTAATATAATGTGAATTTAATATACTCAGATATTTTTAGATATACCGTTGTTCACATCAAATGCCTTTACAAAATACTCATCATTCTTTATTGAATAATTCAGAAATGCACTATGCAGTATGCAGCCTCCCTTATATCCCCTTCCAACCGTATACCGCTGACTGGAACCATAGGCTAACATATAGTCCAATAGAAACTCATTCATTTGACTGGATGGTTTCAAGCTCACCAAAACTTAAGATACACCCGGCCAAAGGTATAGAGCTTAAATCTGGACTATGGCTCCCCTCCTTTAAAATAACAACTAAGGAGGTGTCACATGTCCCACATCTCCAATGAAATCCCGGCCAGAGGAAAACATGGAAGATGGGGCCCTGAAAAGTACCATCCACTGTGCACCGAGTGGTGGCATAAACAATTCTTATCATTCAATTCCCTCCTTACTCCACCCATCACATTTCAACCGCCATGATGAATGTATTTACTCAAAAATAATGCATTATTATACCATTATATACATTGATATGCGTATTTATGAATAGTAAAATACTATGCGTATCTGTGAATAGTAAAATACGGTATATACATGAATAGTAAAATGAATAGTACATACGGTATGTATACGTGAATAGTAAAAATGAATAGTAAATACGGTGTGAATAGTAAATACGGTATACATGAATAGTAAATACGGTATACGTGAATAGTAACATGAATAGTAAATGTGAATAGTAAATACGGTATACGTGAATAGTAAAATGAATAGTAAATACGGTATACGTGAATAGTAACATGAATAGTAAATGTGAATAGTAAATACGGTATACGTGAATAGTAAAATGAATAGTAAATACGGTATACGTAAATAGTAAAATGAATAGTAAATACGGTATACGTGAATAGTAAAATGAATAGTAAATACGGTATACGTGAATAGTAAAATGAATAGTAAAATGTACGTATAAATAGTACCTCTACAGATTTGTAAGTCAAAGTTCCCACACCAGATCTTAAAACCATAAATATTTTCTAAATATTCTTGCCAAAATAGTAAACAAACAAATTTATAATCATACATAATTCACAAGTATAAGGAAGAATATTCAGAGTTACCTGTTACTTGCTAATACCCGAATCACCAACCAGCTATTATAACTCTCAAGCAAATATCTCTCTACTCTCTCTCTCTCTCTACCTCTCTCTATAGCTCTTAGAAGTTGTGAAGAATGAAATGAAATGGAAGGTCTATTTATAGTTGGAAAATGGGTCCTTAAGTGTAATTTTCGTCTCTGGGTCGTTCGACGTAATTTTCCCGGTGACAAATTTTCAAACTTCCCGTGACTCTTCCCGTGGCTGGTTGTGGAAATAATTTTTCGTGGGTCCCACATGAATAGTAAATAATATTATATTATAATAATATAATATTATTATTCAAATAGTAAATTACTATTACGTGGGTCCCGCGGCCATTTTTTTCAAAGTCACAAGAAAGTTTGTCACTCACGGGAAAGTTTGCAGAGAATTATTTTGGCCGTGGGTCCCGCATGAATAGTAAATACGTATTTAGGAATAGTAAATACCGTATTTTTAAATAGTAAATACGTATTTGTGAATAGTGAACACTATTCATATTTCACAAATTTCAAGTATTAAATACGTATTTGCGAATAACATATATATATATATATATATATTTTTAAATACGTATTTGTAAATAGTAAAAACGTATACGTGAATAGTAAATACTATTCACGGGGCCCACAAAATACTGATTTCAAATTTATCACTTTCCAAAAATAGAGCCTACTAGTCTTCCCAAAATAGGTTTATGTTCAAAATATTATATTCAAAATTCAGGATGTTACATTTCTCCCCTCCTAAAAGAAAATTTTGTCCTCAAAATTTCGCTATAATAAGAATTCTAACCTATTTAAATAAATGAGGATAGGTTTGTCGCATGCTCTCCTCCGTTTCCCAAGTAGCATCTCCGGGAACCATTCCTTTCCACTCGACCTTTACAAGTCTAATGGTCTTGTTTCTTAATTTCTTGTCCCTTGCATCAACAATCCGCTCCGGCTCGGCTTTATACGTCATGTTATCCTTGAGTTCTACCTCTTCTACTTCTATAATGTGGGAAGGATCCGGTTGGTATTTCTTCAGTTGCGATACATGAAAGACATCGTGAAGGTTCGCAAGCTGTGGAGGTAATGCAATTCTGTAAGCTACCGGTCCAATTTTCTCCAAAATCTCATAAGGACCCATAAAACGAGGCGAAAGCTTCTTTGCTCGTATTGCTCTACCAATGCCAGTCATTGGTGTGACTCTTAAGAACACATGTTCGCCCACCATGAACTCCAACGGTCGTCTTCTCTTGTCAGCATAACTCTTCTGTCGACTCTGAGCAGTGAGAAGTTTCTGTTGAATCACCTTAATCTTTTGAGTCGTCTCGTCCACAAGTTCTGGACCTATTAAAATTCGCTCATTCAATTCCGTCCAGCAAATAGGAGATCTACATTTTCTTCCATACAAAGCCTCATAAGGTGCCATCTCAATGCTGGAGTGATAACTATTGTTATATGCAAACTCCGCAAGATGAAGATGATCGTCCCAACTTCCTTTTAGTTCGATTGCACAAGCCCGCAACATGTCTTCCAGAGTTTGAATAGTCCTCTCAGTCTGCCCGTCAGTTTGAGGATGATAAGCGGTACTATAACTCATCCGAGTTCCCATAGCATTCTGCAATGCTTTCCAAAATCGTGAAGTGAATCGTGGATCACGATCAGATACGATGCTATTCGGTATCCCATGCAATCTGACAATCTCCTTCATGTAGATCTTTGCTAGTCTCTCCAATGAGTATTCTGCTGCAATTGCTAGAAAATGAGCTGACTTAGTTAACCTATCGACAATTACCCAAATGGCATTATGTCCGGATGTTGTTAGAGGAAGCCCCATGATGAAATCCATAGAGATGCTGTCCCATTTCCACTCTGGGATATCCAAATTCTTTAATAATCCAGGAGGTTTCCGATGTTCGATCTTGACTTTCTGACAAGTCAAACAACAAGTGACAAAGTCAGTCACATCTTTCTTCATGCCCCGCCACCACCAATTCCGCTTGAGATCATGATACATCTTGGTTGCTCCGGGATGGATAGTGTATTTACTCCGATGTGCCTCCTCTAGTATGAGCCTTTTTATTTCTCCATCATTAGGTATGCACACTTTTCCTTTATACCTTAATATCCCATCTCTATCGATCCCAAATTTCGATTCTTTTCCTTCTTCAATATCTTCCCTCACGTTTAATAGATACTCATCTTCGAGCTGAGCGAATTTAATCTCTTTCCAAATTGTGCTTTCAATAGTTAATGCTTCCATGGTAGCGACCAAACCTGACATTACATCAATAGATGTACTTGGTATCTCCTCGAGCAATTTATGTTCTTTGATCATCATCTGGGCTACATGGATTGTCTTTCTACTTAAGGCATCTGCTACAACGTTCGCCTTTCCTGGATGATACTTCAATTCGAAGTCGTAGTCCTTGATAAACTCCATCCATCTCCTCTGTCGCATGTTGAGCTCCTTTTGGTCGAACAGGTACTTTAGACTTTTGTGGTCACTATAAACCTCGAATTTTGAACCGTAGAGGTGGTGCCTCCAAATCTTCAGAGCGAACACTACTGCTGCCAGTTCTAAGTCGTGAGTAGGATAATTCCCTTCATGTGGCCTTAACTGTCGAGAAGCATAAGCTACTACCCTACCATTTTGCATTAATACACACCCAAGACCTTTCTTGGAAGCATCTGTGTACAAAGTAAAGGTCTGAGCAGGATCTGGAATTATAAGTACTGGTGCCGTAGTCAACTTAGTCTTCAAATTTTGAAAAGCTGCTTCACACTTTTCGTCCCATACATATGGTTGACCCTTCCTTGTTAACTTAGTCAAAGGCATAGCTATTTGCGAAAAGCCCTTGATAAATCTCCTATAATAGCCAGCTAGACCTAGAAAACTCCTGATCTCAGTCACGGACTTTGGTCGTTCCCATTTGAGAACTGCTTCAACTTTAGTATGGTCCACTGCAACACCTTCAGCCGATACGACATGGCCTAGGAATTTTACTTCCTTCAACCAAAATTCGCACTTAGACAGTTTCGCATAGAGCTTGTGCTCCTTCAACACTTGTAGCACGATTCTAAGGTGCTCTTTATGCTCTTCTTCATCCTTAGAGTAGATAAGGATGTCGTCAATGAAAACCACTACAAATTTATCTAGATATGGTCGGAAAATTCTATTCATGTAATCCATGAATACTGCTGGAGCATTTGTTAGCCCAAATGGCATAACAAGAAATTCATAATGGCCATATCTAGTTCTGAATGCAGTTTTTGAGACATCTTCAGCTTTGACTCTCAGTTGGTGATAACCTGATCTGAGGTCGATCTTGGAGAATATGGATGCTCCCTTCAACTGATCAAGTAGATCGTCGATCCTGGGTAAAGGATATTTATTCTTTATAGTCACTTTATTCAACTGGCGATAGTCAATGCATAGTCTCAGGCTCCCATCTTTCTTCTTCACAAAGAGTACGGGCGATCCCCAAGGAGATACACTGGGTCTGATAAAACCCTTTTCTAACAATTCTTCGATCTGCTTCTTCAATTCTGCTAGTTCCGATGGAGACATTCGGTAAGGAGCTTTAGATATAGGTTCCGTTCCAGGTACGAGATCAATAGAAAATTCTACTTCTCTCTCTGGGGGTAAACCTGTCATTTCTTTCGGAAATACTTCCGGAAATTCTTTCACCACTTCAATGTTCTCTATCCCTTCCTCCACTTCTGTTTGAATGGAGAAAAACACCATGTACGCAAGACAACCATGATGAACAGGCTTTTCATCTTGTACTATAGACAACAATTGTGGTCTACTATGACTCATAGAGTCATCCGCAAGAGAGATAGTCTTCCTCTTGCAGTCAAGGATGATGTCATTAGCTGACAACCAATCCATTCCTATTATTACATCGATACCCTTCGTGGGTAAACAAACAAGGTCTATATTTGAGATCCTATTATCAATCTCAATCGTACAATTTAAGCAAGCCCTAGAAGTTTTTACTGAAGCTCCCGCCGGTGTAGAAATAATCATATAATAAGGCAATTCACTCACTCTTAAATTCAATCGAGGCACACATTCGTATGATATAAAAGAGTGTGTGGCACCAGAATCAAATAAGGCTTCTACTTCAAGACCTTGGAGTTTGAGGATACCTTTAATTAGATTTGGTGAAGCACTTGCCTCCTGATGTGATAGTGCAAACACTTTCCCTGGCACTGCAGTTCTAGCATCCTTGGCTCCTCGAGGCTCCTCCTCACAAAATCTGGAAATGTGTCCTGGCTTTCCACAGTTGAAACACGTCACACATGGTCCTTGGTGTATTCTTCCACACTTGGCACACATCTGATTGTTGGCGGTGCTTGCAACAGGAGCTGTGGATCCCCTATATGAACTCTGACCTCCACTGAAGTGACTCCTTTGAGGTCCTTTGAATTGACTCCTCGGTGGTCTGTTGAAATGACTTCTTTGGGGTCCAGTAAAATAACTCCTCGATGGTCCACCAAAGTGATTTCTGGATGGTTGGCTAAACCGCGTATTCACATTACTGAAGTTGTGACTCTGCTTCTTAGTAACTCCTCCCGTTGGTCTCATGAGGTGTGTAGATCTGGCCTGAAAACCCTTCATCTTCTCAGCTTCCTCTTCTCGTTTGTTCCTTGCTATCGTGCGCAGTTTGTCGCATATTTCTTCAAAATCCCTTGTTTCATCAAGGAACGGTGATAGAGCTGTTTTTAGGTCTGGTCTAGCTTTTTCAACCAATCGAGCACTCAACCATTTAGAGTTGTTCTGTGAATATCCGCAGAATTTAGACAACTCTAAAAAGCGAGTAATAAATTCGTCTTCATGTAATTCCCCTTGCCTGAATGTGAGGAATTCAGTTTCTTTCTCTATTCTGATTGAAGGGGAAAAGTAATAATTTTCGAACTTTTCCTTAAACTCTTCCCACGTCATCTCAGCATTTCCTTTTGTTTTGGTGCTTTCCCACCATTCTTCAGCTGCTTTCTGCAACAATTGTTCAGCAACCATCACCTTTTGTTGTGAGCTAATCTCGATAACTCTGAAAATCTTTTCTACACGCTTCAGCCACTCCAGTGCTGCAATCGGATCTAGCTTCCCCTCGAACATCGGTGGAGTAAACTTCCGAAATTTTTCCCAAACCTCAGTAATAGGTAAGGGATGGTATTGAGAATGAGAACCGCTACTACCTCCATCTTCAGTGCGAGAACGACTTCCTCCCCTAGATTGATGGTCAGAAGGTGTGACTTCCAGAGCCTTCTCCTTTCCTTCCTTACCACCTTGGCCTCTTCCTTTTGCTAGTTCATCCTCGTGTCTATTCACTTTCTCTCTCATCTCCAAGATGACGTCTCGTAACTCTGCCAAAAGGGCATTGTTATCCTGAGGATAGGGACCATCTTGATGCGGAGGGAGACCTCTTTGGGATGGAGCAGGGGTTGAATTAGTTCTTCGAGTTCTTGCCATTATCTCCTCCTATGATTAATACTATAAGGACACTAAACAAATAAAAATAGCTAAATAAATTCTAAATCTAACAAAGGGAAGTGCTCATGTTATGATATTTAATTTGCCACGAACTTTTTTTTTAATTTTTTTTTTTTAGAAATCACTTTAGAAAATAAACAAAATTGCCATGGAACCTTTGGCTCTGATACCAAAAATGTAACACCTCATTTTCATCACCAAAAACTCGGTCAAAATATTGAAAATACCTTCAAAAGAGTTCAACAATATCCAAATCCTTTTACAATGTTACCATTTCGAATAAAACCCGTAATACATAAGCAGAATAAATTCCAGAAAATATTTCAGAGTTTAATACAAAACGGAAGTCTTAGGTTCATGGCAAATAAAATAACATATCATAATTTATTGGAGATTAAATGAGCTTCCAGAGCTCACTCCATAGGTGCCTTCCCTTGCTCTCTACTAGAATAATCACCTGAAAAATGTTAATATGGGATGAGATTCCACGTCTCAGTAACTACTGAATACCTTACACGAGCAAATTACATATGACAAAAATAAAAGGTAATATAATGTGAATTTAATATACTCAGATATTTTTAGATATACCGTTGTTCACATCAAATGCCTTTACAAAATACTCATCATTCTTTATTGAATAATTCAGAAATGCACTATGCAGTATGCAGCCTCCCTTATATCCCCTTCCAACCGTATACCGCTGACTGGAACCATAGGCTAACATATAGTCCAATAGAAACTCATTCATTTGACTGGATGGTTTCAAGCTCACCAAAACTTAAGATACACCCGGCCAAAGGTATAGAGCTTAAATCTGGACTATGGCTCCCCTCCTTTAAAATAACAACTAAGGAGGTGTCACATGTCCCACATCTCCAATGAAATCCCGGCCAGAGGAAAACATGGAAGATGGGGCCCTGAAAAGTACCATCCACTGTGCACCGAGTGGTGGCATAAACAATTCTTATCATTCAATTCCCTCCTTACTCCACCCATCACATTTCAACCGCCATGATGAATGTATTTACTCAAAAATAATGCATTATTATACCATTATATACATTGATATGCGTATTTATGAATAGTAAAATACTATGCGTATCTGTGAATAGTAAAATACGGTATATACATGAATAGTAAAATGAATAGTACATACGGTATGTATACGTGAATAGTAAAAATGAATAGTAAATACGGTGTGAATAGTAAATACGGTATACATGAATAGTAAATACGGTATACGTGAATAGTAACATGAATAGTAAATGTGAATAGTAAATACGGTATACGTGAATAGTAAAATGAATAGTAAATACGGTATACGTGAATAGTAACATGAATAGTAAATGTGAATAGTAAATACGGTATACGTGAATAGTAAAATGAATAGTAAATACGGTATACGTAAATAGTAAAATGAATAGTAAATACGGTATACGTGAATAGTAAAATGAATAGTAAAATGTACGTATAAATAGTACCTCTACAGATTTGTAAGTCAAAGTTCCCACACCAGATCTTAAAACCATAAATATTTTCTAAATATTCTTGCCAAAATAGTAAACAAACAAATTTATAATCATACATAATTCACAAGTATAAGGAAGAATATTCAGAGTTACCTGTTACTTGCTAATACCCGAATCACCAACCAGCTATTATAACTCTCAAGCAAATATCTCTCTACTCTCTCTCTCTCTCTACCTCTCTCTATAGCTCTTAGAAGTTGTGAAGAATGAAATGAAATGGAAGGTCTATTTATAGTTGGAAAATGGGTCCTTAAGTGTAATTTTCGTCTCTGGGTCGTTCTACGTAATTTTCCCGGTGACAAATTTTCAAACTTCCCGTGACTCTTCCCGTGGCTGGTTGTGGAAATAATTTTTCGTGGGTCCCACATGAATAGTAAATAATATTATATTATAATAATATAATATTATTATTCAAATAGTAAATTACTATTACGTGGGTCCCGCGGCCATTTTTTTCAAAGTCACAAGAAAGTTTGTCACTCACGGGAAAGTTTGCAGAGAATTATTTTGGCCGTGGGTCCCGCATGAATAGTAAATACGTATTTAGGAATAGTAAATACCGTATTTTTAAATAGTAAATACGTATTTGTGAATAGTGAACACTATTCATATTTCACAAATTTCAAGTATTAAATACGTATTTGCGAATAACATATATATATATATATATATTTTTAAATACGTATTTGTAAATAGTAAAAACGTATACGTGAATAGTAAATACTATTCACGGGGCCCACAAAATACTGATTTCAAATTTATCACTTTCCAAAAATAGAGCCTACTAGTCTTCCCAAAATAGGTTTATGTTCAAAATATTATATTCAAAATTCAGGATGTTACAAAGATTGCAATCTTCCATCACAGAGCACCATTTGGTAGCACAACCTTCCGGCAAGCCATCTTCCAGCGACCTCCGATCTTCCTTCAAACGTGGGAAAGTGGTTTCCTTCAAAAACTGGCGGGATTTGATCTTCCCAAGTTGGGAATTTCCAAATAGCCCTTCTGCATCGACGTCGTCACACTCTCTCTTCCCCCCGCCGACTCTGTCGCACTCCCCCCTTGGCCGACTCTGTCGCCCTCTCTCTTCCCCTCGCCGACTTTGTCGCACTCCCCCCTTGGCCGACTCCTTCACACTCTCTCTTCCAATTTTTTTGCTGCTCTGTTGTTTCTGTTTGTGGTCTGTGTTCTAGCTGAGAGAGGGAAAGGCAAACGTTGCAGAGAGACATGGGTGGAGAGTGATGGTGCTAATGGTCTTGTGGTCTATATTCCTGTCTCAATTTTTCACTTTGTGATGCTGTTCACTATTTATGGTTTTCCATTGTTGTTTTGATTGCCTGATTAACTCCTTCTGTCCACTTTCCATGTTCGAACGGGTGCGTATGGTTCGAACGTAAACTTCTTTCCACTTTCCTTTGTCATTTTTTTCTTTTTTTATTTAATTTTAAGGGCATTATTGGAATTTCACCCCATCTTCCCACTTAATCAACACCTAATTCTTCATACCAAACAGTTCATTTTTCTTCAACTTAAGTTCCATTCCTTACTTTACCAAACAGTTTTCTCCCTCCTAATCTTCCATTCCTTTCCTTTCCCTTCCCTTTCTTTCCTTTCCTTCCTCAAAAGTTTCCTGTACCAAACGGGGCATAAAGTGTAATTTATGCAAAGACATATCAAATTGATGAATCACAATGTTTCTATATACAAATTCATATATAAAAGTAACGTAATACAATCTTATAGCAACAAAAGTTAGTTAGTTAGAAACGATGCGTCTCATATCTCAGAGTATGTGACAAATCCCTCAGTTCTAACTCCCATAAATTTTTTCACAAAAAACGAAACTCATATAAAAATACATTTTTCTATTTTAAATATTTATAAGTGTTTTTTAAATTTGTAAAAAGAAAGAAAGATATATATATATATATATATATATATATATATATATATATATATCTCTTGCTATAAAAATGAATTACATTGCATTATTTTTTTTAAACTACAGTGTCTTTATATCTAACATTTATTTAATATAAGAAGCATAAAATATGCGTTTCATTAACATAAAATAAAACAAAATTTTTAAAACATATTTCAGTGTAACTTGAGCTTAATCTTTTTTGGTAAATTTGTAAAAATGCACATGTGCTTTATCTTCAAAAGCGTCCAACATCAAATGCTTTTTTTTAGTGTAAAAGTGACTATGTGGGTTATAAAATAGATGCAAAAGTTATAGTACTTATTAAAGGGATAGGATATTGTTATAACCTTTTTTTTGTTACAACCAATGTTACTACCACTTTTCCACCGTTAGATCAGAATCTTAATAGGAAAAAGAAATTATATAGGTAAATGAGATTCTGATCTAACGGTGGAAAAGTGGTAGTAACATTGGTTGTAACAAAAAAAAGGTTGTAACAATATCCTATCCCCTTATTAAATATAAAACGTTGATAGATTTTTGACCAATTATGATGATATGGATGCTGACTTAGCATATTGAAGAAGCATCTAAAAGAAACCTGAACACAGAGCGAGCACCAATGAACTTTAGGGGATTCAAACCCGACTGACTGGTTCTTTTTTTTGATTACCTTTTCTCTTCAAGTTCTTCTTATGAGTCTTTTTTGGCACTTTCAGATTGTATAAACTTTTAAGATCCAATGATCTTTATTTTTTAGGAATTGCAATGCCATGTAAATTCTCTCTTCTACCTTCCATTAACAACTAGCAGTACAGGCACCCAGAACGAAATTTTTTGAATTTCACAATCCATTATACATTTCTGTATAAGTTTTACATATCTGTAACACCAATCTGATGAAAAATCACAAATAATTCTGCAACCAACACGAAGACTAAGGCCATAGACAATGTCCAATGCGCTAGGCGGAAATCATTGAACAACACCAGACATGCAAAAACAAAATTACAATACAGCACCAATTTGAGAGGCACTAGAGGTTAGAAAAGAGGATATAAGTTACACAAACAATTTCAGATTCCTAACCGCCTGCATTGAAAATCAAATCAAGTTTGTTCTTCTGCTAATAAATCCCCGTGACTCCTGTTTCCACTCCAATTCAATTTTTCCCCACTTTAAATTAAACTCTCACAATCTGGAGTTCCAGACCCGTCTTAGATCTTTCTTTCTGATATTGAATGGTCCAAGACTTAATCACCACCCATTTTATGCGCTCCACTGTTCCTGTAAGCATCAGCGATTTCACTTTTGGTTCTTCCAAGGAGAGTTGGTACATTCCCTGCCTCGGCCTTGTCCCTGTGAACTTTCAGATCTAAACCCAATCAGAACGGCGATTTTGAGTTCTCGATTTGTTCTAATTCGCTAGGATCTCCGTCTTCGATTCACTGATCCTCGATTTTTACAAAATTAGTGAGATATTTGTTTTGAGACGATGATGCTTTGCAAGCAGAAGAAGGATCTGAGCGTTTGGAATGCAAGAAAAATGTTCAGTAGCGTGAATGTTCAGGGAAGCACAGGTCTGATCCGATTCGTGGTGAGTGAAGAAACACTTGTAATGTAGGTCATCGCTACCGCCTTGAAGATTTATACTCACATAGGTCGGCTTCCAGTTCTGTTTGTGATGTCACGGGTGCTCGTTCAACCTCGCTCTCTAGTTTGACGGTGATGGTGTTCAGCTTTTTTTTTTTCCCTTCCAAATGCTTCTTTAGTCTATCAAGTCAGTTCGTCAAAAAGTTGTCATTTAATAGTAAACGTTTTATATTCAACGGATTGTGACTTTTACGTCTATTTTATAAATATATAGTTATTTTTACATTTAAAAAAAAGTATTTGATATCTTCTGAAAATAAAATATATGTGTATTTTTATTTTTTTACCTATCTTTCTTTACATGCTTATAAAAAATTGTAAGGTTAATATAATATTTAATTCTTACAAATTAGCCTCATTTTAATTTTCGTGTTTATAATTTTAAACTATAAATTTTAGCCCAACTGACATAATTTCAGTCTAACTCCGCAAACTTTCTGAATTTTAATGCACCCTTGACCGGTTGCAGTGAAGTCCCGGCTGTTTGCCGGTCAATGAAATTTTCCATTACATAAATGTGATAGTTAGATCTTGGAACCTAAAAAGTCTTCATTGTGTTGGATATTTTCCGGCGTGGTCAACGATGTCAGAGATAAAAGGTGAAGCATTTTCTGAGCCACACTCGTCAAACCCGCGCACACTTCTAACCATAACCTTTCCCCTTTCTGCATTTTCATCTCGTTCTTGTTGCTTTTGCATTTCCAAGTTGATTCCATCTTTGCAGACGCACAAGCACAGCGACTTTATACATGGCGGGTGCTTGGGTCGGCGGAGCTTTTCTTTCTGCTTTTCTTCAGGTGGCTTTCGATAGGCTGGCTTCTCCCCATGTTTTAGACTTCTTCAAAAACCCAAAATTGAACCAGACATTGCTCAATAAGTTGAAGATCGTGCTGTTATCCATCGATGCTATGGTTGACGATGCAGAGCAAAAGCAGATCACTAATCCCAAGGTGAAAGACTGGATTGACTTGGTCAAAGATGCTGCGTTTGATGCCGAGGATGTCTTAGACGAGATTGATTATGAAATGTGCAAACGCAAGCTGGAAGCTGAACAAAAGAGTCAAACCAGTGCTATTGACAAGGTACGAAATTTCTTTAGTGCTCCTGTTAGTTCATTTGAGAAGGAAATTGAATCCAAAATGAGAAGTATCCTTGAAAATCTAGAATATCTTGCGTCTCAAAGGGATATATTAAGATTGAATGAACGTGATGGTGGTTCTGGGATGAGAAGTACGATAGCAAATAGATTGCCAACTACATCCTTAGTGGATGAAGACGCAACATATGGTAGAGATGACGACAAAAACACCATCATTGAATGGCTGCTGTTAGAAAAGTATAGCAGCCAACTAACTGTGATTTCTATCGTAGGTATGGGCGGTCTGGGTAAAACTACTCTTGCCCAACTTGTTTATAATGATAGAAGGGTGATGGGTGAATTCAACCTCAAAGTATGGGTGTGTGTCTCTGATGAGTTTGATGTCCTGAGGGTCACAAGAACGATTTATGAGGCAATCACTGGTTCTAAGGAAGATACCAATGATTTAAATATGCTTCAAATTAAATTGAAACAACAACTAACTCAGAAGAGATTTCTCCTTGTTTTAGATGACGTATGGAATGAAAATTATATGCTATGGGAGGCCTTGCAATCGCCATTCAATCATGGGGCTTTCGGAAGCAAAATTCTTCTAACCACTCGCAGTGGAAAAGTTGCTTCAACCATGCGTTCGACTAGAATACTTCCTCTGAAGCCCTTATCAGAAGGAGATAGTTGGTCATTATTTAGCAGATATGCATTCCATGATGAAAATGTTCTTTGTTCAAACTCTGACCTTGAAGAAATTGGTAGAAAAATCAGTAAAAAGTGCAAAGGGTTGCCTTTAGCTTTGAAAGCCATTGGGAGTCTCTTATACACAGAAGCATCTCATGAGCAATGGAATGACATTCTGAAAAGTGAGAAATGGGAGGAAAAAAGTGACAGCGAGGTTCTCCCTGCTTTGAGATTGAGTTATTGCTACCTCCCCTCTCATCTCAAAAGATGCTTTGCTTATTCTTCAATATTTCCCAAAGATTATGATTTTGATAAGGAGCACTTAATTCAGCTGTGGATGGCAGAAAATTTTCTGACATGTGCTCATCAAAGCAAAGATGCGAGAGAAGTAGGAGAACAATTCTTTCATGAGCTATTGTTGAGGTCACTTTTTCAACGATCAACCGTAGATGAAACATGTTTTGTCATGCATGATCTTATTAATGATATGGCAAAAGTTGAATATGGAAAGTTTTGCCATAGGTTGGAGGTAGATGATGTACATAACTTGACCAAAATGACCCGCCATATTTCATTTTTGAGAAATAATGTTGATACTTTTAAACGATTTGAGGTCATGAATCGAGCTAATAAACTGCGAACATTCTTGCCTCTCTTTTTGCCAGGTCATAGAAGTACAAGCAATACATCTTTTCTTCACTTTATATCTGGCAAGATCATTCGTAATTTGGCATCCAAGTTTAGTTGCATGCGAGTTTTATCTTTGTGTGATCATTTAATACTGGAGTTGCCTGAATCATTAGGAAGTCTCAAACATCTACGTTATTTGGACTTATCAGGAACCAAAATAAGGCAATTGCCTGATTCAGTATGTCAACTTCATCTTCTGCAAACACTAAATTTGTGGCGATGTCGTCTTTTGGAAAAGTTACCAATGAATTTCCATAAACTCATGAATCTTTGTCACCTCGATTTTCGCGAAACTCAGGTGAGAGAGATGCCAAAGCACTTGGATAAATTGAAAAGACTTCAAGTGCTGTCCTCATTCATTATAGACAAATATGGAGACACCAACCTCAAACTTTTAGAAGGACTTAATCTTCATGGATCAATTTCCATTGCGGAATTGCAGAATGTAGTTTCTCCATCAGCTGCTTCAGTAGTCAATTTGAGAAGCAAGATACACCTTAAGGAGTTAACATTAGAATGGTGCATAGACAATGAGAAATCACAACATGACAAGGATGTGCTACAGAGTTTCCAACCTCATCAAAATTTGAAAAAGCTATCAATTGACAACTATGGAGGTACCGAGTTGCCAAATTGGCTTGCAGATCATTCCTTGTCCAATTTAGTGTCCCTAGAGCTAAGGAATTGCAAATACTGTACATCCTTGCCATCACTTGACCTCTTTCCATCTCTCAAGTCACTGTCAATTATAGGGTTTCATAGTATCGTAGCTATTGGTCCAGAATTTTGTGGAAATAGCTCTAATGCTACATCACTAGAAATCTTGAGGTTAGGAGATATGAATGGCTTGGAGGAATGGAAATGTGAAAATATGACACTTACTTTCCCTCATCTTCAAGAGTTGAGTATAGAGAATTGTCCCAAATTGAAAGGGCAACTTCCTCAACAACTTCCTTTTCTAAGGATACTTGTGATTTGCAATTGTGGGAAGCTTTTGTCTTCAATTCCATGGGCTCCATCTCTAGATAAATTGGTTCTTAGAGATTGCGGAAATGAGCAGTTGCAAAGTTTTCCATCAACTCTAAGAATCCTTGACATTTCTGGATGCTTTGAAGAGTTATTGTCAGCTGACAAAATTGAGAATATGATTGCCAATTGTTGCCTTGAAGAGTTGAAGTTTTCTGATTGCCCCCACCTAGAATTCCCACTGTGCTATGGTCATAACTTCATTCTTGAAATGGAGATAAGAGGAAGCTGTGACTCTCTAAAGTATTTTCCACTAGATTTATTCCCAAAGCTTCAATTATTGAAGTTGATTGACTGTAATAATCTTGAAATGATATCTATTTCTGTGGGGCACCATTATTCTCTTACAAGCTTGTTCATCCGGAATTGTCCTAAATTTGTATATTTTCCTGAAGGAGGGTTTTTGGCTCCTAAACTAGTACTTTGTTGCACTGAAGACTTGAAGAATTTGAAATCGCTGCCGGAGAAGATGCGCATTCTCTTTCCCTCCCTCACATATCTGGTAATAAAATGCTGCCCACAAGTGGAATCATTTCCAGAGGGAGGTTTCCCATCAGGTCTTATATATCTTGATGTCTTGGAATGCCCGAAACTCGTAGCCTCTCGAATGGGATGGAATCTGAGTAGCCTTACTTCACTACAATACTTTGGGATTGGAGATGTAGAGGATAAGTCTCTCCCTAATATCGGACTACTTCCACCTACTCTCATTTGCCTTGTGGTCCATAACTGCCCAAATCTTACATCATTGGAACACAAAGGTCTTTGCCACCTATCCTCTTTGGAAGTCCTGATATTTTGTGGCTGTCCTAAACTCCAATACTTTCCAAAGGAGGGGTTGCCCAGTTCCCTTTGTCAACTAAGGATGAGGGGCTGTCCCTTGCTCAAAAAGCGGATCCAAAAACAAAAAGGAAAATATTGGGCGAAGATTTCTCACATCCCTTTGGTTAGCTTTGAAGATCGTGTAGTATCTTTAAGTGAGATTCTCACTTTTGAGAACACCAGTTTCCGTACTTTCCATTCATCCATTAGGTATATATTTACTCCCTCATTAAATTTCAAATCGTGAACGTATTTTTTATTCTTTTGGCTATTCGTTTTAGAAAAGATTTGCTTGCTTATTTTAATTTCAAATCATGAAAACTTAAAGCTTTACTTGTTTGTTGCTGAGTGCTGCACATCATAGTATTGCCTAGCAATCCACAATCCCATCTCCCCGTGTGGGGTGTTTTCTATGCAGCACCGTGTTGCACAATGCTTATGCAGTGGACAAGCACTACCCAAAAAGTAGATGTAGGTTCATGCATTGGAGAAAATATGACATTTTTTAATTTTACTAAAAGCAGAAAAAAAAAGCAATTCTAATTCTAGTTTCAATCTACGAACATTTTAGTATTTGTAAAAGGGATTTAAGTCCTTACATATTATGAATTCTTTTTAACCAAACTAAATTAACTCAATTATTTAATAAAAAAGAGTGATTATGATGTGGTTCATGAGCTTTGGCTGATGAAATTTGCCCAAATTAACTTGGGTTCCATTGCTGTTGAATTTGACAGTTGGGGCAATTGAGTTTAGTGGTGCAACAACTCCAAACTCCAGAGCCTGGTCAGACTAAACTCTAGTGTGTAGACCATGTTTTTACTCAGGTTACATTGATCTTTTACTTGCTGATTTTCAATTGTACTTCAAACATACTATCTATCATAAAGAAGGCCTAACACAGCTTTTTAGGTGTTCATATTAACATAGCATTGTCTAAAAGTGAGCATTTGATGATTCTATAGACCACAATTTGTACCAGCTCAACATAGGTACAAATAATGGCAGTATTTTTTTCCTTTTTTTCTTAAAATCTTTTAGTCATGTATTTTATATTATTCTTTTGGCTCATATCAAAGTGATATGTCCAATATATATACATGATACTATTCGAGTGTGAGCATAAGATTTTTCTTGCATGTCTCTACATCCTAGATCTTTCAAATAACTATGTTTACTTTAATGTTCACGGGAAATATTTGTATTACAGCTATACATGAGTGCATAATTTATTTTTACATTGAAGTTATAATATATATCATGAATCCATGGAATGAACTTACTGCATTTTAATTACTTGCATTTTGAAATCCCAATGAGAATGTGTCAAGGGCATTATGCAAACAGAGACTGATTTGCTTTTCTTTTCTTTGACAGGCTCTTATACTGTGTACCCACTGAACATATTAGACTCTTTTCATATTGTCCAATTGCTAAGGAAGGTCCCTTCTTTTTCCCTTTTACTCTTGACATCAGGAGCAATATATTGAGTAAGAAAACCTTTCTTCTTCACTGTCCGAGTTTCTATTAGTCTTGTAGTAGTACATGTTCTTTTTAAAGTCGAGATTTTGAGTAGATATTGTAAGCAATAATTTCCCTTCTTTCTTGAGTAAAAATCTAGCTGTTTGGGGTTGCATTAGGATGTTAAGGCCTTAGAGGCATCGCTGCTGTTGATAGTTTACTGGTGTCATGGTTGCGAATTGTAAAAAATTTGATTGCCTTCTTCATTAAACTGTGGGTTCTTACCCTGCATAAAAAATTATCTTGTTTTATACTTGAGAAGTGAATATAAGACTTAAAGTTTGTGTCCAGATTTTTAGTTGTTGGTTGATTTTCTTACCTCATCTCCTCTTTCTCTTCAAGCAGTTATCTTGTTGTCATGCATGATGGGTTAAAAATTGAAACCTGGCAGGCTATGGAAATGATGAAGGTGACAACATGATCTCCATTTTCACTGAACACAAGCTACTACAATTATTTTGATGCTTTTCATAGGGAAAAAAAGCCTAACTAGCCACTACAAGAGGACATCAACGTTCAAGAAAGGGCAATAAATCAAATTCTGCCCTACCCTCTTTCTCGTTTCTCTTATCTTCATACTAATAATTGTTGCCTTGCACAAGAGAATATAAACAGATTTTCTTTTTGTATATAAATATAGACTCCTTTTCTGCTGTGTGTGTGCATGTGTATATTCACAGGCACACCATGTCTTGTTTCATTGTTGTGAGGTTCCAGAGAAAGGGAAATCGGTGTATTATTCATATGTATCACTGTCATGTATATACACATCACAAATACTGTTAACCCACATATGTACAAATGCTACAGCTGATACTTGCAACTACTTACAACTATACATAACTAGCTCTGTCATCTACTCTCCACAATTGTTCTGGTGTTGTAGAAGGGGAGAAGTTACATATTCTACATTATATGGAGTTCAAGAAATAAGTCAAAATGATACTATGTGAATTTGTAATTTAAGTAGTTGACTTCACTTGGTAGGATCAGGCTTCTTGTTGGTGCTTGTTATTCGGCTTACTACAATTTTTTTGTTTGATATTGATGATGACTGATGATTTTATCTTCTTATTAGCGCAGAGAATAATGGAAAATTTCTGCTACCATATTGGGTTCTTGAAAAATGATAGTTATATATAAATAAATATGATTCATTTGGAACTTCCAAAAAAGCTCGTTAGGCTGTGTTAAACTCACGCTTCAAATAAGGTTGTTTTTTTTTTTTAAAAAATATATATAGTGGATAGGATATTGTTACTACCAATGTTACTACCACTTTTCCACCGTTAGATCAGAATCTTACTAGGAGAGAGAAATTATAAAGGTAAATGATATTTTGATCTAATGGTGGAAAAGTGGTAGTAACATTGGTAGTAACAAAAAATGGTAGTAATAATATCTTATCCTATATATATATATATATATAAAATAAGTTTTTGATAATATATATTGAAAGATCAAAGTTTGCCATAACACAAATATAAAGCCTTCTATGTGGAATGCCGTATTCAATGATAAATCCATCGTGTAGTCTAGAACTCTACGGGCCAATAAGAAAGAAGAAACATGGCTTGCATTTGTATGAAATCCTTATAGCCTTTGAGGAAGTAGGAATTTGATTAACCACCTTATCACTATATATTATACTCAGATTACTAGTTTACCTAATTTTTACATTCTAAGGAAATTTAATTAATTCATTAAATATATGAATAATTGATTTTGTTTTTTCAATTTTACCCTCATTTATAACTGACTAGTTATGCATAAATTAATTAATTCACTTACTTTTCAACTAAGAAAGAGATTAGATAAATGCGACTTATAGTTTGAAAAACAAAAAATAATATTTATGTATAAAGAAAGACATTAGAGACTAACGTGACTTGTATCTTAAAATAAGGGAAGGTATATAAACCATTATTAATTTGCAGAAGATTAAGGATTAGATGTGATATGATATGGGTCAGACCCCTAGTTGGGTATTTTACACTATCAAGATATTGGATTCGACAGAGATGACTATCTTGAAATGACATGTAAACTATTTGAGAAATTTGTGACTCAAGGATGGCTTTTTGACCAAAAGAAGAAAAAAAAAATTTACTAGATTAATGCACAGTCGAAACTATTTACCAAAGTAAGGTTCACGCCACTGGTGGTGCAGGGAGTCCCACGCCACTTCAGTGGCGTGAAACAGGTCCACGCCACTGGTGGCGTGGACCTGTTAGTGGCGTGAACAAGGTGCACGCCATCTAGTGACGTGAACCAATCAGAAGCTTTGATTCAGTCTTTATAAAAAAAAATTATTTGTCAGTGGTGTGAACCTGTTTCACGCCACTGACGGCGCATCCTGTCCTCACGTCACCAATTGCATTACTTTGGTAAAATGTTTCCCAACTGCTTTAATCTAGTAATTTTTTTTTTTGTTCTTATTTTGGTCAAAAAGCCCTCAAGGATTGCGATCTAATGCTTATACTGCCATAGTTTTTGATGTTTTGTGTTTGAGTAGTTCGCCCAACAGATTTTCCAACACTTCTTGGCAAACGACTCTTCCTTCAATGTTGTCACATGTAATGTCTTGATGATATCAGAATCTGATACCCATACCCGAGCATGGTCTTATATGGCCAAAAAAAGCTCAAGAAAATGAATGTTAAGGATTAAAGAATAGTTGCTGTTTCTGTATACCGAATGTATGCTAGTTATGAACTTATGATCATGATGTCACGTACCATCCATTGAAAAGAGTTGCGTGTTTTATTGCCAGTGACTGTTTGTCATAAATAGGAATTTATTTTGAGACACAATGGCCTCCTGATTTGAAAGGCTAGGTAGATGCTCTTAACTGTTTTCTCTTGCCTTGTGGTTTTGGATATTCCAACTTAATTTGATTAATTGATAGGTCCAATGAAGCTCGACTTATGTACGAGAAACTTCAATCTCACCCAAGTCCTAAAGTGAGCAAGAAAGCAAGACACTTTGTGTTCAGCTTTCAGGTAATTACTTTGTTCTCCATGAAGCTGCTCTATATTTGTGGCATCATATTGACAGAAGTGGGACTCACTCTTCTCCCTCTCTCTTTTTATTTCAGCTAAAATATACGTCGGGGACTTCTTAAAGTAATTAGATCTATAAATTTTGCCTCCAAATCTCATAATGCATAGTTGTACTTTCATATATTGAAAATTAATAATGATTAAGTTAACTGGTTGTAATTAAATAATATTTGACAATGCATATGTCTACATGCCTTTATTAGTCTGCCTAAGCCCGTCACATAAACAGGAGAGCATTTGTTTTATATACTTGTTATCATGCATAATGGGTTAAAGCTTGAAACCTGGTAGGCTATGGAAATGATGAAAGTGATAACAGGATCTCCATTTTCATTGAACACAGGCTACCAGAATTAATTTGATGCTTTTGTAGAAAAGAAGTCTAACTACACTTTACAAGAAGACTTCATCGTGCAAGAAAGGGCAATAAATCAAGTCCTGCCCTAGCTTCTCTTTCTCATTTCTCCTTTCTTCATGGTAATAATTGTTGCCTTGCAGAAGAGAATATAAACAGATTTTCTTTTTGTAAATAAACATAGACTCCTTCTCTGTTGTATATATATGTTCACACGCACACCATGTCTTGTTTCATAGTTGTGAGGTTCTAGAGAAATGGAAATCGGTGTATTATTCATATAGATACACTTGATAAAAATTGTTAACCCACATCTATACAAATGCTACAGTTGATCCTTGCAACTACTTATAACTATATTCATAACTCTTCTGTCATCTACTCTCTACAATAGTTCTAGTGATGTTCTAGAAGTTGAGAAGTTAGTTCTTCTACATTACTTGGAGTTTAAGAAATACTCCCTTTGGTCCTTAATATAAGATATATTTTTGGAGTTGATTTTGATCTTAAATAGAAGACATAGCTTTTATATTTATCAATTTCCCCCCCTAATTTACCCTTATTGATACTCACTCAACAAAAATTAGGAAGAAGAGAGAATGGGGGAATAAAGGAAGATAAATATGATATTTTAGAAAATATATGTTATATTAATTATCTTAATTAAATTCCTTAATCTAGTTAAATTTGGTAAATATATCTTATAGGAGTAAGTTACAATGGTGTAGTGTGAATGTGAAATATGTGTAATTGACCTTGCTCAGTGTGATAAAACTTGTTGTTACTCCAAACTTGAGAACAAAATGTTTGTGCCTGTTTGGCCTAATTTATTTTTAGTTTATCTTCTACTTATAAGTATAAGCTAGGTCAAACAAGATTTTATAAAAGCTCTTATAATTATAAGAGCTTATTTTATAATGAAGAGAAAATAGCTTAAAAATAAGTTCTTATAGGAGCTTATTTTTAAGCTCTTTTTTAATAAACTCTTTTTTTAAAAAAAAATTTAAAAAGAGAGAACCTTTAATCTCTCAATCGAACACTACTACTACCGCCACTGTTGCTGCCGCCCATCGACATCACCACCACCACCACTGCAACCATCGCCGCCGCCACCCTTCTATAATATACCTTTTATGATAATTTTTATTAGAAAAAGTGCTTATGACAATTTTTGTCAAACAACTTATTTTTAATTTCAGCTTTTAAGTAACTTTTAAGCTAAAAAATTTATATAATTACCAAACAGTTTTTAGCTTTTTTTAAAAAAAAGCTCTTTTTTTTTTTTAGCTTTAGCTTAAAAGTAACTTTTAAGCTAAAAATAAGAGGATCCAAATGGGCAATAAATATAAAACATAGTTGACTTCTTTAGAGAGATTAAGGAAGCTAATTAAATTACTTTAAAGTGTTTATATTTATCATTTTTCTTCCAAATTATTTTGACTAACTTATAAACTACTCCTTCGGTCCTAAATATAGGACATAGTTACTGCAGATTATGTCTTATATTTAGGACCATAGGTAGTAATATATAAGTTAAGCATACATAACATATGATATAATTAAGTAACTTATTTAATTTACTTAACCTCTCCCAAAAAAGTCAACTATGTCTAATGTAACATCCTGAATTTTGAATCTAATATCTTGAACATAAACCTATTTTGGGAAGACTAGTAGGCTCTATTTTTGGAAAGTGATAAATTTGAAATCAGTATTGTGTGGGCCCCGTGAATAGTATTTACTATTCACGTATACGTTTTTACTATTTACAAATACGTATTTAAAAATATATATATATATATATATATATGTTATTCGCAAATACGTATTTAATACTTGAAATTTGTGAAATATGAATAGTGTTCACTATTCACAAATACGTATTTACTATTTAAAAATACGGTATTTACTATTCCTAATTACGTATTTACTATTCATGCGGGACCCACGGCCAAAATAATTCTCTGCAAACTTTCCCGTGAGTGACAAACTTTCTTGTGACTTTGAAAAAAATGGCCGCGGGACCCACTCAATAATAATTTATTATTTAAATAATATTATATTATATTATTAAAATATTATTAAAAATTTTTAAAATTTGTTCACGGGGCGGCTGAAGAAGTCACGGGAAAGTTTTCATTTTATAATTTTAGGAAAATTACGTAAAACGACCCAGAGACGAAAATTACACTTAAAGACCCATTTTCCAACTATAAATAGACCTTCCATTTCATTTCATTCTTCACAACTTCTAAGAGCCATAGAGAGAGGTAGAGAGAGAGAGAGAGTAGAGATATTTGCTTGAGAGTTATAATAGCTGGTTGGTGATTCGGGTATTAGCAAGTAACAGGTAACTCTGAATATTCTTCCTTATACTTGTGAATTATGTATGATTATAAATTTGTTTGTTTACTATTTTGGCAAGAATATTTAGAAAATATTTATGGTTTTAAGATCTGGTGTGGGAACTTTGACTTGCAAATCTGTAGAGGTACTATTTATACGTACGTTACTATTCACATATACCGTATTTACTATTCATGTTACTATTCACGTATACCGTATTTACTATTCATGTTACTATTCACGTATACCGTATTTACTACTCACACCGTATTTACTATTCATTTTTACTATTCACGTATACATACCGTATGTACTATTCATTTTACTATTCATGTATATACCGTATTTTACTATTCACAGATACGCATAGTATTTTACTATTCATAAATACGCATATCAATGTATATAATGGTATAATAATGCATTATTTTTGAGTAAATACATTCATCATGGCGGTTGTAATGTGATGGGTGGAGTAAGGAGGGAATTGAATGATAAGAATTGTTTATGCCACCACTCGGTGCACAGTGGATGGTACTTTTCAGGGCCTCATCTTCCATGTTTTCCTCTGGCCGGGATTTCATTGGAGATGTGGGACATGTGACACCTCCTTAGTTGTTATTTTAAAGGAGGGGAGCCATAGTCCAGATTTAAGCTCTATACCTTTGGCCGGGTGTATCTTAAGTTTTGGTGAGCTTGAAACCATCCAGTCAAATGAATGAGTTTCTATTGGACTATATGTTAGCCTATGGTTCCAGTCAGCGGTATACGGTTGGAAGGGGATATAAGGGAGGCTGCATACTGCATAGTGCATTTCTGAAGAATTCAATAAAGAATGATGAGTATTTTGTAAAGGCATTTGATGTGAACAACGGTATATCTAAAAATATCTGAGTATATTAAATTCACATTATATTACCTTTTATTTTTGTCATATGTAATTTGCTCGTGTAAGGTAGAAATATTCAGTAGTTACTGAGACGTGGAATCTCATCCCATATTAACATTTTTCAGGTGATTATTCTAGTAGAGAGCAAGGGAAGGCACCTATGGAGTGAGCTCTGGAAGCTCTTTTGATCTCCAATAGATTATGTTATGTCATTTTATTTGCCATGAACCTAAGACTTCCGTTTTGTATTAAACTCTGAAATATTTTCTGGAATTTATTCTGCTTATGTATTACGGATTTTATTCGAAATGGTAACATTGTAAAAGGATTTGGATATTGTTGAACTCTTTTGAAGGTATTTTCAATATTTTGACCGAGTTTTTGGTGATGAAAATGAGGTGTTACATTTTTGGTATCAGAGCTAAAGGTTCCATGGCAATTTTGTTTATTTTCTAAAGTGATTTCTTAAAAAAAAAAATTTTAGAAGTTCGTGGCAAATTAAATATCATAACATGAGCACTTCCCTTTGTTAGATTTAGAATTTATTTAGCTATTTTTATTTGTTTAGTGTCCTTATAGTATTAATCATAGGAGGAGATAATGGCAAGAACTCGAAGAACTAATTCAACCCCTGCCTCATCCCAAAGAGATCTCCCTCCGCATCAAGATGGTCCCCATCCTCAGGATAACAATGCCCTTTTGGCAGAATTACGAGACGTCATCTTGGAGATGAGAGAGAAAGTGAATAGACACGAGGATGAACTAGCAAAAGGAAGAGGCCAAGGTGGCAAGGAAGGAAAGGAGAAGGCTCTGGAAGTCACACCTTCTGACCATCAATCTAGGGGAGGAAGTTATTCTCGCACTGAAGATGGAGGTAGTAGCGGTTCTTATTCTCAGTATCATCCCTTACCTATTACTGAGGTTTGGGAAAAATTTCGGAAGTTTACTCCACCGATGTTCGAGGGGAAGCTAGATCCGATTGCAGCACTGGAGTGGCTGAAGCGTGTAGAAAAGATTTTCAGAGTTATCGAGATTAGCTCACAACAAAAGGTGATGGTTGCTGAACAATTGTTGCAGAAAGCAGCTGAAGAATGGTGGGAAAGCACCAAAACAAAAGGAAATGTTGAGATGACGTGGGAAAAGTTTAAGGAAAAGTTCGAAAATTATTACTTTTCCCCTTCAATCAGAATAGAGAAAGAAACTGAATTCCTCACATTCAGGCAAGGGGAATTACATGAAGACGAATTTATTACTCGCTTTTTAGAGTTGTCTAAATTCTGCGGATATTCACAGAACAACTCTAAATGGTTGAGTGCTCGATTGGTTGAAAAAGCTAGACCAGACCTAAAAACAGCTCTATCACCGTTCCTTGATGAAACAAGGGATTTTGAAGAAATATGCGACAAACTGCGCACGATGGCAAGGAACAAACGAGAAGAGGAAGCTGAGAAGATGAAGGGTTTTCAGGCCAGATCTACACACCTCATGAGACCAACGGGAGGAGTTACTAAGAAGCAGAGTCACAACTTCAGTAATGTGAATACGCGGTTTAGCCAACCATCCAGAAATCACTTTGGTGGACCATCGAGGAGTTATTTTACTGGACCCCAAAGAAGTCATTTCAGCAGACCACCGAGGAGTCAATTCAAAGGACCTCAAAGGAGTCTCTTCAGTGGAGGTCAGAGTTCATATAGGGGATCCACAGCTCCTGTTGCAAGCACCGCTAACAATCAGATGTGTGCCAAGTGTGGAAGAATACACCAAGGACCATGTGTGACGTGTTTCAACTGTGGAAAGCCAGGACACATTTCCAGATTTTGTGAGGAGGAGCCTCGAGGAGCCAAGGATGCTAGAACTGCAGTGCCAGGGAAAGTGTTTGCACTATCACATCAGGAGGCAAGTGCTTCACCAAACCTGATTAAAGGTATCCTCAAACTCCAAGGTCTTGAAGTAGAAGCCTTATTTGATTCTGGTGCCACACACTCTTTTATATCATACGACTGTGTGCCTCGATTGAATTTAAGAGTGAGTGAATTGCCTTATTATATGATTATTTCTACACCGGCGGGAGCTTCAGTAAAAACTTCTAGGGCTTGCTTAAATTGTACGATTGAGATTGATAATAGGATCTCAAATATAGACCTTGTTTGTTTACCCACGAAGGGTATCGATGTAATAATAGGAATGGATTGGTTGTCAGCTAATGACATCATCCTTGACTGCAAGAGGAAGACTATCTCTCTTGCGGATGACTCTATGAGTCATAGTAGACCACAATTATTGTCTATAGTACAAGATGAAAAGCCTGTTCATCATGGTTGTCTTGCGTACATGGTGTTTTTCTCCATTCAAGCAGAAGTAGAGGAAGGGATAGAAGATATCGAAGTGGTAAACGAGTTTCCGGAGGTATTCCCGAAAGAAATGACAGGTTTACCCCCAGAGAGAGAAGTAGAATTTTCTATTGATCTCGTACCTGGAACGGAACCTATATCTAAAGCTCCTTACCGAATGTCTCCATCGGAACTAGTAGAATTGAAGAGGCAGATCGAGGAATTGTTAGAAAAGGGTTTTATCAGACCCAGTGTATCTTCTTGGGGATCGCCCGTACTCTTTGTGAAGAAGAAAGATGGGAGCCTGAGACTATGCATTGACTATCGCCAGTTGAATAAAGTGACTATAAAGAATAAATATCCTTTACCCAGGATCGACGATCTACTTGATCAGTTGAAGGGAGCATCCATATTCTCCAAGATCGACCTCAGATCAGGTTATCACCAACTGAGAGTCAAAGCTGAAGATGTCTCAAAAACTGCATTCAGAACTAGATATGGCCATTATGAATTTCTTGTTATGCCATTTGGGCTAACAAATGCTCCAGCAGTATTCATGGATTACATGAATAGAATTTTCCGACCATATCTAGATAAATTTGTAGTGGTTTTCATTGACGACATCCTTATCTACTCTAAGGATGAAGAAGAGCATAAAGAGCACCTTAGAATCGTGCTACAAGTGTTGAAGGAGCACAAGCTCTATGCGAAACTGTCTAAGTGCGAATTTTGGTTGAAGGAAGTAAAATTCCTAGGCCATGTCGTATCGGCTGAAGGTGTTGCAGTGGACCATACTAAAGTTGAAGCAGTTCTCCAATGGGAACGACCAAAGTCCGTGACTGAGATCAGGAGTTTTCTAGGTCTAGCTGGCTATTATAGGAGATTTATCAAGGGCTTTTCGCAGATAGCTATGCCCTTGACAAAGTTAACTAGGAAGGGTCAACCATATGTATGGGACGAAAAGTGTGAAGCAGCTTTTCAAAATTTGAAGACTAAGTTGACTACGGCACCAGTACTTATAATTCCAGATCCTGCTCAGACCTTTACTTTGTACACAGATGCTTCCAAGAAAGGTCTTGGGTGTGTATTAATGCAAAATGGTAGGGTAGTAGCTTATGCTTCTCGACAGTTAAGGCCACATGAAGGGAATTATCCTACTCACGACTTAGAACTGGCAGCAGTAGTGTTTGCTCTGAAGATTTGGAGGCACCACCTCTACGGTTCAAAGTTCGAGGTTTATAGTGACCACAAAAGTCTGAAGTACCTGTTCGACCAAAAGGAGCTCAACATGCGACAGAGGAGATGGATGGAGTTTATCAAGGACTACGACTTCGAATTGAAGTATCATCCAGGAAAGGCGAACGTTGTAGCAGATGCCTTAAGCAGAAAGACAATCCATGTAGCCCAGATGATGATCAGAGAACATAAATTGCTCGAGGAGATTCCAAGTACATCTATTGATGTAATGTCGGGTTTGGTCGCTACCATGGAAGCATTAACTATTGAAAGCACAATTTGGAAAGAGATTAAATTCGCTCAGCTCGAAGATGAGTATCTATTAAACGTGAGGGAAGATATTGAAGAAGGAAAAGAATCGAAATTTGGGATCGATAGAGATGGGATATTAAGGTATAAAGGAAAAGTGTGCATACCTAATGATGGAGAAATAAAAAGGCTCATACTAGAGGAGGCTCATCGGAGTAAATACACTATCCATCCTGGAGCAACCAAGATGTATCATGATCTCAAGCGGAATTGGTGGTGGCGGGGCATGAAGAAAGATGTGACTGACTTTGTCACTAGTTGTTTGACTTGTCAGAAAGTCAAGATCGAACATCGGAAACCTCCTGGATTATTAAAGAATTTGGATATCCCAGAGTGGAAATGGGACAGCATCTCTATGGATTTCATCATGGGGCTTCCTCTAACGACATCCGGACATAATGCCATTTGGGTAATTGTTGATAGGTTAACTAAGTCAGCTCATTTTCTAGCAATTGCAGCAGAATACTCATTGGAGAGACTAGCAAAGATCTACATGAAGGAGATTGTCAGATTGCATGGGATACCGAATAGCATCGTATCTGATCGTGATCCACGATTCACTTCACGATTTTGGAAAGCATTGCAGAATGCTATGGGAACTCGGATGAGTTATAGTACCGCTTATCATCCTCAAACTGACGGGCAGACTGAGAGGACTATTCAAACTCTGGAAGACATGTTGCGGGCTTGTGCAATCGAACTAAAAGGAAGTTGGGACGATCATCTTCATCTTGCGGAGTTTGCATATAACAATAGTTATCACTCCAGCATTGAGATGGCACCTTATGAGGCTTTGTATGGAAGAAAATGTAGATCTCCTATTTGCTGGACGGAATTGAATGAGCGAATTTTAATAGGTCCAGAACTTGTGGACGAGACGACTCAAAAGATTAAGGTGATTCAACAGAAACTTCTCACTGCTCAGAGTCGACAGAAGAGTTATGCTGACAAGAGAAGACGACCGTTGGAGTTCATGGTGGGCGAACATGTATTCTTAAGAGTCACACCAATGACTGGCATTGGTAGAGCAATACGAGCAAAGAAGCTTTCGCCTCGTTTTATGGGTCCTTATGAGATTTTGGAGAAAGTTGGACCGGTAGCTTACAGAATTGCATTACCTCCACAGCTTGCGAACCTTCACGATGTCTTTGATGTATCGCAACTGAAGAAATACCAACCGGATCCTTCCCACATTATAGAAGTAGAAGAGGTAGAACTCAAGGATAACATGACGTATAAAGCCGAGCCGGAGCGGATTGTTGATGCAAGGGACAAGAAATTAAGAAACAAGACCATTAGACTTGTAAAAGTCGAGTGGAAAGGAATGGTTCCCGGAGATGCTACTTGGGAAACGGAGGAGAGCATGCGACAAACCTATCCTCAATTATTTAAATAGGTTAGAATTCTTATTATGGCGAAATTTTGAGGACAAAATTTTCTTTTAGGAGGGGAGAAATGTAACATCCTGAATTTTGAATCTAATATCTTGAACATAAACCTATTTTGGGAAGACTAGTAGGCTCTATTTTTGGAAAGTGATAAATTTGAAATCAGTATTGTGTGGGCCCCGTGAATAGTATTTACTATTCACGTATACGTTTTTACTATTTATAAATACGTATTTAAATATATATATATATATATATATATATATATATATATATATATATGTTATTCGCAAATACGTATTTAATACTTGAAATTTGTGAAATATGAATAGTGTTCACTATTCACAAATACGTATTTACTATTTAAAAATACGGTATTTACTATTCCTAAATACGTATTTACTATTCATGCGGGACCCACGGCCAAAATAATTCTCTGCAAACTTTCCCGTGAGTGACAAACTTTCTTGTGACTTTGAAAAAAATGGCCGCGGGACCCACTCAATAATAATTTATTATTTAAATAATATTATATTATATTATTAAAATATTATTAAAAATTTTTAAAATTTGTTCACGGGGCGGCTGAAGAAGTCACGGGAAAGTTTTCATTTTATAATTTTAGGAAAATTACGTAAAACGACCCAGAGACGAAAATTACACTTAAAGACCCATTTTCCAACTATAAATAGACCTTCCATTTCATTTCATTCTTCACAACTTCTAAGAGCCATAGAGAGAGGTAGAGAGAGAGAGAGAGTAGAGATATTTGCTTGAGAGTTATAATAGCTGGTTGGTGATTCGGGTATTAGCAAGTAACAGGTAACTCTGAATATTCTTCCTTATACTTGTGAATTATGTATGATTATAAATTTGTTTGTTTACTATTTTGGCAAGAATATTTAGAAAATATTTATGGTTTTAAGATCTGGTGTGGGAACTTTGACTTGCAAATCTGTAGAGGTACTATTTATACGTACGTTACTATTCACATATACCGTATTTACTATTCATTTTACTATTCACGTATACCGTATTTACTATTCATGTTACTATTCACGTATACCGTATTTACTATTCATGTTACTATTCACGTATACCGTATTTACTACTCACACCGTATTTACTATTCATTTTTACTATTCACGTATACATACCGTATGTACTATTCATTTTACTATTCATGTATATACCGTATTTTACTATTCACAGATACGCATAGTATTTTACTATTCATAAATACGCATATCAATGTATATAATGGTATAATAATGCATTATTTTTGAGTAAATACATTCATCATGGCGGTTGTAATGTGATGGGTGGAGTAAGGAGGGAATTGAATGATAAGAATTGTTTATGCCACCACTCGGTGCACAGTGGATGGTACTTTTCAGGGCCTCATCTTCCATGTTTTCCTCTGGCCGGGATTTCATTGGAGATGTGGGACATGTGACACCTCCTTAGTTGTTATTTTAAAGGAGGGGAGCCATAGTCCAGATTTAAGCTCTATACCTTTGGCCGGGTGTATCTTAAGTTTTGGTGAGCTTGAAACCATCCAGTCAAATGAATGAGTTTCTATTGGACTATATGTTAGCCTATGGTTCCAGTCAGCGGTATACGGTTGGAAGGGGATATAAGGGAGGCTGCATACTGCATAGTGCATTTCTGAAGAATTCAATAAAGAATGATGAGTATTTTGTAAAGGCATTTGATGTGAACAACGGTATATCTAAAAATATCTGAGTATATTAAATTCACATTATATTACCTTTTATTTTTGTCATATGTAATTTGCTCGTGTAAGGTAGAAATATTCAGTAGTTACTGAGACGTGGAATCTCATCCCATATTAACATTTTTCAGGTGATTATTCTAGTAGAGAGCAAGGGAAGGCACCTATGGAGTGAGCTCTGGAAGCTCTTTTGATCTCCAATAGATTATGTTATGTCATTTTATTTGCCATGAACCTAAGACTTCCGTTTTGTATTAAACTCTGAAATATTTTCTGGAATTTATTCTGCTTATGTATTACGGATTTTATTCGAAATGGTAACATTGTAAAAGGATTTGGATATTGTTGAACTCTTTTGAAGGTATTTTCAATATTTTGACCGAGTTTTTGGTGATGAAAATGAGGTGTTACATTTTTGGTATCAGAGCTAAAGGTTCCATGGCAATTTTGTTTATTTTCTAAAGTGATTTCTTAAAAAAAAAAATTTTAGAAGTTCGTGGCAAATTAAATATCATAACATGAGCACTTCCCTTTGTTAGATTTAGAATTTATTTAGCTATTTTTATTTGTTTAGTGTCCTTATAGTATTAATCATAGGAGGAGATAATGGCAAGAACTCGAAGAACTAATTCAACCCCTGCCTGATCCCAAAGAGATCTCCCTCCGCATCAAGATGGTCCCCATCCTCAGGATAACAATGCCCTTTTGGCAGAATTACGAGACGTCATCTTGGAGATGAGAGAGAAAGTGAATAGACACGAGGATGAACTAGCAAAAGGAAGAGGCCAAGGTGGCAAGGAAGGAAAGGAGAAGGCTCTGGAAGTCACACCTTCTGACCATCAATCTAGGGGAGGAAGTTATTCTCGCACTGAAGATGGAGGTAGTAGCGGTTCTTATTCTCAGTATCATCCCTTACCTATTACTGAGGTTTGGGAAAAATTTCGGAAGTTTACTCCACCGATGTTCGAGGGGAAGCTAGATCCGATTGCAGCACTGGAGTGGCTGAAGCGTGTAGAAAAGATTTTCAGAGTTATCGAGATTAGCTCACAACAAAAGGTGATGGTTGCTGAACAATTGTTGCAGAAAGCAGCTGAAGAATGGTGGGAAAGCACCAAAACAAAAGGAAATGTTGAGATGACGTGGGAAAAGTTTAAGGAAAAGTTCGAAAATTATTACTTTTCCCCTTCAATCAGAATAGAGAAAGAAACTGAATTCCTCACATTCAGGCAAGGGGAATTACATGAAGACGAATTTATTACTCGCTTTTTAGAGTTGTCTAAATTCTGCGGATATTCACAGAACAACTCTAAATGGTTGAGTGCTCGATTGGTTGAAAAAGCTAGACCAGACCTAAAAACAGCTCTATCACCGTTCCTTGATGAAACAAGGGATTTTGAAGAAATATGCGACAAACTGCGCACGATAGCAAGGAACAAACGAGAAGAGGAAGCTGAGAAGATGAAGGGTTTTCAGGCCAGATCTACACACCTCATGAGACCAACGGGAGGAGTTACTAAGAAGCAGAGTCACAACTTCAGTAATGTGAATACGCGGTTTAGCCAACCATCCAGAAATCACTTTGGTGGACCATCGAGGAGTTATTTTACTGGACCCCAAAGAAGTCATTTCAGCAGACCACCGAGGAGTCAATTCAAAGGACCTCAAAGGAGTCTCTTCAGTGGAGGTCAGAGTTCATATAGGGGATCCACAGCTCCTGTTGCAAGCACCGCTAACAATCAGATGTGTGCCAAGTGTGGAAGAATACACCAAGGACCATGTGTGACGTGTTTCAACTGTGGAAAGCCAGGACACATTTCCAGATTTTGTGAGGAGGAGCCTCGAGGAGCCAAGGATGCTAGAACTGCAGTGCCAGGGAAAGTGTTTGCACTATCACATCAGGAGGCAAGTGCTTCACCAAACCTGATTAAAGGTATCCTCAAACTCCAAGGTCTTGAAGTAGAAGCCTTATTTGATTCTGGTGCCACACACTCTTTTATATCATACGACTGTGTGCCTCGATTGAATTTAAGAGTGAGTGAATTGCCTTATTATATGATTATTTCTACACCGGCGGGAGCTTCAGTAAAAACTTCTAGGGCTTGCTTAAATTGTACGATTGAGATTGATAATAGGATCTCAAATATAGACCTTGTTTGTTTACCCACGAAGGGTATCGATGTAATAATAGGAATGGATTGGTTGTCAGCTAATGACATCATCCTTGACTGCAAGAGGAAGACTATCTCTCTTGCGGATGACTCTATGAGTCATAGTAGACCACAATTATTGTCTATAGTACAAGATGAAAAGCCTGTTCATCATGGTTGTCTTGCGTACATGGTGTTTTTCTCCATTCAAGCAGAAGTAGAGGAAGGGATAGAAGATATCGAAGTGGTAAACGAGTTTCCGGAGGTATTCCCGAAAGAAATGACAGGTTTACCCCCAGAGAGAGAAGTAGAATTTTCTATTGATCTCGTACCTGGAACGGAACCTATATCTAAAGCTCCTTACCGAATGTCTCCATCGGAACTAGTAGAATTGAAGAGGCAGATCGAGGAATTGTTAGAAAAGGGTTTTATCAGACCCAGTGTATCTTCTTGGGGATCGCCCGTACTCTTTGTGAAGAAGAAAGATGGGAGCCTGAGACTATGCATTGACTATCGCCAGTTGAATAAAGTGACTATAAAGAATAAATATCCTTTACCCAGGATCGACGATCTACTTGATCAGTTGAAGGGAGCATCCATATTCTCCAAGATCGACCTCAGATCAGGTTATCACCAACTGAGAGTCAAAGCTGAAGATGTCTCAAAAACTGCATTCAGAACTAGATATGGCCATTATGAATTTCTTGTTATGCCATTTGGGCTAACAAATGCTCCAGCAGTATTCATGGATTACATGAATAGAATTTTCCGACCATATCTAGATAAATTTGTAGTGGTTTTCATTGACGACATCCTTATCTACTCTAAGGATGAAGAAGAGCATAAAGAGCACCTTAGAATCGTGCTACAAGTGTTGAAGGAGCACAAGCTCTATGCGAAACTGTCTAAGTGCGAATTTTGGTTGAAGGAAGTAAAATTCCTAGGCCATGTCGTATCGGCTGAAGGTGTTGCAGTGGACCATACTAAAGTTGAAGCAGTTCTCCAATGGGAACGACCAAAGTCCGTGACTGAGATCAGGAGTTTTCTAGGTCTAGCTGGCTATTATAGGAGATTTATCAAGGGCTTTTCGCAGATAGCTATGCCCTTGACAAAGTTAACTAGGAAGGGTCAACCATATGTATGGGACGAAAAGTGTGAAGCAGCTTTTCAAAATTTGAAGACTAAGTTGACTACGGCACCAGTACTTATAATTTCAGATCCTGCTCAGACCTTTACTTTGTACACAGATGCTTCCAAGAAAGGTCTTGGGTGTGTATTAATGCAAAATGGTAGGGTAGTAGCTTATGCTTCTCGACAGTTAAGGCCACATGAAGGGAATTATCCTACTCACGACTTAGAACTGGCAGCAGTAGTGTTTGCTCTGAAGATTTGGAGGCACCACCTCTACGGTTCAAAGTTCGAGGTTTATAGTGACCACAAAAGTCTGAAGTACCTGTTCGACCAAAAGGAGCTCAACATGCGACAGAGGAGATGGATGGAGTTTATCAAGGACTACGACTTCGAATTGAAGTATCATCCAGGAAAGGCGAACGTTGTAGCAGATGCCTTAAGCAGAAAGACAATCCATGTAGCCCAGATGATGATCAGAGAACATAAATTGCTCGAGGAGATTCCAAGTACATCTATTGATGTAATGTCGGGTTTGGTCGCTACCATGGAAGCATTAACTATTGAAAGCACAATTTGGAAAGAGATTAAATTCGCTCAGCTCGAAGATGAGTATCTATTAAACGTGAGGGAAGATATTGAAGAAGGAAAAGAATCGAAATTTGGGATCGATAGAGATGGGATATTAAGGTATAAAGGAAAAGTGTGCATACCTAATGATGGAGAAATAAAAAGGCTCATACTAGAGGAGGCTCATCGGAGTAAATACACTATCCATCCTGGAGCAACCAAGATGTATCATGATCTCAAGCGGAATTGGTGGTGGCGGGGCATGAAGAAAGATGTGACTGACTTTGTCACTAGTTGTTTGACTTGTCAGAAAGTCAAGATCGAACATCGGAAACCTCCTGGATTATTAAAGAATTTGGATATCCCAGAGTGGAAATGGGACAGCATCTCTATGGATTTCATCATGGGGCTTCCTCTAACGACATCCGGACATAATGCCATTTGGGTAATTGTTGATAGGTTAACTAAGTCAGCTCATTTTCTAGCAATTGCAGCAGAATACTCATTGGAGAGACTAGCAAAGATCTACATGAAGGAGATTGTCAGATTGCATGGGATACCGAATAGCATCGTATCTGATCGTGATCCACGATTCACTTTGTAACATCCTGAATTTTGAATCTAATATCTTGAACATAAACCTATTTTGGGAAGACTAGTAGGCTCTATTTTTGGAAAGTAATAAATTTGAAATCAGTATTTTGTGGGCCCCGTGAATAGTAATTACTATTCACGTATACGTTTTACTATTTACAAATACGTATTTAAAAAAAATATATATATATATATATATATGTTATTCGCAAATACGTATTTAATACTTGAAATTTGTGAAATATGAATAGTGTTCACTATTCACAAATACGTATTTACTATTTAAAAATACGGTATTTACTATTCATTTTTACTATTCATGTTACTATTCACGTATACTGTATTTACTATTCACGTATACCATATTTACTATTCACACCGTATTTACTATTCATTTTACTATTCACGTATACCGTATTTACTATTCATTTTACTATTCACGTATACCGTATTTACTATTCATAATACTATTCACGTATACATACCGTATTTACTATTCACGTATACATACCGTATGTACTCTTCATTTTTACTATTCATGTATATATATCGTATTTTACTATTCACATATACGCATAGTATTCACTATTCATAAATACGCTTATTGATGTATAAAACTTTATGGTATAATAATGCATTATTTTGAGTGAACATATTCATCATGGCGGTTGTATTATGATGGGTGGAGTAAGGAGGGATTTGAATGATAAGAATGATTTATGCCACCACTCGGTGCACAGTGGATGGTACTTGTTTCAGGGCCCCATCTTCCATGTTTTCCTCTGGCCGGGATTTCATTGGAGTTGTGGGACATGTGACACCTCCTTAGTTATTTTAAAGGAGGGGAGCCATAGTCCAGATTTAAGCTATATACCTTTGGCCGGGTGTGTCTTAAGTTTTGGTGAGCTTGGAACAATTCAGTCAAATGAATAAGTTTCTATTGGACTATGTGTTAGCCTATGGCTCCAGTCTGCGGTATAAGGGAGGTGGTGATATAAGGGAGGCTGCATACTGCATAGTGCATTTCTGAACAGTTCAAGAATTTGATATGATGATGAATATTCTGTAAAGACATGAGATGAGAACTTTTGAGATATATATGTTTTAATACCTTCTATATTGATGACTATTAGTATAAATTATTTTGTATGATAAATTATGGAATCTATATATATATTTGAAATCAGCCCATATCTTTTTGTCATATATTATTTGCTCGTGTACGGTAGAAATATTTAGTAGTTACTGAGATGTGTAATCTCACCCCATATTATCATTTTTCAGGTGAATAACTTAGTAGAGATCAAGGGAATGCACCCATGGAGTGAGCTTTGTAGGCTCTTCTGTACTCCTTTAGTTTATGTTGTGTTATTTTATTTGCCATGAACCTAAAAGACTTCCGCATTTTAAAATAACTCTTATTTATTGGATTTATTTTGGCCCTGTATAAATGGATTTCTACCTTTGGCCATATTGTAAATATGTGTTTGAGTGTTAAATATCCTATATTTGGTGGTGTTACTAATATTTTGGCCAAGATTTTGGTATTGAAAATGAGGCGTTACACACTTCACGATTTTGGAAAGCATTGCAGAATGCTATGGGAACTCGGATGAGTTATAGTACCGCTTATCATCCTCAAACTGACGGGCAGACTGAGAGGACTATTCAAACTCTGGAAGACATGTTGCGGGCTTGTGCAATCGAACTAAAAGGAAGTTGGGACGATCATCTTCATCTTGCGGAGTTTGCATATAACAATAGTTATCACTCCAGCATTGAGATGGCACCTTATGAGGCTTTGTATGGAAGAAAATGTAGATCTCCTATTTGCTGGACGGAATTGAATGAGCGAATTTTAATAGGTCCAGAACTTGTGGACGAGACGACTCAAAAGATTAAGGTGATTCAACAGAAACTTCTCACTGCTCAGAGTCGACAGAAGAGTTATGCTGACAAGAGAAGACGACCGTTGGAGTTCATGGTGGGCGAACATGTATTCTTAAGAGTCACACCAATGACTGGCATTGGTAGAGCAATACGAGCAAAGAAGCTTTCGCCTCGTTTTATGGGTCCTTATGAGATTTTGGAGAAAGTTGGACCGGTAGCTTACAGAATTGCATTACCTCCACAGCTTGCGAACCTTCACGATGTCTTTGATGTATCGCAACTGAAGAAATACCAACCGGATCCTTCCCACATTATAGAAGTAGAAGAGGTAGAACTCAAGGATAACATGACGTATAAAGCCGAGCCGGAGCGGATTGTTGATGCAAGGGACAAGAAATTAAGAAACAAGACCATTAGACTTGTAAAAGTCGAGTGGAAAGGAATGGTTCCCGGAGATGCTACTTGGGAAACGGAGGAGAGCATGCGACAAACCTATCCTCAATTATTTAAATAGGTTAGAATTCTTATTATGGCGAAATTTTGAGGACAAAATTTTCTTTTAGGAGGGGAGAAATGTAACATCCTGAATTTTGAATCTAATATCTTGAACATAAACCTATTTTGGGAAGACTAGTAGGCTCTATTTTTGGAAAGTGATAAATTTGAAATCAGTATTGTGTGGGCCCCGTGAATAGTATTTACTATTCACGTATACGTTTTTACTATTTACAAATACGTATTTAAATATATATATATATATATATATATATATATATGTTATTCGCAAATACGTATTTAATACTTGAAATTTGTGAAATATGAATAGTGTTCACTATTCACAAATACGTATTTACTATTTAAAAATACGGTATTTACTATTCCTAAATACGTATTTACTATTCATGCGGGACCCACGGCCAAAATAATTCTCTGCAAACTTTCCCGTGAGTGACAAACTTTCTTGTGACTTTGAAAAAAATGGCCGCGGGACCCACTCAATAATAATTTATTATTTAAATAATATTATATTATATTATTAAAATATTATTAAAAATTTTTAAAATTTGTTCACGGGGCGGCTGAAGAAGTCACGGGAAAGTTTTCATTTTATAATTTTAGGAAAATTACGTAAAACGACCCAGAGACGAAAATTACACTTAAAGACCCATTTTCCAACTATAAATAGACCTTCCATTTCATTTCATTCTTCACAACTTCTAAGAGCCATAGAGAGAGGTAGAGAGAGAGAGAGAGTAGAGATATTTGCTTGAGAGTTATAATAGCTGGTTGGTGATTCGGGTATTAGCAAGTAACAGGTAACTCTGAATATTCTTCCTTATACTTGTGAATTATGTATGATTATAAATTTGTTTGTTTACTATTTTGGCAAGAATATTTAGAAAATATTTATGGTTTTAAGATCTGGTGTGGGAACTTTGACTTGCAAATCTGTAGAGGTACTATTTATACGTACGTTACTATTCACATATACCGTATTTACTATTCATTTTACTATTCACGTATACCGTATTTACTATTCATGTTACTATTCACGTATACCGTATTTACTATTCATGTTACTATTCACGTATACCGTATTTACTACTCACACCGTATTTACTATTCATTTTTACTATTCACGTATACATACCGTATGTACTATTCATTTTACTATTCATGTATATACCGTATTTTACTATTCACAGATACGCATAGTATTTTACTATTCATAAATACGCATATCAATGTATATAATGGTATAATAATGCATTATTTTTGAGTAAATACATTCATCATGGCGGTTGTAATGTGATGGGTGGAGTAAGGAGGGAATTGAATGATAAGAATTGTTTATGCCACCACTCGGTGCACAGTGGATGGTACTTTTCAGGGCCCCATCTTCCATGTTTTCCTCTGGCCGGGATTTCATTGGAGATGTGGGACATGTGACACCTCCTTAGTTGTTATTTTAAAGGAGGGGAGCCATAGTCCAAATTTAAGCTCTATACCTTTGGCCGGGTGTATCTTAAGTTTTGGTGAGCTTGAAACCATCCAGTCAAATGAATGAGTTTCTATTGGACTATATGTTAGCCTATGGTTCCAGTCAGCGGTATACGGTTGGAAGGGGATATAAGGGAGGCTGCATACTGCATAGTGCATTTCTGAAGAATTCAATAAAGAATGATGAGTATTTTGTAAAGGCATTTGATGTGAACAACGGTATATCTAAAAATATCTGAGTATATTAAATTCACATTATATTACCTTTTATTTTTGTCATATGTAATTTGCTCGTGTAAGGTAGAAATATTCAGTAGTTACTGAGACGTGGAATCTCATCCCATATTAACATTTTTCAGGTGATTATTCTAGTAGAGAGCAAGGGAAGGCACCTATGGAGTGAGCTCTGGAAGCTCTTTTGATCTCCAATAGATTATGTTATGTCATTTTATTTGCCATGAACCTAAGACTTCCGTTTTGTATTAAACTCTGAAATATTTTCTGGAATTTATTCTGCTTATGTATTACGGATTTTATTCGAAATGGTAACATTGTAAAAGGATTTGGATATTGTTGAACTCTTTTGAAGGTATTTTCAATATTTTGACCGAGTTTTTGGTGATGAAAATGAGGTGTTACATCTAATACTTAGAACATGTGTTAATAATTTTTTTTTTTTGGTCTGATGTTGATGATGGCTGATGATTCATCTTATTAGCATAAAAATGGAAAATTATTGCTACTACGTGATAGTATTATGAATGTGTTTCATTTGGAACTTGCAAAAGTCTGTTAGGTTCACACTTCAAATCCATAGAAGGTTTTGATATATATATGGAGCAAAGTAAAGCCTTCTATTCTGACCAACCGTATTCATGTGTCAGACCATCTACTCTAAAACTCTTGGGGTCAATAAGGAGAAACATGGCTTCCATCCTTTATAAAATGACATGAGGTTTAAAGAGACACTGTATTTCAAGGGTCCTCATCCCTTGAATGAGTTTGAAATTCGTATGCCCTTTTAATGTGCCATAAATTTGATTAACCAACTAATGACCGTATAATATCTATTCAAAGTGACATTTTTTATGAGTTAAGAATATCATAATTTATTTTTCAAGCAATGAAGATCAGAGAAAAACTGTGTAACTTCTTTTTAAATATTAAAGTGTAATTTATGCAAAGACATATCAAATTGATGAATCACAATGTTTCTATATACAAATTCATATATAAAAGTAACGTAATACAATCTTATAGCAACAAAAGTTAGTTTAGTTAGAAACGATGCGTCTCATATCTCAGAGTATGTGACAAATCCCTCAGTTCTAACTCCCATAAATTTTTTCACAAAAAACGAAACTCATATAAAAATACATTTTTCTATTTTAAATATTTATAAGTGTTTTTTAAATTTGTAAAAAGAAAGATATATATATATATATATATATGCGCACTAATATCTCTTGCTATAAAAATGAATTACATTGCATTATTTAATATAAGAAGCATAAAATATGCATTTCATTAATATAAAATAAAACAAAATTTTAAAAACATATTTCAATGTAACTTGAGCTTAATCTTTTTTGATAAATTTGCAAAAATGCACATGTGCTTTATTTTCAGAAGTATCCAACACCAAATACTTTTTTTATGTGTAAAAGTAACTATGTGATTATAAAATAGATATAAAAGTTATAGCACTTATTAAATATAAAATGTTGACGGTTAAATGATAGATTTTTGAACAATTATGATGACATGGATACTAGCTTAGCATATTGAAGAAGCATCTAAAAAAACCCTGAACACAGAGCGATGTCGAAGGAGCACCAATGAACTTTAGGGGATTCAAACCTGACTGACTGGTTCTTTTTTTGATTACCATCCTCATGACTACTACCTTTTCTCTTCAAGTTCTTCTCATGAGTCTTTTTTGGCACTTTCAGATTGTATAAACTTTTAAGATCCAATGATCTTTATTTTTTAGGAATTGCAATGCCATGTAAATTCTCTCTTCTACCTTCCATTAACAACTAGCAGTACAGGCACCCAGAACGAAATTTTTTGAATTTCACAATCCATTATACATTTCTGTACATGTTTTACAGATCTGTAACACCAATCTGATGAAAAATCACAAATAATTCCGCAACCAACACGAAGACTAAGGCCATAGACAATGTCCAATGCGCTAGGCAGAAATCATTGAACAGCGCCAGACATGCAAAACACAAAATTACAATACAGCACCAATTTGAGAGGCACTAGAGGTTAGAGAAGAGGATATAAGTTACACAAACAATTTCAGATTCCTAACTGCCTGCATTGAAAATCAAATCAAGTTTGTTCTTCTGCTAATAAATCCCCGTGACTCCTGTTTCCACTCCAATTCAATTTTTCCCCACTTCAAATTAAACTCTCACAATTTGGAGTTCCAGACCCTTCTCAGATCTTTCTTTCCGATATTGAATGGTCCAAGACTTAATCACCACCCATTTTATGCGCTCCACTGTTCTTGTAAGCATCAGCGATTTCACTTTTGGTTCTTCCAAGGAGAGTTGGTACATTCCCTGCCTCGGCCTCGTCCCTGTGAACTTTCAGATCTAAACCCAATCAGAACAGCGAATTCGAGTTCTCGATTTGTTCTAATTCGCTAGGATCTCCGTCTTTGATTCACTGATCCTCGATTTCTACAGAATTAGTGAGATCTTTGTTTTGAGACGATGATGCTTTGCAAGCAGAAGAAGGATCTGAGCGTTTGGAATGCAAGAAAAATGTTCAGTAGCGTGAATGTTCAGGGAAGCACAGGTCTGATCCGATTCGTGGTGAGTGAAGAAACACTTGTAATGTAGGTCATCGCTACCGCCTTGAAGATTTATACTCACATAGGTTGGCTTCCAATTCTGTTTGTGATGTCACGGGTGCTCGTTCAAGTTCAACCTCGCTCTCTAGTTTGACGGCGACGGTGTTTAGCTTTTTTTCCCCCCCCCCCCAATGCTTCTTCAGTCTACCAAGTCAGTTCGTCAAAAAGTTGTCATTTAATGGTAAACGTTTTATATTCAACGGATTGTGACTTTTACGTCTATTTTATAAATATATAGTTATTTTTACATTTAAAAAAAATATTTGATATCTTCTGAAAATAAAATATATTTGTATTTGTATTTCTTTACCTATCTTTTTTTACATAAATGCTTATAAAAAATTGTAAGGTTAATATAATATTTAATTCTTACAAATTAGCCTCATTTTAATTTTCGTGTTTATAATTTTAAACTATAAATTTTAGCCCAACTGACATAATTTCAGTCTAACTCCGCAAACTTTCTGAATTTTAATGCACCCTTGACCGGTTGCAGTGAAGTCCCGGCTGTTTGCCGGTCAATGAAATTTTCCATTACATAAATGTGATAGTTAGATTTTGGAACCTAAAAAGTCTTCATTGTGTTGGATATTTTCCGGCGTGGTCAACGATGTCAGAGATAAAAGGTGAAGCATTTTCTGAGCCACACTCGTCAAACCCGCGCACACTTCTAACCATAACCTTTCCCCTTTCTGCATTTTCATCTCGTTCTTGTTGCTTTTGCATTTCCAAGTTGATTCCATCTTTGCAGACGCACAAGCACAGCGACATTATACATGGCGGGTGCTTTGGTCGGTGGCGCTTTTCTTTCTGCTTTTCTTCAGGTGGCTTTCGATAGGCTGACCTCTCGCCATGTTTTGGACTTCTTCAAAAAACCAAAATTGAACCAGACATTGCTCAATAAGTTGAAGATCGTGCTGTTATCCATCGATGCTATGGTTGACGATGCAGAGCAAAAGCAGATCACTAATCCCAAGGTGAAAGACTGGATTGACTTGGTCAAAGATGCTGCGTTTGATGCCGAGGATGTCTTAGACGAGATTGATTATGAAATGTGCAAACGCAAGCTGGAAGCTGAACAAAAGAGTCAAACCAGTGCTATTGACAAGGTACGAAATTTCTTTAGTGCTCCTGTTAGTTCATTTGAGAAGGAAATTGAATCCAAAATGAGAAGTATCCTTGAAAATCTAGAATATCTTGCATCTCAAAGGGATATATTAAGATTGAATGAACGTGATGGTGGTTCTGGGCTGAGAAGTACGATAGCAAATAGATTGCCAACTACATCCTTAGTGGATGAAGACGCAACATATGGTAGAGATGACGACAAAAACACCATCATTGAATGGCTGCTGTTAGAAAAGTATAGCAGCCAACTATCTGTGATTTCTATCGTAGGTATGGGCGGTCTGGGTAAAACTACTCTTGCCCAACTTGTTTATAATGATAGAAGGGTGATGGGTGAATTCAACCTCAAAGTATGGGTGTGTGTCTCTGATGAGTTTGATGTCCTGAGGGTCACAAGAACGATTTGTGAGGCAATCACTGGTTCTAAGGAAGATACCAATGATTTAAATATGCTTCAAATTAAATTGAAACAACAACTAACTCAAAAGAGATTTCTCCTTATTTTAGACGACGTATGGAATGAAAATTATATGCTATGGGAGGCCTTGCAATCGCCATTCAATCATGGGGCTTTAGGAAGCAAAATTCTTCTAACCACTCGCAGTGGAAAAGTTGCGTCAACCATGCGTTCTACTAGAATACTTCCTTTGAAGCCCTTATCAGAAGGAGATAGTTGGTCATTATTTAGCAGATATGCATTGCATGATGAAAAAGTTCTTTGTTCAAACTCTGACCTTGAAGAAATTGGTAGAAAAATCAGTAAAAAGTGCAAAGGGTTGCCTTTAGCTCTGAAAGCCATCGGGAGTCTCTTATACATAGAAGCATCTCATGAGCAATGGAATGACATTCTGAAAAGTGAGATATGGGAGGAAAAAAGTGACAGCGAGATTCTCCCTGCTTTGAGATTGAGTTATTGCTACCTCCCCTCTCATCTCAAAAGATGCTTTGCTTATTCTTCAATATTTCCCAAAGATTATGATTTTGATAAGGAGCATTTAATTCAGCTGTGGATGGCAGAAAATTTTCTGACATGTGCTCATCAAAGCAAAGATGCGAGAGAAGTAGGAGAACAATTCTTTCATGAGCTATTGTTGAGGTCACTTTTTCAACGATCACTCGTAGATGAAACATGTTTTGTCATGCATGATCTTATTAATGATATGGCAAAAGTTGAATATGGAAAGTTTTGCCATAGGTTGGGGGTAGATGATGTACATAATTTGACCAAAATGACCCGCCATATTTCATTTTTGAAAAATAATGTTCTTACAGCCAAACGATTTGAGGTTATATACCAGGCTGATAAAATGCGCACATTTTTGCCTCTATCTATGCAAGGTCTTAGAAGTACAAGACATATCTCTATTCACTTTATATCAAGCAATATTATTTACAATTTGGCATCCAAGTTTAGTTGCATGCGAGTTTTGTCTTTGGGTGATCATTTTATGGTGCATTTGCCTGAATCAATAGGAAATCTCAGACATCTACGTTATTTGGATTTATCGGGAACTAAAATAAGGAAATTGCCTGATTCAATATGTCAACTTTATCTCTTGCAAACGCTAAAGTTGTGGCGTTGTCGTCTTTTGGAAAGGTTGCCAATGAATTTCCATGAACTCATGAATCTTCGACACCTCGATTTCCGTGAAACTCAGGTGAGAGAGATGCCAAAGCAATTGGATAAATTGAAAAGACTTCAAGTGCTGTCATCATTCATTATAGACAAATCTGGAGAGACTAGCCTCAAACTTTTAGAAGGACTTAATCTTCATGGATCAATTTCCATCTCAGAATTGCAGAATTTAGTTTCTCCCTCAGTTGCTTTAGCAGTCAATTTGAGAAGCAAGATACACCTTAAGGAGTTAACATTAGAATGGTACATTGACAATAAAAAATCACAACATGATAAGGATGTGCTGGAGAGTTTCCAACCTCATCAAAATTTGGAAAAGCTATCAATTGGCAACTATGGTGGTATCGAGTTTCCAAATTGGCTTGCAGATCATTCATTGTCCAATATAGTTGCCCTCGAGCTAAGGAATTGCAAATACTGTATTTCCTTGCCATCAGTTGGCCTCTTTCCATCTCTCAAGTCACTGTCAATTATAGGGTTTCATAGTATAGTAGCTATTGGTCCCGAATTTCGTGGAAATAGCTCTAATGCTTCATCCCTGGAAATCTTGAGGTTTGGAGATATGAAGGGATGGAAGGAATGGATATGTGAAAATATTTCTCTTACTTTCCCTCATCTTCAAGAGTTGAGTATAGAAAATTGTCCCAAATTGAAAGGGCAACTTCCTCAACAACTTCCTTCTCTAAGGATGCTAGTAATTTGCAGTTGTAAGCAGCTGTTGGCTTCAGTTCCATGGGCCCCATCTCCAGATAAATTGGTTCTTAGAGATTGCGGAAATGAGCAGTTGGAAAGTCTCCCATCAACTCTAAAAGTCCTTGACATTTCTGGAGGCTTTGATAAATTATTAGCAGTTGACAAAATTGGGGATATGATTGCCAATTGTAGCCTTGAAGAGTTGAAGTTTTCCGATTGTCCCCAGTTGGAATTCCCACGGTGCTATTGTCATAACTTCATTCTTGAAATGGAGATAAGAGGAAGCTGTGACTCTCTTAAGTCCTTTCCACTGGATTTATTTCCAAACCTTCAATCATTGAAGTTGACTGACTGTAATAATCTTGAAATGATAACTATTTCAGAGGGGCACCATTATTCTCTTTCAACTTTGTACATACAAAAGTGTTCCAAATTTGTATATTTTCCTGAAGGAGGGTTTTTGGCGCCCAAACTAGTATTGTGTTGCATTGAAGAATTGAAGAATTTGAAATTGCTACCAGAGAAGATGCAGATTCTCTTTCCCTCTCTGACATATCTGTTAATAAAATGCTGCCCACAAGCGGAATCATTTTCAGAGGGAGGTTTCCCATCAAATCTCAAATATCTTGATGTCTTGGAGTGCCCAAAACTCGTGGCCTCTCTAATGGGATGGCATTTGAGGAGCCTTACTTCACTACAACACTTAGGGATTGGAGATGCAGTTGATGAGTCTCTTCCTGATATTGGACTACTTCCACCTACTCTTACTTCCCTTATGATCTATAACTGTCCAAATCTTAGATCACTGCAACACAAAGGTCTTTGCCACTTATCCTCTTTGGAATTCTTGAGATTGGTTGACTGTCCTAAACTCCAATACTTCCCAAAGGAAGGCTTGCCCAGTTCCCTTTGTCAACTACTGATTATGCGTTGTCCCTTGCTCAGAAGGCAGATACAAAAACACAAAGGAAAATATTGGGCAAAGATTTCTCACATCCCTTTTGTTAGCTTTGATGATTATATGACTCTAACTTTTGGTGAGCTTCTCACTGATGAGAGCGTTAGTTTTCGTGCTATCCATTCACTCATTAGGTATATACTTACTCCCTTTTTTATTTTTGAATTTCACATCAAGAACGAATTTTTCTTTCTTGTGGCTATATTTGTTATAGATCGAAAGATTTGTTTGATCATTAAAACTTCAGATAATAAAAACTATAAGCTTTGTTTGTTTGTTGCACAAGTGCTGCACATCATAGTGCCGCCAAGCAATCCTACAAACGGGGTGGAGTTGTGGACAAAGATTCATAATTCATAAGTAACTCATTAATGATTCATAATAAAAGAGCTTGTTCGTAGTGTGGCAAATGATTCATAATTCATAAATAACTCTTGTTATAGATTTCAAATAATATACTCTCCCTCATCCTTAATACAAAAGTTTGTTCATAGTGTAAATTGCACTACGAAGGAGATATCACGTTAAGGACTTGAGATAGTATTTTGTTTGACTAAGATTTAATGTAATATATTGTTTCCCATAATTTCATGTACCAATAATAGCTTGGATTACCCCAAATGAATATCATTTCTTAATATGAGCAACTTCTCTTTCGTTTGTTATATTATAAATCTAATCTGACATTAGTTGGTTTGATTCTTTGCACTAAAAGGAAAAAGTCATTCTAAAGTTTGATGAGAAAGAAATAATATCATTTTCTTATTCCATATATAATCTTGTTCAGTGATGATATGAAGATATATAATCTTGTTCAGTGATGATATGAAGTCTTTTTAGTCATTACATATCATGAATTTTTGTCAGCTAGACTTAGTTTAACTCAACTTTGTCATAATAGTCTTACTTATTTTGTTGGAATTTTTGAAACCATAAAAACGTGTCTTTATTTTTGCATCTGTTTATTTATAGATTTACTTCTTTATTTGAATTTTTCATTATTGTAGATACTAGTGATAGCTAAGCTGCATAAAAATGACTCTTCAAACAAGAAGCTCCTTTTTTGCCTGTCATACACTTCAAATTCTAATTAGGAAACAAATGGTCCCATATCATGCATTAGAGAAGAACTTAGATTTAAAGTTAAATAGAAAGAAATAATATGATTTAATGATTATCTTGCTGTTTTAAAATATGACATTTTCTTAATTTTACTAAAAGCAGATACGAATGCAATTCTAATTCTGGTTACAATCTAAGAACAATTTTATATTTCTCAAAGAGATTTAGTCCTTACATATTATGAATTCTTTTTTAGCAAACTTAAATTATCTCAACTATTTAATAAGAAAGAGTGATTATGATGTGGTTCATGAGCTTTGGCTGATGAAATTGGCCCAAATTAACTATGCTTCCGTTGCTGTTGATTTTGACAGTTGAGACAAGTAAGTTTAGTGGTGCAACAACTCCAGAGTCTGATCTGACCAGACTCTAGCGTGTAGAGCATGTTCTTTTTCAGGTTACATTGATCTTTTACTTGCTCATTACCAATTGTGCTTCAAACAAACTATCTATCATAAAGAAGGCCTAACACAGCTTTTTAGATGTTCATATTAACAGACCATTGCCTCAAAGGGAGCATTTGATGATTGGATCAACCACAAATTATACCAGCTTCACAAAGGTACACATAATATTAGTATTTTCTCAGTTCAAATCGTTTAGTCATGTATTTTCTTATTTTTCTTTCGGCTCATCCCAAAGAGATGGCCATGCCCAATATACATACATACTAATACTGTTAGAGAATCAAAGCATAAGTTTTTTCTTGCATTTCTCTGCATTCCAGATCTTTCAAATAGGTATGTTTATTTTAATGTTCCAGATCTCCCTCCCTCCCTCTCTGTATTTCAGTAACAACATATGTCAGGACTAATTAAAGTAATTAGATCTATTTATTTTGCCTCCAAATCTCATAATGCATAGTTATACTTTCATATGTTGAAAATTAATAATAATAATTAAATAATGTTTGACAATGTACTTATTAACGTGCCCCGAGCTCTCTGCCTAAGCCCGTCCCAAAAACAAGAGACCATTTATTTTATATACTTGTTTATCATACATGATGGGTTAAAACTTGAAACCTAGCAGGCTACGGAAATGATGAAGGTGACAACAGGATCTCCATTTTCATTGAACACAGGCTACCCCAATTATTTTGATGCTTTCATAGGGAAAAAAAAAATCTTATTAACCTTTACAAGAAGACCTCAACATACAAGAAAGGACAATCAATCAAGTTGTGCCCTACCTTCTCTTTCTTATTTCTCTTATCTTCATGGTAATAATTGTTGCCTCGCAGAAGAGAGTATAAATAGATTTTTTTTAAGAAAAAAATAAATATAGACTCCTTTTCTGCTGTATATATATGTTCACACTCACACCATGTCTTGTTTCGTAGTTGTGAGGTTCCAGAGCAAGGGAAATCGGTGTATTATTATTTATGTATCACTGCCATATAGTTACACTTAATAAATACTGTATCCACATCTGTACAAATTCTACTACTAATGGTTGCAACTACTTTTAACTATAGATAACTACTTCTGTCGTATACTCTACAATAGTTTTGGTCTTGTTATGGAAGTGAAGAAATTAGATCTTCTACATTACTTGGAGTTTAGGAAATAAGTCACGGTGATGTAGTGTGAATGTGTGATTTGTGTAATCAACCTCACTTTCAATAAGACTTGTTGCTGCTTCTTGCAACTGGTGAACAATAGCTTATTATAAATATTTTTGTTTGATATTGATGATGATTGATGATTCATCTTATTAGCATGGAGAAGAATGGAGAATTGTTGCTACCCCATCTGATTCTTGAAAAATGATAGGTTTTTTTTTTTTTTTTTGGGTATCCTACCTGGTTCACCGGAACCTTCAGTTCCGACTAATTCGGATTTTGCCCCCACATTGAGCCCATGGTTGTGTGGAAGAGCTCCCAATGCCATTTTTTCCTATTCTCACGCCTGGAAACGAAGACGTGGTTAAGGGAGAACAAGTACTTTTCCATTTGCTCTCAATGATTGTTGGTAAAATAATAGCGTTATGAATATGATTCATTTAATATTCATTTGGAACTTGGAAAACCCATAGTTAGGTTCACACTTCAAATCCATAGAAGGTTTTGATGCACACATATTGGAAGATCAAAGTTTGACACAAGGTGTAACACCCCCGATTTCTAACGGTTTTAATAACAAAAATTTGAATAATTTCTATAAATAAAACTAATAAATTTCGAAATAACAATCTTGGGGAGTGCTACCGCCACGCTTGTAGTAGACAAGTGCAAGGCTACTTATTACAATAATTTAAAGAAAAAAACTTAAGCAAAAATGTGTTTTAGTCAAAATAAAAATAAAATAAAATAAACTAGCTAGCATTCTAATTGTTCTTCCTCACTTATCACTGCTAGCCCCAGCGACCCCAACTTGAGACCTGTTTCAATGAAAATCTGCTCCCCCGAAGGATCGTCGCAGCCCATGAGCACACACACATCAGCAAACGCTAGTAATCCTAATAGTTAAAGATAACACAAAATAATAACAATAGTAACCGATAAACAAATAAATAATTAAATTAATTACATATGATGGGGGAAAATACCATATATATATATATATACATATATTTTTAAAATCCACAAAATCAATTTCTCATACTCAACATAGTTGTACTTTATCATTGACTCAAATATTATTATTTATTATCTTTTAAAAATTTCTTTAGACCCGGGAAACCCTGCCAGTCTATTTAGTTTAGTGGGAAGAGAACCATGGTAAACCCGGGAAACCCTGCCAGTTTACCCTGTGACCCGGAAAATCCTGCCAGCCACAATCAATCAAATTGGCCATCAAGTATATCAAGTATTTCTTCCTAGTGTGCACACCTCTTCCCAAAGTTGCTACTAGTGTCCCGGGAAACCCTGCCAGACACCACTTTGGGAAGAACGGATATCTCAATTTTCTCATCACATAATTTTTCGAGGCATAAAGCCTAAGGTTGTGTTCATCACTTTGGGGGTACCATCCCAAAGCTATCCTCCCACTATTAAAATGTTTTAAAAGACACACATATTCAACTCCTAAATTATTTTTATTTCTTACTTATCTTTTATATTTTTTTATATTTTTTTTCTAAATATAAATATAAGGATATTTTAATCTAAAATCTGTTCCTGACTTATTTTATTGCATAGTAGGTATTATATGAAGAAAAAGAAAATCAATTAACAAATAAGTAATTGAATAAAAGGGACATAAGCAGTTATATTAAAATTTAAAGAGAATATTATGCAGTGAAACGATGCATTGACAATTAATCACCGAAGGAAAATTGACGCACAGAAAAAAATCAATGCACAGGCGAGGCAATATTGATCAATGGAGAAAGAATTAAAAAAAACGTACAGGTATCATTCCAATTGAAGCATGCAAGCCAATATTAGTTGGATCAATCAATAAAGAAACGCAGACAATTATATAGTGGTATAACACGCAGATCGAGGCGAGACAGTTTCTTGCATTATAAATATATATATATATATATACCTATGGACATCAAAAACAAATTGTTTCTAAAACCTAAGGATTAAATTACTTATCAAGATCTAAGATTACCCTAAGACTTATGGGGAATTAGGATTACAAAATTTACATAAATCTAATCCTACTCATGGGGATTAGGATTACCTGGTCTCCGTGTTTGCTAACTTCCTAGAAGAACGAGCAGAGAAAAGTATCGGGTGTTGTGGAATAATTTGAGGGAGAGAAATTAATCTGAATAATCTTAATCTCTAAATCAAAGAGAATACATACGGGTCTTTATATAGGCAAACCTAGAGCTAATCCTAGAATCTAATAAAATCTAATCAAATCAAAATAAATCAAAACGGTTAAGATATAATATCCTAAGACATAATATATCTATATATAACCTTAAGATATGATATAATGTATCTATATCTAGTATAATAATAAGATAGTGGTTTAATAAATAATGCATAGAATTCCCACAATAATCTGATATAACTAACTCCTAGAATCTAGGATCTAATCTTAACCAATCTAATAATATTATTTACAAAATAATATGATTACAACATTATTAATCAATTAATTTTTTTATTATTATTTTATTAGTATTATTTTAATTTATCGTTATCATTTCTATTTCTATTATTATTATTATTATCATTAAAAATCCGGGATATTACACAAGGAAAATGTAAAAAGCTTTATATTTTGGGTTGCCGTATTCAGAAGTAAGACCATCTCCTCTAAAACTCTTGGGGAAATAAGAAGAAGAAACATATCTTGCATCTTCATAAAGATGACTTGACGTTTAAAAAAATAAACACTGTATTTTGGTTGTCCTCATCTCTTGGATGAGTTTGAAAGTCGTAATCCGTTTTGAGGTGCTATGAATTTGATTAACCATCTAATAACTCCGCAGTATTTATTCAATGTAACATTATCCATTAGTTAAGAATATTATTTCTTATTTTTCAAGCAAGAGAGAGATCAGAGAATGTATAAATTATGAAAAAAAAACATCTAATTAAATCATAATATTTCTATATACAAATTCATATATAAACGTAATGTAATACTTCCTCAGTTCATTTTTGTAAGGAACAATCATAAAAAAGACAAGAGGGAGTTATTGTTACAAATAATAAAAGTTGGTATAGTTGGGAAGGATGTGACAAATTCTTGAGATTTCACTTGCCTAAATCTTTTTTCATAAAACAACTATGTTAATATAATAATGAATATTTTTATATTTTTAACTATTTATAATTATTCTTTAAATTTGTCAAAAATGATGTATGAATGTACACTAATATCTCGTTATAAAAATGAACTACAATTTCATTATTTCTTAACCACAATGTCTTTATATTTATCTTATAAATTTGTATTTATATTTAAAATTTATTTTATATAATTAGCATAAAATATGCATTTCATCATTATTAATTAAAAGAATTTAAAAACATATTTCTGTAAAATTTGAGCTTGGTTTTCTCACACAGGTGTTTTTAGTAAAAATATATAAGTGCAGAGGACAATGAGAACAACAATAATTAATGGCCACTTGGGTAAGTTTGACATGACGGTTTGTAAGTAAAAACGGCCAGACCACAATTATTCAAGTCCATTGCATTTGAGATAGCGGTGAGAAAAATAATTTATTTATAATATGACTTGTGAAAAAGTGAGATGAAGTAAAAATTAGATTGTGCCAGTGCCTTAGTAGCGTGGTGGTATGGGAGCCAGTATTAACTGGCCTCCCTCCCCCGTTTCCAAGGTTCGAACCCTGCCCCCTCCCTTACCATAATGTATCAAAAAAAAAATTAGATTGTAAAATATAATTTATGTTTGAATTGGTGGTAGTATAAATAGTTTTCTTAAAATTGAAATTTGTTTGGAATGACAGCAGTGTTAGTGACTTTTGAGATAATTATAAGAGAAAAATTAAAATTACCCAAAAAAAAAATGCTAACTTACAAAATTACATATTCTTCCACATTCTAAAAATGCTTTCTATAATAAAAAGTAGGGTAAAGGAGCAAAAATACACATGTGCTTTACCTTTAGAAGTGCCCACGACCATATGTTTTTTTTTTTTTTTGAGCAAAAATATACATGAACTTACGTAAGTAAAGCAAATATACCTGTCAAAAGAGGGTAATTGCTGTTATTTTTTTAGTGGGCCCCACCCTATTAAGAAAACAAAAAATTCTAAGATTTTTGAATTTCCCTTACTACCCCTTCACTCCATGCATCTCTCCTCTCCTTCGTCCCTTCACTCCATCTGAATCAATCATCAATTGCCTCTTCGTAGTCTGTCTCCAGTTTCTTTTTTCACCAACATCATTCTCTTTACTGCGTCACCCACTCACCCCCTCTTGAATTGACCTCTCACAATTGCCTACTCTCTCTCTCTTCTCCATTTGCACTCCTTTGCTTGCAAATTTCGGGGCACCAAAAATTTCCTAGCTTTGCCGGGCAAGTCGTTTCTTCTCGCCTTTTGTGACCATTTTCATTTGAAATTTGCACGGAATGAGAGAAAAGTTGTAAAACACATCTAGCACCTCAATTGTTTCGATTCCGTCTTGTGTTAACATGCTTGAGATTTTGAATTTGGATGTGCGTTTCGTCTACTTGAGATTAGAAGTTCAAAATAATTGTCAATTTTTCTTTTGGAATAACATTTGATTATGCTGGGTGAACAAAAAAATTTCTTACATGCATCCCGATGGTTATTTACAGACTTTCACCATTACTGCCTTACTCATCACCTTAACAGAAAAATCTGACGAAGTGCCGTCACAAAGCATTAAAGAAGCAAACCTATTATCGCATCGGAAAATAAAGCTCGCTTAAAACATATGTTGTTACCCATCGGAAAAAAACATATGTTGTGTGTGTATGTGATAGAAACCATGTCCTTTTGTTAATTGAAAGACAGAACTAGAGGAACATTCATTTTGAATTCTGACGAGTTCTTAAAGATTCAATAATCGCATCTGATTACTTTCACTCAGAAATAAAATTAAATAGAAACTTTAGCTGAAGCGCAAATGAAATATCGCTTCTAGTATAGGCAGTATGTTTTTAAAAAAACATACTTATATTTCAAAAGATACATCTAAAGTGACAATTACAACTGAAATAAAATAAACAAGAACAATTACAACTGAAATAAATAACCAGAACATGAACAACAAATAAAACATTACAAACCAAATGAAAGAGAAACTAATAACCAAAATTACTGAAGAGGTAGATCAGAAACTGGATTGGCAAAGTGAGGAAAAAGGGAAGTAAATACCAGAGACCAGATGTGTGGGGCCCCTTAGGCATCACACACTCCCTCTAATCATTAAAAATATTTACTTGGAGAAAAAGAAAGAAAAGTCAGTGTAAAAGTCAAACTGCAAGTTCCACATTCGGAGAACAGGGGCAAAATGGGAATAAATAGGAAAAAATTGGTTTGGGCAGGTATGTGGGCCCAAAATGGTGCCACATGTGTCCATATGAGCAGACAAAAAAGTGGGGAAAAAGTTAGTAATTATTAAAAAGTTCTGGGCCATAATTGCAATTTTCAAAAGTTTTGAGCCAAAACAAGTAATTTGCCCCAAAAGCATAGAAACATCCAGATATTTTTGGAGTGTGATGCGCCACTTGGAAGCAGCTGGAGGACTCTAGAAAATTCTATATTTTCTTGGGAAATAAGTCAAGAAAAGTAAATCCTAATTATTACACAAAAGCCAAAAATTTACGCCAGTTAATTCCAAATTCACTGGATCAAATTTACCTGTATTAAAAAGGTAATTTCTTCTTCTTCTCACCCTTGGAGCACGAAATTTCCAGAGAAAAGAAGAAGCTCCAGCCAGCTATCTCATCTCAAGCTTCAAGACCAAAATCCCAAGTTCATCCACCGTTCTTCCGATTCTAGGTCACACCGACAACTTCATCTTCTTAAGTTATTGCTTAAATATTTTCATGCAAAAGGCTGGTGCTTGGTGTTAGGGTTGGATTTTTACACTTTTAAGGTCACCAATGGCTCTGGAATGAGTTTTTGTATAGGGTAGGGTCATGGATTAAGTTGCTGAAGTAAAAAATACCGAAAACACTAAGTTTAGGTTGTTGCCAGTTTCAGGGGAATCTGGGCAGCGAATCTTCTAACGCGTTTTTAAGGGTGTAAATGAACTTTTTTTGAGATAAAATTCTATATGTGAAAACTAGACATCTGGGGCATGAATATACATATATAATATGATAAGTTTGGATAAGATTTACTAGGTGAAATAAATGGTTGAAAAAGAGGCTAGGACCAGTGATGCGAATCTGGACCATAGGAGAGAAAATTAGCAACACTCCAAAATATTTGTACTTTCAGGGTCTAAGTATATTTTTCCTGTAAAATAGACTTCTCAACAGTTCGAATGGCGCTGGTTTTATACAAATATGATTTTTTTGGAATTTATGAAAAATCCCTGAAGTTGGGATAGAAACAGTAAACTTCTGGAAATTTCATGCTAAGCTCGGATTCCTTTAGGAAAATGCAAGGGCATTTTTGTAAATACTGAAAATGGTGTATTATAACATTTTTAGGTCAGGGGTATTTTTGGAAAGACCGCCGAGCATAGAAATAATGAAAGCAGTATCCCCCACACCTGGTAGTAACTTCTTTACTCCGGCATTTTTTATGTGTTTGCTGTATGTATTTGCTTGCCATATGTGTGTTTTTGTATTGTTAGCCAAATATGCATGCAGATCATGTTTGTGGTTGTGTCCCTAGCGCTGAGGGTGCCTGCCGGGGTCTGCCTACGTGGCGACTCTGTGGAGACGGGCTTGTGATTCCGATAATTCTGGCCCTGCCTTGGTAGGGTGGCTCGAAGGTGCGAAGACGTGTGATAGTGTATGTTTCTGTTTGCATATTGTGGTATATTTCGCATACTATTCCGCATTCGTATACATACATGGTTGCATACATACACATTACACATTTAGTGCATGAGTATTGATGGTTACTCTGGGAACCATTGTCGTACCCCAGACTCTTTGTAGACACAAGGAGACGTGCCTGAAGTAAGGATCCTTTTTGGAAAGGTAAGGCGCTACGGTGCAGATGAAGAATAGGGAATGCCCTATTGAATTTTTGTACTTACTGTACATATTTGGTATTTATTTTGGATGACTGTACCCTTAACCCTTCGGGGACTTGTATTTTCTATTGCTTTTGCTTTTACCAGTATAATAGATTGTCCAAACCGGTTAAATGTTCTGTTGCGCTCACTCTGATATAAGTTAAATGGAACAAATAATGAAGGAAAGGTAACTAAGTAAAGGAATCCCTCTAACCCACCACCTGAAAGGGCGAGGCCGGTGGGGGTGTAACATGCTTCAATTAAGCTTCTATTTGTTGGATTTTGGGCTTGAAATAGGAGAAAAGTTACTAACTTGTTTATAAATGGGTTAAGGTGCATTTTTGCCCTTAAAGTATGCACCCAGGAGCAATTTTGCCCCTGAAGTTTTCGGCGTAGCAATGTTGCCTCTGAAGTTTAAAAACGGAGCAATGTTGCCCCTCCGTTAAAAACCCTAACGGTCAACTAACGGTACCGTTAGTTGACCATTAAGGTTTTTAACGGAGGGGCAACATTGCTCCGTTTTTAAACTTCAGGAGCAAAATTGCTACTTTTTTTTAGAGCAATGTTACCCCTGAAGTTTAAAAACGGAGCAATACTGCCCTTTCGTTAAAAACCCTAACGTTAACCGTTAGATGACTTCCAGTGCAGCAGATGGCAGTGGATGCTTACCGAAAAGGAGGTAAGCCAACTCCTAAAACTATAAGGTACAACATTAAAATAAGAACAAAGTATAACTCCCATTAGAATGCTACTTGGTCGTTTTGAGAGATAAAAGCTGAAACGTATTAAAGGGAGAATTTCAGTTAGCCCTAAGGATATGACATAATTTTAGTCTGGCTCTGAAAGGTTTTTTGATACTTTACTGCACCCTCTTATGTTAAAATAAAATTAAGTTTATGGTAAAAAGATAATGATGCCTTTATTTTATTTGTCTTGTAAATGCTCATATGTATCTTGTGGATTTTTTATATTTGTCTTAAAAATAATCAAAATATTTTTAATTCCCTAAGTTCTTTTAGATTCTTTTATTTCTCCTGGATTTTGGGCTTGAAATAGGAGAAAAGTTACTAACTTGTTTATAAATGGGTTAAGGTGCATTTTTGCCCTTAAAGTATGCACCCAGGAGCAATTTTGCCCCTGAAGTTTTCGGCGTAGCAATGTTGCCTCTGAAGTTTAAAAACGGAGCAATGTTGCCCCTCCGTTAAAAACCCTAACGGTCAACTAACGGTACCGTTAGTTGACCATTAAGGTTTTTAACGGAGGGGCAACATTGCTCCGTTTTTAAACTTCAGGAGCAAAATTGCTACTTTTTTTAGAGCAATGTTACCCCTGAAGTTTAAAAACGGAGCAATACTGCCCTTTCGTTAAAAACCCTAACGTTAACCGTTAGATGACTTCCAGTGCAGCAGATGGCAGTGGATGCTTACCGAAAAGGAGGTAAGCCAACTCCTAAAACTATAAGGTACAACATTAAAATAAGAACAAAGTATAACTCCCATTAGAATGCTACTTGGTCGTTTTGAGAGATAAAAGCTGAAACGTATTAAAGGGAGAATTTCAGTTAGCCCTAAGGATATGACATAATTTTAGTCTGGCTCTGAAAGGTTTTTTGATACTTTACTGCACCCTCTTATGTTAAAATAAAATTAAGTTTATGGTAAAAAGATAATGATGCCTTTATTTTATTTGTCTTGTAAATGCTCATATGTATCTTGTGGATTTTTTATATTTGTCTTAAAAATAATCAAAATATTTTTAATTCCCTAAGTTCTTTTAGATTCTTTTATTTCTCTTGTAAATATGTTTATTTATCTTATAAATGCTATAATTTATCCTATAAATTTTCAGTAAACGACTAAAATAATTTTAATTCCCAGTATTCTTTCAAATCCTTTTCCTTTATTTATCTGGTAAACGGTCCTGTGAAAGAAGCAAAAGAAAGGCATCATTAGGTCAATGAACAAGCTAAAAAGTCTTCATTGTGTTGGATATTTTCTGGCGTGGACGATGATGTGAGAGATAAAAGCTGAACGCATTTTCAAAGCCACACTCGCCAAACCCACGCACACTTCTTACAATAACCTTTCCCACTCCAGCATTTTCATCTCGTTCTTGTTGGTGTTGCATTCCCAAGTTTATTACATCTCTGCAGACGCACAAGCACAACGACTTTATACATGGCGGGCGCTTTGGTCGGTGGGGCTTTTCTGTCTGCTTTTCTTCAGGTGGCTTTCGATAGGCTGGCTTCTCGCCATGTTTTGGACTTCTTCAAAAAACCAAAATTGAACCAGACATTGCTCAGTAACTTGAAGATCGTGCTGTTATCCATTGATGCTGTGGTTGACGATGCAGAGCAAAAGCAGATCACTAATCCCAAGGTAAAAGACTGGATTGGCATGGTCAAAGATGCTGTGTTCGATGCCGAGGATGTCTTAGATGAGATTGATTATGAAATGTGCAAACGCAAGCTGGAAGCTGAACAAAAGAGTCAAACCAGTGCTATTGGCAAGGTACGAAACTTCTTTAGTGCTCCGCTTAATTCATTTGAGAAGGAAATCGAATCCAAAATGAGAAGTGTCCTTGAAAATCTAGAATATCTTGCGTCTCAAAGGGATATATTAAGATTGAATGAACGTGATGGTGGTTCTGGGATGAGAAGTGCGATACCAAATAGATTGCCAACTACATCTTTAGTGGATGAAGATGCAACATATGGTAGAGATGACGACAAAAACATCATCATTGAATGGCTGCTGTCAGAAAAGTATAACAGCCAACTATCTGTGGTTTCTATTGTAGGTATGGGCGGTCTGGGTAAAACTACTCTTGCCCAACTTGTTTATAATGATAGAAGGGTGATGGATGAGTTCAACCTCAAAGTATGGGTGTGTGTCTCTGATGAGTTTGATGTCTTAAGGGTAACAAGAACGATTTATGAGGCAATCACTGGTTCTAAGGAATATACCGATGATTTAAATATGCTTCAAATTAAATTGAAACAACAACTAACTCAGAAGAGATTTCTGTTTGTTTTAGACGACGTTTGGAATGAAAATTATATGCTATGGGAGGCCTTGCAATCTCCATTCAATCATGGGGCTTTAGGAAGCAAAATTCTTTTAACTACTCGCAGTGGAAAAGTTGCTTCAACCATGCGTTCTACAAGAATACTTCATTTGAAGCCCTTATTAGAAGGAGATAGTTGGTCATTATTTAGCAGATATGCATTGCATGATGAAAAAGTTCTTTGTTCAAACTCTGACCTTGAAGAAATTGGAAGAAAAATCAGTAAAAAGTGTAAAGGGTTGCCTTTAGCTTTGAAAGCCATCGGGAGTCTTTTATACACAGAAGTATCTCATGAGCAATGGAATGACATTCTGAAAAGTGAGATATGGGAGGAAAAAAGTGACAGCGAGATTCTCCCTGCTTTGAGATTGAGTTATTGCTACCTCCCCTCTCATCTCAAACAATGCTTTGCTTATTCTTCGATATTTCCCAAAGATTATGATTTTGATAAGGAGCATTTAATTCAGTTGTGGATGGCAGAAAATTTTCTAACATGTGCTCATCAAAGCAAAGATGCGAGAGAAGTAGGAGAACAATTCTTTCATGAGCTATTGTTGAGGTCACTTTTCCAACGATCAACTGCAGATGAAACATGTTTTGTCATGCATGATCTTATTAATGATATGGCAAAAGTTGAATGTGGGAAGTTTTGCCATAGGATGGAGGTAGATGATGTACATAATTTGACCAAAATGACCCGCCATATTTCATTTTTTAGAAATAATGTTGATACGTTTCAACGTTTTGAGGTCATGAATCAAGCTAATAAACTACGCACATTCTTGCCTCTATCTTTGCCGGGTCATAGAAGTACAAGCAATACATCTATTCTTCACTTTATATCCGCCAAGATCTTTCAGAATTTGTCATCCAAGTTTAGTTGCATGCGAGTTTTATCTTTGTGTGATCATTTGATCTTTGAGTTGCCTGAATCAATAGGAAGTCTCAAACATCTACGTTATTTGGACTTATCAAGAACTAAAATAAAGGATTTGCCTGATTCAGTATGTCAACTTCATCTTCTGCAAACACTAAAGTTGTGGCAATGTCGTCTTTTGGAAAAGTTGCCAATGTATTTCCACAAACTCGTAAATCTTCGTCACCTCGATTTTCGCGAAACTCAGGTGAGAGAGATGCCACAGCAATTGGATAAATTGAAAAAACTTCAAGTTCTGTCATCATTCATTATAGACAAATCTAGAGAGGCCAACCTCAAACTTTTAGAAGGACTTAATCTTCATGGATCAATTTGCATCTCGGAATTGCAGAATCTAGTTTCTCCCTCAGTTGCTTCAGCAGTCAATTTGAGAAGCAAGATACACCTTAAGGAGTTAACATTAGAATGGTGCATTGACAATAAAAAATCACAACATGACAAGGATGTGCTGCAGAGTTTCCAACCTCACCTAAATATGAAAAAGCTATCAATTGGCAATTATGGAGGTACCGAGTTTCCAAATTGGCTTGCAGATCATTCTTTGTCCAATTTAGTGTCCCTAGAGCTAAGGAGTTGCAAATACTGTATATCCTTGCCATCACTTGGCCTCTTTCCATCTCTCAAGTCACTATCAATTTTTGGGTTTCAGAGTGTCGTAGCTGTTGGTCCAGAATTTTGTGGAAATAGCTCAAATGCTACATCCCTAGAAATCTTGAGGTTAGGAGATATGAATGGCTTGGAGGAATGGAAATGTGAAAATATGACACTTACTTTCCCTCATCTTCGAGAGTTGAGTATAGAGAATTGTCCCAAATTGAAAGGGCAACTTCCTCGACAACTTCCTTCTCTAAGGACACTAGTAATTTGCAATTGTGGGAAGCTTTTGTATTCAATTCCATGGGCTCCATCTCTAGATAGATTGGTTCTTAGAGATTGCGGAAATGAGCAGTTGGATAGTCTTCCATCAACTCTAAGAGTCCTTGACATTTCTGGATGCTTTGAAGATTTATTGTCAGTTGACAAAATTGGGAATATAATTGCCAATTGTAGCCTTGAAGAGTTGAAGTTTTCCGATTGCCCCCACCTAGAATTCCCACTGTGCCGTGGTCATAACTTCATTCTTGAAATGGAGATAAGAGGAAGCTGTGACTCTCTAAAGTATTTTCCACTAGATTTATTCCCAAAGCTTCAGTCATTGAAGTTGATTGACTGTAATAATCTTGAAATGATATCTGTTTCTGTGGGGCACCATTATTCTCTTACAAGCTTGTTCATCCGGAATTGTCCTAAGTTTGTATATTTTCCTGAAGGAGGATTTTTGGCCCCGGGATTAATATTGTGTTGCATTGAAGAGTTGAAGAATTTGAAATCACTACCGGAGAATATGTGCATTCTCTTTCCCTCCCTCACATATCTGGTAATAAAATGCTGCCCACAAGTGGAATCATTTCCAGAGGGAGGTTTCCCATCAGGTCTTATGTTTCTTGATGTCTTGGAATGCCCGAAACTCTTAACCTCTCGAATGGAATGGAATCTGGGTAGCCTTACTTCTCTACAATACTTAGGGATTGGAGGTGTGGATGACAAGTCTCTTCCTGATATCGGACTACTTCCACCTACTCTCATTTGCCTTGTGGTCCATAACTGCCCAAATCTTACATCATTGGAATGCAAAGGTCTTTGCCACCTATCCTCTTTGGAAAGCTTGATATTTCTTGTCTGTCCTAAACTCCAATACTTTCCAAAGGAGGGGTTGCCTAGTTCCCTTTGTCAACTTCGGATCAGGGGCTGCCCCTTGCTCAAAAAGCGGATCCAAAAACAAAAAGGAAAACATTGGGCAAAGATTTCTCACATCCCTTTGGTTATCTTTGAAGATCATGTAGTATCTTTAAGTGAGATTCTCAAAAGTGAGAACACCAGTGTCCGTACTTTCCATTCATCCAATAGGTATATATTTCCCTCATTAAATGTCAAATCGTGAACATATTTTTTATTCTCTTGGCCATGTGGTTTATATTGAAAGATTTGCTTGATTATTTGAATTTCAAAGCATGAAAACTTAAAGCTTTACTTTTTTGTTGCTGAGTGCTGCACATCATAGTGTTGCCCAGCATTCCACAAACCCACCTCCCTGTGTGGGGTGTTTCGTACAAGCATCACCCAAAAAGTAGATGTAGGTTCTTGCATTGGACAAATATGGCATTTTTTAATTTTATGAAAAGCAGACAAAAAAAAAAAAAAAGCTTCTAATTCTAGTTTCAATCTAAGAACATTATAATATTTCTAAAAGGGTTTTAAGTCCTTACATACTATGAATTCTTTTTAACCAAACTCAATTTAACTCAACTATGTAATAAAAAAGAGTGATTATGATGTGGTTCGTGATCTTTGGGTGATGAATTGCCCAAATTAACTTAGGTTCCATTGCTGTTGAATTAGACAGTTGGGCCAAGTGAGTTTAGGGGTGGAACAACTGCAAACTCCAGAGCCTGATCAGACTAAACTCTAGCGTGTAGAGCATGTTCTTATTCAGGTTACATTGATCTTTTGCTTGCTGATTACCAATTGTACTTCAAACATACTATCTATCATAAAGAAGGCCTAACACAGCTTTTTAGGTGTTCATATTAACAGACCATTGTCTAAAAGTGAGCATTTGATGATTCTATCGACCCCAAATTGTACCAGCTCCACATAGGTACAAATAATGGCAGTATTTTTTCCCTTTTTTCCTTAAAATATTTTAGTCATGTATTTTATATTATTCTTTTGGCTCATATCAAAGTGATATGCCGAATATATATACATGATATTATTAGAGTGTGAGCGTAAGATTTTTCTTGCATGTCTCTACATCCTAGATCTTTCAAATAACTATGTTTACTTTAATGTTCACGGGAAATATTTGTATTACTGCTATATATGAGTGCATAATTTATTTTTTGCATTGAAGTTATAACATATATCATGAATCCATGGAATGAACTCACTGCGTTTTAATTCCTTGCATTTTGAGATCCCAATGAGAAAGTGTCAAGGGCATTATGCAAACAGAGACTGATTAGCTTTTCTTTTCTATGACAGGCTCTTATATTGTGTACCCACTGAACATATTAGACTCTTCTTCTTCTTCTTTTTTTTTTTTTTTGGAATTGGGGTCCTAATGGTCCGGACAGAATCGAACTCTGATACAAAGACGGGATAGACCAGAGTCATACCACTGCGCTACCTGAGCGCTTGGTGGTCATATTAGACTCTTCTCATAAGGAAGGTCCCCTCTTTTCCCCTTTTACTCTTGACATCAGGAGCAAGATATTGAGTTAGAAAACCTTTCTTCTTCACATTGCGAGTTTCTATTAGTCTTGTAGTAAGTATATGTTGTTTTAAAGTTGAGATTTTGAGTAGATATTGTAAGCAATAATTTCCCTTCTTTCTTGAGTAAATCTAGCTGTTTGGGGTTGCATTAGGATGTTAAGGCCTTAGAGGCATCGCTGCTGTAGATAGTTTACTGGTGTCATGGTTACGAATTGTAAAAAACTTGATTGCCTTCTTCGTTTAACTGTGGTTTCTTACTCTGCATAAAAAATTCTCTTGTTTTATACTTGAGAAGTGAATATAAGACTCAAAGTTTGTGTCCAGATTTTTAATCGTTGGTTGATTTTCTTACCTCATCTCCTCTTTATCTTGAAGCAGTTATCTTGTTGTCATGCATGATGCGTTAAAAATTGAAACCTGGCAGGTTATGGGAATGATGAAGGTGACAACAGGATCTCCATTTTCATTGAACACAGGCTACCACAATTATTTTGATGCTTTTATAGGGGAAAAAGGGGCTCTTTCTCGTTTCTCCTATCTTCATAGAAATAATGGTCGCCTTGCAGAAGAGAATATAAACAGATTTTCTTTTTGTATATAAATGTAGACTCCTTTTCTGTTGTCGCGTGCGTGCGTGTGTATTCACTGGCACACAATATTTTGTTTCTTAGTTGAGGTTCCAGAGAAAGGAAATCGGTGTATCATTCATATGTATCACTGTCATGTAAATACACATCATAAATATTGTTAACCCACATCTGTACAAACGCTACAGCTGATACATGCAACTACTTACAACTATACATAACTAGATCTGTCATCTACTCTCTACGATCAGTGGCGGAACCAGACAATTATTTTAGCCCGGGCCAAAAAATAAACATATTGAACTAATTACTAAATAATATCTCATAACATTAAAAAAACAAAGAAATGATAATTGACAATTATAAATTAAAAGATAACATAGTAAATAAAAATTCTATGATGTTTAGAAGGTGACTCATTAGAAAATGCATCACTTTCAGAAATTATTTTTTTAGAAATATCACTTTCTGAAGTTATTTTCTTCTTAAAGAACACATCTATACTTTTTTGTTTATCCTTACTTATCTTTTTCAACCTGCAAAAATTTGGTGACCCAGAATATATATTGATGTCAGTGTTAATTAGTATCTTGTGTCACTAAACATTAATTCTTATAGTACTACTCAATCTACAAAATTAACACTTAAATGCACATCTCACTTACCTCAAAACAAAATAATTGAAGAAAATAAAAGAAATATAATATGAACCCAAAAAATATTTCTAAAAAAAAAAAAACAAAATTGATTCAATTTAAGCTAAGCAAATAACCTATTATAATCTATTTTTTAAAGAGAAATTCATTATAAAATCATAACACAATCAAATAATAAATCCAAACCGATTAAAATTAGCCATTAATCACCTTCTACATATATATAGTCTTCTATTGTCAAAACTCACGATTTTTTCGAAATCATAACCCCAAAATTTTCACTAATCACACAATATTACTCTCATTAGAAAGATAAAAATACGTAGAATAACTTTCACAAAAGAAGTGGAGTGAAAAGAAATGATTTTGAGTACCTATTTAGTCTTTAAAATGAACATGAACAGCATCATATATAAAATGATACTAATATTTTCAATAGATATCTCAAACAAAAATTTTACTTTCTTTCACATTCCAAAAAAGAGAGTATGATTATAGAAAAAATAAAAAATTAGCTGGGGCCAAATTAATGACCAAAATAAAATATTATATAACACATATATAAAAATACATAAGATAAGAAAAGACCAGCTGAGGCCTCCATAATGTGGCTCCGCCACTGTCTACGATTGTTTTGGTGTTGTAGAAGGGAAGAAGTCAGATATTCTACATTATATGGAGTTTAAGAAATAAGTCAGAATGATACTATATGAATGTGTACTTTAAGTAGTTGACTTTGTTTAGTGGGATCAAACTTGTTTGTTGGTGCTTGCTATTCAGCTTACTACAAATTTTTTGTTTGATATTGATGGTGACTGATGATTTTATCTTCTTATTAGCACACAAAAGAAATGACCATCTTGAAATGATATATAAACTATTTGAGAAATTTGTGACTCAAAGACTGCGATCTAATACTTGTACATTTCCATAGTTTTTGGTGTTTTGTGTGTGAGTAATGGAGCAGAGTTTGCCGAACAGATTTTCCAACATTTTTTGCCAAACGACTTTCTTTTCAATGTTGTCACATATAATGTCTAGATGATTCCAAATTTTGATACCACACTGCAGCATTGTCTTATACCAAAGTCAGATACCATAGATGAGACACACCCGAGCCTAACCTAGGTCTAACACCAAGGTCAGATACCATAGTCGAGCCTGGGTCTGATACGCCAGTTGAGGTATGAGAAGCATGAAACCTTATCAAGTTCAGTTGATTTATTTTGATTTGTCAAGTATAGTTGGTTTATTTAAAGATATCAGTACGTCAGATTTGCATAAGATTATGTGTCAGACGAGATATAATATATGGGTCAGCCCCTAGTGGGTATTTTACACTATCCGTATATTTGGGAAGCACATAAGGTGCTTCTTCTTTATGTGTTTCTTATATACTTCTCCCTTTAATTAGAGGGACAAACAAATTTTTTTAAATTTTTTATATATTCTATATATTTAGATTAAATTATATGCTGTTTTCTGAAAAATTTTTTGGCACCCAGTATCTCAAATTAATTAGTTTTCAGTATACTGATGTTGCAGGACATATTTTTGAATGCAGAACTTGAAACTAATTAATTTGAGATACTGGGTGCCAAATTTTTTTTCAGAAAGCAGTATATAATTTAATCTAAATATATAGAATAAATAAAAAATTAAAAAAAATTGCTTGCTTCTCTAATTAGAGGGAGAAGCATGTAAGAAGCACATAATGTGAACCCGTATATTTGGAACCCAAAGTCAGATACCAAGACGAGCCTGTGTCTGTGGTTCTAATACCACCTGTAATATCTCAGCGTCATCCTTAAAATTGTCTGCTTATGAGGCATTAACTATGCCTAAATATAGAGGTTTTGAAGATGATACAGAGGATCAACTCGATTAAAAAGCTGAGCACTCTCGAGATTTATATATATATATTTAGTTATATAATATATGATCTTTTATTATCCCTTTTCATAACATCCTTTCAGTTTCTTTGTAATAAAACCTTGCCTCAAAACTTCCAATTTATCATCATCATTGTGATTATTCCTTTAATTTGTAACACTCATGGGAAGAATAGGGACTTACTAACAACCTCTATTAACGATATATATTAAAGGGGTTTATATCAATATATGTAGCTTCCTATACATATTATTAAAAGAAGTATTTTAGAAAAACTTAAACATATTATTTACAAATAACTAATTTAACTAATTTTCTTTAATCTTTGTAAATTACTTATCTAGTTCCTACATTTAACACAAGAGGGAGTATCCTTTGGGTCTATTCATTAACCTGATTTGATCATTCAGCTACTATTTTTACTCATGATTAGTCATTCCTTCATATATTTAAGACCATCACTCAGGAATTGATGAGAAGGGAAAAACAGTTGAAGATGTTTTCATGAACCAAAAAGATTGTCTTAGTAAGACTTGACAGAGATTAAATATTATAACTTGCCTATTTTTACAATCATTATTTCTTACTGCGTGGTTATGTTCAGCCTGTTGGATTTGTTTAATTTCTCTCAATCATTATTGTAAGAAACCAAGTGTAAAAATGTACGTTTTTATGTGAAACGTAAGTAGAAACTGTCATGAACAGAAACTGGTAGAAACGCCGCGCAAACACGTAAAAACGGTAGAAACGTAAGTTTTTATAATTTCTACAATTTTTACTTTAAAAAAAAAAAGATGAAAAGTTTTTTTTTGGGCCAAAAAATGATGAAGTTAATAAACACGTCTTAAAGATCTACTTCAATCCCTTCCATTTCTACATGATCCATAACAGGAAAGAGACTCCTTTCCACTTTCTGATAAAAAATAACGAATAAAAATATCATTAAACCTTCTTATATTTTTTCTTTACTTAGTTCTTATATAAAACTTATATTTTTTAAATATAAAGTTGTTCATTGACTTTTGAATAGTAATTTATAATTTTTTTTTCAATGCACGCATGCGCGTGTGCGCGCACACACACCCACACACACACATATACATATAATTTTGAGCTTTGATCTTAAGTAGTAGAAAGTAAAAACTTTACGTTTTGTGTCTTTTTTATGATTTACGTTTCTATCACCCCTTTCGTGCCTACATAGAAACTCGATTTTGACAACATTGCTCTCAATAGTTAAATTTATTGAAGAAAAATTCCAACAATATAAGAATGCTTATCAATCTACATATAACACTTGTATTCATTTCTTAATTTTGGTGCAATACATATAAAATCCATAATAGTTGACATTATAGGTGGTGTTGGTGACTCTGGAAGGACTACCTACACCATATTTTAGCTGGAGAGAAAAAGTCACATTGACGTGCTGCAAAATATAGAAGCTGAGATGTTGATTCTCCAACAACAAAGCCAATTGGTGGAGACCTTTATAATATGCAATATGTTTATTTAGTCTTGTATTGAATAATATAAACCATTATAAGATCCTTTGGAGAGAATCAATTCGCTTATTTCAATAATTAGTTTTTGAGAGAGAGCTCTTTAAGGCATTGGGTGCCATCAAAATTTTAATGGCCAATAAATCGAATTCATACAAGCCATGTGCAATCTACAGAATGCCACAACGTGTTCTTTTCCAATCCAAATCAGGAGGCTGATAATATTATTATTTGATGAAGGATGAGCTGGGGAATCAAATCAAGCTCCAATTTAATGCTTTTAATATAAACAAGTCAATTAAGAATAATATACTCACACACGGATGGATCAAACACTAACAACACACGAGGTAACCAGATATTATTATATCCAACCATGTCTTTCAACTAAATCTGCATTTAATTTATGTTAACATGTCTGTTTATGATTAATCCAATTATATTTTATAAACTTGAGTCTATTAAAAAATATTCCTTGTTTTTCTATGCAAGGAGAAGTATCCTTCTATTGGGGGTGATCCTATTTGAGGCACGAATATCCACTATGTGGACACCTTTCTTAGTCGATATTCGAACATTAATTCACTACATTGTGAGAGATGAGTTCTTTCCATTATAGTCTACCCCGTCGGTAAAGAATATTCCTTGTTAATATTATGAATTAGCATCAAACACTTGGCTCAGCCTTGTTTAAATTGCATCATCTGCAGTGCAGAAAAATAATTTAAAAGAAGCAAAATGAGAAGCCACTGCAGACCAACAAATCATACAAACCGAGAGTGGGAGAATATTTCTGGTTGCTGTGGTTTCAAGCTTTCCTAGTTTTCTTTCCATGAGAATTTCCATATGAGAAAAGTAAAGCGCAAAATCTTTTCAATTCTTCCTTTGCTTGAAATCCACAGTAGAGGAAAGAAAAAGAAATTTTGATTGTAGGTCTCTTTTGAATATGGTGCAGGGAAATGTCTTAATCCATGCTGATAATGTTGAATTGCAGCAGTCTTCTCAGCACCAAGATGGCATAAACAGTGGAGATTATATGAACAAGTCAAGATCGGTACAGCTTTCTGGTTTAGATTCTTTCCAGTCATCAACTTCAAGACGAAGCTTTTCCAAACCCAGAAGAAAGCCATCACATTCTCATGTTCCACTCAGTGTCAAATCCCCACAAAAGCAGCAGCCGTTGATGAGAACAGATAGGTCACCCCATTATATGAAGCCCACCGGCAGTTCAGGCGTGAAGAAGGATCTCTTCCCAGTGAGCCTTTCTAATTCTCAATCTGATTATGATTACAAGGATCAACAGACAAAGTTCTCTAATAATTGGAAAGCCAGCGTTGTTTCTGGTAAGCAACCTGCAAAAACTTTGAGAAGAAAACCAAGCTTGAAGTTGTCAAGCACCTCAAAACAGAATCCAAGTTTTAAGTCTTCAAGATCAAGTCCAAGAAAATCCTGCAAGATAGCTCTGTGTGCAATTATGAATGCACAGAGCTATCTGTCTCCCGAACGCCCCATGCCTAATCCTCAGGTTTCTGAGTCAGAGAGAGCTTCAGTTATGAAAGTTTGCCCATATACATTTTGCTCTCTTAATGGTCATCGTCGTACTCCTTTGCCTCCACTGAAGAGCTTCTTGTCGGAAAGGAGAAGTATTTTAAAGGCCCAGAAGACCATGAAGCAGGAAGAACCAAGTCTTCAGAGATTGAAGGTGCCCTTCAAACAAAAGTTTCTGATATTGAGCAGATTGTTATTGATGGAAATTCTGCATGTAACGATGCAGAAGTTGATTTTTTTTATTGAAATCTATGATAATGGAAAGGAACATGACGGAAAACCAACAGAAACTGGTCATGGGCATGAAACAAGAAAACTAGAATCCTCTGAAGAGCTCCAGGATCAAGAAGTTATCAAGTTTATGACAGAGGAGAATACCTTGGCTGCAAGAGAGGATAATATCAAGCAGATTATCACAAATCTGTCTGATGAGTCCCCTGAGCTAGAGTCAAATTCCAAGAAGGATCTCAAGAAATACCACGATGATTCTGTAACTAAGGCAGATACCATGCTAAGCCTTCATCAAGAACAAAATGAAGAATCTGCAGACGAAAACAACCAGCCTAGCTGTTCTCATGAAGATACAAGTACGGAAATCTGCTGCAGAGGGATTGGATTTAATGATCAGGAACATTTGGGAAGCAGGGAAATGGATGATTGTGATTTTGAAGCTACTAGTACAGAGTGGAAGGAGAAACGATTACGCACCTCAAAGCTCGAAGAGAGAGTTGCTTTAACTGTCCTGAAAGAGGAAACAGAGTTCAAGCTTGAGGCTTCACCAGAGAGTTTACTTGAGGCATCTGTAAAATCAGATAAAATTCTTAGCACTACAAGGCTTGAAGAGATAAAATACTTAGTTGAAGAAGCACCCCAAGAAGCCAAAGCACAAAAATGTGCTTGTTTTGAAGCTCAACCTCATGATGCCGTTTTAGACCTGGAAGCCACAATTGAAAGCACAGAGACTTGTTCTTTAATAGAGGAAGTATTTCAGAATATGACAAATGCAAAAGACAATGGTGGACAAAATGAAACATCTCTAGATAATGATGTCAGTTGTGGCACAAAAGTACTTGATGTTGGACAGAAGCACATATGTGTTAAAGATGGTACACCTATGCCACCGAGTGACCAAATCTATATTGCTTCTGAAGAAGAATGTAAAATAAATCAGGTTGAAAGAGCAACAGATAAAGGTAGCAAGAATCAGGAGATGAAGAATACAGATATATATCAAGATTTCACCAAACAAGTTGAGAATAATGGTTATGGAAGGCAAGTTCATGAGATTAGTGAGTTACACAAGATTGATGAGACAAATCCAAGCAAAGACTCAAGACTAGAGACTGATGGTGGAAGCATTAGCCATGTGCACAGTGAAAATATCTTTACTGCTCAAGACAAAGAAATGTTGGAAGCAATTGAAAGTGGAGCTAGCTGCATGGGTACTGAAGAGAAGAAAAGAAGCAAGAATTGGAGAGGAGAAATGAAGCATAAGATACCTGTCAATGATGAGGAGCAACTGAGGCAGTTCAACACTTCAACCAACGAAAGCCAAACTTTTTGCCCTTGGTCCCAAATCCAGAACGGGAAAAGGTTATTCTCAAACATCAGATTATGGATGAAAGAAAAAGTGCAGAGCAATGGATGCTTGATCATGCACTTAGGCAAGCAGTCACCAAACTTGCTCCAGTGAGGAAAAGTAAGGTGAAACTTCTGGTTGAAGCTTTTGAATCAGTAATGCCAATCACCCAAAAGTATAAAAACATTAAAAAAAGGTCCAGCCTTTGCCAATGCAAGAGTTATCCATGCTTGAAACCAATGGGTTTTTGGGAGGTAAAGAGATGTATACATTTCCTCATTTTGTATTACATTCCTTTATAACCATTAATTGTTTCACCACCATAGAATCAGTAAACCAAAGATGATAGGATTATTTATTTATTTATTGTTGGCATGTAAGATAAAAAGGTAAGAAATTAAAATTATAATCTTTATGATCAGCAAAAGGTAGAGTATCAAGACAACCGGAAGGTAGCCAATTTGTCACAGTAATCTGCAAATTCTGAGGCAACAAGAAAAACTTTGAGCAACTCTTTTCTAAAACAAGGAGACAAAACAGCTCCAAGCAATAAGGGATTGGAGACCGTTTGAATGACGTCCAAAGTCGTTGTAAGCAAAGCAATTTGCATCGCACATACCACTGCGAATGAGCATGACTGATAAGGAACAGCACTTTTTGAGGGAACCATTGAGGGAACCTCCACTTCTGATCTGGAAAGAGTTCGGACAACTCTTCTACACTAAAATGTCTTTCAATATGTTCTTTTTGTTTTATATGTTTCGATCTCTGATCAGTCTCTCAAATGCGACTCTCAGACGGGAAGATATTTGTTTTTTTGTTTTGGTTTGTTTTGGTTTTTGGTGTAATTTATAGTTGCTATTTATCTTTTTTAATTTTAAAAATTGACCAAAAATTTTGTCTTGTTTAATAAGTATTCCTCATTTGGCAAATTTCTTTGGCACACACCAAGTCAAAACTTGTTTTTTGAAACTAAATTAAAAAATTTATTTATATAAAATACTTGGCACACAAAAACATCTTGAATTAGTTCTTAATCTCTAAAATTTTAAATTAAATCTCATATCATAATGTATTCCATAAGTGAAATAGCATACAATTTAATGATAGATAATTTATATTTGCATAAATTTGAAGGGGTGTTTAAAAGGCGTTACATATTTATTTGCACATCATTCAAAAATTAGGTATAATTTGGCCGACAAAAATTGAAGACAGTATTTATATTTGCTTAATTTTTCAGAGAAAAATTATGAACGTGCTTTGTGTTTAGACTTTTGCTTGTGGGAAGTGTTGCAATTCCTGCTTGTGAGCTTCAGTTGATGCTGATGAGATGTTATACAAAAATTCCCCCTTAAATTTCCAATTCATATAGCAGCCAACAAGCAAAACATGGTTGGCGAATTCTGACATATGACCTCTTATCAACATATTTCATAAGGTTGCGGTCGATACAGTGCTATAAAACCCTATCAACAACCAACTCTTTAGATATATGACTTAAAGATCATAAGTGAAAATTTGATATGACAATATGATCAACTTATATATGTTAGCATGCTTCCATTTATGTCAAATTCAAATTCTGACTTGTCAATCATTGCATGAGTTTAGGGAAGAATGAAAATTAAATCTTCAATAATCCTCAATTTAAGAACAATTAGTTCCCAATCAATTCTGTTAAAAAAAAAAAAAAGAGAAAGAATCGTAAATATCAATCATATTGCAAATGAGTCTCCGTTGCAAATTACTGAGTAATATACACAATTGCGACTCTCATATAAATCTGAATTGATATTTAGCTATTTACAATTCATTTTTTTAGCAAAATATTTTAGAACTAAAGTATCATCCCCTAACTATAGATATCCATCCGTATTACAAAAAATATCGTTTGCGACTGGGATTTTTTTAAAACATACAAATGCCCCATAACATTTGGCTATTAGGAAACACAACTCTCCAAGTTCTTAGAAAAAATCATGGATCCACATTCCATCCTCATCCTCTCTATTCTGGGTGTTGGATATTACAAAGAGCTGCACAAGACCACAACACCAGAAGCTTCTTCATGAGTTTGTAATAACTCCAAACCACAATATAATCCCAATTCCCAAGGCAAGAGTAAGTAATAAGAACAAATATACAGACAGAAGTTTAATTTTCTAAATTACCAATCCAATACAACATAAATATCCTCCATCACTAAAAATCGCTCTGACAGGGATCATTGCCCATATAATGACGTTCCTAGCACAAAATATTCCTGATAACTGGAGGCGACAAAATAGCTTTAGAAGAAAATAACCTAACAATAGGGAAGAGTTTACTTACATGTATTGTTAGTCAAAATAAGGCTTTGAATCATTGTTCTCACGCAAACCATAATGACGGGCCAGACGTTGGGCAGCTCCGTCCATAATGCCATCTATCATCTTGTACTTCTTATAATGCCCTTTAAGTGTGTCTTCCTGGTGCATTGCAAGTTTTTCCTCTTCTTGGAGTTGTAACTACAGAAAGCAACACGTTTTAAAGTAAAGTTAACCCGTAAGACTAAGAGTATTACAAACCTACTGAAAATCTTAAAAAGCTAAAATCCAGCAAGAAAAGACGGTCTTCCAAATGAATGGACATTTTTTCAACTAAGAAAGATAACCGATGTGACATGTCATTTATCTTTGGACATATTTCTCTATTAAAAAACACAAAAAAGCTTCCTCGGAACATGCATGCTCTTCTCAGTCATATTCCTCATTAAAAGGGAAGAAATAACACCTTGGCATCACATGATTTAGAATACAAGTATCTTTCACCGAGCCCCAATAGCCAACCCAAAAAACAAAGCAGCTAAAGTAAACACTAAATGTTAAGACAAAATATAATGATGACGAAGTTGCATGAAAAAATTATCTGTTTTCTAGTATTTCTTAGGGGTCATATGATTCCGCATGGTTAAAACTACCGGGTAACCAAACAAGTAAAGCAGTTATCCTTCCAGCAAACTCTCAAAGAACAAGTGCAACGAGTTTGCAGTCAGCTCTGAGGTTAAAATTCCTTCTCTCCATCTGTTACAAGGGAATTAGGGGATAATTAGGGAGTTCAGTTGTCAGGAACTTAGGGGTGGTTAAGTAATTTGGAAGAAGCCCCATCCAACCGCTGTTAATATAAACAGTGGAAAGTTAGATATGTACTGGGTGGAAATTAAATAGCACTTTGGTATTCTGTTTTCTAGAGGTTAACATGGATAACCGTCCCTGAATTTTCACTGTTTCTTATTTTGAAGGTGATACTTTCAATTATATCAATGACACCATGTATGTTACTTAATAAAAAACAGTATGATTTCAAGTCTATGCTGGCAGCCCATAAGAATTACAACTTACTTTATACCATAAACACTAGCAGCTCTCACTATCAATCGTTACACTACCTGCTTTATCGAAACATATTTAATGAAATAAATTCACCAATTTAAGGATAATTGTTAAAAAGGAGGAGTTTAGAGATAAAAATCAATCAGTGAAAGTCAATGATAAAATATGAATTAAGTAATAACTTAATCAAAAATTGCCCCTAACTTGACAATTGCAGCAACTGGCAGGTAAGCAATAATAATAAGAGTTACTTAAATTCAATTGATTACCAAAACAAATGCATAATAAGTGCTATAGGGAAAACTTACTTGGAGCAAGTAAACAGCTTCATCAGCATGTTTGCATGTAAGCTGCTTCATTTCCTCTGCCGCCTCAAAGTCAGGATCACCTGGCTCCAACCAACGACAGGTTACTTTTCTATGAGGATTTTTAGGGCGATCATCAAACATTTCTGCTTTTGCAGGAAATGCCCTTACAGGCCTTGGCATCCCAGATATCATGAAAGGATATTGCACAATCATTGATATAATTTCCTTGGCTTTCTTAGGAGAATCCAATTCTACTAATGCACACTGTGGCACATTCCTTGGTTCAAGGTAGTTGGGAATGAGCCTGACATCTTTTACAGTCGCAAACTGATCAAAAGCAGTTCTCAATACAGATTCAGTGACATAAGGTGCCAGGTTGTCAAGGTACACTGTTCGTTCAACCTTCTTTTCAAATGCAGCATAGTTTTCTTTCTCTGATGTAGATCCCATGTATTACAGTGACCAAACCTGACAAATAAATGGACTGGCTAAGTTAATAATTTGGGTATATACTAGCTAAAAATTAGATCAGAAATGAATAAGTTCAGGACCTCAGCAAAATGATCTCCCCCTTAACAGTAAATGGCCCTTATCCATAAACAAGTCATTAAGAATACAAGACACATACCAGATATAAGAGGACTTAAATGTATTTAGAAGCAAATATAGTGGAGACATGATAATATGACAATTTAATTAACATAATTTTAAAGTATAGAATTCCTCTAAAAGCAGAAATGTAAAACAGAAGCATTGATTGTTATATCACAACTAAGCAAAGGACAAAAAGATGAAACACCGATAGTCCAAAAGTAGCCCTTTCAATCAACTTAAATCGGCCAACGATCCAATAAAAAAAATATTAAATAAATGAATACAATTAATATAAAATACAAGAATTATAATTTCTTAAAAAATATAGGCTTTTTTAAGAGCTTCAGGCCAGGCCTTATATAGGTTGAGTTTAGACTGAAAAATAGGCCTATCACATGCCACCTCTTTCGATGCATTGCTTGTTTCGCCAATGCTAATCCCAAGAAGCCCAATAATAAATGATTTTGTTTAAGATCGACCACCAGAAGCCGGGTTCACCGTATTAAAGTCGAAATTTTCCTAGAGCTGCGACGCTAGTAGCCGTGACTTTTTCTCATGAGTTTCCAGCTTTTTCTGCACTCGTATGGCTCTGTTCTGTTATCTCCTTCAGTTTTTGATTGCATGTTCATTCTCTTTCTCTTTAGGTGCATTTGTCATGTTCGTATACGGAATTTTGTGCTTGCCCTTAGAAATCTACCATGAAATCTTGTGACTGTAAAATATATGCTTGTCAGTTGAGAGGAAAATAGGGAGTGGATGAAAACAGTTGGAAGATTAGTTGATCATTTTCTTATCATTCTTTCATTCCTTATTAGTTACTCAAATTCTTCCATTCCCTTCCTTTAACGCCGATATTCCTCTATTTAAATTGTACACTCAAATAGCAGTTGGTTGCCCTGTTTGTAAGTGGGTATGAATATAGCCCCGAGGACTGTGGTTAGAAAGGAAAATATTTAATCAGTTATCTAGGTATTACTTGGTGCAGCTTCATGCCTCGAGGATAGTGTATGAATGTACCAGTAAGTATGTTGTGGTTCCTAATTTGGACCTACCTAAAAATGAGAAGTTAATTCAATTGGGTAAAGGACCTTTTTTGTTGTTGTTGTTGTAGGTAGCGACTGGGTTGATCACCAATGTCATCCAGTTATTGAGACTTCAATGGGTCAGTGATAACTTAATAAATTTCAGACTTGAGGATACTGACATCCATATCTCCTCTGTTTGGAACTTATCTATGCCCCCCTTCAACTATGTTATGCTTTTAATATTCTCATTTTTTAAAATCATAGGAAAGCCAACACTTATTAGGAAGGACCATGTTCCAATGACTATCTATATCAAGTGTATAAGTAAAATTTACTTGTAACCCTGTTAATTGAGCAAATGATACACATATAACAATCATTTAATTAGTTTATTTTACAAAAACATATACTACCTTAGGTTTAAAATATAAGAGTCAAATAACTAAATTACACAATTGGAAAAAATAGTTAAAATTGGTTAGAAACAATAAATACTAAAATAATAGAACTTACTTTCCTAAACAACCCCTGTTTATGGAGAGGGTGAGTGAGAGAGAGAATGAGTGAAAAAAGATATGAGAGAGAAGAAGTTGAAAAAATAGTTGAGAGAGGCATATAATTAATTAGGGATAAAATTGGGAAAAAAACATTAAATAATGAGACAAAAGCAAAGTGGCTCTTATGTAAAAAAAACCACACCCCATCACAATTTTGGCTCTTATATTTTGAAGCAGAGGGAGTATTTTATTATAGGAGATTAGGAGTTCAGAAAATAAATGTTAATTTTCTACATTGGAATCATTGGCTGACTTGGGTTGATTGAAAGGGCTACTTTTGGACTATTGGTGTTTCATCTTTTTATTCTTTGCTTAGATGTGATATAACAATAAATGCTTCTGTTTTACATTTCTGTTTTAAGAGGAATTCTATACTTTAGAATAATGTTAATTACATTCTCATATTATCATGTCTCCACTATATTTGCTCTAAGTGCCTGTTTGGATCTCTCTCTTTTAAGCTAAAAGCTATTTTTAAGCTAAAGCTAAAAAAAAGAGCTTTAAAAAAAAAGAAGCTAAAGGCTGTTTGATGATTGTATAAATTTTTTCGCTTTAAAGTTACTTAAAAGCTCAGATTAAAAATAATCAAATGCCAAAAATAATCAGTTTTACCATGTTGATTTCGATCAAGTGAGCCGATTTACACAAATCTCTAAGTCATCGAAAAATATGAGTGAAAATCCGTTGGTTTTGACTAGAAATTCAAAACAAACCCAGAAAACAAAACGGATCAAACAAAATAATCGAACCCTTAAACTCAAAAAAACATAGGAATAGAATGAACGACCTAGTGTGAGCAGGGGTGGAGAAAACTAAAGCCCATATCTTGAGAAGGACTGTGGAAAAGAAAAGGGGGGAATTTATAAAAGAAAACATGATAAAGGTGATGATAAAACCAAATCAGATCAAAATATGGACGACAGTAAGGAAAAACAGTGAAAAATCTGAGAAGGAAAACAATGTTAGTGAGGTTAGGAAAGAAACATAGAGAGAGGAGGGTGCGAGCGAGAGAGGAGGAGCAAAATAGGGAGGGAGCCAGAAAATCAAATCTGCAAGACATTGGGAGATTAAGTTTAAGTGTGCTTGATTCAGATCTGCAATAAAGGACAATAGAGAGATTTTGGGTTTAAGATGGTGGGAGAGACGAGAATCACCGTGGTTGCTAAACACATTTGGAAAACACACCATGGTAATTCTGTTTGCTAAGCTCAAATTAATTTCTGGTGTAGAATAATTTTGTGGGGAGAAATCTTATTGAGAAAGACAAAGTGAGGAAAAGGATTGCAGCACTCAAAAATCACAACCTCAAAGTTTCATTTCAACAAAAGTTAATAAGAGCTTAAAAAAAAAAAAAAACCCCTCCTAGGAGCTTTTGGCTTTTAGCTTTTTTCTTCATTGTAAAAAAAGCTCTTTTTATTATAAGAGCTTTTGTAAAAACTTGTTTGGCCTAGCTTTTGCTTATAAGGAGAAGGGAAGCTAAAAATAAAATAAGAGGATCCAAATATGCACTAAATAAATTTAAGTTCTCTTATATCTGGTATGTGGCTTATATTCTTAATGACTTGTTTATGGATAAGACCTAAGCATTGACCATCTGTATCCAAAATCCAACCAGAAGTGAAAATTTTTCTCCCCTCTCCCCAAAATTCATTAGGAGTAAGTCTAACTTCAAACTCTAAAGGCTATAATATAAAAAATAGAAAAAATTCATAAAGCCTCCTCAGTTCAGGTCTCCAATAATTTTCCGCAAGGGGCAAACTCAGAAGAACGAAAGTTATTTTTATTCACCCTTGGAGGCAATGTAGACAAACCTCATTGAAAAAATATCGATGACAAACATAATAGTAATCAATTAAGAAACTAATCCCACAACTCATCAATTAAGAATCAATTAAAGGTATGAAAAACAGATTAGCTAAGCTCGAATGCATTAGTCTTTAACATCCCTAGCTCCAAGTACTTAAATTGACACTTCAGGGCAAAAATTGATACTGCCGTAACAACTTTACCAATTCTATCCCTGATAGTCGAGCTCAGAAAATACGACTCCAAAATCCCAGAAAATGGAAAATTGGTTTTTATCAAAGATCAAAGCGAATAGAAACCAAAAAGATTTAGATGAGCGCAGTCAATCATAGAGAAAAGCACACAAAATCAGCACGAAAATCACATCGACTCAGACGAACAGGACTTATCAATCCATTAAACCCCAAATCAGCTCCCGAAACAGGAATACAAACAAGGGAATAGATGCTATCATAATCGCAAAACCCATACTCTGCAGAAATGAACTTACCGATGACCACAAGAAAACGCAGTAAATGATAGTCGCATGAAGAAACCCTACAAGAGAAATGATTTTTCTATAGTCAAATGCTAAAATAGATACCTTTGCGAGATTCCTGTGACCTTCGAGGTCTCAAGCAAGAGGAATCCTCAGTTCGCAGACCGGTAATTGAAAGACTTAGCAATACAAGAAGAAAAGGAATACTTTTTATATGAAGGCATGCAAAAATCCTACCTTTATTTATTGCTGTCACTGTCACAATCAAATTCCGAGAACCCTTCAGGATTGGGTCGAGCAGATGTGAGGTTCGACTCCATTAAGGAAGCCCAGTTCATTTTTATGTAAACACAAAAAGGCCTGATGGGGTCACGGCTACTAGCGTCACAGCTCTCGGAAAATTTCGACTTTTTTTTTTTTTGATGTGAGGAAAATTTTAACTTTAATACGGCGAACCCGAAGACAGTAGTGCAGTGGTACAGCTGGTGGTATTGAGATGTCTTATATCTCCCCTCAGGTCCCGTGTTCGAATCCCCCATCCTCTTGTACCAAAAAAAATAAAAAATACTGCAAACCCGGCTTCTGGTGGTCGGCCTTAATCAAAATCATTTATTATTGGGCTTCTGATTAGCATTGGCGAAACAAGCAATGCATCGAAAGAGGTGGCATGTGAGGCCTTTCTTTTTTCAGTCTAAACCTAACCTATATAAGGCAACCTCTTAAAAAAAGCTTATATGTTTTAAGAAATTATAATTCTTTTATTTTATATTAATTGTGTTAATTTATTTGATATATTTTTATTACATTTTATTATTCTTATAAATTTTCAATATTTTTTCAATGTCTTCTATTTTTATTTTTTAACCTTTTTTTATCGCAGTTCTTTTATTTTATATTATTTTTATGAATGGGAAAATCTCAAAAAATTACATTTAAAGTAAGGAAAAGACAACCATGGAGTCCAATGTCACAAATCCCAAGTTAGACCTATGAGAGGAATTAAGGATTTGAAAATATTTTCAAATGACCAATCTGCCTCTAACAGTATTTAGAGATTTGAAAACGTATAATGAAATTATTAATTGCAATTCTTGAATTGTTATTCTTTATAGGGTGAAGGAACAATAATACATATGAGCTTTACCTCTAGGAGCACCCAGCATCATGAGTTTTTTTTGGAGCAAAAATATACATGACCTTGTAAAACTAGAGTAAAAATACCATATGCCTTAACAGACATTAAGTTCATTATGAAACTACCAAAATGCCCCTCTGTTCGCCTCGCAAGTGTACGAGTTTCGCAAGTAATAAAGTGATTAGTAAAGTATCGTTCCCACGAGGATTTGTTTAACAAATTGGTCAAGCAAGAGGCTAGTGAATTCCATCAAGTTGAGCTAGAACAAAGTTTTGAGTTGGAATGAGAATTTTTAAAGACTATTTCTAAAACTTAAAATTGATACAGGCAAATGACTTGTGACTTCAAGAAAAATGGAGCCTAGGATTCTTCTTCCCCTTTTGCATTTCATAAAACTTGGTTAACTTCCTCTCTACTAGCATTTCAATACATATATGTGTTAGTCTAGGGTTTAAAAACACTTGAAACGCTTTCTCAAGTCAAAATCAAGTTTCTTTTCTCACTAAAATGCACAATCTCTTGCTACAATTAGTAAGAATCAATAATTAAGCAACAACCCTAATGTGACAATGCAAGGTTAGTAAATATATCTCTATTTTACCAACAAACCATCCATTTATCAAGTAAACTTCAAGACAAGCATGATTTCAATCAAGTTCTACACCTAGATTAGCTCTCTCGAGTCAAAACCCAAGTGAATAAATCATCTAATGGAGGACAATCACTTAGAAGCATTAAGCCAAGGTTGAAATCAACACACATATATATATTTATCTACCAAAAGAGAGGAAAGTTCAAGTATTAATCCATACAAAAGGGTAAAAGAACCCTAGAATGAAAGGTTTAGCTACTCATGTTCAAATACAAAGAGATTCTAAGCAAAGGAACTGAATACATGAAGAAACTAAGAAGAAAAGAGGAGAAAAGAGGAAGAACCAAGGTGAAATCCCCAAAATCTCTCTTGAGAAGAGTACCCAAGCCTCCAAAATGCTCCAAATCTCTCTCTCAAGCTCTTCCCTTGTGTGCCCACTTGTTTCCTTAGGTTAAGAGTGTGTTTTTCGGCCCTTCCCTTTGGGTTAAATAGGGTTTTTCTGTTTCTGAAATGAGAAAACGCGCAGCTGTATTTTCAGCACTTTTTCACGACTGGCCGTGGCCAGTTGTCGACTGGCCACGGCCAGTGACACAGAACACTACTTGCTGCGGCCAGTTGCACACTTGCTGCGGCCAGTTGTACAGGTTCTTCTAATTTTGCACTGTTTCACATCCTTTCTTTCTTTTCTTGTTTCTTGATTCTTATAGAGCTTCAAAGCTTGTCTCCACCTTCCTACAAAAGAGGAAGGAATTATCAATTCTCAATTAAATCACAAATTCTTAAGGATAAAACAAGAATTTCTTTGATATTTGCCTTATACTTTGATATGCACATTTTCCTCTATAACTTCATTTCTATGCACATTTTGAACCAAAAATAGATAAAAGGAGAGAGAAAATGTGCTGGAATGTTGTCAATTTCTAAGAGTTAACACCCTCGCCCTCTCTCTGCAACTCTTCCAAACTCTTCCATCGAAGAATAATGAAGAGCATTGAAATAGGATGAGAAGCTGGATCAAAAGATAGGAGGAGCCTCCCAATATTTCCAGATTAACCAAACCCCAACTTGTATTTAACCCTCTATACCCACGGCAGTACCACAATTATCAATACTCAATATATGAAATTTTGAAAAAGAATGTTGCAATTATATATATATATATACCTGACATAGATTAAATCCAGGAGCCCATGAAACCCTGTTTGATTTCCTTGCTCGCTTCATATTAAATCTCATAATTTCTGCTTCGATTAACACTTACGGTCAAAATTCAAAAAATAGGAAGGAGGATCAAACAAAAACAATCAGATTTACAATCAAATCAATCGGTATCCTAATCAGTTGCAAGAATGAAAGAGCCCAGGCAGAAGATCGAGCCATACTATTAGATCCACAATCGTCGGAGAATCTGTGAAACCGAAAATCAATCTCTAAAATCGCAAGAATCTTGAGTAAAGGTGGGAGACGACGCTAGACACATAACGGTAGACGGAGTGGCAGCGGCATTAACTCCGGTGGAAATCAGTGATTAGTGCAACGGCCGAGAATCGCGAGGACGATTTATCTTGGAAAGAAGGGGAACTCACACTCGTCTTCAACCCTGCTTCGTCTGACCAGATCGGAAAATCACACTTCGTCTTCAACCCTGGTTAGTCGCGAGTTCGAATAGGCAGAAAGAAAGAATGGAGAAGATGAAAGGTTAAGGAGAAAAGGGTAAAACAGGAATTTAAAAATTGTATATATTTTTAATTTTAAAATAACGTGGGCCCCACTAACAGAAGTTAACAACTTTTAACGGCATGTGTATTTTTGCTCTGGTTTTACAAGGTCATGTATATTTTTGCTCCTAAAAAAAGCTCATGGTGTTGGACGCTCCCAGAGGTAAAGCTCATGTGTATTATTGCTCCTTTACCCTTCTTTATACTTTAGTTGATTACACATCACAATTAACAACTTTAATGTACATATTGACAACTTGAGCTTCCAAAAATCAACAATCTTATAGGTAATATTTTAAACCCACACATGTCATACGTCATTGACCAATTAAGTATAAAGAATAACAACATAAGAATCATAATTAACAACTTTAGTGTATATATGATAAATTGAGCTCCTCAAATGCTGTCAAAGGCAGCTTGGTCATTTGTAAACATTTACAAATCCCAGATTTTTTCTACAAGCCTAACTTGAAATTTGTGATATTGAACTCCTTGATTCATCTTTTCCTTATTTTAAATGTAATTTTTTTTAGTACTTTCCTTTATAAATCTATTATCGGATTAGATCACCTTCTAAAAGCCCTTGACCTCGAAGGATGTCAGAACCTACAGTCTCTTTCAACTCCATAAGGATCAGTAATTGTCCTAATTTTGTTTGTGTCTTACCCAGAAGGTGAAACTCTCAGCTCCAGACCTGACTTATCTCCTTGTTGATAATTGCAAAAATTTAAAGTCAATGCTCTCATCAACTGAATAACCTGCTTCTTTCTCTAGTGACTTTGAATATATGGCTATGTCCAGAATTTCCATTGCTTGGACAAAGATGCAATGGGGGAAAATCTGAAGATTGGCCCAAAATATTGCTCATATTCCTCGGATACGGATCAACAGAGGAGATTAGTCACAGATGGCTAAAACTTTTGTACTGGAGAAATGTTTCTATCCATATTCAGAAACTGGCACAAGATTTGCTCCTTGTTGAGCCACAAGTGTGAGTGCTTGGTCAGTTTCAAAAGTAGATACAAAACTGCTAGCTCCTATTAGCTAGGGTTGAAATTGAAATCCATATTTAAGCCCCTTAAAACTGCTAGCCTCTCCAGGTGAGCACAAAGTAAATCTACTTTGCGTTCACCCAAGGAGTCTAGGAGCTTAAAATTAAATCAGTAGACAATAATGTATCCCACCCAGTTTGGATCCTCTTGGAACCTGTAGTACTCAATTGCGATGATTCAGAAATTTACAAGGGAGATGGCGAAAGGATTATTGATTGGGGAAATAAATCACTCAAGTGAGGCTCATTCCATTTGAAGCTCATCCCCTTCTCATTGCAGAAATTTTTGAAGACCTGCAATTTGGTCTTAATGGAAGGAAATTAATGATCATTTTTTATCGGTATATACTGATAGAATGAATCTGCTGATAGCCAATATATTGAGAATGCTGATTCATTTTGTGTAATTGATGTTTTTCCCACTGGATAATGAACAAGACTATCCAGTTAATACAGCAAGACCACAAAGATAGAACAGCATAGTATATCTCTCTTGTAATTTCCTTCAATACATAGCTCATTTGTGGTTGAAATCTGATTCCCTTTGAATTCATTTGGGGATCTTGCGTTATAAGAAGGCCATATAAATCAAGTTTATGTTTAAATTTAGCTTCAATTTTGACAGTACGAGTAATTGCAATTATACTAATAATAGCAATTGCAATTATATACATAAATCAGCATTACTGAAAAGGGGAAAAATTAAAGAAACAGAAACAAAGAGAAAGAACTCTCTGATTTTGTAATTAAACAAAATGAGAAAAGCTCTTTTTTAGATTACCAAAAATTGAAAAACCGATAATTGTAACTTATATGATGAGATAATTATTATTATTTTGAAAACTTATGAAATAACCATGGTTTCTGGTTCATACTTAATTTTGGCATGTATTATATAAAGGGTGTCTGGATATTTGTTTTAACAAAATCATGATTTTGACTCTTATAATTTATTAGTGCCTATTTGAATTGAATTTATAATCAATTATATTGCAAAAAAGCTTGGTTTTATAAAACTAATTTTATGCCCAAAAGCCACTATAAATTTAAAGCAACTTTTTCTTATTTCTTTATTTTAACTTTTCTTCATAAACTAATTTTTCAACACATCATTCAAATAAGTTTTTGTCAAAATCACTTTTTCATAAAAGTTTATCCAACATCAAATACATTATATTAATTGACTTTTTTACTTCAATTTCAGGTTGCAAAAATCATATTAAATAAAAGTTACTTTTATCAATGTTAATGGAAATAAGCCATATTGTCCTTTTTTTTTTAAATTTAAAAAAAACAAAACAAAACAAAACCTTCGACAAGCTAACCCACATTTTTCCACTTTCATCTTCCACGCAAACTTTTGGATAAAACATGAGATAGATATATGATATATTGTTTCACAATATTTTTTTTTCTTAAAAAAAAAAATCTTAACAATAGTCCAATAATATTCAGTATTTATATCAAATAAGTTAAACTCAAATCACCATATTGAATCCTAGCGTAGGTTATTTTCCACGAAGTTTAGCTCGAGATCAATTTAATAAGGAGGATTGCATATAAAATCCATTTTCTACTCAATTAGAACTGGCATATTTTCTGTTTGGATTGTGGAGTAAAGCAAAATCCATCACATTATTTTCATACACCAATAGAAAATTACGCAATTTTTTTTTTATTTGAATACTATAATACTTTAATACATTTCTACCAGGTAACAAAATAATACTACAAATTAGAGTATAGAACTTAACCTCCTTCATCACCTACAGTCTCTTGGTAGAGAAGATGTGGTTGCTCAAGGATACAAAAGCCTCAAATAAATTTATGAGAAAGTCTAGCTAAATGATCCATCATCCTGTTGTCCTCCCTAGCTAGGAAGAACACGTCTAATCTGAACCTGCAAACTAGCATGCAAACTTTTCAAAAGGGTGGTGGTGTTGATCCCAGAATTGAAATGATAGAAGAAGCCAGTACAAGCACGCTCAAAAAGCCTTTCTCAGCATGCACAACATACACAAGAATGCTTGCTTGTGCCTCCCTCAAACAAACACAAGCTTTTAATCATAATCATGACCAATTGATGATGTTGATAGGGGAAAAAAAAACAAATGAATACTATGAATTTATTAAGACTATTTAACAACTACATTTATTAGTGTTCAAAAAAAAAAAACTACATTTATTCATTGAGTGATTCTCCGTAGATTTTGGATAAAATTGATTCATAAAATAAATTTTCTTGAATTATATTACTTATAAAATTAACTTATAAGAATTGATTATTAAATTATGGCTAAACCAAGAGTTCAGGTCAAAAATAAAATTTAGCTTCCAACTTGAGTGTGAAGTGCTTTTAATGGGGAAAAAAGTCAAACACACAAAGTCAAAGAAGCATTTTTTGCAAGGGAGCAAACTTTTTGGCCAAAAAAATAAAAAAGAAGGAAAACATGCTCTGCAAAAGCTGGCCAATGTCTACATGCTTGATCGCACTCTGGCTGCCACCTCTAGATACTTGAATTCCAGGCCCCAGAAAGTACCACCATAACACCATTTAGTAAAGTTAAGCCCAATTTTGGAATGCTACTTTTATTATTAAATAGAGTACAAATAGTGAATTGAGAGTATACATATGATATTCCATGCTAAATGTAGAAACTAGTAAATAAGTTTATATTACCTCCCACTGCCTGGAGAATAAGTTTACTCATTTCTACATTTAGCATGGAATCCCACTTATTTAACTTATTAAATAGAGTATATATATAATATATTAACCCAAAATTTTAGTCTCCCACTCCTTCCCCTCAAACCAAATAAATCTTTAGTGACGGAATTTCACTGTTAAATTGATTTAACGGCGGAATTCCATCGTTAAAGTTAGTAGTCTATTTGACGATGATTTCATTTCCAAATTCTATCGTTAATCCACTGTTTTTTTATTCTCTGCAGCAACTAGTATAAAATGAATGATGTGAAAAAAAGTTCTTTTTTCTGCTAATTGGTTGATGGTAAAAGTGTTAAACCTTGTTTACAATATACTTGTTCTATCGTATTTCTCCTTAATTAAAATTTTGGTTTTAAATTGATCATATATCCATCAATAGTATTAAAAATATTATTTTCATATAATTCGGATATACACACAGATAGAAAATTTTCCATATGCATACATGAAAACTTATTCATTTATTCTCATACATATTGATATTTAGAACTAACCACTTGGTTTATACGACTCAACAAAGGTTGACCAAAGTAAAGGCAAAAAAAAGCACATAAAATAGAAGGACGGAAATCTAGAATCACACATCACTTAAGGATGTAAAGCATAAAGATGAAGAACGTACAGATGATTCAAGAAGAGCTGATGAAGATCGAGAGTGTAGAGCTTGGATGCATTAAGATCTTAGACTTCATTCAGTGGAATAAACTTTAGACAAGAATCTTGATCCTACGTACTCTGCGATAGTATGGTCAATTGTGGACTAATCTTATTTCCGTCATGGCTATATATGGTACGGTAGACCCATACTCCCTCAATATATGGCTTCATGTAATCCATTGTGCACTAATATTATTTCATTCAATGGCTATATGGTCAAAATTGCAAAGCCATGCTCCCTCAATATCTTCACATATTCAATGTGAACTACTCCTCTAGTCATAAACGTAAGACCTGGTTTATAGTACAAATTAAACTATAAATTAGGTTTTATATTTAAGATCAGTGGTAGTATTGTTATTTCCATTAATGACTATATATGGTCAATTGCAAACTCATACATACTGCCTCAATGGCTATATATAAGGCCAATTGCAGAACCATATATACTCCCTCAATGGCTTCATGTAGTCAATTGTGGACCCAAGTTTTCCTCAATAACTAGCTGCATCATTTTGAAGTTTAGATTCTCTTCAAGTGAAATGCTCTTGGCTTGTCTAGAGATATAAAAAAAGAGTGTCTCTTTTATAGGCCTTAGAATTAGAACACAAAAAACTAGAAGAGAACTTTGAATCCACATCAATTCAAGAGAGAGATATTGAGAATACTAAATTTGGTAGGATATGTAAGTCCTACTACATGCTATTATCTCTATCTCTCTCCCTGACTTGCTTCTAGAACTTCCACACTGAAATGAAATAGAGTGGACAATCATTCCAACAAACAAACAAACATTGATCACGCTCCTCAAGCTTATAACCCCCTCCATAGTTTTGCAGGTGCCTTGTTACTTGCAATATCCTAGCATTGTTCAAAGGTTTTCTCTGAAACCCAGCTAGTTCAAGCCATCTAACCCAAGTCTCAGCTTTCTCATGCCTCTCTTTTCTTTGAATTCCCTCACAAGCAATGATGTTCTTGATTTCTTCACTCAAAAGCATCCTCTCCATGATTGATCTATCTGCTTCTCTTGCTTTAGGAACATTGGCCTCTAAGCCATCAAAGAGTGCACCATAGAAGCCTAGTGCATTCTCAAGCCTTGTCTTAAGAGAAGATTCGTTGGTGTTTGATTCTTGCTCAGTGATGAGCATCAACCTAGGTTTGAGTTTCCAGATTGCTTTTAGAAAACACTCCATCGTAGGGGAAGGATATGGGGAAAGGGTTGAGTTAGAACTAGGTCTGATCCTTGGTCTGTCAAACAACTCTAAAATATTTGTTCATCATTTGACTTAATCCATTAATAAGTGGGGCTTGCCTAAAACACCCACGGTTCATCAAAAGGCACCAAACAAATAAGTACAATAAATATAATGATGATTTAGGAAATTTAAAACATTTTACAATAATAATTTTAATTTTTTAATTAAAGGCTAGAGTCAATGAGATTCACTAGCAACTCAGTATGGACTTGAAGATTGTTTTCATATTTCAACAAGAATTGGATTGGAGTTGAGTTGGAAACCCAAAAAACATTTTTAAACTTCAAATAGGCCTAGCAGATAATATACTGAACAAATAAATGAGAATTTACCCACTTAATTAATAAGTCTAAGTATATTTCCACACCAATTATAGTAGTGTGTGTTATTTTATTGAAAACTTCAAATATATTATAGTATTATTAGGTAGACAATTAGACCTATTATACATTCATAATTTCTTATCTATATAATCATTTTCATAAATTTTTATTTGATTATTACATCTCAGCAGCACCCAGTATAATTGGTTCAACTATGAAAATCAAGGTGCTCTGGCCTTTGTGTGATACCATATTGTTTTAAGAAAGTTATCTCGCTCCCTATCTTTAACATGGAATCTGATTAGAAAGTTGTATTTCTAATGTATGATATATTCTTTATATTTTTTTTAATTTTTCTTAATTTACCCGATAATCCTGTAACAATGATTAAGTATGAAAAAAAAAATCATATTAACTAACTCCTTTTCTTAACTAAATTAGGTAGATATGTTTTGCATCATCAACATGAGGAGTATTATATTACCATAAATATGCATATGAAATAAGCGCGCGAACCTGCAGGAGAATTAGGGTCCGTTTGGTTCAAAGAATTTGGGGGGAGGGAAAGGAACTTGAAGGAGGGAAGGGAACTTAAAGGGAGGGAAAGGAATATTTAAAAGATGAGGGAAGATGACTTGAGTTGTTTGGTTAGAAGGAAATGAATAGGTGGCAGTTGGTAAAGAATTAAGAAATGTCTATTTTACCCTCAAAAGAAATTAATTCAAAATAAAAAAGAAAAATATTTTTTTTGCCAAAATATATTTTTTAAAAAAATGTTCCTGTTAAGTTCGAACTTCTGACCCAAAATTTTTTTGCAAAGTTTGAACTTTTCCGCCAAGTTCGAACTTTCCCGTCAAGTTCGAACTTCCTGCCAAATTTGAATTTCAGGGGTAAATCTATCCAAAAATGTGAATAGTGACCAAGGAACTTGAGAACCCACCAATTTTGATGGGATCTCAAGTTCCCATATATGAGGGAAGAGTGGTGGGCCCGGGAAGTTGGATTCCGGGTACTTGGGGCACCAAACGGTTTTTTTTGCATGGAAACTGTATTAAGTTTCCTTTCCCTCCTCCAAATTCCGTCAACCAAACGGGCCCTTAATCCCACTCGTAACGGTTTGATCGTCAGAAACGAGAAGAGAATGGAGCTGAAGAGCAGAAACAATGGCAAGAGGTTCATCTGGCTTCAGAGGCAATTTATCAAACTTGAGATTCTCCAATTTGCACTCAAATGGATAAAAGAAGAAAGGGATCGGAATCTCAATCTCTCAGCCTCTCCCAACAATTGAAACCCTGTCTTTTGCAAAACCTCCTCCTTCTCATGAATCCCCGTTATTTTCAGAAACGGAAGAGGCAAATAATCTGCTTGATACAGGTCCTTCAATGTCTGAAGAAGATGGATCCACTGTTCTGGATGTGAAGCGTTGAAATCGATCAATTGAATCACCGATTCGCCTCTCATGGCTTCAGCTATGGTGTGATTTGAGATCCAGTATGAGAACATCATGAAGGGACACAACTCTCAGAACAGCTACCGGACAAGCACCACCTCCGACGCCGACGAGTGGTCCGTTGGACGCAGTGCTTCCGACAGGTCGGGTATGTACTTGTTGAGTATCCAATGAGCAAGGCCTTCATTGGCGAAAGTGGCCAGGCATTGAAGGGCGTTGTCGTAGGGTGCAGCCAGAGTGGCGATTTTCCGAAGGGTGGCTACCGCGTTATTGACGTCGCCGGTTTCGATATGGTTTGCACATTCGCTAAGTAGACGAGCAATTAAAATGCAGCCCTTCGCTTCCCATCTCGGTTTTGCGAGCCAAAATGGCGAGCCTAACCGGAGCCAGAACTGGAACCTAATAATTAAATTATATACGATTAAACGACAAAGATGAAATTGGAAATTATATATAAATCAAATAATCTTTTATTTTTTGGATACACATAGTAGGAGAGGGGGATAAGGTTCGAACCTTGGACATGGGGGAGGGGAGCCAAGCTCCCATGCCACTGCGCTACTAAGACGCTGGCTAAATCAAATAATCTTGTGCTGTCTTTGATGATAATTTGGGCTTTGAGTATACTCATGGTGTTTTTTTTTAAAATTATTATACTAAAAACTTAGGAATTAGTACATCATTGTTTTATTTTGTTTAAACAGAATACTCATATAAATTTATCCAGGAGGCAGTAGTGTAGACTAGTGCAAAATCATAAGCCAACTCTGGCCATGATAAGGGTGTGGGATGAATTGTGGAAAAGATCGTGAGATCAAACTATTTTGAATTTTTGATACAATAGAAATCACAAATCCACTCTAATTGCACTGGATTACTTAAGCCTCCCCATGAACAACCTTTAATAGCAATTATATTAATGGCGACTTAATACATAAGGCTCCTACTAAGTGAGGTTACGAACGGGGAGGCTGTTTTGCAAGCTCCAATAACAATTAATATCTCCGGTCCTAATTGTAAAAGTTAGTTGACTTTCTTTGGAGAGATTAAGGAAACTAAATAAGTTACTTAATCATTTTATATATTGTGTATCTTTAGATTATATATTAGTTTATTAGTTAAACTAATTAGTTTGAAGAAAAAAAGAAAAAGAAAAATACTTCAAAATAATTTAGTTAGCTTCCTTAATCTCTCCAAAAAAGTTAACTAGCTCTTATAATTAGGACCGGAAGTAGTACATTATTCGCCAAATAAAAAGAAGAAGAAGAAGAAGAAGAAGAGAAGAGAACAAAACAAATTCTTTACTTTCTCCTCAAAATAAACTGACAGATATGTAGTTTTAATTCATATCTCCAACACCCAAATAATTGGAGAGAAACAGAGAATATTTATATATACCTGGATTCATTTGGAAGAATAATACAGTAGAGAGACTTGAAATTTTTGAATCTCAGGGGAGGAAAAATTGATTAAAGGGTTATAGTTTTATAACCACGAGATGCAGGAATATTGCATTTATTTGGGGACAAAATACAAGTTTGATATCATCGACACTTTATATTGCTATATGTATATGGTTATCGGCAATCGATGAATAAACAAAAGACAATAGGAGAATAAATCAATGTTTTGTTTTTAAATTTTTTTACCTTGTATATGAATATTGAGATAGAAATATCTCTCTCATAATTTCTCCTCGTCCGCTAGAGACAACCAACTCTTTCCAAACACACTACTATAAAAAATGGCTTTTATTATCAAAAGGGCATCCTATTTTGGAAAAATAAAGTAAAAATAATTAAAGACAACAGAATTTTTGTAATTATATGGCAAATTATGGCAACCTGAGTTTATAAAAGGATGCTAAAAGTGACTTTTGGTGGCCTAATTTAAAATTAGGATGTCTAAAAGGAGGGACTTTTGACATCTTAATTTAAATTTAGGACGACAAAAGTAAACCTTAACGTGTTAGGAGTCCTTTTGGTGTCCTAAAAGAATATTTTTAGCACCCTTAGTTTATTTTAGGACGCCACCCGTGATTTTCATTTTTTTTTGTCCATTCTCTACTCTCTATCGTCGAACCGTGTTTTACGATTTCATTCTCTTTTCATCATCAATCTCTCAACTTTCACTTTCTCTCATCTTTCCTTTTTCACTTAATCATCGATCTCTCAACTCACCCTTTCTCGCTATCGCTCTCGTCTTTACTTTGCAATGGCTCCTCCTCCTCCTGCAGCCACGGCCACCTCCCCTGCTTGTAACACCTCAATTTTAATACCCAAAAACTCGGTCAAAATATTGAAAATACCTTCAAAAGAGTTCAACAATATCCAAATCCTTTTACAATGTTACCATTTCGAATAAAACCCATAATATTTAATCAGAATAAATTCCAGAAAATATTTCAGAGATTAATACAAAACGGAAATCTTAGGTTCATGGCAAATTAAATAACATAACATAAACTATAGGAGTACAAAAGAGCTTCCAGAGCTCACTCCATAGGTGCCTTCCCTTGCTCTCTACTAGAATAATCACCTGAAAAATGTTAATATGGGATGAGATTCCACGTCTCAGTAACTACTGAATATTTCTACCGTACACGAGCAAATAATATATGACAAAAAGATATGGGCTGATTTCAAATATATATGTAGATTCCATAATTTCTCATACAAAATAATTTATACTAATAGTCATCAATATAGAAGGTAATAAAACATATATATCTCAAAAGTTCTCTTCTCATGTCTTTACAGATTATTCATCATTATATCAAATTCTTGAACTGTTCAGAAATGCATTATGCAGTATGCACCCTCCCTTATATCACCTTCCAACCATATACCGCTGACTGGAGCCATAGGCTAACACATAGTCCAATAGAAACTCATTCATTTGACTGAATTGTTCCAAGCTCACCAAAACTTAAGATACACCCGGCCAAAGGTATAGAGCTTAAATCTGGACTATGGCTCCCCTCCTTTAAAATAACTAAGGAGGTGTCACATGTCCCACAACTCCAATGAAATCCCGGCCAGAGGAAAACATGGAAGATGGGGCCCTGAAACAAGTACCATCCACTGTGCACCGAGTGGTGGCATAAATCATTCTTATCATTCAAATCCCTCCTTACTCCACCCATCATAATACAACCGCCATGATGAATATGTTCACTCAAAATAATGCATTATTATACCATAAAGTTTTATACATCAATATGCGTATTTATGAATAGTAAATACTATGCGTATCTGTGAATAGTAAAATACTATGTGTATATGTGAATAGTAAAACACGGTATATATACATGAATAGTAAAAATGAAGAGTACATACGGTATGTATACGTGAATAGTATTATGAATAGTAAATACAGTATACGTGAATAGTAAAATGAATAGTAAATACGGTATACGTGAATAGTAAAATGAATAGTAAATACGGTATACGTGAATAGTAAAAATGAATAGTAAATACGGTATATGTGAATAGTAAAATGAATAGTAAATACGGTATACGTGAATAGTACGTACGTATAAATAGTACCTCTGCAAATTTGCAAATCAAAGTTCACACCAGATCTTAAAACCATAAATATTTTCTAAATATTCTTGCCAAAATAGTAAACAAACAAATTTATAATCATACATAATTCACAAATATAAGGAAGAATATTCAGAGTTACCTGTTACTTGCTAATACCCGAATCACCAACCAGCTATTATAACTCTCAAGCAAATATCTCTACTCTCTCTCTCTCTCTCTCTCTCTCTCTCTACCTCTCTCTATGGCTCTTAGAAGTTGTGAAGAATGAAATGAAATGGAAGGTCTATTTATAGTTGGAAAATGGGTCTTTAAGTGTAATTTTCGTCTCTGGGTCATTTTACGTAATTTTTCCAAAAATTAAAAAGAAACCCTCCCGTGACTACTCTCAGCCGCCCTCGTGAAAGTTTTAAAAATTTTTAATAATATAATATTATAAATTAAATAGTAAAATATTATTACGTGGGTCCCGCGTGAATTTTTTCAAAACTCACGAGAAAGGTTGTCGCTCACGGGAAGTTTGCAGAGAATTATTTTGGCCGTGGGTCCCGCATGAATAGTAAATACGTATTTAGGAATAGTAAATACCGTATTTTTAAATAGTAAATACGTATTTGTGAATAGTGAACACTATTCATATTTCACAAATTTCAAGTATTAAATACGTATTTGCGAATAACATATATATATATATATATATATATTTTTTTTAAATACGTATTTGTAAATAGTAAAAACGTATACGTGAATAGTAAATACTATTCACGGGGCCCACAAAATACGGATTTCAAATTTATCACTTTCCAAAAATAGAGCCTACTAGTCTTCCCAAAATAGGTTTATGTTCAAGATATTAGATTCAAAATTCAGGATGTTACATTTCTCCCCTCCTAAAAGAAAATTTTGTCCTCAAAATTTCGCTATAATAAGAATTCTAACCTATATAAATAAATGAGGATAGGTTTGACGCATGCTCTCCTCCGTTTCCCAAGTAGCATCTCCGGGAGTCATTCCTTTCCACTCGACCTTTACAAGTCTAATGGTCTTGTTTCTTAATCTCTTGTCCCTTGCATCAACAATCCGCTCCGGCTCAGCTTTATACGTCATGTTATCCTCGAGTTCTACCTCTTCTACTTCTATAATGTGGGAAGGATCCGGTTGGTATTTCTTCAGTTGCGATACATGAAAGACATTGTGAAGATTCGCAAGCTGTGGAGGTAAAGCAATTCTGTAAGCTACCGGTCCAATTTTCTCCAAAATCTCATAAGGACCCATAAAACGAGGTGAAAGTTTCTTTGCTCGTATTGCTCTACCAATACCAGTCATTGGTGTGACTTTTAAGAATACATGTTCGCCTACCATGAACTCCAACGGTCGTCTTCTCTTGTCAGCATAACTCTTCTGTCGACTCTGAGCAGTGAGAAGTTTCTGTCGAATCACCTTAATCTTTTGAGTCGTCTCGTCCACAAGTTCTGGACCTATTAAAATTCGCTCATTCAATTCCGTCCAGCAAATAGGAGATCTACATTTTCTTCCATACAAAGCCTCATAAGGTGCCATCTCAATGCTGGAGTGATAACTATTGTTATATGCAAACTCCGCAAGATGAAGATGATCGTCCCAACTTCCTTTTAGTTCGATTGCACAAGCCCGCAACATGTCTTCCAGAGTTTGAATAGTCCTCTCAGTCTGCCCGTCAGTTTGAGGATGATAAGCGGTACTATAACTCATCCGAGTTCCCATAGCATTCTGCAATGCTTTCCAAAATCGTGAAGTGAATCGTGGATCACGATCAGATACGATGCTATTCGGTATCCCATGCAATCTGACAATCTCCTTCATGTAGATCTTTGCTAGTCTCTCCAATGAGTATTCTGCTGCAATTGCTAGAAAATGAGCTGACTTAGTTAACCTATCGACAATTACCCAAATGGCATTATGTCCGGATGTCGTTAGAGGAAGCCCCATGATGAAATCCATAGAGATGCTGTCCCATTTCCACTCTGGGATATCCAAATTCTTTAATAATCCAGGAGGTTTCCGATGTTCAATCTTGACTTTCTGACAAGTCAAACAACAAGTGACAAAGTCAGTCACATCTTTCTTCATGCCTCGCCACCACCAATTCTGCTTAAGATCATGATACATCTTGGTTGCTCCAGGATGGATAGTGTATTTACTCCGATGAGCCTCCTCTAGTATGAGCCTTTTTATTTCTCCATCATTAGGTATGCACACTTTTCCTTTATACCTTAATATCCCATCTCTATCGATCCCAAATTTCGATTCTTTTCCTTCTTCAATATCTTCCCTCACGTTTAATAGATACTCATCTTCGAGCTGAGCGAATTTAATCTCTTTCCAAATTGTGCTTTCAATAGTTAATGCTTCCATGGTAGCGACCAAACCTGACATTACATCAATAGATGTACTTGGTATCTCCTCGAGCAATTTATGTTCTCTGATCATCATCTGGGCTACATGGATTGTCTTTCTACTTAAGGCATCTGCTACAACGTTCGCCTTTCCTGGATGATACTTCAATTCGAAGTCGTAGTCCTTGATAAACTCCATCCATCTCCTCTGTCGCATGTTGAGCTCCTTTTGGTCGAACAGGTACTTTAGACTTTTGTGGTCACTATAAACCTCGAACTTTGAACCGTAGAGGTGGTGCCTCCAAATCTTCAGAGCAAACACTACTGCTGCCAGTTCTAAGTCGTGAGTAGGATAATTCCCTTCATGTGGCCTTAACTGTCGAGAAGCATAAGCTACTACCCTACCATTTTGCATTAACACACACCCAAGACCTTTCTTAGAAGCATCAGTGTACAAAGTAAAGGTCTGAGCAGGATCTGGAATTATAAGTACCGGTGCCGTAGTCAACTTAGTCTTCAAATTTTGGAAAGCTGCTTCACACTTTTCGTCCCATACAAATGGTTGACCCTTCCTTGTTAACTTAGTCAAAGGCATAGCTATTTGCGAAAAGCCCTTGATAAATCTCCTATAATAGCCAGCTAGACCTAGAAAACTCCTGATCTCAGTCACGGACTTTGGTCGTTCCCATTTGAGAACTGCTTCAACTTTAGTATGGTCCACTGCAACACCTTCAGCCGATACGACATGGCCTAGGAATTTTACTTCCTTCAACCAAAATTCGCACTTAGACAGTTTCGCATAGAGCTTGTGCTCCTTCAACACTTGTAGCACGATTCTAAGGTGCTCTTTATGCTCTTCTTCATCCTTAGAATAGATAAGGATGTCGTCAATGAAAACCACTACAAATTTATCTAGATATGGTCGGAAAATTCTATTCATGTAATCCATGAATACTGCTGGAGCATTTGTTAGCCCAAATGGCATAACAAGAAATTCATAATGGCCATATCTAGTTCTGAATGCAGTTTTTGAGACATCTTCAGCTTTGACTCTCAGTTGGTGATAACCTGATCTGAGGTCGATCTTGGAGAATATGGATGCTCCCTTCAACTGATCAAGTAGATCGTCGATCCTGGGTAAAGGATATTTATTCTTTATAGTCACTTTATTTAACTGGCGATAGTCAATGCATAGTCTCAGGCTCCCATCTTTCTTCTTCACAAAGAGTACGGGCGATCCCCAAGGAGATACACTGGGTCTGATAAAACCCTTTTCTAACAATTCTTCGATCTGCTTCTTCAATTCTGCTAGTTCCGATGGAGACATTCGGTAAGGAGCTTTAGATATAGGTTCTGTTCCAGGTACGAGATCAATAGAAAATTCTACTTCTCTCTCTGGGGGTAAACCTGTCATTTCTTTCGGGAATACCTCCGGAAACTCGTTTACCACTTCGATATCTTCTATCCCTTCCTCTACTTCTGCTTGAATGGAGAAAAACACCATGTACGCAAGACAACCATGATGAACAGGCTTTTCATCTTGTACTATAGACAACGATTGTGGTCTACTATGACTCATAGAGTCATCCGCAAGAGAGATAGTCTTCCTCTTGCAGTCAAGGATGATGTCATTAGCTGACAACCAATCCATTCCTATTATTACATCGATACCCTTCGTGGGTAAACAAACAAGGTCTATATTTGAGATCCTATTATCAATCTCAATCGTACAATTTAAGCAAGCCCTAGAAGTTTTTACTGAAGCTCCCGCCGGTGTAGAAATAATCATATAATAAGGCAATTCACTCACTTTTAAATTCAATCGAGGCACACAGTCGTATGATATAAAAGAGTGTGTGGCACCAGAATCAAATAAGGCTTCTACTTCAAGACCTTGGAGTTTGAGGATACCTTTAATCAGATTTGGTGAAGCACTTGCCTCCTGATGTGATAGTGCAAACACTTTCCCTGGCACTGCAGTTCTAGCATCCTTAGCCCCTCGAGGCTCCTCCTCACAAAATCTGGAAATGTGTCCTGGCTTTCCACAGTTGAAACACGTCACACATGGTCCTTGGTGTATTCTTCCACACTTGGCACACATCTGATTGTTGGCGGTGCTTGCAGCAGGAGCTGTGGATCCCCTATATGAACTCTGACCTCCACTGAAGTGACTCCTTTGAGGTCCTTTGAATTGACTCCTTGGTGGTCTGCTGAAATGACTTCTTTGGGGTCCAGTAAAATAACTCCTCGATGGTCCACCAAAGTGATTTCTGGATGGTTGGCTAAACCGCGTATTCACATTACTGAAGTTGTGACTCTGCTTCTTAGTAACTCCTCCCGTTGGTCTCATGAGGTGTGTAGATCTGGCCTGAAAACCCTTCATCTTCTCAGCTTCCTCTTCTCGTTTGTTCCTTGCTATCGTGCGCAGTTTGTCGCATATTTCTTCAAAATCCCTTGTTTCATCGAGGAACGGTGATAGAGCTGTTTTTAGGTCTGGTCTAGCTTTTTCAACCAATCGAGCACTCAACCATTTAGAGTTGTTCTGTGAATATCCGCAGAATTTAGACAACTCTAAAAAGCGAGTAATAAATTCGTCTTCATGTAATTCCCCTTGCCTGAATGTGAGGAATTCAGTTTCTTTCTCTATTCTAATTGAAGGGGAAAAGTAATAATTTTCGAACTTCTCCTTAAACTCTTCCCACGTCATCTCAGCATTTCCTTTTGTTTTGGTGCTTTCCCACCATTCTTCAGCTGCTTTCTGCAACAATTGTTCAGCAACCATCACCTTTTGTTGTGAGCTAATCTCGATAACTCTGAAAATCTTTTCTACACGCTTCAGCCACTCCAGTGCTGCAATCGGATCTAGCTTCCCCTCGAACATCGGTGGAGTAAACTTCCGAAATTTTTCCCAAACCTCAGTAATAGGTAAGGGATGATACTGAGAATGTGAACCGCTACTACCTCCATCTTCAGTGCGAGAATGACTTCCTCCCCTTGATTGATGGTCAGAAGGTGTGACTTCCAGAGCCTTCTCCTTTCCTTCCTTACCACCTTGGCCTCTTCCTTTTGCTAGTTCATCCTCGTGTCTATTCACTTTCTCTCTCATCTCCAAGATGACGTCTCGTAATTCTGCCAAAAGGGCATTGTTATCCTGAGGATGGGAACCATCTTGATGCGGAGGGAGACCTCTTTGGGACGGAGCAGGGGTTGAATTAGTTCTTCGAGTTCTTGCCATTATCTCCTCCTATGATTAATACTATAAGGACACTAAACAAATAAAAATAGCTAAATAAATTCTAAATCTAACAAAGGGAAGTGCTCATGTTATGATATTTAATTTGCCACGAACTTTTTTAATTTTTTTTTTTTAAGAAATCACTTTAGAAAATAAACAAAATTGCCATGGAACCTTTAGCTCTGATACCAAAAATGTAACACCTCAATTTTAATACCCAAAAACTCGGTCAAAATATTGAAAATACCTTCAAAAGAGTTCAACAATATCCAAATCCTTTTACAATGTTACCATTTCGAATAAAACCCATAATATTTAATCAGAATAAATTCCAGAAAATATTTCAGAGATTAATACAAAACGGAAATCTTAGGTTCATGGCAAATTAAATAACATAACATAAACTATAGGAGTACAAAAGAGCTTCCAGAGCTCACTCCATAGGTGCCTTCCCTTGCTCTCTACTAGAATAATCACCTGAAAAATGTTAATATGGGATGAGATTCCACGTCTCAGTAACTACTGAATATTTCTACCGTACACGAACAAATAATATATGACAAAAAGATATGGGCTGATTTCAAATATATATGTAGATTCCATAATTTCTCATACAAAATAATTTATACTAATAGTCATCAATATAGAAGGTAATAAAACATATATATCTCAAAAGTTCTCTTCTCATGTCTTTACAGATTATTCATCATTATATCAAATTCTTGAACTGTTCAGAAATGCATTATGCAGTATGCACCCTCCCTTATATCACCTGTAATATCCCAAATTTCGGGATTTGAAAATAAGGAATATTTTGTGGGAATTTATTATAAAAATTTGGCCTGAAATGATTATATAAATAATTTTTGGAATTTAAGGCCTATTTTCCTTGGAATTTTTGGGAAAAGAATAAATTCAAGGAAAGATAGTTTGAGGATAAATATTGGTTTAGAAATTTTAGAGCCAATATTTTATGGCTCTTAGAAGCTAAATAAGAATATCCTTATATGGTACTAAGGATTTATTTCTAACACTTATGTTTATAAATAAGTATACACTTATTACTCATTTTCATCCGTCGGTGTGTATTTCACGGGAAGATTGGAAATTTTGGGAGAAGATAACACATGGGCCATCATGTTTGCCACTCCCTCCTTGACTTTATTAATGGCAAAATCACAAACATATGCTGCCAAGAATTCAATCACACGCACTCCACCATATTCTACAAGTCCACACACCTACCCTACTTCTTTTTCTCAATGCATGACACCTATGCATGGAATCATTCATTTGTTTTCCTTATGCATTCACGAGCAACAAAGAGGATAGAAGCAAAATTGACATACAATTCTCCTCAATCATCCAGCGCATTTCTTTATTGTTCACTCACGGATGACACACACACACACGCTCTAACTCCTCTCTCTCACACCAATTACACACACCTTATCATTTATTCATTTGGTGGGTCTGAAGAGAGAGAGAGAGAGAGCTGGAGAATAAAGGATACGAAGGAAGAGAGTAAGAGTGTGTGAGTGCAGCGAGAAAGAAAGAATGAGGGCCGAGAAGGAGAGACCGTTTGAGAAGCAACGGTCAACATGAATAACACCACTATTTCTGGAAAATTCAGTAAGGAGGTCAGGTTCATGCAACGTTTTGTCTAAACAAATGATTTCCTTTGACCATGAAATTTGGTAAGTTGAAAGTATACTTCTTAATCTTTCAAATGAGTGCTAGAATGTATTAATCCGACGTCTAGAACTCTAGTTATGAATTTTCAAAGTTTGTTCAGAAAAACTGGAAATTCATGTTTTCCTATTCAAATAACGTTGCTTTTACGAATTTCTGGGAATTATACAGTCATTAATTGTCTTGATGAATATTTTTCTCATAAACCAGACTTATAGAACTTCAAATATAATTTTGAATCACCTTAATCGGAGTTCTATAGAATTAGTTATGATTTTTCAAAGTTAGAAGTTGAACACTGAAAAACGCTGGTTTCCAGAAATGAACAGTGATTTTCGGATTTACTTTTAAAATAGTAAACATTTGAGTTTTCCTATGAAAATTTCCAGAATAAAAGTAGACTTATCAAGCTTTAATTTGATAGGTCACAAGCCTTAATTGGATTTATATTCAGGGAGTTATGAATTTTTGAAGTCAAGTATGAAATCTGGGACGTTTTCTGAAACATCTTCTGAACAGTGTTTACATTTTTGAAATCTGGGAATTATTGGCATATGATTAAATGTTGAAACCAATTTTTTCTAGAAACTAGACTTAACAAGGAGTTCATGGATTTTTGAAACACCTGATTTGGACACCTAGAACTCCAGATATGGATTTTTCAAGTTAAGTGTTAAATCTGGACGTTTTTCTGGAACAGTTGAGATGAACGGAAAATTCTGGGAACAGTGTGCGTATATTTGAAGTTGAATCTATTTTTCCTCTGAAAATAGATTTAATAAGGAACACGTGACTTTTGGAATCACCTTAATTGGAGTTTTGTGCAATTAAATATGAATTTTCAAAGTTAATTGGAAATTCTGCCAGATTATGGAGTTTATTTGGGAATAAGAGAAATAGAGAATTTGGACAAGTAGTAACTTGCCAACCATGAATATTTAATTATAGGATTTGGTATTTACCTGAGATGACCAGAGGATAGAGAACCGGATCAGGATTTGGAAAGACTATCAGGTAGTAACTCTAATCTTGCATTCTTTGTATGTCTTTATATGATTGTATGTACCATTCAATATGTATAAATATGTACTGTATGAATTGTTTGTGCTGTATGTGCTGAATGTATATGTGATGGTTATCTGTCATATACTGATCTATGCTTAGAATGTAAGATTAACATGTTACTCTGGGAACCTTCGGGGTCCCAGTATTTGTTGCTACCTGTGGATTGTTCAGTTTAGAGAGCGAGGCTCACAAGGCAAGGCGGTACTCATTGTTGAATAGTGATGCTGGGATGGACCGAGAAATGCTATAGGTTATTTTTATTAGCCTATTTTAGAGACTAGAAATTTATTTGTATAGCCCTATGTGGATTTTGTTATGTAATCAGAATTTAATATCAGTATTACTATGCTAGAATGACTATGCTCATTAGGCTGTGCGCTACAACTCTGATAATAATTGATATATCAAGGGGTGTTACATCACCTTCCAACCATATACCGCTGACTGGAGCCATAGGCTAACACATAGTCCAATAGAAACTCATTCATTTGACTGAATTGTTCCAAGCTCACCAAAACTTAAGATACACCCGGCCAAAGGTATAGAGCTTAAATCTGGACTATGGCTCCCCTCCTTTAAAATAACTAAGGAGGTGTCACATGTCCCACAACTCCAATGAAATCCCGGCCAGAGGAAAACATGGAAGATGGGGCCCTGAAACAAGTACCATCCACTGTGCACCGAGTGGTGGCATAAATCATTCTTATCATTCAAATCCCTCCTTACTCCACCCATCATAATACAACCGCCATGATGAATATGTTCACTCAAAATAATGCATTATTATACCATAAAGTTTTATACATCAATATGCGTATTTATGAATAGTAAATACTATGCGTATCTGTGAATAGTAAAATACTATGTGTATATGTGAATAGTAAAACACGGTATATATACATGAATAGTAAAAATGAAGAGTACATACGGTATGTATACGTGAATAGTATTATGAATAGTAAATACAGTATACGTGAATAGTAAAATGAATAGTAAATACGGTATACGTGAATAGTAAAATGAATAGTAAATACGGTATACGTGAATAGTAAAAATGAATAGTAAATACGGTATATGTGAATAGTAAAATGAATAGTAAATACGGTATACGTGAATAGTACGTACGTATAAATAGTACCTCTGCAAATTTGCAAATCAAAGTTCACACCAGATCTTAAAACCATAAATATTTTCTAAATATTCTTGCCAAAATAGTAAACAAACAAATTTATAATCATACATAATTCACAAGTATAAGGAAGAATATTCAGAGTTACCTGTTACTTGCTAATACCCGAATCACCAACCAGCTATTATAACTCTCAAGCAAATATCTCTACTCTCTCTCTCTCTCTCTCTCTCTCTACCTCTCTCTATGGCTCTTAGAAGTTGTGAAGAATGAAATGAAATGGAAGGTCTATTTATAGTTGGAAAATGGGTCTTTAAGTGTAATTTTCGTCTCTGGGTCATTTTACGTAATTTTTCCAAAAATTAAAAAGAAACCCTCCCGTGACTACTCTCAGCCGCCCTCGTGAAAGTTTTAAAAATTTTTAATAATATAATATTATAAATTAAATAGTAAAATATTATTACGTGGGTCCCGCGTGAATTTTTTCAAAACTCACGAGAAAGGTTGTCGCTCACGGGAAGTTTGCAGAGAATTATTTTGGCCGTGGGTCCCGCATGAATAGTAAATACGTATTTAGGAATAGTAAATACCGTATTTTTAAATAGTAAATACGTATTTGTGAATAGTGAACACTATTCATATTTCACAAATTTCAAGTATTAAATACGTATTTGCGAATAACATATATATATATATATATATATTTTTTTTTTAAATACGTATTTGTAAATAGTAAAAACGTATACGTGAATAGTAAATACTATTCACGGGGCCCACAAAATACGGATTTCAAATTTATCACTTTCCAAAAATAGAGCCTACTAGTCTTCCCAAAATAGGTTTATGTTCAAGATATTAGATTCAAAATTCAGGATGTTACACTGCTCACCTCGATTCTCATTGTCGTACCTCACCACCACTCACCGCTCTCACCGTTTTGCTTTGCTCCGTTGGATCCACTTTTGGCTCGCCAGATTGAGCATCGCCGGATCCCCTTCTCCAGATCTAAAAACATATATGCTTTTCCGTTTCTTCAGATATGAAAACGGGTCTCTCACCATCGATTTGTGGATTTTGTTTTTCCTATTCTTCTGATTGTTAGATCTAGAATTTTAGATCTTAGATCTATTAGTGTGATTGTTAGATCTGGTTTGGGGGTTCGATAGTCGATCCCTCGCCGTCGATCTGTTTTTCCTTTTCTTATTGTTTGATTTGTTAGTCTGATTAAATCTAGAATTTTTCATGTGCATCTTTGTATTTTTTGGATTTTTTGATATGTATTATTTTTCATCTGCTCTCGTATCTATATATTATTTCACTCAATGGCTATATGGTCAAAATTGGAGATCCATGCTCCCTCAATGGCTTCACATATTCAATGTGAACTACTCCTCCCTTTTTAAACATAGGACTTAGTTTATATGTAAATTGAGCTATAAATTAAGTCTTATATTTAAGATCTGAGTAGTATTATTATTTCCATCAATGACTATACATGGTCAATTGCATACCCAGACATACTCCCCCAATGGCTATATATAAGGTCAATTGCAGAACCATACATAATTCCTCAATGGCTTCATGTACTCTATTGTGGACCCATGTTTTCCTCAATGACCGGCTGCATCATTTTGAAGTTTAGATTCTCTTCTAGTGAAATGCTCTTGGCTTGTTTAGAGATATAAAAAAAGTATGTCTCTTTTAAAGACCTTAGAATTAGAACACAAAAAACTTAAAGATAACCTTGAATCCACGTCAATTCAAGAGAGTGATATACTAACAATAGTAAAATCTAAACTTCAAGTATGCAAGTCCTACTATATATTATTATCTCTATCTCTCTCCCTGACTTGCTTCTAGAACTTCCACGCCATTATGGAATAGAGTGGACGATTATTCCAACAGACAAACAAACAGTGATCATGCTCCTCAAGCTTATAACCCTTTCCATAGTTTTGCAATGGCTTTGTTACTTGCAGTATCCTTGCATAGTTCAAAGGTTTTCTCTGAAACCCAGCTAGTTCAAGCCATCTAACCCAAGTCTCAGCTTTCTCATGCCTCTCTTTTCTTTGAATTCCCTCACAAGCAATGATGTTCTTGATTTCTTCACCCAAAAGCATCCTCTCGATGATTGATCTATCTGCTTCTCTTGCTTTAGGAACATTGGCCTCTAAGCAATCAAAGTGTGCACCATAGTAGGGTAGTGCATTCTCAACCCTTGTCTTGAGGGAAGATTCGTTGACTTTTGATTCTTGCTCAGTTATGAGGATCAACTTGGGTTTGAGTTTCGAGATTGCATTTAGAAAACACTCCATCTTAGGGGAAGGACATGGGGAAAGGGTTGAGTTAGGACTAGCTGTGATCTTTAGTTTGTCAAATAACCCTGCAAAATATTTGTTCATCATTTGACTTAATCCATTAAGTGGGGTTTGCCTAAAACACCCAAGTTCATAAAAAAGGCACCATAACAAATAAGTACAATAGATATAATGATGATTTAGTAAATTTAAAACTTCTTACAATAATAATTATACTTTTTTAATTAAAGACTAGAGCCAATGTGTTTCAATAGCAACTCAATTTGGACTTGAAGATTGTTTTCATAGTTCAGCAAGGGTTGGATTGGAGTTGGGTTGGAAACCCAAAAAACATTTTTAAACAAATCTGATGGATTTTGGGCCTAGCAGAAAATATACTGAAAAATTAAAAACCTATAAAAAAAATATAAGAGAATTTACCCACTTAACTAAAAAGTCCAAGTATATTTCCACACCAATTATAGTAGTGTGTTATTTTATTGAAAACTTCAAATATATTATTAGATTGACAATTAGACCTATTATACATTCATATATATATATATATATATATATATATATAATTATTTTTATTAAATTTTTCTTTGATTATTACATCTCAGCAACCAGTCTAATTGGTTCAACTATGAAAATCAAGGTGCTCTGACCTTGATGTTATACGATGTGGTTTTAAGAAAGTTATTATACTTTCTATCTTTAATATTGAATCTAATTAAAAAGCTACGATTCTAATTGTAAGATATATTTTTTAAATTTATCAATTTTTTTTTAATTTATTTGATAATCATGTAACAATAATTAAGCCTATTAACTAAATTCCCTATAACCAGATGAGGTAGATATGTTTTGCATCACCGACATGAGGGGTATTATATTACCTTAAATATGCATCTGAAATAAGCGCGCGTACCTGCAGGAGAATTAATCCCCCTCGTAACGGTTTGATCATCAGAAACGAGAAGAGAATGGAGCTGAAGAACAGAAACAATGGCAAGAGGTTCATCTGGATTCAGAGGCAACTTATCAAACTCGAGATTCTCCAATTTGCACTCAAATGGATAAAAGAAGAAAGGGAATCTCAATGTCTCAGCCTCTCCCATCAATTGCAACCCTGTCTTTTGCAGAACCTCCTTCTTCTCATGAATCCCCGTTATTTTCAGAAACGGAAGAGGCAAATTATCCGCTTGAAACAGGTCCTTCAATGTATGAAGAAGATGGATCCCCTGTTCTGGATCCGAAGCGTTGAAATCGATCACATGAATCACCGATTCGCCTCTCATGGCCTCAGCTATGGCGTGATTTGAGATCCAGTATGAGAACATCATGAAGGGACACAACTCTCGGAACAGCCGCCGGACAAGCACCACCTCCGACGACGACGAGTGGTCCGTCAGACGCAGTGCTTCCGACAGGTCGGGGAAGCGCTTGTTGAGTATCCAATGAGCGAGGCCTTCATTGGTGAAAGTGGCCAGGCGCTGAAGGGCGTTGCCGTCGGGTGCAGCCAGAGTGGCGATTTTCCGGAGGGTGGCTACCGCGTTATTGACGTCGCCGGTTTCGATATGGTTTGCACATTCGCTAAGTAGACGAGCAATTAAAATGCCCTTCGCTTCCAATCCCGGTTTTGCGAGCCAGAATGGCGAGCTTGAACCGGAGCCAGAACTAGAACCTAATAGTTAAATTATATACGATTAAACGACAAAGATGAAATTGGAAATTATAAATCAAATAATCTTTTGATTTGTGCTGTGTTTGATGAAAATTTGGGCTTTGAGTATACTCATGGTGTATTTTTTTTTATTATTATACTAAAAACTTAGGAATTTCAAACAGAATACTCGTATAAATTTATCCAGAAGCAGTAGTAGTGTAGACTAGTGCAAAATCATAAGCCAACTCTAGCCATGATAAGGGTGAGGGATGAATTGTGGAAAAGATCGTGAGATCAAACTATTTTGAATTTTTGATACAATAGAAATCACACATCCATTCTAATTGCATTCGATTACTTAAGCCTCCCCATGAACAGCCTTTTATAGCAGGTACATTAATGGCGACTTAATACATAAGGCTCCTACTAAATGAGGTTATCAACGGGGAGGCTGTTTTGCAGGCTCCAATGATAACTCGCCAAAAGAAAAAAAAAGAAGAAGAAAAAGAAGAGAAGAAGAGGAGAAGAAAACAAATTCTTTACTTTCTCCTCAAAATAAACTGACAGATATGTAGTTTTAATTAATATCTCTAACACCCAAATAATTGGAGAGAAACAGAGAATATTTATATATACCTGGATCCATTTTGAAGAATACTACAGTAGAGAGATCAGACTTGAAATTTTTGGATCTCAGGGGAGAAAAAATTGATTAAAGGGGTATAGTTTTATAACCACGAGATGCAGGAATATTGCATTTATTTGGGGACAAAATACGAGTTTGATATCATCGACACTTTATCTTGCTATATGTATATGGTTATCGGGATCGATGAATAAACAAAAGACAATAGGAGAATAAATCAATGTTTTGTTTTTAAATTTTTTTTACCATGTATATGAATATTAAGACAGAAATATCTCTCTCATAATTTCTCCTCGTCCATGGAAGGTAGGTGCTAGCTAGAGACAAAACCAACTTCTTTCCAAACACACTATCATAAAAAATGGCTTTTATTCTAAAAAAGATGTCCTATTTTGGAAAAAGGAAGTAAAAATAAAGACAGTGGAGTTTTTATAATTATATGATAGATTATGGTGTCCTAAGTTTATAAAAGGACGCCGAAAGTGACTTTGGGTGTCCTAATTTAAAATTTGGATTTTTGGCGTCTTAATTTAAATTTAGGACAACAAAAGTGAATCTTAAAGCTTTAGAAGGAGTCCTTTTGGTGTCCTAAAAATATTTTAGGACATCAAAAGGAATATTTTTGGCACCCTTAGTTTATTGTAGGACGCCACCCGTGACTTTCATTTATTTTTTTGGTCCATTCTCTACTATCTATTGTCGAATAGTGTTTTACGATTTCATTCTCTTTCCATCATCAATATCTGAGCTTTCACTTTCTCTCATCTTTCCTTTTTCACTTAATCATCAATCTCTCAACTCATCCTTTCTCGCCGTCACTCTCGTCCTTCCTCTGTAATGGCCGCTCCTCCTCCTGCAGCAGTCGCCTCCCCTGCTCACCTTGATTCTCATTGCCGTATCTCACCGCCACTCATCGCTCCAGCCATTCCGCTTTGCTCTGATGGATCCACTTCTGCCTTGCCAGATCGAGCATTGCCGAATCCCCTTCTTCAGATCTGAAAACATATATGCTTTTCCGTTTCTTCCATCGATTTGTGGATTTTGTTGTTTTTCCTGTTCTTCTAATTGTTAGGTCTAGAATTTTAGATCTTAGCTCTGTTAATGCAATTGTTAGATCTGGTTTGGGGGTTTGATAGTTGATCCCTCACTGTTGATCTGTTTTTCCTTTTCTTATCGTTTGATCTGTTGGTTTGATTAAATCTAGAATTTTTCATGTACATCCTCGTATTTTTGGATTTTTGGATTTGTATTATTTTTTCATCTGCTCTCTTATTTGTATATGAAGGCTTGCTGTGAAATCTTGGGTGTGTTTGGGAAAGCTGTAGATGCTAAAATAAGTGTATCTACAGCTCAATGAGAATGAAAGTGCAAAATGGGGTGTTTGGCATAGCTTATTCATTGATGTGCTTCAAGTGTGATGCTCCTGTTCTTTCTTTAAGCAAGCCTTGGGTGTTTTTAAACCCATCACAACTATTGGTTAATTTTGTCTATTACATGACTTTCATGTAAAGTTTTATGAGGTTGAAAAAAAAAATTTTGTTTAATCGTTGCGGAAACTCGTAACTCCTTACGGTTTTCATGAATTATTAACCTTAACTTATTACGCTAATTAGTTATTAATTATTAATCCGTAACTCTTTACGGTACTCATGAGAATTCATAACAATATATAATACTCATGAGTTTCAGGATTACTCGTTAAAACAACTATTGGGGTTTATAATAATTTGATGAAAGGATTATTGGAGATTAGAATTACCATAAGATCAATCGAAGACTTTAAGGTTTTTTATGTCCTCTAACGTTGATCCACACGGCTATCCCCCGATTGCATTGAGAACTCCTTCTCTTGAAATCTCCCACCTCTTGGATGCTTGCTAGGCAAATGCAAGGTTGAGTTTTGGTTTCCTTGGGTTTTTTATCTTTTCAAGAAGATGATGGTTTTAGGATTAGGTTAAAGATAGGAGGAGCAAGATCATTGGAACCTTGCCTTTCTATAGATGGTGCCTTTTCCTCTCTAAACCTTTGGTAAAGATCGAAATTTAGAGAGCATAAGGATCTTGTTTTTCTCTTAGAAAAACATGCAGAAAAAAGGCACACAAAAAATCAGTATTTTATAAGAGTCTAACTCTAATTTAAGTACTCACAAGAAAGGCATAATCCAAGCTTGAATTGGAAAATCCAAATCACAATGAATTGAACTCATATCTTGATTGATTGATTGAATTTAAAATGATGAATCACATTCATATCTTGATTGATTGATTGAATCAATATAATCATTTAAGATGATGGATTACATTTATTTCCTTTTTTTCTTCAAAAACGTCCATAAAAAGGGCACATAAAAAATCAGCACTTTATAAGAGTTTAACCCTAATTTAAGTGCTCACAAGAAAGGCCCAATCCAAACTTGATTTGGAAAATCCAAATCATAATGAATTAAATTCATATATTGATTGAATAATAATTTAAGATGATGAATTACATTCATCTCTTAAACTAAAATTCAAAATCATTGCAATCAAATCCTCATTTATTATTTCTCCTATCTTCATCTAATCATTATTGGATCTTTATATATATATATATATATATATATATATATATATTTATTAGATAATTCAAAATTATCTTTTATAACCTAACCTTTTAAATCAAAATTCAATTTCAAATTTTAAACTTAAATTTAAAATTTAAATTCCAAATTCAATTTGGCCTAAGACCCTATTGGGTCTTCCAACACATTTAGGTCATTTTATGGAGAAACTGATTTCCCACTGGGGATACCATATATGACGCCATTTTCTTCTCATTGAGTTTGGAGTTCCACTCCAATCCAATTACACATTTACTCTTGATAAAGCCTAATAACAATTATTAGCTCAAGTTTGCTAAATTTAAACAATCGGGAATAACCTTTTGTGTGTGACCCATTAGGCCCAATTAGTCACTGATATAAATAAACTTGGACCAATTAAAAACCCCTTTAACGGGCCCAATTTATTTAATGACCTCATAAAACACTAGTGATGCTCTGCGACCCCAGAACTAATTAAGTTGCAAGTGATCTACCTTTCACATTTGGATACCGTGCAGGCATCATCCCTCACATCGTCATTCACATTTAGTCGAGAGCAAAGATAAAGTATCATCTCTCTTAATTGACTAAATGTAGCTATTTCACAGAACTAAGAATCTTTTTATATTAACTCTATAAGGGATCATGACTCTTCATGATCACTTGCTGTGCGTACAGTCTCTCAAGTTAATTAGAAGCCATCGAAGCTCTACTTGTCTTGTGAATGATTAATCCCTTGTAAGGGACTGTGAGTCCTTTCAGCATGTCCATCTATACTCATGTATTCGAGTTACACCCAAGATTACATTGTTCTCCCCATTTTCAAGTGGATAGAGTTATACGGTCAAAGTATAACCTTAGGACATAGTGTTCGATGACATCCTTGAGTCCAAGACGATCCGCACTACCAAACGATGAGAGACTTTACATATCCAATGATACTCTTGACAGAGATTTGCCGTGATCTCCCAAAATAACCAGATTAGAAAAGGATTTGCAGTATAATGTAACCTGGGTCGTTTCCCAACGAATTCACAATCAGTTCAGTTCAAACAACAATAAAATAGAAACAGTAAAAATGGGGGGGGGGGTTTTAATTCAAACAGATTAAAAACAAAATTAAACAGGAATAGAATGAAATGCAGAAACATAATGGATTAAACAAAAACAGATTAAAAATGATCAACCTAACATTCAGATTCCAGAAACTTCCATCATTGAACGAAATATGAACGAACTCGCGTTTGGTTCTGGATGAACCGAAATCTCTGCGTTCATCCAGAAAATCCCTCAACTAGACGATCGCCTAGAATATGTTCAAACAGTGGCGTCTCACTGTGCAATCACACAGCAAGGCTTTAAACCTAGTTCGAATTTTGTCCTTGGGATAAACCAAACCAAATATTAAATCTAATATTCGAACTATTTTTAGAAATCGAATCCGAGAATATGAAAACATAAACGAGTAACGTTACCAATTAAGCACGAGTTCTCTGGACGAATCATGGAATTCTCATTGTTGGGTTAATCACAGAAATTTAGCTAAACATGGCTGGAAAAGATGAAGAAAAGACGAAGAACGTGAAGAACACGAAGAACATTTGAGAGAATTTGAAAACTTCTGTGTTTTGATTCACCAAATAACAAAAACGTGAATGGGAAATTGTGTTTGTGGCTGCTGCCTCATTTAACCTAAAATGGAAAAACGAAATGGGGCTCCAATCCACAATTTAGGCCCAAAACGGAAAAGAATAAAAATGGACTTTAATTACAAAATTCGAGCCCAAATAAAATCCAGAAATATTCATCTGACTTCGGCTCCAAAATCGACCGCCCTCTTGTCCGAATTTGCCCTTCATGTCTTCATAACAATTGTAGCTCTCTGAATCATCTGAAATATGAAACAAAAAAAAGGCAAATCCAATGTCTGGTTCAAGAGTTATGGTGAAAATAGTGAAGCAATGTAAAACTAGAATTTTATTATTAAAAATGGCTAAAATAAAATTAAAGGCTCAAAGCCTAAATAAGTATAAAAGCTATTATTTATTAACTAAATAGTCCTAAATTATTAATCAAGACATAAAAAGAAGTGTATAAAATATTCAATTATCAACTCTCTACAATGAATCTTTGTGGAGTCTCTCGGCGGGTCAGTTCGGTGCTATCTGTTCTCCAACAAATCCACCCCACGACATTAGCTAAGACATCTTCATGCCTGTATTCCATGAGGTCCCTACATTGTATCCCTATACAAGTAAATGATGTCGTACTAGTCTTCTTTAGATCATCAATGCCCTTTCTTGGTGATTCAAGACTAGGAACAAGTTTTAGGCAATAGATATCTAGTATTCTCGAGTCCTCATGATCATGATCTTTATCATTGATCCTCAATAATAACACATGTTCTATTCCTAAAGCTTTTATCTTCAAACACATATTTACCTTAAAATAAAGGCGAGACATAGATATGATAAAGATAAAATATGCTCATTTATTAATAATGAAATACTATAACGTAGAAATGATGCCGATCTGTCCTTATAAATTGTCTCTAGGACACTTAAATACTAACAACGACAACTTATCTCTCTCTCTCTCTTTTTTTTTTTTAACATCGTGTATCGTGGTCCACTACTCCCAACTCACGACCACGCTCTCACATACATTTAAACCCACATTTTGGTCCTCTTTTATATAATTCTTCTTCACCTTTGCCTACTTTTTTTTTAAGAAAATATTATTTGTGGGCAATTTGTTAAAGTTCATTTATCGTTGAACAATGTTTCATTCAAGGGCAATTTTTTTAATGGTAATTTTATCATTTTATTTAGCAAATTTATATTTATATTTAAATTTTTTATCCCAAATTATTATATTTTATACAACACACACACACATATATATATTGATTCATATCATTTTCAGTCATTTTTCATCTCATCTATTTTTTCAAAAGCTATGCTAAACAAGTGCTCATAAAAAAAAAAACCACTTGTGTTACAGCTATTTCAAACACAAATCACATCAGAAAAATTCCATCAGGAAAAAAAAATCCATCAAGAAAAATCCATCAGAAAAAAAACTACTTCTATCGCTGCTATCCCAAACGGGCACCTTGTCTCGCAACACTCTCATGAGTTCCAAGAACTCTATTGCCCCTGCAGATTCCAAATAAATCTTGTTCCGCAATGGATCGGAGCCTTGTGAGGTAGTTGAGGTTTGAGTGTATTTTTTTTTTTTAAAAAAACAGATATGGCATCCTAAATTTTTTATGATGATGTAAGACTTAACTTTGACATCCTAAATTTTTTAGGACGCCATAAGCCCTCACTTTTTACACCCCCTATATAGGCGTTCCCATCAGGAAAGGATGTAAAAGACTTTTTTTGTAGTAGTGACAAATCTGTTTGCACATAACTGTTTGTCCTACAAGCTTTGGATTGTCTCAGGTATTGATCATAGGATTCTTTTTCTTTTTTTCTGATGATTACATTTATCCCTCCTTGGTTTTGTAATACTATCTTCGGTCTTAATTATAGGAACACTTTTATAGTGTAATTTGTACTATAAAAGTGTTCTTAATTAAAACCAGAAGGAGTATATATTAAAGTTGTCTTAGTATAGAGGCAAGTTAACCATATAATAATTTAGTTTCTATCAACTTATTCCAAGCACCACAAATTCTCATTTTTAAAAATAATTATTTGGTATAAAGCGGTAAGTTATTTTATAATTTTTTAGCATGTTTGTTTCAATCTGCATGTGACGCGTAATTCAAATTTGAGAGTTTATATAAATGGATATCAAGTCACCTCCTACACTGCGAATTGGTTTAATTTAGAATCCAATAATGATTAAATCTATACTAGTCCATGATACTGAATATCAAGTAGCTAGTTAGAAAAAATCTTAGATTGTTTTTCTTTTTTGGGTACAAAATAAATTGGAAAATGGGTTTGCACGCCATTATTTATGCGAAGTTTAAAAGAAACTTTTCTTGCATTAATCTAATGTTACACATAAAATTTTAGAGAGATAATGTCACATGTAGCATAATATAATTAATCATTTATTTAACTTCCTTAATATTTTTAAATTAAATAAATAAGTCTTACATTAAGGATTGAATGAGTACTACTTTTTGAGTTCAAAATAAAAATTTGAATAATTGTTATAGATTTTACATAATAAAGTGGATGTTGACATTATATTGTATTATCACAATCCAATAGATCCAACCATTCAATCAATTTTAATTGGCTTTCTTCTTAAAGAGGTTTCTTGTTATGTTGACCATAACAAGGTGATTGTGTTGGAGTTTTGCCAGGGTCATTTTGTAGCGTTCTATTGGCATGCAAACTTACAAAGAATAAAAACACTAATTAGCTTGCTTAGTAATTAAGAAGAAAAAAACTATATAGTGTGCTTAGTTAATTCAGGCAGTAAGGAGGAAGGGTAAAAAACGAAAAGCATGACGGATTAACCCACCAAAAGGAGAATTACTCTATGCAAAACATAGATGAAGCAGAGTTTCACTTTCGCACAATTGCGCACATTGAAAATTGTGATGAGCTAAGAAAATTGAGAAGGGCCAAAGGAAAATAAAGTCATAAATTCTATGGGTCATTATACTGCAAAAAAACCAAAATATTGAAGACACAATTATTTTGTCTGTAATTTATATCAGTTTCTTCTTAAATCTTTCGTGGACTACTAAAGTTAGAGATGGAATTTTATTTGAAAGTTGAAGCCAGATGCAACACTAGAAGTTAGATCGCAGAGCCGTTACTGATCATTTGTAGTGAAAGTTTCTTGTTTATGAGTATAGAACATCACGAAGGTGTGGGGTCTCCAAAAATTTCTCTCTCACTATTTGATTTGAAATGGATTTCACAATAATCTAGATTGTACAATAAGAAGAAGCATTATCTTATCTGGAATTGGCTATATGAATCGCATGTTGTAATTAAACTCTATCAACAATTAAATCTTTAGATGAATTATAATTTAACTCAATAACATCATCGAAAGATCTCTTCAGTCTTACTCTATCTCTTTTCATAGGAATCTAAACTGCTTACATATCCTACTCACCAGTCCATTTATTAGCTTTTTTTATACGTGTCCAAACTGCCTTAAATAATTTTTTATCATTTTTCTTTGACAAATGCTCTTCAACTCTTCCTCATATATAATCATTATGAATATTATATTTTTTTTTTTATGAACACACATCCTTCATAACATCCTCATTTTAGCTATTTCCACTTTATACTTAGGTTGTCTCTGTTAAACTAACACTTACTACCATAAAGCATTGAATAATAATAGTACAATAAAACATCCCTTTTAGTTTATTCAATACTATTCAATAGGGGTGAAAATAAGCCAGACTCTTATCAAGCGGCCTACAGTTTAGCTTGTTTGTTAAAAAAGGTCAGGCAAAAGCTTATTTAAAGGCCTGAATATGTACATAGATTAGGCCTATTTTATTAAGGTTTGACCCATAGACCTTCAGGCCTGGTTGTTTAAATATTAAATAAATATAATTATATTTATATCATATAAATAAGATGATATTTATTGTTTTTCATTCTTATATTTTAATTTCAAGATATATTTATATTAGTTTTGATAGGTTCAAAGTATACAAAGCCTATTTACGGCTTCCAAGGCCTGCAATATGAGGCATTTTTAAAGACCTACATTGTAAGTAGGCTTTTAAAAAGGCTTCAGGCTCTACCAGACCTTATAAAGGCTCAGGTCTGAGCCTAAAAAAAGGCCTGAATTCAGGCTCAGGCCCAGGCTAAAATTTTCTACCCCCATTACAAGTTCAGGCCTGTTTAGTCAAAGTCAAACCTATTTCTATGCCTACTTTTCAATCACAAATAACTCTGATAATATTTCTCTATTTAAACCACATTTGAACTTTGCCACTTGTATAATGATTTGATCTCCCATTTTAATCTCTAACTTCTCCAAGTCACTTCTAGTAATCCAGATCATAATAGGTTTAAAATCCGCTGTAAAAACCCAGCCTCCAAAACGCATGATAATTAGTGAAAAAGGAATTTTCAAAAGATATCCGATTATGAAAAATACTGATGGTAAAAATTGTAACGCCACAATTTTAATACCCAAAAACTCGGTCAAAATATTAAAAATACCTCCAAAAGGTTTAACAATATCCAAATCATTAGATTACATTACCGTTTCAAATAAAGTTTAACCCTTAATCAAAATAAATTTCAGAAAAATTATTTCAGAGTTCAATACAAAGCGGAAGTCTTAGGTTCATGGCAAATAAAATAACATATCATAATTTATTGGAGATTAAAAGAGCTTCCAGAGCTCACTCCATAGGTGCCTTCCCTTGCTCTCTACTAGAATAATCACCTGAAAAATGTTAATATGGGATGAGATTCCACGTCTCAGTAACTACTGAATATTTCTACCTTACACGAGCAAATTACATATGACAAAAATAAAAGGTAATATAATGTGAGTTTAATATACTCAGATATTTTTAGATATACCGTTGTTCACATCAAATGCCTTTACAAAATACTCATCATTCTTTATTGAATAATTCAGAAATGCACTATGCAGTATGCAGCCTCCCTTATATCCCCTTCCAACCGTATACCGCTGACTGGAACCATAGGCTAACATGTAGTCCAATAGAAACTCATTCATTTGACTGGATGGTTTCAAGCTCACCAAAACTTAAGATACACCCGGCCAAAGGTATAGAGCTTAAATCTGGACTATGGCTCCCCTCCTTTAAAATAACAACTAAGGAGGTGTCACATGTCCCACATCTCCCATGAAATCCCGGCCAGAGGAAAACATGGAAGATGAGGCCCTGAAAAGTACCATCCACTGTGCACCGAGTGGTGGCATAAACAATTCTTATCATTCAATTCCCTCCTTACTCCACCCATCACATTACAACCGCCATGATGAATGTATTTACTAAAAAAAATAATGCATTATTATACCATAAAGTTTTATACATCAATATGCGTATTTATGAATAGTAAATACTATGCGTATCTGTGAATAGTAAAATACTATGTGTATATGTGAATAGTAAAACACGGTATATATACATGAATAGTAAAAATGAAGAGTACATACGGTATGTATACGTGAATAGTATTATGAATAGTAAATACAGTATACGTGAATAGTAAAATGAATAGTAAATACGGTATACGTGAATAGTAAAATGAATAGTAAATACAGTATACGTGAATAGTAAAATGAATAGTAGATACGGTATACGTGAATAGTAAAATGAATAGTAAATACAGTATACGTGAATAGTAAAATGAATAGTAAATACGGTATACGTGAATAGTAAAATGAATAGTAAATACGGTATACGTGAATAGTAAAATGAATAGTAAATACGGTATATGTGAATAGTAAAATGAATAGTAAATACAGTATACGTGAATAGTAAAATGAATAGTAAATACGGTATACGTGAATAGTAAAATGAATAGTAAATACGGTATACGTGAATAGTAAAATGAATAGTAAATACGGTATATGTGAATAGTAACGTACGTATAAATAGTACCTCTACAGATTTGCAAGTCAAAGTTCCCACACCAGATCTTAAAACCATAAATATTTTCTAAATATTCTTGCCAAGATAGTAAACAAACAAATTTATAATCATACATAATTCACAAGTATAAGGAAGAATATTCAGAGTTACCTGTTACTTGCTAATACCCGAATCACCAACCAGCTATTATAACTCTCAAGCAAATATCTCTCTACTCTCTCTCTCTCTCTACCTCTCTCTAAGGCTCTTAGAAGTTGTGAAGAATGAAATGAAATGGAAGGTCTATTTATAGTTGGAAAATGGGTCTTTAAGTGTAATTTTCGTCTCTGGGTCGTTTTACGTAATTTTCCCAAAATTATAAAAACAAACTTTCCCGTGACTCTTCCCGTGGCTGGTTGTGGAAATAATTTTTCGTGGGTCCCACATGAATAGTAAATAATAATATAATATTATTATTCAAATAGTAAATTACTATTACGTGGGTCCCGCGGCCATTTTTTTCAAAGTCACAAGAAAGTTTGTCACTCACGGGAAAGTTTGCAGAGAATTATTTTGGCCGTGGGTCCCGCATGAATAGTAAATACGTATTTAGGAATAGTAAATACCGTATTTTTAAATAGTAAATACGTATTTGTGAATAGTGAACACTATTCATATTTCACAAATTTCAAGTATTAAATACGTATTTGCGAATAACATATATATATATATATATATATATATATATATATAAATACGTATTTGTAAATAGTAAAAACGTATACGTGAATAGTAAATACTATTCACGGGGCCCACAAAATACGGATTTCAAATTTATCACTTTCCAAAAATAGAGCCTACTAGTCTTCCCAAAATAGGTTTATGTTCAAGATATTAGATTCAAAATTCAGGATGTTACATTTCTCCCCTCCTAAAAGAAAATTTTGTCCTCAAAATTTCGCTATAATAAGAATTCTAACCTATATAAATAAATGAGGATAGGTTTGACGCATGCTCTCCTCCGTTTCCCAAGTAGCATCTCCGGGAGCCATTCCTTTCCACTCGACCTTTACAAGTCTAATGGTCTTGTTTCTTAATTTCTTGTCCCTTGCATCAACAATCCGCTCCGGCTCAGCTTTATACGTCATGTTATCCTTGAGTTCTACCTCTTCTACTTCTATAATGTGGGAAGGATCCGGTTGGTATTTCTTCAGTTGCGATACATGAAAGACATCATGAAGGTTCGCAAGCTGTGGAGGTAAAGCAATTCTGTAAGCTACCGGTCCAATTTTCTCCAAAATCTCATAAGGACCCATAAAACGAGGTGAAAGCTTCTTTGCTCGTATTGCTCTACCAATGCCAGTCATTGGTGTGACTCTTAAGAATACATGTTCGCCCACCATGAACTCCAACGGTCGTCTTCTCTTGTCAGCATAACTCTTCTGTCGACTCTGAGCAGTGAGAAGTTTCTGTTGAATCACCTTAATCTTTTGAGTCGTCTCGTCCACAAGTTCTGGACCTATTAAAATTCGCTCATTCAATTCCGTCCAGCAAATAGGAGATCTACATTTTCTTCCATACAAAGCCTCATAAGGTGCCATCTCAATGCTGGAGTGATAACTATTGTTATATGCAAACTCCGCAAGATGCAGATGATCGTCCCAACTTCCTTTTAGTTCGATTGCACAAGCCCGCAACATGTCTTCCAGAGTTTGAATAGTCCTCTCAGTCTGCCCGTCAGTTTGAGGATGATAAGCGGTACTATAACTCATCCGAGTTCCCATAGCATTCTGCAATGCTTTCCAAAATCGTGAAGTGAATCGTGGATCACGATCAGATACGATGCTATTCGGTATCCCATGCAATCTGACAATCTCCTTCATGTAGATCTTTGCTAGTCTCTCCAATGAGTATTCTGCTGCAATTGCTAGAAAATGAGCTGACTTAGTTAACCTATCGACAATTACCCAAATGGCATTATGTCCAGAGGTTGTTAAAGGAAGTCCCATGATGAAATCCATAGAGATGCTGTCCCATTTCCACTCTGGGATATCCAAATTCTTTAATAATCCAGGAGGTTTCCGATGTTCGATCTTGACTTTCTGACAAGTCAAACAACAAGTGACAAAGTCAGTCACATCTTTCTTCATGCCCCGCCACCACCAATTCCGCTTGAGATCATGATACATCTTGGTTGCTCCGGGATGGATAGTGTATTTACTCCGATGTGCCTCTTCTAGTATGAGCTTTTTTATTTCTCCATCATTAGGTATGCACACTTTTCCTTTATACCTTAATATCCCATCTCTATCGATCCCAAATTTCGATTCTTTTCCTTCTTCAATATCTTCCCTCACGTTTAATAGATACTCATCTTCGAGCTGAGCGAATTTAATCTCTTTCCAAATTGTGCTTTCAATAGTTAATGCTTCCATGGTAGCGACCAAACCTGACATTACATCAATAGATGTACTTGGTATCTCCTCGAGCAATTTATGTTCTCTGATCATCATCTGGGCTACATGGATTGTCTTTCTACTTAAGGCATCTGCTACAACGTTCGCTTTTCCTGGATGATACTTCAATTCGAAGTCGTAGTCCTTGATAAACTCCATCCATCTCCTCTGTCGCATGTTGAGCTCCTTTTGGTTGAACAGGTACTTCAGACTTTTGTGGTCACTATAAACCTCGAACTTTGAACCGTAGAGGTGGTGCCTCCAAATCTTCAGAGCAAACACTACTGCTGCCAGTTCTAAGTCGTGAGTAGGATAATTCCCTTCATGTGGCCTTAACTGTCGAGAAGCATAAGCTACTACCCTACCATTTTGCATTAATACACACCCAAGACCTTTCTTGGAAGCATCTGTGTACAAAGTAAAGGTCTGAGCAGGATCTGGAATTATAAGTACTGGTGCCGTAGTCAACTTAGTCTTCAAATTTTGAAAAGCTGCTTCACACTTTTCGTCCCATACATATGGTTGACCCTTCCTAGTTAACTTTGTCAAAGGCATAGCTATCTGCGAAAAGCCCTTGATAAATCTCCTATAATAGCCAGCTAGACCTAGAAAACTCCTGATCTCAGTCACGGACTTTGGTCGTTCCCATTGGAGAACTGCTTCAACTTTAGTATGGTCCACTGCAACACCTTCAGCCGATACGACATGGCCTAGGAATTTTACTTCCTTCAACCAAAATTCGCACTTAGACAGTTTCGCATAGAGCTTGTGCTCCTTCAACACTTGTAGCACGATTCTAAGGTGCTCTTTATGCTCTTCTTCATCCTTAGAGTAGATAAGGATGTCGTCAATGAAAACCACTACAAATTTATCTAGATATGGTCGGAAAATTCTATTCATGTAATCCATGAATACTGCTGGAGCATTTGTTAGCCCAAATGGCATAACAAGAAATTCATAATGGCCATATCTAGTTCTGAATGCAGTTTTTGAGACATCTTCAGCTTTGACTCTAAGTTGGTGATAACCTGATCTGAGGTCGATCTTGGAGAATATGGATGCTCCCTTCAACTGATCAAGTAGATCGTCGATCCTGGGTAAAGGATATTTATTCTTTATAGTCACTTTATTCAACTGGCGATAGTCAATGCATAGTCTCAGGCTCCCATCTTTCTTCTTCACAAAGAGTACGGGCGATCCCCAAGGAGATACACTGGGTCTGATAAAACCCTTTTCTAACAATTCTTCGATCTGCTTCTTCAATTCTGCTAGTTCCGATGGAGACATTCGGTAAGGAGCTTTAGATATAGGTTCTGTTCCAGGTACGAGATCAATAGAAAATTCTACTTCTCTCTCTGGGGGTAAACCTGTCATTTCTTTCGGAAATACTTCCGGAAATTCTTTCACCACTTCAATGTTCTCTATCCCTTCCTCCACTTCTGTTTGAATGGAGAAAAACACCATGTACGCAAGACAACCATGATGAACAGGCTTTTCATCTTGTACTATAGACAACAATTGTGGTCTACTATGACTCATAGAGTCATCCGCAAGAGAGATAGTCTTCCTCTTGCAGTCAAGGATGATGTCATTAGCTGACAACCAATCCATTCCTATTATTACATCGATACCCTTCGTGGGTAAACAAACAAGGTCTATATTTGAGATCCTATTATCAATCTCAATCGTACAATTTAAGCAAGCCCTAGAAGTTTTTACTGAAGCTCCCGCCGGTGTAGAAATAATCATATAATAAGGCAATTCACTCACTCTTAAATTCAATCGAGGCACACAGTCGTATGATATAAAAGAGTGTGTGGCACCAGAATCAAATAAGGCTTCTACTTCAAGACCTTGGAGTTTGAGGATACCTTTAATCAGATTTGGTGAAGCACTTGCCTCCTGATGTGATAGTGCAAACACTTTCCCTGGCACTGCAGTTCTAGCATCCTTGGCTCCTCGAGGCTCCTCCTCACAAAATCTGGAAATGTGTCCTGGCTTTCCACAGTTGAAACACGTCACACATGGTCCTTGGTGTATTCTTCCACACTTGGCACACATCTGATTGTTGGCGGTGCTTGCAACAGGAGCTGTGGATCCCCTATATGAACTCTGACCTCCACTGAAGTGACTCCTTTGAGGTCCTTTGAATTGACTCCTCGGTGGTCTGCTGAAATGACTTCTTTGGGGTCCAGTAAAATAACTCCTCGATGGTCCACCAAAGTGATTTCTGGATGGTTGGCTAAACCGCGTATTCACATTACTGAAGTTGTGACTCTGCTTCTTAGTAACTCCTCCCGTTGGTCTCATGAGGTGTGTAGATCTGGCCTGAAAACCCTTCATCTTCTCAGCTTCCTCTTCTCGTTTGTTCCTTGCTATCGTGCGCAGTTTGTCACATATTTCTTCAAAATCCCTTGTTTCATCAAGGAACGGTGATAGAGCTGTTTTTAGGTCTGGTCTAGCTTTTTCAACCAATCGAGCACTTAACCATTTAGAGTTGTTCTGTGAATATCCGCAGAATTTAGACAACTCTAAAAAGCGAGTAATAAATTCGTCTTCATGTAATTCCCCTTGCCTGAATGTGAGGAATTCAGTTTCTTTCTCTATTCTGATTGAAGGGGAAAAGTAATAATTTTCGAACTTTTCCTTAAACTCTTCCCACGTCATCTCAGCATTTCCTTTTGTTTTGGTGCTTTCCCACCATTCTTCAGCTGCTTTCTGCAACAATTGTTCAGCGACCATCACCTTTTGTTGTGAGCTAATCTCGATAACTCTGAAAATCTTTTCTACACGCTTCAGCCACTCCAGTGCTGCAATCGGATCTAGCTTCCCCTCGAACATCGGTGGAGTAAACTTCCGAAATTTTTCCCAAACCTCAGTAATAGGTAAGGGATGATACTGAGAATGGGAACCGCTACTACCTCCATCTTCAGTGCGAGAATGACTTCCTCCCCTTGATTGATGGTCAGAAGGTGTGACTTCCAGAGCCTTCTCCTTTCCTTCCTTACCACCTTGGCCTCTTCCTTTTGCTAGTTCATCCTCGTGTCTATTCACTTTCTCTCTCATCTCCAAGATGACGTCTCGTAATTCTGCCAAAAGGGCATTGTTATCCTGAGGATGGGGACCATCTTGATGCGGAGGGAGACCTCTTTGGGATGGAGCAGGGGTTGAATTAGTTCTTCGAGTTCTTGCCATTATCTCCTCCTATGATTAATACTATAAGGACACTAAACAAATAAAAATAGCTAAATAAATTCTAAATCTAACAAAGGGAAGTGCTCATGTTATGATATTTAATTTGCCACAAACTTTTAAAAAAAATTTTAAGAAATCACTTTAGAAAATAAACAAAATTGCCATGGAACCTTTAGCTCTGATACCAAAAATGTAACGCCACAATTTTAATACCCAAAAACTCGGTCAAAATATTAAAAATACCTCCAAAAGGTTTAACAATATCCAAATCATTAGATTACATTACCGTTTCAAATAAAGTTTAACCCTTAATCAAAATAAATTTCAGAAAAATTATTTCAGAGTTCAATACAAAGCGGAAGTCTTAGGTTCATGGCAAATAAAATAACATATCATAATTTATTGGAGATTAAAAGAGCTTCCAGAGCTCACTCCATAGGTGCCTTCCCTTGCTCTCTACTAGAATAATCACCTGAAAAATGTTAATATGGGATGAGATTCCACGTCTCAGTAACTACTGAATATTTCTACCTTACACGAGCAAATTACATATGACAAAAATAAAAGGTAATATAATGTGAGTTTAATATACTCAGATATTTTTAGATATACCGTTGTTCACATCAAATGCCTTTACAAAATACTCATCATTCTTTATTGAATAATTCAGAAATGCACTATGCAGTATGCAGCCTCCCTTATATCCCCTTCCAACCGTATACCGCTGACTGGAACCATAGGCTAACATGTAGTCCAATAGAAACTCATTCATTTGACTGGATGGTTTCAAGCTCACCAAAACTTAAGATACACCCGGCCAAAGGTATAGAGCTTAAATCTGGACTATGGCTCCCCTCCTTTAAAATAACAACTAAGGAGGTGTCACATGTCCCACATCTCCCATGAAATCCCGGCCAGAGGAAAACATGGAAGATGAGGCCCTGAAAAGTACCATCCACTGTGCACCGAGTGGTGGCATAAACAATTCTTATCATTCAATTCCCTCCTTACTCCACCCATCACATTACAACCGCCATGATGAATGTATTTACTAAAAAAAATAATGCATTATTATACCATAAAGTTTTATACATCAATATGCGTATTTATGAATAGTAAATACTATGCGTATCTGTGAATAGTAAAATACTATGTGTATATGTGAATAGTAAAACACGGTATATATACATGAATAGTAAAAATGAAGAGTACATACGGTATGTATACGTGAATAGTATTATGAATAGTAAATACAGTATACGTGAATAGTAAAATGAATAGTAAATACGGTATACGTGAATAGTAAAATGAATAGTAAATACAGTATACGTGAATAGTAAAATGAATAGTAGATACGGTATACGTGAATAGTAAAATGAATAGTAAATACAGTATACGTGAATAGTAAAATGAATAGTAAATACGGTATACGTGAATAGTAAAATGAATAGTAAATACGGTATACGTGAATAGTAAAATGAATAGTAAATACGGTATACGTGAATAGTAAAATGAATAGTAAATACGGTATACGTGAATAGTAAAATGAATAGTAAATACGGTATATGTGAATAGTAAAATGAATAGTAAATACGGTATATGTGAATAGTAACGTACGTATAAATAGTACCTCTACAGATTTGCAAGTCAAAGTTCCCACACCAGATCTTAAAACCATAAATATTTTCTAAATATTCTTGCCAAGATAGTAAACAAACAAATTTATAATCATACATAATTCACAAGTATAAGGAAGAATATTCAGAGTTACCTGTTACTTGCTAATACCCGAATCACCAACCAGCTATTATAACTCTCAAGCAAATATCTCTCTACTCTCTCTCTCTCTCTACCTCTCTCTAAGGCTCTTAGAAGTTGTGAAGAATGAAATGAAATGGAAGGTCTATTTATAGTTGGAAAATGGGTCTTTAAGTGTAATTTTCGTCTCTGGGTCGTTTTACGTAATTTTCCCAAAATTATAAAAACAAACTTTCCCGTGACTCTTCCCGTGGCTGGTTGTGGAAATAATTTTTCGTGGGTCCCACATGAATAGTAAATAATAATATAATATTATTATTCAAATAGTAAATTACTATTACGTGGGTCCCGCGGCCATTTTTTTCAAAGTCACAAGAAAGTTTGTCACTCACGGGAAAGTTTGCAGAGAATTATTTTGGCCGTGGGTCCCGCATGAATAGTAAATACGTATTTAGGAATAGTAAATACCGTATTTTTAAATAGTAAATACGTATTTGTGAATAGTGAACACTATTCATATTTCACAAATTTCAAGTATTAAATACGTATTTGCGAATAACATATATATATATATATATATATATATTTAAATACGTATTTGTAAATAGTAAAAACGTATACGTGAATAGTAAATACTATTCACGGGGCCCACAAAATACGGATTTCAAATTTATCACTTTCCAAAAATAGAGCCTACTAGTCTTCCCAAAATAGGTTTATGTTCAAGATATTAGATTCAAAATTCAGGATGTTACAAAAATCACAGCTCCCATACCATAGTACAAAGCGTAAAAGGACTCAATTAAAGAGATGAGTTGCAATATTAATGAAGTCAAAGTACTTCTGACTTTATTTTTTCTCTTGTACAAGCTTTCACATACACATAGTTCTTTGAGGGTGTTTTTAAAGTTCATTCTTACACTATAATCAGACTCAAATTAACTTACATGTGGACATCATGGCTCAGGACAAAATAATACAAAAACGCTTTACATTTGTATATTATTAACAAAACTCAAATCAAACAATGCCACTTGTACTTCATAAAGCATAACATAAAACTGTGCTTCCTATGATGCTCTTTCAAATACGAGTCCACCTTGAAAATTTTCCCTTAGAACCTCCAGGCTGATATGGAAAAGAGTGGGAGATCATTCCAGCAAGTAAACAGACATTGATTGAAGTCTAGCAGCTTGTATCCATTCCCATAGATCTGCAATGGCCTCGTCACCTGCAACATTCTGTTGTAGTCCATAGGAACCCGCTCGAACCCGGCCAATTCAAGCAATGGGCGGCCACGTCTTCAGAAACTTACCATGCCTCTCTTTTCTATCAACTCCATCACGACCAATAATGTTCATCAGAAATTCAGTGCCTTGTCATGCCCGTCTGTCAGAGAAGGTCCATTGTTGTCTGATTCTTGTTCTGCAATGACCATCAACCTTGGTTGAAGCTTCCAAAGGCTACTTAGAAACCTCTTCATCTTCGGCGAATCGCATTGCGAAGGATTAGGTGTCAAGACTGAATCAGGACTTGTTTGATCATCAACTGCCAGAAGAGAATGAAGGTGAAGAACAGAACTTATAGCAAGGGGTTCCCCTGGCTTCAATGGCAATTTCTCAAGGCTTTGAATCATTGTTATCACGCAAACCATAATGACGGGCTAGACGTTGGGCAGCTCCGTCCATATCGCCATCTATCATCCTGTACTTCTTATAATGCCCTTTAAGTGTGTCTTCTTGGTGCATTGCAAGTTTTTCCTCTTCTTGTAGTTGTAACTACAGAAAGGAACACGTTTTAAGGTAAGTTAACCCGTAAGAGTAAGAGTATTACAAACCTACTGACAATCTTGAAAAGCTAAAATCCAGCAAGAAAAGACGGTCTTCCAAATGAATGGACATTTTTTCAACTAAGAAAGATAACGGATGTGACATGTCATTTATCTTTGCACATACTTTTCTATTTATTACATCCTAAAAGACACAAAAAAACTTCCTCAGAACATGCATGCTCTTCCCAGTCATATTCCTCATTGAAACGGAAGAAAAAGAAATATAACACCTTGGCATCACATGATTTAGAAGAAAAGTATCTTTCACTGAGCCCTAGCCAACCCAAAAAGACAAAGCAGCTAAAGTAAATACTAAATGGTAAGACAAAATATAATGATAATGAAGTTGCATGAAAAAATTATCTGTTTTCTTGTATTTCTCAGGGGTCATATGATTCTGCAAGGTTAAAACTACCGGGTAACCAAACAAGTAAAGCAGTTATCCTTCCAGCAAATTCTCAAAGAACAAGTGCAACGAGTTTGCAGTCAGCTCTGAGGTTAAAATTTCGTCTCTCCATCTGTTACAAGGGAATTAGGGGATAATTAGGGAGTTCAGTTGTTAGGAACTTAGGGGTAGTTAAGTAATTTGGAAGGAGCCCCATCCAACCTCTGTTAATATAAAAGGGGAAAGTTAGATATGTGCTGGGTGAAAATTAAATAGCACTCCCTTCGGTCCTAATTATAAGATCAAGTGAACTTTTTTGGAGAAATTAAAGAAGTTAATTAAATTACTTTAGAGTATATGTATTTTTTTCTCCAAACTAATTAGTTTGACTAATAGACTAATATATCATCTAAGGATACATTACATATGATATGATTAAATGATTTATTTAACTTATTTAATTTCTCCAAAAATGTCAACCCAGTCTTATAATTAGGACCAGAGGTAGTATTTTGATATTCTATTTTCTAGAGGCTAACATGGATAACCGTCCCTGAATTTTCACTGTTTCTTATTTTGAAGGTGAAACTTTCAATTATATCAATGTCACCATGTATGTTACTTAATAAAAACCAGTATGATTTCAAGTGTATGAATTTTTTTTTGTAGTGGCTTCCCAAATATTAACAACCTTGTAATTAACATTTTGAGCTCACATATGTCATACGTCATTGACTAATTAAGTACAGAATATAATAATATAAGAACTGCAATTAACAACTTCTACATATATATATATATATATATATATATATATATATATATATTGATAGCTTGAGCTCCTCAAATGCTGTCAGAGGCAGGTTGGTCATTTGGAAACATTTACAAATCCTATATTTTGTTGGATATAATTAGTTTTGATGATCTCATTATTAAGAGTAAAAATGTTGTATAATATATTTATCTCTTACATTGACTAACTATTATATTTAATGTAGATTAGTCCAAGTTGAATTATAAATCAAGAAGGAGATAAGAGATTTCAAAAAGAAGAAATTGGAGAGAATGTCAAGTTTAAGAAGAAGAGAAGATATTGAAGAGGGTAGAACTTGCAGAGAATGATGAGTCCAAGTTGAATATGGAAAATGATCAAGAGAAGAGAAGAAAGAAAGAAGAACTTGCTAAATGGAATGAGAATATTTTTATTCAAGTTCTTACTCCACGATCAAATGGAAGTTTGAATGGCTCAATTTGGAGTTAAGACAAGCAAATATAAGGTTCAGGATGAGCAAACTTGAGTCACGAAGTTTAAACTTGAGTATACTACCTTGCTGCAGTGATTTGCTTCTCGGATACAAGGAAACTCGAGTTAAGGACTTCAAACTTGAGTTTGGGACTCAAAACTCAAGTCAGTTATCATTAACTCGAGTCAATAAGTGTTAAAGCACCTCTGGCATCTCTGGACTAGTTAAACTCGAGTTTGTTGTGCTTTTTAGCTCTTTTGTTTACCTCTATTTCACGTTCAGTATGTACGAGCTCTGGTAATTTGATGATATTTCCCAAATCAGAAATCAAATTGAGGTGAAACTAATTTTGTATGAAACTAGACTTCGAACGCGTCATTATGACAAAGTTTCAAGTTCAAAGGAGTTCAGATGAAGGAGCTATAAATTGTGGAAGTTGACAATGAACTCAACATTACACAGCAGACCAAGCTTCAATATTTTGAGTGTATCTCACAAACTAAAAATCCAATTGAGCTAAAATCGGTAGCATGTGAAAGTAGACTCAAAATGTGTTCCATCAAGATTTGAATCAACCAAAACAAAGTTTAGACCAAGGAGCTATGGCCCTCAAAAGTAGACTCTAGAAATTCTGGCACCATTTCAGCATAGGCTCGGTTTTCTAGATATAACTCATATTGTACACAACTAAATGAAATGAAACGAATTCCATATGAATCTAGACTTATCAAGTGTTTCACAGAATTTGGAAGCATTCAAGTTATTTAAACTTAGCCAAACTCGAGTTAGTATTGGTAAAGTCGAGTTTGTGTCAAGCTGAGAACACTCTGAGTTTTACAAGTTAAAGAAAACTTGAGTTAGTTTTCACAAACTCAAGTTTCTATCAGACTGAGAATTTTGCAATGTTTTTGAACTTAACTAAACTCGAGTTCAATTTATTAAACTCGAGTTAGTACTTGGCTGAGAGGTTTAAAGTTTTCTCATCTTAAGTAAACTCGAGTTTGATATGTTAAACTCCAGTTTGTGCTTGGTCGAGAGCTTCTCACTATTTTTGAACTTAAGAAAACTCTAGTTTGAATTTGAAAACTCTAGTTTGAGCTTTTATGAACTTGAACTCATTTCCAGTATGAACAGTCTCAAACTGAGTTTGTCACTTAATAACTCGAGTTTGCATCTTGTTCAAAATGTTTTCAAATGCTTTCACAATGCTCATTTCGAAAGATGATCCAAACTCTAGTTTGTCTTTTTAAACTCCAGTTTAATACTTGAGCAAAATATCCAAACTCCAGTTTGCTTTAACAAACTCCAGTTTAAGTCGTCTTTGTTTTGAAATCATCTTGTCAGAATTTGTGAAATCTTTATGAATGATCTATATACTTCATATCATCTGTTACTACCATTCCTAGTTATGTTTAATCAATTTACTAGTAATTTTTTAAATGATCAAACATACATTAAACTAAGGTTTAAGCATAAAGTAAAAAATAATGTCAGAACATTAAATGCACTGCAGAAGCTCTAACGGCTAGTTCCAACTGATCTCCAACGGCTACTGTTCACAATGGTAAGATGATCTTGCATATGTGTATCCTAGTTATGGATTGGGGTTACGTGTCCTAAAGGGCTGAGGTCCTTGGCTGATAACTGCGGTTATGGTGCGACTTGTCTACTGTAAATTATTCTATGTTAAACTGTATTATGTTGTCACTTATATTGCATACCTGCATATGAGATTAACTGTTCTCTTGGGTTTATTCATTTGAACTCTAGATCGCATGAAAGAGACAGGTAGTGGATCGGGATCAAGAGGAAAGATGTAATTGTAAGAGTTGCAGCAGAAGGGATTTTTGTGATAGTATAAGTAATTGGACTGTACTAATTTGTTTATCATTCGTCTATTTTTGGATTATTATATTAAGATCCCCACTACGAGATAGATTCGAATTGCAAAAAATTTATCTTCATGTTTTCAACTAAGTTATTATAAGAAAGTTTTATTCCACAATTAAGTGTCAAAACTATTTCGATGCCTGTGCACAATAACTCTGATAAATAAAAACGCATTTAGGAGGGGTATTACAAGAACCAAGCTCGAAGCTTGTGGGAAGAGCTCAGGGAAGGTATGCAGTTGCGTCTCAACACGACGTCGTGTTCCTGATGGTGATGAACTATGCGTTTACAGAGGGAATTTACAGAGGAAGCTCACTCAGTGTTCTTGGAAGGAACCGTGCCATGAAAGATGTTAGAGAGATGCCTATTGTTGGAGGCAGTGGTGTGTTTCGATTTGCCAGAGGTTTTGCTTTGGCTCATACTCTTTGGGCTGATCCTAAAACTAAAAAAGCTGTTGTGGAATACAATGTTACTGTCATTCATTTCTAGGCCATTTTGTTTTTCGCTTTGTTTTAATTTGTCTTATCCATGTTATAAGGGAAAAAACCATGTTTTTTTTTTATCTGTCATTCATGTTGTTGTTGTTGACATTTTGTATCTTTAATTGTATAGTGTATTCTATGTGTGTGTATTAACGGTTCTTAAGTGTCTCTTGCCTGTTAATGTAATTTTTCGTTATTTGTGATTCTAATAGAGAGTGTGTATTTATCACTAACTTATTGTCATGTAGCGTAATGCAATTCAATCTCTAATATTTTTTTTTGTTATTTGCGACACATAATTAATCTTCATTGAGTGTCAGCTTTGTAATAGCAACCAGTGTACAAAGATGAAGCATAATTCATTTAAAGAAAATAATGACATTTTATACTGGTTGTTGTTTTATTAACCGGTATAGATGCACCAGTTACTTAAGCAATTGGTATAGAAATCAACACCCTTGCTAATCATTTATGAAATTGCCACCTATCACTCTTGCTATCTAAAAAATAGTTCATTAGTGACGGAATTTCACTGTTAAATTGACTTAGCGGCGGAATTCCATCCTTAATTAATTAGTAATAGTCTATTTGATGACGATTTCATTGCCAAATTCCATTGTTAATCCACTGTTTATTTTTGTAATTCTTCGCAGCAACTGGTATAAAATCACTGATGTGAAAAAACGTTCTTTTTTCTGCGAATTGGTTTATAGTAAAAGTGTTAAAACTTGTTTACAATATAGTTGTTCTATCGTATTTCTTCTTAATTAAAGTTTTAGTTTTAAACTGATTATATATCCATCAATAGTATTTAAAATATTATTTTCATATAATTCGGATATACACACAGATATTAGAAAATTTTCCATATCCATACATAAAAACTGATTCATTTATTCTCATACATATTGATATTTAGAACTAACCACTTGGTTTACATGTATGACTCAACAAAGATTGCCCAAAGTAAAGGTAAGAAAAAGCACATAAAATAGAAGGACGGAAATCTAGAATCATACATCAGTTAAGGATATAAAACATAAAGATGAAGAACTTACAGATGATTCAAGAAGAGCTTAAGATTGAGAGTGAAGAGCTTGGATGCATTAAGATCTTGGACTTATTCATTCATAGGTATAAACTTTAGACAAGAATCTTGATGCTATACTCTGCGATAGTATGGTCAATATAATTGTGGACTAATCTTATTTCCCTCATTGGCTATATATGGTATGCATGGTAGACCCATACTCCCTCAATATATGGGTTTATGTAATCCATTGTGCACTAATATTATTTCACTCAATGGCTATATGGTCAAAATTGCAGACCCATGCTCCCTCAATGGCTTCACATATTCAATGTGAACTACTCGTCCGTTTTTAAACATTGAACTTAGTTTATGATGTGAATTGAATTATAAATTAAGTCTTATATTTAGAATTTGGTAGTATTATTATTTCCATTAATGACTATATGTGGTCAATTGCATACTCATACATACTCCCCCAATGGCCATATATAAGGTCAATTGCAGAACCATATATAATCCCTCAATGGCTTCATGTACTCTATTGTGGACCCATGTTTTCCTCAATGACCGGCTGCATCATTTTGAAGTTTAGATTCTCTTCAAGTTAAATGCTCTTGGCTTGTCTAGAGATATAAAAAAAAAAAAGTATGTCTCTTTTATAGACCTTAGAATTAGAACACAAAAAACTTAAAGATAACCTTGAATCCACGTCAATTCAAGAGAATGCTATAGAGAATAGTAAGATCTAAACTTCAAGTATGTAAGTCCTACTAAATACTATTATCTCGATCTCTCTCCCTGACTTGCTTCTAGAACTTCCATGCCGTTACGGAATAGAGTGGACGATCATTCCAACAGACAAACAAACATTGATCATGCTCCTCAAGCTTATAACCCCTTCCAAAGTCTTGCAATGGCCTTGTTACTTGCAATATCCTAGCATAGTTCAAAGGTTTTCTTTGAAACCCAGCTAGTTCAAGCCATCTAACCCAAGTCTCAGCTTTCTCATGCCTCTCTTTTCTTTGAATTCCCTCACAAGCAATGATGTTCTTGATTTCTTCACCCAAAAGCATCCTCTCCATGATTGATCTATCTGCTTCTCTTGTTTTAGGAACATTGGCCTCTAAGCAATCAAAGAGTGCACCATAGAAGACTAGTGCATTCTCAAGCCTTGTCTTGAGAGAAGATTCGTTGGTTTTTGATTCTTGCTCAGTGATGAGCATCAACTTGGGTTTGAGTTTCTGGATTGCATTTAGAAAACACTCCATCTTAGGGGAAGGACATGGGGAAAGGGCTGAGTTAGGACTAGGTTTGATCCTTAGTTTGTCAAATAACTCTGCAAAATATTTGTTCATCATTTGACTTAATCCATTAAGTGGGGTTTGCATAAAACACCCAAAGTTCATCAAAAGGCACCATAACAAATAAGTACAATAAATATAATGATGATTTAGGAAATTTAAAACTTTTTACAATAATAATTATACTTTTTTAATGGGATAAGGATCTTAAATGTCATGGAAGTTTTCATTTAGGAGCACTGGTAACCCAAAAAAGTTTTCGTTCAGTAGCAACTCAATTTGGATTTGAAGATTGTTTTTCATAGTTCAGCAAGGGTTGGATTGGAAACCCAAAAAACATTTTTAAACAAATCTGATGGATTTTGGGCCTAGCAGAAAATATACTGAAACATTAAAAACCTATAAAAAAAACATATAAAAAAAATATAAGAGAATTTGCCCACTTAACTAAAAAGTCCAAGTATATTTCCACACCAATTATAGTAGTGTGTGTTATTTTATTGAAAACTTCAAATATTTTATTAGATTGATAATTAGACCTATTATACATTCATAATTTTTTTTATATATAATTTTTTTTATTAAATTTTTCTTTGATTATTACATCTCACCAACCAGTCTAATTGGGTCAACTATGAAAATCAATGTGCTTTGATGTTAAAGAAAGTTATTACACTTTCTATCTTTAACATTGGATCTAATTAGAAAGCTATGATTTTAAATGTAAGATATATTTTTTATATTTATCATTTTTTTAAAAAAATTTATTTGATAATCATGTACCAATGATTAAGCATATTAACTAAGGGGTTTAAAGTTCTCATGTTGCATAAGAAGAAAAAGATTCTTACACACATGAAATAGTGAGACCCACACACACATATATATAATGCTAATTATATATATGTGTGTGTGTGTGTGGGTCCTACTATTTTATGTATGTAACACAAGAAAACAGTTCTCCTACAACATAAACATAAGTAGTGTTTTTCCCATTAACTAAATTCCCTCTAACCAAATGAGGTTGAAATGTTTTGCATCACCGACATGAGGGTTATTATATCACCACAAATATGCATATGAAATAAGCGCGCGTACCTGCAGGAGAATTAATCCCCCTCGTAACGGTTTGATCATCAGAAGCGAGAAGAGAATGGAGCTGAAGAACAGAAACAATGGCAAGAGGTTCATCTGGCCTCAGAGGCAACTCATCAAACACGAGATTCTCCAATTTGCTCTCAAATGGATAAAAGAAGAAAGGGAATCTCAATCTCTCAGCCTCTCCCATCAATTGCAACCCTGTCTTTTGCAGAACCTCCTTCTTCTCATGAATCCCCGTTATTTTTAGAAACGGAGGAGGCAAATTATCCGCTTGAAACAGGTCCTTCAATGTATGAAGAAGATGGATCCACTGTTCTGGATCTGAAGCGTTGAAATCGATCACATGAATCACCGATTCGCCTCTCATGGCTTCAGCTATGGCGTGATTTGAGATCCAGTATGAGAACATCATGAAGGGACAAAGCTCTCGGAACAGCCGCCGGACAAGCACCACCTCCGACGCCGATGAGTGGTTCGTCGGACGCCGTGCTTCCGACAGGCCAGGTATGTACTTGTCGAGTATCCGAAGAGCAAGGGCTTCGTTGGCGTAAGTGGCCACGCGCTGAAGGGCGTCGCCGTCGGGTGCTGCAAGAGTGGCGCTTTTCTGGAGGGTGGCTACCACGTTCTTGATGTCGCCGGTTTCGATAAGTTTTGCACATTGGCAAAGTAAACGGGCAATGAAAATGTCCTTCGTTTCCCATCCCAATTCTGCGAGCCATTGGAATGATTAATCATATACGATCAAACGACAAAGATGGAATTGGAAATTATAAAGCAAATAATCTTTTGATTTGTGCTGTGTTTGATGGAAATTTGGGATTTGAGTATACTCATGGTGTATTTTTTCATTATACTAAAAACTTAGGAATTAATACCTCCGGTCCTAATTATGAGAGTTAGTTGACTTTCTTTGGAGATATTAAGGAAGCTAAATAAATTACTTAATCATTTCATATGTTGTGTATCCTTAAATTATATATTAGGTTATTAGTTAAATTAAGTAGTTTGAAGAAAAAAAATAAAAATACTCTAAAGTAATTTAATTAGCTTCCCTAATCTCTAAAAAAAAAAGTCCACTAATTAGGATGGGAGGGAGTAGTACATTATTGTTTTATTTTGTTCAAACAGAATACTCGTGTAAATTTATCCAGGAGCAGTAGTGTAGACTAGTGCAAAATCATAAGGCAACTATAGCCATGATAAGGGTGTGGGATGAATTGTGGAAAAAAGATCATGAGATCAAACTATTTTGAATTTTTGATACAATAGAAATCACAACTCCACTCTAATTGCATTGGATTACTTAAGCCTCCCCGTGAACAGCCTTTAATAGCAATTACGTTAAGTGCGACTTAATGTACAAGGCTCCTTTTAGGTGAGATTGCAAGCAGAGAGACTGTTTTGCAAGCTCCAATGGCGAGTACATTAGTGGCCAAAACAAATTCTTTATTTTCTCCTCATAATAAATTGACAGATATGTAGTTTTAATTTAATTAATATCTCTAACACCCAAATAATTGGGGAGAAAAAGAGAATATTTATATATACCTGGATCCATTTTGAAGAATACTACAGTTGAGTGACTTGAAATTTTTGGCTCTCAGGGGATAAAAATTGAGTAAAGGGGTTATAGTTTTATAACCATGAGATGGAGGAACCTAGCTTGCATTTATTTGGGGACAAAATACAAGAAGTTTGATGTCATCGACACTTTATATTGTCATATTCGTCAAGAACCATATACATATAACAATATAAAGTGTCGATGACATCAAACTTCTTGTATTTTGTAATATATATTAAAGTTGCCTTACACCGCAAATTCTCATTTTTAAAAATAATTATTTGATATAGATCGGTATGTTATTTTATATAGTTTTAGCATGTTTGTTTCATTCATGTAACAGAGAATTCAAATTTGAGATTTTATATAAATGGATATCAAGTCACCTCCTATACTGAGAATTAGTTTAATTTAGAATCCAATAATGATTAAATCTATAGTCCATGATAATGAATATCAAGTAGCTAGTTAGAGGAAGGGGGGGGGGGGGGGATTCTAAGATTGTTTTTCTTTTGCGTAGAAACTAAATTGGAAAACGGGTTTTTGCACACCATTATTTATGCGAAGTTTAAAAGAAACTTTTCTTGTATTAACTTCTTGGGGTTATTATGTTCAACATTTGAAATATTTTTTCATGTGTATCTAGTCTATTAAAGTCTTGAACCAAAAAAAAAAAAAAAAAAGAGTCTCTTAAAGTAACTTATGATGTGTCTATCACTCTAAAGTATTTTTTAAATGCGTCTAACACTCTCAAGTATTTTGTGAGGTAATTTTTCTCTAAAAATAATACTGATTTTTAAGAAGAAATTTTGCCCATAAAGTATTTCTTTTGGAGTAGTTCAAACCTTGCTATGAACTCCTAAATAAATCCTTTAAGTGAAGGCTCATCTAGCACCTAAAGTATTTTTCCAATAGCAATTTTAGGGTGTCTCACACACCTCAAAATACTTTAATGTGTTGTACGCACTGAAAAAATACTTTAGAGTACTGGATGCCTCACAAATTACTTAAAAATGCTGAACATACTTGGAAAAATAATACTTCAAGATGCCATACACTCCTTAACCTTGATTTTCTTTGGTTTCAAAATATTATATTTAGGCAGAAACTATGTTAGAAAATGGATTTTCTCTCAACTATAAAATAAAAAAAGCTATTGTTTATTTTCTTTTGGATTCAAAAAATATCTTCTGTTCTAATTATAAAGCAAAGTTTTACATCCCTACTGAAAATTAAAATGCCAACAACTTTTAATACTTATCGAGTCCTAAATGTAAGACTTTTTTCTTCCTTTCATCTCATATTTATCATTTTTGTAAATTAATTTGCTCAACTTATAATTTAACATTACACATAAATACTTTAGAGAGATATTATCACATATGGTATAATATAATTACGTAATTTATTTAGTTTCCTTAATATAATTAAATTAGTAAATGAGTCTTACATTAAGAAACATATGAGTACTATTTTTTGAGTTCAAAATAAAAAATTTGAATAATTGCTATAGATTGTACATAATTAAGTGGATGTAGACATTATATTGTATTCTGACAATCCAATCGATCCAACCATTCAATCAATTTTAATTGGCTTTCTTCTCAAAGAGGTTTCTTGTTATGTTGACCATAACAAGGTGAATGTGTTGGAGTTTGCCATGGTCATTTTGTAGCTTTGTATTGGTAATAAAACACTAATTAGCTTCTTGTTAATTAAGAAGTAAAAAACTATATAGTATGCTTAGTTAATTCAGCCAGTTAGGAGGAAGGGCTAAAAACGAAAAGGAGAATTACTCTATGCAAACATAGACGAAGCAGAGTTTCAGTTTCGCACAATTGCTCACATTGAAAATTGTGATGAGCTAGGGCCAAAGGAAAATAAGGTCATAAATTCTATGGGTCATTATACTGCAAAAAAACCAAAGACAAAATTGTTTTGTCTGTAATTTATATCAGTTTCTTCTTAAATCTTTCTTAGACTATAAAGTTAGAGATGGAATTTTATTTGAAGTTAGATCGCAGAGCCATAACTGAGGCTTCCATATTATTTGTAGTGAAAGTTTCTTGTTTATGAGTATAGAACATCATGAATGTGTGGGGTCTCCAAAAATTTCTATCTCACTATTTGATTTAAAATGGATTTCACAATAATCTAGATTGTACAACTACAAGAAGCATTACCTTACCGACTCGGGTTAACTATATGAATCGCATGCTGTAATTAAACTTTATCAACAACTAAATCTTTGGATGGACTATAGTTCAATTCAATAATATCATCGAGTACTCTTTTCAGTCTTACTCTATCCCTTTTCATAGTAATCTAAATTGCTTTATCTATCCTACTTACCAGTCCATCTGTTAGCCTCTTTTACACGTGTCCAAACAACCTTAAATAATTTTTTATCATTTTTCTTTGATAAATGCTGCTTCAATTCTTCCTCGTATATAATCATTATGAGTTTATTTATTTTTATGAACACACATCCTTCATAACATCCTTATCTTAGCTATCCTCGCGTTGACTCTTTAAACTAACACTTATACTACCATATAGTATTGCTGATTGAATAATAATAGTACAATAAAACATCCCTTTTAGTTTATTCAATACTTTTCATTCACAAATAACCCTCATAGTATTTCTCTATTTAAACCACATTTGAACTTTACCACTTGTATAATGATTTGATCTCCCATTTTAATCTCCAACTCCTCCAAGTCACTTTTAGTAATCCAGATCATAATAGGTTTAAGAACAGCTGTAAAAACCCATCCTCCAAAACACATGATAATTAGCGAAAAATGAATTTTTAAAAGATATCTCATTGTGAAAAACACTGATGATAAAAATCACAGCTCCCATACCATAGTACAAAGCGTAAAAGAACTCAATTAAAGAGATGAGTTGCAATATTAATGAAGTCAAAGTACTTCTGACTTTATTTTTCTCTTGTACAAGCTTTCACATATACACAGTTCTTTGAGGGTGTTATTAAAGTTCATTCTTACACTATAATCAGATCAAATTAACTTACATGTGGACATGGCTCAGGACAAAATGAGACAAAAACACCTACATTTGTATATTATTAACAAAACTCAAATCAAACAATGCCACTTATACCTCATAAAGCATAACATAAAACTGAGCTTCCTGTAATGCTCTTTCAGATACAAGTCCACCTTGAAAATTTTCCCTTAGAACCTCCAGGCTGATATGGAAAAGAGTGGGAGATCATTCCAGCAAGTAAACAGACATTGATTGAAGTCTAGCAGCTTGTATCCATTCCCATAGCTCTGCAATGGCCTCGTCGCCTGCAACATTCTGTCGTAGTCCATAGGAATCCGCACGAACCCGGCCAATTCAAGCAATGGGCGCCACGTCTTCAGAAACTTACCATGCCTCTCTTTTCTATCAACTCCATCACAACCAATAATTTTCATCATTTCCTTCCCAAGAAGCATCTTTTCCAGCATGATTCTTTCTACTGCTTTCGCTTTCGAGACATTAGCTTCCAAGCAGTCAAACAATGCAGCATAGAAATTCAGTGCCTTGTCAAGCCTGTCTGTCAGAGAAGGTCCTTTGTTGTCTGATTCTTGTTCTGCAATAACCATCAACTTGGTTGACGCTTCCAAAGGCTACTTAGAAACCTCTTCATCCTCGGTGAATCGCATTGAGAAGGACTAGGTGTCAAGACTGAATCAGGATTGATTTGATATATTCACACCCTCAAAGAACTATGTGTAATTTAAGTAGTTGACTTCACGTAGTGGGATGAGACTGGCTGGTACTTGCTATTCGGTTTATTGCAAATTTTTTGTTTGACATTGATAATGACTGATGATTTTATCTTCTTATTAGCAAATAGAAGAATGGAAAATTCCTGCTACCATATTGGGTTCTTGAAAAATAATATTCCTTCCGGTCTTAATTATAGGAAAATATTGGGCAACTCCGTCTATAATGCCATCTATCATCTTGTACTTCTTATAATGCCCTTTAAGTGTGTCTTCCTGGTGCATTGCAAGTTTTTCCTCCTCTTGTAGTTGTAACTACAGAAAGGAACAGGTTTTAAGGTAAAGTTAACCCGTAAGAGTAAGAGTATTACAAACCTACTGACAATCTTAAAAAGCTAAAATCCAGCAAGAAAAGACGGTCTTCCAAATGAATGGGCATTTTTTCAACTAAAAAAGATAACTGATGTGACATGTCATTTATCTTTGGACATACTTAGTGCCCTGTTTGTAAGTGGTTATGAATATAGCGCCAAGGACTGTGGTTAGAAAGGAAAATATTTGATCAGTTAGCTAGGAATTACTTGGTGCAGCTTCATATCTCGAGGATAGTGTATGAATGTACCAGCAAGTAAGTTGTGGTTTCTAATTTGAACCTACCTAAAAAAGAGAAGTTAATTCAATTGGGTAAAGGACCTTTTTTTTTTAAAAAAAAAAAAATGTTGGTAGCGACTGGGTTGATCACCAATGTCATCCAGTTATCGAGACTTCAATGGGTCAGTGATGACTTAATATATTTCAGACTTGAGGCCACTGACATCGATGTCTCCTCTGTTTGGAACTTCTCTATGCCCCCCTTCAACTATGTTATGTTCATAATATTCTCATTTTTTAAAAATCAAAGGAAAGCCAACACTTATTAGGAAGGACCATGTTCCAATGACTATCTCCATCAAGTGTATAAGTAAAATTTACTTGTAACCCTGTCAATTGAGTAAATTATGCACATACAACGATCATTTAATTAGTTTATTTTACATACACATATGCTAACTCAAGATCAAAATATAAGAGCCAAATAACTAAATTACGCAATTAGAAAATTAGTTAAAATTGGTTAAAGACAATAAATTTATAAAAAATATAACTTACTTTCCCGAACAACCCTTGTTTACAGAGAGGGTGAGTGAGAGTGAAAAAAGATATAAGCGAGAAGAAGTTGGAAAAATAATTGAGAGAGGCATATAATTAATTAGGGGTAAAATTAGGAAAAAAGCATTAAATGATGAAACAAAAACAAAGTGGCTCTTATATAAAAAAACACACCCCTCATAATTTTGGTTCTTATATTTTGAAGCAGAGGGAGTATTTTATTATAGGAGTTCAGAAAATGAATATTAATTTTCTAGATTGGAATCGTTGGCTGACTTGGGTTGATTGAAAGGGGCTACTTTTAGACTATTATATTGGTGTTTCATCTATTTGTCCTTTGCTTAGTTGTGATATAACAATAAATGCTTCTGTTTTACATTTCTGTTTTTAGAGGAATTCTATACTTTAAAACTATGTTAGCTAAATTGTCATATTATCATGTCTCCACAATATTTGCTTCTAAATACATTTAAGTCCTCTTATATCTGGTCTGTGGCTTATATTCTTAGTGACTTGTTTAAGGATAAGACCTATCTGAAGCGGTGACCATCCGTATCCAAAATCCAACGAGAAGTGAAAATTTTTCTCCTCTCTCCCAAAAATTCATCAAGAGTAAGTCTAACTTCAAACTCTAAAGGCTATAATATAAAAAATAGAAAAAATTCATAAAGCCTCTTCAGTTCAGGTCTCCAATAATTTCCCGCAAGGGGCAACTCAGAAGAACGAAAGTTATTTTTATTCATCCTTGGAGGCAATGTAGACAAACCAGATTGAAAAAATCTGGATGACAAACATAATAGTAATCAATTAAGAAATTAATCCCACAACTCATCAATTAAGAATCAATTAAAGAGGAACAGATTAGCTAAGCTCGAATGCATTAAGTCTCTAACATCCCTAGCTCCAAGTACTTAGATTGACACTTCAAGGCAAAAACTGATACTATTCAATACAATATTCATTCCGAAGTTCCTATACACTCCTCCCTCCATGGACCTCATGCATTACCCTTACTTCCCATTTATCCATTTACTTATTATTGTATTTGGTTAAACACACTCAGCCCAACAGAACGATAGCGTCATTATGATTCATGCTCCATTAGGCTAAACACTCAGCCCAATATGCTCAATTCGAAAAAGCGGCAAAAGACACAGCAAAGCATATATACTCCCACATTCAATCCATTTCTCATTAATTCAAATCGGTGCCAGCACACTATTTCCTCAATTCAGCAATTAACCATTCGGCCTACATTCAAACAACCTCGTTCATTTATTTCTCATCCCATTCTTTTCGGCCAGACAGAAAAAACGAAGAAGAGAGTGAGACCGAGAGGGTGAGACAGAGGAAGAGATCATCAATCCCACATGCAACTCTGATCTTCAACTAGTTGAGCGACCTAAGCCTCTTTGAGTGTTTTATTTTTGTGATTGGGTGGTTTCTGTTGCAGTAGGGGCGCTGGAAATCTGATTTCTAGTGAGAGAAATTTGAGAAAACTAGTAGGAAAACCATAAATTGAAGCTGATGTTCATGATATTTGATGTTGCATGTGAGGTGATGTTGTTTTATGGTTCTGCATGATAATTTTCTCTGCTGATTAAGGGGTACCGAAACAGAAAACTTTGAAAGCTTAAAGTTGCATGCATGTGTGCTCTGTTTTAATGGGAGCCGAAACAGAGCATGTTTCTTAAGTTTAAAATTCCAGATTTTGTCTTCTAGCCTCACGCACCATTATAAAATGTTCTAGGATGCTTAAGTTGATGATAGAAAGTGTTATTTGGGTTACTTAGGTAGTATTTCAAAAACTGGAAAATAATTTCCAGACTCAATATGAAGATGAAGGCCGGTTGAAAAGGAATTATTCTGGAAGTTAGAATAATTGTGTGATAGGTGTGATTGAAGGATGGTTTGGTAGTTAAGCTTTTTTTTTTTTTTTTTGGAAAAAAGAAATCAGTAGGTAAATTCTATTAGAGGTTGATTTATGAATTCTAAAATTTATAGGAATTGATGATTGTCTGAACTCAAGAGAAAAGAGAACTAAAAAGGATTCTAGTAAAAGTATAGTCTTGAAAGGAGTAATGGGTGAGTGAATAACGTCCCTAATTTTTATAAATGATATTTTTATTGTTAAAATTTATATTAATTTTCATATTTAAAAGTATGATTTTGTGAAGAAATATTTGTTGATAGTATATGAGTAAAAAATGACGATTTTATTCGTTATGATGTATTTTCTTCTAATTGTTTCAAAGTATAATTTATGATTATGCTCTTGAATGGAAAGGAAGACTTTCATATATTTTCATAAATTTTATATTGAAATGATCTTGGATTTTGAAAAGTTTATAAGCTAGAATTTATTATTTGAAATGGAATGTTTTTATATGAATTCTTAATGTTTTAAAAGGATTTTATACACAAATTGAATTTGAAGGAAATTTTTGAAATATTGTTTGTGAAAGTTCATGCTGGAGGATTTGACTATGAAGTATGAGATAAAGTTGTTATTTATCTTAAAGGAAGAATTTTTATTACTTTGATAAATTGACCCCAAGCATGCTTGAAAATGTTTTGAAGAGGACTAAATACGAAACGCTAGTTACTAATAACAACAGTATTGTTAGTTCTTGTGCACCATGGTTAACCTCGAGCTCGTTTGATATTCATGGGATTTGTTTTCATGCTTGTTTCATGGATTGCGTGTCTATGCTTGTTTTATGGCCTCGTGTCATGCTTGGTTAGTTACCCTCATGGACTGTGTGACCACATTTGTCATTCGTTCTGTAAAAAGTTCTACGGAAAGATGTGGTTTTGAGAATTATGTTTAAAATTGATTATGTTAAATCAAAGGTTTTAATACATATTTGAAAATATTTGATTAACGATATTTTATATAGAGTTCTACTTTATTTATGATTTGCTGTTTTAAAATGGTTTTGTCAAATAAAATAATTTATTACGTATTTCGAGATAATTGATTGATGATCCAACGTATATAGAGTTTTGTTTTTATTCATGATCCTATGATTTAGACGTTACAATTTTTTGCTTTATGGTTATTAGCAAAAGATAAAGATGTTTAAATTATTTTGCTTGTATTTTATTAAATTATAAGAATGAGATGTTATTCACTAGAAAATTTGTTTTGGTTTAGATAATATCGATGATCTTGTATTTGCTGCTAACCGATGAAGAACACTTTTAACGACTTAAAGCTTGTGGTCTCATTTTGGAGTGCTACTAGTTGATGTATTTATAAACCTAGACCTTTTGTATTATTAATTAATGCTAGATGCTCCACGTAGTCTGTAGGAAGGATCCCTACTGATAGGGCAAAACGTTATAGTCTAAAAACTCCACAAGTGCACGGGCCGTATCAAGTTTTTGGCGCCGTTGTCGGGGACTTGTGTGCCACAACTGTCTTAGTTGGAATTGATTGAGCATTAGTAGTTTAAGTTTGAGTTTGTAAATATTTTATTTAATTTTTTTTAGAAAAAAAATTAAAAAAAAAAATTCAATTGGCAACCAACTGGTCTTAATATTGAGAAGGAGATGAATTTTTTGTCTTCTATACAAGATGAATTGATTGCTATTTCAAATTCTTTGAATGAATTTTGGCAACGTAAAAGAAGCATAAATGATGGTTGTATTCCATATGTTGATTCTTCTCAATATGTTTGTCTGTCTTGTGTTTATTGTGGAGGGGATCATTTATATGAATATTTTCCATATAGTACAACTAGTCATTTTGTGAGAGATGATTTCACTAAGAGCCAAGCTTGTTTTGATAACTCATTTTGTCCTAGTAAAAGTTTTGAGCAACATAATTTTAGGGATCCACATATCTATTGTTCTCATAAAAATACCCCTCCTTTTTACTCTTATCCACCTATTGAAGAACACACCATTGAGTACAGGGAAAAATCTAATTTGGAAAGATTAGTTGAGAAGTGTGTGGAAGCATCAAAGAGATTTAATAGAAAGCAAAAGGAGATTGTCACTAGCCTTGAAAATATTAAGTCACATGCGAGTCAAATGCTTTCTACCCTTGAGACTATGGTGTAAAATAATCCCTTAAACATGGGTACCACTTCTTATGATGATAATGATTATTGTGAGGAAGTTGAAGGTGTAGAATTGCATGAGAATATAGGTAATGTAGAAAGTGATTGTGAGCTTGAAATTGATTTAAATGAAAATAGAGGACGTTTAGAAGAGGTTCCGGTTGTGGAGCCTAAGGTTTGTGATGTTGGTGATCAAATTGATGTAGATGTCCCAATGGTTGTTGTTCATGACCCTCCTCTTGAAGTGTTGACTCTTACTGATGAGAGTCAAGTTGATTTTATTGGATGCTCTAAATTCTTGGATGTGCCTATATTTATTTTCAAAGATATACATGTTGTGCTTAATTTGAATTCAATGATTGCTTGTAATCTAAGATTGTCTATGATTAAGGAAATACAAGTAATTAACTTAAATGATCAATTTTTGTGTGTGATGCCTTGTTGTTTGAAAAGGAATGAAGACAAGATAATTATGGTGTTTGATACTTATGATAGTGATTTGTTTTGAGAAGTCTGGCTGAAGACTATCAATTTAGCGCTTATTGGGAGGCAACCCAAGGGTTTTATTTGCATATTTTATTATTATTAATTTTCCTTTCCTTCTTTCAGTTTTATTCAGGTTTGAAGAAGTTTACTTCTCTTGTTGCTGTAAGGTCTTGCTTTAGCACTCCATATCAGAGTTAGAGGTCTAAACCAGGGGAGTACTAGTTCCTTTCCCTCTTTATATTTTTGCAACATTGAGGACAATGTTTGATTTAAGTGTGGGGGAGGGATATAATTTCTTTGGTTATGATATAATTTCTTTGAATTATGCTTGTCCTTATGCAATTGAAAAGATTTTTGTTAACTTGAGATTTTTGCATTGTTGAGGATTGACCTTAATTTTGAGCTTTCCCCATCTTAGAGAATATTATCAAGTCAAAAATTAAAATAGAAAAAAAAATTTAACCAAGTCTCTAAGCCTTGATTTTTTTTTTTGCAATATTGAGATGGACTATGAGAATAAGGATTAATTTGTAATGTGATTAACAAATTATTAGTTCAAGAATATTTTGCTACATGATCTCTTTAGAAAATTAGATGATGACCTTTGCTAGCTAAGGAAAGCTTTTGTGTAGGGAAATGACTCAAAAAAAAAACTCCAATGACTTCTCTAGACTTTACTTAGTAACCGGGGACACTTCATCATCAATGTTGGCACTCACGTCAAACGGTAAAGTCAAAGAGGGTTATGAGTTGGGCTAAAAGCCTCTTGAGGTGCCTGTTGGAGTAACTGAGTAATCGATGTTGCATCACCCATGTGCAGGGTCGTGTCAAAAGGGACCTACAACGGCTTAAGAAACAAAAGAAAAAAAGGGGAAAAAAAAGGAAAGGAAAAAAAAGGGCAAAATGAGTTATTTCCTACCCGAGAATTCTTAATAAATTAAATGAAACGCTTGGTTTGGTGGGGACATTTGAATTTTTCTGGAGAAATTGAATAGCGTAATATTCTTTTACTAATCTTATGGTTGAACTTATTGCTTGCCGATCTTTTGATCATGGGACGTTAAGAGATTGTTACACTCTTTTGGCTTAGTGACTTATTTTTATAAAACATTAACTTAAATAAGATTTGATGATATGATCTAAGCGTGGTGGTTTATTGCTATTTGTTTAGGAATGTCATAAGCAATGTTCTTTTCAGATAATGAATTCTCTTTATTTTGCTTGAGGACAAGCAAATATTTAAGTGTGGGGGTGTTTGATGAGTATATATTTTATGATTAAATAGGTGTATATTTTATGAGATTTAATTGGAATTATTGATATTATATACCTATTTAATTATCTTTTATGAACGTTTCCATAATTGCATGAAACTTGGGATCAAAGAATAAATCGACATAAAATCTACTCATATCCTATTTTTATTATGCAGGAAATATTAGCTGATTTGGAATGAAGTAGAAAAGACAATAAGAGGATATGCAATCAGCCAAACTTGATGGTCCCCGTAAGAAAAATAGAAATAAAATCAATTGTGTGATCTGCTGGAGTAAATTACAAGATATGAGATATCTTTGTAATAAAAAAAAGAGAATCAGTGACCCAAGACTTAAATTATAAATAAGGAGGAAGAGGAAGCAGAAGAGGAAGCAAAAGAGGAGCAGAAAGATCGGGAGGCGCAGAACGATAAGGAACGAAGGAGCAGAGGAGTAGAGGCTGAGCGTTTCAGTTCTCTTCATCATCTCCACAGAAGGACGAAAGGACTGTGGAGTCGACGGAGAATCTTTCTTTCCTCTCTCTTCTTCTTCTTTGAACCTGAATTCTTATCTTTTTGTTTTGGATTTGAATAAAGGCATGTGTGGCTAGTTGGTTTTGCAACCTAAAGAATCTATGAACTTGTTTGGGTTTTAGAAATTGTTCCAACTCATTAGTTTTGTTTAATTTTAATCAGTTTATTTAATCTTGTTTTTATTATTTATTGCTTAGTGATTGGCCACCGTTAAGCATGTTTTGGAGATTTAGGATTGAACTTGACGAAGGGAATCTTAAATTGACATTGGGATTAAATAATGTGGAATTAGATTTAAATTTAATGTGAAGTTTGGTTTTAATCTAATTTGCGTCTAGGATAGACATATACCTAGAAGCTCTGCATAATCAACTTAGAGTGAGCCCGATTTGAATTGCATCTTAATTAATTATGTGAGGCATTGCATAATTATTTAAGGTAGGTGTATAAGTGGACCGACAGGCACTTATAAACATTAATACTCTAGATTAGCTGATTAGATTAAGTCAAAGTTAATTTAGTGGGGATAAAATCTAAGAATCAAATAAGGGATTAGTGACTCTCGGTTGCTCATTTGATTATTGTGGTAGTTTTCTTATTTTTATTTTAGTTTTAATTTCTTTTATCTTAATTAAATTTAATTTGGTTTTCTCAACTTAAATGAAATTGTGAAATCAATGCTTAACTGAAGTTTGTGATACCAAGTCCTCGTGGGAACGATACTTTTCTTATCACTTTATTACTTGATATGGTTCTTATAACTTTATTACTTGATACGGCCCGTGCACTTGCAGAGTTTTTAGGCTATAAAGTTTTGCCCTATCAGTTAAAATAAACAACTACCACTAATCAAACGAGAAGAGTCACTAATCCCTTATTTGATTCCTAGATTTTATCCCCACTAAATTAACTTTGACTTAATCTAATAAGCTAATCTAGAGTATTAATGTTTATAAGTGCCTGTCGATCCACTTATACACCTACCTCAAATAATTATGCAATGCCTCACATAATTAATTAAGATGCAATTCAAATCGGGCTCACTCTAATTTGATTATGCGGAGCTTCTAGGTATATGTCTATCCTAGACGCAAATTAGATTAAAACCGAACTTCACATTAAATTTAAATCTAATTCCACATTATTTAATCCCAATGTCAATTTAAGATTCCCTTCGTCAAGTTCAATTCTAAATCTCCAAAACATGCTTAACGGTGGCCAATCACTAAGCAATAAATAATAAAAACAAGATTAAATAAACTGATTAAAATTAAACAAAACTAATGAGTGGGAACAATTTCTAAAACCCAAACAAGTTCATAGATTCTTTAGGTTACAAAACCAACTAGCCACACATGGCTTTATTCAAATCCAAAACAAAAAGATAAGAATTCAGGTTCAAAGAAGAAGAAGAGAGAGGAAAGAAAGATTTTCCGTCGCCTCCACAGTCCTTCCGTCCTTCTGTAGAGATGATGAAGAGAACTGAAACGCTCAGCCTCTACTCCTCCTTCTGTGGAGATGATAAAGAGAACTGAAACTGCTCCTTCGTTCCTTATCGTTCTGTGCCTCCCAATCTTTCTGCTCCTCTTTTGCTTCCTCTTCCTCCTTATTTATAATTTAGGTCTTGGGTTACTGATTCTCTTTTTCTTATTACAAAAATATCTCATATCTTGTAATTTACTCCAGCAGATCACACAATTGATTTTATTTCTATTTTTCTTGCGGGGACCATCAAGTTTGGCTGATTGCATATCCTCTTATTGCCTTTTCTACTTCATTCCAAATCAGCTAATATTTCCTGCACAATAAAAATAGGATATGAGTAGATTTTATGTCGATTTATTCTTTGATCCCAAGTTTCATACAATTATGGAAACGTTCATAAAAGATAATTAAATAGGTATATAATATCAATAATTCCAATTAAATTTCATAAAATATACACCTATTTAATCATAAAATATATACTCATCACCTACCTCTCTCTTATTGTTTGGAACACATGAATATTCTAGATTATCATATTATAAGTATTAAATTAGCATTTGTATATAAGTTTAAGGTTTACGGAATGTGAGTCATCTCATATTTCGTGCCGATCACCCCTTGGGTTTTCAGGGTGTGATAGGTCATTCGGAAACATTTACAAAACCTAGATTCTTCTTGTAAGCCTGACTTAGAATTTAAGATATTGGACTCCCTAATTTGTCTTTTCCCTATTTTAAATGTTTTTTTTTTTGGTGGATTTTCCTTTTTAAATCTGTTATAGGATTAGATGACCATCTAAAAGCCCTTGACCTATTTTTATCTTGACCTTGAAGGATGTCAGAATCTGCAGTCTCTTTCAACCCCATAAGGATCAGTAATTGTCCTAATTGTGTTTGTTTCTTACCCAGAAGGTGGACTCAGCTCCAGACCTGACTTATCTCCTTGTTGATAATTGCAAAAATTTAAAGTTAACGCCCTAATCAAATGAATAACCTGCTTCCTTCTCCAGTGACTTTGAATATATGGCTATGTCCAGAATTGTCCATTGCTTGGACAAAGATGCAATGGGGGAAAATCTAAAGATTGGCCCAAAATATTGCTCATATTACCCGGATGCGGATCAATAGAGAAGATCAGTCAGAGATGGCTAAAACTTTTGAACTGGAGAAATGTTTCTATCCATGTTCAAAAACTGGCAAGATTCGTTCCTTGCAGAGCCACAAGTGTGAGTGCTTGGCCAGTTTCAAAAATAGATAGAAAACTACTAGCTTCTATTCACTAGGGTTGAAATTGAAATCCATATTTAAGCCCCTAAAACTGCTAGCCTCTCCAGGTGAGCGCAAAGTAAATCTACTTTATGTTCACCTAAGGAGTCTAGGAGCTTAAAATTAAATCAGTAGACAATAATGTATCCCACCCAGTTTGGGTCCTCTTGGAATCTGTTGTACTCAATTGCGATGATTCAGAAATTTACAAGGAAGATGGTGAAAGGATTATTGATTGGGGAAATAAATCACTCAAGTGAGGCTCATTCTATTTGAAGCTCATATCCTTCTCATTCCAGAAATTTTTGAAGACATGCAATTTCGTCTTTATGGAAGGAAATTAATGATCTTTTTTTTTTAAAAAAAAATTGGTATTTACTGATAGGATGCATCTGCTGATTGCCAATATATTGAGAATGAATGAGAATGCCGATTCATTTTGTGTAATTGATGTTTTTCCCACTGGATAATGAACAAGACTATCCGGTTAATACAGCATGACCATAGAGATAGATCGCACAGCATAGTATCTCTCTCTTGTAATTTGAACATATTAGCGGAATTCCTTTGTTAATTACTCCAAGAGGCTATTTGACGACGATTTCTTTGCCAAATTTCATCGTTAATCCACTGTTTTTTTATTCTCCGCAGCAACTGATATAAAATAACTGATGTGAATTGAAAAAAACGTGCTTTTTCTGCTAATTGGTTGATAGTAAAGGTGTTAAAACTTGTTTACAATATACTAGTTCTATCGTATTTATCCTTAATTAAAGTTTTGGTTTTAAACTGATTAATTACATAACCATCAATAGTATTTAAAATATTATTTTCATATAATTCAGATATACACACATATTAGAAAATTTTCCATATGCATACATAAAAACTTACTCATTTATGCTCATACATATTGATATTTAGAACTAACCACTTGGTTTACATGTATGACTCAACGAAGATTGACCAAAGTAAAGGTAAGAAAAAGCACATAAAATAGAAGGATGGAAACCTAGTATCATACATCACTTAAGGATGTAAAACATAAAGATGATTCAAGAAGAGCTCTGTAGAGCTCGGATGCATCAAGATCTTGGACTTCATTCAAAGGTAAAAACTTTAGGCTAGAATCTTGATGCCACACACTGCGATATATGGTCAGTTGTGAATTAATTAATCTTATTTCTTCCCTCAATGGCTATATATAGTCAATGGTAGACCCATACTCCGTCAGTATTTTGGCTTCATGTAATCCATTTTGCACTAATATTATTTCACTCAATGGCTATATGGTAAAAATTGCAGACCCATGTTCCCTCAATGGCTTCACATATTCAATGTGAACTACTCCTTCAGTCCTAAACATAAAACCTAGTTTATAGTATAAACTAAAATATAAATTAGGTCTTATATTTAGGATAATAGATAGTATTATTATTTCCCATATATGGTCAATTGCATACTCATATACTCCCTCCCTCAATGGCTATATAGAAGGTCAATTGCAGAACCATATATACACTCCCTCAATGGCTTCATGTAGTCAATTGTGGGTCCATGTTTTCCTCAAAGACCGGCTGCATCATTTTGAAGTTTAGATTCTCTTCAAGTGAAATGCTCTTGGCTTATCTCGAGATATAAAAAAATTATATCCGCCTAAGAATTAGAAGACAAAAAATTTGAAGAGAACCTTGAATCCACGTCATTATATTCAAGAGAGAGACATTGAGAATGGTAAAATTGGTAGGATATGTAAGTCCTACTACATACTAGTATCTCTATCTGTCTCCCAGACTTGCTTCTAGAAGTTCCACGCCGAAATGGAATAGAGTGGACGACCATTCCAACAGACAAACAAACACTGATCATGCTCCTCAAGCTTATAACCCCTTCCATAGTCTTGCAATGGCCTTGTTACTTGCAATATCCTAGCATAGTTCAAAGGTTTTCTCTGAAACCCAGCTAGTTCAAGCCATCTAACCCAAGTCTCAGCTTTCTCATGCCTCTCTTTTCTTTGAATTCCCTCACAAGCAATGATGTTCTTGATTTCTTCACCCAAAAGCATCCTCTCCATGATTGATCTATCTGCTTCTCTAGCTCTAGGAACATTGGCTTCTAAGCAATCAAAGAGTGCACCATAGAAGACTAGTGCATTCTCAAGCCTTGTCTTGAGGGAAGACTCGTTGGCGTTTGATTCTTGCTCAGTGATGAGCATCAACCTGGGTTTGAGTTTCCAGATTGCATTTAGAAAACACTCCATCTTAGGGGAAGGACATGGGGAAAGGGTCGAGTTAGGACTAGGTCTGATCCTTAGTCTCTCAAACAACTCTGCAAAATATTTGTTCATCATTTGACTTAATCCATTAAGTGGGGTTTGCCTAAAACAACCATATATGGATCATCAAAAGGCATCATAACAAATAAGTACAAAAAATATAATGATGATTTAGGAAATTTAAAACTTTTTTCAATAATAATTATACTTTCTTAATTAAAGACTAGAGTCGATGAGATTCACTACCAACTCAGTTGGACTTGAAGATTGTTTTCATAGTTCAGCAAGGGTTGGATTGGAGTTGAGTTGGAAACCCAAAAAAGATTTTTTAAACAAATCTGTTGGGTTTTGGCCTAGCAGAAAATATACTGAAAAATTAAAAATCTATAAAAAAAAATTAAAAGAGAATTTACCCACTTAATTAAAAAGTCCAAGTATATTTCCACACCAATTATAGTAGTGTGTTATTTTATTGAAAACTTCAAATATATTATAGTATTATTAGGTAGACCATTAGACCTATTATACATTCACGATTTCTTATCTATATAATTATTTTTATTAATTTTTTCTTTGATTATTACATCTCAGCAACCAGTCCAATTGGTTCAACTATATATGAAAATCAAAGCGCTCTGGCCTTGATGTTATACTATGTCGTTTAAAGAAATTTATTACACTTTCTATCTTTAACGTTGAATCCAATTAGAAATTTGTGGTTCTAAGTGTAAAATATATTTTTAATATTTTTCATTTTTTTAAAAAATTTACCTGATAATCATGTAACAATGACTACGTATAAAAAAGACAAAAAAAAAAAAAACACCCTATAACCATAAATATGTTTTGCATGGAGTGGTATTATATTACCATAAATAAGCATATGAAATAAGCGCGTACCTGCAGGAGAATTAGTTCTACTCGTAACGGTTTGATCATCAGAAGCGAGAAGAGAATGGAGCTGAAGAACAGAAACAATGGCAAGAGGTTCATCTGGCTTCAAAGGCAACTTATCAAACATGAGATTCTCCAATTTGCACTCGAATGGATAAAAGAAGAAAGGGAAGCTCAATCTCCCAGCCTCTCCCATTAATTGAAACCCTGTCTTTTCCAGAACCTCCTTCTTCTCATGAATCCCCGTTATTTTCAGAAGCGGAAGAGGCAAATTATCCGCTTGAGACCGATCCTTTAATGTGTGAAGAAGATGGATCCATTGTTCTGGATCTGAAGCGTTGAAATCGATCACATGAATAACCGATTCGCCTCTCATGGCTTCAGCTATGGCATGATTTGAGATCCAGTATGAGAACTGTTGCGAAAGCACAATATAGAGCGTGACTGATTATACTAGAAAATTACCCAAGCTAGAAACAAAGTTTCTAGACGTAATTTAATAATATAATAAGCCCCAACTACTATATCTATATGCAGCTAATAAATAATAAATAAGACAAAAATAAGAGAAATACCAGATCCTAAATTCACTCCAAATAACTTACAAGTGAAATACTACAAGAGAGAAAGATATACAAATGTCTTAAGAGACAATTGAGAGGGGTGAAGAATAAGGGAGGAGGAGGACCTCTATTTATACTAAATCCTCCGCCTCCTCCCTTGTAAACTTTCGATGTGGGACTTTTGGCACCCACATCTCACAAATCTCCACCTTGACAAAATTCCCACATTCTCAATTTCTCCTATTTACAAATTCTAATTGTAACTTCTATTCAAAATACAACGTTCAACAATGTTGATCAGATCCAAACAATGTTGAAATTTAATAGAAGTCACCACCTTTGTCAACATATCAGCAGGATTATCATCTGTTCGTATCTTCCGTATCGTGACTCCACCTTCTTCCAATATTTCTCTTATAAAGTGATATCGGACGTCAATGTGCTTCGTCCTTGCATGGTAGACTTGGTTCTTTGCTAATTGAATAGCACTCTGGCTATCACAAAATACTGTGATGCTTTCCTGACTAATACCAAGCTCTCCAAGCAACCCTTGAAGCCAAATCGCCTCCTTCACAGCCTCTGTAATTGCCATGTACTCTGCCTCTGTTGTAGACAAAGCTACCGTTGACTGTAAAGTTGACTTCCAACTAACTGGTGCACCTGCAAGAGTGAATACATAACCAGTAGTTGACCTTCGTTTGTCCAAGTCACCTGCAAAATCTGAGTCACAATACCCAACTAGTTGTTGATCAACATCCTGCTGAAAGACCAATCCAATATCTACAGTATTACAAATATACCGTAGAATCCATTTCACGGCTTGCCAATGCTCTATTCCGGGATCATGCATATACCTACTCACCACTCCAACTGCCTGTGAAATGTCTGGTCTTGTACAAACCATAGCATACATCAAGCTACCAACAGCGTTCGCATATGGTACCCTTGACATATATGCTCGTTCATCTTCATCCTTCGGCGACATATCAGCATTAAGCTTAAAATGCGGTGCAAGTGGAATGCTTACTGACCTGGTTTCTTCATTCATACCAAAACGGTGTAGCACCTTCTTCAAATACTCCCTTTGAGATAAGAAGAGCTTCTTCGATGGTCTATCTCTTGTTATCTCCATGCCAAGTATCTTCCTTGCCTCGCCTAAGTCCTTCATCTCGAATTCTTTCTTCAGTTGATCCTTTAGCTTCTCAATCTCTGCTTGATTTCTTGAAGCAATCAACATATCATCAACATACAAAAGAAGATAGATAAAGGATCCGTCTTCAAGCTTCCGCAAATACACACAATGATCGTATTTGCTTCTTCTATACTTATGCCGCAACATAAACTTGTCAAACCGTTTATACCATTGTCTCGGAGACTGCTTCAATCCGTATAACGATCTTTCAAGTTTGCACACCATATTCTCCTTTCCAGCAACTTTGAATCCTTCAGGCTGAGTCATGTAGATTTCCTCCTCCAAGTCCCCATTTAGAAATGCAGTTTTTACATCCATCTGAACTAGTTCCAAATCTAACTGCGCTACCAAAGCCAACAGAATTCTAATGGAAGAATGTTTTACAACTGGAGAAAATACCTCATTGTAATCAACTCCCTCCTTCTGAGCATAGCCTTTAGCTACCAACCTTGCTTTGTAGCGAATATCGCCTTGGTTAGGAAATCCTTCTTTCTTCGCATACACCCATTTGCAACCAATTGCTTTCTTACCCTTTGGGAGTTTGGCCAATCTCCACGTGCCATTCTGATGAAGGGACTGCATTTCTTCATTCATCGCATTCATCCACTCATCCTTTTCTGAGCCCCGGATAGCCCATCGATAAGTTGAAGGAATGCCATCAGTTGCAATTGACGTTGCACAAGCCACCATATCCATAAAGCGAGTAGGCTTTCTTACTATTCGTCGTGGCCTGCTGGTTGCGATTGATTCATGTTGCTGCTGAGGTTCTTGTGTTGAAACCTCCCTTTCAACTGGCTCTTCTTCTACAGGAAAGTCTTTCCTCGTTTCCCCGTTACTTCTCTGTATTGGGAAAGTTAGCTTTCCTTCAAACTCCACCTGCTTCGAAGCACCATTGGTCTGTGTGGTATCTTCAGATGTTACCGTTTTAAATATAGCAGTCTCATCAAAAGTAACGTCCCTGCTAAACACAACCTTCTTCGTCTCTGGACACCATAAACGATATCCTTTGACTCCAGAAGTGATCCCCAAGAAAATGGATTTCTTTGCTCTCGGATCCAATTTTGATTCTTTCACATGATAATATGCAATTGAGCCAAATACATGTAAAGAATCATAATCATTAGCAGGCTTACCATACCATTGTTCCAACGGTGTCTTACTATCAATAGCAGCAGATGGTAGACGATTAATGAGATGACTCGCATATGTTATTGCCTCAGCCCAAAATTCTTTGCCCAAGCCAGCATTGGACAACATACACCGAACCTTCTCCAGCAAAGTCCGGTTCATGCGTTCTGCCACCCCATTCTGCTGTGGTGTATTTCTCACGGTGAAGTGTCTGACGATGCCATTGTCTTCACAAACCTTCTGGAAAGGATCATTCCTGTACTCTCCACCATTGTCTGTGCGAAGACATTTGATCTTCCTGCCTGTTTGTGCTTCTATCATCGTCTTCCATTTGAGAAAAATTCCCAAAACTTCATCTTTGGTCTTCATCGTATACACCCAAACTCTTCGGGAAAAATCATCAACAAAGGTTACAAAATAATGCTTTCCTCCCAACGAAGCTGTTTTGGAAGGACCCCAAACATCAGAGTGTACATAATCCAAAATACCTTCTGTATTGTGAATAGCTGTACCGAATTTAACCCTTGTGTGTTTCCCCTTCACGCAATGCTCACAAAAGTCCATGATGCAATGCTTCAATCCTTTCAACAATCCTTGACTTGCTAAAGTTTTCAAGGATTTTACTCCAGCATGTCCCAAGCGCATATGCCACAACCTGGTTGCTTCTGCATCCTTCTCACTACTGGATGTCACTGCTGCCGTGCCAATAACTGTACTACCATGATAATGGTATGTGTTATTGTTCTTCCGAATACCCTTCATTACCACTAATGCACCAGAGAATATCTTCATTACTCCATTTTCTGCAGTGATCTTGAACCCTTTTGAATCTAGAGTTCCCACAGAAATGAGATTCTTCTTCAAGTCTGGTACGTATCGAACATCTACCAATGTTCTAATCAATCCATCATGGTTCCTAAGTTTAATAGAACCAATGCCATATGCAGTAAGGGAAGAGTTATCTGCTGTGTGAACAATTCCACACTCTGCTTCTTCAAAATCAGTGAACCAGTCTCTGTTAGGACACATATGATGACTACAGGCTGAGTCCAACAACCATTCGTTTGATGGTTTTGACGACGTTGTTGTAGCCAGCGATAAATCTGAATTTTCATCATCATAATCAGCTACATAAGAGTCCATAGCAGCCTTCTCATCTCCAGGTTTGGCTTTGTTCTTCAGCTTCGGACAGTCCTTCTTCCAGTGTCCCTTTTCTCGACAAAAGGCACACTCATCTTTGCTGGGTCTGGACCTTGACTTGGATCGGCCTTTCTTTGATCTCTTCTTGTCTTCAGTACGGCCTCTTACCACTAGAGCCTCTGCATCTCCACCTTTTTGTTTCTCTTTCCTTCTTTGTTCATGGCTGTACAAAGAAGAACAAACTTCTTCTAGAGAAACTTTCTCCTTACCGTGAAGAAGGGTAGTCTCTAGGTGCTCGTACTCATCAGGAAGTGATCCCAACATCATCAGGGCCAGATCTTCATCTCCAAAGGTCTCGTCCATATTCTGCAAATCCGTCACCAACTTGTTAAAGCTAGTGATATGCTCATTCATTGTGGTACCAGGAACGTAGGTGAAGCGAAACAGCCTTTTCTTCATATAGAGTTTATTCTGACAGTTTTTCTTCAAGAACTTGTCCTCCAGTGCCTTCCACAGTCTACATGCAGAAGTTTCCTTTGTGTATGGATACTTCTGCTCTCTTGAAAGGTACGATCTAATAGTACCACAAGCAACTCGATTGACGACCCTCCATTCTTCTTCCTCCATCTTTTCTGGTTTTTTCTCTTCAAGGGCAAAGTCTAGTCCTTGCTGAAAAAGGACATCCAGAACCTCGCCTTGCCACATGCCAAAATGCCCAGATCCGTCAAAAATTTCAACTGCAAACTTTGCATTAGACACTATTCTTGTCAAATACGAAGATGCGAACGACGAATTACTGGCACCTGCAGTGGACACATCACCTTTTTTGTCCGCCATTTCTGCTCCAAAAAATTATTTAATAGCTGCCAAAACAAAAAGCCCAAAAGTAATTCTTTTCTGGTGTGGAAGCTCAGACTAAGCTGCAACCACAGAGCATACTCAGACAGAACCTCGGCTCTGATACCAATTGTTGCGAAAGCACAATATAGAGCGTGACTGATTATACTAGAAAATTACCCAAGCTAGAAACAAAGTTTCTAGACGTAATTTAATAATATAATAAGCCCCAACTACTATATCTATATGCAGCTAATAAATAATAAATAAGACAAAAATAAGAGAAATACCAGATCCTAAATTCACTCCAAATAACTTACAAGTGAAATACTACAAGAGAGAAAGATATACAAATGTCTTAAGAGACAATTGAGAGGGGTGAAGAATAAGGGAGGAGGAGGACCTCTATTTATACTAAATCCTCCGCCTCCTCCCTTGTAAACTTTCGATGTGGGACTTTTGGCACCCACATCTCACAAGAACATCATGAAGGGACACAGCTCTCGGAACAGCCGCCGAACAAGCACCACCTCCGACGCTGACGAGTGGTTTGTCAGACGCAGTGCTTCCGACAGGCCGGGTATGTACTTGTTGAGTATCCGATGAGCGAGGCCTTCATTGGCGTAAGTAGCCACGCGCTGAAGGGCGTCCCCGTCGGGTGCGGCCAGAGTGGTGATTTTCTGGAGGGTGGCTACCACGTTCATGACATCGCCGGTTTCGGTAAGTTTTGCACAGTGGGGAAGTAGACGGGCAATTAAAAGGCCCTTCGCTTCCCATTCCAGTTCTGCAAGCCAATGGAATGGTGGCCCTGAGCCTGAATTTGAGCTGGAGCCGGAACTGGAACCTAATAATTAATCATATACAATTAAACGACAAAGATGAAATTGGAAATTATAAATAAAATAATCTTTTGATTTGTGCAGTGTTTGATGAAAATTTGGGATTTGAGTATACTTATGGTGTTTTTTTTTAAATATTAAAAACTTAGGAATTAGTACATTGTTTTATTTTGTTCAAACAGAATACTCGTATAAATTTATCCAGGAGCAGTAGTGTAGACTAGTGCCAAATCATAAGCTAACTCTGGCCATGATAAGGTGTGGGATGAAGTGTGGAAAAGATATTCATGAGATCAAACTATTTTGAACTTTTGATACAATAGAACTCACAAATCCACTCTAATTGCATTGGATTATTTAAGGCCCCCCGTGAATAGCTTTTAATAGCAATTACATTAAGGGCGACTTAATGCATAAGGTCCTACTAAGTAGTGAGGTTGCAAACGGAGAGGCTGTTTCCTAGGCTCCAGTGACAATTACATTATATTTATTGGCCAAAGAAAAAATAGAGAAGAGAATAAAACAATTTCTCTTTACTTTCTCCTCATAATAAACTCACAGAAATGTAGTTTTAATTAATATCTCCAACACCCAAATAGTTGGAGAGAAAGATAGAATATTTATATATATATACCTGGATCCATGTGGAAGAATAATACAGTTGAGAGACCTGAAATATTTGGATCTCGGGGGAGAAAAAATTGTTAAAGGGGTTATAGTTTTATAAACATGAGATAGAGGAAATCTTGCATTTATTTGGGGACAAAAATACAAGATTTGATGTCATCGACACTTTATATTGTTATATGTATATGATTCTTGACGATCGAGGAATAAACAAAAGACATTAGGAGAATAAAACAAGATTTTTTTTTTTATTACTCGTATTATTTTTTACAATGTATGTGAATATTGAGACATAAATATCTCTTTCATCATTTCTCCTCGTCTATGGAAGGTGCTAGCCAGAGATAAAAACAACTTGTTTCCAAACAATATATGTTTGCACATAACCGTTTGTCCTACTCCTACAGGCTTTCGATTTGTCCCAGGTATAAATAGTTATTGATCATAGGATTCTTTTTCTTTCTTCCTGATATGATTACATTTATCTCCCCTTGGTTTTGTAATATATATTAAAGTTGTCTTAGTATCAAGGCAAGTAAACCATATAGTAATTTAGTTTCTATCAACTTATTCCAAGCACCGCAAATTCTCATTTTTAAAAAGAACTATTCCTTTCTATTCTTATTATATGAATATTTTTATAGTGCAGATTACATTACGAAAGTGTTCCTATAATTAGAATCAGAGGTAGTATTTAAAGCGGTAAGTTATTTTATAATTTTTTAGCATGTTTGTTTCATTCATGTAACATAGAATTCAAATTTGAGATTTTATATAAATGGATATCCAGTCACCTCCTACACTGAGAATTATTTTAATTTAGGATCCAATAATTATTAAATCTATACTAGTCAATGATACTGAGTATCAAGTAGCTAGTTAGAAAAAATCTTAGATTGTTTTTCTTTTGGGTAGAAACTGAATTGGAAATTGGGTTTGCACACCATTATTTATGCGAAGTTTAAAAGAAATTTTTCTTGCATTAATCTTTTGGGGTTATTGTGTTGAGCACTCGAAATATTTTTTCAGGTGCATCTAGTGTTTTAAAGTAATTTGTGATGTGTCTAGCATCCTAAAATATTTTTTTAAATGTGTTTAATACTCTTAAATATTTTGTTAGGCAATTTTTCTCTAAAAATAATACTACTACTAATTTTTTTAGAAGAAATTTTGCCCATAAAGTATTTCCTTTAGGAGAAATTCAAACCTCACCGTGAACTCATAAATAAATCCTTTTAGTGAAGGCTCATCTAGCACCTAAAGTATTTTTCCAATAATAATTTTAGGGTGCCGCATGCACCTCAAAATATTTTTGGGTGTTGTACCCAATGGAAAAATACTTTAGATCAAAGTTTACTTTAAAATGCTGGATATACTTGAAAAAATACTTCAATTGCTAGATGCTCCTTAACCCTAATTTTCTTTGGTTTCAAAATATTATATTTAGGTAGAAACTATGTTAGGAAATGGATTTTCTCTCCACTATTTAAAAAAAAAAAAAAAAGCTATTGTCCCTTTTCTTTTGGATTCAAAAGATCTCTTCTGCTCTATTAGCAAAGTTTTAAATCCCTATAATTAAAATGCCAACAACTTTTAATACTTATCAAGTCCTAAATGTAACATTTTTCCCCCTTTCATCTCAAATTTATCATTTTTCTAAATTAATCTTCTTAACTTGTAATCTAATGTTACACATAAACATTTTAGAGAGATGATGTCATATATGGTATAATATAATTAAGTAATTTATTTAGCTTATTTAATATACTTAAATTAGATAAATAAGTCTTCCATTAAGGAACAAATGAATACTATTTTTTTAGTTCAAAATAAAAATTTGAATAATTGCTATAGATTTCACATAATTAAGTGGATGTAGACATTATATTGTATTCTCTGACAATCCAATCGATCCAACCATTCAATCAATTTTAATTGGGTTTCTTCTCAAAGAGGTTTATTGTTATGTTGACCATAACAAGGTGATTGTGTTGGAGTTTGCCAGGGTCATTTTGTAGCTTTGTATTGGAATGCAAACTTACAAAGAATAAAAACACTAATTAGCTTGCTTTATTAATTAAGAAGGAAAAACTATATAGTATGCTTAGTTAATTCAGCCAATTAGGAGGAAGGGTTAACAACGAAAAGCATGATGCATTAACCTACCAAAGGAGAATTACTCTATGCAAACATAGATGAAGCAGAGTTTCACTTTAGCACGATTCGCACATTGAAAATTGTGACGAGCTAAGAAAATTGAAAAGAACCAAAGGAAAATAAGGTCATAAATTCTATGGGTCATTATACTGCAAAAAAACCAAAAAATTGTGGACAAAATTGTTTTGTCTGTAATTTATACCAGTTTCTTCTTAAATCTTTCTTAGACTACTAAAGTTAGAGATGGAATTTTATTTGAAAATTGAAGCCAGATCCTACTAAATGCAACACTAGAAGTTAGATCGCAGAGCCATAACTGAGGCTTCCATATTATTTGTAGTGAAAGTTTCTTGTTTATGATTAGTATAGAACGTCACGAAGCGTTGGGGTCTCCAAAAATTTCTCTCTCACTATTTGATTTGAAATGGATTTCACAATAATCTAGATTGTACAATAACAAGAAGCATTGCCTCACTAGCTAGGGTTGGCTACATGAATCACATGTCGTGATTAGACTCTATCAGCAACGTAACTAAAATCTTTAGATGAATTATAGTTCAGCTTAATAACATTATTGAGTGCTCTCTTTATTAGTCTTACTCTATCACTTTTTATAGGAATCTAAATTGCTTTATCTATCTTACTCACAATCCGTTTTATAGCCTTTTGTATATGTGTCCAAACCACCTTAAATAATTTTCTATCATTTTTCTTTGATAAATGCTGCTGTAGTTCTTCCTTGTATATGATCATTATGAATATTATCCTTTTTTATGAACACACATCCTTTACAACATCCTCATCTCAACTATCCCCATTTTATACTTAAGTTGTCTCCTTTAATCATAACACTTACTACCATATAGTATTGCTGATTGAATAATAGTACAATAAAACTTCTCTTTTTTGTTTATTAAGTATTTTTCAATCACAAATAATTCTGATAGTATTTCTCAATTTAAACCACATTTGAACTTTGCCACTTATATAATGATTTGATCTCTATTTCAATCGTCTCCAACTCCTCCAAGTCACTTCTAGTAATCCAGATCATAAAGGTTTAAAAGATATCCCATTATGAAAAACACTGATGATAAAAATCACAGCTCCCATACCATAGTACAAAGCGCAAAAGAACTCAATCAAAGAGATGAGTTGCAATATTAATGAAGTCAAAGTACTTCAGACTTTATTTTCTCTCTTGTACAAGCTTTCACATACACATAGTTCTTTGAGGGTGTTATTACAGTTCATTCTTACAGTATGATCAGACTCATTCACTTACATGTGGACATGGCTCAGGACAAAAAGAAACAAAAACACCTACATTTGTATATTATTAACAAAACTCAAATCAAACAATGCCACTTATACTTCATAAAGCATAAAATAAAACTGAGCTTCCTATAATGCTCTTTCAAATACAAGTCCACCTTGAAAATTTTCCCTTAGAACCTCCAAGCTGATATGGAAAAGAGTGGGAGATCGTTCCAGCAAGTAAACATTGATTGAAGTCTAGCAGCTTGTATCCATTCCCATAGCTCTGCAATGGCCTTGTCACCTGTAACATTCTGTTGTAGTCCATAGGAACCCGCACGAACCCGGCCAATTCAAGCAGTGGGCGCCACGTCTTCAGAAACTTGCCATGCTTCTCTTTTCTATCAACTCCATCGCAACCAATAATGTTGATCATTTCCTCTCCAAGAAGCATCTTTTCCAGCATGATTCTCTCTACTGCTTTCGCTTTCGGGTCATTAGCTTCCAAGCAATCAAACAATGCAGCATAGAAATTCAGTGCCTTGTCAAGCCTGTCTGTCAGAGAAGGTCCATTGTTGTCTGATTCTTGTTCTGCAATGACCACCAACCTTGGTTGAAGCTTCCAAATGCTACTTAGAAACCTCTTCATCTTCGGTGAATCGCATTGCGAAGGAATAGGTGTCAAGACTGAATCAGGACTGATTTGATCATCAACTGCCAGAAGAGAATGAAGGTGAAGAACAGAACTTATAGCAAGGGGTTCCCCTGGCTTCAAAGGCAATTTCTCAAAGCAAAGTTTCTCCAACTGGCTTGAAATTGGATAAAAGTGGAAGCGAATGTTCAGTCGCTGAGCTTCTTGAATCAATTGAAAACCTGTTTGTTCCAAAACTTCTTTATTTTCATGAATCCCAGTAATCTTCACAAAAGGTAGCTCGTGATCTCCTTGGTTTTGTTCCTTCAAGGTATGAAGGAGATACATCCATTGAGTAGCATCACAGGCATTAAGATCAATAATATGAAACACTTCTTCTCCTCTCATGATATCTACAATAGCCTGATTGATGATGACATAAGAAAACTTCAAGAATGGACAGAACTCAAGGAACAACTTTCTTGCAAACTGTTTCATTAAGGATGGCAAGGAATTTGACAGATCAAGGGCTTCAGGCACACCGCGAATGTTCTTCACTAACCTGTAAGCAAGCCCCTTGTTTAAGTAGGTTGCTACCCTCTGCATGGGATCACCATCAGGGCAGGCAACGGTAGCAATGTTCTCAACTGCTGCACTTGCATTGTGAGAGTCACGAATCTCGGTGTACCTAGCGCCTGTCGCGAGGAGACGATGTAGGTATAAGCCCCTGCTCTCCACTTTCATGTCTCCCAGGTACAGCTTTGGTGAATCTATTCAAGGACAGAAACCGAGTCATGAATTAAGAAGTATAGAATAATTATTTGGGAGGTATTTTGGTTGATCAGCATCTTGAACTTAGTACCAAGTTTATCTATAATATGAGAGCTACTTGACTAATTTTGGTAGATTATGCAAATTATTTATATTAGTTATTTGTAACAAATATAGATTTGTTTTCCTAATATACCATCTTTCAACAACATGAATTGAAATTTTATATTTATAACCAAATATAATCTAAATTAGCTCTTTTATTAAGAGTCAGTATTATCACTTTGTATACTTGTATTTTAAACTTGTCTATTGCCATTCAGAGTTTTTCCAGGTTTTGATGCACTATAAAAATATTCCAGGATGCTAGATCTTAACCCCTTTTTTTTTTTTGGGGGGGGGGGGGGGGGGAGTGTTTCTGGGCCCTACTTGAATTTAGAGCACATGATTTGGGTAGGTTCAATAAACCTAATTAAGACAAATGACCGTAATAGTAAGACTTGATTATTATTTTTTTAAAAAAAAAAAACTTGGTTGATGATAGGCCCATCAAACCCCCTTTTCTATAGAGAAACTAATTTTTCTATTTAAATGAACAGCCTTATTTTTCTTATCATATCATCTTCATAACCCAGAACATATTACCTGCATCCATTATGAAGAGGTCAATACACCAGAGTAGTTGGGTCTTCAGAGAGAACAAAAAAGCTGGAGTAAAGAGCTTTCTAGGTTAGATGATAAAGTGAGGGAGTATACACTATAAATCGATATTGGTATATATTTCTAGTGATAAAGGGCATTATGTTTTCTCATTTCATTATTTGTATTTATCTAAGAAGGTTCTCTTACTTGTTTTGCGTTTTAAAAAAAGGCGAAATTCTGACTGGATTTATTGCTTAAACCAAAAAATTGGCGAATGGCTCAAAGATACGTGTTTGTTATATAGGGAAAATGAAACAAATCATGGACAAACAAATCTTTTTTTCCTTGAATAAACCAAAGGGAGGAAGAAGCAACGAAACTAATAGAATGTCCGAATTTGGACAGAAATCTATGATGTCTTTTGGAGTAATCTGAGAATCCTGTATCATAAGTTTTTTGATTCACTATAGATGTCCTTAGGTTTTGGGAACCATTAGTGGATCATATGATTATTAAAATAGTTGTCTTGACGGAGAAACTTATCATTTACCAATTTTATAATATAATCTCTTATTCTTTATTAACAAGGTTCGGCACATTTAACAGATTACCTGAGTCGAGGAATGAATACATACATACATATTATCCAAAAAAAAAAAAAAAACTCCTGTTATATAACTTGCATTGAGTTCACGACCAATTAATGCACAAAATGTTGTCAACATGTTACTTGATATGATTCTAATTTTGTCCAAAAAACATATGATTCTTTTGTCAAAAACTAATTAATATATAACCTTCAAAAGCTTGTACTTGTGGTTATTGTGTGCGCGCGAAATCCATATTCACTCCCTTTAATTTGACTTTCTTTTCGGAAAGGACTTCAGCATTAAAAATTTATTTATAAAAAAGAAATTGTAAGAATAAACACGTGATGTAAACTTTATACACTTAGTTACATTTTTTTGATATTTTTCTCTATTTGAATGCTAAATACATAAATGCAAAATATCTACTTTTGTAGCTACCATGATAGAAGTTTTCATTTTATAAAACTTTAATTAGCTAGCTTAATTAAGAAGATAAAATAGTGTTTAAATAGTTTTGCCAAATTGCTATATAATTGGGAGCAAAAGGATTAAAACAAAAGCAATATGCAATATTTTGTAGTTGTGTTTGATTATGACTGGCATTTCATTGAATAAATTTTTGACCACCTACGACACTAAGAAGAAACACTACAGTGCTTAAGTAATTTGGCCAAATTTAATTTATTATAATGTAATCAGGACAAAAGCTAGGGGCTACATGGTTTAACTCGAGAGAGAGAGTAGTGAGATTCAAATACTCACACTCACACATCTAACATGCTTAATAGAATTAGATCCGTTTCATCTACAATTTAGATCTCAATCATCAGTTAGGGGTTATGGAATTAGTTCCATTTCATGTACAATTTTTATCTCAATTATTTGAATTTGATTCAAAAACTTTCACAATAATGCAGATAAAAATAGGTTAAATATCACTAGACCCATATATCAGGGCCATATCCCATAGGGTAGTTGTTCACCGTTTAGCTTAACTACAAGCATACATGCCGTCACAAATAGTATAATATATCGTTCCACAGGGACTAATTAAAGCAAAAACGAGCTGCTTATCGCAATTATATTCTTAATTAGTTTGAGTAGATTCATTTATGTTTAGTTTTAAGAACTCAAAGGAAATAATGGAAAGCAAAGTCGACTTAACTTCACAAGTACTAAAGATCTAGAATTATCTATTCCCTTTTTACTCCATGAACTTAGTTAATTCATCCTCAATCAGCGATCAAACAAAGAGGTGTGTTTGTATCTATCTAATTCGCTCTCTTGAGTCAATATTTATTTTCAAAGAACTCATCCAATCTATTGCAACAAGCCAATGAAAATAGTCTTTAAAACCCAATCTTACAATGACAATACTAGGTTAATAGATATCTCTTTCTATTAGCAGACCATCCATCTCATGCATGAAAACTTCAAGTCTAGTATGATTTTATTTAAGTTCTTAAACAAAATAATCTCTGTCAATCACTATCTCATTCAACGAGACAACCAAGTAGTGATCAATCCATAAATAGGTTCAAGATAATCCTAGAATTAGAAATTTAGCTACTCATGTTCAAAAAAGAACCAAAATCAAATATCTTAACATGGTCTATATCAGTAGACAAGCAGAAGGGAGAAGAGAAATATAGAAACCAAGTAATGGAGCTCTGAACGTTCGAAACTTCTTATGATTGCTTCATTCAATGCTTCTTTCTAGCTTCACAATCTTGTTTTAGTTCTGCTTCAATAATACAGGTATTCACATGTAACCCAAGAAATCTTATGAATCTAAAATAAATCACTCTATGCACATTTTCCTTTGTGTGACTCTATGATGTGCAATATTTCACTCCAAAAGCTATTAAAGGATGGGGAAATGAACTAAAATGATATAAATTTCATAGAATTAATTGTAGTTTGATCAGTGAAAAGTGTAAAAAGATATCAAATTCCGTAATACAATGTGATGAATTTTGGTGAAGTATTAGTATGATAATTCAGAGATGCAGAAAAGGTAGATAGAGTTACGTTGATGAAGAACGTGCACACCAAACTTATTGTCATTCTGATCAAGGGTATCCTACATGCACTTCAAGAACAAAAATCTATAATACCTCAGAGTGTCAGGTGTCATATCTAGAGTTATTATTTGCTCCACATTAGGAAATTTAATTTTAACCCAAGTTTGGTCTATATATTGGATTTGAGTTTGAACTACTTCTCTTTGTTTCTCCACTTAATTGCGTTGAATTCTCAAAGGATGATACGAATCACAACTCTAATACACTATTGTGAACCATATTTTTATAGCATTTTTCATATTTAAATTAAGATTTTCAATGTATTTCTTAGGACATTATTACATGATTAAGCACTAATTTGAGTTAGGAATATTTGTATTGATTAATTAGTGTAATTAGGGAAAAATGATCGTAATTTTTTAATTATTCATGCAAATTATTTCTTAGACTTTTGATGCTACCTTAGCTTATGTTTATTCTTGCATTGTAGGTATTTTGGAAGACAATTGAAGAATTTTAAAAATATTAATTGAGGTCAAATTTAGTATTTTTTAAGGACCGGAAAAAATTATAGAAAATCGCCAGAGGTTCCTGGAAATTACAGTAACCTTTCAAATGTTTCGAAAATTTTCTTTTTGTCCCTTCACAAAACTTTTCAACATTTCCGATTGGTCCTCTAGGTCATCTTCTTCTCTTCCTTGACGAGAGAGAGAGAGAGAGAGGAGGACCTTCGACTCTTTGATAGAATTCAAACTCTATCAATTATTTAATCACCGCCAGCCTTGGATGATGTCTTGGACGATGCAAAGTCACTGCTAGAATATAAAGGTGTGGGAGTAGTAGACTATGAAGGTGTGGAAGTAGTAGAATATGAAGGTGTGGGAGTATGAGTTGTTGAATGAATAAAGGTGAGGAGGCGTGAGCTGTCAATCAATGCATGTGGTGTAAAATTAAAAGGCTTGTGATGATTGAAGAAGCATGGCAACGGATGCTGCAAATGAAAAAGGTGCCTAGACAAAAATTAATTAAAGGAGGTGCACAAAAGGTCAACAAAGGTGGCTGGACAAAAGAATAAAAAATAGAAAAGCTATACGGATGAGTTTCTTAGTTTATATATATATATATGTATGTGTTTCAAAGTGTGGATGAATGTGTGAGCATCCGAAAAAGAAAAAAAAAAACATAGTGTGTGTATCCGAAAAAAAGAAGCAGAGTGAGTGTCCGGAAAATAGAGGAAAAGAGAGATTTGAGAGAAAAATTGAGAGAAGTGCTGAAGCACTTTTAAGAGAAAAAAAATAGTAAAGTTATTTCTGAGTGTGTGAGACAGTTGTGTATTTTTAATTCCTCTTATAATAAAATTTTTGTTCTACATCTATATCTCCCATTTCCAACAAGTGGTATCAAAGCCTGGTTCAATAAGATGGCAGAGATGGTGCAACCACAAATTCCTAAATTGTCGAAAGGCAATTATGGGAACTGGAGCATTCAAATGAAGACGTTACTAGGTTCTCAAGATATATGGGACCTTGTTGAAGATGGATACACGGAGCCCGCAAATGCAGCCGCTGAAGCAGCTTTGACAGATGCTCAGAGAAAGACGCTTAAGGAGTCCCGGAAGAAGGACAAGAAGGCTCTATTTTTAATTTTTCAAGGTGTTGATGAATCAACCTTTGAGAAAATATCAGATGCAAAAACTTCCAAAAATGCATGGGAGATTTTGCAAAAATCTTGTGAAGGTGTAGACAAAGCCAAGAGGGTACGATTGCAATCACTTAGAGCTGAATTTGAAAACTTGAAGATGCAGAATACGGAGCCAGTAACAGATTATGTCTCACGAGTGCAAAAGGTGGCCAAAGAAATGAAAAGAAATGGAGAGACTCTAGATGATGTCAGAATAATAGAGAAGATTCTGCGGTCATTAACAAGAAAGTTTGACTACATTGTCACCGCCATTGAAGAAGCCAAAGATTTGTCAGTCATGTCCATTGATGAGCTTGTGGGTTCTCTTCAAGCCCACGAACAAAGAATGAATTTAAATGAAGGCTCTAGCAATTTGGAGCAAGCTTTGCAGACCAAATTGTCACTAAAGAAAAATCAAGCCAGTAGCAGCAGCTATGTACGTGGAAGAGGAAATCGTGGTGGATATAGAGGCGGATATAACACCCGAGGTGGTTTCAACACTCGAGGTGGTCGTGGTGGACGCAGTGGATATGGCCGATCAAGTACAACAGAATATGAACGTGGTCAAGGATCATATAATCGAGGTCGTGGGTTCCTGTCCAGAGGAGGAGGCAGATATCAACAACGAAGTGACAAATCTCAACTGCAATGTTATAATTGCAATAGGTTTGGTCATCTCAGTTATGAATGCAGAGATACTGCTAAAGTTGAAGGGAGAAGTCATTACACAGCAAATGAAGTACAACTTGATGAACCAACTGTCATGTTCACTCACAAAGGTGAAGAAGATACTAGTAAAAATGTTTGGTATCTTGATACTGGAGCAAGCAATCATATGTGTGGCAAAAAGGAGTTATTCACAGAGTTGAATGAAGAGATCCAAGGAGAAGTCACATTCGGTGATCACACAAAAACCGCAGTTAAAGGCAAAGGGAATATTATGATGTTTACAAAGAATGGAAATAAAGGATACATTACAAATGTCTTTTATATTCCATCTTTGAAGAGCAACCTCCTCAGCATTGGTCAGCTATTGGAGAAGGGATACGACATTCACTTGAAAGATAGTTCTCTCACCATGAAAAACCAGAAAGGAGAATTGATAGCGAAAGTTGAAATGACAAGCAATCGTCTATTCAAGTTGAATATACAAACAGATGGATTCAAATGCATGAAGTCTGCCGTTGAAGATAGTTCATGGTTGTGGCATCTCAGATTTGGTCATCTTGGATTCACTGGCCTGAAGCTGTTGTCAAAAGCAAAGATGGTGACCGGATTGCCAACAATAAATCCTCCAGATCAACTATGTGAAGCGTGCATGAGAGGAAAACAACATAGAATAAAATTTGAAGTTGGCAAGTCATGGAGAGCAAAAAGGCCACTGCAACTAGTTCACTCAGATATAGCTGGTCCACTTGACATTCCGTCACTTGGAGGAAACAGGTACTATATCACATTCATAGATGATTTTAGCAGAAAAGCTTGGGTGTATTTCCTCAAAGAAAAATCCGAAGCTCTTGAAAAATTCAAGGAATTCAAGGCAATGGCAGAAAAGCAGAGTGGTCAGTATTTGAAGGTGCTCAGAACAGATAGAGGAGGAGAATATACTTCCAAATTATTTGAAGCATTTTGCCGGGAACATGGAATAATTCATCAGTTGACAGCTGCCTACACGCCACAACAAAATGGAATTGCAGAAAGGAAGAATCGTACACTTCTTGATATGGCAAGAAGCATGCTTAAAGGAAAACATATGCCGAGAACATTTTGGGCTGAAGCTGTTCAATGTGCTGTTTATCTCTTAAATCGTTGTCCAACGAAGAGTGTCAAGTTTAAAACACCAGATGAAGCATGGAGTGGTAGGAAGCCAGATGTTAGCTATCTAAGAATCTTTGGGTGCATAGCTTATGCTCATATTCCAGATCAAAAGAGGAAGAAGTTAGACGACAAAGGAGAAAAATGCATTTTCATTGGCTACGAGCATCGGAGCAAAGCCTACAGACTGTTTAATCCTCTAACCAAGAAAGTTGTCATCTCAAGAGATGTAGAGTTTGATGAAGCAGATTACTGGAAATGGAGTGATGAAGAAAGAAGAGTGGAAGGCTTATTCTTTAAAGATGACGTCGACTCAAGAGACCAAATTGTTGAAGCAGACGATGATGAAACTCCACCACCGAGTCCTAATCCAAGAACTCCTGCAGCTACCCCATCAACAACAGGAAGCAGTAGCAGCAGCGGTAGCAGCAATTCAGAGGGAGTAACAGCAAAAATGAGAAGCTTAAGTGATATCTATAATGCTACAGATCCAGTGCAGACTACACTTGATTACTCATTATTTTGCTTGGTAGCTGAATGTGATCCGGTGACATATGAAGAAGCAGCAGATGATGAAAAATGGAAGAAAGCGATGAACGACGAAATCGCCGCAATCAAAAGAAATGATACGTGGGAGCTTACAACTATGCCGAAGGAACATAAGCCCATTGGAGTAAAGTGGGTATACAAGACAAAGACCAACAAAGAAGGAAAGGTGGAGAAGTACAAGGCGAGATTAGTGGCTAAAGGCTACAAGCAGAAATATGGAATTGACTACGAAGAGGTTTTTGCACCTGTTGCAAGGATTGACACTATCAGACTTCTCACAGCAATTTCAGCACAAAACAAATGGAAGATATACCAGATGGATGTGAAGTCAGCTTTCCTTAACGGCTACTTAGAAGAAGAGGTCTATATTGAACAGCCACCAGGATACGTGATAAAAGGTGAAGAAGACAAAGTTTACCGGTTGAAGAAGGCATTGTATGGATTGAAGCAAGCTCCAAGAGCATGGAACACGAGGATAGATGAATACTTTCAGAAGAATGGATTTGTGAAGAGTCCGTACGAGCATGCCTTATACACGAAAAGGAATGAAGATGGAGATATAATGATCGTGTGTCTGTATGTGGATGATATGATCTTCACAGGAAATAATCCAGGCATGTTTGTCGAATTCAAGGAAGCTATGACTAGAGAGTTTGAAATGACAGATATTGGAGAGATGTCTTATTTCCTTGGAGTTGAAGTGGAACAAAGGGAGGAAGGAATATTTATGTCACAGAAGAAGTATGCACAAGAAATATTGAACAGGTTCAGAATGAAAGACTGTAAGCCTATGTCGACACCGGTAGAAAAAGGAACGAAGTTGACAGTTCATTCTACAAGAAAGCCTGTAAACCCAACACTATACAAAAGCCTGGTCGGAAGCTTGAGGTACTTAACTTTCACTAGACCAGATATTATGTATGCAGTGGGTTTAATTAGCAGATATATGGAGCGGCCAAAGCAAGACCATTTCCGTACAGCAAAGAGAATTTTGAGATACATCAAAGGAACTATCGATCATGGGCTGTTCTATACGCATTCTCAAAATTCAAGATTAATTGGCTACTCAGATAGTGATTATGGTGGAGATATAGATGATCGGAAGAGTACTTCGGGATATGCATTTCATATTGGCTCGGCAATATTTTCATGGTCATCAAAGAAACAACAAACAGTTGCTCTTTCATCATGTGAAGCTGAATACATAGCCGCTGCAGCGTGTACATGTCAAGCAATATGGCTAAAGAATATTTTGAAGGAGTTACATCATGAGCAAGAAAGTTCAATCACCATACATGTGGACAACAAGTCAGCAATTTCACTTGCAAAGAATCCAGTCTCTCACAACCGAAGCAAACACATTGACACCAAATATCATTTTATCCGAGAGCAAGTCAAGAATAAAGTTGTGGAATTGGTCTATTGCAGAACGGAAGAACAACTAGCAGATATTTTTACAAAGCCATTGAAGGTGGAGACATTCAACAAGTTCAAGCATATGATTGGTATGAAAAATAGAGTTTGAGGGGGAGTGATAGAATTCAAACTCTATCAATTATTTAATCACCGCCAGCCTTGGATGATGTCTTGGACGATGCAAAGTCACTGCTAGAATATAAAGGTGTGGGAGTAGTAGACTATGAAGGTGTGGAAGTAGTAGAATATGAAGGTGTGGGAGTATGAGTTGTTGAATGAATAAAGGTGAGGAGGCGTGAGCTGTCAATCAATGCATGTGGTGTAAAATTAAAAGGCTTGTGATGATTGAAGAAGCATGGCAACGGATGCTGCAAATGAAAAAGGTGCCTAGACAAAAATTAATTAAAGGAGGTGCACAAAAGGTCAACAAAGGTGGCTGGACAAAAGAATAAAAAATAGAAAAGCTATACGGATGAGTTTCTTAGTTTATATATATATATATGTATGTGTTTCAAAGTGTGGATGAATGTGTGAGCATCCGAAAAAGAAAAAAAAAACATAGTGTGTGTATCCGAAAAAAAGAAGCAGAGTGAGTGTCCGGAAAATAGAGGAAAAGAGAGATTTGAGAGAAAAATTGAGAGAAGTGCTGAAGCACTTTTAAGAGAAAAAAAATAGTAAAGTTATTTCTGAGTGTGTGAGACAGTTGTGTATTTTTAATTCCTCTTATAATAAAATTTTTGTTCTACATCTATATCTCCCATTTCCAACACTCTTCCCTCTCTCCTTGACCTTCCTTCTCGTAGGCGGCACCATTTCCTCCTTTTGTCTTCGGCGAGCGTCGCCAACCTCCCTCCGACATTCACCACCGATCGCAGAGCTATTAGAGCTTGAACTTGGAAAGCGTAGATTAGAGACTGTGAGCTTGAACCAGACCTCTGGCAACCTCCATCTTTCATTTCTCACACCACCATCAAACTAGAGGCTGGAGCTTGGGGCCATGACTAGAAAACAAGCTAGGACCTTGGATCTCGTTAGAGAAGAAACCCCACCATCTTTCACCATTCTTCATTTCATCGAAGTTAGAACCACATCCATCTACCACTACCGTTATCTTCTTCTCCATTCAATTTCCTTCTTTCTCTTCACTTTCACCATCACAACGCCGAGAAACCAGTTTCTGACAAAGTTCTACAGTTTTCGGTGAGTTAATGAGTTTCCCGGTAAGCTTATCCAGTTTCCAACGAACTTTTCCAAATTCCGGTGAGGCTTTAATTTTTGACCATATTCTGAGCTGGGGTTATTTTAAAGCAATGGGCTGATCCCTATACTTCTTGCTGATGAAGAGTTGTGCTTGAGCTCAATGAACTATATAGAGGAGTTTTTCTATCATTCTATTAGTCTAGATTTATATATTTAGATTGCCTAATTTTATGAATTGTTGTATATAATTATGGAACTGAAATTGATGTTAATTTTCTCTGTTGATTTGATAATTATAGTTGATATTGGATTTTGTAGAGTGAAGATTATATATGTTTGAATTTTTTTGTGGTTGTAATGAGATTATGTTAATTATTGTGTTATTGTCTAGTTAATGTGATTGATTTGGGGGCTATTAACACTCAAATTCAAGAAGACTCATGTTGTATTATTCTGATTTTAATTACACATTAAGTGGTTTTAAAAGAAGTATTAGTTAGTTATGCTTGTAAAAACTATTATTAATTGGGAATATTAAACTCAATGGTTATCTTCAGTTTTTTCTTAAGATTTAATGAATTTTAACTCTCATAATCCTTTTGAGCAAGAATAGTTAATTTCTTCATTACCAAGAGCATCCATCATTTATATTTTCCACTCTATTTAATTCCACTAACTCATTCACCATTTTTATAAGAAAATACCAAAAATAATAGCCTAGTTTTTAATTAAATTGCCTTACTATTAGTTATTAATTTGTAAAAACCCAAAACCAATTTTCCCATTTTATTGCATTTGCATAGTATTTAGATTATTATTTAGGAATTAAAAAAAAGCTCCTTGAAAAAAGAAAACGATTATAGATTTATGCCTATACGCAATCATGGTTAATTTTTTATTGTTAACCCTAAGGCAAACATATTAAAGGCCCTAATCACACAAGTTTTTACAAAACTGAATTAACAAAGGGATTCGTAATTAATAATGTAGTGAAAGTACACCAGATTATTCCCAACAGTACTCGAACATGACCATAGCTAGCTATATCAAAGATAATGTTCTTTTATACAAGGGAGCCCACATATATATATGTGTGTATGTAGTGGCTTGAGGTTGTGATGACAGCCCATTCTTCACTGTGATACATAATCATGATTAAAATACAGATAAGCTTTACCATGAAGCTATCACAAGTTCATATTTATTTGTATATTTTATAGACCAAAAGTCTCTTGGAATTCTCCCTCATCAGAACTTCCAGGTTGATATAGAATAGAGAGGAAGATCATTCCAACATGTGAACAGGCATTCATTGTTCTCTTTTAACTTGTATTCAAGCCCATAGCTCTGCAATGGTCTTGTTACCTCTAACATTCTCTCATAATTCATAGGCACCCCCTCAAATCCAGCCAATTCAAGCAATGGCCTCCAAGTCTTCAAGAACTTGCCATGCCTCTCCTTTCTATCAGCTCCATCACAAGCAATAATGTTCTTTATTTCCTCCCCAAGAAGCATCCTCTCCACCATTATTCTCTCTATCGCTCTTTCTTTCGAAACATTAGCTTCCAAGCAATCAAACAGTGAACCATAGAAGTTCAGTGCCTTGTCAAGCCTGTCTGCCACTGAAGGAGTATTGTTATCTGATTCTTGTTCTGTTATGACCATCAACCTCGGTTTGAGTTTCCAAAGGCTACTTAGAAAGCACCTCATTTTAGGCGAATCGAACAACTGCGAAGGGTTACGTGGCAAGACTGAATCAGGACTGACTTGATCATCAACTGCCAGAAGAGAATGAAGATGAAGAACTGAACTTATAGCAAGGGGCTCTCCAGGCTTCAATGGTAATTTCCCAAAGCAAAGTTCCTCCAATGGGCTCTGAATGGGAAAGAAGTAGAAGGGGATGTTCATTTTCTGAGCTTCTTGAATCAATTGAATCCCCATTTGTTCTAAAACCCATTTATTCTCATGAATCCCAGTGATCTTTACATAAGGGAGTTGACTTCCTTGCCAATTTTCTTTCAAGGCCTGAAGAAGATATATCCATTGAGCAGCATCACAAGCATTGAGATCTATAACATGAATCACCTGTTCTCCTTCCATGGCTTCAACAATAGCTTGAGTGGTGATCATACAAGAGAACTTCAAGAATGGGCAGAAGTCAAAGAACAACTTTCTGGCATGTTGCTGTGAAAAAGTTGACAAGGGACTTGACAGATTTAGAATTTCAGGCACACCACGAATATTCTTGACCAACCTGTGAGCAAGGCCTTCATTAATATAAGAAGCTAACCTCTGCATTGGATCACCATCAGCGGCGGCAACACTAGCAACGCACTCGAGTACAGTGCCTGCCCTCTTGAACTCACCATATTCTGTATACCTAGCACAAGTCTTCAGTAGATGAACTATGCACAAGTCCCTGTCTTCCACTTTCATGTTACTGAGCTTTTGTCTTACCGATTCTGTAGGGGGGAGAGAGAGAGAGAGACGGGAAATGAATTAGGAAATGCTCCTGTGGTTATAAATATGTAAGGTAGTTGAGCGACTTGTTAAGTTCCTTTTGGATCACCTCTCTCCCTCTAGAGCTTCTCTTCTCTTTATTATAAGCACAAGCTAGGTTAAACAGGTTATTACAAAAGCTTTTATAATAAAAAGAGATTTTTTTACAATGAAGAAAAAAACTAAAAGCTCTTTGTTGAAATGAGCTTTTTTTAAACTCGATCTTATTAGCTTTTGTTGAAATAAAACATCGAGATTGTGGTCGTTCTTTCACTTTCAAGTTTTGAGCGTTACAATCCTTTTCACTTTGTCTTTCTCTATCAAATTTCGCTCAGCAAATAGCACCATTCTCAAAGTTACTCTTTCTCTCTCTATCTATCTGTTAGTGAAGGTTTGTTTCCCTGGCTTCTTTTTGGACTTCTGCTAAAGATTTACTTTCCTATTTTTTGTATATTCATTGTGATTGAGGAAGTTCCTTTATTCCTTCTCTCTCTCTCTCTCTCTTTTTTTTTTTGTTCAGCTAAATTAAAATTTCAATGCCATAAGTTACAAGTCATACAGTAATACACGGTCCTTAGTTAGAGAGCAATTTATCATCTCCTAGAATATTATTAATAGGAAGCATCTAATTAAGTTTTGAGTAATTTGAGAATTAGCAATGAATGTCTTAAATGATAATGATCTTTAAGGACTAAAGGAGATGTGGTGTTGATGACAAAATGTTATCTTAATTCTCATTATATTTCTAAAAGTCAAGAAGCTAAGAATGTTACATTGATGAAGAAATAAGTATCTATAGTCATAGAAGAATAGTAGATGATAGTTATATGGATAGAGTTCAAAATCAAATAGCATCAACATTAATGAAAAATAAAAATAAGTGATTTTATGTAAATAGAATATTGGTTGACAATTGGTAAGACTAATGATGATTCTTAATTGTGCTCCATTATTGGCAAATCTATTCTCATAGTATTTTTATTTTGTGAATATATTGTTTGTTTAAAGGTTATATTATCATGTACTTTTTATGATAATTTTTATTAGATAAAAAGTGCTTATAACAAAAATTTTACCAAACAGTTTATTTTTAATTTGACCTTTTAAATAACTTCTAAACTAAAAAATTTATATAATCATCAAACAACTTTTATTTTTTTTAAAAAAAAAAGATCATTTTTTAACTTTAGCTTAAAAATAGCTTTTAGCTTAAAAAAGAGGATCCAAACAGGCTTTTAATTATAACACCTAAATTAACTTTATCTCCCAAATTTATAATTTTTTTTCTTGAAACCATCCCTATTAATTTCATATATTAAATGAGAAGTTACATTAATGAGGTAGTTACTAATGCAAATGATTATAATGAAATTTTAGAAAAATCACTGCACATTTTTTTTATAAATAACTGCCTTAACTAATTTTCATAATATCTTTAAATTACTCCCTCTGGTTCAATTTATAAGCAAATTCTCTGGTTTAATTTATAAGCAAATTTTTTCTTGATTGCACAAAATGAATTGACATTTAAGATTAATTAAAAATAATAAATTTTTCAAAAATATCATATCTTTTCCAAATATATATATATTTTTTTGGCAGACAGATTTTGGAGGCATTCATTATGCATGCAGAGTTTTATATGGGGATCATATTTGGGGTTCATCTCTCTTTTATACTCCCTCGCACGACTACAACATCTTATGTCTAGGACCAAAGGTAATATTGCTTTTAGATGACATATGGGACTCTGAGGATACTCTAAAATGCTTTGTTTTGTATATGATTGTACTAGGAGGTTTTTCTTTTAAATTATGTACTTAGGATTTTGTGACACATCTTATGCACCTGTAATTTTTTAATTCCTTTCACATATATTCAAAAACTTCAGTTTGATATTTAATAGCATTGATGCATCTTGTCCTTAATATCAAGATTTTTTTAAAAAAAAAAATTATTTAGTAATACATAAAATTTGATCATCAATGTGCAATAAAAATTAATACATAAGTTATTGGAAGTTGTACGTTTTTGGGTACAATATTGGAAGTTGTATTATGTTCGCGAAATAATTAACAATTTAACTTTGAGCTTTATATTCAATACAACTCCCATGTTGAATTCTAGTTTTTAATGTATAAAACTATAAGTACAGTTTATATTATTCATAATATTTTAATATTTTTAAAGGCAATTGTTTCATGGAAATATATGTGTGTGTATACACATATACATACATACATACATGTATGTATGTATGTATATACACACACATGTCTATATAGAAGTTGCATACAAAAAAAGTATGCGTAAATTAATTATAGAATGAAAATAAAATTAATTAACTAAGTTATTAATTTTAAAAAAAAAACAGAAGCAGCATTTAACAAAAACTTGGCATGTTTCTTACTTGTGCTCATATGTATTATTTTGCAATCTTTTATATCAATTACGGTTCATATATTTGACATGCTCCTGATAGTACAGCCTAACACAATAAGTAAGGTCAATTTTTTATTCAAGTAATGTATTGTATAATCTTGTATGCATCATGATACTTTATTTGTGTATATTAAGGTGACAAAATAATTTGATTTGGCCTTTGAAAGCTGTATTAAGACCAAATATTGTTCAATGTTATTCTATTATCCAAACTAATTAGTCACCACCATCATTGCAACTTGAACAAAAAAGCTTTCCCCCTAAAAATAAACATAGTGTAATTCTTTCAAATAAAAATATATAATCTTTTAATGACATGTATTTGTGTTAAAAAATTATTTTTAAACTATTTAGTATCATATTATTATCACCAAGAATAAGATAATATTAATTTATGCAATAATATAATGCGATACAAAACATTGCATAGCACTAAAATTTTATCAAACCTTATCTTACCAGGGTTTATTCAGACAGTGATATAGTAAGGGAAAATAAATAAAAATTTCCCGTAATTGTTTGGTGTAATATGATATTTTTGCATCAGTTTGTCAAGCAATATATATATATATGTGTGTGTGTGTGTGTGAGTCATTTGTTAATTATCCATTTAATTATCAAATCTTTACTTCATCTATCATAGTTTTTTTTTTGTTCAAGTTGCAATGTTAATCCAAACCCCGTAAATATAATATATTATATATTTTTTTGCAGTACATACCAACTAATATATCAAAGTAGATTTTGATGTATCCAGCACCTAAAATATTTTTCTAATAACTATCACTATACTAAAGTATTACTTCCGGTCATTAATATAAGATTTAGTTAGTGATATAATTTACACTATAAATTAAATCTCATATTAAAGACCTAATGTTGTAAATTTTAGTGCATTTAGTATCTTAATATATTTTTTTAATAACACTAAATATCCTAAATTTAGGTTACTCATTTCTAATGAGAAAATAATTTAAGAAAAATATATACTAAAAATTGTTTTAGGATATCGAATTAGGTTTTTTTTATTCTATTATCTATTTTTATGTTCTTAAAACAACTCGGTAGAGTTTTTTTTTTTTTTTAAGAACAAGTTTTGAAAACAAAAATAATTAAAAAAATATATTTAAATGCTTATCTTGAAAAATATATGTTAAATGGTGAAAAGAAGTATAAATAATAATGCTCTGTATTGTATCATATTTAATACATTTATCCTAGATATTTATATTATATTGACAGTATGAGGATGAACAAAGACAAAAAAGAAAATGAAAAACAATACACACACACACACAAATAATGAGGCATATATCCCACCTCAGATATATAATGGTACAAGTGTTTGATTCAAATACCTGGATCCATTATGATCGAAGGTGACACTAGAGTGCTGAGATCAGCAGCAGGATCTCCAAACAGAGAGAGCAAGAGAGCTCCTATTATATGCTTTTTGGGTTCATGGGGATAATTCTAGGAGTATTGAGACGGCTATTTCAAGCCGTGAAGTGGGCTCTATGTTCTCGTCCAATTATTTGGATTTTTCTATATCCATAAACAAACAAAAATCAGAATATTACAAAAGATTTTTCTTTATTATTACTCGGAAATTTTAAGGGAAGAATGGTGCAAGTGACAAAATGATTTTGCAAAATCAGTCTTATTGTAAGGAGAGATAGCAGGACGGACCTTCTTAGAAATAAGGGGAGGCCATCCCCCCTCCAAAAAAAAAAATTGTTTAAAATAGTTTTTTAAAATCTAATATAATGTAAAAATGTATGTTATCTTATACATCAGAATTGTTAAAATACTTTTATTATACATTCAGCTATCTAAATATTTTTTAAAAAAAAAATTAGTTAATGAGAATACATTTGGCCCCCAAATATTTATCTCAAGGTTTGCCGCACATATATATCATTTGTCAAATATAGGAGGTATAATATATTGAGATCTCTTGTGTATATTATATATAGATCAAATCCAATCTCCTAACTAACTACTTCTTTGGTTCTTAATATGATACATATTTAATTAGGGAGTTGATCTTGGTCCTAAATATAAAATCAAGTTTTCATATTTGTTAATCTTTTTCTAATTTATTGCTATTGATGCTCCCTCAACAATAATCAAGTACGAGAGGGAATGAGAGGATTGAGGAAGATAACTTGGGCATTTTAAAAAATACATATCATATTAATTAACTTCCTTAATATAATTAAATTGATTAAATATGTCTTATATTAAAGATCAGATAAAGTATTATATTAGAAACCCGAGGTATAGCACTGCCAATCCATTGGCCATGTTGCACTTTGTTTTCTCTTTTGAAGAAATGAACAATTTTCGCTTATTATAGAGACAAATAATAATTATTGTAAATTATGGGGATTTAAAAAATACTTGTATTAAAAATTATTTTCTCTGTTAGTTTTATTAGGAGAATGAGACACAAAAAATATTGCCTTAGCAATACATATTCTCCATTATTATTCTATGTGAATGGGACAAAGAGACAAAGTTATTAAATCTTTTAATAAACCACATACAGGTCATAGTATGCTTTTGGATTATCTTGATGAAAAACCTATTGAGATAAATTAGTAGTGATGAACTGTCCATAACTGTACGTGTTATGAAGAAGACATAGATGAAGCATGAAACAAGAACATAGTTGTATACGAGCGTAGATATTTAAGAACTGTGTCCTAGACAAAGATTCAATACGCGGGCCTCGTGAACATCATTATATTAATGTTTTTTATTTTTCAGGCCAACTTAGGTACGTAATTATGTTGTGAATTGAAAATTGAAGCTTTAATTTTGAACAAGTTTTTCAACTCCACCCGGCCATATGATAGCAGGGTGGATACTAGCTAACTACATTATGTTGTGGTTCCTTTAAATACACGATTAATCAGTCTATTTTATTTCCAAATTTTACGTATAAAAGCGAACTTAACTGGAAGGAGTATGTCTTTCGGGCATTATATTGTGAAGATTAATAAGTTTGACAAAAATTTATCCATATTTAATCACAACGGAAAAGAATCTCAAATATATTGTATTAATATGATTTTATAATCCATAAAATATATTTGGGTGCTTTTTTTAAAAAAAAAAAAATCCTAGTTAAGGTAGCTTTTAATCTCTCTAGTTTGTTTGAACTTTCAAGTTAGTCCTTGTAGTTTCAAACTACACACATGGTATCATCACTCAGTCTAGCTAGGCACATGCATGACACGAGGGGTTTATGATGCCTTGTTTTTTATTATATTTTATTTTTTTTAAAACATCCTTTGGTCCTTCATTTAGAACCTAATTTTTTTGGTCAAATCATTTAGAAATCAATTAAAGAGTTGATTTTGGTCTCAGAACCCATTTTTCATATCTATCAATCCTTTTCAAAATTACCTCTATTAATACTCCTTCAACAACAATCAAATGAGATTGAGGAAATTAAGAAATTCAAGATGATTATAGGGTGTTTTAAACTTGTCATATTAACTAACTCAACTAACTTTTTTATGTAATCAAATTAGTTAAGTAAGTCTCACATCGAGGATCAGAGGAGTAAGAGAGTTAGGTTCTTAGGAATATATGTTCCTTATAACTGAAGAAATGTTTACAAATTGAAAATACCTATTAACAAGATCCTCACGTTAAGAATGAGATTTGGACCAACACCTAGATGATGCATGAGTTGCATCTTTCACGTACTCATCAATTGTGTTAGGACGTCCAACACACACACACAAAAGTGGATATGAGTTGACGTGGGAAGTCCCACGTACCGGAGTACTTGAGCTGATTGCTCCATCTTTAGATCAAAGTTGTGGTCTGGGGCTGATGGCCATTACGTCCTCTCAATAAATAAGTAAGCTAGCTGAGCTTCATTTATTTACTTCATATAATTAGTAAGAAGCGAAGAAGAAAATATATTGGCTAAAACGAAATGCATGCAGTACAATAAAGAGAAAGCTGAGCATATTACAACATTTTGAAGTGAAGGGAGCCCATCCAACGGAATATAATCAGAAATTCAAAATTGCGAGAAATTAATGAACATGTTTCTGATCATATCGTCATATATACTATAACACCAACTCTTCTGAATTGATTGAAGGCAGCCTGGCCGTCCACAGAATCACATCTCATCTCACGTCTGATCATCTCCCAATTTATTATTTGCTGACCGCTACTACCTCTATTCTCATTATTTAAACCATTCATCCATATCTACACATCCGATCCACATCTCTAAGAGCAACCCCATAATTAGGATCAATAGCATTCAGCTACACCATACGAACCCAACACAAATCACACACAACCAAAGGCAATGTTCATTATATTGTTCTTTGTCAATAAACTAAACCACACTTTACGAACCCAATCATGCACTCAGCAAAACTCTACCTTCATCATATTGTGTAAATGGGTTCGTAAAGTCTGGTTTAGTTTCTTGATCAAGTCTAGCTTAACAACCTTGAAATTATTCCCAACAATACTCGAATATGACCATAGCTAGCTAGCTATCAAAGATAATGTTCTTTTATACAAAAGAGCCGACACACACACATATATATTTATATATAGTGGCCTGAGGATGTGATGACAACCCATTCTTCACTATGATACATAATCATGCTTAAAATATAGATAAGCTTTCCCATAAAGCTATCATAAGTTCATATTTATTTGTATATTTTATAGACCCAAAGTCTCTTGGAATTCTCCCTCATAAGAACTTCCAGGCTGATATAGAATAGAGAGGAAGATCATTCCAACATGTGAACAGGCATTGATTGTTCTCTTTTAACTTGTATTCAAGCCCATAGCTCTGCAATGGCCTTGTTACCTCTAACATTCTCTCATAACTCATAGGCACCCCGTTAAATCCAGCCAATTCAAGCAATGGCCTCCAAGTCTTCAAGAACTTGCCATGCCTCTCTTTTCTATCAGCTCCATCACAAGCAATAATGTTCTTTATATCCTCCCCTAGAATCATCCTCTCCACCATTATTCTCTCTATTTCTCTCTCTTTTGGAACACTAGCTTCCAAGCTATCAAACAGTGCAGCATACCATTTCAGTGCCTTATCAACCCTATCGCTCAAACTAGACCCATTGTTATCTGATTCTTGTTCTGTAACAACCATGATCCTTGGATGGAGTTTCCAAAGCTGATTCAAAAATCTCCTAATCTTAATTGGTAGTGCTTCTGAATCAGGACTCATTTGATCATCATCAACTGCAAGATGAGAATGAAGAATAAGAACACAGCTTATAGCAAGTGGCTCTCCTGGCGTCAGAGGCAATTTCTCAAAGCAAACATTCTCTAGGTTGCTCACAATGCCATTGAAGTGGACGAGCATGTTCATTTTACTAGCTTCCTGAATCAATTCAGACCCCACCCGTTGCAAAATATCTTTATTCTTATGTATCATGGTGATCTTCACATGAGGCACTGGGTTTCCTTGGCGTTGTTCTTTCAAAGCACGAAAAAGATGTATCCATTGAGCTGCATTGGTGGCATTGGGATCAATTATATGAAAGACTGGTTCTTTTTCCATGGCTTCAAGAATAGCCTCATTGGTGATCTGATAAGCGAACTTCAAGAATGGGAACTCAGAGAACAACTTTCTAGCGTGTTCTAGTTCCACAATTGACCAGGGATTAGTCAAACAACAAAAGACTTCAGGAACATGGCGAATTTGCTTCATGAGCCTGAAACCAAACGCCATTTTGAAGAAATTAGCTAGCCTCTGAATTGTATCTCCATCAGGTGAAGCAAGCCAAGCAAGGTCCTTGAGTGCAACGCCTGCGTTCTTGAACTCACCGTTTTCAATGTACTTAGCGCAGGTTTTCAGTTGATGAAGAAGAAATAAGCCCCTGTCGTCTCCTTGTAGGTCACTGAGGTAGTTCCTTGATGAATCTAATCAACGAGAGAGAGAGAGAGAGAGAGGAAAAAGCTGTTCGTCATCTTGATAATTAAGCATGGAACGCGAACCGCAAAAGCTTCAAGTATTGTTCAAGAATTGAGGTGGTGTGTTAATTTGGTTTATCGTAATCTTGATATCCTTAACATCTGATGAATTATTGTTAGGAGATATTCAATATGTCTCCTGTAATTTAAATTTGCAGAGACAAGTGGGTTGGGTTACATGTTACACCCTACACCCTCCGGTCCCAAATATAAGAGAGAAAGACAAAGGATTCATTTGGGACCTAAACATAAGACCTTAATCCAATTTGTATCCTAAATTTATGAGGAAAGATTTCATCAAATCTAATTCCAATGCATATGATTAAAGAGGTCATCAGGGAAACCAAATATCCATACATATTTGTTAAAACTAACTAACTAAATTAATTTTCTTGACATCCATAAATTATTTATGTAACTTTAATTTTATATTAAATATTGGGGGAATATTAGATTATTCAGTCTATGCCTGGCCTCTTTTCATTTTAAGATTGCAGAAAATAATCCTTAGGCCTTAAAAGCTAGCTAGTTATGGAGTTTGCTTTGCTATTGTCTTAAATGTACAAGCTCAATCCACTTTGACTTACGAAATTTATAATTTTTTTCTTAAATCATCTATATAGATTGCACATAGAAAGAGGATTTCCATTAAAGAGAGTAGTTTCAATGCAAATGATTGATAAGTGTATTTTATACTAAATTAATTTTCCTAATCTCTACAAATTACTTCTCTGGTCTTATTTATAAGGTAAAGAGAGAAGAAATTTTTTTTGTCCTATTTATATAGGACAAAGAGAGAAATTTTTCATTTGGTTATAATACAATTATAACGTTCATTTATTATTATATTTACTTTGTCCTCATGCAGCATAATGCATATTAAATAAGGGTAAAGTTAGAAAGTTATTGAATTTTTAGGTAGATTTAATTTAATACAGTTTCATGTTTTCTTTATCTAAGTGAAATAAGCTTTAAATGCGTTATAAATAAGATCAAAAGAGTAGCTATCTAGATTAAAGTTGCACTCTTCAAAACAAAGATATAGAGAATACGCTCTCTCTGATGACGGACTCGAAAATCGCTCTTGCTTTAGCAGATTCAGGCCAGCGCAAACTCCCGCCAGACTGACCTCCTGCTGAGGGCCAAGATGATCGAAAGAAGAAGAAGAAGCTGGAAGAAGCCCCCCTGGCCATAATGGACGACGTCATGACAGAAAAAGAAGCAGGGAAGGTCTCTGAGCAAACTAAGAATCCTGAAACAAAAGACAACAATAATGATAACCCTCCAAAATTCCCATCATATCGTGCTTCTCTTCTGGGATTTAATGGAGTAGCACACAGCAACTATGAAATGGAGGAAGAGGATTTATTCACTGATGATAAAGAAATATATTGGAAAATCCCAGAAGCTTCAGAGGAGATGAAAAAGCTCATTGAGGTATACCCAGTCACGCCTTGCACAGAGGAGGAATACAATGAATGGTGTGAGCCATGGAATTACTCTCTGATTCTCACAGTGCTTGGCAAAAAATTCAATCTCTATGTCCTAAAAGATTTATTGATTAATCTATGGGGATTCTCTACATTTGAACTTATAGATATACCAAATAACAACTTTGTAGTCAGATTTCAAGATCCTGAGCTTTGGAGAGCTCACTACAGAAAAGTTCTATACGATGGGCCATGGGTGATCAAGCAACATTGTGTCTTAACCCAACAATGGACACCATACTTTAACCCTACCAGAACCCACTTGGCAGAGTTGCTACCTGGATTCGCATCCCCGATGTGCCTATGCATTGCTACAATAAGCACTGCATCTCTCGCATAGGTGATCGAATAGGACGCACGCTTAGGGTGGATATGAATACTCTCCTGGATTGTCAGGCTTCTAATCCAAAAGTTCAAAGGGGAAAATTTGTGTGAATTTGTGTTGAATTAAATTTATAGAAAAAAATTGGTCTCAAAGGTCATAGCAGCAGGCTCCATCTTTAATGTGGAATACGAGGGACTCACCATGATTTGTTTCAGTTGTGGTCGCTTTGGTCACAGGCATGAAAATTGTATGTTTAAGAGCCCTGTTTCAGAGTCTTCGACAGAAATTAGCGCTCCTTCTTAGCCGCCGTAGCAATTGCCCAACAGGTCGTCGGTTAACACTCAGGTGACAGGCTCAGACGACGTTTTTGGCCCGTGGATGCTCGTTAGCCGGAGACTGAACAGATCTCAGCTTCCTCAATGGTCGGATTACAAGACCAAGCCACGTCAAGCCTCGGGAGCCTCAGTCAGGACGGTGAAAGACTCAACGGCCAGACAAAAGACGCGCTTCGCGGCGATTGCAGATCTGGAAGTGGGTGATAGCCTGACACCCGATGATGCCAGCAACTCGGCTATGGAGAAGAGAAGAGACGGGAGTTTGGTGAGAAAGGACGGGAGAAGGAGTCATAGGTCTCCCTCGGTCAGACCACCGGCTATGGAGAAGAGAAGGGATCCAGCTGGAAAATCCAAATTTGTTTTTAAATCAAAAGCAAAAATTACAATATAGGCAAAAAGAAACTAAAACTGGGCCTGCTCCTAATGGGCCGAAGGGTCAGCTTCAGATTGGCGCAAGTGGGGCTTTGGACTCGCTGGACAATTCTTTGGTAGCCATCCAATTACCCTCTTCAAGTAGGTTAAATAAGGATGGAGGTGAAATTGGGCCCTATGACGCATTGGGCCCTTTGGAGCTCTCTCAACCCAACCAGATGCCACATCAACTTTCTTCAACAAGCAATCAAATGGTCTTACATAAGGACCATAAAAAAGGGGAAAAAACGAAGGGCCCACGCGTCCATAACTTGGTTCATGGATGTCTTGCAAATACAATAAACCAACCAACGGATGCCCATCCGGCTAGTCCCGACAGTCCAAATGAGCAAATTCAAGATTCATCTCATCAGCAAAATCAGTCTACATCCCACTTCAATAATCCCAAGCCACCTGATAATTGGGATCCTAATGAAGATGTTGCCCCTGATTTTATGGAAGCCAACGCAACCTTTGTGGCAGAAACCCAGTTGGAGCATCTGCGTGAGGAGGAAGCCGGATGCCCCAGGTAAGTATCCCTATCCTTATCTTATTTTTTATCTTAATGATTATTGCTTCTTGGAACTGTAGGGGAGCCGGTGGCCGGTCTTTCCCTTTAACTATTAAAGATATTATTAATAAATACTGCATTAATATTCTTTGCTTTTTGGAGCCCCGTATAAGTGGTAATAGAGCGGATAAAGTCTGTCGTAGGCTTGGATTTTCTCGCTGGACCAGGGTTGAATCTAGTGGTTTCTCGAGAGGTATCTAGCTTTTGTGGAACAATGACGAATTTGATATTACTTATATTTCATCCAATACTCAAATGCTTCAGTGTCTTGTTAAGGATTATGATAGCAACACTTTGAGTCTTGTTACGGTCATTTATGGGGAAACTACTACTAGTGGTAGGGTTCCTTTATGGGACTCTCTTCGCTCGCTTGCCTCCAATAATAATTCCAACCTCCCTTGCCTTATTTTGGGTGACTTTAATGCTTATCTTTCTCCGGATGACAAGCTTGGAGGAGTCGATCCTCCTTGGTCTTCAATGAAACATTTTAGGGACTGCATTGATGACACTGGTCTCATTGAGGCCAGGATTCAAGGAGACAAGTTCACTTGGGAGTGCAAGGGTTTGAAAGAGCATCTTGATTGGGTCTTTACCAACCTCAATTGGCTTACCTCCTTCCCCAATTTTTCGGTCCGTCATGAGCTTAAATTTAAATCGGACCATAGAATCGTGGTGGTGAATTCTAACCCAATTCCTAGGAGGACTAATCCCACCAAATCTTTCTCCTATCAAATAGCTTGGTCTCTTGAAAATGATTTCAAAGAGGTTATCAGTGATGCTTGGCGGGGCAAAAGCTGGAGTCAGGGATTGCTGGATTTTCAAGAATCTGCTTCTGTTTGGAATAACAATCAGGTGGGAAACTTCTCTAAAAAGAAAAAAGAATTGATTCGACATCTGGAGGGAATTGACAGATGTAGGAGAGCAAACCTGCAGACTGGTCTCCTTAGATTGGAGAAAAAGCTTTGGGAAGAATATCACAAGGTGGCCACACAAGAAGAAATCACTTGGTTTCAAAAATCCAGATGTAAATGGCTTCAGGGAGGGGATAGAAACACGCGGTTTTTCCATGCCTCTACAATGATCAAAAGAAAAAAAAGGAATATTGGAGCCATTCAGAATGATGCGGGGGAGTGGATAGAGGATCACGATACAGCAAAAAGGATGGCCTATGACTACTTCCTTAATCTTTATTCCCGTGACGCTTCTGTGAAAAACCCAGAGGGGTGGTGCTCTAACTTCCCCATCATTAGCACTTGTGACCTTGACATGCTGTCTATGAGGGTTACCAGCCTTGAAATAAAAAATGCTGCTTTTACTATGAGTGTGTTTAAAGCTCCGGGCCCGGATGGTCTTTAGGCTCACTTTTTCCAGACCCAGTGGAGCATTGTGGGCCCTAAAATTTGTGAGTTGGTGGAAGAATGCTTCAATAACCCAACTACTATGACTGGTATTAACAAGTCAAAGGTTGTCCTTATACCGAAGGTTGACAATCCCTCTACGTTGAGAGACTTCTGTCCTATTTCCCTTTGCAATGTTAGTTTCAAAATCGTCACATAAATTTTGGCAACTAGATTTCGAAGGATCATGTCCGACGTCATAAGTCCTGAGCAATGCAGCTTTATTGCTAACAGGTCAAGCTGTGATAGTATTTTAATCGCTCAGGAGATCATTCACTCTATGGGAATCAAGCGTCGAAAGAAAGGATATGTTGCTATCAAGATTGATATGGAAAAAACTTTCGACAGGCTTGATTGGGGCTTTATCAGGAACACTCTCCTCTGCCTTAAGCTGAAAGACAACCTCATTGAGCTCATCATGGCCTGTATCTCTACCAATTCCATGTCTATCCTCTGGAACGGAGATGAAAGTCCTTCCTTTTCTCCTTCAAGGGGAGTTAGGCAAGGTGACCCGTTGAGTCCATACATATTTGTTCTGTGCATGGAACGTCTAGGACATCTTATCACAGCTGAATGTGCTGCTCAGAGATGGAAACCGTTCTCCTTCAAAAGAGGTGGACCTCATATTTCCCATCTTTTCTTCGTTGATGATCTTATTCTTTTTACTGAGACTTCCCCCAACCAAATGATTGAAGTTCGAGAAGTGATGCAGAGCTTCTGTGAGGTTTCCGGTCACAGAATCAACCTTGCAAAATCACGAATGTTTTGTTCTTAAAATGTTAACTTCAATCGAGCTCTCGAACTCAGCCAGATGCTTGGGGTTGGAATTGCTCCTGATTTGGGGAAATACTTAGGGATGCCAATCATCCATAAGCGTGTTACGAGAGCTACTTACCAACCTGTTGTTCAAAAGGCCCGAAAGAAGCTTTCAATGTGGAAAAGCAAGTTTTTGACTATTGTTGATCGCTCGGTCTTGATCAAATCTGTCTTATCCTCCCTTTCGAGTTATTGCATGCAATCAACCCTTCTTCCCGTTTGCATTATAAATGCACTTGATAAGATCTCTAGAAAATTTCTTTGGTCTCAAGATGACGAGGTGAAGAAAATGCACCTCATTGCCTGGGATAAAATCACTCAAGCCAAAAAGCATGGGGTCTTGGGTTCAAGAATCTCCGCCGCCAAAATAAGGCTTTCATTATGAAGCTCTACTAGAATCTTTTGACCAATAAGGATGCTTTGTGGGTTCAATGCCTTTGGTCAAAGTATAATTGTGGCAATCTCCCTGTGCCTTATGTCTCCAAGAAGCGAAGCTCTTCCTCCGCTTGGAAGGCGATCGTGGAGGTCTGGGATAAGTTTATTGCGGGAGTGGGGAAGAAGGTCAATAATGGTGTGGGAACCAAGTTCTGGCACGATCTTTGGCTTCCTCTTGACTGCCCTCTTATAGCCTTTGCCTTGAACACTTCCTTGATAAATGAGAGCGAAATGGTGAAAGACCACACTTTTGCTGATGGTAAATGGGACATTTGTAGGTGGCATGGTATCTGCATCCCTCTATTATAGATACTATTTCTAAAATGCGCCCACCTGCGAATAATCTTCCTGATTGCTTCACTTGGAGAGGTGCTAAGGATGGCTGTTTTTCCGTCAAATCTGCTTACCATTATCTGTCGAATTGTGGCGAGACTAATGCTAATCACTTTTGGACACGAATTTGGAAATGGCAAATCCCTGAAAAAGTAAAATTTTTCATGTGGCAGGTGGGTCATGAGAGACTTGTCACGAACTCCCTCAGGGCCAGAAGAGGGTTTGCTAGTGACAACCTTTGCCCATTCTCGTGTAATAGGGAGGAAAGTGTACTTCACGTGATCAGGGACTGTCACAAGGCAAGGAACCTATGGAGACAAATTTTACATTCTAACTTTCTTTCTCAGTTTTTTGCAGGTAACTTGCAGGATTGGCCCATTTGGAACACGAACCACGACCCTAGTCAAGGGAGATGGCAAGATTACTCGTGGACAAGAATCTTCAGCTTGGGATGCTGGATACTTTGGACCACTAGATGCAAATTCCTGTTCCAAGGCGAAAACATGGATACCAGGGAGATGTTACATTTGTGCCATTACCTTCTGATGGAAAACACAGTTAATCAATCCCTAACTCATGAAATTTTCCAATTGAATAGGTTTGAAGAGAAGACTTGGACCCCCCTCCTACGGACACGATTCGCTTGGATGTAGACGGATCTGTTTATCATCAACACCAAGCAGCATGCAGAGGAGTGATCAGGGACTCCCAGGGTCATTGGCTTATGGGATTCCACAAACCCCTTGGCATCAATTCTGTTACTGAAGCGGAGATTCAAGCTATTATGATTGGGCTAACCGTGGCCCGCCAGATGGGTCTTCAAAGAGTCTTCCTATACTCTGACTCTCTCAATGCCATCAATATCATTATGAGAGATCACTACGCCGACCACCCGTTTAGGGACACAATTAAGGAGATTCATGATTTTCTTCTTCAAGACTGGAGCGTTGAGATTCGTCATACGCCTAGAGAAAACATTGTTTGCGCGGACTATATGGCCAAGTTGGGCCAACATGTTACTGACGTTGGTGTTGTGGTCTTAACTCCCACAATTCCAATAGGATGTCTCCCTATGGTTTAAGGGACCAGCTGGCTTGTAATCGCTAATGTATTTTGATTTTTGTATTAAGGACTAGATTCTTTGGTCTAGCTTCCTTCTGTAACTCTTCAAGCTTCGGCTTGCCTCTTTCTATCCAAAAAAAAAAAAAGAGTAGCTATCTTGTTCCTAACATTTATGAGTAGAGGGAGTATTTTATAATTTTTTTCACCGTTTTTATATAAAGATGTTTAATTGATCTCCAAGTGGGGTAAGGGGTAGTTATTAATCCTATTTCCATATGAGAAGGCCTCTTCTTGGATTAGTTTCATATACAAGGATGAAATTATTCGTGCTTTAAATATCGAGGCAAATATGTCTGTAAAGAAATTGAAAGATGGATATGTATGTTCTTCTTGGACTAACACTACTACTCTTGGCAGGTTTTCACAAACTATTGTTTAATACGACAGCATGCACATGTGGGATTCAACATATGAGATTGTCTTTTGTATTATCAAGTATATAACTAAGAACTACTTTCTGACACTTCTGATTGATGTCAATCCACACCAATACCTCATAATTTACCATGGAAAGCCAAAGCAAAAAAGAGAGAGAGGGAGAGACCAAAACGCTTTCTTCCGTTGAATAGACTACAATTTTTTTCCGTTTACAAAAATCTATAGCAAATTGCACTATTTAAAGTTGTAGACACTCACACACACATGTAGTACAACTTGTTCCTCTTAAGTTTATGGAATGCATATATGGAACTTTAATTTATATCTAATTTCATTATAATAATCTTTAAAAAGGAGCTCAAATCTGAGAATATATAGATATATACCTGCTTCCATTATGAAGATCAATACACTTGGGGCCTCAAATCATTAGATCACACCAAAGAGATCTGAGGCAGGTAGAGAACAAAAGCTGATATATGTAACAATATTTTGGAGTTTGATGCGAAGAGAGGGAGTAGCAAATGATTGTAAAGTGATATGTGGTATTTCTTGGCTCTTGCTATAGCCACGAAATTTCCCCTCAAATTTTCCTCAGATTTTCGTGGGACATGAGACAGATTAGTTTTGTATTATATATGTGGTTTAAAAAATAAGAGCATACAGCATTGGATTTGTCAAAGGAATTCCATCGATCACGGTCAATGTTTTTCCCATTAGATGGTTAAACAACTCCATATATAATATTAGAATTTCCGATCACTTTGTATCAAACCTGTAGTTAAACTGATGGATCGAGTAGGGACAAAATAGGAGGATTGACTGTGATTCTTTGTTTTTCCTTATGTTAATTTTCATTGAACAAGACTTTAATTATTTATTTCTGGCAAAAAAATACAAAAAAATTTCTAAGTATGATTTAAGATGAAACACTATATAGTCCTAAGTTAGCAGGTAATTAATTCTACCAAATTTATGATATACTCCCAACCAACCCCTTCCTATATATATATAATTAGATGTTTTAATTTCAACTCCTTTATGCATATTAGTAACTCCACAAAAATGGTATAAATGATGTTGCATTTTTACTACTATTTGCAAAATTAAATACTCATATTGTCCTTGATGTAACAACTATAAATCTAATTTGGATATATTTAAAAAGTTAAATAAATTACTTAATTATAACATATGAAACATGATGTCTCTACAATACTTTTATATGACATTAAATTATATATTAGTTTATAAGTTAAACAAATTAGTTTAGAGATAAATTATAAATGTAAGAGATAAAATGAAAAAAAAAATGTCGTAAATTTAGGACCAAAATTTAATTTATGTCCAAACTAGATTTTACATTTAGGATTGGATAAATACTTTTTAAACAAAAGTTATATTTTGGCCCAAGTTAGGTTTTCTTAAAAGCAATGTCATTTTGGAAGTTTCCAAATGTATCAATTTTACCTTGGCAGTTATCTAAGTTAAATTTGATTGTTAGTTAACCAAATATGTTAAGATGACATGTTCACATGTCATCCACATCATTTTTATTAAGGTATAAATTTGCTTCAAAAGTTTTCACTCAAAAGTAATGTTGCCCCAAAAGTTTTCAAATTGTAATAATACCAACTAACCATTATCAAGGTTAAATTTAATTGTTATTTGACCAAACAACATGAACAACATTGATTCAAAACCCGCAGATGAAGGAGGAGTTCAAGTTCGCTAGAAAGTAATGAAGAAAAATGTTTAATTATTAGATGCAGGACACACTAAAGAAGATTACCAACAACTGAAAACCTTCCGCAGTCACACCTAACAATGCTGAGATAGGCAGGTGCCTATTTCTTCAATCCTTCAAATGAGATGCGTTTTGTTTTCTTGTTTTTTTTTTAAATTTTTTTAAAAACAAAGGTTTTCCTTATTTATAAATTTAACTTACAAAAAATGATGGGGATTACATATGAACTTTCTAGATAAACATATTTGGTCAACTAATAAATAAAATCAACTTGAATAATAGTTGGGTTGACGAAATTGCTAAATTTTGAAACTTTTAGGGCAATATTGCTCTTAAATGAAAACTTTTGAGATAAATTTGTACCTAGACCCAAATCAAAAATTACATGGACGACACATGGATTTCAGTTTAGCATATATATTTGGTCAACTAATGGTTAAATTTAATCTGGAATAACGGCTAAAGAAAAATTACTATGATTTATGAATTTTCAAGGTGACATTGCTTTTAAAAAATTATGGGGAACATTTGTGGCGACTTTCTAGACAAATTGGACCTTAACCCTTTATATTTTAAAAAGGGATAAGGAGCAAAAATACACATGGATTTTTCCTCCAAGAGTGCCCAGCACCACGTGATTATTTCTGGAGCAAAAATACACATCAAATTTCAAAACCAGAGCAAAAATACCACCACAGTTAAATTGATTTAACATCTGTTAAGTACCTTGTGAAAATGCTAAAATGCCCCTCACCAACACCCTCTCCCTCCCAACTCTCATCTCTGCAACTGTCATCTCTGCAACTCTTCATAAACGAAGAACAGTGATGATTTAAGCATAGTGACAATTCCCAGATTTGTGACTAACACCATAAAGTTCAGAAACATGGCATTTATCTGCGAATCACAAGCAATCTGATAAGCATGCATGTCCTTCCCTCGAATTTTCATATGGGTATTTAAAACTGTTTGTATTCTAACAACCTTGTTCGAAAATGAAAATGCTTGTTTTTAGAAAATGAGGTCTTTATGTGAAAATAATCAGTGACCAACAACTTTAGACTTCAGGGTCATTGTCGCAAAGATCTGAAACACCCCAAGGGACCATAGAACAATAGAAAGCATATGAAACACAGATGAGAGTTGTGAGATAAAGATGCAAAAGACAGAGCGAATAGAAAAAAGGAAGAACGAAATTTTAAAGCAAAGGAACCAACTTTCCGATTTCGATCATGAATCTGGAGAGAAATCAAAATCGCAAACCCAGATTTGGAAAGAAATCGAAATCGCAAACCTTGATTTGGAGAGAAATCAAAATCGCAAACCCAGATTTGGAAAGAAATCAAAACCGCAAACTCAGATTTGGAGAGAAGTCAAAATCCCAAATCAGATCAAAATCGCAAACCCAAATTTGGAAAGAAATCGAAATCGCAAATCTGATCAAAATCGCAAACCCAGATTTGGAGAGAAATCAAAATCACAAACCCAGATTTGGAAAGAAATCGAAATCGCAAACCCAGATTTGGAGAGAAATCGAAATCCCAAATCTGATCAAAATTGCAAACCCAAATTTGGAGGAATCGGATCAAAATCCCAAATCTGATCAAAATCGCAAACCCTGTTTCCTTACCTAAGAATTCCTTCGCCTCACGATCCTCCGCGATCGGATCAACACCGAAACTAAGGTTGAAACTACCAGGAGGAATCGGATCAACGCCGAAACTAAGGTTGAAACTACCAAGAGGAATCGGATCAACACCGACTGGTGGAGGATGCGTCGTTTGCATCGGATCTGAAATCTGAGAACGAAATCGCGTGAAGGAAGAAGGGAAAACAACTTATCTGAAGAAGGGCAATGAGAGAAATTTCAAAAACCTAGGATTTTTTTTAATAAAGTGGGGCCCACGACAAAGATAACGGCAGTTACATTGTTTTAACGGTGGTAGTATTTTTGCTCTGGTTTTGAAATTTGATGTGTATTTTTGCTCCAAAAATAATCACATGGTGCTGGGTGCTCTTGGGGGAAAAACTCATGTGTATTTTTGCTCCTTATCCCTTTTAAAAACTTATAATTAACACAGTCCTTATAATTTAAATATAAGAAACTCATTCCTTGAATCGTCTACTAATTAAAGGAGTGCTGACATGGAACCACGTCATTGCTTAATAGGACAAACTCAAGCACACTTATATTTCCTATGCATGTTTTGTGAGAAGGAAAAAAACCGATCGATGCCTCCTAGAAACGTACGTTAAGTTAGCGAATTCTGAGGTTAGAAACAAACTAAAGGTGCTTAGTCCAGCTAATGGAGAACTTTCCTATGACCAAGAAAGACGACGGACAATGTAAGAACTATTGAGGATATTCCTTCCTATATACGATGACTGAGGTTCTTGGCATCTCAAAATCAAGAAAATAAATTCTGAAAATGATATTTCAGATTATTAATTCTGAAAATAACAAAAAAGTACTCGGCTTTCAAAGTCCTTCACTAATGATCAATTGACCATCTGTACGATAGAAGATATTATTAGTGTTCTTATTGTGAAATTGGACTACTTTTACATATCAACATGTTTTAAAAGAAGTTAATGTTTGTGCTGATTATAGTCAACCTATTATGCGTATGATACTGGTGTTGGTTGCTGGCAATTTTTTTCTCCTTTAAAAATATTGATGCTGATTTCTAGATATTTGGTTCCTCTTTCCCTAAGTTGTAGGAATTATAGGTGATTTGATGTCAACTCAAATCATGTTCCTTAATTTTTCCCCTTGCACAACTTGATGCGATGACCTTGTAATGAAAAAAAAATAGCTCGACTTAAATACTTATAATTAATTAAAAACCTATAGAATTTAAATTTAAAATCCAGAAGCTTAATTGAAAGAAACTAGAACTGAGTTGTAAGCAACTGAGGTTATGTGATTTACAATTGGATTATTCATGATTTCCAACTAAACTTTTAAATTTTAGAATTCACATAATTCCATCACTTCCAACTTACATATGGTATTTTCAACTAAGCTTTCATTTTTTCCCCCAAAAAAAAAAAAAAATTGCTACTAAGAGTATGTGTTTTGGTCCCACCATTTATTCATCAACCAAGAAACCTATATGTCCTTTAGTGTTATAAGGTTCTTATCTAGAGTGTCATTCATATATACGAGCATATAAATTGAAGAATTGTGAATTGGATAAACCTAAATAATGTGCTCTCTGTGAATCTCAACTCTAATACCAGATCCAGTTTCCCTATTGGATCCCATAATGATTTATGGGGACCTTCAAAATATCCTCCAATAGAAGGACATCGTTATATGATGACTTTTATTGATAACTATTCTCGTAAAGTTTGGGTTTATTTTCTCAGGCATTAGAATAAAGCTTTCTTCTATTTCAAAAAGTCAAAAGTTTTAGTTAAGAATCGAACATCAGGTTAAAAAGCTTAGATAACAGACGATGTGTGTTAAGAGTTTTGTGAGGATGATTTAAATGAGTTTTGTTTTAAAAATTGCATTGCTAGACATAAAACGCATGAAGGAAAACCTCGGTAATTTCAATAGTTTCAAAGAGAGAGAAAACTAACTTAAACTAATCTCTAATAGTAAAAACAGGACTCTCTAGTTGAAAAGGCTCGTTGTAAGCTCTCTAATACTGGGTTAAGGTTATGCAATCGACATGATTGATGGGTTGAAACTGCATTCACTGCAGGTCATTTGGTCAAAGTTCCAGAAAAAGTTTGGTCAGGTAACCTTAATTCTAAATTTTCCAATAGGGACCTTCATTTCCTTTATTTGTTCTTTAGTCACGTTCTGTTGCTTTGTTCTTTTTGGCAGTAACAGTATGAATTTAATTTGATTGATTGATTAAGCTTTGCTATATATCAGCTAAATCAATTTGGTAGAAATAAAAAATGTCCAAACTGATGAGTGGAAAATCAAAGATTATTCAACTATATATACCTTTAAAAACCATGGCCCTATAATAAAACACAGGGACCTTCTTCATAATATACTGCACCAATATCACACACACACACACACTGTTCTGTTCATACTCTGAAACTCCAGGTTGACCTTCTTCATAATATATAGTAAATTAAAGGGACCTTCTTCATGGTATACTGCTACTTGTTATTAAAGAAATTTGATTACGAGAGTATCACAAGTTATTATTTGGAATGGATCTTTACATTTCTGGAAATATATCACACTCATATATGAGCTCATTCAAATAAAATGTACAAGTAGCATGTAGACCATATAAGTATTTAATGAATTTGATAGATGAATCTATAAGATGTGTGATTATTATTAGTTTGCAACCTAAAATTTATAAGAATATTTAAATAAATCATTTTATTGAGCGTGCAATTTTTAGATAATATGATTCATAAATAATTCATTAAAGCCTACATAAATAGCTAGATCAATAATTTTGAGAATAAATTTTTATTTCAATATTATATATTACGGCACTTATATACATCAAGCCAACCAAATTTTCCCGATAAAATTGCTTTTTTTTTTCAGGAGTCAGGTATATTTCATCTTAAAAAGTTTGAATATGCTTTGCTATCGATCCACCACAATACACATATGGATATTTAAAGGAAATTGAGATAAATGGTGAGAGGGAGAGGGAAAGAGCCACAGATGAGGGATGGAAGACAAAGGAAGTGAATTATATAAAGAGGGAACATTTGGAAGAGGGTTTTCACGGATGCTTTGGGGGCGGGGGTTCACGGGTGCAAGAATTTTTTTTTTTTTTTTTGGGGGGGGGCACAAGGGGCAGGTTGCGAGGGGGTTACAGGTGGCAGGGAATCTTGTGGGCCTTGACGCCTTAATGGCGAACTGCCACTGGTCCCGTCAGGTGTCCTGACACCACTAGTGGCATCAGTCACCCTCCCAGCTTTGACTGCACTACTTTAGTATATATTTTCCAAAACTACATTATTCTAATAAATGTTTTTTAAACTGCTCTAAGTAGCATTCCCCCCCCCCCCTATTTTGGTGAAAAAACCTAGTTAGTAGTATTGGATTCTCCTGAGAAAGTCGAGGAACTTATATCAATGATTGTGCGATAAATATCCTTTCAAGATATCAATGTCTAACAAATTTTTAGCACCGTCAGTCAGTCTTTGTTTAACGATTTTAGATAGAAAGGACTAACGAATATAACCGTATAAACTTAAAGGATCCAATTTTAAAAAAGAAAAAAAAACTTAAGGAGCTTATTCAAAACTCAAGCAAATTATAATAACCTGGAATTAGCTTGCCCAAAAATAAAAGAACTACTCATATTGAAATGTTTGCAGGAAAAATTGATTCAAGTTAAAGTAGAAAATTTAGTTATATATAAAAGTAATTTCAAATAATTTATGTTCAATCAAGCCAAAATCAATGAATTAATTTCAAATTTATCTTAGAACAAAAAAACAAAATTTGAATTTAAAGACAAGTCAAAATTTATTGATATGTCCAAATTATACTCTATAAAACATTCAATTAGTATTCTTTGTCAAATTGAGGGAAAATTCCGTACATGATCCCATAGATTTGTTTGTGTGCAAGTTCTGGTTTATTGGGCCAAATGAACTCGAATTGGACTTAAGACCACGACAATCCATTCAACTAGGCCCAATACAGCGGACTTGTAGAGATTGAATAACCTATTAATTGAGCTCAAGGCCTTGAGAACCCATTCAAATGAGGCCAATTCTCAAAAAAAGTTTAGGAAAAGGGGCTAATCCCAATATTTAAATTTTTACTGAAAAAAGTGTTGTTGACACAAATCTCCAGGGACAAGAACTGCGTTGCTGATTCATTGGCAAAGGAAGTGATATCCAATATTACCATTTTCAATCTTGTTCCGCCTGCAGGCTTTGTGGAATCATAATTTTATGAGATTCAATTTCCATTTACACTAGTTACTTGATTTAAGCATTTGCCTTCTTTTGTATCAAAAAGAAAATGTTCAAATTCTGACTAGAAAAATGTGCCTATAGTTAATAATTGACAGTATCTTAAATAAAATTACCTCTTATATAAGGATACTTATGCACTAACCAAAAAAAAAAAAAGAAGTATATATTTTCAACTTCAATGGTAGATATTTTTGAGAAAGAGCATACACGCATATATAACCATTTAGATAAAAGACATGTATGTCAACAATTTTATAGTCTAGTGGTATAAAAGCTCTCGTTAAGAAGTCACGGCTTCAATCTTACTTATAATTGACTCTAGCATTTGAATGCTATATCATATATTCAGCAGAATTTTTAGATAGGTTGTGACATCAGGTCTTAGATCTTTCATTGCCATTGAACAACTATTAAATCTACATTAAGATATATGTAGTGTCCTGGTAAAGGTTAAATTGATCGTCATTATAGTAGAATGTTGTTTAGAAATATATTTTATCAAGTGGAAAAATCATTAATGAGCTGGCTACAAGTCTTTAGATGCTTTGGTCACGGTGATAATAGTTAATCGTTAGTTGATGAGGATATTTTTGTCTTTAGCCTTAGAATCTACAATCAAAAATTAATTAATGATTGCGTATAGACAAATCGAGAATCTCTCTATTTTTGAGGGGCATTTTATTAAGTCCTAAGTAATCTAAATGACATGTAAATACAATGAAAATAAAGGAAAAATTGGTTTTGTCTTTTCAAATTAATAAACTAAAATAAAGTTAACTTGATATTGGTTAAAAACGATAACTTGAGCTTAAACAATATATTGAGAGAAAAGTTGCCTTGATTTATTTAGTTGTTAAAATTCAAGTTAATTAAAAACTTATAAATTCTCTTGAGTCATTTAATATCTAACTTGGAGTCAAAAACGATATGCTCTTTAAATATAGTTCAGAAAGACACATTACCTTGTTTGAGTCAATCAATTCTTTAACTTCAAGTTAAAAAGATAGATTTTTAAGCGCAATTAACTTGAGGTAGAGCAAAATTTACTTCAAGTTAAGATTCTCATATCAAAGCTTTATCAAAAAGTATTGACTCAATGTTACTTTACAAAAACATCAAGTTACTATAAGATAGAAGATTCACAATAAATTTATTTTGAGATTAATTATAATTGCTATAATCAAAACAAGGGAACTAACAAGATTCGTTCTCAATCTCAAAATGTCTAGGGTGCTACTTTGGTCCAATGTGTAACGGCTAGTTTTGGGGTTGAGAAACCAAGCAAGCGGCTTCTGTTCAAGATGAGTGATAGCAACATGCAGTACGTGACGTCCACTTCCTTCCTGTTGCTCCATGCCGAATTCGCCTCTGATTTTGGCATCATAAAACAGAGCAAAAGACGGTGCAGTAGAGACAAACATAACAAACGTTAGTGCAATTAATGGTGGGTGTGACTTTTGTTCCAAAATGGTAACCACGTATTTATTTTTGCTCTAAAAAAAAAAGCATATGGTGTTGGACGCTTTCGAGAGTAAAGCACATGTGTATTTTTGCTCTTTTACCCTTTAATCTAATCTTTTTAGACATCTACAATCCAAAATAATTAATCTAATATCAAATATTCTCAGAAAAATCAATAATTAAGAGTAATTACCATTTAGTTGACAATTTTGCTCTTTTTAATCATAATTTAATGTATTTACTATTAATCTCAATTTATCACAATAAAGGCATTTTAAGTTCAATAACTATGACAAAATGCAATAAGAATCCCAATTTTATTATAAAAAATCATATAAAAATATGGTTTGATTACTAATATAAGAAAATAAATAAACAACCAAACAAAATAAAATATGTTTAAAACCGGTTATTTTTATTGATTCATTTATTTTACTTGTTCTTTAGTCATATTCTTTTGATTTGATCAAGAACTTCCTTTTTGAGGCTTAGAAAGCAAAAGACTATCACATTTCCCAACAAATACACTTCCCAAAATTTAAACTTATATCCTTCTTACTACGGAATGAAACTCCATATCACCTCATTTATTTTGGCACCAATGTCACTTTAATTAGATTGATAATTGATTAAGTAAAAATGTGCCCAGATTGATGGGTGGATAATCAAAGATTATTCAACAATATAGTCTTCAAAGACCATGGCCCTATAATAATACAAAGGGACCTTCTTCACAATATACTTGCACCAATATCACACAACATTGTTCTGTTTGTCATCTTCTGAAACTCCAAGCTGATACTGAAAAAAGTGGCCTATCACTCCAACACAAAAGAAAACAATCATTCTCTTCCCTAATCTTATACTTATATCCGTAGCTCTGCAACAACCTCCTTCCCTGCAACAACCCAGAGTAAGTCAATGGCACTTTACTAAAACCAGTCGTTTCCATCCTTGGAATCCACTTCTCTAGCTTCTCATATCTTTCCTTCCTCTCAAAACCCTCACATGCAATTATCCTCTTTATCTGTTCCCCAAACAACTCACTCTCTAGCTTCTGTCTCTCCAATGAATTCTTCGAAACAGTTGAGTCCAAGCAATCAAACAATGGACTATAAAAGTACATTGCCTTCTCTATCCTCTCCATTAAGTTAGACCCATTAAGGTTTGATTCTTGCTCAGTGATGACCATAAGCTTTGGTTGAAGCTTCCTTAGGGAGGTCAGAAACATACCCATTTTAGGAGAAGCACTGAGAGAAGGTGGCGATAGTGCTGAGTTAGGACTTGAGATGTACGCATTCATCATGTCCTTCTCTAAATACTCTGCAAAAGTCCTCTGGCTTATGTGATGATGATGATGAACAGCTCTGTGCAGATTCATGGGTGTGGCTGGTGAGTTTCTTGCATTTGCACTTGAAGAAGCCACATTAATATCGTCATCACTTGCCAGAAGAGCATGAAGCTGAAGAACAGAACTAATGGCAAGAGCTTCTCCTGATTTAACAGGCAAGCTTTCAACGTCAAGATCCTCCAACTTGCTCACAATTGGATTAAACTGTAAAGGGAAGTCAAGTTTTCCAGCTTCAGTGGTCAAATGACGAGACATTTGATCCAAAACCTCTTTTTCCTCATGAATCCCAGTGATCTTCAAATGAGGACAGCCTTTTGGGTGTTTCTTGAGAGTCAAGATAAGGTCAACCCACTGAGCAGGCTCAGAAGAATGAAGGTCAATTATGTGAACAATCTTTTCACCTTCCATAGCTTCAACAATGGCCTGGTTTGTGGTCAAGTATGCTAGTTTAAGGAAAGGACAGAGATCAAAGAAGTATTTTTGGACCAAGATTTGTTGAGATGGTGAGGGTTTTGAGGAATGAATGGCTTTATAGACACCTGGTAGGTGGTTCTTCATGATTCTGTAACCTAGGGCTTGACTGAAGTAAGTGACCATTCTCTGAACAGCATCACCATCAGGAGAAGCAAGGCGGGAGATGATGAAATCAAGGGTTGTGTCAGCGTTCTTGATGCTTCCAGTTGCAACACATTTTGCACAGTCAAGAAGAACACGGATTGGGTTACAGCCTCCGTTGTCCCATCTCAGTTCTCTCAGCCACTGGTAAGGTGAGCCTATATTTAAGAATAGCAGGAGAGAGTTAGTAGAGTAAATGAACTTCCCATTTGGGCCAGGCTGGCCCGACTTTTATATGGGTTTTAGTCGGTTGGGCCTAAGTGGCCCGTATTACTTTTTAGATACTATTTTGAGAGGTAGACACACAACACTGCATATCCTAATTTAGATTTTAGAATCTTGGAATGACCTAATCACTGTGAAGTGTGAACTACCTAAAGACTAGCCTTGGATTAATTTTTGTAGAAAAATTACCTAAAAGCCCTTAATTTGAAAATTGGGAAAAACGATCCTGACTATGGTATCACCTATATTTTCTATGCAAAGGAATGAATTTAAATAACTTCATAGAATTCATGATCCCATTTTCTTATGAAAAATTCAGTTTAATATATATCCTTAATGTATGAGTAAATAGAGAGGTTTGCTTTGGTCCTAAATGTAAAACCTTAATCTATTTTGTCTTCCAAGTCTATAATTATTTACTTATAAGTCTCTCTATTGATTGCATATGAAGGAGGTTTTCTATTAAGACTAGCTTCTATCAAATAATTAGAAGACGTATCTTAAGAAAATCAAGACACGTTATTTTTAAAAAAAACTCTTTTAAGTAATTTTTTTAGTCTCAACTTATTGGTTATCTAAATCCTAAATTTAAGGGAAGGGACTATCTGTTATTTCCAAAGCAATATGAAGATTTCTATGAAGAATCACTAGGGTCATCATATTAAAACATCAAAATGAAACCATCTATGTGTGGGCTATACATGGATGAAAAGGGACTATATCAATCTTGGTGTTATGGATCTCAAACAATTGAATAAACATATTTCATGAAGTAGAGAGACAAAAAAAGCATGTAGTGAAAGTATATTAATTACCTGAATCCATATAGATTGCTCTTACTGATGAACAAGTGAGCAACAACACGAAAAATCAACTTGAAAAAATAATTTCTCGAGAAACCTCCCAGCTGAGAAACCAAACCAGGAGGCTTTGAAGCGTCCTGGGAAGTAAAAATATTGCAAATGAGTAAGCTGTGAAGTCCTTAGGATGAGGGTTTATATAGAAGACTGAGTCTGAAAAAAAATTTGAAGCTGTTTCTGTGTAAGAAGGCTTAAGAAGATAGAAACAAAAAGAGGTTGATTTTGTCACCAACAGTTTTATGATCTTGTCTTTTAGGTTATGAAGCAGAGAGGAAGATGGGAATTTCTTGAGAGTAATCTTTTGCTATGATTGTCAGTTTGTGGAGAAAGAGATTTATTTCTGCTGGCCAACATGGGAATCATAGTCAAATACAAACAGCAACACAACAATCTGCAAAATAGGTTTCCTTTCACCGAGTTTTCAGGTAATGTTGGTTTATAAATAAATTAAGAAAAGAGAAGTTAAAGCAAACATTGATATGTAGACGATTAACATAAATTTAAATATATTGTATAACTACTTATTCTGATATGATTCATCTTTGAACACTCATTCTCTCAATTGAGACAGTTGGTATATTTGATTTATAACTTTAAGTAATGATTTTTATTGTAAAGTTCACAGTATATTTTTTTTCTTTTTTCTATAGCTGTTTAAAATTTACTATTATCTCACAAATTAGCTTTTTTAGTTGGAGAAAATAAAACAAATATTTACTCTTTTGATTAATACTTTCGTTCTGGATTAAAACAATATTTACTCTAAATTATTCAATTAAAAATTCATTTTTTTAAACTAATTGTACTTTTAAAAAATGAAATTGAAATATTATTCAGCATTTTGTTTATTTTTTTTAAACAACTTATTTAAAATTTCTCAAGTTAAATTTATACACTAAAGAGTAGACAGTTCATATATCCTTTGAATTTAATCAGAGGATCATGTTCTTTATCTTTCACAAGTTTATGTTTTATAAAAATACATAAAACACACGTATAATGCATAATTTATAAGAACTTGGATCTAACAGAAACCCGTTAGAATTATTTAATTTTTTTATTTGTAAAATATGTGTTAATTTCACTAAAATGCTCAATTTAATAATTATCCTGGTTGATAAAGCAGGCCATTGAGTCTGTTGTTAGGGTGATGAAGCAATATGGTGTCCTTTAAAAAAATGGTTGAAACCAAGGTTGAAACAAACACTCCATAAGATCATAAAGTGGGATCTTTTAATTTAATTAATAATATATCCAAATATTTAGTTTTTTTAGAGCACAATGGCGCCAATCGTGCCCGATTAAAAACAATGCAAGATTAAAAAAATCATTAATATCATTAATAAAAATCATGAAAACCCAATAGCTAAAAAAATCATGGAATCTCCTACAAACTATAAGCATAATCAAAATTAATAAGCACATTAAGCATTAATATCATCAACTCTTTGCTTTATCACTATAAGTATAATCTAAATTAAGAACTTTCTCTTATGTTTTCCACCTTCAAATATCAAATAGTAAACTTCCAAGTAATTTATTGGTCTTCCCTAGCGAAAGGCAACGGTGAGAGGGTCGGAATTTGCTTGGACAAGGTGGAGGGCCGGCGGTTTTGATAGAAGACAAGCTAGAGGTCACGAGGAGGAGGATGACCGGAGCAACCAGGGGAGGTGGATGGCCGAAAAATGGAGGAGGAGGTGGAGGAGTTGGTCGGCCAGAGGTGCTAGACTCGCCGGAAGTGCTGAGGAGGTTTGGATCTGCACAGGGAGAAGGAAAACTTGGAAAAATGAAGAAGACAGGTGAAAAAGAAGGAGGGAGGAGTTAAAATGCAAATTTTGAGTTTTGTCGCAAAAAAGAGACAAACCAGCGACAAAACTACCGTTCGTTTGCGACGGACCATCAATCTGTCGCAACCCCCAGCTGGGGTTGTGACTTAAATTAAATTCGCTATGGACCATAAATCCATCACAAACCCCAGCTAGGAGTTGTGACGGACAAGAAATCCTCGACGGACTTTAGTTTTGCCGTCGATTTGCTCTCCTGTTGCGACGGAATAGCTTTTCCGCCGCAAAAAAAAAAAATTTAAAATCAATTTTTTTATTTGTTTGTTTGTTTTGTTTTGTTTTTGTTTTTTTACTTTCTCTTCTGGCATTTGCGACGGATATACTTTTTGTCGCAAAATTCAGTATTTTTGCAACAGCTTTTGAATTTCCCGTTGCAATTTTTTTTTTTTTTTTTGCAACGGAATTTTTTATCCATCGCAAATATCAAAATATTTGGGACGAAAAATATTCCGCTATTTACCATTTTTCTAGTAGTGTTTCCCTCATATGCCTCTAGTTCCTTGTTTCTCGCAAAACTTGAAATCTTTGTTATATATGTCTCCATATTTTCCATTACGCAACCCTTATCTCATAAGTATACGAGCGTGTTAGACTTTTTGAAGTTAAAACGTTCGCAAGATACTTTAATTTCTATTTAGACTTAATGATATATATAAATTACTTAACAGAACCAAAAATTAAATAGTATTGAATCAAAAATTAAAACGCATAAATAAAATTTAAAAGTACAATTGTACAAATATAACTTTTTGGGACATAATATACCTGTCAATTTTGACTGCCTTAATTTCTTTTTTTCTTTTTTTGCTTAGTTGTAAGAGTTTATTAACTTCAAGATTGGATCGTAATTAACAAGGTTATGCTCTGGGAGAGTTTACAAGGGTGTACACTTTTTGGATTTGTATTCGGACACGCAAAGAATCATCGAATATATCTGTAGCTGCGTAGAAAACTATAATACATATCTATAATAGATACAATTATTAGGAACATTAAAACTTTAAACACAAGCATATAGTAATATTTATGAATATTTCAGAGCAAGAGTTATAGTAGATACGATAATATGAACATCTTGACAACATTTGTTTGGTCAAGAATGAATGACTCATACTGTCAGGGTCTTTGATTCAATGACACTTAGCATCTTCATTAAGTTTTTATTAATATTAAGCATAACATTGAGAATTTGACTCCCTATGGATATTATTCTTTTCTTTGAATGAAGGATGAAAAAAAGGGAGAAATCAGATTTCAACCACATATGAGATATGTATTGAAGGAAATTGCCATAGTCTTTTTCATTATCTGGCCAGTGGGAAAAACATCACTTACACAAAATGAATCAGAATTCTCATTCATTTTCAATATATTGGCAATCAGCAGATTCGTGGGAGATGCACCAAAATAGGGGGGGGGAAAAAAAACCAAACTAGGACTGTTTGAAAACTATTTTCTTTTTTAATGTAGTCAACGCTCAGTGGCGTGAGTCAAACTCACGCCGCTGTGGCATTTTTTTAAAAAAAAAGATATTATATTGATTGGCGTGAGCTTGGCTCACGCCAATCAATATCCACTGAAAAAAAAAAAAGTGGTGACACGCCTGGTGTGTCACCCCATATTTAAAAAAAAAATTATTATAATAATATATAATAATAATAATAATAAATGATAAAAAACTTGAATAATTTAAAATTCTACTTCATTTAATCTGGAATCAAAAGAAAGAAAGTATGAGGCTTAAATAACTTATTAAGAACGCCCTTAAAAAATTACGTCGTATAGTTTGGTTATAACAACAGATCCCAAAATGGGGGATATATACACCAAAATTTTGGGATCTGTTGTTATAACCAAATTGTACCGCATAATCTTTTAAAGGGCGTTCTTAATAAGTTATTTAAGCCTCATACTTTCTTTCTTTTGATTCCAGATTAAATGTAGTAGAGCTTTAAATTATTCAAGTTTTTTATCATTTATTATTATTATTATTATTGTATATTATTATAATAATATTTTTTTTTTAAAATATGGGGTGTCGCCACTTTCTTTTTTCAATGGATATTGATTGGCCTGAGTTTGGCTCACGCCAATCAATATACTCTCTCTGGTCCTTATTATAAAGTACCAACTAGCAAGTTTATTTGGTTCTTTTTATAAGGCACTTGCTTGTTCCCAATGAGCATTAATTATTTGTTTCCATGTCTACCCCTAATTAATGAGGGTAGTGGGTAAGAGTAATAATTAATATAATATTAGAGTTTAATGCAATTAGTAGGGGTAATATTGGAAGTTACTTAAATTGTAGGGCAACTTTATTGACTTCAACTACTTTTATTGATTTGTGAGAAATGTAACGCCTCAATTTTCAACACCCAAAACTTGGCCAAAGGTAGAAATCCATTTATACAGGGCCAAAGTAAATCCACAATAATATCAGAGTTTTCAAAATGCGGAAGTCTTATGGTCATGGCAAATAAAATAACATAGCATGAGCTTTCCATATGTGCCTTCCCTGATTTCCCTACTAAATCATTTACCTGAAAAAAAAATAAACAAAGTAACCGTAAGATCCAAAGATCCCCGTAACCATTGGTTATTCAGAAATATACATGCAAACCAAGATCGAGAACATATTTATAAATTCATAATAATTAAATTATATGCCTTTATATAAAAACCTTTCACAAAAGTTCTCGACTCGGTTACCAAAACTCCCTCCCAAAAATGGTTCCAAAACATCATAATTTACTTTCCAATATTTCACAAGAGATCTCACATATAAAATATGTCAATGATGAATAGATCACCCTTATTACCCTGACCACCTCTTATAACCGTTGACTGGAGCCATCTAACATATAACACATCCTCTAACAAAACATATCCAATACTCATAACTATCCAACGAAACATATTCGTTTCTCATAACTTCAATATGGCTCCCCTCCTGGTAAAACCACAACCAAGGAGGTGTCATATTTGACCCGGTTAAAAGAAAAGTGATACCAAGGGCTCCAAGAATATCCACTCTCATCAAAACAACATTATCAGATTCCAAATCAAGCCTTCCATAGGCACACCAAATCCCAAAACAGTTAATAAATATGAATACATATATACATTTGACAAGTATATAAAAGAATAACCAAGGTTACCTCAATTCCAAGCTTATTTTACCAATACTTCAATACTCTCAATTTACTATCACCAAATAATTCAACCTCAGAACATACCATCATTCTCCACACATTCTCCCTCTCTCTTTCTTTCCTTCTCTCTCTCCCTCTCCTTCCTTCTCTCCTCACTCTTCTCTGAAACTGAATGAAATGAATGAAAAACTGTAGGTTTATATAAAGTTGGAAAATGGGTCCTTAAGCGTAATTATCACCTCTGGGTCATTCTACGTAATTTTCAAAAATATAAAAAAAACTCCCTCATGCTACATGCCGTGTGCATGTTTCTTGCTAAATATTATAATAATATATTATTATATTATTATAATATAATATTATTATTTAAATAGTAAATACCGTATTTAAAATTCTCATTTTCAAAAATAGGGCCTAGTAGTCTTCCAGAAATAGGCTAATTTTCTAATATTTAGATTCAAAAATCAGGATGTTACATTTCTCCCCTCCTAAAAAGAAATTTTGTCCTCAAAATTCATCATCTTCCGCTGCGCCACTCTGATAAAATATCAAACCTTATTCACAATCTAACCTTAATCACAACCTCAAACCATAAATCCCCAATAACAATTATAGATTCCACAAAGACACTAGACAAGCTAAACAATTAACCAAATAAATGTTTTTTTTTCCAAATCTAAATGCAAGGAAGCACATATGTTATGAAATTTAATTTGCCACGACCTCAATTTTTTTTTTATAGAAAAACTGTTAGAAAATCAACAAATTGGCCAGAACCTTTGCTCTGATACCAAAAATGTAACGCCTCAATTTTCAACACCCAAAACTTGGCCAAAGGTAGAAATCCATTTATACAGGGCCAAAGTAAATCCACAATAATATCAGAGTTTTCAAAATGCGGAAGTCTTATGGTCATGGCAAATAAAATAACATAGCATGAGCTTTCCATATGTGCCTTCCCTGATTTCCCTACTAAATCATTTACCTGAAAAAAAAATAAACAAAGTAACCGTAAGATCCAAAGATCCCCGTAACCATTGGTTATTCAGAAATATACATGCAAACCAAGATCGAGAACATATTTATAAATTCATAATAATTAAATTATATGCCTTTATATAAAAACCTTTCACAAAAGTTCTCGACTCGGTTACCAAAACTCCCTCCCAAAAATGGTTCCAAAACATCATAATTTACTTTCCAATATTTCACAAGAGATCTCACATATAAAATATGTCAATGATGAATAGATCACCCTTATTACCCTGACCACCTCTTATAACCGTTGACTGGAGCCATCTAACATATAACACATCCTCTAACAAAACATATCCAATACTCATAACTATCCAACGAAACATATTCGTTTCTCATAACTTCAATATGGCTCCCCTCCTGGTAAAACCACAACCAAGGAGGTGTCATATTTGACCCGGTTAAAAGAAAAGTGATACCAAGGGCTCCAAGAATATCCACTCTCATCAAAACAACATTATCAGATTCCAAATCAAGCCTTCCATAGGCACACCAAATCCCAAAACAGTTAATAAATATGAATACATATATACATTTGACAAGTATATAAAAGAATAACCAAGGTTACCTCAATTCCAAGCTTATTTTACCAATACTTCAATACTCTCAATTTACTATCACCAAATAATTCAACCTCAGAACATACCATCATTCTCCACACATTCTCCCTCTCTCTTTCTTTCCTTCTCTCTCTCCCTCTCCTTCCTTCTCTCCTCACTCTTCTCTGAAACTGAATGAAATGAATGAAAAACTGTAGGTTTATATAAAGTTGGAAAATGGGTCCTTAAGCGTAATTATCACCTCTGGGTCATTCTACGTAATTTTCAAAAATATAAAAAAAACTCCCTCATGCTACATGCCGTGTGCATGTTTCTTGCTAAATATTATAATAATATATTATTATATTATTATAATATAATATTATTATTTAAATAGTAAATACCGTATTTAAAATTCTCATTTTCAAAAATAGGGCCTAGTAGTCTTCCAGAAATAGGCTAATTTTCTAATATTTAGATTCAAAAATCAGGATGTTACAAGAAAAGTTAGTCGGTGCCTTATAATAAGGACCGGAGGGAGTATATCTTTTTTTTTTTAAATGCCACAGTGGCGTGAGTTTGACTCACGCCACTGCCAGTGGTGTCAGTCAAACTCACATCACTAAGCATTGACTGCATTAAAAAGGAAAATAGTTTTAAAACAACTCCAATCCGGTAATTTTATTTTTTATTTTTCCTTATTTTGGTGCATCTCCCGCAGATTCGTCCTATATATCAGTATATAACAATTAAAAAAAAAAAGATCAAGTAGGCACAAAACAGAGTAAAAATGGATACAGATTGTCTAATGATTTAACCAAAAAAAAAAAAATCATTTTTCCCCTCCATTAAGACCAACTGTCTTAAAAAATTTCTGCAATGAGGAGGAGATGAGCTTGAAATGGAAGTAAACCTGGAGAGGCTACCACCTTCAAGGGGCTTAAATATGGATTTCAATTTCAACCCTTGTGAATAGAAGCTAGCAGTTTTCTATTCTTGAAACTGACCAAGCACTCACACTTGTGGCTCAGCAAGGAGCGAATCTTGTGCCAATGTCTGAACAGGGATAGAAACATTTCTCCAGTATAAAGTTTTAGCCATCTGTGACTGATCTGCTGTTGATCCGTATCCGGGGGAATATGAGCAATTTTGGGCCAATCTTCAGATTTTTCCCCATTGCATCTTTGTCGAAGCAATGGACAATTCCAGATATGCAGGGCAGAAAGCGAGGCAGGTAGTTTTTCTGGCATGCACTGAAGTTCTGAACAGTCTCCTATCCCCAAAGCCTCTAGAGAGGTCAATTCCCGCATGCCACCTCCATCCATACACGTAAAATTCTGGAGTTTAAGTATATAAAGGTAAGTAAGAGAAGATGGAAGCAACCATTCTTCTAGGAAGGATTCTCCATCTTGGCGCACACCTTTGATTCCAAAGCTTCGGAGAGAAGAGAGTCTTTGCAAATCCCAGTTCTTTCGTTTAGCAAAGAGCTTGTCACAGTGATTAATCTCTAATGAATGTAAGCTTTTTGGCGGTCCACCTGCTGGAAACGACACAAGCTCTGGACAGTGGACACAGCCTAGATTCAAAGTCACTAGAGAAGAAAGAAGGTTATTCATCTGATGGGGCAATGACTTTAAATTTTTGCAATTATCAACAAGGATATAAGTCAAGTCTGGAGCTGAGAGTCCATCTGGGAAAGACCACAAAATTAGGACAATTACTGATCCTTGTGGAGTTGAGAGATGGAAAATGTTGCAAGTGGTCCCCTGAAGTTGGAATAGACTGTAGATTCTGACACCCTTCAAGGTCAAGATAACTCAGCTTTGGAAAGAGATTTAAAACGAAGGACTTCAGAGAACCAAAGCTAAATTTTATTTATAAACTCTCAAGAGTTGCAAACCATCGGTTCATGGGAAGCTCAATCATCCCACAGTTCGTAACAGTAAGTGACTTCAATGTGTTTGCAAGGCCAATTCGAGGAAGTTGGCAAACAACACGGCAGCTCATGATGCTTAAATTTTTAGTAGAACAATTGTCAACACCCCAACACGACAACGCAAAAGAATCATATCCACCAATTGACAGAATCAACAAACGAGACGGCAGTTCCTTCATTGATATACATTTTTATAGTCTTTCAACTGCAATTCCTGGATTGTTGGGGAAACTGTGGCCACAAGTTGCAATCACCAGTTTGGCTAGAAAAGGTAGCTTTAGGCAAGCCCTTCAGTTTTGGGTAATTTTTAATATAAAGCTGTTTAAGACAAATAAAAGCTTCAACTGCATTTTCACCCATTACTGAGAAAGGAAGCCATTCTTGCCACTGGAGATGTCCTCAAAGCGCAAAGTCTGAAGGGACCGAAATGGTGTAACAGTATTTCTTTGAGATGGCTCAATTTGGTCGGAAGGAATATAATAAAAAGAATCACCAATAGAAACTATAGTTGAGTGGGGGCTGAATGGTGAAGGAAGGTCGAGGATCGATGATGGAGATGATCTCTCTCTCGCGGCGCACTGTCTCTGTTTATATCAGCTCGGGTCTCTGTGCTCTCTGAATCTGCAACTTCCGTCGATTCTCGCGTCTGTGTATCTCTATCACGGTGCTCTGGCTGGTTCTTCTCAGTGATCTGCAGGTGGTCGCTCGCCGGCGACAGAAGGAGGGAATGGTGCCGCCGGCGAGAGGGAAGGTAGAGGAAAGAAGAAGAAAGTCTCACAGTTCCCTCAATCTCCGTTCGCGTTCTCATATACATCTCCAGGTCTCTCTACGTCAGCCAGCCGAACCTAATTAATGGGTTCCTGCTCAAAACGCAGGGTTTTGAGCGATTGAAACTTTTACAATTTAGATTCAAATTTTTATTTTTAAATTTGATTTAATCTTTTCAAACATCTACAATCTAAAATAATTAATATAACATCAACTATTCTCAGAAAAATCAATAATTAAGAGTAATTACAATTTATTTAATAATTTTATCCTTTTTAACCCTAATTTAATGTATTCACTCTTAATCTCAGTTTATCACAATAAAGATATTTTAAGCTCAATAATTATGACAAAATCCATTCAGAATCCCAATTTTATTGTAAACAATCATATAAAAATATAGTTTGATCACTAGTGTAAGAAAATAAATAAATAAATAAATAACCAAACAAAATAAAATATGTTTAAAACCCGGTTATTTTTACTGATTCATTTTTTTACTTGTTCTTTAGTCACATTCTTTTGATTTGATCAAGAGTTTCTTTTTAGAGGTTTAGAATCCATTCTTCATATTCTGAAAGACTGTGAGATTGCAAAAAGAGTGTAGACATTTGTAACTAACCCTGTATACTATTATATATTTTTCTCTGGTAATTTGCAGGAATGGTTGGCGTGGAACATGCAAAACAACCTAGGAAGTAGATCTGCTATAAGGTGGACTTGGCACCGGACGTTTGGTACTATATGCTGGCTTCTCTAGAAAAACAGGTGCAAGAAGGTGTTTGAGGGCATTTGTGATCAACCTAGGAAGTAGATCTGCTATAAGGTGGACTTGGCACCGGACGTTTGGTACTATATGCTGGCTTCTCTAGAAAAACAGGTGCAAGAAGGTGTTTGAGGGCATTTGTGATCAGCCTAAAACAATTGCTCACCAATGTACACTGCATCTAATGGAGGGAGTGGAGAATGGACGCTTTCAACATAAGATGTTTCAGATACCAGACAGATCAGAAGCGAGATGGTGCCCCACTTCCTCGGGATTTGTGCGTTTGGATGTGGATGGCTCCCAGGATGCCAGAGGCCAGGCAGCTTGTGGGGGAGTGATTAGAGATCATCAAGGCAACTGGATATGTGGATTTCAACGGAAGTTAGGGCACATTACCGTGACTGCTGCGGAAATCCATGCTATCCATACGGGTCTTCTACTTTGTAGACAGTTGGGACTAAGTAGGATTAAGCTTTATACAGATTCTTTAGAAGCTATGCGTTTGCTCCTGATTGATTGTGGACAGGTACATCCGTTGCAAGATGAGATTCAAGAAGTAAGATCCCTTATCCGATCAAATTGGGATCTTGAGATCATTCATGAGTATAGGGAAGGACTAAGATGTGCCGACTATCTAGCCCGAATGGCTCGGGAGAACAATCAAGATTTTGACGTCTTATTGACTCAGCCTTTTGCTTGTTTGGAGTTATTTAAATTAGAATGTGGTCAACTATCCCAGAACCACAATAGGGTTGTCTAATTAGTAGACACTTTGTACTTCTCAAGCTTTTTGCTTGCCTTTGTATTTAAAAAAAAAAAAAGAAAAAAAAAGAAAGCAAAGGTCTCTCACATCTCACATCTCCTAACAAGTGCACTTCCTAATATTTAAACTTATATCCTTTTTATTACAGAATAAGACTCCTTACCACCTCGTTTATTTTGACACCAATGTCACTTTCATTAGGTTGATAGTTGATTAAGTAAAAATGTGCCCAGATTGATGGGTGGATAATCAAAGATTATTCAACAATATATAGTCTTCAAAGACCATGGCCCTATAATAATACAAAGGGGCCTTCTTCAGAATATACTTGCACCAATATCACACAACATTGTTCTATTCATCATCTTCTGAAACTCCAAGCTGATATTGAAAAAAGTGGCCTATCACTCCAACACAAAAGAAAACAATCATTCTCTTCCCTAATCTTATACTTACATCCGTAGCTCTGCAGCAACCTCCTTCCCTGCAACAACCCAGAGTAACTCAATGGCACTCTACTAAAACCAGTCGTTTCCATCCTTGGAATCCACTTCTCTAGCTTCTCATATCTTTCCTTCCTCTCAAAACCCTCACATGCAATTATCCTCTTTATCTGTTCCCCAAACAACTCACTCTCTAGCTTCTGTCTCTCCAATGAATTCTTCGAAACAGTTGAGTCCAAGCAATCAAACAATGGACTATAAAAGTACAGTGCCTTCTCTATCCTCTCCATTAAGTTAGACCCATTAAGGTTTGATTCTTGCTCAGTGATGACCATAAGCTTTGGTTGAAGCTTCCTTAAGGAGGTCAGAAACATACCCATTTTAGGAGAAGCACTGAGAGAAGGTGGTGATAGTGCTGAGTCAGGACTTGAGATGTAAGCATTCATCATGTCCTTCTCTAAATACTCTGCAAAAGTCCTCTGGCTCATGTGATGATGATGATGATGATGATGAACAGCTCTGTGCAGATTCATGGGTGTGGCTGGTGAGTTTCTTGCATTTGCACTTGAAGAAGCCACATTAATATCGTCATCACTTGCCAGAAGAGAATGAAGCTGAAGAACAGAACTAATGGCAAGAGCTTCTCCTGATTTAACAGGCAAGCTGTCAACGTCAAGATCCTCCAACTTGCTCACAATTGGATTAAACTGTAAAGGGAAGTCAAGTTTTCCAGCTTCAGTGGTCAAATGAAGAAACATTTGATCTAAAACCTCTTTTTTCTCATGAATCCCAGTGATCTTCAAATGAGGACAGCCTTCTGGGCGTTCCTTGAGAGTCAAGATAAGGTCAACCCACTGAGCAGGCTCAGAAGAATGAAGGTCAATTATGTGAACAATCTTTTCACCTTCCATGGCTTCAACAATGGCCTGGTTTGTGGTCAAGTAGGCTAGTTTAAGGAAAGGACAGAGATCAAAGAAGTATTTTTGGACCAAGATTTGTTGAGAGGTTGGTGAGGGTTTTGAGGAATGAATGGCTTTATAGACACCTGGTAGGTGGTTCTTCATGATTCTGCAACCTAGGGCTTCGCTGAAGTAAGTGACAATTCTCTCAGCAGCATCACCATCAGGAGAAGCAAGGTGGGAGATGAACTCAAGGGCCTCGTCAGCGTTCTTGATGCTGCCGGTTGCAACACATTTTGCACAGTCAAGAAGAATGGAGATTGGGTTACAGCCTCCGTTATCCCTTCTCAGTTCTCTCTGCAGCCACTGGTAAGGTGAACCTGTATTTAAGAATAACAGGAGAGAGTTGGTAGAGTAAATGAACTTCCCATTAAAAAGGCCAGACTGGCCTGATTCTTTATATGGGCTTTAAGGGGTTGGCTCTAAGTGGCATGTTTTACTTTTTGGATATTATTTTAGGAAGTAGACACAACAGCGCATATCCCAATTTAGATTTTAGAATCTCAAAATCACCTAATCACTGTTACTACCTAAAGACTAGCCTAGGATTAATTTTTGTAGCAAAATTACCTAAAAGCCTTTAATTTGAAAAGTGGACAATACAATCCTGACCTTGGTATCTATCACACTATCACCTATATTTTCTATCCAAAAGAATGAATTTAAATAACTTCATAGAATTCATGATCCCATTTTCTTATGAAAAAATCAGTTTAATATATATCCTTAATGTATGAGTATATAGAGAGGTTTGCTTTGGTGCTAAATGTAAAACTTTAATCCATTTAGTCTCTCAAATCTATAATTATTTACCAATAAGTCTCTCTATTGATTGTATATTAAGGAGGTTTTTCATCAAGACTAACTTTCATCAAATGATTAGAAGAGGTGTCTTAAGAAAACCAACAAACGTTATTTTAGAAAATACCTAATTTAACTAATTTTTTTAGTCTCAACAAATTAGCTATCTAAATCCTAAACTTAAGGAGAGGGAGTATTTATTATTTCCAAAGCAATATGAAGATTTCTATGAAGAATCACTAGGGTCATCATATTAAACATCAAAATGAAACTCTCTATGTGTGGGTCTTTTTTTTTTTTTTTGATATATGCATGTGTGGGTCTATATACATGGATGAAAAGGGATTATATCAATAAATCTTCATGAAACAATTGGATAAAAATATTTCATGAAGTAGAGAGACAAAAAAAAACATATAATGAAAGTATATTCATTACCAGACTCCATATAGGTTGCTCTTCTAGATGAACAAGTGAACGAGAATACGAAAAATCAACTGTAAAAACTAATTTCTCCAGAAACCTCGCAGCTGAGAAACGAAACCAGGAGGCTTTGATATTCCTGGGAAGTAAAAATATTGCAGTAAGCTGTGAAGTTCTTATGATGAGGGTTTATATAGAACTAGAAGAACACTGGGTCTGATGAAAAAATTGAAGATGTTTCTGTATAAGAAGGCTTAAGAAGATAGAGACAAAAGGAGGATGACTTTGTCACCAACACTTTTATTGTGATCTTGTCTTTTAGGTTATGAGGCAGAGAGGAAGATGGGAATTTCTTGAGAGTAATCATTTTGTCAGTTTGTGAAGAAGACATTCGTTTCTGCTGGCCAACATGGGAATCATAGTCAAATACAAACAGCAACACAACAATCTGCAACATAGGTTTCCTTTCACCTAGTTTTCAGGTAATGTTGGTTTATAAATAAATTTAAAAAAAAGGGTAGTTAAAGCAAACATTGATATATAGACAATTAACACAAATTTAAATATGAAGTATAACTACTTATTCTGATCTGATTCATCTTTGAACTCTCATTCTCTCCATTGAGCAGTTGGTATGTTTGATTTATAACTTTAAGTAATGATTTTTATTGTAAATTTTACAGTATATATATATTTTTAAGATTACTGTTTAAACTTTAATTTCTTATAACCATTTGAAATTTACTATTATCTCAGGAATTAGATTTTTTTAGATGAAAAGAATAAAAGAATATGGGATAGGATATTGTTACTATCAATGTTATTACCACTTTTCCATTGATAGATTAGAATCTCATCTACTTTTATAATTTCTCTCTCCTATTAGGTGGAAAAGTGGTAGTAACAATATCCTATCTCAAAGAATATTTACTCTTTTGATTGTTGCTTTCGTTCTTGATTAAAACAATATTTACTCTAAATTATTCAATTAAAAATTCAGTTTTTAAACTAATTGTATTTTTTTAAAATGATGATGTAGATAGGCAAGAAATTAAAAGTCCTAGGAAATCCCTCCAAAACAAGAATTGATTTATGTAGGAAAGGCCACCCATTATTCTTACATGTGAATTTGGAGTATCAAGGATTTATATTTGGATCTATATGAATTTAATTATGAACCAAATAATATTCTGTTTAATTAGAAGTTTCTTAGGAGACAGTAGCATAGTACTCATAATTGTGACTAAGTATGCCCTTCGTGTCATTGGTTACTCACTGGATTAACAACGTTGGATCATGTCCTATGTAGATAACATGTTTTTCCCTACTTTTGATTCTCTCTCACCTTATGTTTTTAGGATTTTGTATTACTTGCCCGTTTCGATAAAAATATTTATGATTTTTATGTTATCATTGTTCTTTTTTGGGGACTAGGAATATCCTCTGTCAATAACGAAGACTTTTTTTTAAAAAAAAATTAATTAATATGAAGGGAAAAATAATATTCTTCTCAATTAGATTTACTCTATGCACAACAATTTGGAATCCGATTCCAAAATTTTGAGTAAAATCTGGAGTTATAATTCTAAAATTGAAACATATTTTGGATCAACACTTCAACCCAATGTAGTCTGACCAACTATGATTGCAAGGGAAAATTGAGTCAAAATGTTAAACTTTTGACCACCTGTATTGAATGAACCAAAATTTGAATTTTTGATAAAAGAGGTGTTTACATTTAATGTTTGATAGTGTCTTAAACATGATTACCTCTAATATGATAATATGAAAAAAAAAAAAAGTTAAGCTTTAATGGCCTTTACATATATTTCTTTATTTTGAAAAATTTATTTATTATTTTATGTTTAAATAAAATTGCTTTTTTGTCCTGTGTACGTGTAATTTATAAATGAGCTATATATAAGTACCTTAAATAAAATTGTAAAGTAATATAACACATTATATTTTAAAACCTTCCTATATTTTCATTTTCAAAACCAGTGCACATTATCTATTATCATCTATACTCAATGGCATGCTAGATATTTCTCATTTAAAATTAATTTTTTTGGGTAATTCTATTGTATTTTACGTCCTAAATATGATCTTTAACCGTTTGAAACTGTGAACAGTCAACTTTCTTTAGGTATGAATGAGACTTAATCAAATGCCATTTGCTGTAGAAAATTATAACTATTTTAGTAATAATAGACAATTCAATATTGTCGATTCCTATTTTGTCATTTCGTAAGTTTCACCTAAACATAGAATTCAATTCAATTTTAATACAAAATATTGCCAAAATTGTGGTCTTTGCTTTGAAAGAAAACATATTTGTCGCAACCTTAGGGATCGGTCAAAACAATGCAAAGATGTGGAGTTTTTGCAGTTTTTCTGTTGGATTTTCTCTCAATCCAGACAAGATCAAAGGACCTACTCTTCTGTGTTTGAGGACAAGATATAAAATAAATTAGTTCTAAGGACAAACTCTTCTGTGTTTTCTCTCCAAGTCTAAGCATTTAGCATTTTGGAGTATTTCATTTGGTTAATTGTACTATAAAAGGAAAAAATAGTCAAATTTTCAAAGAATGAAACTAACTTAATTTTAACTGTACAGTTATTTTTTTTTTTGAAAAAAATCTAATTTTTAAGAGATTTGATAGAGAAACATTGGTTGTCGAAGATCTAACATAGCCCCATTTATTTAGGGAAAATTGCTTTAAGGTTTCAAGGGGCTAAGAAAGTATCAAAAAAATCTCACTGAAAATTCTGATATAAAAAAAGTTTCAAAGAGTTGTTAAAACCTATAGATGGAGTTGTTAATCACTTATTAAAGGAGTTGTTAATGAGAATTTTTTGATATCAGATTTTCTATAGGATTTTTTTGACATTTTTTTGGTCATTTGGAACGTTCAAGAGATTTTTCCTTTTATTTATCCAAGTTTGGGAGGCAAAAGGTAGGTCAAAGTGGGGTAGAGAAAAATTAAAGACAACAGTCAATGAAATTATTAAGAAGAATCTTTTAATTAACAATTTAATCCAAAAATTTGGTAATTTATAGAGTATAATAACATTGTGCAATTCATGTAGCTAACTCCACCTTATATAATAATACTTATTTAGTTGTTTAAGTTAGGTTTTTTTGATTTATATCATGGTTATATTCTCTCTCTCTTTCTCTCTGTTTTGTTTTTTTTGTTTTTTTGCGTTATAAATGTTTGAATATCACTTCCCACTTCTCATTATCAACATCAGGCCCCTACACACATACTTGTGTTACATTCTCAAAATTTACATGTATTCTCTCTACATTTTAAACATTCATGTGAATCAGGAAAGTTAACTTGTTAAAAGGGTGAAAAAGGATTGATTCTCAATAAATCAGAAAATATGCTATCACTAAATCCAAATATAAGAACTGACAGCTGTCATAGCATTAATGTCATTGATAAAAGTGGAAAGAATGGCATGTTTATAGGAAAGAGAGTTCACTATGAAGAACTCTTAGCATTTAACATTAAAAGCCAAAATACAAAAGCGAATATCAATGTGGGATGCTTTTCATAGTGTCTCGATTTGATGCTCTTCCCTTTGATTTCTCCGGCTACAAGGGACAAATCAATGAAACTCCAATTCCTCTTCCATAGGATTTGGGATCTTTCACAACCTTCCAAGTCTTTTAAATATGTTCCTCATCCAATTTTTTTTCTTCTATAAGTAAATTATGCAGATAGAATTCTTAGTTTAGATGGCAAGTTAATTTACAATTTACGCCTTTTCAAAAATTGAATCTACTTGAGAAGAATCGGTAACACTTCAAAGTGAAGGGAGAGTTTAAAATATATACCAACACGTAACAATCATAGTTCAGATCTTTTTATACTAACAAACAAATATATATATATATATATAGTTCAATAACAACAAGTTTTATCCCACTAAATCGGGTTGGCTATATAATCAAATAGCATCACTGAGCTTTCTCAACAATCAAATCTATGAATCAATTTGTCAACCAAAAGGCTCTGTTTAATAAAAACATAGATATAAAGTTCAATAATGTACAATTTAGAAGTAGAAGGAGCATGCTGATCATGCCAAAAGCTTATGTACAGATCATAATACCTACGACCAAATTTTTAGCCACCATGTGCTGACTAGATACCGATTCTCATCGAATTCTCCAGCTATAATCTTGTGTGCCGGATCAATCGGTTAGGAATCGAAAGGAAAATCAGGAAATTTCCTTGACAAAACATACAGATTGCTTATTGGCAACAAAGAATGTTGGCATTACCTTTATATGGGTTCAGCCCAAAACCTGCACTGAGTGGATGGAAAATGCAAGTCAGCTACCCCAAACTAACTGGAAAATGTTCCTACTGGCAACTGCATTGATCACATTATTGCTCTGTCTCCTGAGCATGTCCTCTTGTGCACAAACATCTCCATCCTAACAGAGAAGACACTGAAAATGAGCCAAATTCGGGGAGGAGGGGAGGGAATAAGGAACAAGTAAGCTAAGTTTTGACGACTAGGCATGACAATGTTTATAAGTGCAAACAACATGTTATGAATCATATAATATTAAGTTCCTATTTGCTTTAGCTTTTTAGAAGTGCTTTTACAACGTTCAGGGTAAGTATGTAAGAAGGGTGTTGTTTTAGCTTGTAGAAATGCTTTGAAAAGCACTTTCTTGTACATCCAAACAAGCAATAAATATTGGAATGACACTAACGACAAGCATAGTACCTGACTTCGAATTATATTGAAACGCTATATTTGTGGTCCTGTAGTGATTGTATCACGTCATGCTTCTTGGTTCTTACACAAGTGAAAAATTTCATAAAAAAAACAGACTAGATAACCAGTTAAAACATCCAGCACTCATGGAGGACCAAACAGCAATCTAGTTCAATATCCTGAATTTCTCCGGAAGCACATTTATTCCAAACACATCAACCAACTGATTTGAATATCGGAAGCTTAAAGGAAAGAAAAGACTCACAAGAAGAGAATAGGCATTGGCAAGAGAGAGGAGTGTAGGGTACAAATCCAGCACAGCCAGGGCAACCTCCTCTGTAACCTGAGGGACCTGCATTTTTTAACAATGAAAATCAGAGGCACCAAAGTGGTTCATAAGTTGAGTGTTTGGCACACAAGGAAACACCATTCCCTCTTAATTTTGCATACATGAGTACCTGCATAAGCTGGACAGCAAATACATCACTGACTGTCATTTTGTCAAGATCTTGGCACCTTTTGATAAATTCATCAAAAGGAGGGCATGTTCCAGAGCACTTAACAGAGTCGTCTAGAACTATTGTCTTGTAATATTCAGAAATTGCTTGGGTAAGATAACCATATTTCTTTAGTGTATCAGCCAAACCACTTGTTCTCTGCACATCAAAATCCTCCAAAATCTCTGTTGTAAAACAGCTGCAGACAGTGATTCCCAAAAAACGTCATGCAAATTATATTTAATGAACATATTGAAGTTAATATTAAGCATTAAAACTAATATTTCAACTGAACATACGAATTAACTGAAATATGCTGAGGAATCAACGTCTCAGCTCGTTTATTTCATTCAGAATGAGCGATACATATAGTTGGTTCTAGGGTTGCAGCAATAAATCAAAATCAGATTCTAATCTGATAGTATCTTTGACTATCCCAAGGATATGACCTCCTAATAACAGATCACTAATGATACAATGAGAAAAGGATCTAAAATAATTAAAACTAATAATAAACAATAAATCACAGAACTAACAGGCCTTTGGCACAAGCCCATTGGCATCTCCAACGGTAACTTTGACCAAATAATTGGGCATATTTCAATTTAAAGAAACTTCCATAACAAACTGTTTTTCACTCACACTTTGAGAACCATCTTTTTTCAATTATTAGTGAAATTATGCAAAATGTTTTCAATAAAAAAAATTTACAAGAAATGCCTAGCTAATGAAATAGTCAATTTTGAAGAGTTAACTATAAGGACAGTTGTTAAAACCATATTCCAATGCCACACAATTTCAAATAGTGAATGGACCCCACTCAATCACAACAGAGAGAGAGAGATGGTGATGATGCATACGCAGTTTTTATGCTTTCAGCAGCTTCAGAGGAATTTGGATCACCTTCCACAAGATATATCAGCTTCTTCAGTCCACACCTCTTCCAATAAGCAATTTGAACAGGGAAGACACTGTTATGCTAAGTTTACAACTTATATTAAGATAATAAGGATATAGAACAGCTTAAAAGAGTATAATTAGCATATCAACAAGTTGGCCTGTAAAAACTATCCAGATAGTTATTATATGATTTGACCAAACAATAAACATGGAAGAAGGATTCAAAGACACCTAAATATTTGATCATCCTCCATCTCATCACTATGAGGGTGAGGTTGATGAAGGAGACTTGGACACTGTAATTTTAATTATCCCCGGTTAATGGGTGTTATTCAGTATTTATTAAAAAAAAAGACACCTAAATAACAAAATCAAGCCCAATTAAAGACCTACGCCTGGTCAACCAATAAAAAACCAGTAAAGCAAAATGTAGACTATGAACTAATAGAAAAAACTGTCTTCCTATTAAGATCCCAAAAGAGCCTCATTATTTGATAAGCTATAAACCAGTGCTAGAGAACTAGAATTGGCTATTGAATGCTTATAAATCATCAAAGGCTGCTGCCAACATACTGCACCATCAAGAAATATAATAATGGACCCAAGGCCATCAAGTGTCCAGAAAAGGGGCCCAGGGTTGCATTATCATCATAGGGGAAAGGAGGTGAGAGAGAGAGAGAGAGAGAAGTAGTTAGTTAGAAAGTGGGATATACAGTGTGGGACGAGTGAGGTAACCAAATTGTGATTGTTTGAATAGGAGAGATTGGCCTCTCAAGAGATAGCTTAGTGTGCTTTCCATTTTTTCTGTGTACATATGCTTAGACCTATACTCGAGCAAATTTCTCTTCATTTGAATTCATATAAAGCCGAGTTCCATCATTAGAACCAGTTAACATATACAATTATACTCCACATACGCAAGCAATTCTGATCCACAAGAAGGATTATGTACCAAAAGTCTTAATTTTTGATCCTTATAGCGGTTATCCCTGATTGAAGAACGCAAGTCATCAACATTCTTCCTCTCAACAATAAAATCCAGCACATATTCACTGTCAAGAGTTTTATGGTGAGCTATCCAAATCCCATCTCCAACAGGCAATCTCCGAACCTGGGAATAAACCAATGCGCCAACCATTGTTAACACATTTAGAACAGAGAAATGCTATATTTTGAATAATTAAACTCACATCTACTAGGATTTTGAATTGACTGCGGATATTTTCAATAATTCTCCTGGATCGTGATCTGAAAATAATAAAATAATAAAGCTTATTAAATTCATTATATTATTAGATAAAGAAACTTATTCATCTACAGCTAAAAGATTACTTTATGTAAATATCATAAAGTTTGAAAGAGAAAAAATTACATAACATCACTATCCCAACATTTAAAGGGAAAATAAAGAATAAAGGAAAATGCATGCCTCATTCTCAGATAATTTGCACTTAGACAGCAACAAAGAAAATAGTAGATTTAGAACCACATTACTCACCCCTGAGTGGCAAATTGCTCCCGATCATCCAGTATTAAAATCACTTCATACACATCTTCAAATCTCTCCCCCAAGCTCAGCGGTGGTAAACTTAAACCGTTCACCTTTGATTTTGGCATGGCATGGTCCTAAGATTTTCAGCAGGGGAAGCAACCACTTCAAAAATAATTCCAGAAATCATAAACTTCAAGTGAAAACACAGTACACTTATACGAAGGTCCTTTAAGTTTAGCAAATCATTGCTATATTGATAAGAAAATTTACCAAGAAATGAAGTTATTGATAATAACTGTAAATGCAGTCGATGAAATGTTGAAATTTGGAGACATTTATACTGTGAAATTTAAAATATGAATGCAACGTCGAAGAAGTTTCTAACTAATGCACTAAAACAGACTACTGCTCATATTATCGCAAAATCCCATCAAATTAAGGATCTCTAGTCTCTACAGTATATTTATAAGAAAGGAACTATAGCCATTTCATGAAACAGATAAAACTGTACCGATGATGAACAAGCCCTCAAGGCAAAAGATTTATTAGGAGACCCAAAGCTTGGTATATTCCCATAAGAAGCACTGACAGATCTGCTCTCATTTCCAGTGAGATCAATCGAACCTGGACATTATAAAGTGGTTTACTGCCATAAAATGTTTATTAATCTCATTGATGAACTGAGTGAAAAAGGAGAAAAGAAATACCGCTTGGGACGGCAATAGAACTTGTCACATGGAAATTATTTCTCATGGTTTGAGATTCCACCTGTAAACCATAGACTTGCCCCTCTCTAAGATGACATAAAACAGCTAGCCACAAAGATGAAACATCCTTATCTGGGTGACTTCTAGAAACATCGGTGAATGAACTAACAACTTGTTCCTTGGAGTAACCCATGCTTGTAAACTACAAAAGGGGATCAATAGATGCATATAAATTATTAAACTAAACAACAATGATTGTCCGCAAGTAACATGACTTGACAAGAAAATCAATAACATCAACTAATATTCTGACACACAAAAATCAAAGACTAGCTGTTGGGATAAAGGCAGGTAAGTGGGCCTCAAGGAACTTTGAAATTGTAATCTTGTCCCTTTTACCAGAGGTTTAGGCATAGAAATGCTAAGAGGTCAACCAACTTAACCATGTATGAACTAAAAAATTAATATCAATAGAAGATGAAACCATGTTTAGTGTAAAACACATATCACTTTTTAAGGTTTGCACCAACAAACTTCTCAGAAACCATGGAAAACAGAGATAATAGCAAAGTTATTGTCAAGACACCTAATGATATTGTTTCAAGACACAGCATCAAATGATACGATGGAACAGAAGATGACTTTACACTTAATATCATATTGATCAGTGTAAAGAAACATTTCAGCATTTTCCAAGAGAGAAGGGGCCAAGATGAGCAGATGCTGTTGATGGTTGCATAACAAAATTAAAGAAGTAAAACTAAAGATAATACTCCTACAGATCAATGGTTCTGAGATAAAGAAAAGTGTTAACTGATAGCCAAAATAGTATACCCTCTCTAGGAAATCAAGAGGAACATTCATTTGCTTCTTTTGCTGGGTTGGTGGTGATATCACTTCAGTATCCCCATGATCACTGTGTTCCATATCTAAAGTGTTCTGCTTATCCATATCAGAACATTCTATGGTAACTGAGTTCTCATAGGAATCTTCAATTCCAGATCTTCTAAGACATTCACGTGCTGCTTCCTTACCTTCTTTAGTTAGCATGTACCTGAAAATGGAATTAAAACAAAAATAATCCATATAGATATGAAGTAGTTCAACTTAAGAAAATCCAGTACTAGAGCCTAACACCACAAAACTAGAGACCATATCAAATAACATCTCAATACCACAATAACTGTATCTATGGTAAAAATGTTATGATAGAATTTAAATTTGCTTAGTCAGAACCACTTGACATGCCAGATTCTAAATAATAATAAACAAAAAAAGATGATTGATTTGAGAATAATTATCATTTCAGTTCATACAAGGAGTATTCACTTCAGCAATACATTTAACAATCAACATCATAGAAAACCTTAGGAGATATTTTATGAACAAAGGTAAATAGAACGCACATAGTTTGAAAGAACACATGCCAAAGGGAAACCATACTTTGCTGGACGGTTGGATTTTACAACTAAACTCTTTGTGATCAGTGTCTTCATGCAGCTCCATCCACTATACCAATTCCTCGGTGTGCTTCCAAACTGCCCATGCTTTCCTCTTCCTTTTTCTGGCCTGAACATTAAGGATCAGTTTGTCAATGTAGTTTTCAAAATCTTGGCCAACAATACAAAGAACAGATGTCAATTATATGAACATACGCAATTGGCGCTCGAGATAACCCACTAGCTTCAGCAGCATCAATGAGTTCCTCTTTATGCATAAACTCATTCCCATTTGAAGTTCCCCTACAATGGATATATGTTCAATTCAGAAATCCAAGAAAATTTACAATGATAAGTTGTGCAAACTACCCTAAAAAGCAAAAAACAGACAAGACATATAACCTGGAACTGAACACTGCACGCTTTCACTTCTATATATAAAATGCCATGCTTCATAAAGCCTAACAAATACAACTTTTGCACAACTAGGCAATTATATGTTGATACATATGTACCTGTAAAGAGTTATCAACAATGCATATGCCACAGAATTTTTTTGGGGCATATATCGTCTGCTCCCATTATTTTTCTTTCCTATAAATGAAAGGAAAAATTAGGTAGAACTGCAACGAATTATCAATATAGAATAATGGAAAGATGAAGTAATGTGAATCAGACAAGTCAAAAATCACACAGCATCAGACATACCCTTTTGGGTCAGGTCTTCAGTTTCAGAATTTCCAGAACCAGTACCAAAAAATCCCTGCATGAGCTTCAAAATCCATTTGCCCACGCCCCTTCATATAATTCCAAAACAAAAGAATCGAATTAAAGAAGTAAAAAAATCAAATTTAATTGCAATATAAGACCCTTGCCTCTCATTGCTTTGCCAACCAATTTTATTTTTACTATAAAGCTTACTCCTTTAAATTCCGGATATGTCACTCATTAGCAACGTTGAACTTAAAAAGAAGGAAAATTATAAAAATATAGATTACTCCTAATCACAAATTTAACCAAATGCTGATTAATAATCGCACATACTTGACCTCGGAAAGGTCCTTCATGGTTTGAATGGGAGTTTTTGAGTTACAGACATTGTAGTAAGCTTTCGACAGAGTCTTTTCAATGTTTTCTGAAATCCCTTTTGGTTCCTTTGCCAATTCTTTCCATTTATTGAACAAGTAAGCTGCAAGCTCTTCGTTCTCCGAGCACCGGACCCGAGCATTCTTCTCCATTCGGCGCCTACAAGTTCTCTTCGTCGAAATGAATTTAAAATTGGAATCTTTCCGGCAGATTAGTGGGGTCTTTCAGGGCTTTGCCAATGTGTTAGTGATCATCCTGAACTGATGATGATTTCAGAAGCAACCAATTCGCGCGCCAGGATCGCTTCTTGGGTTCAAGAAAACGATTTTGAAATTGTAAATGGTTGATTCGGAGACTCGCTGAGTCTAACTCGGTCCGTCACGCTCTCAACTCGCAAGGCCCCATCCAGAGGCCAGTAAGGCAGTAAGGGACTACGTGGGCCGAGTGAAAGGCTTACGGAATCAAAAAAGGCCTGCCCCATATTTCATTCTCACCGCTTAAAAAAGGCCTGCCCCATGCAAATCTCAATCCTCAAGACACAAGGATGAGTTTTGATTGTTAAGGATTTGATCCCTTAATTCGCTTTGATGTAAATATTTCTTTTGATGTTAAGGTGAGTCACATATGAATCATCCACACAAATTGTTTCTTTTTTATATACATACTCCCTCCTATCCCTCTTATAATAAGTAGTTCTTTTTATAAGTCATCAAGTTGGTATTAATTATATTTTTTTCAAGATTACCTCTATTTAATGTTTGATGTAATTTTCCTTTTCATTTCTCAAGCTATTATAATCCATCTAAAGAATTATTAAATACTCCATCGGTCATCTTTAATGTAGAATCTAATTAGAAGATTTATTTATCTTAATTCTAAATGTAAAACTCTAACTTTCATATTTGTTAATTGTTTTCTTCCTTCGACAAAAAAAACAAAACAAAACAAAACAAAAAATTGTTTTGTTCCATTAACAATAATCAAGAGATGAGGGGAATTAAGGAAGATAATTAGAATATTATAGACAAAATATGACATATCAACTAATTTAACTCAACTTCCTTAATTTAATTAAACCTGCTAAATGTCTTACATTTACATTAATAAGCTGATGGAGTAATAATTTAGTTACTTGGAATAATAATTAGTTAAAATGTATGCACAGTATGAAAACTCTACTCAGAAAATTCGAAAGCAATGCTCTTGATTCTTCTTTCTTATCCAAATCCAAACTTATTTTCTGATATAGCAATCACAGTGTCGTAAAGGCTAAGAAACACGCTTAACCATCTTCCTCATTTTTGTCCGCATTCCATTAAAAAGCTTCCAAAACTTTAAACACACAAATTAAACTCCATCCCCATAAAAACACTCTCCTAAACTTCGCACCTTCCTCCTTCCTCCTCCATTAATACTCACATTCAAAACCCAACTTGCTAGCTCATATATATATATATATATATATATATATATCATCAACTCAAGATTGTAGATCGATTCATGGATGGATCAAACATGAGAATTATCAACTTGAACGTAAAAGTTTTATTGTGGATTCTGGGAGTGATCACAGCTATTATTGCCGGTGTTGGAGCAGGAGGTGAAGATTGCCAAACTGATCTGATAGGTTTAGAAATAGAGTGTCTGTATTATATGCACAAGGGTGTGCCTGCAATGCAGGATCCTAATCATCGATGTTGCAAAGCGATTAAGGTGGCCGATATACTATGCGTCTGCACCAAACTTACCCAGAAAATCAGTACGTATAATATTTAATAAGTTCAAACTAGGGTTTTCATACTTCTCTGTCTCTTTCTTTTTCTTTCTCTCTTTCGTTTGGTGCCATGTTTCTTGAATATGGTTGCTGTATCTTTTCGTATTTAGGCTCTTTAACCTACATAAAGAAAAAATGTTACTTTCTCCTCAGTTGTTTTTGGGTGTCATGATGGTTATCTCTTTGTTGTTTGATTGTGTGAAAGTGATATTATTATGAATTCATTCAGTACAGTATATGTAGTTTGGAAAATATCTTAATGTCCAGAAAAATCTTGTAAAATGTGGATGGACACACACATAAACACACACAGTGGTATTTTTACATTGAAATTCGCTTTGATTAAAATGAGCAAAAAACCAAAAGAGTTTTGGATTTTCTGAAGGATAAGATTTTGTGACTTTTATTTAGATTTAGATTATTATTATTATTATTATTTTTTGTATGAATCGAGATTTTTGCTGGATGAGGGTAGCCAAGTACTTTCAAAACGTAATTTGCTTTCATTAGACCTTAAGTTTCAAATAATACAGTGGATATGAAATTAAAACATGACCAGTTAATGAATGTTTGGGTGTCATTTCAAAGTATCCAAATAGCAATATTTTTTGGCAGAATAATACTTTGTCATTACATTGTTTTAGGAAATATAGGTATTAAAAGTTCACGGTATAAAATACCCTGTCAACTACGTACGTTCTGGTAGTCGTGACATAGAAGATTATATCATTAAAAAAATCACTTTTTTAAAGGGAAAAAAAATTAATATGAAATATTGTGTACTAATATATGTATATTTGAATATGTGAAAGTAATACCACCAGGTTATACCATAGAAGATATGCTTGACTGGAAAAAAGTATTGCATTGCTTGAACTTCTGCGGCAAACCCCTACCTCCTGCCTTCAAGTGTGGACGTAAGTCCCTCTTTTCTTATACACTGTCTTAGTAAGTCATAATTGCTCGTAACCTTAATATATATATAAAAGCTGCTTGATCAGTTATAAATTATAACAAATGGATTCAAATCTTATATTTTAAACTGAATCCAACCCTCAACTCATTTTTATATTATGGACCAGAGGCAATATTAACTCTTTTGTGATCATCAATATTAACATGGCTAATTGGTCTAAAATATATATAAGTCGAATTTGATAATATCTGAAGCATTTAATATTTTTGCTATTTTTCCCTTATACACAATTAAATATTATATATAAATAATTAACATATGGTAATTAATGTAGTATTACTCTATTATAAGGATAAATTTGAAAAGTATTATAAATTTTCTGCATATTTAATTATGTAACCTCTGTCTTTTTTTTTTTTTGGTCTATATATAATAATCAAATCAGATTTATATTGTGGATTGGAGGAGCACATCTTCTGGCAGGGAAATACACTATCTAAACTTCAACCAACAACAAAAATTTTAGAAAGTTATTAAAAGGCTGAAATGGTACTAGGAAAATATATATATATATATATATCCGTTTACTATTTGATTGTGAACATTTAAATATGTGTATCCCCTCCTCCATGTCCAGGGTTCGAACCCTACCCCCTCCCCTACTATGTATATAAAAAAAAAAAAAAGATTCAAATATGTGTGTGTAGCCGCGTACAATAAAATTAATGGCTGAAATTCAAATATATTATTTCATAATGAATTTTAGTTGCATTTTATTTACAAAGGTTTTGAATATTTTACAGATTTCACCGTCCCTTCAATTGAACCACCACCAAAGTGAAGATTTGGAAGATACATGGCTGCTATGATTTTGGAAGAAAACATATACTAATTCAGTTGTAGTTATGTGTGTGTGTGTGTCTATATGGGTTGTATATGCTAGAAGCTGGCTTGTTGGTTAAACCATTATAAAATTGAGATACGCGCACTTCATGAAGTTAGAAAATGGGCTCCTGCTTGTATGATGTGATTGGAAGACAAATTGCTCGATTTGATAATTCTTTGATAATTGATATTACTCAGACAGTAACTGCAGAATGATCAGTTAACCATGATAAATTTCAGGATAGAGGCTTTTCTTAAATTTTTTATTAAAACAATCGATGAATAATTGGATATCAACAGTCACTAAAATCAGAATGTATATTCAAGATTAAAAAGCGCTTACAGCGATATTTTTATGTTGACAATGAAACTGGATCAAATATCCTTATATATGATATAATGTATGTTAATAATTATGAAAATAGTTTTCAAAGAAACCAAGATTTTTAATATATCCAATTAATGATAACAGATAATAAATTGTTAGAATTAGATAATATAGTTTCTTTGATGATTACAATAGTTATTTACTTCGTTTATGCCCTTCTGACTCAAAAATGCCATTTTTTTTATAAGGAAAAATGCCATTTTTAAATATAATGTTAAAAAATTAAGTTAAAAATTCCTTAGATCAATAAATTAAATATAAAAACAAAGGAAAAAAAGAAAAAAAAATTCATACTTTTTACTCTTTCCCTTATCAATTAGGTACATTAAAATTAATTTAGCAACAATTATGAGATTGCCAACAAGACAAAAGAACCAGAACACCTTCTGGACCATAAGAACCATAACCTGCAAATAACACTACCCCAAGTTCCACACAATATATATATATATATACTCCCTCCGGCCCTCATTATAGGAACACTTATATATATATATATATATATATATATATATATATATATACTCCCTCCAGTTCTCATTATAGGAACACTTTTGTAGTATAAATTAAATAACACTACAAAAATATTCCTATAATCAGGACCAGAGGTAGTATATTGCAACTCAAGTCTAATTAACACTCTTGTGTGTTAATTTATAAATAGGAGCTATGAATTTGTATTTTTTTAATACGAAAAATATTGTTGAGCAATATTTTTTTTCCTCTTACATCAAGAAGTTTCTTAGCTTAGCTTCTATGTACGTATGCACACCTTACCCTACTCTTATCGATCATATGATATATTATAATATATTTCTATATGTATCTCCTGAGTTACAAAAAAAAATTAAAAGAAATTATACTTGCCTAAGAAGGAGGAATTGGGATCATGCGCTGACCTATGCAGAAACAAATTTGGGGAAAAGGGCCTAAATTGCATAACAATAGAAGAACATAAGCATAACATGCAAAATAAATTGCACATATATTTTTATCATATCCTTTTTCCCAAATATATGTATTTTCCAGTAGGTCCTTAATCCCAATTTTTGCGAAAAAAAGTTTGGATTGTAAAAACTTTTAGTAAATTATACTCTTTTTATATCCGTGCATTAATGGAGCTGATTGGTACGCACTACTAATTGATATAGGCGGAAAATGAAAGCTATTTTTCATTTATTTTCTTATTATCTTTTATTAATCTCCGAATCATTCTTCAATTATTGAGTATATTAAAGTTGATGCCTAGCAAATTTTAATGGTATCATGCACAAATTTTGCATTGATGTTTATTTGTTTATGAAATCAAATTCTTAATCATCAACCTAATATTTTGCTGTTGTGGGAAAAAAAAAAACTAATATTTTTTTTTATTTAATTTAGTTTAACCTGCAAAATGACGTCAGAGTAAAAAAAAAAAAACTGGAATGCAAATGTGACAAATTATTGTTTAAATAAAACGCTTATTAATAGGATAAGGATGCACGGATACGAGAAAAGAAAGAGTTAATTAATATGTATAGGTAAATCGTGATAAATATATATATATATATATAGGTAAATATATAGTCATATAAAAATAAATGATGATATTGTCAAACTCGGTTTAAATAAACTCTGACGTCCATAAGCTTGTATCATGAAATTGAATTGTTAACAGTGAGTTTACTTTTGAATGTATAATTAAATAATTAAAATATGAAAAATATTTAAATACTGTATGTTTTAAATCTAAATAATTGAAATTAAATCTATCAATATTTATGATTTATCATACTCAAAAAAGGAATTTTTATAAAATTTATATATAAATTCATTAAACATGATCAAATCGAAAAGGTTAGTTTAAGTTGAAGAGTGAGTTTAATTTATACAATTTTGCAAGATAAATACGTAAAGGGGGCAAACTTAGCATATAAATTCACGAATTTAATGGAATTTACAACTAGCATAAGTTGAAGAGCAAAACAACATGCTTATGTTAACATGGTAAATTTGGAGAGTCAAATCATGCGAGTACAACAATTCAAATCAATTCTTTTTTTTTTTTTTGAATAAGAAAGGCAAGACGAAGCTTGGGAAAGGTTAGAGGGCTAGATTATGAAAATCTATCCCTCAATATTACAAAAACAATAGAGCTACCCCTGAATGGACCTCTGATCCCTCTGAGCCAAATGAAGGCAACCCTGTGGAACTGTTGGAGTCATAATCACCCCATCCTCAACGGCCACATTATGTCCTTCCTTTACCATATAATCAGCACAGGAGATATTGTCCCTTGACGTGTGACGAAGCTCGACATCCCAATCGTTGAATAGCAGGTCTCTGGTCTCCCCAATAACATTTCTAAGCGGATGGTCCGGAGGGCAGTCCCGCATAAGAATGCTAACGGCATCAAGAGAGTCAGAGTAGATGAGGATTTTCTGCAACCCCATCTGGCGACCTATCTTGAGTCCAAGCATGATGGCCTGAATCTCTGCTTCAATAACACTGTGTAGGCCGAGTGATTTGCAAAATCCCATCAACCATTCACCCTGAGCATTCCGGATGACACCTCCACAAGCTGCCTGGTGTTGGTGACAAACTGAGCCGTCAACATCAATTCGAACTGAATGAGGAGCTGGGGGCGTCCATGACTCCTCCTCCATTCTGTCAAGCTGGAAAATCTGGTGATTGAGGCGATGATTTGTGGCATTTTCCATCAGGAGGTACTTGCACATGTACAACATCTCTCTAGTTTCCATGCTTACTCCCTCGAAAATAAATTTGCATCTAGTAATCCAGAGGATCCAGCATCCCAGACTGAAGACCTGTGTCCAGGAGAAATTTTGTAGTCTGCCTTTCGCAGGGTTGTGATTGATGTTCCAATTAAGCCAGCCCTGCAAGTTACCTGCAAAAAAGTGAGGAAGATAGTTAGTTCGTAACATTTGTTTCCACAAATTTTTCGCCCGGTCACAATCCCTGAGAATGTGAGTCACAGTCCCTGAGAATGTGAATCACACTCTCATCATGGTTACACTGGAAGGGGCAGCTGTTGACACTCGTAAGACCTCTCCTGGCCCTGAGCGAATTGGTGGGAAGGCGCTCATGGCCAACCTGCCACATGAAAAATTTTATTTTTTCCGGCAAATGCCATTTCCACATTTGAGACCAAAAGGTGCTAGAATCACGTTCACCTTCCTTAGAAAGGTAATGGTAGGCATATTTAACCGAGAATGCACCATCTTTCGCAGGTCTCCAGATAAAACAATCAGAGGAATCAACATGAGGAGGGTGCATTTTAATGATCATATTAATAATACCCTGTGGGACAATCCCATGCCATCTGTTGATGTCCCAATGACCACTAGATGTGAGATGATCACTAACAGTTTCGTTGATATTAATGCCAGTTGTACTTTGAACATAAGCTATGATGGGTTGATCAAGAGGGAGCCACCGATCAGACCAGAACTTAGTTCCAATCCCATTGTTAACCCTCCTTCCAACACCGTTAATAAAAATATCCCAAACAGTGGTGATTGCTTTCCAAGCAGCCGAAGAAGTCTTTTTCTTAGAAACCTTAGGCATGTGGTGATTTCCACAATTGTATTTATACCATAAACATTTCACCCAAAGTGCATCTTGTCTAGTTAGAAGCTCCAACATAGTTTCATGATGAATGCTTCATTTTGACGACGAAGATTTTTAAATCCAAGCCCACCATGCTTCTTTGCTTGACTAACTTTGTCCCAGGCAATGAGGTGCATTTTCCTAGCATCATCATGTTGTGACCAAATGAAATTCCTGGAGATCTTATCAATCTCATTAATTGTACAAATCGGTAGAAGAGTGGACTGCATGCAGTAGCTAGGCAAGGCCGATATCACAGATTTAATAAGGACAGACCTTCCTGCCGCAGTCAAAAATTTTGTTTTCCACATGGACAATTTTCTCCGGGCACATTGGATAACAGGGAAGTATGTGGTTTTTGAAATTTTTTTATGGATAATAGGAACACCCAAATACTTCCCAAGGTCGGAGGTGAGGCCAACCCCAAGAAGTTGGCTCAGCTCCAACGCTCTATTAAAGTGAATTTTCTTAGAACAGAACATGCGAGATTTATTCACATTGATTCTATGGCTTGAGACTTCACAAAAGCTGCGCATCACTTTACGAACCTCCTCCATTTGAGAATTTGACGCTTCAGTGAAAAGGATGAGGTTGTCCGCAAAGAAAAGATGGGAGATATGAGGACCTCCTCTCTTGAAGGTGAATGGTTTCGATCGTCGAGCCTCACATTCTGCTTTGATAAGGTGGCTCAATCGCTCCATGCAGAGGACAAAGATATAAGGGCTAAGAGGATCCCCTTGTCTGACACCTCTAGAAGGGGTGAATGCTGGGCTCTCATCGCCATTCCAAAGGATAGTCATAGAGGTGGTGGAAAGACAAGCCATAATAAGGTTAACCAGATTCTCCGAAATATTCAAATGCCGGAGCGTATTATTTATAAATGCCCAATCTAATCTGTCGAAAGCTTTCTCCATATCAACTTTAATAGCCACAAAGCCTTGCTTCATGTTACTCATTCTCATGGAATGGATAATTTCTTGAACGATGAGTATATTATCACAGCTAGATCTGCCAGGAATAAAGCTACACTGCTCTTGACTAACAAGGTGAGGCATGACAACCCTGAATCTGTTCGCCAATATCTTGGTTATAATCTTGAAGCTCACATTACACAACGAGATAGGGCGAAAATCTTTTAGGGTAGATGGGTTATCAACCTTAGGGATCAGAACAATCTTGGATTTATTTATACTAGATAAAGCAGAGGGATTGTTAAAGCACTCCTCGACAAAGCTACAGACTTTATCACCCACCGCGTCCCACTGGGATTGGAAGAAGTGAGCATGAAGACCGTCAGGACCCGGGGCTTTGAAGGCCCCCATGGCAAATGTAGCATTCTTGATTTCAACTCTGCTGACGTTACTTGATAAATAGCTCAGCTGATTGGTACTCAAGGAAGGGAAATTAGAGATCCATCCTTCTGGGTTTTTAATGCTAGCATCCCGAGTATACAGATTTTGGAAAAAATCATGAGCCAGCATTTTAGCAGAATCATGGTCTTCAACCCACTCACCTACATCGTTCATGACGGCTCCAATTCGTTGTTTCTTTCTTTTAACCACAATCGAGGCATGGAAGAACCTAGTATTTCTGTCGCCACATTGAAGCCATTTACTTCTCGATTTCTGGAACCAAGTGATTTCTTCCTGGGTTGCAACCTTATGGTATTCATCCCAAAGTTTCTTTTCCAGACGAAACAGACCAGATTGAGGATTCGTCAGTCGGCTTCTGTCAATTCCCTTCAAGCGACGAATGATCTTCTTCTTCCTGTTAGTGAAATTGCCGACACGGTTATCATTCCACTCAAGAGCCGATCTTTGAAAATTTTGCAATCGGTCTAGCCAATTTTCCCCCTGACAGGCTGTGGAAACAAGATCCTTAAACCCATCTTCAAGAGTCCAAGCAACCTGATAAGAGAACGCCTTCTGAAAAGTCCTTCTTTGTGATGAGGGGGAAGAGTTGACAACCACAATTCGATGATCTGATTTAAATTTAAGCTCATGCCGGACCGTGAAGTTGGGATGACAATTCAGCCAGTTGCAATTCTTTAATTCTACTTTTATACATTATTCTGATCACTATAAGTTTAGAACAAATTTTTGTGGGGTCAGCCAGAACTATACATGATACAGATTTGCTCTTAGGTTCAGCTCTACGTACCGCTCTCGGATACTCAAACTGGAAAACAGTTTATACACACATACATATGAGTTTATGGATAAATTTATCTCGAAAGTTTTCGCTAAGAAATAATATGTTATCCTAGAAATATTTTTTGGTTTAATATTGCCCCAAAAGTTTAATAACCCATATATATATATATAGGTTATGCTACCTATATTAAATTTAGACTCGAAAAGACAACGTAACATCATAACAATATTTTAAATCTTTGAACAAAATTACCTATAAATTAGGAGAATGTCTAGTAATTAACTAAAACAACTGAAAGTAATCTCTGGACAAAGCTACGTTTGATGTTGCATGTTTCCTCTACGTTTTCTTAGTTTTTTGGTAAAAAAAAAAGAGAATAGCCTTGATAGGGGAACCAAAAATCCCTCCCCCGGCCCAGTGCACCAAAGTATGTAACAGAAAAAACAAGTGACAACAAAGATTGTATCAAAAAAAAAGTGACAACAAAGAACGTAGCCATAATATGGAAGGAAACCACGAATTCACAATCAATCCACAGATCATCTACTCAATTGAAAAAAAAAAAAAAATTCATATATTTTTCAAGAGAAGGCTATAATATGGAAGGAAACCACAAAGTCACAACTCACAATTAATTCATTCATCATCTAATATAGAAGTATCAATTAAAAAACAAAACATCATATATATTTCTAGAGAAAGGCTATAATATGGAAGGAAACCACAAAGTGACAATCAATCCACAAAGTGCTTCATTTTAATATTTTTAGGGTAACATTGAACCTCAAAAAACTTTGGGAAAATCTCATATAAAGCTATTTAAAATAGAAAAATTCTAAATCAGGTTAGTAAATTCTACAAATCATTAATTAAGTCATCAACCCAATTTAGGATTTCAAAGTTCGTGTAAAATGGCTTTAATGCCCCTCCTCTATTTTCTGTCAGCTTTTCTTCTCTCCCCTCTTAAAAAAATGTTATTGCTTTATGACTTTATATAAAAGGATAATCAAGAATAATTCAAGTATGTCATGCTATAATAGTATCATTGATATCAATTAAATATATTTTAATTGATATCAATTAAATATATTTTCTGTCAGCCTTTCTTCTCTCCCCTCTTAAAAAAATATTATTGCTTTATAACTTTATATAAAAGGATAATCAAAAATAATTCAAGTATGTCATTGTAATACCCCGGATTTTTATCAATAATAATATAATGATAATGATACTAATAATAATAATAATAAAGTAATAATGAAATTTAATAATAATAACAATATAGTAAATAAAGATTTAGAATTTAATAATATTTATATTATTTTATAATTTATTAATTGGAAATAATTATAGTAACAATAAAAGTTTAGAATTTAATTGTATGGTTTAAGAATTTATTAATTGGGAATATATTAATTAGATTATATAATATAATTCATTTCTATTTATATTAAATATATAATTGAGTCATTTTAATTTACCTGTTGGGTAGTGATATTAGTGATCCTAGATATTAGCTAGAATAAATAGAAATATAAAATGTAATTGAAATATTATATATATATATATATATAGTATCGTAATAAATTGTAATAGGAATATATTAATTATATTATTAATAATTCGATCGTATAATATAATCTATTTCTATTTATATTAATTATGTTAATATTTCATAATTTTATTTATTAGAAAATATTATTATATATTCTATTTATTATATAGAATATATATCTGTTTATTTTATATTTGTAATACTCCTGATTAATAATAGAATTAATAATATATTAAAATAATAATAATAATAATATATTAGAATCTAGAAATCTATAGTGTTTGTGTTGTTAATTTATTAATTGGGAATAATTAAAGGGCCCAGCCCATAACTAAAACCCTAAGTTTTAATTATAAATTTAGGCCTAGCCGTCAAAAACCTAAAAACACACGATACTTTTCCTCCTCCGTTGTTTTCTTCTCAAACCCTCTTTCTGTGCATCAAATCAAAATTAGGTCGCTAGCAAGAACGGAGGCCAGGTAATCCTAATCCCCATGAATTTTAGGTTAAATTTATATCTTCATAGGTAATTGTGTACCCTAGGCTATAAAAACCCATTTGCTGTTTTGATTTCCATATGTGTAGAAATATATATGTATATATACAATTGCTTCCTCGACTTGCGTGTTTCAAATATGCATGTACGTGTTCCTTTCTTTCTTCAATTGAATACAATGATTCAATTTGCTGCCTCGATTTGCGTCAATCCACAATCACCTGTGCATTTTATCTTATAGCTATATTTAATTAAAATAATAATATAAAAATATATAAAAGATAAGAAAATAATATAAATAAGTTAGGAGTTTATTTTGTGTGTTGTTTTAAAACATTTTAACAGTGGGAGGATAGCTTTGGGATGGTACCCCCAAAGTGATGAACACAACCCTTAGGCTTTATGCCTCGAAATATTATGTGATGAGAAAATTGAGATATCCGTTCTTCCCAAAGTGATGTCTGGCAGGGTTTCCTGGGACACTAGTAGCAACTTTGGGAAGAGGTATGCACACTAGAAAGAAATACTTGATATACTTGATGGCCAATTTGATTGATTGTGACTGGCAGGGTTTCTCGGGTCACAGGGTAAACTGGCAGGTTTCCCGGGTTTACCATGGTTCTCTTCCCACTAAACTAAATAGACTGACAGGGTTTCCTGGGTCTAAAGAAATTTTAAAAGATGTTAAATAATAATATCTGAGTTAATGATAATGTATAGCTATGATGAATATGAGAAACTGATTTTGTGGATTATAAATATAGATAAGGTATTTTCCCTATCATATGTAATTAACTTAACTATTTATTTGTTTATTGGTTACTATTGTTATTATTTTGTGTTATTTTTAACTATTAGGATTACCAGCGTTTGCTGATGTATGTGTGTTCATGGGCTGCGACGATCCTTCGGGGGAGCAGATTTTCATTGAAACAGGTCTCAAGCTGGGGCCGCTGGGGCTAGCAGTGATAAGTGAGGAAGAATAATAAAAAGCTCTAGCTAAATTCTTTTTGTTTTATTTTATTTTATTATTTGGATAAGATATCTCTATTTAAGTTTTAGTTGACATTTATATAATAAGTAGCCTTGCGCTTGTCCCAGTACAAGTGCGGCGGTAACACTCCCCAAGATTGTTATTTCGAAATTCATTAGTTTATTTATAAATTTTTTTTAAATTTTTGTTGTTATAACTGTTAGAAATTGGGGGTGTTACAGTCATGCTATAATAGTATCATTGATATTAATTAAATATATTTTAATTGAAAGTCAATTAATTGTATTAATGATAAAAAAAAAATAAATGTGAGGTTTTTTTTCTCTTTTTCTTTGTTAAAAAAGAAAGTTGTTTTTTTTTTATCGGATGAGATAAAAGGAAAGAAAAAAGCATATCGCATGCCAACGTCACCCTTTGCAAAATTGAATTAAAATAAAATTTATTTTTACTAATATTAACCTAAACTGGAATAATTTTCCTTAACACATAAATGTGAGTTTTTAGATAGTAATCTAGTTAATATTTAAATTTCAATTTTTTAATTCTTTAATATAAATCAGTAATATTATTTATCTTTTTTAAAAAACGGCGTTTAAATTTCATACACTTCTATGGATATTTAAAAAAGATGTAAAATGAACTTAAAATTTCATAAAACGGTTTACATCAATATAAAAATTTCCAACAAAAAAAAAACCTCATATATATGTGTGAAAAATATAAAAAAAATTCATACGTAATTAATATATTTATCAAAATATGTCCTTTTTATAGTAACATATATTATAAGTTTTTTTTTTTAAAAAATTGTTCAGGTTAATAAAATGAATACTTTGCTGAAAATATTGTTGGTTTTTATTTTTATGATGATATACTTAATATATTTGAATGAACCATATTTTGTTATATTAAAATTAATTCTGATATATACATGGGGAACATAAGTTAGGGAGTAATAAAACTGATTAATGAGGAGAGAGGAGAGGGTATTAAAGATATTTTACCCATATTTTAAAATCCTAAATTAATTTAATGACTCAATTAAAGATTTATTGAATTTACCAACCCGATTTAGAAATTTTCTATTTTAAGTAGCTTTATATGAGATTTTCCCAAAAACTTTTAAAGCAACGTTACTCTTCAGCAAAAACTTCTGGAGAAAATTTACACATTAACCTTGTATGCATGTATGTATGTGTACGTATGTATGTATGCGTATGCGCACGCAGAACTTTTAAATTATCCAGTTAAAAAATTTTCAAAAAGGACTAAAGGAAACACTGAATTATTTTTCGAATACACACTATAAATCTGAGCTCAACTTTTGCCAATTTTAGGAGTATTTTCAACTTCATGGGTTAATGATATTGTAACATTCGCAAATTGACTTTTTGAATTTATCGTTTTTAGGATTTTAGCTTACAGTATTATGTTAGCTCGCTCTAAAACTCATACTAATTGTAAAATTGGCTAAATTCACGAGTTAACACACTAAGTTTACCCTTTTTTATGTTTGTAGCTTACAAATTTGTGTTCTCACTCTCAAACTCATGATAACTTTTTCGATGTTATTGAACTCAATTGCTTTATAGCTTTTCAGAAAACATCACAAAATGTGGTGCTAGCTAGACGCCTTATGGTACGAAAGTTGTGGTGGCTTATTTAAATTGGTTTAGAATAAAAAAAACCACTACAGAATGCAAAGAAACTAAACGTTTGTAGTGGTTATATGTACAAACCGCCACAAAATGCAAAGAGTCTTACACATTTGTAAAGGTTACCCATGAGAACTGTTACAAAATGCAAACAGTCTTGCACAGTTGTAGCCGTTACCCATAGAACTGCTACAAATTGTAGTAGTTGATGTAGTAGTTTTTGTTTAACCACTACAAATGTTTACACTTTGTAGTCGTTTTTTTTTTTTTTTTTTTGGGGTAAAACAGCTACAAAGTTGAAGCCTTTATACATGTGCCACCAAACAATTAATCATGTAAATTTGATTCTCATGCGCCTTCTGAAATATTTTCTTACATTTAAGATGATAATAGGAGGTATGGAGATATGAAGGATCAAATTCTGTTATTGGTGAAAAATTTGCAGCATGATAATTCAACATTGGTTTGAAAGTAGTTTCTAACCACATGAAAAAATACAAATGGCCTGTGCTTAGTATCATATTACGTATAACCCTTCATATAACCAAGAGAGCTCTAGTTGTGTAAGTTTTCCAGAGACTTTATCTGCAATAAAATGTCCCCTAAGATCCTTGGAAAACTTAGACAACTAGAGCTCTCTTGATTATATGGAAGGTGTAACATGATACCAAGCACATGCCATTTTTATTTTTTCATGTGGCTATCTGTAACGTCCTCTATTTTCACTTAACATAATGACTAATTAAGGGTTGATTAACAACTAAGTAATGCTTCATTGCTTGCCAAAATATACAAAATAAATCAGAGTATGCAAAAATGAGCCCTAACGTGGCAATATACAATCATCCAACGTATACCAGAAGATGGAAGTACTACTGTCAGAAGGAGTAGCCTAAGCTTCCGAAGTTTTCCTTGATGAACCCGGATGGGAACTATCACCTGGAAAAATGCGGTAATCATCAATCCAACTCATTACGAGTACTAATAGATGCTAGTAAGGTGCCATGTGGAACAATTTATATAACAAAGTATTTTAAATAGAATAATATATGTAATTTGCCAATATCTACATCACAAAATTTCATATCAGAAATTATGTATCATAGTTTTCATTAACACAATTCCCCAGATACCTCCAACCAATCCAACCGAACCGCCTTATTTCCTCCGACTAGACCCATGGGCTAAGTTACATCCATATTACTGGTTACTCAAAAGCTCACTGGTCATGTGATGAGAACCGGCCAAAATCCTCAGAGCACACGTCCTAGACCATGAGCCTTTCCCCCTCATTGAACTATCGGGGTGTCGTACGCCCTCATTGAACTAGTGGACTAGTCCCTCATTGAACAGGTGGGACAATATAAAGCCAATTATCATGTATTAATGGAGGCCTCACCAATGTAACAACCCAAATTTTTAGACCAGAAGGTTGGAAATAAAACTGGGATAAGAAGGCTTCTAGCCGGTAGAGTCCAAAAGTCTTAAGCTTATTATGAGGAAAAGCTTAAGATAATTATTAAAATTATTTTGGACCATGAAAATTTGGGAAGATTTTGAAATAATATTTTGAGGATATACAAATACTATGGTGGAATTAATTATGGGAAATTTGACCTGGATAAATGTTAAAACTAATATTTGGTATTTAAGACATATTTTCCCATAAAATTAAGGACAAATAATTACAAAATAATTTATGGTCTAAAATAATTATTGGAAGTTAAGGCCTAATTTCCATGAATTTTTGAGAAAATAATTATTGAAGCCTAATGACTCAATTATTAGAATTAAAAAGGAGAATATAGACTTGATGGTGTTGAATTACACACTATATCCACTCAGCAGCATGTCACGTGCTTCAATTCAAGCAGCAACACAAGCCCAATATAATACTCCTTCTTATTTATTCATTACCCAACAAGATGAAGTCCAGCCCATATATTCCCATTAATATCTAATCTCCAAATAGATCTAATATCATATAGAAACTGAAACCACAAAACGCAGCAGCACAGGCACATCTGGATATCATATACACACACGTTATGGAAACACGATGGAGCAGGGCTGTCAGATCACTTTCGGCGTATCTCATCTTCTACTGTACACGCGAGTTCAGATCAGCACCATAGCTCTCCATCTTTCTTGAGCCAAGCACCACACTCCCTCTCATTATAAACTAGGCAGAAAAACAAAACAGAAAAGAAAGCACACAGAGAGGAGAGACCGAAAGTTAACGTGAGAGTGAGAGTCGGAAGGAAAGGAAGAAGGTTGGAACCGTGCATGTAAGCCTGTGTATCGACCAAGGTGAGCCTCTAAACCCCTCCCTTCTAGTTTCTACATGATTAGTTCTGAGTTTGAGGATTAAAAACGCATGGTTAAGCTACTGGATTTTCATTACTCTGTTTTTCGGACTCCCAAACAGAGTGTCTTTCGCTGGTCTGTTTCTATGGAAAACGTTTGAGCTTTTTGCATGAAATTTTTATGGAAGATAGTAGACATATAAACCTTTAAAAAAAGCCAAAACCCAGACAAATCGAACTTGTATATTGAGAGGTATAATTTTCCAAAGTTTAGCCAAAATCTGGAACATTTTGTGCACTTCCAGTGAACAGTAATTTTCGGGCTTGATTTTGAAGTAGCCAACATCTTTTTTTTTCCTTGAAATTTTTACAGTAAATAGTAGACATCTCAAAATTTCCAAAGAGCCAAAGAACACCCAAAACGGAGGTCTATAACTCCAGTTATGATATTTGAAAGTTGAGCTAAAAATCTGGAAGTTTCTGGTATGCCCCTGGAGCATGAAAATGACGTGGCAATTATGACCAAGTAAACCTTTGAGTTTTTCCTTGAAATTTTTACAGTAAATAATAGACTCACTAAGATTCAAAACGAGCAAAACCCCAGCCAAAACATGTGTATATTGAGAGTTATGATTTTTCAAAGTTAGACCCTGAAAACTGGGAAATGTCAGTTTCAGAAGTGAACAGTAAATTTCGGGATTGTTTTTGAAATGGAAAACATTTTATTTTCTCCTTGAAATTTTTACAGTAGATAGTAGACATCTCAACCTTTCCAAAAAGACAAAGAACACCTAAATCGGACGTGTAGAAAGGGAGATATGATTTTCCGAAGTTTAACCAAAAATCTGGATGAATTTTGTGTTCTAGGAATAGTGATCATTTTATGGCATGGTTTTGGAATATGAAACCTTTGATATATTGTATGAAATTTTAAGTGTTGATAGAACACATATTAATCTTTAAAAAGAGCTTTGGATCACCCTAAACGGAGATTTGTAACTCGTGATATGATTTTTGGAAGTTGAGTCACAATTTTAGAAAGTTTTCTGGACAATGTTTGAATTTTAAAAATCTGGGAATGATATAATATTTTATGGCTATTGGTATTATTTTTCTGTGAAAGTAGACAGGCTAAGGAACACGTAGCTTTTGGAAGCACCTCATTTAGATTTTTGTAGAATTAATTATGAATTTTTAAAGCTTAATTAGAAAAATTCTGGAAAAGTCCTATGTAAAGAGTCAAGTTACATATATATATTTTTGGAATTTTTAGAAACATTATATGTAACGCGATAAAGCATGATTTGTAGGATAATTGGTATTTATTAAACTTCTAACTTAAAGTATTGATAATGTATTGGAATAGCCTCTAGGTTAATAAAGATATTATTGAAATCTTAATCAGTTTAGTTTTAAAGTTGGAAGGATTGTTATTTTCAGTTTTTATTTTAATAATATTCATTATTAAATTTTGTATGTTTTTATGAAATTATAAATTACAATTTTAATTATGTGGAGTTTGAAAAAGTTATTAATGGTTAGTAAATTGATTGTGGTAGATTGATTTTTGGCTTGTGTTTGAGCTATTGGATTAGGAGCAGTGTGATAATAGTTAGCTACGGCGAGAGGTAACCACTTTCCACTTATTATGTGTATTAGTATATTGTTTGTGAGTATTTTGTGAAATAGTTATGAATATCTTATTAGAAATTGCCTTGTGGAATCTTATAATTTGAATTGTGAAATATTTGCATATATTTATTTATGTATAAGAATTGAGAATTTTGATATTATGATATTTATTATAATAATTATGGGAAGGGTTGAATTGGGAGGAAATGAAGTCATATATATTTCACCACATGGTGAGGCCTCCATTAATACATGATGGTTGGCTTTATATTGTCTCACCTGTTCAATGAGGGACTGGCCCACTAGTTCAATGAGGGCGTACGACACCCCGATAGTTCAATGAGGGGGAAAGGCCCATGGTTTGGGACGTGTGCTCTGAGGATTTTGGCCGGTTCTCATCACATGACCAGTGAGCTTTTAAGTAACCAGTAATATGGATGTAACTTAGCCCATGGGTCTAGTCGGAGGAAATAAGGCGGTTCGGTTGGATTGGTTGGAGGTATCTGGGGAATTGTGTTAATGAAAACTGTGATACATAATTTCTGATATGAAATTTTGTGATGTGGATATTGGCAAATTACATATATTATTCTATTTAAAATACTTTGTTATATAAATTGTTCCACATGGCACCTCACTAGCATCTATTAGTACTCGTAATGAGTTGGATTGATGGTTACCGCATTTTTCCAGGTGATAGTTCCCGTCCGGGTTCATCAAGGAAAACTTCGGAAGCTTAGGCTACTCCTTCTGACAGTAGTGCTTCCATCTTCTGGTATACGTTGGATGATTGTATATTGCCACGTTAGGGCTCATTTTTGCATACTCTGATTTATTTTGTAAATTTTGGCAAGCAATGAAGCATTACTTAGTTGTTAATCAACCCTTAATTAGTCATTATGTTAAGTGAAAATAGAGGACGTTACACTATCAACTACTTTCAAACCAATCTTTAGCTTCATGCTACAAATTACTCACCGATAATAGAATCTGATCCTCCATATCTTTATATTCCTATTATCATGTCTGAAAGTTTTTATTAGTTATACGTACAAACCACTACAAAATGATTTTTTTTTAACACATTTGTAGCAGTTACTCCTATAAACAACTATAGAATACAAAGAGTCTTGCATATTTGTAGGGTTTGCGACTAGAAACCACTACATAATGCAAATAGTCTTTCACATTTATAGCAGTTAAATAGAACTTCTACAAATGTTCATGTTGGACGAGGTAGGTTTCATTATTTGTAGCAATTGGCACGAATTAAGTGAAACTGGTATAAATGTCTAAACTTTGTAGCAATTTTTGGTAAAACCGCTAAAGAGTTGAAGCCTTTATACACACGACGCCACTAAAGAATTCACCACATAAATTTAAATTCATTTCTCACATGCATCTGGAATATTTCAATAGATTGCTGACGTTCAAATTCATATCATTTACGAAGTTATGGCTTCAATGAGAGATAAGGACAAGGGGAAGGTTGAGCGTCCTAGACTAGTTCTACAAGGGGGCAGTAGTAAAGGGGGTGGTGGTAGGGGCCATCGATGGCAACATCAGGGTAGAAATGTCTCCTTGCCATCGCAAGAGGTGTCCTAGCCACATCAATTCCTCCCAGAGTAGCCATAACAGACGACCACACAGTAGGTGACCTTACCAAAGCCTCATGCTCAGGATGACAGGCCTAATCTCAGTCTGAGCAACTATGAGGGGAATGAATAGTTTGACTTCAATATTCCTATTAGTAAGATAGAACAGTTCCTGGATGAAGGAAGGCCCAGGCGCAGGGAACCCTTGACTTTCGTCTTTGTGGTCGATTGAGTTTGAGGTGTAAGTTGAAGGTAAATTTAATTAAAATTAATGTTTTGATATATTTAATAAAAATTAAATTGGATTTAAATTTAATAAAAGAATGTGGTAAATTGTGCAGATGAGCAAGGGAACATCATCACCAGGAGGCTGGACGTGGTTGGTGTAAATAAGCTTAAGGCCATGTGTCGTAATTCCATGGAATGAGGCCACAGACCAGCCGATCAAGAATGGTAGTCACTTATTCAACCAATATCTGAATGAGCTAGGGTCGAATTGGTTGTAGTTTTCCATCCAATTCAAGACTTGGAAGAAGAATGTTCCTAAGGCAACGAAGGATTTAGCATGGGACGATGTTGTGAAGGTAATTCATTGTAATTAATTATGTTATAAATGTAGATAGTTATAATTTAAGTTATTTTTATTTATTCAATTAAATAATTACTTATATTGAATTATTATTTATTCAATTATGATACAGGATAAGTTTGTTGTCTGCGACAATAGAAAGAGGTACTCGTTGATCAAGATGGGAGATGGCTGAAAGAACCGGAGAAGTCATCTCTACCACCTCATGAATAAGTATGGGATGATTCCTTAGCAGGAGCTAATCAAGAACGTGTCAGATGGTGTCCCAATTAATGACTGAGTAGGTTTGATCCTGTACAGGAGGAGCCATGAGGGATAGGTAAATTTTTTAAGAATTATAAGTTTCTTAAGAATTATAATCTTTTAATTATTTTAATGTTTTGTATTTTCTGTAGGCTTTTTCTCAGAGAAACACTAGGAGCCGAGTGCAGCAAAGGATCTATCACACGACAGGATCGAAGACATTTGCTGTCACTTACACCAAGCTAATATTTTTAAAAATTAAATTAATTTCATGCTTTATATTATGCTTTATTATCACTTAATTTAAGTTTAATTTATGTACAAACATATTAAACTCACAACTGACATTTTCTTCACACAGTTTTTGTAGGGATTACGATGAAGAATGATTAAACAAATTATGCTTATGTTCTTGTAGACCTCTATGTTCGTTTTTTTAAAAAAAATAATAATAATAACAACGAATGTTTGTAGTGGTTTTGTAACCAATACAAAAAGTAAAACTGCTACAAATAAAAATTGTTACAAAAACTGTCATATCAACCGCTACAAGCGTTATAAAATCCCTATAAATACCCTCACCACATCTTATTTCACACATTCCTTCATTTCTTCTTACCCAACTTCTCTCTCATTTTCTCTCATCTGTCAACATTTTCTTAAAAAGTTAAGTGCTAAGCAAGCTGATCAAATATGGTATATATATACATATATATAAATCTTTGATTTCAATTTTTTTCCCCTTCTTATAATACTAATACTATTTTTTTTCCTTATCCAGAATTTTAAGGACATTTCTTCAACATCCTTCTATCATTATCATCATTCATTCTATGATCAAATATTATATAGTGGGCAGGGCAACATAATAAGGTCTTATTATCAAAGCATTCTCAGTATTATACATATATAAAATTTATATTTATCTAACATAAACTTAATTATTTTTCTTAAATATTAACTATTATCATTAAAATTGTCACTTAAATAATAAAATATTATAAGATGAACGCAAATTAAAGGGTTTTTTTTAAAGTTTCGTAATATTTTGTAGAGAATTTATAACCGCAACAAATTTTAATCTAAATCCGCCTTAAAAAGTGGTGCACTTTTTGAATTATCATCAAAAAATTGTAACAGTTCTACAACTGCTACAAAATATTGTATTTTTACAAATTTTATTTTAAATTTTCCTTAAAATTTGGCGCCATTTTTTAATTTTCATCCAATATTTCTAGTGGTTTTGAAATTGCTACAAAACTTTGTTATGCACTTAGTAGCGATTTTAATAATCGCTACAATATTGGCGTCAATTTCTCAATTTTTCTTTCTTTCCATTCAAAACTTTTTCTCCGTCATGTGTAGTGGTTTTATAACCTCTACAAAAGGTTCACATAGTCCCTCATCTCGATCTCATTTTGTAGTAGTGACGTCAAACTGCTACAAGTATAGTAGGATTATATTACATGAGTAGTGGTTTTAAAAAAACTACTAAAAAACAACTTGAAATAGTATATTTTGTAGTGGTTCTAACTTCTATTACTATTGATTGCAGCGGTTACAGGTTGAAACAATGTCTTTTGTAGTGATTCAAAAACCTATACTGCTGTCATTTTCAATGGTTAAAACCACTACATATATGCAATTTTAACCACTACAAAACATCAGTTTTTTTTTTTATAGTATAACCTTGACATGACCAAAAAAAACAAAAAACAAAAATGTGAGATTTTTGTGTGAGCCAAGTTTATCACATCATTTGTCATCTAACCAATTAAAATGCAAACACTCGTGAGTTGATTTGACACCTCCTAAATATTAGCTAGCATATTAATAAAATTAAAAGATTTCATAAGATTTACTTTTTCATTACTTGTGAAATCTTAATTAAAGGATTTTTTTTAGAAAAATAAAAATGTGAATTATATAGGCTGCCTAAAAGTAATAGTAGTTAAGTTGTTGTATTTTAATTTGTCAGACTATAAATAACGTGGCAAACCAGATCACACAAGGATTTCTCAAAAATACAAAAACTTCGTAAGATCCATTACATAACTGTTCTCATTAAATATAGTATTAATTGCATTAAAACCAAATCCCAAAACTTTAATATTACTGAGTCCAAAAAAGACCCTTATAAGTGTCATAATAACATTTAAATCACATACATGCACACACCGCTCCCCCCTCCATTAATATATAGAAACATTTAAGCCCCATCTATATATTTAAAACACACTAACCCAAGATTGAAGCAAAGAGGAGATTTATTCAAACAAGAAAACGATGAAGTTGAAGGTGGAAATTCTGTTAAGTGTTGTGGGAGTTATAGGGATAATTCTAGCAGATTATAATGTAGCAGAAGGAGCAGATTGTGAACAAGATCTTCGAGGCTTAGAAATAGAGTGTCTCTATTACATGCACAAGGGTGTGCCTCCAATTCAAGACCCCAATGATCGATGTTGTAATGAAATCAAGAAGGCTGACGTGCCCTGCGTTTGCTCCAAACTCTCTCGCCGCATTGGTAAGTATTATATTAATCAATACAACCATTTGTTCTTAATATAAAACGTTGTTTGTAGTGTAACAAGATCTTATATTAAAGAACGGTAGTAATAATAACTAGTGTATGCATATGTGCGTGTGCCTGCAGGAAGAAGTGTATAAAAGGATCTCTGAAATATGAGAATCCTAAAATGGTTTTCATCAATTTGTCTTGATTCCTATGAAATCTCTCAACGCTATTTTGGAATTCAACTTTTTTAATGAAATGATCTGATTCCCACTATGAAATCAGTTGTTACTGCCTTAATTATATTGATGTTATGAAAATTTGAAAGGTTAGAACTGTTTTTTGTTAAGTCGTTGTTGTCATTGATATGTAGTAAGAAATATTTTGTGAAATTAATTATCACACTGCCTTATTAGGGTATGCATTTAAGTATTTTTCTACAAAATTTAATTCCAGACTAGTCTTTAAAAACTGATAATCATTCCATTTAGGGATCTGAATCGAGATTTGTAAATGTAGAGGTATTTTTTGTGTGGTGGATGTTGTTTTTGTAGTTTCTGTTTAATTTTATTTTTCTTTCTTCTCTTTATTTTGTTTGGTATGTCATATTGAAGCGTTTAACCTATAACATAAATGTCTGCTGATTTTTTGTTGTTAATACGGTTATTTTGTTTGGCATATTCTGTTTGTGTGAAAGTGGTGTTATTTTATCTTCTTACATTTCAACCTACACGTAATATGTTAATACATTAAACCTTGTCTTTTTTTTTTCTTTTTCCTTTTTTGAAAAACTTAATTTAGTATATAATTAATTTGGATGTTGTGGACATGCATTGTGAACAGAGGTGCCACCTAACTCTACCATAGAAGATCTGCTTGACTGGAACAAAGTGTTGCATTGCTTTAACTTTTGTGGTAAACCTCTTAAACCTGGCTTCAAATGTGGACGTAAGTCATTCTTCTTTTAATAATTCTCTCTATTTCAATTTTTACCTTATATCATTATTATGATAGTACCCAACTGATAAATTCAAGTTTTGTATGTTTTAATTAAATGAGAATGAATTCTTTCATTATAATAACAAACCTTTTCTACTTAATAAGAAGTATATATCCCACCCCGGCCCTCCCAAATTGTCCAAATTAATCATCATTGGTCCCATAATTATTATTTTTAATGTTTTCCAGATTTTACAGTTCCACCAGGGCCACCGCCCAAGTGAGGATTTGGAAGATGCTACCTAAAGTGATGTATGTATGAACTTTATGGAATGAATAAAAATCCTATATGAAATAATATTACCTGTTTCATGTTTTATTTTGAAACCTATTTCTGTTTCGGTGAGCTGCGTTGTTAACTTTTTTTTTAAAAAAAAAATTTGCGCGCTCATATATATATGACAGAATCATGACATAAAATATTACTCCTTCCCGACTCTAATATAATAATTAGACAAATAATTTACTTTAATTTGATCTTAAATAAGACCTCAATCCATTTTATCTCCCAAATTTATAACTTTTGCCATAAAATATCCCTATTAATAGTAGATATTAAAAACATTTTTCATCAAGGAGTAGTTCCAATACACATGATTAAAGAGGTTATTTAGTAAAATTAGTACTTATTTATAACAAATAACTAACTTAACTAATTTTCTAATAATATGACAATTAGTTATCTAGTTCTTATATTAAGGAATAAGAGTAGTATAAGAAGATGATTTTATCTTGTCTCTCTTGATTCACATAATAAATAGAGCACAATAGGGGTCTTAATGAAGTTTAAGTAAATTGGGTATGAGGATGATTTACCCAATTTCAAAATATTTTGAAGTGGGTATGAGGCTAATTTAAAAATTTTAAAAACACTAACAAAAATTGAACGAATTAGAAATTTGGGCATTTTTTTTAAAATATATATAAATACTTTACTAAATTTTATCAAGCGTCTTACATTAATAATTAAACAACTTTTTTTTGAAGATCTCATATGTTAAGAAATGGAAAAAGTATAATCGAAACTGAGTACTTTCTTCATAAAATGAAAAAAAAAAAAAAAAAAAGGAAACTGAGGAATGAAACACCTTCGCGCGTAATGCTGGAAGTATATGCCAGCAATACTCTCGATCTCAATGTCATTTGAACTCATGACCACGTGATGAGAAATTTATTCCTTTTAACTAATTAACATGAGACTCGAATATTAATATGCATACACTAGCAATATTGTTGATTTACTATTCGATTACAGGAATTGACAACTATGTACTATTTAAATTTGTGTTTTCCAATATTAATAAAAAAATACTTTTAATTATGTTACGAGGATTTGGACCCTTAATATCCATCATTAGTTCATTACTACTCATTTACCACCTAAACCAGCTCCATCAGATAATATTCAAAATATGGTTAATGTGGATTTATCATCTTGAAGTTTTTTTTTTTTTAAGTGCATTTAGGACCCTAAATTATTTTTTAGTGCATTCAACATCCAAAAATATTTTTTAGATATATCTAACACTTTAAATTACCTAAATTGTTAAGCGAAAAATTGCACAAATTAAAAAAAAATATTTAGGGTGATCGACACATTTGAAAAAAATACTTTACAATGTTAGAGGCATCGTAAAATATTTTAGGATATTAGATACAATTGAAAAAAATAATTCAAGATCCTGAATGAATGTACTTTTATACCCCAAATTATGCCACTATTATTTCGAATATTAATAAGTTGATATTTATGGTATATCAATGGTACGTATGATGCGCCGCATCCACTTTATTTATTCTATAGGATAATTTCATAGAAAGCCAAACTATTTTTCATTTTTTCACATTGTGGAAAGAATTTATGCACCCATCACAATGGAGGGTTTGAAGTTTGAACATACAACCTCATGCTTAAACAGTACTTAAAGAGGTGCTTAGCGCAAATTGATGAGTCAAACGGTTCCTACCATTAGAAGCCAATTTACAAAAGTGGCTTGTGGATTATCATTATGTTAAACACATGGCTCGGTTAGGCTTATTGTGTTTTCTTCTAATGCTATTAATTTTTTATAACATTTTGGCCTTCCAATATCCGGAGCTTTTTTTCTTGGCTAAAGTATTCAGAGTTTTTTTATGGATTCTTTTACCAAATATCCAAGTAACTGGCCAATCCAAATAAAAGCTATGAGACTAAAATGCCTCTCTTTTGAGGTCTTTATTAATAAAGCGTGATTCAAACTCAATTCATTCACTTTATGGTTTATCTGGTCCACCACTATAGACCAAATAACTTTGGGTGTCTTATTAATTTTTCATTAATCAATTTAGTAACATTTTGCTAGATAAAGTTTTGTTTTTATTATTGAATTTATATCGTGCAATGAATTGACAAAATCTATAATTTAAATGAGCTTGCTCTCACCGCTTCTATGTATAAGGTATCTAGTAGAAGATATTTCTTACCTTTTATAGAAACATTGAGTTAAGGTGCACATTCACTCTGAAAGTATTTACAGAGCAATGTTTCTCTGAAAGTTTTTTGTTTGTCTTAATGTGAAGTTTTAAAATGTAGCAATATCATCTTTTTTTAACCATTGACTAACGTTGACCGTAAATGGGAAAAACTAACCAAAACATGCAGAGTTGTGGCAAGTGACATGGCAGCGATGGACTGATGGGGCAATATTTGGTGCATGTGGAAGGCAATGACTGAAATTACTAAAACACCGTAAAAAACTGCCTATATCTTCCCTCTCACGATCTCACTCCACGACTCCCCTCTCCTCCCATGGCTCCTTCTTTTACCTCTACCCATTTTGATTCTCACAACTTTAAACCATACACTAAATCTCTCTTCTTTTTTTTTTTGATACAACCAGTGGGGGGAGGGGGAGGTAGGGCTCAAACCCTAGATAAGGGGGAAGACCAGCTCCTAAGGCTAACCCTAGTGCCATCACGCTACGAGGCGCTTGGCACTAAATCTCTCTTTCTCTCTGTCTCTGTTTTTTTTTTTGTAAAGTAGGTTGAAATTAAAAAAACTTCTGGAAATAACATCCCTTGCCTTTCTAAGAACTGATTACTAAGAACTTCCTTTTGACGCTTCAATGGAAGCTTGCTCCTCCCTCTTGCATCTCTTCGTGGTAACACACAATTTCAGTAACAAAAAAACACTGCAAAAAAAAAACATTTTTTGCGACGGAAAAAGGGATTTTCCGTCGCAAAACACGTTTGCGACGGATATGATCCGTCGCAAAAAACCTCCTCGCAATTGCAATGGAAAATGAAAATTTCGTCGCAAATTTCGAATTTTGAGATGGATCCATAAATCCGTCACAAGATTTACGTTCCGTCACAAATCTCAATTGGATTTGTGACGGATTCCTATCCGTCGCAACGTTTAATTTTTTATTTTTTAGATTAGCGACGGAATTGATTCCGTCACTAATTTTCAATTTTTTTAAAAATAAATAATTTAAAAAAATTAATTTTTTTAACTTTTTTAAAAATGTTTATTCCTATTGCAAATTTTGATTTTAATATTTTTTTTTGATAGAATAATTGAAAACATATAAAAAATGACATTTAAAAATATAATAATAAACCTGTATATGATACAAAATATATATATATATAATAACAATCAGAAAGAGTTTTCATAGAAAGAACAAAATATAAATAATATAGTCTAAACAGTAGCATCATCATCACCACCACCACCACCAGGAGCCGGCTTCGTACACTTATCTTTCATTAGAGATAGAAGTTGAAGCTGCATCTCCTTCATCATCTCTACTTGTTGACTCATTTGTTGCCTCATCATCTCTTGTTCCTAAAACATATGCTGCTTCATCATCTCCTATTCCTAAGTCATCTGCTGTCGTGTCATCTCCTATTCCTGAGTCATCTGCTGCTGTGTCTGGCTCAGCTCAACTGCTTGCTCCTCCACCAATGCCTTCATCTTTTTTTATCTCATCTGCAAAAATATTACGAAATACATTTATTTTTTGTACATCATTTAAATGGGCCTGGGAATGGAAATGTAACAATTAGTAGCAGATGTATAACGTTTACCTGCAGAAACACCTTCAGTGCCGGATGAGGAGCGCTTTGTTTGCTTCAGTCGGCTGATAGAGGCACCGAACCCGAAAACTCTCTCTTTCTTGTTAAATCCGCCTGCAGCCTGAAAGAACAAACTTTCGTTATCGGACTGAAACGATGCGGGGTCAATCCCACTCTGCGAGTCTCTTTCCTGCGACAGCTTCTTAAAGTTTTGCTACAAGCGCAAAAAAAACATAACGTTATACAGTCATGTGAAATGAAATAAATATGGTGGTGCATGAAACAAATAATAAATACAATAAATGTCTCATTGCTATTTCCGCCGCCTTGGTGTTAATCCAACGCCTCTCACTCCCTTCAGACTGCTGGGAATGGGTCCGCTCGAAGGTAGCCCACTCAACCGACTCTACAGAAACTTCCCCAAACTTTACCTGCAAACACAAATGATGACCTACAAAATATTGAATACTTAAATAGAAATAACGTGTACTCACAATTTTTTATCGATGTTCACTAACTGGAATGGAGCTACCAGCATATGACGGTCCTTCCATTCTGGCCCTATTTTGCGTATTTTTCTCACTTTGTTATGAAACTTTGGATCGTGGGCCCATTTTTGAATTAATTCATCTACAGTGTCGGGTTGAATCCAATCTTGCTTGCCTTTATGCTTTCTCAATTTATGACACCTCTCATGCAGACAACCACCGGCCTCCCTTGTGGTTATAAGCTTTTTTCAGATTTTCATGATCTTCAGGCAACGTCCTATCTTCAGGCTAGCCTCGGCCCAACACGCAGAATACCTAAGTTACATATATGAAAAGAACGCACGCAAGCTAAGAGGGGAGACAATTCGGACGCAGCAGAGCAAGAGAGATTGAACAAGTAATGTGTGTGTTTTATATAATTAATTTGGATGTTGTGCACATGCATTGTGAACAGAGGTGCCACCTAACTCTACCATAGAAGATCTGCTTGACTGGAACAAAGTGTTGCATTGCTTTTAAGTTTTGTGGCAAACCTCTTAAACCTGGCTTCAAATGTGGTCGTAAGTCACTGTTCTTTTAATAATTCTCTCTATTTCATTTTTCACCTTATATCATTGATAAATTCAAGTTTTGTATGATTAAATTAAATGAGAATTAATTCTTTCATTATAAGAAACCTTTTCTGATTAATTAGAAGTATCCCACCCCGGCCGGCCCTCTCAAATTGTCCAAATTAATCATCATTGGTCCCTTAATTATTATTTTTTTTAATGTTTTTCAGATTTTACAGTTCCACCAGAAGGGCCACCCCACCCAAGTGAGGATTTGGAAGATGCTACCTAAAGTGATGTATGTTATGAACATTATGGAATGAATAAAAATCCTATATGCAACAATATTGGCTGTTTCATGTTTTAATTTGCAACCTTTTCTGTTTCGATGAGCTACGTTGTTAACCTTCATTTTTTAATTTGCTCACTCACATATTATTTATGGGAAAAACATTTCTCATGTTGTAGGAGAAATGTTTTCTCATATTACACACACATAAAATAGTGGGACTCATATATACATATAATGAGCATTATATATATATGTGGGTCCCACCATTTTATGTGTGTATATGAATCTTTTTTTCTCATGCAACATGAGAAAATCAAACCCCATTATTTATATGACATAATCAAGACATATTATTCCTTTCTGACTTTAATATAAGAATTAGACAAAGAATTTACTTTAATTTGATCTTAAATAAGACCTCAATTCCTTTTATCTTCCAAATTTATAACCCTTACCATAAAATATCCCTATTAATAGTAGATATTAAAAACATTTTTCATCAAAGGGTAGTTTGAATACTCATGATTAAAAAGGTTATTTAGTGAAATTAACACTCATTTATTATAAATAACTAACTTAACTAATTTTCTTACAATATGACAATTAGTTATCTACTCCCTCCGATCCTAATTATAGGACATATTTAACCGATTTTAGAGAGATTAAGGAAAGAAGTTAAATTAGTTAATTTTACTCATTTTTCTAAAATGCCATTTTATAAATTTAAAATAACATAAGTAAAAGTGAATTAACAACTCCTACTACATACCTTTTAAATTTAGAATTTTCTTTTCTACACGCTTTTTAATTAAAATAATAGTCTTACTATATATGTCACATCCCAATTTTCTAAAACGTTTTTAAAATATTTGATCAGAGTTGAGCATCGGAGTAATTTAAAAGAGCGAGTATCTGATAAACATTCACTGCTTGTGTATCTAGTTGTTTTAAACAGCGGTACAACTATTCGAATATTTAAAAGTACATATTCCAAAAAAGAAATTCCCCGGTCGTGCTTCACGCGTGCTGCTTGCCCTTGTCCTCGATCCTGGTTCCTCCGGACCCTGAAGCTATAGCGAGGGCTGAGATTCCATGACCATGGAATCCCAGGTACGGTTAACCTCATGCTTATGTATGACAAAATATGTATGATAGATATTCATGGTGTTTCAGCAACAATCAACCGTACACATCACATGCACAATCATCTATGTACACATCACATGCACAATCATCTATGTTATCAATACACATCACATGTACAACCATCTGTGTTATCAGTACACATCACATGTACAATCCTCTATAATATTAGTACACATCATATGTACAAGCATCTCTGTTAACAGTACACATCACATGTACAATCATCTATCACATATATATATACAATAAGCATTACGCGAACGTACCTTAGTCCGTGTTTGTCTGTTCGGTTCGATATGATCACGTATATCCTATAATGGAAGTATCGCATCCATTAATTCACAAATAATATCCTAGTAGATATTTTAGTCACTATTGACCATTTTACCCTTAGTGGACTTATTTTTCATCTATTTTCCTTATCTTTTGAAAAAAAAACGTTGGTTCAGAATTTTTGGCAGATTTTCGTCTAACTTCGAAAAATTATAACTAATTCTAGAAAAATCGAAACGAGGATCTGTAAAATTCCCCGGAACCCTTAGGATGTCTAGTTTCGAGGAAAAATACTCATTTATGCCCTATTTACACGAATCATTCCCAGGTTTAACGTTTCTACCCTCTGCCCAGAAAAATTCCAGAATTTCGCAGCCCAGCTTTAAGAATTTGTATCTCACTGTACAAAAATCATTTCAACATGTTCTTGACATATTTAAAAATCCCTATATGTCTACTTTAACCATGAATTTTCTCAGAATTTTCCACCATTATTTTCAACATAAAATATTAGCATTTCTGCCCCTGACTCCAGAAATTTCAAAACCGGTGAAATTTCGCCAGAACTTCGTTACTTTAATGTTTTTCTTCCAGAAATTTTGCTATATAACCTCCCTCATCATTTGTTTCGAAATAAAGCAAATTTTGACCATAAAAACATGTAAATAAAATTATCCTAGCATATTTAAGATCTAAGCTACTTCTATCTAAGAATTTAAGAACTAAAACTTAAAGAACTTAAAGCTAGAGCTAGAGAATTTATCAAGAACCTTACTACTCCTTCAAGATGTTTCTTACTCTCACTCTCCTTCTATGTTTCAGCTGCTATGTTTGTGAATTGGTGAGGAATTATGAAGAGCAAGGGTCCTTATTTATAGCAATTTGAGGGGTTAACTTCCTAGCAACTTTTATTCACTTCTAGCCCTTGGATTTAGGGTATTTGGGAGCACAAATCTTAGCCATACACACACCCCCTTCTAGCCTCTTCCACACCTTATGACTCACCTTATCCTCTTCCATTAGTCTTCAAAGTCTCCTTGCTAGCCTTATGACTCACCTTATCCTCTTCCATTAGTCTTCATGCATTTATGTTGGAGTGGTGACTCATTTATATAGGGTTATGACTCATCTTGCATAGAACTATGACTCACCTTGCATGTATGTGATTGTTTATATTAAACAATTCAACTCTTCTTCATCAAGCTAACCCAACCGTACGTGCCTACTCCATTTTAACCATTCATGTTACTCCCTCCGGTCCTAATTATAAGAGCTAGTTGACTTTTTTGGAGAGGTTAAGGAAGATAATTAAATTACTTTAGAGTATTTTTATTTTTATTTTTTTCTTCAAACTAATTAGTTTGACTAATAAACTAATATATAATTTAAAAATACACAACAAATAAAATGATTAAGTAACTTATTTAGCCTCCTTAATCTCTCCAAAGAAAGTCAACTAGCTCTTATAATTAGGACCGGAGGTAGTACTTTTTAATTGCCAAAACATTGTTTATTCATTGCATGTTATCATCTAATTCATTTTAATACTCATGCGCCACCTCTTTTGACTCTTTCAACTCTAATATACAATGCTTTATTAATCTCTTTCATCACATCTTATCCCAAGATTTAATATGTGTATTTTGTGGCATAAATTTAATAAATATTAGGTCTTTTATTCCATTTAATCTCTATTTATTTTCATTGCCATCTACCTCTTGTATCTAGGCTAAAATATAACCCTAATAGGTCTTTGATTTTTAATTAGCTTAATACACCTCTAACTGATTATTATTAATATTAAATGTAAATAATTATCTAAATATTTTATTAGTGTAATTTAATTGTTCATTAATGGTTGGTAATTGCCCTTTAATTGTTCAAGTGTTTTGATAATTCTTTATGGCCTTTTATAAACTAAATATGAACTAGGCACTAATTATGGGTTCTTAGAAAATTTAGTTTCCTAATAAATTATGAGAATTTATGAAATTAATTCAATTAATATAAATTGAATTATCCACAAATTGTTGGCAATTTTCTCTAATTGGTATAAGTATTTTCGAGCCATTTAATTGTCTCTTATGATTAAATTAGGATTCTACTTAAGTTTAGAGACTTTAGGGTATTTTATAACATTTTATGGCTCTTTATGGTTAAATATGAACTATATATAATTTTAGGGTATTTTATGATCCTTAGATGAATCTACAAAATTTGGGTCTGTGGTATATTTAATTTCCAAGAGGAAATTGCCTAAAATATAGCTAACAAATTTGATAAAATTTAGAGACAACATACTCTCCCTTTATTCATTATGTATTATTTATCAAAATTAATATTTATGATAAATAAGAATTTTAGGGTATTACAATATACACATATATATCAAAATTAATATGTGTACATATAGATACTTACTCATTATACTTTACTTAAAACTCAAGCCATGCACTAGCTTTCTAATTAATATTACATTGTATCGCATGGCAGTGCACTTCAAGTACAATAGGATTGGACAATGCGAGCCCTACCAATTAATGGTATTGCGCAACCAATTATTGAGGGACAGTGGGACGGAAGCACCACAGCGCAATGATATACTTATCGTCCCTTGTTCACTTCATTACTCTAAAATGGAGTTTCTTCTTATATGACTCCAACAAGATATTTTGTTGAGAGAGTCTTAGATTCTTTTCATTCAAATCAACTATGGTTATGCGAGAAGAATCTTTCTTTTTTCTTTCCCTCATTTTCCTCTCCTTTTAATTTCCTTCATTACCATTGAATTAAAAAATTTAATGATCCAAATTTAATGTTTTATAAAAATCTGACTCAACTGATCGTGGATAGTTGTTTTTACCTGCCTAATTGTGTTTAGAAACAATCATTTAATTCAAGGCAAACTTTTGTTAAGAAAATTCATAGGCAAATTTATAAACCAGCAAGTCACTGCAAGCCAACTTTATCTGAATTTAATTTTGAATATATACATGGGTGGAGTTTGGTTTCTTTCATCATATTCCTCATGATATTTAAATTATATCTGTCCAGTCGATCTGAAAAATCATAATTTACTTTAACTTTTTTCTCATATCTGATAGATAATTCAAAAAAAAAAAAAAGATGAGGAGAGGATATGTTTTCGGCAAGATAAGAATTAATACACGGCAGAGTCTCACAATCACGTCATTTGATCCTTTTATAAAAGGAGATAATTGATTCTGACGTTGTTGTTAACTTATTATATATATATAAGGATCGATTATTGATCCTGACGTTATACAATAACGTGAGAATTATGTCCTTTAATAATCGATTCTGACGTTGTTGTTATTTTTTATATGTATATAATATAAAAGGATCTATTATTGATCCGGACGCGTTATATAATAAAAATCATGTCCTTTAAAAAAGGAGCACATAATATGATCTTGAGAGTCTGCTGTGTATTAAATATTAATTCTCACTTACACCTGGCAAAAAAATTTCTCACCTACACCAACTTTAAATCTGACCGTAGGTGAGAAATTTTTTTGCCAGGTGTGGGTGAGAATTAATATTTAATACACAGCAGACTCTCAAGATCATATTATGTGCTCCTTTTATTAGAGGACATGATTCTCACGTTATTATTATTATATCGTGAGGATCAATAGTCGATCATTTTATATATATACACACATATATACATATACACATATACATATGTTGATGTGTACGCGGTTTGGTGTGCATGATATATAATATATTATACACACACGTCAGATATATAAAATATATACATATACACACACATATATGTATATATGTGTGTGTTGGTTAAGCTGCATTTACCACTCTCTAAAATTTTTTGCTGTATTCAACATGAACTCGCAAAAAATATTTTAGACTATTAGACACATCTAAAAAATACTTAGGATATCAGATGCACCTTAACCTTTTACTTTTTTTCAAAACACAACTAAGAATTTGCTTTTATTAACAAAAGAAGTTATAAAAAATCATTGATAATATTGTTATAAAAATTTAAATTTCAACTATTTCTTTTATATTATCATTGAGTAATCAGTTTAAGGTTCATAGTTGCCCTTCTTAACACAAGTGTCACCTCTACGACCCAAACTTGAGGTTCCGAGGGTTCTAACAGGGCCTTACACTGTTAAATCACCTTATACCGCTAAACCCACTCAATATTAGTAAATTTCAACAATTAAAAGTTGATCAAATGGTTGAGAGGCTTCTCCTCATAGTGAAAACGTGTAAAAGCATTAAATTTTTTATAATTCATAAAATTTAAATGATTTTTTATGTTTTCTTTATTAATTACACTAAACTTCAACCTCATATTAATTCTTACTATTCTATTGTTCATTATCCTTATTAAATATAGGCATATATATTTAAAAAAATAGTTAATTCTCAATGGAAATATCAAAATGATTGTAAAAAGGATACAAATATCTTCTAGAATACTACATTTTATAAAATGGAGGGAAAGAGTAGGATACTACTCTATTCCTTATTATAATTATATATAACTCGAGTTTGATGAAACCTCAGACTAAGAAATAAAACTTAAGATATTTGTAATTAAATTGATTGAATTTTTTTAAAATTTACTCTTTTGTAATAATGTGTATTGAAAAAGAGATTATATACACGTCTTCTCTCCTTTACATTTTCAAAGCGACTTATAATAAAGATGAAAGTGATATATGGTGCCAACTGCCAGCGATGGAACCATTCAATTGCCAGCTGGTGGATTAGCCTCAGCTGGTCCCGGTTGATCTTATAAAATTTATGAGAATATATATATTTATTGTATGATATTTTATTTGGCCACAAATTTGGCCCCAGCTATTTTTTTATCTTTTCTGTAAAGATAATGTTTGTTTCATTACTCATTGAGCTGTGAGAAGAAAGTAAAATTCTTGTTTGAGATACCGAAAAAGTTAGTATCATCTTACATATTGTTTTAATTTATAAGTATCAGTTATTATTTATTTGTATTTTCAAGGTTATTTGATACTATTTAGTAAATACTCCCTTTGGTCCTTATTTAAGGAACTAACTAACAATTCTCACAAGTCAATAAAAACAGTTAAAGTCATTAAATTTGTTCTAAAATTTAAGTACTACCTCCGGTCCTAATTATAAGAACTAGTTGACTTTTTTTGGGTAGATTAAGGAAGCTAAATAAGTTATTTAATCATTTCATATGATGTGTATCTTTAGATTATATATTAGTTTATTAGTTAAATTAATTAGTTTGAAGAAAAAAAATAAAAATAAAAATACTCTAAAGTAATTTAATTAGCTTCTTTAATCTTTTCAAAAAAATAACTAGCTCTTATAATTAGGATCGGAGGGAATAATTTTCAATACTGTCCCTATTAATTATACTAAACTCTAATATTATATTAATTATTACTCTTTTCTTTTAAAAAAGTAATAATTAATTTTTATTAATTATTACGCTCACTCACTACCTTTTTAATTATGGATATACATAAAAATATTTAATACTATTTAAAAAAAAGTAAGTGTCTTATAAAAAAAATCAAATATACTTATTAGTAAAGAATCAAATATACTTGTTAGTTGGTGCCTTATAATAAAAAAGTTCAATACGTTTATTTTTTTGCCCGGGCTAATAAAATTTTCTGGTTCCGCCACTGCCAACTGCTCCAAGTATATCCACAGTCATTTGCTATTCAAAAAAGTTATTTCACTATCAAAAAAAGTTAATTCAATAATTTCTATCATTTGAACCATTTGTGGCCGCCCCTGATGATGATCGGTGCCATGTATTATTTTTTCCTCCAATATCCTCCAGCGTCATTTTAAATTTTCCTTTAATTATTCAGAAAAATAACGGACAATCCGTCTTTATATAAAGGAAGCACATTGCTTCAGCGGTTCAGCGCCTCACTTCACTTAGCTTGCTCTTTCTCCACTTCACACTATCTGTAATGGATCTGCGTCGTAGTTTTGGTGTTTTAGCTCTTCTGCTATGTGTAAGCTTCCTTCCATTCACCTTATTATAGCTTCTTTGTTTTTAGTTATATATCACAATTATACTAACGAAAATTGCATTTAGGTTTTGGGCAGGAGAAAATATGATAAAGTTATCCTTTAAAATCTCAAAATTGCATTTAAGTCCCGTCGGACTTTTTTACAATAAATTTCAATTCAACTAACAAGTTTATGGGTGTCTACTGACAAGTTTAATTAGGAGCGTCCATTGACAACAAACAAGTCTATGGGCGTCCACTGATAAGTCCATGGGTGACAATTAACAAGTCTATAGCATTCATTGACAAGTCTATGGGCATTTAACAATTGAAATTTATTGCAAAAAAATTCCACGATACTTAGATGCAATTTTAAGATTTTAGTGTACCATTTTATCATATTTTCTCTTGCCTATGACCTAAATGCAATTTTCTCATTATACTATTTGATATATATTTCATAATAAAGTTAAATGGCAGCTTCGTTACACATTATGCTTTGCTTTGTATATATATTTGCAGCTTGCTCTTGCTGGAAGTGATGCGACGTCGTCACGTTCGGCTGAAGAATACTGGCGTTCAATCTGGCCAGACACTTCTATGCCTAAGAATTTAGAGTATCTTTTGGGATCTAGTAAGCACACTTCATTAAAATTCTCACATCGTTAATCCAATTACATGTTTTAAACGCATTAAATTAGCTATTTTTAACAGTATTAGAGGAAACAATATTAAAGAACAAGGAGTGGAGAGGCAAAATTTATAGAAACCACGTAGATGTAAAATTACCCGTAAATATTTCAAATGGGAAGAAAATGTCAGAATCGTTAAATATAACTTAATACCGTTACTTAAATGAACCTATGTGATTATAAATATTCATACAGATATACTCATCTTACCTACTGATCTACTCTAATTGCCTATAATATTTTATGAATATACATATATTAATGTCAAAACACGACAATGTCTATGATTCAACCTAAGTGATTATAAATATTCATACAGATCTACTCATCTTACTTACTGATCTATTCTTACTGCCTATAATATTTTATGAATATACATACATTAATGTCAAAACACGATCTAAGTCTATGATTCAATATCTTTTCCCCCACCATTTATAATGCATTGCATGTGTTCTCATACCCGTGTGATATCTTTAATTGACAATTATTCATTTGGGAACGTGTCAAAGGTGTGAGCAATGCAGAAAATAAGGATAATACTCAATATCCATATACCAGTTTCTTTGAACACGACCTTCATGCTGGCAAACAAATGGACATAATATTTAACAGCCCTTATGCTGAGGAGGAGCAGAAAAGTAATCCTACGGAGAAAGATCCAGAGAAGTCTTCATGGAAGAGAAACGCAATGAATGAAGGCTCAAAGAAGTCAACATCTTCTCAGCCTTGGGGTGTGGGATCATGGAAGAGAAGCGCAAGGAGCGAAGACTCGGAGAAGTCAGCATCTTCCCAACCTTGGGGTGTGGGATCATGGAAGAGAAGCGAAGGGAACGAAGAGTCTGAGAAGTCGACAACTTCTCAGCCTTGGGGTGTGGGATCATGGAAGAGCGCTATGAGTGAAGACTCGGATAAGTGGGCATCTTCTCAGCCTTGGGGTGTAGGGTCATGGAAGAGAAGCGCAATGAACGAAGACTCAGAGAAGTCGGCATCTTCTCAGCCTTGGGGTGTCGGATCATGGAAGAGAAGCGCAATGAATGAACACTCAGAGAAGTCGGCATCTTCTCAGCCTTGGGGTGTGGGATCATGGAAGAGAATTGTAATGAAAGAAGACTCAGAGAAGTCAGCATCTTCTCAGCCTTGGGGGGTGGGATCATGGAAGAGAATTACAATGAACAAAGACTCGGAGAAGTCAACATCTTCTCAACCTTGGGGTGTGGGATTATGGAAGAGAAGCGAAAGGAATGAAGAGTCGGAGAAGTCGGCAACTTCTCAGCCTTGGGGTGTGGGATCATGGAAGAGAAGTGCAATGAACGAAGACTCAGACAAATTGGCTTCTTCTCAGCTTTGGGGTGTTCAATCATGGAAGAGAACCGCAATGAACGAAGACTTGGAGAAGTTAGCATCTTCTCAGCCTTGGGGTGTGGGATCATGGAAGAGAAGCGAAAGGAACGAAGATTCGGAGAAGTCGGCAACTTCTCAGCCTTGGGGTGTGGGATCATGGAAGAGAAGTGCAATGAACGAAGACTTAGAGAAGTTGGCATCTTCTCAGCCTTGGGGTGTGGGATCATGGAAGAGAAGCAAAAGGAATGAAGAGTCAGAGAAGTTGGCAACTTCTCAGCCTTGGGGTGTGGGATCATGGAAGAGAAATGCAATGAATGAAGACTCGGATATGTCAGCATCTTCTCAGCCTTGGGGTGTGGGATCATGGAAGAGAACCACAATGAACGAAGACTCGGATATGTCGGCATCTTCTCAGCCTTGGGGTGTGGGATCATGGAAGAGAACCACAATGAACGAAGACTCAGATATGTCGGCATCTTCTCAGCCTTGGGGTGTGGGATCATGGAGGAGAAATTCAATGAAGGAAGACTTAGAGAAGTTGAAATCTTCTCAGCCTTGGGGTGTGGGATCATGGAAGAGAACCGCAATGAACGAAGACTCAGAGAAATCGACATCTTCTCAGCCTTGGGGTGTGGGATCATGGAAGAGAAGAGAAGGGAACAAAGAGTCGGAGAAGTCGGCAACTTCTCAACCTTGGGGTGTGGGATCATGGAAGAGAAGCATAATGAACGAAGACTTAGAGAAGTCAGCATCTTATCAGCCTTGGGGTGTGGGATCATGGAAAAGAAACACAACGAAAAATATCCATGAACATTTTAGCATGGAAGCAATATGCAATGCCAAAGAAAGGTTTGTGGGAGAAGATGACAAGTTTTGTGCAGAGTCCGTGGAATCATTAATCGATTTCGTCATTTCAAAGTTGGGGAAGGACATTGAAGCACTCACAAGCTCATTTGTGCCCCATCAAACTCAGTACAAAATATTGGAGGGTATACAGAGGGTTTCAAGTGAAGGAGTAATGTGCCACAAGTTGAATTTTGAGAAACCTTTGTTTTATTGTCATCAAGTGAACGCGACAATCACGTACATAGTTCCAATGGAAGCTTCTGATGGCACGAGAACAAGCATAGTGGCTCTATGCCACCGTGATACAAGAGGTTTGGATCCCCATAAATTGTTCCATCAACTCAGAGTCATACCAGGAACAGTGCCAGTTTGCCATTTCTTGGGCTCAGGAGCCATTTCCTGGGTTCCAAGAATCAATGAGCTTAAAGCTGCTTTCTAAGCAAGCTAGGCTAGTCTCTTTGGGGTTGCGATTACTTAAATAAAAGCATCACTCTGAAACATTTTGTGACCCTTTATATGTGTTGTAGTGTGTTGTGTGCTAGATAAAACCATCTGTATTATATTTGCGTCTTGTATAATATTTGTATGTAATAAAAGTATCGGTTCTATAACCCCGTTTGCAATTTCAGTTTAAAGATAAACCAATAATAAAAAGCAAAACTTCTTGTTCTAGATACAGTACTTGAAGACTAAGCTCAAATTTACATAATTAGAACGAAATTTCTTTTTTAAAAAAAAACAATCCAGCAATTTCCATTTTGAATCATCAAATTCACTGGCATTGTCTAAAAAATTTGCGAGCCTTGAAAAATTGTAATGGTGATTCCATCTGTTCAAGTGTATTATAGCTATCATGTTAGTTTCTAATTTTGCGCGGTGATCAACACTATGTATGTTCACATAATAATTGTTTAGTGACACTTCGCATATTCACAAATTATGCTTCTACAGTTATGTCACCACAGGAATTCGTCTAACGCAAAGACATTAGTTGTAACTAAAGAATTTAAGACTATCTAACTAGTTATTTTTTATTTTTATTTTTTTTTGTAGTATGCTTAGATGCAACCAAAATTTTCTCTTGCACAGAATAATATTTTTTGCTTTTTTAGAACTATGTTTAAATGGCATTGGTTATTAGCCTTTTTATATATATCGTTTTTTCAATTTTAATCTTGTTTTGCTTTAGACGTATTCGCAGATTGCTCTTGTTGTTTTTAGACCTGTTTATTTGATAATATCATTTTGATCTTTTTATAGAAAAATCAAATAAAAACAATTGAATTAGGAAAATAACCAATTGGTTGAAAATTGATCAAGACAGACAAAAGAACTGTTTTTGTAATGTGAAAATTGACAGACAGCCCCACACAAGAACCCTGACTAACGAAAATCGAGAGACTTATAATAAAATGTAGGGTTAAATATCAAATTTGCCACGGAAGTTTCCCAAATAGAGCGCCCAGCACCCGGAAGTTTTTTGGGTACCAAATTTGCCCCGGAAGTATGAAAAAGGTAGCAAATTTGCCCCGGAAGTATGAAAAAGGTAGCAAATTTGCCCATCCGTTAATTTTGACCGTTAAGTTTGACTAACTGTCCACGTGGCATGCCACTTCATCACACGTGGCATGCCACCTCATCAACCAAGAAGGGCAAAATTGCTACTTTTGTAAACTTCCGGGGCAAAATTGCTCCTCAATGAAAACTTTCGGGGCAAAATTGCTCCTTAATGAAAACTTCCAGGGCAAAAATGATACTTTTGATTGATGAGGTGGCATGTCACGTGTGATGACGTGGCATCTACGTGGACTTCCATCACTTTTGGGTAAATTTGATACCTTTTCAATACTTCCGGGGCAAATTTAGTAACCAAAAAACTTCCGGGTGCTGGACGCTCCATTTGGGAAACTTCCAAGACAAATTTGATATTTAACCCTAAAATGTAATATATGTTTGTTGAGAAAGGTACGGGTGTTCTTGTTTTTCTCCCCTTTTAAATGTGGAAACATGTGATATTATTGATTTCGATTTGATCGGCTATATGATATCAAACCCGAACTAATGAAAGCTATTAATAAAATTTCCTTTTTAATCATAAGGCTCCAAGAAGATATTTTGTTGAAAGAGTTTTTTTATTATTTTCATTCAACTCATTTATAAGGCTCCAACAAGATATTTTGTAGAACTATTATTAGCCAAGAGATCATAAGCTCTTATATTTTCCCTTTCACAGTTATAAACTATTCTTAAAATATTTTATAAAGTAATTATTTTCTTATTTTTTTACCACCGTTCTAACTTGGTCAAACCATATAGTTTATGGATCAGTGGTAACTTGAATTATAGCTTTACTCATTTATTTAATTATATTCATACAACGTACCTAAAATCATTTAAAATAAGTTGATCCAAAGAAATGTGTATTCCTTAATATATATGTATAGAGGGGTTACATAGAAGGGGAGGGTTCCAGGTCATAAGAGGTGGATCAGTTGTCTATGTCATGAACTCATCATATATTATTAATAAAATAATTAATTAATAATTGTAAGGTTGAGTTGGACTCTATATAAATTAAAGGAGGCACATTATCGCAATGACTCATTCGCCCTCTGCTAAAATAATGGAGCTTCTTTCGTAATGTTTTAGCTTTGTTATATGTGGAAGTTGTTTTCTCCCACTTTTTCAAATCCCATGTTTTGATATTTTAATCCATTAAAACTTTTTAAATTGGTTAGCTTCATTAGTCGGACTCATTGGTTAGGCTTTTATATATATATATATATATATATAAAGATTTTAGCTACATGAAAAAATGAGGATGAATTGAATATGCGTGTATTATTTATTTTTTTTTATGCAATCAAGATACCTCAGCTAACACCTAACAAAACATTACACCCATAACAATCGTGACATATATAACAATGCCCGTAGATCCTCCGAAGGCTAATATATATCCTAGTACCCCTGTTGTCCTTCTAGGCCTGACTTTGTTAAGTAATCCATTGCATCGTTACACGAACAAGGCACATAGTGATCTTAGTGATCCAATCTCCTTCCAATAGCACTCTCACTTCCGTAAGAAGATCAGCATCCCTGTGGTTTGAGCCATGTTCATGCATTATCAAGTTAAGACAATTTGTAGAATCTGTTTCAACCCAAACTTTCCTAAATCCCCCAACCCATGCCATCTTGAGAGCAAGGAGACAAGTCCAAATTTCCGCAAATAGTTCATCTCCCTCCCCAATGTGATATGTGAAACCCTTAAGAAACTTTCTTGTGGAGTCATGAAATAGACCCCTACAGCACTCTTAATATTAACAGCAAAGAACGCACCGTCAACATTAACATTCACCTAGCCCTCCTCTGGTGGACGCCATGACTACCGATTGGGTGTTAGGGTAGTCCCTTGAATTCTCATCCCCACTAGACTGTCATTTGTAAGTGTTATGCTTTCCACCATTGCTCTTGTACTTGAGATGAGGTTATCATGTGAGATCCACTTCTTCTCAAAAACAAATAAGTTCCTTCGCTGCCACATCCACCAATATAAGATCATGAACCTAGTAGCCCACCTCCTACCTTCTTCTGTCTTGCCCTCTAAATTGCTCCACACCCAGTCTAAAAGGCTTAGGTTATTAAACATGCTTCACCTCAACGGGGGCATTACTTTCCTCCATATAGCTTTCAAATAAGTGCAATCTCAAAACACATGGATAGTATCTCCGGACACGGACCTGCACAAGGGGCAGCTTGTGTCTATAGTCAATCCCCTTCGCCCTCGGCTAGCATTTGTGAGCAAGCATTGCCTAGCTGCTAACCATAACAAGGTCTTGCACCGAAGTGGTGCTTTAACTTTCCACAAACCTCCCCAGTCCTTTTCCTGTTTATGCTCGTTACCAGTCAAAGCTTGATATGTAGATTTCACAGTAAAAGCCCTATATATGTTTCTCCCACTTGCATTTGACCAAGTTTACATGCCTATCGATATCAATCCCAAGTTTACATGCCTATCGATATCAATCCCTCCAAGCAATGACTCCCAAGTTTTCTTAATTCCTGTCCACACATTCGAACCAGGACATTTCACATCAATCCAAGGGAGTAGATCTTCCCCACATTTATACTTATCCCGAACTAATTTCACCCAAAAAGCCTCCCTGTGTGTGACATGCCGCTATCCCAACTTCATAAAGAGCGATTGCACCTGGAATCTTGCATGCCTCAACCCTAGACCACCCCGCTTTCTTTCCTTACACATCTCATCCCATGCTACTAAATGCGTCTTCCGACTTTGCATTGTACTAACCCAAAGGAAGGAACGATTATGCTTGTCTAACTCGTTGCAAACATTACTAGGAAAGTGAGAGGTTTGCAAACATTACTAGTCGCTCATCCAAATAAAGAGAATGAAGTGGCCTTCCACTGGGACAATCTGTCCTTAACTTTATCAACCACTACCTGAAAGGACTCCTTCCCAACCTTCTTATGGTGAAATTGCACCCCCAAATACTTCCCAAGATCCAATGTTTGAGTAAACTCAAGTATATTGCTCAGCTCTGTACGCCTTACATGATTAACATTCTTGGAGAAATAAATTTTAGTCTTAGAAGAATTGACCTTGAGTCCTAAGCATTCACAAAAGTCAACCAAACACTTCTTACCATCTCCACTGGTTAAAGAGATGCTTCCGTAAATAGAATGATATCATCTGCAAAGAACAGGTAGGATACTGGTGGCCAATTCTTTATGTGATCCTAATAGGTTTCCATAGTTGTCCTTCCATCCTTGCTTGAATCATATGCACTAGTTTCTCGATACAAATCACAAACAAGTAGGGCGACATAGAATCTCCCTGACGGATTCCTCACAACGAATCAAAGCAGTCTACCTTACTCCCATTCCATAACAGCTGTAAATTTGCAGTGCTAATACATTGCTTCACCAGCTGGATAAGATTCAAAAGAAGATCCAACTCGAGTAAACACTTAAGAAGAAACTTGCAATTCACCTGATCATAAGCCTTCTCTAGATCAATTTTAATAGCCATATACCCTTTCTTCCCTCCTATTGTTAGCATAGAGTGGATCACCTCTTGAGCTATGATGATATTATCTGAGCTAATAAGTCGTCCTGGCACAAAATTGCACTGATTTGGAGAAATAACATGAGACGTGAAGCATTTCATTCTCTTAGCCACAACCTTAGTAATCAATTTATATATGACATTGTATAAACTAATTGGCCTAAGATCCCTAAAAGCCTTTGGATGATGCTTCTTGGGAATTAAGACAATGAGAGTCTCATATATGACATTGCATGTGTTTAGCTTTGGATGTATTTAATTGGGGAATTGCGTTTATTGTGAGTGATACGACGTCGTAACGTTCAGCTGAAGAATAATGGCATTCAATGAGGCCACACACTCCGATGCCTGAGAATTTGAACTATCTTCTATCTGGTTAGTACTTGGAATTAATTATCAAATCCTCGAGATCTAATTCCCAAATTTTAACGTGGTTCAAACTATTTTTTTATCTTGCAAAAATAATCAGTTTTTTATGAAAAAGGACTGAAGGCAAAAAATAATAATAATAAAAGTAAATATTCTAGACACTTTAGTTCATTTCATAAATAATTTGTCGCCATTTTTTTTTTTAATTTTTAATGCATCTATGAGATATTTAGCTAACAAATCCAATCTGGGTATGTGGTGAATCAAGGGGTAAATTAAACAATATAATGGAGAAATTGCAGATACGACCTTCATGCTGGCAAACAAATGAACATAATCTTCAGCAGCCCTTACGCTAACAGGAGCAGAATAGCAATATTGATGCTAAGAAGTCTTCATCGATCTTCTAACCCTCTGCAAATTAAAAAGAAAGCAGATGGAAGAACACTCTGAAAAGTCAAGCTCTACACAACCTTGATGTGTTGTGTGCTAGACAAAAACTATCTCTATAACCCTGTTAGCAAAACTCCTTGTTCTAGAGCCTCAAGTCTGATACAGTACTTGAAGACTAGGCCACATTTTCATAATAAAAACAAAAAATTTCTGTTTTTTTTTTTTTAAAAAAAAAGAAAGAATCCGGAAATTTCCAATTTGAATCATCAAATTCACTGGCATGAGGTCTTGTTGACAATGACGCAATCGCTGATGAAGAGGCCTTTCATAACTTACACCTGTGGGTATCTAAGTTTATAACACATGCTTCTCACGAAATATTAATCAGAAGAAATTAAGAACAATTAATCATTCTAACCAGATTCATTATTATTTAAACTAATAAAAAATAACATGAGTTCCTGTACTGTTCAACCGGCAGTTTCAGAAACAGATCCACCAGGGACAAGTTCCACATTCAAGCATCAAATTCAGTGACATGAATAAAGAAGATACACGTGTTCGTTTCATCCCATGTAACTGTTCCTCACTATATTAGTATGACACCTACGACGTGCCTGGCTCATCTGGAAGAAACCATGCATGAGATCTACTAGCTTACGTGTCCGCTTCATCAGCTTCATGGCTGTCACTTGCTCAAACAATTATTTATTTGCCTCCTTTTTGAGATCATCGAGACATTTTAAAAACAATTTTTACTATGATTGATTAAATAGTCGTTGATTCAAAATAGTAACTAATGGGGTGAATATGAACTTCAGTGCTTCTATTGATTGGATAATCTTCATGTTATTATTAGTGATTATATATTCTGGTTATTTAAATATCAAAGTACTATAATATTTTTTTCTTATTTTTCTACACTACACCTCCCAATGGATTCGACACTCAAAATACTAACAGTAATTTATTATCATGTGATCGCATACGTTTAAGGGACCAAATCTATATTATTTATTTTAGATTTCTTTTATATTATCCCTTGTTGATAGTACTATTTGTACGATCAATAATTATAAGGGACAGTCGGACTCTTTATAAAAGGGAAGCACCTTAGCGCAAAAAATGATAGATTCACCGTCTAGCTACTTGTTCACTTCATTACTCTAAAATTGAGCTTTTTCGTGTTGCTGTTTTAGCTTTGTTATGTGTAAGTTGTTGTTTAATTTTTTCCTTTCCAAATTCCATGCTTCTATATTTATGTAAACTTTTCTAAATTGTGATTCGTGAGGTAATATGTTACACTTCTTTTTTCATCATCAAAATTAAACTAACCTCAAATGGCATTGATTAGCTTTTCTTTTATGGTTTTTTTTTTTTTAAAATATCAACGATATAAAAATTCTTAAATAATGTTTAATACAAAATATCCATATGCCAACTTCTTTGAAGATGACCTTCATGTAGGCAAACAAATGAACATAAAATTCAACAGTTCTTGCTCTTCTCAACCTACTGGCGCTGCTGGTTTATGGAAGAGAAACAAAATCAGAAAAGACTCAAGTAACTTAATTAACCATGGAAGAGATCTACAATGACAAAAAGCTTTTTGGGAGAAGAGAAACCAAGTTTTGTGCTGAATCAGTAGAATCATTACTTGATTTCGTCATTTCAAAAGCTGGGAAATAATAACAAGGAGGCCATCGAAGCATTTACAGGCTCCTTTGTCCCTCACCAAACACAGTACACAATATTGGAGGAAGTGAACAGAGTTTCAAGTGATCGATGATGAAGTGTAATGTGTCACAAACTGAATTCTGATGAGAAGCTTGTATTTAACTTTCATTACGTTAATTCAACACAAGCTTAAACGGTTCCCTTGTAATTGTCTGTTTGGTAAGGAGATTCATATTTGTTCTTATGAATCACATGATGAGTCACATTATTATCACTTACCAATTTTTGTTCGTAAGTCATGCATCTATTATACTCCCCCTGAAATGTTCAAATTCACAATGGGTGTTAGGTCTCTTTAGTAACTTCGGTTTTGTATGTTTCAGAGTATTTGCTTATCTTTTTCTCAATTAAAATAACAAGCTTCTACTTCCCCGTATAATACGGATCATAGTATTTCATAGGTTATTCAAACATATTTTATTTCCTACATGATGCAACTTTTTGCCTTTTAAGAAATATTAATGAATGACTATATATTAAAAATAAAACCTCAACAATGGTAAACAACAATATCCTCCCATCAATTCAGAGTACATATTACAAAGAAAATCTCAATAATGTTGAACAACAATGTCTTCTAATCGATTAATATTCTTAAATATCTCTATATACATAACATTCTTTGTTCTTGTTGCCAAAACCATTATCATCGACAACAATCTTTAAAGAGAAATTTCAGTTAATGGGATATCCAAACCCTACTATCTGTATTCGGCTCTTTAAGACATTGAATTAGGAACAAAAATTATCCTGATTTTGGGTATCAATCCGGGTGTGCTCCTAAAGCTGAAATTTTCAATTTGTTAGACTCCCTTATATTATTGGACTAAAAAGTATATTGATGCAAAAAATGACAAACATATAAAGGGAAATTCCATAAAGGATGATTTTCGACCTATTCAAACACTTAAACAACACTTCAAAACAACTATGAGAAAAATAAAGCCAAGGCTCTAAGTTGGTATAGATTCATTGTTGAACTTTTCATCACGACATCATTGTAATGTATCAAATTTCTATTCTTTCAACATCTAAAAATACCTATGTGAGGTCGCAAAACTCATAAGAATGCCATTTGAATCTTAAGTTTACATGTGGGATTCATCAATATAGTTGGGGTTATTTCATGGATACTGAAGAAAAGGTGAATTTACAAAACTGCAATAAGAACAATTTGCTGGAAGTTTTCAATCTTAAAACGCCACTTCCTTTGGTTCAAATAAAATCAAATAAAACTTTACTTCTCCCTTCATACATCCTGCACTGCATCAGCCTTGGAATCCTCATCAAGTATTGAGAAGTATAACATCCACTTGCATCAAGGGGAAAAAAAAATAACAAAGCAGCTTCTACTCGAAGAAGGAATAAAAAAATGACAAACATATCATGACCGTATGCAACTTCTCAAAATATAGAATCAAGAAGACAAGGAAATTGCTCGAAAATAGGTATAATCTTATATGAACTTGCATCCAAGAACTTTTTAAATGCTTGAACTCATTCAGCATGATTACATACATTGAGTATATGGATAGATATAATATGGTACCCTTTCAAAAATTGAATGCATTGCTAATCCTCAAAAAGTAGACCAATTATATCATAGACAAAATAAAAAGAAAATTCAGAGGGGGTGATTGGCAAAAATATAAATTGATTGCAACACTATTTATTATGCTAACATAAGCCATTGCAGTGATTTTCACATCTCAAAGAAATGAGAGGAGTTTTGTAAGGTGAATTCAAGCATAATGCTGTCTCGACTAAAAATATGGAAACAACGTAAAAATTCATGAACAGTACCAATAATGTTCCCTGAGGTTTAATTAGATAAGTGCGATCATATTACAAAAGCATAATCTCTGATGTGTTAGTAATAAGAAAGCAGACATGTTTTAATTTTACGAGAGTTTCAAAAAGGATACAATACCTTTGGAAAGAACCTCCCCCTGTTACATTATGCAACTTTATCTAGCTATGCTTTTCTTCATAATCTCATAAATACATTGCTTGACATCACTTCAGCTAGCACTACTTTCTTTCAACTCGGCGTTTTAAAGCTCAAAAACAGGGGGCGGTGGGACTTCTCTTGTTATTAAAATTATGCAGGATCTCGGAAGCAAGAAAAGGAAAAAATGAAGGAGTAATTAATGTGCAAATTTGAACTCAATAGTACACTTCAAATAAATCATAGGTGAGATTGAACTCGGTCAAGCAAATAAAGACCATGTATCCACTGAGAACCGATGCAACTGAAATGCAGAATTAACGGGCTACGCAAGCACTCAGGATTTCCCAATGGAAATTCTTGAGCTAATCATTAGGATCAAAATATACGGATAATGCTGAATTTATTACTCTGGTGTTAATTATAAGATATATTTACCAAGCTTTGAAAAGATTAAGGATAGTAATTAAATTAATTAATTATATTCATTTTCATAAAATGTCCTTATTTAAAATGTAAAATCACTTCAAGAAAAGATTATTGAATCAATAGTCCCATACGCTTCTACTTTTCTGACCTCACGGCTTCTCCGATTCCGGCACCGTCGACTTCTCCGAGCTTTGACACACTCCGACATCGTAGACTTCTTCGAGCTCTGACACAGTCCAGAGAATATCTGTAAAAAAATCCATGAGGTGTAGGCCTTTTTTTCCCTAATAAAATGTGTTGTGTGAGTGTGTTTATCATCTTATATGTGTGTGCACACATGTTATCTATATATAACATATGTGTATATACACAAACACACATATGTACATAGATATACATAAACACACACACTCATCGTAGACTACTCTAAGCTGTCACAAAAAACAATAGAACTGAGATGTATATAGAATTAATGAATTATAAACATTACTTATTTTATAGAATATATAGGTGCATTATTAAATTATTATTGTACAGATACACACACATATCGTAGACTACTCCGAGCTGTCACAAAAAACAATAGAATTGAGATGTATATGGAATTAATGAATTGTAAACATTACTTAGTTTATAGAATATATAAGTGCATTATTAAATTATCATTATGTTTAATTATTATTAAGAAAGTATCAATAGGGATATTTTAAAAAGAAATTAATAAGAATTAGAAAGTTGTCATATAATTAGAACCAAGATGAACTCTCAAATATTATTATATAATTAGAATCGGAGGGTAACTAAGACCACAATTCGAGGACTTAAAGCAAAAACAATTTTCCAAAGTCAATGCAAATGTGAAAATCGAATATCATACGAATCCAGAGACAAGTTCGACGAAATAAGAGGATGTTCCAAACCAAACAAGGAGAAAAAGTTAAAACTCACGTATAGGCGGACTTTTTGGTAGGTACGGGACTCCGACCCATACCCCGATCATCACACGCGCAAACCTCGATACCGCCAGCACTCTCATTGTCATCTCTGCATCCATGGTCAGCTGAACTCCAATCAACGTCACTGGAACCATCTTCATTGGGCAAGACAGTTCCCGTCAGCCCCTTGATTCGAGGTCCCCAAGAGTCATGCATCCCGGCCAATCCTGAAAATTGATCTCCATAAATTCACAGAAGGGGAAAAGGCAAAAAGAGAAAACTCAAATCCAAACTGGGGAAAAAAAAAAGGAAAAAAGAAACGACTAATGAAGAACCTATGATGAGGAGGACTTTAGTAGGTCCATGACCGTAAGTTCGGTAAAATATCTTAATCTCGTTGTTAAGGTGGGCGTCGTCGGTGGCTTGATTCGTTCCGACGTCGCAGTACGGCATCGGTGGGTGCAGCGAGAGAGAATTCAATTCAGAATCGAATAGAATAAGAGATAAGAGAGGAAGAGAGAGTGAGGAGGCGTTTGTTTAATGGATTAACGGTAGCAAAATAACCATATATTGAGAAGCTCCCTCCGAGTTTAGACATCTGTTTAGCAATCCCTACGAAACCATCGGCGGCCAGCATCAACCTCTAATCCTCTATAATCCATTGAAGAGCTCCATTAATACACGCGTTTTGTCAGCAACAAATGGCAAACCAAACAGCCTAAACACACAAGCAGGGGCGGAGCTTTTAAGGGACCATGCCCCCCTCCCCCTCCCCCCCGGGAAAAAAAAATTGTGAGGAAAAGGGCGTCCGGAGACATTACCAGCCGGAGTAGTATTATATTGGCGGTGACATTGAAGAATCCAGTGGTGGTACCAAGCCCAGCCAACCTCGATCTAACCAACTCTTTTAGAAAATATCTTTTAGGATTTATGAGATAAATTGTGACAGCAATTTATGAGAGGAAGTTCTATCTCATCTAACCAACGTAAAATAACTTTTTAAAAAACTACCAAACGGGTACAAGAGCGGTATGTTTTTGAAACCATGATCTCGAGTCATCGGCCTAGAAGAGATGAACAAGCACGGAGAATGGTGTCCTTTTCTTTTCTTTTTTGTAAGAGGTCAAAAAAGCCCACATGCTTGCCTTGACTTATGGGTCCCGTGCACGGAGCCTGATGACTTATCTAGGGTAAGAAGAAGTGGCTTACGAACAGTGAATTGTGCCTCAACCCACACATAAATTATTTAGGAGATTGGCTTGGGTGATGAGTTTTGATTGCCTTTATGTATCAACTAACTCGCAATTCCACTTCATCTTTTTATAAAGTATTTGTTTATTTTTAAACCATATTAATTATTTTTTTTATTTATACCTATGATTAAAAAATGTAGTAAGTGAGAGTAATAATTAATATAATATTAAAATTTAATATAATTAGTAGGGATAATATTAAAAGTTACTTAAATTAAACGGCAACTTTATTAAATTTAACTGTTTTTATTGATTTGCAAACAATTGTTAATTGGTGTCTTATGATAAGGATTAAAAGAAAATGCGCTAACTAACAATTGTATTGGGTTTTTTTTATAAAGCATTTGATTTTTTTTCATAGCGTATTAATTTTTTTTTATGTATACCCATAATTAATAAAACTAATAGGTGAGAGTAATAATTAATATAATATTAGAATTTAGTGCAATTAAAAGATTAATATTAAAAATTATTTATTATAAAGCACCAACTAACAATTTTTCACAAACCAACAAAAATAGTTAAAGTCAATAAAGCCTATAATTTTTAAGTAACTTCCAATATTACTTCTACTAATTACACTAAATTATAATATTTGTTGTAAATATTCCAATATTAGTGTGAATGTCCACAACCTTTTTTCAAGAAGAGTCTTTTGGGATTTCTACACTTAAAGCAATGTAACATATAACATGAATGGTTTAGTGGGAGTTTCATATAACTTACAAAACTCCATAACATACCATTATGTAGATTTACTCTTTTGTGTAACTCTTGTAATGGTTCATTGCCTATATATAGTAGGCATGCATCAAAGGTTGAAGGAGTACAATACAAAGAAGAATCAATCTCTCCTTGCTCTCCATTTTCCCTTGCATTTCTTCATCTTCCTCATCTTAATCTCTCTTGTGTTTTACTTAGTTTCATAACACGTTATCAGCACGATTGCTATAACGAAGGTATAATTTCTTTAACGATTTCATCTACTTTCTCTAATGATTTTATTATATGTTTATTTATATATCTGGGATAATCTAAACCACTATATGGAAATTAAAATTACCGATTGTTTTTATACATCGGGTTCCATGGTTAAGATTGGAGATTATTTACTATTTTATATAGTATTTTTACTAGTTATCATTATTCATCCATCAATTTTATTCATGCACAGTAATTGTATAGTAATTTACAATTGTTTTACTATTTATATTATTGCATAGTGCTTTACTTTTGCACAATATATGTTACTAACTTTAACATAACATAACATTTTACTTTTATTGTTATATTATTGTTACTAACATAACATTTATATTATTGTTACTAACATAACATTTAAATTAAGCATTTATTTTTATGTTACTAACATAACATTTTATCTTTATGTTACTAACATAACATTTTACTTTTAGTGTTGCTAACATAACATTTTACTTTTATTGTTATGTTATTGTTGCTAACTTTTAATGTTATGTTATTTTATATTTCATGCAATCTCTTTTATGTTATTAATATTATTATGGCCAGAAGCCATACACCTCTGTTTTCCTATTCTAAAATTATTATATGACCAGAAGTCCTATCATTTTAGTTTCTTAATTTTATGGCTAGAAGCCACATAAATTTAATTTCTCGTTATGAGAACTATATGGCTCGAAGCCATAAAGTTTTAATCCTTATTATTATACTTTACTTATTGTGTTTCTAAATTTCATCTTATTATCATTAGTATTTCTATGTTAATAATTCTTGTTTATTTTTTTTTAATTAGTCTGAGCCATGACAAACACAACAAACCTTGCAAAACTTGAATTTGTGGCTCTTGATATTACCGGAAAGAATTATTTATCTTGGATGCTGGATGCGGAAATCCATCTGAATGCCCATGGTCTGGAAGACACAATTAAAGAAGGAAATAAAGCATCTAATCAAGATAAAGCCAAAGCCATGATTTTCCTTCGCCACCATTTACATGAAAGTTTAAAAATTGAATATTTGACAGTGAAAGACCCACTGGTTCTTTGGAAGAATATAAAAGAAAGGTATGATCACCAGAAGATGGTCATCCTCCCAAAAGCTCGTTATTGCTGGATGCATTTGCGTTTACAAGATTTTAAAACTGTGAGCGAGTATAACTCGGCCATGTTCAGAATTACTTCTCAATTAAAGTTATGTGGAGAAAAGATTACTGATGAAGATATGTTAGAGAGAACATTCTCCACATTTCATGCCTCCAATTTGCTCCTGCAGCAGCAATATCGTGAAAAAGGTTTCAAGAAATACGCTGAATTAATTTCTTGTCTCCTTGTAGCTGAACAAAACAATGAGCTTTTATTGAGAAATCATGAATCCCGTCCAACAAGTTCAACTCCATTCCCAGAAGTGAATGTAGTAAGTAATGGATATTTTAGTGGCCGAGGACGTGGACGTAAAGGTGGCTACAACCGTGGCCGTGGCCGTGGCCGTGGTGGATCAAATTCTCACCCTAAAAGGGGGAAGATTGAAAAGAACCCTAGGAGGGAAACTAGTGAGAATAAGAAGCATTCTGAAAATGTATGTTATCATTGTGGTGGTAAAGGTCATTGGTCTCGTACCTGTCGTACGCCAAGACACTTGGTTGAACTTTATCAAGAATCACTTAAAAGTAATGGTAAAAGGTCAAAGATTGAAGTAAATCATGTTGAGAACTCCAAGTTTGAGGATGTTGATTTTACTCATTTGAATATTGATAAGGTTGAGAATTCTGAGTTTAAAGATGTTGATTCTACCCATTTGGATGTTGCTGATTTCTTAGTATAAATTATCTTTTCCTATTTGGAACTGTTTGGTTTTAGTATGTTTAAACTGTCTTCTATCATATGTATTTCTTTTAATTATGTTTTTATTTATTTTCATGTATCCTTTAATGAAGAATGAATCTTATTAGCATCAATCCTGAAGATCTGTGTCTCGTTGATAGCGCAACAACCCACACTATACTAAAAAATGATAAATATTTTTCTTCCTTGGTAATGCGAGAAGCCAATGTCCAGACTATATCTGGTAATATAAATTTGATTGAAGGCTCCGGAAGAGCTAATATTTTGTTACCTGAAGGAACAAAATTATGTATTGATAATGCATTTTATTCTACCAAATCTAAGAGAAACTTGTTGAGTTTCAAAGATATCCGCAGAAATGGATATCATATAGAAACAACAACTAAAAATGATCAGGAATGTCTTGCTATCACAAATATTGTTTCTGGTAGAAAATGCATGTTAGAAAGTTTTCCTGCTTTCTCTTCTGGTTTGTATTATACATTTATAAGCACAATTGAAACACATGCTATTGTAGACCAGAAGTTTACTAATATAAATCAAAAGTTTACCAATACAAACCAGCAGTTTGCCAATGTAAACCAGAAGTTTACTAATGAATTTAATGTTTGGCATGACCGGTTAGGCCATCCCGGGTCAATCATGATGCGACAAATAATTGAGAATTCATGTGGACATACCCTGAAGTGTAAACAAATACCACAATCTCATGATTTCTCATGTGATGCATGTTCCAAGGGAAAGTTAATAATTCGGCCCTCACCAAACAAAGTAGAAAGTGAATCTCTCACATTTCTAGAACGGATACAGGGAGATATTTGTGGGCCAATACACCCACCATGCGGACCATTTAGGTACTATATGGTTTTAATTGATGCATCAACTAAATGGTCGCATGTTTGCTTATTATCTTCCCGCAACCTGGCGTTTGCGAGATTACTTGCTCAATTGATTAGATTGAGAGCACATTACCCTGATTATCCTATCAAGAAAATACGTCTTGATAATGCTGGTGAATTCACTTCACAAGCTTTTAATGAATATTGTATGTCCCTTGGAATAGATGTTGAACATCCTGTAGCTCATGTTCATACGCAAAATGGACTCGCGGAATCATTGATTAAACGATTGCAACTTATTGCAAGACCTTTACTTATGAGGTCTAATCTCCCAATTTCTGCTTGGGGCCATGCCATTTTGCATGCAGCAATGTTAATTCGCATCAGGCCAACTAGTTACCTAAAAGTTTCCCCCATACAAATGGTTTTTGGTCAAGAACCTAATATTTCCCATATACGAATTTTTGGATGTGCAGTATATGTGCCAGTAGCACCACCACAACGCACCAAAATGGGTCCTCAAAGAAGGATGGGAATATATGTTGGGTATGAATCTCCTTCAATCATTAAATATGTAGAACCATCTACAGGAGATTTATTTACTGCAAGATTTGCAGATTGTCATTTTGATGAATCAACTTTCCCAACATTAGGGGGAGAAAATAAGCAGTTGGGTAAAGAGATTAGTTGGAATGAATTATCATTGGCTCATTTTGATTCTCGTACAAAACAATGTGAACTGGAAGTTCAAAAGATAATTCATTTGCAAAATTTAGCTAATCGAATGCCAGAAGCATTTACTGACCCAAAGAAAGTGACAAAGTCACATGTTCCAGCTGCTAATGCTCCTATTCGAATTGATGTCCCTGAAGGGCAACCTATTATAAATGAATCTAAAGCACGCCTAAAGCGTGGCAGGCCCATCGGTTCCAAAGATAAAAATCCTCGAATGAGAAAAGGAGCTAAAAATATAGATGGTCAAGTCGAGGATAATCAAGAAAAATTGGTAGCTCCTGAAGAGTCATTACCTCCAGTAAAGATATCTCCAGAAGAGAATGTTATAGTCCCAGAAGAGACCTAGGTACCTGAAATATGTGAAAATAATGAGATCTCAATAAATTATTTTATGAATGGTATCCGATAGGACCGAAATGAAGTCAACATTGACGACATCTTTGCTTATCATATAGCATATGATGTAATGAATGATAATGAGGATCATGAGCCAAAATCCATTAGCGAGTGCCAACAGCGAAAGGATTGGCCCCTATGGAAAGATGCTATTAATGCAGAATTAAATTCATTGGCAAAACGAAAAGTATTTGGACCTGTAGTCCATACACCTAAAGATGTAAAGCCAGTTGGGTACAAATGGGTTTTTGTACGAAAGAGAAATGAAAAGGGTGAAATCACAAGATATAAGGCACGTCTTGTAGCCCAAGGCTTTACACAAAGACCTGGCATTGATTTTGAAGAAACGTACTCACCGGTAGTGGATGCAACTACTTTTCGTTATTTAATTAGCTTAGCAGTAAATGAAGGACTTGATTTGCGTTTAATGGATGTCGTGACTGCCTATTTGTATGGCTCACTTGACAATGATATTTATATGAAAGTCCCTGAAGGACTCAAGGTGCCAGAAGCATCTAATTCGAATTCTCGAGAACAATACTCGATAAAGTTAAATAAGTCTTTGTATGGCTTGAAGCAATCAGGGCACATGTGGTATAATTGTCTCAAGGAATATTTGTTGAAAGAAGGGTACAAAAATGACCCAATATGCCTATGCATTTTTATGAAAAGATCTAGAAACGAATTTGCTATAATTGCTGTTTATGTTGATGATATCAAACATCATTGGAACTCCTGAAGAGCTTCAAAAGGCAATTAGTTGTTTGAAAAAAGAATTTGAAATGAAAGACTTGGGCAGAACAAAATTTTGTCTTGGACTACAGATTGAGCACCTAAAGAATGGGATCTTTGTATATCAAGAAACTTATACAAAGAAGATCTTAGAGCGATTTTATATGGATAAGTCGCATCCATTATGTACCCCAATGATTGTAAGATCTTTGCAAGTTGATAAAGACCCATTCCGACCTCAAATAATTACTGAAGAAGGTGAGGAAGAACTACTTGGTCCAGAAGTACCATATCTTAGTGCTATTGGAGCACTAATGTATCTTGCTCAACACACACGTCCTGATATATCATTTGCTGTTAATTTATTAGCAAGATATAGTTCTGCACCAACACGGAGGCATTGGAATGGAGTAAAACACATTTTTCGTTACCTCAGAGGCACCATGGACATGGGGTTATACTACTCAAATGTATCCAAGCATGAACTGATTGGTTATGCAGACGCTGGATTTTTGTCTGACCCACACGATGGTAAATCACAAACAGGCTATCTGTTTACATGTGGAGGTGCAGCTATTTCATGGCGATCTATGAAACAGACTATATCAGCCACATCATCTAACCATGCAGAAATTCTAGCAATGCATGAAGCAAGTCGAGAATGTGTGTGGTTAAGGTCAGTATTACATCATATACGAACAACTTGTCATTTATCTTCAGAAAAAATGGTCCCAACAGTTCTATATGAGGATAATGCTGCATGTATTGCCCAACTTAAAGAAGGATATATCAAGGGCGACAGAACGAAGCATATTTCGCCAAAATTCTTCTTCACTCGTGATCTTCAAAAGGATGGTGAAATAGATATCCAGCAAATCAGTTCAAGTAAAAATCTAGCAGATTTATTCACCAAGTCGCTTCCAGGAGCAATCTTTGAAAGACTCGTCCATGGTATTGGTCTTCGGAGACTCAAAGATCTCAACTGATGTTGTCAAGAAGGGGAGTCGATACACGCTGTACTCTTTTTCCCTTATCTAGGTTTTATCCCACTGGGTTTTTCTAGAAAGGTTTTTAATGAGGCAGCATTGGACAGTGTATCAATGGATGTTGTACTCTTTTCTTTGGCTAGGTTTTTATCCCACTGGGTTTTTCCTAGTTAAAGTTTTTAATGAGGCACATTCATAATGGACATTCAAGGGGGAGTGTTGTAAATATTCCAATATTAGTGTGAATGTCCACAACCTTTTTTCAAGAAGAGTCTTTTGGGATTTCTACACTTAAAGCAATGTAACATATAACATGAATGGTTTAGTGGGAGTTTCATATAACTTACAAAACTCCATAACATACCATTATGTAGATTTACTCTTTTGTGTAACTCTTGTAATGGTTCATTGCCTATATATAGTAGGCATGCATCAAAGGTTGAAGGAGTACAATACAAAGAAGAATCAATCTCTCCTTGCTCTCCATTTTCTCTTGCATTTCTTCATCTTCCTCATCTTAATCTCTCTTGTGTTTTACTTAGTTTCATAACAATATTATATTAATTATTATTTTTACCCACTATACTTATTTAATAAAGGGATACATAAAAAAAATATTTAATATTTTTTAAAAATAAATAAATAATTTATTAAAAATATCAAATAAACTTATTAATTGATAAGTTGAAGAAGTATATTTATATTGATATTTATGATATTTATGATTGATTGATATTGATGGCGCACGAGAGAAAAGATAATGCTCAGAATATATAAATGAAATAATAAATTCAATCTCGTAATTCTCTGCACCCTTATGCACGTGATTTTGTCTCCCAGAGCCGCCCTTATCCTTATCTTCATCTATTGTCGTATAAAATATCTCCGGCAGCGAATTCATCCGTACCGTCTGATCTTTCCCTTTTTTTCTTCACCGTCCACCTGTCTCATCTCACGATGTCATTTTATGCCACGTCTCTGACAATATAGCCAATTTCTTGCCGGACCTCAGGTTCGTCATTCCGAAGCTGATAGGTAGTCCCCTTCCCCTTTGTCCATTTAAATTGGATCTGATCATTCAGCCTCTCGGATCTTGCAAGGAAACTCTCACATAACTGTGAAGTGGAAGCTCTACTAGTCTGTTCTGAATCGGTAAGTGTAGATTCATCTTCACTTTCTGTGTTTCGGGTTATGGCTTTTTCTTGAAGTTTTGTGTAATTTCTCGCTGTCATTTGTCAAATTTGAATTTGTGTTAATCGCGATCGTCATGATCTCTTGCAATTTCAATGGCTGGATCATCGTTTTTGTGTTTATAGCGTGAGTTTTTTTTTTTTTTTTGGGAAGGTTTGCGCTCGTGATATACCACAATATTGATTCAGAATGAGAACGAAGTCACGTGTAGCCTTGTAATTGTTCATGAGATTAGTAGTTCTTTGATGATCTATCATTGATCTGCTGGTTGGCGATTTTTCTTGGCTCGAAATTGGAGTTCTCACGATCGAAGTTGAAGAAAAGAACCAACAAGAAAAACATAAATAGACTTCTCTTACTGTTTTGCATTGACTTTCGTTAATATTCTAAATCATGCTCTGATCTACATCTGGTTTTGATTTCTCTGCCCGATTGGATGTTTAGATTATGATTATGGGTTGATCTTCTTTCTTTCGCTTTTCTCCGACGGATGAACTCTGGCGCGTGTCGGTTTAAGACAATAGTGTATTTCTACTGAGTAAACACTGGATCTCGTATACTTTGTCTGAGTTGTCTTTCGTGAGCTATAATTTTATTCCGATCATTTGATGAATAAGTGACTAAAGTTCATCTGCTGAAATTTTGTCTTCTGTATTAATCTAACATTTTGGATAGTGATCTTCAATAATCAGAATCGGGGACAAGTTGGGATGGCTTTAATCTCTGGAAGAAGTTCTGGTTTGAACCCAAATGCTCCTCTCTTCATTCCCGCTGCTCTTCATCAGGTGGAGGATTTTTCACCTAAATGGTGGGATCTGGTGAAAAATTCCACATGGTTTCGTGACTACTGGCTAAACCAGCACAAGGACGAGTATGTTGGAGAATCTGCTAATGACACAACAGTTGACAAGTTGGAGTATATTCTGCCAGAGATGTTTGATCTGGGATTTGAAGAAGACGTCCAAGATTTAGAAAATGAGTTTGATCAGTTTGTGATGTTCTGTGAAGCCAAAGATTCTCCAGCTTGGACTGATCCTAAAGCTGGAACGAGGCCTCTTAACGGTAAGCATTGATGATAGTTTTTGGCCTTGAGGTTGCATACGTTAAAATGACGATTAAGAAGGCGATTTTGATTCAGTTTTAACTAGGACTGAGCTTCTATAATATAGAATTATGTGATTGAGAAAACTATAAAGAAGTTAGAAGGATTCAATGAGAGGAAACATATATGTATTTCCCCTCTTGTGCATGAACAGCTACTACATAAATTAGGAGAATAAACATTGACTACCAGTCTGACTTTTGAGCTTAAGACTCATTCATTACCGGGCCAATAAAGTGGTACTCCCTCTGGTCTTTAAGACATATTTGAGAGTTAATTTTGGTCTTAAATGGGTCAATATTTTTCTAATTTGCCCCTATTAATACTCCGTCAACAATAATTAAGAAAAAGAAGAGAGGAGGAGATAATTAAAATAGATGATTAGGGTATTTTAGAATATATATGTTAACTTAATGAATTTCTTTAATCTAATCAAATGAGGTAAATACGTCATATATTAAGGATATGAACAAGTAGCATTCTAATTTCAGACTAATTACCTCGACTGGATGGATTTTGGCACTTTCCTGTGATCCTGCTTCCTTCAATTTATGGTTTTTAGTTTTTACTTGAGACGATTATATTCCTTACATTCTCTGTTTCTGTTTCTGTTCCTGACTCGGGCATGAATGTGGATACAAAAGCTATTCTGAAGGATCTGACGACACCAAAATCACCAAAGAGTCCCAAGTCCACAGTTAGGTTTGCAAAGCACCTTGATAAACCCCCACAGCATGTCAACTTGAAATGTGCTCCTCGTCAAATTCACCAGCCTCGTTGAAGGAAAACTTTCAAGAGCTTAGTAGTTGCTTGTTAGAATTGCTAGCTGCTGACAAAGAATATGGGTTCTTTTTAGAAGTAACTTTTTTTGTAAATAGTGCAGTTCAGGGTCGTTGTATTCCTAGTTCCTACATGTCAGATGTTTTATATATCTGATCTAGTCCTCGTACTCCAGGTAAAAACTAAAGCATGACCTTTCAAAAATCTTGTACTGTTACTGGTTGGTTATTCTTGAATATCAGAATGAGCCTTTCAAGCTTTATGATTTGAGAATCGTTTTTTGTGCTCTTAATCCAGAGTATATATGACCAAGCCGAGGCATTCGTTTCCCTGGATGTGATATTAATATGTGCTGCAACTTTAAAAAGTATTCTGAGAATTTGATGATGATATATCCCAAGTAGCTGAGTATTATCCATTATGTTTGGCATTGAAAGTCTGAAACCGACCATTTCTTGAACACAGTGAAATTAGATTTGGCACCATTGAATCTCTACGAGATAAGCATATCATTGTATTGTTTATTGCGACATCATCAATATATACCTGTTAAATTGAAATCTCTACTTGAAACTGTGAAATGTCATAATACTTATAAATGATGAATTGTTGAGTTTCAAACAGAGAGTCCATGTGGATCTTAAAATATCACCACTGAAATGTCGTGATTCAGAATGTGCTTATTGGAGCTTCCTTCAAGACTTCAAGTATTAATGGGGAATGACAGACGCTTTTTGCATGTTCAAGTCATCAAAGGGTCGCTTGCTTCAGCATAGATATCACAAAGAAGACATTTCAAGGTTTTTACCAGTTATTAATAGTAGGGATATTTAAGAAATTGTTGTGAAAGGACAAAATTGCAATTTGATTTCTTCAAATAATTATTCTTATTTCTATAACTTGCTAACTCATGCTTTTGAAAGTTATTTTCTTATGTATTTAATGTAAGATATATTTATTTAATTAATTAATTTAATTTAATTAAAGAAGTTTGTAAAACTAGTTAATAGTTAATATAACGTGTTGTTTTTAAAACATCATAATCATCTTTTTTTAATTTTAGTTTTTCATTTCTTCCTTAATTATTGTTGAGTAAATATTAATAGAAGTAAATTAGGAAAAGATTGATAGATACAAAAAACATTTATATTTAATATCAAAATCAACTCTTCAAATATGTATTAAGAATAAGAGGGAATATAAATTTAAAACTTCTTTTTGTTAGTATTTAGGAAAATCCTGCTAGTTTAAGGGGAGTTAGTGTAGAAATGAAAGCCATGCTACTTGTGGTATCTAACCATCTCAGAGATCATGTGTTTAATTGAATAGACCTGTTCATGGATTAACGAGAAAATGGGCAAAAGTTCTATTTACCTTTGTCATTCTATGAGTCTCTTTATAGCATCGCCAACTCATTAAATTTGTTGAAAATGAAACATTTTTTTCAATTCTGTGCATACTTCAAAATATAGAGAAATACTACACTAGACTTCAAGTGTTCTCCTAATTTATTGTAATAGTGATAGTAATCTTAAAAAAGATCATCAACGAACCCACCAAATAACTTATATTATAGACCAAAAATTTCTTCTAAAAATACTCTATATTTAAAACCAGAGGGAATAGTTTTTTTCGTCGGACCAATTAGTTTTGAGAAGCACACTAAATCTTACTCATACATTCATATCATGTCTAGTAGGATCACGAGTGTGAAGTACTTACTCCGATCTTATTTATAAGAGTTCAATTTACACAATTTAAGAAAATGGTTAAAACTGATTAAAATAGTAAGTATGTAGGAAACAAATTAAATGATAAACTTTGAAACCAACAACGGCTAATAAATATTGTGAACTTATATATTTAGTATAGTTTTGGTTTTAAATTAGTAATATATAATTTTTAATATAAGAGCTAGTTGACAAATTTAAGTAGATTAAGAATTTAATTATGTTAATTATCTGTAACAAATATAAATTAATTTTCCCAAAATGTTATATTTTATCATACTGCCTATGAATAAAAACTTCTTAACATGCGGAGTCACTAGGAATATTTTTTTAAAAAAAAAAAGATTACAAATTTTGGAGATAAAGTTAATTAAGGTATTATATTTAATAGTACGAAATATAGTACACAACAAGTTTATAAGAAACGGAGGTAATTGAACGAAGAGAAAAATACACCGACTTCTCTTTAAGTAACTTGAGAACGTGCATGACAATAATATATAATCCTCCCATCTTTTACGTAAGACATATTTGGATATGATCAGATCTTAATTATAAATATAATATATTTATAATCAAAGATAAAAAGGAGAATAAAGGAATTAAAGAAGATGAGTTTTTAAAAAAATATACGGTATAACTAACTTTCTTAATATAATCAAATTAAATAAATATATTTTATATTAAATACCTAAAAAAATAGTTTATACTGTGGTGATAACTCTTTATTGGTTGGCCAAAAAAAAAAAAAGATAATTCTTTATTGAACTTTAGGAAAATTCTAAAAAAATACTAAGTGAATTTGCAAAACCTCCAAAAGTCCGTCGAATTTGTAAAAAGACTTAGAGGTGACAAGGACTTTTGGGGATATCCAAATTCACGTCAAATGACCATTTTGCCCTTAGTTCTAAATAATTTAAAAAAAAAAAAAAGAAAATGCCCCCCCCCGGTGGGCCCCACCGCCGCCGGCCACCACCCCGACGGCGACTGGTGGCCGGTGACCACTGCCGGTCGCCGGCGATGGGGCCCACCGTGGGGGGTATTTTCTTTTGTATCCAATTTCTTGGTAAACACAACACACGGCTGTTCCAATAATCCTGTACGTACAAGTCATGTTTCCATCTACATATATAATATACACATAAAAGAATACTATATAGTCCATGTTATATACTACATTACAAGCAAAGAAAGGAATAGAATCCCTTGTAGCCGACCATTTCACTTTAGAGTCTATACAGTTTCTTAATTTATTAATTGATGTTTGCTAAAACATGAAAGGTGTCAAACTGTTAACACAGGAGCCTTTTGTGGTCCTGTTTACGAAGCAATACTAAAATACTACTAAACAAACCTTTATCCCTACCGGAACCAGTTTCCCTACCTATCTTGGGATGGGTAGGGAGAGCTTGTCTTGATCTGGACCGTCCAGATTTAATCTGGACGGTCCAGATTTGATTTTTTTTACTTTCGATTTTTTGAAAAAAAATTATTTTAATGGGTACAGAATCTAAAATAAAGATAATCTCTTAACTAACATATTTTTTAAAAATGATTTTTTCATTTAAAAATTAACAGTTTAAAAAAAATCAAATCTGGACCGTCCAGATTTGATCTAGACGGTTCAGATGAAGACAAGCTCTCCCTACCTATCCCAAGATGGGTAGGAAAACTGGATCCTATCCCTACCCTCTTTCTTTCCACGAAATTAACTTTAATTTTTTTGGAACAAGAAAACATTGGTCAAGTTTGTTGTGTTGATGTGGTTCATGTGACCTAATCCCTCATATAAACTTATTGCTCTTTATCATATCATATAATGCATTTCAGAAGAAGCTACATCTAATCTTAATTAATTGATCAGATGGAGATAAGTTAAAGTATATGAGTATTCTTTCTGTTCTAAAGGTAATAAATGTGTTTTGCACATGATTCTTAATATAAGATAAGTGAAACGGCTAGAAAGGAAAAAAGTGACATTTAACCATATGAACATAGTCAAATCATATGAGCTGTATGTATTGTGTAGCAAATTAATTAATGCGCGCTTGGAGGCCGACCATTTGGCGGTCTGATTTAATATTCTTTGTTGAAGCACACATCTGTTTAACTCTTCAAAATTATTGTTTTTACGTTCTTGCCATACAAAATCATTTTGAATCACTTTTAAATTCATGATAGTTATAAATTCAGTCGAGTTCACACGTCAAATTTATAATTTTTATGTTTATATCTTACAAAATTATGTTAACTCCCTTGTAAACTCGCACTAACTTTTTCTATTTGATCGTACTCAGTGGCTTTATAAGTGAATTTTATAAATAAAAAAAAATTCTTTGTTGAGTGTGATAAATTATAAATGTTGATGAATTTAATTTCAATTATTTGGATTTAAAATATATTTAAATCAAATTGTTGATGTTTTTATATTTTAATTGTTCAATTATACATTATATATGCCTATTTATAAATAAAAATAAATTCCTCCGAATCTACTGCACAATTTTATGTTACAGTCATGAGTTTGTACAAATTCGTAAGTTTGACAACCTAACACAAATTGCAATTAGTCGATAATAGGATCTATAAATTTTTCAGCCATTTAATCCACAGAGTTTACTGACAAATTTTTTATTAATTATGGTTTAGGTTGGTGATCGTTATTTTATTTTTTAAAAAAACAAAAAATTATGATTGTTAATATTGTTTGACGAAATTGAATTGGTAACCCAAACTTTTATTTGACCTAATTGGATAAGTTCAATCATGCAGATGAAATATACAAAATCAAGTTATGATCTTAGGATATCAACTCATAATTCATAAACACAACAGGGTTACACTCCTGGTTTTTAATATAAGATATATTTGAAAGGTTAATTTTGATCCTAACTTTAAGACATAACTTTTATATTAGTTAATGTTTTCTTAATTTACAGATATTGATGCTCTCACAATCATAATCAAGAAGGAGAGAGCGGAGGGAGGGACTTAAGAAAGCTAACTAGGGTATTTTAGGAAATACATTTCATATTAATTAATTTAAATTTCTTCCAAATTAAATAAATATATCTTATATTAAGAATCAGAAAAAATATATAACTTGACTTCTAGGAAAAGCGCCAATATAAGAATTCTTTTATAAAAATTATAGCCAATTAAAACGCTTTCGAAAAGATTTACCAATATAGTGCGGTTAGACATATCGGCAGTACATACGCAACTAGTGACATTTAGAAGTCTGACGCCACTAGGTAATGGCATCAAACTTCCTCACACCACTAGTGGCATGTTAATTAAAGTTATTATTTACTCTTTTTATTATTTATAATTAATTAGAATTATTAATTATAATTTTAAATGTAATTATTATTATTTTTCAATTGACGCGACACAGCGTCAATACATGCCACCCATCACCCTTTCAATTTTTTCTTGTTTTCTTGAGACCTCTTATCTCGATTGATCCTGTTCCCCCCCCCCCCCGGTTTTTTCGAGACCTATTCTCTCGATTGCTCTAGTTTTTCCTCGTTTTCTCGAGACCTATTATCTCGATTGATCCTGTTTTTCCTTGTTTTCTCGAGACCTATTATCTCGATTGATCCAGTTTTTCCTCGTTTTTCTCAAGACCTATTCTCTCGATTGCTCCATCCGTTGCGATCATTTTTGCTTCCGCTCAGTGAGAGGGTATGGATCATTATTTTCTTGAAGATCAAGCCAAGCTGCTTCGACCTGTTCGACCTGCTGTGCTGATCAACTTGCAGACATATTTACAAAGTCACTTCATCCTACTCGGTTTCATGAACTCAAGTCCAAGTTGGGCATCCAAGACATCCATGCTCCAGCTTGTAAGGGGTGTGACAGGGATTACATAGCAAATTGTATTCTGATTTATTGGAATCCCTGATTTGTAGGGATTAGGAATAATCTTTATTAATAGTCATTATTAGATTTATAGGGAAATCTGATTTGTAGGGATTAGAAATAATCTTTATTAGTAGTCATTATGAGCCATTACTATTGAGACTTTCTTATCTTGTATATATGTAACGTTCCTATATGAATATAGGACACGACATTCATTTTTTCCATTTTACCAAGTCACAAATAGCATGTACTTATTGATAGGGGTAGATCCAGAAATTTATGGGAGGGGGGCACCATTGGCAGGGGTTGCCCCCGAAAATTTTTTTTACAGTAAAGCTTTAAATGCATTAAAAAATAAAATAATATAAAGGGTAAAGTAAGACTAAGTACTATTAGAAATAACAAGGCTAGACACCATATATTTTAATAACAATTACTACTTTAAGTTTTAAATGCTCATATTTCAAGAATTTACAATTATTGATTATCCTAAAGCTGATAAAAGGAGGTACCAAGAGGTTCTCGATAAATTGGACAAATGGCTTGCAGGATGGAAGAGTGAATTACTTTCCCAAGCTGGTCGACTTGTATTGATCAAATCCTCCTTTTCATCTTTTTTAGTTTATCCCTTTTCTTGTATGAAGTTTTACATCAGCTATGCTACTCTATAGCTATGAGAATGGTAAATTACAATGGGTTAAGGTGCGATTTGGCCAACAAACTATTGGCTCAGGAGCGTCCAACACAATTAACTATTACTTGGACCATAAATACCAACAAACTATTTAAAATGTTAAAATGGCACAATACCGTTAAAAATAAATTAACTCCGTTAACTGTTCATCTGTCTTCTTTATCCAGAATTGGAGAGAGGAGCTGCCGACCTCTCTTGTTCCCTCATCTTCATCAGCGATCTTTTATCAGATTTAGCCATCAAAAGTTGAAGAGATCGAAAAATTTATTTGCAAAGAAGCATAATAGATTTGCACACAAACATCACCAAAAAGCACGAACCAAACTGCAGCAATGATGAAGAAGGGAGTCGCAGTAAAAACGATTGATTGCAACCAAAATAAGAACAAATTGAAGTCAGTGAATCATACTCATACACCAGATAAGATAAAAAGATAAACAAATCAATGATAGAATTAGAACCAGATTAGCAATAGGCGCTCCGTAACTCTTGTACCCTCAATTATCAGTAAACCCGTCAACAAAATATGATTTAATTGTTTCAAAAGATGGCCAAACAGAAGCAATAAAATTAAACCCAGTGTAGCGATTAGACAAAAGCAATGTTATAATGCTTGTTGCTGATATTCCAACCACCAGTGTAGCGGTTAAAATGGTCCAGAGGATCTTTCCGGCGAGTTCTGTCCTAGGCCAACACAAGAGAACTGTTGGCCGTTGTTGCATCTGCCATTAATTTCCTCGTCTTCCACGGCAGCACATCAAAATACTGACTCCTACCAGCAATTTCCACACCATCACCTGGAAAAAAAATCCAAAACAAATAAACACAAAAACCCATTTTACTGAAAAATCCAATCTCATGCAAAAGGAAAAAAAAAGGGAATGAAAGCAAGAGATTAAGAAAAATTACCTAGAAAACGCTGAGGGTGATTGGGAAGAGTGGTTCTAGAGGTATAAACAACAAAGGAAGAAAAGGGAGAAAATGAGAAGAAAGAAAGAAGGGTTTGATCTAAAGCGCAACATAATGTTGGCGTTGCTTGTGTTTCTTCTTCTTCTTCTTCTTCTTCTTCTTACTCCTGTTGTTGGCCCACAGGCTGAGGTTTTTCAGAGAGAGACAGAGAAAGAGGATGAGAGAGGGAGGGGGCGAAATTGAAAATGAAGGAAAGACTTCCTCTTCTTCGTCAATCCGCCACGTGCAGTTGGGAAGGACTTCCTCTTCTCCGTCAATCGCTCACTCACCGACAACACGTGCTGGCCGCGATACCATCGAGATCGACCCAGCCTAGCAGCCAAGCTCGAGGATTCGACGACGTTCCCCAGCCTAGAAGCTTCTTAGGTTGTTGAAGATCCATTTGTTTTGCCCCACCAGAAAGCTTCGAACTACAAAAGAAAAGGGGGAAAAAAAAAGACAAGGCAAACAACGTTAATTGGTTATTAACGGAATTGTGTCATTTTAACATTTTAAATAGTTTGTTGGTATTTATGGTCCAAGTAATAGTTAATTGTGTTGGACGCTCCTGAGTCAATAGTTTGTTGGCTAAATCGCACCTTAACCCAATTACAATCAACTTGATGCTTTCAATCAAGCATTTATGGCCAAACACCTATGGCGAGTCATTTCTGACAAATCATCATTGCTCAGCCAAATAATGTTAAAGAAATACCTCTTTGTAAGAGCTAAAAGCATAGCATACTGATAAATAAAGTTGAGACACCTATAATATTATGAAGTAACAAAAATTTGAGTAGTCTGATCCAAATAATTCAGACTAATCCAGAAAAGTGCAACAGGGGAGGGCAGGGGACTACAAGGAATCGAAATGGTTTCAGAATAAGGATTAAAAGCAATAATCAAACTCAATAGTATCACTACTAAGCTCAATCTTGCCAAATGGGTTATAGTAACCACTAACTAGTAGAGCAAGTAATTTTTCAGTATATTGGAGAATGCAAGCTATTGCCTGCCTGATTTTAGCCGAAACTGGCGTCCAAGATTGTGTGAGAATGGCATCACCCCTTTTCATCCAAGATTGCCGAAGGATGACGACGGTGGGTGGCGATAATGGAAGGAAGAAGGAGCAGAATGAGCTTCTGACTGTTTCTCGTCCTCCTGGGTCGTGTCTCGCTAGGTCAAAATAGAGGAAGAAGAAGAGTGAATCTGAAGGAATAGAAGGGCTTTTTTAAATATATATATATATATATATATATATATATATATATATATATATATATTTTATATTTAAAAAAATTAGGGGGGGTAGTGCCCCTCTTATTCAATACGTGCGTCCGCCTCTACTTATTGATATCAAGTAAACCAATAACACTATGGGCGTGTTATTATTTCCCAAAAGAATACTAACTTACTATAAAATTTTTCAATGTGGTCTTATTTTGATTTTCCCTACCTCACCCACAGGGTAGTGCATCCTAGAGAATCTTTTACTCCTTCTGATACTAAGTATAAGATCGAGTTGATCATTTTTTAGGAGATATTAAGAAAACTAAATAAGGTATTTAATCATATCATATTCTAATATTCTTTAATTATATATCAGTTTATTAGTTAACCTAATTAATTTGGAGACAACAACAAAAATATAAATACTCTAAAATAATTTAATTAGCTTCCTTAATTTCTTCAAAAAAATTAATTTTATTTTTTTTATATACATCATGATAGGGGGAGGGGGACAGAGATTGAACCCTGAACATAGGGGAGAGAAACCAATTAATATTGACTCCCATACCACTGCATTACTGACAAATCAATTTTATCCTTAAGATAATATATATTCTTCCGCATGGGGTTATAGAATGTTGTTCACGACATCAAACACGTGGCAAATTATTATTGGAGAAACATTAAAAAGCGACTAAGAAATGGCTACAGCTCAAACGTCCAACGATCCATAAAGTGATTGGTTAATAATCCTTCCACTTTTGAACCCCCAAAAAAAAAAATCCTTGAATGGACACACCAATCCCTTTTGGTCAAGGTAGCCGTTGGCCCGTTGCACCCTCTCCTTCAAGATAAATAAATACAATTACAAATTTACAATACATTACACATCCTTGTATTTTCTTCCTTTGTCACCAAGCAATCCCTCACTCTCTCTCTCTCTCTGTCTTCACAGCTCCGCTCCTCCTCAGCTTTAAATCCCTTCTTCCCTTCTCTTCTTCGCTTTTCAATCTCTTTCAACACCACCACCTTCTTCTTCTTCAATGACGGTTTCCTCTGTTTCAAGATCCAGTCTTTCTACTCCATTTCTCCCTCCTCCATCTTCGTCTTCTCAAAGCAGTACTAGTGACAGCATTAGTGACACCGACGATGGCAGCAGCATTAGCCCTCTTTCATCTAATCGATTCGATGCCCTTGACGTCAAAAAGTTTCAACTTTCTTCCATGCCTGCTTCTGGGTTTTCTTCGCACCGATCCTTGGCTGTTCTCTCTGGTCATATTGGCTCTGTTTCTTGCTTGGCCTTGTGCGGCGAGTTCATCCTCAGTGCTTCTCAAGGAAAGGACATCATCGTATGGCAACAGCCTGATTTGAGGGTTTTCACAAAATTCGGACAGGGAGATGGATCCGTCAAAGCCCTTGTCTCAGTCGGCGACAAGGTTTTCACGGCGCATCAGGATAGCAGAATCAGAGTCTGGAAGGTTTCCAGAAGCTCCGAAAACGTGTTCAGGCTCGTTGATTCGTTGCCGACAACGAAGGACTATTTGGGGAAATTCATGAAGCAGAGCAACTACGTCCAAACCAGAAGGCACCACAAGAAACTATGGATCGAACATGCAGATAGCATCTCATGCTTGACAGTTTGTAACGGCCTAATCTACTCTGGTTCGTGGGATAAGACCCTTAAGGTATGGAGGCTCTCAGATTTGAAGTGCTTGGAATCCATTAAAGCTCACGACGATGCCATCAATGGCTTGGTTTCTTGTAAAGAGGTTGTGTATTCTGCTTCTGCAGATGGAAAGATCAAAGCTTGGACACAAGGGAAAGAGAAGAAAAAACATTGTTCAAAAGGGATTCTAGAGGGTCATAAAGATGTTTCATTCAATTCTGTGGTTGTTTCTGATGATGGAAAGTGGGTATATGGAGGAGGATCAGATGGGTATATAATAGGATGGGAAACCAATATTTATAACAGTAATAGTGGGAATTCTTCTGGTAAGAGTAATTGGAATCTAGTTTCAGAAACAAAAGCACATGAGATGGCTGTATTGTGTATGTGTTTAATGGGGGAGTTTTTATTCAGTGGATCAGCAGATAAGAGTATTGTTGTTTGGAGGAGAGAGGCATTTGGGAATCTTTGTAAATTAGAGATCATATATGGCCATGAAGGACCAGTGAAGTGCTTGCAGGCAAGTTCTGATAGAATTGGAGGTGGGTTTTTGCTCTATAGTGGAAGTCTTGATAAAAGCTTGAGGGTTTGGTGGGTTCCTAGCTACAGTGATGAAACACAGGACAAGTCAACGACAATAATTCCACCAAGCTCTCTCAACAACAGAACCATTGTCGGATAAGGTGGTTATTGTAGTTTCACTTGGTAGAACCAAAACTTTGGTTGACTTAAAGAGTTATTATTGGTTTGATTCTCATCAGTGATCAGTGATTTGTTCTTGGTAAAGTTTGCAAGGTTCTATTTTGAAGCTGCAGATTCCTATTTTTTCTGTATCTGCAGTGCTTCCTTCTTCATTGATCGGAATAACATACAAGATAGAAGACCAAAGTTTGATTATTTCCTTTTTCATTTTTTCCTTTTTTCCTGTAATTGTATTGATTGTGTTGATACTTTTCTGTTTCTACTTCGTGTCATTCAATGTATCATATCTTTTGGGATTAAATTAAGGAGGGGTTTCTTGATTTCTCACTTTATTTAGGATTAGACAGTGGAGCGGACATATAGCATAGAGGTGTGATTATATTATTATACATTGTTGATTTCATTATTCTGTTTTTTTTTTTTTTAATTTTGGGTGTTCCAATTATGGATTCAATTAATGGAAATTAAAAATATATATATTTCTCATGTGGTTGCTTGATTGATTATGGTAGCAGAACATGGCGTTTACAGTGATCAAAGTGACACTTGGCATCTATGTTTCCTAGGTGGCATCATTATTTAAGCTCTTCACCAACCAGAAGAAAAGATTTTGCAAAAACTAAATAAATAAAACATGGGGTTCTTATACAACAGAGATTCTCCCAACAAACTATTCTGATGTATCTTAAGCTAAGGAATCTTGTCATTTTGTAATAACTATGTGAAGTCTTTGCTGATATGGACATCAGTTGTGCATATGCCGCCTGCTACAGTTTGTTGGTGGAGACGCATTTCACATGAAGACACTAATGGCAAATAATAATAATCACAAGGATTAGTTCTAACTTCCAAATTAGTCAAAGTGCAACAAGACAATAGCATTTGTGAAGGGATCCTTGAGGTGCAAGAAATATTATTCTAAAAAGTGACTCTTCCAAAACTATTCACCTTATTAATCACGAGACAAATTGCACAAAGATTAGGAGATAATTTTTGAGATCATGAACATGATCAATTGGAGCTGGTAGGTCAATTTTCAAGCCATCTTCAGGGATACTAATACATCAGCAGACTCACTCATAAAATGAGCTTCAAATAAAGCAATTGGATTACAAATTTTTTAGTCCAAACTCATTTAAAGGTGCTTCTAGATTCTGCTCAAACTCTCTTGCTTTGTTTTGTTTTTCCAGCTTTGGTATTCTAATGTATATATATATATATATAAAAAAAGGCAATTTCATTTGTGATTAGAAAGATGAGCAAGGTTGATGCTGTGTGCTTTGATTATTTTAAGAACAAAAACTTGATATGTTCCTAAATATGTTGACATCCCCTTGATGCTTTATAATAATTCACCCTTAAAGGACTGTATAGCATCTTGTTTACAGTGCTGCTAAGATAATGAAAAGTGAAATTCTATGTTTATTTATATAGTAAAATTATTATTAAAAAAATTCGGTGTATCAAACTAGTACTTAATCAAATAAAAATTGTGTACACCAAAACGAAAGTATATATAGAATAGTCTTTTTTTAATGTCGTTCCACCGTCCATTTGGTACAAAGAAACTGAAAGCATATTTTATATACATATGGGACCACGCAAAAGTCTTGAAACAAGGGGAACTGTTCCTTAAAATTATGTGTAAAGCCACCATTAACTATTCGCCTTCCACAGCTGGAAAAAAGAGACAACCTAATTCCTTTGGCTCTCCTAATGTTGTGTGTTCTGGAGTTGGACCACAGACACACACAAAAAAAAAAATGTTCAATACTTCAATTCATGTAAATGAATGCAAGCTATGATCTAAAAGCATTAATCTTTTTTCTTTTGTTTTTAACCCTTGTGCTTTTCATAAATGTGGTAGTCAGACTTTTGGAGCACATATTAGGAAAAAGAATGAACTCAAATGAGATCAAGTGTCCTTCAAATTTTATTTTTTACTTGATTCAAAAATATTCTTTTTATTAAAAGAAATTGTTAGCTTGCCAATTGTTTATTTAATTATACTTCCTCTGGTCTTAAATATAAGTTAGAGTTGACTTTTTTAGAAACGTTAAGGAAGCTAATTTAATTATTTTAAAGTATTTACATTTTTATTTTTTTCTCCAAACTAATTTTTTTCTTTTTTTTTAATATATAATCTAATTATACACAACATATGATATTATTAAATAATTTATTTAACTTCCTTAATCTTTCCAAAAAAAAGTCAACTTTATCTTATATTTAAGACAATATTAAATAGTTGATGATGAGTTGTCCCAATGACAAGCATCTTCCCCTAACCTTTTTTTTTTTTTTATCAGACGTCTTCCCCTAACTTTGGCTTCCATCATTTCTATGATTACTTCTTAAATGGCAAGGTCCTCTCTATACACTGGAGCCCCTTCTCTCATTTAATCAAAGCTTTTGTAGAGATTGTAAGCTTAAGTTCAGCATTGACATAATTGTGAGCGTGTATCAGTCTTCACAAAAAACAATGTTGATCATCTCTTTAGACTCTTTTTTTTTTTTTTTTTTGATACAAAAAAGTTTAGGTAGGTCTCTTTAAAATCTATACAACAGGAAACCTACAATATTAGCTTGCTAAAATAATATATGTCCCCAGATTTGGACCACCTCTTGCTTTTGAGGACTAGAGATATGAAAGAAGCAAATTCACACATTTGTGCATGCAATAAAGGATTGAAATAATGATTCAAAGCAACAAATAAAAAATACATCACCTAATTTGGGGGGTGCCAAACTTGAAAGATCCACTCTTTTTATCCTTTTTTTTTTAATTATTTAAAGGGGGTATTTCAAAAGTAACAATTTTAAATATTGGGTTGGGCTTTTCATCCTTAAAGAGCTGCACTTTTGGGATTAGACTAGGAATTCTGGAATCATTTAGAGAAACATGTTACACTAAAAACATTTTTTTTAGAGCTTCAAACTTTGAATGAAGTGGAGAAGTCAGAAACAGAGGCCACTCAAAAAGCAAATGAACTTCTTGTTGATGAAGTTTGATTTATTATACTAACATGTTTATTGAAAATTAGAAACTTTATTCAAAATTTGTATTTGTTTATTGTGATGGCACAAGTCACCAACTTTTTAATGTGATGAGAACAGAGGTTGAAAAAGCATAAATTGGGTAATGGTACATTCATTCATCATGTTGATTTGTTTATAAAAGATTCAAGCTTGACTTGTTCAATCAAAACAAGGGGATATGAAAAATCATTGTTGAACTTCTACAAGCCTAGATTTAACTGTCGTTGAAAAAAAAAAACAAACAAACAAACAACGAAATCGAATGAATACTCTTTTCAACTATTGCTAGTTCGCCAATAGAAAACCTAAGCACCGCTGAAATAGTAATACTTGACCCAAATGAAGATTAATCATTTAACTTTTGAAATATTACTCCCTTTAATACTATTTTCATTCCTATTTTTAAGTAATTTTATACGATCTACAAAAAAATTAATATGTTTTCATAATAATGTCCTCGCCATGAGAAATCATCAAAATTCCGCATTGAATCAAGGGTGATTGTGAGAAGATAGGCTAATTTATAGACAATCAATTGATTCCCACTAGCTTCTTTAGTCTAAGTTAATCAAACAATCAAACGTCAGTTATAAATGAAAACATTGTTTTTTACGCTATGGGTTCCTGTAAAGTTGATCAATTGCTATGTCTTCACTTTTCAGATTTTTATCATCTTCCCACTACAAACTGTTAAGATTGATTCTAATCAAGAACAGATGCATACAAGCTTTGCCAGAACTTTTGAGCTAGTCTAGTATTGGAGCAGATCAGCCAAAGAAACATGAGGGCAAAACATAATACAATTCCCTTGGGTCGTGAGTTCGATCCCCTCTGTCGTTGCTGAGACTCCTTTGGTAGGCGATCTCATAAGTCCCCAGTAAGTGCTCATAGAGCCTGGGGCCGTGCCCTGGCCTTGGTGGGGGACTGATGCCGAACCCCTCCAAAACTTTTTTATACCAAAAAAAAAAAAAAGGCACAAGTGAAGAAGGGGTTTCGAACAAAATACACTAGTCAGATCACAAAACTGCATAAACTCCAATATAGCATCAAAATTAACACAGGAAAAAACAGAGTAAGGCTTAAACTTAATATATATATTAAAATCCCATGTCTTACAGACTCAGTATCATATATGCAGCATTCCATAAAAATCTATTACAACAGTATTGGGATACATCCCTTGGCCACAGCTAAAGGACAACCAACTTTTCCACCTTTTGACATAAGTTAATACTTATTCCAATCTGAAAACAACAAATCATGCCTAGTGGGAAATATGAGAGTCCTGACTCCTGAGCCATGGATATGGAGCTTGACCAGTTCAGAAATAATGTTGGACAAATATTGAACAGTAATCAGATGCCAGCCACATTTCTCTGGGGAGAAAACAATACTTGGCAATGCAGGAATTATGGCTTTACACTTGTTTGTAGAAAAGAACATATGCTAGATCATGCAACACCATCTTTTCTCCTATGGCAAAAACTTTATCATCATTAAACCGTAGCCACTGACCATTGGAGTGTCGAGCATCAGCCGTGTAGTGGCCCTTTGAAGGCTCCGATCCATGGTGAGTTATTGTAGCAACAAGCTCATATCTACGACTCTGCAGAAGTATAAAAGTTTATCAGCAGATTTGCCTTTTCCAATTACATAAATACTTGCCGAGCTAAAAAAACAAAAAAACCTGTCATTGGCAGCAGCCTTTCAAAAACCAATAACAATAATAGTTTTATTTTATTACAAGTACAATAATACTCCCTCTGATCTTAAATATAAGACCCAATTGACTTTTCTTGAAGAGATTAAAAAAGTTAAATTACTCAACTATAGTAAATGTTATGTATCATTAGATTACAGTGTATAAGTTAGGTCAATTAGTTTGGAGAAAAAACAATAAAAATAAATACTATAAAGTAATTTATTTAGCTTTCTTAAACTTTGCCAAAAAAAAAAAAAAAAAAGAGTCAACTAGGTCACCAAGGTAGCAGGTTATATTAGAAGCCTCTTTAAACAAAAGATGCACTCTAAGTAATTCAATAAAAGCTCAGTTTAAGATGAACTGACTAGAAAATTAGCAACCCCTATCATGTTAGCAATTGGGCAAAGTTTGGGCATGCGAGGGGAAGGGAAAAACAAAATAGCAATCTCCCAAAGAAAATTATTTTGAGATACCATACTTTTGTGTTTCTATTCATTTGCCGACAAAATCTCTGAAGTGACTAGATCAATTGTGCGCAAAACAAAAGGGGATTCAAAGAAACGTCACATTACCTCAGCAGTTCGTGATGCAAGCAAATCACGACCCAACATCAACTCAAGAGGAAAATGCACTGGCTTATCCAGTTTAGTGCTTCCCTGGCTTCCATAACTAAAACGCATTAGGTGCAATATCATTATCTTGGAAAGCTTATGTATCTGTACAGATTTTCTTGCAGTCACAACACCAGCCTGAAAGATATTTGTACTTATTGATTATTAAAATATTATTGATAGAAGTAGAAAGGCATATAATTCGACCCAACAAAAAGGCCATGCCATTATCAGACAAAGCCTGTCTCAATATTGTCTTGAAAACATTGCCAGACCAAACTGATTAACCCACAAAGTAAATTGTCATGAAGAGAGAATAATCAAATACACTAATTAAGAACTTTGCCAAACCAAACTGACACCTTTACATTTTCACAATGGAATAAAGAAAAAAGACATCAAACATTTGATTTGGGACAAATGCCCAACCTCAGGCAAAATTAAAAACATAGATAAAAAATCATATGATTTTGATTTTAAACTGATGCCATATCTAGGAAAGTCTTGAAAGCATCACAAAACCAAAATGTCAAGGTGGATACAATTATACAAAACCCATCAATGCAACTGAAATAGAAGGGCAGACAGAATTAACTGCTATATTGACCATGAAAGAGCTTCCATACCTTTCCACTAACTGATGTTCGAAAACCTTCAAGAGTTTCAGGTGCAGAAAACAAGTGAAGTGCGTCCTCAATGGTGTTAACAGCATCAGGGTAAATGTCGAGGTGGAGCAGAAGATATGGTTGAATAGTTGCCGAAGGTCGATTTCCTGAACAATAAGGACAGAAAATGACCCAAAATAACGAGACGACACTTTTTTCTTAGGGGCCGTTTGATGCACAATAAAATGGAATAAAAAGGAAGATATAATTGAAAAGGTGATTTTAAAGATGAGAAATATCATTTATATATCATAAAATATGGAAAACACCCCCTCAAACTTTATTTTCCTAGTAAAGTTTTAAGTTTTAACAACAAAAACAGTGGAGTACGTGGATTAAAACAGTGAGCCTACTTATAAGTGAGAATTGGTATTGTAAAACGTCATTGGAAGAGCCAAAAGAGGAGTTACAGAACTACAGAAACTATATAATATGATGCAACACACAGCAGATAAAGTGCACTTTCCTATTCAATCCTCCTTTAAAATAAACTCTACAAAACATCTCAACCACTTAAGATATCCATTTTCTTGTTCTGCACTAATAAACTCTGACGGTTCATATCAATCTTAGAAAGAATTCAACAGTCAAACTGCCAGCTATCTAGAAAACCATGCAAGTTACATTACAAAATTCTTCACTAATTATTTAATATTAGCGTGTGTACACTTTCAAGCGTACCTGTAGCTTTCACCAAGCTTTTTAATTCCCCTCCAAAAATTTCACTCAATTCAGAAGCAGGGAAGCTTTGAGTCCTTGTGACAGCAGATTTGTTCTTTGGTCCAACTGTCTCCCACTCATCATCTTCCACAGAAGAAACTAGGGATGAGTTGCCCCCATTAACACTTGACTGTCCTTTAAGCTTCACTAATTCATCATGCATTTGATCCATTACAAAGCTCAGAAATTCCTGAGCATCTTCCTGCCTGAAAGGAGCATCCAAAACCAAAGATTGAAGTAAAGTTTTATAATACAAAAACCAATTATTTCATGCTCAGCCATGTGATTTTCAAACGTCTAAATTACTGCAGAACTTCCCAAATTGAGTCTAGAATATTGGGGAGACAAAGAAACATAATAAATTTATAGTAAGGGATGCAAAATACAAGCAAATAAAAAATAACGAGACAGAGACAGGTTAAAAACAAAGGCAATTAAGATTGTATTTCTACGTTTATACTTCTCTACTCAAAGAATTAATAGAGAAAAGGGGGGAAAAATAAAGTTTTTTAAAGATTATATTTCTTCATGTATGCTACATATTTAAAAAATCTTGCTTGAGAACATGTATTTCTACTACCCGTTCAGATTAGAGCGGATAACTATTTCATAGTAATTTCATTGCCGTAAATGCTTTTAAGGTGCTAGTTGCTCATGCCACAATCCTGATTAATGGTATCTTCAGTAACTTAACTAACGGAGTGTAGTAGACATAGCAAAGAAACGCTGAAGAACAATAGAAATGAATCTAGAAGGGAAAACACAAAAAAACCAACTCTCACAAACCTTGGTCTTCCTGATATGCTATTTGGCACATCTGGAGTAAAATTTTCCAGAACCCCTTCAAACATGACAGCGCAAAACGGCCTTCCTGTCTCAAGAGCAGCATCTTTCTTCTTTAAATTTGTGTTATTTGGCATGTCAAATTGAGCAATAAACTCAACAAATGCAGTCAATGTTGGATAGCCAGCCTAATAAAGTGAGTGGACAGATGTGGCCATAGTTAGCACTTGAAGACATAAAATATCAATTAATTAAATGATTCTATTTTTCTTTTTCTTCAAAGTAGAGAAATCAAATAACCAAGAACTTCACGCCAATCATTTTTTGAATCTTTCTTACGTAAGTGGCATACAGAACATAAGCTAAAACGTTCATGCAGCAGTAGATGATCATGTTAGAATAAAACTATCCATGCTTCTTTGCTTTAGAAATTAAGTTTCTGAGTTTAAGTGATGCTAACCTTAGGAATCTCGCAGGTTCTTAGTTCTTGCAAAAGCTGAACAAAATGAGAGCAAGACAAGAGAGCCTGCAAAGTTGCATTTAGGAAGCACAGGTTTCTTCCAGAGTTAATAAGGCCTCGAGGAAGGAGCTCTTTAGAGAGTGTGACATGCCCATTTGATGCATTCTTGGGGTCCTGATCAAGACTCCCATTTTTCTCTACATGATTCAGGTTTCCAATCTCAGAATCATCCAGTTTCAAACTTGCAAACTGATTCAAGGGGCCATCTAAATCAGAGGGCACAGTGTGCAAGGCATTTTCCTTTTTAACTTCATTTACATCAACTGTATGCGTGGGACCAGTGAAGAGACCGGCAACGCTTCCATTCTCTTTTATTGTTCCTGATACCCCAGGTATATTATTACTGACTATATTAAAATTATTCACTCCATTGCATTTAGGAGAATCAGAGGGGGGAATACTCTCTGATACTTTTGGTAATACTCCAGGTAATTTATCACAGACTGTACTAACTTTGTTCTTTTCATCACTCACATGAGAATCAGAGGTAGGGGCACTATCTGGTATTTTCGTGGATTTTGGCAACTTGCTTGATTCACCAGAAGATCCTTCAGTTGAAAAGTTCAGAGAACCAAACTGCAGCTGATTCTTCTGTAAAGGCTTTTTATTGCCACCACAAGTCTGTTTTAATAGCAATGATCTGGTTTCATCTTCAGAAAATGATCCAAATAACAGCACCTTCTGAGAAGGAAAAGCCCAAAAACGAGAAAATAAGTTAACAAAGGTCAGTTTAAGAAAAATTCCACTTTGAACATATATATCCTATCAAGTTAACACGAAAATTGAAATTCCAGTTAAGGATCTACACTAAAATAGATGAAAAAGGAAACTTCACTGAATAATTGATAGTTCTGTGAGCTATGTAAGCTCGGTGATCTACCAAATAACTATATTTCTTCATACATCAAAATCAGTGTGCAGAAATAATAATTTAACTCATTTAACGACAATGGATATCCAAAAAGAAGTCAACAGAAGGAACATTAAATGATGAAAATAGAAACGGCAATCAAATATGCCCAGTTTCAGATCTCTCACGAGATAAAACAATACAGCTAAATCAGAAACAAAATTAAATTCAGAAACTAGTTGCAAAATATTCACGTTAACAATGTAATAGCAGTGCAGTGCTATCTCCAAAATCAAACTACAAATTCAATTTTCGCCTTTCTTAGTTCACCAAAATCAGATACACCCCTACATCATAAACGACAAAAGAATGCGAATTTCCGAAGCATTATTTTTTAGGAAAACAAAAAAGGGACAAAAAAATCACACCTTTGAATCACTCATGTTGCTGACGAGACTGAATTTCGCAAAACCGTAAACCCCAAATTGAATATTAATTTTCCGCTATAAGGGCTGTGCATAAAAGAGGAAACAAAATCAGAAAGTAGGGTTTTCTGGGACCCTGAGGTAGCAGCGCAGAGAGAAACGGTAATTGAAGACATTAAAGGGGAAAAATCTGGGCGAGGATTGAAGAGGGAGAGCATTTAACAAAACAACCCTCTCCTTTTGGACTCTTGTAGCTGGACGGAGCATTGACAACAGAATGGATAGGAGAAGGGAGCGAGCGATAGGCGAATAGGTTATGTTTAGGGTTACGTGAATGATTTTGTTTTTATGGGTGAGGAAGATCAACAGTGGATCACTAAACTCTCGCAGTTCTGCTACTACCTCCTCCCTCATTGGCTGGGGAATAATATAAATTATACGTACAGTACTACATATACTATTGATAGGTTTTGATTTTTTTTTTTTTTTAAGCCATGACATTAGGATATAGATAGATTTGGATAAGTTATTAAATTATAAGATTTAATAATGAAAATAATTCACTTTTAGAAAAACTATTAATTTTTTAATTATCAATTAAAAGGAAATATAAATAATAATATTTTTTTCAAAATTTAATCAAGATTTTATTTCTTTTTTTTTTTGTTCAGTGATAAAACTAAACACTAAATATTCCTAAAAATGTGTGAAATTGCTGATAAAAAAATTAGTGCAGTGTGCTAGATTATGAGCAATCAAGATTGTGTTCTTCTCTTTATTAAAGTACTAAAATCAATCCACTTATTATGTCAAATAATATATATAAAGTGGATTAGGATATTGTTACTATCAATTTTATGCCACTATCACTTTTTCATCGTTAAATCGGAATCTCAATTGGAGAGAGAAATGATAAAGGTAGATAAGATTCTAATTTAACAATGAAAAAGTGGTAGTGGCATAAAATTGATAGTGGCAATATCCTATCTCATATAAAATTTATATAACTAAGTCGATATTAATAACATTAACTACAGTAAAGCCTTATTAAATAATTATTATTCATAAACTATAGCGAACAAAAGCAGCTATCAAATTCTACTCAGTATGTAATTCAGCCTTAAATTACAAATTAATCTTTCTTTCTTTTTAAAAGTACTCTCCTTATTTTTATTTTCCATTTATTATGTCTTATTTTCTTCATTATTTGAACTAGTAAATTTAAATTACAACCTGAGTGGTTACGACTTGTAGGGGACTCTACTTGAAATCCCCAAGTGTAAATATAGAAATTCAAAACGAAAAATCATAAAAATAAATATAGAAACAGAAAAAAGACTAAACAATATAATTCTCTTTACAAATTTAGAACTCTAGCTGCCTAACATATCTTTAAGAATTAAGAATAATCTAGCCATACACCACCTCAAATTTATAAGATCTGTTTGAGTTAGCGTTAGAAAAATACGTTTATTTAAATCGAAATAAAATTTATGTCATAAATTTACTTTGTATACTGTAAATCACACTAAAAAAACAATTTCTACCATTAGTCTAAACATCCACAGAAAGAATAGAGGAGGGCTACATGGGATAAAGATAACCATAGAAGGCTAAAGATGGAAAGAGAGGTACCTCAAACCATAAATTTTGAATATAGAAGAATAGCAAACCAGGCTATCGCGACGAACCATAAGAGAAACGTACTTAACACTCGAAATATATAAAGAAAGATGAAAAGTTTGCTTTAAATATATATTTGAATATTTAGAAAAAAAATATATTCAAATTGATCTAATCAAATCAATTTGATTTTTTTTTTTTACAGGGATATTAAACCAAGCAAGATAAAATCAATTGGAAACATCTTTATCCTGTCAACTTTTCTAAATTATTAATCAATCAATATTATTTTTAGCATTTGAAAAAATAAAATATATCAAAATCTGCTTTACCAAAATATATGAGATTACAAAGTGAGTAGATTATGAATCAATCGATATTATATCAAATTTAAAAATAGTATGGTAAAATATCTCAATTATAATAAATTGTTGGCTGAAATCAGCAATGGATTAGAGTCATTGATGACTCTTTTCCTAACCAAAAGTCGCACATCTAACTGTAATTATTTTATATGACTAATCTGACTCAATGAAATTCAAACATTGTCCGGTTAAATTAGATTTAGCTATTTTAACGCTGTTTTCTATAATTTTTTAAAAAAATCAGAATTATCGTTAACGTTAGGCAAATTTGTTATATAATTTATAAATATAAATGATTGTATTCGTTAACAGAATAAATGAAGAATGAAAAAAAGATATTTTTTCACAAGTCAACGTTCCAGGGGGACAAGTCAATTCCTTCCCCGGTTATACTCTGTTTTGCAGAGTCAGTCTCCAGATCCTGCATTTTCTTACCGTCCTCCAATGGCTTCTGCCACCTCTACCACGTCAAACTAAACGAGAGAGGTACAAACTGAGCTTCTTAACCTTATCCGACTCTACAATGATGGCACTGTGGAACGTTTAGTCGGATCTCCGATTTTCCCGCCCTCTCCCTCAGACCCCCAAATTAAACCGGAGTTTCGTTCAAAGATGTTGCCATCTCCGACCACCCTTTAATCTCCGTTCGCCTCTACCTTCTAAAACCCAATCAGTTTAACAGCGGAAAAAAGCTTCCCATCTTCGTCTACTTTCACGGCGGAGGATTCTGCCTCTGATCGGCCTTCTCCTTCCTTAACCACCGCTACCTCAACCTCATGGCCTCTGCGGCAAATGTCATCGTCGTCTACGTCGAGTACAGGCTCGCCCCAGACCACCCTCTTCCGGCAGCCTTTGAAGATTGCCGGGCTTCCCTCAAATGGGTTTCCTCCCAATCAACTAATAACGACGACCCGTGGCTCACCAATCACGGTGATCTCACCATACTCTACATCGGCGGCGACGGTGCCGGCGGGACCACTGTAAACAACATGGCTCTCCGATGTGGAGCAGAGGATCTGCCAGGTGGTGTGAAGCTGTTAGGTGCATTCCTCTCGTGCCCATATTTCTGGGGATCGAAACCAATCTGATCTGAAGCAGAGGAAGGTCGCAAACGGAGTTGGCAGGCATTGTTGTGGAAGATGGCGTCCCCGTCGGCGCCGGGAGGGATCGATGACCCTACAATCAATCTGACGGCTGAGGGTGCGCCTGGCTTGCGGAACCTTGGATGCTCGAAGCTGCTTTCTGTACTACGATGCAGTCAATAGAAGTGGATGGGGAGGTGAAGTGGATTTGCTTGAAGTGGAAGGAGAGGATCATTGCTTTCACATATAAAATATTCAAACCGAGAATGCTAAGAAAATCTTGAATCGCCTGATTTGTTTTCTCACCTAGAAACCATATCTTGATGACATTCTTAATTTCTTATGTTTGGTGGTCCCAGAGAAGTAAAATAAGAAGATGTTATTATGTCTTGAGAGTTGCAGTTAGTGATGGATCTGCACTACACTGATTTACCGAGATACGTGTAATAAGTTTTGTTTTGACTTATATAAATATATTTTTCTAATTTAATTCAGACGTAAACTTTGTCTCTCAGGGACAAAGCACTTATAAACCCATAAAATAAATTTGAAATCACGACCCTAGCAATGTTCTGAAATTGGTGAATGGAAAAAATTGTCGTGATGGACGGTGAAGCAATCAGGGGTGAGCGTAACAAAAATCGGTTGCGATGGATGGAACAATCAAAAAAATAGGTCACGAGAAAACAAAAAGAAAATGAAATCCATGGGAAAGAAAGAGAAAACAAAAAAAAATACGTACAGGAAAAAAAACATATTTTAGAGAGGTCAAAAACTCTGTTCTAATACCATATTATGAAAGCAAGAATAGGAAACTAATTATAATATACTCGTGAAAATGGCCTATCAACCTGGATTAAGAATCTGAGTCTGGCATATGTAAGTGCAAGTTAATGCACGTGATCTCTCGAACTCCTTGAAAGTGAAATGAGAGAGACTATTCCAGGAATATTGAACTTTGTGCATTTTAAATTGGTCTTTGCAAGGGAGAGCATAAGAATGTTCTAAGTAAATGATGAAGAGGAGCATCCCTTGTGATGTGAAGTTGTTTCGTGGACGACGTCAGATAAATCTTCCACCTCACATAGTCACATGTATTTTGAAAGAAGTAAAATAAAAATACATGAAACCATCCAAAATAATGATCATTTAAGAATGGTCATGAAATAACTAAATTTTAATAGAGTTTAAAGATGCTGAAATTGGAAAATCCCAAAAAATACCTCATGAACGTTCACTTGAACATATAAAAAGACGGAGAGGGTAGACTCCACTATGAAGTCTTGATCTGAAACTAAATTCTGCTTTTACAAAATTGCTCCTTGCTCACTACACTTATTAAAAGTAGTAGTAAATGATATCGTTTTTTTCGGATAAAATCCATACGGTATCTCTAGCTAATAGTTAGAGACTTATCCTCTTAAGAGTAGAGATTACTGAAGTGAGTTTTACCTTTCCCAACAAAGCCTTTTAAATGCACAGGACCATGATAGTGAAAATGTAGATTTTACCTGAAAACGGAAGGAAAATGAAAAATCGTAAAACATAAAATCGTAACGTAGTAAAATTATAAAAAAATCGTGAAAACTTAAAAACGTTTGGAAAATTAGTAAAATCGTTTCAATGAAAAAAAAATCATAAAAACGTAAAATCGTAGTGATAAAACGAGTTTTTAACTACCCTGCACAAGACTAATTCAAATCCAGAACATCATGTTTAAGGTATTCAGACATTTCGATAACATCATTTACTATCACTTTTAACTACTTAGTGAGGGGCAATTTTCCAAAAGCACAAACACTTCAAAATCTCTTATTCTTATACTTTCTATGTTTGTCTTTTTGCTTATTGGCATGACTTTTTAGGATTTTGAAGTTTGTGAGGTATTTTTTAAAGATTTTTCCAAATTAAATTCTTTTGAGAAATGCTCTTTTTATCCTTGGTGAAATTAATTGTCATTGTTTTATCTGTTACTCTCTCCACTTAGAGAGTCTACATGGATCATAAATATAAGACATTAAAAAAACTTTATCTCTTAAATTTATAACTTTTTCCACAAACTATCTTATTGAGGGCACATAATAAAAGGTTTTTAACAATGGGTTATTACAATGCAAATGATAATTAAAGAAGGATGGACCACCGCAGTTCCATCTCTTCTTTTTTACAGTTAGCCAGTCTCATTCTTTTGCCTAAGGTTTCTTTTAGAATAGGTTGAAGTGATCAGGCGATGCGTTGACAATTTTGTAAAGTTTGCGGGGCAAAAAAGTGAGCTAGACCAAGACCCAGTTTTCTTACTAGAATGAGCCAATTGAGTATCTTTAGGGGTTTGCAAGTACTCTGGATGTTGACAAATATTTGGGGGGTCATTTTGCACCATGACAAGGTCAAGAATGATACTCATCAGTTTGTGATAGATAAAGTTAAATCTAGATTGAGCAACTGGAAGGCAAATGCAATCTGGTTAGCTGGGAGACTTACCTTCATCATTGTTTGTTTGGAATAGTTGGAGCCTTCAAAAGTAGTTTTTCAATCGTGATTTATGATATGCGAGATAAATATCTGAAAAGAGTTTTATTTCGATATATATGTGAAAAAGCACTTTTGTAATCACAAACATAGTCTAACAAAGCTTATATGCATGCATTTTATGCATGTTTGTTTTAGCAATATTAAACTTGGGCCAGCCACTAGACCGATTGGGGCAATGGGTTAGATCAGAGTCAAATTGGAGCCAGCCTTAAGTCAAACCGGTGAAGAAGTAAACTTAAGCTAGCCAAAATGGGGTAGTTGTTAATTGCAATACTCAAATTCTCAATTTAATATCCCAAATTTTAATATTGAGGTTTATAGGTAAATAAAATTTAATCATTGAAGAGATTGAGATGCATTGACAACAAGAAATGCTCTATTGACAACAGGAAGTGTTATATTGATAACAAAATTTAAAAGTCCCTAGAGACTTTTTTGGTATTAGTTATATTGACAACATGAAGTGCTATATTGACAACAAAATTTAAAAACTTAGTCATTCACAATAGGAAGTACGATATTCACAATAAAATTTAAATATCTAGATTTTGTTTCAAACTCAGGTCCCTAACCGTACATAAGTTATTCACAACAGAAAAAGATATATTTACAACATGAATTGCTATATTGACTTGAGTTTCAAAATGACTCCATGTTTTTAAATTTTGTTATGAATATAATACTTACTATTGTCTATATAGTTTTTCTGTTGTGAATTATTTCTGTACATTTAGGGATCTGAGTTTGAAACAAAATCCAAGTTTTTAAATTTTGTTGTGAATATAATACTTCTTGTTGTGAATCTAGCTTTTTTTGTTATGAATAACTAGGTTTTTAAATTTTGTTGTTAATATAACACTTCCAGTTATGAATATAACACTTTTTGTTATTAAAAAAACTAATATCAAAAGTCCCTTTAGACTTTTTTTATATTTTATATGTTCGTTGAGATGTGAATGTTATTTTCTCAAGAAAATTTGTCCCTTCCTCTCCCCCTTATTTCCTCTCTCCCAGGTGCAGCCAAAATGCAGAAAAGTCAGAAGCTCATCCCAAAACGCGCCAACGTTCTCATCCGTAGCATCTCTATAAAAGTTACTTTTTCGGGTATAAGTCCAATCAGAAATAAACCAACTTAAACACCTTCTAAAACCTCCAACTAAGCTTTTTTCTCACTAATTTTTTTTTTTCCTTCTAAAATGCTTATCCCCCCGCTATTGACGCTCAGGCCAATTAACGGTGATGATATTTTTACACTCATTTAAAAAGTGTAGTAGTAGTTTTGCATCTTGAAAAAACATAAAATGTTGGGTGTACTTAAGATAAAAGCTTATGGCTATTTTTGCACCTTAATCTTAATGTTTTTGAGTGATTATTTTTATATTAGAAAGTAAACATTTCAAGCTTTCCTTTGAGTCTTAATTTGTGATTTTTAAAAATATATATGAATTTTTGAAGCCATGTAATGTTGAATAAACGTTGAACCGATCAGACCGAACCGATGAGGCGACCGATTCACTAGTATCCTGGTTAAACTGGCCGATTCGTTCTCATTTTAATAAGTACGATTTTATTTTTTAGAAGTGCATTTATGATGTTACAAGATAAATGTGTAATAAGCATTTTATCTCAACTTGTAGAAAAGTATTTAAAGAGATACATTTTAAAAGTTCCCAAACAAGCTTTGATTACATAACAATATGAGATTAATTATGAGCTGCCAGAATGATATTTTAGAAAAATGAAATATATATTTTTGCAAATAACCACTGAGCTAATTTTTGTAATAACGTCAAATTAGTTATTCTGCTTTTACATCTAAGGCTGGAGGGAGCAATTGTTAAATTATTGTTGTTCTCATTTCAAATTAAGGATATTTAATGGTTATTTAGGAAACAATCAAACCTGATTTTAAAAGCATTTTTCGTAAGCCAAGACAAAATTTATTTTACGTACTTAGATCGTTAATCGTTAAAGCTTTCTAAAAAGCTAAAGCTAAAAGAAAACCTACAGTTAAATAATTTCACTATAAATTTTAATCTTTACTTTAGATACTCCCTCCAGTCCTAATTATAGGACATATTTAATCACTTTTGGAGAGATTAAGAAGAGGAGTTAAATTAGTTAATTTTACTTTTTTTTCTAAAATACCCTGATAAAAATTTTAAATGATAAAAGTAAAAGTAAATTAATAACCCCTACCATATACCTCTTTACCCTATAATTTTCCTTTCCACACGCTTTCTAATTGAAATAATGATCTTGTTATATATATATATATATATATATATATATATATATATATATGTATGTATGTATGTATGTATGTATGTATGTATGTATGTATGTATATGTGTGTGTGTATACACATATGTATACACACATATATATGCATACACATACACACAAAATATGTAGACACAGGTATACACACACAGACACATATAAATATATACATATAAACACACACACATATACAAATATATATATATACACAAATGTTAACTGATTGATAAACAAATTAAAATCCAACAAAAGCTTCATTGACTAGAAGAGTTTACACACTTATATACATATATTCACTAAAAATCAAACACACTTGAGAGAACAAAATATGGGTATTTTAGGAAAAAAATTGACAAAACTTAGAATGTTGTCTTATAATTAGGACCAAAATGAACCTCCAAATGTTATCTTATAATTAGGACCGAAGGGAGTACTTCATAATTATGTATTTCGGGGCTCCAAATTATGATTTATAGGCTTGGAAAGATTTTCGTATCTTCTCTCAATTTATTTTCCAAAAATAAAAGATTTACAATCAAGTGAGATAATTAGTTTTTGGAAAATAACTTTTACAATTTACGAGGTAAGTATATGAGAAGTGTTTTATCTCAACTTAAAAAAACAAAAAAAAGAAACTTTCAAAACCATGGTTGCCAAAGTTACCAAAACACAAGGTGATTAAGGTCCCGTAATGTTGATAAATACCTGCCATGATGGTGGGGCAGAAAAATAAGATCGAGAATCAGTGTAAGATGTTGCCTTAAATTCATTTTTTTTGCAATTAACATGAAAGTTTTTCATATTCATTATTCCAAAACTACCCATTTTTCTCACCCTGGAAAAAGATACTTTTCCTTACATAGTAAATTTTTTAAATTTTTTTCCTTCCATAATAATTTGTAAATGATGAATCTGATTTTTTTTTTTAGGGATATGTTATTCTGCCTATTCTTATTTTGCTTACCTCTTTTAATACCGTTAAATTATAATCTCATTCAACGATGGAGATTTAACAGATAAAATAAACCATTTTACTCCTTCCTTTGCGTCCCTCCCTTTCTCTCTTCTCCGTTGGCATATTGCACAATGCACATGACACGCACCCTTTGACTCTGCAGGCGGATTAGTATCAAAATGAAATACTGAACCAGAGAGGGTTTTCAGCGATGGTTTTGGTTCCACAGTAAACTGTAAAAACTTTCATTCGCAACCGAGCTTTTGAGTTAGGGGACATGGCTTCTGCAAGGTTGTCATCACATATTTTAGTAGTTTTCCCGTTCAGAAGTTTTACTTCTGGTTCGCCTTGAAGGTTCATGAATTGAAACGAGATTTAGAACTTCCAAACTGTACACCTAATGCCGTATAAGATGTTGCTTGATTGTGTTGTATAGTTCATTGTACCAATCAAAATATTAATTTATTGGTAATCGAATCAGTCATATTCGATTACCTTATTTTTCCATGTTAATATTAGAAAAAACCAATATAAATCACGTATCTGCTTCTTTTTTGGCCCAAAAAAAGTATTTTTTTATAGGAGAAAATCATTAACATTAAAATTCCCTTGTCCTCAGGGCTGGAAGATATAATTTTCAAGTCAAAACCCAAGCCTAGTTTTTGAAGAGTTTTAACGGAGAGAAAGTGAGAGAGCCGTGTAGAACGATTTCTGGCTGCCACTTCATTCATTGGTTTGGATTTCTTGTCTTGATGCATATTCCATTCTGAACCTAAAAATTCTTCTCAAGCTGAACGAAATTCCTTAGGGCCCGTTTGGTACATAGAATCTGTAGGAAAGGAAAGGAAAATTAGAGAGTTCCCTCGTTTGGTATGCATTTTGGATCAATCTTCCCGAGCCCACCAATCTTCCCTCATATGTGGGAAAATCAAATCCCTCCAAATTTGGAGGAATTTCACCTTTCTCACGTCACTGTTCACACTTTTGACAAATTTACCCCTCAAATTCAAATATGGAGGGACGTTCGTGGCAGGAACATTCGAATTTAAGTTCGAATGTGGCGGGAACGTTCAAATTTAAGTTCAAACTTGGCGGAAACGTTCAAACTTGGCGAGAACATTTGAATTTAAGTTCGAACTTGGCGGGAAATTTTTTTTTACAGAGGTTCAAACTTTGATATATATTTATTAAAAATATATTTTAGCAAAAAAAATCATTTTTCATTTTTATTTTGAATTATTACTTTTGAGGGTAAAATAGACATTTCTTGATTCTTTATGTAACATCCGTCATTTATGGGTATTCTCTTTTCATTTTATTATTTTGGGACAAGAAGGTTTTATCCATATGATAAACTAATACCCACTTATTTCCATTTGTCTTTCCCTTAGAATTATTCTAATCATTCCATTATCTATCAAATCTACCACCTTCCGTGAACCAAGATGAGCAAGAAGACAAGCTATTCTTAATCAAGCATTCTACTAGACTCCACTACATATTTAATTAGTATATTATATGATTGAGATGAGCAGCAAAGACATACGCATGAGACCCAAAGTTTCATTGTGTTCCTTCCTTTTAATTTAATAATGGACAAAGTGCTCCACCTTTCTCACCATAATTGCTAGACAAATACCTACACAATATTTTAATCTTCTTCTCTCAATCATACGGATGGACAATGGTTCCTACTCAATACTTATCATAGAATAATTAAGGGATCCGATTGGCAAAAATTTCCTTCATTATATTCTAAATGAAATGCCAACTCACATTCCATTTTTAATCAATCATCCACTACCCATCGGTTTGTCTCCCATCTTATCCAATTATTCTTGGTTATAATATTGTCTTCCAATCCATTTAGATATGCTTAACCGACAGCACCTCTCATTCTTTTGTTTGTTTTTGATGATTCACATATCACATGGTTCTTTAGGTAGAATGCTTTAATTATTAAATCTTATGTGGTCACGGGAAGGGGAAAAGTGAAAGATATATGTGAGATATATGAAGATATGCTTACGCTAAGGACAGCCATGCTTTGCAATTATCCAAAATGAATAAGAAAAGGTACACTCATGTTAAATAAATATATACATAACAACCTTCTCTTGCATCGGTTGGGTTTCAAAGTTTATACAGAGAGGCGATACCGGGAGTGTGAAGAATAGTAAGAGTGTGAAAGAGACAGAGAGCTTCAAGTGAGTGAGCTACTTCCTTATATTAAATTTAATAGAGAAGGCCGGATGTTTTTTTAGAAGTAAAAGGAGGGAGAAGTTGCTAAGGCTAAAGGAGCAAGACAAGTAAGTAAATGTTTTAACTTAAGTTATTTCATGAAGTTGGTTTCAAAACCTTATTTATCACTTCTTATATATTATTTTGGGTTAATTAAGAAGTGGTAAAACCATAAGGAGTTTGATGATTTTAAGGTTACCATAGTGTTTAACACGGAAAATGGAGTAAGAATAAGGTTGGAAATGATTTTTAGAATCAAAAAGAATTAATTAAGCAAGCTACCAAAACTGCCAGTTTTAACGGTTTGGAAGGCAGTCGAATTGTAAATGGTTTTCGGTCAAGTGAATGGTGTCTAAAAATCATGAAATCTTCCAGTTTTGAAGTAGACATCCAGAGCTTTCTTTTGATATATAATATGTAATTTTTAGAGCTCTGTACAAGGAGTTATGGATTTTACAATCTGGCCTAAAATACTGGAAGTATAAACTGGACAGCGAAGTGATTTATTTAAACTGGGAATAGTATGGATATTTTTGGCTGTTGAGAATATTTTTCGATGAAAATAGACTCACCAAAGGACATTTAGGTTTTGGAAGCACATCATTTGGAGCTTTGTACAAATAGTTATGAATTTTCAAAGTTAATGAAAATTCTGGACAGAAAAGGATTTAATCCGAAAATTGTTGCAATAAGAATTTTAAATGGGTGATTTATCGTTTAAAGGGTCACAAGGATTCTAAATGATAAAAAGAACCCTGTTGGATATTTTGGAAGAAATGGATTATAGTGAAGATTAATATTTATAATGATACTATTTTAGGAGTTGACTGTCAAGTGGTTCGAGCACCGGTGAATTTCTTTTAGCTATTCGGAGTTGAGGTAGTAACTTTTCTCTCACATACTCTGTGTGCCTTTATATGCATGTACGTACCATTGTGATATTTGAATTGTGAATTTCTAACCTTATCGCCGGTATAAGCTGGGAGGTAGTGCCCTTGAATGTGGGGTAACCCTGGATGCCATCACGGTTGAGGCCGGGGGTGGTACTCCGATAAGTGAAGTTTTATGCAGAAGGGTGAAAGCCCATTTGAATATTTGAATTATCCAGTACTGTGCGTATGAACCGGTAGGTTCTTGAATATTGTTGAACTGCATATTTGAATTTTGTGTTTGAAATTATTGTGGATTAAATTTATTGCAACTGGTTGTCTACCATGTACTGTGCATGCATCTTATGTGAGTGATTAACGTTACTACTGGGATTCATTTGAATCCCAGACAATCCCCAAAGTTCAGGACGGAAACCTAACAGCGGTCGTGGCTCACGTGATAAGGCGGTGGATATGGATAACTGACGGTGCTTGATGGAGCAGAGATCTGATTTATTTTCCCTCATTGTGTTTGAAATATTATGTCCTGGTTAAATCTTGTACGAACCTTTTTATGAATTTCGATTATGTACCAGACTTCAATATCAGTATTACTATGCTGGAACTAGTTTATCCTTTAAGCTGTGCATATTTACTCTTGCGAATGTCGGTATACCGAAGGGGTGTGACATTCACGCCTTTCTACTCAGAGCATCTGCAACAATATTAGCTTTTCCTGGATGATATTTGATTTCTAAGTTGAAATCTTTCAACAACTCCATCCATCTACGCTGTCTCATATTCAATTCTTTCTGATCAAAAAGATACTTGAGACTTTTGTGGTCGCAGTACAATTCAACATTAGTACCGTACAGATAATGCCGCCATATCTTCAAAGCAAACACAATTGCTGCAAGTTCCAAGTCATGAGTGGGATAATTCAATTCATGAGGTTTCAGCTGTCGAGAGGCATACGCCACCACTCTGCCCTGCTGCATCAGGACACATCCCAATCCTTGCTTACTAGCATCACTATAAACCACATAGGTTTTACCGGGATCTGGGATAATCAAAACTGGTGCGGACGTCAATCTCTCTTTCAGCTGCTTAAAGCTTTCTTCACAACGTTCATCCCACACGAATGACTGGTTCTTTTTTGTAAGCTTTGTCAATGGCAAGGCAATTCGGGAAAAATTCAATATAAACCGTCGGTAATAACCAGCAAGACCCAGAAAACTGCGTACTTCAGTCACAGTCTCTGGCCTTTTCCAATTCAGTACTGCTTCCACTTTACTGGGATCTACAGAGACCCCTTCTTGTGAGATGACATGGCCAAGAAATCTAACCTCTTGAAGCCAAAACTCACACTTGCTCAACTTAGCGTAAAGTCGCTTGTTTTTCAAAATATTCAACACGATCCTCAGATGATTCTCATGCTCTTTGCTGCTCTTTGAGTAGATTAGGATGTCGTCGATAAAGACTACCACAAACTGATCTAAGTATTGACGGAAGATTCGGTTCATGTAGTCCATAAACACGGCAGGTGCATTGGTCAAACCAAACGGCATTACTAAAAATTCATAATGTCCGTATCTGGTTCTAAAAGCTGTCTTTGGAACATCTTCAGCTTTTACTCGTAGTTGATGATAACCCGAACGCAAATCGATTTTTGAAAATACGCTAGAACCAGCTAACTGATCAAGCAAATCATCTATTCTGGGGAGAGGATACTTATTCTTGACGGTCACCTTGTTTAATTCTCGATAGTCGATACACAATCTCAGGCTCCCGTCTTTCTTCTTTACAAATAACACTGGAGCTCCCCATGGAGAAACACTGGGTCGTATAAACCCTTTCTCTAGTAATTCTTCAATTTGTTTCTTCAGCTCCGCCATCTCGTTAGGTGCCATTCGATATGGTGCTTTAGATATTGGTCCAGCTCCAGGCATAATTTCGATGCCGAATTCTACTTCTCTTTCCGGAGGTAATCCACTAATGTCTTCCGGAAATACCTCAGGAAATTCATTCACAACTGGAATATTTTCAAGTGCAGTCCCAGTTTCTGTTTGTACTGAGAAAAACACAACATACCCTTGGCAACCCTTTCTCAAACACTTCTCAGCTTCATCTACTGAGAGGAAATTCATATTTACATCTTTACTAATATCTCTCTGCGGATTTGGATATACAATCCTTTTATTTCCGCAGTCTAACAGCACATTATTTGCTGTCAACCAATTTAAACCAAGTATAACATCTATACGATGAAGTGGCAAACATATCAAATCTACCACAGAATCATGGCCGTCCACATTTACAATGCAATTCAAACAGACATCAGCAGTCAAAGATTTAACACCAAGTGGTGTCGTCACAACAAGATCATAAGGCAGTTTGTGGATAACCAATCTTAGCCGACTAACACAATCATATGATATAAAAGAATGACTAGCACACGTATCAAACAATGTTTGTAACGTATTTCCATGAAGAAGAATGGTACCTTGAATCATCTCCGGAGACTTTCTAGCCTCCTCATGCGTCATAGCAAATATTCTTCCAAAATTCTGTGGCCTCCTCTCTGTGGCACGCTGTGGGCAATCCGAGCTATAGTGACCCGTCTTGCGACAATTATAACAAATGGTCTGCCCGCTATAATTCCTGCCTTGATGGAATTTACCGCATTGAGGACATGGTCTAGGCTCTGCTGGCTTTTGATTGATACGTTCGCTAGACTGAATAGGTTTCTTATTACTTCCTTGGAATTTGGTCCCTGCCCCTTTTCTTTTCTGGGAAGAATTCCTTCTGCTGGACTCGCCTTGATTCGTAGTAACCTCAGGCAGCTGCAAATCCCTTAGATTCCTCTCCACCATCCTGCATTCCTCAATTGCAAGACTAAATTTTTGGAATTTACGGGAGACCAGCTCTTTTCTCAGTTCATATTTTAATCCCCTAATCAATCTTCCTGACTTCCACTTCTCGTCATTACTGATTTTCAAGGTTGAAGAGTAACGAGCTAGTCGGTTGAAACGACTCAGATATTCATTAAAAGACTCTTCTTTACCCTGTTGTATAGCCAGGAATTCTAACTCCTTCTCGTCCCTAGTGGATTCAGGGAAATACTCTGCATCAAAGTTATCTTTGAAGGTTTCCCAAGTGATGGGGATATTCTGAGCCCGCAGAATTAATTCCGTGTTCTTCCACCATCGATCAGCATCACCTTCCAATTTGTAGATTGCCAATTCAACTTTCCTTTCTGTAGGGCACCGCATTACTCGAAAAATCTTCTCCAATCTCAGCACCCAATTCTCAGCTACCTGGGGATCAAAACTCCCGCGAAAAACTGGTGGTTGATGCTTGCAAAATTTGGTAATCCAATACTGTTCATCCTCTACGTCAAGTTGCATCCTGTCAGCTACAGGTTCATTTTGTTGAATCTCGGGTTGAGTGGATCTTTCCCCTTCCGCAGTTGCAGCTCGCTGTCCACCCTCGTTCTGCCTAGCCTTTACTTCGCGTATTTCCTCCTGTAGTTTATTTATCATCTCCATCATTTGTTGCACATAGTGAAGAGGATCTTGTTCTGGTATATTCTCCTCTTGTGCCCGCTCTTGTTCATGTGATTGTTCTCGCTCCTGTTCTTGTTCATTTGGCCGCTCTTGAGCCTGCACTTGCTTACGTGGTCTGCCTCTACCACGACCTCTGCCTCTACTACCTCCTCGAACATTCACCATAATGTCTTTTCTCTATTCAAGTACATATTCTTGTTAATATCAATTTAATTCAAAATCCTCAAATAATGACATACACATGCCATTCTATATATACCACTACACACTTCTATCTATCCAAGACTTTATCAGTATACTATCCTGACATTGCCGGAACTAAGGCTCTGATACCACGAATGTCACACCCCTTCGGTATACCGACATTCGCAAGAGTAAATATGCACAGCTTAAAGGATAAACTAGTTCCAGCATAGTAATACTGATATTGAAGTCTGGTACATAATCGAAATTCATAAAAAGGTTCGTACAAGATTTAACCAGGACATAATATTTCAAACACAATGAGGGAAAATAAATCAGATCTCTGCTCCATCAAGCACCGTCAGTTATCCATATCCACCGCCTTATCACGTGAGCCACGACCGCTGTTAGGTTTCCGTCCTGAACTTTGGGGATTGTCTGGGATTCAAATGAATCCCAGTAGTAACGTTAATCACTCACATAAGATGCATGCACAGTACATGGTAGACAACCAGTTGCAATAAATTTAATCCACAATAATTTCAAACACAAAATTCAAATATGCAGTTCAACAATATTCAAGAACCTACCGGTTCATACGCACAGTACTGGATAATTCAAATATTCAAATGGGCTTTCACCCTTCTGCATAAAACTTCACTTATCGGAGTACCACCCCCGGCCTCAACCGTGATGGCATCCAGGGTTACCCCACATTCAAGGGCACTACCTCCCAGCTTATACCGGCGATAAGGTTAGAAATTCACAATTCAAATATCACAATGGTACGTACATGCATATAAAGGCACACAGAGTATGTGAGAGAAAAGTTACTACCTCAACTCCGAATAGCTAAAAGAAATTCACCGGTGCTCGAACCACTTGACAGTCAACTCCTAAAATAGTATCATTATAAATATTAATCTTCACTATAATCCATTTCTTCCAAAATATCCAACAGGGTTCTTTTTATCATTTAGAATCCTTGTGACCCTTTAAACGATAAATCACCCATTTAAAATTCTTATTGCAACAATTTTCGGATTAAATCCTTTTCTGTCCAGAATTTTCATTAACTTTGAAAATTCATAACTATTTGTACAAAGCTCCAAATGATGTGCTTCCAAAACCTAAATGTCCTTTGGTGAGTCTATTTTCATCGAAAAATATTCTCAACAGCCAAAAATATCCATACTATTCCCAGTTTAAATAAATCACTTCGCTGTCCAGTTTATACTTCCAGTATTTTAGGCCAGATTGTAAAATCCATAACTCCTTGTACAGAGCTCTAAAAATTACATATTATATATCAAAAGAAAGCTCTGGATGTCTACTTCAAAACTGGAAGATTTCATGATTTTTAGACACCATTCACTTGACCGAAAACCATTTACAATTCGACTGCCTTCCAAACCGTTAAAACTGGCAGTTTTGGTAGCTTGCTTAATTAATTCTTTTTGATTCTAAAAATCATTTCCAACCTTATTCTTACTCCATTTTCCGTGTTAAACACTATGGTAACCTTAAAATCATCAAACTCCTTATGGTTTTACCACTTCTTAATTAACCCAAAATAATATATAAGAAGTGATAAATAAGGTTTTGAAACCAACTTCATGAAATAACTTAAGTTAAAACATTTACTTACTTGTCTTGCTCCTTTAGCCTTAGCAACTTCTCCCTCCTTTTACTTCTAAAAAAACATCCGGCCTTCTCTATTAAATTTAATATAAGGAAGTAGCTCACTCACTTGAAGCTCTCTGTCTCTTTCACACTCTTACTATTCTTCACACTCCCGGTATCGCCTCTCTGTATAAACTTTGAAACCCAACCGATGCAAGAGAAGGTTGTTATGTATATATTTATTTAACATGAGTGTACCTTTTCTTATTCATTTTGGATAATTGCAAAGCATGGCTGTCCTTAGCGTAAGCATATCTTCATATATCTCACATATATCTTTCACTTTTCCCCTTCCCGTGACCACATAAGATTTAATAATTAAAGCATTCTACCTAAAGAACCATGTGATATGTGAATCATCAAAAACAAACAAAAGAATGAGAGGTGCTGTCGGTTAAGCATATCTAAATGGATTGGAAGACAATATTATAACCAAGAATAATTGGATAAGATGGGAGACAAACCGATGGGTAGTGGATGATTGATTAAAAATGGAATGTGAGTTGGCATTTCATTTAGAATATAATGAAGGAAATTTTTGCCAATCGGATCCCTTAATTATTCTATGATAAGTATTGAGTAGGAACCATTGTCCATCCGTATGATTGAGAGAAGAAGATTAAAATATTGTGTAGGTATTTGTCTAGCAATTATGGTGAGAAAGGTGGAGCACTTTGTCCATTATTAAATTAAAAGGAAGGAACACAATGAAACTTTGGGTCTCATGCGTATGTCTTTGCTGCTCATCTCAATCATATAATATACTAATTAAATATGTAGTGGAGTCTAGTAGAATGCTTGATTAAGAATAGCTTGTCTTCTTGCTCATCTTGGTTCACGGAAGGTGGTAGATTTGATAGATAATGGAATGATTAGAATAATTCTAAGGGAAAGACAAATGGAAATAAGTGGGTATTAGTTTATCATATGGATAAAACCTTCTTGTCCCAAAATAATAAAATGAAAAGAGAATACCCATAAATGACGGATGTTACAATTCTCCCCCCGTAAAAATAAATTTCGTAACATGTACATTTTCACTTCGGGGAACCATTCGAAATACTCAGTCCACTTTTTTTACATATGCTTACCAAGCATGTAACATCCACACAAAATTACTATTCATCTTGTACCTAATGTAATATTCAAATTCAAGTCTACCGATATCCGCACAGCGCTAAGCCTCACAGTCGGTATATTCTCCTTCCAATTCATTTTGTTTTTATAGCGCTAGATATTCTGACCTTATTGTCCAGGGATTTACCCTTGACCATAGGTTTCTCAATTATATCCTGATACAATTTCAGATATTCTATTAGCTTCAAATTTTACTTTGGGCAAACTAGCCCAGCTCTTAATAATCCTTCAAAAGAATTATTGTCACGAGTTTCATTTCTCATTCTTTCAACATCTCAAATTCTAGAGATTTGCTTGTTCAATTCTATTCTATGCTTGAGCTTCTTCAATTCAAATTCATAGATTACTTTCTTCTGCTTAGCATTATAGCTAGCGATTACTATCTGACTTATCAATATATATTTTTGGACCATTCTGTCAGTTTCTGTTCCTATATCAACATAGTCACCCAATGCACCACTTTCGATTCAAAAACATCAGTGAAAACAATCACGTTAATGTTTCACATTTTAAAATACGGGCAATGATAATCACATCATTGCTTTTCAATTTTCTATGTTGTCTCAAATTCAACTTTCTGATTTTCAAATTCAAATATTCAAAATTCTATGGTAGCAGTACATTTTCAAAATTTCACTCTACAATATAATTCTTTCATATTTTCAGAGAAAACATATTCGCTGCCAGCTCAATTACAAGAAAATACATTCATTTCACGGCAGACCATATTGGCCGCTTTGTTACAAACTGTAATAATTTCCCTTATCGAATTACCACACCCGGCCCAAACCGCCATGGCATTCAGGGTTACCCCACATTCAAGGGCACTACCTCCCGGCCTAAACCGGCGATAAGGTTACAATTCTGCTGGGTAAATAACGCCTCTCCTCTAGAGGATTTGTTCGCTCAACTAAATTTAGCTGAGATAAGTATTCACAAGTGCTCAACTTTGGATCTGAGGATAAATCCAAAGTTTAAGAGTCACTTTACCCACACAGCTTGCATTCTCAATTTCAAAAATATTCAATTATCATTCTTTCAATTTTCAATTCAAATGAGCTTTATTAATGGCAAGCGATTCAAAAATATTTCACAAGCACCTGGTAAGATCCAGCAAACTGAGTATTTCTACAACAGTTCTTGACCTTTTCCAGTACTGTACTGCTTTCAAAACCACAAAATTCAAAATTCAAAATTCAATTTCAGATTTTGGGTTCTACTGAACCCTCTCTACGAAACAACATCAATTCAAAAATGACCATTGCCCTGGTCTCAAATTCTGTTGAAAACCTTTCATTCAAGAATTCAATTCATAAAATTCAAAGTTTCAATTCAAGCTCTGGGTTCCAAAAGGATCCCTTCAATGAAACAATATTGTTCAAAAACAATTACTTCAAACTGAACTTTAATTCAGCTGAAAACATTCTTGTTCAAAATTTCAATTTAGAAAATTCTCAAATACAACAGGTGCATTGGAAAATTCAAAATTAAATTTTTCAAACAAACGCAGGAACCAGACAACTATTACAGAAGGTCTTCACTTCTAAATACACTTCAGGTTCTATTTTTAGCTACTTGAGCAATTTATAGAACATACCATTCACTCTAAGGAGACCTTTTAAATCAAATTCCAACACTATGCTAGATCAACATCTAGCATCCGCAAAATATCTTATACGTATTGGTACCATATTCTAGTGCCTTAATTCATTTAAATCAATCGGTACCACATTCAAGTACCTTTGTTCATTTTGGTCGATTCAATGCCTAAAGAATTAGTTCCATTACCAAATTTCATTCCCAAGCCACAATTCAGTTGGTAACATGCTTTAGTTATCTCTCCAATATTCAGGTTTATCAACCTAATTCTAAAAATTCGACCATATTCCATAAACCTGTTAACAATTCCAAGATTCATATCTTACAACATTCAGGCACTATCCCCAAACATTCAAATAAAATTTAGCAATTTCTACGAGGTTCTTCCTCTACCTCATTTCTCAATATCATCAAAACATGTTTTAAATATCATTCTTATACCTCAGAGGTAATAACCATTCATACACAAAACATTGTTGACAATGCAGCACTAATCACAAGGTTCACAAGATTTACTTTATCACACTCTGACCTAAACATTGTTTCGGCTCAGAACAAATTCAAACTTATCTTTAATCATACCGCATTCGTTCTTATATTTTCTTAGCATTTGAAAAATTCATCATTTTTCATACTTCAAGATATTCAGATCTTACACCGAGATATTTCAAATTCCCATTACTTCCAGAGAGTCTCCTTTCTCGAGATGGCTTTAACTGATCAGACTTCCATTTTTCAAATGCAAGTCTGACATCTCGAACCAACTACACGCTCCAAGACAAATTTCTAGGAGACACAATCTTGAAAAAAAAAATCTTCATGCAACGCGTATTCGTCAAACTAAATTTCTTGAAGATACAACCGGCAATAAATGCTACACTGTCTTCTGTTTGGACCGAAAGTCTATAAGACTTAGACCTATAGAGGTGGCTAGGGCGTGTCAGATTGTATTAGGGTGCGGTGCCATAATATTTCCACATAATAACAAAGTCTGTACTATTCTGAGCCAACGACAGATGAGAATCCGATGCTGCTTAACAAAATCTAGACGTTACTAGCCCAGCTATAAACCGAGTAAAGAAAGAGTAAATGTTTCACGTTCTCTCAAGCTTCACAAAACTTCCACATATTCATTTCCTCTGCGATCGTAACCTTCACTATAACCTTTCACATTATCCTTAAACATGGCCGGTTCAAGTAACTCTATTCCAGTCTCCGATTCATTCAACCCTTTCTTTCTTGAAGCCTTACTTCATGACTATCAGACTAACATATTGTCTGACTTGTCAAACAATGTATCATACCCTTATTCTTCTTTACTTCCCCAAAATCCCGTAAGTATGAACGTTCATTCATCTGCCTCAACGATTAACATTCCTACTCCTCCTCCAAGGATACAAGATTCTATTTTTACAACTACTAACAGAAAGGAATCTGAAGCAGGTCCATCAAGGCGACCTGTCCAAAGGTGTCGTAATGTGGCAGAACTTATGGAGTCTACGGTACCTTCTCAACCAAGGAATCCTGCTTCTACCTTGACTGAGACTACTAATCCATTTTCATGTGGTTGCTGCCATGTTCTACGAGAGATCATTCATACCAATGGACTTCAATACCATAAACTTGAAGTTCATGGGAGGATTGGTATGATATGCCACGCTGTCTTTCACCAGGACGTACAAGGAGGTTCTTCCAGTCCTCAAGTATTTGACTTTGGTAAGAAAAATTTAGATGATGTCAAACATTTTCTAGAAAATTATTGTTTGAATCAAAAATCTTTAGGGTATGTCCTGGTGTCAGATCCCCTATCAGCCTACTATGAGGCCCTCTGTGTTGGTTTGGAATGGACTAAAAATCAAAATGAACTCCCTAATAGTTCATTTCCAACCAATACAGAAAATATATCCAATAAAGGAAAAGAGCTCATGGTTGTAAATAATAATCTTTCAGTCCCCATACCTAGTGATCCATACCGATCAAGAGCTGAACAAAATATTAGAGGTGCATCAATGTCAATAAATGATCTTAGAGACTTATTCCATTTACCTCAACAAGAAGCGGCTAAACAAGTTCGTCTATGCAAAAATGTCTTAATGAAAATATGCCATAGGGAAGGAATAAGGCATTGGCCTTATGTAAAAATTCGAAGCACTATGAGGCAAATAGCTAGATTGAGAAAAACAATGTCTTCTGATGGTCCTCTCTCAAGTGCAGCCGCTCAGGAAGAAATTAATAGACTTAAACTTGAGATGGTCAACGCTTGTGGTGGGATTGTACCAACTGTTGCTCTTGATGCTTGAATTCATCTTGTCTTTTCTTCTTAGCATTCTAATTTCTGCTTGTACTTTTATACTAAGATTCACGGGAATTTTCAAGTTTGAATATTTTTCTCACCCATTTTCAATTAATCACATAAGTTCAAGCTCCAGCAGATCAATCTAACCTATTGTCAGAACTTATGTCCTAACCGGACTTCGAAATTCTGAGTTGATAATTCTATCATCAAAATTTATATTTTAATTCCAACTTGTCACTCAGAATTATCTAACTTTCAATACAGATACTTTTCATATCATCAGAGCATTCAAGCCAAATGCCAGAACTTCAGCTCATATATTATTATTTTAAACTGGGAACATTTCACAAATGCTCCATTTCATTTTCTATAATTCAACCTCTTCCTTTGTACTAGCATGCCAACTAGTGATCCAGGAAAAATTCTATTTTCTGGGTTTGTCTATCACTCCAATTCTCTTAATCCTGGTACCAATCAGGATTATCCAAGTATCATCATTGATCATAAATCAAAGGATTTCAAATTCTTACAATACTACTCAGAGTTTACCTTCTTGAAAATCTTCTCGCCTAAGCAAGCTTAACCTCAAAGTTTCAATAAAATCTGGGGATCTAAATCATATTTTGACACAACATTAAGAGCCCTATAGTTAGCAACAGAATCCATTTTCCGTGCTATTTCATTTGTTTATGTAATCCAATATCAGTATACTCTTCCAAAAATGCCAGAACCTTTGCTCTGATACCATAAATTGTAACACCCCTTGATATATCAATTATTATCAGAGATGTAGCGCATAGCCTAATGAGCATAGTCATTCTAGCATAGTAATACTGATATTAAATTCTGATTACATAACAAAATCCACATAGGGCTATACAAATAAATTTCTAGTCTCTAAAATAGGCTAATAAAAATAACCTATAGCATTTCTCGGTCCGTCCCAGCATCACTATTCAACAGTGAGTACCGCCTTGCCTTTTGAGCCACGTTCTCTAAACTGAACAATCCACAGGTAGCAACAAATACTGGGACCCCGAAGGTTCCCAGAGTAACATGTTAATCTTACATTCTAAGCATAGATCAGTATATGACAGATAACCATCACATATACATTCAGCACATACAGCACAAACAATTCATACAGTACATATTTATACATATTGAATGGTACATACAATCATATAAAGACATACAAAGAATGCAAGATTAGAGTTACTACCTGATAGCCTTTCCAAATCCTGATCCGGTTCTCTATCCTCTGGTCATCTCAGATAAATACCGAATCCTATAATTAAATATTCATGGTTGGCAAGTTACTACTTGTCCAAATTCTCTATTTCTCTTATTTCCAAATAAACTCCATAATCTGGCAGAATTTCCAATTAACTTTGAAAATTCATATTTAATTGCACAAAACTCCAATTAAGGTGATTCCAAAAGTCACGTGTTCCTTATTAAATCTATTTTCAGAGGAAAATACATTTGACTGTCAAATATATGTAAACTATTCCCAGAATTTTCATTCATCATCACTGTTCCAGAAAAACGTCCAGGTTTAATGCTGAACTTGAAAAATCCATATCTGGAGTTCTAGGTGTCCAAATCAGGTGGTTCAAAAATCCATGAACTCGTCATTAAGTCTAGTTTCTAGGAAAATTGGTTTCAACATTTAATCATACTCCAATAATTCCCAGATTTCAAAAATGTCAACACTGTTCAGAAGATGTTTCAGAAAACGTCCCAGATTTCATACTTGACTTCAAAAATTCATAACTCCTTGAATATAAATCCAAATAAGGCTTGTGACCTATCAAATTAAAGCTTGATAAGTCTACTTTTATTCTGGAAATTTTCATAGAAAAAATCAAATGTTTACTATTTTAAAAATCAATCCGAAAAATACTGTTCATTTCTGGAAACTGACGTTTTCCAGTTTTCAACTTCTAACTTTGAAAAATCATAACTAATTCTATAGAACTCCGATTAAGGTGATTCAAAATTCTATTTGAAGTTCTATAAGTATAGTTTATGGGAAAAATATTCGTCAAGCCAATTAATAGCTGTGTAATTCCCAGAAATTCGAAAAGTGAACGTAACTTAAATCTGAAAGCAGGATTTTCCAGTTTTTATAACCAAACTTAGAAAAATCATAACTAGAGTTCTAGACGTCGGATTAATACGTTCTAGCACTCATTTGAAAGATTAAAAAGTGTAATTTATTCTTACCAAATTTCGAAGTCAGATGAAGTCATTTGACCGATCAAAATATTGCATGAACCCAACTGCCTTACAGAATTTCTAGAATTACAGTGTTGTACAAGTTGATCGATGCTCCTCATATGGCTTCTTTCTCTCAACCCTCACTCTCTTCTATGTTTTTCACTCACACCTCCCTCCCTCTCTTTTTCCTCTTCTCGTTCATGCCGGCCAAAAATGAATAAAGGAGGAGGTGTATAATTGGTGTGAGAGGGAGGAGTTAGCGCATGTAGCCATCCGTGAGTGAATAAGAGAAGTAGTGTGTGGAGTGTGTCCCATGCTTCCAATAAAATATAGGAAGTGGGAGACAATTTGGCTGCATGTGAGAGAACATTATCTAGAAAGGAAAATGAGAGATGAGTCACGGGAGATAAAGGAATTGAGTGTTAATGTGAAATGAAGAAAAATGAGTGCATGTGGACATTTTGGCCAAAGACATTGAAAAAAAATCAAGAAGTGTGGGACATGTATGTTGGCCAAATCAATTGAGAAGGAGAGATATAAGTGCAAGATTCCACCGAAAAATGAAGATAAAAGAGGTGAGTGATATGTTGACGGTGTGGTAGGTATTTATTAAAGTGAATGATTGAAGAAAATATTGCTTATGTGTCCAAACATGCATAATAAGAAAGGTTGTCCATTTTTATTAAATGGACATATATTTGCTCCAACTATCAAATAATAATAAGGGTGTTTGGACCCATTCCAAATTTGCCACTCTCAAAAATATGACCTAGTAGTCTTCCAAAAATAGACTAATTTCCAAGACTTTAGGCCCAAAATTCGGGATATTACATTTATCTCAACTCCGAATAGCTAAAAGAAATTCACCGGTGCTCGAACCACTTGACAGTCAACTCCTAAAATAGTATCATTATAAATATTAATCTTCACTATAATCCATTTCTTCCAAAATATCCAACAGGGTTCTTTTCATCATTTAGAATCCTTGTAATCCTTAAATGATAAATCACCCATTTAAAATTATTATTGTAGCAATTTTCGGATTAATTCCCTTTTCTGTCCAGAATTTTCATTAATCTTTGAAAATTCATAACTATTTGTACAAAGCTCCAAATGATGTGCTTCCAAAACCTAAATGTCCTTTGGTGAGTCTATTTTCATCGAAAAATATTCTCAACAGCCAAAAATATCCATACTATTCCCAGTTTAAATAAATCACTTCGCTGACCAGCTTGAACTTCCAGTATTTTAGGCCAGATTGTAAAATCCATAACTCCTTGTTCAGAGCTCTAAAAATTACATATTATATATCAAAAGAAAGCTCTGGATGTCTACTTCAAAATTGGAAGATTTCATGATTTTTAGACACCATTCACTTGACCGAAAACCATTTACAATTCGACTGCCTTCCAAACCGTTAAAACTGGCAGTTTTGGTAGCTTGCTTAATTAATTCTTTTTGATTCTAAAAATCATTTCCAACCTTATTCTTACTCCATTTTCCGTGTTAAACACTATGGTAACCTTAAAATCATCAAACTCCTTATGGTTTTACCACTTCTTAATTAACCCAAAATAATATATAAGAAGTGATAAATAAGGTTTTGAAACCAACTTCATGAAATAACTTAAGTTAAAACATTTACTTACTTGTCTTGCTCCTTTAGCCTTAGCAACTTCTCCCTCCTTTTACTTCTAAAAAAACATCCGGCCTTCTCTATTAAATTTAATATAAGGAAGTAGCTCACTCACTTGAAGCTCTCTGTCTCTTTCACACTCTTACTATTCTTCACACTCCCGGTATCGCCTCTCTGTATAAACTTTGAAACCCAACCGATGCAAGAGAAGGTTGTTATGTATATATTTATTTAACATGAGTGTACCTTTTCTTATTCATTTTGGATAATTGCAAAGCATGGCTGTCCTTAGCGTAAGCATATCTTCATATATCTCACATATATCTTTCACTTTTCCCCTTCCCGTGACCACATAAGATTTAATAATTAAAGCATTCTACCTAAAGAACCATGTGATATGTGAATCATCAAAAACAAACAAAAGAATGAGAGGTGCTGTCGGTTAAGCATATCTAAATGGATTGGAAGACAATATTATAACCAAGAATAATTGGATAAGATGGGAGACAAACCGATGGGTAGTGGATGATTGATTAAAAATGGAATGTGAGTTGGCATTTCATTTAGAATATAATGAAGGAAATTTTTGCCAATCGGATCCCTTAATTATTCTATGATAAGTATTGAGTAGGAACCATTGTCCATCCGTATGATTGAGAGAAGAAGATTAAAATATTGTGTAGGTATTTGTCTAGCAATTATGGTGAGAAAGGTGGAGCACTTTGTCCATTATTAAATTAAAAGGAAGGAACACAATGAAACTTTGGGTCTCATGCGTATGTCTTTGCTGCTCATCTCAATCATATAATATACTAATTAAATATGTAGTGGAGTCTAGTAGAATGCTTGATTAAGAATAGCTTGTCTTCTTGCTCATCTTGGTTCACGGAAGGTGGTAGATTTGATAGATAATGGAATGATTAGAATAATTCTAAGGGAAAGACAAATGGAAATAAGTGGGTATTAGTTTATCATATGGATAAAACCTTCTTGTCCCAAAATAATAAAATGAAAAGAGAATACCCATAAATGACGGATGTTACAATTCTCCCCCCGTAAAAGAAATTTCGTCCCCGAAATTTGCTTCGTCCCTTGTGTACTGAGCCATAAACTCTGGATAATGATTCTTCATATCTTCTTCCGTTTCCCAGGTTGCTTCCTCAGGAGATAATCCCTTCCAGACCACTTTCACCATCCGAATACTTTTATTTCTGAGCCGCTTCTGAAGTCGGTCAATGATCCGCTCAGGCTCAACCACATATGTATGGTTATCTTGTACATCAACATCTTCGTACTCGATAACATGTTCAGGGTCTGGTATGTACTTCTTCAACTGTGATACATGAAAAACATTATGAAGTCTACTCAGATTTGGGGGTAATGCTATTTGGTATGCCACTGATCCAAATTTTGCCAAGATCTGAAATGGACCAATGTAACGAGGACTTAGTTTCTTCCTCTTGATCGCTCTTCCAATTCCAGTTACTGGTGATACCTTTAGGAACACATGATCTCCAACTTCAAATTCTAGAGGTCTTCTCCGTTTGTCAGCATAACTTTTCTGTCGACTTTGTGCTGCTAGGAGCCTCTTTCTTATAAGCTTGATATGTTCTGATGTTTTATCCACATAATCTGTTCCATGCAATTTTCTGTCAGACAATTCTGTCCAACACAAGGGTGATTGACACTTCCTTCCATACAGTGCTTCATACGGAGCCATTTGAATGCTTGCATGATAGCTGTTGTTGTAAGCAAATTCAGCCAGTGGAAGGTTACGGTCCCAATTACCCTTAAATTCCAACGCACATGCCCTTAACATGTCTTCCAGCGTTTGTATAGTTCTTTCCGACTGTCCATCTGTCTGAGGATGATAAGCCGTACTATATCTCACTTTTGTACCCATGGCTTTAACTGATCAGACTTCCATTTTCAAATGCCAGTCTGACATCTCGAACCAACTACACGCTCCAAGACAAATTTCTAAGAGACACGATCTTGAAATAATCATCATGCAACGTGTATTCGTCAAACTAAATTTCTTGAAGATACAACCGGCAATAAATGCTACACTGTCTTCTGTTTGGACCGAAAGTCTATAAGACTTCGACCTATAGAGGTGGCTAGAGCGTGTCAGATTGTATTAGGGTGCGGACGTCAATCTCTCTTTCAGCTGCTTAAAGCTTTCTTCACAACGCTCATCCCACACGAATGACTGGTTCTTTTTTGTAAGCTTTGTCAATGGCAAGACAATTCGGGAAAAATTCAATATAAATCGTCGGTAATAACCAGCAAGACCCAGAAAACTGCGTACTTCAGTCACAGTCTCTGGCCTTTTCCAATTCGGTACTGCTTCCACTTTACTGGGATCTACAGAGACCCCTTCTTGTGAGATGACATGGCCAAGAAATCTAACTTCTTGAAGCCAAAACTCACACTTGCTCAACTTAGCGTAAAGTCGCTTGTTTTTCAAAATATTCAACACGATCCTCAGATGATTCTCATGCTCTTTGCTGCTCTTTGAGTAGATTAGGATGTCGTCGATAAAGACTACCACAAACTGATCTAAGTATTGACGGAAGATTCGGTTCATGTAGTCCATAAACACGGCAGGTGCATTGGTCAAACCAAACGGCATTACTAAAAATTCATAATGTCCGTATCTGGTTCTAAAAGTTGTCTTTGGAACATCTTCAGCTTTTACTCGTAGTTGATGATAACCCGAACGCAAATCGATTTTTGAAAATACGCTAGAACCAGCTAACTGATCAAGCAAATCATCTATTCTGGGGAGAGGATACTTATTCTTGACGGTCACCTTGTTTAATTCTCGATAATCGATACACAATCTCAGGCTCCCGTCTTTCTTCTTTACAAATAACACTGGAGCTCCCCATGGTGAAACACTGGGTCGTATAAACCCTTTCTCTAGTAATTCTTCAATTTGTTTCTTCAGCTCCGCCATCTCGTTAGGTGCCATTCGATATGGTGCTTTAGATATTGGTCCAGCTCCAGGCATAATTTCGATGCCGAATTCTACTTCTCTTTCCGGAGGTAGTCCACTAATGTCTTCCGGAAATACCTCAGGAAATTCATTCACAACTGGAATATTTTCAAGTGCAGTCCCAGTTTCTGTTTGTACTGAGAAAAACACAACATACCCTTGGCAACCCTTTCTCAAACACTTCTCAGCTTCATCTACTGAGAGGAAATTCATATTTACATCTTTACTAATATCTCTCTGCGGATTTGGATATACAATCCTTTTATTTCCGCAGTCTAACAGCACATTATTTGCTGTCAACCAATTTAAACCAAGTATAACATCTATACGATGAAGTGGCAAACATATCAAATCTACCACAGAATCATGGCCGTCCACATTTACAATGCAATTCAAACAGACGTCAGCAGTCAAAGATTTAACACCAAGTGGTGTCGTAATGTGGCAGAACTTATGGAGTCTACGGTACCTTCTCAACCAAGGAATCCTGCTTCTACCTTGACTGAGACTACTAATCCATTTTCATGTGGTTGCTGCCATGTTCTACGAGAGATCATTCATACCAATGGACTTCAATACCATAAACTTGAAGTTCATGGGAGGATTGGTATGATATGCCACGCTGTCTTTCACCAGGACGTACAAGGAGGTTCTTCCAGTCCTCAAGTATTTGACTTTGGTAAGAAAAATTTAGATGATGTCTCAAGTATCTTTTTGATCAGAAAGAATTGAATATGAGACAGCGTAGATGGATGGAGTTGTTGAAAGATTTCAACTTAGAAATCAAATATCATCCAGGAAAAGCTAATATTGTTGCAAATGCTCTGAGTAGAAAGGCGGTGCAGGTAGCATATATGATGGTTCAAGAACAGAATTTGCTAGGAAATTTTCGAGATTTGAATTTGTTAAATCGGGTAATTTTAAACTCGAGAAGGCGCAAAGAAGTGATACTTGCTAACCTTAGTGTTAGTCAAGGGGAAAGTGATCTACGAGCAGAAATTGTAGAAGCTCAAAGGCAAGACGAACTAGCAAGCTCCATTCGAGAAAAGATCTCACGTGGTGAAACTCAGGATTATGATCTTTCTCAAAGTGGACTGATCAGATTCAGGAAGCGTATTTATGTACCACCAAAACCTAAGTTGAGACTAAAGATTCTGGATGAAGCACACAAAAGCAAGTATACCCTTCATCCAGGGGTGGTCAAGATGTACCATAATTTGAAGTCTGAATTTTGGTGGCCAGGACTGAAGAGTGATGTGACTAAATACGTAACTCGTTGTCTTACTTGTCAAAAGGTTAAAATTGAACACAAGCGACCACCAGGACTTCTTCAAAGTTTGGAGATTCCTGAATGGAAATGGGAAAGTGTTACGATGGATCTAGTAGTGGGATTGCCCAGGATCAGGAATCATGATGCGATCAGGGTAATTGTTGATCGTCTCACCAAGTCGGCACATTTTCTTCCCATTGGTGTCAACTATTCTCCTGCAAAGTTGGCAGAAATTTATGTAAAAGAGATAGTAAGACTTCATGGTGTACCAAAGATTATTATCTCCGATAGAGATCCTCGTTTTACTTCTCGATTTTGGAAAGCTTTACAAAAAGCCATGGGTACAAAAGTGAGATATAGTACGGCTTATCATCCTCAGACAGATGGACAATCGGAAAGAACTATACAGACGTTGGAAGACATGCTAAGGGCGTGTGCATTAGACTTTAAGGGTAATTGGGACCGTAACCTTCCACTGGCTGAATTTGCTTACAACAACAGCTATCATGCAAGCATTCAAATGGCTCCGTATGAAGCACTGTATGGAAGGAAGTGTCAATCACCCTTGTGTTGGACAGAATTGTCTGACAGAAAATTGCATGGAACAGATTATGTGGATAAAACATCAGAACATATCAAGCTTATAAGAAAGAGGCTCCTAGCAGCACAAAGTCGACAGAAAAGTTATGCTGACAAACGGAGAAGACCTCTAGAATTTGAAGTTGGAGATCATGTGTTCCTAAAGGTATCACCAGTAACTGGAATTGGAAGAGCGATCAAGAGGAAGAAACTAAGTCCTCGTTACATTGGTCCATTTCAGATCTTGGCAAAATTTGGATCAGTGGCATACCAAATAGCATTACCCCCAAATCTGAGTAGACTTCATAATGTTTTTCATGTATCACAGTTGAAGAAGTACATACCAGACCCTGAACATGTTATCGACTACGAAGATGTTGATGTACAAGATAACCATACATATGCGGTGGAGCCTGAGCGAATCATTGACCGACTTCAGAAGCAGCTCAGAAATAAAAGTATTCGGATGGTGAAAGTGGTCTGGAAGGGATTATCTCCTGAAGAAGCAACCTGGGAAACGGAAGAAGACATGAAGAATCATTATCCCGAGTTTATGGCTCAGTACACAAGGGACGAAGCAAATTTCGGGGACGAAATTTCTTTTACGGGGGGAGAATTGTAACATCCGTCATTTATGGGTATTCTCTTTTCATTTTATTATTTTGGGACAAGAAGGTTTTATCCATATGATAAACTAATACCCACTTATTTCCATTTGTCTTTCCCTTAGAATTATTCTAATCATTCCATTATCTATCAAATCTACCACCTTCCGTGAACCAAGATGAGCAAGAAGACAAGCTATTCTTAATCAAGCATTCTACTAGACTCCACTACATATTTAATTAGTATATTATATGATTGAGATGAGCAGCAAAGACATACGCATGAGACCCAAAGTTTCATTGTGTTCCTTCCTTTTAATTTAATAATGGACAAAGTGCTCCACCTTTCTCACCATAATTGCTAGACAAATACCTACACAATATTTTAATCTTCTTCTCTCAATCATACGGATGGACAATGGTTCCTACTCAATACTTATCATAGAATAATTAAGGGATCCGATTGGCAAAAATTTCCTTCATTATATTCTAAATGAAATGCCAACTCACATTCCATTTTTAATCAATCATCCACTACCCATCGGTTTGTCTCCCATCTTATCCAATTATTCTTGGTTATAATATTGTCTTCCAATCCATTTAGATATGCTTAACCGACAGCACCTCTCATTCTTTTGTTTGTTTTTGATGATTCACATATCACATGGTTCTTTAGGTAGAATGCTTTAATTATTAAATCTTATGTGGTCACGGGAAGGGGAAAAGTGAAAGATATATGTGAGATATATGAAGATATGCTTACGCTAAGGACAGCCATGCTTTGCAATTATCCAAAATGAATAAGAAAAGGTACACTCATGTTAAATAAATATATACATAACAACCTTCTCTTGCATCGGTTGGGTTTCAAAGTTTATACAGAGAGGCGATACCGGGAGTGTGAAGAATAGTAAGAGTGTGAAAGAGACAGAGAGCTTCAAGTGAGTGAGCTACTTCCTTATATTAAATTTAATAGAGAAGGCCGGATGTTTTTTTAGAAGTAAAAGGAGGGAGAAGTTGCTAAGGCTAAAGGAGCAAGACAAGTAAGTAAATGTTTTAACTTAAGTTATTTCATGAAGTTGGTTTCAAAACCTTATTTATCACTTCTTATATATTATTTTGGGTTAATTAAGAAGTGGTAAAACCATAAGGAGTTTGATGATTTTAAGGTTACCATAGTGTTTAACACGGAAAATGGAGTAAGAATAAGGTTGGAAATGATTTTTAGAATCAAAAAGAATTAATTAAGCAAGCTACCAAAACTGCCAGTTTTAACGGTTTGGAAGGCAGTCGAATTGTAAATGGTTTTCGGTCAAGTGAATGGTGTCTAAAAATCATGAAATCTTCCAGTTTTGAAGTAGACATCCAGAGCTTTCTTTTGATATATAATATGTAATTTTTAGAGCTCTGTACAAGGAGTTATGGATTTTACAATCTGGCCTAAAATACTGGAAGTATAAACTGGACAGCGAAGTGATTTATTTAAACTGGGAATAGTATGGATATTTTTGGCTGTTGAGAATATTTTTCGATGAAAATAGACTCACCAAAGGACATTTAGGTTTTGGAAGCACATCATTTGGAGCTTTGTACAAATAGTTATGAATTTTCAAAGTTAATGAAAATTCTGGACAGAAAAGGATTTAATCCGAAAATTGTTGCAATAAGAATTTTAAATGGGTGATTTATCGTTTAAAGGGTCACAAGGATTCTAAATGATAAAAAGAACCCTGTTGGATATTTTGGAAGAAATGGATTATAGTGAAGATTAATATTTATAATGATACTATTTTAGGAGTTGACTGTCAAGTGGTTCGAGCACCGGTGAATTTCTTTTAGCTATTCGGAGTTGAGGTAGTAACTTTTCTCTCACATACTCTGTGTGCCTTTATATGCATGTACGTACCATTGTGATATTTGAATTGTGAATTTCTAACCTTATCGCCGGTATAAGCTGGGAGGTAGTGCCCTTGAATGTGGGGTAACCCTGGATGCCATCACGGTTGAGGCCGGGGGTGGTACTCCGATAAGTGAAGTTTTATGCAGAAGGGTGAAAGCCCATTTGAATATTTGAATTATCCAGTACTGTGCGTATGAACCGGTAGGTTCTTGAATATTGTTGAACTGCATATTTGAATTTTGTGTTTGAAATTATTGTGGATTAAATTTATTGCAACTGGTTGTCTACCATGTACTGTGCATGCATCTTATGTGAGTGATTAACGTTACTACTGGGATTCATTTGAATCCCAGACAATCCCCAAAGTTCAGGACGGAAACCTAACAGCGGTCGTGGCTCACGTGATAAGGCGGTGGATATGGATAACTGACGGTGCTTGATGGAGCAGAGATCTGATTTATTTTCCCTCATTGTGTTTGAAATATTATGTCCTGGTTAAATCTTGTACGAACCTTTTTATGAATTTCGATTATGTACCAGACTTCAATATCAGTATTACTATGCTGGAACTAGTTTATCCTTTAAGCTGTGCATATTTACTCTTGCGAATGTCGGTATACCGAAGGGGTGTGACACTTTATCAACTACCACCCTTTCATTTTCTTCCTACCAAACAACTCATCTTCCCTCATTTTTTAAAATCTTCCCTTCCCTTCCTTTCTCTAAGGGTCTATTTGGTTTGAGGGAATCGGAGGGGAGGGGAGGAGGATGGAGGGATTTTATCCCCCTCCCCTCGTTTGGCTAATGACATTTTTTAGGAGGGGAGGGGAAATTTTTTAAAATTTTCCCTTTCCTTCCCTTCAAACCTTCACCCCCCAAATCGGACGGATTCGGAGGGATTATTAAAATGGAGATGTGAGCGGACAAAAATGTCCCTAGTCCTTTATTGTTATTCCCAAAATACTACCCTGAAACCTATAAGACTAACATCAGCTCACAACCTAGTCGCACGAATCTAACGCTTTAATAGGATTATCTTTGAGATTTTATTTGGATTGAGATCTCAAAACTGAGAAATAGGCCTCGGCATGCTTGAAATCTAACGCTTTGTATTTTGACTCCTTTCAATTCGTAATCCAAAAGATGGGTTAGGTTTATATATCCCTGATACAAAGAATTAGCCCTTCCAAAGGTTTTGCATGAATAAAATCAACAGTTACGGACAGCGGTGTTGGCTTGCGCTCTCGCAATTTCAGTAACAAAATGTTAGTGATGTCTGAAATATTTATGAGTGAATACAGAGAAGTACCTAACCTAGTGCCTGCATTGAGATGTTCAGATTGGTTGCCTCAAGCTTTTTAGAGCATAGAATATGGTGTACTTTGATTTCAAAAAGCAACTTCATGTTGGGGTCAAATTCTTTTGCACGCTTGTTTGTATGATATAATTGATGTTCCCATTAGGGATAGCAGTGCTATTGAATTTAGGGCATAAAAATTTTATTTATAATTAAATGTTACAATACATTTAATAAAATTTGAAAAAAAAAATCACTTATAATATAAGTAAAGTAGTACATGTGAAGATAATTTTCCTTTTATCCCCTTTTGAATTAAATAAAGTAACATTAAACCCCTCTTCCAATATAAGGGTAAAATTGTCAACGTCAAAAAAAATTCCCTCCCCTCCCCTCCTAAACCAAACAAGGTAACATTAAAATCCCTCCCCTCCCCTTCCTTCTGATCAATCCAAACAAGGTAATATTAAAATCTCTCCCTTCCCCTTCCTTCCCCTTCCCTCCATTAAAATTCCTCCCTTCCCCTCCCCTCTGTTAAACCAAACAGACCCTAAATTTCTTTCCCTCCTTAAATTTTCCCCGTATCAAACGGGCCCTTAGGTTTTCCGTCGTTTCCCTGATTTGAATCTCCTTTTGGAAGTTTTCTCTTCGGGAGGAGAGAGCAAGGGAGGGAGGCCCGGAGAGAGAAAAGAGTAAAAGAGTTTATTTTATCTCTCAAATTTCTACATTAAATGAGATTATAATCTAAGGATATTAGGAAAGGTAGGCAAAAGTGGGATAGGATATTGTTACTACAATTTTTTGTTACTATCAATGACTACTTTTCCATCGTTAGATCATAATCGTAGTAGGGGAAAGAAATTATAAAGGTAGATGAAATTGTAATTAAAAAAATGATAGCAATATTGGTAGTAAAAAAAAAAACAATGATAGACAAAATAAGAAGAAAACATTTGAAAATCCTTATCAACGATCTCGGAGTAATCGACCGAGTAAAATGAGAGGGAGGTCGCTCTCTCTGATAGAGTCATCTTCTTCCCCCATTATTAACTTGCCTGTGAAGTCGAAGTAAGGTGCTCTCTTTCTTCTTCTCTGTATGCGAGAGAGAGAGTCCACCATACATCGCCATGCCTAACCACCAACTTCACGCCCCTCTTCGCTCCGCCGTTTCTTCCTCTTCCTCTCAATCTTTCGCCTCAAAGATTCTCCTCCTCCTTACTGTTCTTCCCATATCCTTGGCAGCCATTGCTTTCGTTCTTCAATGGCGTGGTGGAATCAGCGATCCTGCGAACCTTTTAACCCCTCCTGGCTCCTATCACTTCCCTGGGATGGAACCATCTCCCCTTTCCTCCATTTCACACTCCCCGTCGTCCGATTGTATCAATCTTGGACGCAGCTCCGCGCCTTCATTCCCCTATTACAACGATTGGAAGTTTGATTACGGGACTAATCTGAAACCCAAGGTTTGTTCGTCAGTTTCACTGTGGAGATTTGTTTACTTTATGGATCGGTTTTTGGGTTTTGACGTGGTCAATCGCTGCTGTTTGTATTTGATTACCGCTTCAATCATGATGCCGACAATTGGGTTCATGGTTATTCTTATTTTAGGATCGATTCATTTCTGTTGTCTTCCAAAATTTGAATTTCATTAAATTCTGCTTTTACTGGTGTATAATGTCTTGTGAAGTGGATTTTCATGTTTTCTTTTTGGAGGAATAGATCGAAGAAAGTATACTCGTATCTGGCCATTTGTTTAGCTTGGTATGGAATTTGAAATATAGCTAGATTAAGATCTTTGTTGTGTGAAAGGATTCCGCAGGTCTTTCACTCCTGACTTAGATGCTGAAAGTTGGAAAGCTAAATTAAGTGTTACTATCATTTTCCAGGTTGAGCTAAGGAAATAGGGGCATCTTTGATCTAAAAGGCAGGAAACTTTCTTAATGATAGTTTTTTGATGAATAATTTTAATTGTCTGTAATTTGAGTTACTTTGGCATTTTAATTGTTACATTTCATGAGAAAGTAGAAGCATTTCATAAATATCCAATGTGTCTCCTATTATTAATTCGAGCAATCTTTTCTTGGAATCATACAACAAAGTATTATTGTTGATCTTTCTTATTGATATGTAGATCTGTATTACAACTAGTACATCAGCAGGGCTAGATCAGATTCTGCCATGGATGTTTTATCACAAAGTTATGGGGGTGTCAAACTTCTTTCTTTTTGTGGAAGGGAAGGCTGCTTCTCCTGAAGTATCAAAAGTCCTGGAATCTATTCCTGTAAGTTGATAAATTCAGTAATTTATTTTATCCTATTAATGTTTTTGCTCTCCTCCTTATCTCTACCTTGCTTTATGTTTTATAATTAGGGCGTAAAGGTTATATATAGGACAAGAGAGCTGGAAGAACAACAGGCTAGAAGGTTATTTAATTTTACCTTATCATATGGACTCTATCTTTGTTTTTTTAAATTTTTTTTACAATACTTAGAATTGCTACTAAATTTTAATGATGTTGATTGTATCAGCCGTATTTGGAATGAGACTTGGCTGGCAGGTTTCTTTTACAAACCATGTAATTATGAACTATTTGTGAAGCAATCCCTCAATATGGAGATGGCCATTGTTATGGCAAGGGTATGGCTAATTTTTTCTTTCTCTTTTAAATTAATAATAATTAGATGCTTTCATTGACATATACTATTTCCTGCTTATTAATACCTTAGGATGCTGGTATGGACTGGATTCTTCATCTTGACACTGATGAGTTAATACACCCAGCTGGTGCCCGGGAGTATTCTTTGAGACAGTTGCTGCTTGACATTCCAGGCAATGTTGATATGGTCATATTTCCTAACTATGTAAGTATAATCTTTAAATGTTCTTCATTATTTTTACTTTTATATGTGAATGTCTTGCATGGAATTTAGAGGTGAGATGGATAATAATTCTTCTTCAACATTGTAACTAAGTTGATATGTGTGCTTTTTAGGAAAGCAGTATTGAACGTGATGATATCAAGGAACCTTTCAGTGAGGTAAGTCCTGTTAAATTTAGACATATATGGTTGGAATATGATATTTATTCATTCTGAGGGATATATATACAAGAGAGAGGAGCCCTTGCTTTAATGGCTTATAAATACAGAATAATATCCCATCCTTAGTGCCTGCTTGGCAATGACATAAGGGTTTTTTCTTCTTTTGTCATTTATAGTGTCAGCAGATATTTTATGTGCTGGAATCAGAATATCATTGGTGTTTAGATCTTTCTTACCCCACCCAAACAGATTTTATGACAAAAATTTTATGTGATATTTTCTGAGATTTTATTGCTGCTTTGCATATTCAGTCATTGGCACGTTTTTAATCTGTGGAGGCAGGTATCAATGTTTAAGAGGAACTATGACCATCTTCCAAAAGATACATACTTTGGCATGTACAAAGAAGCCACCCGTGGTAATCCAAACTACTTCCTGACTTATGGAAATGGAAAATCAGCTGCTCGAATTCAGGATCATCTTCGACCTAATGGTGCACACAGATGGCACAATTATATGAAGACTCCAAAGTATAATAATTTACTGTATTATAGTTTACAGTTGGTGCATCTTGTTTTGTTTTGAATTTTATGAAAGTAATAATTTTAAATCATGCTAGGGAAATCAAATTGGAAGAGGCTGCCGTTTTACATTATACATATGCGAAATTCTCAGACCTTACTTCCAGACGTGATCGCTGTGGCTGCAAACCTATGAAGGAAGATGTCAAAAGATGCTTCATGCTGGACTTTGACAGATCTGTGAGTTCCAGATTTCTGTTACTCACACACATACCCCCATATGTTATTTTTTATCATTATTTTACAGTTAATCACATGGATTGCGCTGTAAAAAACTCAATTTGTGTTGCCAGCATAAACTTTGATAATTGATTTGTTCCTCTCCAAATTTTCTTGGAATTTCTTTTTTTTCTGCTGTTGGTGAAGGGTTTCTTTTGTTTAATTTTGAATGGTTTTTCTCTTGACAACTATTCAGCATGCTAAGCAGACATAATTTTGCAGGCATTCATCATTGCTTCAACTGCAACTGAAGAGGAAATGCTGAAGTGGTATGCTAAGTTCCACTGTCTATATTTATTGCCGCTGCGTCTGCTTTGTTTTTTATAATTGCCCCTCAGTCCCAAATATGTATTGATCTACCAAAATATTTGGTCTTTTCTTTCCTTTCCAGGTACCATGAGCATGTTGTGTGGGATGACAAGGACATAAAACTGAAACTATTGAGGAAGGGTATATTGACTCGCATATATACTCCTACGGTAAGCATATTTAAATATTCAGAGACTGACTCATATATTAGAAAGTATAGGAAATAGTTAAGGACAATGGCTTGTGGAGAAGATACTAACATTCTGCATGAAGAGAAATTTGTGCAAATGGAGTTGAATTTGGTCGTAGGAAAGAACTTGAATAAGTAATTTAAATTTAGACTGAATTACGTTCACTTACCTTGAAGTACATAAAGCCTACATTGACATGCCCTTTAACTTCAATTTATATAGAAACCTCCAATTTGTTAATGTTAATAGATTTTATGCCTTATGCAGTTGTCTTCTGGAAACCCTCAATAGTCTAGTTTAATGCTGAAATCACCAAAGGGCCAACTAATTGCTTATAAAAACTTAATCATGGGAGTTTAGTATAATAGTTATAGGACTAGATGGATTGAGATTGTAGATTTTATAAATCTCATGTGGCCTATTTTTTCCAGAGAACCTCTTAGTCTTAGCAAACATCTAGAAACTAAAATTATATTTCCTGGGAGATTCAGATCGTTTGACTTTTTACCTTATAATATCTCCCACGTGTCTGTTTATATTTATTCTTTGGTACTTATGATCTGAAATTAGAATTCATTTTCTTGTGTGTTTGCCAACAGGCCATAATACAAGGTTTGAGGGAATCTGGGGTATTCAGTTCTGTCATTGCATCAGCCCCAAAACTCTCAAGAGAAAAGTTTTTGATGTCAATTGATAGTAGTAACTCAACAAGAACTCCTGCCTCTGGATCACTTCCTTCTAGAGATTCTCAAAGAGGCAAGGAGCACCATGGTACTGCAAGAAAGATCTTGGACATAGAATCTGCTGCATCTCATGAAGTAGCTGTACCACCATTGTCTCCCCCTGCAATGGAAGATATTGACCTAAGTTGAGTGCCGTTGAGTGCCGTTTTTTTTTTTTTTCTTTCCTGTCATCCTATAGAATATGTTTACAAGTTGTTTAGTTTTATTAGAGAATCCTTCATTGTTCTATTTCCATGAGGATGGTTGGTAGGTAGTCCTGTTCTATCTGCTCTTGATTCGTTGTGTAAAGAAAGAGGAAGTTGATTGGTCTTTTTTAAGCCTTCTCTGTATCGAAACTCAAATGACAATGTGAGTTCTATTTTTAGTGACTTGTGACCCGGATAGTGAAATGAAACTTGTGAAAATGTGATTTTCAATAGTTCTATTGACATAACATGGCTGTTAGGAAAATGACAAGGATTCTTTTTTAAGCGTTAAAGGTTTTTTTTTTTTTCAATAAAAAAATTAATGATAAAGAACTCGTTATTAATATTTGTTAAAAGTTGTCATTTGTGTTTGGTAAGATTTAAACCAATATAAAATTAGATGCATGTGTAATTATGTGACTTATCTATCAAATGCACAGGCTTTTTTCCCTATTTGCCACCTTTTAAATAAATATTTACTGATTTGCCATGGTTTTGAAAAATTTTCCCAATCTGCCACTTTTAGTCGACTAAACGCCGGTTTAGTCGACTAAAAGTCGTCGGGTCCCTTTTTTTGGCTGACCACGAAATTTAGTCGACTAAACCACTAGGTTTAGTCGACTAAATTTCATCTGAAGGGTTTTTTTAAATACCCGCGAGATTTAGTCGACTAACCCGATCGGGTTAGTCGACTAAATTTCGACAGTAGGGTTTTTTAAATTCAAAATAAAGATCTTCTATCTACTACTGTTTAGAAAAATGAATTTATCATTTAAAAAATCTTGAAAATCTTCAATTTTGGCTATTCAAATTAAATTTGAACGATTCATCCAACAAATTTTTATATATTCAAATTAAATTTTTATAAATTTGAACGATTCATCCAACCAATTTCGGCTATTCAAAAATCTATCTACTATTGTTGATCATATATATGTTCTTGTTTCGCCAAATATATATTTTTATAAAAAGCTGAATTTTATATTTTATTAAAATTGAAGTTCCATGTCGAATTTAATCTATTGATCCCAAAAACTTACTTTTATTTAACACAGCTCATGGGATTATATACGGTAGAAAATATTAACTGCTAGCCTAGATAAACCCTAATATCTAGAGATAGATCCTAATATCTAGGAATTACAAATTTACATAATTTTCTAACTAGATCCTAAGATCTCTCCAACAATCAAGATTATAGTGAGAGAAAATTTACCCTTAATTATTTCGAGATTCCAACAAAAATATTTTACTTTCAAGAAACAAATGCCCAGTATATATATGTTGATCATATATATGTTCCAGTTTCGCCAAATATATCAAAAAGCTGAAGTTTATTTTTTATTAAAAACAATTAAATTCAGTATATATATGTTTAAAGAAACAAATAAATTTTTTTTAGGTATAAATGAATTTTTTTTTTATTATATCAATGCCCCGGTAAATATTATATTTCTGTTTTTTTATTAACCTTTTTTTATATCAATGCCACGGTAAATTAAATCCAGTATATTACATTTGTTTATTAAATCCAGTATATTACATCTTGCAAACCGAAAGGCAACCAACAACTGGAGGAAAACCAGAGCTGAGTTCCGAGAATAGGAAGCTGTGAGTGAAAGGGTGAGAACCTTGAAGGATAGAGAGATCACTTCCATTCATCTGCTCTGTTTCAAACTCGCAAAACAGAGGTAAACTTCAAGCTTTCTTACCTCTTGTTTCCATTATTTCCAACGTAGGTGCTAGAGCATGAACTCGTAGGAAAAAAAAAAAAGCCATAGGAGTCGTGAGTTTGCTGCAATGAGGAAAGGAAAAAAAAAAAAAAAAAGGAATCAGGGTCTTATTATTGTTCTTATATGTATATTGAGTTGCAGTTACGAGACATGAGGCATACGTACGTAGGTTTGTGGACTTTTTTTTATTCCATATATAAAAATATAGCCCAGGAAAATAGGTGATTTGATTTGCCGTTGGAATATTTAAGCATTCAGGTGTCTGCGTGTTGCATTTATAATTTTTTTAAAAAAAATAGAATCTGATTTAACTCTTTCCTACATAATAGGATCTGATTATAATATTATTTACAAATATATATATATATATATATATATTAATAGGATCCAGACGAGAATTTAGTCGACTAACCCAACGGGTTAGTCGACTAAATAATATTTAGTCGACTAACCCAGTTGGGTTAGTCGACTAAATTCTCGGTCAACCAAAAAAAAATTGAAACCACGACTTTTAGTCGACTAAATGGTCATTTAGTCGACTAAACGTGGCAGATGGAGAATTATTTTGAAAAGAGTGGCATATTGGTAATTATTTATCTAAAAAGTGACAAATAGGGAAAATATTTATTGGTAATTATATTGCACATGCCTACCTTTATTTTATTCCTTGAATGTTGTAAGGATGTTTTCTTATAAAGTACAGTATTTATTTAATCACAAGTTTAAAGTATATTTGTGACATTTGTTTAAGGATAAAGTGATAAATTGTTGTTATAAAATCTGACTTTTAAAGCTCCTTTTTCTGGTTAATAGAAAATGGGGTCGGCTTAGCTCATGGCATCATATAACTTTTGTAAATACATTTTGTTATTAATAATATTTATTACAGTTTTTCAACTATAATTTTTCAGATACTTATTCTCTTTATTTGAAGCTTAAATAACTTAATTCAAACAAAATCTTCCCTTCATTCGATTTGAAAGATTTAGTTTTTATTAAAATTAAAAAATGTAGAAAATGTATATTTTGTGTCTGACAATAATAATGATGTGATTTTTTTTTCCAACTGAATTTAACAAATTATATTTCAGGTTGTGCATCATAATTAGAGAATCAAAATGTAGGTCATATACTCATATTATGTCTATATCCCTTAGTCACTAAAATAATAAAATTGAAAATATTATGTCTATATAATTCTATTATTTACCCTACAAACATGAAGAACATTACCGTTATATTTCGGTAGGTAACTGATCCAATATATTTCAGTTACACAAAGGGCTTATTACTTACAGCCTAGGACACCCAAACATTTTTATTAGTCTGTAAGAATTGTTAGTTGGTGTCTAATAAGCACCAAATGGAGTATATGACAGGCAGTGTTTCTCTCATCATCATTTTCTCATCATCCCTCATGAATCATGATCATTAAATCATGTTCATCCAATCAATTTAAAAGGTCACAATACTATGTTAACCTCTCTCTTATTCTCGGTCAACGATCCAAATGAGTTCATGAGGGAATGATAGAAAAAAATCATGAGAGGATCTTCTTTCATACACGATGCGTTTTTGTTAGAACAAATAATATTCATGGCGGCATAATTGATAAAGTAAATAATTGGGTAATGTTTTCAATTTTATTTTTTTAATAACTAAGAAATATAGAGATAATTTGAGACAAATTTTAAATCCCTATGACTCATAACTTAATATATATTATTCATTGACTTAAGAGTAAAGGAGCAATTTTACACATGTGTTTTTCCCCGGAGCACCCAGCACTACGTGATTTTTTCTGGATAAAAAATACACATGTGGTTACGTTTTGGGAGAGCCCAGCACCATAGCCGTTAGTTGACCGTTTAATCAACGTTAACTTGGATGGAAATGAACTATAACGTGGGTAAAATTACACTTTTGCCCTTAGTTTTAGGTGAAATTACACTTTTGCTTTTAGTTTTAAATATTAAAAAAACTAAAATACCCCCCGCCAATGGGCCCCACCACCGGCTGCCACCACCGGCCGCCACCACCGCCGGCGGTGGGGGTGACCACCAACCAGTGGTGGTGGCGGCCGATGGTGGCCGGTGGTGGGGCCCATCGACGGGGAGTATTTTATTTTATTTTTGAATATTTAAAACTAGAGGCAAAATTGTAATTAACATTTAAAACTAAGGGCTGTAATTTCACCTAAAACTAAGGGCAAAAGTGTAATTTTACCTGTGTTACTGTTCATTTCCATCCAAGTTAATGTTGACCAAACGGTCAACCAACGGTGGACGCTCCCAAAACGTAACCACATGTGTATTTTTAGTCTAGAAAAAATCACGTGGTGCTGAGAGCTCCTGGGAAAAAACACATGTATAAAATTACTCCTTTACTCTTGACTTAAATTAAAATTTAGGTAATTCAAATTTCATATTTCCATATTATTGTTGTGGTCAGGTTTTTCTTATTGTCATTTTCTCATAATCTGTTATTATCCATAAATCATCTTCATTAAATTAATTCCAAAATTCGCAATACTATTTTGACTTTCCTAACGAAAAAAAAAAAAAAAAAAAAAGATCAAGAATCTCCTCCCATTATTGTCGTTGAGCCATTCTCCAATTTTCTTATCATGGGAACGAACCGGAGGTGATTTCTATCTCCAAGGTGAATCATATTATCTCAAACGACCATCCATGGCGACCCTTCGCCTATCCAATTCACACCCTCTTCTCTTCACATACGCTTCGCGCCTTTCCTGCAAGCCTCCACCGTTGCCCAACACTCCGGCGATTCGCTTCGCCGGCGATTCTAGCTGCCGCCGGAAACTGAGAGGCTTGACGGTGGTGACTCGCGCTGGTCTCAGTGCCAACAGCTATTTCTTCGCTTTTGCACTCCCATTTTCACTCCTCGCCATCACCATAGTAGCTTCTTGGAAAATAGGAGAAAGGCTTGACAAAGAATTTCTCGAGGAGGTAATGGGAGAATTTTTATGTGGGTATATGATTTTTGGTTTTTCTTGCATTCATCGGTTTTGATTTCTTACAGCTGGGTTGTGTGATGCTTACTGACAGCTTAACTGTTAATGGATGGTGAATCTGTGTGTAATTGTTAACAGAGACAATATATGTGGAAATTCATGGGTCCTGTAAGTTATTCGTGTTTGCTTATAGACAGCTATACTGTTTTTGGGAGGCATGATTTGGCCATTTAGAGATTTGTGCCTAGTCTTCCACTTGTTTGAGGAAAGTCTCCGTGGTGATTCACCGCAGAAGTTCTATATAGTTGAAGAATTATCTAGATAAAAATGATATTAAATAATAGAAAATGGAAAATGATTCAGAAAAATTTCTTGGGAAGCCAACTCTTTTATGCCACTTAAAATGAATTCCTGATGCCTCATTAGGAAAAAGGTTTTTTCTGTGGATCACTATGAGTGGGTTACTATAATCTTGCTGGGATATACTATATTGATTACTATGTAGGGCCAAACCAACTCCGAAGTTTAAGATTGCTAATCATTCTTGAGCTAACTTCGAAGATCGCCCCCGCGCCCTCAAATTCACCTCAACATATCACAATGGCTTTAAATTTTTACTATACTTCAGAGTTTCTCATGTTGTGTTTAATTCATGAGTTAAGGCTCAAAAATAGAAGTTCATTTCTGACTTGGTGAGGCAACGGTATTTTGATTGTACTTACCAATCTTATGTGCGCATCTGTTATATCTGCATTTTCTGATGGTGAAGGGTGTCTAGTTCTATTTATCATTTCAATTAGTTGCACCAATGCCAATGTGGCGTGACCATGCAAAATTCAAGCTTCTAACCAGTAGTGTATGTGGTGCGTGGGGGTAACCGACCTTGCTATTTTGCAATTTTGATTTTAGAATAGGAAGGTTCTTCTTAATCTGATTCTTTTGACTAACATATTGTCAATACCAGATGGCTATAAATGAAGCCATCATGGCAGCAGATGAAGAAGACGACGAAGATGACATTGAAACTTCTAAACAAGAAGAACCTGCTCTTCCTCGTGTTCGCAACAGGCCAAAAAGGGAAGCTTAGAATCACGTTTAATGTGTCTTGAGTTGTAATTTTATTCCTGGATGCTTTCGAATTGTATATTAGGCCAGCGGAATCTAGATTGTGGAAGGAGAGAGGAAGCTAGCGGCTTCATTTTTATCTCAGATTCATGGAACATAGGTCTTTCTAAAGTAAGAACCATATTCTCTGCCCAGAAGGAAGATGTGAAAGCCTGAATGGTCTATATAGCAGAATAGTGTTTCAATTTCTTCAGATGTAGTTAGATACAATATATTAGGCAGAAAATGTAATTTCCATTGACTTTTGGGATGCATGAAGTGATTGTCTCAAATTCTATGTATGTACTCCCTCCGATTCTAATTATAAGAGCTAGTTGACTTTTTTGAAGAGATTAAGGAAGCTAATTAAATTACTTTAAAATATTTTTATTTTTATTTTTTTTCTCAAACTTATTAATTTGACTAATAAACTAATATATAATCTAAAAATATTTAACATATGAAATGATTAAGTAACTTATTTACCTTCCTTAATCTCTCCAAAGAAAGTCAACTAGCTCTTATAATTAGAACCGGAGGTAGTATTAGAAAACTTATTGATTATAGGATTATGTGGTTCTTAGAAGAGCTTGTTTGGGGCTATTGTAAATTTCTGTTCCCTTTTTGAAATTAAGTGTTATGAGAAAACAACGATAAGAGTATGAAGCAATTTATGAAGCGAGCCACATTTGCGTTTCAACTTTTTTTCTTATGAATTAAAGGAATATACACTAATAACATGAAGTTATAAGCATTGAAGTTGTAAGTAAAATTTTTAGACTGATGTTCCGATAGTTATTTAATGATTGATTTCTAGGTATACCATCCAGGGCATGCCGTTTGACTCTTAAATTTTAAAAATTAATTTGAAAAGAAATGCATCTTGTATTTTCACTTTTAGTTCTCTTATAAGAAAAAAGTTACAGTACTAAAGAAATTTATAATCATAATTATCAGTAACCTAGGGAAAATAACTAAAGCTAGTTATTGAGATGGGAAAATCAACCCACTTAAGTATTTCATTAACATACTTCTCCGTATGGGACTTATTATTTCATATTATTAAGTCTCCATCAGGGGGCTATTGTTTTTTTTTTTTTAAAAAAAAGAACTTTACATGTAAAAACAATAAAATTAGATGTTTAGAATTCTGAGTCTCCCTCTCCTCCCCGAAACGCCCCCCCAAAAAAACAAGGCAAAAATCAGCTTCGACCAATGACTTGTTGGACATTTTATTGGATCATTCTGAGCAAGCGAGAACCAAATGAAACTTGAATGTATCAGACATGGTTCAGCTGAAACAATTACTTTTATGAGCAAACAAATCAACGATGTTCACCCATCAATGCATCTTGCATCACCTTTATATGTTTGACTTATAAGGAGTCAAAACTCATCAATCACCTTCCATTACTGTCTTCAACTTGGCAGGAACTTTACACCCTTTGATTTTAACTTGGATTCTAGACCGAAGAACTTCAATCCTGACAACACCAACTGTGCTGTCTTTTCCTTCATATGATCAATTAGTATTTCATCATACACAATTGCATTGGCTTCTGTCAATAATTTACGCTCTCTCAAGTTTACGAAAATCTTTCGGGCCTCTTCTATTGTTCCATGCTTACACATGCCAGAGATGATCGCAGAGTATATGACTTCATCAGGAGGGCAACCCTCTTGCATCATCTCATTTAATACTTCAATCACATTCTCTGATTCATTTGACTTGCATGCATGAAGAATGGTAAGAGTATACTTAAACTCCATCGGCCCACTATCAACATTGGCTAAGCAGTCACGAACAAGCATCATGGCCGCATCGATCTCTCCAATTTTGCAAAGCCCTTTGGAAAGACAACTGTAAGCAGCAACAGACGGAATGGAAGACATCTCAATGATCTTATTGTGACATGTACATGCCTCTTGAATTTCCCCGAGATCAACAAAACATGCAATTGCTATGCTGTACGTACATGAATTAGGTGTACATGTTGAGCCATTCATTTCATCAAAGAGTGATAATGCCTTCTTGGCGTGACCAATCTTTTGCAGAGAATCCATAAGAATGTTGTATATTTTGACACTAATATAACCCTTTGCTTTCAGATCCGTAAATGTATCTAGTGCCGCTATGGGTCCCTTCTTCTCTATCAAAAAGGCAAAGAATTTGGACAGGTCATCAAGAACTGGTAAGCCCAAGTTCTTCATTTGCTTGAGCAACTGGCAAAAATCTTCTTTTTGTTCTGCTTCAGCATAAGACATCAATAAGGGTTTTACAGATACAAAGTCTGGTTTAAGATCTTCCTGTATAGTGAATTGGAATATCTTGTATGCCTTCTCAACCTGATTCACACTACACAAACCTTCAATAAGTGAATTATATATCCCCAAATCGGCCCTATATCCTGAAGCCATCAAATCCTTCAACAAATCACAAGCAGAGCCAACCTCTCTAATTGCTACAAACGACTCAATGAGTGCTCCATATATTGCTCTATCAATTAAATGGCCCCTTTTCTTCATCTCCTTGAATAATTCATGACCCTCTCCAGTTCTGCCGCCTTTAGATAAACCTGTAATTAATGTTGCATAAGCCATGACATCAGGCTCAACCCCATCCCTCTTCATTTCATCCCAAACCCTCAAACACCCATCTAAATTTCCCTCTGAAACCAGCACACGAACCATAGCAGTGTATGCAAATACATCTGGCTTACACAGGTTGGTCCTCATTTTACTCAAAATCTCCAACATTTCATCAATCCTCCCCACCTTACACAGTCCTTTTATCAAAATCATAAAAGTCATAGACTCTTCAACCAAACCATCTTCTCTAAAATCATCATAAACTGATAATGCCAAATCCAAGTGATTTGTTTTGACTAATGCATCCATAACCCTATTATACAAAAAGACCCTTGGTTTAACACCAAATTTCTTCATTTTCTCATAAATATAATAGACCCTAAGACCCCTATTGGCATCTGAATGCATTCTGATTAAGATCTCGAACTGCTTCTCACTAGGTGGCTTCCCCTGTGAATCCATCAGTTCAGGAAGCTGATCTGCTGCCCGAAACTGATTGTTACGATTTAAGCAATAAGCAAAAGCATTGTAGGAGGCATAATTGTGATTGTAACCCTTCTGCTTCCCTGTCCAATGGAAAAACTTGGAGGCAAGGGTGGGATTATTTTGGACTTTAAGCACCTCCACCACCAGGTTAGGTGTTACCCTACGGAGCTTTTGAAGCTCTGCCACCACAGAAGGACCCCACTTGTTCTGGTTCTTACGGAAGGCATCAATAATGAATCGGGCAATCGGAGACAAACGGAGGGAGATGGAGAATGAAGTTTCTGGTGACAGTGCTAGTGCTGAAGATGATGGAGACTGGGAGAGGAAGTGAGGGTCCCACTTGTGTATATCAAAGGGCTGGACTTCAGTATTTTTTGGTTTTTTGGGATTAAGTGTTTGGCGATTGGAGAAAAGACCACCACGGACAACTGGACGGTTTTGAGAAGGCTTGCGGTGACCATAGAAAAAATAAAGTTTGTTGCTTTTGGACGGCAGAGGTGATTGTGGAGGCATTTGCAGGTATTTAGATGCCACTTGATCTTTGCATTATTTAAAGCCAAAAAGAATATTTCTTCAACTCTTTCAGTATGAAATGTCGTTGAAAATCTTGTGGATAAGCTTACTCTCTTGGCTAATTACAGGTTACAACACAGGAAAACTTCTTAGTTTACTCACAGGACTGAAGAGAACTATCCCTTTCACCACCTATTTGCAGTAGTATCCCCTGTGGTCATCAGTTGAAAGTTTGTAGAATTCTTGAAAATGCAACCAGGAAAAAACAATAAAAGCTATCAGCACACTCTTCACAAAAGCTACCCAAATTTTGTTTATTTTTAATTCAGACTTCTCAAGCACAATCGCTTTCATATTTTTCCAGACATTCTAAGCTGAGCAGTAATGACAACTGAAACTTATATATGTACAAATTTTAGTAGAAAAAAACATCATAATATTCAGCATAATGCGATCAGAATATCATTTGATTGATTCAAGAGGATTTCATGCAAAATAGCCAATTCAGAAAAACTTAAATAGCATTCATAAATTCAACGGAAATCTTGTATTTAAGCAACTCACAAGGACTTGAAGACTAAATGAGAACATTTTCAGTGTTCCTCCATCACTATGACCATAGGCGGACCTATATTACACGCAGTGCCAAAATGAAATCTTTGAAGTAAGCATAGTTGGTATCATACCCTGCTTTAACGAAGATGCCTTAGTAAGCCAATTGATTCAGGCAAATCCTCCAAGTCACTGACTTTTGGGAGAAGACAACCTTAGGGTTTGACCTTTCTCCAGTACTTGCCGGAGAAGAACCACGCTGGGCTTACAACGGTGGTCGGCGTCCGACAGCAAGCTCGACCCCCTGTGGATTGCCGAACAAAGGACGAATCAACAACGAATACCAGACGAGCGCGGGTTTTGTTGGGATTATTACAAAATCAATGCATTTTTTATTTGTTTAATATCTTGCTTTCTTTTTCAGGAGACTCGAGGACCACCTCGAATCATTTTCTTTACTTCAGAATTGTTTGAGAGAATAAATTGACTTGAATTTAACATTGTATTTAGACGGTAATAGCTTCCTCCATACCCAAACCCTTTCCTAAAATTCTTTTACCAATTATACCGTATAAACATACTAATTATGAAAAACAAAAATACAAATTTCATATTTTTATATGGGATAGAATATTGTCACTACCAATTTTATGTCACTACCAAGTCACTATTACTTTTTCACCGTTAGATCAGAATCTCAATGAGAGAGAAATGATAAATGTAGATAAGATTCTAATCAAACGGTGAAAAAGTGGTAGTGACTTGGTAGTTACATAAAATAGGTAGTACAATATCCTATCCCTTTTTATATTACTTGTAATATAAATTAAATTATTAAAAATAAATTGATATTAACTTAAATAAAATCAAGTAAAACTGAATTTAAATATAAAATTAAAGAAAATATAATAACACCAATCTATTATCTATTATTTATTTATTACATATCTCAAAATAAATCAGGATATTAGTAATTGATTTTTAAATTACTTCATACTGATGATACCTGATTTTTTTTCAAAAATTGAAAACTTGATTTGTTTTTACTTATCTATATATATATATATATATATATATATATTTATCACTATAAAATTTAATTTATTTTTCAAGTTGATTTTTGTTAATATGTATCTTCAACCTTATCCTTGAATTAGAAACTTACCTTACTAAGTGATCCAGTAGGGTTAAACAGAACCTAAATTCATTTGGTTAACTTATTAAAACTAAAGAAATTCTATGCAAATCTCCTGGGTATTTCATTAATCTGCATATTAAGTTGGCCAAAATACTTGCACAGATCAAAACATGATATGATTGGAAAGGTTGAGCCCACTTAATTTATGAGTAGTCATGGTAGATCCATTCCATTATTGATCGAGTATTGCGGATCCTGCTTAGACATATGTATACATCACTCTTAATTCTGCAACAGTTTCTGCATTAAAGGTTCAAGCCCTTTTCAGGTATCAGGTTTTCTGTTGAAGCTTCATCAGAGGAGGTAAAGCTTCAATTATTTGAAGACATTATGTAATGCACAATTTGAACTAATCTGAGATCCTTTCTTTGAAGCTTGACTTTACAAAGTCTTGAAAGAAAAAAAAGACAGACATGCAGCTCTTAGATGCTTGCCATCTAGTTCCTAATAAGTGAAAATTTTGTCACTATCACTAATAAACACTAAATGGTAGGGCCTTCCAAAAAGAAAAATTCTATCACATATGTTGAATCACTTAATGAGATCAAGAAAAAAGAAATGAGTGAAGAAAAAATTAGAGGATCAAATTCTCTGTTGCAGCAGCACGATGCTACAAGGAGAGAGAAAGACACATAAGAATGGGGTGACACCTGATATATGCGGCCCACTTTATTCATGGGTCTATCTCTCCCCTTATGAGGCAATGTCATTGTAGCATATGGTATAACCCATCATTGTGTTCCTGAATCTCTATGCTTTATCATGATGAAATAATTCAAAGGATCCAAATTCTTGATTTTATTGACAAATATAGTCACAAACAACTTATCAAGCCTTATTCATCACTGAAACTGTACTCTTTAACCTAGGAGACATTTGTTTATACTTGCTGCCACTTAACTTCCCAATCCTATTACTACCACCAAAAACCTCACTAGTAGTGTTAACAGAAGAAGATACAATGAGAGGTGGCTTTTTCTTGCATGGTGATGAATAGCTATAATCAGAGTCAGTCTCCAAATTATTCCATGCCCTTAATCTTGGGGAGCTTATGGATCTTGCTTTGGCTTTTGCTGATTCAGTTGGTGCCATGTAAGTGGGTAGTATCACAGGAGAGCTTGTGAATGAGTAGTAGTCATCTCTAATTTCCACTGAAGAACACTGCCTACTGTGACAGTTCAACTCTTCTCCAATCTGGTTTTGCCTCTGATGAGGATTTCTCAGTTTCAGTGATCTTCCTCCATCATTATTATCCTTGTGTTCTTCACCTTTGTAATGAGAGCTGAAAGCTGCACTGTCTAAATCTTCAAGCTCTTTGCTCTTAGAAAGTTGGGTATCTACCCATTGCTCTAGCCAGTACCTCCATCTCCCATTTACTTTGTTTCTTTCTGTTTCTGCAGACATCTGAATTACAATAATAATTTCCAGACTTAGTCACAAAGTTATAGCATATAAACCAATATGCTTACTCATAAAATGAGTATATATACTTCATAGGACAGTAAAACATCTTGATCTATAAATAATTATATACACATACTCAATTTTAAAAGTATTTTTCAGACAAAATACTCTTTACAGAGGTTTCAAACTTACAACCTCATGCTTAAGAAAGTATTAAAGATGTGTTTAGTCATGCACATATTCAATCTTAAAAATATTTTTCAAACAAAATGCCCTTCACAGATGTTTCAAATTTACAACCTTACGCTTCAAAAAGCCTTGAGCGATATGTTTGGTGTCATTTGGGCTACAAGATCCAAACAAAAAATTAGCAACTTACTCTATGGTTAAATGAGTACTGTTTTATTCTCTCCCTTCTAAGAAGAGCTTCTTTCTTGCTCATGCATGTTGTCTCTACCTCTTCCTTCAGCAAAATGCTGTCATCCCACCTTTTTTCACTGTTTGAATCCATCTGAAATATAGAAATTGTATCACAAATTTAAATTGTACATACGTGTGGAAACTATATGCTTAATTAATTGCTAATGGCTCTACGATAAGTTGTATTATCTATGGCTTAAGAATAATATAACTTTATATCTATTCATACCTTTATTATCTTGTCCCTTGAAGCATGGAAGGTTTCAGGTTGATCATAGAGAGATCTGCCTTCAAGCATTTGAAGTCTCCTTGAAGCAGAAACTTGTGATTGGATGCTAACAATTGACTGCAGACACTTGAGGGACCTCAAAGCTTGGCGTCTCACTGCTCTGCCTCTAATAATAGCTTGAAGCTTCACTATTCCCTTCAATGCTCTCAATGCCTTCCTTGCCTGTTACACAATAGTATGGATCATCTAAAATTGAAGATCATAAATTTATCTGAAAAATTGTTGTTTATATTTTCCCCTTTTTGTGAAATATTAGCCCGGCCAAAGAGAAAAATACAGTGATGTGTTATGCACTGTAGACTAAGAAGTTTGCATGAATTGTTGATGATTAATTAAATGTTCAGATAATATATTGATCGAATTCAATGGTATTATTGGATGCTTGATGACAATCACCCCACTACTTTTACAATTTCGTAAAAATGATAAGATCAAATTAAGAACCAATTAAAATAGACTACTTTCTTTTTTTCTTAATATTTCCTCTATGGGTTTGAATTGGAAAGTATAGGTGTTTAGAGAGATCTAATTCTGTTTCTTGCATAATCTTATTCATCCTTGGTACATCCATAACTATGAAAGTAATATTGCAGATGTAGTCTCTGAATTTTTAATTTTGAAAATATAATTTTTTTTTTTGGAACTTTTTCTTAATTATTATTCAATCCTTAAACTTTGACTAGAAACAATTTAGTTTATAATTCGACTCAATACAATTTAGTTTCCATAATTGCTTAACTCAATAAACTACGAGAATTAACTTGTACTTGGTCAAAAGTTGAGGAATCAAAAGTTCTATTATCCCATTTTTATTGAAAACTTGTACCTTCAGTAGCTTCAAACTATTCTGATTCTGTGGTAGAGCTTTAATGAGGGGGGGGGGGGGGGGGGGGGAAGCAAGAAACATGATAGAAAAAAGATTAAGAATTTGGACAAACTCACTAGGTAACCCCTGAATGCAGCTTGGATTCTGATGGCTGCAGAATTTTCTTTCACTGATAAAGCATTCTTCCTCTGTTCTTCATCTTCTTCACCGCCTAGCATTGTCGTTTCTTTTGATGGAACAGCAATTGGAGCTAATCTCTTAATCTTCATCCTCTTCTCCTTCTGATCAAAATCCAAAAAAACAAAGTTTTCTTTTTTGTCCATAAGTGCATAACTATCAGAATCTAAAATTAATAGATTATCCCAGAGATGCAGAGAAGATTTTACCTTGCCTTGTTCAGATTGTGTCCCCCATCTAAAAAGCCTCTTTATCAGAGAAAACCAGCTCTTCTTACCCATTCTAACATCACCACAAGAAACAAACTACTGTCTAGTGCAATGGCAATTTCTGGGATCTGAAAGTGGTTATATATATAAATCACAGTTCAGTATTAAATGAGCAGGTAGGGGGTGAAACGTACAATTGGTTGGTAAATAGTACCGCATGACTAGTAAAGAAGAAGGCTGTATACACCCCTCCTCAAATATCGTCAGACTTGTCTATAAAAGAAGGAACAATTTTGCAGAGCCATGGACACATTGACCACGACTTTGATCTGAGAGTTAAAATTAGTACTCAAATGAGGCTTACTAGTCAAGATATAGTTGAAGAAAAATGAGAGATCCAAGCTAGCAAGTCTTAACCATTTGTCTGGAAATCTGTAAATTCTTTACTAAAAAAGGACAAGTATCACCGTTTCAGAGAGCTTGATCGGTGCTTTGGAACAAGTGAAGAAGAAATGCTTTCATTAAATTCAGAAGGGGAATAGCCTTGAAGTCAGCAAACGTTCTTTATATAATATCAGATACCCAAGAACGTGAACTTTATATACTAGTCATCAGTAAACGCACGCTGAAAATTAGCCATACAAAATGAAAACTATTTAGGTACTTCGAAGGTTAATAGAAAATTATTAGAGTGATTCAAGTGGTTTCATCTCATCACATATGATATATATAGGAAAGGATTGGTAGTAAGAACGAGGAAGTAACAATTTTCACAAATCAATAAAAACGGTTAAAGTTAATAAAATTATTCTAAAATTTAAGTAATTTTCAATATTACTCCTACTAAGTGCACTAAAATATATTATTTTATTAATTATTACTCTCACTTACTATTCTTATGGGCATACATAAAAAAAAAAAATTAATGCTCATTGGGAATAAGCAAGTGCCGCGTAAAGACTAAACACACTTGTTACTTGGTGCCTTATAATAAGAACCAGAATGAGTAAATATATGATACATCATGCACAGATATCAAGATTTCTTTTTACCTTTTTTCCATATTCCAAAAGATGAGATTGCACTGAAAAAATTCTGCGAAGTGGTTATGATTGATTGTGTGGGTGTAATGCTAGTGATAATTCTGATTTTCCTCATGATGAGATGCCTCTGTTCAAAGTGTGGGCTTTCAACAGAAATTATTGCACAGAACATAAAAAGCAGAGGCCATTTTCATCAAAGAGAGCCTCTCCCATCTTGATGGGCCCTCTCTCTTTATACCTTTATTTTTATCTCATTTTCCTAAAAGGAGAATAGTCCATAATCATATCATCATATGTAGATTGAAACTCAGGATATATCTTAGATATTATTTAGGGAAACTTCTTAATCATTTGCGACTAGGTTCTTTAACTGTAATAAAAACATAACATGTAGATCTGTTGAGTTCAAAAGCCTTGGCTAAGCATTACCTTAATTTTCCACTTCCTCAACTTGAAGAGTAAGTTTTGATTGTGTTATCTCAGCTCCAATCTCCGTTCTCTCCAATAAATCAAGAGGTATATTTAGGGAAAATGCCAATTAAGTACCCTGTAATCAAATTAATATAAAAATAGAACACGTGTACACCTCGAACTTCTATATTTATAACTTGAAGTTTCTCTTCTGTACATTAATCTGTTTACAGACTATCTGTTTCCATGCATTAGAACATATGTCTATAGCCTTTAAATTGGTAAGCATGAATGCTCCCTTGTAAATGGGAAGTTACAGATTCAATCCCATTTATAAGTTCAGGCCATTAATACCTACTCATTTAACTCCCCAAAAAAAAAACATGCATGTTTATAACCAGACACATGAAATCTCTCTCCTGCCCAAACAGCATAACATGAGAATAATTTTGAGAAATCCAACAATGGTGTGATCAACTAGATAAAATATTCCCTTGGACATGTCTACATGTGTTTGAGAGGCTCAGTTGGACATGTCATGGAGACATTTTAACAAACAGGAGGAGGGCGAGGGGGGGAATAAGGGGGGTGAATAATGGAGAAGAAGGGGATAGGGACAGATAAAGTGGGGTAAGGATGTAAGAGAGAATGGAAGCAAGATTTGGATTTATGAGTAAGTGAAATGAAGAGAAGACAGCTGTTTTCGCCTAAACACAGAGAATTGCCATAACACAATCTTGTCTTTTTCAAAAGCAGTGAAACCCCAATTAAAATGAAAACAGAGTTTGTCGCACTTGACTTTTGCTTTTGCCTTTTAGGATAAGGATTAATTCAGGCCCCCGGATAAGAGAACACTGAACTCGGGTCGGTTCTTCTCTCTTCATCCCTCAACCTTACTAGGGTGTAAGGGCAATTTTGTCCTAAAAATTTTCAATGAGTAATAATTTTGTTTTGAAAGCTTTTAGGGGACAATCTTGCCTTAACCATTATCCCAATTAATTTTGACCGTTAGTTGACTAAATATGCTGAGTTAACAATCCATATATCATGTATGTTATTTTTGTTAAAATGCAAATTTGCATTAGAAGTTTTAAATATGACTTTAGAAAAAAATGCAATTTAGGACACATGGACTTCCACTATAAATTTGCATCTTCACAAAAATAACGTGGATAACATTTGAAGTTCAGACGAACATATTTTCAAAATTTAATTACTATTCTTAAGTGCCATTACATTTTTTCCAATATCCTCAAATGCTATTTCTTTTCAAAATTGTTTATAATTAGTTGTTCCATGCAGTCTTAAAAAAGCTATATTAGAATTATATATTACATAAGATTTAAAAAATAAACTATCCTGTGGATAATTATAAACATGTGGATGATAAGTATGATTCCTTATTCTGGTTCAATTAATTCAATTTTTTTTGATAAAAAAAAATTTAGGTAAGTTGAGTCTAGAGAACTAATAAGATAAGGGCATGCCTTTAAACTCAAAGAGCTCTTATATAGCTGCTTACAAATCGCCCACCGACAAGATTTTTACATCGATGGGATTTAAATTTACAAATTTAGAGTTATGAGCCAACCCTCCTTTACTGACTGGAGGGATTTTTTTTTTTCTTACAAAGTTAATTCGAATTTCGGCATGTTATGAACTTGTAAGCCTTTTTTCAAAAATAAATAAATAAATAAGCCGATGACCTTATTTTCCCAGTCAGACCAATTCAAGTTACTGGGCTTTTTAGATGTTTTTAATTTGTAATGACTGATGGCCCAAAAAAATGCCCGAACATGAGAAATCCAAAAAATGTTTTACTTGCGCGGCACTACAATTTTTGCTGTTTGGCGATTTCTATTCCTTTCAAGAGTCAAAATCTTCGAACCCTCTCAATTTAGCACTGTGGTGCAAGTACTACTCCCTTCCAGATTCCATCCTCACGCACGATATTGCTTCTTTTTCCTGTATTCGTGCTTACTTCGCTTATTCCTTTTTTTCTCTTCTCTTTGCGCATTTTTGCGTCTCAGACTGTCAGTTTGTACAATTACAATCTACAAAGTTTAGATTTGTGGGTCTGTTATGGGTAAGTGGAGGAACCGTAGGTTCTTCCGTCAACGAAGATCTCCCAGGCCTCCTCCCCCTGTGTTCTATGACCTTCAAGCTCCTCTCCCTGGTAATTTTTTATCTCTCCGTTTTATTTTGGTTTGGTTCTGTTATCATCATTAAAACTTGATTAATCTTTGCCCCTTTAGTAATCTTGTATCTTTTTCAAACTTCTGTTTCGAATTGCCGAAGAAAAATTCTCATTTTTCATTTAGAGGTGTATGCGTGAGTTTGATTGGCAAAAATATTATGTATTTATTCAGATGTGATTGCTACAAAAATGTAGGAAACCAGAAAAAAAAAAAAGGTTTGGTTAAATGAGAAGAAAAATGGTACCGTGTTATTAATAACTCATTATCCATTATTTCTTGGTGGAAACTTGGAGATTATTTATGTATTTGCTGTCGAAGTTCACACATAGACGTCTTTTACAGCTCGTTATGCATTATTGGGAACCTCGAAAGAAATTTCTTAAGATGTCATAAACTCCTCTGAGGATTTTATCAGAGAATTACCGATGTTAGTCCCCTTTGTGGCTATGGGCATGGCAACAATTGTGCTTTGATTAATGTTAGGCTTCATAGATCATTAATTTGTATGGAGTTGTTTTGGCCCTCCAAAGAGGAAATGCGTTGTGGTTTTTCTTTTTCTTGAAGTGATTAGTGTTATTAACTGAACTGAAGGGGTGGGATGACACTTTTGACTGGACAGTTTAGGCGTCAGTTGTCATAGGGAGTTGTACTGTAATCCTGTGAGGCTTCTTCTTGCTTAATCAAAGTAAGATCTATATCTATCATGGTGTTAAGGCTAGTGCACTATGGCTTTTTGTATTTTGACTTTGTTATAGCATGACTGTAATCTGCAAGATTCCTTTTTGCAACCATGAAGATTGCTTTGGATGTAGAAATGACAATCGTGGATGGTTAAACCCATCATCATCGTGTCTATCATTTTGATGTTATTTCTGACTTTTCTTTGAACATTGGGGTTCTTATTTTTTGGTATCACTTACTGTTATTTGGGTTGGTTGTCATGTATTTATCTATTTATTGTTCACTCTTGCATTGTTTGTCGTTATGAATATAGTTTGAACTTTCAATCTTCTTATGATCTTTCAGACTTCCACTATGATAATGGCATGTGCTTCTCTTTTCAACTTTAAAATTTGGAATTGGATTGTGCGTTTTGACCAGATTTCTACAATCTAGCCTTGTCTTATGCTTAGATGTACCACTTTGGCTGATGCAAATAAGCCAAAAAACTTTAATGTGCTTTTTTTTTTTTTCCCGCAGATGTCCTTCTGTTGCTACCTCCTGTCTTCAATTCTCTTCAGTTTCTTGCTATTTATGAGCAATTTTTAAGACCTTTCTATACTTTTTCCAATATTGTTATGTAATTTATATTGTGTGGTTTTGGAACGTATGATATGAGAACCCAATGCAGTCATCTGTTTCTTGAACTTGCATTCTCCGGCTAAAGTGATTGTGTTAGAATACTTTATCCCTCTAAATTCAACAGATTGCAATCACAACAATGATGATTGTATCATTTAATTTTTGGAATTCTCATTATTATAGTTTTCATATCTTATTGTGCTTTACTGAATTTGTTGTTCCCTTGTCAATATTAACAGATTTTCGGCAGGATGGTGTACCTTTATGGGAGAAGAAATTTTGCACATTGATTGGATTGGTACCATGGCAGAAGATAGTTGACACCAAGAATCTTATGAGCTGCCATACCAACGTGCTTAATTGGAATGATTCAGCTGCCGAAGAAGCATTTCAAAATGCCAAAAGACTGTACTGGGCAAAGATCAACAGCCTCCCTTGTGATATTTCTTTTCCTGATTCTGATACTTACATTGATAAAATAGATTGGAACCCTTATCTTGATCCTGAACTGATGAAGGATATAAATCGTGCGTACTTTTGTCCCCCTGATGAGGAAGAAAGTAATGATGTGGGTTATAAGAGAAGAAAAGTTTCAGCAAATATTGAAAATTCTCAGGAATGTGACAGCACAGAGCATGACAAAGCATCGGAGAATGAAGTGCTGGGGTGGAATCAATGTGAACCCAGTAAACACAAAAATAGTCCTAGCAATTCAGAGAAGAATGCCAATAACCCTTGGGAGCATAGTGTAACTCACGAGAATCGAGGATCAACGGACAATGGATGGGAAGGCGGTTGTGCTAAGATTTGGGGTTGGAACCAAGTGAGTGGCCATAGTGACCACCTTAAGGATCGGGACTGCAGATATAATCCTTGGCAGAATGATAATAAAGGATGGGGTAAAGCTTGGGATGATAATAAAGAATGGGGTAAAGCATGGGATGGTAATAAAGGATGGGGTAAAGCATGGGATGGTAATAAAGGATGGGGTCAAGCTTGGGATAACTCTTGGAACCGAAAACAATCAAATAATTCCTCAAACAACGAAAGGCCTTGGGAATGCAAATCTAATCCGCATAACAGGGCTCCGACAGGCAGAGGATGGAGAAACTGCGAAGGAAATAGCACTGGATGGAAACAGCAGAGAAATATTGATAATGTTTCAGGCGATTTACAATTCAGAAGACAATGTGGAGATTGGACTGCCAGGAATCAGAGTTTCCAGAACAGGGGAAGTTATCATCAACCCACCGTAGGATCTCGATTTCAAAGGGACAGTCATCAAACAGATCATAGCTGGAGGAGGGAAAACTCAAAGAAGAGGATCAGTTTTGCTTGTGAATAGCCATTGGAAAATGATGTGCCTTGTTTTTTCCCCCTTGGTTTGGGCATGAGATCCTTGTATTTACGGATCCTCATGAATATCCCTTCAGGGAACTGTTCATCTAGATTTTTTTTTACGAAGGTAGTTTTACAAGCAAATCATTATAGCTGCAGGTTTGTCATTGTATTTATTCTTCCCAGTTATATTCTGATTCACTATGTGTAGTAGATCCAGGATGTTATTATTTGGTTATCATGCTTAAAGGTTCTCTTCATAACAGAAATATACCAAAAAATCCGAGGCATTTGCTTTATCCTTGAGATGTGAACTTGATTGGTTCTTTGGCCTCTATTAATCTGTCCATTTACTATGTTGGGGTTAATCATGTACAGTTAGTAACTTTGGCAGGGAAAAAAGTACAGTGAGTAACTTAGTTATTTTTTGTTCCATTTTTTATGATGCAACAAAAAAGTATGCAATCAATAGGACTTTCCTATTCTTCCCTTCGTGAAGGAAGAATATTTGCTGGACATTTGAAATTGTATTTGTTAATTAATGAACTACTGATATATTATGAAATTTTGACTCATTTCACAATCAATTTGATACTGTTGTGATCGGTTATGGGTGGATGACATGATTTTGAAATTTTATTGAAAAATTTGTAAGACATGCTTCTTGACCAGAAGATTATTTGAAAAACATTGTCCGTGGAAAAAACCCAGAAACATACATTGAGATCAAGGGTTCTGCATTGTGGGCTTGAAAACGTGATGGTTAACCATATCATCATTGTGTGCTCCAATATATTGATTTACTAAAGTAATCTTCAAAGTTTGCTCACACATTCCCCCCTTTTTTCAGGCAACCTGAAGTTAAAAAATAATACTAGTACTCAGTATTACCTTAATACAATGTTTACTTGTTATTGTTTGCCTTCATTTTTGTTTTGGTCCATGAAAGAGCAAAAATAATCCATATTCTTATTAGATTATAATGACTAACATTCTAGACGGAAAGATACTTAAAGAGAGCAAGACCTATTATTTGAAATTATATGAATCAAAATCGAAATAAAAAGAAATTACAAGACCAAATATTGTATTAGCTCATTGCGCCAAGAAAGGGATCAATGACCCACACACTAATCCTCTTTTTGGTTTGAGGGAAATGGAACAAGTGGAACTAACAAGCTATTAATTGAGATAGTAAGCGATCTTATCCCCATAAAAAGAAAAACACAAGTTCAAATATCAGAAAATACACTTTAACAGTTTAACCTTAGCGGTCCTGGTCTGACAAGGATTAGGCTAAAGTCCAAAATGATTTGGGGATATTTTGGTTCATACCAAAAAAGAAATGAAAGGAGTGTAGGGGAGGAAATATTTTAGCAAGTTTAACACGTTGATAAAGCGGTGATGTAAGATAAAAAGTTAGAAAAATTAATTAAAAACTTTTAAGCCACCTTCACCATTTTTTTAATAGAACACAATTGATTCTGAATGGAATTGGTAAATTAATTAACATGATTTTTCCGAATCTAAAAGTGAACAGTTCTTTACTAATAGATGTTTTCTGAAAAAATGAATCAACCGAAGAACTCTTGGATCTTAAAAGTTTATGAAATATGTCTACACAATCAAGTAAACGTGATGATTATTCAAAAAAACATAAAACAAAATAAAGAAACTTGTTAGAACACGAAACATACTGAATTAATGATCATTGGCAAGGTATACAATAAATCACGAAAACGATGCTTAGTTTTTGAGACATGATAGAAAATTCGTTTGACCACCTTTTTTGAAAGTTTCGTTTGTTTTGACCACATGATTCAATTTAGTCGTGACGTAAACTCATATCGTGAACTCGTAAAAGTTCACTTTTATTATTAAATATGTATTATTAGTGTATAATTAAATCATTAAAATATAAAAATGACAATAATTTGATTTAAATATATTTTAAATTTAAATAATTGAAATTAAATCAATCAACATTCATCATTTATCATATTTAATAAAAAAATTTCTATATAAGCCGCTGAGCATGATCAAATAAAAAAAATTAATACGAATTTAAGAGTAAGTTACCATGGTTTTATAAGCTAAAAACGTTAAAACGGTAAACTCGGTTTATAAACTTGTGAATTTAACCGAGTTTATCACTAACTCGACTTATTTTTGTAAGACAGAAATGTAAAAATGGTAAACTTGGAGAGTCAACTCGCAAGTTTAACAACAATACTTGAAACTCATAACATATAAATTGTGTTATTGTAGACATAGCATAAATATATAAATACTTGAATAGTTGCCTGTTCTAAATTTGCACGTTTGAACTTATTTGTTACGTGAAAGCTTCATACAATTTTTAATATAAAGTTACGAGATTGAATTTTCAGCATTGAATTCAAATTCGACATTGTCGTAGGTGGACCTCGACCTAACTAGGTTCCTAGTTCTATTTAATATATATAGCTTCCACGTTGATTTCCATTAAGAAATAACAACAAAACATGGACCAAATAAGGTTCATGAACTTTTTTCCTTGGGTTACGCCAGTCAATTTTTGAAAACAACGTTACGTTATGTCTCGATTAATCCAAATAAAGTTATATTGGAACTACATATATAGATGTGAAAACTCATTTAATAATAATTTATTTCTCACCCAAAACTTGAACTTCAAAAAACTATTATTGTTTGAAGAGAATAAGAGTGAAATCACTTAAATAAATTATTATTAAGCATAAGACATAAAGGGTAAGGCAAAATATAGATGAGGAAACTTGATACAAATAAAATGAAGTATATACTTTGTTCCGATAGGGTTCTTTACAATATAAAAGATACTTCAAGTAATTAAGTATTAATTTTTAGGGATGATTAATGAGTTGATTCTCATAATTTAATGTGTATTTAAAAAAATAAAGGCTATAGAGATATATGAAAATCTTGAATAAATATAAGAGAATATCATATTTAGATCTCTGAATTGAATAATGTCTCTTGTTGACACGTTCAATGGTGGTGGGGATGATAATAACTGTAAAGACGATCAAATGAACAAGATATGGAAAAACACTTTTTAAGAACAATGAGCTTGATACGATTCATTTAGGATAAGAGCAGAGAGATGAGATAAAAAGTAAGATGTTGGAGATATATAGAGATATTAGAAATTGTTCATTTAATTTAAGGATCATATATATCATCAAATAAATTCTATATATGCATGCATGGTCTGCTATTATTATTACTCATCATCTAATCGAATCTTTGTCCTACAATATAATTTTTATCCTTTTGGATTCCTGTCGTGTGTCTGACTCATATATTGCTAAGGTTTGTTTTGTCCTTACGCTATCCCCACTTTTTCTTTCTCACATGCTATGTTTAATTTGCTTGCACATCTTTCTTTCAACATATCTGTACACCATATATATATATATACATACACACACATAGACGATGAAGGAAAAAAGGAAGATAATTATGATTATATTAACTAACTTCCTTAATCTAATTGAATTAGATAAATTGGAATTACATTAAGGATAATAAAGAGTGTGTGTATGTGCATATCTATCCATATATGTATACCTATATATATATATATATATATATATATATATATATATATATATATAGAGAGAGAGAGAGAGAGAGAGAGAGAGAGAGAGACGCGCACACACAAAACAGTACTCTTTATTATCCTTAATGTAATTCCAATTTATTTAATTTAATTAGATTAAAGAAGCTAATTAATATGACATATTTCTTCTAAAACATCATAATTATTTTCCTTTTTTCTTCCATCGTCTCTCTCTTTCTTGATCATTATTGAAAGACTATTAATATAAGTAAATTACAAAAAGATTAACAAATATAGCTAGAAAATGAATCTTATATATATTAAGGATAAAGCTAAGATCAACTTGCCATTAGGTCCTACATAAAGAACAAGAGGAGTATTTGTTTGGACTTGCACCATCTTTGGGGGGAAAAAAATTACTTCATCCAATCACTAGTATAATATTACATAAGGAATTCGATTTGGTCATAAATATACAAATATCAATCAATTTTGTTTCTTATGTTTATTATTTTTTCTCTAAACAACCTTATTGATAACTTTCAAAAGTCTTTAAAGAAGTAAAATAATTAAAGAGGATATTTTGAGAAAAATAATACTCCTCTGGTCCTAAATATATGACATAGTTTATAGTGCAAATTATAGTATAAAATACGTCATATATTTAGGAATGGAGATAGTAAATATTATCATTTTGACTAATTTTATTAATCTCAGTAATTAATCATCTAACTCCTCTATTAAAGAGATGAGAGGGTAAAATTTATCAGGTCTGATTGTTTGGCACCATATGTTCATCTTTGCGATTCTTTTTGGTAATATATATGCCAACTAGTTTTGGTTAGTCAATATTCTGCAATTAATTAACGTATGATTTATACACACTTGGCTTGCAAGAGGAATAAACAATGAATCTGTTCAATCAACTGTAGATAATACAAGTTTAATTCTTTTTCTTTTTAAAAAGTCGTGTAAGAAAATTTTTTAATTATTTTCAAGATATATAAATTATTGTGATTTTGTGAGACAAAAATGTTTAGCTGGGGAAAAATCTTGTTCCAAAAACTTTAATCATATAATGTGTGTGGGTCAATATGTATTGAAAGTTAAACAATCAAAGCATGATGCAATCCATAATTATCTCATTGGCCCAAAAAAAAAAAAATCCATAATTGTCTCAGACAAAGGGGGAAAAAAGCCATAATTGTCCATGTTTTAAGAAGAAGAAAAAAAAGTGTTTGCTAGTTTCATTGAACTTGTACCAGAATAACGTTGATTCAAACATTAATTATGAAGCTATTCAGGTACAGGAAAATATTTTGATTTTATTTTTTTAGTATTTCGATTCGATCAAGCATATTGAGATTTGGTCATAAAACTTCAAAAGAATATTTACATTTAATTTTTTAGAAAAAGGCGTATATGAATTGGCTATTATCTGTTTTTGGCCTATATGAATTGGCTATTATCATACTTACATATAGATAATATTTTAAGCTCAAATAAAGCTTACATATATATTTACAGATTCAATAGGTGATTGAGTTTATTAGTTCCTCATCTAAAATTATTGACTCTAGAGATATAATAATATAGAGAAAATCAAATTATTTTAAGTATCGATAGAATCAGAAGCGCCTCGTATTTCAAAGAGGTATCCTTTTGAGATATAAGTCCCAATAATATATTTCATAAAAATTATATTCTTAAAGTATTCTTTGAAAAAGGTAACTTAGGTATCTTCGTTACCATGATCTGTGATAGTAATGCCAGGGTATGCTTTTCATGGTTTTAGATAAAGTTCAAGAGATTAAAAGTAGTTATTTCATATAATTTAGAGAACATTCTCTCCCAATTTCATTTTTATAAAGGAAAAGGAGAATGTTCTATCACATTAGTCAAATATATATACTTTATTAAAAATATATTATAAAAATATTCCATGAAAAAGTAATCTCTATGAGCGCATGTATACTGCTTTTTTTTTTTTTACATTGAAAAATAAAATAAATATAATATTCAAAAATAAAATAAAGCAAAGAAAATAGGTATGCATTGTAAAAATATAATGGCACAATATTTATTAGTCATTACCAAATATATATATCCCTATTCATTGAGATATGGTAGGAGATGAGGAAATAGAGTCTACCCATTATCTCACTATTTTCAATAAAAATAACATAAATGTCTACAAATTTCAAGAGTACCACGTTATTATGAAAGCTATCTAATGAAAACAAAATAATTTATATAATTTTAATCTTAATTAGAAGGTGACTCATATAAAAAAAATTCAAATTTTAATTTGTTTTCAAGAAAAATACACATCTTCATTTGAAAAAACTAAAACAAAATTTGGATTTTTCATGAGTCACCTAACAACGATATTAAAATGACATGAGTTGTTTTGTTTCATCAAACATAGTTCAAATGACGTGACACTCCTAGGATATGTAAGCATTTTTCCAAAAATCACTAAGGGTAGATTTGGAGGAATGACAAGATTTTTGGAAAAAAAAAAGTTATTAACCACCTTTAACTATATCTCTTAATTTATTAGATTTGGTCTAAATATCTTATATTTATTATCAGAAGGAATATAATATAAAGGCTTGGTTTATTAATAATCTGTAAGTACTTAAATAATAAGACCAATAAGTAAAATTATGAACTTTATTTAACAGGAAGCTGAGTCAAATCATGTGACAAATAACAACATTTATTGGATAGAAGATATAATTAAATTGATTATGGTGAATGGAACATGAGATTGATAATTTTGTGTGTGAAGATTAAATGTCGTAATGTGGTGGGAGCAAGATCAAGTGGATAATTTTATTATAGTATATTTAATGGAGGCATGGGCAGCAATGAAAGACAGATGAGGTTCAAAATGTTGTGATTGATAAGAAACATAGTGAAGACAAGTTACACAAATAAGGGGGGGACACATCAATCAAAACAAATATATTGAGAATCAAATAGTGGCATATTATTGAAATAACCTTGTAATATACCTCTGTCCTTTTGAGCTGAAGACTCAAACTCGTTGTTTCAATCTCCTCTTGTTAATGTCACATGATATTTGGTGTTTTTTTTAAACAAAAAAATCCTATTACTTGGTATACGAGATATCGTTTAGATAGAATCAAAACTTTTTGATTAGGATGCCTCTTTCTTTCCGGTTGTCTTTCTTAATAAGGTGAGATTTAAACTCAATTCACTCATCTTATGGTCTAGATGTTAGTTTTTTTTAACTATGAATCTTGACATACTAAGACTCCATTTGGTACATGGATTTGATGGGAAAAGAAAGCAATATTAGCAAGTTCCTCTGTTTGGCACACATTTTAGACAAATTTTTTCAAGAATCCAAGTTTCCGAGCCCACCAAGCTTCCCTCATATGTGGGAAGATCAGATCCCACCAAAATTGGTAGGATCTCAAGTTCTCAGGTCACTGTTCACATTTTTTTGACAAATTTACCCTCAAATTTAAAATTGGCAGGAAAATTTGAATTTGGCAGAAATTGTTTTTACCAAGGTTCGAACTTGACAAGAGCATATTTTTTTAAAATATATTTTAGCAAAAAAATTATTTTTTTTAAATTTTAAATTAATTACTTTTGAGGGTAAAATAGATATTTATTGATTCTTTACCAACTACTAACCCTTCATTTTCTTCTTACCAAACAACTCATCGTTTCTCAAGTCATCCTTCCTCATCTTTCAAAATCTCTCTTTCCCTTCTTTTCTTTCCTCTGAATTCTTTTCTCTCCTTAAATTTTCTCTATACCAAACAGGGCATCGGATTTTAAAATGTGTCAAGTTATATTTAAAAAAAAAAAAACGGGTGGAATAATTAAATTAAAGACACCTGGTCCCTTATCAATTTTTTTGAGAATTTAAAACTATTTTTTGTGTCCTACGGACCAACCCTTGTCTGTGTATGGTTGTTTAGTCAGCATAGTCATGATGTGAATGCTGAGGATTCCCCTTACGTGGCATTCTGTGCTCCCCAAATCCCCAATCTTGTGACATACGTGGCATTTGGATTTGGTCTAACTATATAAAAAAAAACTTCAATCATCATGATTTATTAAAAAAAATTAAAAGAATCTAATAAAAAGTAATTTTTTAAATGTTTTTTTTAAATCCATATAAAAAGAAGAAAGAATCATGCATTATTTTATTAATAATTATTAGTCAAATGATGGAACAGGACTCTCGAAGTCACGCCGCCCCTTCCATGTAAAATGAGATATAGTATATTGAGTGCTTAAAAGGCGATTTTGCTGTCCACAATGTGAACATGAGTGGTCCCATAATTAATAGAGTCATTATGAATAGATTAATCATAATTACTTCTTAAGCAGTGATATTTTAATTTCCATTAAATTCTTTATTATGACAAACTATTTGATACTCTTGGCCCCAAAAAAAAAAAAAAAGACAAACTTTGATACTCACTATATTAACCACTAATCCATATCATGTTAGGTTGTATCATAATTGAGAGGAAGCAGTTTTTACATAATACCCCCTCTTGTATTTGATGTGGGACTTAAATGATTAAAGTGCATATAACTGATTTAAAAAAATTATTTAAGTTAGTTATTTGTAAAAATAAAAATGCGTGTTGATTTTTCTAAAATACTATCTTTAATCATTTCTGTTGAAATTATTTCTTAATGAAAATCTCCTTAATACATGTAATTAATAGGGATAATTTGAAAAAAAAATTATAAATTTGTGAGACAAAGTATATTGAGATTTTACATATAGGACCAAAGTAAACTCTAGGTAACTCCTACCATTGTAATGTTCAACTTCTTCCTTATCAATTTAGTATAAGCTATATTATTCATAAATAAATGATATTATGTATCTCAAACTCTATACAGCTCATGCAAAAAAGTTCTCTAATTATGAAAAATGTTTGTGCATAATAACTTTTTTTTTTTTTTGGGGGGGGGGGGGGGTGGTTTAAAAGCCATATATTTTAAGGTTTTCTATGATAAGCAAACATTTTAACAAATTCAATCCATCTTGAGATGGATAGCACATTGATGGTTTTTTCACATTATATACCTGAAATAAGCTTAAAAATTAAAATAAATACCAATATATGTTCTTATTATCAGTTTTTCGCATAGCTCATACATGATATGCCTATATACATTCTAGAATAATTTTGAAAATTTAAAGAAACAATATATACATATAAAAAGAAGCAGCGAAAGCATATCATAAGGGGAAAAAGAAGAAAGGATAACAATAAGGAATAGATGAAAGTGGGATGAGTTTAAGAATGTTGATTTTGCATCACTATCATCAGAGTAATGGTTATAGCTGTGGCAGGTACAGAAGTGAGGATCATGCATTAGAACCATTTTGGGAGGGACCCCGTTTGTGCTTGTTTTGATTAAAAAGATTGTAAATTTGATTGTCCTCCCTATCACACACAATATTTGATGTTGGACCTAAAATTTAGTGGTCTCACAAATTGAGAACATAAATCACATCCATGTGTTGGGAGGTAGCAGGATGAGCAAAAAAAAAAAAAAATTAAAACTTTTTTGGCCAGCTTTTCAAAAACATTAATGGAAAACTCTCTTTCTATTTTGCATTATATAATTTTTTGAAGGATAATAAAAAAAAATTATTCTAGAGAAATAGATAGATAAATACCATTTAAACTTAAGAAATTTCAAAAAATCTATTAACACGTGGAAATAACAAAAAACTGATGTGTAGGAATTTGGGTTTTTTAAGTTTATGTGTTTTTGCCTAAATGCCCCTCACTTCTCACTTCTCACTTCTCACTTCCATCTCTCTGTCTTCCTCCTCCTCACCCTCTTTCTCTCTCATCTACCACCCCACCACCAACGCTCCACAGCCTCGAGGTATCTACCACCACTCTCTTCCCATCAATGAGCGCCAGATTTAATTCTGACAATGCTTGTTTGCCTGCCACCACCGCGGACTTTGATTGACGAAGGTGCCGCAACAAATGCATGAGAACAGATTCGTGGCTGAAGGGAGTCAGGAAAAAACATGGTGCCGAAACCTTTACAGCACCCTCTCTTTGGCACTGAAACCTTTACACATTGGCTCAAACCGAAGAATCATGGTGTCGAAGGTGATTCGATCCAAGGTAGGAAATTTCTCTCTCTTTGGATGCTCTTTTATCCGGAATTGAAGGATTCAACCGAATAATCTTGTGTTGTTTTTGTGCCTTTCTACACTGCTTTTCTTCCTCTGTTATGTTATTCTAGGTATGTGATCTTTCCCTCTTTATAGGAGTTACTATTTCCGGTCCTAATTATAAGAAGAAGTTGATTTTTTTTTTTATAGAAATTAAAGAAGTTAAAAAAGTTAGTTAATCATATCATATGTTGTATATCTTTAAATTATAACTTTATAAAGTATAGTTTTGGTCCTAAAATTCTAACACCGTAAATGTTGCTAACGGAAAACGTTGATGTTGCGGACTCAAGTGATGATTAATAATATTTAATTACACAAATTTTATATATTCTTTAATTTACTCATATTTTAAATTTAAGTTTGATAGCATTTAATTACACATTCATCACTTAAATTTACATTATTATCACTTGAGTTTGCATTTTCCGTTAGCAAAATTAACAGTGTTAGAAATATAGGACTAAAAGTATACTTTATAAAGTTAAGGGACCAAAAGTATACCTCATGTAAACTTAAAGGACTAAAAATATACTTTAGTCTTTGGCTTATATAATTTGTCAATGGCCTTGGTTTTGAATTTGTATTTATTTTGTGATTAAGAATTTTACTTTCCCAGGTGGTGGTGCCGGCCAACAGATCTCGTCGCCGGCAATAGTTCTTTCCTTTAAAGAAACTTAAAGGACATTTTGGGAAAAATACACAAACTTAAAAAACTCTGATTCCTACCTTATACCTTTCTGTCCTTTCCATATGTCTATATGGAGATCAAGTTGGGAAAAAAAATCCTTGTTATTATTATTGGTATGGAATCCAGGAGCTGGGCATATATATAATATCCTAAACTGATGGTTCAGTTTAATTGAATGTGATATAAAAATCTCTGCTGGGAGACTCTCCCACTATAGCCAGATGTACGACGTAGATCAGATCCGGATTAGTCGGGGGGAAACTTCAGTGAACCGGATGGGCAACAAAAAAAAAAGTGTAAATTATCCGACTTGTTTTAATTAGAGAGAGAGAGAAGAAAAAAAAAAGAGAGAGAAAAATTGAAGGATCTACATCACAAGCCATCAATTATTGTGATCAACTTTTAATGTGACTGTGAAGCCAATGAGGCAGACCCTTCAAACTACAAGCCATTTGCCCATTGGTGTCAATGGTGTGTGTTTCCTGCAGAGACAGAGCAGGTTTTCCAGGACCACATTAGAATGCAACTATTCTATGACCCCCCCAATACTTCATTAACACTTGATAACGAAGGTCCTTTCTCTTCCTTTATTTATGATCATTATTATTTTTTCAAATTTATTTTATCATTGAATGATGAATAGGACATACTGCCTTAAGAAGCTGCTGAATGAGATTTTTTGTTGAGCTTGATATGGAATTAATTATTTGTTTATGTGATTGAAATTCACTTATCTTTTGTAGATCAATTCAGCTTATTAAAATTCAAAAGGATATATTATTGGTGTATCAATGGGTTTATTATTCTTTTTTTTTTTTTTTGGATACATCATGGTAAGAGAGGGAGGCAGCGTTCGAACCTTGGACATGGGGGAGGAAGGCCAGTTAATACTGGCTAATAGGTTTATTATTCTAATTACCTACTACATCGTGCAACTTGCATTGAAAATAAACACAGATTAGAAAAAAGATGGGAAAATTCCTCTTAGATCCAAGGGATCGAGAAAATGTCAAAAAAAGTCCCAAAGAAAATTCTGATGTCAAAAATGTTTTATTGACAACTTTTTTTATAGGGGATTGATAACTCCATTTGTAGACTTTAAGAATTTCTTAGGACCTTTTTAATATCAGAATTTTCTTTGAAACTTTTTGGACATTTTTTTGTATAGGGGATTGATAACTCCATTTGTAGACTTTAAGAATTTCTTAGGACTTTTTTAACATCAGAATTTTTTAAAAAAACTTTTTTGACATTTTCTCGATCCCTTTGGAACTTTAAAGGGATTTTCCTTAAAAGATTTTTTTTTTTTTGATATAGGTGATAGGGGAGAGGGGGATCAAACCCAGGACTAGAAGGGGGGAAATTAATCCCAATACTACTGCACTACTAATGATGCTGGTCCTTAAAAGATTTCTAATGACATGTCAACATGTTAAAGGTAAATGGGTCATTGTAAATCAAACATGTGGGCCATTGTGTATCGCATTAAGTACTGAAAATAAGTTATACTCTGGGCGTTCTTTTGTATATTATCCTTTGTATATCATCGATTTTAACGAACTCACCATAATCATTGTTTAAACAGTAAAGTCGTCTTAAAATCGAATCACTTTCCATTCTTACCCCTCACAAACATTACAATTAAATAGTATTTTCTGAATTTCTCATCGAATGCTGTAAAACGATAAAATTGACTTATGTTAAGCATCATGACTTTCTTATACAATTATATTATAAATAAAGAGTTTACACTTATCATGTTGCATGAGAAGAAGAATATTCCTACACACATGAAATGATAGGACTCACATATTTTTTATTAAAAAAAACTCAAGCACAGAAATTGAAGTATTTATGACATGAGGATACACTTCTTCTCCTACAACATGAGAAGTGTATTTCCCTATAAATAACATGGCTTACTATACATTTTTTTTAAAAAATATTTATGCAGAGATAAATCTGATCCACCTTCTCAATAAACACCAAGTCTTCTTTAAGAGTTATCAAATAGTCCCATGCCACATGGATGAATGTTACAATAAGGTATAAAATGATTTTCATGGTTTAAAAAAGGTTTGTTCGCATACTATTTACTCCTTCTAGTCATTAATATAAAACATATTTACTTAATTTAATTAAATTAAGGAGGTTAGTTAATACTCCATCTAGTCCTAATTATAGAAACACTTTCGTACTGTAAATTGCACTGTGAAAGTGTTCCTATAATTAGGACCGAAAATAATATAATATGTATTTTCTAAAATATCATAAGCATTATCTTTAATTTTATCATTTCCGACCTCCTTGATTATTGTTGTCAATAGTGCTAAATAAGTAAATTGAAAAATATAAATACTATGTCTTATATTAAGGATCAAGATCAACTCTATAAATATGTCTTATATTAGAGACTATTAGAGACTGGAGGAGTAATTAATAAAAAGAATTTGATAACAATCCTGTAGAAAAGCAACCAAGTTTTGTCATTTTTCTAAAGGGGTCAATAGTAGTGCCCAAGTAATTAATTGCCACCCCAATAAAATAAGAAGGAAAAGGACAAGAGAATCACTCAAAAGTTGTCCAATAGCAGCATGGTAATGAGGATCTTGAGTTGAAACCAACAGTGACAGTGCACTGATGGTAGTGTAGCAACGCAGCAGATATGTAGGCACCAGTCTTTCCATGTTTTCCTTGAAGCTGCCACTCACAGTACACCATTCTTTCTCATTGTTTCTTCTTCCTCTTCTGTCCTTACCCTACACATCAATGGCCCCAAGCAAAAGGTCCCTACATGAGGTTCAATCACATGGGCCAGAGACCTAATCAGGCATACATGAATGAGGACTTCACGTGCCTCATGGTCCAACACAGACCCCACCAGTTCCTTTTCTTCCTCACCTCAAGAATGAATCGAGTCCGACCCTGAGACTTGAGAGCCATTCTCATCCAATCTAGTGGCACGATTCGCGATGTTTACATTCTGACAACAATGGATTTCAACACCAACAACGGCTTCATATACGTGTATGTAAGGTATAGACAGGAGGAGTATGGCGTACCTGTCGTTACAGGCTGAGGAGGAATACTTGCACTGTTGGGGGGGGGGGAGGCATGGACTTCTTTCTAAATTGGGAAAAGGGCCTCTGTTAAAGATTGATTAATGAGCATATGTTAGAGACATGTCTGTCCTTGATGGAAAGATGGTGTTGTGGTTGCAACTGTTTGGTAAAGTGAGAAAGATTTGTGAAATCTTTCTTTGTCGTCACTTTCCCTCTTTAACTTGACTTCTGTATAAGATTAGCTTCCGCCTTCTCTCTTTTGAAACAAACGGAACCCAAAAAGGAGAGCCGAAAGAAAATCTTACAAAAACTCTTTCTACCTAGTAGCCAGTCTTCATACGGATTCTCATAACTGAACATGGTTTGACCCGGACTCAGCCACCCACACAACTTCTTTAAATTCTGGCCCAACCCCTTGATTTCCTTCACTCTCCATCACCTCTTCTCCTTCTGTTTCTTACTGCCTTCTTCCCCTTTCAGCTCGAAAATGGGTTCCCCAAAACTTGGCCTTTTCAGAGAAAACAACAATTTATTCATCAGAGGCTTCATGATCTTGTTCCTTAGTTGTATAACCATTAGGCTTAACTTCTGCATTTCCAACATTCCTTCTTCCTTGAGAATACTTCCCCTTGAAGGACATCTCAATTTTGATGATGTCAGCCATGCAGCCAGAGACTTTGGTAACAGGTATCAACATCACCCGATAGCAGTGCTGCACCCAAAATCAGTTTCTGATATTGCAGCCACTATAAAGCATATCTGGCAGATGGGTCCTCGTTCACAGCTAACTGTTGCAGCTAGAGGCCATGGTCACTCCCTCCAGGGCCAGGCACAAACTCATGGGGGAGTTGTGATCAACATGGAATCTATCAAGGTTCCTGAAATGCAGGTTTATACCGCAAATCATCCATATGTGGACGTCTCAGGAGGCGAGTTGTGGATAAACATCCTGCATGAAAGTCTAAGATATGGGTTAGCGCCAAAGTCATGGACAGACTACCTGCACCTGACTGTTGGAGGCACTCTGTCCAACGCTGGAATCAGTGGGCAGGCATTTCGTCATGGTCCCCAGATAAGCAATGTTCAGCAGCTGGAGATTGTAACAGGTTGGTAATTTGGTACTAAAACTAAAAATAAAATCAGGGTCAAGGGATAGGAGGGGACAAAAGTCGTCATGCAGTTTCTGTTTTGTCCCTTCTGACAAATAAATAATAGTTCACTTGAAACTGAAGTAATAGAATCACAAGATTCCTTGTTATACATTTGATAACTTGATCTTGGTGACATAGGAGAGTCTTTAATAATAAGCTGGAAATAAGTTTCTTCTTAAGAAAGAAGAAACACTTCCTCTTAGATGATTATAAGAGGTGAATGAATGGTTGCAGGAAAAGGAGAGGTGTTAAACTGTTCTTCAGAGCAGAATGGCGAACTCTTCCATAGCGTACTTGGAGGCCTTGGTCAGTTTGGCATAATAACACGGGCGAGAATTTCACTGGAACCAGCACCAACTATGGTAATGCATCAGTGAATATACCAAAAACAAAGTCATGTGTTAATTTAAAATTTTGAAAGTATCACTAATCATCACAAGAAATTACAATTCTTAACAGGTAAAATGGATCAGAGTTCTATATGCAGATTTCACAGCGTTTGCAAAAGACCAAGAGCTACTAATATCTGCAGAAAACGCATTTGATTACATTGAAGGGTTTGTGATAATTAACAGAACCGGTCTGCTAAACAACTGGAGATCGTCCTTCAACCCGCATGACCCAGTTCAAGCTAGCAAGTTCAAATCAGATGGAAGAACTCTCTTCTGCCTAGAATTGGCCAAATACTTTGACCCAGAAGACAATAATGAAGCAAATCAGGTGAGGCAGGCAATAGTCCAACCAGAAGAATGGTTTTATGCATAAAACATGAATGAATAAGTGTAGTTATCGAATTTTTCTTCTTTCTGGAAAAACAAATCTAAGGACACTGTCCCATACTATTTATCTTATTGTTTTTTTCTTTTTTATGCAGGAAGTTGAGAAGCATTTGTCCCATTTGAACCATATCCCATCAACCCTTTTTCTAACAGAAGTCACATATGTAGATTTCTTAGACAGAGTTCACGTCTCTGAGGTCAAATTGCGGTCAAAAGGCTTATGGGATGTTCCACACCCATGGCTCAATCTTTTTATACCCAAAAGCCAAATACACAACTTTGCAGAAGTTGTCTTTGGAAATATTCTAACAGAAACAAGCAATGGCCCGGTCCTCATCTACCCAGTAAATAAATCAAAGTAATGTTTCATAATACAGGTTATCTATGCTCATCTTTTAGCCTTAATATGCTATTAACATTTGATGTTGCATACAGGTGGGACAATAGAACTTCGGTTGTTATTCCAGAGGAAGATATTTTCTACTTGGTGGCATTTCTGACCTCGGCAGTCCCCTCTTCCAGTGGAACTGATGGCCTAGAACACATTTTAAATCAGAATAAAAGAATTTTAGAATACTGTAAAAGAACCCTTATTGGGGTAAAGCAATATCTTCCCCACTATACTACACAAGGAGAATGGAGGGACCACTTTGGTCCCAAGTGGGAGCTTTTTCTGAAGAGAAAATCTGTTTTTGACCCATTGGCAATACTCAATCCTGGCCAACGAATATTTCAGAAAGCAACAACCTTCTCATGACGACAGCCACATTTTATTAAATATGATAAAGAAGAGGCCCCCATATCATATTCGAAATATGTCTTGTTCACTAAGAGTTAGAAAGTCTTGCCAATATTTGGTCAACAAAAGGATCAAATATTTCAGACATGAATTATTGCATTGTCAAAGGATCCATATACATTATCATCACTAGACTGAATGTAAATATTAAGTCTGTATACATATCTGCCCTTGTATATTCTTCAACGGAGTAAGTAAAGAGCAAGAAAGAGAAACCTATATGTATATGAAAATATAAGCATGGATCGGATAAAAAAATTTATTCAATTACACATCAGCAGATAACAAAGATAAGAAGATAATTAACGTTCACAGGGAAATACTAATCTCCATCAGAATGCTGAAATGATATCAGTCTATTAATCTACAGCAATTCATGACCGTTTTATAATGGCAATGCATTAGAGCAATAAAATAGTAATAAAACCTGTCAACTTATCACTAGGGCAAATGTAGCAAAAGTGGTTAACATAAAAGTTGGAGAAAATTCAAAAACAGAAATCAGTGAACTTCGACACTGTAGCAAGGATGAAACCATAGACTCATAATTTACTTTCCAACAGAGAGAAAGCAAATAAAAATGGGGTAAAGTAACAAATCTTTCTTATTTTCTACCTTTTTTATGTCCACAACTTTTTTTTTTTTTTTTGGGAACAAGGACATTAAAAATCAACTTTTACCTACTGCCCACAGCTTAGCAATTGCCAGTCTATTTCAATTTTTAGTTTTGCTAATCTGCTCACATACTTCTTATCTTTTTGTGCAACATCTTTATATTACCGAATTCATAGATATAACTTCGTAAAAGATAAGAGATGGTATGGAGCAGTTATAAAAACTTCAAAGTTGGGGTGTGTATGTTTATTTGATAGGGCACATTAGTATAATGTGATCTACGTAGCCAACCCCACCCAGTGGGATAAACCTAGTTGCTGCTGCTGCTGAGATATTTATGTTTATGTTTTATATTTATAATTAAAAAATAAAAATAATTAAAACAAATTGAATAGCTATAATCTGTGACTTTTTAATTTTCAAGGTGAGAAGAGAAGACTTGAGAATGAAAGTTTCTAAAGTTATATTAATAAAGATACACTGGAAGACTTGGAAAAATGTAAATGCTTTTTCAAGTAAAATAAAGGGCCAAAAGTTTCAACTGTTAATTGCTCATTTACTTTCTCAAATCTAAGTTTCAACTGTTCATGTTCATTCAACGGGGTATATCTTATCCTTCGTTTGTTATTACTTTATATTAGCGCAGTATCACCATTCACACAAAAAGCATAAGATCAAAAGGAAACTGAAAGAAGAGCAATGTGCTACTGTCCAAGAGATTCCAGCATTTGCATTAGAAACAAAAGGGGGATGGTGTTCAGTAGCTTCTAGAACATGTCCATCAATCAGTGCCATAGGTATCACCCAATGAATATGGCAACACACATGATCACATTTGCTTCTCTATAAAACTTTGATTCTGAAGACTCACTTCCGGATTCCGGTTAAAAAAAAACTCTCAACAAACACATAGCAAAGTAAAGCACCAACTTTCACATGGGTGAGACCAGAATGCATCCCGTCAGAAGATTCTTTCTGATTAGAAATCACTCAACAAACATTACAGATAGGTGGCTGCCATACTGAAAAAGAGGACTACGATAGATAAGATATGCAAGTAAATCAAGCTGAAATTAAATAAAACACAAATAATTTAGGGAAGTTACGAAGTTCTATCATTTCTCACCTGTCTAGCCTAATGATCTTAGATAAAAATCCAAGTGGTTTTTATCCTTTGAGTGGCATTATTTCATTTACATGGATACTAAATTTGTAGCTTCTTTTTTTAAATGCAACAAAATAAGTTTACCTGATATAGTAAATAGTTTCTTGCATAATGATATTGCCAATTATTGTGTTGCTTTGCTGATGACATTAGCAACAGCTATTGGAGGATCAGGACATAGAACCATAGGGGCCCATCTCCTGTCTAAGGCACCAAAAATCAAGTGCAAATGAATGCCAGATTGATTAGCACAACATTGATGAATTATTCATAACTAGGATCTAACACACAAAAGCACCGTATATTCTGATGGTCAAGGAGCAAGGATTACCACAACGAAACACACAAAAGATCTAATGATAATTGAAATATAAGCTGACAGACTTATGAGTAAATACTGCCCTAAAAAGAGTACTAATGTATTTAGATTCCGAGGATGCATAGATAGGAATTTAATTGTTCAGATGTTGACAAAGTGTGCAGTGAGTAGCATAGTCAAATTTTATGTTAATGAAAAGAAAGATAAAGCTCACCCTTATGTTTCAATACACGGTAAAAATCAATTTAGAAAAAAACACTTCTATAAAGAATTTGAAAAGCAGAGACACTAATGGAAGCGTAAACCAAAAGTAATGAACAGATTTTAAGCACCTATACATCCCCTAGACGCATTCAAGAATTATTCCACTTTTGGGGGGACATCTCATGAGAGTGTAATGATCAGTATTTTATCATTTCAAACTGTTATTATTTATAGATAACTTACACCAGGAAATGTCACAGACAACAATAAATTAAGTGCAAGAAATGAACTTTGATACTAAGTTAAGGATCATTTCGATTCAAGTTTAAAATTTTAAGTTAGACCCGATGAATGGTATTATATAGTTTCCAACAACTATAATTACATTTTTTTTATGACACAATCAAATTCTCACAGAACTGAAGTTGTAAGTTAGAAGCTTGTCGGAGTGTGCTGTATTGCAGCATTATCAATGTCAAGAAATTATCTGACCAGAATTTATATGTTGTTGGTGCATTCGAGACTGTATGTTCTGTTATCCCTATGCTAACAAATACACTCTGATCAAAGTCGTGGAATGACCCATCAAATTTCTCCAGTAGAAAGGTTAAGCTTATTAGCAGCATATACATATTCAGGGGCAACATAGATTACTCCAGATTATGGAGGTTTTTGCAATGAAGAACACATGATTGAAGGTACTTGCCAGAAATATGTGCAGCACACAGCTGGTAATTGTCAGATTAAAGATAGGTAAATATGAAATCAAGAGGGATAAGCATGACTTGATGATATGGATTTGAATAGAACCCCCAAAGCAAAACCAAATTTGCATGCAGATCCTTGTAGTAAGAGATGATGATGATAATTAATTAGATAAATAGATAAACTTTGTCAATGGACATAAAATTTGCGTCTATAGATAGTCATGTGCGTCAGAGCGGTGTATTTTGATACGCTTTTACAAAAATGCGCTGAGCCTTCCATCAGCTAAGATAGACAAAGCAACAGGTAATAGTAGGCAAATGATGGATTCCAAATATAAAATAAATAGATAATACTTTTCTTTTAATAACATCATGGATATGATTCGAACATAAATAAACAACTTAGAAAGGACAAAAAGAAACATTTTTTCTCATGCGACATGACGGACACTACTAGGAAACATTATTTCATCCCTAAAGAACAATAGTTGAGTGAAAAGCACAGGCCAATGTTTAGTTCACAAACCCCATGCCGTTATACCCTATAGTCTAACTCCATCTTTGATGCAAATGTCCCTTAAATAAGTCAATAATTTGATGTCGTCACTAAGTCGTTTTTATTTGGAAATTAGGCTTCAATGTAAGAGTTTGAATGGGCTTTTGATCTCAGAAATTGCTCAGCATTATTCGTTTAGGGTTCTTTTAAACCATAATCAGAATATAGCAAGTCAGATAGCTATTTGTAGCATTTTAGAGCCTTGTGTTCTTTTCTCGGTTCTGCAGTCTACACTACTCAACAAGCAAATGAAAAAAATGATGCCGCCAAACGCACAACTCTGTTCTTAATCATGAGGTCATTATATCACATTTCTCAACAGCCTCGTTCCTAACAATCTAAAAGCCATTTTTGGCCCATTCATAGCAGCACAAGCAAGCAGAATTAGGAATACCTAGATGCGAAAAGAGCAAAACTACAAAGACAAAATCATTGAAAAGAAGAAGAGAAAATGAAGAGAAGCGACGATCATACGTTAAAAGGAAAATCGGCGCAACAACCAAAGTTCTCCATAATCACATAAAGAACTTATGAATTCTGGTCGCCAGAAAGAATCTTTCCGATCGCTTCTTCATGGAAAGTCTTGAGCAGATGCTCCATGCGAGCTTAGAGATTGAAGCGTAGGAAAGGGAGGGCTTCAAAGATCAATTCATTGTTTAGTAACCTGAACCGGCCAGTTCAGACCCAAAAACTGGCCCCAATTAAAGGAAAAACCCTTGTTCTGAGTTGACCGGGTCAATTCGACCTGACCTGACAGAGTCATAGAGTTAGAGTCAGTTTGTTGGGGTTTTTTCCCTCCTTTTATAAAATTAAAAAAAAGGAAGTCTACGTTGAAAGTAGTTCAATCAGAAGTGACGATATGAATGTTAATGGTGAGAAAAGAACGAGGGGAGCCATTAGATTTATCGCCAAGGTCCTAGTCTGTAGCTTGCTGCTTGTTCCACCATTCTTGAAACTTGTGGCTTAGGGGTCGAGACTCGAGACATAGAAGGAGAAGGAGGATATAGAGAGTGAGAGAGATTTGAAGAGTCACCAAGTTTATACATGGCGGTGAGTTTCGTATGAGTAGATTCGAGTCATTGTCGCAATCTTGTGGTTCACTGTTCCAAGATGATGGTCGCGTAGTTCTCGCCTCTCGAACCCCTCTCTCACTCATTTCTCAATGCAGGTGAGACATGCAATGGAGAGAGAGGGAGATTGATCCAAAAACATAGAAGGAGGGAGCTACGGAGGAGAGAGAGAATGGAGGCATAGTGGGAAGAGATGAGAGAAGTACTTATGACTTGAGGTGAAGAAAGAGTTGGTTTAAGTTGAGTGGGTTGGAGACTTAGTTTCCCAACTTGACTCCAATCTGACTCAGTGTTCTTGACTCAGTATCCTAATTACTGACTAGTCCGAGTTTCAAAACCTTAAAATAAATACTTGAATGGAATTTTTAGGGTTTGTTTGGTTCAACGGATTGGGGGGGGGCGGGGGAGGGGATTTTAAATTAAAGGAGGGAGATTTTAATATTTTCTCGTTTGGATTGATGAGAAGGGAGAGGAGGGAAAAGATTTTAATATTCTTTCTTTTGGGTTGATGAGGGAAGGGGAGGTAAAATATATTCATAGAGATAACTTTATTCTTATTTTATTTAAGTCATTTTTTAGTTTTGTAGAATGTTTAATAATTATATAAAATTATAATTTTATAATGATTAAACTGAATAATTATAACTTTCATTGATATAATAATCACATATTAAAGTGAGGATAGGGATGAGGAAGAACATCAAAATGATATCATAAGAATATTAAAAACATTCATGAGCATAATAGTCCCACAATACCAAAGTATTACCCTTCCCTTCAAATTAAATTCCCCATTTTGGGGGGAGGTTTATTACCGGGAAATTCCAATATAATATATATCCGGTAATAAACCTCCCCCCAAAATGGGGAATTTAAATATATATATATATATATATATTTTTTCCTTAAATTTTTATATTGCCAAATAAGGGAAGGGAGCAAAATTCATCCCCTACCCTTCATTCCTCTCCTCTTCTCTAAAACCAAACATACCCTTTAGTATTGTTTTGTTCAATGAAGAAGAGGGGAGAGGGACCATAGAGGACAACTGTGTAGTGGCACAGCTGGTCGTATTGAGATGTCTTATATCTCTCCTCAGGTCCCGTGTTTGAATCCCCCTTCTCTCGCCTTGTACCAAAAAAAAAAAAAAAAGAGGGGAGAGGAGATTAAATGAGGGGAGGTGGGAGGAGGTAATAAACTTTGTTTAGTTGGATGAGAGAGAAGGGGAAGAGGATGTTCTTGTTTGGTTTAGGAGGAGAAGGGGGTGAGCCAATTAAATGTGGATAAATATGCTCTAGTACTTTATTTAGATATCAAAGTTATTATTATTTTTTCCCTATAAAAACCTCCGTTATGTAACATCCTGAATTTTGGACCTAAAGACTTGAAAACTAGCCTATTTTTGGAGGACTACTAGGCTCTACTTTTGAAAATGGCGAATTTTGAAACGGTATTTTGTGGGACGTGAATAGTATTTACTATTCACATATACGTATTTACTATTTACAAATACGTATTCACTATTTGAAAATACGTATTTACTATTCATGCGGGACCCACGTCAAATTATTTCTCCTCTGCCAACACCCGTGAAGTTTGAAAAATTTTGCGCGCGGGACCCACTCAATAATAATAATATTATAATATAATATCTTATACTTTGGAAAACAATAGAAATAAAATTATTTCCAATAAACCGTGAATTAGGTTTTTAAAGTAAGGGTATATTATAAATAAGTGAATTTTTATCTCAGAGTGGGTTATCTCCAAAGTCATTTCCGTAATCGGCGGAATGATTATTGAGATAGGTTGAAACCGATATTTTGAAGCAGGACAGATAGTGGAATCTGTAGGAAATAAATCATAACTCAAAATCCTTGAACTAAGTAGTAAACAACTGCACATATTATGAATCAGTGAATTTTTGTCTAGAAGATGGTGTCACCCGAAGTAATTTCTGTAACTGTCAGTGTCCGACTTAAAATCTTCGGCAGGTTACGGAATACCCTAAATAGGATCAAAAATTTAGTTGACCCAGATATTTCTGAAGAGGAAAAATAGAACTACAAGGCTGTGCTTTCGGATTCTTGAGAATTTCTAATATAACGCGATTAGAACACCGATCAGGGAATCTTTATAGGATAAATGCAAAAGAGTAAGAAAGTGTCATCGTCATGATGACGTCATCGATGACGTAAGCATCTTGATGACGTCATCGATGACGTAAGCAAATGGATTGGACGGTTGAGATGAAGCCATGTTTAAAGTCAAGATCCAACGGCCAAAATCTGACCTGATAAAGTATGAATAGTGTCATGCTTTTTCACTATAAATAGAGGCTTCATTTCTTCATTTTCTTCACACCAAACTCAGAGAACAACAGTTGAGTTTAAGAGAAGAGTGAGAATTCTTAGAGTTAGAGAGAGAGTTTAGAGTAAAGTTCTTGAAGCTGGAGAGAATGAGCAGGAACTTCAAGGGTAAGTTCTTTGGTCTCTAGTCTTAATATTTGGTAGTTTCTTTTGGTAATTATAGTAGAAATGCCAGATAGAGTTTTTCTGAGTATGCTCTGTGGCTGCAGCTTAGTCTGATCTGTCACATCAGAAAAGAATTATCCTTGGACAGTAAATATTATTTACTGGCACAGTAAAAAATATTTACCGGCACGGTAAAAATATTTTTACTGGTACTATTCACATGAATAGTGAATATCCAACATAGTTTCCGCAAATGCTGAAAATTAATGGTCACTGATAAAAATGATATTATAGGATATCCGAGGATTCCGGAGTCAGATTCAAAGGAAGTTTGGGGATACGTGAATAGTGCCGTATACGTGAATAGTGCCGTATACATGAATAGTGCCGTATACATGAATAGTAATTTACTATTAGTGCCGTATACATGAATAGTAATTTACTATTCACGTGGAAGGAAGGTACGGACGCGTATTGTAACCTTAACTCTGATGCTTATGGTATGCTTATATGTGATAGATAGTCTGAAATTCTGTTTTTGAAAATTGATCATACACATACAACTTGATACGGGTTATAGTCTTGATAACGCCGTTATGTTTTCCTAGCGCTGAGGACACGGATGTACACCGTGGCACTGGTGAATAGTGCAGACTATAATAACATGCATATTGCAGTGGCTGTGTTATGTTATTATGTGAATATGAGAATAATGTATGTGATTATTGCTATTTTGACATGAATATCTGTCATACATATTTGATACATAAGCATGAGGTTAACCGTTACCTGAGGTTCAATGGGTATTGAACCTCAGCTCTTACTGTAGCTTCAGGATTTTCGGAGTGAACAGAAACAGAAACAAGGGTAAGCAGCAGGCAGAAGGACTAGCTGGAGAAAGTCCTGTAGATATGTATAGTCTTTCGAACTCTTTGTATCAGCAAACCAGTACACTACAGTGGTTGAATATCAGTTACTCTGTATTTAAAATCATTTCGTTGCCCTACTCTGGTTAAATTATTTTGAAAATGCTTTAGAAAAGTTGGGGTGTTACATTTTGGTATCAGAGCAGACATCCTGGAACAGAGTTAACTAAGTTACTCCAAACAGTCTAATATCTAGAAAGGGGTTTTGTGGTTGGCAATCAGTTTCCTTGAATTCGTCGAGCCTTCCACAAATACACCTGCCTAGTCGGATTGTCTGAGTAGCGGAGTTAGGTTCTAAGCTTTCAAAAGTGTTTTATCTGGTATGAACCCGACTCAGTTACAGTAAACCATTGGTGCCGAAGGTAGGGCCGAGTTTATGTGGATCAGCCAATCAGTCACCCTAGCACGGTGAGGCTCCCATGATAGACGCCTACCTGGCCAATCGGTTTGACTAACTAAGTTAGGCTCTAAGCCATGGTTTTAAAAGTGTTTCGAAAAAAAAAACAAGTACAAGTACTGATACAATACTGGTGTTGTGATACAAAAAGGACGTAAATCCTAAGGAAAAGGGTTAGGCTCGGGAGGCCTTGATATAGAGTAGATGGCATAGAATATGGTTTCTGTTGTTGAACTTTAAGACTGTTGATATGGGAATCGGAATCTAAGTTAAATCCCCGCTCAGAGTTTCAAGGGAAGTGATACAGAGAAGTCGGTACGACTTAAGTTTTCCGGTAGACAGTAACCTACTGTTTAGGTTTCCCTTGGATAGTAACCTATCGATTTAATGTCCTTGTAAAAATAGTAACTTGTTAAGTTACCCTGAGAAGAAAATTCCTACCTTGTAGAGGCCAGACACCATGCATGCAACGGGGCATGGCTCCGGGGACGAAGATCTTTTGATTAAGTCCTTGACGGTGGTGATCAATTGACAGAAGAGGGAAAGTACCCAGTAATTCTGGGGAGACAGTTATGTCATACTAGTGCCTATGAGAGTTGTAGGTACCCAGTAGTAAGTATACCAATATTAGTACCAAGAATCAATAGACATTATGAAGTTAATATTGCTTAGGCGAGAGAAATCTCAGAACTATGACCCCTGTGAGAGTAAGAACCCTGAGAAAATATGAGTGAGTTTTGCCTAGGTTCCAAATACCTAAGAGATAGTTCCTTAACAGAACCATACGAAAGCTGGAAACCTCAGTAGCCACCAGGTTATGGTCTCAAGGTGGGACCAAGAATCATAGAGATATTAGTGGCTAATAGATTTCCCAAGAAGTAGGTGATTACCCAATAGGGAAAGTTGAGTTAAGAATTATGCTTGGAGCTAAATAGAAAGTGAAAGTCCACAAATAGAATGACCCTAGATAAGATGGCAGACATAGAAACAACGGTTTATGAAACTACTAAAGGATAGGAACCTGTTAAGATTTGAGTTCTCATTATAATGATTCAAAGACGATCACTGGCGCTACTTATGGAAAGTTTAATCGGAGAAGGATACCTACGGGGAGTTCTGATCTAGGAGGTTTACCTACAAGGATGCTAACCGGAAAAGCTGACTGGTCTGAGAAGACTAAGTGAAGCGCCGAGTAATGTGCCGTAGAGCAGAGCCACCGTGACGACGAACCGTAGAGTGGAGCCGCCGTGACAACGAACCATAAAGTAGAGTTACCAGTGCATCGGTTCTCAAGGTAAGTACATTATAATGAATCTCACATTGAATAGGTTCCCTAGAGAAAAGACTGTTGTAACTTAGTATATCGTCATGGTTTGCTCCAGTGCTATACAGCATATATTGTGTTTATAGGCTAGCAGAAGCCCATAGTTGTCAGACAACGAATATGAGAAGTTTTCAGAAAATTTTGTGAGATCCGAGGATAGCGAACGATGTTTGAAATAGCTGGAAGATTAAAGTAAAACAAACTAAGTATTTTATGGATAGTTTGAGTAGCCAAGGACAGAGGTTCCAATGCGTGTAGTTAGTGATGACCTTCTAATGTTAGTTGTCTGATTCCTAAGTAAGGTTTAAAAAAAATTGAATTTTTGAACTTGCCAAGACACTTGCTGTATTTGAAATTTTTAAAATTGATTTGTTCGCACATGTGGATTTTTGAAACAGAGTTTTCAAATGAAATGTTTTCAACAGAATTTGAGACCACAGTGATGGTTATTTTGAACAGATGTTGTCTTATATAAAGGGGTTTTTGTTAGAACCCAAAGTTTGAAATTGAGTTTTTAACTATGTTGTGGAAAAGTCAGTACAAAACTGGAAGGACAGAAGCTGTTGTAGATGTACACAGTTTGCTGGGTCTTGCTAGATGTTTTAAAATGTTTGAAATCGCTGGCCTTTGATAAATGTTCTTTTTTTGAACAAAAAGTTTTGGAGGGATTTTGGTTTGAGAAAATGGAAATCGCACCAGCAGTGAACGCACCCAATCCATAACATTTCGCCTAGGGCGTATGTTTTGATTAGTAAAACCTGACTGTCTATGACTGGACTGAGTTCCGCTAGATAGGGTTGCTACTTTATGTGCCAGTGTGAACACTGGGTCTCCTGAGAAAGGGGCGGAGGTTCTCCCACATTGTTGATAGTACTGTTGAGACTGGATTCGAGGATTGGGGTAAGGCGCTCACTGTACCAAATGGTTAAAATGATGGTGTGTACTCTCAATTGTAAAATTTTGTGAAATAAATTAGCTCCCTCAAAGATATGTGCCGATAATAAAAGTTTTTGAAAATGATCCGGCAGTGAAAAATGTTTTCACGAATTTGTGATGGCAGCGATTAAGTTTAAAAATGTTATAGCACTATTACTTTGTGGTATAGTGCGGATTGTGAAATGTACTGAAACCACGGAAAATTTTTCATGTTTGAAAATTTGAAAATGAGACAAGAAAATAATTTTGGGTAGCAATGACATGATTGTCGACGCTATCGTGTTGAAAAGAAAAGCAGTGTAATTGGGAATTATGGTACAGGAACAGCAACTATTAGAAAGGTCTGGAATACTAAACTAGTTAAGTCAATTAATAGCTGTCAGCTATAGTGTTGAGTAAGTGAAGGTAATTCGAGAACTTGAATGGGAAAGACTCAGATGAAATTGATGAGCAGATGCGGAAGGCCAATATGTGTTAAGCCGATAGGCTAAATAAATCAGGCAGTGAGGCCTGTGTAACCGAGTACTGTGAGAATAGATCAGCAAGTCCTGTAATTTAGTACTATACCTGGGTATAAGATTGAGACATTGAATAGTAGGATGCGTGCTATTTAAGTTTGCATAATGAAGGAATAGACTAGAGGTCTAGATAACCTTTTGATTTTATATTGTCAAATTTCGAGGACGAAATTTATTGAACGGGGGGAGAATTGTAACATCCTGAATTTTGGACCTAAAGACTTGAAAACTAGCCTATTTTTGGAGGACTACTAGGCTCTACTTTTGAAAATGGCGAATTTTGAAACGGTATTTTGTGGGACGTGAATAGTATTTACTATTCACATATACGTATTTACTATTTACAAATACGTATTCACTATTTGAAAATACGTATTTACTATTCATGCGGGACCCACGTCAAATTATTTCTCCTCTGCCAACACCCGTGAAGTTTGAAAAATTTTGCGCGCGGGACCCACTCAATAATAATAATATTATAATATAATATCTTATACTTTGGAAAACAATAGAAATAAAATTATTTCCAATAAACCGTGAATTAGGTTTTTAAAGTAAGGGTATATTATAAATAAGTGAATTTTTATCTCAGAGTGGGTTATCTCCAAAGTCATTTCCGTAATCGGCGGAATGATTATTGAGATAGGTTGAAACCGATATTTTGAAGCAGGACAGATAGTGGAATCTGTAGGAAATAAATCATAACTCAAAATCCTTGAACTAAGTAGTAAACAACTGCACATATTATGAATCAGTGAATTTTTGTCTAGAAGATGGTGTCACCCGAAGTAATTTCTGTAACTGTCAGTGTCCGACTTAAAATCTTCGGCAGGTTACGGAATACCCTAAATAGGATCAAAAATTTAGTTGACCCAGATATTTCTGAAGAGGAAAAATAGAACTACAAGGCTGTGCTTCCGGATTCTTGAGAATTTCTAATATAACGCGATTAGAACACCGATCAGGGAATCTTTATAGGATAAATGCAAAAGAGTAAGAAAGTGTCATCGTCATGATGACGTCATCGATGACGTAAGCATCTTGATGACGTCATCGATGACGTAAGCAAATGGATTGGACGGTTGAGATGAAGCCATGTTTAAAGTCAAGATCCAACGGCCAAAATCTGACCTGATAAAGTATGAATAGTGTCATGCTTTTTCACTATAAATAGAGGCTTCATTTCTTCATTTTCTTCACACCAAACTCAGAGAACAACAGTTGAGTTTAAGAGAAGAGTGAGAATTCTTAGAGTTAGAGAGAGAGTTTAGAGTAAAGTTCTTGAAGCTGGAGAGAATGAGCAGGAACTTCAAGGGTAAGTTCTTTGGTCTCTAGTCTTAATATTTGGTAGTTTCTTTTGGTAATTATAGTAGAAATGCCAGATAGAGTTTTTCTGAGTATGCTCTGTGGCTGCAGCTTAGTCTGATCTGTCACATCAGAAAAGAATTATCCTTGGACAGTAAATATTATTTACTGGCACAGTAAAAAATATTTACCGGCACGGTAAAAATATTTTTACTGGTACTATTCACATGAATAGTGAATATCCAACATAGTTTCCGCAAATGCTGAAAATTAATGGTCACTGATAAAAATGATATTATAGGATATCCGAGGATTCCGGAGTCAGATTCAAAGGAAGTTTGGGGATACGTGAATAGTGCCGTATACGTGAATAGTGCCGTATACATGAATAGTGCCGTATACATGAATAGTAATTTACTATTAGTGCCGTATACATGAATAGTAATTTACTATTCACGTGGAAGGAAGGTACGGACGCGTATTGTAACCTTAACTCTGATGCTTATGGTATGCTTATATGTGATAGATAGTCTGAAATTCTGTTTTTGAAAATTGATCATACACATACAACTTGATACGGGTTATAGTCTTGATAACGCCGTTATGTTTTCCTAGCGCTGAGGACACGGATGTACACCGTGGCACTGGTGAATAGTGCAGACTATAATAACATGCATATTGCAGTGGCTGTGTTATGTTATTATGTGAATATGAGAATAATGTATGTGATTATTGCTATTTTGACATGAATATCTGTCATACATATTTGATACATAAGCATGAGGTTAACCGTTACCTGAGGTTCAATGGGTATTGAACCTCAGCTCTTACTGTAGCTTCAGGATTTTCGGAGTGAACAGAAACAGAAACAAGGGTAAGCAGCAGGCAGAAGGACTAGCTGGAGAAAGTCCTGTAGATATGTATAGTCTTTCGAACTCTTTGTATCAGCAAACCAGTACACTACAGTGGTTGAATATCAGTTACTCTGTATTTAAAATCATTTCGTTGCCCTACTCTGGTTAAATTATTTTGAAAATGCTTTAGAAAAGTTGGGGTGTTACACGTTACCTCACTTATATATAATTAAAAAAAAAACCTTACAAAACTCGTCAAATTTAATATGTTTTAAAAATTTAAATCCAAATCCTAAATCAAATTAAAATACTAAGATAACAAATATAATTATGATATAATCTAGATATCATAATTTATTGAGATACTTGTGATAAGTTAAAAACGTACAAACTTATCTAAGATTATTCTAGGTATATACTAGTGATCATGTTATAACATTAAAACATATTAATTAGAAAATAAATCAATAAACTTATCTAAAGTGATGTATCATACAAAAGAAATATATAAATAGACACCTACAACCTGAAAGAAGATTTGGATGGCTGGAAGAACAAGTTGCAGCAGCAACCTGTAGAGGAGCATGTGGCATTCACAAAGAGAGGGAGGAGGAGAAGCATAAATACCGACATGAGAGAGAAAGAAGGCCGATTTAAATGATTTTAGTAATATTTAGTGTGAGGATCTGATTAGATAGATTTTTTGATTTATTTGGCTTATTCTATTAATATCGTATGGGTAAATTTGAGATAATGAAAAATTAGTATGCATATTTTAGTCAGGATAAAATATAGGGTTAAGGTGCATTTTTGCCCATAAAGTATGCGCATATCGTTAGATTTTTAATGGAGGGGCAACATTGCTCTGGTTTTAAATTTTAAGGGCAAAATTGCTCATAGGGTTAAGGTGCATTTTTTCTCATAAAGTATGCACCCATCGTTAGGTTTTTAACGGAGGGGCAATATTGCTCCGTTTTTAAATTTTAGGGGCAACATTGCTCTGCTCCCAAAAAAAGTAGCAATTTTGCCCCTGAAGTTTAAAAACGGAGCAATGTTGCCCCTCCGTCAAAAACCCTAACTGTCAATTAACGGTGGGGTTTTTGACGGAGGAGCAACATTGCTCCGTTTTTAAAATTCAAGGGCAATATTGCTACGTCGAAAACTTCAGGGGTAAAATTGCTTTTGAACGCATACTTTAAGGACAAAAATGCACTTTAACCCTAAAATATAATATTTCTCACCCTTCAAAAAAAATTCTAAATTTGGAAGGGCGTGAAAAGAGAGAGGGGAGCACTAAAAGACAAAATTTCTCCCCTCCCTCCCTTTCTTTTTTCCAACCAAAGGGGCCCTAAAAAAAAAAAAAAAAACTCAAACCAAACAATACCGTTTGTGTAAAAACATTAAAAAAAAGAGGTAGGATATTGTCACAACCTCTATTTTTCACTACCTTTTTCTAACCGTCAGATCACTATTTCATCCAACGGTCCAGATTTAGAGGTACTTAAATCAATTTCTCCCTCTTTCTCTCGCGTTTCTCCCTCTCTCGCTCTCGTGTTCTCTCAATCAATCGGCCGCCTCCCTTCAGTTTCTCCCCTCCGGCGTCCTTCGTCTCGTTAACGGCTCCGGCGTCGTCGTTTGGGACTCTGGTACTTCCAATTTGGGCGTCTCTTCTGCCTCCCTGAACGACGATGGAAACCTAATTCTCTCCAATCGAACCGGCGTTGTTTGGTCGAGCTTCGACCATCCCACTAACACCATCGTGGCTTCTCAAAATTTCACAACCCATATGGTTTTGCGATCTGGTGATTATTCATTTACAGTTAGTCGCTCAGGTAACCTCACACTAATAAGAATTAATCGCTCTTTCATCATTATTTAGTCTATTGCTTCCTTGTCCTTAAGGATCACAAACAGGTGCCTATTATTTCATCATGATTTAGTCTATTGCTCTTCCTTTCGTTTGTGCCTATACAATTTTACAAAACCGTTAGTTTTGTTGGGCTTTGGCACCAAAAATCGTTTGTGCCTATACAATTATTAAGAGGGAAAATTTCGATGGTTGACAAATAAACAAAAATAACATTAAAAAAAATGGAAATTCTAAGGGAAAGTTGGGGATAAATATCCACTTGAGAAAAGAGAATAGTACCTAGAAAAAGTTAGAGTCTTGAGATCCAATGGAAAAAATAACTAAATGATAACTCTACTTCTTATAAAATAAGGATATGCTTTTTTTACTTTTTGCATCTATCAGTTCCATCCAAGGTAGTGAAAACGTAGTTTTTACGTAAAAACGGAAGGAGAATGAAAAATCGTAAAACATAAAATCGTAAAACGTAATGGAGTTTTTACCTGCATATGTATATAAAAAAAATTTGAGAAAAGTAAGGTACCTGCCATCATATACACATATATTGATTAATGCAATATTAATCAAAATGTCCAACATTGTCATTGATCAAACCATATTTTTTATATGATTTTACATTATTAAATTGATATTTTTAATGTATTTTCTGAGACATTATTGTATGATTAAGTACTAAGTTGAGTTAGGAACATTTATATTAAATTAAGTGTAATTAGGGGTAAAATGATCTTTATTTATTAATTACAGAAAAGGACCCATATGTTTTTGAAATTTCAGTTCTGCCCCAAAATAGTTTGAAAATTCTCACTTTAGTCCCTCTCCAGAACTTTTAAAACTTTCACTTAAGTCCCTTAGTAAACTCGGCGCTTTTTGCAAAAACGCAGCGTTTTTACGTTTTATCGTGGCGTTTTTTACATTTTTACTCTGAAACTGTTTTTTCCACAACGAAACGAGTTTAACCCAAAATAAAACGTAAAAACGGCGTTTTTACGTTTTAAAACGGCGTTTTTACTACCATGGTTCCATCACTACTAGCCACTCACTCATTGTCTCCTTCATCCTTTCAACCTCACCCTTCAAAATCTATTCTCCCCTCAAGCAAACTCCAACAACGAATAATGGTGATTCTGGCAACCAATGACGATGACCTTCATCTTGCTACACTACATCAGATCTAGTGACCTCATTTGCCGTCGCTCCACCTGCCTTCTTCACTCTCCCCCCTCCCCCCAAAATAAAAAATACAAAAATTTCATCAATCTTTACTGTCACTACCTCCCTCCTTTGCTTTCTTAACTTGGTTGAAAACAAAAACCAAACATAAAAAAGAAAATAATAGATCTTACGTAGTGGTAAGCCATAAAAGATTTGGTGATGGAAGGAGATGAAGGTGAACCATAGCAGATTGGTAGAATAGAAGGTGAATCATGAATTGCAATTAAGCTTCTAGGAATTACAACTAAATTTCTATAGTGTGTGAATTAAGTTAAAATGCAAGTAAATTTCCACCAATTGTAAAATGACCTTCTATGGTGTAAAAATTAAGTTAAAGTGTAAATGTAAATGATCTTCCACGTATCGCAACTAAGATTTTGAACGAAAGATGAAAATATAAACACCTACTCTTAAGCATTAATTATATGTTAAAATTGGCAAATAAATATTAAGTAGTCTCAAAATTATTTATACTCTTGTAAAAGACTAAAGAAACCTTTTAAAAGATGTCTAGTAGTAGAAATAAGAGGATGAAAATATATCATTAAGTTTGACTAATACTACTGCATTCAGATTCCAAGTTCCAAAACTAGTCATGGTCACTTGGTTTAATGCTTGAAATGTATTGATTTTTTTTTTTCCTCAGAGTTGTACTTGTATCATGGATGATATTCGATGTGAAAATTTTTTTTTGATATAAGGCAATAGGGGAGGATATTCGATGTGAAAATTTTAATATTACTAGATTGAAAGTTTTTGACACTTTTAAAACTATAATTAATACATTCTAATTTTCAGAACTTCGGATTATTCATTCGTTTTCCGTCTTATACCAGAAAAATATACATAGGCTTTGACCTCTGAGATTTAAGTTTGACATGAATTATAATCGTGAGCCGATGACGTCAGCAGCGAGTTACGGCGCTTGAGCAAGGCGACACGGACACGGTGGTACAGACTACAGAGGGCAATCACTGCGCGTGGCCCTCCGAGGGTGACGACAGACGAACGAGCTTCTTCTACGAAAGCGTTTTCAAATCTCGCGTTTGCTTTCTCTTTTATATCTTACACGCATTTGCCTGCAATATTTTAATCCCTACTTTTCACACCTAGTTGGGGAAAGCTAGCTTCTCTTCGCTGGATATTTGCGGTAGTTGGTTTCTTATATTAGGAATTTTGCAATTAATGAATTCTTGCTTGGAAATGCGTGAAACAGAAGGAAGCTTCCCGTGTAGCTGAAAAATTCAATTCGCCTCGTTGGATGATCCGCCGACATTCATTGTTTGTTCCGCCATTCATTCTTTTTTGATTGGTTTGTTGGGTTTAGCTCACCGAACTTGTGGATTTAAGCTTCTTCTTCTTTTTTTTTTTTGGTGTGTGTGTGTTTGTTTCTCCATGTTGATAGACCTTATCACCAATGAAAAACCAATTGGAATCGTATCTTATTCTGTATTTTCTTAGTGATGCGATTGAAAGGGAATGTTTGTTTTACTTAGAAGGCCTACCGCCTAAGTGACATTCTTCTGATGTTCTAGAGTTTTATGGATGCTTTCGTGTGGAATTGGTCTTAAAAGGCTGCAGCTTGGATGATAATTACCGATAAGATTTCAGGGTATTCTAGATTGTTAGCTAATATCTCTCAGCATTTTTAATCTAAGCGTTGGGCTTTCAAAGCGTCATTTGGAACGAAGATGGTTGGATCCACCGGAGATATGAACCAAAATGTACACTCAAATGGTTCTCTTAAAAATGGAAATGGGGGTATAGAAGAGAAGTTGGATGAGCTTCGTCGGCTTATGGGCAAAGTGGAGGGTGATCCCTTGAGAATTGTTGGAGTTGGAGCTGGTGCTTGGGGTAGTGTATTTACTGCTACGTTGCAGGAGGCTTATGGGAGTTTAAGAGAAAAGGTTCTCATAAGGATATGGAGAAGGCCTGGGAGAACTGTTGACAGAGCCACAGCTGAGCACTTGTTTGAGGTGATTAATTCAAGGGAGGATGTATTGAGGAGGCTAATTAGGCGGTGTGCATATTTGAAATATGTTGAAGCGAGATTAGGTGATCGAACACTTCATGCGGATGAGATTTTGAAAGATGGGTTTTGCTTGAATATGATTGATACTCCTATATGTCCTCTGAAGGTTGTGACAAACTTGCAGGAGGCTGTGTGGGATGCTGATATTGTGATTAATGGTTTACCATCAACAGAAACCCGTGAGGTATTTGAAGAAATTAGCAAGTACTGGAAAGAGAGGATCACAGTTCCTGTCATCATTTCCTTAGCAAAAGGTGTAGAGGCTGAATTGGGTCCTGAGCCACGAATAATAACTCCCACCCTCATGATCAATCGAGCAAGTAAGTTTCATGAACATTCATTTCGGTATGCAATTTGGGTAAGGGCATATGTTCATTGAGTGATCTGCCATCTAAAGTTTCCTGTTTTGCTGTCTTCATTCTCTATTGTACCTTTGAATGCTTCTTTGCTGCTAAGTTGGCCCTCTGCCGGTCTCATTTTGTAGCATTTTTTTTTGGCTTAGCTCTGTTTGCGTGTGCACTTCTGTGTGTGTGTTACTATTATAAATACCTAAAACTGCAAAAGCTATGCCTATTAATGGGGACTTGACTAACTATTGTCATCCCATTTATGATGACAATCTTCTGTAATTTTTGTGTGCATGAGGATGCACAGCTAAGACATGTTAGTTATAACAATCATTGAAAAGATTGTCATTAAGATTTCAACTAATGATAACCTCATATTATAGCCAGGAGCCAGTATCTATCTAAAGTGCAATTAAGCCCAAATCTTAGTTGATAGGAAATGGTTTAACTAAGTTCATAATCAGCCTTCAAGTTGTTTGAGAACTTCTGCTGCTATAGGTTTCTCCATTGCAAACAACCTGAATTTTCATTTCATTGATGAATTAGGAGCTTCCCGACCTGTTGCAATCCTTACACTCATTTAATAGTTTTGGAGTTTACTTGGGGTTGGATTGAGTGGAAAGATGTCCCAATGAGTATGACAAAAGTATCCAAGTAAAGAAATTTTCCTTACCTATTTGGAAGGATTTGAAATAATATGACATCTTGTGATAAAATCTTATCTCTCCATCTGTTAGTAATCCTGATTCTACAAGCTAGATTGTGAATGTTGTTAGTTAGGTGTCTTGTCCTTTTCTTACCTTTTGTACATCCCAAAAAGAAACAATCTCTCCATTTGCTCACAAAAGACAACTCCTTATGATTATCCGAACAAAATTTAAGATCCTGATGGCATCTGTTTCTGTGTGTTTGAGCGTATAAGCTTTTTTCAAGCATGTTTATCTTTGGCATGCTTTGATGCTGTGCTTTAGTTCCCTGAAACGGAATTTTAGTATATCAGAGAGATTGAAATGGTTGTTCAAGCTTCATTTATTTGCCAGAAACAGTATCGGGCTATCTCTGGCATACTTATTTACCATGTTGTCTTGCTTTATAGAACTTATACTAGTTTATATCCTTTTTTTTTTATGGACTAATTGGCCTATTTTCTAATATGGAGTATTAACGATATGTGTGAATGTCAAGGTAATGATTAAATAGGGAAGAACTTTGTATGTGTGAATATCTTAGTTTAATAATCAGAAGCATGCCAAGTGTGTTATATTTATTGCTGATGTCATATATATGACTTCAGTTTCACATTTTTTAAACTTGTTTGGCATCAATACAAGCTGATAAAAGAAAACATAAACATAAATGAAGTGCTCCCTATTTAAGCGGGTAAATCATCATGTACTTTCTTATGTTCACGAGATAATGCAATACATGTCCTTATGATATATGTACAAGTTTAAATTCCCTTCATTGTCTGATATGATATCATGCTTTGCAGCTGGAGTTCCCATGGAGAACATTCTGTATCTCGGAGGACCTAACATTGCTTCAGAGATTTACAACAAGGAATATGCAAATGCTCGGATATGTGGAGCAGAAAAATGGCGGAAACCATTGGCAAAGTTTTTGAGGCAGCCCCACTTTATAGTGTGGGATAATGGTGATCTTGTTACTCATGAAGTTATGGGTGGACTGAAGAATGTATATGCTATTGGTGCAGGTAAAGTTTAGGTTATTTTCTTAGTTACATTATACAGAAACAACCTGAAAGAAGCCAATCTATGCATATTTGTTGAAGCTTGGCATAGATAGTAGCCATCCTGGATCTTTGCCATGGTATGGCTCTTTAGTGTTTTTCTATACTGAAATTTTCATTTTTTTGTTCATGTGAAAAGAGATATGGGAATCTTGCCATTAAAAAATAGAAAAAAAGGAGTAATGAAAGAAATTAAAAGAAGGAAAATATGAATGGGAAAGAAATGCACGTCATCAAGTATTCTTAAACATCCCTGCTGACTGCAAATCATGACCACACCAAATTCCTGGCACGTCAGTTGCTGACTCTGTTACAATGCACTGTTGTTACTTGTCTAACACAACTGCAATTGTAAGAATAAAAGTACTAGTATACATGTAGCTGTTATTCAATTGTAATGACATCTCTCTCTCCCCTCTCCATAAAATTTGTGTGTATACATCTGGGAGGTGACTTTTTCAACACAGGCTCTATTTCTTTGAGTTATAAACTAACGACTTAATCTTAATACCTACTGTTAGATATTGGCTCACTATAATAGTTGTGTTGATTAGAACTGAGAAAATCTATGGATGTATATATTATTGATCTCTGAAGATCTCAGGACTTGTGGGAAGTCGATCTTTTATTTAGAAACATACAAAAGGTGTGATTCTGTTTCTCAAGTTAAAGTGATGACAGAAATCCCTTTTTCTTGGTCAGATAGCATTGTCCTATAATTAAGATTACTAATATAACCATTTGGGACCATGTGAGATTGTCCCATTGAAAGGTTAATATGATCTTTTTCACATTGGAGATTGTTCTGTATGTAGTCTTTGGATGTTACACCACAAAAATGCTTTCTTTTTAAAAAATAATTATAAATATTTAATATATATTCGTAAATGTTAATGAGACAGGCATGGTAGCTGATTTAACAAAGGAAAGTGCCACCAGCAAATCAGTGTACTTTGCTCACTGCACATCAGAGATGATTTTTATCACTCACCTCCTAGCTGAAGAACCAGAGAGACTTGCAGGACCTCTGTTGGCTGATACATATGTAACCTTGTTGAAAGGCCGTAATGCTTGGTATGGACAAAAGCTGGCCGAAGGGGAATTGAGCCTTGAAATGGGTGATAGCATCAAGGGCAAGGGGATGATTCAGGTACAAATTTCTTTGCTTCCATTTTTTAATTAGTGATGCTTTTGGCACAGGAAAGGTTGATGCATCTTGAGTCTGATTGGAAAGAATCAGAGAAAATGGAATTCTTTAGGTGATGCTAGGTCTGTATAATGTCTGAGCATACGAAAAGAGAGAAATTTAAATTTCACGTAAATTACATTCTGCCCTGTTTGGTTTAGTTCAATTATTTTATCGCCCTTTGGTTAAAAGGATTGCTCGTTCACTTACCACTTAACCCTCCAAAATAAGGATACTCACGTGTAAAAAACGTCTTAAGTCTCTACTATTGTAGCTTGTAAATGATGTTGATTCTGCTTTGCATGTTGTAGGGAGTATCTGCTGTTAAAGCATTTTATGAGTTACTTAGTCAGTCCAGCTTAAATGTCCCAAACCCTGAAGAAAACAAGCTTGTTGCTCCAGTGGAGCTTTGCCCCATCTTGAAGATGTTGCATAAGATACTCATAATAAGGTAATAAACTTTGCTCCTCCTCCATGCCCTTCTCTTTTTCCTCTTTCAAATCTGGAAAAAAAAAAAAATATCGATCATGGGATTCTGGGCTTATGCACTTATGACCAAGCTGTAGCTTGGGCCGACACAAAAAGTTCAATTTTTGTCTACCTCAATTTGGCATTATAGTCTTTATATATTCGCATTCTTTATTTTCTCTTTTGTTATGTCTTATTTTATTTTTTACTTTTAACTGTATTGAGTTCAATTTTTTTCCCCTGACAAATCAAAGCAAACACGTTGTATTCTTTTTTTCCCCCTGAAAATTTGGCTGGAATTAATTCATAAGCCCTCCACATGAAAAGCTCTAAATCCTAGTTCTGGAGAATTACTGAGTAGTCCACATAAGCAGTCGTATTCCTAAAAGTCTCACAACAAGTGACACAATCTGGTGCAAAAAAATGACAAGTCACGATAAGTCAAAGGACTTTTTAATGATTAAATTGTTTATATGAGACTGCACGGTAATTTTCCCTTCTAGTTAATTCCCCCTAATGTAGAATGGAACCAACATTTTTTTGTGTGGTTTTGCTGACTTTTTGAATCTTCAGGGAATCTCCTCCGCAAGCCATTCTTGAAGCACTAAGAGATGAGACCATGAACGATCCACGTGACCGTATCCAGATTGCTCAAAGTCATGTCTTTTACAAGCCTTCTCTCCTTGGTCAATTGCCTTGAATCGTTATCTCTTGTGTGAGTTTTGTTTGGCTTGTAGTTTTGACATTTGTAATGTTAAATGTGTGTTCTTCAAAGTTGGAACCATTCCTGCTACGTTGGTGGTAATCAATGGTGATGGAGAAATTTAAGGAGCTAGGACTGTTGCGTTTTTTAGACTAGCTTGTAGAATGCCACGATGATTTTGATTATAGTATGAATCTGTGTATGAAACCCTGAATAACAAGCTGCATCCATGGCTTCTGAACAATATATTGGATGTATAAATGGGTGTTTTTTTTTTTTTTTTCAGATATTAATAACATCAATATGTAATGGATAAAAGAAAAAATCTAAAAATTCGTGCTAATTTATAAGATGCAAATAATGAGGCTCATTTATAAGATTTGGTGTAATACTTGAATTTAGTTTTCATATCATTGAAAGGTCCTCTCCTGAGTTGGATGGAGCAAGTTGGTAGCCGACTTTTTTTTTTTTTTTTTTTAAATGTTTTGGGGATAGATGCCATTCAGATTTGGCCTGAAAATAAAGGGAAAATCTACATAAAGGTTCTTTTTACTAAAATAATGTCAAAATGGGCCCTAAGAAAAATCAAATGTTAGAATAGGCCCTTGGGCCTCTTCTGACATGTGAATGTTAAAAGAAATGACAAATAAGCCCCTGACTAAACCTATCATTCTTAATTCAAAAAACCCATCAAAATTAGTTAATCTCTCTCGACTCGTCTCTCTACTCTCTGTTCTCTGCGGGATTCTCATTCTCCTCCCCAGCGCCAAGGTGAAACCGTCAGCCACCATCGACCCTCTGAAACTGATAGTGTCATCGTCACCGGCTCGCTTGTGGCATTCGTTTGTAAGAAAGGTAGAAAACATTTTAGGGATTAGGTTTTTCCCGTCCCTAATTTTTTATGAAAAGTATGTTTAATTTTTACCATTGTACCGACCAGGTTATGTTTAAAGAATCGTTGGTTTGCTTCAGCAAATTGTTCCTCCAAATTATCCTTTTGGAATGCGAAGCCATTGTTCAAGTTCTTAAGGCTGAAACTCTTGTTCAGATGATTGCCATTAGGGTCGAAAGCTTTGTTCTAGTGATGTACGGGAAATTTTCTTTTCCTGGGATTATATGAGGCCGAGCCTTGTATATCAACTGTTATTGTTTTTTAAGGAGCATTTCTGAGTTTTGGTAATTTCCTTTTGCCTATCTAATTAATTCATGTACCGTTCTTGCGTATTTCTTGTGATACAATCCCCATGTTGAAGAATTGAGTAAATATGTTGTTCCTCCCTTAGTTCATGCCTAAAAGAGAGAACGAAGGTTCTTAATATGCTCCTTATTTGAATCTGTCTTAATCATTTTATTGAATTAAATAGTTATCTTAGGTTTACAGATAGGCAAAGTTTGAGATGGGAATAAAGGGTAAAAGTGAAACGGAAACAACATCAAGCCATCTGATAATTTCGGTCAAGGATTTGCATTATTGATTCAAATGTTTTTTTGCTATGCCTTGGTTTAGTAGTTATTATTCCTGAATTTCATTAAATTGTTTATGATCCTTATCCATTTATTTCTGATATTTGATTTGCTGTTGCAATCTATATATTTATCACAGCATCATGGGCTATATCTGTGTACTTTGCATTTCAACGAACTTGGAAGCCTTTTAATGCCATTCTAGGAGAGACTTACGAAATGGTTAACCATGGTGGAATTACATTTCTTGTTTTTGCCAGTTAGAAGTCAAACACTTAGTATAATTCAGAATGACTCTTAGTTAGCCAAGCGCCTCGTAGCGTGATGGCACTAGTGCTAGCCTTAGGAGCTGGCCTTCCCCCTTGTCTAGAGTTCGAGCCCTACCTCCCCCTCCCCCCAATGGCTGTATCAAAAAAAGAATGACTCTTAGTTATCTGTAAACCTAAGATAACTATTTAATTCAGTAAAATGATTAAGACAAATTCAGATAAGGAGCATATTAAGAACCTCCGTTCTCTTTTTTAGGCATGAACTAAGGGAGGAACAACAGATTTACTCAATTCTTCAACATGGGGATTGTATCACAAGAAATACGCAGGAATGGTGCATGAATTAATTAGTTAGGTAAAAGGAAATTACCAAAACTCAGAAATGCTCCTTAAAAAACAATAATAGTTGATATACAAGGCTCGGCCTCATATAATCCCAGGAAAAGAAAATTTCCCGTACATCACTAGAACAAAGCTTTCGACCCTAATGGCAATCACCTGAACAAGAGTTTCAGCATTAAGAACTTGAACAATGGCTTCGCATTCCAAAAGGATAATTTAGAGGAACAATTTGCTGAAGCAAACCAACGGTTCTTTAAACATAACCTGGTCGGTAGAACGGTAAAAATTAAACATACTTTTCATAAAAAAATAGGGATGGGAAAAACCTAATCCCTAAAATGTTTTCTACCTTTCTTACAAACGAATGCCACAAGCGAGCCGGCGACGGCAACACTATCAGTTTCAGAGGGTCGACGGTGGTTGACGGTTTCACCTTGGTGTTGGGGATGAGAATGAGAGTCCTGTAGAGAACAGAGAGCAGAGAGACAAGTCGAGAGAGATTAACTGATTTTGATGGGTTTTTTGAATTAAGAAAGACAGGTTTAGTCAGGGGCTTATTTGTCATTTCTTTTAACATTCACATGTTAGAAGAGGCCCTAGGGCCTATTCCAACATTTGACTTTTCTTAGGATCCATTTTGACAAAATTTTAGTAAAAAAAGGCCTTCATGTGGATTTTCTCGAAAATAAATGATTTCATGTCACATTTGTGTCTTAAAAAGGTCATATTCATCTCTTTCTCACGTCAGCATGTTATTTGCCATTTTAGATGCATATTAGCAGCGTGGCAACACCACAACACATCATATCAATAAGGAGTCACCATGCCTGTTTAGAGTCTTCATTTAGAAGCGTTTCAACCAGTAACTTTAAAAAAAAAAAAAAAAAATCAGCCCCTAAGCCAACTCTTTTTTTTCCCCCCTGTTTGGCTTTAGCTTTTTTTTTTTTTAAAAAAATATCTGACTTCTACCAAAAAGTGGCTTTTGAAGCGTCCAGCCAATGGCCCTGTACCAAGTGTCTAGCAATGGGAATTTTTTTTGCCATGGGTCCCAAAACATCCCTAAAATGGTCTTATCTCACCCAAAAAGTATTTGATTTCTAAAATTAAAAAAATAATTTTTAATTTCAATTTATATAGGAATGTTATTTAGTTAAAAATTTAATATTTTTATGCTTTATAATATATATTTTTATCCCTACATTTACAATATATTAATTATTTCATATTTATTATAATTAAGTATTTTAGTATTCAATAAGATTCATGCCCTTTTTATTCATTTTCCATCTCAACTCATTTTTCAACAGTTAGCCTAAATACGTTTCCATTTGGAAAAAAGTCACTTTTGCCACCGTCAATCTAAACATAAATCATATTACAACCTGACTTTTTTTTTCCTATTGGGTTTCTGGAAAAGTCAAATAGAAAATAAGTCACCGATCCCACCGTTAACCCAAACGGTTTAAATATTTCAAAAAAAAAAGATTAATTAAAAAGAATTATGGTGCTTGAACTAAAATTGGAAATAAATTATGAAAAACGGCCAAGAAGCCCATAGTTTCATAAAATACTGTAAGTTTAAGTGAATAAAAAGTTTTACCAAGACATTTCAAGTAAATTTATGTATAATTCAAATTTCATAATACCAGTGACTCCAAACACTTGCCATAATACAAGGTTGTGAGTTCAACTCTTATATATGTGTGCATGAGTTCCATCAGTTGAATAAATTGAAAAAAGTGTAGGATACATCATATACTTTGTGTGTATTAAAAATGACTTATTTGTAATTTGTCTTATGGAAAAGTTAGATAAGGTAAAAGTCAAATTATGAAATGTTGTTTATGTTTGGATTGATGATGGTGTAAGTAGCTTTTGTAAAATTGAAACTTTTTTGAAATGACGGTAGCATAAGTGATTTGAGATAATTATAAGAGAAAAATTAAAATCAAAATTACAAAAAAAAAGGTGAAAAATGCTAACTTACAAAATTTAGCAATGTTCAAATATATAATTTTATTAAATAATATTAAATAAGTAACTAGATTACAGGTCCCGTACAATTTGACATCTAATTGTGTCACGAATCTGATTCATTTAGGTTGAAGATTGCGCAGTAAAATTAGTTGAGTAAGGCTTTTCATCTAGACTAATATTCTCATTTTCAGCTTCCATGAAATCAACTTCTAATTGAGAATTTTTCCTAATAAAATTATGTATGGTCATTGTTGCACAAACCATGTAGATTTGTGTTTGGTACCTATACTTGCGCATTCTTTATAAGATTTCGAACATATTCTTCCACACTCCAAAAGTCTTTTTTATGGTGGACCTCAAAACTTGAATGATAAAAATTGAAGGCCCCTAAAGTACTTAAAGAAAAGGGTCCACGGTTTCGTTAGAGAGAGACGCTCTGCTAGGGTTAGAGAGAGAAATTCAGGGCCTTCGCACTCTGCGGCGGAGGTGTCGGAGGCTGAGCTACGTTTTTTCAAATGGAGAGGAAGGCTTCGTCGCCCACTGCGACGGAGTAATATGAGTGTTCCCTTGCCTCGTATGCTGCGAGAAGGGGAAAGTGAGGGAGCTTTGACGGAGGATCGAGAAGCATGGAATCGACGGAAGAGGAGAGTTACTGGTGAGAGGGAGGATTTCTCTAGTAGTGAGTCGTTGCGACCGAGAGAGAAAAACTGGATGGTACCTGAAGGAAAAGGAATTCCAAGAAAATCATACCGTGAATCGCTTTTGCAAAATGTGACTGCAAAGACCTGTTGGTGGGAATGGGTTAAAACAGACGAGGATGATGATCTGGAGGACTATGGAGCAGACACTGATTTTGCTAAGGTTCTCAATCCGTGCTGGTGGAATTCGAGTGGATCTCTCAAATCCTTTATGTCCGTGATTTGATTTTGAGGAAAAGGAACGTGAGCGGCTGATGAGGCCTTTTAGTCAAACGCTAGTGGTTAAACTTCTTGGGAGACAAATCTCTTATGGATTCATGCTGAAAAAACTGAAGCAACTCTGGGAGCGTAAAGGAAACATTGAGGTATTTGATTGCGAAAATCACTTTTATCTGGTTAACTTTCAGAATTTAGATGATTACATGGAGGCCTTAGTGGGTGGCCCTTGGGTGATAGCTGATGCCTACTTGAATGTGGCCTGTTGGAGGCCTGAATTTAATCTGAAAAATGAAAAAATTGAATCGGTTGTGGCTTGGGTAAGGATTCCTAACCTGCCTGCGCCTCTATTTGACAAGAAATTCTTGTTGAACCTTGGAAACTCCATAGGGAGAGCTATTCACCTTGATATCCATACGGCGCAAAGGGCTAGGGGGAAGTTTGCGCGGCTGTGTGTGGAGCTGGACCTTACAAAACCTCTGGTCCCTAAATTTAATGTAGAAGGGTAGGTTTTGAGTGTGGAGTATGAAAGCTTGGGGTCACTATGTAGTAAGTGTGGACGAGTTGGACACAACCGCCAGGGCTGTGAGGATTTCCATAAAAAAGGCAACGATAGTGGCATGGATATAGAAGAGAATGGAGATAAAGAGCAAAGAGAAGTTGATACTAGTGGGGAAGGAGGCAAGTGGAAGATTGTACAAAGAGGGAGGCGGAAGAGGAAAACTGTTGCTGAGAGCCAAGGAGTGCCGAGTGGATCACGATTTGCTGTACTAAATGAGAAAACAGCGGAGGTGGAGACGGCAGATGAATATGGGCTTCAAAACGAAATGAGTCAAGGAGGAAAAACAGTGAGGCAACAGGAGGTAATAATCAAACAACAAAAGAAAACAGAGATGAGTAGCAATAGAGGAGGTGTTAACAAGGGGATGGAACAAGCTGGATCTAGTGGAGTGCTTAAGAGTTCTTAGGAGGGCCGGAAGGAGAGAGGGGAAGAGTTAAAAAAATTCCAACTAGAGCTCAGAATGAGCTGGTGTCTGGTGACCGAAAGGAAAAGGAAAATGGAGAAAGAAAGCTGGTTTGGGTTTCCGAGAACCCAGTGGATGCGAGGCAAGAGATGAGATTAGATATGGCGAATAAGGAAAATTTACATCCAGGAGAAAATGGCATAGGAATGGCAAAACTGAGAGGGATGGAAGTTGAAGAAAGACAGGGAGTTGGGACTGAAAAGGTGCTGACTGAGAATTTGGTGGCATCCATGGAGGAGGAGTACCATACACCTTCTCTTGTGGATTAAGGTAGTTTCTGATGGTCTTGTTTTCAACCTTTAAAATTTGTCAATGATGAATATGTTAGTGTGGAATAGTAGAGGAGTAGCTAGCAAGGGCTTTGCGGCTGTTGTAAAAGATATGAGATTTAGACACAAGTTGGATGTGGTTGTAATTTTGGAGCCTCGTGTTAGTGGCATCCAGGCTAGTAGAATTATTAAGAATTGGGGGTTTAAGCATTCATTTAGAGTGGAGGTTGAGGGTTTTGCCGGGGGAATATGGTTGATTTGGATGAGAGATGATTTAAGTATGGATGTACTAGTACAAAATGAGCAGTTCATTCATTGTAAGATTGGTTTGGATGGTGTGGAAATGCTATTCTCTGCTGTATATGCCAGCCCCTGTGAGCAAAAAAGACAAAGTTTATGGGAGATGTTTCATGTGCTAGCAAACAACGTTTCTGACCCATGGCTTATAGCAGGTGACTTTAATGAAATTAAGACGCCTTTGGAGCAAAAGGGTGGTGGTAGAGTTAGTGAAACAAGATGCAGAAGATTTAATGAATGGATCCAAGAATGTGGACTCATAGATATTGATGCAAAAGGTCCTTTTTACACATGGAAGGGGCCAAAGTGGGAAGGGCTGGACAGAGTCTATAAGCGACTTGACCGATGTTTATGCAACATACAGTGGATTGAAAAGTTTGAAAATGCTAAAGTGCGGGTGAGTCCAAGACTTGGTTCTGATCATCATCCTCTTCTTATCAAGTTGGAGGCTGAAAATCAAGTTTATAGAAGAAGGAGCTTCCGTTATGAAGCAATGTGGCAAACGCACGAGAAGTTTGAGGAAGTAATGAGGCAAAGTTGGACTGGGAGTGATGATGCCCACATTAAACTAGTCAATTTGTAGCAAGCTCTTACAAAGTGGAATACTGAAGTTTTTGGCTATGTTGTTGGTAGGAAGCGTAGATTACTAAACCGACTGAATGGAATCCAATGCTCTATGGAACGCAAAAGTAATCCGTGCCTAATCAAACTTGAAGCTGAGCTTGAAGATGAATTAATGAGTACTCTTAGACAAAAATAACTTCTCTGGTTTCAAAAATCAAGGGGGAGGTGGTTGGCTAAGGGTGACCGTAACACACGGTACTACCACACCAAAACGCTGATCCGAAGAAGGCGAAACAGAATTAAAATGTTAAGAAGCAATAGCGATGAATGGATTGATGATGAGGAATCCGTTGTAAGTATGTTTCAAAGTTTTTATCATAATTTGTTTAGTGAGGAAAAAGAAAGTAGAGAGTGGACCTGTACAAACCAGCAGTGGGGGAATGTGGATATTGAAATGAATAGGTAGAGATGTGCAAGATGAGGAGGTGAGAAGAGCTTTCTTTCAGATGAATGGTTTTAAGGCGCCTGGAGGAGATGGTTTTCCTGCAATCTTCTACCAACAGAATTGGAACGTAGTAGGGCCAGAGATAATTAGACTTGTAAAAGAGATGTGGTGGTGCCCAAAAAGGATAGGGGAAATCAACGACACATTATTAGTTCTTATCCCTAAAATAGATCATCCAGAACTGGTAAGTCAATTCAGGCCTATAGCTTTGTGTAATGTTATATATAAAGGGTTATCTAAGTTGCTAGTTAATAGATTAAAACCCTTAATGGATAGATTGGTGTCTCCATACCAAACTAGTTTTGTACCTAGGAGATGCATTTGTGACAATATCATAATTGCTAAAGAAGTGGTGCATTCTATGAATAGGTTAAGAAGCAAAAAAGGCTATATGGTAGTAAAAATTGATTTGGAAAAAGCCTAGATAGAATGTCTTGGGATTTTATTGGTAAGGTGTTAGATGAAATTAGGCTGGCTAAACAAATAAAAAATGTTATAATGGGCTGTATGTGTTCGACTAGTATGTCTCTTATGTGGAATGGGTGTAAAAGGGAAGGGTTTAAGCCAACTAGGGGGTTAAGGCAAGGTGACCCTTTATCTCCATATTTGTTTGTTTTGGGGATGGAAAAGCTGTCCCACCTTATATCTGATGTTGTTAATAATGGTAAGTGGAGAACGTTACGATTAGGAAGAAATGGGGCTGAGGTTTCTCACCTCCTATTTGCTGATGATTTGCTGCTGATTTGTGAGGCTAAGATGGACCAAATATGCTATGTTATGGAGGTATTAGACAAGTTTGGTGCTGCCTCTGGACAGAAATTTAATGCTAATAAAACTAGCATATTTTTCTCGCCAAATGTTGAAAGAAGGGTGCAGAGTGAAATATGTGCATATTCAGGGTTTAAAAAGTTAGATGATTTGGGGAAATATCTTGGAGCTTACATGTTTAAGGGGAGGAGTAGTAGGAGTCATTTTCAGCATTTACTTGATAAAATGCAAAATAAATTGAGCAGCTGGAAAAGACAAACTCTGTCATTAGCGGGAAGGCTGACTTTGGTCCAGGCAATCACAAATCAGCTGGCTGTCTTCTCTATGCAACATGCTCGGATTCCTCCTGGTGTTAGACAACAAATGGTGAAGCTGCAAAGGGATTTTGTCTGGTAACGGTCTGAAGAGAAAAGGCCAATACATGCTGTAAGCTGGGAGTTGATTTGCAAAGAAAAAAGAAATGGTGGACTAGGTTTGAGAGATTTGGAGACAATGAATGAGGCTCTACTAGGACGAGTTGCTTGGAATGTCATCTCCAAGCCTTAAAACCTGTGTTCCAGGGTACTTATTGGAAAATATAGTAGACAATGTGTACTTAGCAAAGAATGTATAGCAAAGAATTTTGATTTTGAAGTGTGGAAGTGTGTAAACAGATTATGGCCTAAGCTGATTACAAATAGGAAGTGGGAAATGGAGAGAAAGTTAGTTTTTGGAATGATAAATGGATAGAGAGAGGAAGAAGGCTAAGGGATGTGTGTACCGAAGCCTTAACGGAAGAGGAGGAAGGGATTACAGTGAAGGAAATGGTAGGGGCTGGTGGTGAATGGAAGATAGAGAAAGCTGGTGGAAAATTAAATGAGGAGGGCAACAAGCTATTGATGGCTACCTTGCCTCCAACTGCAGGTAGTTAGGAGGAGGATGTTAGATGGGGAAAAAGGCTGAAAGACACTTATGTGGTCTCTGAAATGTATCATATTTTGAGGGAGGAGGTGGATAAAGGGGAACGTGAGTGAGATGTCTTGTGGAAGTGGCAGGGACCAAGGTGTATACAAATCTTCTTGTGGTTGGCAATGCATGGTCGCCTTCTAACTAGCGAAAGGAGAAGTAGGCTAATGGGGGGTGAGGATAGTTGCTATAAGTGTCTGGAGCAGTGTGAAAGCCTAATGCATGTTCTAAGTGACTGTGTTATGGCACGTGATCTGTGGCTGGAGTTATGGGATGGGAGAATTGCATCTGATTTCATGAGTAAACAGGGCCTTGACTGGTTTGGGTGGAATCTAAATTTCCATCAAACAGAGTAGAGGCTGACATTTGGAGTGGCTTGCTGGCTCTTGTAGTTCTGGAGGAACAAATCTAGATTTGAAGTGGGTTTTGAAATGCCGAGCAACAAAGGGATGGTAGTGGCATGGCATGTTTGTGAAATTAAAAGAGCAAGGTGTGAATTTAGGAAAGCATGCAGAACAAGGCAGGAAGTTGCTGTTAAATGGTTGCCACTGCTGGAGGGGTGGGTTAAAATTAATGTAAATGGGGCCTCCAGGGGCATGAATTGTTTGGCTGGATGTGGGGGTTTATTGCGAGGGAGTGATGGAGTCTGGATGGGAGGTTTTTCATGGAAACTGGGAATTTGTTCAGCCCTGAATGCTGAACTATGGGCTGTGCTAACTGGACTTGAGATAGCATGGAATAGGAAACTAAATAATGTGGTGCTGGAAAGTGATTCTTTTGCTGTGATTCAGATGCTGCGGAAACTGCAGATAGAGGAAGATGTTGGTCCACGGATGCTGGTGGCAATCTGAGCTGTCATGGTAAAGTTCTCTAGGTTGATTTTTTCACATGTGTATAGAGAGGGTAACAATTGTGCAAATGTGCTTGCTGATTTGAGTTTGAATCAGGAGGAACAATTTGTTATATTTGGTAGTCCCCCATTAGTAGTTAGGGAGTCGTTATTCAGGGATGCTATGGGTTATTCATACCCACGCTATATATTTGATCCAGGAATGAGTATGGGTTAAATGCCCCCTTTATTACCCAAAAAAAAAAAATGAAGGCCCCCTTTTTTATTTCCAAATCCATGTTGACGCTTGAATTCTGCTAGGTGATAACGCTGACCTCTGTAGGGACTAAGACACCCAATCGGTGTTGAATATTTAGCATCGACCAAATAATATTTGCCTAATAAATGGTAAAAACATTTTGAAGGTGTTAGATAAATTTAAATGTGAAATTCAAACATGGTTATTTAGTTGACGTATACAAAAACATACCTTAAGGTGAATGAGAGAAATTTATAGATAAATTTGAGATAGTAGCTTAAAACACACGAGCATCGTGTGCAGCACCAAACAAACCCCTACTTACTAAGTACTCTTTCTAATCCTTTTTATAAGATACCAATTAACAATTCTCACATACTAATAAAAACGGTTAGAGTCAGTAAAGTTATCATACAATTTAAGTAACTTCCAATATTACTGCTACTAATTACATTAAACTCTAACATTATGTTCTCTCTAGTATTTATTATAAAGCACCAAGTTGCAAGTGTATCTAGTCCTTTTTATGAGGCACTTACTTATTTTCAAGGAGCATTAATTACTTTTTTTACATACATGCCCCTAATTAATAAGGGTAGTAGGTGAAAGTAAGAATTAAGATGATATTAGAGTTTAATGGAATTAGTAGGAGTAATATTAGAAATTACTTAAATTTTAGGACAACTTTATTGTCTTTAACTGTTTTTATTGGTTTATGAGAATTGTTAGTTGGTGCCTTATACTCCCTCTGGTTCTTCTTATAAGGCACCAACTAACAAGTTTCTTTGGTCCTTTTTATAAGGCACTTGCTTGTTTCCAATGAGTATTAATTATTTGTTTTCATGTCTGCCCATAATTAATGAGGGTAGTATGTGAGAGTAATAATTAATATAATATTAGAGTTTAGTATAATTAGTAAGGGTAATATTGGAAGTTACTTAAATTGTAGGGTAACTTTATTGACTTTAACTGTTTTTATTGGTTTGTGAGAAAAATTAGTTGGTGCCTTATAATAAGAACCGGAAGGAGTAATAAGAATCAGAAGGAGTATTAATTATTACTCGCACACCCACTACTGTTATTAATTATGAATATACATGGAAAAAATAAAATTAATGCCTTTGAAAATAAATAAGTATCTTATAAAAATGACTAAATATAATTGTTAGTTTGTGCCTTATAATAAGGACGAACAAGAATAGTAATAATAAATACATGAATGTTTCGCTAAAAACGAAAATTCCTGGAAATTTACATTGAGAACGTGTCAATTGCGAGGTGTATAAATTTCAGAGCCAATTGATTTGCGTGACTGATATTAATAATATAAATATTAAATGAAAAAAAGAAAAACTAGAAATCCGTAATATCATAACTATAAATTAAAAGGAGGATGAAGCGAAGAGAGCATGATCAAAACCATCCATGCAATGCAAATTGCACTTGGGCTACTGTATCTGTTCTGATTCGCGCCAAAGCCGGGGATGTTTGAACCTTTCTTTCCAAAACCACTTCTACTTTCTGTCTGTTAATTAATCTCTCACAGATTCATCGTTTCCAGTTCTCGTCTCACTAGTAATCCGCGAAGAAGCGTCGCATTGAGTGAGCCGCAACGATATGGAGCGGTACCTCAGAGATAACTTCGATGTCTCACACAAGCGGCCCTCTGAGGCCGCCCTCCTCCGCTGGAGATCTGCCGTTGCCATCGTCAAGAATCCTCGTCGCCGATTTCGTATGGTCGCTGACCTTGCCAAGCGTGCCGAGGGTGAGAAGAAGCGCAAGAATCTCCAGGTTTGCGATTACTCTCTTCTCTCTCTCTTTTTTTTTTAATCACTTTCAGAAACCGTGTTTCCATTTAGATCTTTTTCTTTCTTTTCGTTTTATAGAAACTGATTTATCAACGTGGTTTATGCCTGTGTAGAAATAATAAAACCAAGTAGATTTGGCTTTTAGTTTTGGCCCTTATGTTTTCCCTGAATTGAAACGGATTGCTCCGTTCTCGATCACACTGTGATTTAGTGATTAGTTTGGATATAATCATGATCGGTATGTTCACAATTTGAGTGATAAACTTCATGTTTATTGTTATGATATCTGGATGTATGAGAGGAACCTCAGTGTTCATTTTTGAAATTTTCTCGTCAAACAAATAGAGATGGGAGATTTGCTGGCATTTAATGTGCGCTTATTATTTATCCTAAACCACAAGAATAACAGTAGAACAGACAAGAATCCGCCGATCGACTCAGTCAAATCGTTAACGCGTTTAGATGGTCATTGGCTGCTTATTTATTAGTTTCACTTTCACACAGCATCCGTCGACTTTTGTGGGAATTTTCCCATTTCTGGTGGTCCTTGCCAGCAGTCCTTCAAATCACTTTACGTAGCATTTAAGATCACCCAAGAAAAAATGAAACCACATAATTAAGACTATAGATGCACTTTTCAATGCTAAATAGAGGTGATTGATCGTTGAATTTTCTTATTTGATAAGAAATAAAGGTACTTCCTGTATGAATATATCTCTTCATATGTGTACGTAGAATTGATTTCACATCATAAGCTTTGAATACTAGCTAGAGTCCTCGATCCATACTGAAATTTACAAAATCAAATTGAACTTTGGTTTCACAAAGGCTCTGTAAGGCCATTGCTTCTGTTTGATCGCTTTTTTCAAATGTTTTGAAAGTCGTAGGTGACATATATAGAGTTGATGGTGGACAACTTGTATCCTCAAGTGGGAATTTTTTAATTAGTTAAAGGGGTAGGATATTGTCACTACCAATTTTACGTCACTACCTCTTTTTCACCATTAGATCAGAATCTTATATATCTTTATCATTTTTCTCTCCTATATATTGAGATTCTGATCTAACGACAAAAAAGTGGTAGTGACTTGGTAGTGACAATATTCTATCCCTTAGTTAAAATAGATCAAATCCTACAAGTCTTGTTACTTCATTTGGAATGACTTCCAATCCGGTTTTCCTATTTCTTTTAGAGTATGTTTTGTTCTCTTTCCTAGCCCCGAGTTGGACCAACACAATTGGTGAACTCGATCTATTTCTTAGGTATGAACAGATTCACAACAAGATCAAACAAGCTATACACACATTGTTTCTTGTGTCGCAAGGAAAGTTGATTTTTTTTTCTTTTGCATTACAAAGGCAAGCCGGAGCTTGGATTAAGAAAGCAGGAGTTAGACCAAAACGATCTAAACCCAATTACAAGACAAACGAAACCATTGAGGACCAGCAGGCCATCTGGTCCCTCAAAACCATATCATAGCACCCCGCGGGAACAGTAGGAATAATAGTGACATCCACATCTGCCGGAACATTGTGTCCTTCCTTAGCCAAATAGTCAGCGCATGCAATGTTATCTCTTGATGTATGGAATAACTTCACATCCCAGTCTCGAAAAAGGAGGTCTCTGACACTACCAATGATGTTCCTTAGAGGATGATCAGCACAGGCACCCTCCCTCATGAGAATATTAACCACATCCAAAGAATCGGAGTAGAGTTGGATCTGCTGAAACCCCAACCTGGAAGCCATTGATAGCCCTAATTCAATAGCATAAAGTTCCGCCTCAATAACTGTCCGCAGCCCTAGGCCCCTACAAAATCCCATGAGCCAATTTCCTCGAGAGTCTCTAATTACTCCACCGCATGCTGCCTGAGAATGATGCCGAACCGAACCATCAACGTCTATGCGAACGACATTCTCTGTAGGAGGAGTCCAAGACTTTTCATCATTCCTGTCAAGTTGAAAGATTTGATGGTTTAGTTTATCATTAACACTACTTTCTAACAGTAAATAATTACATAAATGGATCAACTCCCTGGTATGTCTGTTATTGCCCTGAAATAGGAATTTGCATCTGGAACTCCAGAGTATCCAACATCCCAAGCTAAAAATTCTCGACCAAAGGAAATTCTGATATTTTCCCCTTCCTGGCTTATGCTTGATATTCCAAGTAAGCCAGTCCTGCAAGTTACCTGCAAAAAACTGGGGCACATAGTTAGGTTTCAAAATCACTTTCCAAAAATCTTTCGCCCTACCGCAGTCTCTGATTACATGAAGCACACTCTCTTCACTGTTACACTGAAAAGGGCAGAGGTTATCATTTGTAATACCGATCCTGGCTCTTAATAAATTTGTGGCAAGTCTTTCATGACCCACTTGCCACATAAAGAATTTTACTTTTTCCGGAACATGCCACTTCCACATAAGAGGCCAGAAACGATTGCTGTCATCACCCCCCTGATCCGATAGAAACTGATAGGCCGATTTAACCGAAAATCCTCCATCCTTCGCAGGCCTCCAGGTGAAGGAATCAGGGGAGTTATTACTCGGAGGTTGCATTCGGGAAATATAGCGAATAACATCAGCAGGGAGAATTCCATGCCACCTACTAATGTCCCATCTCCCATTTATCAAAACCTGGTCCCTCACAGACTCATCAACATTAATAGTGGCAGGGTTATTAACAAAAGATATAAGGGGCTGCTCCCAGGGGAGCCAATGATCAAGCCAAAACTTGGTGCCCATTCCGTTATTAACTTTTCTTCCAACACCATCCATGAACTTATCCCAAACCTCCACAATGACTTTCCAAGCCGAAGAGTTGCTCCTTTTCTTTGAAATTGTAGGCACGATTGAGCTACCACAGTTATACTTAGCCCTCATACATTGAACCCACAACGTCTGCCTTTTAGTAAGGAGGGCCCAACAGAGTTTCATAATGAATGCCCTATTCTGTCGTCTCAGATTTTTAAATCCAAGACCTCCATGTTTCTTTGCTTGTATAATCTTATCCCAAGCAACAAGATGCATTTTCTTAACATCAACATCCTGTGACCAAAGAAATTTCAAGGAAAGTTGATTTTGAGTCTGGATACCCTAACTTCACAGTATTAACTGTATATGATAAACGTGGAGACAAATAAGGGGAAAAGAGATAATGAGTGTAATTGTAAAATATAGGTTTTACAAAGCAACTACAACCTATACTGCATCTCTTTTTTCCTATGAAGTCGTGACTGCATTATTGCATAGGATTGATCTTCATCGAACCTGATAAATAATAACTCGCCGATGTGCCATGAACTGACTTTGCAAAATGGTAATATGGTTGATAACCTTTAATTTGTGATAGGATTCAACGTCCTCTTCTAGTTTATTCTAGAAGAAAGATACAAAAGACACAATATTAGGGATTTAAGAGAAGTTAGGGGTAGTTATTATATCTTTAGGAAAGTTATTGTATTTTACCTGTTTTATGGAAGTTATAATATTATAGCTTATCTATTTAAGGAAGTTATAATAGGAAGTTATATGTTAGGCAAAGGAAAAACTCTATAAATATATTGTATTCTCTTTATACCAGATTATTAAATATAAATACTATTCAGACTTACTGCGTTGGCTAGAGTATAGATTCTGGCTCTAGATTGTGTTCATCTTATTTGGTTCCATTAAGTTCTATCAATTGGTATTAGAGCGGTGAGTCTTAGGGTCTGTTAGATATGATGGTGAATACTCGGAACTCCTCATATAAGGATAATTCTCCACGGCAACCACTCCAAAACCCAAAAATACCACCCACTTCCAATCCCCACAACGATCCGTCAGTAATTATGTTACAACCCAATTCTCGAACGCCTCAAGAAACTGACAATCCCTAAATGGCAGCTATTATAGCGCAATTAAATTAGATGAATGCAGAAATCAATATCTTAAGGAAGCAAAAAGCACCAGTATTTGCTCAAGGGGAGTCAAGTCAGATTAATAGGGAAACTTACAATGAGAATGTTGGAGGTAATGATCCTTGGTGGCATAGACACTCCTCAAGATAACCCCATCTGAATTCCCAAAATACGAAGGAGGAGATCCAAGAGGGTGGATTCTAAGGGCTGAAAAATACTTTGGATATTACCAGATGCCTGAAGACTTGAAAGTTGATATAGCAGCAATAAATTGGGATGGAGACACACTTGATACATTTACTTCGGTTTCATCAGGAAGAACCTTACGATACTAGGATGAATTGGTGCAAATATTTCAGGAGCAATTTGGCCCTACTAAGTTTCAAAACCCGAATGCTTATCTATCTAGCATAAAACAATTGTATTCAGTCAGCGAATATAAGAAAGAGTTTGTAAGAAGGCAAGCCCAAGTATAAGGATGGCTTAAGCATTGTCTCCTAGGAGGAGCTTTTATCAACGGCCTCAAAGACGACTTGCAATTGGACATCAAAATCCATAAGTTGCGAACCGTTTATGAGGTTGTGAGTCTTGCACTAGAGTTTGAATCGAAAATACAAACCCAGGGTGCCCAACGCTCCAACCAACAATTTACTAATCCACATGGCCCCACAGAATATAACAACCGTGATTACAAATCTCAAACACGACACCAGTTTAGTTACTATAATGCCACGAATCCAGGAAATTTGGCATCTGTTAATTCGATCGGCGCTAATAATCAGGGATACAATCCAAATTCAAATCCCTCCTATCCAATTAGTGCATCATCAGCGGTTTTCCAGCAAAATCCCAATTTCCAAAATTTAAATTCACATAAGCAATTACCCCAGGCAACTCCCCCACTTTTCTGACAAACTTGTCTCCAACACGCCTTTCAGAAAGTGAGAAATAGTACCGACGTGACAAGGGAATATGTTTTTGATGTGGTGATCGGTTTACTCTTGGCCATCGTTGTGACGCGTCTTCATTGATCATTATGGACGTTACGAACGAGAATGAAGAAGCGCATGATTTAACTGATGAAGAACAACAACCCAGTGAAGCTTTGGCTGAAATATCCATTCACATTATCCTGGGCAATTCATCCACTCCAACTATGGAGCAAAGTAGTCAATCCTGAATGGTGGCGAAGAGCGGCTAGCCCAAAAAACGCTATAGCAATATAGCGCATAGCGGGATAATCGCTATACCAAAGATAACAAATACACACATAGATGCGCAAAAATACAAATTTGATAAATAAAGAACTCAAAACTGAAACTGCCTTATGAGCAAAAACAAAGGGTCAGAACTCAGAACAGGATTGTAATAAAAATATAAAAAATGGTAGAACTCAGAAAATAAAAACACTTTTACTGTAAATGGCAGGACTCAGAACTTAAAACGCCTTCTGAGTAAAAACAAAGAACTCAAAACGCCGAAAATAGCAAGACTCAGAAATTAGAACGTCGAAAATGGCAGGAGGGTTAGAACTTGAACGCCCTTCAAAGCCGCGTCTCGCCCTCTGGGATTGTGTCTTCCCTGCTATCTGAAAATGGTAGGAGGCCGATGATGTAAGGAGGGGAATGATGGCTGCACTTCGGCTGGCCGAAAATGGCAAGAGGCTGAAAATCACGTCATGGAATGGACTGTGTGTTTCGTTTTTGCTTTTTCTTTTTTTACCTCCCTAAACCTAAATCGTGTGATGCGCGACACGACTAGGTCCACCGCAATCACGTCGCTAAAGTCGCCATGTCAAAACACTCCGCGAAGGAGCTTCTGTCATGGCAAGGCCTTGTTCCACATCGCTACACCGCAATCGCCTCGCTATAGCACACGATTGACTACTCTACTATGAAGGTCAGAGGCACGTTAAGATCCAAATCAATTTTAATCCTGATCGACAGTGGGTCTATGATGAAGACCTTTTGTCATTAGCCTTGGGGTCCACAATCAACAATTAACCAAAGATTGCGTATAGGCAAACCTAGGATCGTTCTCTCTTTTCGAGGAGCCTTTTATTGAATCCTAAGTAATCTAAATGTCATGCAAATGCAATGAAAACAAGGGGGGATTGGGTTTTGGATTTTTAAATTAATAAACTAAAATAGAAATGCAATTTAAATGAAGCAAAGATAAAATAGAATATAAGAAAACGAGAAGAAACAGATTAAAATCGATCAACCCAACATTCAGATTCCAGAGACTTCCATCATTGAACGAAATATAAATAACCCACGTTTGGCTCTGGACGAACCGAGATCTCTGCATTCGCCCATAAAATCCCTCGACTAGACGATCGCCTAGAATATCGAACAGCGGCGTCTTACTGTGCGATCGCACAGCAAAACTTAAAACCTAGTTCGAACTAAGTCCTTGGGATAAACCAAACCGAATATTAAATCTAATATTCGAACTATTTTCAGAAATCGGATCCGATAAGATGAAAATAGAAACGAGTTAAATTACCGACAAAGCACAAGTTTTCTGGACGAATCATGGAATCCTCAACGTTGGGTCAATCAAAGAAGCTTAGCCAAGCATGACTAGGAAAAACGCAGAAGAAAAGATGAAGAAGAACATGAAGAACAACAAAGAAAATAAAAAGCTTCTAATTTAATCCGAAAATCTCCTACAACGTAATTGAGAATATGTTTTTAGCCACCATCTAATTTTCCTTATATAGGAAAGATGACTAAAAATAGGAAACCTCTAATAAATAGAAAATCTCTAAAAAATAGGAAACCTCTAATAAATAGGAAACCCCTAATCAATAGGAAATCCCTATAAAAAAGGAAACCTCTAAAAATTGGCCTTTTATTACAAAATTTGAGCAAAATAAAAATCCAGAAAAATGCGTCTGTCTTTAGCTCCAATTTCGTCCATCTTCTTGTCCAAATCAGCCTTCCGAGTCTTCATAACAATTGTAGATCTCTGAATCATCTAAAAAAGGAAAGAAGAATCAGGCTAATCGGATATCTAGATCAAAAGTTATGGCAAAAATACTAAATCACTGTAAATCTGGAATTTAATCATAAAAATGAATTAAATCCAATTAAAAGCTCAAAGCTCGATTAAGTAATAAAATTCATTATTTATTAACTAAACAATCCTAAATTTATTCACCAAGAGATACAAATAAGTGTAATAATATTCAATTATCAATCTACTCGCAATTTTGTTAATAATCGAATAGTTGAAGCCTTGAACCTTCCAAGTCAATCTCTTCCTCCGTTTGGCGTACAAGTTGGAGGAGGACGTACGATTCCCTGTAAGTCAATCTGCAAGCAACTTACCATTCAGGTCCAAGATGTTACAATTACCAATGATTTTTTTTCCATTTAATCTAGGCAACGTTGATATGGTGTTGGGCATCAAATGGCTGGCTTCTTTAGACACCGTGGAAGCAAATTGGCAACAGCTATTCATGATATTCTGGATTAATGGGAAGAAACACAAATTATAGGGCATACCAAAACAAGTAAATACAACAGCTTTCCATAGTTATGTTTGTGGTCAACTCATTTAGAGGTTTGAAACCTTAGAGGAATTGCAACTGCTTTACTCCTCTATCTTCAAAGAGCCTACAATAGTGCCGCCATTTCACTAGTACAGTCGTGCCATTCCTCTTTATTCGAATGCGGTTCCACCCAACATCCGATCTTATCAATATCCTTTTGCTCAGAAGGATGAAATTGAAAGGCAAGTGGCTCCTTTGTTAGAAAAAGGATTTATACAATCTAGTGTGAGCCTTTTCGCAAGTCCGGTTCTTTTGGTTCCCAAAAAAGATTCCACTTAGAGATTTTGTGTGGATTATAGAGAACTCAATCGGCTGACTATACCATATAAGTACCCCATTCCAACAATTGATGAATTGATTGATGAATTATATGGAGCCAAATTCTTTTCTAAGATTGACCTTCGCTCAGGCTACCATTAAATCAGAGTTTTTCCTTCTGATATCCCTAAAATTGCATTTTGTACCCACTCAGGTCACTATGAATTTATTGTTATGCCCTTTGGCCTTACAAATACCCTAGCCACATTCCAAGCTACTATGAATGATTTATTCCGTTCATACTTAAGAAAATTTTTCTTTGACAATATCTTGGTGTATAGTAGAACATTTGAAGATCACATGGAGCATTTGCGTACCATTTTCCAAATATTACAACAAAATGATTTTTATGTTAACCCCAAAAAGTGTAATTTCCTTCAATTGAAAGTTTGATTTTTAGGCTACATTATTTCTGCTCAAGGTGTTGCTACTATTAATGATTGGCCATTACCCAAGGATCTTACGAAGCTATGTGGCTTCTTAAGGCTTACAAGTTACTATAGACGGTTTGTCTACCACTATGGGCAGATTGCACGACCTCTGGTTGACATGACTAAAAATGGGGCATTTCATTGGGACCCCACTTCTTTGGTTGCATTTGAAAACCTCAAATTGGCACTCAGCAAGTACCTGTCTTACATCTTCAGGATTTTTCTAAAATCTTTATTGTTGAGTATGATGCTTCATCAATGAGAATAAGGGCAATTCTACAGCAAGAAGGACATCCCATTACTTATTACAACAAAGGGTTGTCTGCTTTTCATCAACAAACATCAGTTTATGATAGAGAATTGTTTGCTTTGGTCATGGCCTTAGACAAATGGAAGCACTATCTTCTAAGACGCAAGTTTGTGGTTCTTACCGATCATTTCAGTTTAAAATATCTCTTGCAACAAAGGATTACCACACCAGCACAACAATGACTTATTCTTAAGCTTCTTCCATTTGACTTTACTATCACCTACAAACCAGGTGCGAATAATCAGGGTGCTGATGCCTTATCTCGTTGTCCTCAATCAAATGAATTTTTCAGCGTTGCCATCCCTCACGTGTTTGATTTTATTGATCTCCCATTAATGCTATAGCAAGACCATTTAACCAATCAAATAATTCAGTCCCTTCAAGCAGATCCATAATCGGTTATCAATTATTCGTTGGTTTCAGGGAAGTTATATTATAAAAGCAGACTTGTTATACCAGCAAAATCTCCTCTCACTAATCTGCTTATCTCAGAAGCCCATACTTTCTAATGGGGTTCATAGTAGTGTTCTAAAAACCTTAGAGGTTACAACAGTACTACTTTTGGCGTGATATGAATTGAAGGACGAGGTAAAAGACTTCATTCAACATTGTACAATTTGTCAACACCGCAAATATGTGCCTCAGCCTTCTACAGGCCTGTTACAACCCCTACCTATTCCCCAACCTATTTGGGAGGATTTGTCACTTGATTTCATCACCGATTTACCAAAGTCCGAAGGCTTTGATATGATTTTAGTTGTAGTGGACCATTTCAGCAAATATGCTCATTTTATTGGCCTTAATCATCCTTTTATAGCAAAAACAGTTGCTGCTATTTTTTGTAAAGATATAATTCGCCTTTATGGAGTACCCAAATCACTTATATCTGACAGGGACCTTATTTTACTCAACTCCTTCGGCCGAGAGTTATTCAAAATTTCAGGCACAAAACTCAAAATGAGTACTTCTTACCACCCACACATTGATGGACAAACTGAAGTAGTGAATCGATGCTTAGAAACTTACCTTTACTGTTTTTGCCATGACCATCAGAAACGTTGGTTTAACTATTTGCATTGGGCTAAATTTTCTTATAATACTGGCTTCCACACTTTCACAGGCTACAAACCATTCAAAATTGTCTATGGAAAAGAGCCACCTATTCTTGTGCCTTATGTATAAGGTACTACTCCTATTGCTGAGTTGGAAGAAAATTTTTATACCTAATCAAATCCAACATATCAATAGCACAACACCACATGAAAAATCAGGCAGATTCTCATTGAAGGAAGTTAGAATTTCAAACCGGAGACCTAGTATTTCTGAAGGTATAGCCTTATCGCCAAACTTCAATCTCTACACAACGATTTAACAAGCTGTCAGCACGCTATTATGGTCCATTTCCCATCATACGTCGAATTGGGGCAGTTGCATATGAGCTCCAACTACCTGCTGGATCAAAGGTTCATCCCATATTTCATGTTTCCTTGCTCAAACCAGCACGTGGCTGTGACAATCAGATTTCCGTTACCCCTCTTCTAGTCAATGAACACTTGAAATTTACTCTCCAGCCAGACTTACCTCTTGAATCACACACACAGACAGGAAACCAATTGTTGAACTTTTAATTCAATGGAAGGATAGACCAACAGAGGAATCCAGTTGGGAATCATATGACAACATTGCTGATAAGTTTCCTCTTTTCGGCCTTGACGACAAGGCTAACATCCTAGGGGAGGGTATTGATAGGATTCAGCATCCTCTTCTGGTTCTGTTACATGATTTTAATGAGCCTCTACTGTTGACTTTTTTATCCATTAATCTTATCTACAGCCTTTATAATTCTAACCAGACAGTGGGACGAGAGAAATTAAATTTCTTTGCTTCTTATCATCGTGATACCTCATGCTTCTTAATTGACACCACAGCTTCTAATACTTCATTGTTTGACAACTCATAATTTCTCATAATCTGGTGGTGGCTTTGCATGGTTCAAGGAAGCTGGTGGTGAATTAATGGAATAAAGAGAAACACAAAAAATTGAGTTTGTCCTCTATCAACAATAGAAAGTTATATGTTAGGCAAATGAAAGACTCTATAAATATATTGTATTCTCTTTATAGCAGATTATGAAATATAAATACTATTCAGACTTACTGTGTTGGCTAGAGTACAAATTCTGGCTCTAGATTGTGTTTATCTTATCTGTTTCCTTTAAGTTCTATCAATTTGCTAGCTAGACACTTGCAGAGTATTGTTAGGCTTATTGTGCACGTATATGTTCTAGGTACGCCATGCAAGTGATGGTTAACCTGTGGTTCTTATAACGTACCTGCTCTCAATTGCATTGCTTGCGTAGGATTTCCATTCTCCACACGTGCCTACTTTTCTTAAAGTTGCATGAAAATCCTTATAATCTGTCCCCACTATGGCTATTGGCTAATGTTCTGAGATGTCCGTCTTGAACAGGAAAAAGTACGAGTTGCTCTCTATGTGCAAAAAGCAGCATTGCAGTTTATCGACGGTATTTTACATTTAATTCCAAGTAGATCCAGTCCTATTTTAAATACACAAATATGAAGAGTTTAACTTCTCTACTGACACAGCTGGGCAGCTTGGTTCATCCATACTCTCCAAAGAAATCAACGAGTCAGGTTTTGCTATTGAGCCCGACGATTTAGCATCCATAAGCAGAACGCATGATAGCAAGGGCTTAGAACTTAACGGAGGAATAGCAGGATTTGCAAAAGCAGTTAATGTATCATTAAAAGACGGTGTTCATTCAAGTGATGTTGCTCATAGACAAAATATCTTCGGTTCTAACCGCTTCGCCGAGAAGCCCTCAAGAGGATTCTGGATGTTCGTTTGGGATGCAATGCAAGATTTGACTCTCATTATCCTTTTGTTATGTGCTCTTGTTTCTATAGGAGTTGGAATCCCAACTGAAGGTTGGCCAAAAGGTGTATATGATGGAGTGGGAATCGCAATCTCTATTCTCTTAGTTGTCTTCGTCACTTCAGTTAGTGACTATAAACAGTCTTTGCAATTCAAAGATTTGGAAAACGAGAAGAAAAATGTCACCATTCAAGTCACTAGAGATGGGAATAGACAAAAGATCTCAGTCTATGAGTTAGTGGTAGGAGATATAGTTCATTTATCAATTGGAGACATAGTTCCTGCAGATGGACTATTCACATCAGGTTATAGCTTATTAATTGATGAATCAAGCTTATCTGGGGAGAGTGAGGCTGTGCACGTCGACCAAAACACTCCTTTCCTTCTAGCTGGGACCAAGGTACAAGATGGATCTGCTAAGATGCTAGTGACTTCTGTTGGTATGAGGACTGAATGGGGAAGATTGATGGACACTCTGAACGAAGGGGGAGATGATGAGACGCCATTGCAGGTCAAATTAAATGGAGTTGCGACCATAATTGGAAAGATTGGGTTGGGTTTTGCCTTAGTCACATTCTTGGTTCTAACTGGCAGGTTTCTGGTGCATAAAATAGTTCTTCATGAAATCACCCAATGGTCCTTACACGACGCATCTGAGCTTCTCAATTTCTTTGCTACTGCTGTGATTATAATTGTTGTGGCAGTTCCAGAGGGGCTTCCTTTGGCAGTGACTTTAAGCCTTGCCTTTGCAATGAAGAAATTAATGAACGACAAGGCACTTGTCAGGCACCTCTCTGCATGCGAGACTATGGGCTCAGCTGGTACTATTTGCACGGACAAAACAGGAACTTTGACAACAAACCACATGGTCGTACAGAAAGTATGGATTTGCGGGCAAACTAAGGAGATTAAAAGCAATAACAGTGAGTTGAAGTCGTCAATTTCTGAGCAAATATTTGACCTCTTTTTGCAGTCTATATTTCAGAATACTAGCTCAGAGGTAGTCAAAGGTGAAAACGGGAAGAATAAGGTTATAGGTACTCCAACAGAGAAGGCATTGCTAGAATTTGGGTTGCTTGCTGGAGGTGATAGTAATGTTTATAATGATAAGTATAAGATATTAACAATCGAACCATTCAATTCGAACAGGAAAAGAATGTCAGTGCTTGTGACTCTTCCTGGTGCTGCCAATAGGTCTAGAGCATTCTGTAAGGGAGCATCAGAAATAGTTCTGGAAATATGTGACAAACTTGTGGATACAAATGGCAAAGTCGTTCGTATCTTCGAAGAACAAAGAAAGAACATAGAAAAAGTTATAGATGTTTTTGCCTCTGAAGCTTTAAGAACTCTCTCAATCGCCTTTAAAGATGTTGAAAATTCCAAAGGGGATAAGATTCCTGAGGAGAATTTTACATTGTTGGCTATTGTTGGGATCAAGGATCCTGTGAGACCTGGAGTAAAAGAAGCTGTAGAAACATGTAAAGCAGCTGGTATATCAGTAAAGATGGTGACTGGTGATAACATCATTACTGCTAAAGCGATAGCTAGAGAATGCGGTATATTGACAGATGGGATTGCCATCGAAGGATCTGAATTTCGCAAGAAGACACAGCAAGAAATGGAGGAGATAATACCAAAAATACAGGTTTTACTATTTCTTCACGAATAACTCTAATCGTGTTGATTTAGCGATAGGATTGTGAGTTAATAAATAGGTTTGCTTAATTTGAATAGGTTATGGCTCGATCTTTGCCTTTGGACAAGCACACTTTAGTGACACATTTAAGAAAGGACTTCGAGGAAGTTGTTGCAGTAACTGGTGATGGCACCAACGATGCTCCAGCACTGCGTGAGGCGGATATTGGCCTTGCTATGGGCATAGCAGGAACAGAGGTTAGAAGGCGCAATCTATATTTTTGCTATTAACTTATCCCGCTTGCCATCAATGTTTTTTCATTTGACGAGTTAATATCTGCTTGTTTTCCTTCTTCACTTTATGTACATCAGTATATAAGTCAAAGATCTTAAATATAAGGGTGGTGGGTTCCATATTTGCACACATGAACTCGACAAAGGTGGAGCCTATCATTACTTTCTTTCTTTTTGTCCATACTTAACCTATGAAATATTTTAGAGAACCCAAATTATAACCCAGAACTTGCAGTCGTTAAGATAACATTGTCCTTGAACAATTGCTTTGGTTTAGAAGCTTCATTATGCTCCACCGAACCACTGGTCATACCAATGTTAGGCCTCCTAGAGTTGTTTTTTCTTCGATTTTTGCATGAAGCTAAAATTCTTCTCTTGCACCGCCTATATTTTCAGAACACAACTACAGTGTCATGCATAATGTGTGTGTATGGCATATACACCAATTAATCTGCATGCACGCTTTGATAAATTGGCTTATCAGTTTGTTTAATGTTAAATTGTTTGCTAAACTTCTTTTCTCGTCCCGCAGGTCGCAAAAGAAAATGCAGATGTCATTGTAATGGATGATAACTTCACAACCATACTGAATGTAATCAGATGGGGCCGTTCGGTCTATGTCAATGTTCAGAAGTTTGTTCAATTCCAATTAACAGTAAATGTTGTGGCTCTCATCCTCAATTTTGTTTCCGCGTGTGTGTCAGGTATTACATCAGCTAACTTCTGAGTTCTGAGACAATCTTTTGCCATCCCTTTGCTTTTTTAATTATGCAAGAATTCCATTTTCAGGTTCTGCTCCTCTTACCGCTGTTCAAATGCTTTGGGTAAACATGATCATGGACACTCTTGGTGCTTTAGCTCTGGCTACAGAACCTCCCCATGATGGGCTGATGAAAAGACCACCCATTGGAAGGAATGTCAGACTCATAACCGGCATCATGTGGAGGAATATAATTGGCCAGAGCCTCTATCAGCTAGCTGTCCTTTTGGTTCTCAAATTTCGCGGTAGACAGATTTTGAAGCTTAATGGTCCTGATGCAACCTCAGTTCTGAATACTTTCATATTCAACATCTTCGTATTTTGCCAGGTACCAATTCTCCTAATATTTATATGAAGAAATCCTCAGAAGCATTTAAAAACTACTACCTATGTCCTCAATAGATAGTGTAAAATTACACTACAAACGGAATCTCATGTTAAAAACCGGAGGTAGTATATCTTATCTTCCGTCTCATGCAATTTTTACCATGCCGTAAATTTTTCAGGTATTCAACGAGATAAACAGCCGTGACATGGAGAAGATCAATGTTTTCCGAGGCATGTTCAGTAGTTGGATCTTCCTTGGAGTTTTGGGCTCAACAATTTGTTTCCAAGCCATACTTGTTGAATTTCTGGGTACTTTTGCTCAAACAGTGCCACTAAACTGGGACCTATGGCTAGCCAGTGTCTTAATTGGTGCAGTGAGCTTACCCTTAGCTGCTATTTTCAAATGCATTCCCCTTCCAACAATGGATGGTTTCGCTGACCTTCACCGTCGTTATCATCATCATCATGATTACGTACCCCTCCGGAGTGGCCCAGAGATGGCATGAAAAAAAGATAATGCAACACTTCAAAGCAATTTTGGTAATTATAATGCACCCCTTATTACTTCTTCCTCATGATCAACTATTCATCACTTCTTAGTTGCTTTCACTTTCATATTTATACCCGTATTAATTTCGAAAATCAATAAAATCATGGTTTTCATTACAACTATGTCTTTGGTGTATTTAAACATAAATACCAAACTCATTCTGTGGCTTCTTATAATCTCCTAAGCATTCACGTGCATGAATATATATCAAGCCTTTGTTCTTGGCCTTCTTTCCTTCTACTTGTTCCTAAAAAAATTACCTCTCCGATTCTCTTCCATCTTCAATTCGCCACCATTCCAAATCCCATTACTAGCAGGGTGCAGCATCATCATTCTTTTGAGCGATCAGAAGTTAAAATTATATTGGTTTATTTGCCTCATTTTCTTATTTGATTTTTTCTTGGATTTTTTTTTTAGAAAGTAGAATAGAACATTTCATCATGGAAGAAAAATTACATGGTTACATTTGGACAAGTAACATTATTTTATTCAATTTTGTAATGTATCTTAAAGATAGTCAGATAAATCAAGTTGTGACATTCATTAATTACAGAAACAAAGCCAAAATCGTTGGCGGGATTTATAATTGTTTTCTATCTTCAATTGTATGTCCATCAGCATCTTAACAATCATCAGCTAGAGAAATTCAAAACTGGGATCTAAATAAGAGTAAATCAGTAGGAAGTTTGATGATTCTTCATAATATTTCGATTGACCTTCGTCATTTTTATGTTTCGATGGCAGATTATGTTCCTATTAATGAAATTTGATAATTCTATCATGAAATAAACCTTTACTAATTGATCAGCGAAAATTAGCTATTTTTTGTAGTACTAGACTACTAGGATTAGGAGGAAATAAGCCCCCCCCCCCAAAAAAAAAAAGACAAAAACAAAAACGTTCCATCAATTCAAAATAAACATTTTAAATGAAATATTATGATTAAGTAAATAAATTTATACTATCAAGTTAAAGTGCTAAAAGAAAACAGAAGGGGGAAAACTGAAAAAGACAGAAACTATAATGATCTTTTTGAAATCAAAGGAATAGGATTAAGAAAGAGGCATATATGTCTTTTGGCATTATAGGAAAGTAAGAGAGTTAATTGTGAAAATTTCCTTTAATTTTTGTGCATTTACAATATTAAGAAGTTAAATATGTTTTTTCTTGTTTAATTTACGACTTTTGTTGCTTTTATCCTCTTCGATGTTGCGTCTAATCGATTATTGGGGAGATAAAGTGTACATCTTCTAGAAAAATATGTGTAAAAACGCACTAAATAAGTTTTAAATTTCTAAATTTGGCTCGTAAATATAGTAGAAGGACTTGTAAGAAAATTCTCAATCAAATCTTAAAACGATCAGAATTGAGGGAAAAAGTTGTAGAAGCCCTCTTGCTATATTTACCATTCAAACTCAAAGTTTTACAACTATTATCTTATGTTTTCCACAAGTTTTCTAGAAAACACGTTAGTTATTACTCCCTTCGGTCTTAATTATAGGAACATTTTTATAGTACAAATTGTACTACAAAAATGCTCCTATAATTAATAAGACCGAAGGAAATAATTTCTTAACTTAAAGAATTGTACATAATATTTCTCAATCCTTTATTGGAATAGGCATGAGCTTTAACCTTGATGAACTTTGAAGGATACTCTAGGCAAGGTAGTTAAAATCAAGATTTTACGTAAATTCGGAAGAGGGATAAAAAATCGTAAAACGTAAAATCGTAACGTAAAAAAATCATAAAAACATAAAAGCGTTTAGAAAATTAGTAAAATCGTTTTAATGGAAAAAAAATCGTAAAAACGTAAAATCGCAGTGATAAATCGAGATTTTAGCTACCATACTCTAGGCTCAGCTCACTTCTTTGATGATACAAAAGCTACTCTCTCTGATGTAACATCCTGAATTTTGAATCTAATATCTTGAACATAAACCTATTTTGGGAAGACTAGTAGGCTCTATTTTTGGAAAGTTATAAATTTGAAATCAGTATTTTGTGGGCCCCGTGAATAGTATTTACTATTCACGTATACGTTTTTACTATTTACAAATACGTATTTAAAAAAATATATATATATATATATGTTATTCGCAAATACGTATTTAATACTTGAAATTTGTGAAATATGAATAGTGTTCACTATTCACAAATACGTATTTACTATTTAAAAATACGGTATTTACTATTCCTAAATACGTATTTACTATTCATGCGGGACCCACAACCAAAATAATTCTCTCCCGACACAAAACTCTCGTGAAGTTTGAAAATTTTGTCAGCGGGACCCACGTAATAGTAATTTACTATTTGAATAATAATATTATATTATTATTTACTATTCATGTGGGACCCACGAAAAATTATTTCCACAACCAGCCACGGGAAGAGTCACGGGAAAGTTTGTTTTTATAATTTTGGGAAAATTACGTAATACGACCCAGAGACGAAAATTACACTTAAAGACCCATTTTCCAACTATAAATAGACCTTCCATTTCATTTCATTCTTCACAACTTCTAAGAGCCTTAGAGAGAGGTAGAGAGAGAGAGAGAGTAGAGAGATATTTGCTTGAGAGTTATAATAGCTGGTTGGTGATTCGGGTATTAGCAAGTAACAGGTAACTCTGAATATTCTTCCTTATACTTGTGAATTATGTATGATTATAAATTTGTTTGTTTACTATTTTGGCAAGAATATTTAGAAAATATTTATGGTTTTAAGATATGGTGTGGGAACTTTGACTTACAAATCTGTAGAGGTACTATTTATACGTATTTTACTATTCACGTATACCGTATTTACTATTCATTTTACTATTCACGTATACCGTATTTACTATTCATTTACTATTCACGTATACTGTATTTACTATTCATTTTACTATTCACGTATACCGTATTTACTATTCATTTTACTATTCACGTATACCGTATTTACTATTCACATTTACTATTCATTTTTACTATTCACGTATACATACCGTATGTACTATTCATGTTACTATTCACGTATACCGTATTTTACTATTCACAGATACGCATAGTATTTTACTATTCATAAATACGCATATCAATGTATATATTGGTATAATAATGCATTATTTTTGAGTAAATACATTCATCATGGCGGTTGTAATGTGATGGGTGGAGTAAGGAGGGAATTGAATGATAAGAATTGTTATGCCACCACTCGGTGCACAGTGGATGGTACTTTTCAGGGCCCCTTCTCCCATGTTTTCCTCTGGCCGGGATTTCATTGGAGATGTGGGACATGTGACACCTCCTTAGTTGTTATTTTAAAGGAGGGGAGCCATAGTCCAGATTTAAGCTCTATACCTTTGGCCGGGTGTATCTTAAGTTTTGGTGAGCTTGAAACCATCCAGTCAAATGAATGAGTTTCTATTGGACTATATGTTAGCCTATGGTTCCAGTCAGCGGTATACGGTTGGAAGGGGATATAAAGGAGGCTGCATACTGCATAGTGCATTTCTGAATTATTCAATAAAGAATGATGAGTATTTTGTAAAGGCATTTGATGTGAACAACGGTATATCTAAAAAAATATCTGAGTATATTAAATTCACATTATATTACCTTTTATTTTTGTCATATGTAATTTGCTCGTGTAAGGTAGAAATATTCAGTAGTTACTGAGACGTGGAATCTCATCCCATATTAACATTTTTCAGGTGATTATTCTAGTAGAGAGCAAGGGAAGGCACCTATGGAGTGAGCTCTGGAAGCTCTTTTGATCTCCAATAGATTATGTTATGTTATTTTATTTGCCATGAACCTAAGACTTCCGTTTTGTATTAAACTCTGAAATATTTTCTGGAATTTATTTTGATTATGTATTACGGGTTTTATTCGAAATGGTAACATTGTAAAAGGATTTGGATATTGTTGAACTCTTTTGAAGGTATTTTCAATATTTTAACCGAGTTTTTGGGTATTAAAATTGTGGTGTTACATTTTTGGTATCAGAGCTAAAGGTTCCATGGCAATTTTGTTTATTTTCTAAAGTGATTTCTTAAATTTTTTTTAAAAGTTCGTGGCAAATTAAATATCATAACATGAGCACTTCCCTTTGTTAGATTTAGAATTTATTTAGCTATTTTTATTTGTTTAGTGTCCTTATAGTATTAATCATAGGAGGAGATAATGGCAAGAACTCGAAGAACTAATTCAACCCCTGCTCCATCCCAAAGAGGTCTCCCTCCGCATCAAGATGGTCCCCATCCTCAGGATAACAATGCCCTTTTGGCAGAATTACGAGACGTCATCTTGGAGATGAGAGAGAAAGTGAATAGACACGAGGATGAACTAGCAAAAGGAAGAGGCCAAGGTGGTAAGGAAGGAAAGGAGAAGGCTCTGGAAGTCACACCTTCTGACCATCAATCTAGGGGAGGAAGTCGTTCTCGCACTGAAGATGGAGGTAGTAGCGGTTCTCATTCTCAATACCATCCCTTACCTATTACTGAGGTTTGGGAAAAATTTCGGAAGTTTACTCCACCGATGTTCGAGGGGAAGCTAGATCCGATTGCAGCACTGGAGTGGCTGAAGCGTGTAGAAAAGATTTTCAGAGTTATCGAGATTAGCTCACAACAAAAGGTGATGGTTGCTGAACAATTGTTGCAGAAAGCAGCTGAAGAATGGTGGGAAAGCACCAAAACAAAAGGAAATGCTGAGATGACGTGGGAAGAGTTTAAGGAAAAGTTCGAAAATTATTACTTTTCCCCTTCAATCAGAATAGAGAAAGAAACTGAATTCCTCACATTCAGGCAAGGGGAATTACATGAAGACGAATTTATTACTCGCTTTTTAGAGTTGTCTAAATTCTGCGGATATTCACAGAACAACTCTAAATGGTTGAGTGCTCGATTGGTTGAAAAAGCTAGACCAGACCTAAAAACAGCTCTATCACCGTTCCTTGATGAAACAAGGGATTTTGAAGAAATATGCGACAAATTGCGCACGATAGCAAGGAACAAACGAGAAGAGGAAGTTGAGAAGATGAAGGGTTTTCAGGCCAGATCTACACACCTCATGAGACCAACGGGAGGAGTTACTAAGAAGCAGAGTCACAACTTCAGTAATGTGAATACGCGGTTTAGCCAACCATCCAGAAATCACTTTGGTGGACCATCGAGGAGTTATTTTACTGGACCCCAAAGAAGTCATTTCAACAGACCACCGAGGAGTCAATTCAAAGGACCTCAAAGGAGTCACTTCAGTGGAGGTCAGAGTTCATATAGGGGATCCACAGCTCCTGTTGCAAGCACCGCCAACAATCAGATGTGTGCCAAGTGTGGAAGAATACACCAAGGACCATGTGTGACGTGTTTCAACTGTGGAAAGCCAGGACACATTTCCAGATTTTGCGAGGAGGAGCCTCGAGGAGCCAAGGATGCTAGAACTGCAGTGCCAGGGAAAGTGTTTGCACTATCACATAAGGAGGCAAGTGCTTCACCAAATCTGATTAAAGGTATCCTCAAACTCCAAGGTCTTGAAGTAGAAGCCTTATTTGATTCTGGTGCCACACACTCTTTTATATCATACGACTGTGTGCCTCGATTGAATTTAAGAGTGAGTGAATTGCCTTATTATATGATTATTTCTACACCGGCGGGAGCTTCAGTAAAAACTTCTAGGGCTTGCTTAAATTGTACGATTGAGATTGATAATAGGATCTCAAATATAGACCTTGTTTGTTTACCCACGAAGGGTATCGATGTAATAATAGGAATGGATTGGTTGTCAGCTAATGACATCATCCTTGACTGCAAGAGGAAGACTATCTCTCTTGCGGATGACTCTATGAGTCATAGTAGACCACAATTGTTGTCTATAGTACAAGATGAAAAGCCTGTTCATCATGGTTGTCTTGCGTACATGGTGTTTTTCTCCATTCAAACAGAAGTGGAGGAAGGGATAGAGAACATTGAAGTGGTGAAAGAATTTCCGGAAGTATTTCCGAAAGAAATGACAGGTTTACCCCCAGAGAGAGAAGTAGAATTTTCTATTGATCTCGTACCTGGAACAGAACCTATATCTAAAGCTCCTTACCGAATGTCTCCATCGGAACTAGCAGAATTGAAGAGGCAGATCGAGGAATTGTTAGAAAAGGGTTTTATCAGACCCAGTGTATCTCCTTGGGGATCGCCCGTACTCTTTGTGAAGAAGAAAGATGGGAGCCTGAGACTATGCATTGACTATCGCCAGTTGAATAAAGTGACTATAAAGAATAAATATCCTTTACCCAGGATCGACGATCTACTTGATCAGTTGAAGGGAGCATCCATATTCTCCAAGATCGACCTCAGATCAGGTTATCACCAACTTAGAGTCAAAGCTGAAGATGTCTCAAAAACTGCATTCAGAACTAGATATGGCCATTATGAATTTCTTGTTATGCCATTTGGGCTAACAAATGCTCCAGCAGTATTCATGGATTACATGAATAGAATTTTCCGACCATATCTAGATAAATTTGTAGTGGTTTTCATTGACGACATCCTTATCTACTCTAAGGATGAAGAAGAGCATAAAGAGCACCTTAGAATCGTGCTACAAGTGTTGAAGGAGCACAAGCTCTATGCGAAACTGTCTAAGTGCGAATTTTGGTTGAAGGAAGTAAAATTCCTAGGCCATGTCGTATCGGCTGAAGGTGTTGCAGTGGACCATACTAAAGTTGAAGCAGTTCTCCAATGGGAACGACCAAAGTCCGTGACTGAGATCAGGAGTTTTCTAGGTCTAGCTGGCTATTATAGGAGATTTATCAAGGGCTTTTCGCAGATAGCTATGCCCTTGACAAAGTTAACTAGGAAGGGTCAACCATATGTATGGGACGAAAAGTGTGAAGCAGCTTTTCAAAATTTGAAGACTAAGTTGACTACGGCACCAGTACTTATAATTCCAGATCCTGCTCAGACCTTTACTTTGTACACAGATGCTTCCAAGAAAGGTCTTGGGTGTGTATTAATGCAAAATGGTAGGGTAGTAGCTTATGCTTCTCGACAGTTAAGGCCACATGAAGGGAATTATCCTACTCACGACTTAGAACTGGCAGCAGTAGTGTTTGCTCTGAAGATTTGGAGGCACCACCTCTACGGTTCAAAGTTCGAGGTTTATAGTGACCACAAAAGTCTGAAGTACCTGTTCAACCAAAAGGAGCTCAACATGCGACAGAGGAGATGGATGGAGTTTATCAAGGACTACGACTTCGAATTGAAGTATCATCCAGGAAAAGCGAACGTTGTAGCAGATGCCTTAAGTAGAAAGACAATCCATGTAGCCCAGATGATGATCAGAGAACATAAATTGCTCGAGGAGATACCAAGTACATCTATTGATGTAATGTCAGGTTTGGTCGCTACCATGGAAGCATTAACTATTGAAAGCACAATTTGGAAAGAGATTAAATTCGCTCAGCTCGAAGATGAGTATCTATTAAACGTGAGGGAAGATATTGAAGAAGGAAAAGAATCGAAATTTGGGATCGATAGAGATGGGATATTAAGGTATAAAGGAAAAGTGTGCATACCTAATGATGGAGAAATAAAAAAGGCTCATACTAGAGGAGGCTCATCGGAGTAAATACACTATCCATCCCGGAGCAACCAAGATGTATCATGATCTCAAGCGGAATTGGTGGTGGCGGGGCATGAAGAAAGATGTGACTGACTTTGTCACTTGTTGTTTGACTTGTCAGAAAGTCAAGATCGAACATCGGAAACCTCCTGGATTATTAAAGAATTTGGATATCCCAGAGTGGAAATGGGACAGCATCTCTATGGATTTCATCATGGGGCTTCCTCTAACGACATCCGGACATAATGCCATTTGGGTAATTGTCGATAGGTTAACTAAGTCAGCTCATTTTCTAGCAATTGCAGCAGAATACTCATTGGAGAGACTAGCAAAGATCTACATGAAGGAGATTGTCAGATTGCATGGGATACCGAATAGCATCGTATCTGATCGTGATCCACGATTCACTTCACGATTTTGGAAAGCATTGCAGAATGCTATGGGAACTCGGATGAGTTATAGTACCGCTTATCATCCTCAAACTGACGGGCAGACTGAGAGGACTATTCAAACTCTGGAAGACATGTTGCGGGCTTGTGCAATCGAACTAAAAGGAAGTTGGGACGATCATCTTCATCTTGCGGAGTTTGCATATAACAATAGTTATCACTCCAGCATTGAGATGGCACCTTATGAGGCTTTGTATGGAAGAAAATGTAGATCTCCTATTTGCTGGACGGAATTGAATGAGCGAATTTTAATAGGTCCAGAACTTGTGGACGAGACGACTCAAAAGATTAAGGTGATTCAACAGAAACTTCTCACTGCTCAGAGTCGACAGAAGAGTTATGCTGACAAGAGAAGACGACCGTTGGAGTTCATGGTGGGCGAACATGTATTCTTAAGAGTCACACCAATGACTGGCATTGGTAGAGCAATACGAGCAAAGAAGCTTTCACCTCGTTTTATGGGTCCTTATGAGATTTTGGAGAAAATTGGACCGGTAGCTTACAGAATTGCATTACCTCCACAGCTTGCGAACCTTCATGATGTCTTTCATGTATCGCAACTGAAGAAATACCAACCGGATCCTTCCCACATTATAGAAGTAGAAGAGGTAGAACTCAAGGATAACATGACGTATAAAGCCGAGCCGGAGCGGATTGTTGATGCAAGGGACAAGAAATTAAGAAACAAGACCATTAGACTTGTAAAGGTCGAGTGGAAAGGAATGGTTCCCGGAGATGCTACTTGGGAAACGGAGGAGAGCATGCGACAAACCTATCCTCAATTATTTAAATAGGTTAGAATTCTTATTATGGCGAAATTTTGAGGACAAAATTTTCTTTTAGGAGGGGAGAAATGTAACATCCTGAATTTTGAATCTAATATCTTGAACATAAACCTATTTTGGGAAGACTAGTAGGCTCTATTTTTGGAAAGTTATAAATTTGAAATCAGTATTTTGTGGGCCCCGTGAATAGTATTTACTATTCACGTATACGTTTTTACTATTTACAAATACGTATTTAAAAAAATATATATATATATATATATGTTATTCGCAAATACGTATTTAATACTTGAAATTTGTGAAATATGAATAGTGTTCACTATTCACAAATACGTATTTACTATTTAAAAATACGGTATTTACTATTCCTAAATACGTATTTACTATTCATGCGGGACCCACAACCAAAATAATTCTCTCCCGACACAAAACTCTCGTGAAGTTTGAAAATTTTGTCAGCGGGACCCACGTAATAGTAATTTACTATTTGAATAATAATATTATATTATTATTTACTATTCATGTGGGACCCACGAAAAATTATTTCCACAACCAGCCACGGGAAGAGTCACGGGAAAGTTTGTTTTTATAATTTTGGGAAAATTACGTAAAACGACCCAGAGACGAAAATTACACTTAAAGACCCATTTTCCAACTATAAATAGACCTTCCATTTCATTTCATTCTTCACAACTTCTAAGAGCCTTAGAGAGAGGTAGAGAGAGAGAGAGAGTAGAGAGATATTTGCTTGAGAGTTATAATAGCTGGTTGGTGATTCGGGTATTAGCAAGTAACAGGTAACTCTGAATATTCTTCCTTATACTTGTGAATTATGTATGATTATAAATTTGTTTGTTTACTATTTTGGCAAGAATATTTAGAAAATATTTATGGTTTTAAGATATGGTGTGGGAACTTTGACTTACAAATCTGTAGAGGTACTATTTATACGTATTTTACTATTCACGTATACCGTATTTACTATTCATTTTACTATTCACGTATACCGTATTTACTATTCATTTACTATTCACGTATACTGTATTTACTATTCATTTTACTATTCACGTATACCGTATTTACTATTCATTTTACTATTCACGTATACCGTATTTACTATTCACATTTACTATTCATTTTTACTATTCACGTATACATACCGTATGTACTATTCATGTTACTATTCACGTATACCGTATTTTACTATTCACAGATACGCATAGTATTTTACTATTCATAAATACGCATATCAATGTATATATTGGTATAATAATGCATTATTTTTGAGTAAATACATTCATCATGGCGGTTGTAATGTGATGGGTGGAGTAAGGAGGGAATTGAATGATAAGAATTGTTATGCCACCACTCGGTGCACAGTGGATGGTACTTTTCAGGGCCCCTTCTCCCATGTTTTCCTCTGGCCGGGATTTCATTGGAGATGTGGGACATGTGACACCTCCTTAGTTGTTATTTTAAAGGAGGGGAGCCATAGTCCAGATTTAAGCTCTATACCTTTGGCCGGGTGTATCTTAAGTTTTGGTGAGCTTGAAACCATCCAGTCAAATGAATGAGTTTCTATTGGACTATATGTTAGCCTATGGTTCCAGTCAGCGGTATACGGTTGGAAGGGGATATAAGGGAGGCTGCATACTGCATAGTGCATTTCTGAATTATTCAATAAAGAATGATGAGTATTTTGTAAAGGCATTTGATGTGAACAACGGTATATCTAAAAAAATATCTGAGTATATTAAATTCACATTATATTACCTTTTATTTTTGTCATATGTAATTTGCTCGTGTAAGGTAGAAATATTCAGTAGTTACTGAGACGTGGAATCTCATCCCATATTAACATTTTTCAGGTGATTATTCTAGTAGAGAGCAAGGGAAGGCACCTATGGAGTGAGCTCTGGAAGCTCTTTTGATCTCCAATAGATTATGTTATGTTATTTTATTTGCCATGAACCTAAGACTTCCGTTTTGTATTAAACTCTGAAATATTTTCTGGAATTTATTTTGATTATGTATTACGGGTTTTATTCGAAATGGTAACATTGTAAAAGGATTTGGATATTGTTGAACTCTTTTGAAGGTATTTTCAATATTTTAACCGAGTTTTTGGGTATTAAAATTGTGGTGTTACATCTGATCCTTAGTATAAAACCTATTTAGAGAGCTAATCTTGGTCATATATAAATATAAAAACCTACTTTTTATATTTATCATTCTTTTCTTAATTTCTCCATACCGATACTTTATCAATAATAATCAAAGAATGGAGGTAACTACGGGATTAAGGAAGACTAATTTATTTTAGAAAATACATATTATATTAATTAACTTAACTAAATTCTTTTATTTGATTAAATTAGATAAATGGGTCTTGTATTGATGGAATATATGTAAACATATTTACTAATAATAAAATGCCTTGATATATAGTTGAAATTTGAGGCCATAGTTAAACAATATCAAGTCTTTTTTTACTTAATTTGACCGTTTCTGTCTCATTTTTAGTACTTAAAAATGTTTACTTATATACTAAATTTTTTTTTAAAAAAAAATCTTCATTCTAATCATTTAAACTCATTAAAGGGGAAAAAACCAACAACTTGAAAAAGTGGGATGAGCATTTCTTAGGAGTCTAAACCCTATAATGGACTTTTGAGTTTTGAGAAGACAAAAGAGAAAAAATCACCACGTCTATCATAATACAACCAAATGATTTCTTTGAAATCTTTGTCATGAAAGCATGTTAAAAAAATAAAGGCATTCCCTTTTCTTTATCTGTTAATAAAAATATAATAAAAATCGTTGTGAAAACAAAAGATACCCTTTTACAGGTCGCTCACATTATTCCACTTGAAAAGAACTATCAGATGATATGATACTGTGACTACCACCACCTTCTATGTTTCCAGAAACCTCCTATTTAATGCCTGTTTTTCCATTTAATTTAATTTGATTTAAACCTAGTTTTCTAAATATGTTTTTTCATTTTTTTTTATAAAATTAATGTTAGAAAAGTATTATTCTTATTCTTTTTGTTGTTTATGAAAGACAGCTCTCAGCTGAATGTCAAATTATGCTTGAATTTTGAGGGCAGCGTGTTTGAAAAATCAAAAGCACTAATTCAATGTAATAATTGAATTCATATGATTTCAATAAATAAATAAATAAATAATCAAATTTCAATTACTTCACTAATTGACTCAAAATAACTTTATCATAATCCAAAAATCAGATAAAATTAAAGGCAGTGTTTAAAGTTTAACCATTATGTGAACAATCAAAGAGCGTTTTACTCACAAAGATGGTAATTCAGATTAATTTCTTTAATAAAAAGATCATGCTCAAGCTCTCTCCCAAACTTGACCTATAGTATATATGAGGCCACCCTCTTTATCTTTTTATATTATATTTATATATTTAAATAAAAATATATAATAAAGATAAATATAAATATATAAAATATAAAAGAGATAGGATATTGTCACTACCAATTTTATGTCACTACCATTTTTCCACCGTTAGATCAGAATTTCAATAGGAGAGAGAAATGATAAAGGTAGATGAGATTCTGATCTAACGGTGAAAAAGTGGTAATGACTTGGTAGTGACAATATCTAATCCCAATATAAAATATTAAGTGTCATATTTATATATAAATAAAAATATAATGCAAATAATTTCTATTATCACTCCCTTCCTTATACACACACTATAAATATAACTTCAGTTGATTTTATTAAAGTGTTAAAAATAGGGTACTTGGTCAATTAGGATCCTTCAATTTCGCCTAATTTAGTCTTAATTCAATCTGACTTGACCGGTTTAATAAAAAGGGCAGCTTTAAACCAATAATTATACCTATTTGATTTTCAACAAATAGGCCATAACTCTTTGTCCAAAATCTAACATATTTTCACCCATATACTCTTATAGTGACTAGAGATTGTTGCAGGAAAATTTTTAAAATAAAGTATATTTGAACTTGAAAAATTTTAAAAAGTTTGTTAGCACATGAAAATGATAAATAAGTCTCAAGGGACTAATCTGGGATTTTGAAATATTTTGTTTTTACCAAAAGACCCCTCAATCTTTTTTAGAAAAAAAAAAAACAAGAACGGAAAACCCTCATCAATGACAGAGCTCCAGCAACCGGCACCACCCCATCAACAAGACTCTAGCAATCAGCTACCGAGCTCTGGTGACAAATTGAGTAATAAGATTGTTTACTTGAGTATAAAAATGGACTACTTGAGCTCCTTAAATTAAGCATCGTTGACAAGCTGAATAAAGGCAATGACAACTTAAGTGTTATCATTAATAACTTTGGGAGCACAATTTATCAATCATTATACTTAAGTTGTCTTTGCATTTATTTAACTTGTTAACAACAACATATAGGATTTACGGAACTCAAGTAGTCGATTCCTATACTAAAGTAGTCAATCTCATTATTCAAGTTGTCACTAGTAAGGGTTCTTTCTTTTTTAAAACCAAAAATCTTGAGGGGCATTTTAGTAAAATCACAATATTTAAAAATTCCAAAATAGTCCCTTGAGACCTATTTGTCATTTCCATGTGTTAACAAACTTTTTAAGATTTTCTAAGTTTATATTTATTTAGAATTTTCCCTTATTTCAAACACATGGGGGGAAAAAAAAACAATGTGTATCCCCTTCTTAAAGGGTTAAGATGCATTTTTGCCCTTAAAGTATGCGCCCAAGGGCAATTTTGCCTCTAAAGTTTCAAAACGGAGCAATGTTACCCCTCAGTTAAAAACCGTAATGGTCAACTAACAGTCAATGTTAGTTGACCGTTAGGGTTTTTAACGGAGGGGCAACATTGCTCCGTTTTGAAACTTCAGGGGCAAAATTGTTACTTTTTTGGGAGCAATGTTGCCCCTAAAGTTTACAAATGGAGCAATGTTGCCCCTACGTTAAAAACTCTAACGTTGACTGTTAGTTGACCATTAAGGTTTTTAATAGAGGGATAACATTGCTCTGTTTTGAAACTTCAGGAGCAACATTGCTACGCTTGAAACTTCAGGGGCAAAATTGCTCTTAGTGGGCGCATACTTTAAAGGCAAAAATGCACCTTAACCCCCTCCTTAAATAAGGAATCCAAATTGAACCTTAGGAATAAGAAAATCTTTGTTGAGAGGGCTTCCTGTCATTTATGATCTAGCCCCAAGTCACATTCGAATCTCATATTAAATGCTCTGTTCCATCTTAAGTATGAGATATTTTAAACTAATTTGTAATATTCAATAATAGGTGAGTTAGTTATTTATATTAGTTATTTATTATTCATATATAAAGAATTTGTAATACTTTTTCAAAAATAATCCTTCCATTTATTGATAGAATTTAATGCTCATACAATAAAAATTAGTCTAGTGAAAATGGATTATATGGGAGAGAAAAAAATTAATTTAAGACTTAGGAGACAAGAGGGATTTGTTTTTTACCACCCTGAGTCCTGAGACAAGAGGGAATGGCACCTTGTATTTATGACCAAATTGAAACCCCTTGAGAAATTGGCACATGAAGCGGGAGCACCATTTAATTAGTGCAGTACTTAATAAAATTACACCATATCAATTTCATTAAATCCTATGTGGGAGAGAGAAGAGATTGAAGAGACATTTTCAAATGACATAAATGAGGAGATATAAGAGAAATTAAACACGTAGAATTTAATGAGATCAATATGATATGCAAGAATTTCTCAAATCCTCAAATAGATTTTATATTTAAGACTTGAGAGAGTACTAGGAGAAAAAACAAGCATGCCTAGTATTTAAATTTTTTTAAATGTGTCCCACCTGACCCACAATCACTAGTTATATATGTTTACTTCCATTGGCTCTAAGAAATCATATTCAACCATAGGAAATCAACTGCTAAATCATGGATGGCACTACAAGTTCTTTGGTACAAGTTTTATCCTATTTAATACAACTCTATTTGTGGAAGGACCTCATTCGTTTTTATAAGATAAAATTCTTAAGCATATCATGATCCTTTATATTACTTCCAATCCTAAATATATGACATATTTTATAATTTATATTACCAATTATATCATATATTTAGGACCGAAAGAGTATAGGATAGAGTTAAGGGATGTCTCAAAAGTTTTTTGCAAACTCCCTGTTTTACTTTTATTTAATTATAAAAATTACTCATTTAATTTCTCATTTTCCATGATAACTTTTCTCTCTTTACCACACAATCTCTCTCACATATTCTTTCTCTTGTACATAAATGAGGACATTTTTTAAGAACAAAATTCATTTTTAAAATATTTGTTGTACTTAACTAATTATAACTAAGTTTTCCAACAACATAATTTGATTAATCGGTTAATCTTATATTATAAAAAGGAACAGGAGAAGTACTAAATATGAATATCTCACGTAATAAAAATTCAAACTTTGACTTCAAACTCAGATTCACTGTTTGCTAAGGACTATCCCCTTTTCATTAGAGCCAATCAGGTTGCTATAATAATACTTTAATTTATTCCTTCAACATCTCATGCAATGCAATCTTAGCAGATCCTTCCCTGTAACCAGACGGTCACAGAATTTCAGAAGCAGTCACTCACTGCACAATTAGACTTCCCTTTTAGAAAATTGCAGCCTATGATGGAGAAATGAGCCAACGTGTCATACTGTTACTGTACACCTCCTTCATCACTCCCACGTGCTTCCCCACAAGCCAAGCCAGCCTGTGTTGTGTTGTGGTCACCCCATTGGACTAGTATTATTTTACTATGGAGTATTATACTATATATGTGTGTGTGTGAGTGAACCCCATTTGTATTTGCATTGGCATTACGTTACTGTTGTCAAGTCACAAACACCTAGGCGTAGGACAGTTAAAAAAGCCACAGTAACTCACACGGACTCTGTCCTACACACATATTCACAGAGCCCCAGAGATTCCCAAAAACCGTGCACTTTTGTCATACGTGTGCCCATCTCCATCTCCTTTTATATCTCTGCATGTCCTTTCCTGTCATCTCTCTGAAACAAAGTAAAGGCAAGCCAGGGCAGCCACACACACACATATATATACATATATCTCTCCCTCAGAGGCAGAGGAGAAAGAAAGTGGCATCCCTCAGTCACATGGGTGGGCGTTGGTGGGTAGGACCCATGCACAACCTGGCATTATATTAATGTGTAGGGCCCACTTGCAGTGTCAGCAGCCCCCCATGTGATGGTGGTGTGCCCGGTGGGCCCCCACCTTCCTTCAATAATGGCATCCAAAATAAAAGACAGACCCCACCCATTTACATACACATCACAACTTGAAAAAGTGAAAAATAATTGAAGGGAAGGAACAAACAAAGAGACAAAACCTCTACTTGAGGGGCTAACACAGTTAGTATAAGAAGAGAATTTAAAAAAAAAAAAACTAACTTTTGCTTTCCGATTCTTTCCTTCTTTCTAAATCTCTTTTCATTTCTGTCTAAGTAGAGGGGATTGAGGTTGACATTTTGTGTATAACAACAACAACTAAGTAGAAGTACAAACAAACTTCAACAACAGATGAAATATTAGATGGAAGAAGAAAATCTCCACTTTTGAACTTTAAGCCAAGCTACAGAAGATTTTTTTCCTTTTAGCAATTATACCTCTTCTTTTTTCCCCTCCTCATTCACTTTCTTTCAAACTCTAATTAGTGATTCCCCATCATGGGATTTGTTGAAATCAGCAGCCTTGTAGTGTGTCTCTGCTTTTTTACCAATTTTTTTCCACCTCTTCCTTCTCCGGCTTGAGCTTCATTCAGCTGTACAGGGACTCTTACATTATAAACTCTAAACAACATTAGGACTCTAACATATAACTACACTAACTCCATCACAATGGGTAAGTAGTAAAAGGGGAAGAAAATTACAGTGCCAGAAGAGTTCTTTTCTTTTCCCTACTACACTCTCTGATTCTTTCTGTGTTATTTTTTACCTGTGGTTCAGCTACTACAGAAAATAAGAAAGATTAAATGAAAATGGTACAATAAACACAAATAGGGGAAGAAGGGGAGAGAATGGCTGGACCCCACTTCCTGTACTGAACTGCTTTTTACGTATGCGTTTTGTATGGTAGTAAGTAGTATAGTATTGATGATGATGATGATGATGGTGATGGCCATAGTGGAGGTGATGATGATGGTTTTTTTTTTTCCCTTTCTCTCTACAGATTTGTTTGATGTGGAGGGTTTGTTTGGTTTGTGGTCAAGCTTTTGCTTCACTTCCTGTGGACAAACCACAAGATAACCAAAAATTAAGACCAAATCCACCTTCACTTCAATTATATCACAAAACCAAAAGCACATATGCTGTGCACGTTTAAGACAACAAAGCTGCAAAATGAGCTCATAAAAGAAAAAAGTAAAATTTACCAGAGGTAGGATGCTAAATGCCACCGCCAGTGCCGGCAGCAAACATTCCTATGGTTCCATGGCCGGAAGAGAACCTGGGGTTGAAATTTGAAGCCTCAGATCAGCAAAAATTTGAAATTTTATTAACACTGAAACTCATGGTGGATATGGGGGGATGAAAACTTGGAATTAAATGTGAAGCCAGGGTCACAATTATTATAATTGGTACCTGGGCAATTGGCAATTGAAAGATTTGAAAGATCCCATATCCAGAGCAGATGCTGCCGCTGGAAGCAATGAACTATTTCCAAATTTAGAGTTAGCAGAAGAAACTGAAGCATCTGAACCAATGGCCTCATTAGGTCCACAGGAGAAGGCAGCCATGTAGTCTCCAGCAGCTTTTGTGGGAGAAGCAAAAGGGCTATCAGGGAGATTATGGTCCAAACTGCATTAATTTCATTTTTTTTTAACCCAATTAGATACATGAAACTCCAAAAGAGAAGAATCAAATTTAGGGGGCAAAAAATTCAAATTCTGGAATAAATGCACGTAACTTTTAGCATGAACTAAAAGAGGAATTTTTGCTATTCTGGTAAGCCTTTAGATTATTCCAAGTGACAAAAAAAAGTTTCATACCATTCTTGCAATTCACGGTCTTCATTGCTAGAAGAAGAACTCTGCTTGCCATTACTTTCAGTATTTCCATTATCTCCATTCACTGTCACTTGTTTGCCCACAGATACGTTCATTGCTTGCTGCAATGGCTGCTGATCAACAGGAATTGATGCAGTGCTGCTAGCAGGAGGAGCTGAGCTAGTAACATTCTCTGGTATATCATCAAAAACAGAAAGTTAATATTTTTTTCAGAGGTGCACCAAACTGCATTAGAAAAAATCTTATAGATTGTATGTATATCTATATATATATATATATACCTTCTGGAGCCTCAGTGCTACTATGAAATGGAGGAAGAACAAGATTCTGAGAGAACATAGTCGGCGAATGAGTGGTGGGGGAAGGTATAGGACTTCCGGTGGAAAGTGCACGGTGGTGCTGCTTCTTGATGTCAAGAAGTTGCAGACCCATCAACCTCCTGCTTTGTAGCTCAAGAGCTTGCTGCAAATCAGCCTGCTCCTCCAGCTTCCTCCTCCACAGCATGTCTTGAGTACTATAGTACATTCTCCCACCTAAGTTTTTATTTGATTTTTTTTTGGTAGAAAAGATGCTCAGGATAAGAAGTAAGATAACACAATCTCTCTTTAAAGAGAGAATATTTGAAAGATCAAAAGCAGTTATTAAGTAAGTAACCCACCAAGATCAAATGGGTCTCTAGCATCAAGTCCAGTAGGAGTACCACATGGTGAGAAATCTCCCCTGTCCAACTGCTGCTGCTGCTGCTTCCTGCAAATGAAGAAAAAGAAGAATGAGGTAAGCATGTATGATAGAGATTAGCGATGAAGAAGAAGAGAATGAGGAAGGAAGGAGAGAGTGCCTGTACTTGTCTGGAACTTTGCCTTTTTCCTTATAAGGCTTAACGAGAACTCGAGCATCACAAACAAAATGAGGGTTTCCTTTGGACAGAATGAGCTTCACTGTCTCTGGATAAACAAAGGTCACAAACCCAAACATACGCTTCTGCTGGTATGGAATCCTCACGTCTTGAACTGGCCCATAAATGCTTCATTTAACGATAACAACATTATGAGAAATTATACAAAGTTTAGCAAACAATGGAACAACAAAAAGAAAAATGAGTTGAAAGTTAAAAGCGAAACCTGAAGTAATTGGAAACATCTTCCTCTCTGAAAGTACTATCTGCAGGGAAGGTCAAGTAAATCTGCCTTGAAGCTGGGTTCACCATTCCAGGACCACCATTCAGAGAAAACTCACTTCTCTCTAGCCTCGATCGACCAAATTTGTGCAAATCCTCGTTCATCATGAGTGCAGCAGCAGCTCTGCAAAAAGGAAAAAAAAAACAAATCATCAAACAAGAAGGTTCAGAAAAAAACTCAACATAACTTTAAAACACATGATTAGAAAACAACTGAATTTGCAGGTTGTACCTTTGGCTATCATTTTGCTGCTGTTGAAGCAGAAGAGTCATACACTTTGGAGAATAAGGGAAAGAAGAAGCCATGAGCTGAGAAGCAGCAGCCAATCTCTGTTGCTGAACACTCTTAGATCTGAGAAGCTCATGGCACTGCTCCACCATCTCCATCTTGCTCGGAGACCCCACCACCATTGATGAAGCTCCATCACCATCTCCAAGACCACCATGAAGAAACCTGCAAGTGTTGCCATTCTTGCAGTACCCTCTAGCAAAGTAAAGACAAGGCTTCCACCCCAACCCTGAATTCAATTCCTCTGACGCCAAACACGCATCGTTCACCGAGCAGCTCCGGCGGTGGTGCGCCGCCGCCACTGCCGCCCCTCCTCCCCAGCCAAAGCCACCTCCGCCGGCGCCCAAGGCAGCGCCGGTGGGACTAGAAGACAAATCTGACTGAGGAGGGAAAAACAAATCCGAGCCTTTGGGTCCCAGCGTCGGAGAAGACCCATCATTGAGGAAAGAAAGTTGGTCTTGGAGCTGAAACTCGTCAATCGGGTCGGATCCTCCGTTTCCATAGAAGGGTAAAGAGGAAGAAGAGGGAGAAATCAAATCAGTAGGGCACTGAAGTTCACTAGTGCAGTTCAGGAGCTTAGAAGAAGCAGAATTTTGTCTGGAAATAGGTACTGGGTTCGAAGAAGTTGAAAGAAACGGAGATGGTGAAGACGGAGTTGAAGGCGTCGACGACGGAGAGTTCGAGGGAAGTAATCCCAAGTCGTTTCGAGCTTTGACTACCACAGAGTGAACCAGAGCTTCAGGCCCAAACGCTAAACGAATCATCTCTTTCTCGCCATGGTCCTGAATCAGAAGAAGACCCATGATTTTTGAAGCATTCTCAGGGTCCAAGTTCTGGATCCTCGAGAACACTATTCTCGTTGCTTCATACCCATCCATGGCTGGAAGAAGATGAAATTCAGGGGTAAAAATTAAAACTTTTTAAGGAAGGAGGGGGAAAAACTAATTTTTATTTTGTTGGTGGTTCGACGAGATCTGTCCCTCTCTGTGTCAGCTAAAATAATTCTGAGTGCTAAATATTCTTCCTGCAAAGGCCAAGAAAAGCAAGTTAAAGAAGAGAAGGAGAGAAAAAATAAGAAAGAAAGTGAAGTGGCAAAAGTAGTATTCTCGTGGGGATACTAATGGAGGATGATGCCCTTGATAAAAGGAAGGAAGAAGAGAGAGAAATAATAAGAGAGATAGTGGTTGAATTTAAAATAAATAAATGAGAGAAAGTAAGAAAGTAAACCAGACACACAGCAACCCAAAAAAAAAATCAAATATTTTCTTCATTCTCAGGTCTCTCACTTTCAAAAGCTTGAATGAAAGAAATCAAGAAGAAGGAGAAGAACGAAGAGGCAAGCAAGCTCACCCATGAGAAAGAAGACGATGATAAGCTTCTTGCTGTTCTTGTTTAGGGTTGAAAGTAGAGTCAACGTAGGAGAAAAGCCAAAGCACCGCCTCGTTTAAAACAGAGGGAGGAGCAGCAGCCGCAGGAGCAGGAGCGGCAGAAGAACCATCAATTGCTTCACTGCTCCTGCAGTGTGTGTTTTATGGGGTTCTGGGCAACTGAAGTTGAAAGCTTTCTCTCTCTTCTATCTCTACCCTCCCTTTCTCTCTCTAAATCCCAAGATTTTCTTCTCGCACCAGTCATTACTTACTACTGCTACATATACACTTACCACTTTCTTTGTCCTTTGAAACTTGAAAATCCAAGACCGGTAGGAGTGGCACCAGCAGCGAAAAATGCCTTTGTGTTTTTTTGTTCATTTAGTACTCTACAATTTTCCTGTTATTATTTATTATTATTTATAAGTTATTATTAATACTGGCACTATTTTTTTCCAACAATATTAATACTGGCACTATTTTTTTCCAACAATATTAATACTGGCATTTAATTCTACAGGATGCTGCATGCACAACGATGTACGGCCTGTTACCTCAATAACACCTAGCATTTGCCTTGACCCTCTTTTTACAAGTGAGAGAGTTTATTTTTTGCATGTATAATTTTGTCTTGCAAATAACACTAGGTGTCTGGTTTTAGCTTTTTAAATATTTTTTATTCAAAAAATAAGTATATAAAAAAAATTTGTCTCGAATCACAGAAGAATGCTTTTAAAACCAAGGTTTAAGGATTTTCCAAATAAACATTGGATAAGTATTAATATTCATTTATTTTAATGTTAATATATTTTAAATAATTTTAACAGCTAATAGTCTTGTGGCATAGTACTAGTAGAACAATGGAAAAATACCTCCAAAATTATCAAAATTCAAAATTAGTTTTGTTTCTTACAACCATGGGTCAAATCTCAATATTCCTCCATTCAAGAAAATATTAAATTTTACAACTGATTTTAATAGAAAATTATTTATTTAAGATTTTCAAATCTTAAAGGTGGCTTTTAAAATTATTCCCAAAATAAAAGTCCTCTTATAAGTGAAACTGTGAAAGGTCACATATAATGATGCCTCTTGTAACCTCAACCTTAATATATAATGCATGCTCCTCTGAATTAAAAAAATAATAATAACAAAATTTATATCTAGAGAAACAAAATCAATCCTCAATATAATATAATATAATATATTTGTGTGTGTAGTTATGGGGGAAAACAGAAATGTAGGACATAATAAGCCACCTATATTTTAAATGATGGTAAATATTGTCCAGGGTGTAAAGCTAAGAATTTGGCTTTGCTATACTATCAAGTGAAATAAAAATGAGTCATTATTTTATTCTTCTATTATTTTTTCCATTATTACATATGGTGATCTAGTCTTACATTTTTATTTTTCTTCTTTTTATTATTACTCCTCCACTTCACTTAAATATAAGATATAATTAGTTACTTCACATAGATTAACAAAATTAATTCAGCAGGTTACTTGTTATTACTATATAAAAGACGTGTATTATCACTTTTAGAATAATTTATTATATTGAAGTATAAAATTTTGTGCAGCTAATACTAATAGAAATTATTTTGGAAAAAGAATAAAGATATGAGAGTAAATATTATGGTCTTATATTTTCTTATTTAGATGCAAGACAAATTTTTCAAAGACAAAACTTGATGGGGGAAATATAACTAATTAATTAATATAAGTAATTAAATTTAATTACTCGTGTATGTATGATGGGTATTGCTCGTATTTTCCTCAATGAAATACCTACTTATCTAATTTAGGAAGAATAAAAAAAATTAAATAAATTACTAAATTAAAGCATATATCACATTATCTCTTTAAACTATTTTATGTAACACTATATTATAGCCCTTCATCTTTCTATGTATTCATATTTTTTTATAAAAAAATATTTGGATAGGTTGGGTCTAGGGGCTCACTAGAGCCATAGCATCTATTCGGATTTAAAAAATGCTTACAGAAATATTTATAAATAGTCTACAATTAAGTTCCTTATATTAGTGAGATTTGAACCCATAATCTTATGGTTACATGTAAATTCTTCATACTAAATGGACTAATCTATGTAAATAAAATTAAAATCCATTTTTAAACTAAGTCCTATATTTCAAAATGAATAAGTACGCCCCAATCAAATGATGGGAAAAAATCCATGGTAAATGGAAATTGGGAAGGAGGAGGAAGCTTTTGGGAAGGCGTCGAGTGGATCTAGATCTTTCTGAGGCTCTATACTTCACTTTCCCCAAACCTCTCTCAATACAAGTCGGTCCTTATTATAAAGCATCAACTAATAATTCTTATTCTGAGTAAAAAAAAAACTAATAATTCTTATAAACTAATAAAAATAATTAAAGTCAATAAAGTTGTCCTATAATTTAAATAACTTCCAATATTACCATTACTAATTGCATTAAACTCTAATACTCCCTCCCGTCCTAATTATAAGAACACTTTTATAGTATAAATTGCACTTCAAAAATGTTCCTATAATTACGACCGGAGGTAGTATTCTATTAATTATTACCCTCACCCACTACCCTTATTAATTATGAGTATACGTAGAAAAATGTAATTAATGCTAATTAGGAACAAACAAGTGCCTTATAAAAAAGACCAAATAAACTTGCTGGTTGGTGTTTATAATAAGGACTAGAAGGAGTATTTTTTATTTTTTATTTCTGTTTTTTTTTTTTGGAAAATTATGGAGAAAGATCAAGAAAAATAAATATTTAGTAATAAGGACCTTAAATTTGTAATTATTTTAAAGAATCAAAATCAAAATATAAATCTTTAAATGATAAAATTAACCCTGACCAATCTTCATACATTTTCTCTAACCTCATTTGACGGTTTGTTAAATTGGATTAGCTTTTATTTAGAGATTTATATTTGCGAGATATAGGAACTTTATTTAAAGTTTTAAGTTTTAATATTTCATTTGTATAACATTCTTTTTAGGACGAATCCCCTTTGTTTAAGTTTTTGTCCCTGTAAAATAATATATTTTTTAAATAAACATATCATAAGATTGATATGGGATTTTTTAAGTTTTTAAAAATAATAAAAATATAGAAAGAGGTAAATTTATGTAGTAATTATTTATATATTTAAGAGGCTATTTTAATTTGAAAAAATTTAAGATAATCTGATGTGTACAATATCATAAATAATTGAGATGTGGTTAGAGAAGGTTAATTTCTTAATTGAAAATTTATATTTTAATTTTTTTCTTAAAAATAATTTCAATTTTTAACTCTTTATCAATAAATATTTTATTTCTTGATTCCTTCCCCCCTAATTCCCCCCCCCCTTTTTTTACCTGTTTGATTTCCTAACAATTTGTATATAATAGTATTACTTTTTTTTTTGATACAGCCAGTTGGGGGAGGAGGAGACAGGGCTCGAACTCTGAACAATAGAGAAGGCCTGCTCCTAAAGCTAGTATTGGTGTCATCGCACTATAAGGCGCTTGGCTATATAATAGTATTACTACGTCTATAATATTTTTTATGTATTGGTACCACGCCTGTATAGGAGTTTGCACCCACGCTCCAACGGAATCTGTGATGAGTATGGTGGGACCCACTGGAGACGACATCATGTGATCGGCGATTGGAGAGTGACGTACACGCTCTGAGGTTTCTGGCTTGATTGGCTAATTATTATAGCCCGGTCAATGCCCCTCCCCAAAACCGTAACCCTGCATTTTTTAACTGTCAGCTCATTATAAACATTTTTTTTTTTACAACATTATAAACATTTTTAAATAATCATTCCTTCCTTACCACTTACCCGCAACATTTCATCCTCACCGCGGAAATTCTATTAGAGCAAATCACTATGAGATTCTTTTTTTTTTTTTGGGAGAATCAGTACGAGATTTTAAGTACTGGATACCCCCTCCGGTCTTTATTATAAGACATCAACTAAAATTTTAAATACGGGATACTCCCTCCGGTTTTTATTATAAGACATCAACTAACTTTTCTCACAAACTAATAAAAGTAGTTAAAGTCCATAAAGTTGCCCTAATATTTAAGTAACTTCCAATATTACCCCTTCTAATTGTACTAAACTCTAATATATATTAATGGGTCAAGGTACAGATTTGCCAACCAACTATTACCCGAGGAGCGTCTAGGCCAAATAACTATTGAGGGGACCAAAATTGCCAATCAACAATTAAAAAGTGAAAAAAAAAACACAATTTGGAGCAAATTCGCCAACGAACTATTACTCTGTTACTGTCTTGGTGTCTCCGTCTTCCATTGACTGTCATAGTGTCAACGACATCAGCATTTCCAAAGCTTCTATTGTTGCTAGGTGTTCCACTTACCCTCTTGAACTCATCCAGTAGTCCACAGCATTCAACTGGCACGCACCTTGCATTCTGATTCCATCCCTCCGATGCCACAAGCAGCAACCACTGCTGCCGCAATGCCTGCTCCCATGGGTCCCATCTCTGTTGGTGTTTTCTTTTTCCAACAAGAAGGCTTAACCATTCTTTTCTCCAGCGTTTCCGCCTCCGTCCTACGCCAGTGCCTCATATTTTAACTTAATTGTGATAGTTGTTTTTTAAAAAAATAGTTATTTGGTGTTTTTTTTACTTTTAATAGTTATTTGTTTTTTTTTCACTTTTTAATTGTTGATTGGTAATTTTGGTCCCCTCAATAGTTATTTGGCCCAGACGCTCCTTGGATAATAGTTGGTTGGCAAATCTGCACCTTCACCCTATATTAATTATTACTCTCACCCACTACCCTCATTAATTAGGGGCAGATATAGAAACAAATAATTGATGTTCATTGGGAATAAGCAAGTGCCTTATAAAAAGGATCAAATAAACTTGCTAATTGGTGTGAGGGAGTACAATAAACTACTTAATTATAAGTTCTCGTTAACTTACGAGAGATTGAGAAAATTAAATAAATTATTTAATTATATTATATGTTTTGTATCCTTAGATTATATATTAGTTTTTCAATCAAACTAATTAATTTTTAAAAAATATAAATATAAATACTCTAAAGTAATTTAATTAGTTTTTTTAATTTTTTTTAAAAAAATCAACTTAGTTTTATAATTAGGACTGAAAAGAGTAACTACTAAAGATTCTTATAAAAAGAGGTGTTTCCACTAACTGTTTTTTCCCACTTTCTCAAATTAATATCTCAATCATTTGGATCATGTTTTAATTAATAAAATATAATTTTTTGTAACAATATTATAATTGTAGATTTTTATTAATAATAATAATTTTTACATAGCATTAAATATTGCCCATTAAAATATAATTTAATGATGGTGACATTAAGTAGGAAATAAATTAAATGACAACATGTATATGATGCTTACTTATTATTAGTTTTTTTTTAGATTGTATTTTTTTCCGTTGAACCTAAGGATGATTTCCCATTTTATTATTTATGACTTATTGATTACTCCCTCTAGTCTTTATTATAAGGAACTAACTACCATTTCTCTTAAACCAAGGAAAGGCAATTTAGTCATTAAAAAAGTGTTTAGTAGTTAAATTTTCCCATGTTTACCCCTACTTTAATTATACAAATTTAAAAATATTAAAACTATTATTTGTTAGATTTACAATGTGTCTCTCACCATTCTTTAGAAGTAAATGTTTAGAGTGTAGCAGATAATAATTCAACATTTTTTAGGAGTATTAAAAATGAGGGTAAAATGGAAAAAACTTAGATTTAGAGGAAGTTTGTGTTTTATAATAAAGACCAAAATATGTTGGCAGTTAGTGCCTTATAATAAGGACCAGAGGAAGTATTGATTAGAAATGTGCATTGTATACAGGTGATTAATAGTAATGTCGGGTCATGCATATTCATGGCACCAAACTATTTTTTTTTTTTAAGGTTAAAGGGTATGTTTGGTTTTTCCTGTTTGCCTTTGGTATCATTTTAATTACTTAAATTTGTAAAATTACACGTGTGGTCCCTTAATATTTACATCGTTAGTATGACTTAACAGAAAATATTGACTCAATAATTTTAAGCGATCACCATGCAATTAAATGTTAAGCAAGGATGCTTATATATTAGTATTTTAATAAATTAATATTTTAAATTCTATTAATTGAAAAATATTTAATCTTCTTTGAGGAAAAAATATATATTTAATCCTTACAAACAGTGAAAAAACATAAAATAATTTTTGAATATTAAATATTTTTTAATTAATAGGATTTAACATATTAATTTATGAAAGTACTCATATAAGCATGCTTGGTTAGTATTTAATTGCACAATTATCACTTAAAATTGTTGAATCGGTATTTTCCGTTAAGTCAGACTAACAATGTTAACATTAAGGGATTATGCACTTTACAAACTTAAAGGACTAGAATGATACCAAAGACAAACATAAAGGATCAAACGTATACTTTAATCTTTCTTTAATGTATAGTTCTGAGTTTCAACGGTTTATATATATGACTTTTTCGCGCCCGGGGGGTGGGGGGAGCTCTTTGTGTTTGTATTTTTTCACTTTATTCATTTTGTTAATTAGATCCTCTCTTTTGCGATAAAATATTCAAGAAAAATGAATCCTCTAAGTTTTAAATTTAAAATTGATTGGAGAGGTTAATTAATTTTGAAACAAAATATTCTAAATAAATACCATGCCTTGCTCAAGGTTACATTTTAACATAATCAAGTTCGGCTTAAAAAAATAGTATTTGACATTACTATACATGATTTAATTAGCTTTAGATAACTCGGATTTCCAAATTATTTACGTACTACACTGCTAGAAAAATGTGAAACAGCGACGGAATTTGCGACGGAATATTTTCCGTCGCAAATTCACGGTATTTTGCGACGGAAAATTAATTCCGTCGCAAAATGAGGAAATTAGCGACGGATTTTGAAATCCGTCACTAAATTAGCGACGGAATAACTGTCCGTCGCTAAATCAAAAACTGGCGGCCTTTTTGGCCGCCAGTGAGCGACGGAATACACGCTAACTTAGCGACAGAATTATATTCCGTCGCTAACTGGCGGCCAAAAAGGCCACCAGTTTTTAAGTGGTTTTTTGAGTTAGCGACGGAATTAAATTCCGTCGCTAATTTTAGCGACGGATTTTGTAATCCGTCGCTAAGTTAGCGACGGAATTAAATTCCGTCGCTAACTGGCTGCCAAAAAGGCTGCCAGTTTTTGAGTGGCTTTTTGAGTTAGCGACGGAATTAAATTCCGTCGCTAATTTTAGCAACAGATTTTGAAATCCGTCGCTAACTTAGCGACGGAATTAAATTCCGTCGCTAACTGACGGCCAAAAAGGCCACCAGTTTTTGAGTGGTTTTTAAATTCCATCGCTAATTTTAGCGACGGATTTCATTTTCGCTAATCTGTCATAAAAAAGCTGCCAGGTGCAGCTTTTTAGCGACGGAATCAATTCCGTCGCTAAAAAGCAGATTTTGCGACGGAATTCGTTTCCGTCGCAAAATCAATTAAATAAGGTCTCCTCCCCCATTAATTTGAACCTTCAGCTCGTCCCCACCCCCACAGCTCCTCTTCCTTCGCTTCTGTCTCCTTGCTCTACGCTATGGCTTCCGCCACTTTCGCTTCTGTCTCCTCTCAGTGGATCAGCCAGCCCTCATCCTTCTCTCCCCGCCCGGGATCCTCCATTCGCTTGGCTGCTTGTCGTGTCTCCGTCCCGATCCGCGCTTCCTACACGGACGAACTCATCCAGACCGCCGTTGGTTCCCTCTTTACCCTTCCTCTACTTCTTTTGCTTTTGTATTGTTGAATTAAGCTTCGTGATTTTTGTGATATTTTTTATGCTTCTTGTTTTTGTTGTTGATGAACTTGCTCACGTTGTTTCAGGGACTGTTCTTTCTCTCATGTTCTGATCAAATTTTGTTAATGAATTCGACGTGTTCGGATCAGCTTTTAAGATGTTTTTCGTTGTCTCTTCAATTTAAGAAGAGAAAGATTGATGTCTAAATTTCGGATCAGCTATGTGTTCTTTTGATTAGTTGGATGTTTAACCATGCCAACTCAACGTTGTTGGAGAGACTGAGAATATCAATTATTAAATATTAATTTTTAAAGAATATAATTTTTAAAGAAAATTAAAACAAAAAATAAAAAATTAATTAAAATAAATAATATATAATTTTTTTTTAAAAAAATTTTAATCAAATTTGCGACGGAAACATAATCCATTGCAAATTTGAATTTTGCGACAGAATCATGTTCCGTCGCTAATTTGAAATTTGCGATGGATTTTAAATCCGTCGCAAATTTCAAATTAGCGACGGAATTAAAATCCGTCGCTAATTGCAAAGGAATCATATTCCGTCGCAAATAGCAACGGGTTTTAATTCCGTCGCTAATTGCGACGGAATTTTAAATTCCGTCGCAATTGCGACCAATTTTTAGCGACGGAAAAAATCCGTCGCAAATTCCTTTAGCGACGGAATTTGAGGTTTTAGCGACGGATTTTTTCCGTCGCTAAAACCTTTTTTTCTTGTAGTGGTAATGAATGATACATTTTGTAGTAACTAAGTAACTATTACATTTTGTAATGTTTTTATCAAGTAATAATTTTTTTTTACAAGAAAAAGTTTACGTGAGTTGGGTCCCAAGGGTTCACTAGAGCTTGACGTGCCTCACGGCTTAAAAAATGCTTGCAAAAGTATTTACAAATCGTTCACAAACAATATTCTCACACTGGTAGGGTTCGAACCCATAAACTTATGATTATGAGCTAAATTCCTTACCAACTGAGATCAACATTTGTTAACACGTAATAATTGATTAATGTTTGAGGATGTCATTATTTTGTTTTTGTCTAGTTGCCACATCTCAATTGCATGATTCTATTACACACACATTAAAGAAATAATGGATAAAACTCATATTATGTATGTGTGTGTATAAATTTAATAAAACAGTGACATCCACAAACATCAATTATAGTTGAACTAAGACTTCAAATATTACTAATGAGGAGTAATGTAGTTGGCTAAAGCGTCTGCTTTCATCCTAAAAAGGAGGAGGTTTGATACCCATTGGTCGATGTGAGGGCCTCATTGATGGGCAATCTATAAGTACTTCTGTAAGTGCTCTCTGAACCTGGAGGCATGTCCTGGCCTTGGTGGGATACCAGTGTCTATCCCTACCTAAACTTTTTTATATCAAAAAAAAAAGACTTTAAATACTAGAAAATAATAACTTGTGTGTGTATACTAATGACAGGATTATTAGAGATAGATTATTAAACCAGAGCATGGTAATTAAATATTTTCTAGTGCTACATTTCATCTAATGATTATCAAATTTGAGCATGGAAAATACTCCTTCTAGTTTTAATTATAGGATTAAGTTTGGAGGTAGTAATAATTGGCATCATCAATAAGCAATTATATAAATAATATTCATAAAATTTATAAATTTAAGAATTTATTAATGAAAGGTCTTTGTTCCTTTCTTAAAGTGCACGCTCGCGCACACACTGATATATATATATATATATATAGGGAAAATCATTTGTCCAGTGACTGGACCTAACAATCTATCCTGTGAATCGAAACTACACCGTTTGGGTTAGTGAAGGCACGCCTTAAATTAAAAAAAAACAATAATAATAACAAAACACCCATGACTCAATTTTCGATCCAGCGCTATCGTGAAGAAGAAATAAGAATAAAACATATCCCAGGATAAGAATACAAACCGACAAAATCAATAGGAAATTATAGAGAGAATTACTTCCAGCGAATGAATTAAAACCTTATATCTAAATTTAGAAATCAAATCGCTAATGGAAGATAAAAGAATCTGATTCTCCATTCTTTCTCTCAATGTCACGGATTTGCTTGCTGTAACTTCCTAGGTATTTCGTTTATCCGGCTTTCTTGTGCGTAATCTCGATGATTCTAAACTAATTTGATTCAAAAACCTAGCCATTTATTCAAATTTTGCGAGAAATTGTTAGCGGCAGTCTAGAAGATGCGATGGGAAACGTCTTTATTCAAATTTTGTGAGAAATTGTTAGTAGAAAACCTAGCAATTTGATTCTCCATTCAATGATTCTAAACGATTTTTTTTTTGTTTTTTGTTTTAAATTAAGACACCCCATCACTATACTTAACCAAACGACGTAGTTTTAGTGGTTCACAGGAAAATTTCTTAGGTCCAGCCACTGGACAAATGATTTTCCCATATATATATATATATAAAAGAATGAAGCAACGTAAGTCTCAAACATTATACTCTATGCATTTAATATTATGGCAATATTTCTCTCAGATTTTTTTAAGACATTCAGTGCCCTCTCTTAAAGATATTTCAAAATTTCATACAAACTTTCCTAGTTTAGTCAAACACATACTTGATTTGCCATTTGTGTGATTTTAGGCTGATACACAAATAGATATAAAGCAATTCATAGCTGCAAAATTATCTTGAATTAAATTTTTTCGTACTAAATAGTAAATACCACAATTTTAAAATAATTAAAAAATGTAAGCAGAAAATATCATAATGCATATTGTTCTATGGTGTAGAACACAAATGTCTAGCCTCTAAGGACTAGAGGATGTTAATATTGGATCGAAGGTATCCTCCAAGATGTCTATCGGTTAAACACCAAGGAGGGGAGATTACTCAGTGACAATTATAAGATATCACAGAGAGTCTGATGATCACTGTGCAACACGGGTATGACAGTAGCCAAAAGGAGTGGGGTGTGTGCATAGTGAGACTAAATGTAAATAATTGAATAGAGAATAGAGAGAATGCACTTGGTGGATAACCTCCTATTTATAGAGATTACTTAAGATTTCGTATTCTCCCATAGTGGTTTCATTCTTTAGGCAATGTGCGCCTCCACGTTCTGCAAATGCCTGCCCTGCTCCACTACCTGTACTATCCAGGATTATGGGCATGATCACAGGGTGATTAGCGTTTTATCTGATTATAGAGGGATTCTATCATAAAGAGATCTTACTGGGTTGTATACCTGCCAGACCCATTATATGAATCCATAACACATATTATGATTTTAGATTAAGTTTTCAAAGACAATAGACTTGGATTTTTGCTATAAAAGTATATATTATTCGGACTGTTTGTCTATCAAAATACATAGCTTAATGCAATTTGATAAAACTTCCTCAATATTATACGCTTTCAATAATTTATCTAATTAGTCAATGTGATATTATTATATTCTATTAATAAATAATAGTTCAGGTGATGAAACTAGTTTAATCCTTTTAATTTCTAACATTTATTTTAATTTTCATATTTATGTTTTTTTTTTGTCGAATTTTTTTCATATTTATGCTATTGAGCTTCACCCTTTACATGTAAATTCTCTCATCTCTCAATGTGCTTCTAATCTATTACGTACCATGTGGTGAAAAAGTTCTCTTCACGTTTCCCACGTGGGCATGGTTTTTTTTTTAAAAGAAAAATGATAGTGGTTGGAATCAAATTTAAATCAGGATAATTTATATCAAATAGTAAAAAATAACTTTCAACAATTGAAATTTTGGAATGTAACTTTCGCTGTTTCTTAAAAGGCATTTCCAAATAAGCAAACAACTGAATTAAATGCGCATCGCTTTCTCCTCGTCTTAAAAGGCAATTGTTTCCTGGTTGGAAAATATCTCCATACATTAATTACAGATTCATGAACCTTCAAAAATAATTATGTCTTGATTAAAAACTCTTTTTTGTTTCAAATACTCACTCTGGTTCAAAATATAAGTTACCTCTTAAAAGAATTCTCTTTTTTTATACAGCCAGTGGTTTGATACAGCCAGTGGGGAGAGGGGAAGGCAGGGCTCGAATCCTGGACAAGGGGGAAGGCCAGCTCCTAAGGCTGGCACTAGTGCCATCGCCCTACGAGGCGCTTGGCACTTAAAAGAATTCTTTGATCCATAATGATATAAAATATGTTATTTGAACAGTAATTACTACTAGTACTATGATCTAAGTGTTATGAATATTCCAATATTGGTGTGAATGTCCACAACCTTTTTCAAGAAGAGTCTTTTGGGATTTCTACACTTAAAGCAATGTAACATATGACATGAATGGTTTGGTGGGAGTTTCATATAACTTACAAAACTCCATAACATACCATTATGTAGATTTACTCTTTTGTGTAACTCTTGTAATGGTGTTAAGGATTCATTGCCTATATATAGTAGGCATGTATCAAAGGTTGGAAAAGAACAATAGAAAGAAGAATCACTCCCTCCTTGCTCTCCATTTCTCTCTTGTATTTCTTCATCTTCCTCATCTTAATCTCTCTTGTATTTTACTTAGTTTCATAACACGTTATCAGCACGATTGCTATAACGAAGGTATAATTTCTTTAATGATTTCATCTACTTTCTCTAATGATTTTATTATATGTTTATTTATATATCTGGGATAATCTAAACCATTATATGGAATTTAAAATTACCGATTGTTTTTATATATCGGGTTCCATGGTTAAGATTGGAGATTACTTACTATTTTATATAGTACTTTTAGTATTTATCATTATTCATCCATCAATTTTATTCATGCACAGTAATTGCATAGTAATTTACTATTGTTTTACTATTTACATTATTGCATAATACTTTACTTTTGCACAATATATGTTACTAACTTTAACATAACATAACATTTAACTTTTATTGTTATATTATGTTACTAACATAACATTTATATTACTGTTACTAACATAACATTTAAATTAAGCATTTACTTTTATGTTACTAACATAACATTTATATTATTGTTGCTAACATAACAATTTACTTTTATTGTTGCTAACATAACATTTTACTTTTATTGTTATGTTTTTATTGTTAACTTTTAATGTTATGTTATTTTATATTTAACATAATATTATTATTGATATTGTTATTTTAGTATGGCCAGAAGCCATACACCTCTGATTTCATATTCTGAAATTATTTGACCAGAAGTCATAATATTATGATCTCCTATTATATGGCTAGAAGCCATTGTCTTTTTCTTCCTACTTTGAAATTATATGACTAGAAGTCATATGCATTTTGCTTTATTATTTTAAATATAATATGGCCAGAAGTCATATTCCTTTAATTTCTATTACTATATAATATAGTTAGAAGCCATATTCAGTTGATTCCCTATTATATGACCTGAAGTCATATACTTTTCATATTTTATTTTATTGGATAGCTAGAAACATATATTTAACTTTTATTTATCCTGAAGATAAATGATCCAAAGCCATGAAATTCTAAATTCTCATCATTGGCTCGAAGCCATGAGACTAATTAACCTAAAGGCATGAGAATCAAATAGCCTAAAGCCATTAAAACTAAATGGCCTGAAGCCATAAGTTTTAATTTCATTGTAATATCATAATTTATGAATTATTGTCTTTATGAATTCATTATGTTATTATATTGTGTTTTATATTTCATAAATTTCTTTTTATTGTATAATGAAATTTAAATTTGTTGTGCATGAAGCCTCAAACTTGAATATTCGGTATTAAAAGATCATCTTGTTTTTTTAGAACAAATTAAAGGAAATCTATGATAACCAAAAGATGGTTATTCTTCCAAAAGTTTATTATAAATTAGTGTATCCAACAATTTGTTTCTATAGTAGCAATATTGTGGAAGATGTTTTAAGAAATATATTGAATTAATTTCTTGATCTCATGTGGACAAACAAAATACTGAGTGTTTGTTGTAAGAATCATGAATCTTATCCAATAAGCACGACTCCATTCCCAGAAGTGAATGAAGTAATGAATGAATTGGTCATGGACATAAGGTGTAACTGTGGCTACAATTTTGTGCATAGTCATTGTTGTAATCATGATGGCTCAAATTATCACTTGAAGTGAAGAAATATTATTGAAGAAAATCACAAAAGGGAAACTATTAGGCAATATGTTGAAAATTCATGATTTTGTGATATTTTGATCCCCACTATTTTATAGTTTATAAGGTTTTAATATCTCATACAATATCTTTAAATATTTCATATGATTTACTATTTTGCATAGTAGCTGAAATTCACTATTGTATACAATGATTTATTATTCCGCACAGTAACTAAAACGTGATTGCACAATAATTTACTATTACGCACAGTGATTTATACTTATAAGATATTTGATCCTTTAGTCTTCTATACCCATGAAAGAGGTATAGGTCTTGTTCACACCAAAAATGAAGGGTGGATAAGAGAGTGACATTTGTTATTATTAATATTATGGCCATGAAGGCTTATGTTTCAAATATTGTATGATACAATAAGATTTTAGTAGCCTTGGAACAATATTGTCCAGAAGACAGTAATTTGCAGAGATTTATGTCGTATAAATTTAAAGACTGATGCTGCCAATGAAATATTAAAGAAGCAATGAGCCACGGAAAAATATGTCCATCTTTATTTTGAAGCCAAGGCTCAAGAGAAATAAATAAGCCCAAAAGGTAATGTAAAGCTTACCTTTTGTTGTTATTATTATTTACATTTATTATGACTCCATCTTATAAATCTGTTGCCATGAAAATCTAGTGCTGGAGAATTTTCATATGTGTGATTCTAAATCTGTGTGATTCTAAGTTATTTTAATTATGAATATTTTCATATGTGGTGGAATATATATTTTGTATATATAAACAAATTGAAGTATATTATTAGATCATCTAGTGATGCAATATTATATGTTTATTCCTGAAGAATCAACATTTTTTTCCTTTCGAGGTTTAAAGGATTTGAAAGTAATTTTGACATACAAAACTCACACTTGAGGAGGTGATTGTTAGAAAACAAGTGTGAGTTGAGTTATAATACAATACAAGTGTGAGCTAATTTTTGAAAAGTTGAAAAGCTATATACTTCTCACACAAAGTCTAATAGATCTCCCAAGATGAATGTCAGATAATTTATGGAAATTGAAAAATTTATGATTGGTTGAGTTATGTTACAGTAAACCAAAAGTTTACTGATTTAAATAAATTTATAGTTGGCATGACTTGTTTGATCATCCGAGTCGCAAATAAGCTTATGTATTAACATCCATTGAAGAACCAGAAGATTCTTCATGAATAACCAACATATTGTTTATATATTATGTATTATTTGTTCTCAAATAGATTTGACTATGAGAATATCATTGGTCATGATTGGTAATGGATCTCTGGAAATATATCAAACATTATTATATGGGCCCATTGAAATGACATGTAAACCATACAAATTTGAAAGATGCATCTGGTTACATGTGAGATTATTAGCTTACAGCCAGAAGTTTGTAAGAATGCAACCTGAAGTTTGTAAAAATGATTACAACATAGAGTTTGCAATAATGTTTGGTGTTTGAATAAATTAAGCGCGCAATTTCCAGATTACATGATCCACGAATCATATATTAAAGCCTCCATAGATAAGTTGGATGAATGCTTATGAGAACAAAATTTATGTGTTGGTATATTTGATCTTGTATGTTGCAGCATTTATAGAAGCCAACAAAATTCTCTCTAGAAAATTGGTTTTTGGTCAGTAGCCAGATTAATTCCATCTTAAAAGTTTTTAATGTGCAATATTCGACCATAATGCACATAGATGGATAAATGTTGTGCAAGTACATCCTTCTTCTTGTTTGTCTCTAAATGAAACAGAATGATGTTTCTAAAGGAAACAAATGGATTTAGGAGACTTACACTGCATGATTAGTCAACTATGGTTTGATATAGTTTTCCCAACATGAGGGAAAGAAAATAAGCAGTTGGGTAAACAGATTAGCTAGAATGAATTATTATTGGCTCATTTTGATCCTTGTACAAAATAATGTGAACTAGAAGTTCAAAAGATAATTCATTTACAAAATTTAGTTAATCGAATGCCAGAAGCATTTACTGACTCAAAAAAAGGTGACAAAGTCACATGTCCCAATTGCTAATGCTCCTATTAATGTCCTTGAAGGACAATCTATTATAAATGAATTGAAAGTATGCCTGAAGTATGGTAGGTCCATCGGTTTCAAAAATATAAACCCTCAAAAGAGAAAAGGAGCTAAGAATATAGATGATCAAGTTGAGAATAATTAAGAAAAGTTAATTAATTGCTCCAGAAGAGCCATCTCCTGAAGAGATATTATCTCCAGTAGAGATATCTCTAGAAGAGAATGTTGTAGTCCCAGAAGAGACCTAGGTACCTGAAATATATGAAAAGTATGAGATCTCAATAAATTATGTTATGGACAGAATTCGATGGGACCGAAATGAAGTCAACGTTGACGATATCTTTGCTTATAATATAGCATAGGATGTAATGAATGATATGAGGATCACGAGCCAAAATCCGTTATCGAGTGCCAATAGTGAAAGAATTGGACCTGTGACTAAGGGTTAAAATTACTGGCGAAACGAAAAGTCTTTGGACCTGTTGTCCATGCACCTGAAGATGTAAAGCCAGTTGGATATAAATGGGCTTTCGTATGAAAGAGAAATGAAAAGGGTGAAATTATAAGATATAAGGCAAGCCTTGTAGCCCAAAAGTTTTTACACAAAGACTTGTTATTGATTTTTAAGAAATATATTCACCAGTAGTGAATGCAAATACCTGTTGTTATTTGATTAACCTAGCAGTAAAAGAAGAGATTGATCTGTACTTAATGCATGTTGTATGTTGTAACTGCTTATTTGTTTTGGCTCACTTAAAAGTGATATTTATATGAAAGTTCCTGAAGGACTCGTGGTGAGAGAAGCATATGTCTCCGAAGGATTTAATGTACCAGAAGTACGAATTCCTGAAGGATTCAAGATGTTAAAAAAACATCTAATTCGAGTTTTTAAGCACAATACTCAATTAAGTTAAATAAGTCCTTTGGCCTGAAGCTATTAGGGCGCATGTGGTATAATCATTTCAAGGAATATTTGTTGAAAGAAGGGTACAAAAAATGACCCAATATGTCCATGCATTTTTATTAAAGGATATAGAAATGAGTTTAATATAATTGTTGTTTATGTTGATAATATCAACATCATTGGAACTCCTGAAGAGGTTGAAAAGACAATTAATCGTTGAAGAACTACTTGGTCCAGAAGTACCATGTTTTACTATTATTGGAATACTAATGTATCATGCTGCATAAAAGATGAAGAGTGGTACTAATGTATCAGGCTTATTACCAAGAGATATAGTTCGTTACCAACACAAAGACATTGGAAGTAATGTAGTCATCAGGGGGAGTAAATCAGATGCAATTAAGAATAACAAGTTGATATACGCTGTACTCTTTTTCCCTTATCTAGGTTTTGTTCCACTGGGTTTTCCTAGAAAGGTTTTTAATGAGGCAGCATTGGACACAATGGATGTTGTACTCTTTTCTTTGGCTAGGTTTTTATCCCACTGGGTTTTTCCTAGTTAAAGTTTTTAATGAGGCACATTCATAATGGACATTCAAGGGGGAGTGTTATGAATATTCCAATATTGGTGTGAATGTCCACAACCTTTTTCAAGAAGAGTCTTTTGGGATTTCTACACTTAAAGCAATGTAACATATGACATGAATGGTTTGGTGGGAGTTTCATATAACTTACAAAACTCCATAACATACCATTATGTAGATTTACTCTTTTGTGTAACTCTTGTAATGGTGTTAAGGATTCATTGCCTATATATAGTAGGCATGTATCAAAGGTTGGAAAAGAACAATAGAAAGAAGAATCACTCCCTCCTTGCTCTCCATTTCTCTCTTGTATTTCTTCATCTTCCTCATCTTAATCTCTCTTGTATTTTACTTAGTTTCATAACACTAAGATCTATTTAACATTTTTTAGAAGATTAAGGAAGCTAATTAAATTACCTATTTTTTTTTAAATTTTCTCTACAAATTAATTTATATGATTTATAAATTGATATATAATCTAACAACATATGATATGATTAAATAGTTTATTTAATTTTTTTAATTTCTCTAAATAAGTCAATTGGTCTTATATTTAGAACCGAAATGAGTAATGTTTATTTGCTAATTTTTATATAATTAATGTTTTAACGTGATTCTTCCTGCTTCTCTTTTTCTATAAAAAATCTCATCTCTAATAGTGGTATGGAAAATATTTTTAATTCAAGATAAATTTAATAAGTTAATCATTGTTTTTTGATTTCAATGAATTGATTGAAAATTACTGATATTGTAGATAGAAAAGAATTATGGTGAATCAAGATGCATGTGAGGTTTTCTATAGAAAAAGTTAACTACCTTCGGTCCTAATTATAAGACCGAGTTGATTTTTTGTAGGGATTAAGAAAACTAAATAAGCTATTTAATTATATCATATGTTGTGTATTTTTAGATTATATACTAGTTTATTAGTCAAACTAATTACTTTTGAGAAAAAATAAAAATACTCTAAAGTAATTTAATTAGTTTCCTTAATCTCTTAAAAAAGTCAACTTGATCGTATAATTAGGAAAAGAGGGAAATGTTGGGGGGTACAGTATGGTTAAAAAATTTAATTAATATTTCCTGTCTTTCTCTCTTACAAATTTTCTCTATTAAAATTTCATACTCTCATTTTTATATTTTTTAAAATTAAATTTATTGAAATTTTCTCTTCCCTTCCTTTTCCTCCATTCTCTTTAAACAAACAAATAGTAATAATATGTTTAATTTCACGTTAAAAATTTTGGTAAAAAAATTCATTTCTTTTCCACTAAACATCGTTACAAGATTTATCATACATTATACTTAGTATTAAGGTGCCAATACTACAACTTATTTCCCTCAATTCTCAAAATATAAATAACTTGTAACCAATTCACACAGCCTAAGAAGATTAAATTGATCTTCAAAATAAAAACTTTAAACTAAAATGCCATTGTGACCAATGCTTTATTTTGTTCCTGATATAAGTGGGAATTTATTTTTTTTTCCTGATACAAGGATACTCATTCAATAAAAAATATTCAATGAGGAACAATTTTGAAAAATGTCTTAAATGCATCTCAAATTTTATTGTTTTTGTATATAGAAAAACCAAGAACCAATATCAAACATTAACAAAACAAAAGGCCAATGATTTTTATAGTCCAAGCGTGAAAGCTCCCATGTAAATAAGGGATCGCAAGTTTGATTTAGTCCGAAATCTCAAATCATTATTATTTGCTAATATGAATAAAAAAACCTAAAACACTATTCTAACTTATGTACTCCCTCATGTAGTAAATATAAGACAAATTTTATAGTTCAAAATTGTATTACAAACTTTGTCATATATTTAGTATTGGATGTAGTATATGATATACCACACACAATTTAATCATATATAAAAGAACTATGGATGAGGGGAAAATAACATTATTTTGAGTAAATACCCTTTCTGATCCCTGATAAAAAACACGGACCTCATATTGGTCCCTTACAAAAAAATCGACCCTTATTCGTCCTTTTTATGGACTAAAAAAGACGTTTTGAAAATTTATGAGGGATCAAAATGTCAACCAATCGACTCTTATTCGTCTTTTTTATGGACTAAAAAGTTTTTTTTTTTTTGCAAGGGACCAAAATGAGGATCACGTTTTTTGTCAGGATCAGAAAGGATATTCACTCTATTATTTTTCCTATTAGCACAAACAATATTGGATATTGTATATTGTATATTGATATAAGAAAATGGTGCGGCACAGAATTCAAATGTGAAACAAAGTTGTGGACAAGGTAGAGGAGGAGGGGACAACATTGTATAAAGAAACGAAAGGAGAGAAGAGAGATGAAGCGTTTGGACAAAACTAGGGTGGCCATGAATTGCTTTGGCGTTACTCATCCGTGGTTCTGTCTACTCTTCACTTCGAACTCTTCAACTTTCTTGTCCTCTTTTCATTCTCTATACCCACATCCTCCCATCAATCTAATATTTTAATTATTGTTTTTTATTGTTTGTTTTCCGCCCAACAAAAATATCATCATATTAAAACATATTATCTCCAAATTTATCTTATATTTAAGACTGGTGGAATAGTATTAAAGTGGTGAGCCAATATTTTGATGGGTTTAGGCAAGAATTATGGACACATCAATCATGTTATATTGTTGTTATTTTTTCTCTTTGTTGAGCCTAAAACGTCATTATTTTGAGTGAAAAATTAACATTTATCTTTAATATCTTTGCTTTGGTGGATTATACTTGTTTCATGGATGAATGTTCCATTTATTTATAGTTTAATGTCCTTTTTATTCAAATATTACTTTTTTTTTTCAGAGTTATATATGACATACAATTCTTATATGAAAACTTTCAGAATAAAATTAAACTTTTTAACACATATTTTTATATATTTTAGTTAGAATTGTGTTGTTTTTTTAATTGTTATTGGGCTAACTCTATTCAATTATAGTTGGACCATTGACAATTTGAATCACCATCTCAACTAATTCAATAATAACTATAGTTTTCACTACTTTGAAAGACAAAATCCATTCTATTTAAATTTGATTTGTTTATAAAATGAAAAGAGGGTAGTATCACTATACATATGCATGCATGCCCATGCGCGCGTGTGATAAAACTTAAGTCCTTTTGTTTATATTCACTAGATTCATTTTACAAATAAATTTTGTCATAATTTTTATTATTAATGATACTTCAACTTAGTTTAAAAATTTGATCTAGGTGCATTTTTATTATTATAAAAAAAAATTATATTCTAATATGTGATTTGATAATTTTATGTAATGGTTATAAATAAATGCTTGTTTGAGATCATTTTTGGGGGTTCTAAAAGTATTTATTAACGTAAATCTAGATAAAACTTATATCATATACTTACCTCGTATACCATATACCACAATTGAAAACCTACTTTTAAAAATTTCAATTACTATTTCAAACGTGCACCTACCCTACACATACATACACCTTTTCGTTCTTTATTTTTCACTTTTGCTTTTAGGTTGATTTAAGTCCCACTTGTCTAGGTTCTTTGTATTAGCTCATGTGCTTCTATGTAAAAGGCTCCAAGTTTACTGTTAAGGCAGTCAAACTTTTACTATTACTACTATTATTTATTACTATTATTACAATACAATAAATTGTATAGGTGTATCGAGCTAATAATTGTTGATTGTAATTAAAATACTTATATTGTCAGCTATGCATTTAACATTGAATTATTTAAAATTGTTAGATGTATGCAAATAGTTTCTTTTTTTATTATAAATATAAATTGTTGATTCATTATTTATGAATCATAAAAAAAAATGTTTAAAGAACGCCAAACTAAATTTTCTTTCTAAAAAAAAAAAAACACTTTCTCACATTGTTTCATAAGTGCATCAAAAAAAATTCATCAAAACATAATTAAATAATTAATAAGAAATACTATTAATTTCTTTGAAAGATAAACAATGGATGAGATCTCTTAATTGTGTTAATTATTATTGCTAATGCTTGTCAGCTCTTCAACGTGAAAGAAGCTGACATTCTAATCTTATAATAATTAAATTGAGTTAATCAAAATTTGAGATCACATAAAACGACACAGTGACACACTCCCACATGCAGTAACAGTTTAAGTAATCAGTTTTTATTACTTTAAATCTAATCAAAATGATTCTCTGATAAAATATATATATATATATTATATGTATGAACATTTTAAATATATTCATCATGCTTATTTAATTTGTGGTCCCACATGCCCTCAAAATAATGAGTTAATAAATTTTACAAATTATAGTAAACAAATATTTCCCTGTTGCAGCACAAGACCCCAATGATCCTTTAGAAAAAATAGGAAAATAACAGGAAGAACAGAAGAATAATTAATTAATTAATTAATCAATAATTAAATGAAGGAGTTGTTTTGATATGGTACCAGTATTATTTTCAGCTCATGTCCTGTGTACCTCCTCCAAATCCAAGAAGCTACTTTGTTTTATTATTTTTATAATTAAAGCTGCAGATCCATGGGAATAAGTTAATGCTTCTTCTGAACTTTTAACTTTTTACAGAAAAAAATTAATCGAAAGGGTTAAATAATCTCAGATACTGTTTCAACAGAAACCGTCCAAAATTAAAGATACAAATTAATTCATGTGTGATCTTTTTACCTAATAATACTACTATATTTAATCTTTCCACCACCTCCTTAATTAATTTCAGGCTTCACACAGTTATGTTTTGGAGCATAAAACTCGCTCTTTTTAACAGTTGGGAGTAATTTTTTTAATTTTTTGAGGTCAAATTAGTACTTTTATAATTAAGTTAATTAAACCTCCCCTTCTCAACCTAACTTTTCAAACTTCTTGCCATTCTTCGAGGTCTAAATTATTGAGCCCTTTGAATTTATTAGAACTTTTGTATTACACACACATATAGATCACTAAATAATTTGTATTAGTAATTATGGATTTAATAATATATTTATTATTAACGATAACTCAAACTTTTACGAGACTATATTTATAAAATTTAAGTATAACTGATAACCTCCATCTCATTATTAAATGTATAGTCATATAAATCCAACTAAAAATAAAATGTGATCTTTAGTCGATGAATGCCCGACGCTAAGCCTATATGTACACTAACACAAAAAGCACAATCATGTTAGCTGACTCAAGAACACGATCATTAACATGGCTCTATTATTATCCAACCTTGCAATTGCTACATGCATGTGAATAATCTGGCAATATATATATATATATATATATAAGTTGTGCAAACTTCCTTTTTTAAAAAAATTCTGGCTCATACAATAGATCTTAAATGAATTGTATTTTTCCCTTTCTGATTGTAGGGTTTGATAGGTAGGTCAAATTTGGAGATTTAGTTTACTCACATGTATTATGTAATTTTGTCATTTTTTTTTGGGTGAAATAATTTATTCAAAATTAAATATTCATATTTTATATCAAGCTCTAAGGTTGTGAATTTGATATCTTTGTAGTTTACATGAATAATTATAGCGCATGTAATCATCACAAGTGACTAATAATAAGTAAAGATTAGTTTCTGAAAGAGGCTAGGATCATTTTTGAACATAGAAGATATATCTCTTTTATGTGTCAATTAAGTTTACTCCATATAAAAAAATGGAAATTAAATATTTAATCATCACTTATTTAAGGGATGAGAGTCCTTATTATATATATTAACCTAAGTTGATTATTTAACTTTCTTTTTAATCAATACCATTATAGATTTTATATAGAAGCTAAGCTAGCTTATATATGTGTTTGTGTGCGTGTGTGTGATAAATATAATGATGGGTTTTCTACGGCTATTATTTGATTATAATAATCAAAATTAGATATGAAAGATCAAATAATTGTTATTGTGATCCAACAGGTATAAGATTAATGAAAGTCAAATGTCATAATTAAAGAGGCGCCGTAGATTCAAAACTTGGATTGAAAGAGATACTCCACACACTTGAGGGATCGGATGATTATGAAAAAAATAATCTTTCTTAAAAACAATGAATTCACTAATAAATAATAATATAATAATTAAAACAATGAATTCACTGGAGGCAAGTCAAGTTGTGAAGTACACAACTATTCACAAAAATTGACAACCAATTTGGGGATTTGTAATCATATGTAGTTGATGGAGTCCATAATTATAACAACTAAAAAAAAGAAGTTATCTACCTGCAACACACAATACAAAATCATGGCTTTGGCAGTCAAAAAGTGGCAACTGTTATTTATATATATATATACTTACTTACTTACTTACTTACTTACTTACTTACGTATGTATATATTTTAACTCCGTATATATAATTAGCATTATATATATGTGGATCCTACCATTTCATGTGGGTAGGAATCTTCTTCTTCCCATACAACATAAGAAGTTTAAACCCTATATATATATATATGTTTTAACTCCAGGATCTTGAATATATGTATAATTAATTTTTCTAACTTTTAAATTTTGACAACAATCCTTCTTAAACTTTTTAATGACTTTGATTAGTCTGTTACTACGATTTCATTAATGAAATATCATATTTTAAGGAGTTTACATATACATATACATATATACATACATATATATATATATGATAGATTTTTTAGTATTTTTGACAGCAACAAAAAAAAAAAGTCAAAGTGGAAGAGCAAAAGAGGTGAACACTTGAAAAGTTAACTTTGGTAGACGAGCTCTCATCTCTCTCGCTCCGTAAACCCTAGCTCCCGTGGCGCCTACGCTCCCTTCCCAAATCCTGGCTTCTGGCTCGCCGGCGGCGTCTCTGTCGCCGATGAGCCTCCTCTCATACCACATCCGCAACAGATTTACGGATCGAACCTCGAGATGTCAGGACAGGCGAGGTTTTAGGCCGGAACAGAGATATAAAGCGGCGACCGTTGTTCTTCCTCGGCATTGGCTCTCCTCTGGTGTCCGGTCTCATCGCCTCTCCAGATCCGGCGTTCCTCTGTTTTCCGGTTGCAGCAGTGGTCTTCTCCCTTCTCTGGTGGTGGGAGCTTTTGTCTGGAAGTCTCCCTCGACGACGGCCTTCCACGCGACGGTGCTTTCCGGTTCGACGATGGTCGCCGGTGGAGGGGTTGCCTTTCCGGTTCCCTTTCTTCTATTTTTCGATTATGGTTCCTTTTTCCTGTTTTTAGAGTATGTTCCCTGTTTCCTGTTTTTAGACTATGTTCCTGTTCCTGTCCTTTTTGTTGTATGCTTGTGTGTTTGTTCTGATGTGGTTAGGGATTTGAGGTTTTATGGTGGTGTTTTTGTGGTGATTTGGATTTGTAATTTTGGGGGAAGGGTTTTTCCGGTGGTCGTTTCTGTTGTGTGCCTTACATATGTGAAGATCATTGGTAGGATTGTTAGATGGTGGCAGATCCAAATTGCTAGTGTTAGCCAAAATTTGTTTGGGATGTGGTTGACATCATCAGATTTGTTTCAATGGAGCAAAAGTATTTTTCAAGAGTTCAGTGGTCTTTCTTTTTCTGAGGTTGAGTTTTCTCTGTTCTGTTCCCTAAGTCAGGGAATTTATGTAGCTGATCTATGTGCAGCTTATTCTTATAAGAAGGTGTGCCCGATCGGGTGGGTTTTGCAACCAACACCTCCTTTCATGTCACTTCTAACCTTGGATGTTCAAGAAGCTGCTGGAGTTCTTGATGTTGCTTTTATTCTCTTATATTTTGTGGTGATTAGCTTTCCTTACATTTGTTTTGGTTTTGTTGTATTTTTCAGTCTTCTTGTTCTAGTTTGTTTTCTTAGTGTAATCGTCATGTTCTGTTGTAACTCTTATTGTTAGTATTAATATATATTTCCTTTTGACCAAAAAAAAAAAAGAAGAGCACAAGAGGCATGAGGGACACACACTCAAGGGCAGAAGGGGGGGGGGCTAGGGGTGGCCCCCGCCCCCCCTAAAATTGCAGAATTTTACCTAAAAAATTAAGAAATTATGCTTGAGCCTCAGAAAATTTAAATATTTTCACTTTAGTCCTTATCAACAAGTCTCATAGAGGGACTAAACTGAAAATATTGAAATATTTATGAGGTTATAGCATAATTTCCTAAAATTTTGGGTTCAATTCTATAATTTTTTCCCCATAATTTCAAATACTAACTTCACTAAATTCTATTATGTAATTTTCACCCCCCTAATTTCAAATCCTGGTTCTGCCCCTGCACACACTCACACTGACACATATATATAGACACACATATATAAGCAGAGAGATTTGGAAGAAAAAAGATGCTTTTCAAAATTGCCTTCAAAGAGAGAAAGAAGTTCGAGGCTCGCTTTTATTTCATCTTAATCAACGATGAATTAATATTCAAATAAATCAAAGTCATCCAAATTGATTTTAGACCCCTTAAATTAGTTTAATTTTTAGATTTTGAATAAATTTTTATTTTAAAAAAATAACTGTTCAAATTCAATTTGATGACAAGAATGAGCAAGTGACAAAAAGGAGACAGGGCAGGGCGAAGTGACAAAAGTGGACAAATACAATGCAAGTGGAGATGAAGTTGAAGACGAAGACATGACATGCTTTGTCGGTTTGCGACTACAAATAATATCCAAATTTAGACATGCATGAGGATGTAATACCTCCTTTATTAACTTATTATCATTTGCGTTAGGATTGTTTTTTTTTTTTGATACAATAAAGTTTTAGGTGGGTGGTAGACACCGGTACTCTACCAGGGTCAGGATATATCTCCAGGCTCAAATAGCACTTATAGATCATTTACTAATGAAATCCTCACATCAATCAACAGGTATCATTATAATTAGATCGGATTAGACCAGCCAGTTCAACCGGGAATCATCCCATGACCCGGATCAATCATTTATAAAAATATAACGGCAAAAAGTGAATTGGTTAGAATACATCATCATATCAAACCTGAAAAAAACCAATTAGAACTGCTTGTATTAGCAATAAAATTCTACCGGTAAGTGATCAGTTTAGCGACATAATTTCATCGTTAATTCATTATTTTTTAATAGTAATTTGTGTTTTGATTGGTTTTTATTTAGTTATATATACCTATAACGCTTTTATTAGTAGTTCTAGTTTATTATGAAAGCTTGTACTAGTTTAGCTAATAATTCATCTAGCGTATTTAAATGATTTTAGTGATTTATAATAGATAATATATATTGGTAATGTTTAAGTTGGGCAAGTATGGTTGTGTTCGCGTGGCATGTATGAGACTGATATTAAAAAAAAGTTATATGACATATTTGGGCATGACAAATATTGTTTAACTTACATTGTTTTTCATGTGCTTTAGTTAAACAATATTATTTTATTTAACACCGGAATAATTAGTGCTTACTTGTTCCGATTCTTACAATATAGGGCCTGTTTGGGATAGTAGTGATAGAAATGACTTTTATTTCTAATGAACTTTTCTTAATGGACTTTTTTTCTAATAGGTTTTTTCTAATGTGATTTATATTTGACATAGTTTCAAAAGTCACTATGAAATAGGAGAAGCTTCAACAATGAGGTTTAAAAAAAAAAAAACTCACATCAAACTCAGAAGCCTATCAAACACTGATGCTAATCCCAAACACCCAATTATCAGGTTTTCCCTTTTGATGGGCTTCTTCCCGCTCAGATAGACTTATTTTCCCATTAGATGCTATCTCAAATACACTCATAATTGATTAGTACTCTTATGGTCTTTACTATAAAATATATTTGGAGAGTTAATTTTATCCTAAATATACGACATAATTCTTATATTTGTCAATATTTTTTTAATTTACTCCTATTGATACTCTCTCAACAATAATCAAAGAAGAGAGGGGATAAAGGAATTAAGGGATATGGCTAGAGTGTTTCTAAAAAATACATATCATATTAACTAATACAACTACTTTTTAATATAATTAAATGAAATAAATATATTTTATATTTATTACTACTGTTATCATGTTTCATGTATAAATTAAACATATCCCTTCACACCATATAGATGGAGACATGCACGGGCCTGGCCCCACCAACTCGCATTTCCATGTGTTATATTACGACTGACATTACTTAATTATTTTCTTTTGTTCATTCACACACATATATTGTATCCTTTTCATATCATATATATCCCCTTTGTTTTATTGTTTGGCCTTTTTCTCACTTCTTTTTGTCCATTTCCCTTCATTGTTTTTCTCTATATTTTGAACAAATTTTTTAATTATTTATTTTTAAATTTTAATAATAATATTTTCATACATGCAAAATAATTCCATTCAACTTGTATAAATAAGAAAGGAGAAAATTATTCCCACAAATCGAATACATAAGTTATTTATTCTTAATTAAAGACCCCTAATGATTAATATTAATTCATAGTTCCACACTCCCACTTGTTGTGTTGTTTTATACTCCCTCTTGTCTTAATTTTAGGACAACATTTAGTAATTAGTTTTGATTCTAGTTATAGGTCAACATTCTAATTTTTACTAATTTCTTCCTAAAATACCCCTTGAATAATACACCTGAATTAATACAACACCACATATGAAAAAACAAATTTTCAAGGAGTATTTTTTCATTTATACAAGGTATTTAAAGTATTGAAACAACATATGCTGCATTTAAGAATAGGTAACAAATCATCAGGTCTTTCGCATTTTGATAAACCCTGTTATCATTTTGTTTTCCGCCAATTACATTTTTCGCTAAATAAGATTACCATTAGTCTCTTAACATGCTTAAACTAAACTATTAAAATATTCAAGATAAATCATATGTACATTGTTGATAAACGTGGGTGTCAATTTCATATTTTATATTGAGATTGATTTTCTATTTTTGAAAAAAGACACTAATGATTGATATTAATTAATTACATAATTCAAGGCTAAATTCAATATTTAAAAGCATAGTTTTAATCAATTATATTTTCACCCAAAAAAAAAACCAGTGTCTCTGAATCTTCTATCTTCTAGACAAATATATTTATCACTAGCACGTTTTTAGGATAAAATACATACTCGTTTACTTTTTTAATGTTTCCCATTTGTAAAATAGTAATGAAATAAAGGAAACAAAATAACATTAGAACAAAAAATGAGCCCACAAAACAGACTGCACGGTAGTAGTAAAAACTCCAACAGAATTTTGAGTTGTTAATGGACAAATTTCCATTTTGATCAAAATGATGTCATTTAAAATTTATATAAGGATAGTTTAGGAAAATGAGTATAATTAATTAATTTAACTTCTATCCTTAATTTCTTCAAAATCGATTAAATATATCATATAATTAAGACTAGAAGGAATAGTAAAAAATGATAAATACGCGTATCATTTAACTTATAAATTTGTGCTATTTATTGTTGGAAATACTTATAGTTTGACTGAAAAATTTGCAATGTGTGAGTGGTGAATTTAGGATCTTAAGAATAAATAACTTCTGGATCTAATCCTTGAACAATATTTTTTCAATAAAAACTTGTATATGCAGTCGGTCTAGTATAACAAGTGAGATCAAAACGTAAACTACACTAAAGGAATATATAGTGTAAAAATTATCTCATTTTTTATAAATTATAATCATTTTTGTTTTAAAAGGCAAAATAATCTAAATTGAAAATCGATTGGTTGGAAAGATTATTATTTTTCGAAGAATAATTTGTCCATAGATGGGGGTTTCAAGCTCAAGCCAATAGTTTTATCTTTACACTGATAGAATCCTTATATCTCACACTTTTTAGGCAATACAACTCATTTTAACTTTAAAAACTATACATCTTTTTAAAGGCGCAGATTTTTGAACAATTAATTTTTGTTTGTCAATTTCTGATGTGATTGAAAATGAGAAGGAAAAAAAAAAAACCCATGTACGTACACACACTTAATAGTTAATACTAAACCGAAAAAGAAAAGAAGGTATTATTGAGCATGACATTGTGAGACCCACAGAGGTATGAAAGGATAAGCATGACAAAACACTGATGGGTTTGGGTCCAAATACAAATTAATGATACATAAGGGACTCATAAGTAATCTTCTAGAAACATTTTGTATTGAATTACACGTACAACGTATATATAATGGCATGTCATCATCGAGACGAAGGGGTCAAATTCCTTCAAATATTATTAAAGATTTAATATACTTTGTATTATAGAGACACCATGAACAATATATATTCAAACTTAGTGCCAGAATTAGCGGTAGAAGTTTTGTCTTAACGTACATAAACATATTTTTTTAACGTAAACTCAAACAAGTCCTTAGAATATTAAAGGTGATTTGTTATGATATTTATGATGAATTTCATATATTACCTTAAAGTTCAATAAATATTCGTGGCATTCGTATTTTTTTTAATTAAGTTTTTAAAGACTAGAATTTGTGAAGCTTGAGTGGATCAAATTTGTATGCTTTTCTTATTATTAGAAAAATTGATTTGAGATTGAAGTGACATTGATTTCTTGTCCAAATTTCACTTGATATATATATTTGTCCATATTTTTCATTTCAATTCCTTCTAAAAGTCAATACTTAGTAGAGTATATAACAAGATTTAAACATATGAGTAAGCATATATATCAATGAAGTTTCTTACGAGTTGATTAGTTGTCCTTTGCATTTAGTCATCACTCTGAATTCAATTGATTACATTGAATTTTGGAGAAGAAAAGAGAGCTAGCTCGCTCAAAACTCAAAAAGTGAAACTTGAGGTGAAAAAGAAACCAATAACAAAACAGTTTCATGGGATCTGCTTTAATCCATCATCTTTTAAAAAGTTAAAAAATAAAAGTAATGATTCATATCTTGGTGGTTTTTTTTTAGAGTTATTCCCCACATGACCAACCACGGACAAACTAAGGAACCTAAATCACTTACCATGTATAAAATGAAAGACATTTATACATAATAAATACAATATATTACAAATTATAAGCTTTACTTATAAATATTTTCCGGAAGCAACTTTTCCACTCCCAACCCTTTACTGTGTAAAAAATATAGTATTTTGTTCTATTTATAAATCACTTTTTAAAACTTTTTATCTTCCTATTTATAAATGATTGTATAAGATCTATATATGAAGCAATTGATATATATTTTCTCACACTAATAAGAATAATGATGAGAAGTATTGATTGAGACTGATGATCAAGAGTGTGCAATTAATCAAGGATAATGGTTAAAATGTGATAATTTTATGATAATTTACTTATTGTCCAATTTACAAGGTTTCCATTTGGTTGATTTTGGGAGGGGGCAAGGTTTATGCAATCTTTACATCTTTAAGTGAACAAATTGTTTTAGGATTTAAACATGTGACCCCTTGATTACATTGCAACAACTTTTATCATTGCTTTAAGGTTCACCCTTCTATAATAATTAACTAATTTTAAATAATTTTGTTTGTGTTTGTGTGAAATAAAAAATAAATAAAATTTTAAAGTGTCAAAATTAAATGTTCACTAAAATAATAAAATGCAACATGAATTTTCAAGTAGTACTGTCTTTGGTCCTTATATTTGTTAGAATATTAGGAATTAAATGCTCATTATTAGGATCCTTTGATCCTTGCCTTGATTTAGGATCTGAGATTATGTGCATCTAGTTTAGGAAAGATTTTCCTTTTATGATGTTTTATGATGATTAATTGTATTTCCCATTTTCTTCCTATTTCCTTCTGTGTTTGCTGTAACAGCTCTTCACTGTGAGCCTATATATTGTAATCCTTCTAGCTTGAATAATATATACAAAAACAGAGAATGAACACCTCTGATTTAAACATGGTATCAGAGCCAGACCTACTGTTCGAAGGCCCAGAGAGCTAGAGTGAGCTCCTCCATGGCAAACCCTCCAAGGGAAAATCGACCTTCTAAAGTCACCTCACCACAGCAAAACCAAAGGTGGAAAATGATGATCAACTAAGTTCGGAGGAACTGCAGATGTTTCGCAGAATGCTTGATAAACAGAATAAGTCTAGTTCTGTTCCCAACGTGAACCTTGTCTAATCAGGTAACTCTATTATTGCTCTCAATGCTGTGATGACTAGTGACGAAACCTGGATTGTAGACTTAGGAGCAACTGATCACATGACCGGTAACAAAACATTATTCCACAACCTTAAACTTTGTCCTGAAAGCCTCAAAGTAAAGGTAGCTAATGGTGTATTCACACGGGTTGAGGGTATTGGCACTGTTATATTATTTGATCACTTGGCAATCCATAATGTTCTGTTTGTACCGGAACTTACTTGTAATCTGATATCTGTAAGCAAGTTGACTAGATGTCAAATATGTCGAGTGATTTTTTATGATAGTGTATGTATTTTTCAGGATTTAAGAACGAGGAGGACGATTGAGACTTCTAGAGAATGGGATGGATTGTTCTACTTGAGAGATCAAACTCCAAGAATAAAGATACATGAAAGGCAAGACGAGCGCTGGTTAGCTCGAATTCACAGAATAATGATGTATTGCGGCGGCATTGTCGATCAGGTCACCCTAGTTTGATTATATGAAACATGTGTTTCCAAGTTTATTCAATAAAAATTCTGTTCCTTTTCATTGTGAAACTTGCCAATTTGCAAAACAGACACGATCCTCATATCCCAAACAGTCCTATACTCCCTCCTCACCTTTCATACTGATTCGCAGCGATATTTGGGGCCCTGCCCGAATAACTACTCTCACTCACACTAGGTGGTTTGTTACTTTCATTGATGATCATACTCGAACCACATGGGTTTACTTAATGAAAGACAAATCCGATGTTGCCAAAGTCTCACAGAACTTCTATACCTTTGTCCGAACCCAATTCAACACGTCCATTAAGGTCCTTCGTAGTGATAATGCCAAGGAATACATGAGTACAAACTTCAAGGAATTTCTTGATCACCAAGGAATTCATCATCAGACTTCTTGCCCTTACACCCCACAACAGAATGGGGTAGCCGAACGGAAAAACCGTCACCTATTGGAAGTAACCTGTGCCTTGCTAATAGAACGAAATGTTCTCACCATATTCTGGGGTGATGCTATCCTCACAGCGGCCTATCTAATTAACCGCATGCCTTCAAAACTTCTCAAATATGATACTCCAATTCAAAAACTTCTATAACTCTTCCCAAATTGCCCACTCATCAATTCATTACCTCCCAAGGTGTTTGGTTGTGTTGTCTTTGTTCACAAAAAGGAGGGCAACATATTCAGTGCTCGAGCTGACAAGTGTATCTTCCTTGGCTACTCCTCTACTCAAAAAGGGTACAAATGCTACTACCCGTCGTCTAAGAAACTGATTATCTCTCGGGATACAATGTTCTCAGAAGACGAGGCTTATTATCCCAAATTACCCATTTAGGGGGAGTATTCTGATATCGAATGGCTAATTTTGGAAGCACCTAATGGCAACACTTCAATGTCCCCTAACCTTATAGCCTCTCTTGACTCACTTGCTCCCATAAATCAGCCGAACCCAATGAACTAGAAACTCATGTTGAGATCAATTCAGGGGTGGATAAAGAGTCACGACAGGAGATAGAGTCCAGCTCACAAGTTCAACCTGAACCAGAGACCAGTAGAACTATCTCTCCTATTCAAAGGAACGACCATGAATCCAATCCGGGATTAAATCCTGAAGAAGCGGGTTGGCCTATTGCCTTGAGAAAAGGGGTAAGAACGTGTACTCAGCATCCCATTCAACGATTTGTCTCATATGGTAATCTATCTGCAAATATGCAAAGTTTTGTTGTAAACAGTGCACAGATAATCATTACAAACACGTTTCAACAAGCTATGATTGATCCAAATTGGAAGCAAGCTGCAGAAGAGGAATTGAGGGCACTCAAGGAAAATAGAACATAGGAGATTACGAAACTTCCTAAAGGAAAGAAACCAGTAGGATGTAGGTGGATCTTTACTCCGAAATTCAATCCCGATGGTAGCATCAACAAATACAAGGCGAGACTTGTTGCAAAAGGGTATACCCAAACGTACGGGATCAACTATCAGGAGACATTCACTCCAGTGGTCAAGTTCAATACCATTCAAGTTCTGTTATCACTTGCAGCGAACTTAGATTGGTCACTGTATCAACTGGACGTGAAGAATGTATTCCTGAATGGCAACCTGGAGGAAGAAGTATACATGGAGATTCCAGATGGAGTTATAGCTCCTAATAACTCTGTGTGTAAGCTAAACAAGTCATTGTATGGCCTTAAACAATCTCCGAGGGCATGGTTTGGTAGATTTACCCAAGCAGTAAAAGGACTTGGGTATACTCAGGGGCGAGCAGATGACACGTTGTTCACCAAACGTGTTAATGGCAAAGTCACCATATTAATCGTCTATGTTGATGACATAATCATTACCGGGGATGATGAAGAATCCATTGCTCAACTAAAACAAGACTTATCCACTGAGTTCTAGGTGAAAGACCTTGGACAAATGAGGTCTTTCTTAGGCTTGGAAGTGGCAAGAACCAAGAAGGGCATCAATGTATCTCAGCGCAAGTATACACTAGACTTGTTACATGAGACAGGAATGTTGGGCACTCAACCAGAAGGGATACCAATGGAAGAGGGATGTCACTTAGAGATCAAGCCAAAAGGTGTTCCAGCTAATGCAGAGAGATACAGAAGACTTGTGGGAAAATTGATATACTTAACCCACACACGTCCTGATATTAGCTACGCTGTTGGAATAGTAAGTCAGTTTATGCATCAGCCTCAGGAAGAACACATGGAGGCTGTATATAGAATCTTGAACTACCTAAAGTTTAATCCTGGAAGGGGACTATTCTTTAAGAAGGGTACTACCAGAAACATTGAAATCTACACTGATGCAGACCATTCAAGGGACAGAGAGACCAGGAGGTCAACCACAGGGTACTGCACATACGTGTGGGGAAATTTGGTTACCTGGAGAAGCAAGAAACAAACAGTAGTGTCAACAAGCAATGCAGAAGCAGAACTGAGAACTGTCAACAAAGGAACATGTGAAGGACTCTGGATCATAAGATTACTGACGGAATTGGGAATTCAACATGAGGGACCAATGCAACTCTGGTGTGATAACAAGGCCAACATTGAAATGGTCAAGAACCCAGTATATCATGATAGAACCAAACATGCTGAGATAGACAAACACTTCATTAAATAAAAGATTGAAGCGAGCATTATGACATTGTCTCACATAAGATCGGCAGACCAAATTACAGATATCCTGACTAAACCACCCGGTCGAACAAAGTTTGAAGGATTTCGTAGCAAGCTGGGACTAATCGACATATATTCTCCAGCTTGAGGGGGAGTGTTAGAATATTAGGGATTAAATGCTCATTATTAGGATCCCCTGATCCTTGCCTTGATTTAGGATTTGAGATTATGTGCATCTAGTTTAGGAAAGATTTTCCTTTTATGATGTTTTATGATGATTAATTGTATTTCCCATTTTCTTCCTATTTCCTTCTGTGTTTGCTGTAACGGCTCTTCACTGTGAGCCTATATATTGTAATCCTTCTAGCTTGAATAATATATACAAAAACAGAGAGTGAACACCTCTGATTTAAACAATATTAAAGACTGGAATTAGTACAAGGTAACTAATTACATCATGTATGAAAAATGCCACTCTCTGTAATTTTATAGTTCATATTTTTATACAATTTAAACATGCACACACACATTTGTCAATATTGGGTTCAAGCCTAATACCTCATTGAAGTGTGGCTACACCAATTTAGGGTAGCATTAACTTATAGTTTATATCATTAATAACTAATATTACACACACATGTTGGTTGGTGGCAATATAATGATTCTCTAAAGAGTAAAAGTAGAAGAGATGAAGAATAATGTGCATAATTCAACGTGCAAAAAAAAACATTTTCTTATGTTTAATTCACCCCAACATATTCCAGTCTTCAAGTGTAGATTGAGTTTATGGCAAATTCCCTATGATATAATAAAAATCCGTGAGTATAGATCACACTTTCAAAACTATAGCAAAGACAATAATGATTTTCACAAAATGATAATTCGACGTTATGTCGGGTGCACTGGAAAAATAAAAGCAATGGGTTTTGTTCTGTTCTAAGAACACAGAAAGATTGGACTTGACTAGGTTGCCAAGCCTAGAGCCTACGTACCCTTTGAAGGGATCAAAGTCCATGTAGTTCGTAGTACACGTAGAGGCGTGAAGCCAGGGGGTGGTGTGTGTACTCTGTGTGACAGAAGGTAAATAGAGCATAGGGTTAGAACGTGTGCACCTGTTTAGGGTTTCCTTCTATTTATAGAGGAGGTAGGTGCAAGAATCTCAGCATTAATGACCAGTATCCGGGGTCGAGATATCAGGGGCTGATATCTTGGGATTGTGATCGGGCAGGATCCCCTTTGATGAGATCCTAAATCAGTGGGATCTCAGATCCTTACCTGTTATAGCGCAGATTCTGTTCTAAGCATGGTTGGGCCGAGGTCCGGTTATGGGCCTGTTGGGCCGGTCCGTAACAGTTGCCCCCCAGCTCGATTGTTCAGGCTTCTGGACGGCCGAGGTGCATATTGCCCTTGTCCTGGGTACGACCGGGGCCTCCCTGTCTTGACTAGGTTGGTTTTCGATTGCCGTGACCATCAGTCCGGCCCGGATCAGTGGTCGGCTTATCATGCCTCTTCCCCGGCGTCCTGCCTTGAAGGCCGAGTCCATCCTGTCCGGATGGGTACTCATCCTGCGGTGATTCCGGACCCGAGCCTTCTGCCTTTTGTAATTCTCTGGACGCTTCGGGTCTTCCCCCGTGCGAGTCATTATTGCAACTTTACAGCTGTCAGGCCTTGAGTGGGTATGGTCTGCAACCGCCGCGTCTTTCCGCTTCTCGAGGTCTGTCCGCATTTATTGCGCTGGTGTCGTGCTGGGCCAATCCCGTCACGTCTGTACGGGAATGGACCATTGTATCCCTGCCGTTTCGGGGTTTTGATTTAAATAGCTTTCCTTTGCTTCTCTCTCATTTTTCCCGCTACCTCACTTTTCTTCTAAGATTTCTCTATGGTTTTCTCCTAAGCCTTTTTCAGTAGAGACTTCGCCATTCGTCATTTCCAGAGTTCCAGTTCCCTCTACTTTCTTCACACAAGTATTCCACCTATTCCCTTGTGTTTTTGTTCGGTAGTTTCCTGCATTTTATCGTTTATTCTGGAAATCACTGCCTGTGTTATCGTTCCTCTACGTTTCTGGGTTTTTTCTAGGTTTCTTTAATGTCATTGCCCTGAAATTCGTCCCGCTTCTTGCCCTTAGACAACAATTCTTTAGTGCCTTAGGCTTCTAAACATGGTGAGAGGTAGGAGTGCTCCTAGACCAAGGGCGTTGTTAACGCCGGAGGAGGAAATGTTCCTCCGTGCGCGTCTCCCCCGGGCCAATTACTGGGTTCTTGGGGGCGCGCCACCTGCCTCGGGTATTCTGGCTCCTCTGCGTCGAGGTGGCGCCGTTCGTTCGGGACGGGCCGGGGCTCGCCCGGCTTTGGCTAGGATTCCAGTTTCGCTCCCTTGCCGTCCTTTCCTCCCACTGGCACGCGCTCTTCCTCTCGAGTCGTCCGGTGGGGCCGAGGTAGGCACCTCATCCGGTTCCGGACCCTATGTGCGGATGGCTCAACCCCTCAACTTTATGAGGGCCTTTCCGCTGTTCGTCAGACATCTGCCCCGGAGCGGTATCTCGGCCCCTGCTGGGATTGCCTGGCGGAGGCTTCCGCGTTGATGGCTTGCGCTGGAGATGTCGAGGCTTCTTCCGTACTTGGTTCTTGCCAGCATTGGTCCGTGCCGGCTTTCCGCTCTAGCACCCCTGTTTGTCCGCGTCCGCAGTCTTTATCGCCTGCTAGTATATCTATGCTAGGTATTTTCGTAATTTACTGATATTAGTCTCGTTTACTTGCCTATAGGTTTAATGGCTCCCAAGTCTGGGTCTTCCAAGCGGCGTTCGGAGCCCGAGGGTTCGGACTCTTCTAGTCCGCCCGAAGCCTTGCGCTGGCAGTACAGCTAGGTATTGCACGATGTGTTGAAGACCCAGTCGCTAATGTCTGACGTGGACGTCGCGCGGTTGAAGGTCCCGGTCATGCCTGGGTGCGTGCTTAGGCGTCTGGCGTCCTGCGTCCGATGAGCCTGTCTGCGTGACTCGGTCAGAGGATCATCCGGACTTCTTCTTTTTCTATCGCGACTGTTTGACGCGGGTGCAAGTTTCCCTTCCTTTCACCCCTTTTCAAATGGAGGCTTTGCGGCATCTTCGCCTTGCCCCGTCCCAGCTCCATCCGAACGGTTGGGCTTACCTGGTAGCCTTTGAAAGGCTGTGTGGTCACTTTCCAGTTCCCATACCATGCACGGCCGACCTTTTCTTTTATTTCTTCGGACCCTTTACCCCTAGCCCGCCGAAGGGGAGTGACAAACTGAGGGGGTTGGTATCCCTCCTGATCAATCCGGAGCGCAAGCTGATGACGCCCTTCTCTAACTCCTTCAAACGCTTCAAGGGGGCGTTTTTCAAAGTTGAGGTCGTGCCTGGGGAGCGGCCTTGGTTCTTGGAAGGGGGCGGTCGCTTCCCCTTATACTGGGTGGAGAGTCATTACAAAGCCAAGGCTATCTCTTTCCAAGTTCTGCGCAAGGGTCTTCTGCCGGAATTGGCTTCTGCTCTGCTGCGGTTGGAGGCTCTTGTGGCCGAATACGATGTGAGACCGGATGGTTTTTTCATAACCGGGGATGGCGCCGAGCCGCTACCTCCTACCAGTAGGATTTCCAGTAGTGTATTGTCTATGTTCTTGTCTTGGTTTTTTGGATTCCTGCGTCTGACCTGGTTTCGTTTTCTTTTTTCAGGCCAAGATATGAGCTCGCTTTCGTTATATATCCGTGCAGCAAATCCAGCTGCTGCCGCGCCCCATCGCTCAAAGAAACGGGTCGCCTCCGAAGGCGGAGATGTTGCTGGGGCTCCTAAGAAAGCAAAGGGCTCCGCTGGCGAGGGTCCTTCAACTGAAGAGGTCAGTCAGTCTTCTCCAGCGATTGCCCAGTCCTCTCCTGCAGCTGACCTCCCGGCTTCTGAGGGGCAAGAGACCGCTGCCACATCTCTGGTTTCCAGGGGGAAAGAAGTCTTGATTTCTGACGAGGAGATCGAGGCCGAATTCTTACTTGACGAACCGACTGGTTCCCCGTCGGGCCCGCCCTCGCCTTCGTCACTCCCTCCTCCTCCTCCCCTCCAAACGAGGCTGAAGTCTGTTCTTCCCCGTGGCCATTTATGGGAGGAGGGGGTGGTTCCTGAGATAGATGTTGCTTTTCTTCCTCCCCGGTACTTCATGAGTAGTGTGGCGCTGTCTCCCTTGGCCCTGGATCAGCTGCACTTGAACCAGAGGGAGTTATGCCGCTCGGTGAGGTATGTCCAGGCGCTGATACTGGTGCGAGAGCAGTACTCCCGGGTGAACGCCCAGTGCCAGCGGCTGAGGGCGGAGAAGGAGGAGCTGACGAAGGGCCTAGCTGTGGCAGAGGCTAAGACCTCGTCCGTTTGTGACCTCAAGGAGGAGTTGGAGGTGGCCGAGACCAAGGCCTGGTCCGCTGAGGAGGAGCTCGTCAAGGCCTGGGACGAGTGGGACGCGGTCCGGGCGGAGCGGGATGCTGCATGGGTGCAGCGGGACTCTGCATGGGTGCAGCGGGACTCTGCGAAGGATGCGGCAGTAAAGGCCGATCAGGAGCTCCAGCTTTCCCGGGCGGAGGCCGACAAGGTGGCCGAGGAGTGTGTCCGCGCTCAGAAGGCGGTGTCAGACGGCCTGGCCGCGGTTAAGGCCCTTCAGCAGCAGCGCACCTTTTTGTGGGAGGAGAAAGACAAGCTCCAGAAAGCTCTTGCCGCGGAGAAGGCGGCTCATCAGGAGGCCTTGGACGCCCTGGTCCAGACTGCAGAGGAGTGCTTCAGGAAAGCTCTGATGCAGGTTCGATACTTCAACCCGGTGTTGAGCTAAACGTGGACGGGTACGATTACCGTGCCTTCGTACAAGAGGACGGTACCCGCCTCCTACTACCGAGGGTTCCACCGATGCTTCTCCTACCGCGGAGGGTCCTGCTGGTGCTGAGGCCGAGCCTATTGAGACTGGAGACCCCGTGGCCGAGCCTTCCAAGTAGTTTTAGCTTTTTGTTTGTTTGTTTCTATTTTGGGACGTTGGTGCCCTTGTAATTTTTTGAATGATTTTGGCCTTGGGCCTCTATGTACAGACATTGTAATGAATGATTTCCGCCTTTGCCATCCTTTTGCCTTTGTTTGCTTGACAATGAATGACTTAAGCTTTTACCATTCTTCTGTTCCAATTCGCATGCCTTTAGACAACGATCAATTTCCACCATCCTCGTGTCTCGGCTTAGTTGCGCGTCGGCTGTGTGTGTACAGGCCATTTGGATAACTCAAACAATGGATAGTTTCGTCATTCTTTTTGTCTAAGTTTAAGTGTTTGTCGGCCGTATGCGTACAGGCCGTCGTTACTCTACCACACTTAGTGTGCGGGAGGTTGAGGCAAGGTTGTCTTGTTTCAGTCTCATCAGGCATAACTAACCGTACTACCTCGGCCCGACTTTCAAGTAGTCGGGCTCCAACTTTCGCTGAATCGGATTAGATTTTACCGGCATAAGGGCGGGACTATCACGTGCCTAACCGAGGCTCCGTATGCCTTAGGTCGGACATTTTGACCTGATCAGGGTTGGCATGGTAGACTGCTTACTTAGCCAGGCGAGCGTTGACGCGTCAATTTCACAAAGGGCCACATGTGGCTCCTTCGCCGAGCTCTAACCAGTACCTGTCGGAGTACAACGGCCGGTTTTCGTACATCTAGATGTTTTTTAGTTTTTTCGGCCGGGTACGTGACCTCAGGGCCTTTTACCGGTGCCAGGCTTCATGGCCTCGGCTTTCGGTTTCTTGGCCGGGCTTCATGGCTCCAGCTTAATGCTTAGGCTAATTTCGTGCACATTCGTAAATCTCCTCAATGGGATCCTTTATTGATAAGAAATAGCCCTAAAGGGCTTTACAAAGCAGCAAGATTAGAAATAACATAACTTGGACTCAAAATGAAAGGAACAATATGAAAACGAACGCAATGAAAGAAACAATCATGAAAGCAAACAAACACTGCCGAAAAAGGGTCTAACTATAGTAGATTTTCAGCTTGTCGGCATTCCATGTTCTTTTGATTGGCTTTCGTGCCAAAGTCTCGAGGATGTATGCTCCTCCGTCGAGCTTCTCCTTGATCCGGTAGGAGCCTTCTCAGTTTGCCGCCAGCTTCCCGTCCTTGGCATTCTTGTTGCCTATGTCGGCCCGTCGGAGTACTAGGTTGCCTCGGTTGAAGGACCTGGGTCAAACCTTTCTATTGTACTTAGCCGCGAGTAGCTGCTTGGCGGCTAATTCCTGGCAGTGCGCCGCGACCCGGATTTCGTCAATGAGGTCCAAGTCTGTCTTCAAGGCGTCGTCGTTTGATTCCTGCCCCCTTGTCTGGCTCTGACCTTTCTCCAGGATGGCTGTCCGATTTCTACCGGGATCATTGCTTCGCATCCATAGGTTAGCCTGTAGGGGGTTTCCTGGATCGAAGACTGTACGCTTGTCCGATATCCCCAGAGAATGCTGTGGAGCTACTCGGTCCAGCTGGTGTCGGCTTGCAACATTCGCCTCTTGAGTCCATCCAGGACGACTTTGTTGGCGGCTTCGGCCTGGCCATTCGACTGCAGGTGTTCCACGAATGAAAAGTGCTGTTTAATGTCCAGATTGGACATTAAAGCCTGGAACCTGTGGTCCATGAATTGGGTCCCATTATCCACAGCGGGAGACGATGTTGTGCCGGAAAAACTTTATTACTCTGACCGAGGTTATTGTGGCAAGTGGCTCTGCTTCGATCCATTTGGTGAAGTAGTCCACTGCAACTATGAGCCATTTGCATTGCCCTTGCGCCGGTCGGAATGGTCCGAGGATGTCCATACCCCATTTGTAGAAGGGCCAGGGGGCTGGCATTCCTGTCAACTCTGAGGGTGGCGGCCATATGATCCTGGCGTGTTTCTGGCAACTATCGCATGTCCTGGCCTTCTCCATGGCGTCATGCTTCATAGTGAGCCAATAGTAGCCGGCCCGTAGTGCTTTCCTGGCGAGGGCCTTGCCCCCCATGTGGTGGCCGTTGCTGCCTTCGTGCAGTTTGGCCAACACGTATTTTGCTTCAGACTCTCCAAGGCACCGTATCATCGGACAGTGGAGTCCTTTTCTGTACAGTTGGTCATCAACCATAGCGTAGAGAGTGGCTTCTCTGATCAGCTTCTTGGCCTCGGTCGAGTCGGTAGGGACAATTCCCCTTTCGAGGTAGTCTTCTATCGGTTTCCTCCAGTCCGCCCCGGCCGAGATGGGCATAACGCAGCTCGGTGAGGTGAGGTTCTGCTGAATCACCGTCCTGTGATTGTCCGGTCCGTTGGTACTTGCTAGCTTGGAGAGGATGTCGGCCCGGGCGTTCTCCTTTCTTGGGATATGGGAGACGGTGACTTCCTCGAACTCGGCCATGAGCTCTTTGGCGCGATTCAGGTACTTAGCCATAAGAGGGCCTTTTGCTTGGTAGCTGCCGTCGATCTGCGCGGTGACTAACTACGAGTCGGTTAAGACCTTTACTCGTTGAGCGCCGTTCTCTTTTGCTTGTAGCAGTCCGGCCAAAAGAGCCTCATACTCGACTTGGTTGTTAGAGGTCGGGAACTTCAGTTGGAGAGAGTGTTCCGTAGCGACCCCTTGTGGGCTCTCCACGATAACTCCTGCGCTGCTGCCTTTAGCGTTGGAGGATCCGTCCACAGAGACTTTCCAGGTCACGTCATTCGTCACTGCCGGGGTGAGTTCCCAGATGAAGTCTGCCAACGCCTGGGACTTGATTGCCTGCCGAGCTTCAAAAGCAATGTCAAACTCGGACAGTTCTATGGCCCAGTTGGTCATTCTTCCCGCCAGGTCGGGCTTGTGGAGTATCTGTCGGATCGGCTAGCTGGTTCGTACCACTATCCGATGTCCTTGGAAGTAAGGCCGGAGCCTTCTGGCCGCGGTGAGTAGGGCGAAGGCCACTTTCTCCAGTTTCTGGTACCGGAGTTCGGAGCTTTGTAGGGCCTTACTGATAAAGTAGATCAGTTTCTGTCCGGCCTCAATTTCTCTTACCAGGGTGGCACTAACGGCCTCATTACCAATGGACAAGTAAAGGAATAGGGTCTCTCCTGGATTTGGCTTGGTTAGCACCGGCAGGGTTGCCAGACATCGTTTAATTTCCGCAAAGGCGGAATCACACTCGGGATTCCATCCACCGTGGGTTTCTTTCTTCAGTAATCTAAATAGAGGTAGGGCCTTCTCGGCTGATTTTGGGAGAAACCTTGTCAGGGCGGCCAGTCGGCCGGTCAGCTGTTGTACCTCCTTCTTTGTCCTCGGGGGCTGCATGTCGAGGACGGCTTTACACTTGTCCGGGTTGGCTTCGATCCCTCGGTTAGTCAGCATGAAACCCAAAAATTTCCCAGCCGGAACTCCGAAGGCACATTTGGTCGGGTTCAACCTGATTCGATGTCTTCTTAGTTTCTCAAACGTCTGTTCTAGGTCCCGGATGTGGTCTTCTGAAAGTTTCGACTTGACGATCATGTCGTCAATGTAGACTTCTATGTTGCGCCCGATCAGGTCTTGGAAAACCCAGTTCATCATCCTCTGATAGGTGGCCCCAGCATTCTTCAGTCCGAATGGCATGACGTTGTAGCAGTAGTTTGCCTTGTCCGTCATGAAGGCGGTCTTCTCTTGGTCGTCCGGATGCATTGCAATCTGATTGTACCCAGAGTAGGCGTCCATGAAGGAGAGGAGCTGGTACCCGGCCGAGTTGTCCACAAGCTTATCAATGCTGGGCATCGTGTAGGAGTCCTTTGGGCACGCCTTATTGAGGTTGGTGTAGTCGACGCATACTCTCCATTTGCCACTGGGCTTAAGGACCATGACAACTTGGAGAGCCAGGTGGTGTACTGCACCTCCCGAATGAAGCCGGCAGCTAGAAGCTCTTTGATGTGGCTGGCAAGGGCCTCCTGTCTGTTGTCCGCGATATTCCTCTTCCTCTGTGCCACTGGTCTTGACCCCGGCCAGATGCCGAGTTTGTGGCAACAGAAGTAGGGGTCGATGCCGGGTACTTCGGCCGAGGTCCAAGCGAATACGTCTTGGTTCTGTCTGAGGAAGCGGATCATATGAGCTTTCTCGTCGTCCCCCATGTCTCGGCCGATCTTGGTGGTCTTGGATGGGTCCTCGCCCAGCACTATCTCCTCCAGTTCTCCTTCCGGCTCAGGCCTCGGATTCTCTTGTTCTCGGAGGTCGAGCTCCACCATGTTGACCGGTTGCCGCGAGCGTTTATCCGAGCCGGCTTTGGCTACTTGCTCGTTGGATCTGAACCGAGGTGGGGATGAGGGCCCTCCTTCCTCGACCCGGAGAGCTTCAAAGTAGCATTGCCTCAACTCTTTTTGATCTCCGGATACTACAACTATTTGGCTTTTGTCATTGACCATCTTCAGCTTCTGGTGCTTAGTGGATACCAATATGTCCCAGTTATGGATTGTTGGTCGGCCTAGGATGATGTTGTATGGGGACCGAAAATCGGCAACGATGAACCTCACTCGTTCGGACTTGAAGGCTTCTTTTGTCCCGAGGGTCAGCCTGAGGTCGATGTAACCTTTCGGAAAGGACTGCTCGCCGTTGAACCCGATTAGGGTGGTCTTGCATGGCTTGAGATCCTCCGGGTCAAGGTACATCCTTTTTACGCATCCCAGCTTATAATATCGGCCGAGCTTCCTGCATCAACGAAGATCTTTTTCACACGACAATTAACCAAGGTTCCAGTAATTACCAGTCCGTCCAGGTGGCCGGGTATGATGTCTTTCAGTTCTTCGTCGGTGAAGGTCAGGGTAGGTGGCCTTGGCTTTTTGGGGTCCTCCTTGAACTTGGGGAGGTCTCAGACGGTCAGTACCTCGCGGAGATATTTTTTCCGCTGGGTTACAATGTCTCCGCCACCTCCAAACCCCCCGCTGACGACGTTGCACTGGAAATCCACATCGAGAAATTCGTCATCAGAGGCGGTCTTCTGCTTCTTTCCCGTCTTTTGGGCTTCCTTGGGCGGACTTCTAGTGCGGCCGCGATCACTGCGTTTGCCGTTTGTCCTTCCCTGGGTCTTGATGACATACTGACGTAGCTTCCCGTCCCTTACGAATTTTTCGATAGCGTCGCGGAGGTCATAGCACTCGTCAGTAGTGTGTCCGTGGCAGTCGTGGAATGTACAAAACTTGGTACAGTCGGTATTAGAGCGGCCTTTGATCGGCCTCCGCTTGTCAACCCGTTTCATCTCGGCCTGGGCTACCTTTTTCCATACCTGGGACCGAAGGACTTTTAACGGGGTGTAGTTGTCGTACTTGGCCTTCTGGTCAGCTCGATCTGAGTTGGCTCGGCTCTCGCGGTTTCGTCTTCTAGGTTTGGACCTTGGCCTCCTTGACCGGTGAACATCGCCGGTGGAGTGTTCCTCGCCCGTTCGGGTTCGTCCATGTTGGCCGCCTCCAGCTGCTCCACTTCCAGGTACTTCTTCGCCTGTGTGTAGAACTCGGTTAATGTGTATACCGGGTTTTTGCATAAGTTTCGGGCCAATCGTGACGACGGATCTAGCCCGTTGACCAGGCAGTGTACGTGGACCTCCTCGGGCAACGATCGCACTTGCATGGCTACGTCGCGGAATCGATCCAGGTACTTCTGCAGAGCCTCGCCTTTCTTCTGTCGGACCTTGCTCAACGTGAATGCGGTCTTGGGCTGCTTTTTGCTGGTGGCAAAATGCAACTCGAACTTGCGTCCGAGGTCTTCGTAGCTCCGGACAGAGTTGTCCAGGAGAGAGCTCAGCCATCTGTGTGCGGGCCCATTCAGGGTAGTCGCGAAGAGACGCTAGACAATTGGGCCGCTAATTTGTCGGACCCACATGAGCTTCTCGAATACGTCAAGGTGGCTGCGTGGATCTTGGGTTCCGTCGTACTTTGGAAGGTCGGCCAGATCGAAATGCTTCGGGTAACGGGCGGTGGCCACCTCCCTTGAGAACGAGGATTTGTCGGAGTCCGACAGGTACGTCACCCGATATTCCTGAGGGGATCCATGGCGAGGTGATCTATGAGTCCGAGGAGTTCTGTCCTCCTCACGGCGTTCTTCTCGGCCTCGGCCATCTCTGGCAGCTCGATCAGTGCGGTTAAGACCGTCACCGTGGTTTTTGTGGTTCTCTGGAGACCGTGGTCGGCCTTGCTCCAAGCTCCCCCTTCGCTCCGGCTCGCCATTGTCGCGGCGTGGCTTCCTCGGCTCTGAGCTGCTCGAGGAACTGCTGTCATCCACGGGGGCCCTCCTTCCTCTCCTATGATTCCTCCAGCGGCTTCCCTGCCGGCGATCGTTCTCGAGCGTATCCTGAATCATTCGGCCAAAGGCTTCAAAGTCAGCTTGTCTCTGTAGGTCGTCTCGTTTCTCCTTGTTTTCCAGCCTCTGGAGGAATGACTCCTACGTCCTTCTAAGGATGCAGACGTCGGCTTCAACTGCCAAGACGTCTCGCGGCGGGGGTTCTGTGCGTGCTTCCTGCAGTGGCTGCTCTTCCGCGGAAGGGGAGGTTGCAGTGTCAGTGACATGCCCTTCTGGGGTGTTTTCTCGCTGCGGTTGCTCCGGGGGCTGATCTGGTGGAGGCTGGCTTGGCTAGGGGTCCCCACCCACCGGCGAGGGATTTCTGCTGTGGCTTCTGGTGTTTGCCATCAGTGGTCACGGGGATAGAAGTTTATAGATCCCTACAGTCGGTGCCAATGTTCTGTTCTAAGAACACAGAGAGATTAGACTTGACTAGGTTGCCAAGCCTAGAGCCTATGTACCCTTTGAAGGGATTAAAGTCCACGTAGTTCGTAGTACACGTAGAGGCGTGAAGCCAGGGGTGGTGTGTGTGCTCTGTGTGACAGAAGGTAAATAGAGCATAGGGTTAGAACGTGTGCACCTGTTTAGGGTTTCCTTCTATTTATAGAGGAGGTAGTTGCGAGAATCTCGGCATTAATGACCGGTATCCGGGGTCGAGATATCAGGGGCTGATATCTTGGGATTGTGATCGGGCAGGATCCCCTTTGATGAAATCCTAAATCAGTGGGATTCAGATCCTTACCTGTTATAGCGCAGATTCTGTTCTAGGCATGGTTGAGCCGAGGTCCGGTTATGGGCCTGTTGGGCCGGTCCGTAACAGGTTTTAATATTCTTGTATAATTTGAGTGATGATTAAAGGTATTTATAAGCCTTGAAGTTGTGCATCGTAAATTTTTAAGCCTTGAAGTTTTGAGGTGTTTGTATTTTACCGAGTTTCTTAAATCAAAATGACCTTTTATTAGATTATTGTTACCGAATCTTTGATTATAACCTTTTGTAGTTTGTCTTTAAGAGTTAAGTAGATATGAGCTTATTGAATTTTAGTATTATCACTCTACGCAATTTTTCATTAAGTTTCATAATTTACAACAACATGACTATTAAAAGAAGACGTCTCTTTAATTTAAAATATTACAACAAATACTATATTGAAAATATATTTTATAATTGGTATATATATAGAAGTGTTCAAAGTCCAAATAAAACAAACAAAAAGAGATACGCATGCAATGCGATATATGCCAATGTGGTGTAATTTGAGCATGTGCACTGAAACAGTTGATGGGACAAGACGGAAAAGGCCATATAATTGTTAATAAAATTTTATAAAATATGTTTTGGGGTGAGTTAATTGCATTATAATTAATTGAGGAAGCCGGGTCAACTCGTGTTCCTCTGAGTTCCAACAGGTTATTCTCGTTCACCCATTCATTGCTAACAATAAAAATGTCCTCTCCACAAGACACAACCAAACAAATTAAAGACCAACACAAATTGAGACTGCTCCTGTCTTGTGTAACACACATGTCCTTCCTTATTTTCCATATTGAAAAACAATTCAAGCCGTATGATAAGCCTATACGTACGTGTCATTATTATAATTAATTATGGGTTCATTAAATCGTATTACCTAGCCTCAATGTCATTAACGTTTCTTTAAGAACCTTCATATTTTACAAGATAAAATTAATCTCATATATTAACTTCATATAATTTAAAATCACTTAAAATAAGTTGATTCAATATTCTTCTCTTAAATTTAATTCATGCATGCACTAGTGCAAAAAAGGGCTTTAAGACCGGACGAAATAGGTATGTAAGACCGGATTTGCGACTGGTCTTGTTCCAGGCGGTCTTAAAAGTTACACTTTTAAGACCGGATGAACTGAACTTTTGAAATATCCGGTCTTAAAAGTATTTCAAAATAATTTTTTTAAAAAAAAACCCAAACGAAACAATCGGTCCCAAATCACCAGATACCATTTTGAATGTTCCTCCATCATCAGTGACAGAGAACCAAGAGAAGGTTGGAAGCAACACCAATAAGAAAAACAAAAAGGAAGAGAAGATTGAAAGCAACACCAACAAGAAAAACAAAAAAGATGAATACAAAATCCAGAAATAAGAAAATATAACAAGAAATAGAAATTATTTACCATGGAAATCGAATTTGAATCAATATAAAATCAGAAGTGAAATTGAAGTCCAGATCTACAAAAAAATCACAAACTTAAAGCAACCAAATCTGTGTAGGATCCTCTTGTCGATGCTGGCAAAGCTTCAAGTAACCAAAATCAAAGTCCAGATCTGAGCAGGAGCAGTCAAGGTAGGAGGAAACAAACTTAAGCAAGAAGAGATCTGGGTTTTGTTTTAAGCCAGATCTGTGCAAAGATGGTGTGGGAGGAGCCATAGAGCGAAGAGGAAGGAGCCGTCGTCATCCAGAATCCTCGAAGCCTTGCGTCGTTGCTGAGGATTGGAGTTGATGCCATCACTAAACCCTCGAAGCATCTCACTGCTAACGTTGCCAAGGATTTGATTGTGTGGCTCTTAGGATGACTTACGAAGATTGCGAGTAGATTAGAGGAAGAGGATGTCATTCTTGCTGAGGATTTGACTCATTAGGCTCTTGGTACACTTGTTGAATCTATAACTAAGCAAATGTTATATCACCAAGAAGACAAGCACGCTCACGGACTTAACGAGTTTAGCGAATTTAGTTTTTTTTTAAAACACTTTTAAGACCGGATGTTTGTAAAATAGGTCTTAAAAGTATATTTTTAAGACCGGACTATAAAGGGTCCGGTCTTAAAAATATACTTTTAAGACCGGACTATAAAGGGTCCGGTCTTAAAAATATACTTTTAAGACCTATTTTTATAAACATCCGGTCTTAAAAGTGTTTTATATATTTGTTGGAAATTCAAATTTAATTAATTAGCATATACGATTATATTGTGCAATTATCTTAATTCAATTGTGAGAGAGATTTTAGGAATTAAATAAGCAGATCATGGTTTTTTGAATTTCGTAATTATATTCCTGATTGTAATCATCTTAATTAAGTTGTTAGAGAGATTTTAGGAATTAAGTTAGCAGATCATGATTTTTTGAATTTCATAATTATATTCCTGATTGTAATCCCTAAATTATAGGAACTGCCTAGGTCAGAAGATTATTTATTTATTCGCATCTGTATATAATTCCAATTAAGTGAAGGAATAAATCATCGCATTCTCGGACTCATCGGCGTCTTCTCACAATATTTACGAAATTGCCACCTGTCATACTTTTAAGACCGCATATTTTATAGTCCGGTCTTAAAAATGTTCTATATATTTACGAAATTGTCACCGGTCATACTTTTAAGACCGCATATTTTATAGTCCCGTCTTAAAAGTGTTCTATATATTTACGAAATTGTCACCGGTCATACTTTTAAGACCGCATATTTTATAGTCCCGTCTTAAAAGTGTTTTATATATTTACGAAAGTGCCACCGATCATACCAAAAAATTCTTTATATTTATGAAACTACCACCGGTCATACTTTTAAGACCTAATTCTCTATAGTCCGATCTAAATGAGGTGGTCTTAAAGTTCTTTTTTGTACTAGTGATGCCAATTTAATTACTTATCGAGTGATTATACACACCCGGAGATAGATGGTTGTGTAAAAGTTTATCTCACATGCACGCACTGACACATATGTTAGTACTATTTTGTTTTTTGTTGTTTATATCATCTGTTCAAGTCAGTGTACTTGATTTCAAATTAGAAATTATTAAAAGGTAAAAAATGTTAAAAAAATCTTAAAGGATATTTAGATATCAAAAAAGTTTAAATAAGTTATTAATCCTATAGATGGAGTTATTAATGAGACTTTTCTGATATTTAAATTTTCCTTAAAACTTTTTTGATATTTTCTCGATCCCTTTAGATCTAAAAAGAATTTTCCCTTATTAAAACTATGGTTTCAATATTGATAGTTTCCCTATACATGCATGATTAGCTTTACATTAAAAACCATATACTTTAGAGGAAATCAAATAAGTCATTAGCCTTTAGTCTAATAATATAAAAGGTTTTTAAGTGAAAACTCATAAGTTTGATTTGTTTGTAACCATAAACTATTAGTTCTTGCTCTTTTAATTTAAAAAAAAATATGAAAAAAAATATTTCTTTCAATTTTATATATAGGACAAAATTTATAATATAAATTACACTACAAACTTTATTTTATATTTAGAGTCACAAACAAGCAGTAGTAGCTAGTTTTGATGGAAGGTACGTAATATTTATATGCTTTCATATCAATAATGATTTTGTTGGTTTTTAATATTAAATTAAACAAAGTTGTTTGTTTTCACCTAAACTATATTTTTTAATATTTTTTGTGGTGATGCCAAACACGTATAACTAGACAACAGTGGTGTGAAATTTTTCTATCGATATTTATTTTTCCTATTTATAATACTCCAACTCAAACACATGCAATGAATTAAGCAAATATATAGACAAACATTTTTTGGTTGATGAATGGAGTTCTAAGACATATTTAAGTTGGCGTTGAAAAAATATATTTATTTAAGTTAAAACAAAACTCTTTTCACAAACTTATTTTTTATATCATAAATTACATTAGAAAAGCATTTTAATTTCTACATACCATAAATCTTGTTGACAAGTAGAATTAATTAAACATTAATTTTTTTTAAAACAAAAAAGGTGAGTAGGTAAACATGAAGAGAGAAAAAGTGAGAGGGATATGTTAAAAGTGAAAAGAAAGGATATTGAGAAGGACAAGACAAAGAGGTAAAGTTAATAATAGGAAGACAAAGGAAGCATCTGAGAAAAAAGAGAGCATTACCAACAAAAATTGGCTGCGAAACCCATGTGCTTCACTCTCCCATCATTTGTTCAATCTTTTTCAACTTGTGCAGGCCAGAATTCGAAACATGTTAAATTACATCAAAGCCCTTCTTATTTCTCCTCGGCTACAAGTATCTCTCAAATAAAGCATATACTCCAATTTAAAGTCTTTTTAACCAACTCCGCTGAATATGAAAGAATGGTTAAATTGGTTATCTGTAGGTAATACGCCCTCTAGTTTTATGTGTTCGAGTTAGTTTGGAGACAATTTTTTATTCTAAATATAAGATATTAATTTGCTATGGACTCACATATTAAACCCAGTTATTATGTGGCCCAGCAAGGACACTTTATAACAGAATCCCCCATAATCACGTAAAACACTAATTACTCTGTAATCAAGGCTATAATCACCGATAGTACAAGTAATGGAGCAGAGATGTAGCCTGGAGGCGCACAAAGCATAAGGACCAAAACCCTAGAGATAATATCTATAAATAGGAGGTCAACCTAACAAGTGCACATTCTCGATTCATCTATTTTACTATTCAGTCTCACTGTGCACACACCCCACCCACCTCTTTTGGCTAAATGTCATACGCATGTTGCGCAGTGATCATCTGATATTCTTTGGTGTCTTCCTAATAGACATCTTAAAATAATCACACTCTCTTCGGTATCTGTGTGCATATATCCTGGAGAGTATAGTTGATCCTATATAGACAATCAATTCACTAATCCATCCATTAAGACTAGACATTTGTATTCTACACTAGAACACAATTCATTTTATATCCCACATTTATAATTCTTCTCCTAAAGAATTTTAAAGAGAGAATTATCCAAAACTCCCATATAAACAATATAATTATAAAGTTCTCCAACATTCCTATGATTCTATATAAAAGACACTTCTAGCATGTTTCACATTTATCAGGAAGAACTTTAAATTTCATTGACGCTTTTATAAAATTCAATAAACTTTCAACTTTACCCATATTTAATGTTATATCCGATCCTAAATATAAGATAAAGTTTGTGGTGTAGTTTGTACTATAAACTTTGTCCTATATTTAGTACTAAAGGGAGTATATATTATACATATGAGAACAAAGTTAATACAATAATAAATAAAATGTAAAATTGTACATTCATATAAAAATTTTCTTCCTCTACCATATAAATAAGACGCAATATTTTCTTCTCTTTCTGCCGTACACATAGGGCAAGAGGAGTAACTATGTAGCATTATGCAACAAGTCAAAATATATTAACAACTCAATGAAATTTCTAGTAGTTAAATCAAGTGCATGTTTTCTTTTTCAAATTAATTATTATCTCCAACATGTTGAACATGTTCAGTATTCAAAATAGAGTGAAATAAAAAATAATTTTGGATATATATATTTTTTAAATTTTCGAATTAAAATAGCACAGAAACTAACTACTATTGAAATAATAAATATATAAATGTTGAATATATTCGTTTGTTGATGATAGTAATTGGTTTCCCTCGTCGATCAAATGGAGACCAAAAGTTCATAATGTCTTTCTTCGACGTGACTCTCTATCTCTCCATTTGTCCTTTTTATTGTTCCCATTCTTTTTTACCTTCCCCTTTTATTTATCTTTTTTCCCTCTAAAAGAAGTTTTTATATCTCACAGCACTTTAATCTTTTAAATATGAACTCCACACACTTTGTTTATTCTAGCTTTTGTAATTTACTAGTGGTTTCTATAATGTTTCGTGTTTACAATTATTGAGGAATATATAATTATTTGTTCTCTGAAACATACTTCAGAATATAAAAAGGGCGAGGTCATATGCAATTTTATGAAAATGTATTTTTGTGGATCATCGTCCCTAGTTATTATGAATAATTTTATATTAGCACTAATTATTAATCTAAAACATACAGGGAGTTATGACATCCAACGGTTCCCCTTAATTGTTATTTTAAATTTGTTTTTCAATACAATTTCTTAATATTTGATACAATTAAGAATTACGTACGTCATATTCAAATATTGTAAGGCGTAATTGAGATAACCTTTTCTTTTAACATGCTTTTTTCATACACAATATGTAAACCTCTAATCTTACTTAATTTGAAAAAACATTATCCCTGGTTGTCGTTAAATTTTTGGGTGAAAACTTTCTATAATTCCCTCACGTTTAACCAATCTATGTATAGCTATTATTGCCTCAAAAAAGTAAAAATAATTATTTGATTAAATGATTGAACTTCCTTTTCATCAAATGAATAGCTAAACCTACCGACCCTACATCAGAAATAATGTCATATCATCTCCACTTTATATCCCTCAATAATTATGATACTAGCCATATTTTTTTCCCCCTTAGATATTGTGTTGGCATGCTGGCTAATTAATATTTGTCTTATTTAATTAATTACATGATTTGGAAAATTCAACTTCGCTAATCAAATTTTGAACTGACCAGTCCGTTGTTTAAAAGATATAGATCCTTATATTGTTAATTTAGTGAGTTTTGTTGAGTAATGAGTTAGGATGTTCTCGTTACTCATTTTGAGACATAGGTTCAAACATGCTTTTTTACGACTATTAGTTTAGGTTGTATTCGAGTATTAATTATCTGCATGCTCAATTAAAATTAAAGTGGTTCTCTTCAAGATATTTTCCTATTGACACGGATTGAAAAAAACTGTGAATTATGATGTAAAGATAACTCATATATAATGAAATTCAAGTATTGTGATTGGGAGCATTTTTAAACGTTGTCTTTCTTTTTTTCCCCAAAGATTTTACTTATTCTCTTTCACTGTACCAACACTATTGATAGATATGAGCAATAGTAATAATAAGATCAAAAGAGAATGCTATTAAGATTATAAAAGATCAATATGATGACAAGATTACAAATAATTTTGCCAAAAATGAGTTACAAATATAGGTTTAGATGTTTGTAAACATAGTGTTAGATGCAAATTAGACATTTAGTGCTTGTTTGTAAAGAGAGAAAAAGTGTTTTTTTTACTTTTCCAAGATACATTTTCTCTCACATAATTATCTCAACAAAGTTATAAAGGCACTTCTACAAAGTTCAAATAAATAGGAAACGTTCGAGTTTTGGTCAATTTTTTTTTGGTAGTTAGTCGTTGTTAAAGATTTTCTACTCTCCGTTTTTTAATATAAGATTTATTTATCTAATTTGATTAAGTCAAGGAAGTTAGTTAAGTTAGTTAATACATCATGTAAATTCTAAAACACTATAGTTGTTATTTTTCTTAATTTCCCATCATCCTTAATTATTATTGATGGAGTATCAACCGGAGTAAATTAGAAAAATATTGATAAATATATTTTATATCTATTGCCAACATCAATTCATGTTTTATATTAAGCACAAGACATTGGTGTTGGTAGCATTAAGATTTTGTATTTAGAACAGTTTGATTAGACATATTGCAACTCATTGTTGCTTAACAAGATTTCTGGGATCTAATTGTCATTAAAAAAAATTATGTAAGTATTGTTCCTGTAAATTTAAATGATTATAATGTTTCTAGAAAAATTTAATTAAAGATGAAATCTTGGTTTGATAGGGGAATTAGTGGAATTAATTATTCCTTGATTAAGAGGTCGTTTTCAAGAGAGGGGATGATTATAGAAGTGTCTACATCGCTATTAATAAGTCACAGAGATGCCAAATAAATTGGTATAATTGGTAAAACATATTAACATCTGCCCCTTAATTTCTTTAATTGCAAATCATTACACATGGGACAATGATAGCTCCCTTGTATTGTATGGTCTTCTGTCTCATCCAACTTACCCACTTCAATTAAATTAATATTTTTTTAAATTTTCCTTTTTGCTCATACTTTAATTCTGACCACACCAGCCAATTAAAGCTTAAAGCTGCTTTAAGTGGAGAAATAATTCGGGCCCATTAATTAAATTGGATTATTGATATAAGATATATTTATCTAATTTGAATAGATTAAGGAAGTTAGTTACGTTAGTTAATTTAACATGCATTTTTTAAAGCACTCTAATCATTTTCCTTAATTGTCCTAATTCCCTCTCCTTGATTATTGTCGAGAGAGTATTAATAAGGATAAATTATGAAAAGATCGACAAATATGAAAACCATGTCTTATATTTATAACCAAAATTAACTTCTTAAATATGTCTTATATTAAAAACCGGGAGAGGATAATTTTTCATAAAAAAATATACACTCCAAAAATCTTTTTGGTAAAAAAATATTTTAATTTTTTTTTCCAAAGAAAGTAGTTTTTATTGAATTCGACACTGTTATCAAATTTTAAGAAAACTATATAACTTTTTCTTTTGTTCTTTTTAGAATTTAAAATAATTTTACAAAAATACCCCAAATCTTCTTACTACTTTATATTCTTAATATAAGACCTACTTTACAATTTAGTTTCTTCATTGAAGTGAGTTTTATATTACAAAGGAGTAATAACTTCCAATTCAAAAGAATTATAAACTTTAACATTTCTAACTTATTTATCATTTTAAATCTAAGTCTCAGTTTTTTTTTGTCATGAATAATTCACACACAAAATAAAAAGACTAATTTTCATAACAATATACAAAAACTTCCAAAAATGTTTCTATGAAATTTTAGAAAAATGAAGTTAAAAATTTTATATATATATATATATATATATATATATATATTAATTTTGGGTATGTCTTAGTTAGATCATATAACACCCCAACTTTTCTAAAGCATTTTCGAAATTATTTGATCAGAGTTCAAAATAATTTAACCAGAGTTGAGCAACGAAATGATTTTAAATACAAAGTAACTGATATTCAACCACTGTAGTGTACTGGTTTGTTGATACAAAGAGTTCGAAAGACTATACATATCTACAGGACTTTCTCCAGCTAGTCCTTCTGCCTGCTGCTTACCCTTGTTTCTGTTTCTGTTCACTCCGAAAATCCTGAAGCTACAGTAAGAGCTGAGGTTCAATACCCATTGAACCTCAGGTAACGGTTAACCTCATGCTTATGTATCAAATATGAATGACAGATATCCATGGCAAAACAGTAATAATCACATACAATACATTCATAATCAAATAATAACATAACACAGCCACTGCAATATGCATGTTATTATAGTCTGCACTATTCACCAGTGCCACGGTGTACATCCGTGTCCTCAGCGCTAGGAAAACATAACGGCATTATCAAGACTATAACCCGTATTAAATTGTATATGTATGATCAATTTTTAAAAACAGAGTTTCAGACTATCTATCACATATAAGCATACAATAAGCATTAGAGTTAGTGTTACAGTACGCGTCCGTACCTCCGTTCGGTGTGAATAGTAATTTACTATTCATGTATACGGCACTATTCATGTATACGGCACTATTCACGTATACGGCACTATTCACGTATCCCCAAACTTCCTTTGAATCTGACTCCGGAATCCTCGGATATCCTATAATATCATTTTTATCAGTGACCATTAATTTTCAGCATTTGCGGAAACTATGTTGGATATTCACTATTCATGTGAATAGTACCAGTAAAAATATTTTTACCGTGCCGGTAAATATTTTTTACTGTGCCAGTAAATAATATTTACTGTCCAAGGATAATTCTTTTCTGATGTGACAGATCAGACTAAGCTGCAGCCACAGAGCATACTCAGAAAAACTCTATCTGGCATTTCTACTATAATTACCAAAAGAAACTACCAAATATTAAGACTAGAGACCAAAGAACTTACCCTTGAAGTTCCTGCTCATTCTCTCCAGCTTCAAGAACTTTACTCTAAACTCTCTCTCTAACTCTAAGAATTCTCACTCTTCTCTTAAACTCAACTGTTGTTCTCTGAGTTTGGTGTGAAGAAAATGAAGAAATGAAGCCTCTATTTATAGTGAAAAAGCATGACACTATTCATACTTTATCAGGTCAGATTTTGGCCGTTGGATCTTGACTTTAAATATGGCTTCATCTCAACCGTCCAATCCATTTGCTTACGTCATCGATGACGTCATCAAGATGCTTACGTCATCGATGACGTCATCATGACGATGACACTTTCTTACTCTTTTGCATTTATCCTATAAAGATTCCCTGATCGGTGTTCTAATCGCGTTATATTAGAAATTCTCAAGAATCCGGAAGCACAGCCTTGAAGTTCTATTTTTCCTCTTCAGAAATATCTGGGTCAACTAAATTTTTGATCCTATTTAGGGTATTCCGTAACCTGCCGAAGATTTTAAGTCGGACACTGACGGTTACAAAAATTACTTCGGGTGACACCATCTTCTAGACAAAAATTCACCGATTCATAATATGTCCAGTTGTTTACTACTTAGTTCAAGGATTTTGAGTTATGATTTATTTCCTACAGGTTCCACTATCTGGCCTGCTTCAAAATATCGGTTTCAACCTATCTCAATAATCATTCCGCCGATTACGGAAATGACTTTGGAGATAACCCACTCTGAGATAGAAATTCACTTGTTTATAATATACCCTTACTTTAAAAACCTAATTCACGGTTTATTGGAAATAATTTTATTTCTATTATTTTCCAAAGTATAAGATATTATATTATAATAATATTATTATTGAGTGGGTCCCGCGTCAAATTTTTCAAAATTTCTCCCGTGAATGTGTCGGCAGAAGGAGAATTATTTTGACGTGGGTCCCGCATGAATAGTAAATACGTATTTTCAAAAAGTGAATACGTATTTAGGAATAGTAAATACCGTATTTTTGAATAGTAAATACCGTATTTGTGAATAGTAAATACTTTTCATATTTCTCAAAATATCGATTAAATACCGTATTTATAAAAAGTGAATACGTATTTGTGAATAGTGAATACTATTCATGTACGTATTTGTGAATAGTAAACACTATTCATGTCCAATAAAATACTGATTCTAAATTCATTTTCAAAAATAGGGTCTAATAGTCCTCCGAAAATAGGCTAATTTTCTAGTCTTTAGGTCCAAAATTCAGAATGTTACAATTCTCCCCCCGTTCAATAAATTTCGTCCTCGAAATTTGACAATATAAAATCAAAAGGTTATCTAGACCTCTAATATACTTCTTCCTTATACATGCTTATCTAGCATACATCCTACTATTCAATGCTCCATTAAACTGGGAACATTTCACAAATGCTCCATTTCATTTTCTATAATTCAACCTCTTCCTTTGTACTAGCATGCCAACTAGTGATCCAGGAAAAATTCTATTTTCTGGGTTTGTCTATCACTCCAATTCTCTTAATTCTGGTACCAAGTATCATCATAGATACTATTCTCATCATCATTTCAAATCTTCGGATTCTCTCCGGTTCATCTAATATTATTAGAAAGTCACCCTTCCCAAGATTACTATCACCTTAGCACGCTTACGCTTCAAAATCCTATTTTCAAATGTCAATTCCGACATCTTGAGTCAGTTGCACATCTAAGACAGATTTCTTAGATAAATGTGCGTATAAACGTCCAAACTTATTTTCTTGAAAACACAGCTGGCAATAAATGCCATAGCGATTTCTGTCTGCAAAGGTCTAGGAAACTGCGACCCCTAACGGTGGCTAGGGTGCACTAGGGTGCGGTGCCATAAAATTTTCCGCATAACAACAAAGTCTGCACTATTCTGAGCCAACGACAGATGAGAATCCGATGCTGCTTAACAAAATCTAGACGTTGCTAGCCCAGCTATAAATCGAGTAAAGAAAGAGTAAATGTTTCATGTTCTCTCAAACTTCACAAAATATTCATTTCCTCTCCGATCGTAATCTTCACTATAACCTTCCACATTATCCTTAAACATGGCCGGTTCAAGTAACTCTATTCCAGTCTCCGATTCATTCAACCCTTTCTTTCTTGAAGCCTTACTTCATGACTATCAGACTAACATGTTGTCTGATTTGTCAAACAATGCATCATACCCTTATTCATCTTTATTTCCCCAAAATCCCGTAAGTATGAACGTTCATCCATCTGCCTCAACGATTAACATTCCTATTCCTCCTCCAAGGATACAAGATTCTATTTTTACAACTACTAACAGAAAGGAATCTGAAGCAGGTCCATCAAGGCGACCTGTCCAAAGGTGTCGTAATGTGGCAGAACTTATGGAGTCTACGGTACCTTCTCAACCAAGGAATCCTGCTTCTACCTTGACTGAGACTACTAATCCATTTTCATGTGGTTGCTGCCATGTTCTACGAGAGATTATTCATACCAATGGACTTCAATACCATAAACTTGAAGTTCATGGGAGGATTGGTATGATATGCCACGCTGTCTTTCACCAGGACGTACAAGGAGGTTCTTTCAGTCCTCAAGTATTTGACTTTGGTAAGAAGAATTTAGATGATGTCAAACATTTTCTAGAAAATTATTGTTTGAATCAAAAATCTTTAGGGTATGTCCTGGTGTCGGATCCCATATCAGCCTACTATGAGGCTCTCTGTGTTGGTTTGGAATGGACTAAAAATCAAAATGAACTCCCTAATAGTTCATTTCCAACCAATACAGAAAATATATCCAATAAAGGAAAAGAGCTCATGGTTGTAAATAATAATCCTTCAGTCCCCATACCTAGTAATCCATACCGATCAAGAGCTGAACAAAATATTAGAGCTGCATCAATGTCAATAGATGATCTTAGAGACTTCTTCCATTTACCTCAACAAGAAGCGGCTCAACAAGTTCGTCTATGCAAAAATGTTCTAATGAAAATATGCCATAGGGGAGGAATAAAGCATTGGCCGTATGTAAAAATTCGAAGCACTATGAAGCAAATAGCTAGATTGAGAAAAACAATGTCTTCTGATGGTCCTCTCTCAAGTGCAGCCGCTCAGGAAGAAATTAATAGACTTAAACTTGAGATAGTCGAAGCTTGCGGTGGGATTGTACCAACTGTTGTTCTTGATGCTTGAATTAATATAGTCTACTCTTCTTAGCCTTCTTGCTAATGTTTGTAATCTCTTATTCTAGGATTCATAAGGATTTTCGAGTTTTCCTGCCAAACTCAGCTTTATCTTATTAAATTCAAACTTAAGCCAGTTATTCTGTATAATCAAGACTATGTCCGCATTCTGTTATGGTATTGTCATCTGTTACTCATATAAATTAGCTAGGTAAGTGTAAATCTAGCGAAAATCTCTTCATACTTTTTACAACGGCAACAAAATGAATAACCATCAAATAGGGGCTTAGTCTTTCAATTACTTTCCTAGACACCAATAAAAATATTCATCCCCTAGAAAGTAATTTGGGCCTACAGAATCCAATATTCAATAAATTTTCTTGTCTCATTTTCAAATTTTCAAACATGAAAAATTTTCCGTGGTTTCAGTACATTTCACAATCTGCACTATACCACAAAGTAATAGTGCTATAACATTTTTAAATTCAATCGCTGCCATCACAAATTCGTGAAAACATTTTTCACTGCCGGATCATTTTCAAAAACTTTTATTACCGGCACATATCTTTGAGGGAGCTAATTTATTTCACAAAATTTTACAATTGAGAGTACACACCATTATTTTAACCATTTGGTACAGTGAGCGCCTTCTCCCAATCCCCAAATCCAGTTTTAACAGTATTATCAACAATGTGGGAGAACCTCCGCCCCTTTCTCAGGAGACCCAGTGTTCACACTGGCACATAAAGTAGCAACCCTATCTAGCGGAACTCAGTCCAGTCATAGACAGTCAGGTTGTACTAAACAAAACATATGCCCTCGGCAAAGTGTTATGGATTGGGTGCGTTCACTGTTGGTGCGATTTCCATTTTCTCAAACAAAATCCCTCCAAAAACTTTTTGTTCAAAGAGAACATTTATCAAAGGCCAGCGATTTCAAACGTTTTAAAACATCTGGCAGACCCAGCAAACTGTGTACATCTACAACAGCTTCTGTCCTTCCAGTTTTGTACTGACTTTACCACAACATAGTTGAAAACTCAGTTTCAAACTCTGGGTTCTAACAAAACCGTTTGTACAAGACAACATCATAACCATCACTGTGGTCTCAAATTCTGTTGAAAAATATTTCATTTGAAAACTCGATTTCACAAATTTGAAAGTAAACTCCGAAAATTTCAAAATAGCAGGTGCATTGGTAAGTTCAAAAATTCAAATTTTTTTTTTAAAACCTTACTTAGGAATCAGACAACTAACATTAGAAGGTCATTACTAACTACATACATCCGGACCTCTGTTCTTGACTACTCAAACCATATGTATAATGTTTAGTTTGTTCTACTTAACTCATCTGGCTATTCCAAACTTTGCCCGTTATCCTCGGGTTTTACAAGCTTTTTGGGACACTTCTCGTATTTGTTGTCTAACAATATGTACTATATAGCATTGGAGTAAACCATGGTGATATACTAGATTACTTAAACCTTCACTCTGGGGAACCTATTCGATGTGAGACTCATTATAATTTACTTACCTTGAGAACCGATGCACTGGTAACTCTACTTTATGGTTCGTTGTCACGGCGGCTCCACTCTACGGTTCGTCGTCACGGTGGCTCTGCTCTACGGCTCATTACTCGGCGCTTCACTTAGTCTTCTCAGACCAGTCAGCTTTTCCGGTTAGCATCCTCTGTAGGTAAACCTCCTTGATCAGAACTCCCCGTAGGTATCCTTCTCCGATCAAACTTCCCATATAAGTAGCGTCAGTTATCGTCTCTGAATCATTATAATGAGAACTCAAATCTTATCAGGTTCCTATCCTTTAGTAGTTTCATAAACCGTTGTTTCTATGTCTGCCATCTTATCTAGGGTCATTCTATTTGTGGACTTTCACTTTTTATTTAGCTCCAAGCATAATTCTTAACTCAATTTTCCCTATCGGGTAGCCACTTACTTTAAAGGGAATTTATTAGCCACTAACATCTCTATGGTTCTTGGTCCCACCTTGAGACCATAACCTGGTGGCTACTGAGGTTTCCAGCTTTCGTATGGTTCTGTTAAGGAACTATCTCTTAGGTATTTGGAACCTAGGCAAAACTCACTCATATTTTCTCAGGGTTCTTACTCTCACAGGGGTCATAGTTCTGAGATTTCTCTTGCCTAAGCAATATTAACTTCATAATGTCTATTGATTCTTGGTACTAATATTGATATACTTACTACTGGGTACCTACAACTCTCATAGGTACTAGTATGACATAACTGTCTCCCCAGAATTACTGGGTACTTTCCCTCTTCTGTCAATTGATCACCACCGTCAAGGACTTAATCAAAAGATCTTCGTCCCCGGAGCCACGCCCCTTTGCACGCATGGTGTCTGGCCTCTACAAGGTAGGGATTTTCTTCTCAGGGTACCTTAACAAGTTATTATTTTGACAAGGATATTAAATCGATAGGTTACTATCCAAGGGAAACCTAAACAGTAGGTTACTGTCTACCGGAAAACTTAAGTCGTACCGACTTCTCTGTACCACTTCCCTTGAAACTCTGAGTGGGGATTTAACTTAGATTCCGATTCCCATATCAAAAGTCTTAAAGTTTAACAACAGAAACCATATTCTGTGCCATCTACTCTATATCAAGGCCTCCCGAGCCTAACCCTTTTCCTTAGGATGTACGTCCTTTTTGTATCACAACACCAGTCTTGTATCAGTACTTGTACTTGTTTTTTTTCGAAACACTTTTAAAACCATGGCTTAGAGCCTAACTTAGTTAGTCAAACCGATTGGCCAGGTAGGCGTCTATCATGGGAGCCTCACCGTGCTAGGGTGACTGATTGGCTGATCCACATAGACTCGGCCCTACCTTCGGCACCAATGGTTTACTGTAACTGAGTCGGGTTCATACCAGATAAAACACTTTTGAAAGCTTGGAACCTAACTCCGCTACTCAGACAATCCGACTAGGCAGGTGTATTTGTGGAAGGCTCGACGAATTCAAGGAAACTGATTGCCAACCACAAAACCCCTTTCTAGATATCAGACTGTTTGGAGTAACTTAGTTAACTCTGTGCCAGGATGTCTGCTCTGATACCAAAATATAACACCCCAACTTTTCTAAAGCATTTTCGAAATTATTTGATCAGAGTTCAAAATAATTTAACCAGAGTTGAGCAACGAAATGATTTTAAATACAAAGTAACTGATATTCAACCACTGTAGTGTACTGGTTTGTTGATACAAAGAGTTCGAAAGACTATACATATCTACAGGACTTTCTCCAGCTAGTCCTTCTGCCTGCTGCTTACCCTTGTTTCTGTTTCTGTTCACTCCGAAAATCCTGAAGCTACAGTAAGAGCTGAGGTTCAATACCCATTGAACCTCAGGTAACGGTTAACCTCATGCTTATGTATCAAATATGAATGACAGATATCCATGGCAAAACAGTAATAATCACATACAATACATTCATAATCAAATAATAACATAACACAGCCACTGCAATATGCATGTTATTATAGTCTGCACTATTCACCAGTGCCACGGTGTACATCCGTGTCCTCAGCGCTAGGAAAACATAACGGCATTATCAAGACTATAACCCGTATTAAATTGTATATGTATGATCAATTTTTAAAAACAGAGTTTCAGACTATCTATCACATATAAGCATACAATAAGCATTAGAGTTAGTGTTACAGTACGCGTCCGTACCTCCGTTCGGTGTGAATAGTAATTTACTATTCATGTATACGGCACTATTCATGTATACGGCACTATTCACGTATACGGCACTATTCACGTATCCCCAAACTTCCTTTGAATCTGACTCCGGAATCCTCGGATATCCTATAATATCATTTTTATCAGTGACCATTAATTTTCAGCATTTGCGGAAACTATGTTGGATATTCACTATTCATGTGAATAGTACCAGTAAAAATATTTTTACCGTGCCGGTAAATATTTTTTACTGTGCCAGTAAATAATATTTACTGTCCAAGGATAATTCTTTTCTGATGTGACAGATCAGACTAAGCTGCAGCCACAGAGCATACTCAGAAAAACTCTATCTGGCATTTCTACTATAATTACCAAAAGAAACTACCAAATATTAAGACTAGAGACCAAAGAACTTACCCTTGAAGTTCCTGCTCATTCTCTCCAGCTTCAAGAACTTTACTCTAAACTCTCTCTCTAACTCTAAGAATTCTCACTCTTCTCTTAAACTCAACTGTTGTTCTCTGAGTTTGGTGTGAAGAAAATGAAGAAATGAAGCCTCTATTTATAGTGAAAAAGCATGACACTATTCATACTTTATCAGGTCAGATTTTGGCCGTTGGATCTTGACTTTAAATATGGCTTCATCTCAACCGTCCAATCCATTTGCTTACGTCATCGATGACGTCATCAAGATGCTTACGTCATCGATGACGTCATCATGACGATGACACTTTCTTACTCTTTTGCATTTATCCTATAAAGATTCCCTGATCGGTGTTCTAATCGCGTTATATTAGAAATTCTCAAGAATCCGGAAGCACAGCCTTGAAGTTCTATTTTTCCTCTTCAGAAATATCTGGGTCAACTAAATTTTTGATCCTATTTAGGGTATTCCGTAACCTGCCGAAGATTTTAAGTCGGACACTGACGGTTACAAAAATTACTTCGGGTGACACCATCTTCTAGACAAAAATTCACCGATTCATAATATGTCCAGTTGTTTACTACTTAGTTCAAGGATTTTGAGTTATGATTTATTTCCTACAGGTTCCACTATCTGGCCTGCTTCAAAATATCGGTTTCAACCTATCTCAATAATCATTCCGCCGATTACGGAAATGACTTTGGAGATAACCCACTCTGAGATAGAAATTCACTTGTTTATAATATACCCTTACTTTAAAAACCTAATTCACGGTTTATTGGAAATAATTTTATTTCTATTATTTTCCAAAGTATAAGATATTATATTATAATAATATTATTATTGAGTGGGTCCCGCGTCAAATTTTTCAAAATTTCTCCCGTGAATGTGTCGGCAGAAGGAGAATTATTTTGACGTGGGTCCCGCATGAATAGTAAATACGTATTTTCAAAAAGTGAATACGTATTTAGGAATAGTAAATACCGTATTTTTGAATAGTAAATACCGTATTTGTGAATAGTAAATACTTTTCATATTTCTCAAAATATCGATTAAATACCGTATTTATAAAAAGTGAATACGTATTTGTGAATAGTGAATACTATTCATGTACGTATTTGTGAATAGTAAACACTATTCATGTCCAATAAAATACTGATTCTAAATTCATTTTCAAAAATAGGGTCTAATAGTCCTCCGAAAATAGGCTAATTTTCTAGTCTTTAGGTCCAAAATTCAGAATGTTACAGATCAAGTATTGGATCGTGATATCTATGGAAGATTGAAATATCATTTTTTTTTTGGGGGGTTCATTTATGAGTAAGCAGCTTAACATGGGATGCTCAAATTGTTGACAAGAGATTTGTGTGATGATATCTAATAATAATTGAAAAAGTGATGAGATTGTACACTTCCAGATCATCATCACCCTGTTTTGGATCTTATCATATATTTCTTTCTTCCTTTTCATCATAATATTCCTCACTGCAATTATTAATACCCACACTTACATTTCACTTTCTGACCAAATTAAATAATTATTAAATAAATAAATAAAACCATTACGTCTGCATTAACATCTCCCCTCCAGATTGTATTCATACGTTGATGTTCTATTTTTATTAGTTTAAGCAACTTTTTTTAATTGCCATAAGGTGAACTAAACTTCAAGTCTATGCACTTCAATTATTTTATTTTTCAAAATATCATACTTTTACTTCTGAAAATTTTATTATTTTCCAAATGGTCCCTGCAATTTATAACCATTTCTTAATTTGGTACTTGCAAGTGATAAAGCATATATAATACATTCCCATTTTCACTATGAGACCAACCTTTCAAGATTAGTTTGGACTTATCAATCAAGTGTGTGAGTGACAGAGTAATGAGGAGACCAAAATAGGATGTTTGTAATATATATATATATATATATATATATATATATATATATATATATATATGAGAGAGAGAAGGATGGGACAAGAAATGTGGGAAAGAGGGAGGGACAAGAGAGAAGATGAGTCAGAGAGGAAAGAGTTAAGCATGAGGTTGCAACCCCCATGTGCTCCATCTTCTCATCATAAAACATGTCTCAACATTATCAATATTTATTAGTCAACCTCTCATTATTTTTATGGTCAACATTGTCTCAAACACTATTTATTTCACTTCCATCCCAGTTCTTTGTTTTTCTAAGAAAAAATAACTGTATACAGTGCATTGAGAGAGATAGTGGGAATAAGCAGAAATGATACTTTTTTTTTTGTTATAAAAAAGTTTAAATGAGAGTAGATATCGGTACCCTGCCAAAGTCAGGGCATGCGTTCAGGCTCAGAGAACTCTTATAGAGATACTTACAGATCGCCCACCAACGAGGCCCTCACATCGACCAACGGGTATCAAACCTCTTCCTTTTTGAGGTGTAGGCTGATGCCTTAACCAACTATGTCACCCCTCATTGGCTAGAAATGAATTTTGCGATTTTGAAGTAAATATGTAAGAGGAGTTTTATCCCAACTTATAAAAAAAAGCTTCTAAAATCACAATTTGAGTGTTTCACATTATTCTCTCTTGCAAAAGTAGGGAGCTTTCAAGGAGAGAGATAAAGATATGAAGTGAGTGGATTCACTTGACATGTAGGGCCCATTTGTCATATGTATTTATTTCTTTCCTTAAAGCATTGTGCTACTGCAACAGGGAGAGATAGAGCCAAATGGCAAGATTCAATTTATATTACATCAATGTTAGTTAACATCTATGCAAGTTTAATGCTTACTTCAAACAATGACATTTTACCATATTGTATTGTATTATTAGTCAATTAACATTGATTATATTACTTGTAAAGGCATTTCTTTGGCGGTCAATAAGAACTCAAACTATTTGTTGTAATTGTTAAATCAATAATCGGGATAAAAAAAGTGTTAAATGAATAAAAATGTAGCCTTTTCATTTCCAATGTGAAAATAATACTAAAGTGAACGGACAATGAATTAATAATAATGGTAGGAAATGATGGTGAGGCCATGGATAGTAATGGGACAAAGTAATTATGTCTAGTTGGCAGTTGAGATCCTTTTGATTTAATAAAGGGCATTTTTTTAAAAAAAAAATTATAATATCAATTTCCCATTACTATTCATCTATTCTCAATATAAATGCACATTTTAAATTATTTATTTACTCTATTTTGTACTTTATATCAAGATTAACTCTTAAAAGTGAGACCAATGGCAAATGGATATGGTCATGTGACAGGAGTTGGACTTTGAAAAAACAAGATCTGGGTTGCATCAAAATTCAAAAGCGACTTTACTTTCAAAGTTCATTTTAGGCCAGGCAACAAAAATATATGAAAAATCCAAACTGTGAATTCTTTTTGCCCATTTATTGTAGGCCTGACAAAAATGTTCAGGCTTGGTTCAATCATATCCAAGTTAAGCCCAATCCAAAAAATAAAAATAAAAAAATTATTTTGCGGGCAAAATGTCCGAGGGTAAACTGATAGTAATTACTCAATATAAACATCTTTAGCCCACAATATAAACATTAATGTTAATATTCAAAATAAACTAAACATATTTTCTCATACCTTGCTTTGCATGTAATATAGGAAATAAACTATAATATGAAATCATTTGTATCATTTACAAGTTATGAAAAGTGTGACAAGCTATGAATACTGCACTCTACTGATTGCTTCCTGGTGCTTATGGTTTTTTTGGTACAGAAAATGCCAAGTGAATCACATGACATCAGAGATAGATCACTTTCCTTCAGAATGTAATAACTTGAGAAACATCTAGCAACAAAGTCAATATCAGATAGACCCTCTATGGTTAATAAGAAGGTGGGGTTAATAGATGTACATATCAGAAAGAGCATAGTAGTATTAAATCCACAAAAGTTTCTTCTTTGAAACAAGGGGCACTTCTGGTTCTGTCGTTAGTTGAAACAATTTGATCTTCTCCATATTATTATATCTCTGCTTTTCACCACAAAGGAAATTTATATCCTTGTCCTACGTCATGCTGTCATCATAGAGTTGCAACTAAAACATTATCATCAAAATTTAATACTCCTCCAGTCCTAGATATAGGACCTAATTTGAATTGCAATTACACTAAAAACTAGGTCTTACATATAAAACTGGAGGTAGTACATAACAAATCATAGAACCTATCCGGACGCTTACTTTATATTCTAGACACTTGATATATTGCTCATACGTACACACCCACACTCATACAGAGAAAGATATGGATGACTTGTTTTCGAGAGGAGGCAAAGGAGAAGGCAACTTCCAGAAGCCAAGGCTGGTAATCATGAGCCCTGTTTATTCCACATCATCGTTCCATATCTTAAGTAGAAACTGAGAGGACTTCAGTTCTATGCAGAACATGACTTCAATTCTATGCAGAACATGAACTCTGAATAATGTCAAACAAGTACATAAGCGAAAATTGTAGGTGAACACATTACAAATTAATACTTTAAGACGATATCAACATATGGGCACATTATTAGGGGCGTTTTGTAGTTGCAACTGCACAAGAGTATTAGTGTCTTCATCAACAAAAATACTTGACACACTCATGACAGTCTCTTCCTTGTTCTTTTGAGGAAGAACCAAAAAAAAGAAAAAGAAAATTTGTTTCCTTTTGTGATGCCTGGTGTAGTATACAAAATTTACAACTACTTCACTCTTAGATACAAGACTCTCTATTGTCATCAAACTATTTTAGGCAAACCTCCTAACATAAAAAAGCTTTTATGATTGCCCTGACTATGATCTTCTATGCATCAACCACCTCAACAACACGGATAAAAAGGGAACAACAAGAATCCAACAGGAAAGACCTCACAGAAGATATATGTCGGGGTGATTACTCATCTTTAGATGCAGATGACATCAAGTTTTCCACTGAGCCCACAACTCGCCCCTCAGTATTTGACATGTTATTTGTGTTGACCTGACAATTTATGGCTAGAGGTTCACAGTTGCCTTCACATGGAATCATAAAATTTTCATTTCCGCAGACATCAACCTGAGATGATAATCCTGCCTGATGATCAAAGCATTGGAAATTGGTCTGACCCTGAAGACCGGTCCCAAGGTCCGCAGGCAGCGTATTGGTGTGCCATTCTTTAAAGATTGAAGAAGAGCTGTTACACTGCTTTTTATAGGGGAAACCAACCAATTCATTGTCAATCTTCCCCTTCAGGTCAACCAGAATGCTCCTCAACCTCAAAACCTCGGCTTCAAGAAGCGCACGCCCTTGTAGTTTCCTAACTAATTGCTGATTCTGCTGACGCAATTCCTTAACTTCCTCCTCCAGGCAAGCTGTCTGTGCCTTCTTCTTTTCCCTATACTTTCGAACAGCTACTCTATTACCCGAAGGCCGTTTTCGTTTTGTGTTGGTATGCTCCTCCTTATTGTCTGTATGATCATCTTCTTCTGCTTCAGAAGCAATGACTTGGGTATGTGTGTGGTAACATGTGTGGGTATGCGCTGCATCAGGGCCAGGAGGGTTGCAAGTGTGGGTATGGGCGCATGTTCTGGTGTTCCTCAAGAATTCATTGATTTTGATCATGGAAGTTGAAGACTGAACATTGCTTGATGATTCAGGATTTGATAATAAGAAACTATCTGGAAGCTCAACATCTCCATCATCCATACTTTCTTTATTTACGACTTCAGTGGTTTATCCACAGAAGAGAATATCTGCAAAATCCAAATTTAAATTCAACCATTGCTATAATATGGCAAATGCAAACTCGCACCAACTCAGATCTTATACCTAAAAGAAGAAACTAATTATTGCCTTCAGTTGATGATATTCAAGAACAGAAAATCCTATGCATGAAACAAAAACTTAGTGTAAAAAAAATTCATTCTGTAGTCCTAATTCAAGAATATATGTAACCAAGCCACTATCTCGAAAAGTAATGTGAGACACCAAGCCCAATCTGGATATTCATAACCTAAGATTTGAGAATCAGCTTATTTAGCTATTCACAGATTACCCATATGGATTCTCTCCACCGTAATCCAGAATCGAGAAGAAAGGCCAATTTCGATATTAAAATAACAAGTGGGAGTAGAGAATCCAGGCGAAAATCGGGACGCCAAAACAGAAAAAATTATAAGAACCAGAAATTAGAGTCGGAATCAGAGAGAAGAGCCAAAAATAAAGGTACAAATGGTTGAATAAACTATAAATTTGAAGCAGAGTCATAGATTGGAATCACGGTTCCTGAGAAAATCTGCAACTTTGGGCCCAAAGAGAAGTAAAGAGGCACCTCCAGAAATCTGAATCGCTATGCCTCTGTTCCTCGCTCCTGGATTCTTCTAAGCTTGACGGTCAAAGGAGAGTAATGTGTTGATTAAGATTTTCCACGTAACTACAGTTGGGCTTAACTACAAAGCTCTATTAAAGATATAATTAAACAATACCTGGCAATCAAACTTTTCCTTTTTGCCTTCAGACTAAGTGCTGGATTCCATAATTGAATATCTAAGAACATTGGCATAACGACAAATTTATGGTTGTCGTGCTGCATTTCCCTGTTGCCTTGAATTGTGTGTGGGTACGCAATTTACACCTTAATTTGCCACGTTGTTATGCACCAATTCATTCCGCTACACTCAACCTTAATATGCACCAATTCAATTGCTCCTTTTATATCTTTAAACACTAAACAGGCGTGATACCATTGTAAGAAAAAATATATATTTTGTAGGGCTGATGTTGTAAGTATTAGAAAGTTTCTCTTGGCTTCATCCGGAGAAATGTTAAAAAAGGAAAAATGTTACTTAGTTCGTTTAAAAATAAAATATTAGCCATGAAAATTTTAAATTTTCAGGTTCTAGATGAGGCATTTGCGTTAAAAGAGACATTCACAAATCTTAAACCGGACAAAAAATATAAATGATAATGTCAAAATTTTTTGCCACTATTCAGTATACAATATAAAGTTAAAAAAAGATAAAATTATTATTTTTTGGTTGTCCATCCCATATCCAGAATTTTATCCTGACTAATTCGGATCCAACCAAAACACATGATTATATAGGAGAGTCTTCTAATAGGGTTTTTCTGTATTTATAAGATTTAAACTCAAAACCTTATTTAAGATATAAAAACTATTTACCACTTATACTAACCTGTTGATTAAAACTATATACATGGGATCAAAAGAAGCTTTATCTCTTATCCCTATAAATAAGGTCAAAAGTGGACCCCAAAAAAAAATCAAAAGAAAATATTAATTTTTTGTTATAAAAATAAAGATATAGAAGAAGTAGAAAATAGAAAACAAGAGCAAGAGAGATTCAAGAGAGAGAGAGATTCTCATTCAGTTTGTTCGGTATACATTTGTGAGGGAGTAGGGGTCTATTTATAGTGGTTGGAGAGAGGGGAAGTTTTATGTAGCTTCAACCCACTTACCACCATGAATGTAGTGGGTGACCACCCACTTTCCACCATGAAGGTAGTGGGTGATTATACACTCCCCACCATAACAGTAGTGGGGGGCCTTCATGCCCATAATGGGTCATCCACATACTATATTCATAACACTCCCCCTTGGATGTCCATTATGAATGTGCCTCATTAAAAACTTTAACTAGGAAAAACCCAGTGGGATAAAAACCTAGCCAAAGAAAAGAGTACATCATCCATTAATACACTTTCTAATGCTGCCTCATTAAAAACCTTTCCAGGAAAACCCAATGGGACAAAACCTAGATAAGGAAAAAAGAGTACAGCGTGTATTAACTCCCCCTTTTGACAACATCAGTTGAGATCTTTAAGTCTTCGAAAGCCGATTCCATTGACAAGCTTTTCAAAGGTTGCTTCTGGAAGTGATTTGGTAAATAAATCTGCTAAATTTTTACTTGAACTGATTTGCTGGATATTTATTTCACCATCCTTTAGAAGATCACGAGTGAAGAAGAATTTTGATGAAATATGCTTCGTTCTATCACCTTTGATATAACCTTCTTTAAGTTGAGTAATACATGCAGTATTATCTTCATGTAGAATTGTTGGGACCAATTTACCTGAAGATAAATGACAAGTTGTTCGTATGTGATGTATTATTGATCTCAACCATACACATTCTCGACTTGCTTCATGCATTGCTAGAATTTCTGCATTGTTAGATGATGTGGCTGATATAGTTTGTTTCATAAATCGCCATGAAATAGCTGTACCTCCACATGTAAACAAATAGCATGTTTGTGATTTACCATCGTGAGGATCAGACAAAAATCAAGCATCTGCATAACCAACCAGTTCATGCTTTGATACATTTGAGTAATATAACCCCATGTCCATAGTGCCTCTGAGGTAACGAAGAATGTGTTTTATTCCATTCCAATGCCTTCGTGTTGGTGAAGAACTATATCTTGCTAATAAATTAACAGCAAATGATATATCAAGCCATGTGTGATTGGCAAGATACATTAATGCTCCAATAGCACTGAGGTATGGTACTTCTGGACCAAGTAGTTCTTCTTTACCTTTGTCATTAATTACTCTAGGTCGAAATGGATCTTTATCCACTTGTAAAGACCTTACAATCATTGGAGTACATAATGGATGTGACTTATCCATATAAAATCGCTCCAGGACCTTTTTTGTATAAGTTTCTTGATATACAAAGATCTCATTCTTTAGGTACTCGATCTGTAGTCCAAGACAAAATTTCGTCCTACCCAAGTCTTTCATTTCAAATTCCTTCTTCAAACAATTAATTGCCTTTTGAAGCTCTTCAGGAGTTCCAATGATGTTAATATCACCAACATAAACAACAATTATAGCAGATTCGTTTCTAGATCTTTTAATAAAAATGCATGGGCATATTGGGTCATTTTTGTACCCTTCTTTCAACAAATATTCTTTAAGACAATTATACCACATGCGCCCTGATTGCTTCAAGCCATACAGAGACTTATTTAACTTAATTAAGTATTGTTCTCGAGAATTTGAATTAGATGCTTCTGGCAACTTGAGTCCTTCAGGGACTTTCATATAAATATCGTTGTCAAGTGAGCCATACAAATAGGCAGTCACAACGTCCATTAAACGCAAATCAAGTCCTTCATTTACTGCCAAGCTAATCAAATAACAAAAAGTAGTTGCATCCACTACTGATGAATACGTTTCTTCAAAATCAATGTCAGGTCTTTGTGTAAAGCCTTGGGCTACAAGACGTGCCTTATATCTTGTAATTTCACCCTTTTCATTTCTTTTTCTTACAAAGACCCATTTGTATCCAAATGGCTTTACATCTTCAGGTGTATGGACTACAGGTCCAAATACTTTCCGTTTTTCTAGTGATTTCAATTTTGCATTAATAGCATCTTTCCATAAAAGCCAATCCTTTCGTTATTGGCACTCGCTAATGGATTTTGGCTCTTGATCTTCATTATCATTCATTACATCATATGCTATATGATAAGCAAAGATGTCGTCAACGTTGACTTCATTTCGATCCCATCGGATACCATTCATAACATAGTTTATTGAGATTTCATTGTTTTCACATATTTCAGGTACCTGTGTCTCTTCTGAGACTATAACATTTTCTTCTAGAGACATCTCTACTAGAGATAGTAACTCTTCAGGAGATAGCTCTTCTAGAGCTACTAACTTTTCTCGATTACCCTTGACTTGACCATCTATATTTTTAGCTCCTTTTCTCATTTGAGGATTTTTATCTTTGGAACTGATGGGCCTGCCACGCTTCAGGCGTGCTTTAGATTCATTTATAATATATTGTCCTTCAGGGACATCAATTCGAATAGGAGCATTGGCAGCTGGGACATGTGACTTTGTCACTTTCTTTGGGTCAGTAAATGCTTCTGGCATTCAATTAGCTAAATTCTGTAAATGAATTATCTTTTGAACTTCTTGTTCACATTGCTTTGTACGAGGATCAAAATGAGTCAATGATAATTCATTCCAGCTAATCTCTTTACCCAACTGCTTATTTTCTCCCCCTAATGTTGGGAAAACCGATTCATCAAAATGACAATCGGCAAATCGTGCCGTAAATAAATTTCCTGTAGATGGTTCTAAATATTGTATAATTGAAGGAGATTCATACCCAACATATATTCCCCTTCTTCTTTGTGGACCCATTTTAGTACGTTGAGGTGGTGCTATTTGTTAGTTCTCGATGAGTTTTGATGATGATTGAACAATTGGAAAGACTTGAAAACTAAAAAAATAAGTTTTAGGATGCAAAAATTAGTTTTCCTTGCTATCAGAGGAAAACTCGAGTTTTGGGATTCAAAACTCGAGTTTTGGTCTGTGGCAAAACTGCTCAAAAGCCATCACCGCCAGTTTTCGTAATCACTGCCAGTTTTGAACTTGTGAAAAGTTCAAAACTTTTGGAATCCAAAACTCGAGTTTTGGCCTGGCAGAGAGGTTTGCAAATCTTCTAAGTTTGTCACATCTCAAAACCTCCGGTCTTCATTCATCACTGCCAGTTTTGAACTTCTCTTATTTTGGAAGAAAGTTCAAAACTCGAGTTTTGGGAACTAAAACTCGAGTTTTGAAGAGACAGAGAGCAATTGATTTTTCTCCAGTTCATCACCGCTGGTTTTGAGACCATCACCGCCAGTTTTCAACTGTACGTGTATTTTTCAAGTTTTCATAAAAAATGAAAACTCGAGTTTTGGAATCCAAAACTCGAGTTTTGCCAAGGCAGAAAGCCTTCAATCTTTTCTGATATGAAAACTGCCAGTGTTGCTTCAAGAACTCCAGTTTTGATGTTTTGAACTCAATTCTTGTTTTCACATGAATAGTTCAAAACTCGAGCAAAACTCGAGTTTTGGGCAACCCGAGAGCATCTGAATTTATAAACCTTCATAACTGCCAGTTTTGGTTTCATCACCCCTGGTTATGAAGCATGAACAGTTCAAAACTCCAGTTTTGATCTTCAAAACTCGAGTTTTGAAACACTCATCAGAAAAACGCAGTTACGCTAAAAAATTGCCAAATTTGATTCATTCTTCATTATATAAGATACCCATTGACTCTATATGTTATATGAATTATTTATAACTATAATCGAGCTGTTCTAACATGTTTATTCATAAGATTACAGATTGTTTTAAATTTGATTGAAATAAAGAGCCCTTTAGGAAACTTGCTGAAATCATGGAGAGACGTTATGCAGAATCATCTAGCCGTTATACAAGATCATTTGGCCGTTATACAACATCTCCAACGGACGAATTCCTTAAAAGAAAAACAAGGATCAAGCAAAACTTCAGAATAACTTGTCAACGGCTATATTTCAGACAGGGAGTAATCTCAGCAAGATTAATCTATAATATAACTCCAACAACAGCTATATTTTCGAAAAGGAAAAAGCCCCAACGGATCTATAACGTTCACAAGCTTCAAACCACTACAAATAGATGAAGATTTGAAGCTGGAAAATACAGAACTGACATTCTACAATCTTACTCGAAAATATTAGTGAAAGAACTGTTCTTTTACATTTGAATGAATTATTGTACTTCAGTGATCATCAATATTCACTCTTAGAAGAGAGTTTCTTTCTGTGATTCATTTTTCTGTAAGGTTCTCAAAGTAGTGGGACTTTGAGATTGGGTTATCTGATTGCAACTTGTAAGGGGGAGTGTGTTCAAGGTTGTGAAACACCCTTCGTTTGCAGAGTCTGTAATCGTTAAAGAGAGATAGTGAAAATCCCAGAAGTGACTGGGGACTGGACGTAGGTCAAGTGATTAGACCGAACCAGGATAAATTGCTTGTGTCTTGCTCTTCTTCCCTTCGTACTCTTATCAATTCTGCCTTAGCAAATTAAAACAGAGAATCCAGAAAAGAATTTCTCAAAATCCCCAATTCACCCCCCTCTTGGTGATTTAGCTCCGCTTTCACTATTGGCATATATACTGCACACCCAAAAATTTTTATATGGGAAATATTAGGTTCTTGACCAAAAACCATCTGTAAGGGGGAAACCTTTAAGTAACTAGTTGGCCTGATACGAATTAACATTGCTGCATGCAAAATGGCATGACCCCAAGCAGAAATTGGGAGATTAGATCTCATAAGTAAAGGTCTTGCAATGAGTTGCAATCGTTTAATTAATGATTCTGCTAGCCCATTTTGCGTATGAACATGAGCTACAGGATGTTCAACATCAATTCCAAGGGACATACAATATTCATTAAAAGCCTGTGAAGTAAATTCACCAGCATTATCAAGACGTATTTTCTTGATAGGATAATCAGGGTGATGTGCTCTTAATCTAATGAATTGAGCAAGTAATCTCGCGAACGCTAGGTTGCGAGAAGATAATAAGCAAACATGCGACCATTTGGTTGATGCATCAATCAAAACCATATAGTATCTAAATGGTTCGCATGATGGATGTATTGGCCCACAAATATCTCCCTGTATTCATTCTAGAAATGTGAGGGACTCACTTTCCACTTTGCTTGGTGAGGGCCGAATAATTAACTTTCCCTTGGAACATGCAGCACATAAGAAATCATGGGATTGTGGTATTTGTTTACACTTCAGGGTATGTCCAGATGAATTCTCAATTATTTGTCGCATCATGGTTGACCCTGGATGGCCTAACCGGTTATGCCAAACATTAAATTCATTAGTAAACTTCTGGTTTACATTGGCGAACTTCTGGTCTGTATTGGTAAACTTTTGGTTTACAATAGCATGCGTTTCAATTGTGCTTATAAATGTATAATACAAACCAAACGAAAAGGCAGGAAAACTTTCTAATATACATTTTCTACCAAAAACTATATTTGTGATAGCAAGACATTCCTGATTCCTTTTAGTTGTTGTTTCTATATGGTATCCATTTCTGCGGATATCTTTGAAACTCAATAAGTTTCTCTTAGATTTGGTAGAATAAAATGCATTACCAATACATAATTTTGTTCCTCCAGGTAACAAAATATTAGCTCTTCCGGAGCCTTCAATCAAATTTATATTACCAGATATAGTTTGAACATTGGCTTCTTGCATTACCAAGGAAGAAAAATATTTATCACTTTTTAGTATGGTGTGGGTTGTTGCGCTATCAACGAGACACAAATCTTGAGGATTGATAAGATTCATTCTTCATTAAAGGATACATGAAAATAAATAAAACATAATTAAAAGGAATACATATGATGGAAGAAAGCTTAAACATACTGAAACATAACAATTTCAAATGGAAAAAGATAATCTATGCTAAGAAATCTGCAACATCCAAATGAGTAAAATCAAGATCATCAAATTCAGAATTCTCAACCTTATCAATATTCAAATGAGTAAAATCAACATCTTCAAACTTGGAATTCTCAACATGATTTACTTCAATCTTTGACCCTTTGCCCTTACTTTTTAGTGATTCTTGGTAAAGTTCAACTAAGTGTCTTGGCGTACGACAGGTACGGGACCAATGACCTTTGCCACCACAACGATAGCATGCATTTTCAGTATGTTTGTTATGCCCACTAGTTTCCCTTTTGTGGTGCTTATCAGTCTTTCCCCACTTTGGGTTTCAGAAATTTGATCCACCACGATTTGGACCACGCCCATGCCCACGGTTGTAGCCACCTTTACGTCCACGTCCTCGCTTATTAAAGGATTCATTAGTTACTGCATTCGCTTCTAGGAATGGAATTGAGCCTGTTGGACGGGATTCATGATTTTTCAATAAAAGCTCATTGTTTTGTTCAGCCACAAGGAGACAAGAAATTAATTCAGCATATTTCCTGAAACCCTTTTCATGATATTGCTGCTGCAGGAGCAAATTAGATGCATGAAATGTGGAGAATGTTTTTTCTAACATATCTTCATCAGTAACATTCTCTCCACACAATTTTAACTGAGGAGTAATTCTGAACATGGCTGAGTTGTACTCGCTCACAGTTTTAAAATCTTGCAAACGCAAATGAATCCATTCATAACGAGCTTTTGGGAGGATGACCATCTTCTGGTGGTCATATCTATCTTTTAAATTGTTCCAAAGAACAAGTGGGTCTTTCACTGTCAAATATTCAATTTTCAGACCTTCATGCAAATGACGGCGTAGAAAAATCATGGATTTGGCTTTATCTTGATTAGATGCCTCATTCCCTACTTTAATTGTGTCTTCCAGACCATGGGCATTCAGATGGATTTCCGCATCCAACATCCAAGACAAATAGTTCTTCCCAGTAATATCAAGAGCCACAAATTCAAGTTTTGCAAGGTTTGACATGGTTCAGACTAATTAAAGAAATAAATGGAAATTATTAGAATATTGAATATAAAAATCACTAATGATAATAATAGGAAACTCACAAAAAATAATTCATAAAGTATTGCAACAAAATTAAAATTTTATGGCTTCAGGCCATTTATCTTCAAGATAAATAAAAGTTGAATATTATGGCTTCCGGCCATTCAATAAGAAATAAGATAAAAGTTATATGGCTTCTGGCCATATAATGTCAAAATCAGAATCAAGGAAATATGACTTCTGGTCCATACTATCATCACAATACTAATAATATAAAAGAACTCATAAAGGGATTCAAAGTAACATATAAAAGCAACAATAATTTCAAATTTTAGTCATTTATCTTCGGGATAAATATTATGGCTTCCAGCCATAAGATATAAGTTAAAATCTATATGGCTTCTGGCTATATAGTATCAAAATTTTGTGACTTCTGGCCATTTATCTTCAGGATAAATAAAAGTTAAATACTATGGCTTCCAGCCATAAAATAATAAGATGAAAGTTATATGACTTCGAATCATATAATTTCATAATAAAAAAAAATCAAAGGATATGGCTTCTGGCCATATAATATTAAAATAAGAATTAAAGAAATATGACTTCTGGTCATATAATTTCATAATAAGAAATCAAGGGATGTATGACTTCTGGCCATACTATAATAACAAAATAAATAATAGAAAAGAACTCAGATAAATAAATGTATATTGTTAAAGAAAGTAGATGAAATCATCATACCTTCGTTAGAGCTCTCGTGCTGATAACGTGTTATAAAAATAAAGATATAGAAGAAGTAGAAAATAGAAGACAAGAGCAAGAGAGATTCAAGAGAGAGAGATTCTCATTCAGTTTGTTCGGTATACATTTGTGAGGGGGTAGGGGTCTATTTATAGTGGTTGGAAAGAGGGGAAGTTTTATGTAGCTTCAACTCACTCACCACCATGAATGTAGTGGGTAACTACCCACTTTCCACCATGAAGGTAGTGGGTGACTATCCACTCCCCACCATAACAGTAGTGGGGGCCTTCATGCCCATAATGGATCATCCACATACTATATTCATAACATTTTTAACCATTAGTGCGCCGTTGTGATGTTTTGACATTTCCTAATACTTCCATAGAAAACTAACCCTTTTTTTAAAAAAATATTTTTTAAAAGAAAACAGAAGATTGGGGACGAGAAGGAATAAGGGGAAGAACTATAACGACGGCAATTTTCCCATCAGAAACTGGAAATCTAACCCGTCAAAGGTAGTTGATCTCTATGATGAGAACCTTGTCTACTACATTTCGCGCTGTTAAGCGCCCAATTGCTAACCCTCATTCACCTAAATTCTCTTCCCCATCTCCATCATCGTCATCATGTCCTGTTCCGAATTCACTTCCCGAATTGAGGCTTAAATCCAAATCATCCTCCTGGTGTGTTTATCTCATCATTGCCACTAGCCCCCCCATCAAAACCTATGTTGGTGTCACAACTAATTTCACTCGCCGGTATGTTCCATATTATGTCTTTTGATTTGATGATGTTATGGGGCTTCTTTGATAAATGCCTGTCATGCATTTAGCTAGGATTTCTCGAGGTTCAATCGGCATCGTGTTCTTTTCATAAAATTATAATTATATTAGGCTTCAGGAATTCAGCGCACTATTTAGGTGCATAGTTTTATTGTTGTGTCTACTTGATAATCAGATTGTTTCTGGGGCTTAGAATTGATATGAAGAATTTAGGCATGAAGTGCTAATGGTTTGAGCAGGCAAGGAATGCTTGTAGAAGAATACAATTCCTTTTTAATGAAAAATAGTTACTTTTATAGGAAATACGTGGCATGGTAAAAAATTATGTTTGGTTATGGAAACAGCAGCTTTACATACCAATACAACAATATGTTTCAATTTGGAACTGGGGATAGACATACTTGCAGATATCCTTATGAATATTTAAAATTTTGTGCATTTGGATGTTGTATATGCTTGCTTCTTTTGAGTAGTTGGTTCATTTTTCATTTTTATGGTTCATCCAAAAATTAAGAAACTTTTATGGTTATTTGTAGTCTTAGATTGCTCGGAGTAATTCTTACTACTTACTAGCTGGTCTACATTTAATTTTTACTGGTTCATTTTTTCTCCTAGCTAATGTCTACTAGTGCGACATTGATATTTCTAAATCTTTTGCCAAGTTTTATACTAGTTCCTATGTTCTTGGAAGCAGCCACAAAATCCAGTGTATTATTCTCGTGCTTGTTGATGTACTCAGTTACTTAATATATCATGTTGTTTTTTGATGAAAAATATGTATGAAGCTTTATGTGCTGAAGAAAATTGCTCATCTGGAACAATTATACCTAGAGATTATTAAAGACAGGATCTAGCTAGGTTCCATTGTTCACTTATGTAACAATCAGCCAATAACCACTTTAGCAAAAGGATTGAGAATGACTGAGAGCCTACACTTTGCCGATGAGATCCTGGAAGTGACATGTTTGGGCTGTTTAATAACATTGCAGGATAGCAGAGAACACAGCATTGAAGAGTTCTGGTTCTGGGCATATAATTTGCAATGCTGCCTTGTTGCCTGTGGGATTGAATACCAAGAGTGGCTAATGTCATTAGTAAGTTTGTACTGGATTATTAACATTGTATGTCAAGTGAAAATTGTTTCCTAAGTCATGCATAGAGATTGTCAAAAATGCAAAATGTAGGGAACGGAAGCAGCATCATGATACAAAATGGTACAGAGAATAAAAAGTTCATTGATACTGAAGTGAAAGGGGCTGAGAAAACAAGAGCAAAGATTTAATGTTGAGGAAGACTAGTTCAGAATCATCAAAGATGCTTTTGGTTCATAATAAGCAATTGTCATAACGTTTGGGGTTCTCTCTTTCTGCCTCCAAAATTGGAAGCTTTGAATTGTTAGAATGACTTTGGCATCTGTGATTTGGGTATGGAATTTGGTACCTACACAAGAATATAGGCGCAAAAGCTATCCTTTTACATGTTACTTCAGCTGTCAGCAAATCAATTTAGCTGATTAAAAGTGAATTACTACTTCCCCGTATGGCATTGACAGACTGCTGTTTCTTTTATTTATAGCGAATGCCTAATTCTCCTTTCCTTTCAATTTTTAGAATTTTGAAATGATGATACTATATAATGTCATGGAGTTGAAGAAATATATATTTGATGTACATATCTTAATTGGTATAGTCTGAAGCAACATAATGGTGAGATCAAAGGTGGTGCGAAAGCATCCCGTGCCGGAAGGCCATGGGTCTGTGCATGTGTTATTTGTGGTTTTACAGACAGAAGTGAAGGTATATATTTAATTTGCTTTTCCTTTTATTTGCATCTAATTACAGGTTGTTAGAGAAAAGAAAATGTTGATTTGCTTCTAACAGCAATGCTGATAGCTATAGTTGTTATTTGTTAATTCTGAACTCTGTGTTTTATAGTTCTATTGTTGAGCAGACTGAGATGAATGCTATTCATTTGCTTTTAGCCTGTTCATTCCATTTGGCTTTTGTCACTGATCAATAAGAACTTCAGTTGTCAATTTGAAAATGAAAGCAGAGAGCAAATTGGTCTATTTTACTTTCTATTCTTACGGTGTTCCGACTTTTCTTTGAAAACCTAAAGACCATATTGCCTGAAACTGAAACAATAAAGTCTCAATATAGCTTTTAGCTGTCACATGCTTAAATGTTTCGGAAAATTCCTCAGTCCTATGTATATTCATCGAGAACCAAATAATACCTGATAAAACTTCAACTCAGTCTGGTCCTTTCTGAAGTCTCTAGTCCAGCTATTTTGAGAGATTCGAACTCAAGATATTATTGTCATATTATGTTTAACCTTTGTGTGATTTGCAGTGTTCAAGACATCTATGATTTTTCTGTTGAATATTTGCTGTTTTTTCTCCATTGTAGCTTGCATCTTTGAATCAAAATGGAAAGCTTTCTCAAGAAAAGTTCACCGGAAAAGGCAAAATAAGCAGATTGATGATGCATCACTTGCATTGCTGCAGCACAGGCAGGAAGCTCTAAACAGAGTGAAAGGTTCACTTGACTGCAATCACTTACAAATCAACTGGCATCTGAATCCATTGTGATTCACCGTCCGAGATTTTTGGCGATGGAGTTAAGAAATTCTGTAATTGTAATCTGTCTAAATGCCCAAATATTCAAGTGCAGTTATACCATAAAAATTAAAACATTCTTGTAAAGTAGTCCTCCGGTCCTATTTATAGGGTAGGGAAACAGTAATTTTTTTGTCCGTAATATGAGTCACCATATTAAATCTATTACAACGTACAATTCTATCTCTAATTTATTGTTTTCTAAATTGTTGTTTTCATAGACTTCTCATTAAAACGTGTGGTATATGTGAAGTTAGAAAGTTATGGGGAAAGTTAGAAAGTTATTGAATTTTAAGATAGAGTTAGTAATGTTTTATTTTATTTTATTTTTTTTAAGTTTTGGTGAAATACATTGAGAATACCTTATAGATAAGACTAGAAAAGTAATAAGAAATACTTGATCTTGGTTAGCTTTGATTCTAAATATAAGATCTCAAATCCATTTAATTTTTTAAATTTATAATTGTTTTCCCGAAACTCTTTTTATTGATAGCATATGTTAAGGGGATTTTTCATTAAGAAAATGATTCCCTACGCAAATGGTTAAAAAGAATATTTAAAGAAATTCAAGATACATTTTTTTAATGAATAATTTATTAAATTAATTTTGAGTGATTAAAATTCTACTTTCCATCATCATTTGAATATTTAGTACTCATTTGGATGATGAACGGTGGATAATCGTAATTGTGCTTTGCATAAGTGACATTGATTAAAAATGTCGTTAGTCAATCATGATTTCTGTTTGGATATTTGTTTTCACAAGTGAATTTAACAATTGTGATTATATTTAGATTTTATTTATTAAAAAATGTTATGAATGTATAATTACAAAAAAAAAAAGGTAAGAATTTTATAAAATTATATTTAACTAAGAAAATAAATGAAACTGAAAGAAAAATTATATACGTTGAAGTATATTTCAGAGATCATATTACGAGACCAATCATTATTATGTGATTTAATTTCTAAATAGCTAATTATTTTTCAAGGATTGCACCAATTTATGCAATCAAGTTTATTTCTTCAATAAAGATTTTTACGTTTTTATGATTATATTTAATAATAAAGATAATTGATATTTAATAATTATTATTAAATATTATTTAATAAGTGACAAGAATATTTAAATATTATTTTTTATTTTATAATTGTTATTATTTAAAATAATTTTAAAAATCAAGTTCAATAATGGCCAAAACAATATTTCAAATAATATTATTCGAGCTACTGTAATTGGGAAATATTAAGTAAGATATAGGTAGAGAATATTTGGAGAGTTTTTTTTAGAAGAAATTAGAGACTAAATTGAAGAAATTGTTGTTGGAGAAGTTTCAATCAGGATTTTCCAATCGCATAAGCAATCTCTTTATCATTTATACTCCATGTACAGTTTGAGGGTAAAATAGCGATTGATCGGCATTTTTAAAAAATTACTCAAACAGGATAATCAAGATTTATAATCACTTTCTTTTTTCTTTTTTTTTTCAATCAAGCCTATCATGAACTCTCACTATTTAACCGCACAGTTATTTTTTTTCTTTTGGTCAAAGGCACTGTTATTATTCATAAAGACTTGTAACATTTTTTTACATGATTTGAGGTTAAATTCCTCGTTATTATTCATTAAGACTTGTAGCATTTTTTTTTACCTAATTTGAGGTAAAATTTCTCTAAGAGACTGACCTCAGCTCCAACCGACATTCTGGAAAAGGGGGGGGGGGGGGGGGGGGGGGGAACCCCTAAATTACATTACTATCAAAGTGAGAGGAAAATTGTGAATATGCAACAATAACGAGGCTTTTAGAAAAAAATAAAAAGAAAAAAGTTGATGTGTCAAAGCGTAAGCGCGTGACTGGCATTCTTAACAAACGCGCCCAAGGCTGCGTACTCTTCAAACGCCCTTACGTCCACCTTACATCGTATAAACTCCGGAAAGAACAGCCAAAAGCTGGTGCCCATAACGAACGCTACGGTCAACGGTCCCGACACCGCCCTCGGCAACTGCCACTTTCCGTTCACCGCCTTTTTCAGCGCAATCTCAACCATCAAACTGAATCCATGGAGGAGGAAGAACCACGTCATCCTGAACGAAGGTTCAACCCGCCCTACGTAATACATCATCAGCTCGTGCATCGCGGCCGAAACCACAAACGTCCCCATGACTGCCGGCAGTGGCGCCCACTTCGGTCCAGCTAGACGCTTGACGACATTGAGGGTAGGTTCGAATACTGTCGGTCGCAGGATACTTGTTACCATGAGGTTCCATCTCCGACCCCAGAAGTCTTGTAGCGATGATGACAGAAATGGATTGTTGAACTGCGGCTCCAGCTCCATTCCCAGAACGACTCGAGCCATGGCTGCGGTTAAGGCTAGGCTCAGCTCAAGTAGAAAATATATGTGGAAAGCGTATAGCCCCAAGATGAAATTTGGGTGTATGAAATCACTGTAGTCATAGATCTTTACCATAATGGCCACAAGTATAGCCTTAATGGAATACTGCAAAGGGGTTACATGAGATTTTCTGGCGATTGTGGAATTGGGGTATTTTTGAATCTGGGATGTTTTTGGTTCCTGGGGATTAGGGTTTTCGTTTATCCCACTTTGATCGGATCGTTTCGAGGTCAATTTTGATTGGCTCTGGGAAATTTTGGATCTGTGTCGTGGAGTCGTCTTGATGGGAAGGCAAGCGAAAATTACGAAACGTCCCAAGGAGATGGATGGTTGGTCGGAGCTGAGAGGGCCTTTGCCAAAAGCGAAGAGCAAGAGCTTGAAGTTGGCGAGCCAAGAGACGAAGAAGCCAGTGATGCCTGAGAAATGTACAGAGGACATGGTGAGAGGGAGGAAGAAGAAGAGCAAGATGATGGGAAGCACACAGATAAGTCTGATTGTGCCTTTTGGGACAATTTTGCTGATTGAATAGCAATAGCACAAAGATATGCATATTGTGAACCATACCTTGCCCAGGTTCATGATCTCATTCACAACCTCCATATTTGCTCAAACCAATACAATTTATTGATCTGTTTGATCTTAGAATGAACAATCGATCTCTTCAACTTTTTATATTGATACTAGGAGGAGCACTGAGACAGGGTATTAAAGTGGAACGTATGGAATAGGGAATTGACTTCTTTTCCCCTCACTTATCTGACTCTGAGGTAGATTGACTATGTTAATTTGAAAAACCACGTTAAAAGTTGCAGATCGATTGGCTGGTGGACTTGACCAAAATCCACCCTCCCATCCAAATAGAGAATTGGTGAAAGTCGTTCGGGCAAATGCTAAGAAAGTTCTGGTTATATATGTTGGGGAGAAAATTTAGTGGTGACAGCTTTCCAGGAAGATACTGGCCCTTCAAGAAAGGAAATAAAAAGAGTATGAACAACAGGCCAAGATCTTTTGACTGTTTACAGATTCCTCTCTAGATCATAGATCATATAGAGTTTCAATGTGGATAGATTGTTTTGATCCCCTTGATGCATGATCCAACAGATTTGTGATGAAACTACGGTGACAACTGGCAAACACAGTTTCCTTCTTTCCTTCGTTGCAGTGAAGTCTCTGGCTATTTTTGGAAAAGATTGGCATCCATGATTCAGAATATGCAAATAATAAGCGGGGGAAGAAAGAGTCTGAATGAAACTTCTTGGGGAAGCACACTTTTACTCCTTACTCACGACCCATATTACTAGATCAACTTTTTCTATAAAAAAAAAAAAAAAGATCAATTTTTATCGATCTAGATTTAATTTAATATAAATTTTATTTTATCTTATTATATGTAGAATTAAAAATAAAGATAATCTTATAATTTTGGCTTCTTATAAAAATGAATTTATCATTTAAAAATAAATTTTTTTTAAATTTATTCTATTCAGATTAAAATTTGAACAACTGAGATTTTATCACATGGATAAGAAATTAAATGTCCATAACTACAATAAGCTTGGAATGCAAACCCAACTATTTGGTAGTGTGCTTGAGTGAAAAGTGGAGGAGAATAACTGAATTCTTTCTCTCTCATTTTGTTGGTCATTGATTTTCTAAAAGGAAAAATTTCACTTAAATATAATTTGAATTTATAAAACTTTAAAAAGTATGTTAAGAAATGCAAATGATAAATAAGTCTTTGGGTAGGAATCTTTAATTGTGTTTTTTGTTAGAACCGGCATATACCCAAGAGGGGGTGAATTGAGTATAAAATAATACTTAAAAATATATATATTTATTTGCATTTTAGTGGGAGGAAATAAGTAACAATTGGTATGAAAGATAATAATCCAAAATTGTATAACTATATATATAAATTTTTCATGCTGAAAATGTAGTAGATAAAGGAAGAGAATATGCAAACTATGATTTATATTGGTTTGGTCCAATCTACAATGGCCGACTTTCAGTCCTCAGACTCTTCTAAAGATTTTCAATCCACTATTTCCCTCAAGTTTAAACTGGGTATTTGAAAACTAGTACAAAGTCACAAGTTCAATTAGGGCACTTGTAAAGCCACTACAACACTCATCGAGTTACTCCTCCTTACACATTGTAAGGATGCAACTTTGATGATAAATGATTACAATCAATCTTCTCTTTTAGAAGTAAATAATAATAATAATTGAAGCACAAACAAATAACCTCTCTCTAGTAGATATAAACACTTAGAAACAAAGAGTATGTGAGATGGAATGTTGAAGTCACAGTTTAATAATTTTTGAAGATGTATGCATAATCTCTCTCTCTCTCTCATGTTTTGAATGATCTTCTATTTATAGTTGATGAAGAGTATTTGAACGTTGAGCACATTCTTCTCGTTGAGCATCTTAGAATATGCATAATCTCTCTCTCTCCCCCCTCCCCCTGTTTTGAATGATCTTCTATTTATAGTTGATTAAGAGTATTTTACCGTTGAGCACATTCTTCTCGTTGAGCACATTCTTCTTGTTGAGCATCTTAGAATATGACCGTAAGAAGTAGTTGTTGAAGCTTTTGACACGAAATTGCTTTTTGGTTGTTGAGCTCTAATTCAAGTTTAATCACCTATAATCCTCATGTAAACTTGATTTATGATGGATAGAAATGATTAGAAGCAATATAATCAAGGTAAGAGTTTGGAAAAATATCAAAAAATCCAAGATGGTGATTAAACTCTGAGAAGAACCATCACTTGAGTGATTTCTATGGCACTGTAGCGATTTGAGCTTGAATTCAAGAATATACAATATCATTGTCAAGTTATTGGAAAGTGATGGCTCAAATTTTGCAAACATCACTCGTTTGATGTTCTATTACAGTACCAAGTGGTAACTTCCTAAGTAAATTTGAAAGGATGTGAAAGTATTATGAGTTGTTGGTAACCATACTATGTCAGTCAAGTGGGCTTTAGATCACTCGAGTGCCTCTTTTATTTTATAAAAATATTGGTTGATCACTAGCGAGTTCATAACTGAAGAGTGATAACATGATTTTTACATGAGTCACTCAGGAGAACAATTTGCACTTAGGTGACATATTATCTTCTTCCAGTTACCAAGAGATAACTCGCAAACATTTTGAATATCACTTGAGTAGCAATCTAGTAACTCGAGTGACTTATCACATTTTGCTTCTAAAAATAGCTAGTTACCATCAGGTACATTACATTGCAAAGTTTTGTGCATCACTTGAGTTCCCCTTTTGTAACTCAAGTGATCAATTATTTCTTCGCTCAAGAGTGGTGAGTTACCATTAGGTAACTTACAAGACTTTGGTCATTGCTCGAGTCCCAACCACTTCACTTGAGTATAATGATAGATTTTCTAAAAGACCAAAGAATCATCATCGGGTACCCTATAAGTAACACAACATTTTAATTCGTCACTCAAATGACGTGGTTTGGACTCGAGTGTATAAGCAGACTTTCACATATTTCTTTACTCACTAGTTGGTACCTTGATAGATAGTGATGTTAACTCTTGGGTTATGACTTGAGTGGCACATCTTTCACTCGAGTGCCATTTTCATTTTAAGAACATAGATAGTTTGACATAGAGGCCAACTTCTAGTGAGCATAACTCTTTTACTGTAACTAAAAATTTGACAAATGACTTATCTACAACAATATATTTAAGTATACTTTTCATTGCAACCGGAATTGATCCCAAATAGATTGTATTTCAAAAGTTATGATTTAATTGGTAACATCTAGTCTAAAATATGAATTATTATAAGAAAAATGTCCATAAAATAGAAGAAAAATCTAACTAGTTATTTTTTATCTTTTATAATTTATAATTATCAATGTTGTCAATCACGTTTTGTAATGTTGTCCATTGCTTTATAGAAGTTGTCAATTGTATGTAGCGGGTGACAGGTGGTAGCCAGGCGGCCGATGGAGTTTTGGCCAGTGAGGGAATTGACCTTTCTTTTTAAAAAAAAAAAAAAAAGTGAGAGGTATTTTAATAAAAATATAACATTTTAAAATCTCAAATTCCAACCTAAGGACTTATTTATCCTTTGCATTTCTTAACACACTTTTTAGGATTTTACAAAATTCAAGTGATATTTAACTAATCCCTTTCTAAAACTATCCACCCAGTATTTAGTTTTCCACCTTGTGGTTATTTTTTTTTTTTTTGGGTGATTGTTATATTCAATTTGTTCCCCTAAAATTACACAATCAAATATATCTCCTAGAATATGAAGACACTGCATGCGTTCATTAAAAATCATGGCTAACACTAAACGCATGTAAAGTCTTATGACGCATTTGGTTCAATGAAAGGATGGTAAGGAATGGAATGATGTAATGTGGATTAACCCATTTTTTTCTTCTTCCAGAATTATATGAGTTTGTTTGGTTCTCCTTCGGTTCTTAATACAAAAAATATTTAAGGAATTGATCTTGATCTTAAATATAAGACAATTTTCATATTTGTCAACAGTTTCCTAATTTATTTCTATTAATACTCCCTCAACAATAATCAATAACGAAATGGAATGAAAGAATTGGAAAATATGTCATATTAATGAACTTAATTAACTTCTTTAATTTAATAAAATTAGATAAAATATGTCTTATAAGTAAAAGTGGAGAAGTATGTTAGTAAAGATATTGAATACAATTTTTTTTTTTAAGGTTTAATAGCCATAAAAGTGAAAAGGACTAAAATTCACCTTAATAACAATTTTCCCCGTCCCTTTCCTTGGGGAACCAATTACGACCTCCATTCAAAGAATAGGTACCAAGAACTCATTTCTCTAGATGGCCCAGATGGAGTTTGGATGGTTCAGAATTTAAATTTTTTAATTGATGATTTTTAAATAAAAAAGTCATTATTTGAAAAATAATATTTAAGAAATTATCTTTATTTTAGATTTTCTACCGTTAAAATAATTTTCTTAAAAAATTTAAAAGGTAAAAACTATTAAATCTGAATTATCCAAATTGTACAAGCTTTTGGTGTCGATAGACACGGTATCTGGTTCCTCTCCTTTATTCATGTTATTAAATATAAAATCAGATAAAAAAAAAAAAAGTCATCCAATGGTTTCAGTGTGATTCGAGACACCAATTTCTTCCTGAAGAAGAAGCGAGTAGGTTACGGTGAGGAGACAAATAGTAAACAAGGACAAAAATAAAAGGTAGAAAAGCTAAGAAAGGGTTTAGTGCTGCCGAATCTCTCTCAGAAGGTGAATTCGTTTTTCAATTGTGATGGTTTTAAGTGTTTAGTTACGTAAATCAAGATAAAACTTTTTTTACATATTTATCTCATATACTTTAAATCACGATTGAAAAACTACTTTTAAAGGCTCTGATCACTATTCTAAATAAGCGTTTGTCAGTTTTATTATGTAATTCTAATCCCTATTCATGATTTCAAGGGAATCATGACATACCCATTACATTACTTTGTGCCAACTAAACAAGAGGATACGAGTTTCACAATTTTTTTTTCCATGTTATTTCATTGTTCCACAGCAGGCTAACTATTATGCAATATTTTTTTATTCATCTTTTTTGGCTCACTTTTTTTCTTAGATTATATGTCGACTATCAGTCCCCGAGCTTCACAAATTTTTTTTTTGTATAAAAATTTTAGGAAAAGGGTTAGGTTCACCCACAATCCAATACAGGGCGAAATCTCCTTTCCTCCTAGGTGATATTGATGTTGGGCAGGACGAACCGTCTATTACCCTCAGGTGTTAATTTAGGCACCTAGGAGCTAGGATGTCTCATCCAGCACATTAACCAACTTCAGGATTGAACCCTCCCCTTTTGGTAAGAATATCCAACCCTTTTACCAATTGAGTCCAAGGATGAGGGGTCCGAGCTTCACAATTCTTGCATCGTATAGATGTAATACTTCAGGTGCCCCTGGCAACATCATGGTAAGAGTTGAGAATATGGGCCAGATGGGCCGTTATTTATGGGCTTCGCCCATTAAGGATTAATAATTGGAAGCATCAGGAAAGATTATTAAAAAACAATGGGGAAATATTTATAAAAACATATATACAATAATTTACTTCTTAAAGTTTACATAATGCATGGGACATATTTTTATGAAATATAAATTATATAAAAACCTATATTATTCACAAGATATGAACAATGGGGTTTACTTTTTAAATTGTGTGTTCTGACCATGGTAGTGAAAACGTAGATTTTACCTGAAAACGGAAGGAGAATGAAAAATCGTAAAATATAAAATCGTAACGTAGTAAAATTGTAAAAACTTAAAAGCGTTTGAAAAATTAGTAAAATCATTTTAATGAAAAAAAATCGTAAAAACGTAAAATCGCAGTGATAAATCGAGTTTTTAACTACCTTGGTTATGACCAAAGAAGCATTTCAACTCCTTTTTTATTAAGAAGAAGAAGAAGAAGTTGATATCGAAAAAGATATTTCAATGGTTTTTCAATCAAATATGAAAACAAGATTCCCCAATCTCTATGGCACGGCAAATCGGAAATATGTACAAAGAAAGGAGAATGGCTGATCGTAGGCATGGTAGTTATAATCTCGATTATCACTGCAATTTTACGTTTTTAAGATTTTTTTTTCATTAAAACAATTTTACTAATTTTCCAAACGTTTTTATATTTTTATGATTTTGCTACGTTACGATTTTTCATTCTCCTTCCGTTTTCAAGTAAAATCTACGTTTTTACTACCATGATCGTAGGTTCTTACACATCCCACTTTCATTCTTATCTTCAAACAAAAATGAGTGGCTCTCAAGAATTACATCTTCCAACAAACATACCAAACTCAAAAGGGAAAAATTAAAATAAAATTATTGCAAGGGCGTTGATATTAAAATTTGGGGGGATATTCAATAGCTACAATCTTTAAAGTAATTTAAATATTTTCATAGAAAAAATAGGTAATTGGACAAAGTTCGGGTCCAATTAAGCAAAGATATTGGGTTATATATGTCTGATTTGAAATTTTGGTAGCATAAGAGAATTCCATTTTTTATTTCATAAAAAAATTATGAACTTTTTCTTATAAAGTTGAGATTTTAGACTATTAAATTAGTATGTAATTAGATATTTCAGCTAAGGTAAAGTTTTGAGAACATCGTGTTATGTGTCCGGTTTCATGATTCCAATTAGGTGAGGAAGGGATTCTTTTTCTTCGGGTTTTTGAATTTATGTAGGAAATTATTACTCCCTTCTCCGTATTTAATAGAAGATGTAGTTTGATCCTGAAGTTAGTCAAAGCGTTGGGGAAGGCATACTAACTCCTAAGTGCCTAAGTTATCGCATGAGGGAAATAGACAGCTCACCCTGCCCAACATCAGTATCAGTGGCGGACCTACTCATATTTTTGTGGGTGCAAGTGCACCCATAAATTTGAAGGAGATATTTTTTTTTTAAAAGGGACTTTGCAATAAGTTGTCTAGGTGGTGTGGTGGTAATTTCACTAGTCCCATAGCAGATCCTGTGTTCAAACTCATGCATGGACAACTTTCTTACCTATTTTTAATATCTTATCACATATGAGAAATCATAATAATTTTTGCTTGCATGTTGCTTTAGAATTTGATTGTGTAACATCTGAGTATCTGTATGCCATGGGATTAGAGTATATTGTTCTATTTAAATTGATTTCCTCGAAAATACTTTTCAATTGAACTCAATTTCTGATCCTAAATTTTACGAAGGTGTGGATTGTCTTTTATCCTCCTTTAAAAAAAAATTCCCCCGAATTCCACTATTAATTGTGCACCTATAAACATTACATTTTGGGTCCGCCACTGATCAGTATCACCTGGGAGAAATAGAGATTTCGCTCTGCCTTTGAATCGTGAGTGAACCCAACCCCTTTCCTAAAATTCCTTGTATCAAAAATAAAATAGAAGATGTAGTTTGTGTTTAATTTCTTTATTAAATTCATATATTCCAAAACAATGTGGATTATCTATCTAGTATTATACATTCATATAAAGTATAAAAAAGCCACATTAACTATCGCGAGTAAATATTGTGATTTGTAATAGATTTTATATTTAAATATTGTTCATTATAATGAGTACTTATAGTTATAGTGAGTGCATATCCACTTCTTATTATTGCTATCCAATGTTTCTTTTATTCTAATTCAGAAAAGATTTTATTTAATCGTTTTTTACACTCCCCAAATCTTAAAGAAGATCTCATCAACAACACGACAATAGATGTTTTTGGAAACATTTATTTTTGTCTAAACGTTTTGTTCGGCATGTTTTTGTTTGAACTCTGAAGGCAACATGAACAAAAATTCATTCTTACGATAATGCTTTTAGAGTTAATTTTTATATTTTAATTAAATTAAAAAATCAGGCAAAGAATATGATTCTCATCCTCATTCTTAAGCCACCTTCTAGACAGACGTTTACTTATAATTTAATAAAACTTCAAGAGTAATATTTTTTAGGAATATATGTACCTTAGGCTTAGTTGAATAAAAACTGTCCTATTATTAAGAAAAAGGTTAAAAGCTAATTTTGTTGTTAAAAATAAGGAAAATCACCAGTGTAGCAACTTTTACCAGATATTGTGCCCAGTTAAAGCACATGAAAAAAGTTTTACCAAAATAAAACAGTTAATAGCGTAGAGGGAGTGAACGACACTAATGGCGTCATTGCATGTGACGCCAACTTGACACCACTCAATGTTACTGATACCGTCCACTCCCTCTACGCCATTAACTGCCTTGTTCCAGTAAAACTTTATCTATGTGTTTTAATTGAGTACAATATTTAGTAAAAGTTACTACAATGGTGCTTTTCCCGTTAAAAATAGAGTGGTTTTACCCCATCAGTTAACTAGGGTTAAATCCACGTGGCACTTCATCTCGCCCTCATCTCATCAAATGTCGTCCCCATAATCCTTACTCTTCTCTCAGTCCCACCATTTCACCCTTCCCTCTCCAATGTGACTTTTAGGAGCCATTGGGCAAAGGCATCAAGCAAATCCAAAGACCATTGGCAATTCCGAAACAGAAAGCTTCCTGTATTCACAAAAATCCGTGACTTGTGGTCCGATAACAGATTAGGGTAACCATGAAGGACCAAGCTATACTTATCATACTTTGATAAGGGACGAATCCATCACATCCACTCTACCTTAGGATGAGACAACATCAACCGACGAATCATTGGGAATTTTGCCCAATACCCAGCAAGTTCCTTTTCCAGAAGGTTTCAGAGGTGTGCTAGTTAGGAGCAGGATTCGAGCTTTACCTTTCATGGAATTTGGGAACTCAGGATTCTGATCTAGCCAATCCCTTCGCTCCTGGTCCCGCTTGGTGAATTTAGAAAAGCCCATATTTAAATTGTTCAATTAGATTTAGATGTATTTTCTATTTTATGAAAAGGAAAAAATACTTCAGGGAAAAAAAAAAGTAAAAAAGGAAAATAGTGGGAGGATGGGGAAAAAAGTTTCATGTTCTTTGTGAGAAAGAATATATTCTTTCATAATTTCTACTTATTTAATTAAAAAGAGGACATATTAGGTTTTTGGATAGAAAGGCCTGAGGTTTAAGAAGTCTAATATTGCAACTATGTGAGAAAAAAAACACAACTTCACAAGTGAGTGTCCCTAAATTTGCATTTGTGTATTCGTTGCTAAAATTTGGTCAACAGGCTTAGAACATATGGTTTGTTATTTTCAACGGTTAGATCGTCGATTTGAGGCATGGTGTAAGAAAAAATATGTTCATGGTCAAAGACATTTTTTCTGGTATTTTAGAATGCTTTATTTTTTATTGTAAGTTTGCAGTTTTTGTCATTTGGCTGGGTGATTACACATGTTTAGTGTCATTTGGTGGGTGATCAAACGTGTTTGTGTATTTGTTTGAGATTCTCTTGTATCCTATTTTAATCATAGTAGATCATATTTTCATTAGTCTAGATAATCTGTGACTTTTACACTAAATTTTATGGGTTTTCTATGTTAATAACTTTGGTGTCTCTCGTGCTATTTAATTTCGATCATTTGTTTGTTTACTTTGTTTTCACAAGACTTTTGTAAGTGACATGGAGGTTTAACATCCGATGTGCTCGTTCCTAACATCCATTCGATCTCAACTGGCTCATCAGGATTGGAGGGATCACTGTCGAATCTGATCGATCTCTTGGAATCTGATTGGTCTTTTCAATGAGGTTTTGGTTGATGGCATCAACGTCGGGGCCTCCAAAATTAACACTAATGCCACCGTGAAGGACGAGAATGGTGATGAATCCACAGAGGAAGGTGATATTGATGTTGTTGAAGGTCTTTTGGTTCAGACAACCACATGGTAAGCTGGCGGGAGCAAGGCCTCTGCCATTGGGAACCACGGTCCTGGTGGGAAGCCTTTGGCTTGGTTGGAGTTAAGATAGTGCGTTGAAGATGCATGTTTGGTACGTCTTTGGATGCCGAAATCGGACTTATGCACTCCACACATTGAACTTATGGGATATCTTCTTCTTCTTCTTTTTTTTTTTTTTTCAATATCCTAAAATAATTTTTAAAGATCATGAGGTATTTTTTTGGTGCCGTTCAATATCCTGAAGTATCTTCTTAGTACCATTCAGTACCCTAAAAAATATTTTAGGGTACTGACTAATACTAAAAATAATTTTTTTTAAAGATCCTAATATAATTTTTTAAGATTATAAAGTATTTTTTTAATACCGTTTGGTATCATGAAGTATATTTTAAGTACCAAGCAGTGTCCTAAAAAATATTTCAGATTGACAATAAATTTAAATAACAAAAGCTTCTTATATGCTACCGCCAATATAAATCACATTTCACAATCTAACTTTTCCATAAGTCAAATTGACTATAAGTCATTTTTCCCATCAGTATCGTTCTAAGTGGCTGAGCCACCTTGGCACAAGTGAGTCAATTAATTGTCAAACGTCTAATTTTGTTAAATTGGGACAACATTGCTCCAGATCACTTGAAGCAAAATTGGTTGATAGCTCAAAAAAAAAAAAAATAAGTATGGGAAGTGAATATCCAACACATACTTAATATTAATAAAAATGATTTTTTAAAATTTATTTTCAATATAATATAAATTTTGAGATAACTTAGCAATACATATAGATAGATGTATGCTTTGAAATTTTGTTGTATTTGTCGGTGTTCTTGTTCTAGTTTATTTTCATTTAGTGTAATTGTCATGCTTTGATATAATTTTTAATACTTGTTGAAAAATTTACTACTAAAAACTCAAGTACATAGAATTTGTTTAAGGATAGTCAAGCACCTCGTAGTACGATGGCACCAGTACCGGCCTTAGGAGTTGGCCTTCCCCTTTATTCAGGGTTCGAGCCCTGCCCCCCTCCCCCAAAAAAATTTGTTTAAGGATAAAGGAGCAAGTTGTTTTTTAGTGGGCTCAACTATGTTTCAACTATAATCAATATGTCTTAAATTATATATAAAATGAAAGATATTTACACATAGTTAAAAGGGAAAATTGTAATGAAGGATCTAACATAAATAATATTTATTAATAATGACCATAAAAACGGTAATTGTTTTAAAAGATCAAAAATAAAAATATTAAAATAGAAAGACTAAATTGCCCTTGTATTATTTCCAAATCATCATCTTCATCATAGTCTTTGTCATTTCAGCTATTAAGTTTTTCAGGTGAGGGTTCTTGCTAATATGAAGCAGCTATCAAAGCAAATAAATTATTAAAGTAATATCGAAGAGTGATCCAAACGCTACGGATTTTCTTTATGCGCATATGTAGAATCAAGAACCAAAAAAAATTAAGATAAACAAAAAAGAGAATGTTACTGGGAAGAATTTTAGGAGGTGAAAAATTAGGAGTCACAAACTTAAATGCAAATCATCAACAAAAACGAAAATGTTAACACAAATTTCTTTACAAAAGCACCTCTCTGTCATACAGTTTTACAGATCATTCTAGTGAAAGTCAATCGTTTCTCAATAATGTGCTGATGGAGATGCCCTAGATTGGAACTGCGCAGTTTGTTGTTTGGTGAAGAACCAAGAACTAAATCCGATTGATATGATTCCAGGTGGGTCGATGAAGATTCAAAGAGAAACCCCAACGTTGGCTTTTGGGAGGTTCAAGGCGGGGACTGTGGAGCCGGCGCAACACCACACGTTTGGTCACAATTTGGTGGTGATGGAAGGTAGGAAAATCGTTTGGAATTTGAGTAAAAAGGAGAGATACGATTTGACTGCTGGGGATTACTTGTTGCCTCTGCCTGAGGATGTGCACAGAGTGAAAAACTACGAGGACACTGAATTTTTCATTAAGTGCGATGGCCATTGGGATATGTTCTTTGACGAGGATCTTGACATCGCTAGAAATGCCATTGACAAGGAGATCTCCGATGAGCCCTTGCTACTCTAATCAAAGTAATCAGTATCTATTTATTATTAATCATCAATTATTCTAAATCTTTTATTTTAAAAAAGATTCAATTAGAAAGACAATAAGAAATTTGACTAAAGACAATTCAGTCTTTATATTTTAATATTTTAATTTCTGATCTTTTAAAATAATTATTATTTTTTATAGTCATTCTTAATAAATATTAGTTATCTTAGGTCATTTATTATAATTTTCCCTAATTAAAAATGTGTTGGACATAACTGAAAAAAAGTTAAAAATATGTTATAGATAACTTACCAATTGAATATGAGTTGTATTCACTTAAAATCATAAATCTATTAGCAATTTTCCCTTCCTCCAAGTAGGGGTAGAAATAGGCCAAGGTCTGTGGCCTAGCCTGTTAAAAGCCTGACAGGCCAAGGCCTATTGTAAGGCCTATTTGTCTTAATAGGCCAGGCCTAGGCCTCCTAATAGGCCTGTTAAGAATAATTAATTTTTTTAAATAAAAAAGATTAATTAATATCCCTCCGCCCCTCCCTCACTCAAAACCTTCGATTCGCCCTTTAAAACTAAGAACACTAAGTCTCTAAATCAATTTCCCTCACTCAGGTTTGTTTTTGGCCTATTGGCTTGTATACTGTAGACCTGTTTCCAGCCTATTTTTGACATGTTTACATTTGGCCTATTAATACATTTGGCTTGTTTTCTTCGGCTTGTAAAAATTACAGGCCTCTTAACAGGCCACAGGCTAGGCTAGGCCTTTAATAGGCCAGGCTCAGGCCAAAATATTAGCCTATAATAGATCACAGGTCAGGCTTAGACCATTTTCTTGCATAACAGGTCTGCCTGTTTCCACCCCTACCTCCAAGGCAAGTTTCCAAATGTAAAAGAGGAGGAAAAAGCAAAAGAAAAGGAGGTAGACAAGAAGAACAAAAGAAATAAAATTGAGGTAACTTTGACCCAAATTAGCAAGACATTTATCCACACATTACGCCATACAATACAACGCTTCTATCCTTTTTTCCTTAAAAAAAAAAGTTTATGTATATCGTCTTCGGTCTTCATCCTCGTGATTTCTTCGTGGACGTGGGCTCAGACTCTCTCTCTCTCCCACTCCCGCCTCTTCTTCATCAGACACACTCCGCCATAAATGCCCTTCACCTTCCCCTCGTCTCCAACTTCATCTGATTCACGTCCTTCTCACCTTCTCTCCTCTTTCACTTCGCTCTCCTCAAACCCCAAACCAGTAATCTTTGATGGGTTACTTCTCTTGCAGAGCTGAATCTGCCGTTTCTACCTCCAATTCTGTATCCCCATCTTCCTCCTCTAAACCCTCCTCTGCTCAGAAACCTGACAAACCCATCAAGATCCAACACTTCGACTACAATGACCTCGAAGCCGCCACTAATGGCTTCTCTGATAGAAAACTCCTAGGCAAAGGCAGCCATGGCTATGTCTACAAAGCCGTTGTTCGAGGACGTCCCGTCGCCGTCAAGAGGCCATCGAGAGCTCACGGTGCTGTTCTTCGACGACCCAGTTTGCTGTCTTCTTCGTCGGCGCCGGAGATTACCAACGAGGTGGACAATGAGATCGACATCTTGTCGAAAATTCAGAGCCCGAGATTGGTCAATTTGGTGGGTTTCACAAACGATTCGAAAGATAGACTTCTGGTTGTGGAGTTCATGAGCAATGGAACCCTCTACGATGTTCTTCATTCTTCTGCACGACCACCCAATTGGGGTCGGAGAATCCGATTGGCTCTGCAAACTGCAAAGGCCATCGATACCCTTCATTCCTCGACCCCACCTGTAATTCACCGAGACATCAAATCTGCGAATGTTTTAATAGATCGAAACTTCAATGCTCGATTGGGAGATTTTGGGTTAGCCCTGCGAGGCCATGAAGATGATTATAGACTCAGGTCTACTCCTCCAGCAGGTACTATGGGGTATCTTGATCCTTGTTATGTGACTCCAGATAACTTGAGTACAAAAACAGATGTGTTTAGTTTTGGGATTTTGCTGTTAGAGATAATTAGTGGTAGAAAAGCGATTGATATTTCATATTCACCACCTTCCATTGTGGATTGGGCCATTCCTCTCATTAAGAAAGGAAAGTTATTGGCTGTTTATGATCCCAGGATATCACCTCCTAAGGATCCAGTTGTTAGGAAGCAATTGGCTGTGATTGCTGCAAAATGTGTAAGGTCTTGCAGGGAAAGAAGGCCTTCAATGAAGGAGATAGTTGCTTGGCTTACCGGGTTATGTAAACTGGTGCCTCTTCATTCTTGGAATGGTTTTAACAATCCCTGTATGATGATTGAGACTGTGGGACGCCCAATTGAAGCTAGAAATGCCCATATGAGTCCAAGACCAGAGGAAGGTTTTGAAGGTGGAAATTTTGAAACTTTAGATGCTAGATTGTCTAAATCTGCAAATAGATATTCAAGGAGAGTGTACTCCGATCTGGGGTTCAGAAGCAACTTGATGGAACTTATGACTAACCCTGAGGAACCAGATAAATCTGGTTACAGAGTTTCCAGTTCAAGGTTTGGTAGTGGGAGATATTTCACAAGAAGCTTAAATCTCTACAGGGCATGTGGTACAGATAAAGATGCTTTTGGTTTGAGTGAAGGCCAAATTGTTGGGGATGGGAGCTCAAATTTGTGTCCAAAACAAGAAGGTAATTCTGGATCAGATTTGAATTCTCAGGAAGCTGAAGCTAATTCCTAGTTAATCGCAGAAAGATCTTGTTGTTCTTTTTTTTTTTTTTTTTTTGTGTTGTGTTTCTTAGAGTTGTTAGCTTTCCTTGCCTGCACATAACAGCTATATGCAGATTTGTTGGAAGATGGTAGCGTATTGTTTTGTGGGTCTCAGAAATGACCTCTTCATTGTTCATTTGGTATGTTTTGGGATTTGATGGGCACATTGCTGATGTCCCCTTAAGCTATTCTAAACTTTGTTAGGTGTTTTTGTTTCTTTTTTTGTTTAGAATCCTAAAAAAAAAGGAACAAAAGGAAGTGTTTGATTCCAGAACAAGTGTTGCAGAACTGTAAAAATTCATATTTCTACTTGTTTATGGAATCACTTGTTTGTAGCCCAAAATTCAAAGAAAATTTCAATAAAAGGATTTGTGTGCTCTTTGCCTTTTCTGTTTTCTCAAGTTCAAGAATTTCTTTTTTCTATTTTTGATTATCAATTCATGGCTCTATCTTCTGCCATCCATGGTTATGAGTTATGACAAACTTTTAGGCCTTTTTTTGGTACCCATACCGCAATATAAATATATAATCCAGAAATAATATTTTTTTAAAAAATCAAAGAAATGACTTTTGTAAAAAAAAATAACAACAAAAAAGAATTTTTTTTCATCATAGAAAACAGATTACGTCCGCCTAGGTCACATAAAACTCAAGCTTCTCACCTTAGCCTAAGCTTCATTAAATACAATGTTAATGGTTTGAACTTTGAATTCATCCCATAGTAGTCATTTTAAAAACTCAACTCCAAAGAATATTCTTGTTCCAGAATGTATTAAACTTTGATTGGACTAAAAATGGTTTTTTAATTACACGCAAGTCAATTGTCAACAACATTACGTGCCCATAATTTTATCAACCAATTAAAAAATAAAAACCTGAACTAGTCGTTAATCATTAACATAAGATTACTTATTAGTATGAAACAAGAAGCCTACAACATAATCCACACAATATGTCAAACCCCATTACATATTTAGTGGGTTAATTAATAATCAATCTGGTTATGACAAGTAATAGTTTTATTTCAAAACCAGCCAGTGGTTTCTAACAAGAAAAAAGCAAATATTTTTTTTAGGGAGTGAGGTTTTGAATAATGGGGCAATTTGGCCAAATGACAATGATTTATAATAAGCCAAAAGAGAAAATGACAAGAGATTAAAAGCTCCATTTTCATATTAATGGACCCTATTGGGGTAGCTAGCAAAGTTTGGAATCGTCATGTTGTGTGGGTAAGAGCTAAGAATAATATTTTTGCAGTATCAGAGAGGAAGAAACAGACACAAAGCTGCAGAGAATGAATATTATTATAATGTTGAAGTTTGCTTTGATGCACTAAGAAGGAACACTACATGCTTTGGTGTTTTGTGTCTGTTTCTTTGTTCTCACTTCACGTGCCAATTGCCTGACCACATTATAATTTGCAGAGTTTCTTATCAGAATTCAGAACGCTGGAAAGTTATCTATCAGAGATTATATATCAGCTTTTTTCTTTTCATAATAATACATTTATTTTAAAACAAAAAGTTATCTCCAAACTTCTTGATCAATCAAAATCAATATAATGAGAAACTTCATGTTGATTCTTTTTAGTTAATAAATTTGAATATTTTAATATAACATGACATGAGATAATAATTTGGTTGTGATATGAAATCAATATATAATATTATTTATTTTTTCAAAAATATCATAGTTTTGGTTGTGATACAATTAATTATAAAACATAAAATTATATTTTCTTGCATAATTATTTAAAGCATTTATACTTATTTGGTGATAAATGAATTTTAAAAGGGTATAATGTTCTGTATTGAGTGAATATTTATTATACAATAATAAACATGTTAAAATATACAAATAATTTTTAATTATTTCTTATTAAATTAAATTTCAAATGAAATTAGCATAAATGATGCAAGTTTTGAAATTGGAAACTTGAGGCCGAGGTAGTTGAAGACAAAGCAAATTAAGTCACGTTAGTTAATAGTGATTAAGTTAATTAATTAATATGAAAAGTTGGTCATTTGGCCTATGCTGTGTAATCGTGTATTAGCTGCTTAATTAACAGCCTCTTATTAAATGTTAATATGATATAAAGTGTTCTGCCAAAAAAAAAAAAAAAGACATAAATTAAGTGAGGTTGGTAGCCAATATTTACTTAATTAGTTCTCATATTAGACAACCATGTCTTTACAATATCAATGTGTGTGTATAAAAAAAATATTATTTCTTGTTTTTTCTTATAACTTTTATTTTGTTAGTTTTATATTCATCATTGCAAGGCTCAAACCAACCTTTTCATAATGAATCTTAACAGTTACTCAAAATATTACTTCTATTATTTCCATAATAGCAACTTGATTATCTAATATGCGGAAAATCATGTTTAAGAAATATGGAAACATTAATTAATATTAATTAAACACTGATTGCTATACATTTCTTCACAACTCAGGAGTGTTTTTTTAAATTAAATAATAATAAATTAGGAATACTATTGTGCAATAATTTTCTTCATAAAAATGTCACTTGTTAAACAAGAATTTTACTTGAAAATAAGGGAGGAAAAAATCACATATTCAAGAGTATTAAAGAAGCAACCTTGTTCCAAAATCAATATTCAGTTTTTAAAAAGGGCAGCTATTTCTTTAGTGAGCATAATGATAATTAAAAAAAACACACACACACACACAATCCTCTTTCTTTAAAATATAGGACCCTTCTAGTTGCAAAAGCTGGTGAAAAAGGTGACAAAATGCCTTTTCAAGCAAACTTTAATACTTTATTGTGCATTTATTTATTTTTCTTTTAATATTTTCTCACATCACCAATAGGGATAGTTTTTGCAAAAAAAAAAAAAAATATCTACAATTAGAAGGGTAGTGCAAAAGTCTTCAATATTCCTATCCAACACTTTATTAATAAGTTTTCAATCTAAACCAAATGAAACCTACCAAGAAAATAATTACGTTGGAAGAAAAAGAGAAAATATAACACATATATTCCATCCAGTTTTAATTATAGAAACATTTTTATAGTATAAATTGTACTATAAAAGTGTTCTTATAATTATGATCGAATGTAATATTTCTTTTTGGGTTGCTAAATAAAAGCAATTATCAAAGAGAATGAACAAACATTAATTTGTATTATATTATGACTTAATTTTTTGAATAACATTTGAAATAAAAATAATGATAATGTAAATGCATTTTTAGTTTTTATTCTTATTATATTTTCATATAAAAATAACATATCGTTTATTTCCTTAGATCTTAGAAGTGGCATTGAATTGGTAAGGTAGAGCTAGACCTACCTATTGGTGAAATGTTCATTCACATGATTTCTCATCTTTTATGGACCATTTTCCCATTATGGTGCTATATTTTATGGCGCAACATCCACCTAATTATCTTTTTGTATGGTATGAAAATTGAGATATATAGTACATTTTATTATCGTGAATATAACATATAAATTCTATCGATAATCACATTGGCTGATAGGGTTTGAATGATAGAAAGATGGGTATGATCTTGATAAAACTTTCAATGAATTATCTCACTTGCAAAAAAAAAAAAAAAGATATGTAGTTGATGAAGATATTTATTTCAAACAAAAAATCAACTGAAACAACTATGCTAATAGTGGTTTGATTATAATTGGGTTTGGATTCTCTCATTATCTCTTCTCTCTCTTTTTTCTCCGTATCTGATCTCCACCTTCAGATTTTAAAAAATAGATGGTCCAAATTTAATATTTTATAAAATTAGTATTTTGGACATGAATAAACAAACTTAAATTATTAAATCATGATCTCCATCATTTATACCTGTAATACAAAAAAAAATTTATAAAACATTACTATAATTATTTTAGAAAATATTAAATTTAAATCATCCATTTTTTCATCCAAAAATGAAAATGAGATTCTGAAAAGAAAATGAAAAAAAAAATTTGAAGAAATCTACTCTCTTACAATTGGCAACTTGTTCTATAAATTTTATTATTACAACATTTAAATTTTACCAAACAGAATAGGATAAGCAAATATAATACTCCCTCCAGTCCTAATTATAAGAGTTAATTAATTTTTTTGAAGAGATTAAGTTAGCTAACTAAATTACTTTATAGTATTTTTATTTTTTTCTTCAAATTTATTAGTTTGAATAATAAACTAATATATAATTTAAGAATATTTAACATATAAGATGATTAAATAACTTATTTAGATTCCTTAATCTCTCCAAGAAAAGTCAACTAACACTTATAATTAGTAATAAAATATATAATATACCCTTGAGAATATTAAACTAATCAATGAATATTAAAAGTAAACGACCTGACTTGACATGACATGACATGAAAACCCAATGAATGCGCCTAATTAAAAATGCTCCTTTTGTTATTAATTAATTGACCCGAGCGGAAAACAACTTCCAATCCCGACACGCTTTTAGCATTTAATAATTTGAGAATTAATTAATAAATAAACCTAAATCTAATGAAAAACCCAACAACTATCTTTTTGATTCAATTTGACGACTGGGTTTGGTTCAATATAAGCTTTATATCAACTAGTCCGATTGTAGGAAACAAGTTCAATATGACGACAGGGAAAGAAAGAAGAACAAGATAATAATTTTGAGGTCTTGTACAAAGAAATGTATTATTTGAACGGAGTAGGCCAAAGAAAAAAAGGGTGCCATAAATGACTGAATTATTTTTACTTGGAAAAATAGAAAAGTCATTCTCTTAAGTGTGAAAGCCAGATAAAAACGTATGCTACGAATAATTCATGAGCTTCGCAAATTGTTTTGTATTGAGAACGACAAGTAAATCTTATAAATAGTTTTTAAAAGAATGTCACACAATAAAACATGTCCACGATGAACTCAACAATCATATTAATTAATTGGTAAATTATAGGGAGAATGACACTTAAATACTATATGAAAATCCAAAACCCGTAATTGTATGTTAACATTTGTAAAGAATATAAAGGTGACAGAAATTAAATTAAGATTTTAAAATATTGATGAATTTATCATTATATATATATCATCTCTTCCTCTGTCTCTCTCCTCTCCTCCTCTTCCCGCCACCATGACAAACAGCCTCTGATTGCTCAAGTCTTTAACACAGGCAGACACACACACATTCTTTTTCTAATTTGTTCATCTGGCTTAATAGTGTGCGAAAAAGTGAGTTTTTTAAAGAATACTTGTTGATAAGTCTCGGAAATCTCCTTCTTTGTTTTCATAACTTTTTTTTTTTAAAAAAAAATGGGTGTTTGATTTAGAGTAAGAGATTTTGGTTGACAAGCTCGTAACTTGATTATGGATCTAATAAAAACACTCAAACATCCCAACTAATTATAACTGAAGAAGAAGAATGTGAATAGTAAATAATGAGTTTGTTAAGTTTTAACATGAGATTTACAAGTTTAGTAATAGTTTTGACAAGTCTCATAATAGGATTCACAAAAATATTTTTTGATGATTTTCACCTGAGCGAACATTGTAAGAATTTGAATTATATAGAGTTAAAATAACCATTTATTCAAAACCAACACTTGTTATTGTTACGGATCTGTAAAGGCTCATACTTAATGTATGGCTCAATTGGAAATATATCGCATATCAGGATCTGCCTATAATAAAAGGGGATCCTATCTTATCTACAATCCAGGTATATCTAAACGTATATCTGGTAGTTAGGATATCGGGGCCTTGAATCACACGGCCCAAGCAACTCAACCTAAGGTAAACTCTATAAATACAGAGGTCAAGCCTCAAGGTACACAAATTCTAACTCTAAACTATTTACATACAGTCACACAGAGCACACATCTTATCCCTTTGGCTAAATCCCTGAGTGTGTCTTGAACTACGTAGACTTTGATCCCTTACGTAGACTCTTGGCATTGCTCCTAGGTCAAGTCAAAAAAATCCTGCTCTTATTAGACAAAACAATTACATACAAAGTGAGTACATATCCAGCTGTTGGAGCTAATCTTCATGTTGGAAAAGAATCTTGTTTTGGAGGGGTCAATTCGTAGTCAGTAGAAAATTAAAGTTAGAAAAGGATGAGGATGAGAGTTGATTGGATTGGAGGAAACCAACAGTGAGGTTTGGTAGAGACAAGCACCGCACCGATAAAACAATAAGAAAGAAGACGAAGTCCAAAGTGGGATGTCGTTTTTTTCCAATTGAAAAGAAGAAAAAAGTGTCAGTTACTGTGTAGCAGTACGTGAGAAATTCTATATTCCCTTCCATGCATTACGCCTTTTCATCCGCCATCTCACAAACTTCCTTTTCCCACCTTTTCATTCCTCTCTCTCTCTCTCTCTCTCACTACTCCTTTCAAAATCTCAAGCCTCATCTGCTCTACGTATCTATGACCTTTGTATGAACTAACGAATTTTAACGTTGGTTAGGAAAAATGACAGAGAGACTTCGAAAGTAATTGATTGAGGTGGTAGTGACCTTACCATATATATAATGAAGAGAACATAAATTCAAATATAAAAAACGTATCTATTAGAGAGGTGAAAACTCTTTAATGCACTTTAAACTTTAAAGGGCCAATCTCAAACATACTAAATAATCATTTTGTTAAATTCTTGAACAAGATTTTTTAGTTAACAATTATCAGAGCATAACGATGTCATACATATGATTCATGTAATCAACTCTATGTAGTCGATTCTACCTAATGAATAAGATTGGTTTTTGTAAAACATTTGAGCCTAACAATTTTTAAATTTTAATTACTTCCAACATTAGGTAGAAGATAGTTGTCATTTAAAAGCCAGTCATCGTAAGTGTTACTCCATGATTGGGTCCTTAAATTTCTTTATGGGTTCATACGACATGTATTGTGTAAAAAAAGTGATAACTTTAGTCCATTCTATTTATTATTAACATGCAGAAAATCTTAAATATCTCCGGACAAAGATTCATCAGACCATCTGTCTAATTTTTATTTACAATTTTCTTTTCATAGATTTTTAATTAACTTTTTTAAAATTCATTGGGGAAAAAAACTTTATCTTAAATTCACGAGTGATCTTTCATTGATTATTTTTACATTTGACGATAGAAGTAATTTTGTCACGTCATTTATTTATTTTTTAAAATTGCAAATAAAGATCATGATGATGACATTTCGATTATTACAAGTTTTGCCATTGTCATCAATGTCTTCACAAGTTCTGCAATTGTGATTTTTACCTAAATTCTAGTAATTTGTATTTTAATTAATTATTTGATCTTATAGGTCTTGTAAAATTTGTCCGATTAATAACAACAAAACATAGGGTGAAAAACTCGAGACAGATATGCATTCACAATGGAAGATCTTTGAAAGTAGATTCAAGTCATAATTTGAAGAGAAAGATGCCATTTTGAGGTACAGACACAAAGGAAGTGGCTCTCCAGAGAATTAGTGCCTTTTTTACCTTATTTTCTTGGCTTTGCCAATAAAAAGAAAAAGAAAATCATTCTATTCCATAATTGCCCCCCCCCCCCAAAAAAAAAAAAAATTATTCCTGCTATTAATCAAGGTAAAAAATAATATTGTTTCATAATAGTGTAAAGATCTTCAATTATTAGTAATGCCTTTACAAAGTTTACAATTGTCATTTTTCGTAGACTCTAAAACACTTTTTTTTCGGCCGACAAAGTTTGGAGAATGATGCACATGGGCGCGAGCACCCACTCCGAAATTAGAATCCAATGGATATAAATCGTTTACAGATTTTGCCAGTTTTTCTTCCATTTAGAACTGGAAGTCAAATTTGTTATTAAAAAAAAAAAAGGAACTGAAAGTCCTAAATTTAATCCTCTAAAATTAAACTACCTCTACTGGAAAAGAAAAACAGAGTAGAAACATATATAATAAAATACGGAACTCACTCTCTTTCTCCTCATTTTTCTATGTATCAAATAATTCCCACGTTTATAACTTTTTTTTTAAAAAAATTACTCCCTCCAGTCCTAATTATATGATCTAGTTAACTTTTTTTGGAGAGATTAAGGATGGTAATTAAATTACTTTAGAATATTTTTATTTTTATTTTTTTTCCAAATTAATTGGTTTAATTAATAAACTAATATATAATCCAAGACTACACAACATACAAAATGATTAAGTAACTAATTTAGCTTTCTTAATCTCTTCAAAAAAAAAAAAAGTCAATTAAGCCTTATAATTAAGAATAAAATCCAAGTCTTGGTAAAACAAATTTATTTGATATGGCTCGGTAAGTTGAACCAATACAAAATTGTCAACGCTGGCGTCAAACCCAAAACAGAGCATGACATACGGGTAGACTTTCCAGTGCCACTGCTGTATCCGTATTTTCAGTTAACAAAAGGCTTATGATACCACAAGCAAATTTTCCTTCTAACATCTGTTAAGACTGTTAACCCAACGAGCTTTACCATCAATCTAGGCTTTTTGGACACCATAAACTGGCAAACAGATTTTCATTCCAGCCTCTAAACATTCCACAACCATGAAAAGCTCAAGAGAAAAAGAGAACGTAGAAACAGGAGTTACATTATTCAATCCTTTGAGGGTCAATCAATAATGATTATATGACTATGGCAGTACAAATTTAAAAAGAAAAACCATTAATCTATAAGTGTGACATTGACATCATCATTGCACAACTTTCAGCAACCCAACAGGGGTGTGAGGGGGAAAAAACCATCTAAGAATTTCTGAAAGGGGCCAAACCAAAAAAAGACTCTCCTCCATGTTACACACAAACTTTTCTGATCATGTACCAAAAGCTACCTCTACTATCTGCTTTTAACAATAAAATAGATGTGAAAGCAGCAGGCATTGCAAGAAATTGTGGAAGAGCAAAGAACGAAAACCCTGCATCTGCAAAATCTAGAGGTGGTCTCGATTCTTGTGTTCATTGATGAAATGGTTAGCACTGTAAGAAGCTGAGCCCATAAATTTTTCCAGAATCAGAGAAGACCTGCATCTGCTTAACTTACTCTCACACTCTGCCTTGTTTTGATCATTCGCTTGAGTGAGCCTAACCAGGATTGGCATTCATCCCACTCTGTGGTAGTAAGAAGCACCTGCAACATAAAACAATGACAGTCAGAATGTACATATGATTGGTGTCATTAACAAATTTGTGTCAGTACATCAATTGCTTAACCTGAATTTGCAAGGCAGTGCCAAAATCACCATTGTCTAATGCCTGACAGAGCTGAAGCAGCTTATCAGAAGCATTCTTAGAGATGTCCCCGCCGTTCAATTTGGCAAACAACCCACCAAGTTTCTTGGAGTTGTCTTCTATCTCCCGCTTCTTAGCTGGATTTGCACGTGAACCTCCCAGTGCTTCTGAAGTCTCATTAAAAAGCCTCGTCAATGTGGTGACAATAGGCTTCTGGTGCACTGGCAGAGATAGCCAAAGCAAGCAAAAGTTAAATGGGAATGTCACAAAGTTACCATAGGAAAAAAATCCACTTCATCAGAAAAACAAATACAACTCTGACCAACTAACCAGGAACATTTGAAGTATTTGCTGTCTGCACTGTAGGGGGTGGAACTGCTGGTGGTGTAGTTGGTTGTACAGATGCTGGTTGAGGATTCCTGATAGGCTGCATTGATCCCATAACGGGTCTTTGGACAACACCAGAATTGGGAACTGGCATGAATCCCATTGGATTAGGGGTTGGTGCCGCAACATGCGGTAATTTCTGGCCATGAACAGGGCTTGTAGGCTGGTAAGGTGGATTGCTAGGTGTCTGAAACACAAAAAGCCCAAGTTTAAATCCTCTAGTAGCCAAACACAATAATTTGAAGATATTGAAAGACATGAAAATTTGAAAGAAATAAACTGACAGAATACAACTGAGAACCCAGAGTGGGCTGCTGATATTGCGCTGCATTTTTTAGTGTCGGAGGAGTATGAGGATCAAAAGATCTCAAAGGAGGCTGTGTGACAGCAGCAGGAGAGAAGTTTGGCTACAAGAAAGAAGACAATTTGGAATGAAAAGCAATAGAAAAAATATTATTAAAAGAAAAAACAAATAACTCTAACTATCACAAGATTCCAAGTCCGGAGTGTAATTATGCACAGGCAGTCTCCTTTACTTGTATAAAAACAATGCTGCTGAATATACCATTTTTTGGGCAGTTCAGTTCCATTTGACCAAGAAATAGCTTATGAGGAGAATCAGAATGTACTTCTGATCAAATGTGATATATTCGAACTCTGTAAAGCAACATTCACAAACTACAAATAGTTCTCTTTTGGCATTTCAAAACTAATCTGGCTAAAGATTAGGTGTTTCAGGAAAAAAGTACACATTTGAAGAAAAAGTGCCCCCCAGTCCAAAATCTAGCAGTATCGATTATGAATTGTATATTAATATATTTTCACACAAATTCCATTGAGGTGTATAATTTTCATTTCTCACAAACTACAAGTGATTGTTTATTACTTGTACTTTATCATCACAAAAACTGGAGATTTGATAAACAAATCTAAAGTTATCCAGTGGGCTACAGCCGTTCCTTCTAACTATATATAACATCCTATACCTGAGGAACCTGAAGGGGTTGTGATGGAACAAATAAATTAGGCTGTTGTGGTTGCTGATATGGAGCAGGTACATTAGGTTGTTGAGGTTGCTGATATGGAGCGGGAACTGCATACCCTCTTCCATATGAAGAATCATAATGTTGTTGATAGTTTTCATTATATGCAGTTCCAGGAACACCTTGCTGCACTTGCATGGATGCTGACTCCTAATAAACAAGCCATAATTTTTTTTATTTTTTTTTAAAATATCAATTGCAGCAAGATAGTGTTTTCCCCAGAGAAAATGTTGAAGGATCAAGATACATACCTGATAATTTCCACCATATGCAGAATTATCAGCACCGTAAAAAGATCTGCTCTGTGATTGAGAATTGTCAAAGGCTGTAGTCTTTAAGTCTAGCTCTGCAGCCGAATTTGAGTGATATACAGGAAAAAAATAGAGGCCTTTAATTTCTTTTTTCCAAATATTGAAAAAAACATGGTAAAATTACAGGCTCGAAAGCATAGCACAATTACATTAAGATCACAAGTATTTTAAATTGCATGAAAACAGAGCTTTAGAATCCAGAATACTAAGATTAAAATAACTATTCTTACTCCACCAATAAAAACTTTTCCAAGTGATCTGCAATTCGACAAGGTAAATAGCATATATGATTCTTATTGACTGTCTTATGAGGAGGTTGGGCTTGTATGATTGGGAGTGGAAAACTAACCAACTAAACATCATGTAAGATATCTCAAACCGGAAATCATGCCGCATAAGGACACCTTCACACAACACCAACTCAAAAAACAGAACTTTAATGTTTTTTGGCTGTATTGAAACTTCTCCATGAAAAGGAACATTATTAAGCCCATTGTCTGATATGTTGAAACTGCTACACTTGTGTAAGTCACTAATTAGATAGCAAGAATTCAGAATAACATTGAGATCATGTAATGGAAGATTCACCATTATCTTTTATCATCAAAGAAAAGTATAAGTACACATAACTGAGGAACCCTTTTCCTATACAAGAAAAGTCTATATGTAAAACCCCGAGAAGAGTTGATCTATTATGCAGTCTGTTCAGAGGCAACTCACATAAAGCTATCCTAGGGACATCATAATGTGTCCAGCATTTAGTTTACATGAAAAATTTTAAAATCAGAAGCATATTTCAATCAATAAATGTTATGTGAATGCCATTGATGGAGATAACATCAAGCAATAAAAATAGTAAAAAAGTCACATTCTAATTATCAGCTTGAAAAATAGCTTTTTACCAAAAAAAAAAAAAACACTTGAAAAATAGCACAGTACAACCAAAAAACTTACCAGATTCTGTATAAAGAGAAATTCTGTCCTTTAAGATCACAAGTTCAGTAGGAAGCTCGTCAGATCCTAAAAGTTTCAGATACTCCATTGCAGTAGTAAACAGCCCTTGACTTGCTAAAATTTCAGCATATTTCTCAACAAGCTTGCATAGAGATGCACTAAGCCTCTTTTGCCCAGTTGCTAAAGCAAGAACAATAGTCTTTTCCATCAACTCCTATCAAAATACAAGATTTTCTCAACCATACAGCCTTATACCAGTTTTTCTTTTGGGGGAAAAAATTGAACTTGGTCGCTCATTACCTGTAGAAGCTGAACAGAAGATTTTCCTTTGTGCTCACTCTGCAGTCTCCTTGACCAAATTTCAACTGTTTTATCAATATTTCCAGCACATATAAAACAAAGTGTTGCAGCTAATGTATTGCCAGCCACCATGAGTTTTGAAGCAAGTGTGTCACAAAGCATTGTCCACTCATCTCTCTGAGCAAACTGTTAATAGTTCATGTCCAAAGAACATCAGTTTATGCAACAAATAAAATAACTTCAAGGTCAATAGAACTTATATCTTGCACTTCATTTCTTATTGATATTTTCAAACTATTAGGAAATTCCAAGTTGAGAAAACCAGGTCCCGCAATTACAATATAATCCATTAGTGGCATCAACACATACATAACAGTCAAATGGTAAAATTTAGAGCAGAAACTCGCACATCCTTTCTAGTAGTAAGAAAAAAAAAAAAAGCGCATGTGTGAGAGAGAGAGAGAGAGAGGCGAACCAAGAAAAACCTATTATAAATATTGGAGAACCAGTGTGCCCGATATTCCAGATAAAAAATTATCAAGTAACTTGTTCTCTTTTGATAAATTTAAACATGATGCAATGAACATTAGTACATTAGAAAGGCAATCATCAATACTTGCTAAAAATTAAAAAAAGATCAGACAAGAAGTAGAGAGACCCACACTGCAAAGAAGAGCAAGAGTTTCCTTCCAAAACTTCAGAGGCCTAGAGTTCACGAGGCTCAAGAGGTCATTGCTCACCATTGCTGATACAATCTGAAAGTGGATTCCATAAATGACAGATAAGTGGTGAGTTTAACTAGAGAACTGACATCAGACATATATATAATCCATGTTATATATGATTAGTTAGCAGCTACCTTTAAGTATGGGGATCGGCTAAGCTTAAGGTATTGATCCCGTGTACTTTCCCACAAGGATGCACTTCCAACATGAGCAATAACTAAAGCATCAGCCCACTTATTTGCAGATATGCATTGCGCAGTTGCCCCCTTGTAGTCTCCAAGAACTAGAGCACGTTGAACACCGTCATCAAATGAAGTGTCAGCACTCTCTTCCATTTCCAACTCTTCTTGGATTTTCTCTGAACCATTGGCATCTTCCACAACAAAGTGGCCTCGAGAAGTGGATACAGGTGTATCAGTTTTGGGGCTGGGAAGATTGTTAAAGAAATCTTCCCCATTGTCAGAAGGGAAAACAGTGGGTTCATCGGTTGCCTCAAGGCCTACTTTATCAACAGACGTGTCCTCAAGTCCAAGACCATTTACTTCTTGGGCGATACCATCTGCAACTGTGTCTTCTTTTCCTTCACTAGGTACACTGAAACCAAGGTGTGTGAGTAGTTTTGTTCGTGCAGTCCCATCATCTTCAAACATAACCTTTAAGAAGCCCCAGGTTTCTCTATCCTCCTCAGATCTGTCAAAAGAAAAGATGCAATAGCAGATTAAGCTGGGCATCAAAATCAACCATGAGAAAAAAATGACTCTTCATGGGAAAAGCATACCCTGATTCCTGATATTTTTTATCACATAAAGCCCTTAACAAAGTTCTTTCCCCATTTTGTATTGCAGCTTCAAATTCAGATGACCTATTCACAAGATTGTCTTCAGCAGTCAAGTTGTGCACGAATACCTGGAATATTACCAACAAGATAAAGTCAACTGACAGCTTAACAACTATACAGAACAAACACGAGGACATCACAGTAATAAGATTTCACCTCAGAAGCCCCAGCTGGTGCACCTGCAGCAGATGACTTGGAATGAAATGACACAAGCTTGCCCCCAAATCCAAATGAGACTCCAACGGGACGTTTATACCATTTTGGAGCCCTCAGGGGTACTGCACAGAAAGGTAGTATTCATAAAGATATCCTTGAGTCAAAATCTGAGATAAACTAACAAGACTTCCCGAGTTGACTTGCATGATCCTACCCATACCCATAAATCACAAAAATAAAATGCTGCATTAAAAAAAAAAAAAAAAAACTTGTGCATGTGCAATGCAGATAATTGTAACCAAATACATATAAAAGCAAATAGGTTGGTCCACAGAAGTAAGAAATATAAGCATCACCTGCGCCAAAATCATTTTCCCCAACACCATACCTACTGCAACCCTGCAAACAATTTAGATGTAATTAGAAAATTAATATGACAGGAAACGGGTATCAAGGACGAAAATTGGAAAAATGAGATTACACCTATAATGCAAAAAAGAAATTAAAAAATATAAATCAGAGATTTTTTAATAAATTTTAGTCATTAATCTGATGCTAAGTCATACGTTGGGATTAGAAATGAGCTCATTTAATAGCTTCATTTATGTGTGTCTGCACACGCACGCATGTAATGGATAGATAATAGATATTTTCCCCTTGACTTTTCTTTTCTATTTGGGATCAGGCACAACAACTATGTAATTAAAAAGAAAGACCAGACCATACAGAATGCTATAAATAAGCCCGATCAGGCAGTGCTGATATATGGAAAATAACACTTTCAGTGAGCAATAGGCTAATTAAAATGAATGTCCACAGTCAACGGCTCAAAATTGTATATTACTTACTCGCATAAAGAAAGATTTAAAGTGATTGGCAGAAAAAATTAAGAAATCGAGAAGCCCAACTAAGAATTTTATAAAATGTTATTCGTGACTTTTTGATCAATTCATGTTCACAATATCTGTTTAAAGAATACTCATAATCTCGTACCACTTCTAAAAGACTTGAAGTGAAGAAGAATTAAGATAGATAAAAATGACAGAAAGTCACGTTAAAAAGGAAACACAGTTAGTTAAATTTTGACACAGAATTTTATCATAAAAAACATTAATGAAATTGTTATAAAATTAGCAGAGGAACATGAAAGGAAAAAAGCATTTGATACTGCTTTCAGCACATCATGACTACTGCAATCTCTAAGTGATCAATGACAAATATAATATATAAGATGCAGGCATCCACTCATCTAGTTATTCAATTTCCATGTTACTTCATCCCATCCCAAGATAACTTCAAAGTTCAATCATACTTCTCACTCACAAAGCAAAATATGAATAATAAACAAACAACAAAAAAGCCTTATCCCATAAGGTGGGGTTAGCTACATGCTGCATTTGAGCTCGATCAAAAACCAATAGAAAATCAATGATGTACCTCTATATTGTAGATGCCAATTTTTCCATCAAATGAAGATGCTGATATCACTCCAGGTATCTTAGGATACCAATGAACATCAAAATTCCAGTTGGTCCCAGCTGGCAGTTCGCAGACAATCTTTGCCAAAATAATAATAATAATAATAAAAAAGTCACTATCAAACAAATAGTATGTAAATAATGAATATAATCAAAGGGTTACTTGCAAAATCAGCAAACAATCTTGAGCAGGGGAAAAAAGGAACAAACACCACCTCTCCAGAAATTGTGTCCCAGCATATAGTGCGACTGTCTTTGCCACAGGTAAGCAAGTAAGTGCTATAAAAGGGACACCATGACATTGCAATTACACCTATTTAGAAAATTCAGCCAATATACTCTTGTCAGCTATGCTTAAATATGAACCAGGAAGCTACCGAGCAATATCAAAATTAAATACAAAGAATCATTCACAGCCTATAAAATATACAAAATACCAGATGTGCCACCATCTAATTCTCTGACTACAACTTTGAGCCAGAAAACAGACATAATTAGACTATTTTAAACTTGTGAAAATATCACTGAGAGACAAAGCAGCAGTGTAGAGAGAAACATATCAAAAATAAAATCTAAAACCAATGGATCCACTCACAGACAACTTGCCAGCAACAACTAAACAATTTAAATCTTGTTAACATACAATAACAAGGTATGTTGTAATGAACCCTACATTGGAAATATCAAAAATGGGGTAGAAATACAGAATATTGGCAAAAAATTACATATATAACTCGACTAAGGGCAGTTGCTACTACCTCTAGTATGTCCCACAAACTCCTTTACTGGTGTCATTATGTTCCTCATATCCCAAAGCTGCATCAATATTTCACATGGTCAAACCTTATCAGCCAACAAAATAAATAGTTACTTAATCTCCAAATTCTATACCTTCAAAGTAGGAGAACCATCTTCATCTGATGCAACAACAAGTTGTGTGGCAACATCAGGATTCCACTGTAAAACTGAGCACCGTCTTCTAACTGAATCTGAAAAGCTGCCGTTTCAAATAAGATATACCATGTTATCAGAAATTTTGTTTGCCCATTAAAAAAAAAAACCAAAAGCAAAAGATGGTGAATCAATAATTAGTCATCAATTTACCTTATCACTGGCTTTTGCTTCTTTAGATCCCAGACCACTGAAAAAGTTCAAACGGTTATAAAAAAAAAATACAGGATTCTAACTAACATATGGTTGGGAGCAATGTATAGAAAATTCTGATAATCATTGCTCACCAGTGGTTCCATTATAGGATGTTGATGCTAAAATGTGTTGGACCTTACTATTCCATGATAAGAATGAAACCTCCCCCTGGCTTGCAGATCCACTACCCTGCACCGTAATTATATACACAATGTTGTGCATCCTTAATACTTTACAATAAAAATACAGAAATTGAAAGACAGAGCATCAGGTAAAAAGCAGGCATTTCCAGGTACACAGAGGAAGGAAATCTGACCTTCAGTGTCGGAAAATGATGGGGCTCCAAGGGATTGACCAAATCCCATATGCAAAGTTCACCATCATCAGCCCCAGATGCAAGAAGATTTGGTGCAATAGAATTAAATTCAAGACCCCGAACCTGGGACGTAAAATTCAGAGATCTAATTTTCTTTGTTTTCAAAATTTCAAGAAAATAATACATATTCTAGATAACAAAGAGCATTTACAAACTGCAGGCTCACTCAAAATAGGAAAAGAAAACTTACAGGTCCTTTATGCCATACAAGGTGTCCAACAGAAGCATTTTCTTTGGCTTCTGAACTGAGAGAATTAGAAAGAAAGTAAATTCATTGGAAAGACAGAAGAAAATTTGTATACAACCTTCAAATCCAAAAATCACAAAACCCAAACATTCAGCATCAGCAGTACTAATCTTTGGATCAATAATTTCAATCAAATAAAACAGAATCTCTAAACAAGCAATGATGGACCCTTTAGATTCCAAAGGTCAATGGCTATCCTTTATTTTCAAGGGAACCATAAAATACAGAATAATTTGGAAGCACATCATTTTGAGTTAATATCAATTATCAATTAATCAATTTAAATAAGTAAAATAGCCAGAGTTTTTTAAATCAACCTTCACTTGCATCAACGAGAGAGACAGCCATCCATCTAATTGCTCAGCAAAAAATAGAAAAAAAAAAAAAAAAAAGAACATTCAATTCACAACAAACCAAATTTAAAACGAATTGCATAAAACTGCGCAAAACCTCAACAATAGATCATTGTTTATATTTTTAATCTGCATCTCTTTTCCTTCCATATTTTCTTACCAAATAGACCACCAAACCGACTCTAAGAGAAGACAAAAGATTTTTTCCAACAAGACAAAAGATTTTTTCCAACATGCACCGTTAAAAAGAAAAAGAAAAGTCAATGGCTGACCACAAAAGCACAAGAAACTAGAAAGAATAACAAAGAGAAAATGCATAGCATACTAATAGCGGCAAACAATAGCAAACAAGATTCCTATTCTAAGTCAAAATAACATGACATCGAGTATCAAGTAATTATTCATAAATCTGCAATGCACTACACGGAAGAACACCACAATACATGAAAATTGCCAAACTTCGAATTGAATTTAATTAAGCATAGAGAGCGTACAATCAAATATATCTATATCCCATTCCACTTCCTGAATTACTTAACTTTTAATAAATTTCTATTTCATGCACCTAGAGGAGTACTAATCAGTTCACAATCCTTAATGGAAGGTCAGCTCATTGAAAAACTATAACAGAATAAAAGAAAGAAAGAAACACCCCTGAAGACATTCATTTTCAAAGGTCGACAGAGAAAGAAGCCTCTAAAGCAAAACTCAATTACCGGATCAGCGTAAGCGGATTCCAGATGTCAATGTTCCCATCAACCAGTCCACCAGCAATAAGTCCGAGACCGAAATCTTCAGACGCAGAACTGTTCTTCCCCCAAGTTAGACGATTGAACCGCTCGGAGCTGGGAACTTCAGCGACCAACGGCAATTCCTGATCGTCCGACTGGAAATCAAGCTTAAATATTTCGAGATTGGCAGAGGAGCTGAATGACAGGTCAACCGCCCCAGCCATGGTTCCGGCCGCCATGTAAGGCGCGTCCGGCGCCAGAGCCACAGACGCCGATCGATTCACCCCTTTTATGCACGCCATTGGATTTGCAAAAGACCTAATCTCCCCCCAACTAAACACAAATTCAAGTGTTCACCCAGAAAACGAGAAATTGGATCTCAGAAGTGGAAAATTGCGAGACAACAATTGTGTAGATTTCGATCTGATCTGTGAAATGTGTATGCGAGAGTGCGAAAAACACTCTCTCTCACGCTCCGCCTTTCTACTTCTTCTTTCTCCTCCTTGCCTTCGTCTTCTTATTCTGCGCTACCGTTTCTGTGTTTCAAGATCAAATTTTGCATTAACAAGGGTTATGGAAGCGTGTTCGAGCTTATTTTCTGAGTTAATTTCTTCACTTTGCGAGAGGCACAACTTCAGGCTTTGGATCACCGAGACAAACGTAAGGGTAGTAACTTTGTCCGCAATGGACAACTGTAAAAGCTGGTGTATGAGAGGTGCACGTTAGAAACGCCGCACTAGATCCTACCTCCCGGAGGGAATTACATGCATCGTCAGGTGACCAATTAGAGCTTGACGTGTAAGAATAATATGTACTACTAATAACAACGTCTAGTTAACCCGTTTTTTTAAAAAAATTATAAAGTTAATTAAATTACTTTTAAATATTTATTTTGTCTGACTTATAAACTGATATTTAATTTAATCACATATAATATATTATATGACTTATTTAACTTCCTTAATTTCTTAAAAAAAAATCAATTAAATCTTATATTTAAGATCTTGTAGTATTCAGGAAGCCTTTTTTTTTTTTAGTTGTTATTTTAAATACAGAAATTTGGCAAAAAAAAAATGGAGTTAAGAGAAATAGAATTGTCAACTTCATTGAATTTTTTTAATTACCAGTACATGATTCATTCATAAGTTTTATGATTAAAAGAGAAAAGGAGCATTTGTGATAAAAATGATATTTAAAATATAGACAATGATAGTAACAACATAATAAATTATACTTTTAATGTTATATGTATTAATATATCAATATTAAATATCAATACATCATGCTATAAAAGTAATAATGTATACCTTTCACCTCAAGAGAAGAATAGCCCCAAATGGCAAGACTATATTAATCACACATTACAAATTGTTCAAAAAAAAAATCACACATTACATATATAACGGTAATAACAATATAAGACATTTTAAACCAATAAACATATTATGAGTCACAAGTGTCATAATCTAAACACAACATGGAGTTCAAACTCTAAATAATATCCAGTCTCAAAGTAGGGTCACTAGGCCATCAACGCCAACAAGGCCCAATAATCCTTCAATCAGATCCAAAATGAAATCGAAAGACTCTCTTTGCAAAAAAAAAAAAAAAAAACAAAGACTCAAAATCCGAAAATGCCCCTAAGGCTTCATAAATTCCTAAAATCATTTAGTGGCCGTTTGTTTTAACTTTTTAAAAGTATTTTTACAATTTACAAATTAAATATATAAAAAGAGTTTTATTTTAATTTACGAAAAAGAACTTCTAAAAGTAAAGCTAATTTGAAGGTTTCCCAGACAAGCATTTTCAGTTGATTGATGATACTGTGTATAACCAATATCATTATCAAAAATCAAATAGACAAAACCAACTCCCAACCTCACACAATGTAAATTTGCATAGGAAATTCACCAAATCAAAGACAAACTTAGGTATGTTAGACCTTTTGCTTTTTGAAATGTGTATTCCATTAGGTGCGCTAAATGTTATGGGTAAGGCAAAGAAATTCCATTTGGCCATCCTAGATGTTGTGTCCAATTTGTATCATCTCATATTTGTGAATATGCCTTGCTTATTTATTTATTGTTAAGGAAATAATGGGATACTGTAAGTCTAAGCTCAAACCCAATAATTTCAAATCTACAACTCTTTCGATCCATAGCTTAATAGATATATATTTGCCTAAAATATTCATTATACATGACACATGTCATTTATTACTGTAAATTAGGATTTTTACTCTATCTATAAATTGAATAGCCCTGCCCAGTGTGAATTAGGATTTCATTATAAAATGAGATTACACACCCTACTAATAAAATACATTCAGGGAAAATTCCGATATCGCACACTGCTTCATTTATAATTAAAACAAGATTATACACCCTACTAATAAATTGAAGGAAAAAATAATAGCTAGGAGAATGATAATTAATGATCTCATGAAAACATTAACATAAAGTAAGGATTTTAAATATATAAATATAGAATTTTGAGATATATATATAACTTAACAATTTTAGTTATAAGAAAATCCGGCCTTATATTTTATATTAATTTTTAAATAGAATCATCAATTGTCTTTCTCCCAAAAATAAATAGTGCACACATAAAGCTGCAACTTTGTGTAGTGTTATAAGTCCCACATGGGGGAGCCAAGCTCTTAAAGTAAGGTTTATAAGTTCATTGGGTTCTCCCTCTTCATAGGCTAGCTTTTGGGGATTGAGCTCTCCCTTTAAACTTATGCTCATCATATTGGTGTTTTCATTGAAAGTTGATGTTTCGGAGAAGGCTATTCACGGAGGGTTCTGACTGGCTGGAGGCCCAGTGAAGTGCCGTAGAGTGGAGCCTTCAGGGACGTCCCCTCTTGAGGGGTGGCTATGTTATGAGCCCGACCGGTTGGAGGCCTAGTGAAGTGCCGTAGAGTGGAGCCGCTGGGGACGTCGGCTCTTTAGGGGTGGCTATGTTATGAGCCCTACATCGAGGAGCCAAGCTCTTAGAATAAGGTTTATAAGTCCATTAGATTCTCCCTCCTCATAAATTAGCTTTTGGGGATTGGAATCTCTCTTAACGGAAGATATTGATTTTGACTAGAAACTAAAAGGATTAGATTCATAGATGCAATAATAATTCATCATATGTAATGTATATGATGTGATTAAATCCGTATAATTAAAATATAATTAACTCGAGGGTAAAATTAATTTATAAAGTCATTAATCAATTTATATGCCTACCTGCTGAAAGTTGTCGTGTTAATTAAGATGATATGAGCAAGCCAGATAACTATGGTTTTAAGATTTATATGAGGCACGTCATAAATTTCATAGCAATATTAATAACTTTGCATTAGAGTACAGTATCCAAAATTACCCACCCCTTGTCCAACAAATAACTAATGATTGATAGTACTCCCTCTATTTGGTCTTAATTATAAGACAATATTTGGGAGTTGGTTTTGGTTCTAATTATAGGGCAACATTTTAATTTTTGTCAATTTCTTTCTAAAATATCTCTATTTTATTCTTTCAAGTGTATTTAGTTTTTGGTGAGTATATTTATGTGGATGTGTAAACTTTTTCAATTAATAAAACTTTTAAATTGTTTGATTTTAATTTATTTATCGGTCAATTGATGTTAATTTGCTAATATATATACATACATACATATATATATATAGAGTCACATATGTGTGTGTGATATACACACACACATATATATATGCATGTGTGTGTGTGTTAATATATATGTGTGTAGATATATAACACACACACACATATTATATCTGTGAGTGTGTGGGTGTGTGTTTATATGTGTGTGTGAGTATGTATATATATGTGTGTGTGTAGATATATATGTATACACACGTACATACACATATATTATATTTGTGAGTGTGTGTATGTTTATATGTATGTATGTATGTGTATATATATGTGTGTAGATATATATGTACACACAGACACACACACATATATATATATATATATTAATTATATCCGTGTGTGTATGCATATGTGTGTGTAGATATAGATACACACATATATATATATATAGTAAAACCATTATTTCAATTCGAAAATATGTGGAAATGAAAATTTCAAGTGAGAGATATGTCATTTTAAATTTATATAAGGGTATTTTAGGAAAATGAGTAAAATTAACTAACTTAACTCATCTCCTTAATCTCCTCAAAATCGATTAAATATGTCTTATAATTAGGACAAGAGGGAGTATTAAGGAAGGAAAGTTGAAATTTTTTGAAATCTTGACCACCTAACAAGTTTTCTTGATTAATATGTTCCACACTTAAAATTGTATTGTATTTGAAACGGAGAGAGTAATTTTTAATTAATCTGATTCTTTCTGTTTCTTATTATTTGAGTTTGCTCATGTCATATTATAGTGCTCATGGGATTTTTTTTTTTTATCATCTCTTCTTCTCTTGCCCTCATATTTATAGGCTATTTGGTTTGGTGCGCTTTCTCTTCACTCAACCAACATTTCTAGCCAACGTTTTCATGTATGGCTTCTAGAAACTCTCCCTTAGCTACTTTGTGATTCTGATCTGACAACGCTAAAAGAAATCGTTATCTTACTAAACCTCATACGCATGCAATAAGTGGCCGGAATGCAACTCTTCACAAAGGTTACATGCACAATCCCAAAATAATTATTCTGGAATTCCGATCGAGCTGGCTTTTTTCAATACTTGCTTCTTGGATATTTGCAGTTGGTAAGATCTTTCATACAATTATTTAGCTTATACTCTAACGTCTATCACTTCTTTACCTACTCGCAATGTTTCCAAATTTGCACAAGGTTGGACAACTTTTATGAGAAAGATAAAAATTAGATAGCAAACCTCTTGCTTCGCTGCAATTTATCTGGATCAGAATAAAGTTTGAATTTTTAAATGGATAAAGTTACATTTACAAATCCTTCTGTTTTTTGTCTCCTACTTGAGGCTAATGTTACACTGGATAATCCAAGTAGTTACTTGCAACTCTTGCTGCCTCTTAGAAACACAACACTATAGTTACATAGAAAAAAATCTACTCCATGGTATTGTTCGTTCTAATTTTAGAGACACCCTAGAAAAGGATACAACCTCGCTGCTCTTGTCTTTTCTCAATCAGTCTTTATATAAAACTGATGTATTACTAATTCTCCATTCCCTAGACACTTCTCTCTTGACACTTGCTGTGTAGTTTCCTATGTTTATATAAAATTGGTCATTTTATCAAGAAAAAAGTAGGAACTGGTGGAGAGGTTCGTTTTATGATCAAGGGAGCTTTCATCTGGAGGCCATTTCCCATGTAAATGATTAAAGGGGTGGTATTTTATATAACAACACACTTTTTCTTTTTAATAAATAATTAAGTTAACTAATAGCTTTAATACTAATTCATATTAATTACAGAATGATGATTAACTCATTAAACATGTCTTAAATTGATTTTTTTAAAAAAAATCAACTTCACCCATACCAATAAGGTTTTTAGGAAAGAGGGAAAAATATGAAGGGATACATTTAAACATTGATTACGGGGAATTGGTAATAGTAGCTCTTTAAGTGACATATACTGTAGATTAAATAATTCTTCTAAAAAGCACCCTATAATAGAGACAGAAGAAATCATCCCTCCAATCCTCAATATAAGTCACTTCAACTAGTTTATCATAACTAGATAAAAAAAAATTACTGTCAATTCATTAAATTTGCCTTAAGTTAAAAGAAAAATCCAATTTTAGCCATATTAAAATGATGTTTTGAATGAGAGACAAAATACAATTAGCCACATTAAGGGCTGTTTGATGTCAGAAATTTGTAGGTGAAGAGAACTGGAGAAAGGAGGAAAAATATTCTTGAGTAGGATTTTAAAAAAATTGAGTAGTATTGTTATAAAATTTTATTAAAGAAAAGGATGTAAGATAAAAGAGTAAGAAAAATTAATTAATAACTTTTGATCCTGCTTATCTATTATTTTTAAATCCAATTAACTCATAAATTTTTTCCTCCCCCTCTTAATCTCTCGTAACGAACACAGTACCTTGAGCATTAAATATATGAGCAAAATTAAAAAAATAAAATTAATTACATTTCAATGATGAGTTATATTATGGATAAATATATTCGATCAGAATATGAGTAGTGAGTAGTTAATCAGCTTCTACATTTAAAACAGAACTAGTAGTAGTTTATTCACAAAAAATTAGAACCAACCAAATCCTCTTAATGAACTCGTCGGACTCATCCAGGGTTCTCTCATTGACTGATGGAAAATATACCTCATTGCTTGGGATAAAATCACTAAAGCTAAGAAGCAAGGGGGGTTTGGGTTCAAAAATCTTAGGCGCCATAATAAAACTTTTATTATGAAGATCTGTTGGAGTCTCTTAACGAAGAAGCAAACTTTGTGGGCCAAATGCCTTTGATCTAAGTACAATTGTGGTGACTCCTCTGTGCCTAATGTCTCCAAAAAGAGGAATTTCTCCTCTGTCTGGAAAGCAATTGTCGAAATTTGGGATGCGTTTCTTGCTGGAGTGGGGAAAAAGGTGAATAATGGATCTGGAACTAAGTTTTGGCATGATCTTTGGCTTCCTCTTGATCGGCCCTTCATTTCCTTTGTTCAAAACCCTTCCTCGGTTAATGATGAAGAGACGATATGTAAGAGATCAGATCTTGATGAATGGAAGATGGAACACTAATAGTTGGCAGGGCATTTTACCTTCTACACAATTATAAGTTATATCTCCAAAATGTTCCCCCTTCTAATAGCTCCTCGGACTGTTTCACTTGGAGAGCTGCGAAAGACGGGTGCTTCTCTGTTAAATCTGCATATCTCTATCTCACTGATTGAGGTGCAGCGTGTGCTAATAGCTTTTGGGCCCTAATGTGGAAATGACAAATTCCTGAAAAAGTAAAATTTTTCATGTGGCAAATTGGTCATGAAAGACTAATGACAAATTCCATCAGAGCCAGAAGATGCCTCACAAATGAAGGCCACTGTCCCTTCCTTTGTAATAGTGAGGAAAGTGTGACTTATATTATCAGGGACTGTGAGAACGTAAAGAACTTGTGGAAACAAATTTTAAAGCCTAACTATTTTTCTCAGTTTTTCACAGGTAATTTACAAGTTTGGCTTAGTTGGAACACCAATCATAATCCTGGGAAAGGACGATTTCAGAACTTCAATTGGCCAAGAGTTTTTAGCTTGGGGTGCTGGATTCTTTGAACATCCAGATGCAAATTCCTCTTCCAAGGCGAAAACACGGATTCCAGGGAGATGCTTCATACTTTAAACTATCTTCTTATGGAAAATTCAGTTAATCAAACCCTAACTCATCAAATTTTCCAACTTCACAAGAATGAAGAAAAGTCTTGGACACCACCTCCTGCAAATGCGGTCCGCATCGACGTGGATGGATCAATGCGTCACCAGCATCAAGCGGCTTGCAGAGGAGTGATAAGGAACTCTCAAGGCCATTGGTTGATGGGATTCCGTAAGTCCCTTGGTCTTCACTCTGTCATCGAAGCAGAGATATATGCTATCATGTTTGGTTTTAAAACCGGCCTTCAGATGGGCTTTCAGCAAATCATCCTCTACTCGGATTCACTTGACGCTGTCAACATCCTCATGAGAGACTCTTGCATTGATCATCCCCTCAGAGATATTATTGGGGTGACTAGAGACCTTCTTTTCAGGGACTGGGACGTGGAGCTCCATTATACTCCAAGAGACAACATTTCATGCGCCAACTATATGGTCAAACAAGGTCATGACACTCCTGCTGATGCTGACATTACGCTGGTCCAAACAATCCCCATGGGATGTTTGGATATGGTTTTAAAAGACCAATTGGTCTGTCATTGCTAGTCTTTCTTTCTAGTTTGATGTATTTTGGGCTGAATCTCCATGATCCAGTCCTTTTCTCACTTTTCAAGCTTTAGCTTGCCTGTATTTACCCAAAAAAAAAGTAGTAGTTTGTTCACACAAAAAAAAAAGGTAGTAGTTTGTTCACCGATTAAGGAATACAGTAGTATAGCGTGAACGTGAATGATGTGGAGAATAGAATGAGTAGTGAGTACTGCTCGCTCGGGACACTTCTGTTCAAGTATGATTTTATTTATTTTTTTTAGCAAACCTATAATATACAATCCTTAAATTTTTTTCTCTTAAAAAAAACTGATGATAGAAACATACAGAACAAATTTAATTTAACATGAAAATATACATAAAACAAGTCGCTCTATTCTTTAAAAATTATATAATTCATCTGAAAATTTGTTCAAATACAAGTATCCACTCAAATTACCCAAAAAAAACAAACTGATAATGATAAGCGTGGGATGTGGGATTTATCATTTTTAAACCTAGCTAAAAGAAGATATTACAAAATAAAAACAAAATAAAACCATGTTTGTATATTATATGCGAAAGAAGATAGTGATTAAAACTGACAAAATGAACGAAATGCTTATTCTACATGCCTGGTATACGCCATTGAAACCTCATCTTCGGGTCTTCCCCGGCCACAAGAAAACGGAGAAATATTTCCATATATAGTTCACTTATTTCCCTTTTTATCTGTTCCCCCCCCCCCCCCCCCTCCCCCTCCTCATTTTGGACCCTCTTTTGTGTGTGTGACGCTGTCAGATTAAAAATCCATAAGGAGGAACGACCAGGGTTGATTTAGTTAATTGAGTTACTTCCTTACAACCTACAACCGCCACTATAGAGGTGTCCACATTTCATTATCAATTGCGTCTTGAACAATATTGTCCAATAGGCAAAAGAATAAAAATGGCATCCAAGAATGTCTATGATAAGAGGCTACCAAAATAATACAAAAGTTTTCTGACCTTCGACCTGCAAGCAACAATGCAACTCATTTACCTTTGAAACTTAAAATTATTTTTTTAAAAAAATCCCTTAAATTTGTGAAGTCCATGTTATATAAAATATATTAGTTTAACAACTGATTTGAGAATAGCCAGTTGCAGGCAGCGTATGGATGAGGTTTCGAACTACATTATGGTTCTGTTTTCAATACACTGAGTCTTATTTTTGTCCGGCTTAATGATTAGTTAATTGGGTTTTTAATACCTTGACTGTTATTATGGTAGCAACCTACTAATACAATAGCTTTTCAATCGAATCGTGAAATTCTAAAAAGCAGTTAACATTAATTAAATGTAATGATTAAGTAGGAAATATAATTTTTTTCAAAAATGCCCCATTTATAAACGGGTGAGAGAGAGTAATGATGAAAAAATGATGAAAGATAATGTATATAGTATAATAATTAATTAATGATAAAATGAGTCAATTAAAAATACATTTATTATTGAGACAGATTCACACGGGATCTTACATTTAAAGACAAGCCCATTAAAAAAATGCTCTTATATATAAAAACGGAAGAAATATGATCCTTATTATAAAACACCAACTAATGAGTTTTTTTGTCATTTTTATAAGTCATCTGCCAGTTTCCAAGGAACATTTAATATCTCTTTCTATATATGTATGTCCATATAATAAAAGAAATTTATATGACATTAAAGTTTAATGTAGTTAATAAGGCTAATACTAAAAATTACTTGAATTTTAAAATAAATATAATATTTTTATCGATATGTATGAATCAGTTCGAAGTGACTTTTTTTTTAACAAGAGAGGGCAAGTCGAAGCTTGATGAACAGCAAGGGCGAGATTATACAAATCTAGCCCCTGATATAGGAAAATAGACTAGGGACTACAAATGACAGGCCATCCGGTCCCTCATATACATTTGTACACAACCCAGAGGAACAGTAGAAAATAAAACCACATCTGCTTCTTGTTGGATATCCTGAGCACGCTTGGCCATATAATCTGCACAACATATGTTTTCCCTTGGAGTGTAGTAAATCTCGACACTCCAGTCTTGGAACAGAAGGTCCCGAGTATCAGTGATGATGTCTCCCAAGGGGTGGACAGCAGTGTAGTCTCGCATAAGAGTGTTGATAGCCTCCGTTGAGTCAGAGTAAAGGTGTATTTTCCTCAATCCCATCTGACGTCCCACCTTTAGACCCGTCATGATCGCATGAATTTCTGCTTCAAGTAGTGAATGATGACCAAGAAATTTGCAGAACCCCATCAACCAGTGGCCCTGGGAATTTCTTACTACTCCTCCACAAGCTGCTTGACAGTAATTGCACACCGAGCCATCCACATCTATACGAATTACATCTTCTGGAGGAGGAGTCCAGGATTCTTCTGCAATCCTGCCAAGCTGAAAAATTTTGTGGTTAAGTACCTGATTAGAGGCATTTTCCAATAGAAGATAATTACAGAAATGCAACATCTCCCTGGTATTGGACAATTCACCCCTGAAGATAAAGCGACATCTTGTTGTCCAAAGGATCCAACACCCCAAACTGAAAACACGTGACCAAGAGTAGGTTTGGAATCTTGCATTTCCTGGACTGTGTTGGGCATTCCAATTGAGCCAATCCTGTAAAGAACCTGCAAAAAATCTCGAAAATTGGTTAGGTCTTAAAATTTCTTTCCAAAAATCTCTTGCCCTTACACAATCCCTGATAATATGAGTCACTGTTTCCTCACAATTACAGGAGAAAGGGCAACTATTGTCGTTGGAGAGGCTTCTTTTAACACGTAAAGAATTAGTCATCAGCCTGTTATGAGCAACCTGCCACATGAAGAATTTAACTTTCTCAGGAATCTGCCATTTCCACATTGACATCCAGAAGTTGCTCTCCATTGATCTACTATTCTCAGATAGAAAGTTATAAGCAGATTTAACTGAGAAACATCCATCCCTCGCAGGCCTCCAAAAGAAGCAGTCGGGAAGATTGCCAGTCGGCGGGCAGATTTTTAAGATAGTATGAATAATTGAAGCAGGAAGAATGCCCCGCCATCTGTCAATATCCCACGTGCCATTTTCCAATGAATGATCGCGAACTGTGTCATTCTCGTCGACAAGAGTGGGATCATATACAAAGGATATAAGAGGGCGATTAATAGGAAGCCAAAGATCATGCCAGAATCTCGTCCCAGTCCCATCATTAATTTTCTTACCCACTCCCAAGTGGAACTTTTCCCAAACTTGGGTAATTGCTTTCCACGCAGATGAGGAGTTTCTTTTCTTGGCGACTTTTGGGATTGTTAGGTGGCCGCAATTATATTTAGCCCAGAGACATTGGACCCAAAGATTATTTTTTCTCGTCAAAAGACTCCAGCAAAGTTTCATGATGAACGCCATGTTTTGCCGGCGCAGATTCTTGAACCCAAGGCCCCCTTGCTTCTTTGCTTGGGTCACTTTGTCCCAAGCAATAAGATGTATTTTCCTCCTATCCTCTTCTTGAGACCAAAGGAACTCCCTGGAAATCTTGTCAAGCTCGTTGATAATACAAATTGGAAGGAGGGTGGATTGCATACAATAGCTAGGAAGGGCGGAGATAACAGATTTAATTAATACAGCTCGCCCCGCAATTGTTAATAGTTCGAAGTGACTTTTGATAAGAACTAGAGGTAGGGAATGTAATTTTTAAGAAATTCTCCCTCTGATTTAAATATAGGATAAAGTTTATAATGCAAATCACACTATAAACTTTGTCCTCTATTTAAAATCAAGATGTTAATTAAAAAGAGGCATGGGTGAGGTGAGGGAGCAGAAAAAGCAAAACAGAAAGGAGAGGAGATATGATATTGGTGGCGTGTTATGCAGTGAGGTGAGTCATTGGGTCACGTGAAGGAGAAAGACAAACACAACCCCCTCCACTTGCTTCTCTGCATAACCTACGTAACCAAAATATGGCTGCTATAACTAATAAGTGCTAAATTACTTGTCCAAAACAAGTGACCAATTTTTGTTCGTTATATATACTTTTGATGTAAGAAGTGCCCCCTCCTTCACGTTATCCTCCCTTATAAATAACCTCCCTTTCTTCCCTATTTTCCTCTCCCCCATATCTTTCTCCCTACGTTTCCCTTTTTCTTTCTCCATCTATCTCTGTACATTATTACTTATATATACACACACACACATACATATATATATAGACTTGTGTGCGAGTAGAATAGCCGCATCCCAACTACCTTCATTACACCCATCGCCTCACATTTTTTTGGTCGAAGACCCATCGCCTCACATTACTCATCAACAACTAGTTAATATGGCTATCATAAGCTCTAAAAATACTTTGGCCCTTACCTTTGGCATCCTCGGTACATATATTTATTGTCACACCACTTGCTTAATTTTTCTGCATTTTCCATCGTCTTCGTAGTCATCTCTCTCTCAGCTGAACTTTGTGTATACGGTCATGTGGGGTTGTTTTGCACCAACATTAACATATAGAATCTGTGTGCAGTTGAGATCTCGTGTGTGTGGCTATCATCCATGCATATATGGGTAGTTGTGTTTATTTTAACTATTCTGTACTCATAGCCAAGGAAGGTGTTCATTGTAATAATCTTTTTCTTGTGTTTGGATTCGCAGGGAACCTCATTTCCTTATTGGTATTTCTGGCACCATTGTAAGTATAGATATACAACTTTTTCCACCCTTAATTTCCCTCAAGTAAATAATATAAGAGTGATGTGGATGGAATTTAATGATGAGCAGGCCGACATTTTACCGAATATACAAGAACAAATCGACTGAAGGATTCCAGTCAATCCCATACCTGGTGGCCTTATTCAGTTGCATGCTTTGGCTTTACTATGCCTTCCTTAAAACCGACGCCGTCGCGCTCATCACCATCAACTCTTTCGGCTGCGTCATAGAGATCCTCTATATCCTCCTCTTCGTCACCTTTGCCTCCAGTGACGCCAGGGTACGTAATTCCATAATATATATATAACACTCACACAACATACACCGGATATATTAGATTAAGATATCTTAATTATTTGAATTCGTTTGCATGCAGAGGTTGACGATAAAACTGATAGGAGCGTTGAACGTGGGGTCTTTCGTTTTGATCATGTCGGTGACGAAATTCGCTGTGCATGATGCTGCCCTTCGTGTTCATGTGCTTGGCTGGATTTGCGTTTCCATTTCTGTCACTGTCTTTGCTGCTCCCCTAAGCATCGTGGTCAGTAATTCTAATATATAATGCGTTTTTGCTGTTTCTATGTTAATAATCACCAAAAACCATATGTGGTTCTGGTAAGCAAAAGTAATAACTAGCTTTAGTTTCGAACGAGAAACCAAATACGTTCGCATCCTTTCTTTCGATCAGTTAAATTGAATTTATGCGTGTTTTATTTATTAATTGCAGGCACAAGTTATTAGAACAAAGAGTGTGGAGTACATGCCATTCACGTTGTCGTTTTTCCTCACATTGAGTGCTGTCATGTGGTTTGCTTATGGCCTCTTCCTCAGGGACATATGCGTTGCTGTAAGTTTATGCGTCTTCATAAAGTTTGAAATGAGATACACACCTTCCTTCCCCATCCTAAATATAGTAGCTAGTTATATGTTTTAGAATATAAGAACCCAATCCATTTTTGTCTCCCACACTTAAATTTTTTTCCTTGAACTATCACTATTGATGACAACAAATATATTAAAGAACGTTTCTTTCCAGGGGTAGCTCTAATGCAAACAATGAAGGAGAAGGTTTTAGGGAACTAACTCATAATTATTACAAATCAAATAATTATCTTAATATCAGCAAATCAATTATCTAGCTAGCTCTTATATTAAATATAGGGGGAATACTAGTATGACTTTCTATAACTTCTATGAATGTGTAGGTGCCGAATGTGGTGGGATTTGTACTGGGGGTGATTCAGATGGTGGTGTATGGGATGTACAGAGACAATGGAAAGAAGAGGAAGGAAGGAGAGAGGGAGGGAGGGGTGGAGGCAATAATGAAGGAGGTGGTGGTGGTAGGAGTGAGCCAGAGAGGAAGTAGTGAGGTGTTCCCAGACCCAATGGGAATCCTTGTTGCTGATGAAGTCAATAACGTTAAAAATAATGTTGCTGATGAGCTTAAGGATTCTTGTCCTGTTTGAGTTTCTCAATTATTAAATGTCAACTTTTGAGGAGGAGATCGAAAAGAAGAAGATATGTGGTGGTAAATACATATAACCAATTGGTTGCATTCTTTCTTTTGGAACTTCCCATTTCTTGAGAGACTCTCATCGTGATCGATGACCACACCAAACGAGAATCGACACTTAATTTATTGGCTTTTATTCTCTTGTTATGTGCCTCTATACAGGTTTGCTTCTCATTGTTGCGTATTTGTAACTTTCTTTTCTATGAATGGAGATTTTTTATGTTAATTACTTTTACTCCTCGATGCATGCGTCAAATTGTTTAACCTTCTTCTACTAAAAATCCTTGTTTTCTTCACATACTTCGTTTATTAGGTGAGTTAGGTATTAAACTAAACATGGATGATGAGCCTCCCATTTTTATGAATATGACTCGTATCATTTCATCACCCTCTATCTGCTTTCATCATGTTATTTTCCTCCTTCATGATAAGGATAAAAAATGTTAGTTAATTTGGAGCGGTCAAGATCCATTCTAGCTACCTTGCTCCTACAAATTCCAAACAAACACGTGCAAAATTTTCCAAGCTTGGATTTCAAAGCAAGACGATATATATACGTACATAATTAATGAGGTAGGTCTATCTAAAGATGGGAAAGGGCATATATCGTGGATCAAGTATGGGGTAAGTTGAATTAGGTGGGTTTAAAAAGGGGAAATTATATTGTCAATTAGCCCCAATATGCTTTTATTTTAGTCAACTTCGAAAAATTCTGAAACTTTATTATGCCCTTTGAGTCTAAATAACATTAACATTAAGTTTTATGAGTAAAAAGGGAATGATGTCTTTCCTTTATTTTTTTCAAAAGACCATGTAGAAGACTAATAAGAGTATTAATTCACGGACAAATAAAAGCATTTACAAATAAATAAAGAGATTAAAAAACCCAAAGAGTTAACGAGAACATTTTAATCATTCATAAGATAAATAGAAGAATATATAGGACAAATAAGGATATTTACAATATAAATAAAAAAAATTTACAAAACAAATAAAGGGACTTGAAAGAACCCAATAAGTTAAAAATATTTTAACCATTCACAAGATAAATATGAAAATTTTTAAAAAAGAATAATGGTATTCATAAGACAAAAATAAGGTAATTCACAAAACAAATAAACCAAGGACATCATAATTTTTTCACTCATACAATTTTTTTTTTAAGGGAAAATTGGAGAGAAGGACCTATATAAAAAAAATATTTATTAAGGAGGACCTTAAAAATTGCTATTACTTAAAAGGACAAAAAACTGAAATATAAATATAATAATACTAAATTGCCCCTATATCTCCCATCGCTGTACAACTATGAAGCACCAATACGCCTAACAAAATTTCCAACATATCAAATACGTGTATCAGGAATGCCGTGTTAGAATTAAGTAAAAGAATCAAGCACTAATATTATTTGAAGTAACGTATCTACATCGCGTATCGAAAACGTATCGGAAACACGGTGTTGGAATTGGTGCTTCATAAAATCAAACTCTGTTTCATTCTCTCCAAATCAAACTCTTCCATAAAATCTCAAATCCACACCAACCCGCTTGTCCTAAATATATCTTCTGGGAGCTTTGTTTTTTGTTTTTTTCCTGGTAAGGGCAACCTTTGTGTGGCTCCAAATAGTGCTAATCTAAGACCCAAAAGCACAACCCCACGAATCTAACTCTATCCAAGCAAAAGCAACAAGGCTTCCAACTTCGTAATTCTCGTTGCACCACGCAACACAAAAAGTCACTGTGCACCTCTACGTTTCCCTTATATTCTTAAATTCCATTTTAATGATTTTTACCGTTATTTCAACCAAGGATGACAGTCCATCATGAGCACCTACTGGACGGATCTGGTTTCCCCTGCATTGGTCAAATGCCGGGGGTGCTTTGTGATGCATACGGCTACGTGAGGTAAGGGGACAATTTAGTATTATTACATTTATATTTCAGTTTTTGGTCCTTTTAAGCAATAACAATTTTTAAGGTCCTCCTCAATAAATATATAACAATTTTTAAGGTCCTCCTCAATAAATATTTTTCTATATAGGTCCTTCCTTATAATTTTTCCTTTTTTTTTAACCTAATGAGAGTTCAGTGAAGTTTTAGACTTTTTTAGGGTTAAATGAAATCTCTTTCACGGGGTTGACTGAAATTTTTCTTAAAAAAGTGGGTCAATAAAATTCTGGATACACATAATACATATTTATTAATTAACTACAGAAAAATAAAACTTAATTGTACAAAGGTAGGTCAAAACCTAAGAATTTATGCCGTTTTATTTGTCATCCCCCTTTGTATCCTCCTCCTTTAACAACCCCAGATTCTTTAGAATAGCAGGTGGCAATTATAAGAAACAAGCATGAATTTCAAGGAACCAAATTTACATATAAAGTAATAAAAAGAGACAAAAGAACAAACACAAAAGAAAAAAAGGAACAAATATATACTACATAATGAAAATGAATGTAATAACAACAGACAAAGGCAATCATGAAGGGAAAGAGAAATGGTCATGATTATTTTGCATGGCGGGGGGCGGCGGCGTGGTTGTTTCCGACTGGAGGAGTGTGGCGGTCGGAGGGAAGCTTAAGTTTGGGGAGAGAAGAAGGAGAAGAAGGAACAAGCTCAAGATCCTCACAATTACAGACCTCAACCATGAATCCATCGGGATCATTAAAAAATAGCTGATCCATTACAGTCCCATCTTCACCTTCCATCATCCTCTTCATGTACTTCACATTCATCTTCTTCAACCTCTCCTCCATTCCTTCCATGTCCTCACACTGAAACGATACATGATTGTCCTGTGGATCGAGATGCTGAGTATCAGGAGGCAACTTCTCATCGTCCTGAGACTGAACCAGGTGAATACCAACTCCATAATTAAACAACCAAGCTCCTTCAAAATCCAGAACTTGAGGCCTCTCTATCACCACGAATCCTAGCACCTTCGTGTAGAACTCTATCGATTCCTTCACATCTCTGCAAACCCTCGACACATGATTCAGAGCCTTCAATGGTGGTACTTCTTCTTGCGCCTCCGCCATTTTTGTTAGGCTTATGGTAATCTGTTATTGGTGTGAGATTTGTTAGGGATTAGAGATGAATGTTATGATGAACAGTGGTGGAATGAAAAAATTGAGGTTTAGTTGCTGTGAGGTTGGTGGACACGTAAGTGTGAGTGGAAGTGAATACCCATGCGGACGACACGTCGTTTTGTTTGAGGGATGAGTGGGCTGATGAGTTGCTGAGGGATTCACACGTGTGTGCCGTTTGGTAGTGTCGTTCCTAAAGCATGTTAGCTAGACGCAACTGGATTTCAAGTAAGGTTTGTACGGTGATGATAAATTAGATTAAGCGTATGCTTAAGTTAGCATTTGAAAATTACGTTCACATAATTTGAGTCTTGAAATCACACATTTATCTCGTTAATTTACTAATTTAAACAAATATTAAACAAATTTTGAAAATGTATCGTGCTCTATGATTGCTTGAAGGGACTTATGAATAAGGTTTTGCTTTTTGTGGAATTTTCTTATTAGTCATTTTTTCAAAGAAAACTGTCGGGAGAGAAAATCTGTTACAAGGTACAGGGAGAAAGAGATAAATACTTTTTTTTTTGTCATTAATAATTTAGGTAATGGTAGACACTGGTAACTCATTAAGGTTAGGGCATGCTCCAGGCTCAAAAAGCGCTTACAAATGTACTTACAGATTACTTATCAATAAGGCCTTCACATCAACCAACGGGGTATCCAACCTCCTCCTTTTTAAGGTGAAGATCAACGTCTTAGCCAACTGTATCATTCGTCGTTGGTTGATAAATACTTTTTATTTGTGAGGAATTTTCACCAAAATAAGAAACTGTTTTTTGAGAGCTAGCTTAGAGGAGGCTGGAGAGAACATGTGGGCTTAGATTTATTAAGATTCGTGGGACTCCCGGGCCACTCCTGTTCCCTTATTGATTTTCATATTTATTGGGCTTACTCTCTTTATTTTTTGGTGAGAAAAAGTCCATTTTATCAGTAATATTCAAAAACAAACAACTAATATAGCAACAAAAAATGAGGACTGAGGACAGCAGTGCAGTAGCACAGCCGGTGGTATTGAGATGTCTTATATCTCCCTTCAGGTCCCGTGTTCGAATCCCCCCTCCCCTCTCCTTGTACCAAAAAAAAAATGAGGATAGGGTGCTTAATGTGCTTTTCCTAACCAACATCCATTTGAAGCAAGTAGAAAGAGACTTGCTCTCCCACCACCATGTCCTAAGTTCGAGACATGAGAATGGAGAAAATGATGTTAGAAGTTCTTCCCCACAACTCGGCGCGAAATCCGGATTAATCGGAATCGAAGATTCCGGTAAATCGAATGAGATAAAAAAATGTTCTTTTCCTATTGCTCCTTAATTTTGGGATCCTTCCCAAATGTATTTTTCATGATTCTTTGGATCATTAGATTCTACATGAAACTAGTGATATTTTGATATCTTATAAGCAAAAAATGAAGTCATCTTCAATTTTTTATGATTTTCCAAAAATTTAGAAATTTTAAAGTGTGTGGTTTCTTTTTGATTTAGAGTCTTAAATCTTAAAAAAAATCATAAAAAATTGAAGAGTGTTTCATTTTTTGCTCATAAGATATCAAAATATCACTCATTTCATATAAAATCCAATGATTTAAAGAATCATAAAAAATCAATCTATGAAGATAATATCTCAGCAAAATGAATTAGGGGGCAACAACGACAGGAAGAATGGCACATTAGACGCTGACCTCTTCCTTCTGGCTCAGCATCCCAAGGATCTCTAACTTTTATTTTTTTGGCCCATAATACCTAACCATCCTTAAAGCACAGGTCATTTACATTATTTCTTCTTATTTGCAACGAGCTTTAATTTATAGATATCACCTCATTTTGTAGTTATCAATTTGAATAAAGAGTAAAACTGAAAAATCACTCATTTTTTTTATAAGTATAAGAATATTAACCATTACTTTTCAACAACAGTAAAAATGTGAAATTAGCTGCTCTCTCTTTTTTTATGCAAGAAAATTAGCTACTCTCTCTAGAATCAAGAAAACGAAGGTGATTCAATAACAAAAAATAAAATATTTTTTCCGATTTACTCATATTTAAGAGCACATAGAAAATAATATTATACTACATTAGGCTTCAAATCCATTTTTAATAAATTGTAATTGTAATAGGGATGATATTTTTTTTTTAAAAAAAAAACAAGTTATTCTGCCAAGCCACCTATAATATGGATCACAACTTTTTCTACAAGACGCACTATACTCTGAAACCAAAGGAGATGACAACAAGCCTGGCGGCCTTCAATTGGCCATCTTGACCTTTTTGTCCTTTGTACAGACAGTAACTCTTGCTCTTCGGCTTCTTTATGAAAGTCAATCGATTTTAGTGTCTTTTTTCAACATAATTTTTTTAAAAAATGAAATAAGTGTATGGGATGAATTTTACTTTAACTTAATGTAAACGTATTTTTCAAATATCAACTCAAAGAAACACTTATACTTGCTATTTTTTTTGGATAGAGCAATAAATTATAAAATTTATAAATTTATAGATATGTATTTGAATCAACTTTTGGAAAATATATTTTATGATTTATGAAGTATGTGTACGATAGGAATTTTGTCTTAGCTTGTGTAACATCCTGAATTTTGGACCTAAAGACTAGAAAATTAGCCTATTTTCGGAGGACTATTAGACCCTATTTTTGAAAATAAATTATAACTCAAAATCCTTGAACTAAGTAGTAAACAACTGCACATATTATGAATCAGTGAATTTTTGTCTCGAAGATGGTGTCACCCGAAGTAATTTCTGTTACCGGCAGTGTCCGACTTAAAATCTTTGACAGATTATGAAATACCCTGAATGAGGTCAAAAATTCAGTTGACCCAGATATTTTTAAAGAGGAAGAATAGAGCTTCAAGGCTGTGCTTCCGGATTTTTGAAATTTTGCAAAAGATCACGCGATCAGAACACCGAACAAGGAATTTTATCAGTAGAAACACTATTTAAATTATTAAAATAAAAAAAAATTAAGGTGGCCACGAGGTGCACCTCGTGTGCCAACTTTTATTTTTTTTTAATAATTTTGAAAATTACGCAAAATGACCCAAAAACAAGAAATTACACTTAAGGACCCATTTTCCAACACTGTAAATAGAGGCCTCATTTCTTCATTTTCTTCACACCAAACTCAGATCACAACGGTCGAGTTTAATAGAAGAGAGAGAATTCTTAGAGTTTAGAGTGAGAATTTAGAGTAAAGTTCTCGGAGCTGGAGAGAAGGAGTAAGAACATCAAGGGTAAATTCTTTGGTCTCTAGTCTTAATATTTGGTAGTTTCTTTTGGTAATTATAGTAGAAATGCCAGATAGAGTTTTTCTGAGTATGCTCTGTGGCTGCAGCTTAGTCTGATCTGTCACATCAGAAAAGAATTATCCTTGGACAGTAAATATTATTTACTGGCACAGTAAAAAATATTTACCGGCACGGTAAAAATATTTTTACTGGTACTATTCACATGAATAGTGAATACTATTCACATGAATAGTGAATATCCAACATAGTTTCCGCAAATGCTGAAAATTAATGGTCACTGATAAAAATGATATTATAGGATATCCGAGGATTCCGGAGTCAGATTCGAAGGAAGTCCGTATACGTGAATAGTGCCGTATACGTGAATAGTACCGTATACATGAATAGTGCCGTATACGTGAATAGTACCGTATACATGAATAGTGTCGTATACATGAATAGTAAATTACTATTCACACCGAACGAAGGTACGGACGCGTATTGTAACCTTAACTCTGATGCTTATGGTATGCTTATATGTGATAGATAGTCTGAAATTCTGTTTTTGAAAATTGATCATACACATACAACTTGATACGGGTTATAGTCTTGATAACTCCGTTATGTTTTCCTAGCGCTGAGGACACGGATGTACACCGTGGCACTGGTGAATAGTGCAGACTATAATAACATGCATATTGCAGTGGCTGTGTTATGTTATTATGTGAATATATGAATAGTGTATGTGATTATTGCTGTTTTGACATGAATATCTGTCATACATATTTGATACATAAGCATGAGGTTAACCGTTACCTGAGGTTCAATGGGTATTGAACCTCAGCTCTTACTGTAGCTTCAGGATTTTCGGAGTGAACAGAAACAGAAACAAGGGTAAGCAGCAGGCAGAAGGACTAGCTGGAGAAAGTCCTGTAGATATGTATAGTCTTTCGAACTCTTTGTATCAGCAAACCAGTACACTACAGTGGTTGAATATCAGTTACTCTGTATTTAAAATCATTTCGTTGCCCTACTCTCGAAAATGCTTTAGAAAAGTTGGGGTGTTACATTTTGGTATCAGAGCTAGTTAAAGGTAACCATGATCGGGGGTTCTCACTGTAACGCCTCATTTTCAATACCAAAATCTTGGCCAAAATAATAGTAACACCTCCAAATATAGGATATTCATCACTCAAACACATATTTACAATATGGCCAAAGGTAGAAATCCATTTATACAGGGCCAAAATAAATCCAATAAATAAGAGTTATTTTAAAATGCGGAAGTCTTTTAGGTTCATGGCAAATAAAATAACACAACATAAACTAAAGGAGTACAGAAGAGCCTACAAAGCTCACTCCATGGGTGCATTCCCTTGATCTCTACTAAGTTATTCACCTGAAAAATGTTAATATGGGGTGAGATTACACATCTCAGTAACTACTAAATATTTCTACCGTACACGAGCAAATAATATATGACAAAAAGATATGGGCTGATTTCAAATATATATATATAGATTCCATAATTTATCATACAAAATAATTTATACTAATAGTCATCAATATAGAAGGTATTAAAACATATATATCTCAAAAGTTCTCATCTCATGTCTTTACAGAATATTCATCATCATATCAAATTCTTGAACTGTTCAGAAATGCACTATGCAGTATGCAGCCTCCCTTATATCACCACCTCCCTTATACCGCAGACTGGAGCCATAGGCTAACACATAGTCCAATAGAAACTTATTCATTTGACTGAATTGTTCCAAGCTCACCAAAACTTAAGATACACCCGGCCAAAGGTATATAGCTTAAATCTGGACTATGGCTCCCCTCCTTTAAAATAACTAAGGAGGTGTCACATGTCCCACAACTCCAATGAAATCCCGGCCAGAGGAAAACATGGAAGATGGGGCCCTGAAACAAGTACCATCCACTGTGCACCGAGTGGTGGCATAAATCATTCTTATCATTCAAATCCCTCCTTACTCCACCCATCATAATACAACCGCCATGATGAATATGTTCACTCAAAATAATGCATTATTATACCATAAAGTTTTATACATCAATATGCGTATTTATGAATAGTGAATACTATGCGTATATGTGAATAGTAAAATACGATATATATACATGAATAGTAAAAATGAAGAGTACATACGGTATGTATACGTGAATAGTAAATACGGTATGTATACGTGAATAGTATTATGAATAGTAAATACGGTATACGTGAATAGTAAAATGAATAGTAAATACGGTGTGAATAGTAAATATGGTATACGTGAATAGTAAATACAGTATACGTGAATAGTAACATGAATAGTAAATACGGTATACGTGAATAGTAACGTACGTATAAATAGTACCTCTGCAGATTTGCAAATCAAAGTTCCCACACCAGATCTTAAAACCATAAATATTTTCTAAATATTCTTGCCAAAATAGTAAACAAACAAATTTATAATCATACATAATTCACAAGTATAAGGAAGAATATTCAGAGTTACCTGTTACTTGCTAATACCCGAATCACCAACCAGCTATTATAACTCTTAAGCAAATATCTCTCTACTCTCTCTCTCTCTCTCTACCTCTCTCTATGGCTCTTAGAAGTTGTGAAGAATGAAATGAAATGGAAGGTCTATTTATAGTTGGAAAATGGGTCTTTAAGTGTAATTTTTGTCTCTGGGTCGTTTTACGTAATTTTCCTAAAAATTAAAAAGAAATCTCCCCCCGTGACTAAGTAGCCGCCCCGTGAACATTTTTAAAAAATTTTAATAATATTTTAATATTTTAAATAATATAATATTATAAATCAAATAGTAAATTACTATTACGTGGGTCCCGCGTGAAATATTTTCAAAACTCACGAGAGTTTCTGTCGGGAGGAAGAATTATTTTGGTCGTGGGTCCCACATGAATAGCAAATACGTATTTAGGAATAGTAAATACCGTATTTTTAAATAGTAAATACGTATTTGTGAATAGTGAACACTATTCATATTTCACAAATTTCAAGTATTAAATACGTATTTGCGAATAACATATATATATATATATATTTTTAAATACGTATTTGTAAATAGTAAAAACGTATACGTGAATAGTAAATACTATTCACGGGGCCCACAAAATACTGATTTCAAATTTATCACTTTCCAAAAATAGAGCCTACTAGTCTTCCCAAAATAGGTTTATGTTCAAGATATTAGATTCAAAATTCAGGATGTTACATTTCTCCCCTCCTAAAAGAAAATTTTGTCCTCAAAATTTCGCTATAATAAGAATTCTAACCTATTTAAATAAATGAGGATAGGTTTGTCGCATGCTCTCCTCCGTTTCCCAAGTAGCATCTCCGGGAGCCATTCCTTTACACACAACCTTTACAAGCTAATAGCCTTGTTCCTCAATTGCTTATCCCCCGCATCAACAATCCGCTCCGACTCAGCTTTATATATCATATTATCCCTAAGTCCTATCTCTTTCCCAAACATGCTCACCAAGCACACAACACAATTTTCGTTCATCCTGTACCCAAAGTAATATTCAGACACAGGATCCACTAGTTCCTTATTTGAGTGCTTGGTTACACTGGCCTCACAGGCCAGTTCATTCTTCCTTTCTGCTTATTTCATTGTATTACCACGACACTGGATATTCAGATCTTACAGCTTAAGAAGTTACCCTCAGGCCATAATAACCACAATATGATATAATCTGATTATTTTGCCAACCTTAAGATAAACTTTAGACATACAGGTCTAATGTTACCATGATAGGCAACAAACACAATACTAGGCACATAAGTCTTATAGCCTAGAGATACCACCATATGCAAACTAGCTCAACGGGTCTTACCGCTTCAAGCCTCTGCTCGTCTATCCTATACCCGTGCTTCCTCAATTCAAGTTTAAGAAAACACTTACTTACTAAATCTAGCTTTCACCAATGGCAAGTAATTCAAAAACAAGTACATTTGGCAAGATTCCGCAAACTAAGTATATCCACAACAGTTTCCAACCTCTTCTAGCTTGTACACCTTCCACCACAATCATAATGTAAAAGTCAATTCTTGTTCGAATTTCGCAAGGATTCATTCCATGAGACATCATAGTTTATAAATGTCGATTACAAACTGGTCTTAAATCCTGTTGTAAATATTGCGTAAAAATTTCCAAACACAGCAAGTGCATTGGTAAGTTCAAAATTCAAATACTCAGGGACCTAGCAACTATTTTAAATAGTCACCAACTCCGAATACATTCCAGGTTCCAACTTATTCTACTCAACTCATCCATGAAACACTCAATTCATTATTTCTAAAGAAAGATTCTATTATCAAGATCATTTCCTATGCTAGTTAAACAGTTGGCAATCTCTGAACACCTTATACATGTTGGTATCACATTTTGTTCCCTATTTCTCTCAAATCAATTAATACCATATTCTAATATCTCAATTTATTCAATCAATTCAGTCTCCTAAAGAATCAATACAACTGTTAAGTTGAACTGTTATATTACATTTATACTAGTAGCAACCCTTTAGATCCCCTACCAACTTTCAGATTCATCATCCTATTTCTAAAACCCCGATTATTCATACTAGATTCATCATACTCCATAGCTTATATCATTTAAGAACTATCCTCAAACTTTCCCCAAAAATGATAATTGTCAAATTACAAATCAACTCTTAGAACTTCAATATCAGCAAGACAGAGATATCATGTGTCCTCAATAATATCCATAGAACATTCATGTTTCACAATTCCTAGACTAAGATTTAAAACATTCAAATATTATTCTCACAACCTCAGCATTGTTCACATGATTCGAATTCAATCCTTAGTATCTCAAAGACATATACTAAATATCATCTGTTCCTCTCATAGTTATCTATTAATCACACCCAAATAACATACTAATATTATAACATAAATCACCGGATTTCATACTTTCTTAATTAGACACACTATCTTAACTCAGATTGAATTCAAGTCTATTTTCAAGTATTCCCAGACATTAATAGTCAAGTTTACAATTTGATTCTTATAACCTCAACATCAACTGATAATTCGTATTTCCCCAAAAATACCCATCATACTAAGATCATGATTCACAATTCCTAATCTAATTCTTGGATTATATGAAGACTATCTACAACCTCAGCAGTATTCACAAGGTTCTAATTCTACCTCAACCTGCAATATCACAAAGGCTCATTTCGTTCTTGAGTTCTATTTCAGCTTAGATTAAATTAAAGCCTATCCTCAATATTTACTATATTCATTCTAACATCTTACTGGCATTCCTAAGGATCACCATTTCATACCTTTCCATCGATCTTCCAACATGTTTATCCAAAAACCTTAGTCTTTGAATTATCTTTGACAAATTCATAGAGTTCTTCGGATACTCGGAGAGTGAAGAATGCTCTCGGGTTAATTGGCACAACTCATCATCATTTCAAATCTTCGGATTCTCTCCGGTTCATCTAATATTATTAGGAAGTCACCCTTCCCAAGATTACTATCACCTTAGCACGCTTACGCTTAAAATCCTATTTTCAAATGTCAATTCCGACATCTTGAGTCAGCTGCACATCCAAGACAGATTTCTTAGATAAATGCGCGTATAAACGTCCAAACTTAATTTCTTGAAAACACAGCTAGCAATAAATGCCATAGCGATTTCTGTCTGCAAAGGTCTAGGAAACTGCGACCCCTAACGGTGGCTAGGGTGCACTAGGGTGCGGTGCCATAAAATTTTCCGCATAACAACAAAATCTACATGATTCTGAGCTAACAACAGATGAGAATCCGATGCTGCTTAACAAAATATAGACGTTGCTAGCCCAGCTATAAATAGAGTAAAGAAAGAGTAAATGTTTCACGTTCTCTCAAACTTCACAAAACCTCCACATATTCATTTCCTCTCCGATCGTAACCTTCACTATAACCTTCCACATTATCCTTAAACATGGCCGGTTCAAGTAACTCTATTCCAGTCTCCGATTCATTCAACCCTTTCTTTCTTGAAGCCTTACTTCATGACTATCAGACTAACATGTTGTCTGATTTGTCAAACAATGCATCATACCCTTATTCTTCTTTACTTCCCCAAAATCCCGTAAGTATGAACGTTCATTCATCTGCCTCAACGATTAACATTCCTACTCCTCCTCCAAGGATACAAGATTCTATTTTTACCACTACTAACAGAAAGGAATCTGAAGCAGGTCCATCAAGGCGACCTGTCCAAAGGTGTCGTAATGTGGCAGAACTTATGGAGTCTACGGTACCTTCTCAACCAAGGAATCCTGCTTCTACCTTGACTGAGACTACTAATCCATTTTCATGTGGTTGCTGCCATGTTCTACGAGAGATTATTCATACCAATGGACTTCAATACCATAAACTTGAAGTTCATGGGAGGATTGGTATGATATGCCACGCTGTCTTTCACCAGGACGTACAAGGAGGTTCTTCCAGTCCTCAAGTATTTGACTTTGGTAAGAAAAATTTAGAAGATGTCAAACATTTTCTAGAAAATTATTGTTTGAATCAAAATTCTTTAGGGTATGTCCTGGTGTCAGATCCCCTATCAGCCTACTATGAGGCCCTTTGTGTTGGTTTGGAATGGACTAAAAATCAAAATGAACTCCCTAATAGTTCATTTCCAACCAATACAGAAAATATATCCAATAAAGGAAAAGAGCTCATGGTTGTAAATAATAATCCTTCAGTCCCCATACCTAGTAATCCATACCGATCAAGAGCTGAACAAAATATTAGAGCTGCATCAATGTCAATTAATGATCTTAGAGACTTATTCCATTTACCTCAACAAGAAGCGGCTCAACAAGTTCGTCTATGCAAAAATGTTCTAATGAAAATATGCCATAGGGGAGGAATAAAGCATTGGCCTTATGTAAAAATTCGAAGCACTATGAAGCAAATAGCTAGATTGAGAAGAACAATGTCTCCTGATGGTCCTCTCTCAAGAGCAGCCGCTCAGGAAGAAATTAATAGACTTAAACTTGAGATAGTCGAAGCTTGCGGTGGGATTGTACCAACTGTTGTTCTTGATGCTTGAATTAATATAGTCTACTCTTCTTAGCCTTCTTGCTAATGTTTGTAATCTCTATTCTAGGATTCATAAGGATTTTCGAGTTTTCCTGCCAAACTCAACTTTATCTTATTAAATTCAAACTTAAGCCAGTTATTCTGTATAATCAAGACTATGCCCGTATTCTGTTATGGTATTGTCATCTGTTACTCATATAAATTAGCTAGGTAAGTGAAAATCTAGCGAACATCTCTTCATACTTTTTTTTTTACAACGGCAACTAATTGAATAAACATCAAATAGGGGCTTAGTCTTTCAATCACTTTCCTAGACACCAATAAAAATATTCATCCTAGAAAGTAATTTTGGGCCTACAGAATCCAATATTCAATAAATTTTCTACTTACCAACTTCCGCTACGCAGCTCTGAAATTTAATCTCAATCACATCCTCAAATCATAAATCCTCATTATCAATCACTTGAATATTTTGATTAACCCATTCTTCTCCTATCATGAATGTCACAAGAAAATTGGTAAAAAGAATCCAAAGCTATAAAGGAAAATGCACATGTTATGATATTTAATTTGCCATGACCTCAAAATTTTTATTTAGAAAACTGATAGGAAATTTACAGATTGGCCAGAACCTTTGCTCTGATACCAAAAATGTAACGCCTCATTTTCAATACCAAAATCTTGGCCAAAATAATAGTAACACCTCCAAATATAGGATATTCATCACTCAAACACATATTTACAATATGGCCAAAGGTAGAAATCCATTTATACAGGGCCAAAATAAATCCAATAAATAAGAGTTATTTTAAAATGCGGAAGTCTTTTAGGTTCATGGCAAATAAAATAACACAACATAAACTAAAGGAGTACAGAAGAGCCTACAAAGCTCACTCCATGGGTGCATTCCCTTGATCTCTACTAAGTTATTCACCTGAAAAATGTTAATATGGGGTGAGATTACACATCTCAGTAACTACTAAATATTTCTACCGTACACGAGCAAATAATATATGACAAAAAGATATGGGCTGATTTCAAATATATATATATAGATTCCATAATTTATCATACAAAATAATTTATACTAATAGTCATCAATATAGAAGGTATTAAAACATATATATCTCAAAAGTTCTCATCTCATGTCTTTACAGAATATTCATCATCATATCAAATTCTTGAACTGTTCAGAAATGCACTATGCAGTATGCAGCCTCCCTTATATCACCACCTCCCTTATACCGCAGACTGGAGCCATAGGCTAACACATAGTCCAATAGAAACTTATTCATTTGACTGAATTGTTCCAAGCTCACCAAAACTTAAGATACACCCGGCCAAAGGTATATAGCTTAAATCTGGACTATGGCTCCCCTCCTTTAAAATAACTAAGGAGGTGTCACATGTCCCACAACTCCAATGAAATCCCGGCCAGAGGAAAACATGGAAGATGGGGCCCTGAAACAAGTACCATCCACTGTGCACCGAGTGGTGGCATAAATCATTCTTATCATTCAAATCCCTCCTTACTCCACCCATCATAATACAACCGCCATGATGAATATGTTCACTCAAAATAATGCATTATTATACCATAAAGTTTTATACATCAATATGCGTATTTATGAATAGTGAATACTATGCGTATATGTGAATAGTAAAATACGATATATATACATGAATAGTAAAAATGAAGAGTACATACGGTATGTATACGTGAATAGTAAATACGGTATGTATACGTGAATAGTATTATGAATAGTAAATACGGTATACGTGAATAGTAAAATGAATAGTAAATACGGTGTGAATAGTAAATATGGTATACGTGAATAGTAAATACAGTATACGTGAATAGTAACATGAATAGTAAAAATGAATAGTAAATACGGTATACGTGAATAGTAACGTACGTATAAATAGTACCTCTGCAGATTTGCAAATCAAAGTTCCCACACCAGATCTTAAAACCATAAATATTTTCTAAATATTCTTGCCAAAATAGTAAACAAACAAATTTATAATCATACATAATTCACAAGTATAAGGAAGAATATTCAGAGTTACCTGTTACTTGCTAATACCCGAATCACCAACCAGCTATTATAACTCTTAAGCAAATATCTCTCTACTCTCTCTCTCTCTCTCTACCTCTCTCTATGGCTCTTAGAAGTTGTGAAGAATGAAATGAAATGGAAGGTCTATTTATAGTTGGAAAATGGGTCTTTAAGTGTAATTTTTGTCTCTGGGTCGTTTTACGTAATTTTCCTAAAAATTAAAAAGAAATCTCCCCCCGTGACTAAGTAGCCGCCCCGTGAACATTTTTAAAAAATTTTAATAATATTTTAATATTTTAAATAATATAATATTATAAATCAAATAGTAAATTACTATTACGTGGGTCCCGCGTGAAATATTTTCAAAACTCACGAGAGTTTCTGTCGGGAGGAAGAATTATTTTGGTCGTGGGTCCCACATGAATAGCAAATACGTATTTAGGAATAGTAAATACCGTATTTTTAAATAGTAAATACGTATTTGTGAATAGTGAACACTATTCATATTTCACAAATTTCAAGTATTAAATACGTATTTGCGAATAACATATATATATATATATATTTTTAAATACGTATTTGTAAATAGTAAAAACGTATACGTGAATAGTAAATACTATTCACGGGGCCCACAAAATACTGATTTCAAATTTATCACTTTCCAAAAATAGAGCCTACTAGTCTTCCCAAAATAGGTTTATGTTCAAGATATTAGATTCAAAATTCAGGATGTTACACTCACAGTGTGATCTGTGGCGAAGCATTGGCTCTTACCCCGACATGGCCAGGGAGTCTGGTTGCACTGGGACGTATGGGCGTACCCTGAGCCGTGAGGCGGTGCGTAAAACTAGCGGCTGAGGTACGTTATGTTGCCACGGTGTATGGGCACCACGGAGACATTTTGGTATCAGAGCAGACATCCTGGCACAGAGTTAACTAAGTTACTCCAAACAGTCTGATATCTAGAAAGGGGTTTTGTGGTTGGCAATCAGTTTCCTTGAATTCGTCGAGCCTTCCACAAATACACCTGCCTAGTCGGATTGTCTGAGTAGCGGAGTTAGGTTCTAAGCTTTCAAAAGTGTTTTATCTGGTATGAACCCGACTCAATTACAGTAAACCATTGGTGCCGAAGGTAGGGCCGAGTCTATGTGGATCAGCCAATCAGTCACCCTAGCACGGTGAGGCTCCCATGATAGACGCCTACCTGGCCAATCGGTTTGACTAACTAAGTTAGGCTCTAAGCCATGGTTTTAAAAGTATTTCGAAAAAAAAAAACAAGTACAAGTACTGATACAATACTGGTGTTGTGATACAAAAAGGACGTACATCCTAAGGAAAAGGGTTAGGCTCGGGAGGCCTTGATATAGAGTAGATGGCACAGAATATGGTTTCTGTTGTTAAACTTTAAGACTTTTGATATGGGAATCGGAATCTAAGTTAAATCCCCACTCAGAGTTTCAAGGGAAGTGGTACAGAGAAGTCGGTACGACTTAAGTTTTCCGGTAGACAGTAACCTACTGTTTAGGTTTCCCTTGGATAGTAACCTATCGATTTAATGTCCTTGTCAAAATAATAACTTGTTAAGGTACCCTGAGAAGAAAATCCCTACCTTGTAGAGGCCAGACACCATGCGTGCAAAGGGGCGTGGCTCCGGGGACGAAGATCTTTTGATTAAGTCCTTGACGGTGGTGATCAATTGACAGAAGAGGGAAAGTACCCAGTAATTCTGGGGAGACAGTTATGTCATACTAGTGCCTATGAGAGTTGTAGGTACCCAGTAGTAAGTATACCAATATTAGTACCAAGAATCAATAGACATTATGAAGTTAATATTGCTTAAGCGAGAGAAATCTCAGAACTATGACCCCTGTGAGAGTAGGAACCCTTAGAAAATATGAGTGAGTTTTGCTTAGGTTCCAAATACCTAAGAGATAGTTCCTTAACAGAACCATACGAAAGCTGGAAACCTCAGTAGCCACCAGGTTATGGTCTCAAGGTGGGACCAAGAACCATAGAGATGTTAGTGGCTAATAGATTCCCTATAAAGTAAGTGGCTACCCGATAGGGAAAATTGAGTTAAGAATTATGCTTGGAGCTAAATAGAAAGTGAAAGTCCACAAATAGAATGACCCTAGATAAGATGGCAGACATAGAAACAACGGTTTATGAAACTACTAAAGGATAGGAACCTGTTAAGATTTGAGTTCTCATTATAATGATTCAAAGACGATCACTGGCGCTACTTATGGAAAGTTTGTCGGAGAAGGATACCTACGGGGAGTTCTGATCAAGGAGGTTTACCTACAGAGGATGCTAACCGGAAAAGCTGACTGGTCTGAGAAGACTAAGTGAAGCGCCGAGTAATGTGCCGTAGAGCAGAGCCACCGTGACGACGAACCGTAGAGTGGAGCCGCCGTGACAACGAACCATAAAGTAGAGTTACCAGTGCATCAGTTCTCAAGGTAAGTAAATTATAATGAGTCTCACATCGAATAGGTTCCCCAGAGTGAAGGTTTAAGTAATCTAGTATATCACCATGGTTTACTCCAATGCTATATAGTACATATTGTTAGACAACAAATACGAGAAGTGTCCCAAAAAGCTTGTAAAACCCGAGGATAACGGGCAAAGTTTGGAATAGCCAGATGAGTTAAGTAGAACAAACTAAACATTATACATATGGTTTGAGTAGTCAAGAACAGAGGTCCGGATGTATGTAGTTAGTAATGACCTTCTAATGTTAGTTGTCTGATTCCTAAGTAAGGTTTTAAAAAAAATTGAATTTTTGAACTTACCAATGCACCTGCTATTTTGAAATTTTCGGAGTTTACTTTCAAATTTGTGAAATCGAGTTTTCAAATGAAATATTTTTCAACAGAATTTGAGACCACAGTGATGGTTATGATGTTGTCTTGTACAAACGGTTTTGTTAGAACCCAGAGTTTGAAACTGAGTTTTCAACTATGTTGTGGTAAAGTCAGTACAAAACTGGAAGGACAGAAGCTGTTGTAGATGTACACAGTTTGCTGGGTCTGCCAGATGTTTTAAAACGTTTGAAATCGCTGGCCTTTGATAAATGTTCTCTTTGAACAAAAAGTTTTTGGAGGGATTTTGTTTGAGAAAATGGAAATCGCACCAACAGTGAACGCACCCAATCCATAACACTTTGCCGAGGGCATATGTTTTGTTTAGTACAACCTGACTGTCTATGACTGGACTGAGTTCCGCTAGATAGGGTTGCTACTTTATGTGCCAGTGTGAACACTGGGTCTCCTGAGAAAGGGGCGGAGGTTCTCCCACATTGTTGATAATACTGTTAAAACTGGATTTGGGGATTGGGAGAAGGCGCTCACTGTACCAAATGGTTAAAATGATGGTGTGTATCTCAATTGTAAAATTTTGTGAAATAAATTAGCTCCCTCAAAGATATGTGCCGGTAATAAAAGTTTTTGAAAATGATCCGGCAGTGAAAAATGTTTTCACGAATTTGTGATAGCAGCGATTAAATTTAAAAATGTTATAGCACTATTACTTTGTGGTATAGTGCAGATTGTGAAATGTACTGAAACCACGGAAAATTTTTCATGTTTGAAAATTTGAAAATGAGACAAGAAATTTATTGAATATTGGATTCTGTAGGCCCAAAATTACTTTCTAGGGGATGAATATTTTTATTGGTGTCTAGGAAAGTGATTGAAAGACTAAGCCCCTATTTGATGGTTATTCATTTTGTTGCCGTTGTAAAAAGTATGAAGAGATTTTCGCTAGATTTACACTTACCTAGCTAATTTATATGAGTAACAGATGACAATACCATAACAGAATACGGACATAGTCTTGATTATACAGAATAACTGGCTTAAGTTTGAATTTAATAAGATAAAGTTGAGTTTGGCAGGAAAACTCGAAAATCCTTATGAATCCTAGAATAAGAGATTACAAACATTAGCAAGAAGGCTAGACTATATTATTTCAAGCATCAAGAGCAACAGTTGGTACAATCCCACCACAAGCGTTGACCATCTCAAGTTTAAGTCTATTAATTTCTTCTTGAGCGGCTGCACTTGAGAGAGGACCATCAGAAGACATTGTTTGTCTCAATCTAGCTATTTGCCTCATAGTGCTTCGAATTTTTACATAAGGCCAATGTCTTATTCCTTCTCTATGGCATATTTTCATTAAGACATTTTTGCATAGACGAACTTGTTTAGCCGCTTCTTGTTGAGGTAAATGGAATAAGTCTCTAAGATCATTTATTGACATTGATGAAGCTCTAATATTTTGTTCAGCTCTTGATCGGTATGGATTACTAGGTATGGGGACTGAAGGATTATTATTTACAACCATGAGCTCTTTTCCTTTATTGGATATATTTTCTGTATTGGTTGGAAATGAACTATTAGGGAGTTCATTTTGATTTTTAGTCCATTCCAAACCAACACAGAGGGCCTCATAGTAGGCTGATAGGGGATCCGACACCAGGACATACCCTAAAGATTTTTGATTCAAACAATAATTTTCTAGAAAATGTTTGACATCATCTAAATTCTTCTTACCAAAGTCAAATACTTGAGGACTAGAAGAACCTCCTTGTACGTCCTGGTGAAAGACAGCGTGGCATATCATACCAATCCTTCCATGAACTTCAAGTTTATGGTATTGAAGTCCATTGGTATGAATAATCTCTCGTAGAACATGGCAGCAACCACATGAAAATGGATTAGTAGTCTCAGTCAAGGTAGAAGCAGGATTCCTTGGTTGAGAAGGTACCGTAGACTCCATAAGTTCTGCCACATTACGACACCTTTGGACAGGTCGCCTTGATGGACCTGCTTCAGATTCCTTTCTGTTAGTAGTTGTAAAAATAGAATCTTGTATCCTTGGAGGAGGAGTAGGAATGTTAATTGTTGAGGCAGATGAATGAACGTTCATACTTACGGGATTTTGGGGAAATAAAGAAGAATAAGGGTATGATGCATTGTTTGACAAATCAGACAACATGTTAGTCTGATAGTCATGAAGTAAGGCTTCAAGAAAGAAAGGGTTGAATGAATCAGAGACTGGAATAGAGTTACTTGAACCGGCCATGTTTAAGGATAATGTGGAAGGTTATAGTGAAGATTACGATCGGAGAGGAAATGAATATTTTGTGAAGTTTGAGAGAACATGAAACATTTACTCTTTCTTTACTCGATTTATAGCTGGGCTAGCAACGTCTAGATTTTGTTAAGCAGCATCGGATTCTCATCTGTCGTTGGCTCAGAATAGTGCAGACTTTGTTGTTATGCGGAAAATTTTATGGCACCGCACCCTAGTGCACCCTAGCCACCGTTAGGGGTCGCAGTTTCCTAGACCTTTGCAGACAGAAATCGCTATGGCATTTATTGCTAGCTGTGTTTTCAAGAAAATAAGTTTGGACGTTTATACGCACATTTATCTAAGAAATCTGTCTTAGATGTGCAGCTGACTCAAGATGTCTGAATTGACATTTGAAAATAGGATTTTAAGCGTAAGCGTGCTAAGGTGATAGTAATCTTGGGAAGGGTGACTTTCTAATAATATTAGATGAACCGGAGAGAATCCGAAGATTTGAAATGATGATGAGAATAGTATCTATGATGATACTTGGTACCAGAATTAAGAGAATTGGAGTGATAGACAAACCCAGAAAATAGAATTTTTCCTGGATCACTAGTTGGCATGCTAGTACAAAGGAAGAGGTTGAATTATAGAAAATGAAATGGAGCATTTGTGAAATGTTCCCAGTTTAATGGAGCATTGAATAGTAGGATGTATGCTAGATAAGCATGTATAAGGAAGAAGTATATTAGAGGTCTAGATAACCTTTTGAGTTTATATGTTCAAATTTCGAGGACGAAATTTATTGAACAGGGGGAGAATTGTAACATCCTGAATTTTGGACCTAAAGACTAGAAAATTAGCCTATTTTCGGAGGACTATTAGACCCTATTTTTGAAAATAAATTATAACTCAAAATCCTTGAACTAAGTAGTAAACAACTGCACATATTATGAATCAGTGAATTTTTGTCTCGAAGATGGTGTCACCCGAAGTAATTTCTGTTACCGGCAGTGTCCGACTTAAAATCTTTGACAGATTATGAAATACCCTGAATGAGGTCAAAAATTCAGTTGACCCAGATATTTTTAAAGAGGAAGAATAGAGCTTCAAGGCTGTGCTTCCGGATTTTTGAAATTTTGCAAAAGATCACGCGATCAGAACACCGAACAAGGAATTTTATCAGTAGAAACACTATTTAAATTATTAAAATAAAAAAAAATTAAGGTGGCCACGAGGTGCACCTCGTGTGCCAACTTTTATTTTTTTTTAATAATTTTGAAAATTACGCAAAATGACCCAAAAACAAGAAATTACACTTAAGGACCCATTTTCCAACACTGTAAATAGAGGCCTCATTTCTTCATTTTCTTCACACCAAACTCAGATCACAACGGTCGAGTTTAATAGAAGAGAGAGAATTCTTAGAGTTTAGAGTGAGAATTTAGAGTAAAGTTCTCGGAGCTGGAGAGAAGGAGTAAGAACATCAAGGGTAAGTTCTTTGGTCTCTAGTCTTAATATTTGGTAGTTTCTTTTGGTAATTATAGTAGAAATGCCAGATAGAGTTTTTCTGAGTATGCTCTGTGGCTGCAGCTTAGTCTGATCTGTCACATCAGAAAAGAATTATCCTTGGACAGTAAATATTATTTACTGGCACAGTAAAAAATATTTACCGGCACGGTAAAAATATTTTTACTGGTACTATTCACATGAATAGTGAATACTATTCACATGAATAGTGAATATCCAACATAGTTTCCGCAAATGCTGAAAATTAATGGTCACTGATAAAAATGATATTATAGGATATCCGAGGATTCCGGAGTCAGATTCGAAGGAAGTCCGTATACGTGAATAGTGCCGTATACGTGAATAGTACCGTATACATGAATAGTGCCGTATACGTGAATAGTACCGTATACATGAATAGTGTCGTATACATGAATAGTAAATTACTATTCACACCGAACGAAGGTACGGACGCGTATTGTAACCTTAACTCTGATGCTTATGGTATGCTTATATGTGATAGATAGTCTGAAATTCTGTTTTTGAAAATTGATCATACACATACAACTTGATACGGGTTATAGTCTTGATAACGCCGTTATGTTTTCCTAGCGCTGAGGACACGGATGTACACCGTGGCACTGGTGAATAGTGCAGACTATAATAACATGCATATTGCAGTGGCTGTGTTATGTTATTATGTGAATATATGAATAGTGTATGTGATTATTGCTGTTTTGACATGAATATCTGTCATACATATTTGATACATAAGCATGAGGTTAACCGTTACCTGAGGTTCAATGGGTATTGAACCTCAGCTCTTACTGTAGCTTCAGGATTTTCGGAGTGAACAGAAACAGAAACAAGGGTAAGCAGCAGGCAGAAGGACTAGCTGGAGAAAGTCCTGTAGATATGTATAGTCTTTCGAACTCTTTGTATCAGCAAACCAGTACACTACAGTGGTTGAATATCAGTTACTCTGTATTTAAAATCATTTCGTTGCCCTACTCTCGAAAATGCTTTAGAAAAGTTGGGGTGTTACAGCTTGTAAAAATAAATTTTTGAAACCATGGATTCAGAATTACTGAAATACTCACATGGTGATATGCTGAATTGTAAAGTTAGACATTATTTTCTTAAATCTTTTGTGGCGACCAAATAATTTTCGCGATATTTCCATCTTTTACAGAAGAATTTCTTAATGCACACTCTTCGATTGTTTTTCTTCCACAAAAATGAAGCCTCATTAAAACTCAAACAAGAAGCAACACCAATCTACAAAGAGCAATACCAAGAAAACTACAAGCAAAAGCAAAAAAAAAAAGAAAAAAAAGACAAGCAAGACTAAGAATAAGAAAATAAGGGGAAACAATGTTCCTAAGTCAGATTCATAAATATGTTCTGGATATTTCTAATATAAGTGAGGTTACAAGTTGATGCCACGTGTAACTTTAGGTGATTGATATCGGCATTTGTCTTAATTGTGAGTGTCTGCCTTTTAAATAAATAAGCCAGTAAAACAGTTAAAAATGATAATATATTTTTTTAAAAAAAATGAAGTATTTAATAAAATTTATGTCGACTTATATAATATTATTTCAATATTAAATTTAGAACCTATTTTAAGACGCTTGAGATGCCTCATTTTTCCTTCTCATCCTCTTCGCTTCTATTGTTAACCATTAGATCAACATTTAAATGGTTTAATCTACAAATGAAATTATATAATTAGACACAAATTGTTTAATTTTGGTATAAAAATTAAATAATATAATAAAAATAATATTTTGTATAAAGGATGACTCAAATATTGATATAATGATTAACAATAGAAAAGAGGAGAGGTCCCACGCTAGTTTAAGTATGACCTAGTTTGTAGTGCAGAGAGACTATAACCTAGTTTGCATTTCTTCAAACCCTTGCCAAACAAAGTGGCATTAAACAATTAGTCTCCTTATTTTGGGAAAACAAACAATCAAAATATACCAACAACAAATCATTCCCTATGGGCTGTCGACCCAAAAAAAAGAAAAGAAAAGAAAATCCCCTATGGGTTCCCCCCACAGAAGTCAGTTGTCTGGCTAGCCCCACCCCCACCCTCGATGTCTTTCTAGATAAGAACACCCATACGACAATGTCCCAAACCCAAGTCCCGAACTCTACGCAAAGCGACAAATTCGAAAACTTTGCTTCATTCTCATTCTTTTTTTCCCCCTCAATCCTGTTCTAATTCTACCACCACACACACTCGCACTACACCTACCACTGTTCACCACACAACCCAACTCCCTCAATTCAACAACAGCAACAAACAACTACCCCACTCTTCACCACCCGTCACCACCATAGCCAGCAATATTGCAGCCCCCCACCACCACCGCCTCACAAACCACCACTAAGATTTATAGCTGAAACTTATTAGTCATATCTTCTTATTCTTCACTGGGAATATGTATAGGGACGTGTCTAGCTGTAACACCTACAACTATGGCGATGCGGTCTACTGGGACGCTCGCTATGTGCAAGAGGGTGGCTCATTCGATTGGTATCAGCGTTATGCTGCTCTTAGGCCTTTCGTTCGTAAATACATCCCTGCCTCTTCTCGGGTTCTCATGGTTGGTTGTGGCAATGCCGGTAAATTTTTCTGACTCCCTCTCATCCTTCTGGGGTTTTCTTTTTATCGATTAGTTTATATTGTGGTGTTGTTGTTCTGAGATGGGGTTTTTGCTGCTTGGTCAGTCTGTCTGGTTATGGTGAATTAAGAGAAAAAGGAGAGAATTTTGGGTGTTTCTTTTCTGGTTTGATTACTAAGATAAATCCTTTTGGTTTTTGGTTTTCGGTTTTCTCGATTGTCATGAGATGGGGTTTTGGCTGGCAAGTCACTGCTCGGTTGTTGACAATTGGGGAGAAAAGTAAAGAATCAAGGATGTCTTTTCTGGTTTAACTTTTCATATAAAGTTTAGGGTTCTCTTTCTTTCTCTGAAAGATTTGTTTATTTTTTCTCATGAAAAATCCTAATTCATTTTCGAGGCTGGTCTTTAGGTTTCCAAACTTGAAGCTTCCCCAGATTCAGCACTGTTCTTATTATCTCCTTCCATTTCTGTATGTGTGCGGTAACTGTGGCTGTGACATGAGGCCAGTATGTGATAGTATATCTGGTATTTTATTGATGAATTGATGGTACTGTTTTATTGTTCCTGGGTCTCAAAAGAACAGAGTTTATGGTGCTTTAGCTTGAGTTAATCCGATTATTTAGAGCATTTAAATCATTTGACGCTATTTGCGTTAAATTTAACTAAAAAGTTTGTTACTTATAAATAAGCCCGGAGGTAGTATTAAGCATTTCAAAGGAATAAAAATGATCTTCTAACTGGGTCTGAAAACATGTTTTGTTACTTTAGAGGTGCTCCACTATTATGGATTAGATTTGATTTTTCAAGCTTTTACTCAATGTGTCGCCAGTTGTTGGTGAGATGAGGCTGAGAGAGGAAGAAACTGCAATTCACTTCTTAAAGAAAGAAGAAACCTGTAATGATGTTTAAATATCCGGAGCAAATTCTGGAATGTGTTCATACAACTGAAGTTATTCCCATAACTCCTGGGAATTGCTCCAAAACTTTTACATGTGGGCATTTCACTTGTTGTTATCATTATTTAATTATGACCCCATCAAAAGATATAAACCTCTGTATTTCTCATACTCCAGTTGGATCAATGAAACAGTTCTGTATGAGTGGCTCTCAATGGGAAAACTAGCGAAAAAAATTTAGTATCAGACTCCATAAACAGCCGAACCAGTAAAGAGGAAATGCAGGAAACAAAATGAGAGGCCTTTAAGATGCTAATTATATCCGTTCAAGATTCTTTAGACTTTCCCTGGTCCTGTCTCCCTCTTTACACTGCCCAAAACATATTATTTAGGTTTTGTTTCGGAGAGGAAAAATGTAGGGAAAGGTAAAGGAGGAGAATTTTCATTTGGAATTTTCTTATAGAATGGATGATTTTTAACTAACCCTCCAATTTTCTCCAAACTTCGCCCCTTATTTATAATTTTAGGTTCCCCTCCTAACTGCCAAACATAACCTTCCATTTGCATTCTCTCCATGTTCTTTATGTGACCCATTCTTTTTGCTAGAATTAGTTGCATAACCGCCACTACCACTGTCTTTCTCCCTGCTGCCCCATTTGCTCTTTTTGATATTCTAATATGCTAGATCTGAGAATCTCGGCCTTAGCATTATTACTACTAAACTTATCTGGAAGTCATAGAAAGATTCAGTAATTTAACACACAATAACAGAGGAATGGTTTCGATGGATTTAAGCCGCATTGTGTATAGCAAATGGACAAATGTAGTGTACTGCTGTCATTGTTTTATTGTCAGTTTAAATTTCAGGAAGAAAGTTTCTGCTCTGCGAAAGAGTGAGGTTTTACTTTTACATGACCCAGGTATTTGAAATAATTTAGGTAATTGGAGATAGTTATAGGTCAAACTCATCTTAATTTTGTGACTCCAATATCCAAATCCAGGCTGACTCCTTAGCAATTTTTCCCCTAGCTGTTCATGCTTATATTTCTATTCTTTGTTTTACTTAATCTTCTTATTCAGTCTTGCTTGTTACCTTCTTTCCCAGTGCCTAATCTTTGAATTGGCGGTATGTACTAGTATAGACATTTAGGTCAAAATCAAGCCCCGCATTCCCAATTTCCCATATAAAATGTGTGTGGTTGACTGGTTTGTAAAATTTTGTCTTCTAAATTTAGTACTTAATATTCTAGAAACAAGTTTTGACGTCAGGAATGCACATTATAATCAGCCATACCTTTATCATCTTCTCTTTGGTTGAATGACAGAATGGGAGATTTATTTTATGTTGACTTTGTCCTTTCAAAAGAAGCTTACTGGGAGAATTCTGTTTTGCTTTGTAGTTATGTCTGAGGATATGGTCAAAGATGGTTATGAAGACATTGTGAATATCGATATTTCAGCGGTCGCTATTGACATGATGAGAAAAAAATATGAGTACATCCCACAGCTGAAATGTATCATATTACTGATCTTATATTGATCTTTTACATAATCTTCTATCTGTTGACCAAACACAAGCTAAATCCTTGTAATGAATCTCAATAGACATGCAGATGGATGTCAGGGATATGAGCTTCTTTCCTGATGATTCATTTGATGGTGTTATTGACAAAGGTATGAGTCATTTACTCCTTTTAGTGCAAACCATGTCAATTTTTTTTAGAATATTTAGAATTGAGGGAAAATTAGTCTCTTGGCCCCTATAGTTTTGACTTTTGATTCGGTTATAACTCAATTTTTAAACTTTGACTAAGTGCAACTTAGTCCCTATTGTTTTGACTCAATTAACTCATGACAACTCATTTTGTATAGTTTTGACCATTTAAAATTTGAGTCCCTAAACTTCATGAAATATAGAATTTTATTTTCTAAAATATAGGGACTAGTATTTTAAATGGTCAAAACTATAAGGACTGTGTTGCTATTAGTTAAAGTTTAAAGAATGAGTTACTAATCAGTCATAACTCTAGGAACTCCCGAGCAAAAAAAAAATAACTCTAGGAACTGACTGTATGGACTAAAGTCTTGTATGCCTTGGAGAGCAAAGCTACAACGTCCTACTCTTGGACTGTGGGTCAGTCCAACCCCTCTCCTAAAACTTTTTCAACAAGGAAAAAAAAAAAAAACTCTAGGAAGTGAGGTCGCATCAAGTTACAGTTCATGTCTAAGTTACAACCAAGTTAAAAGTACAAGAACAAAAAGATTAATTTTCCATAAAATAGTGACATGCTTCATATACTGATGATACTTTACTCAATTACTCTTGCTGTACACTTACACCTATTCTCCCTTGATGCTTGGTCTAGGAACTCTTGATTCATTGATGGTATGTATTTTAATTTTGATTCTTTTAAACTCTTTATATGCAATATTTGCATGCCGTAATCCTCAGATTTGCTTTGTCATCTTCAGTGTGGTACTGATGCTCCGATTAGCGCTGCTCAGATGCTTGCAGAAGTGTGTAGGTTGTAGACAATAGTGAGATTGATTTCTTGAGATTTTCTGGAGAAAAAAAAATTATACTCGTATATTTGAATAACATATTCTTCATTTTCAACTTCTCACTATGGCTGGTTTCTTCTTTGTAGACTTCTAAAACCAGGAGGGACTTACATGTTGGTAATCGTACTTTCATGAATGAAAGCTTTGGTTTTGTCACTATATTGTGTATTCTAAATGTTCAGAGGACAACAATTTCTTATTTGATTGCCACGTGCAGATTACGTACGGAGATCCAACTGTAAGGATGCCTCATCTAAGACGACCAATGTACAATTGGAAAGTTACATTGTATAATATCCGTAAGTTTTCAACCTTTGCATTTAACTGCAAAAATTATTTATCATGTGTTGCATAAAATTTTGTGGGTTGGACTGAGAGTCTAGATTTTGAGCTTTTGGTTGTTCAAAATGAAGAATGTAATAGGATGCTGGAGATTTTAATTATTCATGACTATACGTTAACAATCTTGTTACATAACTAAAGTATTTATTTTAGGAAAAAACAAAGGTTAATAATCTTTATTTTCTGCAGAAAACTAATCATGCCTTGTTTTTTTTTTTTTGCTCAGAATCATGCCTTGTTGAGTAATATAGATGATCTGTTGTGTTATTATAGAATCTTATAGTACATTCATTGAAATTGCTGCAGCTAGACCTGGATTTCAAAAGCCAGAAAATTGTAGTTCATCGAGGAAATCATATTTGGAACCGATTCCTCTAGACGAAAAGGGATTGATTCCAAAAGATTGGGTTTTGGAAGATCCAGATTCTCACTATATATATGTCTGTAGAAAGATGGATGATGGTGAGATAGACGATACACTGACCTACCGGTTAACGGCCGATGTTTTATAGGCCAGTTCTTGCACTGAAGCAGTGGTTGAATGTAGCTTCTGTCTTGTTGTAATGTTTTGACGTATACCACAGACATTTATATGTTGTCTCAGTTTTACTAATGTTCAAAGACAGAAGAAACTAGTTATATCACCATTATTGGGGTGTTTTGTATGAATATTGTGTTATTTTGAATTAATCCAGTGGTTATTACAGATTGGTACACTCATATCATGTTATATTGCTTTTTGCGCGTCCCATCCTTGCGCCAAGGCCTGCTAATTTTTTCTATATCGTTCTAATTTTTATGGACTAAACTGCTTTTGTGTCATTTTGTGTGGATTTTTGGTGTATCATTCATGGAAATATGATTTTTACAGAGGAAGATTGCTCCTAGCATGAGACAAATATATTTATTCTAAAAGGCTGCTATGTTTTAAAATTATTTTAAAGAACTTTAAAGCCTAATATGATAGGTCATGTGGTCAACTTATATGTCATCACCTAATTTTACATCTTTCCTTTCTTCTTTGAAATAGAATTTTATATCCGTTGGTGGTTACACATATGTATTGTCCCGGCAAGGCTTAGTTAATGGGCTTAAGCCCAATACCAGGCCCATGACTATGGGCCATAGTAAGTGGGCTCAAGTTTCGCCCCGAAGCTTATTTGTGCCTTTTTACATTTAAGCTGCACGTGATCGGTTTCATCGGCAACAAAGTAGATGGTTGTCAACTAGAAATGACACAGTTAGTTAAAGTATCGACCTTTATCCCAAAATGAAGAAGGTTCAATATCCGCTGGTCGATGTGAAAGCTTCGTTAGTGGGTGATTTGTAAGTGCTATTTGAACTTAGATGCATACTCTAGCCTTGGTGGGATACCAATGTTTAATCCCATCTAAAATTTTTTCTAAAAAAAAAATAAAATAAAATAGAGAGCAATTGTCGGGATTAGGTCTAGTAAAATGGGCTAGTCTCTTTATAATGTAGTGAACTGCAATTCAAATTCTTGTTGAAAGAAGTGTCTAGATTAAGTATCCGACAATGTCTTGAACATAATTGCCTTCAATAGGAAGATACTTATACCTAGGAAAAAAAAGATGGCTATTAATTTAGCAAGCTAGTCTATTAATGGTATTATAAGCTAATAATGAAATGAGTAAATTATGATCTCACCCTTGTATTAAAATTAAAAAGGAATTTCCCTTGTTTATAATGGTACTCAAACCATTAAAATATATTATGATTATTTTCTAGTTTTTATGAATAAAAAATGAGAAAAGATCAAGATGAAAACTTTGAAATCTATCATAATTTTTCGGTTTCATATTAATACTCTACATTTTTAAAAATGGAAAAAAAGAAAACAAGATTAGCCCTCCAAGACTAAGGTAGGATTCCCAAAGGGGAAAAATGCAAACCCATATACTATTTCTTTCTTTATTTGCCTTTCCTATTTTAGTTGTTGCAAGTTGCAACTACAAATATGAGTTGGGAAAGCCAAAGCCTAGAATGACCCAAAACCAAAAGATGCAATGAATTCATACCAATGTTGGAGGGCCCACTTTTAGCCTTATAAGGAAAAAGAAGAGGAAGATGAGAGAGATAGGGATGGAAGCAAGAGGCAGATTTAGATAATCTTCACTTATATAATAAAAGGCAAAAAGACAAAACTCTTAAAGTAACTGTTCTGTTTCCCATTTTTCCTTCACTTTTCCCCTACTTGTCTTATTTTGGAAACCATCCTTTTGAATTTTCAACATCTCTATATTTACCCTTTTGCCACTTCCTATGTTTTCTTTTCTTGGTTTTTTCCCCCCAAGAAAAACTGTATTCCTCCATATTCAATGCTTTCATCTCAAGTCTAAAAAGTATCATTAGTTGAGCACCTATTTTACTGATTTTTATTTTTATATACACAACATGCTTGCAGGAAGCTAAATATAGTTCATAAATAGTACTAGTATCATTAGTTTCCTTTGACTTTCATGTCATTGTCTTTTATATTTTGTAAATAAATCTTTCTCTTGCTTTTCATATGGCAAATTAATTATACTTTTACTTAATAATTTCTTCCCTCAATTTCCTTTTCTTTATTCTCTTTTGATTTTTTGTTTTTTCTATTAAAGAAATTTTTTTAAAAAATATCTTGTTGAAAAACAAGAATCTCAGTTATTTGATCTCTATATTAAAAAACGGATTTGACTTTTCTCTTATACCCTTTAGTCTTCTTTTCTTTTATTTTTCCTTTTCTATCGTTGGATTAAGATCTTAACAGTTCAGATTTAACATATTAGTTTTTAAGGTAAAATTATAATAATATTTTTATAATATGTTAAATCTGAACTGTTGAGAACTTATCCAATAATGAAAAAGTGAAAAAGAGAGTAAGGGGTATAGGGGAAAGTCAAATCACAAAAAAAGGGTTGGGTCCAAAATGACATAGGGACATTTTTACTGGTTTAAATTTATATAATATTTTATTTTTGTCCCCTAATTTTATAAAATGTGTTTTTCATCCCCTTTCTCCTATTATCATTAGTTTTACTGATAAAAAGATGAAAACATTTACTAATTATATTCACAATACTACAAGTGGTCTAGATATAATTTCAAAAAATATTTAAGATGATCCAAATTATATCATTGGATGTCAGAAGGGTTTTTCCCCTTCTCTTTTACTAATTATCAAAGTGAAAAATCTCACCATACTGAATTATAAACAAGTCAGCCAATAACTCTTTTGACCCTAATTTTAATAGCGCAATGGAATTTTTTTTAATTATTACAATGAGGGCAAGTATGCATAAACACTGAATCTTTGACCAAAAAAAAAAAAACACTGAATCACAACTGTCTATCTACACACACCCCTTTTTTAATTAATTTTTTTTGGCAAATTCATCCCTCTCCTTTTCAATTTAACCCATTGCTCTTAGCCTTCTAAGCCAAAATTTTTAAAAAATTCACATAAAGGTAACTTTTGCTATTAAAAGCATTATGAGATGCAACTTTTACTTTCTCATACTTTCCAAAAGGAAGAAGTAACCATAATAAGACTACTCGTGACTTAATTTTGGTGGTGGCTATGCTATTAATTGCAGTTGCCATAAGTGGCAAATAAGAAACCAAAAAAAGAGACAAACAGGAAAAAGAACCGAATATGGTTAGTTTTCTCACCCAAGTCCCATTATGTGTATAAATATTTTTGTAAAAAAAAAAGTAATAAAATAAATAATTTCTCTTAAAATATCTATATAAAATGAAAACTACTTTTTGTTTTTTAAGTGCAAATGAATGAACTTTATTATAAGTTAAGGATATCACAATTTATCTTTAAAACTGTACATGAGATTTACAATTCAAGATCTAATTGTGTATGAAATTAATAAATACTAATAGTATCTTTTTTGCCATCTAATAAATACTAATATCTAACAGGGTGTTTATCTCAAAATTAAAAAGAAATCATGTTCTGCTGTGATGATAATATCTAAATGTAAAGATGTAAGAAGTCATGTTTTATAATGGACAAAACAATTTTATAATTTATTTAAAATATATAAAATAGAAGAAAAATCACACCAATGTTTTACTCAAGGAAAATATAATAATATATGAAAAGGCTCAGACTTTATCAATGTTTTCACTCTCACTTGTCATTAATATGTTGAAACTTTTTAGATATTATTTTTTATTGGAATCTTGATGTGATTTTCATTTCCCTTGAAATTAACAGGTTTTTAGTGTTTAAATGTGTAATGCTATGGATTTACATTTTATTTTGATAAACTTACAATCCTGAGCACTAACTAAGTTAAGATCAATATTTGAAGGATTTTTTTAAAATAATACTGGAAGCAGAGACTCCTAATCATCATCAACGTCCACCTCTTGGATAAAAAGAGGAGGTTGATTAGGGAGACAAAAATTCTCATTTATACTATAAAAGTATCTAGCTAATTGATCAATAATAATTATGGTCTCTATATATCTGTGAGTGACCGCAACTTTCAATCTCTACAATAAAGCATTCTAATATCATCCACAATGTTCTTGAAATAATGATATTGATCACATCCTCTCAACATATAATTCATGGTCATAATATAATTAGTAATTAAATTAATTTTTTTATACTCTTTGAACCAACACAATTATAGATCTTGAATGCAACCAATTATTTATGCAAAATTCAGAGGAACATGAATTAGTTTGCGGTTGAAGCCTAAAAGATCTATCATTTTAATCCCGAAGATAACCTCCAGACCCACTTCTCCCATTGTGACTTCGTGGAGTAAATTAAAATAGGCAACACAAAAGAAGAAAATATAACTTGCCATAAAAAATCTACATATAAAATTAGGAAAAAACCTTAAAGAAGAAAATGGGAAAAATAAAAAAGGGAAGGAAGTGGGACCCACCGGAGACCCAATGGCACGAAAACACTCTAAATGTGGCAAAAAAGAGTCATGCACTACTCTAAATAGATAGATACAGAGCCATGCAAAGAAAGTTGCCGTTTCCAGTCTCTCGCCATTTGGGGTTAAAACGCTCTCTGTTCTCTCTCTCTCTATCTCTCTTTTCTCTTCTCCAAATTTAGACTCTTTCCCTCAAAAACCCCTTCAAAACACCAAAGGGGGCTTTAGGAATTCCAGAAAGGAAGCTCCTTTTAGGGGTTGCTAGAGAGGAAGGAAGAGAGCTCAATAAATTTCTCGAAACAGAGATCTCTGGATTGAACCCCAGATTGATTTTTATTCTGATTCTGATTCTGCTTCTGGGTTTTGATCAGTTGGGTCTCTGTGATTTCTTCTGGAGTTAGAGAAATGGGTCGAGGGAAGATTGAAATCAAAAGGATCGAGAATGCGAACAGCCGTCAAGTCACATTCTCCAAGAGGCGTAATGGATTGCTCAAGAAGGCTCAGGAACTGGCTATTCTCTGTGACGCCGAGGTTGCTGTGATCATTTTCTCTAATACGGGGAAGCTTTTCGAGTTTTCGAGTTCTGGGTATGCTGTGAATTTTTTTTTGAACTTTCGATTTCATTGCATGTTGTTTTTCACTACAGCCTCTGTTGTTTCTGTAAACGAGGCTGGGAAATTTCAGCACGTTTATGTAAGTTTGGTTGACATGTATTAGATAGATTTTGTTCCTCTTTTATATATTCACATTATTTGCATGCGCTATTTTCTTCCATTTCTTAAAAAAAAAATTAGTAGACTTCTACTTCTTTGGCCATCACTATATTATGTAGAGTTCCTTTGTTTCTAGTGTATCTCAAGGCATTTCTCGTCGTTTTTGTAAAACGTTGTCTTAAATTACTTTTTTCCTCTGTCTAAGTTCTTATGTGATGGTTTTTTGCTCCTAAACCTGATCATCTTATCGTAAGATTCTTGAGGTGAATTTAGAGTACATAGAAACTTGAACTTTTTTCCTTTTTCCTTTTTTCTTTTTCTCGGTTTTGACTTCGTTCATATGACATCTATCTCACATTATGAACTTCAACTCGTGTTCAGCAATAAGATGGCATGCACTGTCTTACTGCACCGGGGTGTCTTAAAAAATTTTTGAGTGCCATGTTAATTTTGTATACTCCTGATATTTATGGCGCAGATTTTGTATTGTTACTAGTTGTTGTATAAGCAACTTGGATGAGAGTGTTTAGCTAGAAAAATCTTGATCTCACACACACACATTTGACTATTTGAGTAAACTCGATATATGGCCGAGCAAATGATATACCATATATAGTTCCTACTAACTAAACATTTGTCTTTGTACTTGCGATTTTTTCTTGCAGTATGATGCGAACACTGTCAAGATACAAAAAATGCTTTAATCCTTCAGAGGCTGCTGTGGTGGAATGTAAGACAGAGGTACTCTGTCATATACCCATTAACCATGAGCATAGTAAAATCCATAATCTTTTACCTGGTTTAAGGTGGTACATGGTTTCTCGTTCATCTGGCTACAAAAAGTGCCTCAGCCCCTCCCTGTGTTGTTAAATTATTTTGTTTTGATAATTACTATTGAGGACTTCTCAATATCTCTTCCTTGATTTAAATATTACTCAGTTTCTCATTCTTCAAGCTACAGAACTTCTTTATTTGTGGAACTGCAATGATAATCTAGTTTGAATCTTTTATTAATTAGTGGACTCTACTTACTACTTGGGTATAATTTGGGTATACTAATTATATTATTGACCTTCTACCATTAGCAAGCCTAACATAAGTGGCTAATCTCCCCATTTTGGCTTGCAATTGATGTTCCTATGTATGTTAATCTTGAATATTGATATCAAATTGTGACACACTCTTTATGATACTTCACTTTCTGCACCTAGTGATGGGACATGCTGAAAAGCACTGGCACTATTAAAATTAATGTAGTATAAGTCTGCTGCACTAAAACTCCATTATTTAAGGATTACAGATGAAATTAGGAAAAATTCTCTCAGATTTTTGCTCTGGCTGTAGGTACTTCCTTATTGCATTTCCCTTTGATTCGTTTATGGGATTATCATCTAACAATTTTCATTTTCAGAAGGAAGATCCTAAGACAGTGGAGACCCTGAAAGATGAAATTGCAAAGCTAGAAAAGAAGCAGCTGTATGTGTCTTCGTCTTGTTTAATATATTATGCTTATTTGTGCATTTCTCATGCATACTAACTTCTCCTGATTTTACAGGCGGTTGATGGGTAAGGACCTGGCTGGGTTGAGTTTAAAAGAATTGCATCAGCTGGAGCAGCAACTTAACGAAGCATTATTTTCTGTCAAGGAGAAGAAGGTGCTTCTCAATTTACTCTGTTCTCTTATGTCCTCTCTACTTTTCTGTTCCTTGGTTTGATTTTCTTTTCTCACTAATAAACTATGATTCATTGGATAGTACGATCCTTAACGTTTGTTCTTACAGGAGGAACTGCTTGTGGAGCAACTGGAGCAGTCGAGAGTACAGGTATATCGGAATCTGACCGTATCATGCAAACTTTTCTCAAATTAGATATGACCCATTTGCTTGTAAAAGTCAAGGATTTTGTGTTAACAGTGGATTATTGTAAGATTAGATATCACCCTGAAGTACTCAATCTCAATCATGAGCCATGACGAAATCAAGTTCCTTTTAACGCATTAGCTGTCAACTCATGAAAGGGAATATGATAGTTGGTTTTCTTAAGTATTCCCAATATGCAAGAATCACCTATAAAGTTCTTTAGTAAATAGTAAATATGTAAGATGAATTTAACTAGTTATTGGGCTTGAATCCTAATCTGTCAGTCTCTCAAATCGACGCAAGTTTATGGATACATTGAAATCTGTGTCAACTTGAGGATTATGTCTAGCTTCGGCGTGCACTTATATTTTCTCTCAAGTCAAAAGGGATGGGAATGCATCTCTTCCGTATAGCAATGAACTAATGAGTTTAATTTATTCTTTCAGGAACAAAGGGCTATTTTGGAGAATGAAACTTTGCGCAGACAGGCAAGTTTCTTTTTTCCAAAACGTGAAGTTAAATATACAAAATTGTATTCACTGGAATGATGTATTGCTCCTGACTCTGTTTTTCCTGAAATTTGTTACAGGTCGAGGAGCTTCGCTGTTTGTTTCCAATAACTGAGCATGTGGTCCCATCTTTTCTTCAATACCACCATGTGAAAAGAAGGGACACCCCTGTAAATAATGGTGTCATATGTTCCAACTTGGTCAGTAACTGTGAAAATGAGAATGGAGATTCAGATACTACCTTGCATTTAGGGTATTCTACTTCTCTACTGCCAAACTTAGAAACTAAGTTGCTTTAGATCCTTCTGCATTGCAATTTCTACAGGTGATATCATCTTCATCAATCTCTTCTGTTGATTGTTATGCAAACAATACCCATATGTATCATTTAAGTTAGTGGTGGTCTCAACTGCTTATTGATCTACATTATAACTTCGATAAACAAGCACTTGAGAGATATTTCTCCACCTTACTCCTATTTATGTATAGCTCAACATGAATGTCGAAATAATTTATGATGTTTGATCTTATCTTTCCTGAAATTTTGGCATCTTTAATTGCACTAAAGATTCTAAGGTAGGACTGGTCTTTGAAAATAGATCAAGCGAATCATAAAAAGACATTATTGCAAAAATTGTGTCCGACATGCTTACATTTCATTTGTGATTAAACTAGTCCACCTAAGAACTTCAGTATTTTCATAGGTTTCAGTTTTTTAGTCTCACATATGGTTCCTGTCCTTGTAGTTTGCCCACTGATGTTCATCACAAGAGGAAGGCACCTGAGAAAGAAACATACTCCAATGACTCTGAATCTCAAATGGCTCTTCTCTGATCCAAATCAGTGACAGATGAAATGACTGGTTTAGTGGCGTTATAGTTGTGCAAAGTAAGTTTAGACTACAGGTGAAATGTAGGTAGAAAGTAGATTTTGGCTCTTCCCATGTAGGAAATTGATTTGCAGGATGCGGAATTCTTTTTCCCAAGTTTGGGGGTAATGAGCTGGGAAAAGTGGAAATCATGAACCTTGTTTTTGGAAGATTTCAGGAAGAGAATGATGCTTTTTTAGGCTTAATTTTATCATCCAATGTTCATTTTCATTGTCTTCTTGCTTTCTCCCTGATCATTTTATAGTTCGAAGCTTGGGCGCACAGCTGAAAAAACTCTCACTGTGAAGATAAGAGGGTAATTTGCAAATGGTGTTTTGAATCATCCTTGGAGTTTTATTCAACATATGCTTTGGAAGCTGAATTTCAAGTCTCTGGGAGGCTAAAAACAAAAAGTTTTTTCAGCTTACGTTTTTGGCTGAATTTCATAACAAAGAGATTTTTATGGCAAACCTGAAATTAGATTAATTTAATCATGAGTAAACATGTAATTACATGGCTGTCAGTTTTTTATTTTATTGTTTTTTTTTCAAATTATATAATTGATGAAAAACTCTCAGAAGTATGTTTGGAATTTGGATACATGTTGCCAAGGTTCAAGCCTTCAAGGCACGTTGAAAGAGACGGCGCAAATAGTCTATTAGAGAATAGGGAGAGAACCCAGATAAGTTTATGCCAAGATCCTCCCTCTTTATATACAATACAATATTTGTGATACACATATTTATATTTATAAGTTACACTTAAAAAAATAAGTGAAATTTTAATCAATTTTTATGTTAATCACACCCTTCGTTTTCCTTGTCATTCCATTTCCATGACTAAAATATATTACCAACACATTTGTAGTTTTTTAATCATTTTCTTATGTCCATGATTCGGTTATAGGTTAAGGTGTAATTTTGCCCTTAAAGTATGCGCCCAGGAGCAATTTTGCCCCTAAAGTTTTTGGCGTAGTAATGTTGCCCCTAAAGTTTCAAAACGGAGCAATGTTGCCCCTTCGTTAAAAACCCTAACGGTCAACGTGGGTTTTTAACAGAATGACAACATTGCTCAGTTTTGAAACTTTAGGGGCAAAATTGTTACTTTTTTTTTGGAGCAATATTGCCCCTAAAGTTTTAAAATGGAGCAATGTTGCCCTTCCGTTAAAAACCCTAACGTTGACTGTTAGTTGACCGTTAGGGTTTTTAACGGAGGGGCAACATTGCTCCGTTTTGAAACTTTAGGGACAAAATTGCTCCTGGGCGCATACTTTAAGGGCAAAAATGCACTTTAACTGTTCGGTTATTTATATTTTATAGCTTATGCATAGACCCAATTGGTTAAAAAAAAAAAGAAGTTCATAATAGTTACTTTTTTAAAAAAAGAAAAAAATAATACTCCTATATGTCTTTTTTTCCCCCCTAAAATTCCCTAACCATTTTTAACATTCATTTCTTTTTTATTTGATTATTATTGAAAGATCATTAATAGAAATAAATTAGAAAAATATTGATGAATAGAAAAATTAACTCTTACATTGAAACCAAGATTAATTCTACAATTAGGTTCTACATGAAGAAGAATCGGAGTAGTAATTGCCTTTCGTCAATGGAGAAACCAATGGCCAAGATCTGATGCAAAATTAACAACTGAGATCCTTTCTCACAAATGAATGGCTTATTTGAGTTGGCAAAAAACGTGAGACAAAAACTTCCCCCTCACATAACAGTTACCTCCTTACACAACCAAAAACGCTGCGTTTTTAGGGGCTAGCCACTAGGGTCGCTTTCCTAAAAACGCGTAACATGTCACGCCAGGCTTATAATATGTTTTAGGATGTGCATGGTAACACTCCCAAAATGACTTTTTTCTTAATTTCTGTGCCCCGGAACAAAAATGGATGAGAATTGTGTTTGGTAAATCCGGTTTTTTTTCTTGCTTCCGGGATGAACCGGTTTATTTTTTGTGCTGGGGAGTGAAAAAAAGAAGCTAAAAATTTTATCTTCTCTATTCCAGGGCAAAAAATCAGAATTTATTTTTTCCTCAATCGAAGCAGAAATTTACCCTTGCTTACTACCACCACCACTGCCGTTGTTACCCCCAACACCACCGCTGCCCCACTACCACCACCCCGCCACCGTCACCACCACCACCACCGCCACCGCCCGACCGCCACCACCACCACCGTTGCCACCACCCCACCACCGCCCCCGCCACCACCACCACCACCACCACCACCATCCCCCCGGCCGCCGCCGCCGTCGCCACCACCACTACCGCCACATAAATAATTTTTTGAATATAAAAATTACATAAATAATTTTTTTAGGAAATTTATATTTAAGTTTATTTGTAAAGTATAATCATTATATTAATTATTAAAGAAAAGGATAAAATGATAAAAATAACTCATTAATCCTTCATCTTCTTCTCTTACTATTTTTTTAACTCCCAAACAAGAGAAGGAAAAATGTGTTATCAAACGTAATTATGATTCTCGGAGTAAAAATAAAATGGGTTAACAAACGTAATTCTGATTCTCAGAACTCTTCTAAAGCACAGAATCAGAAAAAACTGTTTCATCTCAGAAACAGTGCTGGGCAACAGAATGATTGCCATGCACACCCTTAGTCAGCCAAACTATTCATTGTCAACCACCTTAACGTCTAGAAATTATTATATTTTTTAAAAGATAAATGTCGGCAACGCAAATTTCTTTTGAATGTTATCATCATATTTAATATTCTTCAAATTTAGGTACAAAATCACTGTATGCAATGAAAATACTTTGATATTTACATATATTATTAGAATTACTAAGAACCATACACTCAAAAGACATGACCCATTTTTTTGACCAAAAAAAAAAAAAAAAGACATGACCCATTCTGAGCAACCAAAAGAAAAAAAGGACATGACCAGTAAACGAAAAACTAAAAAACATAAACCTATCAATCTTAAACGGTAAAATACAGATCAAACGACGGATTTTCTTGGGGATCGGTCTCTAAATCTGAAGCAGTCAATCAATTCGTTTCTTTGTGTCATGATCTTGTTGAACATGTCATCAACCTCCTTGCTCAGATCGTCCAGTCCCTTCTGGAACGAATCAACCTTCTTCTGCAACTCCGTGGCTGAATCGTCTTTGACGGCGTCGCCAGACTCGGAAGTAGCAAGAAGATCACCCACAGCATCGTTGATCTCTTTCACCTCCTTCAAAATCGGGAGTTTCTCGCCGATTTTTGAATCAAGTGGTTGGAGAACCGAGTGAGAACCAGGAAATCCGCGTGATTTTTTCCTGATCTCCATGTACGAGCCGGCATCGCCGGCTACACCTGAGAGAACAATTCCACACACCCAGAATCCTATAGTTCGTAATTCACGAATAGCCTCTCCAAGAACTCTTTCTTTCCCGGAGAAATCCTTTGATTTCTCACTTCCACTGCAAAATCCACCCTCCAAATTGGGGGTAAATTTATCCTTCTTGCCACACCCGATTTCAATTCCTTTCAGATGATTTTTCGCAGAAGCAGCCGACTTCTTATACTTAACCAACCCAAAAGACAGTGAAAGCCGAGACTGACCGATGTAAGAGAGGGAAGACGAAATTACATTGAAAAGCTCAAGCAAGCCCAAGCAATGGTTGAGATACCCTTCAACAGAGTCAGAGCTCCACTTACTAATCGGATAATCGATATCCACAACCAGATTCGCGAACGCCTTGTGAGCGACGGGTAACAGGCCAAAGCACTTGTTGATCCAGGACAAGGACAAGTTCTGAGGGGAGGGATTTCCCAAACTGAACCCTAATTGAGCGACTGACTTGGTAATCTGGGACCGAAAATCCTTCAGAGAAGCAGAGAGCGCTTGTTCCTCCTCTGAATCATGACGAAGGGGGGTTTGCTTGTGAAACTTGGCGAATTTCTGAAGTAACAGTGTCATCGGAGATAAGAGAAAGCAAAGATCTGAAAGAAGAGAGAAGGTTAGAAGGTTTGGTTTGTAAGGTTGGAAATGGAGGCGGAGGATTAGGTTTTATAGAAAGGGAGAAAGAAAAGGAAAAGTCAGAAACAAGGGGTGTGGTTCTTGGTTAGAGAGGTGGTCAAATCAAATCACTCGACTCGGTTTTGCGTTAAAGGTTGGGAACACGTTGTTCTTGATCTTGACTGTATCGCACAAGTGGGTCCACTTGCAGGTTCCTGGAAGGAGAAGGATGTGAAATGGAACGATCTAGAGAGAGAAAAATGTCTTTCCCTCTCTAGATTTTTTTCATTTACATAAAAATATCTTTCATCATTGGTCATAAAATTAATAATTTAGATTTTTTTCCAACTTCAAAAATAGAATAGAATGAATGCTAAGGTATACTTTTAGCCTTTTAAATTTTATATAAGTCATACTTTTGGTCTTTTATCTTTATAAAATATACTTTTAGTCCTAAAATTCTAACACCGTTAATATTGTTAACGGAAAAAGATGACGCGACGAACTCAAGTGATAACTAATAGCATTTAATTACACAAATTTTATATATTCTTTAATTTACCCATATTTTAAATTTAAATTTAATAGTATTCAATTACACAGTTATCATTTAAGTTTATACCGTCATCACTTAAATTTATGTTTTCCGTTAGTAAATTTAACGGTGTTAGAATTATAGAACTGAAACTATACTTTCTAAAGTTAAGGGACTAAAAATATACCTCATGTAAATTTAAAGAACTAAAAACATACTTTAGTCAACATAAAATTATGAAAAATCTCAAGCGTTAAAATGAAATATTCTTCCGTGTTTTAGGTGCCGTGAAGAATTTTGTAATTCGTTTATCACCTTAAAAATAACGCAAACATCATTTTAAATATTCAATGTGCTTATTGTCTCTCGACATGACCTCAAACATAGTCTTATTTTTATACTTTTAAATTAAAAAATTAATCAAGTGTTTACCGGACTCGTAGATGTCACTCCCTCCCATCAAGCGTTTACTTCATTAAGGAGGAGATTGAATAATAAAATTTAAAACTGGTATGAGTATGATATTTTACAAAGTACTCCCTATCTTTATTATAAGATACTAATAAATAATTCTCATAAATCAAGAAAAATAGTTAAAGTTGATAAAATTGTCCTAGAATTACGTAATTTCTAATATTACCTCAACTAATTACACTAAATTTCAATATCGTATTAATTATTACTCTCATCCACTATCCTTATTAATTATGGGTATATATGGAAAAAGATCATTGATGCTCTTTAGGAACAAACAAACGCTTTATAAAAAAGACCAAATACACTCTCTAATTGCCAGAGGGAGTATATATTATATTAAGGGTAAAGGGGCAAAAATACACATGTGTTTTGTCCCAGTGAGCGCCCAGCACCACGAGAAATTTTCTGGACCAATTTTACACACGTGTTTTGTTTTTGGGAGCAAAAGTCACAATTGGGGTTAGTTGACCAGACGGTCAACGTCCATTTGGATGGCAATGAACAGTGACACTGATGTGGCTGATGATTTGGAGAGAGAACATGCTAAATGGAAGGAAAAATGCTGACTGGGATTCACAAGTTAATTTTTAAAAAAAAAAAACTTAAAACACCCAAATTACTACTCCAGATTCCTCTCATACGCGAAATGGATCAAAAACTCAGAACAAGCTCAAAAACTCAGATCAAAAACCCAAATTACTACTCCAGATTCCTCTCATACACCCAACTCAGATCAAGCTCAAAAACTCAAAACGAAAAAATCAAACTCAAACCCAGAACAAAAAAGGAAGAAAATCAAACTCAGATCAAGCTCAAATCATCAGCGGCATAAACTCAGATCAGCCAAATCCGATGGAGTATTAAAAAGACCAGGGCATAAACTCAGAACAAAAAAATCAAACTCAAACCCAGAACAAAAAAGGAAGAAAATCAAACTCAGATCAAGCTCAAATCATCAGCGGCATAAACTCAGATCAGCCAAATCCGATGGAGTATTAAAAAGACCAGGGCATAAACTTAGAACAAAAAAATCAAACTCAAACCTAGAACAAAAAAGGAAGAAAATCAAACTCAGATCAATCTCAAATCAACCGAAAAAAACGTTAAAAAAACCAAGGCATAAACTCATAACGAAAAAATCAAACTCAGAACAAAAAAGGAAGAAAATCAAACTCAGATCAAGCTCAAATCAACCAACAAACTCAGATCAAGGCTCAAATCAAACTCAGATCAAACTCAAGAAGGCTCAAATCAAACTCAGATCAAGGCTGATTACAGGCCACAAACTAAACACAAAAACCAGGGCATGAACAACACAGAACATAAATCGACCGGACCAGATGAGAAGAGGGAGTAGATGAAAAGGGGTCCAGGTTTGTAGCAAACCCAGTCGCAGATCAGACCCAGTCGCAGATCAAGAAGCCGCCGTCGACGACCCAGTCGCAGATCAAGAAACCGCCGTCGACAACCCAGTCGCAGATCAAGAAGCCGCCATAGCCAGGCCATTGAAGATCGATTCACTCTTCATCCATCGCGATTCGCGACCTCAACCCATTTTGTCCGATGGTGCTGTGGGTAGAACGGCGGTCGACGATGATGAACACTGGTGGTCGGAGATGATGAACAATGGGAGAAAATTAGGGTACTCAGATTTCCCAATTTGATCTTCCATTTCGCCTATGAGAGGAATCTGGAGTAGTAATTTGGGTGTTTAAGTTTTTTTTTTCTTTTTTAATTAACTTGCGAATCCCAGTCAGCATTTTCCCTTCCATTTGGCATGTTCTCTCTCCAAATCATCAGCCACATCAGCGTCACTGTTCATTGCCATCCAAATGGACGTTGACCGTCTAGTCAACTAACCCCAAATGTGACTTTTGCTCCCAAAAACAAAACACGTGTGTAAAATTGGTCCAGAAAATTTCTCGTGGTGCTGGGCGCTCCCTGGGACAAAACACATGTGTATTTTTGCCCTTTTACCCTTATATTAACTAACTATCTTAATATAATTAAATTAGATAAATATGTCTTATATTAATGATTATAGAATGTCTTTTATTATCTTAAATCTTAAATATAGAACAAAGTTTGTAGTACAATTTACATTAGAAACTGTGTCTTATATTTAGGACGGGATGGGTAATACTTACCACTCTGATTCTATTTATAAGTCCTTTTTGACTTAAAAACTTGGTCCTATTTATAAGTCATCTTTCAAGTAATAAATAAGATTGCGACAATTTTGCCCATATTAATTGTACCAATGAAAACAGAGAGAAGAAAGAATTAAAAAATACTCATTCATAAATAAAGACAAAGTTAAAAATTTATTTTGCAAACATTGAGTTAATAACATGTCCTTAATATATATGACATAGTTAAAAGTGACTTATAAATCGAACCAATATTATCTACATGTTTCACATATAGTAATTGGACAAATAAAAATTAGATACTTGCCCACTCCTTTTTTGATCGGTGCCGGCGGCCGGCCAGTGTGGATTTTATAATTCCAAACAAACCATTTATTAACTTCCTTCCACATTTATATGGTAGATGAAGAAAACATATAGTGCCAAGATTACGAGGATGATTAGTAATCTAATTTCCACAAAAAAATTTATTTAATTACCGAAAAAACATGATGAACAAGTCACTATCCAATTTTGAGATAAACGATTTCCAATCTTTACAACTAAAGTGAATAAGGGATGATATGATGACTCACAACCTTATTTAATAATAATCGCCGTTGTTTTATGATTCGTATGGAATTCATTTTTCTTATATAATAAGTTTTTATAATACTTTACGTCTCTTCTAACTGTTCACAATATTCTCATGCTAAGGATCCTTCGAACTTTTGAACAAAAAAAAAAAAAGGATTAACAATAAACATGTTTGCAAAATGAATTATCTAGTAGTAATAAGTAAAATTGTTAGCAAGAATTGGATGACTATTATTAAAATAATTAAACATGAATCTCTTTTATAAGAATCTTGAAATTTTGAGACACTTTACGTACAGTTTCACCCAGTTTATAGAATTCATCTCAAGTATGCTTATAATCATAGATGGAATATTTTATTTTAATTCATTAAATTTGTTACATGAATGTACATTTTTATTCCTAATTTATTGTTTTTGCACTGTAATGTTTTAGCCATTTCTTTATATATTAAATCGGGGCAAATTGAAAAAAAAATATTAACTTTAAAAACGTACTTTGTGTGGTTTAAGGTTCTTCTTAATTCTAGTTAAAAATATTAGAAGTGTTATATAAGTATAATTAGAGGAGTTTAATATTATTTTTTGTAATAAATACTTTTAAGTATTTCGAGTGATAAAATTATATTTTTTAAAATTTTAATTTTAATTTAAAAAGCGCTTAAGGCACGGATGGAAGAAATTGACTCAAGAAGTTAGTTTATTTTAGAAATGATAAAAAAATATCACTTAAATTTTAAAATCTGATTGATGATAATAATAATGGAATTAATAAAAATAGTATGATAATTGAAAACTTATTTTATTAAGAAATCATTTATTTAGAATTTTAAAATTTAAATGGTATTATTTTAATATCATTCCCTCATTCTTTTGTGCTCATATGGGGATAGGCATGGTAGGGGAGTCATGATTGGATTGGGAATCAACAAATTAATAATCAATGACAAAAATAAATAATTAAAAAAAGAAGAGGAGGGAAGGAATACAATGTTTGGCAACTTGGATGGAGATAACAGGATGAGGATAAGCAGGCAGGCTTGCTTCCCTGAGCAGCCTATTCCGATTTCAATGCATCTAAATCTGGAAGGAGATTCTTTAATCATCTATTTTCTTATGAGCCTAGCTGAACCGTTGATTAAAAAGATAAAAGAGAAAAATTTAAGGAGTGTAACTTGATGGTGTGACTTTTCAGATTGACTAGATGAACATTATTCAGATATTATGAGAGATGATGAGAAAATGAATGATGTGACAAATCTGACAATCCAAGTTGGAACTATGTCCCCTCATGCTTATGGCATTTTTAGTTATTTTGTGTGTGTACATGTATCTATATTAATCACACCTCCAGAGATGTGCATGTACCCAACTAATGAGGTTTGGATTTCCAAATGGGAATGTAGTTGGGGTGTTGAAGCAGGGGCGGATCTAGAAAAATATATAAGGGGGGCACAAATCACAATTGGTGAGCGAATTTTTTTTTTTAAAGGAACGTTTTAAATGTATTAAAAAATAAAAGAATATAAACAAGAAAAAATATTTATGAAATCAAGAGAATACTAATGATGTAGTAAGAGAAATAATTATTCTACACCTCTCATTTAAAAAAGCAAGGCTAAGTACTGTTAGAAATGCAATTACATAAATTATAACGAAGGGTGAACATTCAATAAGTTCAAGTATATATATTTTAATTAAAAAAAATATATTACAATAAAAATAATTATAATATCATCCTTGTAGGCCTTATTTTTAGGAATTCCATCATAATTGTCTTATTATCAATGTTATCAAATATATCTTTTTTCAATATAAGATACTAAACAATCATTCAACCATTCATCCCCCATCTCATTACGAAGTGCTATCTTGATATATTAAGGGTGAGCACTTCATTTAAAGGTGGACAATCATTTAAACATGTATTAATTAATTAAATTTTTTTTTTAAAAAAAAACTCAGATTCAAGGGGGGGCACTTGCCCCCCTTCTATACTATTTAGGTCCACCATTGTGTTGAAGGAGCTAGTTCCTCTAACGCGGTATCCTCATCGTCACCCCCGCGCGACGCGGCCCCGGGGGGTGTACGATCCAGCAACCCAAGTTTCACAAGAAACAAATGACAATTAACCATCAACAAAAAATGACATAAAACTTAATTTTAAAGTAGGGGCGGATCTAGAAAATCTATAAAAGGTAGATACTAGTGGTGAGGGGATTCAGAGGCAACATCCCCGAATTTCTTTTAAATGAAAGTTTTAAATGCATTAAAAAACAAAAGAATATAAACAAGAAAAGAAAAGAATATCAAAAAAATATTCATGAAATTAAGTGAATACTGATTAGGGATGTCCAAGGATTAGGCTAGACCGGGTTAGAGGTCAACCCAAGGTTTGCTCCAATATGACCTCGGGCTGGAAAAATCAGTATGAGGTTTCGTCCGATTTGGTACCAGCCCGAGCTCGGGCTGAACCGGTGGACTTCCTGGACTAGTCCAAGCACTCCAATTTTTTTAAATATTTTTTTGCCTTCTTAGGAGGCAATATTTTAGCTTTGGTTTCACCTAACTTCTGAAAGTAATAAAAAGTGATTCATATAAATTAAAAAGCACATTAGGATGTCCAGACTCCAGTGAGCGGCTCAGTATAGTGGTAATTTACCAAAAAAAAAGAAAAAAGACCTAGGGTCAAACCAGACCAGTCCAATGGGTCTAAGCCCTTAGATCAAAGTCCAGTCCAACTCGAGCAGTTTGGTCCGGTCCAGTCCAGCCAAATTGCCTTGGACCATTTTTTTTACCTCGGATTGGGTTAGGGTTGGACTGGACCAATTAGACCTCGTGTTTTTTGGACAACTCTAATACTGATGATATAATAAGAGAGATAGTTATTTTACAAACATGTCATTTAGAAAAGCAAGGCTAAGTATTATTAGAAATGTAGCTACATAAATTACAATGAAGGGTGGGCACTCAATAAATTCAAGTACATATATTTTAATTACAAAAATATATTACAATAAAAATAATGACAATGTCATCCTTCTAGGCTTTATTTCTTAGAATTCCATCATAATTGCCTTATTATCAGTGCTATCAAATACATCTTTGTCAATATAAGGTACTAAACAATCATCCCTCATTCGATTACAAAGTGCAGTTTTAATAAATTAAGAGCGTGCACTTAATTTAAGGGTGAACATTTAATTTAAGGGTAGGCACTTACCCTTCTAATCTTCATTCAACCATATATTTATCAATCATTTAAATATGTATTAATTTTTTTTAAAAAAAAAAATCTAAAATTCCCCTATTCAAGGGTGTACACTTGCCCCCTAATATTGTAGCTTGATCTGCCCTTGCTTCAAAGGAGCTCTCACACTCACAAGTCAAAACACACTCTCAGGTGCACACGGGCTTAAAGTGTGTGCTCCAAGCCGCTACCTACCCTCTCTACCGAGTAAGCGCGGCAGCTCCCACATGTGAAATTCCTAAGTCAAAAATTAATTTGTATCCTCTGATTTTATATAAAGTTTTAATTTGATTCTTAATTTTACTCCCTCTCTCTCAATATATATATAGAGGTTTAAACTTCTCATATTGCATGAGAAGAAGAAGATTCCTACACATATGAAATAGTAGGACCTACATATATATAATGCTAATTATATATATATGTAGGTCCCACCATTTTGTGTGTGTGAAATAAAAAAACACTCCTACAACATGAGAAGTATTTTTCCATATATATATATATATATAACATTAACACAATTAATTTCAGATGATTTTTTTTAAAAAAAATTAATATGTCAGTATTTAAGAATAATTTGGGATTCCTTGCTTTAAGGAATGTTATTCCTATTCTCATCCTTCTTTTTCTAAAAAAAATAAAAATAAAAATAAAAATAAAAAAGGTTGGCCAACAAGAAATGTTCTATTCTGGTAGACACGCATGTGAGTCACACCCGTTGTTTTTTCCCCACAAGTAACACACGCTTACATGCACAGATAGGTCAAAAATAGAGTTAATTAATTCTTTTATTAAAAAAATGAATTAATTCTTATAATGGATATTTTGAACAACAGTAGTGAATAAAGATTTGCTACTATCAAAATTTATCAATATATAATTTCACTACTTTCCATATAAAATAATGCCGTTCATTTCCTAAATTCTATATGGTATATAGAAAAACGTGTCTTATTTAAAAATAGTATTTTTTAAAAAAATTTATTTTAATTCTTTTATTAAAATTGTAATAACAATAAATTGAAAAAAATTTAACATACTTGTAAAGAACTTTTAAGAGAGAGAGAGAGAGAGAAAAGCCATATTGGAGGCAATTATGGACACAGTCAATCCTCTTCTAGACTGTTTCAAAATTAGTCAATTTTGAAGGTCAAAGTCAACATTTCAAAGGGGGCAATTTTGCACCATTTTTTTAAGAGCAATCGAAAACTTTCAAACACGTAATGCTGCTCGTTGAAAGCTTTCAGAACATTTTTGCCCTTTAACCCCTCCCCAATGGATGAATTTGTTGGACAAAGATATTCAAGTAGGGATCACTTACTAGGTGCTAGATGATTTATTATGAGCTTCGTTTTATGCTTTCTGAGAACTGTTGTTATGGCTGTTTTCTGTTATTAATGAAAGTCTTGTCAATTGTCATTGACAAACAAATGTTAAAAAGAATATACGCCGATTTATTTTTACCAAAACAGGGGGCCTTTTATTTCAAAAAAATTTTGGGCCAGAAACATGTGCCTCTGGTGCAATACCTTCAGGCCCATTTGTATAATAAACTAATAAAGCTCATGTAGTATGATAGAAGGTTGTTTGGTTATTGAAGTGACATTACAAGGAAGCCCAACATTTTGATCCAACTTTTGTATCAAAAAAATATTCCGTCACATTTTTATATCATATTCCGTGACATTTTAATTAAAGGGTTAATACAATACTTTGTCTTTCAAATTTGCCCGCATTTTAGCTTTACTCCCTTAAGTTTTAAACTATAGAGTTTTGATCCCTTAAATTTTATTTCATTTAAAACAATTCCTGTAATTTAATAAAAACCTGGACCATTTTGTCGCTACCGGGACCAAAACCTATGACTTAAAACTTGAAGAATCAGAATTAAAATAAAGGAAAACTTGAGAGATCAAAGATCTCTTAATTAAATCTATAATACTTCTGTCCATGTAGAATGGACATTAGATATCAATATATCAATTTATTTATTTTTTGCAAATGAGAATATCAAATACTAACGGAGTTATATTTGAAACATGAATGCTTGATTCACAATTGTAACTCCAAAATTCATAATTGTCTGATTAATAATAAATTATGAGAAAAATTAATCATTTAGTCCCTATAATTTTGACTTGGATTAAAATTTGTCTCTAAAAATTTACTCCAGATCTTTATAGTCATTGAAACGTGATTGAGTTATTGAATTTAAGTCTATGTAAATAAAAAAAAATTAATAAGGAGAAATAAATCTCATTGAGCTCAATAATTTTCAAATTTATTTGATAGTACGTAGATATTATATACAAAATTATATGTGCATATAATACCCAAAGAAAGTGTGTATTATTCATATAAATTTAATGCTTAGGGAAATGCCAACTAAGAAGCTAGCTTCCCAAAAAAAGTGAAAAAAAAAAACAGAATCCAAGGGTGTCCCCATCACTTTCTTATCTAAATTTGAAACAAAAATTATTTAAAAAGGAAAATAAAACCGATTGTCTCCTTTCTTTGGGTTAATGGCCATTAAGTTTGCATTCTATTGGTGCATTTCTTTGCCCTATCATTTCATATTCAGAAGGCTAAAGTATATGTTTGATCCTTTATGTTTATCTCTGGTATAATTTTAGTTCTTTAAGTTTGTAAAGTGCACGTTTGGTCCCTTAATGTTAACACCGTTTGTCTGACTTAACGGAAAACAGTGACTCAATAATTTTAAGCAATGACTGTGCAATTAAATGCTAATAAAACATTCTTATATATTAGTATTTTAATAAATTAATATTTTAAATCCTATTAATTGAAAAATATTTAATCTTCTTTGACAAAAAATATATATATCTAATCTTCAAAAACTGTAAAAAACCGTAAACTAGTTTATGAAGATTAAATATTTTTCAATTAACAAGACTTAAAATATTAATTTATTAAAATACCAACATATAAATATGCTTGGTTAGCATTTAATTACACAGTTATTGCTAAAATTGTTGAGTCATTATTTTCCATTAAGTCAGACTAACGGTGTTAATATTAAGGACCAAACATGTACTTTATAAACTTAAAGAACTAAAATGATACCAGAGGCAAACATAAATAACCAAACATATATTTTAGCCTATTCAGAAATACAGAAATACGTAGTTGTCCATTAACTTCCCTCTTTTTCTAATCAATTATGGCCTTTCTATGATGTGGTCAAAAAGCCTCTTTATTTCTGCTTTTGACATTTTGTGCAATAGGCACTTTGGTATTTTTCATACAGCTTATCACGGGTGATCAAAGGTGATTGCGATTAATTATAATACTTATTTTTGCCATGATTTTCTTTGATATGCAAAAAAAAGAAAGATTTACCATGTTTGAATATAGGGTGAAGGAGCGATTTTGCCAACCAACTATTAGTCCAGGAGCGGTGTAGCCAAATAACTTTTAATGGGAGCAAAAAGGCCAACAAACAATTGAATTTGTTAAAACCTCACAACACCGTTAGATGCCTCTTAACTGCCGTTGAAAATGAATGCCATGTGGGATTTTATGTCCAGCTCAATGCCAGGTGGATTTTTTTGTTTTTTTTGTTTTTTGGTCAAGAATTCTTGATTCGCTTTGCTTCACTCCCACATAGTTGCTCAAAACCCACTCCGAGAGACGGAACTTGGGCATTGCCGAAGCCATGAAAGCTCCTAAATCATCTCCTCTTTGCCTTTTAATTCTTTTCCCAACATTACGATTTACGAACCTCTGCAAATCTAACTGCAGACCAAGACTTTTCCAGTGGCACCAGCATCATCTTCACTACACTCAGCAAGTCTTTCTACGCCTCCGACATTTACTCTCTACCTATTCTCCACCAACCCAACCTAACCACGAAATTCAAATTACCGAAGAGTATTTGGTGTATGTATCGACCCATGAGAATCTGGGCGTGCCTAAGGCCAGCTGGGCTGTGGTTTATTCGACCCACTTGAAATCTGGTTCGACTCGGAGACTCACTCCTTACGGGGTTGCAGATTTCAATCCATCAGTTTCACCGTCTGGGATTTTCACGGCAGTAGCTTCCTACAGTGAGAAAGGTTGGGCAGGCGAGGTGGAGGATCTCACTACGGATATCTACATTTTCTTAACTCGAGATGGAACTCCACGAGTTAAGTTGGTTGAACACGGAGGTTGGCCGAGTTGGGTGAACGATCGTACTCTTTACTTTCATCAGATGGGCGATGATCAGTGGTGGAGTGTTTATAGAGCAATTTTACCGTATGAAGGTCCGATTTCAACTGATTCTGTGCAGGTTGAACGGGTCAAACCACCGGGTATCCATGCTTTCAGACCCGCTACCTCACCCAGAAACAATGATTTCATAGCAGTGGCAACCAAAAGACTAGGCTCCAGCTATCTGTCGTTTTGACTGTTTGAAGCCTTGACCAAAAAAACAAAAAAACAAAAAAATGCACCTGGCACATTGAGCTGGACATAAAATCCCACGTGGCATTCATTTTCAACGGCAGTTAAGAGGCATCTAACGGTGTTGTGAGGTTTTAACAAATTCAATTGTTTGTTGGCCTTTTTGCTCCCATTAAAAGTTATTTGGCTACACCGCTCCTGGACTAATAGTTGGTTGGCAAAATCGCTCCTTCACCCTTGAATATATAAGCAAATGAAGGAATAAGTATGCAATTTTGTTTAAATATAAAGAATTACAAACATTAAAATATTTAGAATCGATGAATTGATAGGTTCATTATTTCTTAATTATTTATACTGCATATTTCATTTGTTTTTCATAGTTTTTAACAGCTATGAATGACCAAAATCTCTAACTTAAAGACTAGTAAGTTTTTGTGATGAAATTGGAATTTGAATAGGACCTTGATCAATTCAAGTATGTTTAATTATTTAAAGTGTGAAAACAGATATAGAGAATGATTACACTTCATTTCTAATTTTGTGAGTCTCATCACATACACAGGGCCTACCCATCGATGATATTCACTTTTTTTTCCCCCTTGTGCAAGAGGCAATTTTTTTAAATTTTTTTGGCAATTATATTTGTATAGGCAATTTTCCTTTTAACCGCGCCTTTCAAATGCTCTAGGAAAGCAAATTTCATCAGCCTACAGTGCAGTGTGCTGAGCAATATATATATATATATATATATATATATATATATATATATATATATATATATATTTTAATATACAAAAAAGTTTAGGTGGGGGTAAATATTGATACTCCACAAGGACCAGGATATACCTTTAGGCTCAAAAAGGGGACTTAAGGTACTTACAGATCGCCCACCAATGAAGCCCTCACATCAACTAGCGAGTATCGAACATCTTCCCTTTTGGGGTGAAGGCTGACGCCTTAGCCAATTGTGCCATTTATTATTAATGACAATGTTATAGACAATGTTATGGACAAACTAGTACACATTTCTCTTTATATTGTTATGGACTCGTATAGGAGGCTCATTTATTATGAGACCCAACAAAAGCAAAGTACATCAGGATCTACCAATAATGAAGGAGGATCATAATCAACTTATAATCAAGGCTATAATCAAGAAATAACCCTAATCAGAGATGGCCATTGTAGGACTAGAGGAGGCTGCTGAAGCATGGGGCAAGAGGCACACAAAACCCAAAGACCCAAACCCTCAAGATAATCTCTATAAATAGGAAGTTAACTTAAAAGGTACATATGCTCGATTCATCCTATTTACTATGTAACCTCACTGTGCACACATCCTACTCCCTTTTGGCTAAACGTCATACTCGTGCACATTCGATATATGTCTTATAGATACCTTGGAGAATCATTTGATTCAATATAAACATATTAGCCCATTTATGTTAGACATCTGTGTTCTTATACAGAATATATATAAATATATGTACATATGTGTGTATAAAAACTTGACAGGGAAAAACTTTATAATCTATAGACTCCGCAAGTGTACAAGTCGTATCAAGTAATAGAATGATAAGAAAAGTATCGTTCTCACGAGGATTCAATTTAACTAGTGATTAGATATTAAATTTCCTTGCTTCGTTTAAGTTGAACGAGCCAGAATTGTTTTCAAAAAGAAAAGTAATAAGAACTAATAGTAGCAAAAGGCTTCTTACAAAAGAGCAAATTCCAATATCAAAAAGTACAACCTAGAGTCACTAAGTCACTAATCCTTTGTTTATTTCTTAGATTTTATCCCCACTAAATTAATTTTGACTTAAGATTTTATCCCCACTAAATTAATTTTGATTTAACTTAATCAGCTAATCTAGAGCATTAATATCTATAAATGCCTTCCGGTCCACTTATATACTAACCTTAATTAATTATGCAATGTCTCACACAACTAAATAAGATGTGTTTCAAATCGGACTCACTTTAATTTTGATTATACGAGCTTCTAAGTATATTCCTATCTTAGATGCAAATTAGATTAAAACCTAATATATTCCACATTATTTAATCTTAAGGTTAATTTAGAATTCCCTTTTCCAAGTTAACCATAAATCCCCAAAACATGCTCAATGGTGGCCATTGAATAAGCAATAGTAATAAACACAAGATTAAATAAACTAAAATAAAATTAAGTAAAACTAACTAGTGGGAATAATCTTTAAAACTCAATAATGGAAAATTAGTCATACATGGCTATAAGATAATTCATAACAGACACAAGAAATTCAGATTCCAAAATAAAGAGAAGAAGAAGAAAAAAATAAAAGGATATCTCAGAAAGACTCTTCTTCTTGAATTATTATCCGGCTCCTTGCAGGCCCGTCGTCCAATTCCTCTTGTAATCTCCGCTCTTGCTACCTTCCTTATGATGATGACTAGTCCTCTTTTTATAACCAGCCACCTCCAGTTTTTCTTTCCTAGAGTCGTGCTTTCTTTTTCTCTTCCATTTAGGTCTTCAAGTCCATTCAATTTGTGGGGCCCATTTATCTATTCAATTCTTCAACATTGCCAAAGCAACAAATTGGAAATAATCGCCCTGGTACTTCTGATTGTAAACAAAAAAAAAAAAAGAAAGTTATATAATAATAATAAAACTGAATTTTTATTTTTTTATTAATTTTTTTTAGAAAACTTCCCATTACTATTATTTATTTCATAAACTCAAAAATTTTTATTTTAAATTGAAATCTACAAATAATGTATCTAGATTGATATATCTTAAAATCTCAATAAAATCTCTTTAATTTAGTATTAATGACTACCTAAATATATCAAAATATATCTCAAATCTATTAAAGATGGAAAGTGATGAATATATATATGTGTGCGTGCGCTGGGAATTGATGTGGCCTATCAAAATTGGTTTAGAACCAAGCGAAAAATTAGCTCAAGCTAGAGTAAGTGAATATGACGCTTATACATATCAAGCAAATAGCTGAGGCATTGAGGATTTATGTATCGATGACAGTAGTTGGGAAGCACCTGCCTTTTGTTTTATTTTATGTATCGATAACAGAGAAAAATCAATCCTAGAAAAAAATAGTCTTGGTCAAATAATTAAAATCAATCATTGAAAACTTAATGACAATTCTATTGGAAGCAATATCATATACTACTAAATATGTATGGACACTTCTCCTAGTAGATTCAGGCTGTAGTTTAACATGTTATTATGAAGAACTAGCACTTTTGTTAAATCAAACTTAGCAAAAAAAACAGGATTCGGCTTATATCCTTTGTACATCCCGTCCGTTGCTCTTCAATCGGTACCCTTTTTTGTTTTTTCCCCAAAACACACACACATTGTTCCTTAAAAAAAAAAAAAAATCAGGACACTACCAGGTAGTGAAAAGATAATTTAAAATACTGAATAGTACTAAAAAAATTCTTTATAATCTTGAAAAATTATTTCATAATCTTGAAAAAATATTTCAGAATATTGTCTGGTACTAAAAAGATAATAACTGATACTGAAAAAATAATTTATGGTCTTAAAAAATTATTTAAGGATCGTGAAAAAATACCCTAAACTATATTTTAGTAGCATTCTGTATCTGAAATATTTTTTTCAAGATTCTAAAATAATTTTTTAAGGCCATAAATTATTTTCTTAATATCAGTCAGTAGTATCCTTTTAGTACCAGCTAGTACCCAAAAATATTTTTTCAAGATCCTCAAATAATTTTTCAAGATCATGAATAATATACCTAATATCATTCAGTATCTTGAATTATCTTTTTACTATCCGTAGTGCCCTAATTTTTTTTAAAAAAGGAATCATGTGTGTGTTTTGGGAAAAAAACAAAAAACGGAGCCGTTTGAAGAGCAACCGACCCAAAGGATATAAGCCAAATCCCAAAAAACAAACATTAAATTTGAGGGGGATCCAATTATAAAAAGTCATTGGTACATTGTAACTCTCGTACTCTCATTATAAATTCAGGCACAGCTATAGTTGTCTAACGCATCCTCTTCAATTCTCCTTCTCTTTTTCTCTCATCACCTTTAATTTCTCTTACCAGGTTTTTCGAATACTGATATTTTCCCAATAAACAAACGCGTAATGGCAATGGGTAGAGAAACTTGGTGGGCCCTTTTCCTTCTCGTTTTCCTTCTCTTTGTGGATGAAATCCGTGGAAGCAGAAGGCAAACACAAGCCCTGGGGAATGTGAACAAGGCCAAGTTTTGGGGAGGTTCCGTTGACAGATCTAGTGGAACAATGCCAGAGGTTGATAATAAGACTGTGTTTGGCGACCATGATTATGATAAGTCTCCTTACTATTATGCTCAACAAGGTTTGAAAGAGGAAGATAGGATTGAGAGACTTCCAGGGCAGCTTGAAGGTGTGATTTTATCTCAGTATGGAGGATATGTCACTGTAGATAAAGTTGCAGGACGAGCATTCTATTATTACTTTGTTGAAGCTCAACAATCTCATTATAGCCACAAATTGCCTCTTCTTCTCTGGCTCAATGGAGGTATATATATAATGCCTTTTTTTTAAATATAAGGTTTAGTTCATTTTTTTTAGGGAGATTAATGAAGTTAATTAAATTTCTTTAAAGTATTTACATTTATTGTTTTTCCTCTAAACTAATTTGTTTGACTTATAATTTAATCATATACAACATATAATATGATTAAATAACTTATTTAGCTTTCTTAATCTCTACAAAAAAAAATGTCAACTAGGTCTTATATTTAAGACGAAAGGTAGTAAATTATTTAATCAAACTATATATTGCATATTATTATATTATATATCAATTTATAAGTCAGAAAAATTAATTTAGAGAAAAATAATAAATATAAATGTTTTAAAGTAATTTAATTAGCTTTTTAAATCTTAAAAAAAAAGCCCCACTCTATTTTATTAATTTGGATAATGTGTAACTTTTGGGGGGGGGGACTGGGGGAGATATAGAGACATATACCATTCTGATTCTATTTATAAGTCTAGTTTCATATAATAAATGATATTGTGACAATTTTACCCATAATAAATATATCCATAAAGACAGAGATAGAAGAAATAATTGAAAAATATTCAATCATAAATGAGGGCAAAGTTGAAAATTTACCCCATAATCATTAAGTTAACTAACTTTCTTTAGCATGTGAGATTTAGTCAAAATGAACTAATAAATAGGGCTAGAGTGGTAGATAGTATATGGTGATAAATTATATTGGACCGGTATAACTCAGACTATTTGTCTTCAATTACAGACACAAATATCCAGAAAAATATTAATTATATTGTTAATTCAATTACTAACGATGGAGACAATAATTATTTAATACTCCTGGAAAAGAGGAGACAATAATTATTTTATTGTCATGGAAAAGAGAAGATAAAATGCATAACTCGGGTGCTTGAGACCTGTTTATTAATTGGTCAAACCACACAGCGTAATGGAGACCGCACATAATATTTCATAGTAGAAAAAGTGATGGGAACAATATAATAATGGTTTTGATTATTCTTATACATGTGGCGTACGCGTGATGGGTTGACTGTTGACGTTGACTGCGTAAATTAAAGTGCAATATCAATCACCAGCATCCTCCAATATACACTCAATCACGCAATAGATTGAAAGAAAGAACAAATTAAAAGGTTTCACCTGCGTACGTACGTACACATCATATCTAGCTAATAGGTCTGACCCACTAGGGTATTATTATTTTATAGGTCCAGGTTGTTCATCTCTAGGATATGGAGCAATGGAAGAAGTTGGACCCTTCCGAGTTAACAGTGACGGCAAAACACTTCACCCCAACGAATACTCTTGGAACTATGGTACCTACAAACAAACAATTGACATTCTCAATATTAATTATATCATTAATCATTACACTTATTCGTAATTTATTCATACACACACACGGGGTTATTGTTGCAGCTGCAAATGTATAGTTTTTAGAATCACCAGCTGGAGTGGGATTTTCATACTCAAACAAGACATCCGATTACAACAGTAATGGGGACAGAAAAACTGCTTCAGACAATTATGTGTTTTTGAAGAATTGGTTGGAGAGATTTCCTGAGTACAAGACCTCAGATTTCTATATAGCTGGTGAGAGCTATTCTGGTCACTATGTTCCTCAACTTGCTCACACCATTCTCCACCATAACAACCACCCTAACTCCTCCTTCTTCATCAACCTCAAAGGCATCCTGGTATGTGTATATATGTCCCTTCCTCTTATCTAACCTTAAAAAATATCAAGTGATGCTGATTTTTGTTCTAAGGAATCTTTTTATCAATTACTTCTTGTTGTCACTTTCATTCATATGTAATGGGTTGTGAGTGATGCAAGGCTGTTAACAAATCACGGAATCATAGTTGGGTTTGGTAAAACTCATGTCCAATTATTGGTCCCCCATTATATGTTTTGACCAAAAAGAATAATTAGTGTAAAATGTGCAGATAGGGAACGCAGTGATAAATGATGAGACAGACAATCGAGGACGTTTGGACTACTTGGCAAGCCATGCCATAATATCAGACAAAGCAAGTCATGATATCAACAGATATTGCAACTTCTCAGATGGTGCCACTCTTAAGAGGAAAGAGTGCCAAGAAGCACTTGAAGAAATAGGCAACGATATTGCCTTCATTAATTTGTACAACATCTATGCTCCTCTATGCCATGATTCCAACCTCACTTCCCTCCCTAAACCCTACTCTGTGAGTATTACATTTCTCGTATATATTTTCCTTAAGGCTGATTGTTAATTCTCTATATATCTCCCTATAGATGAATATATTGTAATGATATATATTTCAAAAGAGATAGATATTTTTATTAATTGCAAGTAAAAAATAGTAAGAGTTTGTGGTCGTTTGTTGATGAAATGTAGGAAGTGATAGATCCATGCAGTGATAATTATGTGTATGCATACATGAACCGAGCAGATGCACAAGAGGCATTACATGCCAATGTCACAAAACTCACACATGACTGGCAACTTTGTACAAGTATGAGCAACTGGACTGATGCCCCTTCCACCATACTTCCCCTCTTACAAGAGTTCCTCAATCACGGCCTTCGTCTTTGGATTTATAGGTAAGTGATGGGTCGTGAGGTTTGACCGATCAATCCCACTTATAATTTTAGGTTATCAATAATGCTTGTTCCTTTGATTCAGGAAAAAAAAATATAGCATTTAATTTATGGGAAAATACATTGATAATGCGTTATAGTGATGTTGATTTTCGCCCAAGGACCACTCTAATTAATTATGTGTATTTAAAATAATTAATGAGCTAAAAATATGAGAAATATATATAATGCAGTGGTGACATTGATGGAAAGGTGCCAGTAACAGCAACCAAGTATTCCATTGAGAAGTTGAATCTCACTGTTAAGACTGCTTGGCATCCTTGGTTCGTAAACGGGGAGGTAATTAATTAATTTGTATGTATTCTCAATATCACACAAGTTTTTTTTTTTTAAAGAAAAGTTTTACATTAACTGATATGATATTTAAATTTTGAATTCTTTTTAAGATTATAGAAACAAAGAATACATTAATGTTAAAGAGTTATTATTTCAAGCAATTAATTTTAAAATTTACAATTACAATACATGTGAAACAGGTAGGAGGGTACTCGGAGATTTACAAAGAAGGATTAACGTTTGCAACAGTGAGAGAAGCAGGGCATGAAGTGCCAAGCTACCAGCCAGCAAGAGCTCTTGCTTTGGTCAGTCACTTCTTAAAAGGAATCCCTCTTCCTAATACCGCCACCACAACATTTTGATATTGAAGTTGTTGTTGTTGTTTTTTTTTTTTTTTTTGTATGGCTTGGTTTATGTTAATTACTCTCAAGCAATGTAATCTCATCTATCATTAGAATAAAGTCTTGAGTTCAAATTGGTTGCTTCTGTCAAAACCATGTTTTGGAGAATTGGAAGAAATGTGTTTTTCCAGAGTGGCTCTAAAATTGTGTTATCAAACTTCCTCCATTAATTTAACATCAATATATCAAAGTTCTATCATTAGTTTCAACATTAAATTTCGTAATGGGTTTATTTGCATATAACTCAAAGTTTAAGAGAGTTATATGTATGGAAAATTAAAGTCTAGGGAGTATAAATTGATAATTTGGAGTTATCTCTATAGACTTAAAAGTTTAATATAATGAGCTTTATTATTAAGTTTTAAAAGTTAACACAAAGTTATTTATATGTGATTCTAACTTCATGAAAGTTCTATGTAATGCAGCAATAAATATATGTAGCTTAAAAGAGCTTCTAAAATACATTTGGTTTTGTCATTTTAATTACATTAGATTGAGAAGAAAAATCAACATCCTGTTCTTACTCATCCATATATTTTATACATAAAATGGAGTTTTTTCTATTACAAGAATTATTGGGCCCGACATCAATGGCATAGTCCAATAAAAGAAGTGTCTTCGTCCAACATCAAATATATCCTTCTAAACCTCCTAGCCATTCAACCATTGGTCCACCTGTATTATCTACATGTCAATTATCCTCCCTTTCATTGGTTCTTGCCTGTAATCTCTACAGATGTATATTCCACTTCAGATTCATTAAATTGATAAAAGTTTTTTCAAACTGACTTTCAAATCCATTGGTTTATTCTACCGACCTGCATTAATACTTGTAAACTCATCAGCGATGTTGAACCAATTCGTATTTCACGGCTTGCGAATATGGTGTACACTTGGCAATCTTCTTTGGACTATACTCACGTGAATCTGACTATTTTTTTATAATTTGTTTTCCTTTATTATTTGATTGGCTTTTTTGTATTCGGTGTTATACAGTCAACCTTATTTCATTGGCTTCTGTCGTCGGCGTAAGTCAGCGAACCTGGGAATATACACTTCTTTTAAAATCATTCTCCTCAATTGTATAAGATCGTTCGCATTTAAATCACACTATTCATCTATTGGTTCAAGTAATCGGCCACATTTATTAGGTGCTGTAACCCACATTCACGTTGGTTTCCTATTTATTCCTTTACTCTACTGCTTTCATGGTCAGTTCCATAACTGGCCTGAGAAGATCTTCATACGAATAACTGGCCTAGTAAGTATCAGTACTATAACCCTTTTCCTGTTTATTTTTCCTGTCGTCTCATAGATTATACATCTGACTTTCTCGATATTTTCTATTTTCTTTACTTCGACTTCATGTACCAGATGTAATTGGACTTGTCACTTCTGTATCTGCACTTACTGATCTAAAGGATGAAGGAGAGACCATTTATCAATTGAACTTTCAAATCATGGATGAATGCTTGATAGGGCAAAATTTAAAGCCTATGGACTCCGCAAGTATACGGGTCGTATCAAGTAATAAAATGATGAGTAGAGTATCGTTCCCACGAGGACTTAGTATAACTAGCGAGTAGATATTAAATTTCCTTATTTCGTTTAAGTTGAGTGAGTAGATTTATTTTGAATAATTAAAAAGAAATTAAATAATAAATTAATAATAGCAGAACTTCGCACAAGAAGATAAATTCCAAGATTGAGACGTCCAACCTAGAGTCACTAATCCCTTATTAGCTTCATAAATCTGGTTTTCATTAATTTAATTAGCTTTAATATCAATTTTGTTAATCTCAAGTATAAATAGTTATAAGTGCCTGTCGGTCCACTTACAACCCTCTCTTAAGCAAATTTTGTTATGTCTAACATAATTATCAAAAGAGGCAACATAACTCGGGCACACTCTTCAACAATTATATGGGGCTATTAGGTATATGTCTATCCTAATTGCAAATTAAACCGTAATCTAATCCCATATCACTTAATCTCAGAGCCTAATTAAAATTCCCTTCGTCAAGGCAAATCCTAATTCTCAAATTCATATTTAATGATGGCCAGTCATAAAATAGATAAATTTAAACAAGATTAAGCAACCAAGATTAATATTAAATTTAACTAAACAATGAAAACCAAATTAAATCCACCTATAAGTTCATAGCTACTCTAGGTTGCAAAGAAGATTAGTCACACATGGCTATACTAAAATCCATAAAAGCAAAATAATATTCAGATTCAAGTAAGACAGGAAAAGAAAAGAGAGGAGAAATCAAGACTCAAAGAACCCCTTAATGCTCCTTGCTATCTCTTTCTCTTTAATCGTTCCTCTCTGCGTTGATCTTATGCTCTCCATCTTGCGTCCCTGCGTCCTGAATTGGTAAGTGTGTCCGTCCAATGCGTCGTTCTTTTTGTGCGGTTTTTTTCCTTGAATTCCGATGATGATCCTCTTGCTGCGTCTCGTCCTGCGTCTTTCTTTCTTTTTTTTTTTGCATGATTCTTTTTTTTTGTGCGTGTTGCAATGATCTCTTTAAATATATATATTTTCTTCTTCAAACTTGCTGTGGGTCCCATGCATTATTCTAATTCTCTTATAAATAGGATATATCTTCCAAATCTGATGATCCATCCACACGTGGGTTCACACCTTTCAGCATATTATATTATTTGATAATAATATGATATGCTATATCCCTTTTTTTAATTAAATTTCTTGCCCAATAATGTTGCACCCTTCCTATATTCTCTCAGATCAAATAATATCTCCTACAAAATAAATTAGGATATCAATAGATTTTTTGTTATAATATTCTTTTATCCTAAATTTAATTATAAAATAGATAAGTATATCAAAGATAATTAAATAAGCATAAGATATTAATAAATTCGATCAATATATCCCAAAATCTATACTTATTTAATTATAAAATATCTACTTATCAAATGGTTTGTAGTTTGATTTTTTATCGTTAATGGTTTTGGATTGTTGATTTGGATATTAATTTTATTTCATTTTTGGTAGTGGGAACCCCTTTCACTGTTGCTTCCTGGGCTGCAGTCAATTACACCAAGGTTGTCAACAAGGATGATGTGGTGGTAGCATTATTTTTGGTCAAGATGATCAGGACAAATGGTTGGTTCTTTATCTTAAATCTGTTTCTTACTTTAATCTTATTTTTTTCTCTTCAAATGTTAACTTGATAACTGTTTAATGTTCTTATTGTAGATGGACAAATCATTTTATTAAGCCACCATGATCTATCAGAAGCGGTGTTCAATTACTGCCATCATTCTGTAGTAGATTTTCGGACCAAGCTCAACCATCTTTCTGTCAGGCACATTACTCCAGACAATGTATGGACAGCATCAACCAGCCATTCTGCCGCGCAAATTACTGCAGACAATGTCTTCATAGCATCAACCAACCATTTGCAAGATGGATCGCCTTAAGGCGTATTTAAAAACTTTCCTTTTAGCTCTTCTGCATTACTGTTTTTTAAGTTCCCTACTGTTTTAGGTGTAGTTTTGGCACGAGAAAAGAATTTAAAATCCTTTTTCGGTTTTGTAATTTAAGATTCAAGTTTCGTTTCAGTTGGTATTCTGGGAGTCACAGTTGCTCATTTATCAATCAATGTCTGAAAAAGTTTGTCCAAATATCCATATAAAAAAAATGTTATGTAGTTTAATCGATCTTGGGATTGTCCACCTCTTTTTTTGTATTGTTCTTGCCTAGAAAGTAGATTTGTAACTACATATATCAGTGAAAATATTCATTGTACAATATTACCAATAACGAAGTGTTAAATCAGCCTTCTGTTTACGTTTTTTTCCCATCAAATAACAGTAAACAAATGTAATCTCCATTTACTCAACGTCTATTATGTATTTGAGTAATAAATACGTTAAACAGTTTTTAAATCTTTTAAACTCCTAATATAAGAAAAAAACGCTGAAGACTTATCTTTAGCAACATTTTATTATATATATATATCATCGTTAGTTTGAAAATTTTGCGGGTTACATACTTTAATTATTTCATAACAACTCTTATAAGTGCTGTTTTTTGTACTTGCAGTTATCATATGTTTCGAAAAGAATACATCCAAAACAATAATAGTTCTAACTGAAAAAATGTTATTATTTAAATGAAATGTATTTTTGTACAGAAAAAAATGTCAATATTTTAACGAAATCCAACATAACAAGTAATCCCACAATCATACTCATACCAACGTTATTACATTTTTTATTTTTATTATTACTTTACAACTCTTATATATAGTTCTAACTGGCAGATATTATTTGTACTAAAAAGAACTAATCCAAACACCTACTATGAATATAGAACAAAGGTATGTGGTTTTTGATGTCAAATCTCTTTATTAAAATGGCAACACAATATTTACTATTATACGACGGAAATTCTTTCTATCAGTTATATCCAAACACCGTCTTTAACATCAACGTTGTTTCAGATACAAACACCATTGCTCTACGTTTAATGTCTTACTATCAGTTATGTCCATAACTGATACTTATTAGTGCCGGTTCGTCTTCAGTGCTCGATGCAACTCACGTTTTTGTAGATCTTGATCTCTCTGAATTGGCAAAGACAAAGAGACAAGTGTTAGGCCTGTAAATGTCTCTTTGTCAAAACAAAGTACTTTTGCATTTTGAATGTTTATTTCATTTTTTTTTTCAGTTGTGCAATGAATTACATTTAGTTAAAATCTGGGAAGATATCGTATGACTTTGGTTCAGTTTCTTTATATTTTCTGTGGTTCAATATCTTTTTTGGTTTGCCTATTAATTTTTTACAAATCTTAGTTATATTCCTTATTCAACTCAATTCCATTACGCTGTCAATGAGTAATTGTAAGTTATTATGTATCTTAAATAAGTTATTGTGCGTTTCATTTATTAATACTGGTTTTCTGAACCAGAGCTATTAGTCTTTAATAAGTTTATTTTCATTGATGGTTTGCATTTAAAACATCCTTCAACCACTTTTTTCATTAATCACCTTTATATCTACTGTTCATCAGTGTTTCGCGTTTTGTGAAGAGGTGGTTAGTTTCAAAATTGAATGGCTATGATACTTTTATTATTACCTTACAACACTTATAAATTACGCTTCTAATACTTGAAAGTTATTATTTGTATTGAAAAGAATTAATCTAGATACCAACTATGAGTATAAAATGTTACAAGTAACCATTATTCTTAATAAATAAAAATCCTCACATATGGAACTGCATTTTTTGTTTTATTTTACAACAAAATGAATGTTACGTTTTATACTTCAACGTCGTTTTAGTAACTTTCACGACAAATGTTTTGGCCTGTAAATGTCTCTTTGTCAAAACGAAGGAATTTTGCATTCTCAAAGTTCATTTCGTTTCTTTTTTTTCCCCCCCAGTTTGCAACGAACTACATTAGGTCAATATGTCGAACGATGTCGTACAACTAACATCAGTTTATATTTATTATCCATGGGTCTATCTCTTTTTTTGTAGTTATTACTTAATAATTACAATAATGTATTAATAATTTAATATGACTTTTTCCATGAAAACCAATTATGTTTTGAATCAGTAATTGAAAGTTGTTCAGTATCTTAAATTGATGTAGGTTATTGTGCCATACATTTAATAATAGTGGTTTGCATTTAAAACTTACTCCAACTACTTATTTCATTAATCACGTTGTCAGCTACCAGCAAAGTATTCTGCGCTTTTTTAAGGTCAAAGCAAAGTATTAAAATACCATACGTTTTCATGCTTAAAGTCTCATTCGCAGGCAAGCAATCTTTGATATCTGCAGTGTAAGGTTTCGTTTTAAAATCTCGTCAAAACACATTTATAACATGCATTGATTAATAAATACCTACTGTGAAAATACTATTTCCAAGACGATACGTACTGTTACGGACCGGCCCAACAGGCCCAGGTCCGGACCCTGGCCCAATCCCGCTAGGGATAGGATCCACGCCAAAATAGGAAGGGATCCGAGATCCCACAAATATAGGATCTCATTAATAGAGATTCTCCGACAATCATGGCACCAGCCAATCAGCCCTTGACGGCTCAATCTAATATATTGCTTATTAAGGCAGAGATACGCGCACCAGACTCCTCTATAAATAGAAGGAAACCCTAAACAGGTGCACACGTTCTATCTTATGCTCTTGTTACTTTCTGCCACACAGAGCACACACCCCACTCCCCTGGCTACGTGCCTTCAAGTTTGTTACGAACTACGTGGACTTTGATCCCTTCGAGGGTACGTAGGCTCTAGGCTTGACAACCTAGTCAAGTCCAATATATCTGTGTTCTTAGAACATAAGATTGGCGCTGACCGTGGGGACTGTAAACTTCAATCCCCGTGACTACTAATGGTGAGCACTAGAAGCCACAGCAGAAATCCCCAACCGGTGGGAGGGGACCCACAAGCCAGCCGCCCGCCGCCTAGCCAGCCGCCGGCACCACCACGGAGAGGAAACACCCCAGAAGGACATGTTACTGACACGATGACTTCCTCCCCTGAGAGGGAACAGCCGCTCCATGAGGAGCAGCCGCGGCAGGAAGGCTGGCGACCACAAGGAGCACTCGCCCCGTCTCCAACGCGTGATGTCCGGGCAGTTGATGCCGACGTCCGCATGATGCGAAGGACACAGGAATCGTTCTTGCGGCGCCTGGAGAACAAGGAAAAACACGATGACCTGCAGAGGCGGGCTGACTTTGAAGCTATTGGAATGATGATCCAAGAAGCGCTCGAGAAGGACCGCCGCGAGAGAGGCCGCCGCAGGGGTCACGGTCATACAAGGAGAGCCTCGGCAGGCGACAGCAGCTCCTCGAGCAACTCTGAGCCGAGGAACCCACGCCGCGACAACGGCGAGCCGAGCCGGCGCCTGAGTGCAGACCGCGGCAGACCACGGTCCCCGGGAGACAGAGAAAACCACGGTGTCGGTCCTAACCGCACCGATCGGCATGCAAGGGAATACCGAGATCGAGAAGAAACCCGTGCGGAGGAAAGAACTCCCCGGCCTCGCCACGGATCGCCTCGGGAATATCGCGTGACGTATTTATCGGAGACGGGAAGATCCCCGTTCTCGAGGGAGGCGGCAACAGCCCGTTTCCCAAAGCGCTTTGATTTAACCAGCCTGTCGAAGTACGATGGAAGCCAAGACCCCCGGAACCACTTGGTTACCTTTGAGAAGCTCATGTGGGTCCGACAGATCAGCGGCCCGGTCATTCAGCGCCTTTTTGCGGCTACTCTGGACGGGCCGGCGCACAGGTAGCTAACGTCTCTTCCGGACAACTCTATCCGAGACTATGAAGACCTCGGACGAAAATTCGAGCTGCACTTCGCCACCAGTAAAAAGCAGCCGAAGACTACGTTCACCTTGAGCAAAGTGCGTCAGAAGAAGGGTGAGGCCTTGCAGAAGTATCTCGATTGGTTCCGCGACGTGGCCATGCAAGTACGGTCATTGCCCGAGGATGTCCACGTACACTGCCTGGTCAATGGACTGGACCCATCATCCCGGCTGGCTCGTCACCTGTGCATGAACCCAGCGTACACCTTGACCGAATTCTATACCGAGGCGAAGAAGTACTTGGAAATGGAGCAGATGGAGGCAGCCAATGCCGACGAACCCGAACGGACTAGGAAGAGCCCGCCTAGCGACGAGGAACGCCCAAGAAGGACGAAGACCGACCCGAGACAACGCAGCCGGGACAGCCGAACAAAGCCCGACCGGGCCGACCAGAAGAACAAGTACGACAGCTACACCCCGTTGAACGTCCCTTGGTCCCAGGTATGGAAGGAGGTATCCCAGACCGAGATGAAGCGGGTGGACAGGCCGAAGCCGATCAGAGGACGCTCCAACACGGACCGTTCCAAGTTCTGCAAGTTCCACGACTGCAACGACCACACTACCGACGAGTGCTATGACCTCCGCGACGCAATCGAGAAGTTCGTGAGGGATGGGAAACTGCGTCAGTACGTGATCAAGACTCAGGGAAGGACGAACGGGAAACGCAACGACCGCGCCCGCTCCAGAAGTCCGCCCAAGGAATCCCGAAATCCGGGAAAAAAGCAGAAGGCAGCCTCGGACGACGAATTTCCCGACGTCGATTTCCAGTGCAACGTCGTCAGCGGAGGATTCGGTGGAGGAGGAGACACCGTAAGCCAGCGGAAGAAATATCTCCGCGAAGTACTGACCGTCCGAGACCCCCCTAAGTTTAAGGAAGACTCAAGGAAGCCTCGGCCGCCTACCTTGACCTTCACTGATGAAGAGCTGGAAGACGTCATACCCGGACACCTGGACGGACTGGTAATTATTGGAACTCTAATAAATTGTCGAGTTAAGAGGATCTTTGTGGATGCAGGGAGTTCGGCCGACATTATAAGCTGGGACGCCTACAAGAGGATGCACCTCGACAAAGAGGACCTCAAGCTGTGCAAGACCACCCTGGTCGGCTTCAATGGCGAGCAGTCCTTCCCAAAAGGCTACATCGACCTCCGGTTAACTCTTGGCACCAAGGAAGCCTTCAAATCGGAACGGGTACGATTGTAGTCGCCGACTTCCGGTCCCCTTACAACATCATTCTGGGCCGACCCACGTTCCACAACTGGGATATACTGGTATCCACGAAGCATCAGAAGCTGAAGATGATCAATAGTAAGAACCAGATAGTCGTGGTGTCCGGAGACCAGAAAGAGTCCAGGCAGTGCTACTTCGAAGCTCTCCGTGTCGAGGAAGGAGGACCCTCGTCTCCACCCCGGCTCGGATACAATGAGCAAGTAGTCGAAGCCGGCTCTGGCGAACGCCCGCGGCAGCAAGTCAACATGGTGGAGCTCGACCTCCGAGAGCTTGACAATCCGAGGCCCGAGCCGGAAGGAGAATTGGAAGAAATAGTGCTAGGCGAAGACCTGTCCAAGACCGTGAAAATAGGCAGAGATATGGAGGACGGCCTAAAAACTCTCATGATCCGCTTCTTAAGGCAAAACCAAGACGTCTTCGCATGGACCGCGGCCGAGGTACCCGGCATCGACCCCCACTTCTGCTGCCACAAGCTCGGCATATGGCCGGGGTCAAGACCCGTGGCCCAGAAGAAGAGGAACATCGCAGATAATAGGCAAAAGGCCCTAGGGGATCACGTTGAAGAACTCCTAGAGGCCGGTTTCATTCGAGAGGTACAGTACACCACCTGGCTATCCAACGTGGTCATGGTCCTCAAATCCAGCGGCAAGTGGAGAGTCTGCGTCGACTACACGAACCTCAACAAGGCCTGCCCAAAGGACTCGTACCCGATGCCTAACATCGATAAGCTTGTGGACAGCTCAGCCGGGTACCAGCTCCTCTCCTTCATGGATGCCTACTCCGGTTATAACCAGATCGCCATGCATCCAGATGACCAGGAAAAGACCGCCTTTATGACCGATAAGGCGAATTACTGCTACAATGTGATGCCCTTCGGATTGAAGAATGCCAGGGCCACCTATCAGAGGATGATGAACCGGGTTTTCGACGATCAGATCGGGCGCAACATTGAGGTCTACATAGACGACATGATCGTCAAATCAAAGCTTCCAGAAGACCACATCCGGGACCTAGAGCAGACGTTTGAAAAATTAAGAAGACATCGTATCAGGTTGAACCCGGCCAAATGTGCCTTCGATGTTCCGGCTGGAAAATTCCTCGGATTCATGCTGACCATCGCGGGATCGAAGCCAACCCGGACAAGTGTAAGGCCGTGCTCGACATGCAGCGCCCGAGAACCAAGAAGGAGGTACAGCAGCTAACAGGCCGGCTAGCCGCCCTGACGCGTTTTCTACCGAAGTCGGCCGAGAAAGCCCTACCTCTCTTCAAGTTACTGAAGAAGGAGACTCGAGGCGGCTGGAACCCGGACTGCGACGCCGCCTTCTCAGAAATCAAGAGATGCTTGGCAACCCCGCCGGTACTCACAAAGCCGGACCCCGGAGAAACCTTATTCCTCTACCTATCAATCGGCAACGAAGCCGTAAGCGCCGCCCTAGTAAAGGAATCCGAGGCGGGGCAAAAGCCGATATACTTCATCAACAAGGCACTACAAAGCTCCGAACTCCGGTATCAGAAGCTGGAAAAGGTGGCTTTCTCCCTGCTTACCGCGGCACGCAGACTCCGGCCCTACTTCCAGGGACACCGGATCGTGGTCCGAACCAGCCAGTCGATCAGACAGGTTCTCCACAAACCCGACTTAGCCGGGAGAATGACCAAGTGGGCCATAGAACTCTCCGAGTTTGACATCACGTTCGAAGCTCGCCAGGCAATTAAGTCCCAAGCGCTTGCGGACTTCATCCGAGAACTCACACCGGCCACTACAGATGATGGGATTTGGAAGGTCTATGTTGATGGCTCATCCAACGCAAAGGGCAGCGGCGCGGGAGTCATCGTAGAAAGCCCACAGGGGGTAGCCACCGAACATTCTCTGCAGTTGAAGTTCCAGACCTCCAATAACCAGGCCGAGTACGAGGCCCTTTTGGCCGGACTGCTTCAGGCCAAGGATAATGGCGCCCAGCGAGTAAAGGTTTTAACCGACTCGCAGCTCGTCGCGGCTCAGGTAGACGGCACCTATCAAGCAAAAGGCCCATTAATGACAAAGTACCTGACCAAAGCCAAAGAACTCATGGCCGACTTCGAAGAGGTCACAGTTTCCCATATACCCAGAGAAGAGAACGCTCGGGCTGACATCCTCTCTAAGCTCGCCAGCACGAAGGGGCCGGATAACCATAGGATCGTGATCCAGCAGAATCTGACTGAGCCGAGTTGTATCATGGCTATCTCGGCCGGGGCCGATTGGAGGAAGCCAATTGGAGACTACCTCGAGAGGGGAATTATCCCAACCGACCCGACCGAGGCAAAGAAGCTGATCCGTGAAGCCGCCCTCTACGCCATGGTGGATGACCAACTATACAGGAAGGGACTCCATTGCCCCATGATGCGTTGCCTGGGAAACTCTGAAGCAACATACGTGTTGGCTGAGCTACACGAAGGCCCCAATGGTCACCACATGGGGGGCAAGGCACTCGCCCGGAAAGCATTATGCGCTGGCTATTATTGGCCCACTATGAGTCATGACGCCATGGAAAAAGCCAAAACGTGCGACAGTTGTCAAAAGCATGCAAGGATAATATGGCCGCCACCCTCAGAGTTGAAAGGAATGCCAGCCCCCTGGCCCTTTTACAAGTGGGGCATGGACATCCTCGGCCCATTTAGGCCGGCACAAGGGCAATGTAGATGGCTCATCGTCGCAGTTGATTACTTCACTAAGTGGATCGAAGCAAAGCCACTCGCCACAATAACCTCGGCCAGAGTGATGAAGTTCTTCAGGCACAACATCGTCTCTCGTTTTGGCATACTAGCCGAGGTCGTCACGGACAATGGCACCCAATTCATGGACCATCGTTTCCAAGCACTAATGTCCAACTTGGACATCAAGCAGCACTTCTCGTCCGTGGAACATCCCCAGACAAATGGCCAGGCCGAAGCCGCCAACAAAGTCGTCCTGGACGGACTCAAGAGGCGGATGTTGCAGGCCGAGACCAGTTGGACCGAGCAGCTCCACAGCGTCCTGTGGGGATATCGCACGAGCGTACAGTCTTCAACTCAAGAAACCCCGTACAGGCTAACCTATGGATGTGAGGCAATGATCCCGGTTGAAATCGGACAGCCATCCTGGAGAAAGGTCAGAGCCAGACAGGAGGGGCAGGAATCGAACGACGACGCCTTGAAGACTGACTTGGGCCTCATTGATGAAATCCGGGTTACGGCGCACTGCCGGGAACTAGCCGCCAAGCAACTACTCGCGGCTAAGTACAACAGAAAGGTCCGGCCCTGGTCTTTCAACCGAGGCAACCTAGTACTCCGACGGGCAGACATAGGCAACAAGAATGCCAAGGACGGGAAGCTGGCGGAAAACTGGGAAGGGCCCTACCGGATTAAGGAAAAGCTCGACGGAGGAGCATATACCCTCGAGACTTTGGCACGAAAGCCAATCAAAAGGACATGGAATGCCAACAAGCTGAAGATCTACTATAGCTAGACTCTTTCTCGGCAGTGTTTGTTTGCTTTTACGATTGTCCCCTTTACTCGCATTTGTTTTCTTTCCATTTTGAGTCCAAGTTTTGTCATTCCTGATTATGATGCTTTGTAAAGCCCCGTAGGGCCATCTCTTTCTATCAATAAAAGATCTCACTGAGGAGATTTACGAATGCGCACAAAGCTTAAAGCATGAACCCGAAGCCATGAAGCTCGGCCAATAACAAACAGACCGAGGCAAAGAAGCCCGGCCGAGAAACCGAAAGCCGAGGCTTTTTAGCCCGACACCGGTAAAAAGCCCCGAGGTCACAAACCCGGCCCTAATCAAAAAACATCTAGATGTACGAAAACCGGCCGTTGTACTCCGACAGGCATTGGTTAGAGCTCGGCGAAGGCGCCATACATGGCCTTTCGCGAAATTGACGCGTCAATGCTCGTCCGACTAAGCAAGCGGACTATCATGCCGACCCTGATCAGGTCAAAATGTCCGACTCCAGGCGAGCGAAGCCTCAGTTAGACACGTGGTAGTCTATCCCTTACGTCGGTTCAAAAGTAATCCGACTAGGTGAAAGTTGGAATCCGGCTACTTGAAAGCTGGACCGAGGCAGTACGGTTAGTTATGCCTGACGAGGCTGAAACAAGACAACCTTGCCCCAACCTCCCACACAGCAAATGTGGTAGAGTGCCTACGGCCCGCACCCATACGGCCGACCAACACTTGAGCTTAGACAAAAGGACGACAGAGGTGTAAGTCATCCATTGTTTAAAAGCATCCACGCGGCCGACGCATACACAAACCAAGGCCACGGAATGATGACAGAAAATAAACCACCTTCGGCCCCAGGTAGCTACACAAGCTCGGCCGCGCAGAAGAAGGATGAAGCGAATTTAAATCGTTCATTGTCGAATAAAGACAAAAGGGACGATAAAAATCAAAATCATTCACCACAGTAAAGACAGAAAAATTATTGGCATCAATTGTTAAAGTTTGCACAAGAATGGCACCAAGGCTAGAATCATTCAAAGTTACAAGGGCACCAACGCCCCAAAACTTACAACAAAAACAAAAATGAAGCTAGGACTGGGAGTCAGGTCCGATGTCGGCATTCTTCGCCTCAAGGCCCTCAGTGTCGGCGGCATCTTCCTCCTCGCCCTCGGCAAGATCCTCGGCAGCTGGCGGATCAAAAGGAAGGAAGGACCCGTCTTCCTGCACAAAGGCACGATGATCGTACCCCCCCACCTGAAGTTCGACCCCGGGATTGAAATGCCGGATCTGGAGCAAGGCCTGCTTAAAGCATGCCTCGGCAGTCTATACCAGGGCATCAATAAGCTCCTGGGAAGTCACCTTCTCTGCAGCAAGGGCTTCTTCCACCGCCTTCTTCTCCCCGGCCAGGATAGCCAACCGCTCCTCCAGCGCCTTGACCGCAGCCCGGCTTTCGGTCCCCTCCTTCAGAGCCCGGGCATGCTCCTCACCAACCTTATCGGCCTCCACTCGGGCGAGTTGAAGCCCTTGGTCAGCTTTTACAGCCGCAGCCTTCGCGGCATCCCGTTCCATCCGAGCGCCAGCCAGTTCCGCCCGGACCCCATCCAGCTCCCCCAGGGCAGCATCCCGCTCGGCCTCAACCTTGGCGAGCTCCTCCCCTGCCGACCTAGCCTTGGCCTCCGCCACCTCCAGCTCCTCCTTCAGGTCCCCAGCAGACGCGGCCTTGGCCTCCGCCACCGACAAACCCTTGGCCAACTCCTCGACCTGCGCCCGCAGCCGCTGGACGTCAGCGTGGGAATGAGCATATTGCTCCCGGACCAGAATCAAGGCTTGGTTGTATCCCACTGCCTGGCAAAGCTCCGCCTGGTTCCTGTGCAGCTCATCCAGGGCCGGCCGAGTCAGTGCGGCGCAGCCAGTGAAGTGTCGGGGAGGCAGGAAAGCGGTAGAGACCTCAGGAACTACCCCATCGCGCCATAGACGGCCACAGGGGAGAAGAGACTTCGGCAGCGGCGGAGGCGGACGCGACGAAGAGGAAGGCAGATCCGGCAGGGAGGCAGAAGGCTCATCGACAAAAAACTCAACCTCAATCTCCTCATCAGAAATCGAGGCCTCTCGCCCCTCAGAAACCTGGGACTCAGGCGCCGGGGTAGGACCAACAGCAGCAACCTCCTGGCCCTCCAGAGCCGGAGCCTCCACCACGGGAACGGCTGGCGGAGCCATGGCGGAAGAAGGGCCGTCAGCAGCAGGACCCTTAGCCTTCTTAGAAGCTGGAGCAGCTGGAGCACCGGCAGCAGAAGAAGCCGCCTGTTTCTTCTGGCGACTCGAAGGTGCAGCGGCCGCTCCGGACAGGCGAGCGTACAACGGCAGACCATCCATAGTCCTAGCTGCAAACAAAGACAAACTGAGTAAGTCAGAATCCACCAATTCAAAAGACCAACACTGAAGCAAAAACAAACACAACTGCTAAAAATCCTACAGGAAGAAGGGAGCGGCTCGTCGGATATGTAGAAGCCAGCCGGCTGCACACCGTACTCGGCCACCAAGGCCTCAATCCGGGCTACTGCAGAAGCTGATTTCGGCAGGAGGTTTGTGCGCAGAACTTGAAAGGACAGGGCCTTGGCCTTGTAATGACCCTCCTCCCAGTACAGAGGGAAACGACCGCCCCCTTCCAAAAACCAGGGCAGCTCCCCTGGCACGGCCTCAACCTTAAAAAACGATCCCTTAAAGCGTTTGAAGGAATCCGAGAAGGGCGTCATCAGTTGGCGTTCCGGATTAATGCGAAGGGATACCAACCCCCTCCGCTTATCGCCTCCCTTCGGCGGGCTGGGTGTGAAAGGCCCGAAATAGTAAAAGAAAAGGTTGGCCGAGCAATCTAAAGGGGGCGAGAAATGGCCACAAAGCCTCTCGAAGGCTACCAGATAAGCCCACCCATTCGGATGGAGCTGGGACGGGGCAAGGCGAAGATGCCGCAACGCCTCCATTTGGAAGGGGGAGAAAGGGAAAGAAACTTGGACCCGCGACAAATAGTCCCGGAAGAAGAAGAAGAAGTCCGGTCGACCCTCAGACTGGGTCGCGCAGACAGGCTCCTCCGGCTCCGGACACCTAAGCACGCACCCAGGCATGGCCGGCAACTTCAAACGGGCCAGATCCGCCTCAGACATCAGCGACGGCGTAGCCAGTACATTGTGCGATACCCAGCCGTATCGACGAACCAAGGCTTCGGGTGGACTGGAAGAGTCCGAACCACCGGCCTCCGATGGCTTTTTAGACAATCCAGACTTTGGAGCCATAAATAAGCCTATATGAAAATAAACAAAGCCGGTATTAGCAAAGAAGCAGAAGTACCTGGCACAGGCATAACAGAAGGCAAAAAAGGCCGTGGACTCGGACGAAGGGAAGCACGAGAAGGAATAGCCGGGGCAGACCAATGCCGGCAGGAGCCCAGAATAGACGAAGCCTCGGCATCTCCATCACCCGCCATCAATACAGAAGCTTCCGCCAGGCAGTCCTAGCAGGGGCCGGCATAACCCTCTGGGGCGGGCGTCTGGCGTGCGGCAGAAGGACCCTCGTAAAAATTCAGGGGTTGAGCCATCACCACCGGGGCCTCGAAACTGGAAGAGGAGCCAACCCAAGTCCCACCAGGCGACTCAAGAGGAAGAGGCCGGGCAAGCGGGTGGGAGGGATGATGTGGAATGGGAATAGAAACCCTTCCCGAAGACGGGCGAGCCCCAGCTCGCCCCGGACGCGCGGCGCCACCCCGGCGTAAAGGATCCAGGATCCTCGTAGCAGGAGGCTCACCCCCAAGAACCCAGTAGGTCATACGAGGAAGACGCGCACGGAGGAGCATTTCCTCCTCCGGCGTCAACGACGCCTGCGGTAGCGGAATGTCTCTACCTCCCGCCATCATCAAAGACCTACGGTATTAGGAACCGGTGTTTGAGGGAGATTTGGGAAGAACTTTGGGTACAGTGACGCTAACGGAAACCCAGAAAAACCCAGAAGAACAGAAACAGAGACAGCGATTCCCAGTACAAACGGAAAAATACGGAAAACTACCGAACGAATGCACAAGGGAACAAGCGCAATACCTGTGTAAGTAAAATAGAAGAAACCGGAACGCTGGAAGACGGCGAAAATCTCAAGAAAAGAGGAATCCCCACTTAAGCTCTAGCGAAATCAGAGAAATTTCTGGACAACAGAGTGAAGTAGCGGGAAAAAGTGAAAATGAACAGAAAGAAGGCTATTTAAAAGCCAACGCAGGGGCACGACAGTCTACTCCCGCACAAACGTGACGGGATTGGCACGATGTAAACACAATAAATGCGCATTAGCCTCGAAAAACGGAAAGGCGCAGCGGTTGCAGGACGCACCCAATGAAAGCGTGACAGCTGTAAGCCCGCAATGATGGCGCGCGAGGAGCAAATCCCAAAGCGTCCGGAGAATCCCAAAAGGCAAAGGATGCGAAACCGAGGCCATTAGGAACCCGGGAAGGGCGATTAGCCACCCGGGCAAGACAGACTCGGCATACTAGGCAGGACGAGGGCATTATAAGCCGACCACTTCCCCATGTCGGGCGGATGGCCACGGCAGCCAAGAGCCGACCGGGTCTAGGCAAAGGACCTCGGCCATACAAGGGACCGGGGGCCATAAGCACCTTGGCCGTCCAGAAGCCTGAACAACCAAGCTGGGGGGCAACTATTACAGACCGGCCCAACAGGCCCAGGTCCAGACCCTGGCCCAATCCCGCTAGGGATAGGATCCACGCCAAAATAGGAAGGGATCCGAGATCCCACAAATATAGGATCTCATTAATAGAGATTCTCCGACAATCATGGCACCAACCAATCAGCCCTTGACGGCTCAATCTAATATATTGCTCATTAAGGCAGAGATACGCGCACCAGACTCCTCTATAAATAGAAGGAAACCCTAAACAGGTGCACATGTTCTATCTTATGCTCTTGTTACTTTCTGCCACACAGAGCACACACCTCACTCCCTTGGCTACGTGCCTTTAAGTTTGTTACGAACTACGTGGACTTTGATCCCTTCGAGGGTACGTAGGCTCTAGGCTTGACAACCTAGTCAAATCCAATATATCTGTGTTCTTAGAACAGAACACGTACCATTAAAAGGTGATTGAATTTATGTGAAAATAATTAAAATAATTTCATAACACTATAATTTATGTCCTAATTCATAAATTAAAAATTGAAAAAATACCACCAAACCTATACGGACCGTCTTCATTCAATACCTACATTTGGCGCGAGAGTGTTAGAAACTTTACACTGGATCTATGGTTCCCGTCAACATCAACTTCACGTTATATATTTCCTGCAAGTTGATGATCTAACACAGTCATTCAGGAAGCAAATAGATTGGTCTTATTTTCATCATACTCGGCCCACACGTCCTAAATATTTCAAACACAAAAGTAAGTCACTAATTTTACGTATTCATCTTCATCTTTTGGCTTCTTTTCCAACGTGTAAAGTTTTTTTTTTCTTTGGACTATGAGGATATGAGTAAGTCTTTCCTTTCTGACGTTAATGATAGCAAAGACACTTGGTCGATCGTTGCAAAAGTTCTCAGAAAGTGGGTGGTTAGGAAGAAGGCTGCGCCGTACCCGATATGGAAGATAGGAATGTTATTGATTGATGAAATGGTATATTGTTGTGCACTACTTTTTTGAAAAAAAAAAGAGCCTCCTTTTTGTTAATATCCTGTCCACACATCACACAATTGTCCTCCTTTTAGAAGACAAAGATTGAAGTTTCCGTGACTCACAAAAATGACATTCAAAAATTACTTGATGATCTTAAAGAAGGGATGATCTACAACTGTCAAAACTTCGAGGTTGTTGAGAATGAAGATAAATATAGAGTCACCTCAAGTCCTTGGAAATTCAACTTCCGTGCTTACACGTTCATAGAAGAATTTGACACTCTCATTAACAAAGAGGTGTACAACTTCAAGTCCATCGTAGACATTCGAAATGGGTATATCGCTGATTCAGGGCTAATAGGTTTTTCTGATTTCTTTGTTTTTTTTAATTGAATATCTCAAGTACTTCATTATTTACATACTATCCAATTAAATTTTTTTCCATGTCATACATAAAATCGCAGATGTTGTTGGTTTTTTGCAAGCTTTTGGACGTTTGCAAGACCAACGAAGGGAGATTGATATTATCAAGACGCTGAACTTTAGCATTGCATAGCAAAAGTAATGTTACAAGTTATCTACCTATTTTATTTCAAATTCTTTGTATATAGTAATGTTAAGTTTTAACAAAAAATGTTAAACATGTTTTCATGATTTAATACTTCTTTTGATCTTAGTGAAAACTTAAGTTGATGCGGACTTTGAAGGAGGATAAGATCTTTGGTTCGGTTAAAGTAGGTTTGGTTCAGTTAAAGCAGGTATGTTTTGTAAAAAAAAATGTTACCTCAATTTTTTTTTATTTGAACAAATATTTGGAAAAAAATTTACAGTATCTAATTTTTCATTTTACAAAAATTTCAAAGGAATTACGTGAAACCATTTAATTTTTTTAAAAACAAATTATTGCAGCTTGACTTAAATATGGTTTAATATATGATTTGAAAACATTTTTCCTTCTTAACATTATTATACAATTTTTTAAATAAAATGTACAATCTACTGATATATACGTATTTGCAGAGGTTTACACGATCGAATTCCAGAAAAGAGGACTTCCACACGCGCACATCATATTGCGGTTGTCAAATTCTGACATAATCAAAACACCATTCGAGGTTGATAATTTAATATCGGCAGAAATACCTGACAAAGAAGAAGATCCTGAATTGTTTGAATTAGTTGGGAGTTATATGGTTCATGGTCCATGCGGTCGATCTTCAAACAATGCACCCTGTATGAAGGATGGTAAGTGTTCCAAATACTTTCCAAAAAGATATACTGTGTGTACCATGTTGGATGAAAATGGTTATCCTACTTATCGAAGGAGAGATGATGGATGCACGATGTCTAGAAAGGGTGTACATCTAGATAACAGATTCGTGGTTCCTTACAATGCTAAGTTGCTAAAGTTATTTTCTGCTCATTTGAACATTGAGAAGACAAATCAATCACGAGCTATCAAGTACCTATTCAAATACATTAGTAAAGGGAATGACTGCGTCATCGCAGGAATATATAGCATGAATGATACTTCAGGATCTGAACAAGCATTTGATGAAATTTCTCACTACCTTAATTGTAGGTATGTATCTTCATGTGAGACGTCTTGGAGAATTTTTGAGTTTCATATACACCATAGACAACCACCAGTTGAGAGACTAAGCTTCCATCTTTATCAACAACAAGCAGTTTATTACTCTCATTCGCAGACGATGTCATCGCTTGTCAACAATCCTAGAGTTAAAGAATCAATGTTTCTTGCTTGGATTGAATAGAATAAGAATGATCCGCTTGCAAGAACGCTAACTTATTCTCAATTCCCTAACTACTTTACATTTGTTAGGGAAAAAAGGATTTGGCAGCATCGTGAACGTGGGTTTTCCGTTGGAAGGTTAGGTCATTGTACACATTCTCAAGGAGAGTTATATTACTTACGTTTGCTACTGACAAAAGTTCGAGGTCCAAAGAATTATGAGGATATAAGGACTGTTAACAATGTCGTCTATCCAACATTTAGGGAAGCATGTTATGCACTTGGATTGTTAGATGATGATAATGAGTATATCGATGCCATTAAAGAAGCATCATTGTGGGCATCAGGCAAATACCTACGTAACTTCTTCACCAGTATGTTATTAAGTCATTCCTTATTAGAACTAGGTATTGTTTGGGAGCAAACTAAAGAGATAATGTGTGAAGATTTATTATACATCACACAGGGCAATCAACATTTTCAAGGTACATTGCTTTATTTATGCTTAATTTTTACATGAGGTGTTATTTGTTTTCCTTCATGCTGTTTATGCAATATATAATCATGCTAGAAATAAAATTTGCAAGAATATTTGTCATGTATACATTATGTCCCTCTTTAATAACAATATAGCTGAATACTCTATTGATAATGTTAGTTTGTTAAAAATTACGTACCCAGCTCAATACAACCTTACATATAATTAAACGTTTTTTGAAACATTTCAGAATTGCAGTTTTCATTTGCAAGCAAAGAAGCTGCTGGACTGTTTCAAATTGAACAACTTTTGGTTCGTAATGGTAAAAGCCTTGATGATTATCCATCTCTCCCTAAACCAAATGAAGGAGATATTGTTGACATGTCAAACCAACTAATACTTCAGGAGTTAAACTTCAACAAAGAAAGAGAGAGTGCTGAAGCAACTAGGTTGGAAAATCTAATGATTGATGAACAAAAGGAAGTATTCCATAAAATATTTTCCTCTGTTTCTTCACATAAAGGTGGTTTTTTTTTCTTACATGGATTTGGTGGTACTGGAAAAACATTCATATGGAATGCATTGACAGCGACAATCAGATCTACTGGGGGTATCATACTGAACGTAGCATCCAGTGGAATTGTAGCTACTCACATAAACGTTTATTATTATTAACATATATATTGATAATGATTTAAATAGATTAGGAGATTTAAAATTTGAATTTGATTTCAAGAGAAAAGAATTTATCATTTTTATCTTCATGAGTGCACAAAAAAAAAAAAAAATAGAGATGTGGAAATAAGAGAGAATTCTCATGATAACTAGAAATTGAGATTAATTATCGAATTCAAGATTAGAAGGAATCAACACCGTGATATAAAAATTATGTATACAAAAGAATTAAAAATTATAAAAATTAACTAGAAAGTGAATTCACAAATCTCACTTTCCATCCCGGTGATATAAAAATTATATATAGAAAAATATTATCGTGATGCTGATGACACTACAAGATCAGAAGGAATTGAAATAATGATCCAAATATAAGAGATGGAAAGTGAGATTAATATGATATTTGAATTTGAAATCAAATTATGGAGGATAAGTAGATGAAAGGCATAGGGAGTGAGAGATTCTTGGGAAGCAAAAACTCATTACAATGTATATGGGAAGTTGTGATCTAAAAAATTAAATAAAGTACTAGTGATTAATATGGTCATATTAAGCGCTAACCTCCCACCATCCACGGATTTAACAATAAGTCTATTGCAATAAAAGCATATTGATTTTAATTGGTCTTCAAAGATTGGTAATATCAAGTTATATTTGTGTTTTGAAAATTTTATTATTTATTGAATAATGTATTGGAAAGATATATCAAAAATACTAATTGTTTTAATTTCATATCTTAATTGTACAAGATAATATGGTGTTTTAATTTTTCCCATCATGATTTCCTTGTAATTATATATTGATAATTTAAATGTCTTTATTCTCTTGAATGCGTCGATGAGTTTGTTTTTTGTTTTTTGTTTTCAATTACTTCTGACTTAATTCACACGTTTATTTTGGAGACAAGTATTACTTTCAAATTAATACTTATATATTTAAAAAGGGTTGTTGTCATTATTTTGAAAAAAAACAAAATTAATCGGAAATGGTAATTTAGGCATTTAGCCTTTAAATTATGAACAACTTCCATGTGATTGGATTTGGTGCAACCTTACATTATTTATGTATCTGATTCCTACTTAAGCGGTGACCTCCCACAGGATAAGCATTGGTTTAATCTCTGTGATGAACTGCATCATTTAATATTGTATAATTTTCCACGTTTTCATCCCTTTCCCATGTATGCATTTATTTTCAGGAGTGAAGTCAAGATTGCCAAAACGTCATTGGTCAATATAGTTAGGCGGTGCCCTGACTAAAAAAATTGGGTAATGGATTAGCTTATATTGGTTTATTAGGTGGGCTTTCGATTGGTTTTATTGGGTGGGGATTTCAAGTTTCATATTCCTCCAAAATCACCTTCATCATAATCTCGCTCCCCGATATATGTCATTCTACCTCCTCTCTCGGCATGGTCTTATCTTCATCATCTCCCCCATTCTGTCAACAATTTGAAAGGGATATTAAAAAAATAAATAATAATAATAATAATTATAATAATAATTATTATTATTATTATTATTATATTGATAATGATATTGAATTGATTAGGAGATTTAAAATTTGAATTTTAAGATAAAAGAATTGATTAGGGCTCACACAAATTATGGGATTTAAAGGATTATGTACCGAATTCAAATGATTGTATTTATTATTCTTTATTAATTTATTAATTCAGGTTAGTATGGGTATGAATTGAGATTTGAGATTGAACTTGATTAAAATGAATTAATATAGTAAAGGTCAATAGCGGACTTTTTTTTTTTGGGAAGATTTTGAAGGTCTTTTATAAAAGTAAAAAAAGATATAAATCTTAATCTATAATCAATCGTCATTTAAGGATGAAGAATCAATGCTCCTTGCTTGGTTAGAAAAGAATAAGGATGACCCATTTGCAAGAACGCTAATTTATTCTCAATTCTCTAACTACTTTACATTTGTTAGGGAAAAAAGACTTTGGAAGCATTGTGAACGTGATTTTTCCATTTCTTCTCCTCTATGGAATGAATGCCACTTATTGCAATTAACTAAAAATATAAGACTCAAGTCTTCCACCGATCCAGATGAGGAGGAAAGAATTAAATCATTCTCTGAATGGCTGCTGTTTGTAGGAGAGGGTGCCATTAGATTATCGCATGATGGTATTGTGTATATATATCTCCAATAAGGCGCATCATTGAATCTACGTACCTAAATTTAGTGGAGCGTTTATTCGACGAAGGCTATCCAAACAACACGTCCATTTTAACCCCAACAACAGAACATGTCAATTCATTGAATGAGTACATTTGTTCTTTGTTGCCAAGAGATGAAGTAGAGTACTTTAGTGCTAACTCTATAAATCGTATATATTATGCAAATGACAGTTTTGATTATCTATATGACACAGATTTTTTAAATTCAATTAAATGTTTTGGGATTCCTCATCATAAATTGGTATTGAAGGTGGGAATACAAGATATGTTAATAAGAAACATTGACCAGGTATCAGGATTGTGTTATGGTGTGAGGCTTCAAATTACACAACTTGGTAAGAACATCATTAAGGCGAAGGCATTGAATGGCACTAGCGTAGGCGAAGACATTTTAATACACAGAATGGATATGAACCCATGTGAATCTAAACTTTCATTCAATATGATGAGAAGGCAGTTTCCAATTATTATTTCATTTGCAATGACAATTAACAAGAGTCAAGGACAATCTATGTCACATATAGGTTTTTACCTACCAAGTCCCATTTTTTCATATGGATAACTTTATATTGCTTTATCTAGAGTAAAGAGTTTCAAAGGTTTGAAAATACTGATTTTGAATGAGTCTAATAAGTGTGTTGACAGCACAGTTAATTTTGTACACGGAGAAGTTTCCCAAAACATTTTACCATATTCATAGTTGTAAGGGGGAACATTGTTTGAATTTGTTATTGTTGTGGTTTAAATTTTATGTTTACATGAATTCAATATTTTTCTTCTTTAATTTGTGTATTTCTTGACTTCTGCATTTTACATATTAATTAATAAAACAGTTTGGTTATTACATTTATGCCTTTGTTATCTATATTTAAAACATGATAGAACTTCATATTCCGTGCAACGCACGGGTCCGAAGTCTTGTTTTGATACATAAGTGGCCGTAGTAATATTAATAATCAGCACTTGATCTAGCCATTTATCTTATAAGCCCAATAATTAAGAGATGTTAAATTTTTCTACATTGAAACATATTCTTTCTTATAAACCACGAGACTTAGCACAGTTAACACTTAATTGAGTTTTTTAAATATCTAGTTAGGGGTTCAACCCTATTGGTGTATATATGTAAAAGGGTTTTGTGGCCAGCACAAAAATCTTTTCGGAAAATCTACAGTGTGAGGGAATAGTCACCGCTACCAGTAGTTGATCCCCGCACTACTGATCTATAGTGTAGGAATTTCTAGCAAGTGGCGTGTGTTTATCGCAATATTCTGACCACCAATTCCCATAATGTGATTCTGAAAGCTTTCTTTGTTCCATCCCTGTGTTATACCAATCCTCTTCCAGACTGTTTCCATGGCAGATCATTATGTGGCTTGCAAAGATTAAAGAAAATGACAGAGAGGAAGAGCACCAACGGTGGGTTCATAAGAGAGAAGGAGGAAAAAGAAAGGGTTGGGGGACATGAAGTGATTACATGGCATGTGAAGAATGCCATGTGGATAAATTAGTCAATTTTGAAGGTCAAAATCAACATTTCAAACAGCGGGGGCAATTTTACACCATTTTTTAAATTTTTTGAGCAATAAAAAACTTTTAAACACCTAGTGCTACTCGGTAAAACTTTCAGGGTATTTTTGCCCTTTTACCCCTCCCTAACTGATAAATTTGTTGGATAAGGATATTTCAAGTAATGATAACTTACTCGGTGCTTGATCATTTATTATGAGCTTTGTTTTATGCTTTCTGAGAACTGTTATTTAATCTTTCTTAGTTGTAGATGAACTTTTGTTATGGCTGTTTTATGTTATTAGTTAAAGTCTTGTCATTGGCAAACAAATGTTAAAAAGAATAAACACTTATTTATTCTTTTTTTTAAAAAAAGAAAAAGAAAAATTGTTGGGCCAGAAACCGATGCCTTTGGTGCAATACCTTCAGGCCCATTTGTATAATAAACTAATAAAGCTCATGTAGTATGATAGAAGTTTGTTTGGTTATTGAAGTGAGGATTTTCATCCAAGTTTTGTGAAATCATAGTATGAATGGCTTAAGATGAACTTAACCCGAGACCTTGGTAAAAGGGGAGGAGTTCGTTGGGGCATAATCTTTAGAATCTCTATTTAGAAACTTTGGCATTGGAGGAACTGTCATGTGTTTGATGGGAACTTTATAAAACCAATCAATCCGATTTTGTGTATTTCTTCAATTTGGTCTAACTACTCTATTGAATCTGTTAGTGTATTAGATTGAGGCAGTGTGGATAATTTACAACCTAATGGCTGGAGTAAACCACCTGAAGGATGGTTTAAGTTGAATGTTGACGGATCCACGATGCAGAATTCTTCCAAGTCTTGTTGTGGTGGCGTTCTCAGAAATTGTGGAGGGAGCTGGGTGGTGGATTTTACCAAGGAAATTGGGTTCTGTCAATCATTTATTGCAGAATAGTGGCCATTTTAGAAGGGGTCCAATTAGCATGGGATATGAGCATGAGTAAAGTCATTATTGAGTCTGATGCGGTGGAGGTGGTCAATCTAATTCTGAACTGCAATCACACTACTGGAAGTATGCAGATGTTGAAGATTAAGGAGATGCTTAGGAAAAACTGGCAACTAAAAATCTCTTCTATCCCTAGAGAAATGAATAGGTCAGGGTGGCTGATGCTCTAGCTAATATGGGTATCTCTAATTCTGCTATTTTGAATGTTTGTCCTTCTTATTTAAGAGCTTGTTTTAACCAAGAGTGTTTAGGATTAATTATGTAACCTCTTCATTTAATATAGGCTTCTAGCCATCTTTTTATATAAAAAAAAATATATTACGTGACATTTTTATTAAGGGGTTAATATGATAGTTTGTCATTCAAGTTTGTCCTATTTTGACTCTAGTCTATAGAGTTTCAAAGTATAGCGTCTTGATCTCTTAAGTTTCATTTGATTTAAAACATTAGTTCCTACAACTTAATAAAAATCTAAATCATTTTACCCTACATTGACAAAAACCTATGGCTTAGAATTTGAGAAATCAGAACAAAAATAAAGACAAACTTGAGGGATCAAAGATCTCTTAATTAAATCTATAATGCTTTTGTCCATGGAGAATGGCAATCATATATCAATATATCAATTTATTTATTTTTGAATAATAATTTGTAAATATTAAGTCAATCAGTTGCAAATGAGAATATCAAATACTAACTGAGTTATATTTGAAACATGAATGCTTGATTCACCATTATAACTCCCGGTCGAATTCATAATTGTCTGATTAATAATAAATTATGAGAAAATTAATCATTTAGTCCCTATAATTTTGACTTGACTTAAAATTTGTCTCTAAAATCTTTATAGTCACTTAAACATTATTGAGTTATTGAATTTAAGTCCCGTAAATTAAAAAAAAAAAAAGTTAATAAGAAGAAATACCTCACGTTTTGAGCTCAACAATTTTCAAATTTATTTGATAGTAGATATTATATATATACAAAGTTATATGTGCATATAATACCCAAAGAAAGTGTGTATAATTCATATAAATTATAATGCTTAGGGAAATGCCAACTAAGAAGCTTCCCCAAAAAAAAAAAAAACACAGAATCCAAGGGTGTCCGATTATTTAAAAAGAAAAATAAAACCGATTGTTTCCTCTCTTTGGGTTAAGGGAAGTTTGCATTCTATTGGTGCATTTCTTTGCCCTATCATTTCATTTTCAGAAATACGTAGTTCTCCATTAACTTGCCTATTTTTCTAATCAATTATGGCCTTTCTATATGATGTGGTCAAAATGCCTCTTTTTTTTATGCTTTTGACATTTTGTGCAATAGGCACTTTGGTATTTTTCATACAGCTTATCAGGGGTGATCAAAGGTGATTGCGATTAATTATAATACTTATGATTTTCTTTGATATGCAAAAAAAGAAAGATTTACCGTGTTATCTATAAAAGCAAATGAAGGAACAATTATGCAATTTTGTTTAAAGGCTAAAGTATACTTTTAGTCATTTAAGTTTGCATGAGATATATTTTTAGTCTATTAACTTTATAAAGTATATTTCTAGAGTTTTAGTCCTATAATCATAACACCGTTGATTTTGTTTACAAAAAACGCAAACTCAAGCAATAACTTTGTAAACTTAAGTGATGACTGTGCAATTAAATGCTATTAAGTTTAAATTTAAAATATGAGTAAATTAAATTGAAGAATATGTAAAATTTTTATAATTAAATATTATTAGTCATCACTTGAGATCGCCACATCAGAGTTTTCCGTCAACAACATTAACGGTACCGTGTTAGACTCATAGGACTAAAAGTATTAAGAGATAAAAAATATACCACATGTAAAACTTGAAAGACTAAAAGTATACTTTAGCCATGTTTAAATGTAAAGAATTACTAACATTAAAATATTTAGAATTAACGGATTGCTTGGTTCACTATTTCATAATTATTTATCTGTTCAATCTCAAGTAACATAAACAAATTTATACTGCATATAATTTCATAGTTTTAAACAGCTATCAATGGCCAAAATCTCTAACTTAAAGACTGGTAAGTTCTTGTGACGAAATTGGAATTTGAATAGGTCCTTGATCAATTAAAGAATCTTTAATTACTTAAAGTGTGAAAACTGTAATATCCCGAATTTTAGGCCTAAAGACTTGAAAATTAGTCTATTTTTAGAAGACTACTAGGCCATATTTTTGAAAGTGAAAAATAGTTGGAGAATAAATATTGGTTTAGAAATTTTAGAGCCAATATTGTATGGCTTTTAGAAGCTAATTGAGATAAGAGGAATTATAAGGGGACATGTGGAAGTTTGTTGAAATTTAAGTCTTCCCTTACATTTGCATTTCGGAAAGCATACACCCAAGACATCACATTTGTCTTCTTAATTATTTTGGCCAGCATGCATGTCCCATATTCCATTATCATTTGATAAAGTTAGCATTTATGTTTCTCTTGGTTCAATTAAATACCCTTTATTACTATGCATGTTTGGACACAAGCATTATTTTATTCAATCATTCTTCATCTTGTGAATAAGCAAGGCCGATGCACTTGCTCTCATTTTTGCTCTTTGGATAATGCTCCCACTAGAAGCCAATTTGTCTCCTACTCCCTATATTTTATTTAATCATGGAGCATACACACGTGAAATCCACTCTTTTGTGGATAGGAAAGTCTTTAATAATGCACTCATTTTCCAACTCTCTCACCTTAATCATTCGATCACTCCTTCCACTTCCATTTTCTCAATTATTATTATTATATCTCTCCCACATTCTCTTATTCACCCACGGACGAGCCATGCGAATTATAGGCGTCTCTCTTTCATTTTGTTCTACACGAATAGAGAGAGAGGGAGAGAGTGTCCTTGACAAAAAGAGAGAGAGCTGCAGAAAAGATGCAAGAGAAAGGAGAACGTGGAAGAGAGGGAGCCGAGAGGTAAAAACCGTTGAGAAGCATGAGTCATCGAAAGAAGGAAAAGAAAATCTGGAACTTTTGGTGACAGTCGTGGTCATGCAACGTTTTGATCAAATAAGTGATATCCTCTGACTGTGAATTTTGGTAAGAAGAAAGTTCACTTCTTGAGCTTTAAGATGAGTACTAGAACGTATTAATCCGACGTCTAGAACTCTAGTTATGATTTTTCTAAGTTTGGTTATAAAAACTGGAAAATTCTATTTCCAGATTTAAGTGGCGTTATGTTTTCGAATTTCTGGGAATTATACAGTCATTAATTGTCTTGATGAATATTTTTCCCATAAACTAGACTTATAGAACTTCAAATAGAATTTTAAATCACCTTAATCGGAGTTCTATAGAATTAGTTATAATTTATCAAAGTTAGAAGTTGAACACTGAAAAACGCTGGTTTCCAGAAATGAACAGTGAATTTCGGATTCACTTTTAAAATAGTAAACATTTGAGTTTTTCTATGAAAATTTCCAGAATAAAAGTAGACTTATCAAGCTTTAATTTGATAGGTCACAAGCCTTAATTGGATTTATATTCAGGGAGTTATGAATTTTTGAAGTCAAGTATGAAATCTGGGACGTTTTCTGAAACATCTTCTGAACAGTGTTTACATTTTTGAAATCTGGGAATTATTAGCATATGATTAAATGTTGAAACCAATTTTTCTAGAAACTAGACTTAACAAGGAGTTCATGGATTTTTGAAACACCTGATTTGGACACCTAGAACTCCAGATATGGATTTTTCAAGTTAAGTGTTAAACCTGAACGTTTTTCTGAAACAGTAAGGATTTATTGATTAATCTGGAAAAGTGTCTGTCGATTTGGAAATGAAATGTATTTTCCTCTGAAAATAGACATAATAAGGAACACGTGATTTTTGGAAGCACATCAATTGGAGTTTTGTGTAATTAAATATGAATTTTCTAAGTTAATTGAAAATTCTACCGGATTATAGAATTTGTTCAGAAATAAGAAATAGAGAATTTGGACAAGTAATAACTTGCCATCCATAAATATTTAAATATAGGATTCGGTATTTATCTGAGATGACCAGAGGATAGAGAACCGGATCAGGAATTTGAAAGGCTATCAGGTAGTAACTCTAATCTTGCATTCTTTGTATGTCTTTATATGATTGTATGTACCATTCAATATGTATAAATATGTACTGTATGAATTGTTTGTGCTGTATGTGCTGAATGTATATTTGATGGTTATCTGTAATATACTGATCTATACTTAGAATGTAAGATTAACATGTTACTCTGGGAACCTTCGGGGTCCCAGTATTTGTTGCTACCTGTGGATTGTTCAGTTTAGAGAGCGTGGCTCACAAGGCAAGGCGGTACTCACTGTTGAATAGTGATGCTGGGACGGACCGAGAAATGCTATAGGTTATTTTTTTTATTAGCCTATTTTAGAGACTAGAAATTTATTTGTATAGCCCTATGTGGACTTTGTTATGTAATCAGAATTTAATATCAGTATTACTATGCTAGAATGACTATGCTCATTAGGCTGTGCGCTACAACTCTGATAATAATTGATATATCAAGGGGTGTTACAATTTAATGGTATCAGAGCAAAGGTTCTGGCATTTTTGAAAGAGTATACTGATATTAGATTACATAAACAAACGAAATAGCACGGAAAAAGGAATACTGTTGCTAACTCTAGGGCTCTTGATGTTGAGTTAGATTGTGATTTAGATCCCCAGATTTTATTGAAAGTTTGAGGTTAAGCTTGCTTAGGCGAGAGGAATTTCAGGCAAGGTAAACCCTGAGTAGTATTGTAAGAATTTGAAATCTCTTGATTTATGATGTGAATAGTATCTATGTTGATATTTGGATAATCCTGATTGGTACCAGGATTAGTAGAATAAGGGTGATAGACAAACCCAAAAAAAATAGAATTTTCCCTGATCACTAGTTGGTATGCTAGTACAAGGGAAGAGGTTGAATTATAGAAAATGAAATGGAGCGTTTGGAAAATATACCAGTTTAAAAATAATAATATATGAGCTCCGAAGAATTTTATGCCAAGTTGGTCCATGACCTGGATTCTAATGGAACTCTGTGATTAAGAGTAAGCAGGTGAGGTTAACCCCAGGGTGGGTGAATAGGAATTATGAATTCGAGGAATGTTATTTGGGATTATTTATTTGAGGATAGTTCATGAATAATATAAGCTATAAATCATGATGATTTTATCATGTTTTACGGGGTATGAGTAAGGTTTCAGAATTAGGTTAAAGAACCTAAAAACTAATTGGGCATCTAGAGGGTGCTCCCAAATCGAATCATGACCTAAGAATCAGGAAATAGTTGAGTGATTCTTTAGGCACTTGACTTGATCTAAATGAATTGTGGTACTAGAGTATGGTACAAAATGATTTGATTAAATTGAGATACTAGAATATGGTACCTATATATATGATGAGGTATTTCGAGGTTGTAAGCTACTGTTCTATTTTAAGGGAAAGATCTTGATTATCGAATATTCCCTTAGAGTGTGTAATTGAGAAGTAGTTCCTTGGTGAAACCGAGTGATAGCTAGCACCTTGGTAACTACAGGTTATTTCTTATGATTGGGACAAATAACCGTAGGGTTGTTGGTGGTGGATGGATTCTTTAAGGTATTAGAATGTGGTACCAATGTGTATGAAAGCCACCAATGGAGAATTCTAACCAATCAGAGTGCGCAGCGGAATCGTGGTGAACACGATAAGAATAGAATGGACTAAATGTCCTATGAATGGCTTGAGTAGCCACGAATGGTATAATACCCCAAAATTTGTATTTTTCTTAAATATGATATATTGGTGAATTTTGAATTGGTATTTGGTTTGGCGTGAATAGTATTTACTATTCATATATACGTATTTACTATTCATAAATACGTATTTACTATTTATAAATACGTATTTAATTAGGTATATACTATTCACGTGGGACCCACGGCCAAATAATTTCCCTCTGTCGACAGAAAACCCGTGAAGTTTGAAATTTGTGACCGTGGGACCCACTCAATAATATAATATTATTGTAATATAATATCTTATATTTTGGGAAATAATAGAAATAGAATTATTTCCAATAATCCGTGAATTAGGTTTCTTAGGTAAGGACATATTATAAACAAGTGAATTTTTATCTCAAAGTGGGTTATTTCCGAAGTCATTTCCGAAATCGGCGGAATGATTATTGAGATAGGTCGAAACCGATATTTTGAATCAGGTCAGATAGTAGAACCGGTAGAAAATAAATCATAACTCAAAATCCTTGAACTAAGTAGTAAACAACTGCACATATTATGAATCAGTGAATTTTTGTCTCGAAGATGGTGTCACCCGAAGTAACTTCTGTTACCGGCGGTGTCCGACTTAAAATCTTTGACAGATTACGAAATACCCTGAATGAGGTCAAAAATTCAGTTGACCCAGATATTTTTAAAGAGGAAGAATAGAGCTTCAGGGCTGTGCTTCCGGATTTTTGAGAATTTGCAAAAGATCACGCGGTCAGAACACCGAACAGAAATTTTATCAGTAAAAAATACTATTTGCATTATTAAAAAAAAAAAAAAAAGAGGCGCATGGCACCCGTGAACTTTTTAATATTTTTTTAATATTTTTGGAAATTACGAAAAATGACCCAAAAACAAGAAATTACACTTAAGGACCCATTTTCCAACACTATAAATAGAGGTCTCACTTCTTCATTTTCTTCACACCAAACTCAGATCACAACGGTCGAGTTTAATAGAAGAGAGAGAATTCTTAGAGTTTAGAGGGAGAATTTAGAGTAAAGTTCTCGGAGCTGAAGAGAAGGAGTAAGAACTTCAAGGGTAAGTTCTTTGGTCCCTAGTCTTAAGATTTGGTAGTTTCTTTTGGTAATTATAGTAGAAATGCCAGATAGAGTTTTTTCTGAGTATGCTCTGTGGCTGCAGCTTAGTCTGATCTGTCACATCAGAAAAGAATTATTCTTGGGCAGTAATGTTATTTACCAATACAGTAAATACTATTTACCAAACAGTAAAAATTATTTACCGTCGCGGTAAAAATATTTTTACTGGTACTATTCACATGAATAGTGAATACTATTCACATGAATAGTAAATCTTCAACGTAGAATTCCACAAGTATTGCAAAGTTGATGGCCACTGATAAATGTGATATTGTTCCTATAGGGTATCTGTGAACTTGTATCGCTGTTTTCCGTTAGAAGTACCGTTTTAGTCAAACGTACCAAAACATCATCAACGAAGGTACGGACGCGTACTGTAACCTTAACTCTGATGCTTATTGTAAATTTTTATGTGATGGATAGTCTGAGATTCTATTTTTATAAAATTGTGCATACACATTAAGCTATATACGGGTTATAGTCATGATAATGCCGTTGAGTTTTCCTAGCGCTGAGGACACGGATGTACACCGTGGCACTGGGTAGTGCAGACTGGATTAAAATATGAGGTGGTTGTGCTGTTAAAATGTGATTATGCTGAAACTATCATGAATATCTATTATATATAAAATTGTTACATAAGCATGAGGTTAACTGTTACCTGAGGTTCAATGGGAATTGAACCTCAGCTCTTGCCATAGCCTCAGGTTCTGGCGGAGACAAGGTTGCTGACAAGGGTAAGCAGGCTGTATAAGGACTCGGACGGAGGATTGTTTATCTGTTGCTGTTTTCTTATGTACTTTGAGTACTTGAATATTTGGATGACTGTATTAGTATCAACACACCAATGTTGGTTAAATATCAGATACTCGTTTTGTTTTAAAATGAAAACTCTTTTCCGATGCCACACTGTTTAAATTATTCAAAACTCTGATAATCTCTTTTGAAAATCGCATATTAAAAGACGGGATGTTACATTTTGGTATCAGAGCTTGCATCCTGGCACGAAGTTAACTAGGTTACTTTAAACAGTCTTGTAAGGTTGTTTAAGTAGCAGAGTTAAGTTCTAGCCTTCAAAAGTATTTTATCTGGCATGAACCCGACTTAGTTACAACAAACCATTGGTGCCGAAGGTAGGGCCGAGTCTATGTGGATCAGCCAATCAGTCACCCTAGCACGGTGAGGCTCCCATGATAGACGCCTACCTGGCCAATCGGTTGATTAACTAAGTTAGGCTCTAAGCCATGGTTTTCTTAAAAAAAAATATTTTAAAAAAAAAAGTATAAGTACTGATATGACCCTGGTGTTGTTGTAGAAATGGACAAAGAGGAATTTCCGTATATCAATTACTTTGGGAAAAGAAGACGTATTGCACGTCGGTCGATAGTCCCCGAACCAGTAAGTAGGAGATTGAACCCTGAGCCGATAAATCCACTCTCTGTACCAATGCCTGAACCTGTGCCGGTACCAGAACCACTCTACTCCGCTCTTGCACTTGATAATGATCCAGAACCAGAATACCATCCTGGACCTGAGTATCCCGACCATCTATATGACTCAATACCCATTCTTGCAGAGCCCTACTCACCGGAACCCGGAAATCCCAGCAATTCACATCACTCCTCAATAGGTGATAACTTTGACTATCCTCAGATACAAGATCTCGACTATGACTCTGACGCCAACTCTGGCAACCTGGAGTACGTCTTAGATGAAAACTCCATCTTAACTTTAGCCTTACACTTGGAATTTCTCCATGCCGCTCTCACTACTAAGACCGAGAAAGACAAATACCTACTGTATCTGACCCGAGTCAGAGAATTTTACCAGGCAAACTCTCGCTACCATTTTCCGTATCCTTCTAGAGACTGGGTTAAATCCACCCTTCATCACTTTCCTCGCACCCGTTTCTGGAAAACTAAAACCAATGAAATTCTGAATGAGGGCCACATCGAGGATGTGTGCTCGTGCATTTTCTGCCTCCAGCATTTAGTTCACCTGGTCATGTAGAAAGACAAAGACAACCCTACAACAGTTCAATGAACCATGGAAGTAGTAGTAGCAATAGTTTTGTAACAGTAGGACTAAGTATAATAGTAGTTTGTGTAATCACCATTAATGAATAAAAGGGGTGTACTATATACGCTTTGGTGTGATTCATATGAAATTTGTGATCTTATGTTATGAGTAATCTTTTTGTTTTCTAGTGTTTATATCTATTAACCTTTGGAATTTAGAATATGGCAACTTTGGGAGGCGCCGGAACTCCTAGAGGCCGAGGCCGAGGCAGAGGCCGAGGCCGAGGCCGAGGCAGAGGTAGGGGTAGGCAACTGCGAGTAGTACCAAACCCTGAACTCGAACAACATGAACCTCCACCACCAGTACAAGATGAACTTCAAGAAATGAGGAGAATAATACAAGAACAGAGAGCTCTCATCGATGCGCTTCTCGCCAACAGGCAGGGAGGACAAGGGGATGAAGAACAACAGGCTGAAGGAGAGCAACAGCAACAACAACGAGAGGGAGGAGAAAATTACGATGAACAAGAAGACGAGCGCAGCAACGCATTTGAGAGACCAGAACGATCTCAGTCATCTCCTCGACAGGAGAGAGTACTGGTGGAACAACATCAACCTGTCAGAGAAGCTAAGGATACACAATACTGGGTGACACAATTCTGCAAACACAAGCCACCAGTATTCCGAGGAAAACTTGATTCAGCTGAGGATTGGCTATTACATCTTGAAAAGATCTTTGAGGTCTTAGAATGTCCGGATAACAGGAAGGCTCAATTGGCAATTTACAAGCTAGCAGGAGACGCCGATCGTTGGTGGCGAAACACCGCGGCAACCCTCCGAAGCCGAAACTGTCCCGTCACATGGGAAACGTTCCAAGAAAAGTTTAACGAGCAGTACTTTCCACCCTCAGTACAGATGATGAAGGAGACAGAGTTCCTGCACATCCGTCAGGGTCGGGAAGAATCTTTCGATGATTACTTCGCTCGTTTCACCAACTTATCTCGGTACTCATCACTTTTGAGGCGAGATAATGACGAGAGCAGCATTGCAAATGTACTTGTGTATGGACTAAAGTATGAGATAAGGGAAAGGTTGGTATCGCACAAATTTTTGGAACTAAATCAAGCTGTAGAAGCCTGCCGACTCATCGAACGAAACTTGAAGGAGCTTCGCAAGACCAGAGACTTTAGCAGTAGCGGCCCCAACCGTAGCGGTTTCAATCGCAACAACCCAGCACAGAAGAGGAAGGCACCTTGGAATAATTCCCAACAAGGGAATAAGAGGCCATTTCAACCGAGACAGCAAAACTTTCCAAGAATGCAGACATCCCAAGCCTGTCCGCAATGCAGAAGGTTCCATCCGGGAGCTAACTGTGAGGGAAAGCCAGTGTGCTTCAGGTGTCAGAAACCGGGGCATATTAGCTTAAACTGTCCTCAAAAAGCTTTGGAGGCGAGACCGCAGAACGCAGGACGAGTTTTTGCTCTGACTAATGAGGAAGCCAAGAAATCTCCTGAGATGATCAAAGGTACTATTTCTCTTAATGGAAATCTACTACAGGCATTGTATGATTCGGGTGCTAGTCACTCGTTTATTTCTTTCGATTGTGCAAAACGACTAGGAATGCAAGCCTATAGACTACCATATGATTTGATAGTAGCTACCCCACTTGGCGCGAAATCTTTAGCGTCTGATGCATGTCTTAATTGCATTGCGAGTGTGAACGGACGAGAATCTAACATAGATCTTATCCGATTACCGCTTCATGGCATTGATGTCATTCTTGGTCTTGATTGGCTAATGGCAAACAACGCGGTCATTGATTGTGGTAATAAAGAGATACGATTCTCACCACCACACGACCAGAGCAAGATCAATGTGAGTCTGAATTTCCTATCTAGTGCAGAAGCAGAAAAATGCATGAAGCAAGGTTGCCAAGCGTATATGGTGTTCTTCTCAATCAAGATAGACGACGAACCATCACTCAAAGACATTCCCATTGTGAATGAATTCCATGATGTGTTTCCCAAAGATCTCACCAAGTTACCCCCTGAGAGAGAGGTTGAATTCGCCATCGACTTGATGCCAGGCACTGGACCAATATCAAAAGCACCATATCGTATGGCACCAAACGAGATGCTGGAATTGAAGAAACAGCTTGAGGAGCTACTGGAGAAAGGATTTATTCGACCTAGTGTGTCGCCATGGGGAGCCCCAGTACTGTTTGTAAAGAAGAAAGATGGAAGTTTACGACTTTGTATCGATTACCGCGAGTTAAACAAGGTGACTATCAAAAACAAGTACCCACTTCCTCGCATTGACGATCTACTCGATCAACTATCTGGTTCCTGTGTATTCTCTAAAATTGACTTACGCTCAGGATACCACCAGCTGCGAGTGAAAACCAGTGATGTTCCAAAAACAGCCTTTAGAACCAGATACGGGCATTACGAATTCCTTGTGATGCCTTTCGGATTGACAAATGCGCCTGCCGTATTCATGGATTACATGAATAGAATCTTTCGTCTACACCTAGACAAGTTTGTAGTGGTGTTTATCGATGACATCCTAATCTATTCTAAAAGCAGGGAAGAACACGAAGAACATCTGCGACTCGTGTTGGGAATACTCCGAGACAAACAACTTTTTGCTAAATTGAGCAAGTGTGAATTCTGGCTATCAGAGGTAAAATTTCTGGGTCATGTCGTATCTCGCGATGGTGTAGCTGTTGATCCTAGTAAAGTGGAAGCGGTTCTGAACTGGAAGAGGCCGGAAACGGTGGCAGAGATACGTAGTTTCCTGGGATTAGCGGGATATTACCGCAGATTCATACAAAATTTCTCACGTATTGCCTTACCATTAACGAAGCTCACAAGGAAGAAACAACCATTCATATGGGACGATGATTGTGAGGCGAGTTTTCAAACTTTGAGGGAGAAGTTGACTACAGCTCCAGTATTAATAATTCCAGATCCAGACGAAACGTACGTTGTCTATAGTGATGCTAGTGGGCAAGGATTAGGGTGTGTTCTCATGCAGCAGGGCAGAATTGTGGCATATGCTTCTCGCCAGTTGAAACCTCACGAGTTGAACTACCCTACTCACGACTTAGAACTTGCGGCTATTGTATTCGCCTTAAAGATATGGAGGCACTACCTCTATGGTGCAGTCGTAGAGTTATACTGCGACCACAAGAGCCTGAAATACCTGTTTGATCAAAAAGAGCTCAACATGAGACAACGTCGCTGGATGGACTTACTAAAAGATTACGATCTGGAGATCAAGTATCATCCCGGAAAAGCAAATGTCGTAGCAGATGCGCTTAGTAGAAAGACGGTGCACGCAGCATACATGATGATTCAAGAGCGGAGACTACTTGAAGATTTCAGAGACCTGAACCTGTCCAATCAGATTTGCATGAGACACTACGCGCCCGATGACGTGTATCTTGCAAGTCTCCTTGTTAGTCAAGGGGAATACGATCTGAGAGATACAGTTGAGGAAGCACAGCGACACGACGAATGGGCCATTGCAGCGCGAGAAAAGATCTCACAAGGTGAAACTCAAGACCTTGACCTATCACCTAGTGGTTTGGTCAGATACAAGAAGCGGATCTACATTCCGAAGGATGGTGAATTGCGACAGAAGATACTAGATGAGGCTCATAAGAGCAGATACACTCTACATCCAGGAATGGTGAAGATGTACCAGAACCTGAAATCCGAGTTTTGGTGGCCCAGGCTGAAGAAAGACGTAACCGAGTACGTGGGTAGATGCTTAACCTGTCAGAAAGTTAAAACTGAACACCAACGACCCCCTGGTCTTCTTCAAGGACTGGAAATTCCGGAGTGGAAATGGGAGAATATCACCATGGATTTAGTGGTAGGTTTACCCAAGATTAGACATCACGACGCGATTTGGGTAATTGTTGACCGATTGACTAAGTCAGCACACTTTCTCCCCATTAGTATTAATTACTCACCAGAACAATTGGCGAGGATTTATATCAAAGAGATCGTAAGACTTCATGGTGTACCTAAGAGCATCGTTTCTGATCGGGACCCGCGATTTACATCCCGATTCTGGGAGGCTTTGCATGCAGAGATGGGAACTAAACTAAGGCCTAGTACGGCTTATCACCCGCAGACCGATGGTCAATCTGAAAGGACAATACAAACGCTAGAAGATATGCTTAGAGCGTGTGTATTGGATTTCAAAGGCCATTGGGATGAACATTTACCGCTGGTCGAATTCGCTTACAACAATAGTTACCATTCGAGCATACAGATGGCTCCGTTTGAGGCATTGTACGGGCGGAAGTGTCGATCACCTATATGCTGGACAGAATTGTCGGAGCGAGAATTCATCGGGACAGATTTAGTTGATAAGACCTCCAAGCAAATTGCATTGATCAAACAGAGACTCCTAACAGCACAAAGCAGACAGAAGAGTTACGCTGATAAGAGGAGAAGACCACTAGAATTCGAGGTTGGAGACCATGTGTTTCTCAAGGTATCCCCGGTAACTGGTGTTGGAAGAACGCTTAAACGGCGAAAGCTAAGTCCTCGTTACATTGGGCCATTCGAAATCTTGGCAAAACGTGGACCGGTCGCATATCAATTAGCTTTGCCCCCGAATCTGAGTAAACTCCACGACGTCTTCCATGTTTCTCAATTGAAGAAGTATCAACCTGACCACGATCATATTATCCAATATGAAGATGTCGAAGTGCGACATGATAACACTTTTGAGGTCGAGCCAGAGCAAATTGTTGATTACCAGGAGAAGCGGCTTCGACAAAGAAGTATTCCGTTTGTGAAAGTAGTATGGAGAGGCTTATCTCCTGCTGAGGCAACTTGGGAAACAGAAGAAGATATGAAAAAAAAATATCCGGAGTTTATGGCTCAAAGTTTAGTTAGTGTAGAGTAAAATTTCGGGGACGAAATTTTATTTAACGGGGGGAGAAATATAATACCCCAAAATTTGTATTTTTCTTAAATATGATATATTGGTGAATTTTGAATTGGTATTTGGTTTGGCGTGAATAGTATTTACTATTCATATATACGTATTTACTATTCATAAATACGTATTTACTATTTATAAATACGTATTTAATTAGGTATATACTATTCACGTGGGACCCACGGCCAAATAATTTCCCTCTGTCGACAGAAAACCCGTGAAGTTTGAAATTTGTGACCGTGGGACCCACTCAATAATATAATATTATTGTAATATAATATCTTATATTTTGGGAAATAATAGAAATAGAATTATTTCCAATAATCCGTGAATTAGGTTTCTTAGGTAAGGACATATTATAAACAAGTGAATTTTTATCTCAAAGTGGGTTATTTCCGAAGTCATTTCCGAAATCGGCGGAATGATTATTGAGATAGGTCGAAACCGATATTTTGAATCAGGTCAGATAGTAGAACCGGTAGAAAATAAATCATAACTCAAAATCCTTGAACTAAGTAGTAAACAACTGCACATATTATGAATCAGTGAATTTTTGTCTCGAAGATGGTGTCACCCGAAGTAACTTCTGTTACCGGCGGTGTCCGACTTAAAATCTTTGACAGATTACGAAATACCCTGAATGAGGTCAAAAATTCAGTTGACCCAGATATTTTTAAAGAGGAAGAATAGAGCTTCAGGGCTGTGCTTCCGGATTTTTGAGAATTTGCAAAAGATCACGCGGTCAGAACACCGAACAGAAATTTTATCAGTAAAAAATACTATTTGCATTATTAAAAAAAAAAAAAAAAAAGAGGCGCATGGCACCCGTGAACTTTTTAATATTTTTTTAATATTTTTGGAAATTACGAAAAATGACCCAAAAACAAGAAATTACACTTAAGGACCCATTTTCCAACACTATAAATAGAGGTCTCACTTCTTCATTTTCTTCACACCAAACTCAGATCACAACGGTCGAGTTTAATAGAAGAGAGAGAATTCTTAGAGTTTAGAGGGAGAATTTAGAGTAAAGTTCTCGGAGCTGAAGAGAAGGAGTAAGAACTTCAAGGGTAAGTTCTTTGGTCCCTAGTCTTAAGATTTGGTAGTTTCTTTTGGTAATTATAGTAGAAATGCCAGATAGAGTTTTTTCTGAGTATGCTCTGTGGCTGCAGCTTAGTCTGATCTGTCACATCAGAAAAGAATTATTCTTGGGCAGTAATGTTATTTACCAATACAGTAAATACTATTTACCAAACAGTAAAAATTATTTACCGTCGCGGTAAAAATATTTTTACTGGTACTATTCACATGAATAGTGAATACTATTCACATGAATAGTAAATCTTCAACGTAGAATTCCACAAGTATTGCAAAGTTGATGGCCACTGATAAATGTGATATTGTTCCTATAGGGTATCTGTGAACTTGTATCGCTGTTTTCCGTTAGAAGTACCGTTTTAGTCAAACGTACCAAAACATCATCAACGAAGGTACGGACGCGTACTGTAACCTTAACTCTGATGCTTATTGTAAATTTTTATGTGATGGATAGTCTGAGATTCTATTTTTATAAAATTGTGCATACACATTAAGCTATATACGGGTTATAGTCATGATAATGCCGTTGAGTTTTCCTAGCGCTGAGGACACGGATGTACACCGTGGCACTGGGTAGTGCAGACTGGATTAAAATATGAGGTGGTTGTGCTGTTAAAATGTGATTATGCTGAAACTATCATGAATATCTATTATATATAAAATTGTTACATAAGCATGAGGTTAACTGTTACCTGAGGTTCAATGGGAATTGAACCTCAGCTCTTGCCATAGCCTCAGGTTCTGGCGGAGACAAGGTTGCTGACAAGGGTAAGCAGGCTGTATAAGGACTCGGACGGAGGATTGTTTATCTGTTGCTGTTTTCTTATGTACTTTGAGTACTTGAATATTTGGATGACTGTATTAGTATCAACACACCAATGTTGGTTAAATATCAGATACTCGTTTTGTTTTAAAATGAAAACTCTTTTCCGATGCCACACTGTTTAAATTATTCAAAACTCTGATAATCTCTTTTGAAAATCGCATATTAAAAGACGGGATGTTACAAATGGAAATTTGAAATGTAGAATTGATGACCTTCTATAATAGTTGTCTTTTCCTGGTTATGTTGAAAATTGAATTTTGTATTTACCAATGCACCTGCAGTATTTGTGGATTTTCGGAATTGAATTTTCGAATTTGTGAATTTTTGAATGAAATATTTTTCAACCTAATTTGAGACCAGTTTGAATGGTCTGTTTGTGAAATGTGTTGTCTCATAAAAGGGGGTTTTGTTAGAACCCAGAATTTGAAACTGAGTTTTCAACTTTGTTGTGGTAGATGCAGTACAGAACTGGAAGAGGCCAGAAACTGTTGTAGATGTACAAGGTTTGCTGGGTCTTGCCAGATGAATTTGAAAAAAATTTTAAAATCGCTGGCCATTGTTGAAAATTCTTTTGAGGGGATTAGTTTGTAGAGCTGACACTCTCACCAGCAGTGTATGTTTCCAATCCGAGTAGTTTCGCCTTATAAGGGCGTGTGTTTTACCTTGTCTGGTCAGTACCCACGCAGGCGTTTGGAGTAAGGCTCCTGGATTATGGTTCTTGTCCCGGGTATGGGATTCCGGTGGGTGACCCGTTATTTGTGCCAGTGCGGACACTGGGTCTCTTGTGGACGGAAACTCTCCCACATTGACCGACAGGTATGTCACCACTTCAGTGGTTTGCGTATGAAAGGATTGGGATGAGTCGCTGTACTGAAAGGTTGAAATGGTGCCATGTGCTCTCGATTGTGAAAACTTTTTGAAATAAGTTATCCCGCTCAAAAGTGTGTGCCGGTAGTAAATATTTTCTGAAACCAATCCGGCAGTAAATGTGTTTACATGAATATTTGATCTGGCAGCGACGAAGTTTGAAAATGTGATAGCACTATTACTTTTTGGTATAGTGTGAATTATGAAATGTTTTGCATTTGAAAATTGTTCTGAATTATGAAATGTACTGCAACCACAAAGATTTTCACAGTGTGAAAATTTGAAATTTGAGACAACCTGGATAAATGAAAAACAGTGATGTAATTAACATTACTGATGTATTGAAGTTAAAGCGGTGCAGTTGGTGATTGTAATACTACCGGAACAGAAACTGTTAGAATGGTCTTGAGATCTGAACCAAGTAGGTCAGATAGCAAAAGCCAGCTATGGAGCTGAGAAAGAGAAAGTAGTCTGTAAGCGTTAATTGTAGAAGCTCAGACACGGGATAATAAACGAGTTGAGACTCGAGGATGTAAAACCCAGTATGCAACTTTGCATAAGGGCGATGTCTTTTGGCTGTAAGACTTGTGTTTGTTGCCTAGTACGGTAACATTGAATCAGTAAGATTTGAGATTGAATACTACACTTGGGTATATACTGATTAAGATGCAAAAAAAAAAAAAAAAAGTTGTGTGCTAGTAAGCATTCATAGAAGAGGATAAATTGAAAATCAAGAATGATTTCTCGAGTTATGGATGTTCAAATTTCGAGGACGAAATTTATTGAACGGTGGGAGAAATGTAATATCCCGAATTTTAGGCCTAAAGACTTGAAAATTAGTCTATTTTTAGAAGACTACTAGGCCATATTTTTGAAAGTGAAAAATAGTTGGAGAATAAATATTGGTTTAGAAATTTTAGAGCCAATATTGTATGGCTTTTAGAAGCTAATTGAGATAAGAGGAATTATAAGGGGACATGTGGAAGTTTGTTGAAATTTAAGTCTTCCCTTACATTTGCATTTCGGAAAGCATACACCCAAGACATCACATTTGTCTTCTTAATTATTTTGGCCAGCATGCATGTCCCATATTCCATTATCATTTGATAAAGTTAGCATTTATGTTTCTCTTGGTTCAATTAAATACCCTTTATTACTATGCATGTTTGGACACAAGCATTATTTTATTCAATCATTCTTCATCTTGTGAATAAGCAAGGCCGATGCACTTGCTCTCATTTTTGCTCTTTGGATAATGCTCCCACTAGAAGCCAATTTGTCTCCTACTCCCTATATTTTATTTAATCATGGAGCATACACACGTGAAATCCACTCTTTTGTGGATAGGAAAGTCTTTAATAATGCACTCATTTTCCAACTCTCTCACCTTAATCATTCGATCACTCCTTCCACTTCCATTTTCTCAATTATTATTATTATATCTCTCCCACATTCTCTTATTCACCCACGGACGAGCCATGCGAATTATAGGCGTCTCTCTTTCATTTTGTTCTACACGAATAGAGAGAGAGGGAGAGAGTGTCCTTGACAAAAAGAGAGAGAGCTGCAGAAAAGATGCAAGAGAAAGGAGAACGTGGAAGAGAGGGAGCCGAGAGGTAAAAACCGTTGAGAAGCATGAGTCATCGAAAGAAGGAAAAGAAAATCTGGAACTTTTGGTGACAGTCGTGGTCATGCAACGTTTTGATCAAATAAGTGATATCCTCTGACTGTGAATTTTGGTAAGAAGAAAGTTCACTTCTTGAGCTTTAAGATGAGTACTAGAACGTATTAATCCGACGTCTAGAACTCTAGTTATGATTTTTCTAAGTTTGGTTATAAAAACTGGAAAATTCTATTTCCAGATTTAAGTGGCGTTATGTTTTCGAATTTCTGGGAATTATACAGTCATTAATTGTCTTGATGAATATTTTTCCCATAAACTAGACTTATAGAACTTCAAATAGAATTTTAAATCACCTTAATCGGAGTTCTATAGAATTAGTTATAATTTATCAAAGTTAGAAGTTGAACACTGAAAAACGCTGGTTTCCAGAAATGAACAGTGAATTTCGGATTCACTTTTAAAATAGTAAACATTTGAGTTTTTCTATGAAAATTTCCAGAATAAAAGTAGACTTATCAAGCTTTAATTTGATAGGTCACAAGCCTTAATTGGATTTATATTCAGGGAGTTATGAATTTTTGAAGTCAAGTATGAAATCTGGGACGTTTTCTGAAACATCTTCTGAACAGTGTTTACATTTTTGAAATCTGGGAATTATTAGCATATGATTAAATGTTGAAACCAATTTTTCTAGAAACTAGACTTAACAAGGAGTTCATGGATTTTTGAAACACCTGATTTGGACACCTAGAACTCCAGATATGGATTTTTCAAGTTAAGTGTTAAACCTGAACGTTTTTCTGAAACAGTAAGGATTTATTGATTAATCTGGAAAAGTGTCTGTCGATTTGGAAATGAAATGTATTTTCCTCTGAAAATAGACATAATAAGGAACACGTGATTTTTGGAAGCACATCAATTGGAGTTTTGTGTAATTAAATATGAATTTTCTAAGTTAATTGAAAATTCTACCGGATTATAGAATTTGTTCAGAAATAAGAAATAGAGAATTTGGACAAGTAATAACTTGCCATCCATAAATATTTAAATATAGGATTCGGTATTTATCTGAGATGACCAGAGGATAGAGAACCGGATCAGGAATTTGAAAGGCTATCAGGTAGTAACTCTAATCTTGCATTCTTTGTATGTCTTTATATGATTGTATGTACCATTCAATATGTATAAATATGTACTGTATGAATTGTTTGTGCTGTATGTGCTGAATGTATATTTGATGGTTATCTGTAATATACTGATCTATACTTAGAATGTAAGATTAACATGTTACTCTGGGAACCTTCGGGGTCCCAGTATTTGTTGCTACCTGTGGATTGTTCAGTTTAGAGAGCGTGGCTCACAAGGCAAGGCGGTACTCACTGTTGAATAGTGATGCTGGGACGGACCGAGAAATGCTATAGGTTATTTTTTTTATTAGCCTATTTTAGAGACTAGAAATTTATTTGTATAGCCCTATGTGGACTTTGTTATGTAATCAGAATTTAATATCAGTATTACTATGCTAGAATGACTATGCTCATTAGGCTGTGCGCTACAACTCTGATAATAATTGATATATCAAGGGGTGTTACAAAAACAGATATAGAGAATGATTACACTTCATTTCTAATTTTGTGAGTCTCACATAATTTGTGCGAGAGGCATTTTTTTTAGGGAAAATTAAAATTAAGGACCTATAGATAATATTTATTGAGAAGGACCGTAAAAATTGTAATTATTCAGAAGGGCCAATTAACAAAATAAAAATTTAAAAATATTAAATTGTACGTCCCTAATCAAACCTCCTACATTTTCTCTCATATTTAATGTTTGAAACTAATATGAATTTCTAAATTTAATTCAATTAAACACAATCTCTCTCATCATAGATATTTATAGAAAAAAGATAACATAAACATCTTTTAATTTTGTCAAAGTTATTTTGACCAGATTTTTTTTTGTCAAAGTTATAATTTTATTTTTAAAATTGACCCAAACTTTAAGTGAAAAAATATATAATTTTAGGAAAAACTCAAATTTCTTTATAATTAATTATAAATATTAAATAAATGTGTTATATATATATATATAAATAAAATATTAACAGGGTCATGTTCAGCACGAATGTCCTTTTAGTGTCAACAGACATTAACATATTATAATATTTCAATTTTTAATATAATATAGTAATGTTTTATTTTTGTTATTTGAGATAAAACATGCGTTTAATTTGTTATTTTAGTTGATAAAGTTTCTTTGATAAAGCTTTCTCTCCCCTATTTACATATAAATCAAGAAAAAAAACTTATTGATATAAAAAGGTTAAAGAGCCAATATCTATGTTATCAGTAATAATTAAATTATATAATGATAAGATATGAAATGCATTTAATTTTTTATTTTCGTTGATAAAATTCCTTTGATGGAGCTTTTTTTTCTTGATTTATATAAAATTATGTAAATCAAGAAAAAAAAACTTAATGATATAAAAAGATTAAAGGGCCAATATCTACCTTACGAGTAATAATTAAATGATATAATGATAAGATTATGTAGATATTAGTAAAGGTTAAAAAACAGATGATTTTGGCAGTAATAATTTTGGTGGGAAAAAAATTAAATCACTTTCAAGGGTAATTTAGTATTTTAAAATTTATACTTTGACGATTGTTCCTTCTAAATAATTACGATTTTTATGGTCCTTCCCAATAAATATTACTCTCTATAGGTCCTTCTATCTAATTCTCCTTTTTTTTTTAAAAAAAAATGGCAATTATATTTGTATCGGGGTTTTGTCACGGGTGATCAAGGCGATTTGATTATATATATGATGCGAATTATGCAATTTTTTACCCTTTTTTTAACTGCGCCTTTCAAAGTCTCTAGGAAAGCAAATTTTATCAGCCTAAAGTGCAGTGTGCTGAGCAATATATATATATATATATATATGCCTGGGAATTTAAGATAGTACCTCAAGGCTCAAGTTGCCTCAAATTAGAGTGAGCGAAGAACATGACGCTTATCTATCAAGCAAATAGCTGAGGCATTGAGGGTTTAAAATCTAGTTGGGAAGCACCTACCTTTTGTTTTATTTTATGTATTGATAACAGAGAAAAATCAACCCTAGAAAAAAATAATCTTAGTCAAATAATTAAAATCAATCCTTAAAAACTCAATCTTCAATAACAATTCTATTAGAAACAATATCAGGTATTAAATATGTGTGGGCACCTATCCCTGGTCAAACTCGTGAGTTGACTCTTCGAGTTTAAAATATTTATGTTTATAGCTTACAAAATCGAATCGGGTCATTGGTAAATTCGTGATCGTTGTAAACCCCGTTAAACTCACGAGTTTATATACTGAGTTTACCGTTTTTACATTTCTAGCTTACAAAACTGTGTCTACTCATCCTTAGACTCGTGTTAACTTCTTCGATTTGATCATACTCAGTAGATTTAAATGTAAATTTTATAGCAATTTTTTTGTTAATATAATAAATTATGAATGTTGATTGGATTTAATTTTAATTATTTGGATTTAAAAAATATTTAAATCAAGTTATTGTTATTTTTTATATTTTAATTATTTAATTATTAATATATATTTAATGGAAAAGTAGTTTCTTATGAGTTTACGATTTCAGTTCACAATACGAATTTACCTCACTCTCACGAGTTTACTTAAACCCGTAAGTTTGACAACCTTACCTATCTATCTCAGTAAGATTCAGATTGTATAATTTGACATGTTATGAAGTACTAGCTCCTTTTGCCAAATCAAACTTAGCAAAAAACAAACATTAATTTGAAGAGGGATCCAATTATTAAAAAAAAACCATTAATTGGTTGTCATTACTCTCATTAATTATAAATTCATGCACAACTATAGCTAGTTAACCCATCCTCTTCTCCTCTCATCACCGTTCTCTTACCAAGTTTTTCGAATACTGATATTTTCCCAATAAACATACCCGCAATGGCAATGGGCAGAGAAACTTGGTGGGCCCTTTTCCTTCTCTTATTCCTTGCCTCTGTGGATGAAATCCATGGAAGCAGAAGGCAAGGACAAGCCCTGAGGAATCTGAACAAGGCCAAGTTCTGGGGACGTTCCGTTGACAGAAGCAGTGAAACAATCTCGGAGGTTGATAATAAGGATATGTTTGGCGTCCATGATTATGATAAGTCTCCTTACTATTATGCTCAACAAGGTTTGAAAGAGGAAGATAGGATTGAGAGACTTCCAGGGCAGCCTGAAGGTGTGAGTTTATCTCAGTATGGAGGATATGTTACTGTAGATAAAGTTGCAGGACGAGCTTTCTATTATTACTTTGTTGAAGCTCAACAATCTCATTACAGCCACAAATTGCCTCTTCTTCTCTGGCTCAATGGAGGTACGTATACAATGTCCCGCTATTCTATATATTCCTCTGGTATAGGACATAGTTCGTGTTATGTTGTATATTTAAGATCACAGGTAGATAGTATAAGATTTAGTTCACTTGTTTTTTTTTTTTTGAAGAGATTAATGAAATTAATTAAATTTCCTTATAAAGTATTTACATTTATTGTTTTTTCTCTAAACTAATTTGTTTGACTTATAAACTGATGTATAATTTAATCATATACAACATATAATATGATTAAGTAATTTAATCTCTATATAAAAAAAAAGTCAACTGGGTCTTTTACTCGGAACGGTAGTAGTAAGTTATTTAATCAAATTATATATTATATATCATTATATTATATATCAATTTATAAGTCAGACAAATTAATTTAGGGAAAAAATAAATATAAATGATTTAAAGTAATTTAATTAACTTATGTAATCTTAAAGAAAACCCACTAGATTTTATATTTAACACAGGAGGTTGTAGTTTATCACATGCCATTTTATTAATTGGATAATTTGTAACTTTGGGGGGAGGGGGACCGGGGGAGATATAGCCATATAGATAGTATATGGTGATAAATTATACTGGACAGGTATAACTCAGACTATTTCTCTTGAATTACATGCACAAATATCCAGAAAAATATTAATTATATTGTTAATTCAGTTACTAACGATGGACATAATAATTATTTAATACTCGTGGAAAAGAGGAGAGATTTGTTTAATTTTGCTTACAATGACATTTGTGGCGGCCACTGAAGCTCTCATTTTGCATAACTGGGGTGTTTGAGAACTGTTTAGTAATTGTTCATACCACACAGCATTTTGGAGACAGCACATAATTAATAATGTTGCACAGTAGAAAAAGTGATATGAACAATATAATAATGGTTGTGATTATTCTTATATATGTGGCGTGATGGGTTGACTGTTGACGTTGACTGCGTAAATTAAAGTGCAATATCAATCACCAGCATCCTCCAATATAACCCTCAATCACGCAATAGATTGAAATTAAAGAAAGAACAAATTAAAAAGTTTCACCTACGTACGTACGTGCGTACGTACACATCATATCTAGCTAATAGGTCTGGTCCACTGGTGTATTATTAATTTACAGGTCCAGGTTGTTCATCTCTAGCATATGGAGCAATGGAAGAAGTTGGACCCTTCCGAGTTAACAGTGACGGCAAAACACTCCACGCCAACAAATACTCTTGGAACTATGGTACCTACAAACAAACAATTGACATTCTCAATATTAATTATATTATTAATCATTACACTTAATCGTGATTTATTCATACACACCCATGGGGTTTGTTGTTGCAGCTGCAAATGTATTGTTCTTAGAATCACCAGCTGGAGTGGGATTTTCATACTCAAACAAGACATCCGATTACAACAGTAATGGGGACAGAAAAACTGCTTCAGACAATTATGTGTTTTTGAGGAACTGGTTCGAGAGATTTCCTGAATACAAGACTTCAGATTTCTACATAGCTGGTGAGAGCTATTCTGGTCACTATATTCCTCAACTTTCTCACACCATTCTCCACCATAACAACCACCCTAACTCCACCTTCTTCATCAACCTCAAAGGCATCCTGGTATGTGTACACGTCCCTTCTTATCTAACCTTAAAAAAAATCAAGTGATGCTGATTTTTGGTCTAAGGAATCATTTTACCAATCTTCTTGTTGTCACTTTCATTCATATATAATGGGTTGTGAGTGATGTAAGGCTGTTAACAAATTACGGAATCATAGTTGGGTTTGGTAAGAGTCGTGTCCAATTATTGGTCCCCCATATATATGTTTTGACCAAAAATAATAATTAGTGTAAAATGTGTAGATAGGGAACGCAGTGATAAATGTTGAGACAGACAATAGAGGAACTTGGGACTACTTGGCAAGCCATGCCATAATATCAGACAAAGCAGCGCATGATCTCACCAGATATTGCAACTTCTCAGATGTTGCCATTCTTAAGAGCAAAGAGTGCCAAGAAGCATTTGAAGAAATGGGCAACGATACTGCCTTCATTAATTTGTACAACATCTATGCTCCTCTATGTCATGATTCCAACCTCACTTCCCTCCCTAAACCCTACTCTGTGAGTATTACATTTCTCGTTTATATTTTCCTTAAGGCTGATTGATAATTCTCTATATATATCTCCCTATAGATGAGTATGTTGTAATGATATATATTTCAAAAGAGATGGATATTTTTATTAATTGCAACGTAACTAAAAAAGGGTAAGAGTCTGTGGTTTGTTGATGAAATGTAGGAAGTGATAGATCCATGCAGTGATAATTATGTGTATGCATACATGAACCGAGCAGAGGCACAAGAGGCATTACATGCCAATGTCACGAAACTCACACATGACTGGAAACTTTGTACAAGAAGCAACTGGACTGATGCCCCTTTCACCATACTTCCCCTCTTACAAGAGTTCCTCAATCATGGCCTTCGTCTTTGGATTTACAGGTAAGTGACGGGTCATGTGGTTTGGACTTATAACTCTAGGCTGTTAATAATACTTGTTCCTTTTATTTCGGGAAAAAAATGTAGCATTTAATGTATAGGAAAATACATTGATAATGAATTATAGTGATGTTGATTTTTGCACAAGGACCACTCTAATTAATTACGTGTATTTAAAATAATTAATGAGCTAAAAATATGAGAAATATATATAATGCAGTGGTGACATTGATGGAAAGGTGCCAGTAACAGCAACTAAGTATTCCATTGAGAAGTTGAATCTCACTGTTAAGACTATTTGGCATCCTTGGTTCGTAAACGGGGAGGTAATTAATTTGCATGCATTCACAATATCACACAAGTTTAATTTTCTTAGAAAAGTTTTACATTAATTGATATGATATTTAAATTTTGAATTCTTTTTAATATTATAGAAGCAAAGAATACATTAATGTTAAAGAGTTATTATTCAAGAAATTAATTTTAAAATTTACAATTAAAGTACATGTGAAACAGGTAGGAGGGTACTCGGAGATCTACAAAGAAGGATTAACGTTTGCAACAGTGAGAGGAGCAGGGCATGAAGTGCCCAGCTACCAGCCAGCAAGAGCTCTTGTTTTGGTCACTCACTTCTTAAAAGGAATCCCTCTTCCTAATACCACCACCACAACATTTTGATATATAAGTTTTTTTTTTTTGGGGGGGGGGGGGGGGGGGTTGGTTTATGTTAATTACTCTCAAGCAATGTAATCTCATCTATCATTACAATAAAGTCTTGTGTTCAACTTGGTTGCTTCTGTCAAAACCATGTTTTGGAGAATTCGAAGAAATGTGTTTTTCCAAAGTGGCTCCAGAATTGTGTTATCAAACCTCCATTAATTTAACATGAATATCAAAGTTTTATCATTAGTTTCAACATTAAATTTCGTAATGGGTTTATTTGCGTATATCTCAAAGTTTAAGGGAGTTATATGTATGGAAAAATAAAGTCTAGGGAGTATAAATTGATAGTTTCGAGTTATCTCTATAGACTTAAAAGTTTAATGAGCTTTTAACAAAGTTATTTATATGTGATTCTAAGTTCATGAAAGTTCTATGTAATGCAGCAATAAATATATGTACCTTAAAAGAGCTTCTAAATTACATTTGATTTTGTCATTATAATTACATTAGAATTGAGAAGAAAAATCAACATCTTGTTCTTGCTGGATTACTCTTGCTCATCCATCTATTTTATACATAAAAAGGAGTTTTTTCTATTAAAAGAATTGTTGGGCCCGACGTCAATGGCATAGTCCAATAAGAGAAGTGTCTTGGTCCAACATTTTGATACATAAGTGGCCGTAGTAATATTAATAATTAGTGTTATAAAAAAAAATAATTAGCACTTAATCTAGCCATTTACCTTATAAGCCCAGTAATCAAGAGATGTTAAATTTTCTACATTCAAATATATTCTTCCTTATAAACTAGGAGACTTAACACAGTTAACATTTAGTTGAGTTCATTAAGTATCTAGTTAGGAGCCCAACCATTCTAGTGTACATATAGAAAATTAACATTTCAAACAGTGGGGGCAATTTTGCACCATTTTTTAAATTTCCGGAGCAATCGAAAACTTTTAAACATCTAGTGCTACTGGGTAAAAATTTTCAGGGCATTTTTTCCTTTTAACCCCTCCCCAATTGATAAATTTGTTAGATAAAGATATATCGAGTAAGGATGACTTACTCGAAACTCGATAATCTATTATAAGCTTTGTTTTATGTTTTTTGAGAACTGTGATTTAATCTTTCTTAGTTGTAGATAAACTTTTGTTATGGCTGTTTTTTGTAATTAATTAAAGTCTTATCATTGTCAAACAAATGTTAAAAAGAATAAACACCAATTTATTCTTTTCATTTTTTTAAAAAAATTATTGGGCCAGAAACTGATGCCTTTGGTGCCATACCTTCAGGCCCATTTGTATAATAAACTAATAAAGCTCATGTGGTATGATAGGAGTTTGTTTGGTTATTGAAGTGACGATTTTCATCCAACTTTTGTGAAATCATATTCCGTGACATTTTAGTTTCAGCAAAGTGTACATAGAGTCTGATTCGCTGGAACTGATTAATTCCTTGTCTCGGGATCCTGGTGTTTCTTCGCAGAGCCTTATAATTTTCCAAATCAGACAGCTGCTGGTTTTGGATTGGGATATGCAGGTTTCCATATCTCTAGAGACCAGAATAGTGTGGCAGATAGGCTAGCCAAGGAAGGCCTAGTTCGTTCATGTTCTTTTACTTCTTGCCCATCCTTTTTGAGGGCACTTGTGTTACAAGACTGTATGGGAATTCATTCCCCTCCTGCTGTTTCTTAATTTAAGGCTTTGCCTTCGTTTATACCAAAAAAAAAAAAAATCCGTGACATTTTTATTAAAGGGTTAATATAATATTTTGTCATTCAAGTTTGTCATATTTTGGCTCTAGTCTATTGAGTTTCAAACTATAGCGTTTTGATCTTTTAAGTTTCATTTGATTTAAAACATTAATTCCTATAACTTAATAAAAATCTGAATTATTTTGCCCCTACATTGACAAAAACCTATAGCTTAGAATTTGAGGAATCAGAACAAAAATAAAAACAAACTTGAGGGACTAAAGAGCTCTTAATTAAATCTATAAGACTTTTGTCCATGGAGAATGGGCAATCAGATATCAATATATATCAATTTATTTATTTTTGAATAATAATTTGTAAATATTAAGTCAAGCAGTTGCAAATGAGAATATCAAATACTAACTGAGTTATATTTGAAACATGAACGCTTGATTCACCATTGTAACTCCCAAATTCATAATTGTCTGATTAATAAAAAATTATGAGAAAATTAATCATTTAGTCCCTATAATTTTGACTTGATTTAAAATTTGTCTCTAAAATCTTTATAGTCACTTAAACATTATTGAGTTATTGAATTTAAGTCGATGTAAATAAAAAAAATGTTAATAAGAAGAAATACCTCACATTTTGAGCTCAACCATTTTCAAATTTATTTGATAGTAGATAATATATACAAAGTTATATGTGCATATAATACCCAAATTAAAGAAAGTGTGTGTAATTCATATAAATTATAATGCTTAGGGAAATGCCAACTAAGAAGCTTCCCAAAAAAAGTGAAAAACAGAATCAAACGGTGTCCCCATCACTTTCTTATCTAAATTTAAAACTTAAATTATTTAAAAAGAAAAATAAAACCGATTGTCTCCTTTCTTTGGGTTAATGGCCATTAAGTTTTTATTCTATTGGTGCATTCCTTTGCCCTATCATTTCATATTCGGAAATACGTAGTTCTCCATTAACTTCCCTCTTTTTCTAATCAATTATGGCCTTTATATGATGTGGTCAAAAAGCCTCTTTATTTCTGCTTTTGACATTTTGTGCAATAGGCACTTTGGTATTTTTGGATTTTATATCTATACAGCTTGTCACTGGTGATCAACGGTGATTGCTATTAATTATAATACTTATTTTTGCCATGATTTTCTTTGATATGCAAAAAAAAAAAAAAAAGATTTACCATGTTATATATATAAGCAAATGAAGGAATAAGTATGCAATTTTGTTTAAATATAAAGAATTACTAACATTAAAATATTTAGAATTGATGAATTGCTTGGTTCATTATTTCATAATTATTTATCTGTTTAATTTGAAGTAACATAAACGAGTTTATAATGCATATTTCATGGTTTTTAACAGCTATCAGTGGCCAAATTCTCTAACTTAAAGACTAGCAAGTTCTTGTGACGAAATTGGAATTTGAATAGGTCCTTGATCAATTAAAGTATGCTTAATTACTTAAAGTGTGAGAACAGATATAGAGAATGATTACACTTCATTTCTAATTTTGTGAGTCTCATACATAGGGCCTACCCATCCATGATATTCACCTTTTTTATATTTTTTGTGCAAGAGGCGTTTTTTTAAAAAAAAATTTGGCAATTATATTTTTAAAGGGGTTTTGTCACGGGTGATCAAGGCGATTATGAATATATATATGATGCGAATTATACAATTTTTTTTTTTTTTATCCTTTTCTTTTAACTGCACCTTTCAAATGCTCTAGGAAAGCAAATTTTATCAGCCAAAAGTGCAGTGTGTGCTGAGCAATATATATATATGCCTGGGAATTGAAGATAGTACCTCAAGTTGCCTTAAATTAGGGTGAGCGAACATGACGTACGGTAAGCTCATCTATCAAGCAAATAGCTGAGGCATTGAGGATTTAAAATCTAGTTGGTTGTTTTATTTTATGTATCGATAACAGAGAAAAATCAATCCTAGAAAAAAATAATCTTAGTCGAATAATTAAAATCAATCCTTGAAAACTCAATCTTGATGACAATTCTATTTGAAACAATATCAGGTATTAAATATGTGTGGGTACCTATACAAGTAGGATTCAAATCATTATTATCAAACTCGTGAGTTGACTTTCCGAGTTTACCGTTTTTATGCTTTTAGCTTACAAAAACAAGTCGAGTTAGTGGTAAACGCATGCTAGTTGTAAACTCGGTTAAACTCACGGGAATTTATACACCGAGTTTACCGTTTTTACGTTTTTAACTTACAAAACCGTATTAACTTACTCTTAAACTCATGATAACTTTTTTGATTTGATCATATTCGGCGGCTTTATGTAGAAATTTTATAGAAATTTATTTATTAAATATGATAAATGATGAATGTTGATGGATTTAATTTCAATTATATAGATTTAAAATATATTTAAATCAAATTGTTGTCATTTTTATATTTTAATTATTTAATTATATACTAGTAATACCTATTTAATAATAAAAGTAAACTCTTATGAGTTTACGATACGAGTTTACATGATTGTCACGAGTTTACTTAAACTCATGAGTTTCACAATCTTGATTTAGATTGTATAGGTGGACACGTTTTGAAGTAATAGCTCCTTTTGCCAATCAAACTTGGCAAAAAAACAAACATTAATTTGAAGAGGGATCCAATTATAAAAAGCCAATAATTGGTCGTCATTACTCTCATTAATTATAAATTCAGGCACAGCTATAGCTAGCTAACCCATCCTCTTCTCTTTTTCTCTCATCACCTTTCTCTTACTAGGTTTTTTGAATACTGATATTTTCCCAATAAATAAACACATAATGGCAATGGGCAGAGAAACTTGGTGGGCCCTTTTCCTTCTCTTGTTCCTTGTCTCTGTGGATGAAATCCATGGAAGCAGAAGGCAAGGACAAGCCCTAAGGAATCTAAACAAGGCCAAGTTTTGGGGAGTTTCCGTTGACAAAAGCAGTGAAACAATCTCGGAGGTTGATAATATGGCTGTGTTTGGCGACCATGATTATGATAAGTCTCCTTACTATTATGCTCAACAAGGTTTGAAAGAGGAAGATAGGATTGAGAGACTTCCAGGGCAGCCTGAAGGTGTGAGTTTATCTCAGTATGGAGGATATGTCACTGTAGATAAAGTTGCAGGACGAGCTTTCTATTATTACTTTGTTGAAGCTCAACAATCTCATTATAGCCACAAATTGCCTCTTCTTCTCTGGCTCAATGGAGGTACGTATACAATGTCCCTCTATTCTAAATATTCCTCCAGTATTGGACATAGTTCATTCTATATTTAAGATCGAAGATAGGTAGTATAAGGTTTAGTTCACTTGTTTTTTTGAAGAGATTTATAAAGTATTTGCATTTATTGTTTTTTTCTAAACTAATTTGTTTGACTTATAAACTGATGTATAATTTAATCATACACAACATATAATATGATTAAGTAACTTATTTAGCTTCCTTAATTTTTGTAAAAAGAAGTCAACTAGGTCTTAGATTTAAAACGGGAGGTAGCAAGTTATTTAATCAAATTATATGTTATATATAATTATATTATTATATATCAATTTATAAGTCAGACAAATTAGTTTAGGAGAAAAACAATAAATATAAATGATTTAAAATAATTTAATTAACTTCTTTAATCTTAAAGAAAACCCACTAGATTTTATATTTATGACCAGCATGCCATTTTATTAATTCGGATAATGTGTAACCTTTTTTTTTTGGGAGGAGGGGGGGACAGGGGGATAGTATATGGTGATAAATTATACTGGACCGGTATAACTCAGACGATTTCTCTTCAATTACATACACAAATATCCAGAAAAATATTAATTATATTGTTAATTCAGTTACTAACGATGGAGATAATAATTATTTAATACTCGTGGAAAAGAGGAGACATTTGTTTAATTTTGCTTACAATGACATTTGTGGCGGCCACTGAAGCTCTCATGCAAAAGAGAAGATGAAATGCATAACTGGGGTGTTTGAGAACTGTTTATTAATTGGTCAAACCACACAGCGTATTGGAGACAGCACATAATTAATAATATTGCACAGTAGAAAAAGTGATATGAACAATATATACAATAGTGGTTGTGATTATTCTTATATATGTGGCCTGATGGGTTGACTGTTGACGTTGACTGCGTAAATTAAAATGCAATACTAATCACCAGCTTCCTCCAATATATATAACCCTCAATCACGCAATAGATTGAAATTAAAGAAAGAATAAATTAAAAAGTTTCACCTACTCTAGCTAATAGGTCTGGTCAACTGGTGTATTATTAATTTACAGGTCCAGGTTGTTCATCTCTAGCATATGGAGCAATGGAAGAAATTGGACCCTTCCGAGTTAACAGTGACGGCAAAACACTTCACGCCAACAAATACTCTTGGAACTATGGTACCTACAAACAAACAATTGACATTCTCAATATTAGTTATATCATTTATCATTACACTTGATCGTAATTTATACACACGGGGGTTGTTGTTGCAGCTGCAAATGTATTGTTCTTAGAATCACCAGTTGGAGTGGGATTTTCATACTCAAACAAGACATCAGATTACAACAGTAATGGGGACAGAAAAACTGCTTCAGACAATTATGTGTTTTTGAGGAACTGGTTGGAGAGATTTTCTGAGTACAAGACTTCAGATTTCTACATAGCTGGTGAGAGCTATTCTGGTCACTATGTTCCTCAACTTGCTCACACCATTCTCCACCATAACAACCAACCTAACTCCACCTTCTTCATCAACCTCAAAGGCATCCTGGTATGTGTACACGTCCCTTCCTCTTATCTAACCTCAAAGAAAAAAAAAATCAAGTGATGCTGATTTTTGGTCTGAGGATCAATCATTTTACCAATCTTCTTGTTGTCACTTTCATTCATATATAATGGGTTGTGAGTCATGTAAGGCTGTTAACAAATCACGGAATTATAGTTGGGTTTGGTAAGAGTCGTGTCCAATTATTGGTCCCCCATATATATGTTTTGACCAAAAATAATAATTAGTGTAAAATGTGCAGATAGGGAACGCAGTGATAAATGATGAGGCAGACAATAGAGGAAGTTGGGACTACTTGGCAAGCCATGCCATAATATCAGACAAAGCAGCGCATGATATCAACAAATATTGCAACTTCTCAGATGTTGCATCTTTTAATAAGAGCAAAGAGTACTGCCAAGAAGCATTTGAAGAAACAGGCAATGATACTGCCTCTATCGATATGTACAACATCTATGCTCCTCGATGCCTTGAATCCAACCTCACTTCCTTCCCTAAACCCTACTCTGTGAGTATTACACATTTCTCAGCGTATATATTTTCCTTAAAGGCTGGTTGTTACTTCTCTACCTCCTTATATATAGAGTATGTTGTAATGATATATATTTCAAAAGAGATGGATATTTTTATTAATTGCAGGTAAAAAATAGTAAGAGTTGTGGTTTTTTGATGAAATATTGTAGGAAGTGATAGATCCATGCAGTGATAATTATGTGTATGGATACATGAACCGAGCAGAGGCACAAGAGGCATTACATGCCAATGTCACAAAACTCACACATGACTGGCAACTTTGTAGAAGTATGAGCAACTGGACTGATGCCCCTTCCACCATACTTCCCCTCTTACAAGAGTTCCTCAATCACGGCCTTCGTCTTTGGCTTTACAGGTAAGTGATGGGTCATGAGGTTTGACCGATCAATCCCACTTATAACTTTAGGTTATCAATATATAATGCTTGTTCCATTGATTCAGGAAAAAACAAAAAAAGAATATATAGTATTTAATTTATAGGAAAATACATTGATAATGCGTTATAGTATCTATAGTGATGTTGATTTTCGCCCAATTAAGGACCACTCTAATTAATTATGTGTATTTAAAATAATTAATGAGCTAAAAATATGAGAAATATAATGCAGTGGTGACGTTGATGGAGTGGTGCCAGTAACAGCAACCAAGTATTCCATTGAGAAGTTGAATCTCACTGTTAAGACTGCTTGGCATCCTTGGTTCGTAAACGGGGAGGTAATTAATTTGTATGCATTCACAATATCACGCAAGTTTTTTGTTTTAAGAAATTTTTTACATTAATTGATATGATATTTAAAATTTGAATTATTTTTAAGATATAGAAACAAAGAATACATTAAAGTTAAAGGGTTATTATTTCAAGCAATTAATTTTAAAATTTACAATTACAATACATGTGAAACAGGTAGGAGGGTACTCAGAGATTTACAAAGAAGGATTAACGTTTGCAACAGTGAGAGGAGCAGGGCATGAAGTGCCAAGCTACCAGCCAGCAAGAGCTCTTGCTTTGGTCACTTGCTTCTTAAAAGGAATCCCTCTTCCTAATACCACCACCACAGCATTTTGATATATAAGTTTTTTTTTTTTTTTTTGGGTTTATGTTAATTACTCTCAAGCAATGATGTAATATCATCTATCATTAGAATAAAGTCTAGTGTTCAAATTGGTTGCTTCTGTCAAAACCATGTATTGAAGAATTGGGAGAAATGTGCTTTTCCAAATTGACTCTAAAATTGTGTTATCAAACCTCCTCCATTAATTTAACATCAACATATCAAAGTTCTATCATTAGTTTCAATATTATATTTCGTAATGGGTTTATTTGCATATAACTCAACATTTGAGAGAGTGATATGTATGAAAAATAACGTCTAGGGAGTATAAATTGATAGTTTGGAGTTATCTCTATAGACTTAAAAGTTTAATAAGCTGTATTATTAAGTTTTAAAAGTTAACAAAGTTATTCATATATGATTCTAAGTTCATGAAAGTTCTATGTAATGCAGCAATAAATATTTGTAGCTTAAAAGAGCCTCTAAAATACATTTGATTTTGTCATTATAATTACATTAGATTGAGAAGAAAAATCAACATCTTGTTCTTGCTGGATTACTCCTGCTCATCCATCTATTTTATACATAAAAGGGAGTTTTTTCTATTAAAAGAATTATTGGGCCTAACGTCAATGGCATAGTCCAATAAGAGAAGTGTCTTGGTCCAACATTTTGATACATAAGTGACCGTAGTAATATTAATAATTAGCACTTAATCTAGCCATTTGCCTTATAAGCCAAATAATTAAGAGATGTTAAATTTTTCTACATTGAAATATATTCTTCCTTATAAATCATGAGACGTAGCACAATTAACATTTAGTTGAGTTCTTTAAGTATCTAGTTAGGGATTCAATCCCTATAGTGTATATATGGAAAGGATTTTGTGGCCAGTACTAAAGTCCTTTTGGAAAATCTATAATGTGAGGGAATAGTCACTGCTACCAGCAATTGATGCCTGCACTAATGATCTGTAGTGTAGGAATTTCTAGCAAGTGGCGTGTGATTGTCCCAATATTCTGACCACCAATTCCCATAAAGCTTCCTTTGTTCCATCCCTGTGTTATACCAATCCTCTTCCAGACTGTTTCCATGGCAGGTCGGTATGTGGCTTACTAAGATTAAAGAAAATGGCAAAGAGGAAGAGCACTGGCGGTGGGTTTATAAGAGAGGAGGAGGAAAAAGAAAGGGTTAGGGTCCATAGAGTCATTACATGGCATGTGAGGAATGCTATGTGGATAAATTAGTCAATTTTGAAGGTCAAAATCAACATTTCAAACAGTGGGGGCAATTTTGCACCATTTTTTAAATTTCTGGAGTAATTGAAAACTTTTAGACACCTAGTGCTACCCGGTAAAATTTTTCAGGGCATTTTTGCCCTTTTAACCCTTCCCAATTGATAAATTTTTTGGATAAGGATATTTCGAGTAAAGATGACTTACTTGGTGCTCGACAATTTATTATGAGCTTTGTTTTATGCTTTCTGAGATTTGTTATTTAATCTTTCTTAATTGTAGATGAACTTTTGTTATGGCTGTTTTCTGTTATTAATTAAAGTCTTGTCATTGGCAAACAAATGTTAAAAAGAATAAACACCAATTTCTTCTTTTTATTTTTATTTTTTAAAAAATATTGGGCCAGAAACCGATGCCTTTGGTGCAATACCTTCAGGCCCATTTGTATAATAAACTAATAAAGCTCATGTAGTATGATAGAAGCTTGTTTGGTTATTGAAGTGACAATTTTCATCCAACTTTTGTGAAATTATATTCCGTGACTTTTTTTTGTTTTGAGAAATAAAGGCAAACCGAAGTTTGAAAAGTGAGATAGGGACTAGATCATGACGGTCAAGCTCTTAGTACATCACACTATGAAACAAACTAATAGTGACAGGCCAATTGATCTTTTAAAACCATATCTAGACATTCTCCTGGAATTGATGGAACAAGAATAACATCTGTACCATCAGGAGCATCGTAGCCTTGTTTGGCCATATATATTCCGTAACATTTTTATTAAAGGGTTAATATAATATTTTGTCATTCAAGTTTGTCCTATTTTAGCTCTATTCTATTGAGTTTCAAACTATAGGGTTTTGATCCTTTAAGTTTCATTTGATTTAAAATATTAGTTCCTATAACTTAATAAAAATTTGAACCATTTTGCCCCTACACTGACAAAAACCTATGGCTTAGAATTTGAGGAATCAAAACAAAAATGAAGGTAAACTTGAAGGACTAAAGATCTCTTAATTAAATCTATAAGACTTTTTTTCATGGAGAATGGCAATCAGATATCAATATATCAATTTATTTATTTTTGAATAATAATTTGTAAATATTAAGTCAAGCAGTTGCAAATGAGAATATCAAATACTAAGTCATATTTGAAACATGAACGCTTGATTCTCCATTGTAACTCCCAAATTCATAATTGTTTGATTAATAATAAATTATGAGAAAATTAATCATTTAGTCCCTATAATTTTGACTTAACTTAAAATCTGTCTCTAAAATCTTTATAGTCACTTAAACATGATTGAGTTTGAATTTAAGTCCATATAAATAAATAAAAAATGTTAATAAGAAGAAATATCCATTTTGATAATACAAAGTTATATGTGCATATAATATCCAAAGAAAGTGTATATAATTCATAGAAATTGTAATGCTTAGGGAAATGCCAACTGAGAAGCTTCCCCAAAAAAAGTAAAAAAACAGAATCCAAGGGTGTCCCCATCACTTTCTTATCTAAATTTTAAACTTCAATTTTTTAAAACGAAAAAGTTAAATTAACCGATTGTTCCCTCTCTTTGGGTTAATGGAATTAAGTTTGCATAAATTGGTGCATTCCTTTGCCCTATCATTTCATATTCAGAAATACGTAGTTCTCCATTAACTTCCCTCTTTTTCTAACCAATTATGGCCTTTATATGATGCGGTCAAAAAGCCTCTTCATCTGGAACCGGATTTTCTCATTGTCTTTTTTTCTCCCCATCCCTCACAGTCAGATCTCGGCCGTCCATTCCGTAATCCAACGACCGAGATTCAAAAAAAAAAACAAAACAAAATTTTTGTTTTTTTATCTTTTTCGAAAAGGACAAAAAACAAAAATTTTGTTTTTTTTTTAATCTCGGCCGTTGGATCACAGAATGGACGGCCGAGATGAGCCTGGGAGGGATGGGGAGGGAGGAGAAAATGAGAGAAACCGGACGCCTTTATCTGCTTTTGACATTTTGTTTAATAGGCACTTTGGTATTTATATTTATACAGGGTCTTATCACGGGTGATCAAAGGTGATTGCTATTAATTATAATACTTATTTTTGCCATGATTTTCTTTGAAATGCGAAAACAGAAAGATTTATATATATATATATATAAGCAAATGAAGTAATAAGTATGCAATTTTGTTTAAATATATAGAATTACTAACATTAAAATATTTAGAATTGTTGAATTGCTTGGTTCATTATTTCATAATTATTTATCTCTGTTCAATCTGAAGTAACATAAACGAGTTTATACTTTATACTGCATATTTCATTTGTTTTTCATAGTTTTTAACAGCTATGAATGACCAAAATCTCTAACTTAAAGACTAGTAAGTTTTTGTGATGAAATTGGAATTTGAATAGATCCTTGATCAATTAGGGTGTGCATGGTAACACTCTCAGAATGACTTTTTTCTTAATTTCTGTGCCTCGAAACAAAAATGGATGAAAATTGTATTTGGTAAATCCGGTTTTTTTTTTCTTACTCCCGGGATGAACCGGTTTATTTTTTGTGCTGGGGAGTAAAAAACAGAAGCTAAAAATTTTGGCTTCTCTATTCCATGGCAAAAAATCAAAATTTATTTTTCCCTAAATCAAAGTAGAAATTTACTCTCGTTCACTACTACCACCGCCCTACCACCATTACCGTTGCCACCTCCAACACCACCGCCGCCCCACCGCCACCGCCCCACCACCACCGCCACCGCCACCACGGCCACCGCACCACCGCCGCCGCCACCTCCTCACCACCACCACCGCCACCATGACCACCACCACCGCCCCACGACCACCGCCACCGCCCTACCACCACCGCCACTGCACTACCGCCCCACCACCACCACCACCGCCACCACCCCACCATCACCGCCGCCACCGCCATATAAATAGTTTTTTGAATATAAAAATTACATAAATAATTTTTTTAGGAAATTTAAATTTAAGTTTATTTGTAAAGTATAATAATTATATTAATTATTAAAGAAAATGACAAAATGGTAAAAATAACTCATTAATCCTTCATCTTCCTCCCTTACTATTTTTTTAATTCCCAAACAAGGGGAGGAAAAATGTGTTACCAAATGTAATTCTAATTCTCAGAGTAAAAATAAAATGGGTTAACAAACGTAATTCTGATTCTTAGAACTCTTCCAAAGCACAGAATCAGAAAAAACTGTTTCATCTCAGAAACCGTGCTGGGCAATGCCATTCACACCCTTAAAGTTTGTTTAATTACTTAAAGTGTAAAAACAGATATAGAGAATGATTACACTTCATTTCTAATTTTGTGAGTCTCACGTAGACAGGGCCTACCCATCCATGATATTCACCTTTTTTTATATATATTTTGTGCAAGGGGCTTTTTTTGTGTGGCAATTATATTGGTATAGGGGGTTTTGTCACGGGTGATCAAGGCGATTATGATTATATGTATGATGCGAATTATACAATTTTTTACCCTTTTCTTTTAACTATGCGCCTTTCAAATAAATGCTCTAGGAAAGCAAATTTTAGCAGCCTGAAGTGCAGTGTGCTGAGCAATATATATATGCCTGGGAATTGAAGATAGTAGTTCAAGTCGACTGAAGTTAGAGTGAGCGACTATGACGCTTATCTATCAAACAAATAGCTGAGGCATTGAGGGTTTAAAATCTAGTTGGGAAGCACCTACCTTTTGTTTTATTTTATGCATCGATGACAGAGAAAAATCAATCCTAGAAAAAAAATAATCTTCTTCAAATAATTAAAATCAGTCCTTGAAAACTCAATCTTCGATGACAATTCTATTCAAAGCAAATATCAAGTATCATCTCCGGTTCCAATTATAGGAATACTTTTGTAGTATAATTTATACTACAAGAGTGTTCTTATATAGGATTGGAGGTAGTATTAAATATCCGTGGGCGCCTGTCCTAGTAGGATTCAAGTTGTAGTTTGACACGTTATGAAGGAACGATCAGTGTTGTTAAAATCGAGAGTTTCTACATAGATACAGAACGAGATAGCAGAAACGTAAATCGTAGAAATGACACGAAACATAAGTTTCTACTTTCTATTATTTAAGATCAGAGCTCAAATTTATATATATATATGTGTGTGTGTGCATAAAAAAAATCACTACTCAAAATTCAATGAATAGCTTCGTATTTAAAAAATATAAGTCATATAACTATATAAAACATAAGTCCAAAAGAAAAGTATCAAAACAATAAAGTTTGGGGATGATTTCTTCACATAGAATTATCAACTTTTTATGGATTCTAACTACTGTTTTTCCATTCTTTCTTTTATTTAACTTTATTTTATAGTTAACTTCTTAAAATGCATGCCAGTAGAGATTCATACTAAAAAAGAAATACAACGAAAAAGATAAATAAGAAAAAAAAATTGCCACGAGATAAACTCTCTATCATATCTTTTTTTTAATCCTTCTTTCTTTTATTTAAATTTAATTTATCTCTATACTTAACTTCTTAAAAACCAGATAAGAACATATTTGTACTAAAAATGAGATAATAAACCGGCGAAAAGGAAAGTAAGGAGTAGCAAATCAATAGAACATTTTGGTTTAAGTAGATTAAAGATTATACATATAGATGATTGTAAGAATTAAGCAAAGAAAAAATATAAGAAGGTTTCATAATATTTTTATTCGTTATTTTTTGCGAGAAAGTGGAAAGGGATCTCTATCCTGTTCTGGATCATGTAGAAAGAAATATGATTGAAGTAGATCTTTAAGACGTATTCATTAGCTTTATCCTTTTTTAGCTAAAAAAATCATCATTTTTTTTAAAAAAAGGTAAAAACGGTAGAAACTGTAAAAACCTACGTTTCTACCATTTTTACGCATTTGAGCGGCGTTTCTATCAGTTTTTGCTTATGACAGTGTTTACTTACATTTCAGCATGTATGACCCTAATAGAAACGTAAAAATATATGCTTTTACGCTTTTATACTAATCTTTAACAACAATGGAACGACACTTTTCCAAAATCAAAATTAGCAAAAAAACAAACATTAATTTGAAGAGGGATCCAATTATAAAAAGTCATTGGTCATTGTAATTCTTGTACTCTCATTATAAATTCAGGCACAGCTAGCTGTAGCTAGCTAACCCATCCTCTTTTCCTTCTCTTTTTTTTCTTATCACCTTTCTCTTACCAGGTTTTTCGAATACTGATATTTTCCCAATAAACAAACGCGCAATGGCAATGGGCAGAGAAACTTGGTGGGCCCTTTTTCCTTTTCTCGTCCCTTCTCTTTATGGATGAAATCCATGGAAGCAGAGGGCAAGAACAAGCCCTGAGGAACAGTGGCGAACCCACACCAGTGCAGATATAAAAACTTTAATATATATATATATATATATATATATATATATTGTGAAGGACTTGGAGTAGTTGGTTGGAACTTAGCCCATCTATCTACCAGTCCCGTGTTTGAACGCTCTTATATCCTTTCTTTCTTTTTTTTCAATTTCATTGTGCTCACTCCTCAGTCCTCATCGATCCCTCCTCCAAATCGCTCCTTACTCCTCACCGATCCATCCTCCAAATCGTTCAACCACGCCGCTTCCAGATCCTCGGCGTTGCTTCTCAATTCCAGATCCTCGGCGTTGCTTCTAGCTTCTAAATCCGCCGCTGCCTACAGTATTATAGCACTGAGCCTAGGTAAGGGGCTTCGGCGAAGAAGAAATTCAGCAACAACAGGTAATCCCTTGCTCTTTTATTGGTGAGTTGCTTGCAATGTCCCACTCTCTTAAAAAGCTTTCAGAAATTCCAGAACCCATTTGTTCTATTAAATGTTTATTGCTTACTTGGTTTGAACCCAACATTGTCGAATCCAGCAGTGAGGTATGCGAACCCATTTTTGCTTTGATTTTTTCTATCAAATGTTTTATATTTAAGCAATATTGGTTGCTGATTCTGGTTGTTTGTATTTGGATATTGATTCTAGCATAAGGCATTGGTTTATTGTTGTTGGTTTTGGTTGATGTTTAATGGATGCTAAGGAGGAGAGAATTAAAAACTGTTAATGCTATCTTTCAGAGTCCACATTCCTTTGACATCTTCAAATCAGTATTCAAATCCCCTTCACTAATAGGAATCATTTGTCAGTGGTGTGTGGCTGTGTTATTCAAGTATTGATGCCAACTTTTTATGAGTCAAAACTGTTACAGAACATTAATTGTATTTCAAATAATCGTTAATAGAACAATATAACATGAAAATAATTTTCTTTTGGATTAAACTTTCCTTTGAACCAAATGGAGCCTGAGGTAATACTGTTATTTGGAGTAAGTGCTTGTGTCTACATTTCTGCTGAGAAGCCTATTGATTATTTTTGGTTAGGTTTTACCAAAAGGAAGTATTAAATAATTATCTCTTAGGATTGCCCTCTAATTCTTACCTGATGACGGGAGAATTATTTGTCTTCAGATTCCTTTATAACTTCCTTTCTAAGAATTTGCCCTGTAGTTATGAAAGGTGCATAAGGCTAAATAAATACACTTAACCTCTTCAGTCTCTATTTGCTGTCAAGTGCCAAATCACGTTTTCCATATGTCTAAATCCAGGTATTTGTGAAAGGACATTAATATTCTTAGATTGTGCATTTGGCATAGTAAGATCAGCAGTCTTAGTCATATTTGCACACGATTCCATTTTAAACTTGCTTATACAACTTACCTTTTTCCTAGTTACTACATGTGCAGTGATTACCTAAACTTTTTCTCATGGGCTGAAAATTGTTTGTGTGCTCTAATTGCAATTATTGAACAGTTGGTGTCATTGAGAGTGATTTGGCTGCTGTTATTTTGTTCATTGCAGTCAAAGGTTGCTACATAACTTGCTTGGACATTGAGAAAGAGTTTCACCTAGTTTTGAACTTGTTTTCTTTTATTGTTTATATTCTTTTATTCCTTTAAAAAAAATTTCGGGGGCGCTGCCCCCAAACCCCCAAATCCCATCACTAATTGTGCACCCACAAACCTAAAATCCTGGGTCCGCCACTGCTGAGGAATCTGAACAAGGCCAAGTTCTAGGGAGTTTTTGTTGACAGAAGCAGTGAAACAATCTTGGAGGTTGATAATAAGGCTATGTTTGGCGACCATGATTATGATAAGTCTCCCTACTATTATGCTCAACAAGGTTTGAGAGAGGAAGATAGGATTGAGAGACTTCCAGGGCAACTTGAAGGTGTGAGTTTATCTCAGTATGGAGGATATGTCACTGTTGATAAAGTTACAAGACGAGCTTTCTATTATTACTTTGTCTAAGCTCAACAATCTCATTATAGCCACAAATTGCCTCTTCTTCTCTGGCTCAATGGAGGTATGTATACAATGCATCCATTTCTAAATATAATGCCGAATTGATTTTTTCCAGATGGATTAATGAAATAAATTAAATTACTCTAAAATATTTATATTTATCGTTTTTTATCCAAACTAATTTGTTTAGCTTATAAACTAATATATAATTTAATCATACATAACATATAATATGATTAAGTAATTCATTTAGCTTCCTTAATCTCCATAAAAGAAAAAAAAGTCAACTAGATCTTATATTTAGAATCAGAGGTAGTAAGTTGTTTAATCAAATTATATGTTATATACCATTATATGATATATCAGTTTCTATGTCAGATAAATTAGCTTGGAGAAAAGAATAAATATAAATGTTTTAAAGTAATTTAATTAATTTTTTTAATCTTAAAAAAAGCCAATTGAGTTTTATATTTAAGATCAGAGATAATAGTTTATTATGGACTATTTTATTAATTTGGATGATGAGTAATTTTTTTTTTTGGGGTATATGGTGATAAATTATACTGGACCGGTATAACTCAGACTATTTCTCTTCAATTACAGACACAAACATCCAGAAAAATATTAATAATAAAATTCAGTTACTAACGATGGAGACAATAATTATTTAATACTCGTGGAAAAGAGGGACATTTGTTTGATTTTGCTTACAATGACATTTGTGGTCGCAGAAGCTCCCATGGAAGAGAAGATAAAATGCATAACTGGGGTGCTTGAGAACTGTTTATTAATTGGCCATATAAATCACACAGCGTAATGGAGACCGCACATACTATAACAATGGTTTTGATTATTCTTGAACTATATGTGGTGTACGCGTGATGGGTTGACTGTTGACGTTGACTGCGTAAATTAAAGTGCAATATCAATCACCAGCATCCTCCAATATAACCCTCAATCACGCAATAGATTGAAAGAAAGTTTTATATCCAAAAAAAAAAAAAAGATTGAAAGAAAGAACAAATTAAAAAGTTTAACTTACGTACGTGCGTAAGTACACATCATATCTAGCTAATAGGTCGGTCCACTTGGGTATTACTAATTTACAGGTCCAGGTTGTTCATCTCTAGGATATGGAGCAATGCAAGAAGTTGGACCCTTCCGAGTTAACAGTGACGGCAAAACCCTTCACGCCAACAAATACTCCTGGAACTATGGTACCTACAAACAAACAATTGACATTCTCAATATTAATTATATCATTAATCATTACACTTATTCGTAATTTATTCTTACACACACGCCCGCCCCGGGGGGGGGAGGGGGTTGTTGCAGCTGCAAATGTATTGTTCTTAGAATCACTAGCTGGAGTGGGATTTTTATACTCAAATAAGACATCATATTACAACAATAATGGGGACAAAAAAAACTGCTTCAGACAATTATGTGTTTTTGAAGAACTGGTTGGAGAGATTTCCTGAGTACAAGACCTCAGGTTTCTACATAGCTGGTGAGAGCTATTCTGATCACTATGTTCCTCAACTTGCTCACACCATTCTCCACCATAACAACCACCCTAACTCCACCTTCTTCATCAACCTCAAAGGCATCCTGGTAAGTGTATATGTCCCTTCCTCTTAGCTAACCTTAAAAAATATCAAGTGATACTGATTTTTGGTCTAAGGAATCCTTTTACCAATTACTTCTTGTTGTCACTTTCATTCATATATAATGGGTTGTGAGTCATGTAACAAATCACGGAATCATAGTACGTAGGGTTTGGTAAGAGACGTGTGCCAAAAAGAAAAAGAAAACATATACTCCCTCTGGTCCTAATTATAAGACCTAGTTGGCTTTTTTTGAAGATATTAAGAAAAGCTATTTCTATTTTTAATTTTTTCTTCAAACTAATTAGTTTGCCTAATAAATTAATATATAATATAAAGATACATAACATATGAAATGATTAAGTAACTTATTTAACTTCTTTAATCTCTCTAAAAAAAAGTCAACCAGACCTTATAATTAGAGCCGGAGATAGTATATGTTTTGACCAAAAAGAAATTATTGTAAAATGTGCAGATAGGGAACGCAGTGCTAAATGATGAGACAGACAACAGAGGAAGTTGGGACTACTTGGCAAGCCATGCCATAATATCAGACAAAGCAGCGCATGATATCAACAATTATTGCAACTTCTCAGATGTTGCCACTCTTGAGAGCAAAGAGTGCAAAGAAGCATTTGAAGAAATAGGCTTCGATACTGCCTTCATCAATATGTACAACATCTATGCTCCTCTATGCCTTGATTCCAACCTCACTTCCCTCCCTAAACTCTACTCTGTGAGTATTACATTTCTCATCGTATGTATTTTCCTTAAGGCCGATTGTTAATTCTCCATCTCCATATAGAGTATATATTATGTAGTGATATATATTTCAAAAGAGATGGATATTTTTATTAATTGCAAGTAAAAAAAAAAAATAGTAACAGTTGTGGATATTCCGTCGCTAATTTCGCTAAATTCAAATTAGCGACGGATTCAATTTCCGTCGCTAATTTGATTATTTTTTTAAAAAAAATTATTTATTATTTTCTTTAATTAATTATTTATTTTTTTTTAATTTTCTTTGAAAATTATATTCTTTTAAAAATAATTATATTCTTTTCCATTATTCTTTTAAATTTATTTATTTTATTTTTTAATTTTGTTTAAAAATTATATAATAAAATATTTAAAAAAAATTATGTAACATACATACCGAATCTTCATAAAAATACATTATAAATATAGTGTTTCAACAGAGATGTACTAAAAAAGTAATCTAAACAGCAACATCCTTATCATCATCATCAGCAGGAGGATCACCTTCAAGAGGCGGCATCGGACCCTTGTCTTTCATTAGGGCCATGATTTGACGCTGCATCTGTCTAACCATCTCCTGTGTTTGGTGGAGCTCAATGTCTGTGTTCATTTGTTTTTGCTTTGTCTCGTTCAGCTCAACTGCTTGCAACTCGATAATTGTCTTCATCCTCATCAACTCATCTGCCAAAAAATTAGGAAATATAATTATCTTTTTTGCACTGCATTTAAATGAACCAGAGAATGAAAATGTTACAATCAATATCAAATGTATTACGTTTACCTGCAGAAACACCTTCGCTACTGCTGGATGTGGAGCGCTTTGATTCCCTAAGTCGGCTGGCATAGGAACCTAACCCGAAGACTCTACCTTTGCTGTTAAATCCACCCGCAGCCTGTAAGAATAGAGTCTCGTTATCGAACTGAGAGGATGAGGGTTGGGTTCCATTCTGCGAGTCTCTCTCCTAAGTCAGCCTTAGATAGTTGCCCTATAAACAAAAAAAGACATCACAAAAAAAAGCCGATGTGAAATGAAATAAACATGTTGGTGTCCGAAACAAAGAATCAATACAATATAAATGTCTCACCGCCACTTGCTCCGCCCTGGCGTTAATCCATATCTTCTCACCCCCTTCAGTTTGCCGGATATGGGTCTGCTCAAAGGCACGCCACTCAACTTCTTCTGGTGGAACATCCTCAGACTGTGCCTGCAAACACATGAAAAATCGTTAACAAATTGTTTCAAGGTACAAAACATTGAATACTTTAATAGAAAATAACGTGTACTCACAATTTTCCGACAATGCTCACTTAACGGAATGGACCCGCCAGCATATGAAGGTCCCACCTGCTTGGCCCTATTCTCCTTACTTTTCCGACTTCTATTATTAAATTTCTCATCGTTCTCCCACTGTGCAAGTAATAGGCTTGCAGTGTCAGGGTCAATCCAATCTGTCTTGCCCACACCCTTTCTCAATTTATGAAATCTCCTAGACAACCACTTGCTTCCCTTATGGTTAAAAGCTTTTCTCAAACCTTTATGATGTTCAGGCAACGTCTCAAACTTACTCTGAAAATCAATAATGAACAATTAGTGCTCCAAATGTTACAAATACTTAATCAGTTCGTATTTGGATAAGAAATTAATAACTATAAATCACTTAACTTACCAAAAACTCGTCGAACCATCTATTCCGAGTGTCCTTAAGAATTTCTTTCCACGTGCCCCAAGGCTCATTGAAATTGCGGAATATTTGGGTTGACAAGATATCAGCCACCGGGGGATAAGGGTCAAATCTGTAGACAGAGGATATGATGCAAATATGAGCATACAAACTAAAGGGTAAAAATCGTAGCGTTATTAGTAACGCTGTATGACTCACCCCTCGGTGCCGTCAGGACGGATCCACAGCTTCCCCATACAGGTGTATTAGAGGAACTACCTCCTTCGTCGACCTGGCTATGAGGCGACGAAATGTGCTGAATGAAGGCATGTGAATTATTGAAGAGTTTGTACATAGATGGTTAAATAAAACTACACATATGTAAATCAATCAGAAATGGTAAAGTAAACCTGGCGTCCCCCTTGCTGTGGATCACTGGAGGAAGACGGAGAATTGGACGTATACAGTGACGGTGAAGTAGACAGGTAAATCGATGGTGAAGATGAGGACTCATATGGTGAAACCTCTGGGGAAGCGCCTCTCCCCCCCATGCCTACGAAGGGAGCAGATTGTGTTCCCCTACCTCTGATAGGACGAGGTCGGGATCGACCACGACCACGTCCACCATCTGAACGTCCTCCAGCTGGATGCTCCATATACCTATGAACACTTATAAACATTATGTGAAAATATACATAAAAATAAGATATTTATTACATAATATGACAGTAGCGCAATTACGGAGTATGTAGTATAACAAATTGTCATAAACAAAAGAACTAACACAAATCAATCGGATGATTCAAGTTCTTCGTCATCTGCTTGCACGGCTTCCTCTGGAGTCTCATAGTCGTCAAACTCAAATTCGCTATCAGAGCAAATCACTTCTGTCTCATCGTCTGATTCCTCATCATCAACTTGGATAGGAATCAACTCTAAGTTCGCAGTAGAATCAAACAGATTGCTTGGTACATCGTCGTCGGCAATGTTTATGGGCAGTACATGTTCCACATCAGCCTGGAACGGTTCCTTCATGCCGTCATTTGCTGCCGACTCTTTCGACTGAGGTATGATATTCCGTGCTTTGGTTTTAATAACTCCCACCCACCCTTGGCGGGATGTGGGGTATTCTGTATAGTACACTTGTTCCGCCTGTTGAGCAAGGATGAATGGGTCATAACCAACCGTATATCTCCTTGTCCAGTGGATCTCAATATTTCCATGTTTGTCCACTTTTGTCCCACGCGGACTGTTATCAAACCACTCACATTTAAAAAGTGTCACCACCTTGTCCCACTGGTAACTCAGCTGAATTATGTCGACTAACTTCCCATAGTAGTAACTCTCCACCCCGTCAACTTGGTCACCTTGACAACATACACCATAATTGCAACATTGTGTACCTGCGTTCGCTTCAACAGTTGAAAATCGATACCCGTTGATTATATATTTGTTGCACCGGGTAACACTAATTCCAGCTCCATAAGATAAACTCCATGCCACTTGATTGGGATCTTCTGGGTGTTCCAAGAAGTAGGAGCGAAACCATTTTGGGAACTTAGAGTTCGTGAATTAGTCAACTTGGGATTCCGACATTTCAGGATGTTCCGATCGAACCAAATTAGAAAAATGACTGCAACAAAAAAATGAAGTTAATACTATAATACTTACCGTAACAGTGAAAAGAAAACAAATCTTACTTTAAGTATGGGGCGGCCTCTTCACAGTTGTTTACAATGTACCACTCCGCTACTCGCTTATCTCTTGCTTCAAGAGTTGATCTCCAACGTTTTCCCATGACTCGGCCTAGAAAATCAAATATTGATTTTTGATCGCTCGTATTACCGCCATCATCATTGCGAGGTACCCGTCTCCATCTTGATGTCATTTCAAGGGGATAATAGTATTGCGCAAATTTTGTGGCCTCTTCGGCTAGATACGCTTCAGCGATAGATCCTTCAACGTGGGTTGGATTTTTGATTTTTTGTTTAAGAGTGCATAAAAACCTACAATGGACAATTAGAGGGTATTTATAAACTAAAGTGCGCGAAAGAAATAACTGCACGAAAGAAATATATATATTACCTCTCAAACGGATACATCCACCTATATTGTTGGGGACCTCCTACTCTTGCTTCGTAGGCCAAGTGAACAGGTAAATGTTCCATTGAGTCAAACATGCTAGGAGCAAACACGATCTCTAACTTGCATAGTGATATTGGCATGCTCGCCTCCAGGTGCCGTAAGTTTTCCACATTAAGCTCATAAGCACAAATTTCTCTAAAGAACCTGGAAAATTCTGCTAGAATAGACCATATGTGGTTTGGTAATGCTTTGAAGGCCCACGGCAACAACCTCTGAAAAAAAACATGACAATCATGACTCTTCATCCTGAATAACTTCCCCTCGTGCAAGTTGACACATCTTTTCAAGTTTGACGCATAACCGTCCGGGAGTTTCAGCTCTTCAACCCATTGCAACAATTCCAAATTCTGCTGTTTGTTTAATGTGTACGGTGCTCTAGGTTTGGAAATCCGTCCCCTGCCATCCTGCACCAAATGCAAAGCAGGCCTTCTACAAATCGCTTCTATGTCCCGTCTAGCATTGATTGTGTCCTTCGTCTTGCCTTTCGTGTCCATCACGGTGTACAAAATATTGCAAAACACATTGTTCTCAATGTGCATGACATCCAGGTTGTGTCTTAACAATTGATCTTTCCAATATGGTAGTTCCCAGAAGATACTGCGTTTGTTCCAATGATGATCAACACCATATCCCTCGGGTTCGTTGGAAGCAGCACCCTCTTCGACACTTTGAATATACCTGACCCTGTCCCATATTTCTTGGCCACTTAAACGACAAGGTTGATCTGCTCGTTCAACCACATTTCGCGTGAAGTCTTTTCTATTTGTCCTATACGGATGGTCCGGGGGTAGGAATCGTCGGTACCTGTCAAACCAACAGACTTTGCGACTGTGTGCCAAGCTAAAACCCATGTTCTGCTCAAGACATACCGGGCATGCAAGCTTTCCTGACGTTTGCCAGCCACACAACATCCCATATGCAGGGAAATCATTTATCGTCCACATTAAGGCAGCACGCAATGTGAAATTCTGACTCAATGATATATCATACGTTAGAACCCCTTCACTCCACAACATCTTCAACTCATCTATCAAAGGCCTGAGGTACACATCTATCTTCTTTTTGGGGTTGGATGGCCCAGGGATTAACACGGTGAGGAACAAAAACTCCCTTCTCATGCACATAGAAGGTGGGAGGTTGTACGGTGTCACAATGACAGGCCAACAGGAATAATTTCTGCCCGATTTATCAAAAGGAGCGAACCCATCCGAGCATAAACCAAGACGGACATTACGGGGATCCATAGCAAAGAAAGGGTTCACCTCGTCAAATTTACGCCAAGTTTCGGCATCGGATGGATGCGTCACAAAATTTTCATCCCTGTGATGCTCCCGGTGCCATCTCATGTGAGCAGCTGTTTGTTCTGATGCGTACAATCTCTGAAGTCTGGGCACCAGAGGAAAGTAGTGCATCTTGCTTAACACTTGACGGGTCATTTTCCTTCCTTTTCTCACAACTTTATATCTGTCATGTCCACAGAATTTACAATTGATCAGCTCAACATCATCCTTGTAATACAACATACATCCTCCAAGGCAGCAATGGATTTTTTCACATCCAAGCCCAAGCTCTTTCACCTTTTTCTTTGCTTGGTAAAAATCCTTCGGCAAATTATTGTCTTTGGGAACAACTTTGTTTATGATCTGCATCATTTCATTGTAATTCCTCTCACTCATATGGTGATCAGTCTTCAAGCTTAGTGTTGCTAGGGTAGCCGAAAGCGATGAATATTCACTACTTTCAAAGTGTTCGCATCCTTCCCATAGCGGACGTTGCGCTTCTTGAAGCATTTTATAGAACCTATCGGCGTCCGGATGAGGATCCTCTCCCATGTATGATGGTTGAGTATGTGTACCAATCTCCTCTCCCATGTATGACGATTCGGCATGATTAACGGGATCAAAATATCTTCCGATGGACGGTCCCGCGGCATCCATAACCAACTGCTCATACGCATTAAGGTTTTCTCGATGACTACTGTCCCCGTAATAACCACTCGGTGTCTGTCGGACTTCGCCATGACATTCCCAACACTCATAATCCTTCATGAATCCATTCTGACACAAATGAATTTTGACCCTGCTCGGATTTTTAAACCTTAAACACTTACATTTGGTACATGGACACCTGATCTCCCTACTTGAATTATTTGAATGCACCAAAGCAAATTGGATGAACTCGTTCAAACCCGCCCTGAATGCTGGATTTAGTTCTCTTCTAGTTAGACGATTGTACATCCAACTCCTATCGTGATTGTCTTCCATACTTCCTAGCTACTTCAGTTACTAACCTAATTAATATCTCAATTTGCCACAAATACAATTATAAGTAGCCAATACAACTAGCCACTTATATATGTCAACCAATTGCCACTTAATGAAGAAAGTAAAAAAACAAAACAAAAAAAACAAAAAACAAACACATGCATTGAACAAAGAACATATCCCAGCAAGCAACCAGAGAATGAGGATAGCACACCAGAACATGGGGACATGTTTGTGGAGGGGGCAAACAAAAAATACAATACTATAAGTATTTTGGATTTTCTAACATATAAAGATTATATAAGACTTAATAAAATTTATATAATCTGCAAAATCAACTTTACATGTGAAATTTAAATACCTGTCAGTTAATTTGATATAATTGTCTTATTATCAATGATATCAAATACATCTTTTTTAATATAGGACACTAAAAATTCATTCAATCATTCATCTCTCATCCAATTATGAAGTGTAGTTTTGATATATTAAGGATGAACACTTAATTTAAGGAGGACAATCATTTAAACATGTATTAATTATAAATAAATAAATAAATTTAAAAGAAAAATCAAGGGGGGCACTTACCCCCTATCCAACACTTGGGTCCGGCCATATATATATATATATATATATATATATATATATATATATATATATATATATATATATATATATATATATATATATATATATATATATATATATATATATATATATCTTCCTACATGTTTTTGTTTATTTCATCAGAAAGTTAGCTATTTATAACTAATATTAAATGTATTTTGATTATTAATTTTTGAGCTTTTGTCGTCTAGTTGTTAATCAGATGTAAGGAATCCTCGGATTGTTTCTACTCACAGCTATATGATGACGAGGTCTCGATCGAGTGGTTTATATTTATTTCAACAATACCCTTTTTTTAATTTTTTTAAAACACTAATTATAGTAAATACGAGATGCAGAATTTTCGTAATATAGTAATTAGGAAGAGTATTTTTTTTTTAATAACTTTTAGGAAGGGTGGTATTTCAACTTATCAAGTTTAACAAAACTGACAAATCCTTTTCTTGCAATTAATTTGATTCTCGGATAGTGTCTCAAGAGTCTAGATACATCGAACCGATATAATTATTAATTAATAAGATTAAGATATGTTAGAAAATCAATATTAAGTCTTTTATTAATAATTTAAAATTAATTAGTTAAAAGTATAATTAATTATAGATAATACTTATTATCAATACATAAAAAGTATTTAGTATAAAATTTTACAATTTACAAATTATTTTAATAAATAAACCATTGAATTCAAATTTTAAAATGCAATTGGTATTTATTTTTCATGTATACTTTTTTAGTTATATTTATAAGATAATTATAAATATAAATATACATAATAATTCTACCAATTATTTATTCGGAAGTGTTATTCAAACCAACATTTCAGACCACAATATATATATATATATATATATATATATATATATATATATATATATACATATATTAAAAAATCAATTATCACCCCTATGCGCCTAAGCTATGATTATCAAAAAATTATTGGATAAATTGGAATATAATATTTATTATTTAACGATAACAAGAGACAGATAATTATAATAGTTATTATTTAATTTTTTAAAAAAAGGAAAGGGAGCTTACCGGAGAACATAATAATTAATTTGGTGAAAAAAAAAAAGACCTTTAAAGTGAACATAATAATTAATTTGGTGAAAAAAAATAACAAAATAAAGGAAACTTACCGGATGAAGAGGGTAGCCGGACAGCAGATAAGAGCACTGGTGACTAGAGAACGGCGACTTTGGAGACCTATTTATTCATAAGCAAAAAATATGAGCAATTTTTTTTCAATGTTTATCTAAACTTATTTCTCAAAAAAAAAATTAAAGTGATTTAAAAAAAAAACCAAAGTCTTACCTGTGGGGGAGGGGGAGCGCAGCAGCTGGTGGGGTGGGAGCTGAGGGATTGGGAGCTGAGGGTCAGGGCGTTGGGGTGGGGGCGGTGGAGCTGAGGGGGACCGGTCAGGTGGGGGACGGCGGAGCTGTCGGGTGGAGGCGATCTGGCGTGCGGGCGAGCTGGGGGTCGCGGGGAGCTGGGGGACAGCGAGCTGGGGGCGAGCTGGGGGCCAGTTGCCGGCGGCGGCGAGCTGTGGGGGAGCTGTCGGCGGCGAGCTGTGCGCAGGGGGAGCTGAGAGTTCGAGCTGGGGGAGAGAAGTGCAAATTAATGAGGAAGATGATGTTTCTTTATTAATTTTTAGCGACGGAATTCAAATTCCGTCGCTAAAAGCAAGTTGCTTTTTAGTGACGGAATCTAAATTCCGTCGCTAAAAAGCTGCAGCTGCCAGCTTTTTGCTGCCAGCTAGCGACAGAATAATATTCCGTCGCTAAATGAAAAAAACTGGCGGCCTTTTCCGTCGCTAAATCAAAAAAACTGGCGGTCTTTTTGGCCGCCAGTTAGCGACGGATTTCATATCCGTCGCTAAACGTTGGCACTAGCGGCCCTTTTGGCCGCCAGTTTGCGACGGATTCAATATCCGTCGCTAAGTTTAGCGGCGGATTAAGAATCCGTCGCTAAGTTCCCCGTTTAGCGACGGAATTAATATTCCGTCGCTAAATACCGTGAATTTGCGACGGAAAATATTCCGTCGCAAATTCCGTCGCTAAAACACATTTTTTTAGTAGTGACAATACATGTGAAACAGGTAGAAGGGTACTCGGAGATTTACAAAGAAAGATTAACGTTTGCAACAGTGAGAGGAGCAGGGCATCAAGTGCCAAGCTACCAGCCAGCAAGAGCCCTTACTTTGGTCACTTACTTCTTAAAAGGCATCCCTCTTCCTAATACCACCACCACAGCATTTTGATATATAAGGTTCTTTTTTTTTTTTGGTCGGTTTATGTTATTAATTACTCTCAAGCAATGATGTAATATCATCTATCATTAGAATAAAGTGTTGTGTTCAAATTGGCTGCTTCTGTCAAAACCATGTTTTGAAGAATTGGGAGAAATGTGCTTTTCCAAATTGGCTCTAAAATTGTGTTATCAAACCTCCTCCATTAATTTAACATCAATAAATCAGAGTTTTATCATTTATGGATTCTATATGTTTTTCCCTCTTTCTTTTATTTAACTTTATTTTATAATTAACTTCTTAAAATACATGCCAGTAGAGATTCATACTAAAAAGGAGATACAACAAAAAAGATAAATAAGAAAAAAAATTGCCACGAGATAAACTCTCTATCATATCTTTTTTTTAATCCTTCTTTCTTTTATTTAAATTTAATTTATTTCTACACTTGACTTCTTAAAAGCCAGATAAGAACAGATTTGTACTAAAAATGAGATAATAAACCGGCGAAAAGGAAAGTAAGGAGTAGCAAATCAATAGAACATTTTGGTTTAAGTAGATTAAAGATTATACATATAGATGATTGTAAAAATTAAGCAAAGAAAAAATATAAGAAGGTTTCATAATATTTTTATTCGTTATTTTATGCCAGAAAGCGTGGAAAGGGGTCTCTGTCCTATTCTGGATCATGTAGAAAGAAAAGTGATTGAAGTAGATCTTTAAGACATGTTCATTAACTTCATCCTTTTTTGGCTAAAAAAAAAACTTTCATCCTTTTTTTTTTTTTAAAGTAAAAATGGTATAAAAACTTATGTTTCTACAGTTTTTACATGTTTGAGCGGCGTTTCTATCAATTCCGCTTATAACAATTTTTATTTGCATTTCAGCATGTATGACCCTAATAGAAATGTAAAAATATATGTTTTTACGTTTTTATACTAGTTTTTAACAATAATAAAACGACACTTTTCCAAAATCAAAATTAGCAAAAAAACAAACATTAATTTGAAGAGGGATCCAATTGTAAAAAGTCATTGGTCATTGTAATTCTTGTACTCTCATTATAAATTCAGGCACAGCTAGCTATAGCTAGCTAACCCATCCTCTTTTCCTTCTCTTTTCTTCTCATCACCTTTCTCTTCTTACTAGGTTTTTCGAATACTGATATTTTCCCAATAAACAAACGTGCAACGGCAATGGCCAGAGAAACTTGGTGGGCCCTTTTCCTTTTCTCGTCCCTTCTCTTTATGGATGAAATCCATGGAAGCAGAGGGCAAGAACAAGCCCTGAGGAATCTGAACAAGGCCAAGTTCTGGGGAGTTTCTGTTGACAAAAGCAGTGAAACAATCTCGGAGGTTGATAATAAGGCTATGTTTGGCGACCATGATTATGATAAGTCTCCTTACTATTATGCTCAACAAGGTTTGAAAGAGGAAGATAGGATTGAGAGACTTCCAGGGCAGCCTGAAGGTGTGAGTTTATCTCAGTATGGAGGATATGTCACTGTTGATAAAGTTGCAGGACGAGCTTTCTATTATTACTTTGTTGAAGCTCAACAATCTCATTGTAGCCACAAATTGCCTCTTCTTCTCTGGCTCAATGGAGGTATATATACAATGCATCCATTTCTAAATATAATGCCTAATTGATTTTTTTTCGAAAGGATTAATGAAATAAATTAAATTACTCTAAAATATTTATATTTATCGTTTTTTATCTCAACTAATTTTTTTAGTTTATAAACTAATATATAATTTAATTATACATAGCATGTAATATGATTAAGTAACTTATTTAGTTTCCTTAATCTCTATAAAAAAAATCAACTAGATTTTATATTTAGGATCAGAGGTAGTAAGTTGTTTAATCAAATTATATGTTATATACCATTATATTATATATCAGTTTATATGTCAGATAAATTAGTTTTGGAGAAAAGAATAAATATAAATGTTTTAAAGTAATTTAATTAATTTTGTTAACCTTAGAAAAAAGCCAATTGAGTTTTATATTTAAGATCAGAGATAATAGTTTATTATGACTATTTTATTAATTTGGATGATGAGTAATTTCTTTTTTCTTTTGGGGGGGGGGGGGGGGGGGATATATAGATAGTATATGGTGATAAATTATACTGATGGACCCGTATAACTCAGACTATTTCTCTTCAATTACAGACACCAACATCCAGAAAAATATTAATTATAAAATTCAGTTACTAACGATGGAGACAATAATTATTTAATACTCGTGGAAAAGAGGGACATTTGTTTAATTTTGCTTACAATGACATTTGTGGTCACAGAAGCTCTCATGGAAGAGAAGATAAAATGCATAACTGGGGTGCTTGAGAACTGTTTATTAATTGGCCATATAAATCACACAGCGTAATGGAGACCGCACATACTATAACAATGGTTTTGATTATTCTTGTACTATATGTGGTGTACGCGTGATGGGTTGACTGTTGACGTTGACTGCGTAAATTAAAGTGCAATATCAATCACCAGCATCCTCCAATATAACCCTCAATCACGCAATAGATTGAAAGAAAGTTTTATATCCAAAAAAAAAAAAAAAGATTGAAAGAAAGAACAAATTAAAAAGTTTCACTTTTTTTTTCTTATAAGAAAAAGTTTCACTTACGTACGTGCGTAAGTACACATCATATCTAGCTAATAGGTCTAGTCCACTTGGGTATTATTAATTTACAGGTCCAGGTTGTTCATCTCTAGGATATGGAGCAATGGAAGAAATTGGACCCTTCCGAGTTAACAGTGACGGCAAAACCCTTCACGCTAACAAATACTCCTGGAACTATGGTACCTACAAACAAACAATTGACATTCTCAATATTAATTATATCATCAATCATTACACTTAATCGTAATTTATTCTTATACACTCACGTGCGCGCGGGGTTGTTGTTGCAGCTGCAAATGTATTGTTCTTAGAATCACCAGTTGGAGTGGGATTTTCATACTCAAACAAGACATCAGATTACAATGGTAATGGAGACAGAAAAACTGCTTCAGACAATTATGTGTTTTTGAGGAATTGGTTGGAGAGATTTCCTGAGTACAAGACTTCAGATTTCTACATAGCTGGTGAGAGCTATTCTGGTCACTATGTTCCTCAACTTGCTCACACCATTCTCCACCATAACAACCACCCTAACTCTACCTTCTTCATCAACCTCAAAGGCATCCTGGTAAGTGTATATGTCCCTTCCTCTTATCTAACCTTAAAAAATATCAAGTGATACTGATTTTTGGTCTAAGGAATCTTTTTACCAATTACTTCTTGTTGTTACTTTCATTCATATATAATGGGTTGTGAGTCATGTAACAAGTCACGGAATCATAGTAGGGTTTGGTAAGAGACGTGTCCAATTATTGGTCCCCTGGGGCAGGGCCAAAAAAAAAGAAAAAGAAAACATATACTCCCTCCGGTCCTAATTATAAAATCTAGTTGACTTTTTTGAAGATATTAAGAAAGCTAATTAAATTACTTTAAAGTATTTTTAATTTTAATTTTTTTCTTCAAACTAATTAGTTTGACTAATAAATTAATATATAATATAAAGATATATAACATATGAAATGATTAAGTAACTTATTTAACTTCCTTAATCTCTCTAAAAAAAGTCAACTAGACCTTATAATTAGAGCCGGAGGTAGTATATGTTTTGACCAAAAAGAAATTATTGTAAAATGTGCAGATAGGGAACGCAGTGCTAAATGGTGAGACAGACAACAGAGGAAGTTGGGATTACTTGGCAAGCCATGCCATAATATCAGACAAAGCAGCGCATGATATCAACAATTATTGCAACTTCTCAGATGTTGCCACTCTTGAGAGCAAAGAGTGCCAAGAAGCATTTGAAGAAATAGGCTTCGATACTGACTTCATCAATATATACAACATCTATGCTCCTCTATGCCTTGATTCCAACCTCACTTCCCTCCCTAAACTCTACTCTGTGAGTATTACATTTCTCATTGTATGTATTTTCCTCAAGGCTGATTGTTAATTCTCTATCTCCATATAGAGTATATAAGAGATGGATATTTTTATTAATTGCAAGTAAAAAAAAATAGTAACAGTTGTGGTTTATTGATGAAATGTAGGAAGTGATAGATCCATGCAGTGATTATTATCTGTATGCATACATGAACCGAGCAGAGGTACAAGAGGCATTACATGCCAATGTCACGAAACTCACACATGACTGGCAACTTTGTAGAAGTCTTAGCAACTGGACTGATTCCCCTTCCACCATACTTCCCCTCTTAAAAGAGTTCCTCAATCACGACCTTCGTCTTTGGATTTACAGGTAAGCAATGGGTCGTGAGGTTTGACCAATCGATCCCACTTATAACTTTAGGTTGTCAATGCTTGTTACTTTGATTCAGGAAAATATATATATATATATATAGCATTTAATTTACAGGAAAATACATTGATAATGTGTTATAGTGATGTTGATTTTCGCCCAAGGACCACTCTAATTAATTATGTGTATTTAAAATAATTAATGAGCTAAAAATATGAGAAATATAATGCAGTGGTGACGTTGATGGATTAGTGCCAGTAACAGCAACCAAGTATTCCATTGAGAAGTTGAATCTCACTGTTAAGACTGTTTGGCATCCTTGGTTCGTAAACGGGGAGGTAATTAATTAATTTGTATGCATTCACAATATCACGGAAGTTTTTTGTTTTAAGAAATATTTTACATTAGTTGATATGATATTTAAAATTTGAAATATTTTTAAGATTATAGAAACAGAGAATACATTAACGTTAAAGAGTTATTAATTCAAGCAATTAATTTTAAAATTTACAATTACAATACATGTGAAACAGGTAGGAGGGTACTCGGAGATTTACAAAGAAGGATTAACGTTTGCAACAGTGAGAGGAGCAGGGCATGAAGTGCCAAGCTACCAGCCAGCAAGAGCCCTTACTTTGGTCACTTACTTCTTAAAAGGCGTCCCTCTTCCTAACACCACCACCACAGCATTTTGATATATAAGGTTTTTTTTTTTTGGGGGGTTGGTTTATGTTATGAATTACTCTCAAGCAATGATGTAATATCATCTATATCATTAGAATAAAGTGTTGTGTTCAAATTGGTTGCTTCTGTCAAAACCATGTTTTGAAGAATTGGGAGAAATGTGCTTTTCCAAATTGGCTCTAAAATTGTGTTATCAAACCTCCTCCATTAACTTAACATCAATATATCAGAGTTTTATCATTAGTTTCAATATTATATTTCGTAATGGGTTTATTTGCATATAACTCTACATTTGAGAGAGTAATATGTATGCAAAAATAAGGTCTAGGGAGTATGAATTGATAGTTTGGAGTTATCTCTATGAAGTTAAAAGTTTAATGAGCTGTATTATTAAATTTTAAAAGTTAACAAAGTTATTCATATATGATTCTAAGTTCATGAAAATTCTATGTAATGCAGCAATAAATATATGTAGCTTACAAGAGCTTCTAAAATACATTTGATTTTGTCATTATAATTACATTAGATTGAGAAGAAAAATCAGGATTACTCTTGCTCTATTTTATACATAAAAAGGATTTTTTTTTCCTATTAAAAGAATTATTGGGCCCGACGTCAATGGCATAGTCCAATAAGAGAAGTGTCTTGGTCCAACATTTTGATACATAAGTGGCTATATCCCAAAAAAAAAAAAGTAATATTAATAATTAGCACTTAATCTAGTCATTTACCTTATATAAGCCCAGTAATTAAGAGATGTTAAATTTTTCTACATTCAAATATATTCTTCCTTATAAACCACGAGGACTTAACACAATTAATACTTAGCTAGGCTCTGTAAGTATCTAGTTATGGGTTCAACCCATCTAATGTATATGGAGAGGGTCTTTTGGTCAGTATTAAAGTTATTTTAGAAAGTTTACGGTGTGAGGGAATAGTTATCACTTCCAACAGTGAATACTCGAGTTCGGATCCTCTCATCATCAGCTTTCTGCCCATCCCTCATCAGCAGCAAATCCTAGCCGTTAAAATGTTGATCCAAGGGTTCAGAATGAATTTTAGAAAAACCGCGTGTGGTTTTTTTAAAAATCATTCTGGACCCTTGGATCAAGATTTCAACAGTCAGGATTAGCCTGTGAAAGATAATGAGAGAGTTGATAATGAGGAAATCTTTTTCTGTGAATACTCTGAGCTAGGCGTAAAAAAATATTCTTTATTATCTATTGTCCTACATTTATTTTTTGAAAAATTAATTTTTAGACTTTTGTCTGCTTAACAAGATCACTGGATGGACAATCACTCAATCAGTCAATAACAGAGGCTGCTTTTTTAGTACAGTAATAATTAAGTGATTTCCGTTGACTTACACACACAAAGTAGCCTGTCTTTGAAGGAATATGTTAATAATGTCTCTGATCAACTACAACAGTTTTAAGAAACTGAAATAGTAGAAAGGAAAATTAGTACTAAAATATATTAAACTATGTAAAAAATAAATAAAATTTTAACATTTGAGTCGAGAGTTTTCTTCATATTAATATATTTTAAATTAAATTCTAGAATTTCCAATTTTAATATCTTTAGTCTAAAATTATTAATTATAAGGATAAACAAGTATTTATTTAGTTAAAAAAACAACAACAAAACAAAAGCACGAAAGAAAAACAACAGGCCACACTAGCCATGTCTCTATCTATAATATAACTAAACAAAGATTTATTAGCTACTATACATTTTTTTGTTAGTGCATAAAAAAACAAAAACAAAAAGCTGATGGCACATTTTCTAAGGTGATGATTGAGTTGTGACACAAAATATTCCGTTCTAATGCACGCATGGGATCAAACAAAGCTGTAACAATTGGAATAACCAGAAACGTGCTTTAGACTTTTGGATGGCTCTATTATTGCCCCACTGAGTCTCGAGCTTTAATGAGCAATAGATATACCTCATGAGTGTGGTGTAATGGTTCATACAAAAACTATAATATATATTAATATTATTATCCTACTTTTAAATATTATTATTTGATATGATTTGAAAAATATATTAATTGTTATAAGTATTAAATTATGTGAATGTCCATATAGCCCCTCTCTCTAATTTTGGACCTTATATATGTTCCCATATGCAACATTTTAAAATGCCTCACTAATTACATTATATCGAAAATTTTGATAAGTTTTTATTTAATAGCATATATTGGGCTTTTTTTTTTCATATTTGCCACTTTTTAAATAAATAATTACCATTTTGCCACTCTTTTCAAAATATTTCCCAATGTGCCACATTTAGTCGATTAAACCGTAAACCGTAGTTTAGTCGACTAAAAATCAGGGAACTTTTTTTTTTTAATGTCCCAAACATTTAGTCGACTAACCCAAGTGGGTTAGTCGACTAAATATATATTTAGTCGACTAACCCACTTGAGTTAGTCGACTAAATGTCGGCAGGGGGTTTTTAAAATCTCTAACAGCGGCTTAATAGAACCCTAATCGACTAAATTGTTCCCCAAACCTCTCTCCCTCTGTTTTTCTGACTATATTGCTGCTGAATCCGTTAGTGGGTTGCAGAGGAAACTTCAATCTAGTGACATTTGCGTCGTAATCGGTATGTTTTCATCTCCATTTTGTGATTTCCACCATAGTTTTTGCGTCTCTCTAAATTTCACTCTGGTTTTCTCGCGGCTTTTTCAGAATACACTCGACTAAAAAAAACCCGGTAGGTTTTCTAAACCCGATCGGCGTATTTAATTCAAAATTAATCGTCATTAATTTTTGAAATTCAAATTTTAGATCTGGATTAAAATATATTAATTATATCTATATGATAAATCTAAACTAATAATATTTATTTAATCCATATTAAAAGCCGATCTGAAATTTGAATTTTGAATCTAGATTAAAATATATATTAATTAAATCTATCTGATAGATTTTATCTAATCTATTTATTTAATCCAAATTTAAAAGCCTTCTGATTTAATTTATCTTTATAAATTAAATCCGAGAAACGATATCTATCTATTTAATTAAATCTGATATCTATCTCAGATATCGTTTCTCGGGAAAATATGATATCTATCTCAGATTTAATATTAAATCTGAGATAGATATCAGATTTAATTAAATAGATAGATATCGTTTCTCGGATTTAATTTATAAAGATAAATTAAATTAGAAGGCTTTTAAATTTGGAATAAATAAATAGATTAGATAAAATCTAGAGTAAATACCCTATTTGGTCCCTGAAAAAAACCACGGACCCCTTTTTGGTCCCTCAGTAAAAATAACTCATCTCGTAATCCCTGTAAAATCCAAAAACCGTCCACGTTACTCCTTCCAAGTTGAAGCAGACACATGCAGTGAAGTGTCCCAAATGTGGTCAGTGATTACGGGATGAATTATTTTTACTGAGGGATCAAAAAGGGGTCCGTGATTTTTTTTAGGGACCAAATAAGGTATTTACTCTAAAATCTATCAGATAGATTTAATTAATATAATTTTTAATCTAGATTCAAAATTTGAATTTCAGATCGGCTTTTAATACGGATTAAATAAATATTATTAGTTTAGATCTATCATATAGATATAATTAATATATTTTAATCCAGATCTAAAATTTGAATTTCAAAAATTAATGACGATTAATTTTGCATTAAATACGCCGATCGGGTTTAGAAAACCTATGGCTTTTTTTTAGTCGAGCGTATTCTGAAAAAACCGCGAGAAAACCCTAGAGTGAAATTTAGAGAGATGCAAAAACTATGGTGGAAATCACAAAATGGAGATGAAAACATACCGATTACGACGCAAATGCCACTAGGTTGAAGTTTCCTCCGCAACCCACTAATGGATTCAGCAGTGATTTAGTCAGAAAAACAGAGGGAGAGAGGTTTGGGGAGCAATTTAGTCGATTAGGGTTCCATTAAGCCGCCGTTGGAGGGTTTTTAAAAAACCCCTCTGCCGACATTTAGTCGACTAACCCAAGTGGGTTAGTCGACTAAATAACTGGGATATTCAAAAAAAAAAATCGCGATTTTTAGTCGACTAAACCGTAATGTGTCACATTGGGAAATATTTTGAAAATAGTGGTAAAATGGTAATTATTTATTTAAAAAGTGACAAATAAGGAAAAAAGCCCATATATTGTGCACCCATATAAGTGTTTTTTAATTCTCATACCATACATGTGCCATGATAGATACGATTAACATTGAAAAATCAATTAACATTGGTAAAAAAAAAGTTGAGAAGCTTCCAAAAAAGGAGTCCAAAATGTGTATACACATGCACAGCAGTGTCACACTTTTTTCTGAATATGAAAACCTACGATTAAATTGAAAACTTACCTAATCCTATCAATTTTAAGTTGAAAACTTACCTAATCCTCCATTAAATTTCTTTCCCTTATACATATTCCAGTCAAAAAGCCTCTTTGCTTCCCCTTTTTGAATTTTTGTGCAAAAGTCACTTTAGTATTTTGTCTTTTTTATGGACTCGACTAAAACAGTGAATGCAACTTTTGCAGTCTACACAAATAATTCATAATATTGTTGGTCCAACCGCCAATTGCGGTTGAGTTTGAGCCTATCACACGTCCTTAGTCTCTCATAATGTTTGAATTATTTTGCCTTGCAAAAAAAAAAAATAATAATGTTGGAGATATTAAAATATTGAGTTGTCGGAAATAAATTTCCATCATTCGTTCTCATTTATTTGATCATTATATGTGACGTGTTTACTATTTATTTGTCATACTATTTTCATCCTCAGACGTAGTTTTATTGGACCAAGCCTTCAAGTGGTTTAAAAAGTAGCATTCACATTGCATGGGCACATCCTGATTGATCGCGTAATAGTAGTAATAAAAATATCCACGATATTTTTGAAGTCATTGGATCCAATAATATTAACCTCGTAGTTAGTGTGTTAATTTGATAAAGATTCAATTCGAATTGGTCACTTAATTGGACGGTAAATTGACAAATCAAAATTAGTTTAATGACTCTTTTGGATTAGTAGTTTTAGAAACTGCTTTTTTAATGTAATTTATTATATACGAGGTAAGTTTATAAGATGAGTTGAATGACTATTTGATTTAGTCGTTTAGAACGCTTGAAAAATCGAACTGCATGTAAAGTTTGTAACATCCCAATTTTCTAAAGCGTTTTTAAAATATTTGATCAAAGTCGAGCATTGAAGTAATTTAAAAGAGCGAGTATCTGATAAACATTTACAGCTGGTGTATCCGGTTGCTTTAAATAGCGATACAATTTTTTTTTTTAAATATTTAAAAGTATACTAGTACAAATCCAAAAAGAAATCCTCTGGGCGGGTCCTTACGCATGCTGCTTGCCCTTGTCCTCGATCCTGGTTCCTCCGGACCCTGAAGCTATAGTGAGGGCTGAGATTCCGTGACCATAGAATCTCAGGTACGATTAACCTCATGCTTATGTATGATAGATATTCATTCAGCAACAATCAACAATACATATCACATGTAAAGTCATCTATGTTAACAGTACACATCGCATGTACAATCATCTATGATATCAGTACACATCACATGTACAATCATCCGTGTTATCAGTACACATCACATATACAATCATCTATGTTATCAGCACATATCACATGTACAAACATTTATGTTAACAGTACACATCACATTACAATCATCTATCACATATATGTATACAATAAGCATTACGCGAACGTACATTCGTTGGTGATCGCGGTATGTACGTCGGTCGGTATGATCACGTATATCCTATAATGGTAGTATTGCATCCATTAATTCACAAATAATATCCTAGTAGATATTTTAGTCATTAATGACCATTTTACCCTTAGTGGACCTATTTTTCATCTATTTCCCTTATTTTCTTTTAAAAAAACGCTGGTTGACAATTTTTGGCAGATTTTCGTCTAACTTCAAAAAATCATAACTAATTCTAGAAAACTTGAAACGAGGATCCGTAAAATTCCCCGGACTCCTTAAGATGTCTATTTTTAAGAAAAATATCAGATTTTACCCAGATTTCAAGAATAGTTCCCAGATTTCAAACGTTCATACGCTGCCCAGAATTTCCAGGAATTTCGCAGCATAAACTTTGAGAATTTCTATCTCACTGTACAGAGCTCATTTCAACATGTTCTTTGCATATTTGGAAAGCCCTATATGTCTACTTTGACCATGAATTTTCCCAGAATTTTTCAACTTCATTTTCAACATGAAATATAAGCATTTCTGCCACTGACTCCATAAATCGCCTAACCGACAAATTTTACCAGAACTTCGTTACTTCGGTGTTTTTCTTCCGGAAATTTTGCTAAACCACTTTCTTCATCAATTTTTCAAAATAAATCCAATTTTAAACCCAGAAAAACATAAAAACAACTATATCTAGAAGATTTAAAGATTAAACTACAAAATAACCAAAAACTCAAAAGCTAGAGCTCAAAAACTTACCTAGAACTCTTGCTCCTCCTTTCTCCAAGACTCTCACTCACCCTTTCACTCTTAGAATCAGATGTTGCTTGGGATTTTGGTGTGAGGAATTGTGAATGACTATGGCCCCTATTTATAGTAAAAGAGTTGGGTAATTTTGTAATTAATTTGAACTTCCTCTTGGAAATTTTCAACCATTGGATCAAGGTTAATTTTTCAAACTCTCATCCTCACCAATCATGCTCCCTCATCCGACCTCCCTCTCACTCTCTTCCTTCATCTTTTTTCTTCTCCTTCTCCAAGAAGTTAAGAAGCTTGAGGATCAAGTATTGAATAGTGTTCCTTCATGAACAAGTTGTTGACTATTTTTCCCATGTGTTGGAAACCATTTTCTTGGCCTCCAATCCTCAAAAAACCGTCCCCCCTCCTTCAGTTTTTTTTTTCTTTTTATTTGTTTTGTATTCTACTTAATTGCTTAAATAGCATTTTGGAGCCAAATCATTGGTCCTTTGGTGATTAATTATGGTAAAACACCCTTAATTAAACCCTTTTTATTTGTTATTAGATTTAGCTTAATTAAGTTTAGTTGTAATTGTTTACTTGGTTACCAAATCAATTATGATCTTTAAAAATTCATTTGATACAAATATTGAACCCTTGTTAGGTTTTAATATGTATTTAAACCAAAATATTCCAAATTACTTATTAATATTTACCACTAGGTTAATTATAAATGTTAATTCAATTAAGATTAATTTAGGTGTCCATTAATTATTATTTAGTATCCCCTAATTACTTTAAGCCTATTCATACTCTTTTATGATTTATTTTTGACAATATAAAGACTAAATGTCTTATTTACTATAGACTTAATTGTTCCTTAATTGTTGGAAATTCCCTCTAATTGGTCTCAGAGTTGTGATAGTGCTCTATGGCTTTTTATGAAGTTAATATGATTTTAGGCACTAGTTTGATAATTAAGGACATTTTAGTAAATTTAGCCTCTTAATAAGTTAATTGATGCTTAATTAATTCCTCTTGATCCATAACTCAATATGGTAATTATTTGCATTTTATGGTATTTTATTGATTCCTAAGAAAATTCAATCATTGGTTACCTTAATCCTAAAGGAAGATTTCCTAAAAAATAGAATAAATACATTTCTAATTTTGAGACCACATATTCACCTAGCTTAAATAGGTGTCACTTATCAAAATATTGTATTTATGAGAAATAATATTTTTGGGTATTACAAAGTTTAATCAAAGCTAACAAGATTTGGTCTTTAGCAGATAAAAAATAGTACTACGAAATAATTTGTAGTGTAATTTTTAATTATATTATATTATATTATATGAAATCAATATATGGGACATTATGGGTCTTCTATGATGTCATCTTTATCTGGATGAGTGGTATAAAATTATTGAAGTTAGAATAGACCGCTGGTCTGGTGGTGTTATCTTCTGTAGCCATTGGATGTTGTTCCCTTTTGGTTTCTTTTTTCTCTTATCAAGTTGTTGTGAAACATATTGGGGATTTACCAAAATTAAGTCACTCCACAAGTGGGAGACTGATACTTCGAAATTTATCGAGTGATCATTTGCTTTTATTTATTTTATATAATTTTATGATGTACAAGATAAGTATGAGATGAGTTTTATCTCGTATAACATAAAAGTAATATTTTTAAATTCAGACAAACTGACTTATACTATTCTCTCCGATCCTAACTATAGGAACATTTTTGTAGTGTAATTTACACTATAAAAGTATTCTTATAATTAAGACTGGAGGTAGTATGAATTATTAATATTGTTTGAGACAATCAGATTGTTTAAAACTAAGGTTAATTGTTTCACAACTAATTTATTTGGAATTCATAACAAATTCCATAATTGCAGTTATATAGTTTAGTAGGGAAAAAAAAAGTTGAAATTAATTCCACAAGTTATTATGAGATTGATGAAAATGCATGATGATCATCATTTGTGAATTTCAGACAAAACAAGTGGAAAAAAGCCAGGTAACCTAGTAACTTACTACTGCTTGAGAAAAGAGCTGCCTCCATGTAATTCTTCAATGTGATACTTTAATGGAAAATTGCAAAGCGAGGGAAAATGTGACGAAATGATTCAATGAAATATCAAAATTGATGTAAAGTTGTGTGAAACATTTTTAAAAAGATATAAATACTCCTAAGGTTTATGGATTTATCAAAACATGCTCATTTGGTGACACATACATATAGACTTATCAAAATATGTATATAGACTTGCTAAAATAGGCTCATAGACTTGTCGACACAAGCAGATAAGGCCATTCGTGTCTTTTCAAATATGAAAAACATTTCAAAAAAGTCCTATTAGATTTTATCGCAATTTAGAGATTTTAAGAGATCATTTTATCATAAATTTCCTTACTAGGAACTAGGTACAATTTTCTCATATTTTAATAATTGGAGGTAATTAATTAGAATTAAAACCTTAACAAGTTTGTTAATCGTCATTTTTTTCAAATAAGTCATGGAGACAAGTTGAGAGATATTTCAAGTGAAATGAATAATTTGCTTATTTTGTATCAAAAAAAAAAAAATTTGCTTATAAATATTCACCCCCACCCAGCGAGCAAGGCATCCCATCCCATCCCATCCCATCCCCATCATCTTTCATTCATTTCCTCTCTCTCTTTTCTCTGATAGCTTTTCAGATACCGACATTTTCCCAAGAAGAAGCAAACACTCATATATGGCAATGGGCACACAAACTTGGTGGCTCTTTTTCCTTCTCTTAAACCTTCTCTTTGTGGATAAAATCCATGGAAGCAGAAAGCAAGACCAAGCTGTCAGGAATCTGAACAGAGCCAAGTTCTGGGGAGGCTCCATTGACAGAAGCAGTGAAACAATCTTGGAGGTTGATGATAAGGCTGTGTTTGGCGACCATGATGGTGATAAGTCTCGTTACTATTATGCTCAACAAGGTTTGAAAGAGAAAGATAGGATTGAGAGGCTTCCAGGGCAGCCTGAAGGTGTGAGTTTCTCTCAGTATGGAGGATATGTCACTGTAGATAAAACTGCAGGACGAGCTTTGTATTATTACTTTGTCGAAGCTCAACAATCTCATCATACCCACAAATTGCCTCTTCTTCTCTGGCTCAATGGAGGTATATATATATATAACATAGTTATCCTTTAGTTAATTATATCAGATTTTCTTATTACCATGCTCTGCTCATAATTAAGTGTAGAGAGAGAGAGTTTGACATGTAAAACTCTTCATATTGTGATAGACATTGTGATGGAGTAGTGACATATTTCTCTTTTTAGTTATTGCTTTCCTCAATTATATATATTTTTTGATTTGTTTTGTAGTTATATGAATGGTTTTGATTTGCTTATACCTAATTTTTCGGCTGTTGAAAATGTGATCAGGAATTAATTAGAAGCCACACACGTCTCATCCCTCACTACTGCTTTGTCCATTTGGTCTAGTTAATTATATATTATCTATATATTTATTGTTTGACCTGTTTACAGGTCCAGGATGCTCATCTCTAGGGTATGGAGCAATGCAAGAGCTGGGACCATTCCGAGTAAACAGTGATGGCAAAACACTTCAAACCAACAAATACTCTTGGAATCATGGTACCTACAAACAAACACTTGACGTTCTCATTATTGTTATACTTAATGGTAAATATATAATGATTCTATACATGTGGTTTGTGTTGCAGCTGCCAATGTATTGTTTTTGGAATCACCAGCAGGAGTGGGATTTTCATACTCAAACAAGACATCAGATTATGACAAAAATGGTGACAGAAAGACTGCTACAGACAACTATGTGTTTCTGAGGAACTGGTTGGGGAGATTTGCAGAGTATAAGACTTACGATTTGTACATAGCAGGGGAGAGTTATGCAGGGCATTATGTTCCTCAGCTTGCTCACACCATTCTCCATCATAACAACCATCCCAACTCCACCTTCTTCATCAACCTCAAGGGAATCTTGGTATGAAGTCACTTTAGACAACCTCACTGGGACCTAAAAACATCTGTTAATTCATTAAATCCGTCTTAAAGTGAAAAAAAAATTCAACTTCGCCCTTGTTCAAATATGTTTCGCCCCTCTCATCTTTCTTGATCTCCAATAAGTACCACCAATAAATAGGGTTGAAATTGGAAAACACATGGATTTTGTGGAATGAATTAGGAGCTGGTAATTAGCGTGTGTGTTGTGATGCAGATAGGGAATGCGGTGATAAATGATGACACAGACAACAGAGGAAGATGGGAATTCCTAGCGAGCCATGCCATAATATCAGACAAGGCAGCGCATGCCGTAGCCAAATTGTGTGTTTCTTTCTCATCATCATCAAGAGATGATCAAAACATTGATAATGAGTGTAGAAAAGCAGCAGATGAAATAGAGGCAGACACAGAGTCTATCAATATCTACAACATCTATGCTCCTCAATGCCAGGATTCTAACCTCACTTCCATTCCTAAGCCCCCTTCTGTGAGTTATTACTTCACTTCCTTAAAAAAGGACCCATCTGAAAACGAAGTGAAATTGATAGTCAAGTGTGTTGATGTTTTGTGCAGAAAGTGGCAGACCCGTGTATTGATTATTATGTGGATGCATACATGAACCGGGTTGAGGTGCAAGAGGCACTACATGCCAATGTCACAAAATTGAGTCACGAATGGGGACTTTGCAGCAATGTCATTACCAAGTGGGTTGATAGCTCTTCCACTGTTCTTCCTCTTCTCTCTGAGTTCCTCAACCGCAGCCTCCGCGTTTGGATTTTCAGGTATGCAAATGTATTATTGTCTTAAGAAATGAACAATGTGGAATATAATGTTAGATGATAACAAAATGAAAGAATGAATATGCAGTGGTGACATTGATGGAATGGTGCCGGTTACTTCAACAAAGTATTCCATTGACAAGTTAAATCTCACTCATGAGGCTACGTGGAGCCCTTGGTTCGTCAATGGAGAGGTACGTAATATAATGTAATGCATTTAAAATATTACCCGATTTTATATAAAAATTTGCTTAGAACTTGCTGTGGTTTGTAGGTAGGAGGGTACTCAGAGATTTACAAAGAAGGATTAACGTTTGCAACAGTGAGAGGAGCAGGGCATGAAGTGCCAAGCTACCAGCCAGCAAGAGCTCTTGCTTTGGTCACTCACTTCTTAAAAGGCGTCCCTCTTCCTAATACCACAACATCCGCACACACCTGATATCTACTTCCTCAATGTTCAAAGAATGTGGTGATTCCAATTATCATAAGTCATTGGGTGTATTGTGTTGTTAAACCTTCTTCATGAATGACAATTCACCGTGTTGAAACTTGAAACTTGAAACAGTCTCATCAGAGCATACCTTCTCTTTGCTTCTCTACTTTTTTTTGATATAATCTTTGCTTCTCTACTCCTCATACAGCTTAAAACTACTTGACTCGGGCTTATTTAGCCCATATACGATGGAATTTACTCGGGGATGGAGTTCAATAACAATGAAGCCCAAGAATTTATTGGGGCCAAAAGCCCATGTTAATACATGGAATTTCACAGGTCCACAATAAGATGAATACTAAGTTAAATAAATTTAATATAATTATACCAATAAAAAGGAAAATTACAAACAGGTCCCATGGAACAGAAATAATTACCAAAAAGTCCCTTGAAATCACCAAATTATATAGAAGTCCCAAGGGACTTTTTTTATATTATTTGTATGGGAAAAAATCCAGATTTTTAAATGTTGTTGTAAATATAGTTTTTTCTATTGTAAATATAGCTTTTTATGTTATTAATGGCCAGATTTTAAATTTTGTTGTAAATATAGTACTTCTTGTTGTAAATCTTGTTTTCTTCTATTGTAAATGAACTCTCTACGTTCAAATTCAGGTATTTAAATGTTGTTGTAAATATTATTTTTTTTGTGTAAATATTTCTTTTTCTGTTGTAAATGGCCAGACTTTAAATTTTGTTGTAAATATAGCATTTTCTATTGTAAATATAGCCCTTTTTTATTATAAATGACTTCTCTATGTTTAAAATCCAGGTATTTAAATGTTGTTGTAAATATGGTTTTTCCTGTTGTAAATGGCCAGATTTTAAATTTTGTTGTAAATATAGCATTTCCTGTTGTAAATCTAGAATTTTTATGTTGTTAATACAAATAATATAAAAAAAGTCCCTTGGGACTTCTGTAATTTTGTGATTTCAAGAGATTTTTTTGTAATTATTTTTTGTCCTAGGGACCTGTACGTAATTTTCCAAAAAAAAATTATCTTAATATAACCCCTCGTCTTTAGGCTCAACTAGTAAAGAGGCCGGATACTCTCACCAAAGGGATGGGGTTCAATCCTGGAGTTGGCGCTGGGGGATGCATCCTAGCTCCTAGGTGCTTAGATTAATGCTTGAGGGTAATAGACGGCTGCTCTACCCAACATCGGTATCACTTAAGAGAAAGGGAGATTTCGCCCTACCCTTGGATCATGGGTAAGTTCAACCCCTTTCCTAAAATTTATGTATTAAAAAAAATTATCTTAATATAGTTGGTCTTACAATGTAACGCCCTGTTAGATCCTTTAGAGTCTCAAATTTAAATCCTAGATGAGACACTTATGTTAGAAAAGACAATTACGAAATATTGAAATGATAATATAGGGGGAAAAAATCACTTAATATATTGTCATTTAACGGTCCTTTCAGTAAAGATATTTTTTTAAAAAAAACGTTTTTTGTTTGAAAGATTTTTCGGTGAAAAAAGGAAATAAATAAATAACACATAAAAGTATCATTTTCTTAATATGCTGTTTTTTATTCAAAATCATTACTTACATGATTTTGTAAAAAATAATATTGAATAAGTTAATTATGTGAGATATAAATTTTCCAAAGAAAGTATTTTTATTTTTAAGCCAATTTTAGAATATTCCAATTGACAAGCCTCCAAAAATATATATATATAAAGATAAAGAAAAAGGGTCCAAATTAAAGAATGAGCGTATCCATCACTCTATTTTCTGAAAATGAAAGTTATCGGCTAATGAGTCCATTCCTCGTATAAAACCATGTCCTTTCATAACTTACTTTACCATATCCTTTCAAATCATGAACCTTCTCGTCGTCTCTTTTCTTTTGAAAACCAGTTCTTTCATTTCTCTGCATTTTAAGATGCTGTTTTGGCTTTTATATCATATTAGGGTCAAAACGCCTCTTGTGACACCTTTTTTATTTTTTGTGCAAGAGGCACATTGGTACTTTTGTTCTTATATGGAAAATCAATCATTTAATTCCCATACATTTTGTGTAAGTGGTACTCGTGGTTCCACGTTGATAAAAATGTTACTGATGTGGTAGATAAGTGTATCTTTGGCTTTCTAAATAGTTACAGACTCGCCAACAAAAGTTTGTTTTCTGATGTGCCTTGTCAAATTTAATATTAAAGTATAAATATAATTTGAATTCCATTGCTAAGAACTTCAAATTTTAAGTCAAAAATAATTCTCCTTGAGAAAGTTGTTAGAATTTGATGTTTTCAATGTTTGAAAATTCAAAATGATAAAAATTAAACCCACTGCCCTTTTCAATAGTTACATAATTTCCCCTTAAATTCTATTGAAAATAGGATTTGTGAGTTTTCTTTTTTGTTTCACCAAAAAATTATTCATCTGACACATAGAAAAAAGTGAACAAAGAGAGAGAAATAGGATTTGTACATAATGTAAAACAATGGAATTAAAAAGTGATTATTTAGTCATAAAATATTTTTATATCACGAATTTAAAAAGGATTAAAGAGTAGATTGGCCAACCAAGTATTAGCTAAAAGAACCCAAAACAAAAACGTTTTGAAAGTATCAAAAATACCAATAAATAATTGAAAGGGAGCAAAAATACCAATAAAGAATTTAAAATTCCAGCGAATAGACTAAAACAAAGATTGTGTTATTTTCATCAGAATTTATTTCTTCATTAGTATTTTTGTCCCTTTCTAATTGTTCATTGATATTTTTGATATCTTCAAAACATTTTTGTGCCCGGTGCTCCTAACGTAGTACTTGATTAGCCAATCTTCTCTTTAACCCATTTAAAATTAAAAAAGTAAACCAAGGTGATGAGTAATAGAATACACACACATGCTCTTTCTCAAAAAAAGAAAAAAAAAAACTTTTTCCACTAAATGAAGTTGATTTGTGGTGGGATTAAGGAGTCTCCAATAAGAATAACTTCATGTGCCTCCATAATGATTTTCCCATGGATAAACCCTCCTCCTTTTTCCCCACCTGTAATCATTGTTTTTTTTAAAAAAAAAAAAATTCTCTCTCTTTTTTATTTTACAAATAATCACATATTCACACCAATAGTGTAACATCTTGAATTTTTAAATCTGATATCTTGAACATAAACCTATTTTGGAAAGACTAGTAGGCTCTATTTTCAGAAAGTGATAAATTTGAAATCAGTATTATGCGGGACCCACGGCCAAAAATAATTCTCTGCAAACTTTCTCGTGAAGTTTGAAAAAAATGGCCGCGGGACCCACTCAATAATAATTTATTATTTAAATAATATTATATTATAATAATAAAATAATATATATTAAAATATTATTAAAATTTTTAAAAAAGAAGTTCACGGGGCGGCTGAAGAAGTCACGGGAAAGTTTCATTTTATAATTTTGGGAAAATTACGTAAAACGACCCAGAGACGAAAATTACACTTAAAGACCCATTTTCCAACTATAAATAGACCTTCCATTTCATTTCATTCTTCACAACTTCTAAGAGCCATAGAGAGAGGTAGAGAGAGAGAGAGAGAGTAGAGAGATATTTGCTTGAGAGTTATAATAGCTGGTTGGTGATTCGGGTATTAGCAAGTAACAGGTAACTCTGAATATTCTTCCTTATACTTGTGAATTATGTATGATTATAAATTTGTTTGTTTACTATTTTGGCAAGAATATTTAGAAAATATTTATGGTTTTAAGATCTGGTGTGGGAACTTTGACTTGCAAATCTGTAGAGGTACTATTTATACGTACGTTACTATTCACATATACCGTATTTACTATTCATTTTACTATTCACATATACCGTATTTACTATTCATTTTTACTATTCACTTATACCGTATTTACTATTCATTTTTACTATTCACGTATACCGTATTTACTATTCATTTTTACTATTCACGTATACCGTATTTACTATTCATTTTTACTATTCACGTATACTGTATTTACTATTCATGTTACTATTCACGTATACCGTATTTACTATTCATGTTACTATTCACGTATACCGTATTTACTATTCATGTTACTATTCATGTATATACCGTATTTTACTATTCACAGATACGCATAGTATTTTACTATTCACAGATACGCATAGTATTTTACTAATCATAAATACGCATATCAATGTATATAATGGTATAATAATGCATTATTTTTGAGTAAATACATTCATCATGGCGGTTGTATTGTGATGGGTGGAGTAAGGAGGGAATTGAATGATAAGAATTGTTTATGCCACCACTCGGTGCACAGTGGATGGTACTTTTCAGGGCCCCATCTTCCATGTTTTCCTCTGGCCGGGATTTCATTGGAGATGTGGGACATGTGACACCTCCTTAGTTGTTATTTTAAAGGAGGGGAGCCATAGTCCAGATTTAAGCTCTATACCTTTGGCCGGGTGTATCTTAAGTTTTGGTGAGCTTGAAACCATCCAGTCAAATGAATGAGTTTCTATTGGACTATATGTTAGCCTATGGTTCCAGTCAGCGGTATACGGTTGGAAGGGGATATAAGGGAGGCTGCATACTGCATAGTGCATTTCTGAATTATTCAATAAAGAATGATGAGTATTTTGTAAAGGCATTTGATGTGAACAACGGTATATCTAAAAATATCTGAGTATATTAAATTCACATTATATTACCTTTTATTTTTGTCATATGTAATTTGCTCGTGTAAGGTAGAAATATTCAGTAGTTACTGAGACGTGGAATCTCATCCCATATTAACATTTTTCAGGTGATTATTCTAGTAGAGAGCAAGGGAAGGCACCTATGGAGTGAGCTCTGGAAGCTCTTTTGATCTCCAATAGATTATGTTATGTTATTATATTTGCCATGAACCTAAGACTTCCGTTTTGTATTAAACTCTGAAATATTTTCTGGAATTTATTTTGATTATGTATTACGGGTTTTATTCGAAATGGTAACATTGTAAAAGGATTTGGATATTGTTGAACTCTTTTGAAGGTATTTTCAATATTTTAACCGAGTTTTTGGGTATTAAAATTGTGGTGTTACATTTTTGGTATCAGAGCTAAAGGTTCCATGGCAATTTTGTTTATTTTCTAAAGTGATTTCTTAAAAAAAAAAATTTTTTTAAAAGTTCGTGGCAAATTAAATATCATAGCATGAGCACTTCCCTTTGTTAGATTTAGAATTTATTTAGCTATTTTTATTTGTTTAGTGTCCTTATAGTATTAATCATAGGAGGAGATAATGGCAAGAACTCGAAGAACTAATTCAACCCCTGCTCCATCCCAAAGAGGTCTCCCTCCGCATCAAGATGGTCCCTATCCTCAGGATAACAATGCCCTTTTGGCAGAGTTACGAGACGTCATCTTGGAGATGAGAGAGAAAGTGAATAGACACGAGGATGAACTAGCAAAAGGAAGAGGCCAAGGTGGCAAGGAGGGAAAGGAGAAGGCTCTGGAAGTCACACCTTCTGACCATCAATCTAGGGGAGGAAGTCATTCTCGCACTGAAGATGGAGGTAGTAGCGGTTCTCATTCTCAGTATCATCCCTTACCTATTACTGAGGTTTGGGAAAAATTTCGGAAGTTTACTCCACCGATGTTCGAGGGGAAGCTAGATCCGATTGCAGCACTGGAGTGGCTGAAGCGTGTAGAAAAGATTTTCAGAGTTATCGAGATTAGCTCACAACAAAAGGTGATGGTTGCTGAACAATTGTTGCAGAAAGCAGCTGAAGAATGGTGGGAAAGCACCAAAACAAAAAGAAATGCTGAGATGACGTGGGAAGAGTTTAAGGAAAAGTTCGAAAATTATTACTTTTCCCCTTCAATCAGAATAGAGAAAGAAACTGAATTCCTCACATTCAGGCAAGGGGAATTACATGAAGACGAATTTATTACTCGCTTTTTAGAGTTGTCTAAATTCTGCGGATATTCACAGAACAACTCTAAATGGTTGAGTGCTCGATTGGTTGAAAAAGCTAGACCAGACCTAAAAACAGCTCTATCACCGTTCCTTGATGAAACAAGGGATTTTGAAGAAATATGTGACAAACTGCGCACGATAGCAAGGAACAAACGAGAAGAGGAAGCTGAGAAGATGAAGGGTTTTCAGGCCAGATCTACACACCTCATGAGACCAACGGGAGGAGTTACTAAGAAGCAGAGTCACAACTTCAGTAATGTGAATACGCGGTTTAGCCAACCATCCAGAAATCACTTTGGTGGACCATCGAGGAGTTATTTTACTGGACCCCAAAGAAGTCATTTCAGCAGACCACTGAGGAGTCAATTCAAAGGACCTCAAAGGAGTCACTTCAGTGGAGGTCAGAGTTCATATAGGGGATCCACAGCTCCTGCTGCAAGCACCGCCAACAATCAGATGTGTGCCAAGTGTGGAAGAATACACCAAGGACCATGTGTGACGTGTTTCAACTGTGGAAAGCCAGGACACATTTCCAGATTTTGTGAGGAGGAGCCTCGAGGAGCCAAGGATGCTAGAACTGCAGTGCCAGGGAAAGTGTTTGCACTATCACATCAGGAGGCAAGTGCTTCACCAAATCTGATTAAAGGTATCCTCAAACTCCAAGGTCTTGAAGTAGAAGCCTTATTTGATTCTGGTGCCACACACTCTTTTATATCATACGACTGTGTGCCTCGATTGAATTTAAGAGTGAGTGAATTGCCTTATTATATGATTATTTCTACACCGGCGGGAGCTTCAGTAAAAACTTCTAGGGCTTGCTTAAATTGTACGATTGAGATTGATAATAGGATCTCAAATATAGACCTTGTTTGTTTACCCACGAAGGGTATCGATGTAATAATAGGAATGGATTGGTTGTCAGCTAATGACATCATCCTTGACTGCAAGAGGAAGACTATCTCTCTTGCGGATGACTCTATGAGTCATAGTAGACCACAATTGTTGTCTATAGTACAAGATGAAAAGCCTGTTCATCATGGTTGTCTTGCGTACATGGTGTTTTTTCTCCATTCAAGCAGAAGTAGAGGAAGGGATAGAAGATATCGAAGTGGTAAACGAGTTTCCGGAGGTATTCCCGAAAGAAATGACAGGTTTACCCCCAGAGAGAGAAGTAGAATTTTCTATTGATCTCGTACCTGGAACGGAACCTATATCTAAAGCTCCTTACCGAATGTCTCCATCGGAACTAGCAGAATTGAAGAGGCAGATCGAGGAATTGTTAGAAAAGGGTTTTATCAGACCCAGTGTATCTCCTTGGGGATCGCCCGTACTCTTTGTGAAGAAGAAAGATGGGAGCCTGAGACTATGCATTGACTATCGCCAGTTGAATAAAGTGACTATAAAGAATAAATATCCTTTACCCAGGATCGACGATCTACTTGATCAGTTGAAGGGAGCATCCATATTCTCCAAGATCGACCTCAGATCAGGTTATCACCAACTGAGAGTCAAAGCTGAAGATGTCTCAAAAACTGCATTCAGAACTAGATATGGCCATTATGAATTTCTTGTTATGCCATTTGGGCTAACAAATGCTCCAGCAGTATTCATGGATTACATGAATAGGATTTTCCGACCATATCTAGATAAATTTGTAGTGGTTTTCATTGACGACATCCTTATCTACTCTAAGGATGAAGAAGAGCATAAAGAGCACCTTAGAATCGTGCTACAAGTGTTGAAGGAGCACAAGCTCTATGCGAAACTGTCTAAGTGCGAATTTTGGTTGAAGGAAGTAAAATTCCTAGGCCATGTCGTATCGGCTGAAGGTGTTGCAGTGGACCATACTAAAGTTGAAGCAGTTCTCCAATGGGAACGACCAAAGTCCGTGACTGAGATCAGGAGTTTTCTAGGTCTAGCTGGCTATTATAGGAGATTTATCAAGGGCTTTTCGCAAATAGCTATGCCTTTGACTAAGTTAACAAGGAAGGGTCAACCATTTGTATGGGACGAAAAGTGTGAAGCAGCTTTCCAAAATTTGAAGACTAAGTTGACTACGGCACCAGTACTTATAATTCCAGATCCTGCTCAGACCTTTACTTTGTACACAGATGCTTCCAAGAAAGGTCTTGGGTGTGTATTAATGCAAAATGGTAGGGTAGTAGCTTATGCTTCTCGACAGTTAAGGCCACATGAAGGGAATTATCCTACTCACGACTTAGAACTGGCAGCAGTAGTGTTCGCTCTGAAGATTTGGAGGCATCACCTCTACGGTTCAAAGTTCGAAGTTTATAGTGACCACAAAAGTCTGAAGTACCTGTTCGACCAAAAGGAGCTCAACATGCGACAGAGGAGATGGATGGAGTTTATCAAGGACTACGACTTCGAATTGAAGTATCATCCAGGAAAGGCGAACGTTATAGCAGATGCCTTAAGTAGAAAGACAATCCATGTAGCCCAGATGATGATCAGAGAACATAAATTGCTCGAGGAGATACCAAGTACATCTATTGATGTAATGTCAGGTTTGGTCGCTACCATGGAAGCATTAACTATTGAAAGCACAATTTGGAAAGAGATTAAATTCGCTCAGCTCGAAGATGAGTATCTATTAAACGTGAGGGAAGATATTGAAGAAGGAAAAGAATCGAAATTTGGGATCGATAGAGATGGGATATTAAGGTATAAAGGAAAAGTGTGCATACCTAATGATGGAGAAATAAAAAAGCTCATACTAGAGGAGGCACATCGGAGTAAATACACTATCCATCCTGGAGCAACCAAGATGTATCATGATCTTAAGCAGAATTGGTGGTGGCGAGGCATGAAGAAAGATGTGACTGACTTTGTCACTTGTTGTTTGACTTGTCAGAAAGTCAAGATCGAACATCGGAAACCTCCTGGATTATTAAAGAATTTGGATATCCCAGAGTGGAAATGGGACAGCATCTCTATGGATTTCATCATGGGGCTTCCTCTAACGACATCCGGACATAATGCCATTTGGGTAATTGTCGATAGGTTAACTAAGTCAGCTCATTTTCTAGCAATTGCAGCAGAATACTCATTGGAGAGACTAGCAAAGATCTACATGAAGGAGATTGTCAGATTGCATGGGATACCGAATAGCATCGTATCTGATCGTGATCCACGATTCACTTCACGATTTTGGAAAGCATTGCAGAATGCTATGGGAACTCGGATGAGTTATAGTACCGCTTATCATCCTCAAACTGACGGGCAGACTGAGAGGACTATTCAAACTCTGGAAGACATGTTGCGGGCTTGTGCAATCGAACTAAAAGGAAGTTGGGATGATCATCTTCATCTTGCGGAGTTTGCATATAACAATAGTTATCACTCCAGCATTGAGATGGCACCTTATGAGGCTTTGTATGGAAGAAAATGTAGATCTCCTATTTGTTGGACGGAATTGAATGAGCGAATTTTAATAGGTCCAGAACTTGTGGACGAGACGACTCAAAAGATTAAGGTGATTCAACAGAAACTTCTCACTGCTCAGAGTCGACAGAAGAGTTATGCTGACAAGAGAAGACGACCGTTGGAGTTCATGGTGGGCGAACATGTATTCTTAAGAGTCACACCAATGACTGGCATTGGTAGAGCAATACGAGCAAAGAAGCTTTCACCTCGTTTTATGGGTCCTTATGAGATTTTGGAGAAAGTTGGACCGGTAGCTTACAGAATTGCATTACCTCCACAGCTTGCGAACCTTCATGATGTCTTTCATGTATCGCAACTGAAGAAATACCAACCGGATCCTTCCCACATTATAGAAGTAGAAGAGGTAGAACTCAAGGATAACATGACGTATAAAGCCGAGCCGGAGCGGATTGTTGATGCAAGAGACAAGAGATTACGAAACAAGACCATTAGACTTGTAAAGGTCGAGTGGAAAGGAATGGTTCCCGGAGATGCTACTTGGGAAACGGAGGAGAGCATGCGACAAACCTATCCTCATTTATTTAAATAGGTTAGAATTCTTATTATAGCAAAATTTTGAGGACAAAATTTTCTTTTAGGAGGGGAGAAATGTAACATCTTGAATTTTTAAATCTGATATCTTGAACATAAACCTATTTTGGAAAGACTAGTAGGCTCTATTTTCAGAAAGTGATAAATTTGAAATCAGTATTATGCGGGACCCACGGCCAAAAATAATTCTCTGCAAACTTTCTCGTGAAGTTTGAAAAAAATGGCCGCGGGACCCACTCAATAATAATTTATTATTTAAATAATATTATATTATAATAATAAAATAATATATATTAAAATATTATTAAAATTTTTAAAAAAGAAGTTCACGGGGCGGCTGAAGAAGTCACGGGAAAGTTTCATTTTATAATTTTGGGAAAATTACGTAAAACGACCCAGAGACGAAAATTACACTTAAAGACCCATTTTCCAACTATAAATAGACCTTCCATTTCATTTCATTCTTCACAACTTCTAAGAGCCATAGAGAGAGGTAGAGAGAGAGAGAGAGAGTAGAGAGATATTTGCTTGAGAGTTATAATAGCTGGTTGGTGATTCGGGTATTAGCAAGTAACAGGTAACTCTGAATATTCTTCCTTATACTTGTGAATTATGTATGATTATAAATTTGTTTGTTTACTATTTTGGCAAGAATATTTAGAAAATATTTATGGTTTTAAGATCTGGTGTGGGAACTTTGACTTGCAAATCTGTAGAGGTACTATTTATACGTACGTTACTATTCACATATACCGTATTTACTATTCATTTTACTATTCACATATACCGTATTTACTATTCATTTTTACTATTCACTTATACCATATTTACTATTCATTTTTACTATTCACGTATACCGTATTTACTATTCATTTTTACTATTCACGTATACCGTATTTACTATTCATTTTTACTATTCACGTATACTGTATTTACTATTCATGTTACTATTCACGTATACCGTATTTACTATTCATGTTACTATTCACGTATACCGTATTTACTATTCATGTTACTATTCATGTATATACCGTATTTTACTATTCACAGATACGCATAGTATTTTACTATTCACAGATACGCATAGTATTTTACTAATCATAAATACGCATATCAATGTATATAATGGTATAATAATGCATTATTTTTGAGTAAATACATTCATCATGGCGGTTGTATTGTGATGGGTGGAGTAAGGAGGGAATTGAATGATAAGAATTGTTTATGCCACCACTCGGTGCACAGTGGATGGTACTTTTCAGGGCCCCATCTTCCATGTTTTCCTCTGGCCGGGATTTCATTGGAGATGTGGGACATGTGACACCTCCTTAGTTGTTATTTTAAAGGAGGGGAGCCATAGTCCAGATTTAAGCTCTATACCTTTGGCCGGGTGTATCTTAAGTTTTGGTGAGCTTGAAACCATCCAGTCAAATGAATGAGTTTCTATTGGACTATATGTTAGCCTATGGTTCCAGTCAGCGGTATACGGTTGGAAGGGGATATAAGGGAGGCTGCATACTGCATAGTGCATTTCTGAATTATTCAATAAAGAATGATGAGTATTTTGTAAAGGCATTTGATGTGAACAACGGTATATCTAAAAATATCTGAGTATATTAAATTCACATTATATTACCTTTTATTTTTGTCATATGTAATTTGCTCGTGTAAGGTAGAAATATTCAGTAGTTACTGAGACGTGGAATCTCATCCCATATTAACATTTTTCAGGTGATTATTCTAGTAGAGAGCAAGGGAAGGCACCTATGGAGTGAGCTCTGGAAGCTCTTTTGATCTCCAATAGATTATGTTATGTTATTATATTTGCCATGAACCTAAGACTTCCGTTTTGTATTAAACTCTGAAATATTTTCTGGAATTTATTTTGATTATGTATTACGGGTTTTATTCGAAATGGTAACATTGTAAAAGGATTTGGATATTGTTGAACTCTTTTGAAGGTATTTTCAATATTTTAACCGAGTTTTTGGGTATTAAAATTGTGGTGTTACAAATAGTCCTTTAAGGCATTAATAATTGCTAGTCACGTTAATGGGGTATATAGTAATTAATTAAAGGTTAACAAATGAAAATCATCATCATAATTGACAGAATATGAAAATAGAGACAATGGATAGGGATTGATTCTAATTGATTAAGTCAATTAGTTTTTATTAATTGTATTACTATTTCGGTTGTAATTGACATATCAATCCCTATTTACGTGTGGGGATCACACTCAATCAATTAGAATCAATTACAACCGAAATAGTAATACAATTAATAAAAGCTAATTGACTCAATCAATTACAACCAAAATAGTGATACAATTAATAAAAACTAATTGACTCAGTCAATTAGAATCAATCCCTATTCATTATCTTTATTTTCATATTCTATCAATAATCATTTGAGTTTGGTACGAGCCAGAGATAACTCTAGCTATGATTAAAATGTCTCTTCCCTTTTAACTTTTGATCATTTGCTTATTTTTCAGTACCTTTTTGCTTCCCTGAAATTTAGATGATTAAATTACTATATGTGGAATTGTGGATATATACCCACGCATACACACATTCTTGAATGATGCCATGTCACTTTGCATAGTTTTATGGAGTAAAATTTATTGATATCTTTTCAATTTTATGAAAATTATACAGCTCATGGAACCACTAATGCTCATTGTTGTGGTGAGATTTTATTTATAGGTTTAATATTTCTGTTTTTACTGTAGAAATTTTTTTTCTGCCACACTTACATAAAAGTAAGTGGGTCCACTAATATTTTCTCTCTCTTCTATTTACAATTGGACCCACTCACTTTTATATGTGAGGATGACAAAAAAAATTCTACAACAAAAGCATAAACATTAAACTCTTTATTTATACCATTCAAATAAAGCTTCAGCAATTAAGATTTAAAATTTCCACCTAATACTTTTTAGAGAATTTTCTTAAGAAGAATTGACAATGTAGATATTATCTTTATTTTAAATTATATACAATTTAAAATAATTAATCTAAATTATTCAAATTAGATTTGAAGTTCTTGACTCCAAGCCCTTTAACTAGTTAGACTTATTCCTAACATCTGTTCAATTTTGTAAAAGTGGATACTTTAAATGCCATTAAAATAGCGTATTCCCTTGTCTCCGATTTAAACAATTTTAATCATTAAATATAGTAATATAGTATTATTTTTTTAAAAAAAAAAAATTGGCCAAAAAAAGTATTAATCTTTTAAACAAAAATATAGTATTGTTGCCAGCGTCTTAGTAACGCAGTGGCATGGGAGTTTGGCTTCCCTCCACATATCCAGGGTTCGAATCTTACTCCCTCTCCCCTACTATGTGTATAAAAAAAAAATATAATTATTGTTTGAATACTCATTAACAAGATTGTCAAACCACGAGTTTAAGTAAACTCGTGACAATAAGATAAAATCATATTATAGATATGAATCATAAACTCATAGGAGTTTAATTTTATCATTAAATAGATGTTAGTACTCTATAATTGAATTATTAAAATATAATAATGACAATAATTTAATTTAAATATATTTTAAATTCAAATAATTGAAATTAAATGCGTCAACATTCATAATTATTTATCATACTAAACATAGAAATTTCTATAAAATTCATATATAAAATCATTAAGCATAATCAGATCGGAAAAGTCATTACAAATTTAAGAGTGAGTTAACATAATTTTATAAGAAAAAAACGTAAAAATGATAAAATTGATATATGAACTTGCGATTTAACTGAGTTCACAATTAACATGGATTTAAAATTGATCAAACTGATTTTATAATTTAGAAATGAAAAAACGATAAACCCATAAAGCCAATATGACAACAATGCTTATTAAGCTTCCATTTAAAGGATACCTACCCACTAATCGTTCAACTTGCGATATAAAGTATTCATGGATAAGGATGCAAACCCATTTCATCGTCTCATCATTTTCGTGGCCCCATGCAAACAGACAAATCACATAATCGAAATAAATAAAAATCTCTTGGTAAGCTTTTGGATCATGAACTCTAAGACTTCATAATATTTGAAGTATTAAAATTTGGATTATTACTCTAATATTAAGAATTCATAATTATAGCACCTCGTGTAAATTTTATAGCTGTCAAATAAATTAAAAATCAATATAAAGTACTAATTCATATCATTTATTATTTAATAAATTATCTATTGATATCAAATCGAAACGCTCTCTCACATTACCCACTGATGCCTATCACAGAGGGAGAGGGAGAGAGAGAGAGAGCTAGAGGTCCCCATCCACTCTCTTATTATTCCAACTTGTAATGAAATGATAGTCTAAAATCTAAATTTATAATTCAGGTGATTCTGCTCATCAATAAACAATTTTAAAAGGAATTTTTTAGATTCTCTTTATATATTATATACTTTCTTCGGTCCTAATTATAAGAATACTTTTGTAATATAATTTACATTACAAAAGTATTCCTATAATTAGAATCGGAAGTAGTATTAATTATTGATCAATGGAAAGATAGAGCTGATTAATATAGGATCTAGAACTTAGATATCATGTCATACAGGGAATTGAAAAGTATGACTGAAAATATCACCAATCTGAAGCATCGTTGAAAGTTTTTAATTATACCAAAACACATATCTATATATTCCTTAATGTTGCTACTATAAAAAGTTTAATTAGCTAATATGCAAGCAAAATAACTGTGTAAGAGTATTTATTTAACTAAGGTCAAAATGCACTTTCGTTTATATATTTAACTTCACATAAGATTTTAATTTAGTCCCTTAATGTTATAAAATATTTTTTCAATCACATAATCCTAACATGGTTAGTCTCAAATGATAATTTTTTATGCTAATATTTAAAGTAAAATACTTTAACCATCCCTCTATTTTGCTTTAATTATACAAACCTCTCTTTTATTTTGAAAATACATATAGACCTCCCTTAAAATTAAAATGTATGTTATACAAACCTCCCTAATATTTTAATATTCTATTTTCATCCACCCAAATAGTTAGTTGACCGTTTTGAGTTTTAATTTTGAACTTTTGTTTTACCAAAATGCCCTTTTTTAACATTTGAATTCTTTAAACAAATATATATATGGATGTGGGCAAAAAAAAAAAATTATACCACCAAATATTTCCCTGCTAGAATTTTTTTTCCCACTTTCTAATATATTAAAAAATTATGAATTTTAAGAGTATAAAATTTATAATTTAATTTTTTTACCATGTTGATTGAAATTTATTTATTTTTAGTTTCTTAAATGACTCAAATATATATATCAAACACATTTCTTTTCTATCAAATATAATAAACTATATATGTTTGAGAGATTGTATCAAGTCATTTAAATATATATTTTGATATTTTTTTCTACAAAGATTTAAAAAACTTACACAAAATTTTGAAAGTTGGTGATATTTACAAATTGTCGATTAAAATTTAGGCTTTAGCATTAAGGGAAAATTATTAAATAAATTTTATTTTTATATAAATTTCAATTAAAAATATATTTTTATAATCATTTTAAAATATTCTTAACAAAGTTAAGGGTTTGGACTTTAATGTATTTTTTCAAAATAGAAGGGAGGTTTTTGTAACTAAGGTAAGAATTACAAAAGGGTGGTTAAAGTATTTTACTCTAATATTTATTATTTTAAAAAGTTAAACTTTACATATAAGTATTTTTAATTTTTATCAACATTTAAAAGTTTTATGCTGGCATTGATTTTTTATTAATTAAACTATAAGTGTTAGAGTTATAAGAGTAAAGAATACTCAGCTCCTTCCATTCCTTTTTATAAAATACAACTGTGCTATTTTTTATAAGAAACATTTAAAGAATATCTTATTTTTTATTTCTTACCTTTTCATTTTTTTCCTTATTTAATTACCTATTTAATGTTAATGAAATAAATTTTCACATTACCTGCAAAGACTTACTACTTCTATCATTTTTTTCCCTCTCTTCCACAATCCTCTTTATTATAAAGATAAGGGTATTTTAGTCAAAATGGTTATAATTTTTAATATATTTATTATTTTTAACTAACATTTTAAATCACGAGATTTGATTAAACGCTTTTTATAAAAGGGGTTATTGGAGCGAGGGAGTATTTATAAAAGGGGTTATCGTTTGTTATATCACTTGACATAAGATTATGTCAAGTCATCCCAAAACTACGTCATTTTAGGATTAGAGGAATTAATAAACTCTCAAAACGATGTAGTTTTAGGGTGATTGATAAATGATCTTTTGATGATAAAATTCATATAATAACTACAAAAACACCATTTATTAATTCTTTTAATTTTCAAAACTATGTAGATTTAAGGTGATTAGATATAATCTTATGTTAAGTGACATGACAAACAATACACGAGAATAAAATCAAACTTATATGTTATAGACTTATATCAATAAGGTTTCCCTTTATATAGCACTTCTTCAAACCCACCTTCATTATAAACCAATTCATGAGAACACGAAGCTTGAAAATCTTTAAAACAGTTAATACCTTTCTTCTTCCCTGATACAAACAGTCTTCTTCTTCTTCTTCTTCTTCCCTGATACAAACAGTTAATACTATACCATTGTAATTCATGCGTTTTATTAAATTAATGACAATTATTTGACTCTCTAAAAGGAACACTCACATGGCCAGAACATCCATGGTTGGCACGCCAGCACCAAAACTAATAATCAAAAAGTTCCATTTGGTCCACGTCGATTGTTATTATTTATTAATAATAATAATATCCACAAAATCCGCATACATGTGCGCGTGCGTAAATAGTAATGCATATGACATATCATAAGAATTAAGAACTCAATATACGACTCATTTTTCTGACCTTTGACTCAATTACTTTTTTTTTTTTTTTATAAAAATCATCACGCCCCCTAATATTAATTTCACATATGAGCTGCTGTCATTTGTTATAAAAATAAACTCCCATGGGTATCCTGACAAACCAAGTTTTCTAACAGTACTTGTTGGCCAAAAATTAATATTTTATTTTTTTAAAAAGATAACCAATAGTCTATTATTAAGTACTACCTCATGTCCTAAATATAAGACCCAATTGACTTTTTTTAGAGAGATTAATGAAGCTATATAAGTTATTTAATCATATAATATATTATGTATGATTAAATTATATTTTTAGATTATAAGTCACACAAATTAGTTTAACGAAAAAATGATAAATATAAATATTTTAAATTAATTTTTACTTCTTTAATTTTTTTTAAAAAAAGTCAGTTGATTCTTATATTTAGAATCAAATAAATTTAGAACAAAGTCACCAATCAAATTAAAGATTCCAATTTTAAAATATTATCCTTCGCCTCCATTCACACATTATAAATTCACAGACACTTACCAGCTCCCATCTCATACCATCCTCCTTCACTTCCTACCTCTCTTTTTTCTTTCGCTCTCATCATCGATCAGCTTTATTATTTTCTCCTATCTTTTCCCAATAAGAAACAAACACGCAATGGGCAGAGAAACTTGGTGGGCCATTTTCCTTCTCTCATTCCTTCTCTTCGTGGATGAAATCCATGGAAGCAGAAGGCAAGAACAAGCCCTGAGGAATCTGAACAAGGCCAAGTTCTGGGGAGGTTCCGTTGACAGAAGCAGTGAAACAATCTTGGAGGTTGATAATAAGGCTGTGTTTGGTGACCATGATTATGATAAGTCTCGTTACTATTATGCTCAACAAGGATTAAAAGAGAAAGATAGGATTCAGAAACTTCCAGGGCAACCTGAAGGTGTGAGTTTTTCTCAGTATGGAGGATATATTACCGTAGATAAAAGTGCAGGAAGAGCTTTCTATTATTACTTTGTTGAAGCTCAACAATCTCGTCATACCCACAAATTGCCTCTTCTTCTTTGGCTCAATGGAGGTACATATAATATACTTTCTCACTCTGACCCATAATCTACGAGTTAGAAAATTAATTAATTTAGTTATTAGTGAAAATGTTATTGGTTTCTCTTAAATACCATATTTATTCTTTTGCATTGAAATTATTCTCCCTTAACATTACGGGTCCTATATTTAAGTGATAATAGGTTTCACTAAAAACTTGCTTCATTACCATCTAGCTAGCTTTTTGATATTATATTGTTGATTTTGGCCAATAGCAAATTGAGTATTTATTGTTTAATTTTTGCTTACAATGTGGATTTCCCTATAGCTTCACATGTGGAATAGAGGAAATAATGCATCTTGTTGTGGTGTTTAGTTGTTGGACACACTAATAATTGTTATGAATAAACTTCTAGCTTTCTGGTTGTCACGTTGTTTTTTTAATTAGGTGGGTCTGGTGTTTGTCATTATCATTTCAATGTTTACTATCAATTACAAATAATATGCCATCCCAACAAAATGTTATGATGTTTTTGTCCTGAATTTTTTTATGGATGGGGATTTTTTGGATGTATTTCCATTTCTATAATAGCAACAGTACAGTATAATTGAGTGTGTGATAATTCAATGCAGAAAGACAAAACTCATGCAACTTTTTTATTATTTACAGATTTGTAGCTGATGAATTCTTATAATTTAATTAAAGAATCTTTAACTTTGGTCCCTTTCATTAAAATTTTGTAAGTATTATTAAGTTTTGTTGGTATTACTAGTTATATACATTTTCTTAATACTCTGAATATGTATGTATAATTAAGTTATAATGATAAAAATGTTAAAAGTACAGATAATAAGGTAAAATTAACTCAAAACATGATTATAAAGGCTCAATTAAAAATCTTGTAATTAAAGTTAGAGGAACCAAATTCATAATCTCCCTTGCTTTTAATTAATCGTCATATAAAAATATAAAACCTTTGAATTTTTGGATGTCAATTATACATATATAACATCAATTATATTAATAAGTAGCTCACCAAACAAAGACTCCTCCAGGAACAGATTGAATTTCTAGAATGAATGATGAACTTAATTTGCACACCTCATGACAGTACAGTTGATATTTTTTACAAAAAATAATACTACCTTCGGTTCTGATTATAAGACCAAGTTAACTTTTCTGGAGAGATTAAGAAAGCTAAATAAGTTACTTAATCATTTCATATATTATATATCTTTAATACGCTAATGGTACTTTAATACGCTATAATACTCATCATATAGCGAGTCTGATCATGACTTTATTGATGTTTTTAACAGAAAAAAAGAGGGATCTTATTGACATTAATATACTTAGAATTAATCCCCCCAATGTTTTCTTAATTTTATTTAGAGTGTTTTCAATGTCACATGCACACATCATCCTAATTCAACATCAGTTAAAGCCAAAACATTGCGTGAGGTAGACGAAAAAGTTTGTTAAATTCATTGTAGTGTAAGGTTTTTCTCTTTCGTGCATTATTATTTTCTATTTTGTTGGATCTGTTTTGAAGTTACCGATCGATAATGGTTTTCATTTTCAGATACGTAATGTGTTTATTCTGGAAAAATGTCATTTTTTGATTCCAATCACGCAAATTCATTATTGATTTAATGTCCACTTCAATCTTTGTACGTATTAAAAAAAAATGTCCACTTCATTCTTAAACGAGATGATGATATACATATAGAAGTGACATTTTAATTATTGTCGCAATATATTTGCTTAGAAATGTTAGTTATTATTATTATTTTCTAAAATTCAAGATTTTTATTCAATTTAGAAGACTTTTGTGTTGTAGTTTTACTTAAGAAATGTCGACTGTTCCATATTAAATAAAAAATGATAATATATTTTTGAAGTGAAATCCCTTAATATCCTCATCTTACAGGATTTCCGGGGGGCTTCTTGTGATCTGTGCTTGCAAATAATATAGCATTTATTATACGAGTATTATTTATGGGAAGGTATCAGCTGAGCGTAGACTAAGTGATTAATTTATAATATATAAAGAATTTAACTGAATATTTTGGATCAGCTGACATGATCTTTAAACTTAATGGTTAAGAAAATCTTACACAGATTTGACTCTATGTATAATTAATATTGCGTGTCTTGAAAATATTAGAGAAATTATTGTGATTTTTAATATGAATCAGAAGAGGTCTAACTGATTTATTTATTTTTCATTCCAGTGATATTTATCTCTATATATATTTTAAGGGGGGAATAAACTAAAAATAAAATTCTTACGATGTTTTAAGACATTAATATATCAAGAATGAAAATACATACAAAATCTTGAGTAAATTTGAGAAATTAACAAAAAGCCATTAATAATTTGTTTTTTTCCCGAATTAATATGATTTTTTTAAATAAAAAAAGGTTGGTTGTAGAGAGGCTAGATATATATATGATTAGGAAAAAAGTTTCAAGTTCAAAACTCTTACAATATGCATATTGTGAAATATAAATTTAGAATTTATAAATTAATATAAATATATTTATAAAAAGATTTTTTTTAAAAAAAACAGATATAGTCGTGACAAAGAGGCTCCTTCAATTATTTAAACACATTTATTGAAGGTTATATGAAATAGGAGGTAATTAAAAGTGACACGTCATATTATATGGTGATGCTGGTGTATTTTCAGGTCCAGGATGCTCGTCACTTGCGTATGGGGCAATGCAAGAGCTGGGACCATTCCGAGTAAACAGTGATGGCAAAACACTTCAAACCAACAAATACTCTTGGAATCATGGTAACTACTAACGTACAAATCCTATTTAAATTCATTTCAAATACCTAAATTTAAATTAATACATGTACTTTTATCAAATCTCTAATCAAATCAAGAAGCCTCATTAGGGATTACTTAATATTGTTAAAATACCATAATGCCCATCCCATCATATCACGAATCATCCCCAAAAAATAAAAGAGTAAAACAAGCTAGGGTTTTAAATTTGAGCGACAAAATCAAAAAAGAGAAGAGTTAACAAAGAAAATCAAAAGGTAAATTTTGAGAATTTATCTTTAACCCTAGTATATAGAATCTAGTTAGCATGGATAAAATAATTGAGAGCGTCAACACAAAAATAAATGTACAGATATAAGAAAATCATACAAAAAAAACATCAGAGAAATTGATTTTATTATAATAATGAATAATTATAAAATTTTATACTTCCACTATGATGTGATTAAAAAAATAATGAAGACGATGAGTCATTGAGATTTTTTTTTGTCTGACACAATATTTGGACTTTGAAGTTTGTTGCTCTGTCAAAAGAATATAGAATCCTTAATTTCATATAGGGTAAGCACACGGTTGTCGAATTGGCCAAATAAATGAAAGGGGGGAAAAATAGTAGGATATATTGGTAAAATCAACTAATTCAAAAATCCCTAATGAGGCCTATTAGCCCAATTAAGGATTTGATAAAAGTGCATGCATGAATATGCATTTGAGCATTTCAAATGAATTTAAATGAAAATTTCTCTATTATTTATTATACTCAATTGTGACTATATAATTATTGATTTATGTGTGTTGCAGCTGCAAATGTATTGTTTTTAGAATCACCAGCCGGAGTAGGATTTTCATATTCAAACAAGTCATCGGATTATGACAATAATGGTGACAGGAAAACAGCTTCAGACAATTATGTGTTTTTGAGGAATTGGCTGGAAAGGTTTGCAGAGTATAAAGATTCAGAATTGTACATAGCAGGGGAAAGCTATGCGGGACACTATGTTCCTCAGCTTGCTCACACCATTCTCCACCAAAACAACCACCCCAATTCCTCCTTCTACATCAACCTTAAAGGCATCTTGGTATGCCCTTTCCCTTCTTCTAACTTTAAATTTGGAGTTAGGAAAATTGACCGAGTCTGTTTTCAAAAACTGCTAGGATTAAACTCAGGATTTAGATCTTTAAACAGTAATTAGTTTTATAAGGAACATAGTTCGTTCACATTATTTCCTGTGTTTCTCTTTTTAGTTCACCTAATATTGTTTCTAAGAATTTTTCCTTCCTTGAAAATTAAGTTCTCTTCTTTCGTTTGGAACATAGTTTAGGTGAATAGGTTTCTCTCCAACCCTTAGCTTCAACTAACAAATGAATGACAAAGTACCATACGATTTTTTAACAAAGAAACAAACGACCTCGAAAGAAATCTTAGAAAATTTCCATGATGGCCAAAATATACGTTCGGTCCTTTATGTTTACTTTTGATATCATTTTAATCCCTTAAGTTTGTAAAGTACACATTTAATTCTTTAATATTAAAACCGTTAGTTTAACTTAACGGAAAAAAATGACTCAATAATTTTAAGCTATGACTATGCAATTAAATGTTAACTAAGCATACTTATATGTTAGTATGTTGTCTTCTTTTATTTGGAACATAGTTTGGAATTTGTCTCCAACCCTAAAATTCAACCGGCAAATGAAAGAGAGGACCATACAATTTTTTAACATAGAAACAAATGACCTCAGAGGAATCTTGGAAAATTTCCATGATCTCTACTATTTTATAGTTTCAAAAAAAAAAAAATCATCATCATGGGTTTTAATAATAGCTTTATTCCAAAATTTCTGTACCTATCATTCCAAACTCATCATTAGGTTATCAAATGATGAAATATTTTGGTGGGTTGGACCAAATATGGATAGATGGGTCCCTGCCCACTAGTGTCTGTGCTGATACCTAATCCAATTGGTCCCTCCTCAACCTCTTTCTTCTTATCCACCAATCCATCATTCTATCATTTATTTTTTTAATTATTCCATTCAGATTGAAAATAATTAACGGTTGGAATGGATGATACAGACGTATGTATGTTTGTATATATGTGATAGGGAAGATTGGAGTAAATTTAAACAATAAGGGGTATTTGTGATATTAATAAAATGAACATTTGTAAAATGCGCAGATAGGGAATGCAGTGATAAATGACAACACAGACAACAAAGGGATGTGGGATTTCTTGGCAAGCCATGCCATAATATCAGACCAAGCAGCTCGTGCTGTGAACAAATTGTGTGATTTATCAGAGTCTGTCTCCAACCAGACCAGTGAATGCCAAGCAGCTTTTGCTGAAATTCAGGATGATATTCAAGACATTAATATTTACAACATTTATGCTCCTCAGTGCCAAAATGCCAACATCACTTTCCTCCCTAAGCCTCCCTCTGTAAGTCTCATATGTCTAACTTTAATCCTATTTCATATGCATTGTACCCCATTAGAACAACATAAATGCAATAATAAATGAAGGGTAAAAATATACATTCATATGAAAAATATAATGATGTGACAGATTAGAAAATTCTCTCTTTCTCTGTACCTTTTAAATATGATCAAATGCGAGCAGCACGTATTTTGAGACATAAGAGTGATTTTTTGATGTAGCAAAATTAAATAATGAGAATGTGATGATTGTAGGCAGTGACAGACCCGTGTAGTGATTATTATGTATATGCATATTTGAACCGAGGTGATGTACAAGAGGCACTGCATGCCAATGTGACAAAACTCACACATGACTGGGAGCCTTGCAGTGATGTTATAACTCATTGGGTTGATAGTGCTTCCACTGTGCTTCCCCTCTTACATGAGTTCCTCAATCACAGCCTTCAAGTTTGGATCTTTAGGTATTACACACATTACTTCTTGTTAGATTTCATATATAAAAGAAGAAAAATATGATTTTAACCAAAGACTGGGAAAATTTATGCAGTGGAGATATTGATGGGAGGGTGCCTGTAACTTCAACCAAGTATTCTATTGAGAGGATGAATCTTCCTGTTAAGACTGCTTGGCATCCCTGGTTCGTCAATGGAGAGGTAGTTTTTTTTTTTTCCAAAAAATAATAATAATTTTTCATTCATTTTTGTTTTTTTAAGAAAAAAGTGATACAAATGAAGTTGTTTTATTACGTGGGTAATTACAGGTGGGAGGGTACACAGAGGTTTACAAAGGAGGCTTAACATTTGCTACAGTGAGAGAAGCAGGGCACCAAGTGCCAAGCTATCAGCCAGCAAGAGCCCTGTCTTTGGCTAGCCACTTCCTACGTGGCATCCCTCTTCCTAATTCCACACATACCCCTCATTTCTAGTTCCCTTTTCTTTCTAATTTTTATTTTAGATAAATTATTATTTCAGTTTATTAACGTTGAAGCAATGTAACTCAATTATCATAACATTATTGTGTTCTCAAGCCCCCACCCTCACCCCCACCGCAAAAAAAATAAAATAAAATAAAATAAAAATTGAAATTGATGCTAGACAAAAATTATATGTTAAAATTGTTTTCCTCTCCTGTTTGTGTTGTTTTCCTCATGCGCGCACACACGCATTATAATTTAGCGATCCCTGGGGACTAAAATTACAATTAGTGCCGTGTTGCTCTTAAAAAAGAGCTCTAGAAACCTCTCGTTCTTGGATTCAATTGGTAAAAGAGTCGGGCACTCTCACCAAAAGGAGGAGGTTTGATCCTGGAGTTGGTCAAGGCGTTGGAGGAGGCATCCTAGCTCCTGGGTGCCTAGATTAACGCCTGAGGGTAATAGACGGCTCGCCCTGCCCAACATCGGTATCACCTAGGAGAAAGGGAGATTTCACCCTACCCTTGGATCGTGGGTGAACCCAACCTTTTTCTTAAATTTTTTTTACAAAAAAGAAAAAAAAAAAAAAAAAAGAGCCCTAGAGCATCAGCTCTCTACATGCCATAAAGGAGATTAGAGAGTGAGAGACAGAGCCCCATTAAATTGATTGTGGATTGTAGATTGGATTGGGCATTATTTGGGTATGTCCTTTTGCCAAATAAAAGCCCAATATGAGTTTAGCCTGAAAAGATTTACTCCAGGTTCCCAGCTCCACTTACTTGGCCCAAAAAATCACTTATTGCTTGTTTTCCGGCCAGGAAACAGCACACTCTCAGGCCCCGTTTGTTACAAAGAAGAATTGGGGAAGGAAAGGAATAAAAAGGAAAGAAATGGAAGATTAGGAATGAACTTTAAAAATGTGAGCCGTTTGATACACTAGGGAAAGGAAGTTAGTTGAGGAAAAATAAAATGTTTGGTAGGAAGAAAAGGAAGTTGGTTAAGTGGGAAGGAGAGGTAAAATACCAATAATGCCCCTAAAAAATTAAAACAACCACACCATCTTCATTGCTCTCATCTGTGACCTTCTTCCTCACTCTCATATGTGACCTTCACTTCTGTCAATAGTCATTAGCGCCCTCTCCTTCATTGCGACCTTCACTCCTATTATACCCCTATAATGAAAAATGTAGAAAATGATTTGACTGATTCAAACGTACGTTCGAACGATGGCGTTAAGTTCGAATGTAATACACTAAAATGAGAACGCGTTTAAACCAAAATTTTGACAGTAACCAAACTTCTGTATCAGTTCATATCGGAACAAGACAACATCAGTTTAGACACAAGCACCAGAACTCGAATGCCCAAAACCCCGAGGAGGGTCCAAATAAGAAGATCAAAAGATGAGTAATGTATTAAATCAGCTTTGAATCCGAGAAGAAGGAAAAAATTAAAAGAATAATCTTAATCAATAAAAGAGGACACAAATGTAGACAAAAAAGCGATACATACAACCAAAAACAGAAACACCCAGGCCTACAAAATTCTCTTTAACAACCACTTGTTCACAACAATGTCGAATCTCCATCCCAGAGGAGAAAATTACACAGCAGGCACACCTCCGAGAGTCTAGAAGAGAAATATGCAAGAGATGTGATGAAATCTGCAACAATGGCGCAAGAGATGTGATTTTTTATAGGGCATTTCTGTCCAATTTTTTAGTTTTTCGTGAAGATTTGATCTTTCCCTCCATTTTCGAATGGAATGGAGGTTCCTACGTTTAAGGGAAAATCAAGCGTTGCTAGAAGATGGTTTCCAGGAAGATGCTGCTACCAAACACGTTTTGTGATGGAAGATATGTAATCTTTCCTTTCCTTCCGCCTACTTTCAGCGTAACAAACGGGTCCTTATGTTTTCAAATCATTGAGGCTATTTAATTTTTTTAAAAAAACAAAAATCATTGAGGCTAAGCCAACGGAGAGTGGTACAGTTGGTTAAGATGTTGATTTTCACCTCAAAAGAAAGGAGGCTTGATGCTCGTTGGTCGATGTGCGGGCCTTATTGGTGGGCGATCTATAAGTATCTCTGTAAGCGCTATTTGAGCTTGAAGGCATGCCTTGACCTTGATGGAGTACCGATGTCTACCCCCACCTAAACTTTTATCTTATTTTTTTTTAAAAAAAGAATCGTTGAGACTGAACCAACGGGGGTTGGCATAAGTGGTAAGTGGCTTGTGTTGCTTAAGCAACGTCTCGAGTTCGAGCCTTATAAATGCAAAAAAAAAAAAAAAAAACCCATTGGGAGACTCTCCCACCATAGCCAGGTACACGACGCGGGTGCATCCAGATTAGTTAGGGCCAAAAAAATTATTGAGGCTGATGCGCTTGCAAAAGTTCGTATTACAAGGTCTAATATATTAAGTGATTGTTCTTTGTTCTTACGAACTTGGCTTTTTTTTTTCCCCCAAATATAAGAGAAGGCTAAAAAGCCATGGGAAAAGAAAATACAAATTAATAAGAATTAAGCAATCGGGAAAATACTTTCCAAACAATCCTGATTTAACCATGCCTTTAAATAGAACGGGTATTTTCCTAAGATAGATTATTTACAAACTTGGGTTGATTAAGAGTATTTGGGATTTAATCCCTCTATCTTGTAACCTTCATGTTTTAGTTTCCTTGGCTTTTAGCGATCTTTCTTATCAAAAAAGAAAAAATCGTTGAGAAATAATTTTTTTACTACGCCGATCAATTTAAATTAAAACTATTGAATGAATTATGTCCGTTGAAATTAAAGTTATTGAATTTAGATTTTTGTTTTTTGGACTAATCCATCGGTGTTCGTGCGTTATTAGCAACCGACCAGTCCAATTCATGAGAATGTAGATAGGGGTGAGCATGAAGCCCAGAAGCCCAGTGTGCCCGCCCAAGCCCAGCAAAAAATCACCCTTCCCAGCCCAGAAAAAAGAAGCCCAAAAATAAACTGGGCACAATCGGGATGAACATTTTTGCGGGCGGGCCAGGCGTCGGGTAGGGTATGCCGCCTTGCCCATTTGGCCCTGCCCAGTATGTATATATAATTATATTTGATATAAATATTTTTTATATAATAGTTGATGTACTTATATTATATATTTACTAAAATTCTAATATATCCATTGGGTATTTGACTATTAGTCCATTATATTACTAATAATGCTTTGTATTTAATAGACTATGGATGTTTTTTTAATTTTTCACGTATGTATATTTGACTATTTGTTGAGACATATAATACTCTTTTTAATTTCCAGACTCAAGTTGTAGACTTATTTTGGAATATTCTAAAGCGTATAATTTATAATTATAGATTACATTTGAAATTTACAATATTGTTTATCATTATTAAAACTATTTTTTCACATAGGATGTGGTAAGGTATCATCATTTGAGCAAGGGAAGCCCGCCCTGCCCAACCCATTATTGCCCAGCTCAAAAATGTTAGGGCTTCTATCGGGTAGGGCTGGGCATCGGGCTACATTTTACTGCCCAATTATCCTTTGGGCAGGGCATCGGGCAAGGGTCTCGCCCTGCCCAACCCTGCCCATGCCCAGCCTTAAATGTAGATCCATAATAGAGAATCTTGCTACCATCAAACAATTCAGAATTTTACAAATAAGAAAAACGCTGCATAATTTAGAGATTTTAAAAGAGTTAACAGTGGTAATTTGCCTTATTTGGACCCAGTGTAATTTTCTAATTTTCTTGACCAAACCCAACTCTTTGCCTTTTTTCTCCATCAATCCATTTTTTTTGGGAACATACCAACAGGAAGTTGCCAGCCATAAAAAGAGTCAGAAGTCAGCCATTTGTATGCTTTGTGTAAAATTTTTATATCCGAATAGCATCCGTAACTTCGATTCGGTTTGTACCGATGCAAGATTCTGGCAGAATCTGCTAGAGTCTCGAGTTAAAAATTCTGTCTGTCCCGCTCGCGCGTATGTTGGGTGAAATGTGACTAAAGAAGCAATGGAAAGACAACGTCGGAGTTTCGCGGCGGCGGATGGAAAAATGGCTTCCGCCGTTTCCACCGGCGACCGGTCGGACAAGAGAAGAACATCTTCGGGAGCTTTGACCCCAATTCTACGTCTCGAGCATGATATCCTCTGTATGATATTCGCTTACCTCGACATGTTCGACCTCGTTCGCTGCTCTGCTGTTTGCAAAAGCTGGTACTCTTCTTGCACTTGAATGTTTTCGAGAGTTGCGAATCCTACGCAATTGGCTGCTTCTCCAGCATATTATATATTACTTTCGTGTTATCGTTCTTCTATTATTTCAGGCTTCAAACTTCTTGTATTTGATCAAATGTCTCTGTTTCCCTATTTTCATGAAGGAATTCGATTATGAACGACTCTAGTTTGCTGAATAAGTACTACTATAAGCAGCAGATTAGTTCCAGCTTTACACCTGGTACTTCTGCATCACGTGAAAAGCCGCTGAGGATAGTTCTACAGGAACTAGCTATGGAGCAGCATAGATTGGCGCTTCAAGAAGGTTACATTCATATCGATCAGTGGAGAGGTCATTCGGCAAGGTAATTATTTGTTTTATGACCTATAACTGTTGTTTCTTACTTTCTTTTATCTAGATGTTTCTTTTATAATTTTTTAAGAGATTGGTGTTGCCAATTGGCTGCAATAGCAATATGGCAATTTTATTGGATGACTTAAATGCGAACAGTTATGTTTACCACGGCTCAGTATGTAATTTAGACAATTATGCATAGTTCTCAGTATCGTCAGCATTTATCTGGGAATCATTTGGATTATGAACTATTGTATGATAGTGTTCGATATGACACCTTTTCTTTAAAAGGATTGAATGTGATTTTTATTTTGAAGTAAGCCAATTTGTAGTGTTGTAGAGTTGCTTAGTGCCTTATGGATGGTAGATTGCTGGTCTCATTAATATGTTAATGTGATAGTATAAAGATTAGCAAATGTTAATGAAGCAAATGGTGGTGGCTGGGGCATTACCTTCCCTTAAGAACACAGCCGGCCACCTAGATAGATGGTCGCTGTGAGTGCCAACTTTCTTGCTTCAACTGCTGCAATACCTGTTTTCTTATGAAATGCTACTTTACCTGTTAACCACCATTTTTTTTGCATTACAACCATCAATCTCCTTGTGACAAATACACATGTAAATTCTGTTAGGCAAGTATAAGTTCTAAAAGATTGTCATATACATGCTGAAAGCTTGATTTTTCATCTGAATCATGATCAAGTTCCCCATGCTGATACTTTGATGCATCCATGAATGTATTTCTTGACTGCATGATTTTTTGTTAATTTTTTTGTCCGAGTGCTCTGCATCAGGATGTCTAATTGTCTATTCACGTGGTTCATATTTATGATTTACCATTGCTTTCTGGTTAGGGTTGATCAGTGCCGCATGAGGAGGGGCTTGATCCTTACTGGCATTGGAGATAAGGTATGGCACTGTTCTTAGTTTCCTACTGATTCATTACCTACATTTACAACCTTAAGGCTTCCTTTCCCAAAGAGCAGGTTTGGAGCTGAAGCTTGTAGCTCATAGGATTCTGGCCCTGGCTTTTCATCCTGATGCACGGGTTTAATTCTCCCCATGCCTATTTTCCCACTCTCTACTCTTATGGCCCTTGAACAAGAAAAAATTAAAAAGAACAAAAAAACGAATACCTAGTATCTATGACTATTTGACTGATATTAGGAAGACTAAAGATTTGGTGGTCTTTCATGAAGTCGTTTGGAAATCCTAGGAGATGTCATATAGCCATAGAATTTATTATCTAGGTTTAGAAAGACTAATCCTTTACTATCAAATAGATTAACACTGTTCACTGTGGATGGTATCTGTCTAATGCGTTCTCTGTTTTTACGTCAGGAGGAAATTAGGGTGAAGTTCTGTGAAGACATTTGTGCTTTAGGACTAGATGTCTTACTGGTTCTTCATAGCTGTTTATATGGAAACAATTCACAATAGGGTTTGGGGATGTGATATTTCTTAGTTCATTTCATAATAAAATGTTGAATCCACAGATTTTATTTTTATTTGTGTGTGATATCTTTGGAAGTGGATTAATCTAACACTAATGTGGAAGCTGAAGAAAAATGGTTAACCTGAGAAAATTCCCTCCATACGTGCTCTGTATTTGTCGAAGTTTCCCAGAGTGTATTGAACATCATGTGAATTTAGTTGACTTCATATTTTCTTCTGTCTTTCTCTTTGGTCTTTTTATGGGTTTTTATGAGGTTTGAGTCCTTGCTCTACTAATATTTTCATGGTATTATCTAAGGTTATGCGTCTCTGGTCATTGGAAGGCTACAGATGCATGGAAGAATACTCAATACCTGATAGAGTCTCTCTTGTTGATTTTGATTTTGACGAGAGCAAGGTAATTGTTTGAAGAAATGATTTATAATTAGTTTCCCTTGTTTGTCTGGCTTCAATGGAATATTGCCATTGTCTTCATTTCCCTAGTCCAATCCTTGTGTATGAATGTGCAATTTTATTTGAGTTTGGACTCATATAGCCCTTGAAACTATAAGAGGAGTAATAAAGATTGAGTCCTGGTTAAACAGACGTGATGGGAAACATAGCTAGAATTATCTTTATTTTAAAATTTAGGATTTAATTCACTTCAAATTAGGATTTATCTTTTATTTCCCACCAAATAAGACTACAAAAATTTCAGTTACTCCCCCTTCTATTTCTTCTAGAGCTCCCTCCTTTCTTTCCGTTTTCTCCCTTCTTCTTTTCCTGTCCCTTTCCCCTCTATTTTTCATCAACATCTCTTTTGAGCGATTCGTTTGCTTAGCCACTACTGTAGATCTTTAGGGAGTTTAGAGGTTTCAACTGTTGTAAACTTTGACTAATTTAAAATGAAAGAACTAAACCAGAAAAGTCAGGTTTCAAGCAGAATTTTTTGGGCCTCTAATCAATTAGCCCAGTACATTTTAGACTGCCATTTCTTTGTCCCTCGGAAGCATTTGCTTTTTCATGATCTTTTCCCTTATTCTATATTTCAGTTTTCTTCTGGAATATTTTGTGCTGTCGGTCATCTCTAGGTTAACATTAAGCCATTAATGTATTATGACATTTCATATTTTCTTTCTGTATCTGATAATTGCTGGTGTTATTAAGTTTATGAATTGTGGTACATGAAGTTCTTAAGTTTGTATGCTTTTTCTATTTCTGATTTCCTTTCATCATCATCATTATTTTTTAGATTGTTGGTCTTGTTGGTACACGTTTATGCATTTGGAGGCGGAATGGGAAAAGAAGTATATTTCCTTCCCAAGAAGGAACATTTCCAAAAGGTTTATGCATGCGGTAAAAATGTGAATTGTCTATTTTTCTGCTTATATTCAAACTGTGTTACAACTTGCTAGATCTTGTAAGCATGGTGTGTGGTAAAGATCTAGTTTCAGTACATTTCGTGGGCATGGTCCATATTGATTTTAAGTAAATTATCTGTTGAATTGTGGTTACCATCCCGTTTCTTTTCTAGCTACTTTCCCTCATGCTCTGGTTTTCTGCTTAATATGGTACCCATAAGGCCTAAATTGTAAAATCTCATCCCTGAAAGTTGATGCTGGTTCTTCTGTGCTTACAGTTACTTTGATCCAGATGCTGTGGTTGGATGTGAGGATGGGACAGCTCGTGTTTTTGACATGTATAGTAGGAGATGCTCTCAAATTATAAGGTGTTTTAACTTCTGTTATGGATCCAAAAAATTGGGTTTTCATGAAAAGAATATGGATTACCCATTGCTGAAAAATAACGTTTTCTTTTTATGTTTGCCTAAAATCAATAAACATCATTTAGTGGTTCATTTGTCTGTCTGTCATTTGGAGATTAACTTTGAAGAGATAGAATTACACTTGCATTCATGATGTTTGCAACTTGCTATTTGCAGGATGCATTCTTCACCTATAAGTAGTTTATGTTTGGGTGATGATCAACTGATACTGAGTGGTTCCTCAGTCGGAAGCATCACAATATCAGATCCTTCCACTCTTGAGCAAGTAACAAAACTTAAATCAATTGATGGGACAGGTAGCTGTTTATTTCTTTGGATTGGCTTTTCTTAGTTGGCTGTGTTTTGTATATGATTGAAGAGGAATGTGCGGAGCCGGCTCCTGTAAGCCAGGATTGTCAAAAGTACATGCTTAGGTCTTATGTGAGAAAATGGTCTTAGCTTTCTTTTCCCTGTTTATTTAGCCAATACAGTGTTATGCTGATCTTTTTTTATTGGTTTTGAATGTTCATTTTGTATGTTCTGACCAGCATTTTAGCATAATGCTCAGACCAATGTTTAATTTCAACATTTTGTTGTAGCCATAAGGACCTTATGCCTTAACCCCACTTCTGAGTATGTGTTTGCTGGATCAGCTGATGGGTATACATACTGTTGGGACCTTAGGTAAGTGAACAAAGTGTTGTGCCCTAAATCAGTGTATTAAGTTTGCTGCTCTTACCCTTAGAATATCCAATTCCAAGTCCGCTAAAATACTCAAAAATTCTGAAGCATAAAGAACTTTTTACTAACTAGCTTGACCAACTTTTCATGGGTACTTCTCAAAGAGGTATATGAAATATGATATATTTCCTTTGGTCTTAAATGGAGGAGCTAAATAACTAATTTATAGAGATTAAAGAAGTTAATTAAGTCAGTTATTTGTAAAAGATGTGTGTTAATTTCCTTAATTCTCCCTTTGATCATTTTCATTAGAAACTATCCCCATTGATGGAAACCCCCATTCATATGTGCAATCAGTAGGTATGGTTTGGAAAAATTTACAAATTTGGAAGAGAAAACGGATTGAGGTCTTCCATTAGAATCAAAACAAACCTCAGCTCATACACAACATCGGAAGTGTCAATATGGAATAAACTCATTCATCATGTGCAATTTATTTTAGGGTTTAGGTGCAAATTTGTTCCGGAATTTTTTTTGCTGATGACCAATATTACCTTAGAAGTTTTTGCATGTTTAATGTTACCCTATAATATTAGAGCAATGTTGCCTCTTAACGTGAAAAAGCTAAAGGTTAACATCAATAGACTAATAATTAACATTAGTTTTTTAACAGTATAGGGCAATATTGTTATGTTTTGAAAATTCCGATATAATATTACTTCTCAATGAAAACTTTTAGGACAAATTTGCGCACTAACTCTTTATTTTATGATGTTTTGTTATTTATCCACTGCTACAAAGTTCATCTTTTTTGAATAATGCCATGTAAGATTTGTTTGTTGATGATACGCAGGACAAGGAGACGATTATGGGAGAAACGGGTGAGTCCTCATATATTCTCCATACAACATCTTCAAAATGACACGTCAACATTAGCTGTTGGTGGAATAGATGGCGTGTTCAGAATGTTGGATCAGAATAATGGTGACATAGTGGCGCGTTGTATAGTAAAGGATGATGGTTTGATATCAACATGTCAAAGTGCTTCTGGAGCCATTCAGAGACTGAAGGGAAGAAGGATACATGAAGATGCCATTATCGACAGAATCCCAAGGGCTGCTCGTCCGCCTATCACATGCTTGGCCGTGGGAATGAAGAAGGTTGTCACCACCCACGGTACTGGAAACATTAGATTGTGGAAATTCAATTGAGAGCCTCTGCTACTTGTGCCTTGTAACATTATGGTTTGCTCTTTTATTAACTAACTACATATTAGGAGTCCCTGTACATTGTATGGAATATGACCGATGACATATATATTGTTACATTATTTCTTCTTTTTTTGAATTCATTATCTCTATCCACATCTCATCCTTTTTTTTGATAGGAAGTGAAATTTATTAAAACATAGCACTATCTCTAATCTTTAAAATAAGATTAACTTAGATTCGAGAGAATTCAATGATACACAAAATTGGGCTACCCATTAAATCATGGACATGAGAAAAACAGGGATGCCCAATATAGATTAAAGAAGACAGATAAAAATTCACACCTCTTTAATACCACTTTATTCTAAGTATAATTTCAAATAACCTAATTCTCATCTCACATGTTAAAAAAAGTTAGTTAATTCAATAAATATAAACTGAATTGATTTTTTTTCTTTCACTTTTTCCTATATTTATAAATAAGTAAGTTTTACCTCTTTTTCTCTATCTACTTTTAATAAGGACAAAATCATAACACTCTCATTTATCATTCTAAAAGCAAACTTATAGTAAAAGTTGATTTTTTTTCCCCCAAAGTGGAATTATAAATAGAATTAGAGTGGAATATAATAATATACCCCTCTAATCCTAAATATATGATAAACTAATTTTTGAGATTTAGAGAGCGAGACAAAAAAAACATAATGTTATTGGTAACCATGTTACTTATATGACTAATAATATATCTATTTTTTTTTCACACATTTGAAAACAAATAAAATTTTTCATGACTTATAAAACTAATTTTCTATATGCATAATTATCCTCCTAGAGGTCAATATGCTTGAAAAAAACTAATACTTTTATATAACATGAAATTGAGTAAATTTCACCAGAACTAATTATAATTATTTAGTTGCCATGTATTTAAAAATAGGTTTTTTAATATAATTTTTATTCATTTTTTTTTAAAAAAATTATAACTCAATTTCTTAGCATTTGTGACTAGTCTTACAATATTTATAACTTAATAAGTCATGTTTGTAGGATAGCATTGATTAATATAGGATATATTTAAGAAGTTAATCTTAGTTTTATATTTGTCAATCTTTCCTTATCTTACAATATTTATAACTTAATAAGTCATGTTTGTAGGATAGCATTGATTAATATAGGATATATTTAAGAAGTTAATCTTAGTTCTATATTTGTCAATCTTTCCTTATCTACCTCTACTGATACTGCCTCAACAATAAATAAGAAGGAAACAAAATGAGATCATTAAAAAAAGATGATTAGAGTATTTTAGAAAATATATATCATATTAATTAATTTCCTTAATATACTCAAATTAGAAAATATGTCTTACATAGATAATAATAATGAGTATTTTATAATTTTTGGGCCAATATATCAATATTTTTTTTATTGGGCTCGATATGCCATTTCCCTTTTCTTTGGGACACCATATTTGGAGGGGGATAAAGCGGAGTTCTTCTTCTGAAGAGCAAGCTGAAATAAGTCACAAGGTCTCCGCTGAAAACCCTAGAACACGAAATTTGCTCTGAATCGACGAAGCAACCATGGTGTGCATAAGGAAGGCCACAGTAGATGATCTATTGGCTATGCAAGCCTGCAATTTGTTCTGTCTTCCTGAGAATTACCAAATGAAGTATTATCTCTACCACATCCTCTCTTGGCCTCAGCTTCTCTACGTCGCCGAAGATTACAACGGCAAAATCGTCGGTTATGTTCTGGCCAAAATGGAAGAAGAAACCAACGAGTGCCACGGCCACATCACCTCCCTTGCCGTCCTTCGAACCCACCGCAAGCTGGGTTTGGCCACCAAGCTCATGAGCGCTGCTCAGAACGCCATGGAGCAAGTCTTTGGAGCTGAGTATGTTTCTCTTCACGTCAGGAAGAGTAATCGCGCGGCTTTTAATCTGTACACCGAGACTTTGGGGTATAAGATTCACGATGTGGAGGCTAAGTATTATGCTGATGGGGAGGATGCTTATGACATGAGGAAGCAGCTGAAGGGAAAGCAACCGCATCATCATGGTGGCGGTCATCACCACCACCATCACCACCACCACCACCACCACGGCGGTGGTTGTTGTTCCGGTGAGGCAAAGGCGGAGAAGACAGAGACCAAGGGGAATACCAAAGGAGATTCAAAAGGGAATGCTAAAGCCACATAATTATGAAAGCAATCAGTGGTCTAGATAAGTTCAACATGTTAATCTGAAGCTACTCATTTTCCCCATCGATTGGAGTGGGGATATTCTAGTGGCTGTGGGTGTGGTAATCTGTATTGTCTTACTGTAATGGGTCTGGATAAGTTAAACATGTTATATTTTGGTTGGTGTTCCCCCCAATTTTCCAAAAGTTTCTTATTTTCCCCATTTGCGAGACATTTGGGATTAAAACGGGCTTTAATCTTTCTTGTCTGGATTTAAATTGTTGAAAAGATTGTTTTCAGATGTTGTTCTGCCCTGGAAAATGAATCAATATCCGTCTTACAACTTACAACCGCTAATAAAATTTTGGTCTTTTATATATGCTTTGTTAACGCTCGTATTTGTGTTTAGCTTCTTTTTTTTGGGTCAAATTTTTGTGTTTAGCTTTCATCTGCACGTACTAGGGAAGAAATCTGTGAGTTTGATGGTGTTATTCCAATGAAAGAGTTACACTTGACTGTGCATGTTGACCCTGTTGAATTCTTCATTCCTGGATTGTGTCTACTTTAAATAGATGAATGTGATGGTGGGAAGGTTAATGCAGATTGGTAAAACTGGAGAAGGTTATGATTATAAATGGTAGAATCTTTTTCTGCTGTGTACCTAGATCATTCTCCCTGAGGAAATAAATTAATTCTTTAGGTTGATTACTTTTCCATTTACTGACTTAGTTGCTTCTGCGAGGCACTGATGCGCAGAAAGGAAGAAGATATCGCGCCACATTTGGTATAGGTGAATGTTAAAGACCGGGTTGGGAAATCGTGTGTTTCTTATGTTTGATTTGATTGCGTAACGTATCTATCATGACAATGGAAGGCTTGGAGCCTCAAAATGATTACATAGTGGAGAAGGAATGCACTGTGCATATCATGAAAGCTGTATGGCCATTAGATATTTAATGCTTGTGTGAGGTCCAGTTGTTGTTGCTGAACATGTGAGTTTGAAACATACAAGTGTTGAGAATGAGGCCCAGTAGTTGTTACTTGTGAGGTTCTTGTGTTCTTTGTTGAATGCTATGAGATCTGCCTGGATAAGACTATCATCTCGCCCTGGTGAATTTTCTGTCTCAATCACCAAATCATCATCTATCAGCACTTTGAGTGTGCCTGGGTGCCTCAATGGTTCCGGCGTCCTTTAGTCCTTCTCATCCCTCCCTACCAAGGCTATAGAAACTGGACTGGTCATTCAACCGGTTCCTGGGTCAAGAGTTAGATTGAAGTCAAATCGGATTTAATATGGGGCGAATCATTGCTCCCTACCAAGGTTATTGAAACTGAATCGGTCACTCAATCTGTCAAGTTATTGGATCAAGGGTCAGATTGAAATCAAACTAGATCTAACACGAAGCGAAATCAGTGAGAAAGTGAAGATTTTCGAGTTATTAATATAAAATTATAAAGAAAATAAAAAAAAAATCAATTTTTTTTTAAAAAATAAAAATTAAACTGGGGTAATGCTTGGACTGGTTCACTTCACCGACTGCTTCACAGGTTTACGGATCGAACTTACTGGTGTCTGGGTTTAATTACACTGCCCTGTTACATCCACCTCAATTCAACATGATTCACCGAAAAGGAAACCTTTGAATTTTCCTATTAGGGTGTCAAAACGTTCTCGTACCAAACAAAAACTTCATCCATGAAAAGTAGAAAAATGCTTGGGTCCGGGTCCTGGACGAGTTTTTAAATAACTTCTTTGAAAAGATGAAAGGTAATATGGAAGAAGTAAAAGACACAATTGAATACGTCATAATGGATATTTATGTTAAGTAATCTTAACTATTAATCCATTGATAAGGAACTCTGATTAGACTAAAAACATCTTTGTACTAGCTGAGGATATGCTCAAGAAGTGTATCCTTGATTAACCTCCACCTATGGGATAAGAGGTGGATCTTGGTGAAGTAAGATGTAATCCTGAGTTGAGGAATGAGTTCAGTACTTGTTCTATATGTGTGTGTGTGTGTCTGCTCTCAAGAAGGAATTGACAAATCGTGAGTTACATTTTTCTTCTCTTCTTCTCCAGCTGCATGTCATATGAAAACATTAATTACATCATAACCAATTGGAGCCAATTTTAGCAGCCATTATTTTAAACACTACAGTGATGGAAACAGGACAAATGAAAAAAAAAAAAAAAAAGCACAAGAAAGCACAGTCAAATTCCAAATTACTATTATTTCTGGTCCTAAATATAAGATCTAGTTGACATTTTTGAAGAGATTAAAGAAGCTAAATAAAGTATTTTAATCATAGTATATATTGTGTATCTTTAACATGTAAACTGATATATAATCTAATGATACACAATATATATTATGATTAAGTAATATATTTAACTTCTTTAATCTTTCTAAAAAAAGCAACTGAATCTTATATTTAGGACTGAGTACTTAAGATTGACGATAATTACATCATCGGGACCACAGCCAGAATAAGATATTATCTAGTCTCAGAGGAAGCTCTCCATGTTAGGCTGTTTTCCAGAAGGGCACTTTATCGTTCTGGTATTTTTTTATGGCTTCTATAACTTCAACTGAAAATGCCTCGTCCTCTGGGTAATAAGCAAGAGGATCTTCTAGCAGGGGCGATGGGAGATTAAGAACACCCTCAAGTGTTGCATGGAGACAATATGCTGAATATGTGACATGATATCCGCCCTCCTGGACAATTAGAAGCCGTCCATCGCAGTGCTCGGTTGCAAGAGCCCGTACCATCTGTCCAATTTTCCTATAGCCCTCCATTGTCAAGCATTGCCTTCCATTTGGATCAAACTGAAGCACATCCAAACCAAAATGTAACAATGTAAGTAAATCAGTTTTTCATGAACAGTAGCAGCAAGGAAATTACAGGGATGATCATATATCATTTACTTTGATGCTTATATATATATATATATATGTTGCCTAGTTGAATAACTCACAGTTGAGGTGTGTAATCACTGTAAATCTGGAAGGATATTTTGCAACAGAAGTTTCCATCAAAATCTAATTTGAACAATTCACAAAGATGATAAATGGATCAACTTACAGCACTTGAGTCTTGCCCAATAACCAAGACTATAATACAAGGGTCGAACTTTTGGACTGATGGAATCACCAAGTGATTGAAGGCATATACATATCCTTTATCCCCAGTTCCGTTTGGAAGAGGAATGTTTAGGTTATAGCCATAACCTTCTCGTTCACCAATTTCATCAACAGATCCATTCTGAAGATGTGAAGGACCCCAAGATCCATGGTTCATATGCAGAGAGATGGTAAGAACCTTATTAGACTGATAAAATCCCTCCGCTGTACCATTTCCATAATGAACATCAATGTCTATAACTGCAACTTTTCTGCACCCAGAATCTAAAGCTAACCGTACGGCAAGACTGGCATTGTTAAGGAAGCAGTAACCATCAGCTTGAGTTGGCTGAGCATGATGACCTGGGGGCCTAACCAATGCATAAGCTATTTTTCCATGCCCATCAAGTATATGCTTCATTGCAGACATTGTGGTACCAGCTGCAAGAAGTGCAGCATCCCATGATCCAGGGTTTAAGAATGTTCCAGAACATAGTATCTTTCCGCCTTCTTTGTCTGCTTTTACCAGTTCATTGATGTATTCTACCAGTAGAACACATTTCATATGTAAATCAGACAGACAATAATCTCATTCACAAAATTATTTCCAACAAAGTAACACACACAGATTCAGAGAGGGAATAAACACCATTTGTTATTTCTCCAAAGCCTCAGATCCCGTTTGCCTCAACTCCTTATGACTCCCAGAAATGGCTTTTCTCATAATAACTATCATATATTGTAATATAAATATTTTTTTATGATTTTATTCCTTTGTAATGTTTGGTTGACCATAACCATGAGAATTGTCTTTCCCATGGTAATTATCATTCCTTAAGAATCGGGAATCTAAATTCATGACCTTATATATACATATCAATCTTTATTCTCACCTCTCTATTACTTCATTGCCCTCCTCTTAAAAAAATCTATCTACAGCCATTATCATTTAGCTAATTTATTCTCTGTCACCCCATTCCATTTCAATTCTTCCCTTTCCAACAACCAAAAGGGCCATAAATCGGACTTCAGTTATAAAATTAATAGTTTCAGTACCATTTTCAAGCTAGTGTCCGTTAACTTGGCTAGATAGCTGCTATTATCAAATCTATATACAGAATGTCATGTTCAATTAGCATCTTGCTTTAATTTGATGACATTGATTACTTCCATGTTTATATCAGTTACCTCAGAGCAACATTCAAAAGAGGAAATAGATAATAGGATGATGGAATACAATAACCATATCATCCCATTAGCATGCTAGTCTCTAACATAGTAGAGGGGGATTAAACTCAACATGTCATTACCCTGATGCTAAATTTGACTTCAATTAACTAAAATATACTCTAGCTTATGTCGTTGTTAACAATTAGATAACTTAAGACTCTCTCATATAACAGCAAATACTAGTCTCGTCAAAGTTATGCCATGAAATAGTGTAGGAAATGATGTACCAGGAGAGTGAAAGGAAAGGAGTCGAGGGAGAAGAGCAGGAGAGCCAAGGTGCCAAGAAATGAAAGGGGAGATGGGTCCCCTTTTGAGGATGGAAACCATATTTCGGATCCTGTCGGAGTTTTCAGGATGCTTCTCCAACACATCCAAGAAGCCAGGATCCATTCCTGTATCAAATACTCCATTCCCAGTCTCGTGCTTCAGCATTCCTTCGTGCCAGAATACATCAATTCCATTTTTTGATTCGGCCATAGAACGCTGAAACAAATATGTTGTTGGGCTGACGGGGGTATTTATTGTTGAGACTAGGGTAGGAGCGGACCGCATCATAACGCAATTTTTTTTTTATCTTGGGTAGCAAAGGCAATTTTATTCAAGACGTAGAACTGTAGAAGAGAGGACGACTCTAAATCCTACTTTAAACAATTAAACCTGTGGAGGAATATGGGATTTATTATTATTTTTTTTTCATTACAACGGCAGACACTAATGTCCTGAAGTACAAAAGGCGGGATCGAACCCGCGACCTCCCCAACTAAGGGGAGAAGGCATACCACTGGGCTACTAGGCCCGTGGTAATTTTTTTTTTTCAAATTATCAACATGCCACAGACCAATATTTGGAGAAAGTTGTTAATTACGATTTTTAAATTATTATTTCTTCCAGTTCTAATTATAAAATCTAGTTAATTATTTTAAAGAGATTAAGAAAGCTAATTGAATTGCTTTAGAGTCTTTTTATTTTTACTTTTTCTTTAAATTAATTAGTTTGACTAATAAACTAATATATAATTTGAGGATACAAACATATAAAATGATTAAGAATCTTATTTAACTTCCTTAATTTCTCTAAAGGTAAAGGAGCGCCCAGCACCACGAAGTTTGCCCCCAGGAGCGTCCAGCACCACGAAGTTACGTTTTGGGAGCGCCAAGTACCACGACCATTAGCTGACCGTCAACTTGGATGGAACGCTAACGTAGACTGACACCTAATGTGGAATAAAAAATTTCAAAAATTAGGAAAATATTCAGGAAAAAAAAAGTAGAAAAATTTTCAAAAAATTAAAATAATTAGAAAAAAAACATCTTGAACAATTAAAATAATTAGAAAAAAATTTAAAAATTAGAAAAAAAAATTCAAAAAATGAGGAAAAAATTAAAAAATAATTAGAAAATAATTAAAATAAGTATAAGAAATTCAAAAAATTAGGAAAAAATGCAAAAAATTATGTTCCAACAGCATGGACTGTCCTCTCTCATTTGGGGAAATGACAACGACCAAAATAAGAAACTAACAAAATTTCAATACACTTTTAAATACCTTTACAATTTATTATATACTTCCTCCGGTCCTAATTATAAGACAACATTTGAGAGTTTTTTTTGTCCTAATTATAATACAACATTCTAATTTTTGTTAATTTCTTCGTAAAAGATGCCTATTGATATAAATGAGAGATTATATGAAATCAATAAAGTAGTTGAGGTATAAAATTTATATAAAGGCGTTTTTAAAAAATAAGTAAAATCAACTACTTCGACCGCTGCCGCCGGGGATCGACCGCCACCGTCAGGTGGCGGCCACCGGCAACCGATCACTGCCGGCGGCCGGTGGTGGGGCCCACTGGCGAGGTATTCTAATTATTTGAATTTTTTTCTTATTTTTTGAATTTTTTCTAATTTTTTTAATTTTTTCCTCATTTTTTGAATTTTTTCTAATTTTTTAATTTTTTTTCTAATTATTTTAAATTTTTGAATTTTTTCTATTTTTCCCTAATTTTTTTTAAATTTTTTATTCCACGTCAGCGTGTCAGTCCACGTCAGCGTTCCATCCAAGTTGACGGTCAACTAACGGCCGCGGTACTGGACACTCCCAAAACGTAACTTCGTGGTGCTGGGCGCTCCTGAGGGCAAACTTCGTGGTGCTGAGTGCTCCTTTACCTTTTCTCCAAAAAACAGTCAACTAGGTTTTATAATTAGGAGCAGAAGTAGTATTTTTTATGTCTAAGTTGATGATGTGTTCAAAAATATGCAAATTGATAACTTTAGCTTTCCAAATATGAATAACCTTCTAGGTAATATTTTAAAGTTACACATCTCAACATCTTTGACTACTTAAGAATATAGAATAACGACTTAAGAATCGTAATTAACAACTCAAATATATATATTGATATCTTGATCTTCTCAAATGTTTATGTTGTGGGCAAATTGGTTATTTGAAAATATTTGCAAATCCAAAAATTTTCCACATATTGGACTTAAAGATTTGTTGTATTAAACTCCCAAATTTATATATATTTCAACGTATTTTTCTAAGATTTTCTTAAAAGAAAAAGGATGCATTCACGTCTTTTTGCAATTAATTGCTTTTATCCTAACTTATTTTTATAAATTGGTATAAAAGTCAATTATTTATATTCAGATATGTGTTCATAGAAAAGTTTGTTTAAAATAAACTTATCTATATAATGGGATTTCTACCTACTTTTATTTTACTTATTTACCTCTCTCAATAGTTCATATTGTTATATTATAATTTTATCAAACGGTGGAGATTTAAAAAATAAAATAAACCTTTTTAACTCCCTTCCTCTCTCCCATTGTCTCTCTCCCTTTGGATTGTGCGTTAATACCAAACTTGCCATTTGCATTAACAGATCATAAGTCGAAGGTGGGCTTTTTCTCACCTTGATTTCTTCAAGCGATGAATTCCGATCTTGGTTGGGAGTTAATTCGTTTTCCAGTTATTCAAATCAGACTCCTGAGAAACCTGTAAATTGTCGATAAGTTATGTCAAATGTCGTCTTGTATTAAATTGTTTGGGGTATAGTTTATACTACAGCGTTGATGTATAATGCCTCATTGAGATAGAAGGCTGTGAGGCAAAGGAACGATGAAATGTATGTTTTGTTCGCTTGATATATAGATTCATGGGTATTTGCTTCATTTTAGTTATTTTCGCAAGGGATGTGAGAGGAGAGAGAAAGGGAGGGAGGTAATGGGAAAGAGGAAAGGGTAAAAAAGTTTATTTTATCCCTCAAATCTCCGCCATTGGATAAGATTATAATTTAATGGTATTGAGGGGATAGACAAAATAAGGGTAGGCAGATAACCTATCCCTTATATAATATATGGGAAAAACACTTCTCATGTTGTAGGAGAAGTGTTTTTTCATGTCACACATATAAAATGGTGGGACCCAGTGACGAATGCACGTTGGGGCAGGTGACCGCACGTGCGGTCACAAACTTTTGAACTTTTTTTTTTTAAAGTTTAATAAATGAATAAACGTCTCTGTTCTCTGAGTTCACATCGCTGGCTTGTGAGTTTGTTTCATGGCTGGATCTGGGTTCTGGTTCAGTCCGGTGAGGTGAATGGAAGATGAAGGTTGACGGTGGTGTTCGTGGCTGAAGGGAGGAAGATGATGAAGGTTGGCACTGGTGTGGGTGACGGTAAAGGGATGGTGGAGAAGACTCAATGTGACGATGATGGAGGATTGAAGGTGAAGGCGTAATTAATTGATGATAATGACCATGATGGATAGTCCCCCCAAGAAGCTCGCGGCACTATTCAATTAATCTCCAATATCCAGCTGCCTCTCGGTGTTTTAGTGTAGGGACTTAAATGCAAACTTTAAAAGTTCTCAGTGAAGGACCAAATTGCAACTTTTATAAATTGAATTCAAACTTTCATTTTTAAATTTGATTTAATCTTTTCAAGTATCTGCAATAAAAATAATTAATCTAATATCAAATATTCTCATAAAAATCAATGATTAAGAGTAATTACAATTTCTTTGACAATTTTACCCTTTTTAGCCTTAATTTAATGTATTTACTCTTAATCTTAATTTATCACAAGAAAGACATTTTAGGCTCAATAACTATAATAAAGTCCATTAAAAATCCCAATTTAATCATATAAATTCATATAAAAATATGGTTTGATCAAAGGGCCAACCGTTCTAACACTTTCGACTGCGTATCACTCCTGTCTGTCCACCACGCCCTCGCTGCTCTTCCGCCAGATCCTCCTCCACCCAGCGCCGCTAGGTCACCGTCAAGCTCCCCCAGTTCTGTTTAAATTGATTTCCTTAGAAATACTTTTAAATTGAACCTCATTTCTGGTCCTAAGCGAATAAGTAGATTGCCTTTTATCCTCCTTAAAAATAATTTTTGGGGTCAGCCCCGAATCCTACTACTAATTGTGCACCCATAAACTTTAAATTCTGGCTTCGCCATTGGTGGGATCCACACATATATATAATTAACATTATATATATATGTGTGGGTCTCACTATTTCATGTGTGTAGGAATCTTTTTCTTCTCATACAATATGAAAAGTTTAAATCCCATAATATATTAGTAAGTTAGTTTCAAAGGTTTTGAATGCGAAGAAAAATAAGTTCAGAGGTATTAAAAAAGAAAGAGATAGGTTATTCTACTTACTCTTATTTTACTTACCTTTACCTACCCCTCTCAATACTCTTAAATTATACTTCCATCCAACGACGGAGATCTTACGGATAAAATAAACTCTTTTATCCCTTCCTCTCTGTCGATGCCTCCCTCCCTCCCTTTCTCTTTCCTCGGCTGGCGTGGATGAACACATCCTTGTGAAAATATCTTCCTGAAAGTTTGAACACATCCCTTGGAAATTCTTTGTAAATTAATAAAAATCAATAATTATTTGATGTCAAATTAAAAAAGAAAAAAAGAAAGATCGATGAGTCTGAACTTTTACGGTTGAACATTCGCCTGCGTTGAACGACCACTAACAAAACAAAAAAGGGAGCACTGACAGAGGCCCTGTTGCTAATTTGGATCCAAGATAAAGCATTTGGTGGCGTTTGTTTTTCTTTTGATTCATTCTTTGCTAATTGGATCTGCTCAGCCATTCTCGGGGGATGAGACGGTGTTGGAATTGGATGAATCCAACTTCAGTTTAAAAGGGACGAGTTTGTATATCTCTGCGGAGGAGGGAGCGAGGTAGGGTGGGAGGCAGGGAATAAGGGATAAAAGGGTTTATTTTATCATTCAAATCTCTACCGTTGAATGAGATTATAATCTAAGGATATTGAGAGTGGTAGGTAAAAGTAAACAAAATAAAGGTAGGCAGAATAACCTATCCCAAAAAGAAAAAAAGTTATTTCAACGTTAGTTTTTCGGAGTAAAAGTGAATTGCTGCTAAAACCGTGACAAACATTATTTTTCATCTAATTAGCTTTTTTTTCCCAACTTACTTATGAAAGCTTCATAACACTATCACAAACAAGCCCTTAAATTGCCCTTAATAGTAATTTTCTAATCCTTGATCACTCTCCACCTCTCCATGGTGGTGGATTTTTATGAAGGAATTTAGGTTGATTTTTATAGCTTTAACATCAAGCAACTTGGGAAGACACCTGCATGCAGCTTCTCATCTTCTCTCTCTCTCTCTCTCTCTCTCTCTCTCTTGGTGGAGTTCTTTCGTTTCTTTGCGAGCTTTTGCCTCTAGGTGTTGTTTTTCCAACACCCTTTCCTCCGGTTTTGGCTGGAGGGCAGGTTGTCCGCTGTGGGGTTTTTCAATTCTTTGGATTAGGGCTTTTGTTCCCTCTTTTTATGGTGTTTATCATATTGATATGTGTAGCAACTAGCAACATTCAAGGGAAAGAGGGCCAAATCTATGGGGTCGAGATGTATGGTGGTAATGCGGTAGGTGATTGAGTTCGAGGGTGTTGATGTTTCTCAAGATTCATCATCTGTAATATCTCAAATTTCAGGGCCTAGAGATTCAAAAATTAACTTGTGACAGGATTTTCATGTAAATTATTGTATAAAGTTAATTAATATCATATTTATGAAATATATGGAATTTTTATTAAATTTAAGACAAATGATATTTGTTCTTATTTAATTGGCTAATAAGAGATTATCATTGTGAAGTGACATGAGAAGGCAAAGGATATTCAAGAACATGTCCACATTTCCCCTTATGAATTAAAGATTTGTTAGAAGGGATACTTGGGCACCTTCATCAACCAAAGAATTAAAGTAGTGGACACATGGAAAGGTGGGCAATCATGAAATGGACACCTAAGTGGACACATGGAAAGGTAGGTAATTATGTAAGCGAGACTTGAGCACCCATGTGACAATATAATATTTAAAGAAGAAAAGTTGAGGACACATATGCACAATTAATTAATTAATTAATTAGAGGGGACACCTAAGCTACCAAGGTGTCAACATGATATAAGAGGAATGAATAGAGACACTTATCTATATTTTATTGACAATTTGTGCCACCTAATTATCTTACCTATTAAGCAAAAGTTATTCCAACTATAACAATAGGCATGTGTTTAAGAAATATTCTTAACCCAAAGAGAGCCAAGTGGCGTGTCATGGGAGAAGAAGAGGGGAAGAATCAAATTTTTCTCTTAGAAAATAAGAAGAATCTAGAGAAATTTCAAGAGGCATTGGAAGGGCAAATTGGTAAAAGCACAAGGAGATATTCTTGGGTGTCTTAGCGTTTATAAATAGGACTTCACTCTTCTTTATTTTGGAGGTAAGAGGCGCCACACATACACACATACATACATAGAGAAGAAGAGAGTTATGAATTTTTGAAGTTAGGTCAAATTTCTGAAATTTGAATGACTCCATGCGAAAATAAGAGAAAAGTTACTGATAAATGAATACTCATTAACAAAGGAAATTAATGAGTTTCAAACAGTGGGAAAACCCTTCACACAAGTGTATAATTATGTATTTTAAAAGAAGGGATTATATTATCAGTAACACCGTTATATTATTTTAGGTTTATCGTTTTTATTAGTAGCCAGGTGTTTATTCTCATACAGATCAGCTACTTGCAGGTAAGTAACCTTAATTTCATGTACTTTATGTGACTTTGTATATATGATTTACCATGATTGGTTATGCATTCGATGTTATGCGTTTCAAGCGCTTTGGGTACCGGAACCCGCTATAAGCGACCCTCGGTATGGTTGTGCCTTATTGAGCAACATATGTTATGTGTGATTGCTCGTTCCGATTTAGGCTTTGTGTTTTGCTGTGTGTGACCTATTGGATGTTGTTTGATTTATGGTTTTTTTACATACTTTGTACATACACTGAATATAAAATTAATGATTACTCTGTGATTCATCTATGAATCCTAGGCTTATAAGAATACATGTAGTGCATTTAGAACAAAGCAGGAGACTGAAAGTAAGATTGGAGAGCATGACTGAGGTTATGTGGAGGATGGAGAAACTTTTGTCTTTACATCTTTAGTTCGGATGACCGTATATTATTAGTTATTTTTTAAAAAATTTATTTGGATGACTGTAAATTAACCCTTGGAAAAGACTTTTCTTTGATTAGTAATTTACTCTATCATCATTATATTGTCTAAATTATTCTCATTGCTCTGCTGAGTAGATATTTTGATGTGTATTTAATTTTGAAAGTAAAGGTCACTCTACCCATCACCTAAAAAGGCGAGGCCAGTAGGAGTTTAACATCATCCCTCTATCTTGATCTCAATTTGGTATGCTTCTGGATTCTACTGATCTAGTTTGGCTGGTGATGGATCCTACCTATTCCGCTCAAATCTTATGGCTTTGGGTTGGGGAAAGATTGGTGGCATAAGGTGACGGCACCTGGGTTGTCTGTATTCGCTGCGACAATTCTCCCTACGCAACGACGTTTGTGTGGAACTTATAAATTTGCTCTCATGATAACATGTTTTTCTAAGAAGGGATGGACTTATTAGAGTGGTTTTTTGAGCCCTCATCCCTTATTTGACAAGGTTACCAGTGTTTGTATACTTGTTCTCTCATGAGGCTCTCTGTCTTTAGCCTTAGGTTAGAGTTTGTATTGATAATGTTATTTGGGCTTAAGGTTAGGTTTATATTATTTTGGCTTTAGGCTTTTAGTTTGAACTGTCTTTTAATTTATATCAATATAAAATATTTTGCGTTGGAAAAAAAAAACACTCTGCTATGAATTTTTTTGTTTTGTTTTTGGTAAAAGAGAGGCATCAGCCATCATATATTATAAGAAACTAAGAGGGGATTTAATCCCATACAATCATTAGCAAGCACAGTCCTAAATTTCTCTGGACATACACTAAAAAGGTTGCATTGTAAAAAACCCTCCTTTGATAAGCAATCAGCAAGAGTATTCCTAACTCTAGGAATATACTTAAGCTGAACTTCCCAAGACTTGGACAGTAGGTCTCGAATTTGGATCAGCACTCTGCTATGAATTAATAGTATTCAGCATTGTACTAAAAGAAAGACCTCTCAAACTTGGGTGACACTACATCTTTTAAATTGGAAGGAAATAATGACTTGATATTATAAGTCGAATCAATTCCACAATCTCCCACTTATAAAAAAGAATATTCATATCACTAGGTTATAACTCTATTGACTCATCTTAAATCTACTTGCCTGTAGAACAAAACAAACCATTGAAGCCCAAGCCAAGACAAACACACAAATCCAAACTGTAAAAATAACACTATACAAAACATTGCTTGATCATTTACAAGTCCCTCAGTCTAGCTAACTGGATTAGATGATGAACTTGCACTTTTCATAATTGGTTAATGCATGTCATTATATGATAAATGAGCTCATAAATTTTTGAATCATCACTGCATGTTTAAAATCTTCATTTAAACTTAATTTTAATCTTCATTAGAAGACAAGTAAATGCCTAATATTGTCTAATGGAGATTGGAGCTTCACGACGTGTACACTTGAGTAAGTGTCTGAAGCTGGAACCAGCAACACAGTTTGTAAGAAACCTACCAAATAGATAGAAAAAACGGCAAAATAGAAAGCTATTTTGTGAGTGCCTCTCCTTTTCAATCTTATCTTATCTTCTTTTTTTAATCTAAAAAACACAACAAAACAAAAATACAAGAAACTGGTTTTTTATTTTTTATTTTTATTTTAACCGGAAGTGCTTTTTTAAATTAAATGCAACCACTTTCCAAGTGAAAACAATACGTCTTCTTTCTCTTTTTTCCCCCACAAACAAATAAGAAATAACTGTTTTCGAAAGTGATGTTAAAATATTGTCTCACCAATAAAACATATCCACAACGAATATTCTCCTATAAAATACTACGAAATAATCACTCTCTATCTTTCTTTTCAATGAACATCCTTTATTTACTCAATAAAAAATAGTTTAAATACCACTCTTTTTTCACGCCATGTAATAACAATAATTGTTTATTATTCATTATCCGTTAGTTTTTAGTGTTATTAATTATTATTATTATAGCAAAAAAAGTAATAATATTATTATTATTTACCACCGCTATATCATTTTTATTATTTTTTGAAAAACTATACGAAATATTATTATTTTGCATGTATTCATGCAGATTATTGTCCAATTGCATGAATTTATTTTATTTTTAGTGATAAAGATAAGGCTTCCGTTAATTTCTGAGAATAAAATAATTGTGGGATTTCACCTTATACGGAATATATCCAGGAAGTATGAGCAGAATATACATATAGTACATGGCCACCAGCACCATCAAAAAGGCACTTTTGCCTCTCAGTGGTCTTGTTGATTGTGAAATTTCATAGCTCATCACATTCTTTCCAACTCAGAACTCCATTAATGGCTCAACCCTCTCTTTCTTTATTTAATTAATCAGATCATTCCCACCATAACCACCTCCTCAAGCCATCAAAAAGATTCCTCTCACTCCGACCAAGTTGATGATTAGGTAGAGGTCAAAATTATGGCACGCCTCGAAGCCGCCTCCCTCCAACTAAACCCTTGAGATCACGGTGGCATCCTTGTGAGTTTCTAACAAATCAAGACGGTCCTTAATTGTTTTATCAAACAGTCTGTTCTCTGGGTTCTCTGCATAGCACACATAGTAACAACTCACACAAGCATGAGGCACTGCCATGGCGATCCTTGTCTGCAGCGTCAACATTTTCAGATTATGTCAGTTACAGCATGTGATTACTGATTAGTAAAACTAATCAGAGATTCTGAAACTAAAATCTGGGCTGTAAAAAAGATCAGCATTTCACATGTGAGATTAAGCATAATCCAATGTGGGTACCATAGAAAAGTCTACAGCTAATATATATACTATACTTAATAGTCTCTTCATGATTAACTCGTTCTGTTAATCTTCAATATAAAACATGTAATCCAAAGAGATATTCTTCATTTACATGAGAGATTCGATCACATGTTAATTACTCATTATAAAGTAAAGTACCTACCAAAGTGGGTTATGCTAAAAATTTAGGTAATCTATAGTATAGAATAAGGTGGTCAAACAAGGGTTACTAACCAAAAGGTATCCAATGAAGAAAGTGAGGAGGGAAAGCGTAGCTGTAAAAGTATGGTGAACTTTGGCAGTCCAAGCAGCCACCACAATGACACATATAGAACCACTACAAACTCCTGTGAGGAAGCAGACTGAGCTTGTAATATCAGAGTTTACAAGGTGTTCTATTTTTTCTTTCTCAAAGAGGGCCCACGTGTCTCGAGATGCCGTCACAAAGCTTTTCCCATAGGCTGCTATCTGCAAAGTATCAATTAAGACATCAAATCCAGATCAGTAATCCACCCAAGTAATTGTTAATTGGGTTTAGAATCAGGTTTAGCCGTGTTAAATACTTTTATAGGATACTGGTGAGGACCACTATAATGATGTGTAGCTTTCAGATAGTGATGGCTCTCTAATTTCAACGAAGTTCGACAGGTCAAGCGGGAACAGAAAACAAGTAGCCAATATAAGTATCGAAAAGATTTTAAGAAAAGTTTAAGCAGATAAGGTTAAGAAAAAAATCAAGACCAAATGCATAATTAATGGCTCTTCTTTGCTAAAACCTCTTAACAAGTAATCTACAGGCTATTTAGCAATACTCAGCTTTAAAATTACTTGATTTAATCAAAGGGGTTAGCCTTATTTGTTGGTAAGGCTTGTTTATTTTTCTTTTAAACACGAGGGTCATAAATTCCTTTTTCAAAAAATAGGAAACTCTCTAGGAGTAAAATATTAAATGCATCAGGCTGATGTAGGTAGGTGAGTTGTATTGTATAGATTGCTCCGGTCAGGGATTCAGTTATGTGTCATGTTACCTGTACATAGGCCCAGCTATTACCATTTCTGAAAATGGACTCCATTACTCTCAGGCAACAATGAGCACAACAGAACAAGAACTCATCCTGTCCTTCGAGCAAATTCAAACCCCGGGCGATGATTCTTAGCGCTTCGATTGTTGGAACGAAGAGAGACCCTAAACAAGCACTTCCAAGATTCCTGGTTACTGCTCTGAGAAAGCAAAACTTAGTGCTAGATTGCATCCCTCTAAGATAATACAAAGAAATGACCCTACTAACAGTGATGTTAACAACATTCCTCATGACCTCTGTAATCCAAGCCAAGCTCAGCATCAACACCATTATAATCAAAGGAGGAACAACAAAGTTCATGGCTCCAATCACAGCTACAGTCCACAGAGTCATCCAGAGGAATGAAGCACCAAGCATACAGTAACTGGGATAATTCAAATCTGGGAATTTTGATACTGACTGAAGAGATAGGCTCAAGATCTTGCAACAAAACTTAATTCTATTATAAACCCAACAGGCATACAAGCCATTTCCCACCGAAAAAGCAATCAAACAAACTCCAACACCACTAGTGGTGGGTCTCTGAAAGCAAAGGAGGAGGACTCCAGCCGCAAGAGACATCAGAAAAGAGCACCATAGTATGAAATGAACCATGAAAGTAGGCCATTTCCTTATTGCTTTCTGCCATGTAAACGCAAGAATGATACCAATAAGGCATGCAGCTTCCACTTGCGGCAGAAAGAACTTCAAAAGCCTTTTCTCTTTCTTTTTCATAGAATCCGATGCTTGGATTAGCCCTTGGATTCCCTTGAAAACAAGAAAGCAAACCAGAACAACTGCCAGAAAAAAGTGGACGAGGAAGAGAAACAGGGATATTCTATTGGTGTATCTTCTCGAATTCAATGTCACGGGTCGCTGAAAAAAAAAATCAAATTAAAAAAATAGATAAAGGAAGCAGAATCCTCAAAAAGGTAAACGTAGCACTTCAAATATACCAATAAAATCCACAAACATGAAAGAAATCTTTAAGGAAGATTTAAAAATACCAGGTCGTCTACAGGGGGAATATATGTAAAATTCAGAAGAAATATTTCTCTTAAAATATGAAAGAAAAGCTTACTTGTGGCTGCAGGATTGGGATAGAGCGAGGCTCAGAAGGCTGAGATTCAGGAGGAGTAGAAGGAGGAGGGGGCGTCGGCGGCTGAGGATGAGGATGAGGATGAGAAGGAGGAGGACGATGAGGAGGAACAGGAGAAGGAGATGCAACTCTGGCGTTGCTATTCATTACAATCCTCAAAGGGTTTGTGGGGTTCAATCTATGATACATCGAGTGCTGAAATTCTTCATGAGTATGGCGATTTTCGGCATTCTTATAATTGGTCTGAATAGCTCTCTCTTTAAAATCCACTTCACCTTTTTCCAAATCCTTTGCTTCTTCTTCTTCCTTTTCCTCATTCTTGTTTACATTTCCTTCTCTCACTTCAGCTTCTGCTTCATTTGCTCCCTCTACAACCTACCACCACACACGACCAACAAAAAGAATGAGAAACACGAATTAAAACTTCACAAAAATAGCAAAACCACCTTCAAGCTAAGAAAATACAGAAAGCAATCAAAACATGAAAAGCATAGTCTTGAGCTTACCGGTTCTTCAGCACCCATTTACGAGATAGGCGTCCTTCGGTGGTCGTGACGGCGGTGAGTAGGTGACGGTGGCTTGCGGCGGAGACGGCGTCGCTGATGGTCTCTGGAATGTTTTACTTGTCTTTATGAGGTGTGGATTCTGTGGTAGCTGACGTTATTTGTTTTGCCCGTTATTTTCACACGGCCTCTTCACACTGTACCCCATCGGATCAGAATATGTGGGACCCACACTCCATTAAAAACCTACTGACCAAACTCGGCAGAGTAGATTATTTATGTTCCCATGAATTTCAGCTGAATTACATGTCATTTGTTGTGAAATATTTTATGAGAAATCAACCATATAATTGTTAATGATATAATTTATTATAAATTTTATATTTATCATTAATGTTAATTTTAATTTTAATATGCATGTTATTTTTTTCAACTTGCATGTAATACAATTTGACTTATCAAGTATATGCATTCATGAAGAAAAATAAGTACCTAAGTTATTTGCTTTTCCATATACTATTTGAAGTTAAAATATAAAAATTTCAAGACCAGTAATAAATTAATAATATATATATATATATATATATATTAGAGAAAATGTTATCGATTCTATTCATTTCAGGATCATTCATTTTGATATAAATTATATATTTATGAAACTGATTATCTATTGAGTTAGTTAAATAAATAAGTTATAAATACAAAGGTGTTTTTTGTCAAAATGAATGTGATTGTAACTTATCATTTACTAAATGTATGCTTTTTCGTCACAAATCCTCTGTACTCTTTTTAGGCTCTATCAAACAAAAATGAAAATGCATCCATATGTAATTGTTATGCCTCTATAAAAATTTTTAGTCACGCTCGTTTTGATTTTTTTTAAAATTTTATTATTGTATCAAAAATAAAAACTTGTTTATTAAAAGTATCAAGATAGTAATATAATATTCACAGATGGAGATTGTGTAACATCCTGAATTTTGAATCTAATATCTTGAACATAAACCTATCTTGGGAAGACTAGTAGGCTCTATTTTTGGAAAGTAATAAATTTGAAATCAGTATTTTGTGGGCCCCGTGAATAGTATTTACTATTCACGTATACGTTTTTACTATATACAAATACGTATTTTAAAAAAAAATATATATATATATATGTTATTCGCAAATACGTATTTAATACTTGAAATTTGTGAAATATGAATAGTGTTCACTATTCACAAATACGTATTTACTATTTAAAAATACGGTATTTACTATTCCAAAATACGTATTTACTATTCATGTGGGACCCACGTCAAATTATTTCTCCTCTGCCGACAGAAACTCTCGTGAGTTTTGAAAATTTTGGCCGCGGGACCCACTCAATAATAATTTATTATTTAAATAATATTATATTATATTATTAAAATATTAAAATATTATTAAAAATTTTTAAAACTTTCACGAGGGCGGCTGAGAGTAGTCACGGGAAAGTTTTCATTTTATAATTTTGGGAAAATTACGTAAAACGACCCAGAGACGAAAATTACACTTAAAGACCCATTTTCCAACTATAAATAGACCTTCCATTTCATTTCATTCTTCACAACTTCTAAGAGCCATAGAGAGAGGTAGAGAGAGAGAGAGAGAGTAGAGAGATGTTTGCTTGAGAGTTATAATAGCTGGTTGGTGATTCGGGTATTAGCAAGTAACAGGTAACTCTGAATATTCTTCCTTATACTTGTGAATTATGTATGATTATAAATTTGTTTGTTTACTATTTTGGCAAGAATATTTAGAAAATATTTATGGTTTTAAGATCTGGTGTGGGAACTTTGATTTGCAAATCTGCAGAGGTACTATTTATACTGTATTTACTATTCACGAATACCATATTTACTATTCACACCGTATTTACTATTCATTTTACTATTCACGTATACCGTATTTACTATTCATAATACTATTCACGTATACATACCGTATTTACTATTCACGTATACATACCGTATGTACTCTTCATTTTTACTATTCATGTATATATATCGTATTTTACTATTCACATATACGCATAGTATTCACTATTCATAAATACGCATATTGATGTATAAAACTTTATGGTATAATAATGCATTATTTTGAGTGAACATATTCATCATGGCGGTTGTATTATGATGGGTGGAGTAAGGAGGGATTTGAATGATAAGAATGATTTATGCCACCACTCGGTGCACAGTGGATGGTACTTGTTTCAGGGCCCCATCTTCCATGTTTTCCTCTGGCCGGGATTTCATTGGAGTTGTGGGACATGTGACACCTCCTTAGTTATTTTAAAGGAGGGGAGCCATAGTCCAGATTTAAGCTATATACCTTTGGCCGGGTGTATCTTAAGTTTTGGTGAGCTTGGAACAATTCAGTCAAATGAATGAGTTTCTATTGGACTATGTGTTAGCCTATGGCTCCAGTCTGCGGTATAAGGGAGGTGGTGATATAAGGGAGGCTGCATACTGCATAGTGCATTTCTGAACAGTTCAAGAATTTGATATGATGATGAATATTCTGTAAAGACATGAGATGAGAACTTTTGAGATATATATGTTTTAATACCTTCTATATTGATGACTATTAGTATAAATTATTTTGTATGATAAATTATGGAATCTATATATATATATTTGAAATCAGCCCATATCTTTTTGTCATATATTATTTGCTCGTGTACGGTAGAAATATTTAGTAGTTACTGAGATGTGTAATCTCACCCCATATTAACATTTTTCAGGTGAATAACTTAGTAGAGATCAAGGGAATGCACCCATGGAGTGAGCTTTGTAGGCTCTTCTGTACTCCTTTAGTTTATGTTGTGTTATTTTATTTGCCATGAACCTAAAAGACTTCCGCATTTTAAAATAACTCTTATTTATTGGATTTATTTTGGCCCTGTATAAATGGATTTCTACCTTTGGCCATATTGTAAATATGTGTTTGAGTGTTGAATATCCTATATTTGGAGGTGCTACTTTTATTTTGGCCAAGATTTTGGTATTGAAAATGAGGCGTTACATTTTTGGTATCAGAGCCAAGGTTCTGGCCAATCTGTAAATTTCCTATCAGTTTTCTAAATAAAAAAAAAATTTTGAGGTCATGGCAAATTAAATATCATAACATGTGCATTTTCCTTTATAGCTTTGGATTCTTTTTACCAATTTTCTTGTGACATTCATGATAGGAGAAGAATGAGTTAATCAAAATATTCAAGTGATTGATAATGAGGATTTATGATTTGAGGATGTGATTGAGATTAAATTTCAGAGCTGCGTAGCGGAAGTTGGTAAGTAGAAAATTTATTGAATATTGGATTCTGTAGGCCCAAAATTACTTTCTAGGATGAATATTTTTATTGGTGTCTAGGAAAGTGATTGAAAGACTAAGCCCCTATTTGATGTTTATTCAATTAGTTGCCGTTGTAAAAAGTATGAAGAGATTTTCGCTAGATTTTCACTTACCTAGCTAATTTATATGAGTAACAGATGACAATACCATAACAGAATACGGGCATAGTCTTGATTATACAGAATAACTGGCTTAAGTTTGAATTTAATAAGATAAAGTTGAGTTTGGCAGGAAAACTCGAAAATCCTTATGAATCCTAGAATAGAGATTACAAACATTAGCAAGAAGGCTAAGAAGAGTAGACTATATTAATTCAAGCATCAAGAACAATAGTTGGTACAATCCCACCGCAAGCTTCGACTATCTCAAGTTTAAGTCTATTAATTTCTTCCTGAGTGGCTGCACTTGAGAGAGGACCATCAGAAGACATTGTTCTTCTCAATCTAGCTATTTGCTTCATAGTGCTTCGAATTTTTACATACGGCCAATGCTTTATTCCTCCCCTATGGCATATTTTCATTAGAACATTTTTGCATAGACGAACTTGTTGAGCCGCTTCTTGTTGAGGTAAATGGAAGAAGTCTCTAAGATCATCTATTGACATTGATGCAGCTCTAATATTTTGTTCAGCTCTTGATCGGTATGGATTACTAGGTATGGGGACTGAAGGATTATTATTTACAACCATGAGCTCTTTTCCTTTATTGGATATATTTTCTGTATTGGTTGGAAATGAACTATTAGGGAGTTCATTTTGATTTTTAGTCCATTCCAAACCAACACAGAGGGCCTCATAGTAGGCTGATAGGGGATCCGACACCAGGACATACCCTAAAGATTTTTGATTCAAACAATAATTTTCTAGAAAATGTTTGACATCATCTAAATTCTTCTTACCAAAGTCAAATACTTGAGGACTGGAAGAACCTCCTTGTACGTCCTGGTGAAAGACAGCGTGGCATATCATACCAATCCTCCCATGAACTTCAAGTTTATGGTATTGAAGTCCATTGGTATGAATGATCTCTCGTAGAACATGGCAGCAACCACATGAAAATGGATTAGTAGTCTCAGTCAAGGTAGAAGCAGGATTCCTTGGTTGAGAAGGTACCGTAGACTCCATAAGTTCTGCCACATTACGACACCTTTGGACAGGTCGCCTTGATGGACCTGCTTCAGATTCCTTTCTGTTAGTAGTTGTAAAAATAGAATCTTGTATCCTTGGAGGAGGAGTAGGAATGTTAATCGTTGAGGCAGATGAATGAACATTCATACTTACGGGATTTTGGGGAAGTAAAGAAGAATAAGGGTATGATGCATTGTTTGACAAATCAGACAACACGTTAGTCTGATAGTCATGAAGTAAGGCTTCAAGAAAGAAAGGGTTGAATGAATCGGAGACTGGAATAGAGTTACTTGAACCGGCCATGTTTAAGGATAATGTGGAAGGTTATAGTGAAGGTTACGATCGGAGAGGAAATGAATATGTGGAGGTTTTGTGAAGTTTGAGAGAACATGAAACATTTACTCTTTCTTTACTCGGTTTATAGCTGGGCTAGTAACGTCTAGATTTTGTTAAGCAGCATTGGATTCTCATCTGTTGCTGGCTCATAATTATGCAGACTTTGTTGTTATGCGGAAATTTTATGGCACCGCACCCTAGTGCACCCTAGCCACCGTTAGGGGTCGCAGTTTCCTAGACCTTTGCAGACAGAAATCGCTATGGCATTTATTGCTAGCTGTGTTTTCAAGAAATTAAGTTTGGACGTTTATACGCGCATTTATCTAAGAAATCTGTCTTGGATGTGCAGCTGACTCAAGATGTCGGAATTGACATTTAAAAATAGGATTTTAAGCGTAAGCGTGCTAAGGTGATAGTAATCTTGGGAAGGGTGACTTCCTAATAATATTAGATGAACCGGAGAGAATCCGAAGATTTGAAATGATGATGAGTTGTGCCAATTAACCCGAGAGCATTCTTCACTCTCTGAGTATCCGAAGAACTCTATGAATTTGTCACAGATAATTCAAAGACTAAGGTTTTTGGATAAACATGTTGGAAGATCGATGGAAAGGTATGAAATGGTGATCCTTAGGAATGCCAGAAAGATGTTAGAATGAATATAGTAAATATTGAGGATAGGCTTTAATTTAATCTAAGCTGAAATAGAACTTAAGAACGAAATGAGCCTTTGTGATATTGCAGGTTGAGGTAGAATTAGAACCTTGTGAATACTGCTGAGGTTGTAGATAGTCTTCATATAATCCAAGAATTAGATTAGGAATTGTGAATCATGATCTTAGTATGTATAATGGGTATTTTTGGGGCAACACGAATTACCAGTTGATATTGAGGTTATAAGAATCAAATTGTAAACTTGACTATTAATGTCTGGGAATATTTGAAAATAGACTTGAATTCAATCTGAGTTAAGATAGTATGTCTAATTAAGAAAGTATGAAATCCGGTGATTTATGTTACAATATTAGTATGTTATTTGGGTGTGATTAATAGATAACTATGAGAGGAAAGATGATATTTAGTATATGTCTTTGAGATACTAAGGATTGAATTCGAATCATGTGAACAATGCTGAGATTGTGAGAATAATAATAGAATCTTTCTTTAGAAATAATGAATTGAGTGTTTCATGGATGAGTTGAGTAGAATAAGTTGGAACCTGGAATGTATTCGGAGTTGGTGACTATTTAAAATAAGTTGCTAGGTCCCTAAGTATTTGAATTTTGAACTTACCAATGCACTTGCTGTGTTTGGAAATTTTTACGCAATATTTACAACAGGATTTAAGACCAGTTTGTAATCGACATTTATAAACTATGATGTCTCATGGAATGAATCCTTGCGAAATTCGAACAAGAATTGACTTTTACATTATGATTGTGGTGGAAGGTGTACAAGTTAGAAGAGGTTGGAAACTGTTGTGGATATACTTAGTTTGCAGAATCTTGCCAAATGTACTTGTTTTTGAATTACTTGCCATTGGTGAAAGCTAGATTTAGTAAGTAAGTGTTTTCTTAAACTTGAATTGAGGAAGCACGGGTATAGGATAGACGAGCAGAGGCTTGAAGCGGTAAGACCCGTTGAGCTAGTTTGCATATGGTGGTATCTCTAGGCTATAAGACTTATGTGCCTAGTATTGTGTTTGTTGCCTATCATGGTAACATTAGACCTGTATGTCTAAAGTTTATCTTAAGGTTGGCAGAATAATCAGATTATATCATGTTGTGGTTATTATGGCCTGAGGGTAGCTTCTTAAGCTGTAAGATCTGAATATCCAGTGTCGTGGTAATACAATGAAAAAAGCAGAAAGGAAGAATGAACTGGCCTGTGAGGCCAGTGTAACCAAGCGCTCAAATAAGGAACTAGTGGATCCTGTGTCTGAATATTACTTTGGGTACAGGATGAACGAAAATTGTGTTGTGTGCTTGGTGAGCATGTTTGGGAAAGAAATAGGACTTAGGGATAATATGATATATAAAGCTGAGTCGGAGCGGATTGTTGATGCGGGGGATAAGTAATTGAGGAACAAGGCTATAAGCTTGTAAAGGTTGTGTGTAAAGGAATGGCTCCCGGAGATGCTACTTGGGAAACGGAGGAGAGCATGCGACAAACCTATCCTCATTTATTTAAATAGGTTAGAATTCTTATTATAGCGAAATTTTGAGGACAAAATTTTCTTTTAGGAGGGGAGAAATGTAACATCCTGAATTTTGAATCTAATATCTTGAACATAAACCTATCTTGGGAAGACTAGTAGGCTCTATTTTTGGAAAGTAATAAATTTGAAATCAGTATTTTGTGGGCCCCGTGAATAGTATTTACTATTCACGTATACGTTTTTACTATATACAAATACGTATTTTAAAAAAAAATATATATATATATATGTTATTCGCAAATACGTATTTAATACTTGAAATTTGTGAAATATGAATAGTGTTCACTATTCACAAATACATATTTACTATTTAAAAATACGGTATTTACTATTCCAAAATACGTATTTACTATTCATGTGGGACCCACGTCAAATTATTTCTCCTCTGCCGACAGAAACTCTCGTGAGTTTTGAAAATTTTGGCCGCGGGACCCACTCAATAATAATTTATTATTTAAATAATATTATATTATATTATTAAAATATTAAAATATTATTAAAAATTTTTAAAACTTTCACGAGGGCGGCTGAGAGTAGTCACGGGAAAGTTTTCATTTTATAATTTTGGGAAAATTACGTAAAACGACCCAGAGACGAAAATTACACTTAAAGACCCATTTTCCAACTATAAATAGACCTTCCATTTCATTTCATTCTTCACAACTTCTAAGAGCCATAGAGAGAGGTAGAGAGAGAGAGAGAGAGTAGAGAGATGTTTGCTTGAGAGTTATAATAGCTGGTTGGTGATTCGGGTATTAGCAAGTAACAGGTAACTCTGAATATTCTTCCTTATACTTGTGAATTATGTATGATTATAAATTTGTTTGTTTACTATTTTGGCAAGAATATTTAGAAAATATTTATGGTTTTAAGATCTGGTGTGGGAACTTTGATTTGCAAATCTGCAGAGGTACTATTTATACTGTATTTACTATTCACGAATACCATATTTACTATTCACACCGTATTTACTATTCATTTTACTATTCACGTATACCGTATTTACTATTCATAATACTATTCACGTATACATACCGTATTTACTATTCACGTATACATACCGTATGTACTCTTCATTTTTACTATTCATGTATATATATCGTATTTTACTATTCACATATACGCATAGTATTCACTATTCATAAATACGCATATTGATGTATAAAACTTTATGGTATAATAATGCATTATTTTGAGTGAACATATTCATCATGGCGGTTGTATTATGATGGGTGGAGTAAGGAGGGATTTGAATGATAAGAATGATTTATGCCACCACTCGGTGCACAGTGGATGGTACTTGTTTCAGGGCCCCATCTTCCATGTTTTCCTCTGGCCGGGATTTCATTGGAGTTGTGGGACATGTGACACCTCCTTAGTTATTTTAAAGGAGGGGAGCCATAGTCCAGATTTAAGCTATATACCTTTGGCCGGGTGTATCTTAAGTTTTGGTGAGCTTGGAACAATTCAGTCAAATGAATGAGTTTCTATTGGACTATGTGTTAGCCTATGGCTCCAGTCTGCGGTATAAGGGAGGTGGTGATATAAGGGAGGCTGCATACTGCATAGTGCATTTCTGAACAGTTCAAGAATTTGATATGATGATGAATATTCTGTAAAGACATGAGATGAGAACTTTTGAGATATATATGTTTTAATACCTTCTATATTGATGACTATTAGTATAAATTATTTTGTATGATAAATTATGGAATCTATATATATATATTTGAAATCAGCCCATATCTTTTTGTCATATATTATTTGCTCGTGTACGGTAGAAATATTTAGTAGTTACTGAGATGTGTAATCTCACCCCATATTAACATTTTTCAGGTGAATAACTTAGTAGAGATCAAGGGAATGCACCCATGGAGTGAGCTTTGTAGGCTCTTCTGTACTCCTTTTGTAACATCCTGAATTTTTTTTTACCTGAAACTATAATAGATTAATTTATGATAATTGATTTATTAGGTATTTAGTATGAGTAAATTTTTAAGGTTAGAATTTAAATATATATTTTAATAATATAATAAACATATTATATAGTAATATATTATATATAGTAGTATGAATGAAGAAAGATAAAAAGTGACGGAGGAAAGAATCGGAAAGAGAAAAGAAAGGAAGGAAAAAGAAAAAAAAAAAAACATGCGGGACCCACGGCCAAAAATAATTCTCTGCAAACTTTCTCGTGAACTTTGAAAAAATGGCCGCGGGACCCACTCAATAATAATTTATTATTTAAATAATATTATATTATATTATTAAAATTTTTATAAAACGTTCACGGGGCGGCTGAAGTTCACGGGAGGTTTTCTTTTTAGTTTTTAGGAAAATTACGTAAAACGACCCAGAGACGAAAATTACACTTAAAGACCCATTTTCCAACTATAAATAGACCTTCCATTTCATTTCATTCTTCACAACTTCTAAGAGCCTTAGAGAGAGGTAGAGAGAGAGAGAGAGTAGAGAGATATTTGCTTGAGAGTTATAATAGCTGGTTGGTGATTCGGGTATTAGCAAGTAACAGGTAACTCTGAATATTCTTCCTTATACTTGTGAATTATGTATGATTATAAATTTGTTTGTTTACTATTTTGGCAAGAATATTTGGAAAATATTTATGGTTTTAAGATCTGGTGTGGGAACTTTGACTTGCAAATCTGTAGAGGTACTATTTATACGTACGTTACTATTCACATATACCGTATTTACTATTCATTTTACTATTCACGTATACTGTATTTACTATTCATTTTTACTATTCACGTATACCGTATTTACTATTCATGTTACTATTCACGTATACCGTATTTACTATTCATGTTACTATTCACGTATACCGTATTTACTATTCATGTTACTATTCACGTATACTGTATTTACTATTCATGTTACTATTCACGTATACCGTATTTACTACTCATTTTACTATTCATGTATATACCGTATTTTACTATTCACAGATACGCATAGTATTTTACTATTCATAAATACGCATATCAATGTATATAATGGTATAATAATGCATTATTTTTGAGTAAATACATTCATCATGGCGGTTGTAATGTGATGGGTGGAGTAAGGAGGGAATTGAATGATAAGAATTGTTTATGCCACCACTCGGTGCACAGTGGATGGTACTTTTCAGGGCCCCATCTTCCATGTTTTCCTCTGGCCGGGATTTCATTGGAGATGTGGGACATGTGACACCTCCTTAGCTGTTATTTTAAAGGAGGGGAGCCATAGTCCAGATTTAAGCTCTATACCTTTGGCCGGGTGTATCTTAAGTTTTGGTGAGCTTGAAACCATCCAGTCAAATGAATGAGTTTCTATTGGACTATATGTTAGCCTATGGTTCCAGTCAGCGGTATACGGTTGGAAGGGGATATAAGGGAGGCTGCATACTGCATAGTGCATTTCTGAATTATTCAATAAATGATGAGTATTTTGTAAAGGCATTTGATGTGAACAACGGTATATCTAAAAATATCTGAGTATATTAAATTCACATTATATTACCTTTTATTTTTGTCATATGTAATTTGCTCGTGTAAGGTAGAAATATTCAGTAGTTACTGAGACGTGGAATCTCATCCCATATTAACATTTTTCAGGTGATTATTCTAGTAGAGAGCAAGGGAAGGCACCTATGGAGTGAGCTCTGGAAGCTCTTTTGATCTCCAATAGATTATGTTATGTTATTTTATTTGCCATGAACCTAAGACTTCCGTTTTGTATTGAACTCTGAAATATTCCCTGAAATTTATTCTGATTATGTATTACGGGTTTTATTCGAAATGGTAACATTGTAAAAGGATTTGGATATTGTTGAACTCTTTTGAAGGTATTTTCAATATTTTGACCGAGTTTTTGGTGATGAAAATGAGGTGTTACATTTTTGGTATCAGAGCTAAAGGTTCCATGGCAATTTTGTTTATTTTCTAAAGTGATTTCTTAAAAAAAAAATTTTAGAAGTTCGTGGCAAATTAAATATCATAACATGAGCACTTCCCTTTGTTAGATTTAGAATTTATTTAGCTATTTTTATTTGTTTAGTGTCCTTATAGTATTAATCATAGGAGGAGATAATGGCAAGAACTCGAAGAACTAATTCAACCCCTGCCTCATCCCAAAGAGGTCTCCCTCCGCATCAAGATGGTTCCCATCCTCAGGATAACAATGCCCTTTTGGCAGAATTACGAGACGTCATCTTGGAGATGAGAGAGAAAGTGAATAGACACGAGGATGAACTAGCAAAAGGAAGAGGCCAAGGTGGTAAGGAAGGAAAGGAGAAGGCTCTGGAAGTCACACCTTCTGACCATCAATCTAGGGGAGGAAGTCGTTCTCGCACTGAAGATGGAGGTAGTAGCGGTTCTCATTCTCAATATCATTCCTTACCTATTACTGAGGTTTGGGAAAAATTTCGGAAGTTTACTCCACCGATGTTCGAGGGGAAGCTAGATCCGATTGCAGCACTGGAGTGGCTGAAGCGTGTAGAAAAGATTTTCAGAGTTATCGAGATTAGCTCACAACAAAAGGTGATGGTTGCTGAACAATTGTTGCAGAAAGCAGCTGAAGAATGGTGGGAAAGCACCAAAACAAAAGGAAATGCTGAGATGACGTGGGAAGAGTTTAAGGAAAAGTTCGAAAATTATTACTTTTCCCCTTCAATCAGAATAGAGAAAGAAACTGAATTCCTCACATTCAGGCAAGGGGAATTACATGAAGACGAATTTATTACTCGCTTTTTAGAGTTGTCTAAATTCTGCGGATATTCACAGAACAACTCTAAATGGTTGAGTGCTCGATTGGTTGAAAAAGCTAGACCAGACCTAAAAACAGCTCTATCACCGTTCCTTGATGAAACAAGAGATTTTGAAGAAATATGCGACAAACTGCGCACGATAGCAAGGAACAAACGAGAAGAGGAAGCTGAGAAGATGAAGGGTTTTCAGGCCAGATCTACACACCTCATGAGACCAACGGGAGGAGTTACTAAGAAGCAGAGTCACAACTTCAGTAATGTGAATACGCGGTTTAGCCAACCATCCAGAAATCACTTTGGTGGACCATCGAGGAGTTATTTTACTGGACCCCAAAGAAGTCATTTCAGCAGACCACCGAGGAGTCAATTCAAAGGACCTCAAAGGAGTCACTTCAGTGGAGGTCAGAGTTCATATAGGGGATCCACAGCTCCTGTTGCAAGCACCGCTAACAATCAGATGTGTGCCAAGTGTGGAAGAATACACCAAGGACCATGTGTGACGTGTTTCAACTGTGGAAAGCCAGGACACATCTCCAGATTTTGTGAGGAGGAGCCTCGAGGGGCCAAGGATGCTAGAACTGCAGTGCCAGGGAAAGTGTTTGCACTATCACATCAGGAGGCAAGTGCTTCACCAAATCTGATTAAAGGTATCCTCAAACTCCAAGGTCTTGAAGTAGAAGCCTTATTTGATTCTGGTGCCACACACTCTTTTATATCATACGACTGTGTGCCTCGATTGAATTTAAGAGTGAGTGAATTGCCTTATTATATGATTATTTCTACACCGGCGGGAGCTTCAGTAAAAACTTCTAGGGCTTGCTTAAATTGTACGATTGAGATTGATAATAGGATCTCAAATATAGACCTTGTTTGTTTACCCACGAAGGGTATCGATGTAATAATAGGAATGGATTGGTTGTCAGCTAATGACATCATCCTTGACTGCAAGAGGAAGACTATCTCTCTTGCGGATGACTCTATGAGTCATAGTAGACCACAATTGTTGTCTATAGTACAAGATGAAAAGCCTGTTCATCATGGTTGTCTTGCGTACATGGTGTTTTTCTCCATTCAAGCAGAAGTGGAGGAAGGGATAGAGAACATTGAAGTGGTGAAAGAATTTCCGGAAGTATTTCCGAAAGAAATGACAGGTTTACCCCCGGAGAGAGAAGTAGAATTTTCTATTGATCTCGTACCTGGAACGGAACCTATATCTAAAGCTCCTTACCGAATGTCTCCATCGGAACTAGCAGAATTGAAGAGGCAGATCGAAGAATTGTTAGAAAAGGGTTTTATCAGACCCAGTGTATCTCCTTGGGGATCGCCCGTACTCTTTGTGAAGAAGAAAGATGGGAGCCTGAGACTATGCATTGACTATCGCCAGTTGAATAAAGTGACTATAAAGAATAAATATCCTTTACCCAGGATCGACGATCTACTTGATCAGTTGAAGGGAGCATCCATATTCTCCAAGATCGACCTCAGATCAGGTTATCACCAACTGAGAGTCAAAGCTGAAGATGTCTCAAAAACTGCATTCAGAACTAGATATGGCCATTATGAATTTCTTGTTATGCCATTTGGGCTAACAAATGCTCCAGCAGTATTCATGGATTACATGAATAGAATTTTCCGACCATATCTAGATAAATTTGTAGTGGTTTTCATTGACGACATCCTTATCTACTCTAAGGATGAAGAAGAGCATAAAGAGCACCTTAGAATCGTGCTACAAGTGTTGAAGGAGCACAAGCTCTATGCGAAACTGTCTAAGTGCGAATTTTGGTTGAAGGAAGTAAAATTCCTAGGCCATGTCGTATCGGCTGAAGGTGTTGCAGTGGACCATACTAAAGTTGAAGCAGTTCTCCAATGGGAACGACCAAAGTCCGTGACTGAGATCAGGAGTTTTCTAGGTCTAGCCGGCTATTATAGGAGATTTATCAAGGGCTTTTCGCAAATAGCTATGCCTTTGACAAAGTTAACTAGGAAGGGTCAACCATTTGTATGGGACGAAAAGTGTGAAGCAGCTTTTCAAAATTTGAAGACTAAGTTGACTACGGCACCGGTACTTATAATTCCAGATCCTGCTCAGACCTTTACTTTGTACACAGATGCTTCCAAGAAAGGTCTTGGGTGTGTATTAATGCAAAATGGTAGGGTAGTAGCTTATGCTTCTCGACAGTTAAGGCCACATGAAGGGAATTATCCTACTCACGACTTAGAACTGGCAGCAGTAGTGTTTGCTCTGAAGATTTGGAGGCACCACCTCTACGGTTCAAAGTTCGAGGTTTATAGTGACCACAAAAGTCTAAAGTACCTGTTCGACCAAAAGGAGCTCAACATGCGACAGAGGAGATGGATGGAGTTTATCAAGGACTACGACTTCGAATTGAAGTATCATCCAGGAAAGGCGAACGTTGTAGCAGATGCCTTAAGTAGAAAGACAATCCATGTAGCCCAGATGATGATCAGAGAACATAAATTGCTCGAGGAGATACCAAGTACATCTATTGATGTAATGTCAGGTTTGGTCGCTACCATGGAAGCATTAACTATTGAAAGCACAATTTGGAAAGAGATTAAATTCGCTCAGCTCGAAGATGAGTATCTATTAAACGTGAGGGAAGATATTGAAGAAGGAAAAGAATCGAAATTTGGGATCGATAGAGATGGGATATTAAGGTATAAAGGAAAAGTGTGCATACCTAATGATGGAGAAATAAAAAGGCTCATACTAGAGGAGGCTCATCGGAGTAAATACACTATCCATCCTGGAGCAACCAAGATGTATCATGATCTTAAGCGGAATTGGTGGTGGCGAGGCATGAAGAAAGATGTGACTGACTTTGTCACTTGTTGTTTGACTTGTCAGAAAGTCAAGATCGAACATCGGAAACCTCCTGGATTATTAAAGAATTTGGATATCCCAGAGTGGAAATGGGACAGCATCTCTATGGATTTCATCATGGGGCTTCCTCTAACGACATCCGGACATAATGCCATTTGGGTAATTGTTGATAGGTTAACTAAGTCAGCTCATTTTCTAGCAATTGCAGCAGAATACTCATTGGAGAGACTAGCAAAGATCTACATGAAGGAGATTGTCAGATTGCATGGGATACCGAATAGCATCGTATCTGATCGTGATCCACGATTCACTTCACGATTTTGGAAAGCATTGCAGAATGCTATGGGAACTCGGATGAGTTATAGTACCGCTTATCATCCTCAAACTGACGGGCAGACTGAGAGGACTATTCAAACTCTGGAAGACATGTTGCGGGCTTGTGCAATCGAACTAAAAGGAAGTTGGGACGATCATCTTCATCTTGCGGAGTTTGCATATAACAATAGTTATCACTCCAGCATTGAGATGGCACCTTATGAGGCTTTGTATGGAAGAAAGTGTAGATCTCCTATTTGCTGGACGGAATTGAATGAGCGAATTTTAATAGGTCCAGAACTTGTGGACGAGACGACTCAAAAGATTAAGGTGATTCAACAGAAACTTCTCACTGCTCAGAGTCGACAGAAGAGTTATGCTGACAAGAGAAGACGACCGTTGGAGTTCATGGTGGGCGAACATGTATTCTTAAGAGTCACACCAATGACTGGCATTGGTAGAGCAATACGAGCAAAGAAGCTTTCACCTCGTTTTATGGGTCCTTATGAGATTTTGGAGAAAGTTGGACCGGTAGCTTACAGAATTGCATTACCTCCACAGCTTGCGAACCTTCACGATGTCTTTCATGTATCGCAACTGAAGAAATACCAACCGGATCCTTCCCACATTATAGAAGTAGAAGAGGTAGAACTCAAGGATAACATGACGTATAAAGCCGAGCCGGAGCGGATTGTTGATGCAAGGGACAAGAGATTAAGAAACAAGACCATTAGACTTGTAAAGGTCGAGTGGAAAGGAATGGCTCCCGGAGATGCTACTTGGGAAACGGAGGAGAGCATGCGACAAACCTATCCTCATTTATTTAAATAGGTTAGAATTCTTATTATAGCGAAATTTTGAGGACAAAATTTTCTTTTAGGAGGGGAGAAATGTAACATCCTGAATTTTTTTTACCTGAAACTATAATAGATTAATTTATGATAATTGATTTATTAGGTATTTAGTATGAGTAAATTTTTAAGGTTAGAATTTAAATATATATTTTAATAATATAATAAACATATTATATAGTAATATATTATATATAGTAGTATGAATGAAGAAAGATAAAAAGTGACGGAGGAAAGAATCGGAAAGAGAAAAGAAAGGAAGGAAAAAGAAAAAAAAAAAAAACATGCGGGACCCACGGCCAAAAATAATTCTCTGCAAACTTTCTCGTGAACTTTGAAAAAATGGCCGCGGGACCCACTCAATAATAATTTATTATTTAAATAATATTATATTATATTATTAAAATTTTTATAAAACGTTCACGGGGCGGCTGAAGTTCACGGGAGGTTTTCTTTTTAGTTTTTAGGAAAATTACGTAAAACGACCCAGAGACGAAAATTACACTTAAAGACCCATTTTCCAACTATAAATAGACCTTCCATTTCATTTCATTCTTCACAACTTCTAAGAGCCTTAGAGAGAGGTAGAGAGAGAGAGAGAGTAGAGAGATATTTGCTTGAGAGTTATAATAGCTGGTTGGTGATTCGGGTATTAGCAAGTAACAGGTAACTCTGAATATTCTTCCTTATACTTGTGAATTATGTATGATTATAAATTTGTTTGTTTACTATTTTGGCAAGAATATTTGGAAAATATTTATGGTTTTAAGATCTGGTGTGGGAACTTTGACTTGCAAATCTGTAGAGGTACTATTTATACGTACGTTACTATTCACATATACCGTATTTACTATTCATTTTACTATTCACGTATACTGTATTTACTATTCATTTTTACTATTCACGTATACCGTATTTACTATTCATGTTACTATTCACGTATACCGTATTTACTATTCATGTTACTATTCACGTATACTGTATTTACTATTCATGTTACTATTCACGTATACCGTATTTACTACTCATTTTACTATTCATGTATATACCGTATTTTACTATTCACAGATACGCATAGTATTTTACTATTCATAAATACGCATATCAATGTATATAATGGTATAATAATGCATTATTTTTGAGTAAATACATTCATCATGGCGGTTGTAATGTGATGGGTGGAGTAAGGAGGGAATTGAATGATAAGAATTGTTTATGCCACCACTCGGTGCACAGTGGATGGTACTTTTCAGGGCCCCATCTTCCATGTTTTCCTCTGGCCGGGATTTCATTGGAGATGTGGGACATGTGACACCTCCTTAGCTGTTATTTTAAAGGAGGGGAGCCATAGTCCAGATTTAAGCTCTATACCTTTGGCCGGGTGTATCTTAAGTTTTGGTGAGCTTGAAACCATCCAGTCAAATGAATGAGTTTCTATTGGACTATATGTTAGCCTATGGTTCCAGTCAGCGGTATACGGTTGGAAGGGGATATAAGGGAGGCTGCATACTGCATAGTGCATTTCTGAATTATTCAATAAATGATGAGTATTTTGTAAAGGCATTTGATGTGAACAACGGTATATCTAAAAATATCTGAGTATATTAAATTCACATTATATTACCTTTTATTTTTGTCATATGTAATTTGCTCGTGTAAGGTAGAAATATTCAGTAGTTACTGAGACGTGGAATCTCATCCCATATTAACATTTTTCAGGTGATTATTCTAGTAGAGAGCAAGGGAAGGCACCTATGGAGTGAGCTCTGGAAGCTCTTTTGATCTCCAATAGATTATGTTATGTTATTTTATTTGCCATGAACCTAAGACTTCCGTTTTGTATTGAACTCTGAAATATTCCCTGAAATTTATTCTGATTATGTATTACGGGTTTTATTCGAAATGGTAACATTGTAAAAGGATTTGGATATTGTTGAACTCTTTTGAAGGTATTTTCAATATTTTGACCGAGTTTTTGGTGATGAAAATGAGGTGTTACACCTTTAGTTTATGTTGTGTTATTTTATTTGCCATGAACCTAAAAGACTTCCGCATTTTAAAATAACTCTTATTTATTGGATTTATTTTGGCCCTGTATAAATGGATTTCTACCTTTGGCCATATTGTAAATATGTGTTTGAGTGTTGAATATCCTATATTTGGAGGTGCTACTATTATTTTGGCCAAGATTTTGGTATTGAAAATGAGGCGTTACAGATTGGATCTAGTAGAAGAGCAAACCCTTACAATTTAACGAATCAATGTTTGAATTCCAAAATGAAAGGTGTCTACATTTAATGTTCAACAGTCCTTTGAATATGATAGTCTCTAATAAGAGAATACATATATTTAGGAAAAAAATTAATTTGATATTTTTTTTGAACACTAATTTGATATTCAATATAAAAGAATTAAAATATAGAAATTCTATAAAATTTTATTGTAAAAATAAAAAGGGTTGAATGTTGAAGGTTTATCTGTATACCGTACATAGTAATTTTTCGGGATTCTGTGTGAAATCAACGGCTGGGATTGACTAATGCGGTGAATGCTGATAACTGAGAATTTGAATGATTAGATTCCCTAAGGAAAAGATAGACGCAAAAACTTTAAATGGACCCCACGTGGCCACAACTTCAAATGATTAGATTTTCTGAAACTTTAAATCCAAGATAAAGAAAAAATTGATTTTTAGGTCACTTTAAGGTTCTAAAATTAAAAAAAAAAATTACAAAAAATAGAATTTTCCCCTAAAAAAGAAAGCCCTAGTCTTTAGTATGTTAGTGTTATTTGTTTCTTAGATTCTAAGTATGCTCTGCATTTACCTCTTCAAGAGGAATCTGTGTATCAAAACAGAATTAAGATTATGATTCAGTATGGGAGAGTATTAAAAATTAGGATACTGAATATACCAGTATTGTATGCCTTGATTGGGAAGATGGTTGAATCTTAAAGTGTCCTTGAGCGTGGGTAAGAGGTAAATCCTAAAGAAACTCGGATTGTCCACTGGATTAAGCATCTTTCCATCAATACATTCATTTCCTGGTAACTGTTCAATATAATAATTTTCAAATTATCATACTTTCTGGGTTTTTTAATCGGTTAGATAGGATAAATCAAGATCCCAATGACTTTGTTGATGTCTGTGTCTGAGATCTTCTAGCCCTTGGTTCGAAGACACAACACAATTATTTGGATCCTGATACATCCACCCTCCTGTGTGAATGTGAAATTATTCTGTTACCCCCAAGAAATTAAAAAGGATTTTATTAATTAATCACATCCCAATCCCTTGGGATGCTTTTTATAGAAGAGAATTTTCTATAAGAACTTTTTAAAAATTTTTTATACCTTGGGACATTACAAGAATTTTTCCTTGATTTTTTTTGTAAAAAAGTAGAAAAACTAAATAAATTATTTAATTATATCATTTATTATATATTATCATGTTATACTATATCATATCGTTATATCAGTTTATGAGTTAGTCGGTATAGTTTGGAAAGAAAATAATAAATATAAACATGTTAAAATAATTTAATTAGCTTTTTTTTGATATTTTTAAGAAAGTCATACCCGAAGGAGTATATTTTATAGGACAAATAAATAATAATTATTTTTGGAACCTTTAACTATCATTTGACTTTTAGAAGAATATATTGACACATAGTAATTTATTTGATTCAATTCCTCTCGTGTGCATCGACGGGACTCTAGATATTGGTAGATTAGGAGCTTTTTAGATAGCTACTACCTCCGATCCTAATTATAAGGCATAGTTGACTTTCTTTAGAAATATTAAGGAAGCTAAATGAGTTACTTAATCATTCTATATGTTGTGCATCTTTAGATTATATATTAGTTTATTAGTTAAACTAATTAGTTTGAAGAAAAAAAATAAAAATAAAAATGGTCTAAAGTTACTTAATTAGCTTCCTTAATTTCTCTAAAAAAGTCAACTATATCTTATAATTAAGACCGGAGGAAGGATTAATTTTCTACAAAAAGTACTGTATGTTTTAATTATTGCGAAAGAGATTGATATAAGGTTTGTATTTTATCGTTATACATATCCAATCGTTTTTATATATCCCACTTACATTATGTATATCCATTTTTCTTTGACAAACTAATAATTAGATTTTAAAAGTTTTTTTTGCTTGTAATTTCGCTATTGCCAGAATGAAACTATATTCTAATTTATTCAATTATATATGTTTTTTTAGTTTAAATCCTTTTTAATTACTGAAAATCAAGATAAGTCAGGTTTTAAGAACTCACTGATATCAAAGTATATGTCCCATAGCTCAAAAACACTCAAATACGGTAGATCAACAAATCACATGTATCGATTAGCAGGATTTAATAAATACCTAATAGTATATTCCAACTACACCAAACTAAATTAATTAATGGAGAGGTATGGTTATCTAGAAGTTTTAATTGTTTCAATATTGCACCAAAAACTTCCTTCCCAAATATTTTCCACTATGGATGATAAGTTGAGGTATCATGTAGAATGTTTGGCAGATGTAACAATCAAATTTATTATTGATGGACAACATAATAAAATTGTTACGTTTTGTAAACTTTTGAGGTAATATTTTTCTTTAAAAAACTTTTCAATACCCATTGTTCTTCAATAAATTTTTTTAGGGAAAAATAACCCTTGCCCTTTTAAAAATAGAGCCATCATGTTATGACCGTTAAAAAGTGAAAAAAATAAAAAAAAAAATAAAAAATTGGACACCCTCAACTCCTACATGAATTCTTCCTCAACAAAAATGAGTACTCTCTCCGGTCCTAATTACAAAATCTAGTTGATTTTTTTGGAGAAGTTAAGGAAGCTAATTAAATTACTTTAGAGTATTTTTATTTTTATTTTTTTCTTCAAACTAATTAGTTTAACTAATAAATTAATATATAATTTAAAAATATACAACATATGAAATGATTAAGTAACTCATTTAGCTTCCTTAATCTCTCTAAAGAAAGTCAACTAACTCTTATAATTAGGACCGGAGGTAGTATTATTCTATTATTATCGGACATAGAATACTTAGTTAATTAAAAAATATGAAAATAATATTGTGAGGCATGTGCTTTTATGTAGAGGTTGATTCAGTACAAGCGTTGTTGTAAATACCTCTAAAGACTCAAATTTTAAGATATGTTTTTGCAAACTTTTTAATCAACTTAACTAACTTTTATAAATTTTTTTTTTAAAAAAAAGTTATATTGTAGTGATCATGGGTTATATATAATTTCTCCAAATTTTATAGCAACATATAGATTTCCTCTATTATTTTGCTCTCTTTCTAGCTCCATGATCTAGGTATCTTGTTATAGCTATTTAATAGTAATTGTTTTCTATTAATTTCTTATTTTAAACACAAAACAGTACATTTTTCTTTTTCTTTTTCTTTTTCTTTTTGATCAATCGATTACTGAACACAATCAAGCAAGGTCTCCATTATTGTTCATGCCCTTTCCATGTGGGTCGTACTAAAATTATTTATTGGGGGCCAGACTTGTACCAACACAAAATGTGCACACAATCTCTCATTTTTTTTTTATTTTTTTGCCAGCAATCTCTCATGATTCATTAGATAAATACTGTAATAGATTACATCACGAGCTTACATTTTCTTGTCTCTTCGCTCTTGCCTGTAAAGTGTTCAAATTATCTTGGTTTTGGTAGTTCTGATCCCACTCTCAGACATTTTGATCTCAAGAATTTCCTTTTCCATTCGGGATTGGGATAGGAACAAGGATCATCTTTAAGATCCCAGTCTCTATTTTTTTTATTTGTTACCTTATAAATTAAATTATCATTTTATTTTTGTATTTCTTACCCCATACATTATGTTATCTTTTGATAAGATGAATATCAAATCTTTATGGGTGAAGGACCATTTTCGCTAATCAACTATTAGGCAAAGAGCGATTTTGCCAAATAAGTTTTAGAAGGTCCAAAATTGCCAAAAAACAATAAAATTTGACAAATCATCACAATTCCGTCATTAGCTTTCTAACGTCCGTTTAATCCCCCAGATGTGTCTTCCACGTTAATGCCCACGTGGTGTTATCTATTTCTCTTTTTTTTAAACAGGTGAAGAAGCCCCAATTTTTGCTCCAGTGACGGACGAAAACGAGGAAACAAAGCCAAATCGCAAAGGGGAGTGACAATTTCCAGAACATTGTTGCTGTCTCTGTAAAAGTTAAGATTTGAATGGTACCTGATGTTGAATTATGACCATGAACAGAAGCAGGTGAGCACAAAATTCTCGGATGTATTGGCGTTCAGTGGACCAGCACTGGAGAGAATCAACAGGAGATTGGCGATGATAGGGTTTGTGACGGCAATTGCGGTGGAGATAGCGAAAGGGCAAGACGTGTTCGCGCAGATCGCCGACGGAGGCATTCCGTGGTTCTTGTTTTCAAGCATCGTCCTATCGGTGGCATCGCTGATTCCATTGTTCCAGGGAGTGAGTGTGGAATCGAAGTCTCAATCGTTCATGTCTTCTGATGCAGAGCTTTGGAATGGAAGGTTCGCGATGCTGGGATTAGTCGCACTAGCTCTCACTGAATATCTTAAAGGAGGAGCACTTGTGTGATTTTGCTTTGTAATTACTGAATATCTTAAAGAGGATTCTTCACCTTTGCGATTGGAAATTGTCACTCCCCTTTACGATTTGGCTTTGTTTCCTCGTTTTCGTCCGTCACTGGAGCAAAAATTGGGCTTCTTCACCTTTAAAAAAAAAAAAAAGAAACAGATAACACCACGTGGGCATTGATGTGGAAGACACATCTGGGGGATTAAACGGACGTTAGAAGGCTAATGACGGAATTGTGATGATTTGTCAAATTTTATTGTTTTTTTGGCAATTTTGGACCTTCTAAAACTTATTTGGCAAAATCGCTCTTTGCCTAATAGTTGATTGGCGAAAATGGTCCTTCATCCAATCTTTATTTGGAGTTAAATTGTATATATCGTAATATTAATTCTAACAATATATTATACAAAGATAATAAAGAAGAAGATGATAATGATAAAATGCTATTTTTGAACTCTAGATCAATTTGTGCAATAGTATGAACTTATTAGTTTTGAAATGATTACTTTAAATAATAGGATATAAAAAATTTAACTAATACAATAATATATCTTAAGTTTATTTTTTTAAAAAAGCTGGGATTTCTTGGTCCCGGGACCCAACAAGGAACAGTTTTCAACTCCCAGCCTCTTATTAGGATGGGACCGGGACAAGGTAATCTTGTACCCGGCCTGAACTTTGAACACCCCTACTTGCCTATTATTTTTTTGCCTCTACCTAACTTTATAAATTAGGAAAAAGATTTTAAAAAAAAAAGAATCTGAAAATAAAAAACCTTAAATCATATTTGTTAACAAAAGTTGATAAGGGAATGACGAAACTTGATAAGCAATTTGCAACTTATTTTAAAAAAAATACCTGATTTAGACTTTTACGAATTTAAAGTTCTTTTTCTTTTCTTTTTTTTCGCCAATAATTTGAAATCTCTAGCTAGCTTTTTTTTTTTTTTGATATGAACTAGCTTTGATTGTTCAAGTGCACACTAATTGAGCATTGTCTTTAAGGCCACTTTCTCTAGAATCCAAGTCCTTTTTAGGGAAATCTATCTTTAAGCCCACTTTCTCAACTTCAACTACCAATTTTTCTAGCATCCTACTCATTCTCTGGAATTAATCTTACGATAATACGATCAACTTCAACTGTCAATTTTTTTTTTTTTTGAACACATACATATATTTGGGGTTACATATGTACTCTTTCAGTTTTATTTATAAGTCACTCTCAATATATAATTCCTGAAATATTAATTAAGTTCAAGTATATACAGTTATATAGGTTGGGCTTGGGGAAACAAGTTTGACGATGACTCATGACTTTAATCCTATTCTTCCCTAACAATTACGTTACCCTCATGAAAGGAGGAAATTAAAGATAGCTTCATCACATGGTGAATAATTGTAAAACCAAAACGCCTTTTTTGACTTTGGGGTCCTTCTGGTAATGTGTCCTTTTATTGAAATTTACAGTGTCAATGTTGCCGTCTGTGGACAGTGGACTCCTTCTAGGCATGTCATTGAGTCTTGGGGATCTTAGTAATTTTCTATTGGCATTAACCGTCTCAATTTTCAACTCCTCATTAATTCATATTCACCTACTATTTTCTTTAGTTTCCTCCAGGTTTTTTAGGCATTACCAACTGGCCTATTTGAGATATTCATCAGTTGAACTACATACGATCTTATGTATTCTATTGCATAGACTCTGAGAAATGACCAGCATAAATTATATCTCATCATTTCATGTGGGACTACAATGTCACCTTGTTGTGTCATAGGTTCCTTTCAAGGTAGAGAATTTCATCATTTCTATATGACGGTTGACGCTTGTGCCATGTTGCCTGTCACAAATACATTTCAAGATGGAATTTCTTTATCCTACGAAAGATACTTGTGTTATTATCCATATAAATGTCAGTGATATTATTTATGATTTACAAATAGCATCACTGGTTAGGTTTCATTTTGGTATTATACGTATAAATATATAGTTTAATCAGTTTTATATCAGAAACTCTAGTATCAGGGAAAAGAAGATCGTACAGTATGAAAGAGCAGTGGATCATCTCTAAATAGAAATGAGAAGCTTCCTTATATCCATAATGTAAGAACTTTGTCAACATAAGCATTGACTTTTGGTAACAGAACTTCGGCAGTTTGCTAATTGTGAAACTTCCTGTTACTGGACCAAGAGCTACTTTCAAACTAGCAGAAAGATTTTGGCAAACTGATCATCAAAACTCAAGCCAGAAGGTTCAAGAACCTTCATAAAATACAAGTTGTTGAATTACCAGGGACATATCCATCCCGGTCGCAAACGGTTTCGGCCCAATTATTCTGCTTGCCACAGAGGTCAAGGTGCAATTTTGAGAGGAAAAAAAAAATGTCTGTTCCAATTTCATCAAACAATCAAATAAATGAATACTTGAGTATTTTATCCTAATCTCTATCTATAAAGCACCAATACTCTAAAAAAAATTTCCAACGTATCGGACACACGTATAAAAAATGCCATGTCAAAATCAAGCATAAGAATCAAGCCGATATTACCTAAAGTAACATATCGATGTCCCGTATTGAGAACGTATCAGAAACGCCGTGTTAGAATCGGTGCTTCATAGATCCCCATTGAAATTGCTTGGAAACAAAATTTTATTTTACCAATAATCTTTGCAAGAACATAGACCCTGGTTGAATCTGTGAAACCGTGCTCTATCTCGCACAATAATCTCCCTATTATAAATCTTTGATATAATTTTGATCACAGTATGACAATCCACACATATTCTTAGATTTTTGTTAACTTGAATTGGAGTTCCATCAATTGTACTAATCAAACCAAATGCCACTGCCAGCTTCTCACTATGATAATTCAAAACATTCTCCTTGTCTTCCTCCCCTATATCATGCAACACAAGATCAGTCTCAGCTGTATATCCATAGCCTTTAATCCTGAACTTAATCTCATCCAGCTTTGCGTAGATCTCTCTCGAGTTCGGATGACTATGATCGCCATTAACAAACTTGTGTAGCTCACCTTCTACTTCCATGTAACTAAATCCTGGCACCTTCCTCACATCCCTATTTTTCATGGCCTCCCTCACCCTCCCTACATCATCCCATCTCTTCTGAGCTGCATAAATATTTGACAGCAACACAAAATCCCCACAACTGATCGATCCCATTTCCACTAGCTTCTTTGACGCCATCTCTGCCATTTCCACATTCCCATAAGTCTTGCTGGCACCGAGCAAAGTCTGCCAAAGCACTTCATCAGGGAACATAGGCATAGAGCGTATAATATCACAAGCTTCTTTGAGCCTTCCCGCTCGACCTAACAAATCAACCACACTCCCATAGTGCTTAACGTTGGGTTTCACCCCAGACTCTGTCATTGAATCAAACAAGCTAACACCCTCTTCAACCAAGCCAGCATGGTTGCATGCACACAATGCTGCAAGATATGATACTGCATCTGGATGCACTCCATCTAAATCCATTTGACTCAAAAGATCCAACGCCTTATGTCCATCACCGTTCATTGCTAATGCCATAATCATTGTATTCCATGTAATGATATTTTTCCTACAGCTCATGCTATTGAAGACAGAGTATGCTTTATCTACAAACCCACATTTCGCATACATATCAATAACTGCATTACAAACAATCACATTCTTGTCTAGCATATCATTCACTATATACCTGTGAATATTTTCACCCTGTTTTGAAGCACCCAATTGTGAACAAGCAGAGAGTGCACCAAGAACAGTGACCTCATTTGGCTTCCAGCCCTCCTCCTTCATTTTGTTAAATAAAGCCATAGCTTCATTTGGTCGATTCCCCTGTGCCAACCCAGATATCAATGCGTTCCAAGAAGCTATATCACGCAAACCCATTTCATCAAACACCTTATGTGCACCATCGAGATCACCCGATTTAGCGTACACGTCCAACAAAGTGGTCTGCAACAAAACATCAGCTTCAACCCCAATACGCACAATCTGAGAATGCAGCTGTGAGGCTTCAAAGAGAGCCAAAGCACGCGCGCAAGCCTTGAGGACAAACGAGCATGTTAGAGCATCAACCCTTTGGGACCTTCGCAACATGGTGCGGAACCATGGGATGGCTTGTGTGGGAACGGAGCTGTGCGCTAGGCCTCGAACAATGGCATTCCAATCATTGGTGGAAGGTGTTCCGATTTGCCGGAAAATGTTGCATGCAAAAGAAAGGTCGCCGGAAGGTGAAACGGCGCAAAGCTCGAGGAGCTTGGTGCGGGAAGGGTGGAATTGGAACTGGCCGGTGGTAATTAGATGAGCTTGGAGTTGCTTGATGTGAAAGAGAGAAGCGCATTTCTGTAACAAGGCTTCCAAGCGGAAGGCCATTCCATGGGATCGACCAAGCGGGAAGATCAAACCAATTTAACTACATTTTGTCGTCCCAAGCATGACTGTTGCTTTTTAATGGCTTCATTTGGTCATTTATCGTTAAAAAATTCTTCTTTAATACTTTCACCTACTTAAATATAAGATTGATTTTTTTTTAAAAAAAAAGAGATTAACAAAGTTAATTAAATTAATTTATAATATTGTTATTTATTTATCCAAAATAATTAGTTGGATAAATAAACTTATATATAATTTAAAGATATACAATATATAATATGATTAAATAACTTATTTAATTTCTTTAATTTCCTCCAAAAAAGTTAACTATATCTTATGTTTAGAATTGAAGGTAGGGTAGTGGCTTTTTTTTAAGAGTAAATACCCTATTCTGACAAAAAAAAAAAAGTAAATACCCTATTTAGTCCATGAAAAAAATCACGGACCCCTTTTTAGTCCCTCAGTAAAAATAACTCATCCCGTAATTCCTGACCATATTTGGGACACTTCACTGCATGTGTCCACTTCAACCTGGAAGGACTAACGTGGACGGTTTTTGGATTTTACTGGGATGAGTTATTTTTTTTGAGGGACCAAAAAGGGATCCGTGATTTTTTTCAGGGACCAAATAGGGTATTTACTCTTTTTTTAAATAACATGTTCTTCAAAAAACATTTTTTACTATTGCTTTTGGATGGCATGAAAAGTAAAAATGTATTTATGCATTGCAAGAATATGAGAGGGGGGAAAAACATCAACTTGCAATATAAGCCCATAAAAACACTTTTTGCACAAGGCGAGATAAAAAAGTTCAACATAAAAAACACTTCAAGATAAAAAAAAAAAAGTTTAGTTACTGTATTAGTAAAAGGAAAAAAGACAAAAAAATACCAATTCAATTTTAAAATAAAAATTAATCCTTTTACCTCTTTTAAAAAAAAAAACAAAAAAACAATTCACCTTACACGATTGTTACTATCTCTCTGCTTCTACCTCTCAAGAAGGGAGTCCTTTTTCGAAAGGAAATGATGTGAACCTAAAACGAAAGAGAATGATACTCAAGCAATTAGAAGATTAATGCCAAGGTTGTCAACTATCTTGTCTTGTGTAGAAAACTATTTTACTCTAAAGGAAGATTAGTGTCAAGATTGTCAACTATCTTGTTTTATGCTACTGTTTTGTAGAAAACTACTATTTTATTTTAATTTTGAATTTTGAATCTTTACTATTTATTGTAATTGGATTCAATAATGTTTCGTTATTAATTGCATTATATAATATTTTATCATTAATTCATTAGGGTTAAATTGAGGCTTGTAAATAACATCTCAACTCTCTAATGCAAAGATTGTTTTACTTTAGGCAACTATGGTGTAGAAAACTATTTTATTTTAATTTTAATTTAGAATCCTTACTATTTATTATTTACTGTGATTGCATTCCAAAACTTGTGTGATTGATTCAATTAATTATAATTGCAATCTAGAATATTCTGTCAATTAGTTCTTGGATTAGGTTGGGGGTCTATAAATAACACCTCAACTCATCTACTTTGAACGTCTTTAAATAATATTTAGTTGAATTGAACACAAAATAAGAATTATATTTGCCTTCTCTCAATGATATGTTGCTTGCTATCTTCTCATGGTTACCTGTAAAATCTGTCTACAAGTTTAAATGTGTCAACAACTTCAAGACTAGAACATCTTCAAAGGAAACTTATTTTATCCAGAAGCATAATTCCTTATTGAAGGATGATGATCATGTTTCTTTGTACAACGATGGCTGGTCACAAGGGTTAAGATAAAAATTGAGTTTCATCATCTATGAGCAAAGAATCAAACCTCTGGTGTCTCTGATAAATTGTTACAGTTATTAGAACAATACCGAGCTAGAGTTGTGTCATCTAGCAATGGTTTGATTTTTGGTTGGAGTGAGGATGAGTTCTTCATCTGCAATCGACTAACACAATCATGGCTTCCTATTCTTGTCCCAGACTATGTTAGAAGGACATTCATATGATTATCTTCTGACAATTCTATTCGAGTGCAGTCCTGAAGATCCAAACGATTTCATGCTAGGTCTATTTGAACAGAGGCACGATGATGAATATATTGACGTGAAATTCTACTCTGCCAAAGAGGGAATGTGGAAGACCACTGCGATTTGACATGCATGTATAACGGCTTACAACAGTGAAGATGGAAGCTCAAGAGTGCTCAGAGTCCCAAAAGAACTTAGAGCTGGCTCTCATCTCTAATGGGTATATACAAATGGGGAAAATTTACAAGTTCAAATGAGTCAATTTGTTTGGTGAAATCAACATCAACAAAGTTAGTTTTTACCATCTCTGGGTTTTAACTGATTATGAGGCTGACACATGGAGCAAGATTTTCAAAACGAGGGTGAAGGCAATGGGGATAAAGGAATGAGATGCTATTGAAGTGACAGGATTCAAAAGTTATGAATGGGGAGCGTTTGATTTTTGCAACAAAGAAGAAAGTTTTTGCATATGGATTGACACGAGAATTATATGAAACTCGAAGAGATTTGTTAACATGGGTTTGGAGAATATCGTAGATACACCTGGTTTACTACTTTCTCGGATACACTTCATGCTTATTTTGGATCATGTTTGAAACTTCCAAAAGTGTTTATTCTATAAACCAAGATAAAACTCATCCACATATTTAACTTATATATTGTAAATCACGATTGAAAAACTGTTTTTGAAGGCTCTAATCGCTATTATAAACATATACGAAGTTCTTTTATAAGCTAACATCAACATGGTACTACATCAACACTGCCAATATGAACTTATAGTATCAATTGCATTACAAACTATGTCCTATATTTAGGACTGAAAAAGTACTATTTAGTTATTCATATATATTTTTAAAGAAATTCTTATACTTCACAATTCACATCATCTTTAAAACCCTTTTTAATTTTGTTTCAAACTTAGACTCCAAAAAAAAAAAAAAAGTTTATCCATAGTGATGATACGATTAAAAAATAAAAATATTATCACACATTCTTCTGCGCTTCTCTAATTAAGAAGCATGAAAAAAAGATAAAAAATCAACTAACATTGGGCCTGTTTGGGTTGGCGGTAGGAGCGGTGACTTAAAAGCTATCTGACTCTAAAAAAAGCTTAGTAGGAAAAAAGTCAGGTTATAGATAATGATTTTTGTCTGGATTGAAGGTAGTAGAAGTGGCGGCACCCACGTTAAAAAGCTGAGAGCATTAGAGAAAAAGCTGGATTCTGGAGCTTTTTCCTTAAATGGCTTTTTAAGCTTTTTTGACTTAAAGTTAAGCCAACGTAATGAGCAATCCAAATAGGTTTTTTTTTCACTAGGTCGGTGGCTTAAAAGCTACTGAAATTTTTACACACCGACGCTAAAAAATAAGTTACTCCAAACAAGCCCATTAACAAGAAAAGGAAACCAAAACTGGAAGGCCTAAGTACGTGGATCCATTGTGGCTGAATTGATTCTCTCTGTTTCTTTTTGGGGGTGTTAGCCGTGCTACTGTCAATTAAATTAATTAATTAGCAAATTTAAGCAATCATATGAGTGATTTCCTTATTATCTTCATTGAATGCAACTCTTATTTAACTGTGTGCAATATATCTTTAATTATGCATAAATGGTTTCAACGGTTTAGTATTATGAAAACTTTCTTAGAAACAGAAAATTGCGAGTTTAATATCACTTATAACCCCCATAGAGTTAGCGTACGACCTTCTAAATAACTATTCTTTTGATATGTAACTCAAGTTTAATTTTGGGAAATTCCAAAGCTCCTTGACTTGTTTCTGGCATGAAATGAAGTGGCGAATACATATTCGTTCAACCTAAATACTTCACAGCTTCTCATGTCAGTGTCTATTGCATATACTATATCCCATTATCCCATACCTATAATCTGCATGAGAGTTCATGTGAACCTTAAACGAATAATTGGGAGAGAGATCGAACATCCACAAATTTACTTTCATTCATTCACAATACAAGAAGAGACTACAAACTAATACAATCCATTATCATCAACGAAGGGACATTTCCCACATTTGTCTAACTAAACCCAGAAAGGAAAATGACACTTGACTTCATCTAGCAACTTCTGCTAGTTTATCAATGGAGGATCAAAATGTTTTGTCACTCACCCACTCGTCAATCTTTCATTATTTTCATAAATAAACGGTACGGCCAGAGGAAAAATAAATTCAACAACTTGCTGGAAACAAATCTACTTGGAATTACATACAATGATTCTTGGTTGGAAAACCAGTATGTTCAATCCCGTATCTTCTGGACTCCAACCCATCGAGCATAATCAACCCACCTATTCACAGAATATGTGAAATAAACCTTTTTAAGAAGAGAGAGAATGAAGAAAATTAAATGGAGATAATCTGAGTTCAGTCAAAGAATCTTACAAAAGTGAGCCCAAGAAAGTATTGCCAGTTCTAACAGCAAAGCAGAGTGCACTTAGTATAAGCTTTTGTTGATGTAGCAAAGGTTCTAGAAGCCGCTGTTCAATAAGTCCTGCCAGTACTTGGTACCTAGAACACAACCCACAAACACAAAGCCTCTGTTAAATTCTGCATATACACCCAAGAATTAGACATTGCTCAATTCATCTATGCAAAATGTGGTGGTACTATCAAATCCCTTTCATCTTCATGACAAAGATTAGGTTTTTAACTGATTAAAGCACAAAGAAACACTTCAAACTAGATTATGACCCCCATTAATTCTTAAGATGCACTGCAGCCAGCCATTCACAGCTTGATGGAAATTGAATATGACTTTAATTTTTTAAATTAAAAAATTAGTAGAAAAGGGAGCAATAGATTTAGAGTAGAATGTTCTTGGACAATTACACACCTCAAGTTGCTGGATACTGCCATGTAAACCCCATATGCAACACTGGTTGATATTACCGGAACATCCTCATCAGCCTCAGCAGCAAAAGATTTATCAACGGCCTTTCGAGCATTAATCAATGCATTTGTTACACCTGTACCAACCTGGAAAGACACTTCCAACAGTCACGATACCATCACATAAACATTACATATTCATGTTGATTTCACATATGTTATTCCTCTGCTCTTAATGTAAGACCTATTTTCCCAATGCGATCAGATTAAGGAAGTTATTTAAATTAATTAATATGACAAGTTTTTTCTAAAACATTCTAATCATTTTCTTTAATTCCCTCCATCTCTCTCTCTTGTTTGATAAATATAGGAAATAGGCCTTACATTTAGGGCCAATATAAACTCCCCAATTAAGTCCTACATTAAGGATCGGAGGAGTACAATATACACCAATCATGAAACAAGATAGATGAGATGACCCAAAGCCAACAAAGTGATTCATGCCTCAAAGTGAACTCCATCACAAGATATGCATATAAAGTACGTCTAGCTAAAATCTACGAATCTATATGAAGAATATGTACAGTTAAATCAAACAAATAGGATCAGCCAAGCAAGAAAAAGAAAAATAAGATTTGGCATTGTGGGTGATTATCCAACTGCAAAGAAGCCGTTTTTGTTAGAAAACTGTGTCCCTGTATGATTCATATGAATGATATGGTCCAGATTCCAGAGAAGCAAGAGTCCCCTACATCTCTATACAACAAGATCTCATAATTCAATTTACATTATTTATTCAATTTGTTGACCTAGTAACCTATTACGTTTTCTTTTATTTTCCACAAAAATCTAGCATTCTAGTTATATACTTTTGATGTAAGCTCAATGCATAAATAACAATAACACAATAAACACCATGAACCAAATAGCAGCAGAAACAACTGTTAAACATGACTATTTCTATTATTGTTAAGATCAGAATAGTAGCAGCCAAGAGAATGGAATGCCATTCACAATGACCACGAGAAGCAAGGTTTCCAGTGATGGACAGATTTGATGCTATGCTCGGTGGATGAACCCTGGGACAGTACTAAAAGGGAATATTTATGCATATAAAGAGTTAAATTACCAGAGATGCACCCGTCCCAACTGCAAATAGCTTTGCTCCGTTACGCTGCATTAAGAGATTGAGATGATAAAAACCCTGACTTATGATGAAGTAATTTTATGTTATTCTTGACGTGATCCAAAACATACCACTATAGCACCTATTCTCTGTAGAAGTGAATACGATGTTCCTGCCAAGGCCACCTGTTCAATCAATGTGATATTCAGATCATATCAAGTATCTGCATACAAATTCTTCATCAAAACTACCGAAGGAAAATATAAGTGTGGAAAGCTTTGCAAACAGTGCCAACCTGAAATGCATTTTCAGGACAGCCATGAAAGAATCTAGCAATAGTTCCAGCACCAACTGCAAGAGGTGGTCGGAGAGAAACGGTGGGTGCTGGCAGATACACAAGCATAAAATCTGCTACAATAGCCATTACCTGTTGAAGATATTAAATAGACAAATTAGATGGCACCTAATCTGCTTCATAAGGAACATGTCAGCCAGAGTTGTTCAGAGACCTTTGAGCTAAAAGGTAAAAGCAAAGTTGATTAATAGAAAGAGAAAACATGATCCTAAGCAGATAATGGAATAAAAGTTAAATAAAGAAGATTGGATTTTAATCGAGCAGGCAAAATTACTCATATTATTATCCTTTGAAACATGTTGCTAGGCCAAAAGAAAGTATTATTAAAAGGATTAGCTAAAACAATACTTTTCTTTAGTTTTGTTGCATCTATATTTACATGTTGGTAATGCAAGAGTATTTGTTCACAAATGCAATTCAATTCACGCGAGGTGAACATTTGTTGGCATGCTACAAGCAGTTCATTTTACGATTATAGACGATTATACAGAGCATCTGGGCCTTTCAAACTAAATTCTTCTGGAAAAGCATTATTACCAAATCTTCCAAAAGAGACAGAGGATTAACGGGCAATTTATCCTTGGTTTTCAGTTTATCATCCATAAGAAATGTTGAAATCCCAAACCTAGGAAGAAATAGGCTAGAAAATTTCTAGATTTCCACCTCGTTGGACAATGTACAATGGTTTCATTAGTCAGTCAGTTAATGCTAAATGGCATATAAGTGTACATATATTGTTGAATGGCATACCACATCAGCAAGAACAAAATCCAGCTCCTTGGAAAAATTTTCTCTACGCCGCTCCAACTCTGCGGCAGTCTGAAAGGCAAGCAGGATTCTCAATTTTCATTACAGATGGAGAATATGTCTGCTAAGTGCTGCACTCAGAAACATATAAGCCCCAGGAGAAGATCAAAGAAACAAACCTGAGCTTTCTACTCTGATTAAATTACAATAACGAGAACTAAGAAATTATATTGAATAAATCATACAATAAAAGAAAACCATCAAGCTCAACGAAATAAGGATCTCAAACCTGCAGGGAACAATCAAACGGAAGCTCATAAACGTCTTGCTTGAAAGTATGGGTTCAATGTTAATTGAGAAAAATGGATACACGTCCAATACGTGAGCAATTTGGGCTAATATGAATATTCTTTCGGTCTTTTTTATTTTGAATTTTTTCACTTTAATAAAAAGAGGCTCATTGCACGGCTCATATTCTCATTATTGAGTCGCCAATAAAACAATTCATTTTACCCAAAGGACACAGCATTCTTATGATGGTAATTGATAAAATATTAACATGATGAGAGAAAGTATATATGTCTTCAGAATAAGTCGCACGTAAAAGAAACAATTAACAACATAGGAACAAGGCTGAAAGACCAGAGAATGGAGATTTGATTCAGCTAAACTTTAAAGCAGCAAGTTTAAATAATCAAGTTAAACATCAAACAAGAATGTGCCTAATTAGCTGAATTAAATTCATAACGTTCTGAGAAACAAACCTTAGTAAAGATCCCAACAAAACACTCCATAGCAACCTTGGCCAGGAACAAATCATCCGCCAACAACCGCTCCTTAAACCCTCCAAAATTCAGCAACCACCGGAACACAGCGGACTTCTCCAGATCAAAGAACCTCCTCAGAATCGAACCCGGAACACGGCCCGCCTTAATTGCCGCCACTAAATCTGCTGGCAAACTGTCCAGCGACCTGCCCACCTCCGCAAGCACCAACAAAGCCTCTTTCCTATTATGTTCTCTGTCCTCCTCTTCACCGTCCCCTCCCCCGCCGCCTCCACCTCCACCTCCATGTCCAATGCTCCCACCACCGTCCCCAGATGAAAAAATGAAAGTTGTCGGCGAACGGATCGAATGGGTAGGTGAAAAAATGGGAGTTGAGGAAGTGAGATTGGAAGTGAAGAGATAAGAAGATGGTTTTGCACGGTGGGTGATGAGGGTGAGGCTTGGAAGAGAGGAGTGGGTGTGATTGGAACAATGGGGTTGGGAAGGGAGAGAGAAAGAGAGGGAGGGGAGGTTGGAGAAGGAAGAGAAGGCCATTTCAGAGAGAGAGAGGCGAGAAGGTGGGAGTGGGGGGCTTTGGGAAGCAAGCGAACGTATTGTTCACTGTAAAAAGTGAAGAGAGAGGGATCAGAGTTGGTCAGCTCTTCGGTCTTTGTTTGGTGTGATCCTTGTTTGGTGATTGGTGGTGGAAGGAGATGGGGGTCCCGCGCTTTGGCGGCCAGTCAAGCGCGGTCAAGGTCAACGGTTCCATGGGTGTAGTATTTTCTTATGTCCTAAATTATTGATATGTCAAGATTGTGTGGGATTAAATTCCCTCTCGTTTAATTTGCTGTTTATGTAATTCTGCTTTTTAACCTTCATTTATATATATAAAAAATATATATATAACTGATCAATTGCTTCAATGGTGGGCAAAATATGAAATTTTTTCCCCAAACTCCTTTAATCAAGTTTATTAACATGTATGATGAATGTATCAATGTAACTGTTTTTTATATAAAAAAGTATACCTTTTTTTAAAAAAGAAAATTAAGAATTAAAGGGATTTCTCATTCAAAGAGAGGTAGACCATTCAAGAATTTCACATTTCATTTCAATCCATGCTTGCGATCTCGGTTGTGAAAATTTGTATTTTTTGGTAATGGTTTTCTTTTTCTTTAGGGAATAATGAATGTTGTTCCTTTCTGACATTACTTTCTGACATTATGACCTTTACCACAATGATGCTGTCCATAAATCAAATTATTTTGTGGATTGGATTTCACTTAACTATCTATAGCTCTATTGTGTGTACTCGGGGTAGAAGTTTTGTATAAAAATCCAAACATTTCAGAAATAGATAGAGAGGTAGGAATTTATCGAACGAACCGCACTCCTTCATATATGTCAGGAGTCCATTGATGAGAAGGGGCTTGGGAAAGTTTGAACCCAATTCCTGCAGTGATGAATATAAGCGCAATTGAAATAGCTGTACTTCGTGAAAAAAAGGACTTTTTTTAAAAAAATAATTATTCCATTTCTTTGAGATAGAAGTGAAATTATGTTCAAATCAAATCATTATATTGGCTATTTTTTTTTATAAAATGAAATTATCATTTAAAAATTAGAATTAAATTGTGATTGGCTTAAAATAAATTGTTATATAGTCTAAATCCCAAGATACAAGCAAAGCACCATGTATTAAAAAAAAAAAATACAAGCAATGCATCGATTAAAAGCCCTTGTAAGACATAAACCTTTTCTAATGAGAATTCATGTCTTACATCACGCTTACAATTTTTGGAAATTGAATATAAAAAAAAGAGAGGATATTAGGCTTAAAATAAATAGTGATGAGGGGGTGAGGCTTGGAAGAGAAGAGTGGGTGTGATTGGAACAATGGGGTTGGGAAGGGAGAGAGAAAGAGAGGGAAGGGAGGTTGCAGAAGGAAGAGAAGGCCATTTGAGAGAGAGAGAGGCGAGAAGGTGATAGTGGGGGCCGGGGGGGCTTTGGGAAGCAAGCGAACGCATTGTTCACTGTAAAAAGTGAAGAGAGAGAGGAATCAGAGTTGGTCAGCATGTCGGTCTTTGTTTGGTGATTGGTGGTGGAAGGAGATGGGGGTCCCGCGCTTTGGTGGCCAATATTATTGATGTCCTAAATTATATTATTGATGTTTGTGGGATTAAATTCCCTCTTGTTTAATTTGCTGTTTATGTGATTTGGCTTTTTAACCTTCATTTATATATAAAAGAATAAATGATAACTCATCAATTGCTTCAAGGCAAAATATGATTTTTTTTTCCCCAAACTCCTTTAATCAAGCTTATTAACATGCATGATGAATTTATCAATATACATGTTCTTTTGCATAAAAAAAATATACCAGTTTTTTTTTCATTATATTGACTTTTTTTTTATATAAAATGAAATTATCGTTTAAAAATTAGTAATTAAATTGTGATATTTGGCTTAAAATAAATTGTGATACAGTCTAAATCTCAAGATCCAAGCAAAGCACCATGTGTATATATTAAAAAAAAAAATACAAGCAATGCATCGATTAAAAGCCATTGTAAGACATAACCCTTTTCTAATGAGCACTCATGTCTTACATTATGCTTACAATTTTTGGAAATTAAATATATATATATATATATATATATATGTATATGTATATATAAGTTATAGTTCTAGTACTAGTTCCTTATGTATATAAAATTCCAGTAACAAATTGATATTTCTTAGCTTGTATATAGAAAAACATATAATTAAGGTGATCCTAATTTTTCCCTAATAAAATTATAAAACTTTAATATAATATTTGATAACTCAAATTCATCTTTATTTTAATTTTAGCACTTTAAATTTCAAATAATATGTTTTTCCCTAAATTTTTATTCTAGTTAAAATTATTGGTTTTTATAATTCAATAAAAATCTAGATCATTTGATTCCTTTTGAGATATAAAACACCAAGATTATTAAAAAAAAAAAAACTTGGGAGACTAAATATTATATTAAAGCAATTATAGAAGACGAAGCGATGAACTATTTTTCCTAAAACGTCTAATTTAAAGTTTAAACCCCTGGTTGGTAAGAAAACAATTAAAACCCCCGGTATAACTGTTGCTAATGTTTGGCGATCTATATAAACCCGCCAGATCGGGGCTCATTTGTGTAAGGAGGGTTCAAGATTATTTAAACGTACCGCCTCCTGTTTCTGAGTTCTGAGCTCTTCTTCTCCTGTAAAAGCTTCTTCCCTTTTCATTCAGCTTTCAAACCTCCGATCATAACCCTTTTACCGCTCAATTTCCTTTCCATTTTCTCGTTGTTGAGAAAACAGACAGAATTGGGACCAAGAGACCAAGAGAATCAAAAAAAGAAATGGAAGTAGTAACGACACCTGTAAGATTACCAGATGACATACTTGCCCTAATCTCTAGCAAGCTTCCTATACGTGCTAGGGTGCTTATGATCCCCCTGGTCTGCAAATCTTGGGCTCAAGTACTCACCCGACGTGATTGCTGGAAAGAGATCGATCTTTTTCCATGGATTGATTCGAACGATCGCCGGTTACGTCACACGAATCTGGCGGACAAACGGGAAAAAATGGTCCGGATGCTCGTACCCAGAAGCTCCGGTTTACTCCATACGCTCTGTGTTTATGGTCTCGAATCTCTTTCTATTTTCAGCCTCATTGCCGAAAAGTACGCATATTTTGCTCATCTTCTTCATTGCTTTCTTGATTATCATATCCATCTAATTGTTTTCATTCTTTTGCTTTAATTTTCTTTAAAACAACACTCCACCCACATTCTTTAATCTTGACACTGTTAACCTTGAATGCATTTTCTTAACGTTAAAGACTAAAATATTAGATAGAATGGAATGACAAGAGTAAGAAATATGAAAGAACTCATCAAAACGTAAACCATGCACCTACAGTAACGCGCAAAACAATATCAGTAGTACTTACTACGAAGAGCGCACACAGATCTATTTATTTCTTTTTATAACTATTTACTTAATTTGATTAAATTCTAAAAGTTGGTCAAGCCAGTTAATGTTACATGTTTTTTCTGAAACACCGTACCATTTTTCTAAGTTATTTATATATTTTTCTTACTTGATTATATTATTGTTTAGGGTAAATTAGAAAATGATTGGAAAATATGAGAAATATGTCTCACATTTAGGATCAAAATTGATATTGTTGATGTTAAATTAGCAAAAGACTGACCAATATAAGATATAGGCCCTAGTTAGGTCCTACATTACATTAATGACGGGATGGAGGGAGTAATATTGAGAGAAGATGCTAAAGCTTATCATAATATTTATATTGATTTAACTTCATTTTGGGAGCGATTATTTAGTGTGTCTTATATATTTGTTTGCTCGAGTCATGCAAGTGGGACCCGCCTCCGGACTCTGAGAATCCCAGAGAGTGATATCACTGATCCCATGGTGCAACAGATTGCAGCAAGATTTTCTATGTTGACTGTCTTAGATGTGAGCAAATGTATGTTCCTTGATGCTCCTGGGCTTGCGTTGATTGGAAATAACTGCAGGATGCTGGAAGAGCTGCACAGGCGCATGTATTTACATTTTTTGGATGAAGTGCCTCCAGTATATGATGATGAAGCTACGGCGATTGCTTCCACGATGCCTAATCTGAAGTTTCTTGATATTGGCGGCCATTCAATTAACACAGAGGGTGTTCATATGATTCTAGGAGCTTGTTCAAAGCTTAAACGTTTGTGCATGTGGCGTTGCTTTAACGTTCAAGCTCAAAACTTGGGTTTGGCGAAAAACAGGTTTCCCAAACTTACCGTATGGGGGCCGCAACCTACCGACTCTTTTATCCTGCTGGGCTATCATCCACTTGAGCCATTGCTTTTGTATGACTTTGATTCCAAGTTTTGAGTCCGACCCCTCAGATTTATTTGGATGAACATTGTTGTTACTCAACCTATCTTCTTCATAAGCTGAACTTGATAGTATATCCTTTGGATGTAATAATGCCTTCTGCTGATTTGGTATTCAATCAAAGATCAAAACTTGGTTCATTTGCGCTTTTTCTAAAGTACCATGCCCAGATTATATTTGTACGCAGATGTAAATTTAAAAGGCCAAAATTATGTTTTGGCCTTAAAAATAAGTGTACAAGTTCTTCTATGTGAAACTTTCTGGATTGTTTTCATTTTTGTAGAAGCCAAATGAGCCTTCAGTATTGTGGTCATTTTTCCCAAGTAATGTAATTATGTACTCAATTGCTTTCGCGCAAAAGGTCAACTGTTACATGCATGGGTGTAGTATTTTCTTATGTCCTAAATTATTAATATATCAAGATTGTGTGAGATTATATTCCCTCTAGTTCAATTTTCTGTTTATGTAATTCGGCTTTTTAACCTTCATTTATAAAAGAAAAAATTATAACTGATCAATTGCTTCGATGGTGGGCAAAATATGAAAGATTTTTTTTTTCCCCATACTCCTATAATCAAGTTTATTAACATGCATGATGAATGTATCAATATAGACATGTTTTTTTATATAAAAAAATATACCCGTTTTTTGTTTTTCATTATATTTACTATTTTTTATGAAATGAAATTATCGTTTAAAAATTACGAATTAAATTGTGATATTTGGCTTAAAATAAATTGTGATATAGTCTAAATCCCAATATACACAAGCAAAGCACCATGTTTAAAAAAAAAAAAAGCAATGCACAGATTAAAAGCCCTTGTAAGACATAACCCTTTTCTAATGAGAGTTCATGTCTTACATCACGCTTACAATTTTTGTAAATTTTTTTTTTTAAAAAAAGGTTACAGTTCTAGTACTAATTCCTTATGTATATTAAATTCGGTAAGAAATTTACATTTCAACCTGAGTGGACTATGTCTTAATTTTCCTTGGCAATTTACATAGCAAAGCGGATATCTCTTATGTTGATCTGATTCCATGACGAGCCCCTTCCAAGGGAATTTTCAATTGAAAGAACATCTTATGTTATAATTGATGTTTGAAATGCAGACATAAATTTTTTTTGATAATTTATAGATTTGACAGAAGTTATTTTCAATTGCAATATGAGGAAGAAAAAGGATTAAGGAATGAAGATTTAATATTATAACCAAGTTATCGTGGCTTTCTTTGTTGATTTTCTGATGGTGTCAAGACCTTCAATGAATTTTCTGTTGTTAGTGTTCTTACTTAGCCCGTAAACAATATTATTCTGTCTCCAATTTTGTTTCTTTTTTTTAAAAAAAATAACTAGAGGAGTGTAGAGATAATTTGGTCCAAATTGTAAATCCCTAATTTGTCACAAACTTAATTAATAATTTGTTAAGTTTGGAAACCAAATTAGAATTTGGATAATTCAACCATCTTTTTAGTAGATTTTTTCATTTTAATTTTAGCCCCTTAAATAACAAATAATACGTTTCTATCCCTTTTTTTTTTTATTCGGTTTAAAAACATTAGTTCCTAGTAGTATAATCTAATAAAAACCTAAATTATTTTATTCCTTGATGAATCAAACTTATGGTTTAAGATATAAAGGACCAAGACCAAAAGAAGTGCATTTAATTGGAGACTAAATATTATATTAAACTAATTTAAAACCCCTGGTTGGTTAAAATAAAATAAAATAAACCCCCGGTAACTGGTGCCAGTGTTTGGCGATCTAAATATATATTAAAAAAAGAAAAAGAAAAACCCGCCAGATTGGGTAAGAAGGGTTCAAGATTATTTAAACATCCCGCCTCCTGTTTCTAAGTTCTGACTTCTGATCCTGTAAACACTTACGGCCCGTTTGTTATAAATAAGATTTTAGGAAGGAAAGGAAAGGAAAGGAATGGAAGATTAGGAGGGAACTTTAAAATTGTGAGCCGTTTGGTACACTAAGGAAAGGAAGTTAGTTGAGGGAAGATGAAATGTTTGGTATGAAGAATTGGGTGTTGATTAAGTGGGAAGATGGGGTAAAATTCCATCAATGCCCTTAAAATTAAATAAAACACAGAAAAAAAAGCCCCAATTTCCTAAACAGTCGGGACATCGAACCAAATCGGCCAAGATTGTTGATGCACAATCGAAGTAGACTCTGTTCGGAAAGGAAATTGCGACGATGAATGGGTTCCACAGCCGACGACGATGACGGAGAAGGAAAGAATTACCGGGGGAGGACAGGAAATAATCAAACCAGAAACGGAAATGAAAATGAAGAGGATATGGAAAGATGTATGCCTAGAGTTTCGGGGTTGCTACAATTCGATCTCGAATCTTCCCTTATCTGACATCTTGTTTAAGAAACATGTGAACCCAGGCGTTAGTTTGACAGCGGAGGAAAGAAAAAATTGTAAATAATGCCCCCCAAAAGTTTGAGGTCCAGTGGGAAGTCCATTAAACCTAATAAATCAAAGAAACATTTTTACCTTAAATGGGCAATCGAAAGAAATGACCTAGCAAGCGCAACTCTTTGTAACAAATTCCCAGGGTTATGCTTCATAGATGTCATTGTTTCTTCTGCATTATCAGGAAAGCAATTACGGGAAAGAATTATCAGCAGCAATTACGGGAAAGATTCATATCAATGGAGGGTTATGATTCATATCAGCAGCTTTGTTTCTTCTGCATTATCTGCATTATCACTAAGTGGGTTTTTAAAATGGTTAAAAAAAATGAACACAAACTTGCACATCAGTGAACCATATTGCACAGGCACAGAAATGTGGAAAATATAATGATACCATAACTTCCCTCAAGCCACAGCAGCTCGCAGGAGAGATTCCATAACTTCCCTCAAGCCACAGCAGGAGGCAGGAGAACAACGGGTAACCCATAGTATATCATGTTCATTGAAGCATTTTAAAGATAATAAAGTAAGGCATTTGGCCTTCTCAAATGCTGAAAAAAACTGAACACAAAGTTGGAGATGAAGTGAAGCATCAGAAACATGTCTGTGAGGCAGGAATAAAACTTGTCCTCATGGGTATGACAATAACAACCATTTAATTAAAGTGTAAGAAATTGCAAGGTCGCTCTACAACCTTATACAAACAACAAATAGCCTAAATCAGACACCTGATACAACTGCCACGAGCAGCTGCAAGTACATAAACACAGAAGCAGTGCTACATGAGGATGCCCTGACATTTAAACAATGTTTCAAGTGGTATGCAAACTCAAATATTGAAGGGACAGATGAAAGCATAGGCCAGAACCTCATCTCAAAATGATGTCATTGGATACATAAATAAGGCTCACATCAGTTTAATAGGTTCACAAAAGGTAAATAGTGAAACTGCACAAAACACCTGAAGTTTCCGTTCGAACCATACGCATCCGTTCGAACATAGAAAGTGGACAGATTACAGAACAAGTTAATCAGGCAATCAAAACAATTTCATTTGGAAACCATAAACAAACTAACTAACTAACAAATTACTAATTCTTCTTCTTTCTCTTAGCTGCGGGCCTCTTGGCTGGGGACCTTGTACGCGGGGTGCGTCTAGGTGATGATGTTGTTGAATGAGGGAGGTTCACCGGGATGAACAAGGGGGAACCACACGTCGCAGGTGGATCAGGCACATGTGGCTTAGCTGAGAAGATATGGGGCAAATTCTGAGCTGCAAGCACAGGCCTGAAAGTAGTTGGTAGGATGAATCTCAAAGGAACTGCGTCTGATATTGTCCTCAAAGGTGCAGGAGGAGGGTTGACAGGTTCAGAGAGACACACAATGGATAGTGGAGTGATTGGATCCAAATCCTCATCATTGTCGTTGGCATTCCCTCCTTCTTCATGTGTTGTCCCGTCACCCACTGCCGTAGCCGCAGCTTGTTCATCCTTCCCTCTCTTTACAGCTGTGGTGCCCCCACCTTCATGCTCCCCATCTCCTTCCTCAACCTCCCCTACTTCTTTAGGTAAGCTCCCTTCAGCCGCCAGATCCACAAGCTTAGCATCATCATAATGGTGACCAACGTCATCCTCAACCTGCCCTTCTTCTTCAGTAAAGGTGGCCTCTCCCAAGCGGTAGTATTTGCGTTTGTTTGAACGGTTCAAATACGTTTGAACGTAAATAAGCACATGCGGAGGTTAATTTTTTTTTTGTTTGTTACAAGAAGCAGGTATTTTATAGGGAATACAGATTTGTAATGATCAACAGACGTGTACATTTGTTACAAGAAGCAGATATAGTGAAAGGAAAAAAATCAAACTTTGTAGAATCCTTTTCATTATAACTTTAGTAGGCAATTTACACAACAAGCAGGGGTAGTAGTTGTGATAAACTCCGACCTATTTGTTACAAGAAGCAGGTATTTTAATTGAAAAAAAAAAAAACAAAGTGGCAATGCATTTCTGAGAAGAAGTAGGTACAGAAATAGTAAAGGCCTTGACAGAAATATATAAAGTTGACCATTAAGCTATAAAGTCCATATTATATATTCACTGTACGTGAGTACATCCCATACACAGGGCAAAAAACATATGGAATGAATAATAATACACTGGGAATCACACAAAACACAGCCTTCTAAACACAAACTTTGTTCCATGTCCATTTTTTCGTTGACATAATTGAACATGGTACAAAGTTTGCAGTAATGCATCCAACCCTGGCCTATACAAGAAACATCATCAAGGGGATGCAATAGGGTTGTGAAGGATTTACAAAAGGACTGTGCAGCATATACAAAATGGTTGTGTAACATATACAAAAGACAGATTAGTGTCCAAAACAAAGTGACACATCTGAATAACCGCTGGCCAATACAGATACACCAAAAACACATGACCAGCTATGTACGCCACCCTATTAAACTAATATACAGTGGACTTGTCAGATTGCATCTCTAGTGATCCAGCAAGGTCCGGATCCATGACTCCTTAAACCCTGGAGGTACCTTCAGAAAATGATTTACCATTTTGTCAGACGCTATGATCTTCATATGTGCAAGATTTCTTTCATTCCAAGTCAGGTCCTGAATTTGCAGTAGCTCCATGTACAAGTCATCTCCTGGTGCAGGAGGTTCAGGTTGCTTCTCTTGTGGTCCCATCATGTTGCCTAGCTTGTCAAAAGCAGTAGTGATAGTCTTGTCCAATTGTGTGGCTGTATCTCGCAGTGCCTCAGCGATTACTTCAGCATTGTTCAGTTTGCGCTTCTTCCTTCGGCCAAGACTAGCATCAGATGCATTGACTTGAGCCGTGACAGTTTCGTGATTGGTTTCTGACAACTCAGCTTCCTCACCTTGTTGTGGTGTTTCCGGAAGTTCGTCATCTTCAAGATTAACTTGTTCCTCCATTGAACCCGGGCACTCTCCTTCGTCACCGGTAGCCCTGTCCCTTCCCCAAACTATGCATAGTGAGTCAAAGTTTGGTAAAGGCTTTGTTCTAAATTCTTTTGCCTTAGGATGAGCCTGTACAATGACCAAGAAATATGAGTGAGTTGTTCAAATGGCACCTATTTGTAATACATGAGTAAAATTAATTGTTTAAACCCAATGGTAGGACCACATACCTTCAGATATTCATCCCACACCTCTGTATCTGCGGTTACAAGGTTGGTCTCCGGATTCCAACCAAATCCAGAAGTGTTAGGCCCATAAATCATGTCGTATGCTGCTTGCCATAGTCGCTTCAAGGTCTTCAGTCTGGACGTAATGTGAGGAGTTGCTTTGATGCCACATCCTGGAAGCTTCTCCTCCATCATCTTCTACAACACATTTGCATATCCTGCCTTGAACCCAGTGTCCGCCATCCACTTTTGGTCCATCCTGAGAGTAACAAGGCAATCTACCAAGACCCGGTCCTCTTGTGGAGTCCACATCTTGATGCGCATCCTGGTTTCCTGTTCCACTGGATCCATCTAAAACAAGCACAGAATTGAGGCAAAATACTGCAACCAAACATACTTTTCAACTAACAATAAAATTACACACAACACCAGATTAGTGTCCAAAGGCAAAGCTGAAAATAATTGATACTGTCCAAAAGCAAAGCTTAAAATATGGGTGTTTTTTTTAACATAAATAGACGGAATAACTTGTCCTTAAACCTAGAAATACTTCAGTACAACGTTATCAGTTATGTCCAAGTGGGACAAATGCAGCAAACATTTCATTTGCTATTTGTTCTCTATAATTACTCCACACTTCACTCGTTTCCATTAGAACTAATGGCGTGTTCTCAATGGTTGGAGGTCCAGTGTCAAAGGAGTCCAATTGCTCATCAAGGGGATCTTGAACACCCTCACGACGTATGAGATTATGCAGCAAGCAACGATGTATCTGTTTTGCAGCTGCACTGGATAAAAAGATGGGCTTCTCAATATTGCCCACCGTGACTTGAGTATGCCAAAGCACCTTTCTATTACATTCCGAGCTGCAGAATGTCGCATGTTGAAGCACTCATGCGGTGTTTGGGGTTGATGCCCTTGTCTCCAGTCATTAAGGTGGTACCTTTGACCTCGATAAGGAGCCAAAAATCCCTGACAGTTAGTGTACCCAGCATCCACCAAGTAGTAGTTCCCTGCTCAAAAAAATACAAGGAGGTAACAATAGTATAACTTAATTTAAATCAAGTAATCAACTCTCACACCAGTACCTAGAGGTACTCTTAGGCCAAATGGTCTCCTTATAGCATCTCTCAACACCCTCCCATCCGCAGCTGAGCCTTCCCACCCAGGCAGAACAAATATGAATTCCCCATCTGGTGAGCACACCCCAAGGACATTAGTTGTTATCTCCCCTTTTCTATTTCGATACCTCCCCTTGTGTTGTGCAAGGACTTGAACACGTATGTGCGTACCATCCAATGCACCGAGGCACCCCTAAAATTACAAAAACATTATCACGGTTAAGGTGAAACAATCGTGTCAATAGTACTAAAAATTACTCTCACAATAACATAATGTACATACCTTGAACCACTTCCAACGAACATCATTTGAGTCCTCCGGAATTGGCTCTACTTTCTTCAAAAGCAATGATTGAAGTCTAATGGTAGCATTGAGCACCAGTTTGAAGTATCTACTAATGGTTTCTCCTGACCTTCCAAACTCAAACTGTATGACTCTGTTCTTCACATGATGGGACAATATGTGAAGAAACATAGCGACTTGCTCATCAACAAGCATATGTTTAGTTGGTCTCAATCCGCCAATTGTGTCTAACATGTGACACAATTTATCAAACGTTGCACGGTACATCCTAATTTGGTTGAAGCATGTGGCGTCACTACTATATATCATTGCCCTCAAATTCGCTCTCTTCGCATGAAAATCTAATCTAAACGTCCTGTCCGGTAAGTGCCTTGGTCTACCTCCTCCCACAGCCACTATCATTGACAGAACCAAGGTCCTCACTGCTAGTAGCAAAGTGATGCACCCCGCCAACATTCCAACCATTTCCCGTAAATGTGGCTCCATACCTACACAATTTTGTACCACACCAATATGTTTTTTGTCATACTCTGCCACTCCTATTTACAGACTATCACTATCTGACATGCAGACATTTCTGTCGTTCATCCCAGCAGCTCAATTTACCCCACTACTTATCACCCAACATCCCCAATCACTGATTAACATCATATGTGTGACTTTCGAACTGGGCTTAGTGGTTCGAACGTAGACTTATGTTGTTTATTTGCTATTACTTGTTTTCATTTCAGCTTTAACGGAGTTAACAAAACCCTTTTTTCATTCTCAGTGACCATACCATCACCCAACAATCAAATTTCATCTATAAACACACATAACTGAATTAAAATTTTTATCATTCACAAAACCACAACAAAATGTACATAAACAAACAACATATTTAATCCAGGTCAACCGTGTCACGAAATCAATAGGTTCACAATGCATTCCAGTGTGTGGCTCTCCCCCCCCCCCAAAGCTCGGGGCAAAACGGCAACAAACAGCTCAGCCCCCACCCCGGCCCCCCCTGTCGAAGGAAAAGGGCAACAAACAGCTACCACCCCCCACCCCCACAAAAGAAAAAAAGCAAGAAGCAACGGGGTAACGAAGAGCATAACAACCCCCCCCCACCCCCCAAAAAAATAGCTCGAAGCAACAAGCCAACGAAGCTCACACCCCCCCAAGCTCGAAGCAACAGGCCAACGAACATCGACCCATAAACTTATAACAGATAATTTGATTTCATGTGAATAGTGACCTCAAATGCAGCTCTTTCCTTCTGGGTTCAACTTCTCCTTCACCGAAAACCGACAACCGTGGATGCAAGCTTCTTCACGGACACCTTCGTGCAGCTCGCGTGTGGCTCCTGCTTAAATGGATACAGTGTTTTTTTCAAGGGGTTTTTTGTCCAATATTTTCACCTTCCCGGGAAGATTTCAACCTTCCCGCCTATTTGGGATGGAACGCAGGATCCAATTTTTGATGGAACTTGGCAACTCACGGGGAGGTCACTCGAAGGAAGAGGCGGGAAACAAACATGCTTTTTGGGTGGGAAAGTTGGTATCTTCCCTTTCCATCGGCCCAATTCTTTGTAACAAACGGGCCGTTAGCTTCTTCCCTTTTCATTCAGCTTTCAAACCTCCGATTATAATCCTTTTACCGCTCAATTTCCTTTCCATTTTCTCGTTGTTGAGAAAACAGACAGAGTGGGGACCAAGAGACGACGAGCCTCAGAACAAGAGATGGAAGAAGTATCGACACCTGGAACGTGGGATGATTTAACACCTGACCTACTTACCCTAATCTTTACCTTGATTCCTATCTGTGATAGGGTGCTTAATATTCCCCTGGTCTGCAAATCTTGGGCTCAAGCAATCGCCGATCCTTTTTGCTGGCAACAGGTCGATCTTTATAGGGACGATCGCCGGTTACGTCACACGAATCTGGCGGACAAACGGGAAATAATGGTCCGGAAGCTCGTCCCCAGAGGCTCCGGTTCACTCGATACGCTCTGTGTTTATGGTCTCCAATCTCTTTCTATTTTCAACCTCATTGCCGAAAAGTACGCACATTTTGCTCATCTTCTTCATTGCTTTCTTGATTATCATATTCATCTTTGTTTTCATTCTTATGCTTTAATTTTCTTTAAAACGACAGTCCACCCGCATTCTTTGATCTTGACACTGTTTCCTTTGAATGCATTTTCTTAATGTTACAGACAAACATTAGATGGAATGGAATGCCAAGAGTAAGAAACATGAAAGAACCCAAAGTGACCAAAATATAAACAATGCACCTACAGTAACGCACAAGATATCAATAGTACTTGCTACGCAGAGCACGCTATTTTTTTATTTTTTATTTTTAAAGAACTATCTAGCTAGTATAATTAGATTTTGAAAGTTGTTAGTTAATATGAGTTGAAATACCCAATCATTTTTCTCAGTTATCTATATCTTTCTCTTACTTAATTTGTTTAGGGTAAATTAGGAAACGATTGAGAAATATGTCTCAACTTTATGACCAATATTGATATTGGTGATGGTAAATTAGTAAGAGACTAACTAATATGAGATATAGGATAACGATTGATTCCACAATTACGTCCTACATTAACGACTGATGATTGAAGGGAGGGAGTAATATTGGGAGAAGATGCCAAAGATTATCATAATATTTATGTTGGTTTAGTTTCATTTTGGGAGTGATTATTAATTGTGTGTCTTATATATGTGTTTGCTTATGTTATGCAAGTGCGAGCTGCCTCCAGACTCTGAGAATCCCAGAGAGCGATATCCGTGAACCCATTGTACAACAGACTGCAGCAAGGTTGTCTACGGTGACTGTCTTAAATGTGAGCAAATGTAAACTCCTTGATGCTCCTGGGCTTGCGTTGATTGGAAATAACTGCAGGATGCTGGAAGAGCTGCACAGGCGCATGTATTTACATTTGTTGGATGTTGTGCCTCGAATATATGAGGATGAAGCTATGGCGATTGCTTCCACGATGCGTAATCTGAAGCTTCTTGATATTGGCGGCCATTCAATTAACACAGAGGGTGTTCTTATGATTCTAGGAGCTTGTTCAAAGCTTCGAGTTTTGTGTATGTGGCGTTGCTTTAACGTTCAAGCTCAAAACTTGGGTTTGACGAAAAACAGGTTTCCCAAACTTGCCGTATGGGGGCCGCAACCTACCGACTCTTTTATCCTGGTGGGCTATCATCCATGGGAGCCATTTTTGATGTATGACTTTGATGCCCAGCTTTGAGTCCGACCCCTCAGATTTATTTGGATGAACATTCTTGTTACTCTCTTGCTTTCAAAAGCTGATCTTGATAGTATATCCTTTTGATGTCGTGCCTTCTGGTTGGTATATATTCAATCAAAAATCAAAACTTGGTTCGTTTGCGCTTTTTCTAAAGTACTGTGCAGAATTGCATGCCCAGAATGTATTTGCACGCAGATGTAAATTTAAAAGGCCAACAGTATGTTTTGGCCTTAAAAATAAGTGTACAGGTTCTTCTATGAATGAGCCTTCCGTATTGTGGTTATTTTTCCCAAGTTATGTAATTATATACTCAGTTACTTCAATGGTGAGCAAAATAGGAAAGATTTTTCCCCCCTTTCAGATTCTGTGATTCTTAGCATAGCATCTTCAATCCTTGTTCCCTCCTGTTAATAGGCACCAAAGCTTTGGATTCTTGTCAGTAACCAATTAAGTTTACACTTGAGCTATAAAAAAATACGTGACCTGAACTAATCATGCTGATGAATCTAAAAATGTGTCCCACTAAAAAGTGTCTCATGCTGATTCAGCTAAAATGGTAAGTATCACATGGACATGAAAAACAGTAAGTAGTAAGATAATTTGGAGCTCAAAACAAACAGAAGGAAGACATATAGATTGGAAGGCAAATTCTAATTTAAAAAATTATCTCCAAGTAACTATTGTTATTACGTGCAATCTTCATCCTGCAAGAAATCATATATAACCGATCTCTTTACCTTGAGACACAAATAAAGCTCTGTTAAGTGTTAACATGCATCAAAGCATTGTATTCTTATCAGTAATTAATGAAGTTTAGCAAAAGAATTTTCTTAGCTGCGCTTGATCTATAAAAGATAGGTGACCTGAACTAATCATGCTGATAAATCTAATAGTGGGTCCCACTAAAACTGTCTCATGTTGATTGGAGGATGAATCTAGTTCGAGTCTGCTGACAGAGGTTACTTTGTTTGTGAAAAAACTTCGAAATGTTATGATTGTACATGTATATAGAGAGGGTACTGCTTGTACTGACGCACTTGCTAATTTTAGTTTTGTGCAGGAGGAAACAAGAGTTGTTTTAGATAATCCTCCGTTAATTGTAAATAGATTATTGTACAGGGATGATATGGGTGTGTTATACCTACGAAACATATTGATGCAGGAATGAGATTGGGCTAATGCGCAGTTTTATACACACAAAAAAAAAAAAGGATAAATTAGATACAGACATGTAGAACAGTTAGTAAGATAATTTGACTTTGAACACAAAACAAACAGAAGGAAGACATATAGATTTCAAGGAAAATTCTAATTCAATCAATTATCTCCAAGTAACAAGTGTTATTATGAGCAATCTTCATCCTGCAAGAAACATATATACCCTATCTCATTACCTTGAGACACAAACAAAGCTCTGCCTCAACTTTTGAACTCAAACACCAAGATATTACAGACCCAACCAAAATCCTCTGTTCTGAGAAGTTTCTGTTATACTCTTGTTCATCCAAAAATCCCAAACCTTTTCTCCTTTTCCTCCTTCTCTTCCTCCTTAATTCAATTCCCACACTCCCATCTCTAACCCCATCATTATCACCTTCCCCAAAATGCCCAACCTTACCAATTCCTGAAGCTACAGACACAGAATTATTGGTTGCCTCCATTGCAGCAGAACCGGCCAAAGCAATCGCCTCTGCTGCTTCAGCAATGGACAATGAATCACCAGAAACCAAATTCCCACCAATTTTGGAGGAAGTTGGCAAAATGGGTTGCAGAGAATGGTGGGTTTTGGATGAAGAAGGGAAAGTTGGTAGTGAAGGTAGAGAAAGGGTGGGGAGGGTTGGTGGGCAGGGGCTTGGGGATGAGCATATGCTAGCGATAGCCATAAAAGAATGGAATAGGTGAGCAAGAAGAACACTTGCAGATTTTGTTCAGTGTGAATATATTTCATTTTTTTGGTGCTTACTGCTTGGTTTGAAGATAATTTTTTGCTGTTGGTTAAATATACACTGCGAGAACCAAGAGAACGGCAAATTTTTGGCGGATAAAATAATAAAGGATAGGAGTGGGAGAAGATAACTATGTGACTCGACGTGTTTGAAGCTAATTTGGCATTGTATGACATAATTTTGAACTCATAGGTATTTTCTTTTGCTACAATCTATAATAGCTACTATATTATTAAATTAAACTAAGAAAAAGAGACAATATTCTAAAATCAATTCATTTTGACAAATTTTAAAAAAACTATTTACCTATTTAATATTAAATTTGAGTGACGTAATTGTGTTTTTTTTTAAGTGTAATTTGGTTATTGAGAAATTTTAGCCAATCACGGATTTACGGGATATCTTATTTAAAAGCATTTGACTTAAATAAAGTAATGAGGTAAATATGAACAACTACGATATTTAGAGGGATGCGAGAATCTCAATGCAAGAAAAATTACGGGTATGGTAATTAGTCAGAAATTAATGTGTAATCAATCAGGGATTTTCTTAAATATCCATGATTGGTGCTGTGTCTTAATGCAGAAGATTTGTGGGGAACGGTTTAGAATCCTATGTATATGTCCCATTTCTCCCAAGACACCCAATAAAACTCTAAGCTCAATCAGAAACCATATCATAGAACTGGTTTGTCGTCTCAAAAACATACATCACACAATGTTTTCTTCAGAAGGATTCGGTTCTACTAACATGGTTAGATCCACTTCTTGTCCTTTTGATGTCATGTTTTGTTCCCTAATCTGATGTTTGGTTTCATATTTCAGACTTGCGGATTGAAAGTGGACACGAAATGTAAAGGATGGGACAGAACAATGTGCAAAATATTGAAGAAAATTAAAGGTACGCACTCAACAATTTGTTTTAGAATGAGAAAGCTTCAATCTTGAAATGAAAAGCTTTAATCTTATTGTGTGATTGTTTTAGGGGTGAGTTATGATTTGGATGCAGAAGAAGGGATGATATACATATCAGGGAAAGTGGATCCACAGAAAATATTAAGGGAGATAACCAAACATGGGAAGCACGCAGAGCTGTGTTGGATGAAGACAGGAATAAATGAAAGGGCACATGTCCCTTATGGAGGCCTTATGCCTTATGGAACTGGGAGACCATTGCCTTATTATGGAGGACCCAATCAAGCTTACAACCACCTCCCTTTCCGGCCTCCTCCTCCTCCTCCACCTCTTACTCATTTCATGTCACATCCTTCACGTTTTCCTCCGTATTACTATTAGGTTAGATTGTGGGCTCGTGTTTTGCATGATACAAGAAGTCGTGTTCTTCATAAGGACTAAGTGTAAGACAAGGGGCTCATGTCTAGTTTGATATTATTATAGGGAAGTTATATGGAGATTAGGGTTGAATATGTAGGATGGTGTTAATGTGTCAGACAATCTTGTGCATTTTAGTGACACAATAATTGCTTGGAATATGGGTTATGTTTTATAAGACCCATAATTCGGATCATTTGTTTGTCTTTTTTTTTTTTTCTGTTTTCTTTTTGGGAGGAAACTTCCCTTATTTTTCTGTTGTGGTTCTGGTTACTGTCTAAATATTATGTAAAGACCTGTTTTTTCTTTTTTTTCCCCCGGAAATCATAGTCCTGTTGTTTGAACTGTCATGTTATTATTGTTTCGGGGTTTTCAATCAATTATGGTCGGTGAATAACTGTACCGTTTATTTTTGGCAAATACATTGAGACACGGTCAGATTTTATTTTGTTCCCAGATTAGATGAAGAATATCAATTATAGATATGGTTTCTCTATCTTTTGTTGTCCGATAAAACAAAAGAATTTATTTTTGGCAAACACATTGAGACACGGTCAGATTTTATTTTGTTCCCCGATTAGATGAAGAATATCAATTATAAATATGGTTTCTCTAGCTTATGCAAAGACCTATTTTGTTTCACTAAGAATTTTTTTGAGAAAATATCCTTTGCAATAATAGCTACTTTGAGAATTTGTTCATGTTTACTGGGCGGCAAAAAAACAAAAGAATTTGTTTATTTTTATACATATCGTTAAGCACGGTATATCAGGACGCTACATTTCACAATGCTACTTCAAGCTATACCATTCAAGATTAAAAATTTTAAATTTTTAAGAGACAAAAAATATACTGTTAAAATTTGAGCAAGTCAATTCACAATTATAAACGAACTGAAAATAGAAAATTAATTATTTTATAAAATACAGAATCTCAACTATTCATTTTTTAAATTCAATATTGGTAATAGGATGAGGAGGGAGGAGGAAAAGTTCCAAGTCCAAAACACCAGTAAAGCAAGGATATGCATCAGACAAAATCAATATGTAAAAGAAACAAAGACATATAATGAAACTAGTGTCGTCTTATTATTACAAGAGCAATACAAGTCGATCCCCAACCATTGTCAAAGACTACGTCGAGTGTAATGTCCCTTACTTTTAGAGCAGACTATAACCATAGATAGAACCACCAGAGCAAATTCCCTGCTCATCCCTATATGTAAGTGACTTCACTACCATCTTTGAGGCAACCCAAAAGCTAAGTAACGAATCAAAACAAGCATTTACAGTGTTGTACTGTGTTGTTCACAGATTTGAGGGAGGCCTGTAATCCAGCATCTCCCTGATATTTAATCTGATCGAAGGTCCCATTGCTGAGCATATGTGTGCGCTTTTCCAGTACACTCCTTTAGCACCTGCTGGTTTATTTGTCTCTACTGATTTCTGCAATAGCATGACAGTTAAATTAACAGAGTTTCTGAGTGAGATGAGTTTATAGAGTCAAAATGGAAAAGAACATACTACGGCGGCAAGCAAGTTTATGAGAAGATCCTCCTCAGAAAAATCAGATTTTCCAAAAGGTAAGTGGACAATTCCAGTTTTATCTGCCCTGAATTCTACCTTGCCTGCCTTAAATTCTGATATAGCCTGCATAGAAGGAAATTAACGGAATTTCAATCAGCAAAGTATAGAGCTTTTCTAAAAACAAAGGACTTAATGTTTTGTTTGAAGTGTAACAATTTCAAAGATGTTTAAACCAAGAAGAAAACAGAATATTTTAATCTTAGAATCTAGCAATCGTGTAATTATTTTGCCTGAAAACAATTTACCAAAAAGATACATATCAAATTTCAGATTCAATCCAAATAACCGCTCATAGAATGAACAAGAAAGAATCAAGATGATACTACACCTGAGGAATATTGGCTGTCACAGTGCCAGCTTTGGGATTTGGCATCAGTCCCCTTGGCCCCAGAATTTTCCCAAGGCTTGCAACCTGATACAATCAATATCAACAGTTAGGAGAATTTCCATCATAAATAGCAACGTTAATGAAATCTTAAGTGAATTGATACTTGTGGATGGACAAGTAAAAATCTCAAGCATGTAAAGAACTAGTCATAGTAAGGCCCATGAGCAAGAACCACCCCTCATATCTTGAAGCACAATTAACATCATTAAAATCTAATATGAAGTAGGAAAGAGCATCATAGTAAAAGCTCTTTAGCGTGCAAGGCAATAACTCCTTGGGTTGCATCTCACATACATCAAAGTATGGATTACGTCCATAAGAGATAAATACCTTACAAAAGTACATTCAGGACGAATCAATGCCACATATATGAGAAGGATAATAAAGAACATAATAGTCTCTACATTATTGAGCAGTACAATATTCAGTAACCATATGAATGATTATTTTCAATTTACATTGGAGGACCTGATTAATTGTATTGATCAACTCTTAAGATCACTCAGGTTGAAAATTATGTCAGTTTATAGGTTCTGCACACAAACACAGAAAATTTAGACATTCATTATAACCAGACAATCAGAGCTACACCTTAGGCATCATATCTGGAGAAGCAATTAATTTATCGAAGTCCATGAATCCTCCTTTGATCTGCTCTATCAGGTCCTCTCCACCCACCAAATCAGCTCCAGCGTTTTTTGCTTCATCAAACTTCTCACCTATGGAAATGTTAGAATTAAAAGAGTCAGAGTGACAATAATTGATGATTGAATTACTTGTAGCAATTATTGGTTGGAAAGAATACACACACACACTGTATAACACAAACGACAACATTGGTCATTAGCCCATTTGATTCTAGAGGAAAATTTAGCTGGCCCATAAATAAATTGTCACAGCCAAGTGCCCAATTCACCCTAACTATTAATGGCAACCATCCCGCAATTCTCATTCATGAATTTTAACTTGAAAATTGCACATCTCCATTTACTTCATCAAATGTTAAAAATTAATTACATGTATATTAACAAGGAATATTCATGAACATCGTATTAGGCTCCCACCAAGTGGGATTATAATTAAAACATTAAGGAAAAAAACAAATGATGATATGATTACATCTTCTTAGTACTATGTACAGATATTGGTTAGATACAAGGAGAAAATTCATTCAAAAGTTTAATGCTCACGAAAGACTTTTACAGAAATATAAATGAACGGGAGGGCCTTCAATCCCAGCCACCAATATTAAATAAGGAGCCCTGGTTCCGTGCAAGCTACGAATGAGACCCCAAAAACAAAAATGGGTTGGCAGACCTGCCCATGTTATACATATATCAGCTGGCAAATTTGCTCCTTTTCTTAAATATACGTAGGTTATTGTCAACTGGACAAATTTTCCTGCCTCCACATTTTGATGCATATTACAGAGTGTCTCGAACAAGCTAAGGTTTAATACCCTTTCAGACTTCAAAATTATTCCAAGAGAAGAAAGAGAACGAAGCTTGTTGGAGGACCGGATGCCCTCAAGACAGAAAAAGACCAAAACGACCAGCAGGTAAATAGAAGTTAGATTGGACCATAATGCTTTCCTTGGATTATTACCACAAGAAAAGGTAAATTAATCTTGAGAAGTTAGATGGAAGGACTCCCCCCATCAATACCATTAATGGGTTTAGGAAGTAAATGAAACCGATTAAGATCAGCCGCTTGCCCACTCGCGGGACTGCCTATTTTACTGAGCACAAACTATTCACAGATTAATTCATTCCAAAAGAAATTTGAAGATGACAGAAGCCTCCTAAAATTTTGCACCTAGTACATAATCAAAATCACATGACCCATCACCCACATAGAAGCACCTCTTGACTTTGTTTCAAGTAAACAGAAAGCCAATTCATGCATGTACCTTGAGTAAGAACAGCCACTTTAACAGTCTTTCCGGTTCCCTTGGGCAGACTTACCTGTTATGGAGTAGATAAAGGTAACACATCTTTGCATGTATTGCAAAATCATAAATCTAGTCTCCAATGTACTACTTCACAAAAAGATAAAAACTTACCGTTGCTCTTAACTGTTGATCATTATATTTAGGGTCAATGTTGAGGCGGAAATGAGCTTCTACTGTTTCGACAAATTTCGTACTGGCTGTTGCTTTAACTAAAGATATTGCTGTGTTTAAGTCATACTCCTTTTTGTTCTCCCTCAACTTTTGAATTTCCAAGAACCTCTTGGATCTTGTCTGGTGAGATGTAAAAACAATTAACCTTAAGATAATGCACGAAAGGGGGGAAAAAACAGGTATGAAGAATTTAATTACCAAAAAGATTACCACGACCTCCAACAAAAAATATTTCCATTCAAATTTAGACTACCACTGCAGGAAGGAACGCATGTAGCACAGAAACCAAGCACAAGCACAATAACCATATTATTGGATTTGAACCCTAGCTTAGCGCTATTGTCAGTGTTAGGAATATCCTACTGTCTAATATCGATTCTCCTTAACAGACCTTCAGACTTACATATGCAATTCCTCAATTAACCAACATGCAAGAGAAAGTGGTCCATATGAACGTTCATTCACCTTAAACTTACCCACAATTGGCTTCAAACAACTACTATGTAGACTGAGAACTTATAGGTTGATTATAAGTAATATACAAGAAAAAATGAAATACAAGAGGTGTACAATAACAAATTCTCTATATAGGGACAATACAATTCAATAGAGCTAATTAAAACCTAGGCGGAAAAAAAAAAAGGAACCAAACAATTAAGTCACTCATTCACAACAAATTGACATCAAGAGAATGATTCGCACATACCCTGTCCCTCTTGAGAGGCAATGCAGCCTTCCCTTTCTTAGGCTTGGGCGTGACAGCAGTGTTTGCCGGCGACTCATCACCCTCATCCACTGCCTCCTCCTCATCCTTCTCGGCAACCTCAACCTCGGCTTCGGCGGCCAAAGCAGCGACAACTATGCGATAATTCCTTGACTTAGATTCCTTCTGCGAATTCACATGGACACATTTAACGGCGTTTCTTGCTCTGGACTTTAAAACCAAAGTCCGAAAGAGAGGGTCGGGATTAAAGCAACGAAGCGAGGGAGTGAGATCTTGAGGGTGGACGGAGGAGGAAGCGTGCGTTAGGATGAAGGATGAAGGTCGCGTACAAGTAGCCATGGCCGAAGGAACAGTGAGTTTCAGGAGGCAGAGGTTGTTGCTATGTGCAGAATGTCCATATAAAAGAGAAGATAAGAAGAAGCCTTATCGTCTAGCGAAACCCCATTTGGCTTGTGCAAACAAACATAATGCATTCTTTTTCTTTTCTTTTCTTTTCTTTTTTTGCCAATGCAAACATAATGCATTCCAGAAACACTTATTTATCTATCAATAATTCAATATCAATTTATAAAAATAAAAACTATAAAATTTATAATGAATCGCATATTTTTATGAGTAAGGATACAAATTATTACTTAAATTTTTGTATGCAACATTAACAGTGAAAAGAGATATAAGCTTGATAAACATATCATTTATATATATATATATATAAAACTAGGGAAAAACATTTCTCATGTTGTAGGAGAAATGTTTTCTCATGCCACACACACATAAAATGGTGGGACCCGCATATATAAAATAGTTTGCTCTGTTTCTTCACAGGAAGGAGGTTTCTTTTTTTTTTTTTGCATGGATTTGGTGGTACTGGAAAAACCTTCATTTGAAACGCATTAACAGCTTACATACGGTCTAAGGGGGGGGGGTATCATTTTAAACGTAGCATCCAGTGGAATTGCATCTACTTTACTACCATCAGGCAGAACTGCACATTCAAGGTTCTTAATTCCTATTGACATCAATGAAGATTCCATTTGCTCAATTAGTCAAAATTCACCAACTGCAAACTTGATTAAGGCTGCTAAGCTAATTGTATGGGATGAAGCTCCAATGGTAAAGAGACATTGTGCTGAGGCTCTTGACTGAACGCTGAGGGACCTAATGAAGACTAATAGTATATTTGGAGGCAAATGTGTCGTCATGGGAGGTGATTTTAGACAAATTCTTCCAGTTACTCCAAAAAGTGGACGAGCTGAGATTATAGATGCATCTATTTATGCTTCTACTCTTTGGAATGAATGCCAGTTATTGCAATTAACAAAAAATATGAGACTCAAATCTTCCACAGATCCAATTGAGCAAGAGAAAATCAAAGCATTCTCTGAATGGCTGCTGCTTGTAGGGGAGGGTGTTATTGGATTACCACACGATGGTATTACAAACATATCTTTACCATCTGATCTGTTACTTCATGATGATGAAAATCCAATAAGGTGTATCGTCCAAATTTAGTTGAGCGCTTATTTGAGGACGATTACCTAAACAACAGGTCAATACTAACACCAACTACGGAACATGTTGATTCCTTGAATGACTATATTTGTTCTTTGTTGCCAGGAGATGAAGCAAAATGCTTTAGTGCTGACTTTATATATAAATGGCATAGACCGTATAAATGATAGTATTGATGATTAGTATGATACAAAGTTCCTAAATTCAATTAAATGCTCTGGGATTCCTCATCACAAATTGGTTTTAAAGGTAGGAGTGTTTGTTATGTTGATAAGGAACATTGACCAAGCTTCAGGATTATGCAATGGTACGAGGCTTCAAATTACACAACTAGGGAAAAACGTCATCAAGGCCAAAGCATTGAATGGAAATAGCACAGGGCAAGAAATTTTGATACATAGGATGGACATGAATCTATGTGAATCTAAACTTCCATTCAAGATGACTAGAAGACAATTCCAAATCATCATTTCATTTGCCATGACAATTAACAAAAGTCAAGGACAATCGATGTCAAATGTAGGTCTTTACCTACCAAATCTAGTTTTTTCACATGGACAACTTTATGTTGCTTTATCTAGGGTAAAGAGTTTTCAAGGTTTGAAAATACTAATCTTGGATGAGTTTAATAAGTGTATTGGCAACACAAGTAATGTGGTATACAGAGAAGTGTTCCAAAATATATTACCACATTAATAGTTCTTAAGGAAAGCTTTCTTCCAATTTCTCTTTGCTGTGCTTTTATGTTCATATTTACATCAATTCATACTTCCTCTATTTTGAATTTTGTTTGTGTAAACTGTTGTACAATTTATCGACTGATTAATAAAACTACATTGTTAACACATTGATGCCTCAAATGTGTTACATTAAAACCAAAAACAATGCCACATTCCGTACATCGCAGGGGTCTAAAGTCTTGTTTATATATATATATATAACTAGGGAAAAACATTTCTCATGTTGTAGGAGAAATGTTTTCTTATGCCACACACACATAAAATGGTGGGACCCGCATATATATAATTAGCACTATATATATATGTGGGTCCCACCATTTTATGTGTGTGTAGGAATCTTGTTTTTCTCATGCAATATGAGAAAAGTAAACCCCATATAACTATATGGCTCTACAGTTACTTAAATCAAATTTAAATTTTGTGCTAGAAAAATCTTTTCTTTTATCATTTAGTGATTGTTAATGTATAATGTGAATTTATATTGTACTATCTTTTTTCTTTACCAACCTATACCTTGTCTAATACAGCCAATAAACCCAAGCTTTGTTAATGGTAGAAGAATATGAACTATGAGCTTCTGAAAAAAATATAAAGCTCTCCAAAAATTAGAACTTTTGCAACAGAGAGAGACTAAAAACAACTCGGAGATTGATTAGCCTTTTAGATCTCCTCTTAATTGATAAGATGTTGTGTTTTTTAGCAGTATTAAACGTAGAACACACACACACAAGTGCTTTACACTTAATTTTAGACATTTAATTTGAATATTATTAGTCTCAAATGATTGTTTTTTGTGTTAATTATTGTCATTTTTTAAATTAAACTCAATATATAAGTATTTAATAATATTTTGTCAATATTTAAAATTTCAACTCATCATCTTTTGTTAATAATTATTGCATTAGAAAACTAAAACAATAACAAAGAGTTGTTAACTATGTTTTCTACAAAAATATATTAAAGGTAAAATAGATTTTGTGTGATATCTTAATTTTAAATAATTATCAAATAGTAACTGTATAATTAATATTGCATTGTATTGCCATCCTATCACATCCTCAAGGCTTAATGTGATCGAATCAAATGGGTGCTTTGAGTTAAATCCTTGGCACCGTCCATTCGATTACTTATCACGCATCAGCACAAGATACGATATGATATGCCTTGGCATTATCCACACTTGTAGTCCAGAGGGAAATTAGTGTAAAGTGGCATGTTAAAGATTATAATAAAATTATTCATCGGTCTCTGCTTAATAAATCAAGCTTTTTAGTCAAAATGGTCCTTTTTTGACAAAAGCATGAAAAACTCCAGTTCAAATAAGCTCACCAAACCCTTTACAAAACATGATGTTTAGCATTCATAAAGCCATTTGTTGAAACACATCCTCTTCCTGTATGAGTGCACAGAGTAATTAGGATTTTATGCAGGGAATCCACCGTATGAGCAATATATATGATGGGAAATATCAATTAAGTCTAATCTGATCCATCAGAATTTTATCAGCATCCTAAAATGAAAACTAGACAAGGTTTGTTCTCATTTTGGTATGTTGGCGTTGCAGCAGGAACTTGAAACACGTCACACTAAAGAACGGGAGTAAAATATAATCTAATTTCTCCTCTCCAAACTCAGTTCAGCATCCCATTGGCTTGAATTGCACATGAAATTCATCAGTTTATTATTATACCATCACCATCCATCAGGACTGCAGCTTTCAGTGAAACACACCATTGATCCATACCAGTGCAAAGCAGCAGCCAAATTTCCTGGACAACTGGACAGCAGACTTCCTAATTTTGATAACAAATGCCCCATTCCAAGTCTGTAGCTTCCTAATTGCTCAATCAACAGAAAACCCGCGAGTTTTATAGCAGAGGAAAGAAACCCACGAGCTTCAGAATCTCCATAGTCTGACTTACCCACATAAGGCATGGCTTAATTTGATAATCACAGTATTGTCCCATGCCACCAGCCATGAGTTGCCAGGTGAGATCCTCGTAAATCTTGATATACCATGCTCATTCTATTTCCATTGCCTCCGATAGATGATCTCCTCCAAAACAGTCGTAAGATCTTGGCCCCCATACCGTGAGCTTTGGAAACTTGTGCAGACCCAAGTTTCCGGCTTTAACATTCTCACACCCCCACATATCAAAATATTCAAGCTTCGAGCAAGCACAGAGTATCTTATGAACACCCTCTGTGGTCACCCAATGGCAAGCAATTTCAAGATGCTTGAGTTTAGGCATCGTGGAAGAAATCGCTATTGCTTCATCATCTCGTGAAGACTCGTCATGATCTCCAGTGTGCCATGGATGCATGTTCCTGCACAACCCTTCCAGAAGGATGCAATTCTTTCCAATCACCTCAAGTCCACGAGCACTCATGTTCATACAGTAGCTCACATCTAAGTAAGAAATCATTGAAAGCCTTCCTGCAAGCTGTTCCACTATGAAATCACTCAAGCTGCTATTGGGAATTCTCAGAGTTTGAAGACAGCCCGCACTTGCATAATAGGAAAAAAAACACATAAGAAAGACCAATATAATCTGTGCTTTTAGGTAAGAGCGTGAGAATCAAAGCATATGCATACATTAGGTAAGAACATGAGAATCAAAGTTAGATATGCATACTTATGTGCAATGAAAGTGAAGATGGAGTCAGATTGGAGACCAGAAACACAGAGCGTGCCCATGGAACCAGAGGTTCGGGTGATGAGCATCTGGACGATTCGATCTAGTTGGTCGGGCTGCTGGGGACAGTTGCTCCATTTGGTAAGGTCTATCTCGTGACAGAACTGAGGTTCCCTCACTCCATCTTGGAGAGACACCCTGCTAAGGATTAACCCTAGAGCTTCTCGTATTTGTTCATCATCCCAACTTTGATATCCCGATTCTGCTTCCATCAGTATCCTTTCCTGTTTTATCAATAACAGTAGAAAAAAAGAATCACTGACACATAAAATGCGACACAGAAGATTGAATTCACCGTATGTTTAAATACAGGTTTGAGGAGGTGCAATCTAGCAATTGTCAACGTTTATCCGGACTTTTTATCAATTGTCAAGAAAACAGATATAGGACGATGAGCACATTGCCTTCAAAGTTTGGACAAAAAGTCAAAAAGGACTGGACTGAGGCCGTTTTAAAATAGAATGGAATACGCGGAGCGATATGTTCATCAAAATCAAATTTTGAAAGTGAAATTTTTAAACTTCAATTCAATCATTCTGAGACAAAACAAAAACCAGCCGTTGTGAAGGTTACAGAATTTCTAAAGTCGGGTATGGGAAGTCAAAAGGAAACGTATACGAACACAAAAGACTTTGGCCATAAAACAAAAGACGAGGGACATAAAAAGGAAAATCCGGGGGGGATAGAATATTTAGAAAAGCACCCTCCTCTTCAGATGACGGATTCAATCAAACACGTAAAAAAAAAAAAAAGTTGTGATCGAGGAGTGGAAAGTGAATATCACAAATTACTGATTAGAGAAACGAAACTGGTACGAGCAAGAATAAGAAAAGCCGAAAGAAAGAGAGATTTGCCTGGAGAAATCCTTTATTCAGAATTGAAGAGTGTGTGTTCCTGAATCCTGAGTACGAAGCCGCCCTTCTTCGTCTTCTCTCTCTGCCGGCGGAAGAAAAAGTGGAGTTAGGGCGCCAAGGGCTTAATCACCAGCCCGCGGGAGTGTTGAACGTGGATTGACTTTCTCATATATTCCATTTGTGGATCAATACAAGTTCAAGCTAAACTCATCACCGAGTGCCTTAGTGCAATGGCATGGAAGCTTGGTTTCCTCCCCATGTCATTCGAATGATTGAATTGAAGTTTAAAAATTTCACTTTCAAAACATGAGCCCACAATCTAACCTAATAGTAGTATGGAGGAAAATGTGAAAGATGTGACATGAAATGAGTAAGAGGTGGAGGAGGAGGAGGCTGAAAAGCGAGGTGGTTGTAAGCATGATTGGGTCCTCCATAATAAGGCAATGGCCTCCTAGTTCCATAAGGCATAAGGCCTCCACAAGGGACATGTGTCCTTTCATTTATTCTTGTCTTCATCCAATACAGCTCTGCGTGCTTCCCATGTTTGGTTATCTTCCTTAATATTGTTTGCGGATCCACTTTCCTTGATATGTATATCATCCCTTCTTATGCATCCAAATCATAACTCACCCCTAAAACAATCACACAACAAGATTCAAGCTTTTCATTTCAAGATTGAAGCTTTTTCATTCTAAAACAAGTTGCTGAGTTAGGGTACCTTTAATTTTCTTCAATATTTTGCCCATTGTTTTGTCCCATCCTTTACATTTCGTGTCCACTTTCAATCCGCAAGTCTGAAATATGAAATCAAACATCAGATTAGAGAACAAAACATGACATCAAAAGGACAAGAAGTGGATCTAACCATGTTGGTAGAACCGAATACTTCTAAAGAAAACATTGTGTGATGTTTGTTTTTGAGACGACAAACCGATTCTATGGTATGGTTTCTGATTGAGCTTAGAGTTTTGTTGGGGTGTCTTGGGGGAAATGGGACATACATAGGATTCTAACGGTTCCCTACAAATCTTCTGTATTAAATCACAGCACCAATCATGGTTAATACGACTTACTTGTCGCAATTTTATCGTGCCGCGTATAATTAACCAATTAAACTAAGTTGAAATTTATAATATTTAAGAAAACCCTCAATGTTTGCATATTAATTTCTGATTAAATTACTGTATCCTTAATTTTTATTGCATTGACATTCTCACATCTCTAAATATCGTAATTGTTCATATTTATCTCGTTACTTTATGTAAGTCAAATGCTCTTAAATAAGAGATTCCCGTGAATACGTGATTGGCTAAAATTTCTCAATAACCAAATTGCACTTTTTTTAAAAAACAATTACGTCACTCAAATTTAATATTAAATAGGTAAATAGTTTTTTTTAATTGTTTTTCAAGTGTTACTATTTAAAAATTTTCATTCAAAATTAATTGATTTTAGAATATTCTCTCTTTTTCTTAGTTTAATTTTATAATATAGTAGCTATTACAGATTGTAGCAAAAGAAAATACCTATGGGTTAAAAATTATGTCATACAAAATGCCAAATTAGCTTTAAACATGTCCACACACATAGTGATCTTCTCCCACTCCTATCCTTTACTATTCTATCCGCCAAAAATTTGGCGTTCTCTTGGTGCTCGCATCGTATCAGAGTCCGAGATAGTGTATCGGTATTAGGGATGGGGTATCAGAGTCCGGGGTAGTGTGTCGGTATCAGGGATGGGTATTAGAGTCCGGGGTAGTGTGTGGTATCAAAGTCCGGGGTAGTTTGTTGGTATCAGAGTCCGAGATACTGTGTGGTGTCAGAGTTCGAAGTAGTGCGTGGTATCAGAGTTTGAGTTAGTGGGTCGGTATCAGGGATAGTGGGTAGTTTGTGGTATCAGAGTCCGGGGTAGTTTGTGGTATCAGAGTCCGAGTTAGTGTGTTGGTATTTGAGCCCGGGGTACTCTGTGGTATCAGAGCCCGAGGTAGTGGGTCGGTATTAGGGATGACGTTGGTATCAGAGCCCGAGATAGTGGGTCGGTATCATAGTCCAGGTGGGTCGGTATCAGAGATGGGGTATCACAGTACAAGATACAGTTTAGAAAAATTCCAAATTTAATCAGTCAATTTAAAAAATCCATATGTCTCTAGATACAACTCCGAATAAGGCGTGTGACATATCAAATTAAACCTTGTTGTGTTCTCTTTATTTCTGGAAGATTTGATGACAAAAATCGTTCACTTACTATTTCAAAACCGAACACGAAAATCACTGCTCATTTCTGGAAAATGACAGTTTCCAGTTTTGTTGTCAAACTCTGAAAAATCATAACTCTCAATCTACAAGTCCGTTTTGGCCGTTCTTTTGCTCGTTTTAAACCTTATTGAGTCCACTATCTACTATAAAAACTTCATGTAAAAACTCAAACGTTTGACTATGAAACAGAAGCACGCAAGATTCTCTGTTTTCTTAGTCTGAAAACAAAGCCCGTTTATATTCTCTACGTTTTTCCTTCTAACCAAACAGCTAGTAGCAAACTAAAACCGTGAAAATAAGAAGGAAAAGGCTTAAGGAACTCACCTTAGTTGATTCCTCAAGCTTCACGATAAGCTCCTTTGTTTTTCTCCGGTCGTGGCTCTCTCTCTCTTTCTTCTCTCTTGAGCTTTCTCCCTTTCACTCTCAACTCTGCTCTGGTTCTTTCAAGCTAACGTGAGTGATTAGAGTCAAGAAGCATAGCTTATATAAGCAACAAGGGTTCAGTCTGAGAGGCATGAATAAGCAGAGTAGAAAGCACGTTTTGCTAAGAGCAGCAGGGCATGGGGATGAAATCTCTATTTCTCCATTCCCATGAAATGTGCTGACTGTGATCTCTTCTCTCAACAACGTAAAAGACGTTGTAGTTTCGTGTTGCTGCTTCTTTTACTTTTTTTTTTAATTATTATTTAATATATATAATGTATTTCCCATCTAAAGCATGCATTTGGCTAAAAGGGTTTAATGGTTTAAATGAAATGGGTTGGTGTTGGGCCGTGGATGAGCGAGAACACGTTGGAGACTTAAATGTTTTATATGCGCCATTACTCATTTAATTGCAATTAAGGATAATAGACCTTGATTTTCAAATAATTATTCTCGTAATTATTTTAAGCCAAAATTTCATGATTAATCTCCATACATTATTCAAATTTAAGAATCCTAAAATTTGGGATGTTATAGTTATTGCCTTGCACGCTAAAGAGCTTTTACTATGATGTACTTTGCTACTTCATATTGGATTTTAATGATGTTAATTGTGCTTCAAGATATGAGGGGTGGTTCTTGCTCATGGGCCTTCCTATCCTATGACTAGTTCTTTGCATGCTTGGGATTTTTACTTGTCCATCCACAAGTATCAATTCACTTAAGATTTCATTAACGTTGCTATTTATGATGGAAATTCTCCTAACTGTTGATATTGATTATCAGGTTGCAAGCCTTGGGAAGATTCTGGGGCCAAGGGGACTGATGCCAAATCCCAAAGCTGGCACTGTGACAGCCAATATTCCTCAGTTGTAGTATCGTCTTGATTCTTTCGTGTTCATGCTATGAGCGGTTATTTGGATTGAACCTGAAATTTGATATGTATCTTTTTGGTAAATTGTTTTCAGGCAAAATAATCACACGATTGCAAGATTCTAAGATTAAAATATTCTGTTTTCTTCTTGGTTTAAACATCTTTGAAATTGTTACACTTCAAACAAAACATTAAGCCCTTTGTTTTTAGAAAAGCTCTATCCTTTGCTGATTGCAATTCCGTTAATTTCCTTTTATGAAGGCTATATCAGAATTTAAGGCAGGCAAGGTAGAATACAGGGCAGATAAAACTGGAATTGTCCACTTACCTTTTGGAAAAGTCGATTTTTCTGAGGAGGATCTTCTCATAAACTTGCTTGCCGCCGTAGTATGTTTTTCTTCTCCAATTTGACTCTATAAACTCATCTCACTCAGAAACTCTGTTAATTTAACTGTCATGCTATTGCAGAAATCAATAGAGGCAAATAAACCAGCAGGTGATGAAGGAGTGTACTGGAAAAGTGCACACATATGCTCAGCAATGGGGCCTTCGATCAGATTAAATATCAGGGAGATGCTGGATTATAGGCCTCCGTCAAATCTGTGAAGAACACAGTACAACACTGTAAATGCTTGTTTTGATTCGTTACTTAGCTTTTGGGTTGCCTCAGAGATGGTAGTGAAGTTACTTACATATTGGGATGGACAGGGAAATTGCTCTGGTGGTTTTATCTATGGTTACAGTCTGCTCCAAAAGGAAGGGACATTACACTCGACGTAGTCTTTGACAATAGTTGGGGATAGACTTGTATTGCTGTTGTAATGATAAGACGACATTAATTTCATTATATGTGTTCGTTTCTTTTACATGTTGATTTTGTGTCTGATACATATCCTTGCTATACTGGTGCTTTGGACTTTGATCTTTTCCTCTTCCTCTCCTCATCCTATTACCACTATTGAATTTAAAAAAATGAATAGTTGAGATTCAGTATTTTATAAAGGAAAATTACATATAAAAAGTTGCTTGAAATAATGAAATTCTAAATTAGGTTGATATATTCAATAAATCCTTAATTAAATTATCGACCTAATTTAGAATTTCTAAATATGAGTTAGATAACTTTATTGCCCTCTCTTTATTTCATCTCTCATCTTAAAAGGGTTTTAGTGTTTTCAAACTTACTTTTTCCAATAAGTGTATACATATAACAACATATATATAACAAAACAAAATATGATTCACATAAATGAAAGATTTTTTATTTTTTTTAAAGTTTGGAAAGATCATCAAGAATAATTCCGGCCAAAAGAAAGGAAAGTATAACGCAAAAGCAATTAAATGATTTTCAGCTCAATATTAAGAATTGAAAATTTTATTTTTGACTTGAGTTTTTTTTATGAGAAGAAAATTAAAATATATTAATAAAAAAATCTTACTTATGTGATATTATATATCAAATATTTTCATCAATGGAATTAAAAAGAAGTTCATTAACGTAAAAAAGCAAACTAAATAGGAGTATCACACATGTCAGGATTTTTTATTAAATGATTTTTATTTAAATATTGTCAACAAAAAATTTTATTTTTGGATGAATTACACTTAAATTTGTTTTGTTAATAAAAATAAAACCATACTTCACTAGACATGTGTGATACTCCTATTTAGTTTGGTTCTTTTACGTTAATGAAACTTTTTTTTAATTCCATTAATGAAAATATTTGATGTATAATATCACATAAGTAAGATTTTTTTTGTTAGTATATTTTAAAATTCTTCTCATAAAAAAAAATTCAAGTAAAAAAAATAAAATTTTCGATTCTCAATATTGAGATGAAAATCATTTAATTGTTTTTGGGTTATGCTTTCCTTTCTTTTGGCTGGAATTATTTTTGATGATCTTTCTATACAAAAAAATCTTTGATTTATGGGAATCATATTTTATTTTATTATACATTAATGTTGTTATATATATATACATTTATTGATTGAAAAAAATAAGTTTAAAAGCATTAAAACCCTTTTAAGATGAGAGATGAGACACAGAAAGGGCAATAAAGTTATTTAACTCGTATTTAAAAATTTTAAATTGGGTCAATAACTTAATTAAGAATTTATTAAATTTATCAATCTGATTTAGAATTTCATTATTTCAACCAACTTTATATAGGATTTTTCCTTTTATAAAATCATTAATTTTCTATTTTCGGACAGTTTATAATTGTGAATTGACTTGCTCAAATTTTAACAGTATATTTTTTGTCATATTATAATTCTTTTTATAAAATTTTAAATTTGAACCCTTCAATTTTTAATCTTGCATGGTATAGCTTGAGTTGCATTGTGACATGTGGCGTCTTGATATACCGTGCTTATCTCTATGTATAAACTTAAACAAATTCCTTTTTTCTTTTTGTCCAGTAAACATAAACAAATTCTAAAGGTAGCTATTATTGCAAAGGATGTTTTCTACAAAACATTCTTAGTGAAACAATTTTTTTGGATAACAAAACATAGAGAAACCATATTTATAATTTATATTCTTCATCTAATCTGGGAATAAAATAAAATCTGACCGTGTTGTGTTTGCCAAAAATAAACTCTATAATTATTCATCGACCATAATTGATCGGAAATACCGAAACAGTAATAATATGACACTTCAAAGTTCAAACAACAGGACTACGCATTTCCTACAAAAAAAAAACAAGTCTTTGCATAATATTTAGACAGTAACCAGAACCACAACAGAAAAATAAGGAAAGTTTCCTCCCCAAAAAGAAAAGAGGGAAAAAAAAAACAAAAACAAAAACCTTATGATCCGAATTATGGGTCTTATAAAACATAACTCATATTCCAAGCAATCATTGTGTCACTAAAATGCACAAGATTGTCTTTGACACATTAGCACCATCCTACATATTCAACCCTAATCTCCATATAACCTCCCTATAATAATATCAAACTAGACATGAGCCCCTCGTATAGAATAATACGACTTCACATATATTGCAAAATACGAGCTCACAATCTAACCTAATAGTAGTATGGAGGAAAACGCGAAGGATGTGACATGAAATGAGTAAGAGGTGGAGGAGGAGGGGGAGGCTGAAAAGGGAGGTGGTTGTAAGCATGATTGGGTCCTCCATAATAAGGCAATGGCCTCCCAGTTCCATAAGGCATAAGGCCTCCATAAGGGACATGTGCCCTTTCATTTATTCCTGTCTTCATCCATGTTTTCATCCAACACAGCTCTGCATGCTTCCCATGTTTGGTTATCTTCCTTATAATTGTCTGCGGATCCACTTTCCCTGATATGTATATCATCCCTTCTTCTGCATCCAAATCATAACTCACCCCTAAAACAATCACACAACAAGATTCAAGCTTTTCATTTCAAGATTGAAACTTTCTCATTCTAAAACAAGTTACTGAGTGCGTACCTTTAATTTTCTTCAATATTTTGCCCATTGTTCTGTCCCATCCTTTACATCTAGTGTCCACTTTCAATCCGCAAGTCTGAAATATGAAACCAAACATCAGATTAGGGAACGTCAGATTAGGGAACAAAACATGACATCAAAAGGACAAGAAGTGGATCTAACCATGTTGGTAGAACTGAATCCTTCTGAAGAAAACATTTTGTGTGATGTTTGTTTTTGAGACAACAAACCAATTCTATGGTATGGTTTCTGATTGAGCTTAGAGTTTTGTTGGGGTGTCTGGGGGAAAATGGGACATATACATAGGATTCTAAACCGTTTCCCACAAATCTTCTGCATTAAAACACAACACCAATCATGGATATTTAAGAAAATCCATCATTAATTACACATTAATTTCTGACTAAATTACCATATCCGTAATTTTTATTACATTGACATTCTCACATCTCTAAAATTGTTCATATTTACCTCATTACTTTATTTAAGTCAAATGCTCTTACTCCGTGAATCTGTGATTAGCTAAAATTTCTCAATAACCAAATTGCACTTTTTTTTAAAAAAAACAATTACGTCACTCAATCAAATTTAATATTAAATAGGTAAATAATTTTTTAAAAAAATTTGTTTCTCAAGTGTTACTATTTAAAAAATTTAATTAAATAAAATTTTCAGTCAAAATTAATTGATTTTAGAATATTCTCCCTTTTTCTTAGTTTAATTTGATAATATAGTAGTTATTATAGATTGTAGTAAAAGAAAATACCTATGGGTTCAAAATTATATGTCATACAAAATGCCAAATTAGCTTCAAACTCGTCCACACACATAGTGATCTTCTCCCACTCCTATCTTTACTATTCTATACGCCAAAAATTAGTGATCTTCTCCCACTCCTATCTTTACTCTTCTATCCGCCAAAAATTTTCCGTTATCTTGGTTCTCGCATTGTATATTCAACAAACAGCAAAAAATATCTTCAAACCAAGCAGTAAGCACCAAAAAATAAAAAATGAAATATATTCACACTGAACAAAATCTGCAAGTGTTCTTCTTGCTCACCTATTCCATTATTTTATGGCTATCGCTAGCATATGCTCATCCCCAAGCCCCTGCCCACCAACCCTCCCCACCATTTCTCTACCTTCACTACTTCCAACTTTCCCTTCTTCATCCAAAACCCACCATTCTCTGCAACCCATTTTGCCAACTTCCTCCAAAAATGGTGGGAATTTGGTTTCTGGTGATTCATTGTCCATTGCTGAAGCAGCAAAGGCGATTGCTTTGGCCGGTTCTGCTGCAATGGAGGCAACCAATAATTCTGTGTCTGTAGCTTCAGGAATTGGTAAGGTTGGGCATTTTGGGGAAGGTGATAATAATGGGGTTAGAGATGGGAGTGTGGGAATTGAATTAAGGAGGAAGAGAAGGAGGAAAAGGAGAAAAGGTTTGGGATTTTTGGATGAACAAGAGTATAACAGAAACTTCTCAGAAAAGAGGATTTTGGTTGGCTCTGTAAGATCTTGGTGTTTGAGTTCAAAAGTTGAGGCGGAGCTTTGTTTGTGTCTCAAGGTAATGAGATAGGTTATATATGTTTCTTGCAGGATGAAGATTGCTCATAATAACACTTGTTACTTGGAGATAATTGATTGAATTAGAATTTTCCTTGAAATCTATATGTCTTCCTTCTGTTTGTTTTGTGTTCAAAGTCAAATTATCTTACTAACTGTTCTACATGTCTGTATCTAATTTATCCTTTTTTTTTCCTGCATAAAACTGCACATTAGCCCAATCTCATTCCTGCATCAATATGTTTCGTAGGTATAACACACCCATATCATCCCTATACAAGAATCTATTTACAATCAACGGAGGATTATCAAAAACAACTCTTGTTTCCTCCTACACAAAACTAAAATTAGCAAGTGCATCAGCACAAGCATTACCCTCTCTATATACATGTACAGTCATAACATTTCGAAGCCTTTTCAAAGACAAAGTAACCTCTGTCAGCAGACTCGAACTAGATTCATCCTCCAATCAACATGAGACATTTTTAGTGGGACCTACTATTAGATTTATCAGCATGATTAGTTCAGGTCACCTATCTTTTATAGATCAAGCGCAGCTAACAAATTTAATACAAATTCTCTTGCTAAACTTCATTAATTACTGATAAGAATACAATGCTTTGATGCCTGTTAACACTTAACAGAGCTTTATTTGTGTCTCAGGGTAAAGAGATCGGTTATATATGATTTCTTGCAGGATGAAGATTGCTAGTAATAACAATAGTTACTTGGAGATAATTTTTTAAATTAGAATTTGCCTTCCAATCTGTATGTCTTCCTTCTGTTTGTTTTGAGCTCCAAATTATCTTACTACTCACCGTTCTTCATGTCTATGTGATACTTACCATTTTAGCTGAATCAGCATGAGACACTTTTTAGTGGGACACATTTTTAGATTCATCAGCATGATTAGTTTAGGTCACGTATTTTTTCATAGCTTAAGTGTAAACTGAATTGGTTACTGATAAGAATCCAAAGCTTTGGTGCCTATTAACAGGAGGGAACAAGGATTGAAGATGCTATGCTAAGAATCACAGAATCTGAAGAGAATCTTGCAATCTCAAGAAAGAATCCTCTAGGATTGAGGGAGAGGAATCTGGACAAGGTATTTTGTAATACAAGAGAGTCAAGAGAAAGAATAGCTCGCGCCTACCAAGGACTAGTTGCCTCCATTGCTGCTGACTACCAGGGCAAAGGATTAAGCCTTCAAGACCTCATGCAGGTTTCCCAAATACATTTTACTTTTAAACATCTCATTCTTATGCATTGCTCATCATGCAGCTTTATATCATTTTTTACCAGGAAGGCACCATTGGGCTTCTAAAAGGGGCACAAAGATTTGATCCTGATAGAGGATTTAAATTGTCCACTTATGTTTACTGGTGGATCAAACAAGCTATCATTAAAGCTGTGGCCATCAAGTCCAGATTAGTCAGATTACCGGTGAGGCCCTATTTCAATTGAGAGACTTTTAAAAGATCCCATCTGTAAAACATAATTAGAACACCAAATATAAAGAGACAGGTGAGTACGTCAACTCAAGATTTGGTTCTACTGATAAGTGCTATCTTCATGATTGACTTGTCTACCCAGGTTATTTTCACTTCAGTCAACCTTAATAATTAATGAAATAAATGACTTTTAACTTCAACTAGTATGGCTGCTGTGTTTTTAGTTGCCTTACCTTGCCTTGAAACATACCGAGGTTGAGGTTACAGCTTGAAAGTTTTTGCTTTCCAAGTTACTTTTCAAGAAAATGCCTCTGTTTTACCAATTTCTTTATAAAGAAGCAGTTGCAATATTAAAGTTAAGCAACTTCTTAAGTTGGTAATTGTCAATGCCTGGTTAGTATGTGATTTGTAGGGAAGCAAGTATGAGATGATTGCAAAAGTTGCAGAGGCCAACAATGCTTTAAGCTATAGACTGAGAAGATCGCCTACTTATGAGGAAACAGCTGAGTTGCTTGATGTAAAGACTTCCACTGTTAGACTTGTTTCTGAAAATAGCAGAGCCCCAATTTCACTGGACAGCACTGTAACTGATCAAGGACACATGACCCTTCAGGTTCTTGTTCAGCTTAATTCTTATGTTACATGAACACTTTGCATTATCAGTCTTCACCACAGTTCAGAAGATCTTCATCTTTCCATAATATGCAGGAGATTATGGGTGGGCCAGAAGAACTGGTTCCAGAGAAGATGTTTGAGAGGAAGATGGTGAAGGAAGGAGTGGGGAAGCTTCTAGAGACACTGAACAGGAGGGAAGCAGAGACAGTAAGATTGTACTATGGACTCACTGGACACACTCCTCGTTCTTTTGAGGAGATAGGAAGGATGCTGAAGCTATCAAGGGAGAGAGTCAGACAGATTCATGGCGTTGCTTTGTCAAAATTGAAACATTCTCCTCTTATCAACACTCTTAAATACTTTGTTGAATAGTAACAACATTTGTTACGAATACCACAGAAATTAATTGACAGATTGGGACGCCAATCTCCTTATAGCATAATGGTACAACCGTACAATGAAAAAGACCGCGTCAGTAAAATTCCTAGTCCAAGGCAAAATTATTGGAGAGTTTTTATATAAAATGATTCATTAATGAATTCTCATAATTTTTTAAATTAGACTTAGAAATTTCCCCTTTTACCGGGGATAATGCAACAATGAACAAGTAATCTAGATTAAAAAAAAAATTATTATTTACCTTACACTTTAAATCTTCACTGTGGATTTGATATAAATCTTTTTTTTTGGTCAAGCTATCGATTTGATATAAATCAAGAGATAGGATATTGTTATTACTATTTTTTGTCACTATCACTATTTTATTGTTAGATTAAAATTTTATTATGAGAGATAAATGATAAAGGTGAATAAGATTTTGATTTAACGGTGAAAAAGTGATAGTGATAATAAAAGTGGAAATTATATATGGGGCCAAAAAAGCTGCCATACCAACTTATATTGACAGGTTGACAGAACAGCAAACAACGCGTTTGTAGTCCAACGGTTAGGATAATTGCCTTCCAAGCAATAGACCCGGGTTCGACTCCCGGCAAACGCATTCAATGCTTTTGTGATTTCACGCAGCAGCCCCCCCTTTGCTCTCTGCTTGATCACATCCCAAGGACTTTTTTCTTTTTGGCCGAAGACACATCTCAAGGAATTTAGGTCTATATATCTTCTTAAAATGAGGCGTTTAGTTTAAATTTAACCATTGGATAGCAACAGAGAAGGCACATCTCTCAATCACAGGATGTAAAATTGATAATCAACCATCGTTCTACATACTAATGGAAGATATTTTCTAGATGACGTGCGCGCACTTGCAGTTGCATGTATAAACCAAATGTAATTCAATTACAATATTTACTATATTTGTCTAACACTCTATTCTATTCTTCCCTATGCAAGTGATGGAGGATATACAAAGAAGCAGATGATAAGAAAATACAGACTGAATAACTCAGCAGATCCATTCCTGTGTGTATCTTTACCATCTTGCTCCTCTCAAACATTTTCACCAGCAGAATCATCACAATAACGTGCCCCACTTTTGTCTTCAATTCATCAAGTGAGCTTATTTTCATCCATTTAGGTCTCTCCTGAAAAAGCAAGGATTAAAGTGAGGGGCTAAACATTCTATACGGTCACCATGAATGTGAAGTAAAATGGAATTGCGCCGGACAGTTCTCAAGTTAGTCCCTAACAATATTTTCACTATCATAGCGCCTTACATTTTAAAATCCATCCAAGTCTCTCTGTTGACTCTAATTTTGATCTGCTTTTATATAAAGACAACATCTTTTATTGAACCATGTGGAGTAGTTCTATTAACTTGCCCGTATGACATGAATTTTCCGGTTAATATATCACAAGCAAAATGTGAAGTGAGTTAAACTTCAATGTGGTGGATGGTGCAACTCAATGCTTGTATATATTATGAAGAGAGAGCAATACGCGTCATTCAGAGATTTACCTTTAAGGCAAACATTCCAAACAAAGAAGACCCTGCAAGGGCACGATCAGCAGAAGGTGGCGCATTGGGAGGTACATTGCTTATAAATAATCCATACAAGCCCATACCAAATATCAACATAACAGTCCCAGCAAGATAGACATCTGCAGCAATGAGATTCATGCATTCTCTGAGTAAGTAATAGAATAAATAGAAGATTGTGTTATTGGGTTCCAAACTAGTAGTAGTAGACACCCGTTTATCAGTACTTGGGTTACAAAATAAACCATAGATTGAGTTCTCCTACGTGTAAGGATAAATACTAACATGCTACTTGCATGACTCCTCTTCATAAGTACTACCTCAGTCCTAAATATAGAACAATGTTTGTACCAAATGGAATGACATGTATAAAAAAATTTCAGGTTAATCATGATGGAGAAGATAAGAATTCAAATCATGCATTGGAGGGAAAAAATTGACAACCTTAAATACAGGGAAGGGACCAAGAATTCAAAACTTCTTTATATGAACGAACCATATAATAATTACTCTTTCCCACTTCTTCGAACTATTTTAGTTAAGCCCTTTCTGATTTGAGCAGAGTGTAAACAGCTCAAAAAAAAGATTGACAGAACAAGAGATTTTAGCCGGAGCATGTATGATACATTACCAATTGCTTCAACCAGTCGTAAAACCATTTGTCCAGTGTGAACCCCTTTGACACAGCTTGACCAATATACTTTGTATGCATCAATAATATATATACAGCCCTAAAACGATCAAGGGCAGTCAGATTATATCTAACCAACTTAATGACATGAACTTAACAATATTAACAGGAAAAAAGCTATAGTTTCACATATAGTTTACAAAAAAAACAAAGAAGGAAATGGGGATTCTCGATGGAAAGAATCTATATCAACTGATAGGAAATAAAATAAATGATTTCACTTAAATTCCATAAGACATTACTAACTCTTCAACAAAATATAACTAATTGATGGTGTTTTCGGACTTACATTTAGAAAGCACAACAACGAACCAGCCAAGGAGCCTCCAACGGCAAAGAGTGCCAAGAAACGGAAGTCGAAAATAATCTGCTCAACAAAGGAGGAAAAAAAAAAAGCTTTTTGTCAGATATGAAATCGCAACCAGCTATTTAGCTCTGCATAATGTGCGGAGCCTTAAGAAAAGCCCTTTTTGAAGTAGAACACTTTGGAATATAGTACTACGTAGCAGAAAAGAATGAGCTGCGTGTGAATACTTTCATCATGTCAAACCAATAAAAAAGATGCTTATATTTATTCAATCTTTTTAAACAGTTCACAAAATTCTATGCAATTACAATGACATTGCTTAGTTATTATTCAAAAACTGACTCTCTGCTACGTCTTCTTTTGAAGTCAAACAAAGATACATAATTTAAAACCGTGTCTATTATAGTCAAACTCGTTAGCTGCAAATCAAATCCAGAGACAGAATGCTTAACAAGAAATCCTAGGAAGGCTTCATTGCTTTGAGCAGATAGTCCTGACATCAAATAAAAGTTTGATAAAGTTTACTTTTGACTCCGAAAAGATACTGAGAGTGGAAGGTTAGTTTTACAAAATAATAAACTCGTTGAACAATCAGTTCGTCATGTGATTCAAAGATGTATTAAAAAAAAAAGCATTTTTATGTATTCATTAGAATACTCATGATGTTTTGTGCCTTTAATATTCAGTTATTCACCCACCGGTTAACAACTAAAACATTCTGGCAAAAAAATCAACTAAACAAACACTACCGAGAAGCCAAAAAGAAGTGTGAAGCAGCATGACGCTTCAGCAATAACTAATAAGACAGCAAAAACAAAAAGCTCATTCAAATCACCCTTTCAATGGAAGACTCGGAAGATCGAAGAAGCCGCATGAAGGGGCTTCCATTGGGATTTGCAACTGCGTAATTCAAGCTTGGTTCTGGCGACTTCGATTCAACAAAAGGCGTCGATGAAGAAGAAGTAGCCGAAGGAACAACAGGAGACGGAGCTTTTGATTCAGGGGACGACGGCGAAGAAGCGCTTAACGAAGCACGTAAAGTCGAAATTCGACGCCGAAATTGCAAGGGACTCTGTACGGGAAGTGGAATTGAGCGCGGCGAACTAGAGATTAGGGCATAGGAAGCCATGGAAGAAGACGGAGAGGACGGAGGAGGAGGAGGATAAATGGGAGCTCCAGCTCTATGCACTCTGCAGTAGAGTCAGCCAATCATTGTCCATGCCTTGTTTCATCTCCGCCACATGGCGGGAAGGCAAACGCGCGTGGTTACGCAGGCGTAAGGAGCGTGATGGGGACAAATCAGAAATGCATTGACATCATGTGTGACCCACATGTTTGTCGTAATATGGCTTGTGATGAAAGGACTGAATATGAGCCGTCAGATTGGCTCAAAATATCACCACGGACATGATATTTTTGCCCGTACTTTTTGCACGTGAGAAATTCAGAACTAGCTTATTTTTAGTGATTATTTTAAATATTTTTATTGTAATTTAAAAGGAGATATCGTGTGCTCAATGCTGTTAGGGGAGCACTGACCAGGTTGGGTTTCTCTCTCTATCTTTTTTTTATTATCCTTCATTGTCTTTAAATCATATCCATCCAATCAATCATAATACTACTTTAACTTTTTTCTCCTCTTCCCAATCAATGGCTCAGATGGAGCCAATGAGAGAAAAGGAGAAACAAGATTATGAGAAAATCCTCTCCCAGCATTGACCAGGTCGCCTACTGTGAACATCCTTGGCTTAACCAGCTTATAACAGTGTCGCTTTATTCGTTCTTGATATGTTTGAAAATGTTTCTTCGGAATATATTTACCTAATTTAATTAAATTAATGAAGTTGATTAAATTAATTAATATGACATATATATTTTAAACATTTTAATTCTTTAATTTCTTCATTCCCTACTCTCTCTCTTTTTTTTTTTTTGTTGAAAGAGTATTAATAAGGATAAATTAGAAAAAATATTACCAAATATGAAAATTTTCTCTTATAATTAGAATGAAAACAAACTCTTTAAATAGGTCTTATATTAAAGGTACAAGGGAGTATATTATAAAAGAAAGAAGATAAAAGGAGTAGCATCATCCATAAGATTCACCATCAAGTTCTCCTAAGGGAAAATTCCTTTATAGTCCTAAATAATTAAGAAAATATCAAAAAAGTTTCAGAGAAAATTCTGATGTAAAAAAAGTCTCATAGAGTTATTAGAAACTAAAGATGGAGTTGTCAACACCCTACTGAAAGAGTAGTTAATGAGACCATTTTTATATTAAAATTTCCAATGGACTTTTGTAATATTTTTTAGTAAAGTTAAAAGGGATTTTCCCTTCTTCAAAGGCAAGTTTATCGTTAGTTGCTCAAAATGATAGTGTGGTCCATTATAGTCTTTATTATCCATTACATGATGTCCGGACGGACCATGCTGTGTACTTTTGTAAATTACTTTTTTAGGTTTAAATGCAAAATTTACATATTATCGAAAAAAGAAGGTAAGTTCATTGAGTCGAGGCCCATCTTCAACTAAGAAAACATTAGGAGCTAGTATTAATTTTATCCTACTTGGATTGGCCATGGATTTTCACATCTTAGTATTATTAACTTTAAGGTCATCCAATTCATTATTTGGAACAATACCTTCTGATCCCTCAAAACTAAGTTCATTGACAGTCTGGCGGAGAATGACTTGAGTGGCAACATTCCAACCAACTTTGGTGATCTTGAAGCAATGGCTCAAGAGATGTGATCTATCATGATAGGTTGGTTTTGATCTTCACTTGTATAAACTGGCTTTTGGGACCTTTTCTCATATTAACAATAATGGAGAAGAGATCTTTGATGTTTACTTTGATTTTGCGGAAGTTGTTATTGTTATAGATTTCTGACAGTAGCTAGACGAAGGTTCAATGTTTGCATTTATAGTTAAACTTCCATTTCAAGAGGATGAGAGTTCATTGACTAGGTTGGTAAAGTGACTGTCGACCATGGATCTCTATCAATGACATCTATTTCTTCTGACTACGCTGTTCTTTAACTTCTTCAATGATTAGGTCTATTTCTCCTGTATATGAAAGCTCCGTTTTGAACTTTCTCGCAGAAAAAAGCATCAACTTTTTTTTTTTTTTTTTTTTTTTTGAATACCAGAGGCAAGCCGAAGCTTGAAGTGAAATTAGGAGCTAGACCAAAAAGTCTAAACCCCAATACAACATAACCAGTCCAATACTAAAGGCAGCAGACCAATTGGTCCCTCAAAATCATATCACGACACCCAGCAGGAACATTCGGGATAAGAGTCACATCCGCATCAACCAAAGCATTGTGCCCTTCCTTAGCTAAATAATCAGCACATGCAATATTGTCTCTTGATGTATGGAACAGCTTCACGTCCCAATCCCGGAAGAGGAGATCTCTGATGTTACCAATGATGTTCCTCAGAGGGTGGTCAGCATAGGCTCCATCAACTTTGCGCGTGAAGGTGGGCCACATGGAATGAAAGCTCAATTATAAGACTAATGTTATGACGGTATGGCTATGGAGTAGTTGATTTAATTACGTTACTGCATTTTCTCATTTCCATGTCTTCAATGACAGTTCAGTTATTGACCACCTAAAACAGAATATAACAAAGCAAGTAATTTGTCCTCTTACGCGGAAATGAAGGGTGTGCTGAGTAAGTGTATATAAATTGTCGATATGTACAACTTTTGTCCACAACCAAAAAGCTTCCTAGAGAGAGAGAGAGATACATCAATGGAAAAATTACTAGTGATTGAGTTACTATTACACTTTTTCTGTTTGTTAATCTTAGTTTATGTTGGGAGCTGTAATGGCCACTTGATTACTACTTGCTTGGCCTCTGATAGAGAAAGTCTCATGGACTTCAAAGCTGGGCTTGAAAAGATCATGGGAAGTTGTTATCTTCATGGAGGGGAAGCAACTGTTGTGAATGGCATGGAATAGAGTGTGACAACAATACAGGAGCAGTTGTTGCACTTGATCTCCGCAGCCCATATTCTGATCCTAACTCCGATTCTTCATATGGAAGGTTTGCACTCTGGAACCTGAGTGGTGAGATAAGGCCATCTCTGATGAAGCTCAAGTCACTTACACATTTAGACTTGAGTTTTAACACTTTCAATGGAGTACCAATACCTGAATTTCTTGGATCATTGGAGAATTTGCAATATTTGAACTTGTCTCAAGCCGGCTTTACTGGCACCATTCCTCCACATTTAGGAAACTTATCTCACTTGCAAGTTCTTGATCTTGGGTTTCTTGAATTATATGTTGACAGTTTTCGATGGATAAGTCGTCTTATCTCTCTAGAATATCTTGCCATGGATGGGGTTAGCCTTACATTGGTGAAAGACTGGGTTGGTGCATTGAATAAACTGCCTTCCATAGTTGAATTGCATCTATCTAATTGTTACTTACCTGGTTATATTCCATCAACGGCTTCTCTGAATTTTTCTTCACTTGCTGTCATAGATCTTAGCCTTAACAACTTCCATTCAAAGATACCTGATTGGCTTGTAAATACAAGTAGCCTGCAACATATTCATATGAGTGAAAGTGGCCTATATGGAAGAATACCACTGGGTCTAGGTGAAATGCCAAATTTATTAACGTTGGATTTAAGTCACAATTATGACCTTACAACAAGTTGCTTGCAGCTCTTCAGACAAAGATGGGAAAAGATAGAGGTTCTTAATTTGAAAGAAAACAAGGTGCAGGGAAAACTCCCCACATCATTGGGAAACATGACTTCTCTCACTCGACTTTATCTTGATTCTAATGCTATTGAGGGTGGTTTTCCAAGCTCTATTGCAAAACTTTGCAACTTGAATCGTTTTTCTTCATCAAGGAATAATATGACAGGAAATTTACCTGAAATTCTTGAAGGAACACAATCTTGCCCTTTTAAGAAACCTCTTCATAATTTGCAATATTTGGTTTTGAGCCACAATCATTTGGGTGGTAAAATTCCATATTGGCTAGGTCAATTAGAAAATGTAGTTGGACTTGACCTCAGCTATAATTTGTTTGAAGGACCTATCCCTCCTTCTCTAGGATCATTACAAAATCTTAACACCTTGCAACTTCGAATGAATAAACTCAATGGAAGTCTTCCAGAAAGTTTAGGACAACTTTCTGCTATGTCGGGATTTGATGTTTCTTCTAATCAATTGAGAGGAATAATCTCTGAAATTCATTTTTTAAAGTTGATCAATTTGACATTCTTAGATTTATCCTCCAACTTATTCATTGTGAACATCAGCTCCAATTGGATGCCTCTATTCCAAGTCAAAGTACTAATAATGAGTTCATGCATTTTGGGACCTTCATTTCCATCTTGGCTCCAATCACAGAAAGAGATAAAGGTTTTAGACCTCTCAAATGCTAGCATTTCAGATTCTATACCAAATTGGTTTTGGATGGGAATGGCTAACTTGGGTTTCTTCTCTCTTTCTCAAAATCAATTTTCTGGACAAATACCAGAGTCTATAGGAATGTGTAGTCTTCTCGAGACCATTGATCTTTCAAGCAACAACTTCATCGGAACGATCCCTCCAAGCCTTGCAAATTGTTCTATCCTGAATGCACTAGATCTTAGCAACAACAATTTGTCTGGGGCTATTCCAAATTCCTTAGATCAATTGCGCCTGCTCACACTTTTGCACCTAAGTGACAACCAGCTCTCAGGGAAGTTGCCATCATCATTTATGAATTTATCCTCTTTGGAAACATTGGATCTTGGGAACAATGAACTTTATGGCAGAATTCCTTCTTGGATTGGAGATGGATTTTCAAACCTTGCAATCCTTAACTTAAGGTCCAATGCATTCTGTGGAGAAATACCTCATGAGCTCTCAAAACTAAGTTCATTGCAAGTCCTGGATCTTGGGGAAAATGAGCTGAGTGGTAGCATTCCAGCCAGCTTTGGTGATCTTAAAGCAATAATTCAAGAGAACAGAAGAGCAAAAAACTTAAGATATATCGTATATCAGGATGTGTACAATAAATTAGTGTCCTATCAAGTTGAGATCTATCAAGATAGGCTGGTTGTGAATGCAAAAGGACAATCATTGATGTACACCAAGACTCTTTCTCTAGTCACCAGTATAGACCTTTCTGGAAACAACTTGTCAGGAAGATTTCCCGAGGAGATAACAAAGTTATCAGGATTGTTGATTTTGAACTTGTCAAGAAACCAAATAACTGGCAACATTCCTGAAAGCATATCCAATATGAGTCAACTATCTTCCCTTGATCTCTCAAGCAATCAACTTACTGGTTCCATTCCTCGAAGCTTGTCTTCCTTATCATTTTTGGGCTACTTGAATTTGTCTCACAACAACCTTTCTGGTGCAATTCCTTACACAGGTCACACGACAACCTTCGAAGCATCTTCATTTGTAGGGAACCCTGACCTCTATGGTTGTCCCCTTCCTGTGAGGTGCCTACGTCATGGTGAAGGTCATGTTGTTAATGTTTCTAACAGGGGAACAAGAAACGATAATGAAGCAAATGATTCTGATGGGTTCATTGATAAGTGGTTTTACTTGAGTCTTGGATTGGGGTTCGCTGCAGGGCTTTTGATACCTTTTCTCATATTAGCAATGAAGAGATCTTGGAATGATGCTTACTTTGATTTCGTTGAAGTAGTTATTGTAAAATTTCTTGTGTTGATGCGTAGAAGAAGGATCAATCTTCACCGCAGCATCAAGCCCCGTCGCAGACAATAGTTTTGGCTGTACAGCTTGCATTTCTAGTGTCATTCATCATATGTAATATTATCAACGGTCTGAAAATGTAGCTTGTGTTTTAATATTTGGAATATATGAAGATGTTCTATGTTTTGTAACATGTGAAAATTGTTTAAGCATATATAGGAAGCCACGTGGTTATGAGAACAACCTCTCTCTAGCAACTCGTTTTGAATTCTCATTTTTCTTTCGGTTACTTTCTTCTTTAAAATATGTTGGGAAGAGCAGAAAATGAAGTAAGGTTTAATAATATTCAACTTTATTGATTAATTCAAAATTAATTGTAAATTAATCTGGAGATTAGATATCTTCTAGAACAGTGGTCTTTTAAACCGTCATCGTCCTGCAATGTATTGGAGATATCATGTTTTGCTGTTTTTATGAATAGAATAGTCTGGATCGGGTTGGTATTGGCTATCAAGTTCATTTACTTGACTTAGTTTTCTGGAGAAGAGTTTTTACAGAGCAAGTGTGTGATAGGAGTTTTGTCTGAATTTACAGAAAATACTGATAGTCAAACACACGGATTTCGCGCTCATCGTGTTCTGTGTGTGTGTGTAAACACTATAAAGGATCCAAAACTTAATTTTCTTCTCCAACATATATACCCACCTCCGCAAACGCGCATGTTTTATGCATCTTCTGCAAAATGGACAATGAATCACGAATGAGAAACGTGAAGTTGGATCCATCATTTGTTTGCTTACACTAAAAGTTAATTTTTAAATTGCCGATTTGGGCTGGTTATATGTATTGAGTGTCCTTTAAAGATATTTTGTATGCGCTGTTGAATGAAAGAAAGTTCAGCCATCTACGTACAAAAGACGTATTCCGTTTCTCAGATATCAAATGGATTGTTTGCCGATGATCAAAGCTTTTCTCTGTCTGAGTTTAATACTACCCAAAAAGTCAGAGATGTGACAGAACTCTCTGGCGGTAAACACACAAAGAGGATGACAGTTCATTTTTTTTTTTTTGGTCAGAATGACAGTTCATTGACATGCCTGGTAAAGTGACTGTCGGCCATATAAGACCCGTACAAACTAATACATTGCTTGCTCCAGTCAACTAATTCGATCGTCTGACTACATTTCAATGAAATTTTCTCATTTTCTTCTGTATGAAATATATATCTTCTTTACGCGTTAAAGTGGGCCACACGTTTCAAAGGCTCAATTATAAGCAGAACGTCATAGCAAAAAAAAAAAAATATAAGCAGAACGTACGTTAGCTATGCCTATGGAGTTGATTTTAGTATAGTTGCTGCATTTTCTCATTTTGGATTTCTTAAAGAAAGTTAAGTTCTGGACCATTTCGAGCAAAAAAAAGTTCTGGACCATTTCACACATAACCAAAAAAAAAAAAAGTCCATCAATTTGGGAGAGACAAAAACCATTAATGCGCTCTAATAGCCTCAAGACCAAAGTGGCAGGTCTATCAATTTGGGAGAGGCAAAAACCATTAATGCGCTCTAATAGCCTCAAGACCAAAGTGGCTTGGCCATCCTTGTTAACTCACCAAGAAAACAAGCCCATGCTCAAAAGTATAGCAGAAGGTGACAAGTAACTTCCTTCGAAGAAAAAAACTAGCTTTACAATTACTCTAACGTCGTTCTGAAGATGGGTGTTGACAATATCGTCGTCTGCAATGGACCCTAGCTATTAATTGATTTTATACATTACTGCATTTTCTCATCTCGTCTTAATGTTCAGTTCTTGACCATTTAGCACAGAACAAAAAGCGACTTTATCTTTTGTTACGCGTCAATATATAAATACAAGCTACTGAGATGTGTAGCTTTCGTCTGCAACCGTAGTTTGCTAGCGAAAAAGATACTTCAATGGAAAAATTACTAGCAATTGAGTTATTCATACTCTTGCTTTGCCTCTTGATCTCATTTTCTGTTGGAAGCAGGGATGGCCACTTGATTACTTGCTTGGCCTCTGATCGTGAAGCTCTCATGGACTTCAAATCTGGGCTTCAAGATCCTAATAATGTGCTATCTTCATGGAGGGGCAATAACTGTTGTCAATGGTATGGAATAGTGTGTGACAACAACACAAAAGCAGTTGTCACAGTTGATCTCCACAATCCGTATCTGAATTCTGAGTTTGAATCTTCATCTGGCAGGTATGCTTTCTGGAACTTGAGTGGTGAGATAAGACCATCTTTGATGAAGCTCAAGTCACTAAGGATTTTAGACTTGAGTTTTAGCACATTTAGTGGAATCCCAATACCTGAATTCTTTGGCTCTTTGGAGAATGTGCAATATCTAAACTTGTCAAATGCTGGTTTTAGTGGCCTTATTCCTGCACATTTGGGAAACTTATCTCACTTGGAAGTTCTTGATCTTCATAATGTCGGATGGAATAAATTGTATGCTGAAAATTTTCAATGGATAACTGGCCTCATCTCTTTAGAACACCTTGCTATGAATGGGGTCAACCTTTCATTAGTGAAAGAATGGGCTGCTCCATTGAATCAACTTCCTTTTATTGTTGAATTGCATCTATCAAGGTGTGACTTGTCTGGTTATATTCCATCCATGGCTTCTTTGAATTTTTCTTCACTTGCTGTCATAGATCTTAGCTTTAACAACTTCCATTCAACGATACCTAATTGGCTTGTAAATATAAGTAGCCTGCAACATATTCATATGAGTGAAGGTGGCTTATATGGAAGAATACCACTTGCTCTAGGTGAAATGCCAAATTTATTATCATTGGATTTAAGTCTGAATTACCAACTTACGGTAAGTTGCTCCCAACTCTTTAGCAAAAGATGGGAAAAGATAGAGTTTCTTGAATTAAGTTGGAATAAGATACATGGTAAACTACCCTTAACTTTGAAAAACATGACTTCTCTTATTCTTCTTGATCTTAGCTCTAATGCTGTTGTGGATGGTATTCCTAGCTTTATTGGAACAGAAAGTTTCCCTTGTAGGAATCCTCTACCCAATATGCAACTTCTGGATTTGAGCCTCAACCAACTTGTTGGTCAAATCCCATATTGGTTGGGTCAACTAGAAAATCTTGTTGATCTTGACCTTGGCAATAATTTGTTTGAGGGTCCCATACCTACTTCTTTTGGATCATTGCAAAATCTTGCCAACTTGGATCTTGCAGAAAACAAACTAAACGGGACTCTTCCATCAAGTATAGGACAACTTTCTGGTTTGTCAACGTTTGATGTTTCTTCTAATCAATTGGAAGGCATAATATCTGAAATTCATTTCTCAAAGTTGATAAATCTGACGTTCTTAGACTTATCCTCCAATTTATTCATTGTGAATATCAGCTCCAATTGGATGCCTCCATTCCAAGTCAGGGTGCTTATAATGAGTTCATGCATTTTGGGACCCACATTTCCATCTTGGCTCCAATCACAAAAAGGGATAGAACATTTAGACCTCTCAAATGCTAGCATTTCAGATTTTATACCAAATTGGTTTTGGATGGGAATGACTAACTTGGCTTTCTTATCTCTTTCTCAGAATCAATTTTCTGGAGAAATACCAGAGTCTCTAGGAGAGACTTGTAATCCTCTTGAGATCATTGATCTTTCTAGCAACAAATTCCACGGAATGATCCCTTCAAGCCTTGCAAATTGTTCTGTCTTGAAGGCACTGGACCTTAGCAACAACAATTTGTCTGGGGCTATTCCAAAATCCTTAGGTCAATTGCAACAACTCGAATTGTTGCACCTAAGTGACAACCAACTCGTGGGGAAGTTCCCACCCTCATTTATGAATTTATCCTATTTGCAAACCTTGGATCTTGGAAACAATGAACTTTCCGATAGAATTCCTTCTTGGGTGGGAGATGGATTTTCAGATCTTGCAATCCTCAACTTAAGGTCCAATGCATTCTTTGGAGAAGTACCTCATGAGCTCTCAAAACTAAGTTCTTTGCAAGTCTTGGATCTTGGGGAGAATGACTTGAGTGGTAGTATTCCAGTCAGCTTTGGTGATTTTACTGCGATAACTCAAAAGAACCAAATTGGGTACGATATATCAATGATCTCTCAAGTTGGGAGCTATCAAAATAAGTTGGTTGTGAATGCAAAAGGCCAGTCATTGATGTACACAAAGACTCTATATCTAGTCACCAGCATAGATCTTTCCGGAAACAACTTGTCTGGAAAAATTCCCCATGAAATGACAAAACTATGTGGTCTAACATATTTGAATCTCTCAAGAAATCACATAACTGGCAGCATTCCTGAGAGCATATCAAATATGCATCATCTTTTGTCACTTGATCTCTCCAACAATCAACTTACTGGTTCCATTCCTCAAAACTTGTCTTCCTTGTCATTTTTGGGCACCTTGAATTTGTCCTACAACAACCTTTCAGGTGCCATCCCTTACACTGGTCACACAACAACTTTTGAAGCATCTTCATTTGTTGGGAACCCTAACCTTTATGGCTGTCCCCTTCCTGTGAGGTGCCTACGTCATGGTGATGGTCATGTTGTTAATGGTTCTAACAGGGGAACAAGCAATGATAATGAAGCAAATGATTCTGATGGATTCATTGATGAGTGGTTTTACTTGAGTCTTGGATTGGGGTTCGCTACAGGGCTCTTAATACCTTTCTTCATATTAGCTATGAAGAGATCTTGGAGTGATGCTTACTTTGATTTCCTGGAAGTGGTTATTGTAAAATTTCTTGTGTTCATGCGTAGAACAAGAATCAACCTTGGCAGCACCAAGATCAAGCCCCCTCACAAAGAATAGTTTTGGTGGTACTTGCATTTCTAGTGTCATGCATCTGATGTACTATTAATATAAGTGGCTTATCAATAATCTCAAAATGTTGCTTGTTTTCGTATTTGGAAGATAATATGTGAAAACTGTTGAAGCACAGGAAGCTACGTGGTTATGAGAACAGGCTCTCTGTATCAACTTATTTTGAATTTACAGTTTTCTTTCTGTTTCTTATTGAAATTGTGTCGCGAAGATCAGAAAATGACGTATGGTTTAATAATATATTCAACTTTATGTTTTCATCCAAAATTAACTGTAAATTAATCTGGAGAGTAGAGATCAAATTATGTTCTTGAACAATGTAATGAAAAATATGTGATTTTAAATCGTCATCGTCATGCATTCAAGATATCATGCTCCCCTGTTAGCTTATGAATAGAATAGTCTTTGGATCAGGTTCGGATATGGGAATCAAGCTCATTTAGTTAACTAAGGTGGCCATTTAGATACTCACTCCTCACTGTGCAATATAATATAATGTAAGACATATTTTCCTAATTGTATTATATTAAAGAGGTTAGTTAAGTTAATTAACATGATATGGCTTTTTAAATCACCCTAATCATCTTCCTCAATTATATTCATCTCTCTTACTTGATTATTGTTGATGGAGTATCAATAATGGTAAATTAAAAAAAGATTAACAAAAATAAGAAATAGGTCTTATACTTAAGACTAAAATTCATTTTCCAGCTAACTCCTATGTTAAGGATTGGAGGGAGTAATTATTAGATTAGTTAAGCACTAAGTTGTAATTTAGTTATTTCCCGCTCACTGTGCCCTCTATATAAACACTATTGCTTGTGTGAATAATGCAATAACTACTTTTCTTGCCCATTTTGTACTTGTTAGGGATTAAGTTTAAGACCCTAAAAGTGTTTATTATATTCATGTAAATCCAGATAAAATTCATCTCATATATTTATTTCATATATTGTAGATTATGATTGAAAAACTATTTTTAAAAATTTTAATCATTATTCCAAACAAGCACATCGTGTTACTGGATCGGGATGTCTGAAACTTACTTCATTTTGACTTTAACAAATTTCACTATTTTTTTAAAGCTCTCAAAATAATTACTTCTACTTTCTTTAGAAATTTGAACAAGCAGTTCTGCCAACAAAAATGGAGACCTGACTTTGTTTGATTCCTTTGGAATGTGTACTTACTTCTTAAACATATTAAACTGATTCATCATTTGTTTTGTTACTCATACTTGAAAAGAAAATTTATGTTATAAATTTTTGTTTTAAAATATAATGACCTTAGTTGAAAGTGAAATTTCGCTGTGCGCGCCTATACAATATTCTCATACATATATTTTAAATCTACATGGTTTGCAGTAAATACTTTTTTTTTGGGACCAATTTGTAGTCAATAATTTACTGCATATGATGTGTTTGCAGAAAGAGATGAAGAAAAAATAATTGACATGTGTGTAAATGAATTAAATGGGTTCCATATTTCCCCCCATCAGGTCCAACTATATCCTTTACAACATACCCAACATCTCTATGTAGTACTACCTCCGGTCCTAATTATAAAAGCTAGTTGACTTTCTTTGGAAATATTAAGAAAGCTAAATAACTTACTTAATTATTTCATATGTTGTGTATTCTTAGATTATATATTAGTTTATTAGTTAAACTAATTAGTTTGATGAAAAAAATAAAAATAAAAATATTCTAAAGTAATTTAATTGACTTCCTTAATCTCTCCAAAAAAGTCAACTAGCTCTTATAATTAGGACCTATAATTAGGACCGGAGAGAGTATATCCAAACTTCATTTTATTGGCAGTGTGTACAGCAAAATGGACAATGAATCAAGAACAAGAAACCTGATGGTGGATTCATTTGTTGCTTACGGTAAAGGTTAATATTAAATTGCCGATTTAATTTAGGCTGGTTATATTGAGTGTCCTTTCAAGATATATATTGTTCAGCCATGTAAATTCTGATTTTCCGCCGATGATGAAAGCTTTTCTCTGTTTGAATTTTGATATTACCCAAAAAGTCTCTCACAAGTTCATTGACTTGTCTGGTAAACTGACTGTCGGCCATGTATCATACCCCGTACAAAATAATGCATTGCTTATTTGCTCGCTCCAGTCAACTGACTCGCCTACCTATTTCAGGCAAGTTTTCTCATTTTCTTTCTTTATGGAAGCTTCGCTTTTAACTAATTTTGCAGGTCATCAAGTAAATATTTACTTACGCTTGAAACTGCGTCACTGCATTTTCTCACATGAAAAACACCAAGTCTACCATCTTACGCGGTAATGAATGGTATGCTGTGCAAGTATATATACATATATGCTGCTGAGATGAGTAGCTTTGTCTACACCCAAGCTTGCTACACAGAGAGAGAGAGAGAGACATCAATGGAAAAATTACACTTTGTGTGCTTGTTATTCTTAGTTTCTGTTGGGAGCAGTAATGGCCACTTGATTACTACTTGCCTGGCCTCTGATCGTGAAGCTCTCATGGACTTCAAATCTGGGCTTCATGATCCTCATAATGTGTTATTGAAAGGACCCCATTCGCTGGTCATACTTATGCACGCAGACCAAGACAGATCCCAACAACACAGGCAAAAGGGCAAGATGCCTTTTAAGGTTGCAGGGTTGACTTCTTTGTTTGTACACCCTTTTTGAAGTAAGTGTAGGAATTATAGCTATTTGTTTAGGGTGGCTCATTGGAGTTTGTGAAAGCTCCTTATTTTGAATATATGAGCCGTTTGCTGTTTGGGAGAGGGTAAGGAATATTTTGTAAGTGTTTTGGAGAGGGATCAGGTTCTGTGTGTGGGGAATCTGAGTCTGTTCTCGGCTGCTAGGGGAGCATTTTGGCTCTAGCAGATTGCATGTAACTGTTTTATCAGTTAATATATCAGTTTATCAGCATTTCGGGATACTATTATTGTTAGATCCTAACAGTTATCTTCATGGAGGGGCAGTAACTGTTGTGAATGGCAGGGAATAGAGGGTGACAACATACAGGAGCAGTTGTTGCACTCGATCTCCACAATCCGTACGTGGATTTGAGTTTGATGAATCTTCATCATCTGCTGTCAGGGATGTTTTCTGGAACTTGAGTGGTGAGATAAGACCATCTTTGATGAAGCTTAAGTCACTAAGGCTTTTTTAGACTTGAGTTCTAATACATTTAACGACATGACAATACCCAAACTTTTTGGCTCTACGGAGAATTTGCAATTTTTGGATTTGCAAATGCTGGTTTTGGTGTCCTCATTCCTGCCCATTTGGGAAACTTATTTCACCTGAAAATTCTTGATCTTGATAATGTCTATTCGAATGAATTGTATGCTGACGATTTTCGATTGATAACTGGACTCATCTCTTTACAACACCTTGCTATGAATGGGGTTAACCTTTCGTTGGTGAAAGACTGGGCGAGTGCATTAAATCAACATCCTTCTATAGTTGAGTTTCATCTATCTAGTTGTGACTTGTCTGGATATATTCTGTTGGATTTTTGTGTCTAAATCCTATGGGTTATAAATAAGAAGTCCCATTGGTTCGCCACCGCTAGTCAAGTCGGTTTGCCACTGTCGCATCAGTTTGCCAGTGGGTATCCATCTTATCAATTTTCGTCATCTATAAATAGGATGTGTTAATGACATAAGATCCTAGAAAATCTAGATCTCAAATCAATCTCAAACACTCCTCTCTGCATTTTTTTTTTCTGCAAACATATTTTGTGTGATTATGAAAGCAGACTCGTTGTATTTGCTTGGGCTTCTGATTAAAAGTGTCATCATTCTGAAGATGAAAAAACCGCTCTATCTTGGGAAACAATTGCTCATCAACCTTAGACATCAATCTAGAGGGAGCGAAATTGTTTTAAGGAAACAATGTACGTCAGGCCCGGATTTCCTCAAAGTTAATTACCATATTCGGCAATCTTGTGAGTTTGTTTATGGTTTGCATATTATACAGCTATTGTATGTTTACCATATATGCAATCTTAGTTGTACAAATTCTTGTTGTTTACAGTATATGCAATCTTAGAAGTACTAATTCTTGTTATTATTTAATTTCTACATGTTTAGTATATTTTATACAACAATCTTAAGACAATTTTGATATTGGAATCAACTAAGATTCATTTATATCATTGGTGTCTAGGAAAGTAATTTAAACGCTAAGCCTTGATCTTGTTGGTTATTTAATTAGTCATCGTTGCAATAGCACAGAGAGACTCCCACCTTGATTTACACTTTCTTGACCAATTGATATAATAAACAAAGCTGATTTCATGTGTTGGTAATAATATTGAATTGAATCTGTGTGCAGCATCTTTAATTTTGATTATTATACTACTTGTAGATTAACCTGGGTGATTAATTAGAGTTTATGTTTTAATAATTGAAATGGCAAGTACAAGTATGAATTTGATGAACCCAAGTAGTTCTGTTCCAATGTATGGTGAAAAACCAGAAAGTTCAATGGGAATGATTTTAAAAGGTGGCAACAAAAAATGTTTTTCTACTTAACTACCTTGAACTTGGAATGATTTCTCACTGAAAATGCTCTGAAATTGGAAGAATGATAACTGTTGGACAAGGAAAAGGTTGTTGCAATAGATGCTTGAAAGTATTCTGATTTCCTATGTAGGAATTATATTCTCAATAGTCTAGACAACACATTTTATATATATATATATATATATATATATATATATATATATATATATATATATATATATATATTTATATTATATGGGTAAAGGATTTTTCCAGTCATTGGAGATAAAGTTATCTCTCGTGATCCCAAAACTACGTCATTTTGGATTAATAAAAAGTTTTTCTGTAATTTTGTTTATTTTTTAATTATATACATTTAACCAAAAGATCCTTTATTGATTCACTTGAAATTACTAACAAACTCTTCATTAATTCAAAACGACACAGTTTTGGGGTCACTGAAGATAACTCTATCTTCAGTAACTAAAGAAATATTTTTCCCTATATATATATATATATATATAAAATATATTGCATCGTTTCACTCTGCTCCTTTCGATCCAGGAGTCAGTGGTTCTATCATTGCAGGGATCAAAGATGGAGGCCTCCACTTGCGAGTTAGCCTTTCTCATTGGCACTTTCAACTCGTCGGTGTCGTTTTCAACCCTTGCAAAGGTGTGTCGGTGGTGGTGGTGATGCAGGGTCTAACAACGAGGAAGGACGAAGAAGGGAAAGGGAGGAAGAAGATGATGAGGTGGTGGTGTGGGGTCCACATGTGAACTCCAACATGGCTGTCCAACTTGGCGTTGCGTGTCAACTAATCTAATGTGGCAGACGTCTGTTAGTCTCACCATTAGCGGAAGGCAATATTGCTACGATTCAGAACTTATGGGGTAACATTGAGCCCAAAAAAACTTTCAGAACAACATTACTCTTAGGCGTGTACTTCCAAGGCAAAATTATTACTTAACCCTATTTTCGTATTTTACTTCTATCAATGTTCTCTCAAAACAATCAAGGAGGAGATGAAAGAAATGAATTAAGATAGATGATTAAGATATTTTAGAAAATATATGGCATACCAACTAACTTAACTAATTTTTCTAATATAATCAAATTAGATGAATATGTCTTATATTAAGAGCCAGAATGAGTATTTGTTATTTTATTATTTATATTATTTTTTACGTCTATTATATTATATTGTTTTTACTCATTTATTTATTTATTTTATAATAAATTCAATTTAAAATAATCATTTTTTAGGTAGACAATAGTAAATTTTTTCATAAAATAGAATGTAATCCTAATTAATTATTTTTTTGTGTAGTAATTCTCTTATACTCACGCTTAATTAGTTCAATTTTCTTAAGTTTGAAACTTGTTAAAAACATATTTATAGTGCTTAAATAACTTTCAACTTTTTTAAAAAGTACAGTGGTAACCATAAACTATTTTTTAGAGCAAAAATAATCATGATGTTAATAATCCTGAACATATGTTATTGTAAGCTTTTTAATAAAAAGTTAAGTTGTTAAAATAATCATTGTTTTTAGGTCAAAATTAAAATAACCATTAACTTATACAAAAAGTACAAAAGGAGAATTCCAAATAAATACCAAATGAATTTGTAAAACCCCCAGAAGCTCGTCGAATTTGAAAAAAGACTGAAAGGTGACAAGGACTTTTGAGGGATATGCAAATTCATGGCAAATGACTACAATGCCCATCTATCTTCTCTCTTTCCTCTCTCCCTGTCTGAACCAGATCCGTACCAGATCGTCGTGACTGCGCCGCCGTTTACCTCCACCATGGACGTTGACGCCAACGCGGCAGCCACCGCCACCTACGCCGTACCCACCGACGGTGAAAAAGAAAAGAAAAACAAACACACACGAATGAGAACGAGAACGAACGAACAGTAAATTTTTTTGGTCGATCCAGAAGAAATTAGAAGAAGAAGACATGAGTGAAGGAAGGAAGAAGAAAAGGAAGGAAGGAAGGAGGAAGAGAGAAAAAGAGAAGAAAAATTTTTTTGTAAATGAAAGTAAATTTTGTAAATGGGTTGAAAAGTGTGAAGTTGTAAATTGCGTTATGAGATTTGTAAATCGCGTTATGAGATTTGTAAATCGCGTTATGAGATTTGTAAATGGTTTTTTGATTCAAGTTGAAAAGTGTGAACCTAAAAAAAAGGTTGTAAATTGCGTTATGAGATTTGTAAATCACGTTATGAATTTTGTAAATGGTTTTTTAATTCAAGGTTGAAAAGTGTGAACCTAAAAAAAAGTTGTAATTACGTTATGAGTTTTGTAAATCACATTATGAGTTTTGTAAGTAGTTGGTTCACACTCAAATGAGTGCACTGGAGTGCACTTTCAGTGCACTCCAGTGCAGTGCGAATAACCCATTTACAAAAATCAATGCGATTTACAAAACTCATAACGCAATTTACAAATCTCATAACGCAATTTACAACTTTTTTTTTTTATTCAGGGTTGAAAAGTGTGAACCTAAAAAAAAAGTTGTAAACTGTGTTATAAGATTTGTAAATTGCGTTATGAATTTTATAAATCACGTTATGAGTTTTGTAAGTGGTTGGTTCGCACTGAGTGCACTTTTAGTTCACTCAAGTGCACTTTCAATGCACTCTAGTGCACTCATTTGAGTGTGAACCAACCATTTACAAAACTCATAACGTGATTTACAAAACTCATAACGCAATTTACAAATCTCATAACGCAATTTACAACTTGTTTTTTTTAGGTTCACACTTTTCAACCCTGAATCAAAAAACCATTTACAAAATTCATAACGTGATTTACAAATCTCATAATGCAATTTACAAATCTCATAACGTAATTTACAACTTTTTTATAGGTTCACACTTTTCAACCTGAATCAAAAAACCATTTACAAATCTCATAACGCGATTTACAAATCTTATAACGCAATTTACAAATCTCATAACGCAATTTACAACTTCACACTTTTCAACCCATTTACAAAATTTACTTTCATTTACCAAAAAAAAAAAAACTTCTCTTTTTCCTTCTTCCTCCTTCCTTCCTTTCTTCCTTCCTTCACTCATGTCTTCTTCTTCTAATTTCTTCCGGATCGACAAAAACAAATTTACTGTTCGTTCATTCTCGTTCGTGTGTGTTTCGTTTTTCTTTTCTTTTTTCACCTTCGGTGGGTGCGGCGTTGGCGTCGACGTCCATGGTGGAGGTAGACGGTGGCACAGTCACGGCGATCTGGTATGGATCTGGTTTAGACAGGAGAGAGGAAAGAGAGAAGATAGAAGGACATTGTAGTCATTTGCCATGAATTTGCATATCCCTCAAAAGTCCTTGTCACCTCTCAGTCTTTTTTCAAATTCGACGAGCTTCTGAGGGTTTTACAAATTCATTTGGTATTTATTTGGAATTCTCCCAAGTTGATGAGTATATATTTTATAATTAAATAGGTGTATATTTTATGAGATTTAATTGGAATTATTGATATTATATACCTATTTAATTATCTTTTATGAACTTTTGCATAATTGAATGAAACTTGGGATCAAAGAATAAATCGACATAAAATCTACTAATATCCTATTTTTATTGTGCAGGAAATATTCTCTGATTTGGAAAGAAGTAGGAAAAGCAATTAAGAGGATATGCAATCAGTCAAATTCAGTGGTCTCACGCAAGAAAAATAGAAACAAAATCAATTGTGTGATCTGATGGAATAAATTACAAGATATGAGATATCTTTGTAATAAGAAAAAGAGAATCAGTGACCTAAGACCTAAATTATAAATAAGGAGGCAGGACGGAATAAAAGAGAAGGAAGAAAAAGGCAGATCAGAGAGACACAGAACGAGAAGGAACGAAGAAGCAGAGGAGTAGAGGCTGAGCGTTTCGGTTCTCTTCATCATTTCCACGGAAGGACTGTGGAGGCGACGGAGAAATTTTCTTTCCTCTCTCTTTTTCTTCTTCTTCTTCTTTGAACCTGAATTCTTATCTTTTTATTTTGGTTTTGAATAAAGCTATGTGTGGCTAGTTGGTTTTGCAACCTAGAGAATCTATGAACTTGTTTGGGTTTTAGAGATTATTCCCACTTTTTAGTTTTGATTAATTTTATTCAGTTTATTTAATCCTATGTTTATTGCTATTGCTTAGTGAGTGGCCACCATTGAGCATATTTTTGGGGGTTTAGGGTTGGACTTGGAAGAGGGAATCCTAAATTGACCTTGGGAATAAATAATGTGGAATTAGGTCTAAATTTAACGTGAAGTTAGGTTTTAATCTAATTTGCGTCTAGGATAGGAATATACCTAGAAGCTCCGTATAATCAAATTAGAGTGAGCCCGATTTAAAAAGCATCTTAGTTGTGTGAGACATTACATAATTAATTAAGATAGGTAGATAAATGGACCAGAAGGCATTTATAGACATTAATACTCTAGATTAGCTGATTAGGTTAAGTCAAAATTAATTTAGTGGGGATAAAATCTAAAAATGAAATAAGGGATTAGTGACTCTCGGTTGCTCATTTGATTATTGTGGTAGTTTTCTTATTTTTTGTTTTAGTTTTAATTTCTTTTATCTTAATTAAATTTAATTTGGTTTTCTCAACTTAAATGAAATTGTGAAATCAATGCTTAACTAAAGTTTGTGATACCAAGTCCTCTTGGGAACGATACTTTTCTTATCACTTTATTACTTGATACGGTCCGTGCACTTGCGAAGTTTTTAGGCTATAAAGTTTTGCCTTACCACAAGTACAAAAGTAACAATAATTTTTTTTTAGATGCAAACGTAGCCAAAAGATGATTTCTTGAACATTAATTTATGTGTTTTTTTTTTGTTGCTTGTGCAAGTTGGAGTCCAAGTGGATTTTAATAATGAGATGACTGGGGGTGACATGAATTTTGCCAACCCTGCTATATTCATATGCGATCTTTGATTGACTCCTAGTTTTCCTCTTAGATCTCCTCCCCTAGAAATGAACCAACATATTTAATAATCTTTTAATTTTTTTTAACTAAGCATATTTAACTTAACATATACAGATATACCTACTCCCTCCATCAACTAATCCTATGTGGCAGACATTTGTTAGTCTCTCCATCAGCGGAGGGCAACATTGTTACGATTTAGAACTTCTGGGGTAACATTGAACTCAAAAAAACTTTCAGGACAACATTGCTCTTGAGTATATACTTTCGGGGTTAAATTGCTACTTAACCCTAAATATTGATAAATTTAAAAATATGTTTTATATTTAAAAATAGGGAAAAATATTTCTCCTGTCACTGGAGATAGAGTTATCTCCAGTGATCCTAAAACTACGTCGTTTTGAATTAATAAAGGGTGTGTTTGTAATTTCAGGTGAATTAATGAAGGGTGTTTCTGTATTTGCACTCTTCATTAATTCACCTGAAATTACAAATACACCCTTCATTAATTCACCTGAAATTACAAATACACATTCAAAACGACGGCTACTGGAGATAACTCTATCTCCAGTGACAGAAAATATCCTTTACCCTTAAAAATAAGATCAATTCGTTCCCACTTATATTATGAAAAATACAGTAGGGAGTAGGTAGTAGGGAGTAGGTATATTCGTATATGTTAAGTTAAATATGTTTAGTTAAAAAAAATTAATAGATTATTAAATATGTTGGTTCATTTCTACGGTTTAATGTTCTTACTTTTACTGAAAAAATATTATTTCTACCACACTTACATAAAAGTGAGTGGATCCTATTATTTTTATAAAAAAAAAAAGAGAGAGAAAATATTTTTGAGATCCACTCACTTTTATGTACCACTCTAATCCTATTTATAAGTCCTTTTTGACCAAATAAATGAGATTGTGACAATTTTACTTATATATTGTACAAATGAAAATAGAGAGTGAATCAAGAGTTGAAAGGTTCCCATTTATAAATAAGGATAAAATTAAAAATTTACCCCATGATCATTGAGTTACCTTCTTCTCCTTAATATACCACTCTGGTCCTATTTATAAGTCCAGTTTGACCAAAAAAATTTGGTCCTATTTATAAGTCCAGTTTCGAAAATAAATAAGATTGTGACAATTTTACCCATATTATTACACCCATAAAGATAGAGAGAGAAGAAATAGTAAAAAAGTATTCAATCATAAATGAGGGTAAAGTTAAAAATTTATCCCATAATCATTGTGTCAGCTAACTTTTCTAAATAGCACCAGAGTGGTATGTCATCAATATATATATAAAAAGTCATCCCTGAAGCTGATTCAAAAACGGCTTAGCATTGGCTTGCCTCACATTTTACTGTAGATAAGCCGTCCAAATTTTTTCAACAACTTAATAAATGGCGTTGTTCACTCAAGCGCCTCTTGGTAATGCCAAGTCTCGGCTTAGAAGATTTTTTAATCTTACGTTTTGACATTTGATTTTTTGTTTTTTTTTTCAAGGTGATTCTCATCAACGGACAATTTCCTGGCCTTAAGAAGATTTCCATCGGATTTTTTTCAATGTTCCGTGCTGCTGTTCTTCTTAGTATGTTTTTGGCCTTAATGGTTTCAAAGTAAATGAATTTGGTACTTCTTAATAACCATATGATTTTCTCTGTGCTCTCTTTGTTCGCCCTACGAGGTTTATGCAATTATGCCACTTCTTTGCTTACTAGATGACATGTAACTTAGCTTAATTCCTTCTTCCTTTTTGATTTTTTTATTTTCGGTTCGGAGGGCCATCATAATCCTATCTTAATGACTGAGTCAATTTAAATTATTGTATTCATTGATTATTTTTTCTCATAAAGAAAAGATGACGGTGACCTGTCAATGGTGTTAAACGTATATTAATACATATTGGTTGTAGGCAGTGAAGGAATATGGATTGTTTTAAATGTTGATAAATGATGACGACGACCTGTCAATGTTGATAAAGTTGGGCCGTATATTTGGCATCAAATGAATCCCATTGGAGCTTACGTGGTTTGATATGTTCAGTTGTTCTATAATGAGATTGTCCTTTATATTGCATTCTAATTACCATGTCCCGATTGTCAAATATCTTGCAGATTGTTCATGGGAATCAGTCGTGTGGCGAGCATGTTCTTTCTTTTCTCCTCCAAGCCTACAAAAGAGCATTACCTGTTTATCTGCCAGTTTATCTCATCCCTGCACTAATAGTTCACAGACAAGGACTTTTTAAAAGGTAATATAATTAGTATGCTTAGTAAGCAATCTAATATTGGCGTTTTCTTTTGTGAAGTCTTTATGAGACGTATTTTCCTTTTATCTGTTAGTGCCTTCTGTGAAAGGCAGGAACAGCGTTAATGGCATGTTGGCTCTTATTAGAATATTTAGGCTTGGATGGACAACAGATTATGCCATCTGATATTTATCCAAGCACTCTCTAAGTACCAGTTTGAATATATTTTTTATTCATCATATGCATTAACCTGAAGCCCTGGACTACAAAGCATGTTCGGGCCTTCCCGTCTATTACTTTGTTTGCATGGAAAATAATTAACAGAAGGGTAAATATTAATTCCCCAGACAATTACTTTCATCTCAAAATTTGCACTTGAAAAATATAGTATCTCCATTTAAGCTTCTAAAAGATTATTTTTCTCAATCAAAATGGCCTATCTATTAAGCAAAACTCACTGTCACTTGATAGATTTGCTTGCATGTCATGAATGACAGCACAAGTAGCCTTGAACTCCGAGGCATGCTGATGGCAATTTCCCTAAAATATCAATGTTCACCGAGTATCTTTCACATTTAATTAAGCAATGGGCATTTGCTTTTTCTGATTTATAGTTGAATTCACTGCTATACTCCTCCTTTCTTTCCTCAAAAGGAAGATGCCTTTGTCTTATATGCTCCAAGCTAAGCTTGATTATGACATAAACGCAATATACGAGAATAGATTTTCTTTTTGGTTAATTATTGCCTATTCTCAACATATTTATCTGCAGGCCTAACACAATATCAGCCAAAGGTCTTTTTGGCACTGCAAGATCAAGTTTGTTCCTGTCTGTGTATTGCTCTACTGCTTGGTTAGCATCTAATTATGTATCATCCTGTCCCCTATTGTGACATTAATAATTTGTTCATATTGTTCTCAAAATTGGGTTTTCTTGTGTTCTAGATATATTGCAGTTCTAAAACAGTATGCTTCTGATATGGCAAATGTTGGCCAATATGCTAAAGCATTTTACCTTTTGCAAGTTGACATAAAATGTATTAGTATAAAATATAATGGATGGATGTTGTGCGGTACTCTTTTATATCACCGGGACACATGAGAATGAAGCAGACTCTAGATGTATAGTTAGAATTTATTTATACCTCTCACATTAAGGAAATTATATCAGATAGTTTCATGTACTTTCTTTTTTATAGTTCTAGCCCACAAACAAAACCTTATTTTTCTTCCTCATTGTTGCTTCTGTCTGGCATGGAATTTTGACATGTATGAGACCAATGTTGCTTTTCTTGACATGCTTAGAAATAAAATGATATTAGTTATGTTTGCTTTTCTTGACAAATATGTTGTTTGTGATTGATTATTTGGGGCTGTGAAGTCAATTTAATTTAGTTCTCTTTTATTTTGTTCTAGATACAAATTGTTTCCTACATTTTGTTCTCTTTCTTTCCTTTTTTATTTTTGTCTCTATTTTTGTATTTTTTTCCCCATCTGCTTTAACTAACTGTGGAGGCAATGAGGGATGTAGTGCAGAGTTGTCTTTGATTTTAATGAGTAGGAACAGCTGATATCTCTTTTGATTCTTGGCAATGTGATGTTTGGTTGTCTCCTTTTGTATTTTTCATATTAAGCTCTTTCCACCCGCCTGAATAGATTGCAGACTGAATTGGTTAGTAGTAGCATGTGCCTAAAAGTCGTTTAATAGTTAAACTTGTAGCATATGAAAGAGAACCATAAATTATCCAAAGAGCTACCTACTTATAAATCTATAAATTTTTTTTTTCTAATTTTTGATGTCGTTAGTGCCTAAACTATGCTTTAATGCTATGAATTGGTTTGACTTAATATCTTCTATGAAGATTTACAAATTATTAAGGTGATGCGTATTGATATTCTGAGATTTGTTTAGAAATAAAATTAGGTTAGTCATGTTTGCTTTTCTTGACAAATATGTTGTTTGTGATTGATTAATTGAGGCTTTTAAGTCAATTTAATTTGGTTCTCTTTCATTTTGTTGTATTTACTGATATGTAGTGAGAGATGTAGTGCAGGGATGTAGTGATCATTTTGTTCTATGAAGATTTTTTTTTTTTCAGGTATTGATTTCACAGAATAGGATGATGAAGGCAATCTATGGTTTTTTAAGATCTGTTTTGGAAAGTGGTGCCAAGGGATATGAGGTTTGCTTGGGAGTAACTATCTTTGAACGATGCCTTGTAGCCATGTTGCTTAAGAGACATGGTAAACCGCTATTTTACATTGGTGGGGGAGGTCATTTTGTGCTTTATTTGGATGGTGATCTATAAGAACTCTATCTTAAATTATGTCATCTTTTTTTGATATTAAATTATGTCATCTTTAATTTACCCCTATCAAAGCTTGATATCTTTTACCTTGCATGTTCTTTTTGTTTTTCTGTTCTTTTTGAACTTTTTTGATATAGTCATATGGAGCATCCAAATAGTAGTGTTTTGGGCTCACATTATTGTATTCAGGGGTGGTTTTTTTTTTTTGGGCCTTCGTTACTATGTCATTGTTCGGATTTACTTTTATTGAGTACATGTTTTTGGAGAAAAGTGATTAAAATAATTCCCTAAAAAAACATTGTAAAAAAGAAGAATTACATTTCAAATCGTATAAAAAGAAAGAAAGATGAATACATATGTGTGAGATAGAGTGTTAATCGGAATAGAAAATTCATCTTAAGTTTAACGTCAAAACACGAACTATATGGACTTCCTAATTTAATCCCTTTAAGTGTGTAGTGTGACCCACAAAAATGCCTTAGAATATTTCAAGCATTAACGCCCCCCCCCCCAAAAAAAAAGCAAGGTGCACGAGAGGCATTTTTTTATTTTATTTTTTGTCTTATTTACCTTTCTTGCCACTCATACAATATATATATATATATATATATATATATATATATATATATTTAATGCAGTCTAGGATTGTATTTGTAAATTTATAAAAGGTTGACGTTTGTCGTTATGAATATCAAAATTCTCACTAATACTTTAGTTAATGAGAGACATATCAAGAATAAAAGGCATTTTATCTCAGTTTTTTTAACTAAACAAAGATTTATTTAACAGCTTTCTAAAAATCTTTTTGGAGTTTCTAGAGTTTTAGGTTAAGTTAAATTTGTTTTCCTTTTTTTTTTACCCTAAAAATTATTTTCTCATAAAGAAAACATTCACAAAACTCAATTATATATTCATTATGTAAAAGATTAAACATATTTAGATTAAATAATTTGAAATAAATCATTACTATTCATATTTTTTCAAAAAAAAAACTAAAAAGGGATTTATTTAACAGCTTAAAATCTATTTGGAGTTTCCTGAGTTTTTAGGTTAAGAAAAATTATTTTCTCACAAAGATTACTTAAAATAACTTAAAGTGAAAATTTGGTTCACCTCAACTTTAACCGTTTCCTTCACATATGGCATGATATTACACCATCTCTGATTGTGTCTCTCACGCATGTGTAAGCTCTCATGTTCATTTTGCACAGTCAACAAAACGTTTAAAAAGCGGTAGAGAATAGTGGCAATAGAAAGAAGTTGATCCCTTCTGATTCCAGAGTGATAATCATGATGTAATGCATAGTTAATTCTTGAAGCTATTTAGTTGGATTTCTTTTACGTCTTATTTCAAGTTGTTCACATATATCAATTGTTTTTAAAAAATAGTGAAGATATGAAAATCAATTTTAATGTTCCTTGATAATGTTTGGGGAGATTTCTTTTAATCCATATCTTATAATATTTAAATACTTTAAAAAATTACTTGTAATATATAGATATTCATTGATTGTGATATTTTAATAATCTTTAAAGATAAAAAAGTTGGATTTTCAAGAAAGCAAAATGTGTTTAAGTAACACATAAAGTATTATCATTCTGTGCAACGTACGGAAGAGAAGTATAGGCTCGTTTAGATAAAAAAAACTTATAAATAGGGAAAAAATTGTGACTGTTTCCAAAAGCACATTACACCCCCTTCTTTCTTTGTTTTACTTTTATTCTTGCAAGCGGGTATCATAATCGAGAGCCCGAAGTCCGTAATAGATCAAAGATTAGACTACGGTGGCAATGGCGACAAGCACCGTCGCTGCAAATGCCTTAAAGGGCAGCACTGCTATGCTTTCGCTTTCTTCCTTATGGAGAACTAGGCCTCATGGCACCTTTTCATCCTTAGTAATTCGTTTTCAATCCAAATTCCCCATTTTCTCCATCTCAGTACCTGCGCCTTCATCACCATACCGAGAAAGAAGAAGGATCTTATCTTCCTTCTCTTCGTTTTGCACCTCTTCTGCTGATGAAGCAGTGACGGGATCCGTCGCAACCACTTCCGGTGAAGCTTCTGGTAACAGTGAAAATGAGATAAATTTTAAGGACGCCGCCGGCTTGCTTGACATAAGGGTTGGGCAAATTCTCAGGGCGTGGAAACACGAGGAGGCTGATTCTCTTTATGTGGAAGAGGTTGATATTGGTGAGCCTGAGCCCAGAATTATTTGCAGTGGCCTTGTCAAATACATTCCTCTTGACCACCTTCAGGTAATTTTTCAATGTCAGCTTGATTTTTTTCCAGCTCTTTATTCTTGATTTTTCATTTTTCCCGGTGCATTTTAAGCAATTCTTTAATTTTGGTAAATGAGCAAGTCTAGTTTAAACTTGGTAATTTGATTCGTGCTCATTGTATTTGGCAGGTCTTTCTAGTTTCTCTAGCTTGGAAAAATGGGATCTCGATTTGAAATTCTTACTAATGTTGTAAACGAATCAACAAGACTTATGAATGGGAATACACAAACACACAGAAAGGAAAAAGAAAAGATTTCTTTTTTTTTTTAAGTTTTAATAATAATTAAGAAAAAACTGCAATAATTGAACTTCCATGTCAATTTGTCTTCTTGGATTTAGTAAGGGCCTTTAGAGAAGAACAGTTATTTTCCGTACTTTACTTTCAAGGCCTGTCAGTCTGTCACTTGTTGTGACAGGTGTTACATAATTAGTTAGTTAGATTATTGTTATAGAGTTGGTTACACAGTTGTACATACAGTTTGTTATGTAATTGGTTTACTCATTGAACATTCATCTTGTGTATAAATATAGCACTACCTATCAATAATATTCAAGACATTATTTCCCAAAATATTCTGGTCACATGTTGCTCCGTAAAATGAGAATTGGATTTGAAGTTGTGATTTCAGTATCATCTTTGGCTGACATTGTTTCAACGTAATAAATACTACCCCCGGTCCTAATTATAAAAGCTAGTTGACTTTCTTTGGAGAGATTAAGGAAGCTAAATAAGTTACTTAATCATTTAATTTGTTGTGTATCCTTAGATTATATATTGGTTTATTAATCAAATTAATTAGTTTGAAGAAAAAAATAAAAATAAAAATACTCTAAAGTAATTTAGTTAGCTTCCTTAATTTATCCAAAAAAGTCAACTAGCTCTTATAATTAGGACCGGAGGGAGTACTTCATATATGCAGGGCAAAAAGGTAATTGTTCTTTCCAATTTGAAGCCAAGGAACATGCGTGGTGTCAAGTCTTCCGGCATGCTCATGGCTGCTTCTGATGCAAAGCACGAGGATGTTGAACTTCTTTTTCCTCCTGAGGAAGCAGCCCCTGGGGAAAGAATATGGTTTGGATCAGAAGATGAAAAGGAAAACCAACCTGCTCCTGCGACTCCTAATCAGGTAATGGCTCTACTTTAATTATATGATAGCTTTTTCAAATGCTGATAAGTTCTATAATTTAGGGCAATGATTCTTTCCACTGCTTATGGTATTGGGATAAGTTTATTCTTGTCAGTTGTGGACAAAATTTGTCGAGATACCTTAATGCCTTTGTGTTTAAGAATAGTTATCACTTTTGCATATTAGAAAAGGCATTAGTAGCTCTGATGATATTATCTGTGACTTTGTTTTCACATATTCTTCTGTACTTCCTAATTATGTTATACATGATACTTTTCCGTCTTAAATGTTGGGTGATTTTTCAATCGAATCACTGAAGTTTATTGTTCAATGAGCCTCTCATTCTGGGTTGTGCTGATAAAATGAGATCTACAGCCATTTGGAATTGGTTTTGATGTTGCCACGGAGAATGCAATCACATGCTAGAGTTCAGTGATAAAGATCTAGAAATCTGTATAACAAGGGGCCGTAGAAAGAGATGTGAGACATCAATTCCGTTAAATATATTTTGGAATTGACTAGCAGCATAAGCATTCTAATTCTAGAGAAAATAGCAGATATAGTCGAGAATGTGGACAAGGTTAATTTACCATGTGACGTCAGTGCAGTTTATCTTCTTAGTAGATCTGCTCTTGCGTTTGCCTTTGGGTACCATCATTTGTTTGGTTTTTTTATATTTTGCTTATTTTTACTAATTTATCAGTGCTCTCAATCCCATGTTTCCATGAAATACTTATTATTCTTCTGTGACTATCTGCAGGTTCAAAAAAAGAAGACCTGGGAATTGGTACAGCCTCATCTTAAGACAGATGCTTCTTGTATAGCAATGCTAGGGGAGCATGTAATGCGGACATCTGTAGGTGCAGTGGTATGCCAATCATTGCAGAATGCAAATATTTCCTGATTCTGTTAGGAATACCATTTTTTATTTGGTCAAGCAATGCTTACTGATATGCATTTATTCCTCACAGTGCAATTTTGCTTGATGGGCGAAAGTTCATTATGTATGTACTGTAATATGGATATGTTTCACAGTTAATGAGGATCTTTAGCGTTCCTTGTCAAATAGGGCAAACCAACTTTATACTTGCTCTCAAATTATGGAGAGATTTGAAAAGTGAAAAATACTTTATTTCAATCTCTCGTGAGTTTTGAACAAGTTAGGAAGCAGTTTGATATACATCCATGAATTGCAGTCAAGAGAGTAATATGGTTTGGCTAGGATCCTACGGAGAATATGCTAGCTTATTATGCCATTCCATGATCAACCTTACTTGTCAGAAACCATTGACAATATGGTTTGGCTGGGATCCTACAGAGAATATGGTTTTCACTATCTGTCATGTCTCATCTGTTTGATTTATGGTTGATTGGGTTTTATGAGGGAGAATGACTCATAAAGATCATGGAAACACTGAAACAACGAATTTTATGAAATTACAGGCAAGGACCAAGATTATAAAAATAAAGATACATGGTTTGTGATGTTTTAGTCCATCAAACCTCAAATGTCAGAAATCATCATCTGTCCTGTCTTATCTGTCTGTTCTATGGTTTATTGGGTTCTATTTCACTCTAGCCTGCAGTTTTGTCAAGACTCGTCTTATATGAGCTTGATGATTATTACTGAAGAAGGTCATCAATGGAATGTGGTTTGTTTTGGAGGGAGCTCTATCCTCAGAGGGTTCTTGTGTTGATTTGTACGGTGGTTAGGCTGTAATAAAGGCATTTTAGATCCGAGTATTCTGCATATTGAATTATTGGTTGTCAAGCTGCCCGGGGAAAAAATATCGAACTGTCTTCAATTTGAAGTCCGAAAGTTTCTTTTATTGGAATCCTTTATTGTTTTTTTTTTAAAAATAATTGAGAAAATTAAAATAAAGGACCTGTAGAAAATATTATTTATTATAAAAAACCATTAAAATTATAATTACTTAGAACGACCGAACATTATAATATAAATTTTAAATTACGAAATTGCGCTTAATCAAACCTTATGTATTATTTCTTGTATTCATAATTTAAAAAATAACTAGAATTACCCATCATGATATATCATATCTTCTTTTTTTATAAAAAAATATTTAATTAACACCGTGTAAACTCATATTTTTCTTAATTTTAATTTTTCACCAATTCATATCATCAATTTGTGTGATTTATATTATCAATGATGATATCACTTAAGCTCTTTTTATAAAAATAAAAAATAAACTTACTTCATCTTTTTTAGGATATAATATGTTAATTATATATATATTTTTAATTTTATTAATATTACATGAATTTTTTAACCCACATAAATTGTTTCTAAAACAGAAATAAATCATACAAACTTTCTTAATTTAACATATATGATAAATTATAAAAGACCGTAACTTTTATTAAAATTTTATAATTCCATTTTAATTAAAAAATTGTTGATTTTATGAAAATTACAATTTTTACAAATTGAAGAATGCATGAATTTTTTTTTAATATATATTCAAGTTGTGAAAAAGAAAATTGAGAAAAATATATTTTTTTTTAAAATTTCATGAAACTTAAAATTTTGTATTAGTTTTTAAAATAGGATGAGGAGGAAAACATAAGAGAGATTGTAGAAGATTTTGTTAGGGACATTTTAAAACTTTTAATTTTATGTTTTTATATTTGGTCCTTCTAAACAATTACAATTTTTATGGTTATTCTCCATAAATATCGTTTCCTCTACGTCCTTTATTCTAGTTGTCTCTAAATAATTCCTTTGGCAAATTATTTTAAATTTTCAAATTTTAATAAGCACACTCAATGTAAGAGGTTATAAAAATTAATTACTTTTGTAAACAAATATCAGTCACCTTTTGGCTAAAAAAATAATATCAGTATTGAGTCACCTTAATTTGAAAGTTAAGCAAAAGCTATGACTGATTACATATTTTAAAATTAAAATTGATAATATTTTGTTTCATAAAAGATATGAATTTATAATGGGTTTAATGTTTATAAACTGATTTCCTCCAAGTTGCTGTAGAAATATTAAACCCATCTATAATTTATAAATTGTTTAACGATAAACAAAATCGACTATAGAATAAAGCACGTGACCTGTAGTTGACCAAACTTTAGGCCCAAGGCAAAGTATACGGCAATTTTCAGAATTTAATCCTATCGTATTTTACAGGTTCGCAATCAGAGTGTCGTTTTAGACGTCTTATCATATGTCCAGGGTCGAAACGACCACAGTATTCCCCGAACCAGCGGTTGGCGGACCGAATGACCGATTATAATAACAGAAGGGGATTTAAATTAATTATACTTCCTCTCTCCAATCTTAAATAAGAACTACTCTATATCCTATGTTTTCGACTGCAGAAGTAATTAATTAATGACACAAGTATGAATGAGGGAGAAGATAAGAAGTGCGAAGTCAAACTAGAGTGATCCGATGATCATTCATGTTCTCGTGTTCGATAATGCAGAATTCTATCCACTGTGCAAATATGTTCAAGTTTGGGTTTCTGTTTCTGATTTTGATCCCAACGCTTCTTCCCGTGGCTTTCTCTAAGCATGAAGCTATAGAAGCTGTGCTCCACCGTTTGGATTCAAAACGGGTCCCTGCATCAGTGCAAGAAGCCGCCGCTAAGGATCTTCTGAGAAGATTGCTTCCTTCCCATTTATCCAGTTTTGAGTTCAAAATAGTCTCTAAGGTGTTCGCTCTTATTTTCTTTTTAACTCTCTGAATTTTATTTTGAGGGGTTAAAAATGAAACAAAGTAAACTAATTTTTTCCCCTCATGCTTTGGCAGATATTTTTTATGATTTACAGTGAACTAAGTTTCATAGTCTAATTCAATGATCTGTGTGGGTGTTCTGTGATAGTTATTGAACATGCTGAATTTATTGGAATGTGCATTGAATCTTCCAACCTATACTGTTTAAACTATCATGTATTACCAAACTATGCTTGTAGCATTTTCTTGACAGAACATAAAACATGCTCCCTCATTTATTTAGGATGCTTGTGGTGGGGAGAGTTGCTTTCTCATTAACAATCACGACCAGTCTAGCCAGAATGGGCCTGAGATCATGTATGTTTCTAATTCTCATTCAAGACTATGGTTAATATTTCTTGTTTTTTTCCTGCCCATGTATTTAGACGTGATTCTTGGCATTGTCTATGGGGCATGTTAAGTTGGTGAACTCCACTAAGGAGAAGACTTCAGGATTTACAGAACAGCTGGATATTAATTTTCTAAACTTCATATCAAATATAAATCATTGATTTTCTTCACCATGTTTCACTATCATTGTTAAACTTCTTGTGCATGTTCAGTATTCTCAATTGGCACCACGACAGGCAATGTGATACAGATGGTTGATGCTGAGTTTAAACATTAGCTAAAGCAAATAAGAAATAATCGGAGGAAAAATTGATCAAGCAATGACTGAGATTTATCTAACTACTACATTAGTGAGATTTGCATTTAATTAAGTTGAATTTTACTTTGACCTCTTTGATTCCCCATGTTAGGTGTAGTATCCCCATGTATGCTTAGCTGTCTCTCCATTTCTTATGATATTTGTAATGTGACGCTGATAGAATTCAAACAAAACACACTACTGAATGCCCCACTTTCCTGAAAGCATATGATTTTGGAATAAACCAAGATATGAAGCAGCTTAATGAAAACATACCATGTTTTACTTGGGTCTTGCCCTGTTTTCCTCCAAAACAAAAAACAAAAGAAACATGCCATGTTGATGTTTCCATGTTCTCTGATAATTTTCTATTGTATTATGTTAAAAAACCCAAAGATGAAATCAAAATATTTTGACATACCATAAAGAAATTGAAAGTGCTTTCCGCTTTAGTGCCTATCTGATATTTGTAAGTCCACTTCTTAATTTTTAGGATTAGAGGAACCACTGCAGTTGAAATTGCATCTGGCCTTCATTGGTATCTAAAATATTGGTGTGGTGCTCATGTTTCATGGGACAAGACTGGTGGCATTCGGACAGCTTCAATCCCTAAGCCTGGGTCACTGCCCCTTTTGAAAGATGAGGGTCTGATGATTAAACGCCCAGTTCCATGGAACTATTACCAGAATGTTGTGACATCTAGCTGTGAGTCCTAAATCTTTGTTTCCGTTTCATGAGAAAATATTTCTCTTTTCCTGGTTTTACTCTTTTGGCTATTACTGATAACCTTTTACTTAAAAAAATATTAAGAGAAAAAGGTCATTCTTCACAAAAAGTTAAATTTCAGTCATTTCTGCATCAATAATTAAGATATGCTGGTTTAACAGAAAATTGGGAAGCTCCTAGAAATTTTATTTTTCCCCTGACTTTCTTTCATTGTATGCTGGTTTTAAATGGATTTCACATTCTTTCTTTCTCTTGATAAATTTTTCCTTTATTAATAAAAAGGTGATATCCTTCTCACTCATAAGACAGATGAAGACGAAGGGATAGCTATAGGTTATTCTTGTTAAATTGTTAATACCCGCTATCACTGAAACTTCACGTTATCTATACATGAGCTTTCACAAGTGAATGCTATCATGTATTTATATCTTGCAACAGATGTTAGAATTATTCTTGATGTTCTTTGGTAGCAATCAATGGGGAGGTGAATTTTTAACATCTCTAGGTGGGCAAATGTGAATTAAGCAGTTCTTGTGCTTGATATGAAAGGTAAAGTTACATATTATCATACAAAAATCCAGTACATTTTTATCTCCATCCTCAATGTCAGATATGAAGCTACAAAATCACCAAATTATGACCCTAGATTTTCTTTTATAAAAAATAATTACATGATCCTATCAAGATTTAGCAAAATGGATTGGAAGATAATTTTAAAAAACGGTTCCTTCTACTATAAAATATACAAAAATGTCACATTTTTTTGTTTATTATAGATTCCTATGTTTGGTGGGACTGGGAGAGGTGGGAGAAAGAGATAGATTGGATGGCACTTCAAGGAGTAAACCTACCCTTAGCATTTACTGGGCAGGAAGCAATCTGGCAAAAAACTTTTAAGGTAAAATGCTACCTACATATTTAAAGTACATTGTTAAGGTAATATTGTGCTTAAAATAATATTTCAGCAAGTTCCAAAGTCAAGTTCTTATTGTTTATATTATGCTATGTATAGTGCATGCGTTCATTAAGGGTGTCTGGCTGTCTGCTGCTCTGCTTTCATGTTTTAAAAAGCATTGCTTTCTGTTACATCTTTGACCATCTGAGAAATCTGTAGTATATGTAAGCACTAAGTAGCATATTGGTGTCTGAAATGATACATTCACATGTGATTGTAACGAATATTGCATGAATCTTTACCTGATATGCTATTTATGTATGTTAATTTTTGAGAGAATTAGAAGGGTTAACCTGTTATTCCTTTTGTATTTTACTAAAGAGACCGATTAACTTTTAGTATGGCTAACACTGATGAATTGATTACCTAATCTATTTTCCAGTGGATCCTTTTTTCAAATAATTACTGCAGATTTGTTATCTGTTCTGACTCTCCTGAGATTTAATTCTGCTTGATGTCATTTATACCTCTAAGTTACATATATACAGATATATGTTTCTCTGCTGGCTGCAATTTGATTGGCATTCTTTAAGTGTAGGATTTTAATGTTAGTTCTGAAGATTTAAATAACTTTTTTGGTGGACCTGCTTTCCTTGCTTGGGCTCGCATGGGCAATTTACATGGGTAAGTGAAGGTGATATGAAAACTTTGCTGCCTTTCTTTAATTTGTATATACAGCTCAGAACAAGGTAATTGAGTAATCATTAATCAAGCATAATTTGCTCATTACAAAAAAGTGGAAATTATTCCTGTATGACATGATATATAATGGCACACAGTATTAAAAAATTATAATATTCACTTGAAAAAAAGCGAAGGGTTAAAGAGTTGCTATAATGTAAAGATTGCTCCTATGTTCTTTAGTCCAATTACAGTCCCATTTCAATATTTGCTAGAAATGGTGTTATGTTTGATCTCTCAAGATTAGCATTTCTATCCTTGTAACCTCTTTCCGGAAGTGCATTTCTGATTTTTTTTTTTTTTTTCCAAATTTTGCTTCATGATTTTTAGTATAGAGATCAAGCGAACTTCCAAGTGCAACTATCACTCTATCCATAACTCAGTATTATTCTATTAGGAAATGCCATCAATTATGTGGAAAAAAGTTTTCTCTTCCATCTATACTTTATTGACATGATAGTAATTGTATTGTCTTTCTTCCTCTATCATATTATAAGTTATGTCCTGGATAGCTTCAAATTGTTTCCGTGAAATATAGAACAAATAATGATTGTTATATTTAACATGTATTTTGGTTTTATATGATATTATCCTCTTATAGGTGGGGTGGGCCCTTATCACAAAATTGGCTAGATCACCAATTGGCCTTACAGAAACAGATAATCTCGCGGATGCTGGATTTGGGCATGACTCCAGGTATATATGCATTCACATAATAATTTGTCTTCATTTTATGTTGTTTAAGCAATACATATATCTAGAATACGACTCCTCCATATTGTGTTGAATAAAAAGCAAGTGATGACTCGTTGATATCCTAGTCGGGTGGAGAATCTTCTTAAAAAGTAGCTATTGAAACGGAAGAATTAACCCATGTAGGCTAACCGCATGCAGTAGCCTTATATGTGTACCTAAGATTTGGTTCATTGCAATGAGTAAAATGCAAGTGGGTAACTGACAGGTATCCTAGAAGGATTGGTAACCCTTCCTCAAAATCTTGCTATTGAGGTGAGAGAACCAACCCACTTAAGCATTTTATATTGTAGTCCACACTACTCCGTGTGAAACTATGCATCCCTTGCTACCTTTCTTCTATATTCCTATACACATTTTGTGTGCGTTTTCTGTGCATCTAGAGTTTAACAGGGGAATAAGATTTACAATCTCAAATTTCTCTACCACATTGTCTAAATTCAATGCTAGAGTAATAATGTTGAGCTCATCTTTTCTAGTGTTGCCATCATTCTCCGGTAATGTTCCAGCAGCTTTGACGAAGATATTTCCCTCTGCAAAAATAACCAGACTTGGTGACTGGTAATGTTTTATAATTTGGGAATTTCATGCATTATACCACAAAAGGTAGATTATGTCAAATATATGTGAATTTATCATCTGAAGTTTAAAAGTTTTTCATTTCTCATATTTAAGGAACACTGTTGATGGGGACCCTCGCTGGTGTTGTACATACCTTCTAGATCCCTCTGATCCTCTATTTGTTAAAATTGGTGAAGCTTTTATCAGGCAACAAATCAAAGGTGTGTCTGATGTCCTAGTTCTTTCCTTCTTGATTTGGTGCGTGTCTTGGTAATAAAAAATTTTACACTTTGGGCGTGCTTTTAGCCCCTAAATTAAATGTTATTTTCCTTTTTATTTCCATTATCTGTCAGCTTTACATTTCTTTTTGTGGTACTTTTTCCAGAATATGGGGATGTAACGGACATCTACAACTGGTAGGTTCTCTCATCTACAGATTGTATTCCTTTTTTCTTGCATAATTCCATTTCAACCCGGCAATCCATCATTGTTGGTTTGAAAATCCTTTTCTCTTGTAATTAGAGTTTTCGGTTTAATGGTAGACAAGGTAAAATAGGCATAAATTAGTATATTCGCTTGTAGCTGAACTTTATTGGATCAATGTAGACACTTGTTAAATTTTTTAGATCCATGCTTTCTTACAGAGGTTTGCTTACATAAATATTCAATCATTCCCTGTAGTGATACGTTTAATGAGAACTCTCCACCAACCAGTGATCCAGCATATATCTCAGATCTTGGAGCTGCTGTATATGAAGCAATGTCCAAAGCTGATAAGGATGCTGTGTGGTTAATGCAAGTATGCATCAAATAACTCAGTATCTAACCTTTTCCTATCATAATAAGCATCTTAATTTCTAAAGTTAGATAGACGAGAAATGTTTTGACTGCCTTGGACAAATCCCTCCACAGTCATTGGTATATTTTGCTTGACAGGTCGTAAACTGAATACAGTTTTTGCAATTCTTGATTGATGTTTTACATTCCAATTCCATTTATTATTTAAGAAATACTAGAAAATAATACAAGAGTTAATATAGAATATGATGTAATGAACCAGAAAATTCATGAATTAACTGATGAAATGGTATTGTTATTCTTTTTTTTTTTATTAATCTTTAGGTGCGATTTGTAACATGCAAAGTGATTTGTGGCTAAGAAGTTTCATAAAATTTGCAGGGTTGGCTTTTCTACTCTGATTCATCCTTTTGGAAGCCTCCTCAAATGGAAGTATGGAATTCATAAGCTCTTCTGTTTTATCATATCGCAACCTGCTGGCTAATGATCCTTTATTTCATGAATTCTCTTGTTGATTAGTAATATAATATCTGCAGGCACTTTTACATTCCGTTCCATTTGGGAAGATGATTGTTCTTGATCTTTTTGCTGATGTCAAACCAATATGGAAAAGTTCATTTCAGTTTTATGGTACTCCTTATATCTGGTAATTATGTCTCTAGTAGCTAGTAGCTTATGTTGCTAATTTCTACCCAAGTAAGATGTTTCATGCTTTTCTTTCAAGCTTTATGCGGATCAGCATCAGTGACAATTACTCTCTCTCTTAATCTTACACTGTCAGGTGTCTGTTACATAATTTTGGTGGTAACATTGAAATGTATGGCATTTTGGATTCAATATCCTCAGGACCTATTGATGCTCGTGTCAGTGAAAACTCAACCATGGTAAAGCCAGCATTGCTAATATATTATGTTGATCTGAAATTCTATATTCGATGTTGTTTTGTGGACGTATTTTGTAGCCTAAGTTCTATGACATTTCATTTAACCAAAAGATATTCAAATTTAGAGTTGAAAACTATTTGTTCATCATCTTTATAATATCATGTACATTCTGAGTAGTTTACTTGTGATACTAATGTTTGTGTAGGTAGGAGTTGGTATGTGCATGGAAGGAATAGAGCAGAACCCTGTAGTCTATGAGCTGATGTCAGAGATGGCATTCCGTGACGAAAAAGTTCAAGTTCTGGTAATGTTCTTAAGCTCACTTAACTTGAACTACATGCAATGAGAAATGTATTTTCCTGTTTGATATTCTTCTAATTGTTTATCCTAATATGTGAGAGAGATTTTTGCAATATAAAGGGAAGTTACAGATTAGTACAAGCATTTGAACTAGCTCCAAGAACATGAACTCAACACCCTCCCAAAAGAAATAAATGAATAAACTCCCTGTGTAATGCTAAAAATATGTAGAATTCAAAATTTGAATTTAAACCTCAGTAAATAACTCAGAGTTTAGGTAATAACTAACAAAGTTCATGTTTTATCATGTATACTTGAAAACATGCTCAAAAGGACCATGTGTTTATTTACAGATTTAGTTTTCACTGAAAAGTTTGTGGGTGGGGTTGAACCCTAATGCATTTGCAGGATTGGCTCAAGATCTATTCCCAGAGACGATATGGTAAAGCAAATAATCAAGTTGAGGCAGCCTGGGAGATTCTTTATCATACCATCTACAATTGCACTGATGGAATTGCTGTATGTCTTACATATTGCTCCCCTTAAAATCCATCGGTTTATCATACTAGTTTATAAATTTTCTTACGTGCGGTTTCTTCAACTTTCTATGGAGTTTAAAAAACAAACCCAAAATACACAAGTTCAAGTAACAGGGTGGGGTTCTAGGCAGAGATGCTGGGTTCTTTTAATTCAAGAAATGAATTGTGAATGTTTGAAGCTGGTCTTGGACATTACGTAACTAGTAAGTTAGAACAGGCTTTTTGCCACACACAGACAGACAGACACACGTCTAAGTTGCATGAACACACGTTGCATTTTCTTAAGACGTATCATCAGGCATGACTTTCAATTTACACTGCTCTTTAATTTGTCACAGGACCATAACCATGATTTTATTGTAATGCTTCCTGACTGGGACCCTTCAAATCTCCAGAAGGTTGATTTCTTACCCCTCGGAAATAGACGATTCTTGTCCCAGGAAACAAATTCTGATATGCCACAGGCTCATTTGTGGTATCCTACTGAAGAGGTAACCAAAGCTTTAAACCTATTCCTTGGTGCTGGGAAGGATTATGCTGGAAGCCTCACATATAGGTAAATTAAGCATATGCTAAATTTTCTTGAGTTAATTACTCTTTAAATCTCGTAAAGAATGATCCCGTTTAATTATTGTTATTCCAAAATGGGAATAAATCCCTTTCTTAGTTCCCAAATTCCCAAATACTCCCTTCCAAAAATGTATCTTAGATATCAACTATCAATTAGTCATGAGCAATCCATGTCAGATAGCAAATTTCAATAATCTGCTTAACCTTTTGTACTGTAGACAAATTAGGCAAGAAAAATGCCACACAACCTTTACATAGAAAGTTTCTTGATAATGACTTCGAATAGACGGCAAATGGTCTCTTGTCCAGATTAGCTGTGAGGCACACAACTAAATTAAATGGATATTGATAAGGAACCAAATACCAAATACTCACTTTAAAGTGATACACAAGCAATGTTTCTGGCAACAAAAGGAGGAAAGTTAACACTTGCGCACGCACAAGCAATCTGAATAGTTTAAGCACATCCAATCTCCCTGGATGGATAGAATGATGATCTTTCGGTTTTTGTATGCAAGAAAAGTTAAAAGAATCACATGTTTCTGTTAAAGAAACAAGCACATAAAACGAACATGTGAGATAATAACGGGAAGATTGGTGGGTGTCTGAAATAAGAAAGTCATCTTGATGCTGTTTATTGATATCATTCATGTCCTCTTGCAGGTATGACTTGGTCGACTTAACACGACAAGTATTATCAAAATTGGCAAATCAAGTATACATTAACGCAGTTACATCTTTTCAGAAAAAGGACATCAATTCTTTGGGCTATTATAGCAATAAGTTCCTTGATTTGATAAAGGATATTGATTTACTGCTTGCCTCTGATGACAACTTCCTACTTGGAACTTGGCTTGAGAGTGCCAAAAGACTGGCACTGAATCCAAGTGAGATGAAACAGGTGAGTAATAACTCTTTCTTTTTTTGCCCTTCTTCATGGACCTTTGACTATTAGTTTATAGTGAGACTGGTTCCTACATGCCTTTGGTTTGTTGTATGAGAACAAACAGTTTTTGTTTTTATTCTTGCCTGCTTATGCGATTTGAAATGTCCCCCCCCCCCCCCCCCTCCTTCTTCTTCTCGGCCTTAACTGAGCACCAGTGAATTAATTAAAATCATCTTATTTTAACAATTAGAACCAATCGATGTCTTGAGCTTATTTTCTTTCTCTCCTCCAGTATGAATGGAATGCTAGGACGCAAGTGACAATGTGGTATGACACCAATCAAACTGCACAGAGCAAGCTTCACGACTATGGTAAAATGCATCACAATTCTATATATATAAATATCAATACCTACCTCATTCTTTAGATTTGGCTTATTTTCTGTCTCCCTGTTGTTCCGTTATTAGCGAACAAGTTTTGGAGTGGACTTCTAGTAGACTATTATCTCCCTCGGGCTGCAACCTATTTCAGTCATTTGTCAAGGAGCTTGAAACAGAATGAGAAGTTCAAGTTGCAGGAATGGCGAAAAGAATGGATTTTACAGTCAAACACATGGCAAGAAGGTAATGAGCTTTACCCTGTAAAGGCCAAGGGAGATGCTCTTGCCATCTCCAAGGCATTGTATGAAAAGTATTGTGAGCAATAAGTAAAACGCTGAATCACGTAATTACAAGTTATCGTTGCGGGGTACCATTTGGGCTTTCAGATTGTTTTTTGCATTAAAAAATCAAAATAATGCCGAAGCCTGTACATTTTCGGACTCTGTTTCTTGTGTTTCGGTGATTTATGTAATTTTTTGCCAATGAAATTATGGCATTCAATCTCCAACGATTTCGACAAGTAAATCTTTGGATTAATGCAAATATGACACATATTTGGAGGATCTATTTGATTTAATTTAACTAGTGTGAATGTCATGCATGCATTGTACATGAAAAACGAATCCCACTATTAATAACTCATCATAAGTAGTATGACTTGTTAGAATTACATATAAATTCTGAAAAATACTATTCTCAATTTCACGTATCATATATTATCTTATTGTATAAGATTTGTAATATATAGTTTATCTTTTGATTTATGAAAACAAAATCAACTTAGAAATTGTGCTCATACTCCCTTATAGTTAGTTATATCACAGGAAGTGCTTAATTAGTACAGAATAAACATGTCCGCGAACCTCTGTGTGTGATGTGTTCTTATTACTTTATTGATATCAATGACTAGTGGCAGCATCCCTCCAACAATACTTGTCGCTATGGACAGAAAATGTTGAATTATTATAGTGAGCCTGGTGAATGCATTAGCAGGGACTTGGTCTTAAGTCAGAATAGGCGGGGGACTTTTTCTGGCTTGTTCATCACCCTCAACATCATATATCTATTTACCAACGGCATCAAGGGGCTTGAATTAGAAATATTGTTGGTGAATCAGATTAAGCCAACTAAATTTAAATATGTAGTCAAATCAGACAATTCTTTTTCCGGCAAAACCAAACACAAATTCTCACAAATGTTTTTCTTTAATGCAACTTGTCTTAGACGTAATTCAATAGCTCATCCTATTTGACTTAATTTATCTATATCTTTTTTCTAAATCGAAGTTGAATATCTGGAATTCCATTTGATTAGGACCTACCATGCAATAAAGAATCTCCTTAGTCATCATGTTTCGTCCAAGACTTCTCCAGGCCATGATGATTTCATGCTTAGCTGATCATCATCATCATCATCTAGACGTTATAAACTGGTCCATGATCATAATATGGCCTCAGGAAGCCCAACCTTTCTACTAAGGTATTTTTTAGTAGGAATATCGCATTTGTGAGGACTAGAAACCGTGTCTGGCTGTGATAAATTAGTTACTTTATCCGTACATGCTATAAAGGGTTCTATAAATAGAGTTTGGCTCTCACTTTTTCTCTCCATAATTTCCTTCCTCATATCTTCTAGTAATGCTTTACTGGTGTCAATACCTGTACAAGTTACGCACAAACATCCTACAAGTGAGATCGTGTAATTATTAACGCAAATAACTTGAAAATAAAACAAATGAAATAAGTACCTGCAAGGTAAGCACCATGGACATAACCATTAAATTTTTCACTGGTGTGCTCTCCACTGAAGTAAATGCGATCTACTGGTGCCTGAACCATGTGGGACAAATAAGCACAAGCGAACGGACAAAAAAACCGAACACCGTTTCATTTTGCAACTTAAATGAGATTCTCCTAGTTTTTGTTGGTTTCAGAAATAGTCAAATAAATACAGGGAGAACTGTACTCTCTTTAAATCTCTAGATGAAAAGCAGAGCCATGTTAAACATATGAATTTATCTTAAAGTTTCATTTTCCCGGAGATGGTGTGCATAGATGTGAAAACCAATGTTAGAAAATATTTTTAAGACTTCTCTAATAGAGTCACAGACCAATGGCCAGCTGTAAGTTCCTGGTCGTCTCAAGTCTGCCTTTACATGCATTTAGAGCAGAATATGTAATAAATATGACGCCATCCCATGAAAATTTTAACAGCATACGTCCAGAAGCAACTTAACCACAAAAAGTAAACATGTGAAAATTTAGCAGATAAACGAACCTTAATATTGTGGTTAAGTTGATTATTATTAGAGACAATGGGATAATTGCTGTAGCTGCAACGCTGGAACCTGTTATTCCACCAGCGGGGAACAAGTATATCAATGGCATCAGGTATGTCAGGTCCAAACATATCCCTGAGGACCTCCATAGCTTCTTTCAAGGTCTCTTCATCGGGCTGGGCTTCAACACGTTTTGATTCCTCATTTGTCAGTGTCACTACCAAGACATTAGAGTCGGGGTATGCATTTTCCATATCCTGCTTATAAAGGAATAAGTTAGCTGATTGATTGGAATGTTTTAATGAGTAAATTACGAATAAATAGACAATTTAATTCCCAAAAAATTAGAGCAAAATAGTCTGGTCCCGCATCCAAATTATGCAGGCAATGTAGAAGTTCAAGCTCAGTACGAATGCATAAATATCACATTAATGGAACAGATAAACTGTACTGAAATAAAACGATGCCGAAACAGGTCAAAATTTTTGGGTCATCAAACAAAGCCCACTTTGTTCCATTAATTAATTCAGAGTCTCATAATTCAAGATATGTATGTTATATTATGGAGTATTCTATACGAATAAGAAACCAATGACAGCTAGAAAAAGTGGGCAGTTCCCATTACGAAACTCAGTAACATAATTCCAAGATATCAACGTTGCATTAGAAGTATAATCAACCATTTAACGGAAATGAAAAAGATGTATCTGTCTTTTACGGATATAATAAGTTCATTGAAGTACTCTTCTAGTGGTTTGTCTCAAAGAAGGTCAAAGTTACAACTTTAAATTAAAGAAACAGGTACCTAGCTAGATCAACCTAGTGTAAACCGCGGGATGAGGCAAGAGAATTGAAGCTATTTTTCCACACCAAACAAAAGAACTTATAATTAATTATTGTCTTTGGAGTTTGGATTTAGTTTGTTGAATTAGGGGCAAGTGGAATTTAAAAAATGATAACAGAAACTTTGTGCAAACTGCAAACTTTATATTCAATGCGTAGCTCTGTTTGAAATTACTCAAAGCTAGGAAATTAATAACTGCGGAAGGGCATTAGATCCAATAGGTTAAGCATCAAGATTATGTTAAATAAAAAATGATTTCAACAAATTTGGGGATTCTCTACACCTTGAATTGAGTTCACCATTATAAATATCTAAAACTGGATGGACTCTGTTACACAAGCACACAAAGGAAGGGATAAAAAAGAACTGCCAGAATTGTGCATATTGAAGGGCTAAAGCCTAAAAATCTTCCAGCTGATTGTTAAATTTCAACCTTAACTATTTAATTATAGTAAATTGGCGAATTTTCAGGAGAATTGGTTCTTAGCAGTAAATAGGTCAGACTTTTTAACACTCTGACATGAGATACAAAACGTATATCTAACGGAAGAAAACAAATAAAAAATGAACATGATGTAGGAGTAATTGGTTGAAAATTTCAAGCTAACCTGCCAAAATGTGTAGTAACCTCTCCGATCATGAGCATAGAGGAAGAATTCCTTTTCAGGTCCACTTGGCCAAAACTTGTGCGGAAACTTTAGAAATATTTTGGTATACACTATTAGATCCAATTTCTCTATGGCTTCCGATTTCCATCTCTGCTTCATCATATTACTCATTTTGGTCAATGTTAAAGCAGACAAATAGTGACTAATACTACTTAACAAAACCCCAAAAAAAATTATTATTCACATGGGAGAATATAATATTTGACTATCAGCTTAGCTTGGGGGCAGACAAAAGTGTCTCAATGACAACTTCCATTAAATATATAGTTTATATTTAGTTCTATTATTTGAGTTTACCTCATTAAGCGTTAGACTGATGATAAGTTTATTGCGTATGATTCACGAAAAGAGAACTCGGGAGGCATACCAAATTTATTTATTTAAACGTGTTGTGTGAAATCCATCCAACTAACATACGTTAGTAAACGTACCCTAATGCACTTATCATCCTATTGGCCAGGACAAACAAGTGGAGAGAAATTAATCCTGCTAAAATGTTTGAACAAAAACTCAGTTCACTAATTCATCAATCTAATCACAAATAGACATCATGCATATTTAATATTTATTTTAATAAAATTTACTTTAAATAGATTTGTTTATTATTTTAGTTAAACTAAATTTATATATATATTTAAATGAGCAAATTTCCTATAAAATCTCTGCTAATTTTACTCACTATGTACCGTACACGGATCTTCAATCCACCATATGGAATCTGACAACCATATATGGAAATATACAGCAAAGTTTAGGTCGACGAAGTTTCCTACATTGTCCATTACAAGGACTCCCACTCTGCTACCCTGTAACGCTTTAACATTTATATATTCCAAATGCAGAACCCCACAAATTCCATGACAGTAAATAAATTATAGTATATCATTATGTGATGCACCTATCGCTATTACTGACCCCAGATGCAAGTTGTAATGGTAACCCTCTTCCGTCCACGTGGTGACCCAATCAAAAGGGCTGCCAATATGAATAAATTTAATCAACGCTGACACTGTTTATGAGTAGCACAGGGGATCATGCAACCGCTGGTTTCTGCATATGAAGACACCTAAAAAATCTGTCTTCTTGCGACATCAACCCAGAAGCTCAATTTTATATCTGAGTTGTTATCCCTATATTTTGACTTTCTCAACCAATGACATTCAAATTTGTGATCCCGCCATACAGGTCATGCCAAATAGAATTGGTCAAAAACAAACCCCTATGAGCTATTCTACCTTGTTGATACTGGGTTACTGACACAGTACTAATTATTTATTATGGGCTAAGCTAGATTCTTGACGGGGTATTGATAGGGAGAGCTTCAATTCTTCTATTAATAGATAAGTTTTAAAGCAGTGACAGCAAAAAGTTCAATGACTCTCCAGAGCATCAAGATAAAATGATATGCGAACTTTATATAGTTATATTTTTGTGTCATTTTTTATCTAATGCGCACGGTAATGATAAGAAATAAAAAGGTTTGGCACCAATTATTAGTAAGCCTAATTTTGCAGGGTACGGTAGGGATCTCTGTTTTACACGGTGGATTAGAATAGAGTTGCGTGTATGTATTATTTCCAGATAAAACATATTTTTAATCCAAGCATTTCAATACAAGGATTATTTATGCTCATGTGTCCACGTAAAGACGAGAAGGGAGAGGCCAAGCAAATAAATATAGAGACATACCGGTAAGGGTGGATTAAACGTTATGAGGTCGCTTTGGAGAACGCCGATACTGACAGACAGAATCAGGTAATCTGCTTCATAAATATAACCATCCTCAGTTACCACACTAACGCCACTTCTCAAGTGATGTATTTCTCGAACGACCTGCACGAAACTAGGTAAAAATATCAATTCTGCACGTTAAAAAAATATTCCGAGTACCAAATATTCCATCGGATGTTGAATTTAAAAGAAAGATGATGAAGAGAAGACTACGCCTAGAAAATCCGATGTCAGACGGGACAGTGAAGCTTAGAAAACCTCTGCTGTCTAATATATGAACTAGAAATTCAAGAAAAGTTCATTTGAGTAACAACGATTATCTATATACCCCTACGTCCAAGAGTTTCTGATCTTGGATCAAGAAACCATAATAAATGGGGACACTGACAACACTGCCTTTCCTCATGTCATTGGAGATGAAATGACTAGACACGACACCTTTAGTTATTGCTATTGGGGCAATTCAAGCAGTGCTCAGGCTAACGTAAATTTAACTGGGACTTCGGGGCCTACAAATTTATGAAGGCTTTAAAGGATAGAGCTCGAGATATTATTTTCATCGCCAAAAAAAAAAAGGAAAAGAAAAGAGCTCAAGATATTATGCCGATCAATTTGTCCTTTATGTGGGGTCCTCAATGTTTCAGTATTGATAAGATATAAGGTCTCTCATCAAGGACAGTAAGAAGTAAAGAAGACACCCGAAAATGCGAACTTCTGCCCCTTCCAAAAGGGAAAGATAAATGTAAAGATAACAGAAATCTGAAAATACGAAAAACTTGTACTCAATATATAATACTAAACGGACATGTTTATAAAAAATAATACTTGATGGATGAATTACTCTAATACCTGAATATTCTCGTGCTAAATTTATTTTTGAAAATATGCTTGACATTTTGATTTCTAAGAAATCATCTGTGTTATCACCAAAAAAAAAAAAAAAATCATCGGCAATATGTGTTGCTGTAACAAAAAATGTCCATCACAGCTTACCTATTTAATATTTCTGTGTTATAGTTCTTCAATTGAAATAGTGGGGGAAATGGAAAACTTGACGAAAAAGTGTGAGTTGACATCATAACGTCACGATAGGGTGAGAGAGAAACATCGCAAATATAATAACAAAAGCAAAACATCTTTGAAAAATCATTATCTGTAAACTATTGAGCGGTGGGACACGCGAGTAATTCAAACAACTAAAATTAAAACGAGAAAGCAGTGCAAACGCATGCAAACAAACTAAGCTCGTCGTTCTTTCATAAACACGATTTTATGGTACTATTTATGGAAAGTACCAGTGTAATAACTTATATATGTAAAAAAATAATAATAATAATTAAATTAATAAATAAGATCAGTTAAAAACATTTAGTAATTAATTTAGTACACAATTTTGCCGCATACATAATAACACATACCACAAATAAAATTATACCTTGTTAAGTTGGAGACGACTATCCGAGATTTTACCCTCGGAAGTATGGAGAAAATCTTCGGCCAATTTGTATAGAAAATACTCAAATCCTCTCTCATCCGCAACTAAAAATTCTCTCTCCCCGAAATCTACGAATGTAGAAATAGGCTCCACTTCTACATTCAAATGGTCAGTTAACTATTAACTATAAGTTTCTAAATCTACAGAACAGACAAATACAAAGCACGCAGATCAACTGAAAAGGGGTAGTGTCAGTGACAAGGAGGAATCAACTCAAAAAACTAATGCGAACAAAAATACGTGAAATTCGTTAAAATTAATTATTTTATTTAATTAATCAATCATCAAGATGATAATATATTCATCGATAAGGTAATCAAATTTTTTTCTGAAAGATTTCAATTCTCCATAAAACTATTCTAAATATTAGTTTTAAAAAGTATCCGCTGAGCTGTAAATGATGACTATGCTTTTCCTTTTTATTCCAAGAAAAAACAAACAGTGAAAAATGAAAAATTCAATACGGTGTGATGTGAGCTTACCTGCCATTTCAAAATCATGGAGGATGAAATCAATCGCCAGCTCTATTGGCGTCTTCGGTATCCTAATAAGAACCGAGAAAGTTGCAAACATAATTTAAAATGAAAAACAAAAGAAAAGAAGCTGGTTTAATTAACTCCACAGTGACGTTACACGCAAATTTCGTTTATTTTACGGCTGAAAATAACGAACTTACGAAGCACTGGAAGGAGGTTCATCGCCACCGAGTTCCTGATTCCTCAAACTTTGAATTGCCGAGTCCACCGCCCTTTTGTACGAGTCAGCAGCGATTCCGCTTGGAATGATCTTCCCACTGCAACTCGCTATGTCATACTCGGATTAAATTCATCAACAGAGTAATATATTTAGGCCAAAATGAAAATATATGGTTAATGCTTAACTTCTTTCTCTCATAAAATTGTTTCGCTGAACCATTTAATCTTAAAATTAAAGTATTAATTTACGCGAGCTAATGAAGTATTATTAAATATAATTTTGTAGCAAAAAACCACATATATGTATATTAACCGAAACGACGCTAACGCGAGCATTAAAATTCGCCACCGTTCACAGAAACAGTTCTTGAAGCAAGTGTGGCGCCATCGAGCCTCATGCCGCATAACTAGCAATTCCGACACGACGATGCCGAATTGCTCCACCGCGCAATGCGTGTAAATAACAATAATCACCGGTATCGGTGAAATACAAGCTCAATTTGCCTATCACCACGACGCGTGATAGACAAATCATGCGCGATGGCGCCGGTATCTTCTGCTTCCTCCACCGATGGAAAATACTATAAAGAAAATAATAAGAAATGTTTGCGAGAGACCTGCGATCATAGATGTTGTAGCGCGCATTGCTATAGTCGGAGAAGCAGGTTCGGAGGCCTAATTTGCAAGCGAGTTCCCAAACAGGATTAGACTCTCTTCCTCCGACTCCAGCGATCCACCCGGCGCCAAGCTCCGCCGGAAGTCCTCTGAACTTTTCCTTCCGAATCCTACCGCCGATACGATCCGAGGCCTCGAGGATCAGCAAGTCCTTTACGCCATTCTCGGCCAAGACTTTCGCCGCACATATACCTTAATATTACACGGAGAAAGGGAGGAAATCAGAATTACGTGACGAGAACTTCACAAAAGTGGATTCGGAAGAACATGAAAATTGGAAGCAAAGAACTGTTGCGGTGGCGGTACTCACCGGAGACTCCAGCTCCAACGATTATGACGGAGGAATGAGAGGGAGAATCCATAAACGTGAGAAAGAGATTGAGAGAGAGAGAGAGATTTGAAACTATATATCGGAGAGGGAGAGAACGTGATTATCTTGCTAGATAAGCAGAACAACTAGCGAGAGTTAAGTTTATATAGTTTCTTTCGGCCTTGAGGAAAAGTTACTAAGGGTTTTTTGTTTTTTTGTTAGGGTGGCGGGGGACGACTTCTTGTTGGGCCGAATTCATGAAGGGCATTATTAATTACTCTCTTTAGGTACAAAATCACTAATTTTATATCAAAAAAATCACTAATTGTTTATTTAAAAGGAAAAGTATTTCTCCAATCATCGGAGATAAAATTATCTCCAGTGACCCTAAAATTATGTTGTTTTGAATTAATGAAGGGTATGTTAGTACTTTTAAGTGAATTAATGAATGATGTTTCGGTAAAATTTATATGATTAAAAAATAAACAAAATTACAGAAACACCCTTCATTAATCCAAAATGATGGAGTTTTGGGGTCAAGGGAGATAACTCTATCTCCAGTAACTAGAGAAATCCTTTACTCTTATTTAAAAGTGAGTGATGATGATTTATTGTATAGATATTATATAAAAATCATAAATAATTCTTAATAACAAAGTTCTCAAACTCACAATTTTAAATAAATTCATGGTAATAAAGTAAAATCGTATCATAATCTAATAAGAATTTATTTTTATCAATAAATAAGTGTTGATTTTGATTTAAAAATATTTTAAATTCAAATCATTTAAATTAAATATATCAACATTCATAATTTATCATATTCAACACAAATTTTTTTATAAAATTCATATATAAAACTACTTAGCATGATTAAATCGAAAAATCTGGCATGGATTTAAAAGTGATTTAATACGATTTTATTAGTTGGAAATGTAAACATAAATTTACAAATTTAATTGACTTTACAAGGAACATAAGTTTAGCAGCAACTCAATATGAATTTGTAAGCTATAAACTTACAAATGGTAAATTTGGAAAGTCGACCCCTAAGTTTGACAATCATATTTGTAATTATAAAAATATATTATTTAGTGATTTAGAGCTTTTATGATATCTTCCTTTTTTTTTATTCATAAAAATATTGTATTATTTAATTATTTTTAAATTTTACAGTATCTTTAATTTGTGTATCTCCATTATTTTTAAGATATTACCTACCATCGGTCACACCGAATTATTTAATATTTTTGCATATCTCGGTTTTCTTAACGTCATTTTTAAAATTTGGGATATTCTCGAATGATTAAAACACATTATGCAATCTCACCCAATTGATTTTTTTTTTTTTTGGTAGACAAATTAAACAAAAATGCCCAAGGAAATTATTTGAAGGAAAAATAAATCTCTTGGATTAGGATAGACATATAGATTCATTAGTTATATATGAGTGCTTATTGAACAAAAATAAATAAATATGAGTGCTTATTGCATGTTTCGGTAAAATTCATATGGTAAAAAGATAAACAAAATTACGGAAACAACCTTCATTAATTCACCTAAAATTACAAACACACCCTTCATTAATCCAAAACGACGTAGTTTTAGGCTCACTGGAGATAACTTTATCTCCAGTGACAGGAGAAATCCTTTTCCCTTCTTTTTTACCATATAATGTGATCGACTTTGTAATTAGTGTAGTGTCTCTTAAACATGTATTCTATTTCTAACAGATTCTAAATTCAAACTATTCTACGTTTTTATTTAAGTGTTCTTTTTTTCTTTTTCTTTTTTACCATATAATGTGACTTTGATTAGATTGATTCATATCAATGGGAATTATTAAAAAATTTTGTTTAATTTGAATTCATAGAATGATATATAGTGTCATTTTCAAAACGTTGATTTTGTGGATGGTGGATGTTTGATGAAGAACGTAGAGACATACAAGTTCAACGAATTTTTTGTTGTTGCATACAATATTGCTTACAAAACTATGTAGCTTGACAAGATATGCCACTGGTTTAATTAAGCCTTCCAAATTACACTCTTAATCAATAAAACTAATTAACTCGTTAGTTAGTGTCATTTAACCTGGCTTGGTGGAATTTTAGGGAAAAAAACCTAATCAAATTTTGTTTACTTATATATATCAACAATGTATTTTTATTTTCAATAATTATAACATTTAAATATTTTTTTTATTTTCTAAATGCTCATCTAGTCCTGAAAAAAAAAAAAAAAGAAGCTCCTCTAGTCTTAATCTAGCTAGGATCTAGTTTGGGAATGAATTTTGATCCTAACCGTAAGATCTTTTTTTTTTTCTCTATTTTATCTCATATATACTCCTTTAGTACTTAATATAAAATATATTTACCTTATTTGATTAGATTAAAAAAATCTTTTAAATTAGTTAATATGACATATATTTTTTTAAAATACCGTAGTCATATTTTATAATTCTCTCCTTCCCTTTCCTTTTTAATTATTGTTAAGGGAGTATCAATAGGGTAAATTAGCAAAATAATCTCAAGGATCTCCTTCTCTGACTCCAAGTCTCCAAGTTCGACCTTTTCAAGGCATGACATGTGTGGTCTTTGACCGATTTAATAGTCAAATTTAATATTGGGAGAAACAAGGGCAAAATTGCTACTTTTATAAACTTCCGGGACAAAATTGCTCCTTAGTGAAAACTTATGGGGTAAAATTGCTCTCAGTGAAAACTTCTGGGGCAAAAATGATACTTAACTCTTATTCGGGTTGATGAGGTGACATGCTACGTGTCATGAGGTGGCATACTACGTGTACACTCAGTAACAGTCAAAATTAACGAAGGGGCAAATTTGCTACCTTTTTCATACTTACGGAGCAAATTTGATGCCAAAAAACTTTCGGGTGGACGCTCCTTTAGCAAAACTTTCATAGCAAATTAGGCCTTTAACCCTTGTTATAATTAGGTAATTTATTTAGTTTTTTTAATCTTTTCAAATTAAATAAATAGATCTTATATTAAAGAAGATATAAGTACTTTCATTTGACCCTTTTTATTTAAATTCAAGTTCTCATTTGACCCTTTTTATTTAAATTCAACTATTGTCAAAGTTAAATATATAAATATAGTTGAAGTTATTCTTCCAGGATGATATATATTTATTATTATTATTATTCAAAAGGTTGGAACATTCAATGTACAACATATTCTTCAAAATATATGAACTTCCTTCTGCTACGTACTTAAATTCATGCCAGTCACTCATCGGTAAAAAATAAATAAATAAATAAAATAAAATAAATTCATGCTAGTCAATTTCTTCGTTCAAATTAATGTTACGCTGATCTTATTTATAACTCTATTTTGACCAAATCTTATATATCAAGGAGAGATAATTAACTCAATGATTATGGGGTAAATTTTCAACTTTCCCTCATATATAATTAGGTATTTTTCAATTGTTTCTTCTCTCTATCTTCATGAGTACAATTAATATGAGTAAAATTGTCACAATCTCATTTATTACATGAAACTGGATTTAAAAATATGACCATTTTTTTCGTTATAAAAATGGACTTATAAATAAGATTAGAGTGGTACATAATCTTAAAAAGGGCCATGCCTTTTACAACACGTGAACAATAAAATTTAGTGGTACTCCCTTTAGTCTTTAATATAAGGTATAGTTAACTTTTTTTTTTTTGAAAAATTAAGAAAGTTAAATAAATTAACTAGATTATAGTATATGTTATATATCATTAGTTCTCTATTAATTTATAATTTATACAAATTAGTTTTAGAGAAAAATGACAAAACTAAATATTTTGAAATAATTTATTTAATTTCTTTAATCTTTTTAAAAAAATCAATTATATCTTATATTTAAAACCAAATTGGTATAACGAAGGGAAAATTCCACAAAAATACCATTTGAATTTACAAAGCCCTCAGAAGTCCAACGAATTTGTAAAAAGATTGAGAGATACTAAGGACCTATGAGGGATATGCAAATTCGGGTGAAATTACCCTTTTGTCCTTAGTTTAAAATATTTTTTTAAAAAATAAATACCTGTGCAGTGGGCCCCACCGCCGGCCGCCGATGGCCGGCGGCCACCACCTCCACCACCTCCACCACCGGCCGTCGGCGACCGATGGTCGGCGGACATCCGCCGCCAGCGCGGCAAGACCCACTAGGGGGTTTTTTTTTGCAATAGCTTTTTTTTGGGAGTAGCTTTTTGTTTTTTAAAAAAATTAATCAATGAAGAGTAGGGGGTGGCGTTCGGGACCAAGTGGTCCACCAGTTGGCCCATTTGGTTCCTTTGATAAATAAATACATCAATAAATATATATATTTTTTAACATTTTTTCAACAGTAATTACCATTCCGCATGTGAAAATTACTATTCCGCATATGGAAAATTTCCATTCATGAAGTGAGAATTATCATTGTTTCTGCAAAGTTCTCTTTTTTTACTTCTCCAACCATATTTTGTAAAATCCAAAAAAGTTGAACTTTCACAAATGCATTTACCATTCGTGAAGTAAAAATTACCATTCCTGAAGTGAGAATTACCATTGTTTCTGCAGGAATGGTAATTTTCACATGTGATAGCAAAAATTCTTTTTTTTTTTTTAACGGACTAGAAGTTTTTCATATGATGAGACCATATCTAGCTTTTATGTCACTCAAAAGATATAAATTATTTTGGATAAGCTTAGTTATTATTTCATCATCGCTCTTTTATCATCTCCAATTAATAATGATGACGAAGATTTGATTTGTGAATGAGAGAACATCATCACCAGTAACTGATTAATTATCTGTCTAATAAAACAATAAAGATATAAGAAAATAATATATATAGGGGTTTATGATAATTATCAATGGGGAAGCAAATATCCGAAACCAAGCCATTAATTGTTTAAATGATTCGTGAGTCGTGACCAACTGAATAGATGCTGCTCAACTCAGATAAGCCAAGACCAATTTTCACATCACCAATTTTATGACGCACTTTTTCTAATAATTGACAATTTTCAAAATTATTTGAAAATTATAGCTAATTTTGTAGGACAAAAACATGAAACAAGTGATCTATATGATCGAGTTTGATTAAAAAAATATATTACCATACTAAATATGTTTTTTCATGTAATTAGAAGTTATATATAGGCACTCCCTCTAATTCTTAAATAAGATCTAATTAACTAATTTAAGTAGAAAAAAAATATTATTTAAGTTTGTTAATATGATATATATTTTTCTTTCTAAAACACCCTAAAAATCTTCCTTAACTCATCATTCCCTCTCCTACTAGATTCTTGGTGAGGGAATATCAATAAGTTAATTTGGCAAAATGGATAAAATTGTGAATGTGTTATTATATTTAGGATCAATATCAATTCTCTAATTAAGTCATATATTAAAAACTGGAGGAGTATTATTATTCTTACTACATCCGGTCTTAATATAAGACCTTATTGACTTTTTGAAGAAATTAAAAAAGTTAATTAAAAGACTTTAAAATATTTATATTTATTTTTTCTTTAAACCTATAAATTGATATACATAATTTAAGGGAAAAGAGTGTCTTAACTAGCCTCTCTCTCCACTTAGTCTCTCCACCATTAGATTGACTTTTAATGAGTTAGAATCTGTTTTGTAAAAATATTATTATTATTTAATTATACACAATATATGATATGATAAAATAATTTATTTTACTTTCTTAATCTCTCCAAAAAAAGTTATTTAAGTATTATATTTTGAAGTGGAGATATTATTTATAAGGATTAGGACACTATACTTCTTGTTTCATGTTTATCATATTCATATTGAGTGATTGTATCTTTTTAACAAATATGTATTCGGATAAGAAAATAATGGAATTTGCGTGAATAAATTTGACCAAAATTAAATTTTCTTTATGTCTCGTCTTCTTTTTAATGAATTTTCGAATTCTAATCATCAATGTACGGTCAATTTCCCATTCAAATATGGTATTTTGCAGGTTATGTCAAAGTCTTTTAAATGTTTCCATCCTCTCAACAGTGTCATAAATTGAAACGAAAGGACAATAAAAACATAATTTTGAAAATATAATGTAACTATGCAAGCTTGTATCATTATTATTTCAACCAACCCACACATAAAACAAGTAAACATATTTATAGTCAGTCATAAATTTTGTTTGTTTAATTACTTTTTGAAATTTATAATTTTATTTATCTTTAAATTCTTATTTCAAATAAAGGTTAAAGAATGAATAACATAACTTCATGGTAACAAAAAAACATAACTTGAAGCAATGATCTTTTTGACCATGCATTTCAGAATTAAGTTAGAGTATAAGATAAAATTTAATATAATATTTAGATTAGAATAACTGAGAAACCATAATCATTTTTAAAGGTAAATTTATTGAGTTTTAAATAATTAAGTTCAGATCCTTCTTTAGAAAAGTTTGAGTTTTTTAATTTAAAATTTAGTTATATATTTTTTTAAAAAATTAAATAATGATTTTGAGCTTTGAGAATAATTATAAATTTTGAGTTCGTTAATTAAATATTATAGTAATATTTAACATCAAATCTCTAATTGTAATTTTCCTTAAGAATGACATGACTTTGAGTCCGATTCTTCTCATCATCACTTCTCTACTCATCTCTCATCATCAACAAATTCTGACCATCGAAATCTTAATCCGAGGGCCCATAATAATTTTTTAAAAAAAACACGCGTAGTTTTTGTTACCGCGCACGGTTTTTTTAAAAAAAATTATATGTCCTTAGATCAAGATTTCAACGGTCAAGATTTGTTTATGAGAGATGATGAGGAATGTGATCATGAGAGGATCCTCTTTCCATGACTCTCACTCAGGTTCATAATGGACCTCTTTCATTTTTAATTGCAATCATCGAAAAAAAATTTAGTATAGTGATTGAATATTTTATCCAAGTCTTTGAGAAAAAGCAAGACGAAAAATAATGTTATAGCAAAGCACAGAGGATTTGAAATGACATAATTTAAAAAGCATTTATAGAAGCCAATGGAAGATTTGGTCTATCCTTGAAATGACATGTGATTATAAATCATGTTAATTTTGTGTCCCATGAATGCATTATTTATTAGGGGGGAATGTGGGACACATAATAATAAATATATAAAGAAAGGAGAGACGTTAAAGGTACTCCATCCGATCTTAATTATAGGAATATTTTTATAGTATAATTTATACCATGAAAATTTCCTATAATTAAAATCGAAAGTAGTATAAAAATCGGGAGGAGGAGGGATGAAAAGTTTGCTTTTAAAAAAAAAAAAATTAAGAGAGATTTAATGAGTTACTTCTTTCTTCCTTTTTTTTTCTTTTCTTTTTTTTTATTTGCCCAATGAGTTACCTCTTTTCAGTTTTCATAGAGTTGAATAAAACTTACATTTTAGATTGAAGGGAGCAAAATACTTAACGTAATTTTTTTTTTGGGGCTATAAAAATACTTAACATATTAATTTTGTATTTATGTTTTTTAATGACCGTGTCATACTCTTAGACTTTGCTATGATTTTCATTATTTAGTTAAAAAATGGATCCATGCATGATGCATCTACCTTTCTTTTTTAGGCCAAAAATTTTCCAGAGATCACAATTATTATATTTATATGATCTTATATGTAGAACAGACTTTCCATCCATCCAGTCCAACTATTTTTAATTATTAAATAGGTTAATCGTGATATTATCTTATTAAGCCCACATCTTTTATTGTATCATTATTCAATTGAATGAATGATTTCCTTGTTCGTGAGTTGATTCTGTTCTTAGAAAATGATTAAGATTATAGTTAGTACAAAAGAGAAAATTATAAAATTATAGTTAAATCTTAGAAGAGTGAATTAATGACATAATTATATAACTAGGCGCCTAGCAAGGTCACAGTTTCAAACTGCCCACCATGGGCCGATTGCAAAGCAAAGTAAAAAATATATAAATATATTTGTTGGAGAGATTAAGAAAGCTAAATAAATTATTTAGTCATATCATGTGATATGTATGATTAGATTATATATTAGTTTATAAATAAGACAAATTAGTTTAGAGAAAAAATGATAAATATAAATAATTTAATTAGTTTGTTTAATCTTTCTAAAAAAGTTAACTGGGTTTTATATTTACAACCAGAGGTAGTAGTTAATATTATAAAACAATAAACACTATACATAAATCATAATTGTCCTTTGTTACATGATAATGATGAAGAATCCTTTCTTTTATATACCAAAATGAATTAAGAGATATGTTTATTTATTGGGTTTAATGTTTCTATTTTTAATGCAGAAATCTTTTTTTTCTGTCACGCTCACATAAAAGTAAGTGAGTCCTATTGTAAAGAGGAAAAAAAAAATTAGTAAGGCATACTCACTTTTATATGAGCATGATAGAAAAAATATTTATGTAGCAAAAGCAGAAACATTAAACCCTTATTTATTTGTGGAGTTATATGTGGTGCAATTTCTTTTGAGCAAGTTGCTTGATTGCAATCAACTTTAAACACTTGGGTGATAAGATTATTTAATAAGGATAAGATATTCCACATATGCTCATAAAATATTTTTATACTTTGTCCAACAAACAAAATTTACAGCAAGTCTTTCTGATTTCTTATAACATACTTAGCCTTGCTCCCTTGTTTTGACAATTTATGGAATCTTAAATGAATTCCATATTGAAACCAAGAAAGAAACCGATTCTAATATGATTTTTAAAGTTTGTGATAATTATGGATTTATAGCCGAAAGGGATTGGATTTTCTCAGAATCCCTCCCCTTAGTATCCATTTATTCTAACTATCCAAAAAATTGATTTAAACGTTCAGAGAGACACACCTCATTTATTTCAAATTACTAGATGCGGTAAAAACTACCGCACACGGTAAAAATGAAAATTTTAAAAATAGATGGTGTACTTTTCTCTGAACGTTTAGATAAATTTTTAGATGATCAGGATACACGGATAATGAAGGATACTAAAGAAGGAATTCTAAGAGAATCTAGATCCAGAGTGAATATAGGTCCATTGTAGTAGTTAAGGGGGATTATTACAAGTTTAATCCTCCTTAACATCATTAGATCATTAGTGCTTACATTTTAAATTAAAAAAGTGATCGATCATTGTTGTGGTTGGATAGCTTTAATTTGTGCCTTTGTCTATATGAGAGATTTAGAGGTAGATCAAATCTCGTTGTACCTAATCTGATTTGAGATATTTTCATCACGTATCTCTTAACTTGGTCAAGCATAAAATTAAGATGTTACATGGAAAATGAAAAGATTATCTAATTAATAAGAATGCGGCTCATATCCTCATAATCATAAGATCAAATATTTGAATGAACTTGGTCTAATTAATCTTATTAGTTAACCATGAATCTCATACTCTCAAGTTCAATTTGAGGAGTTTGATATTATTTCTTAATATAAACTCTTAAAATATTATTGTTTGTATTTTTTTTCTTATATATCTCTTTATAGTAATTTAAATGTAGGACTTATTTACTCAATCTGTAGCTCATACATGATATCACCCTAGTTTATAAGATGAATAATTACGTGAAGATGAGAGGTAAATGGTTTATTAGAAATAATTATTATTTCCTGTCTTCCTGGTGTACAATTGCTCTAGCTTATTTTAGAGTGCTCGAGAATGTAGCTCCTCGTTAATGTTCAACACATTATTATCTACTCACTGTCTAATGTAGTCACAAACTTATCGGTGTAATAAAGCTCAATCTTCATCAAATTTATTTTTAGGCTTCTCTTTTGCAAAGAGAGGTAAATGATAATTCTTCACATAAAACAAGTCTTCCATCTTACTCTTCTAAAGAGAATAATTTTCTTCATTTAAATTAACCATTATACTTGTGTTGACCTCTATTGAATCAGGTTCTCATACCACTTGTTGGGAAGATCGCAGTGGATAATAAATCTTCCAAAAAAAAATGTCATTAACCATGAACACGTTTTTTTTTTCTTTTTATCACACCAAGCCTCTAAACAACGATCTCACTGTTGAAAAATATTAACCATATGTTTTCAACTCGTCAACCAAATTTCAGCTCATCCAATGGCAACAAATGTATTGACGCAAATATACCGATAATGACCTATGAAGATGCATATCTCTCACATGGCTGTAAAATTAAACTTGTCCGACCTCTCTAGCCTCGGGCTATCCGGCATCGGTGGGACCTCTCTACCCAATAACTTAATATGCCCCTTCTCCACTCGAATAATTGAGACACGACACCAAATTATAAAACTATTATAAAACTTTGAGAGAATGTTCTCTCATGAACAATCAGGAAGGTTTTATTTTCTTCTTTTCCTTTGATTTTCTCACTCTTTTTCTTCTTTCCTATTTTTTCCTTTCCTTTCTTTTCTTTTTATAAAATAGAAAATATATCAAATTAAACAATTCAAACATGGGCTTTTCTTTATATAGAAAGGGAGCCCAAAACCCGACACACAATTGCACATAGATATTCTATTCAAAATTTCTAAATCTTGAGTCGCAAACTTGGTTCGTCAAGAAATTCAATCCAAGTTCTTATTCTTTAAGCAAAAGCGATTCATATTATTTTCTCAATATATAAAACTATACTGAATTTAAGATATTTTATTTCAAAAAATGACTCTGATATCATATCGCCGCTGAATCAAATTGATTAATGTGTGAAAACAGTAGTAATATTCAAAGCCGTGTTCCCTTCACACAATCTGAGGTTTGTGAAAAAGGAAAACAAAACATTAAAGTGCTTTAATTAAAATAAGCATGCTTGGAGTGAAAGCGAAATTAATGATTAATTATTAATTACATATATGCAAAACCGTGTTTCATTCAAATCAAACAAAAGCTTTAATTGGTTGGATAGTGATCATTCGTGAAGAACATGTGTGGGAACTTGCTCTACAAGTGAAAGCGATGCAGAATATTATGTTCAACCTTGTTCGATTCACACAGTAAACTAATTGTTTTTTTCTTTAATTTCTTAAATCAATCATGGCGTTTGAAAATAATAATGAACAAATTATAGTAACTTGGACTCTTTTTATATATGATGGAAATTAAAGTTCTAGCATTGCCTTGCAGCTTCTGTTGAAATAAAATACCAAAAAAAGAACATGGTTTATCATTGAAACAAGGTACAATGGATTTAACTTTTGCTCAAGCATGATGATGATGTAGTAATTGCATATATGATTCCTGGTCTTTGCAGTTTTTCTCACTTAACAACATTGTACATGTTTGAGTTTGTGTTTAAGAAGCACGTTCATACAAGTTGAGACAAAACTTCTCTCGTATATTTACCTCGTATGTTATAAATCATGTTAAAAAAGTACTACCTCCGGTCCTAATTATAAGGCATAGTTGACTTTGTTTGGAGAGATTAAGGAAGCTAAATAAGTTACTTAATCATTTTATATATTGTATATCTTTAGATTATATATTAGTATGTGAGTCAAACTAATTACTTTGAAGAAAAAAATAAAAAGAAAAATACTCTAAGTTAATTTAATTAGCTTCTTTAATTTCTCCAAAAAAGTCAACTATGTCTTATAATTAGGACCGGAGGGAGTAGCTTCTATAGCTCATCCAAACAGACATGATCATGTAGGATTTTTTACTTTTTACTATATCTCAAATCTAATTAACTGGTTCAACTATCTGCACAAAATTGGAAAACAACTCCAAACTCTAATTGTGAGAGTTACGTATGGATATCGAAACTTACTCTCAAGCTTTAATGTTTTTTACATATGGCTTTTTTTCTTTTTTTTTTTTGGGGTAAATTTTCATATGGCTATTTGATTCTGTTAGGTTGGAGCATTGTCGAGCCCAACTGAGAATTTTAAATTAATTCATTAAATTTTTTTATAGTTAAGAAAGTAAAGAAAAACTACCTTAGCCACTGTGCTTGGCCTATCCACCAATAGTGGACTTGCTATAAGTATAACCAACATTATTGACCGACAAGTTACAAGGTCACGATGCTCCAAGTTTTCAACTTTTTTTTTTTATATATTATACAGAGATGTTTATATATCCTTGATTCTCTAAAACTGATATGACTTTTTATTATGGGTTTTGGACAAGGTCATGCATGACTCTGTTAGCGTGTGTCGATGGAAAAATCATCCTCAGAGCATGTAATTAATATTTATTAAGTTCAGTACACTTCGGAGTTTACAATTAATATTTATAAGTACTGCTCGATTATATAAGTATTGAAAGAATAACTGATGATGAATAAATTTTAAATTATTAAAGGTTTTCAAATTCTTTAAAAGTTTGACTGGGTAGAAGGGAAACAACAATTATAAATTGTAAAAGTTTTACTAAAATTAAAAACTCTCACTTGTTATATATGAAAATTAAATATATTAGCTAGAAGCTATTGATGGATTGTGACATTTTGTAATGATTCATAATAATACTACCTCCGGTCCTAATTATAAGAGCTAGTTAACTTATTTTGAAGAGGTTAAAGAAGCTAAATAAGTTACTTAATTATATCATATGTTGTGCATCATTAGATTAGTCAAATCAATTAGCTTTGAGGAAAAACTAAAAATAAAAATATTCTAAATTAATTTAATTAGCTTCCTTAATCTCTTTAAAAAAAATCAACTAGTCCTTATAATTAAAACCGGAGGGAGTAACTAATAAGTTTCAAGACCTTCCTCCTTTGAGTCTTTGACTGATTCCAGAATATTGGCACTCCCTTAAAATATTATCAATATGCAAATTGATTATCAACTGCAAAGTCAACAAAATGAAAAGGATGAGGGTTCCTGTCAAAATCAACCTTTTTTCCTCACAAAAATTTGTAATTAACAACATTAAAGTTTATAATCAACTTTTATATATCAAATTCTGAAGATGGTATGCATAATTTATGGTTTATTTAAAGAAATTATCATTGGTTTTGTAAATAAAAGGAAGTGCTTTGAATTATATTTTATCTTTTAAATTGTTGAATAAAATTTCAAGAAATAAAATAGTTTTAACAAAAAGAATACACAGATAATTTATTTAAAACATTAACTGGGTACTTACACACTCACACATATCAATTTTACAATCCTTGATATGATAGTCTATACTCCATTTTGCTTTTATCACCAAAACTAGCTAACCCTTATATGGCTGCTTAGCTTCTTTTTTTTTTTTTAAATACATTTGAAACTTTAATTTTAAAATATTTTGAGTTTAAGTTTATAAATTTAAAGGCAAGTCTTTACAAGATTTTATTTTAGCCTCTCAATTTAATATGATATATTTTCAGGCCTCTAACCCTAACACTACCAACAAAAAAATGTTGACAATGAAATTTTAAATATTGACAAAACATTCACAAATTCTGATATATTATGTTGAATTTTAAAAAATAACAGTGGCTGAAATAAGAAAGTATCATTTGAAACAAATAGTGTCAGAGTTAAATGAATAAAAATATACTCTATCTTTAATGTATCTATCATTTTTTTAAAGGAAGTTCTATTAATATTCCCTAAACAATAATTAAGTAGGAAGGAGATATAATTAAAAGAGATTATTCAGGTTTTTTTTGAAAAAACATATTATATTAATTATGGTTAAATAACAAATCCGTCCTATAAATATAAGCCCAGGAGCAATGTTGCCTTGAAAGTTTTTCTTGTCTCAATGTTACTTTAGAAGTTTCAAAATGTCTCAATATTGCCCTATTCAGTTAAAAAACTAACGTTAATCATAAAAAAAATTGATATTGACTATTAACTTTTTAACAAAAATGAGCAATATTGCTACGTTTTGAAACTGTTGGGGCAATACTGAAATTTAAAAAAAAACTTTCAGAATAACATTGAGATAATAAAAACTTACAAGGTAATTAACATTGCTCCTCAGAGAAAACTTCTGGAGTAAATTTGTTACTTAACCCTATTAATTAACTTAACTAACTTTCTTATTAATTAATTATGTCTTCCATGAAAAATCATAAGAATACTTTATAAAATTAAGAGATGAAATTAAAAACTCTAACTATAAAGAACATTGGGCAAATGAGCGATTTTACACATGTGTTTTCCCTAGGAGCGCCCAGCACCATGTGATTTTTTTTAAAATAAAAAATACACATGTGATTACGTTTTGGAAGCGCCCAGCCGCCCAGTACCACGGCCGTTAGTTGACCGTTAGTCAACAGTTAACTTGGATGGAAATAAACAGTAACATGGCTAAAATTACACTTTTGCCCTTAGTTTTAGATGAAATTACACTTTTACCCTTAGTTTTAAATATTAATTACACTTTTGTCCCTAGTTTTAAATATTAAAAAAAAAATACTCCCTGCCAGCCGCCATCGACCACCACCGGTGGCGGCCGGCGGTGGGGCCCACCAGGGGGTATTTTAGTTTTTTTTAAAATATTTAAAACTAAGGGCAAAAGTGTAATTAATATTGAAAACTAAGGGCAAAAGTGTAATTTCACCTAAAACTAAGGGTAAAAGTGTAATTTTAGCCGTGTTACTGTTCATTTCAATCCAAGTTAACCGTTGACTAACTATCAACTAACGGCCGTGGTGCTGGGCGCTCCCAAATCGTAATCACATGTGTATTTTTGGTCCAAAAAAAATCATGTGGTGCTAGACGCTCCTGGAGGTAAAACACATGTGTAAAGTTGCTCCTTTATCCAAGAACATTTTGTAGAGGTACTGTTTCAACCGACTGTATGAGGAGTGACTTGTGTTTCTTGGCTTTGCAACAAAGCGTCTATGATCCAAAAGTATTGGGCTGAGGATAAGTAGTGAGTGGATAGGGGCGGTGTCACGTGAAAGGCACGAAGCACTATCGGGTTTAATTTCAATGGTCGGTCTTTCTTTGGTTGAAAATGGTCTCACACGCACAAACATTTATAAGATGTGGCTCTTCTTAAGACTAAGTCCTACTCTGTTACTATGATTATTCCATTAAAAGTTTCTTGCACTTTGTGGTCAAACAGGGTCAACCCAACTCTTCCATTATGATTACCAATTTTTATTGTCATTCATTTACAATCATATCAATTGATTCTTTTCTTTGAAGATTTGTCTCATCTTCACCTTGAAACATCTTATATTTTAACCCCCTTAAATTATTTAAAATTATATCCACTGGATTGTTTTTTTTTAAAAAAAAAAAATTGATGTGAAAATTATAAATTTTCTGAAACAAAAATAATTTTTGTTGCATTTATAAAAATCATTAATTAGGATGTACATATCAGACAAAATAGGAGTGCTTGATTGAGATTCTCAAAAGTGTTTATTCACGTAAATTAAGATAAAACTTCAATCATATGTTTACTTTATATGCAGTAAATCATGATTGAAAAGCTGATTTTGAAGGTTCCAATCGTTATTTCAAACAAGTACTCAGCTTTTTTCCCATTTGAGATTCAATCCAATATTTTTTATCACTTCAGATTAATGATATAAATAAACATAGAACCAATTTAAACATGAGTTAAGGTGTATTTTTACCCTTAAAGTATGCGCCCAGGGACAATTTTGCCCCTGAAGTTTTCGACATAGCAATGTTGCCCCTAAAATTTAAAAATGGAGCAATGTTGCCCCTCCGTTAAAAACCCTGACAATCAACGTTAGGGTTTTTAGCAGATGGGCAACATTTTAAACTTCAGGGGCAACATTGCTCTCAAAAAAAGTATCAATTTTGCCCCTAAAATTTAAAAACGGAGTAATGTTGCCCCTCCGTCAAAAACCCTAATGGTCAACTAACACCGTTAGGTTGTTAGTTGACCGTTAGGGTTTTGATGGAGGGGCAACATTACTCCGTTTTTAAACTTCAGAGGCAACATTGCTACATCGAAAACTTTAGGGGCAATTTTGCCCTTGGGCGCATACTTTAAAAGCAAAAGTGCATCTTAACCCTTTAAACAACAATAATTACAAACAATATCCTATTAAGCAGGGTTGTTAATATTGACCGCAATAAAAAAAAATTGAAAAAATTATTAATCAACAAGTCCATCTCAATAACTTCGTTGAGTGTTGTTCTCTTCCCTCTTTTTGTCTACTTTTGAAATAATTCTATACTGCTTATCTACCTTGCTCATAGGCACATATGAGGGTCTTCTTTTGTGTATTTGTACTAATAAATGTTGCCACTAAAACTTAAATTCTTTTATTATAAGTGCACAGCAAATCAGAGTCAATTTCTTTTCCTTATGATGTAGTCTAAAAGAATCAAAGTTCAACAGTTCACCTAATGAGAGGAGAATTTATGTCACCTAAATAAAAGGCTTTATTCTGAATTAGGTCATAGTGGTATCAACTATGGACTTTAGAGCAGTTGAGGTGTAAGACTCAGATTAATTGAACCCAATGATTTGGTAGGACACTGTTGCTTTAACGACCCACTCAAAGGTCTCAAAGCCATTCACTGTTTAATTCAAAAGCCTATAATTCTGATTCCCAATTTGATTCCTTTCACTCTTGTCTTTTCAAACTCAGGCAATTCCAATGCAACTTCATCACCCAAATTCGTCCTTAATTAATCAATCCCAGAAATCTACAACATTTGGAATTTGCTCCTGCCTTCACTGAAATGGGGTAACAAAAATCGGAGCTTTATTATCTGTTTTTGATTCATCTGCATGCAAATTTACTGAATTTGTTAGGTAAGTGTGAACAAGCGTGAGGAAATAACCTAGCAAAATCCTTTTTTAAAAAAAAAGGAAAAAGAAAAAAAAAATTAAGCATAGTGTTTAGACTAAATAATTTTACAGTTTCGTTTAATTTGTAAAATGAAATGAAATTAATTAAAAGAAAAAAGAAAAGAAAAATTCAGGCCGAAATTTATTTGAAAAAAAACTCATGCACGATTAAATACAGAATAATAAGATAGTAAATATTATTAAGTAATGATAATAATATCATAAGTATTACGTGTCTTATTTTCTTTAACAAGGAAAAAATGCGTTCTTCTGGTAACCACGTATGACATAATAATTTGCCAATATTTCATCAGAAATAAACAATGCTCCCTCAAGTCTTTCGTATAAGACATATTTAGAGAGTTTATTTTACTTTTAAATAAGATATAGTTTTTATATTTATCAATTTTTTCTTAATTTATTCCTATTGATATCCTTTTAAAAATAAGCAAGGGGAAGCAATGAAAGAAGATTACTATGGTGTTTTAGAAAATACACATTGTATTAACTAACTTTCTTAATTTAATTAAATTAGATAAATTTATCTTATTTTAAGAACGGGAGGAGTAATAAAATTCCTTTATTCCTCTAGTAGCTGCATGTGGTAATAGAGTGGGTAATTTAGATAAATATACATGAGAGTTGCCAATGGCCTTCTAATTTAAGGGCATAAAAATTTAAGGTCAAGAGTTCTTATAACTTGAGGTCATTACTCATTAGAACCTTCCAATTTAATTATTATTATTATTTTTTTTAAAAAAAAAGATGTGTCTATTCCATATATTTTACAGAGTTTAAGATAAGCCATATTTTTCATAACTTGTGAAAAATGGAACTTACTATTGATTTTATATTTTATATTTGGATATTGATGTTTCAAGTCCAAAACCAAACCCTTGTTCTTTTAGTTAGGAATCAGAACAACAGTGTCTTTTCCTTTCACGACATATGTTTAGTTAAGCATAAACCAATTGATTTCTTGTGAATATCTAGAGAAGTCCAACCATAAATTAGTGAGTACACTCTCATATCCTAAGTATAAGATAAAGTTGATTTTTTTAAGAGATTAAAATTAAATAAGTTAATTAATCATATCATATATTATGTATGATTAGAATATATATCAATTTATATATTAGGTAAAATAGTTTGGAGAAAAATGATAAATATAAATATTTGAAAGTAGTTTAATTAGTTTTCTTAATATCTTTAAAAAAATCAACTTTATCTTATATTTAAGATTGAAAGGAGTACTACTTTAGGCCACCCTTGTCAACACAACCAAACATATATATATATATATATTGATACAAAACTTTTAGGAAATGGGTTGGGTTCACCCACGATCTAAAGGCACAACGAAATCTCCTTTTCTCCTATGTCATATCGATGTTAGGCAGGGCGAGCCGTCTATTACCCTCAGGCGTTTACCTAGGCACCTAGGAACTAGGATGCCTCCCTCAATGACTTGGCTAACTCCAAGATCGAACCCCCTCCCTTTGGTGAGAATGTCCAACCCCTTTACCAATTGACAGACTCAAAAACTCAAAATCCCTTGCTAGCTACAGTTATAAATTGACACCCATGGGTTCAGTTTTCAGTATTTTTTTTTTTTTTTGCTATTACACCCGGTTCACCAGAGCTTTGCCCTGCCTAATCAGGATCGAGGTTCTGTCGGGCACATACGCGAGAACCTCTCCTAGGGGAGTTTTTCTGCATCTACAAGGACTCGAACTCAAGACCCCTGCTTAAGGGACCCAAGTCCCTTCCACTTGAGCCAACTCTCACAGGTAGTTTTCAGTACTTGTATATACCAAAAACATATATTCAACACTGATAGAGTATTATATATCAAAAAAAAAAAAACACGATAGGGTATTATATATAAAAAAAAAAAACACTGATAGGGTATTACTTTAAAGTCCAACTAAGGCCCAACAGAACCAAAATAAAAAAAGATTCTCAAAATCTTCAACCATAAATAGTCATTATCTTCAAAAAGCATTTGGGCCGCCATTCCCTGTCCGGCTATCCCAGTTCTTCTTGTTGACGTTTATAACTAAATTGCTCCGTGCAACCAACATCTAGGATCAAGTAGAAAGAGATTTTTCATATAAAAAAAAAATAAAAGTAGAAAGAGATTTTTATATCCAAAAAAAAAAAGTAGAAAGAGATTTGCTCTCCTTTAACTATATCCTTAGTTCAAGGCATGAAACTAAAGAAAATGGTGTTGGGATCTGTTCTTCCACAACCGTAGGCTCGATTCAAGGCAAATCCAGATTAGTCAGAATCGAAAGTTCTGGTGAACCGAGTAGGCAACAAAAAAAAAAAAAAATTTGCTCCATGCAATGACCAGTTGACCACTCCAGGGATGAGTCAACGCACCAGGAGATTAAAAAATAAAAGAAAATAATCCAGGCATGGTATTCTTCTTGTATTAACAATTTAGGCTCCTGATTCCCTTATGCATTTATTTAAAATAAGATGCAATTTTCTGTACATCATATATCTTGTGTTGTAACAGATGATTTCATCAGCTTCCTGTGATGCCTTGAAAGTAACATGCACTTTCTGCCAAAGATAAGATTTTTAGTCAGAGCTCTTAATAACTATTTGAACTGAGATCTGATCCAAGAATGAGCAGCAACTGAAACAACTTACATGATTTCTAGTTAAAGTGTTACAAGTTTAATATTCCTTTAAAGTTGTTATAAGATAGATTACCTGCAGAAATAGTATAGTTCAATTTTCGGCAAACTAAGTCGATGGACAAGGAAGATGTCTCTACTAGGCATACAGCTCAAAACTACATAAATTTAATCGAAGTGCAAATTGAAAATCCATATGCATTTTTCTTACAGGAAAATAGTTGATCTTGCTAAACGAGCGACAAAAGTACTCCCAAAGCAACGGATTTACCTTCAGAAAGATCTCAGTGGGACCAGATTGGTGAAATGATTTCTCATACAAAACTTGGGATTCAAATGATACATGGAATTGAATGGAATGAAACGGGGTAAAAATAAAAAAGATTTATAGATACAAATGTCACTTTTTTCTCTTCAATGAAAAATAAAATAAAAAGAGTCAATCACAATTAAGTAATGAAAATGAGGATATAATAAAATATTAACTATGCCGTTTTCTGTGCAAACGAAATAGAGTGCCTTCCCCTTATACAAACCAAATAGGCTCAAACATGAAGAAAATATTTTGTACAATGGTTCCATGAAGAAAGTAAAGTTGATGGATGAAGCAGATCGTTCTTCCCATGCATTAAGCTCATTATTATATCAGGTCAAAAGGCACAATCGAAGTGCACATGCATTTTTCTCATGGGAAACTAATTCGTCTTGCTAAATGAGGAACAGCAGGGCTCGGTGGGTGCAAGAAGTATTAACTTCAGAACGGCAATAAAGCATCCAGGAACTAGTTCAACCACTTCACATCAACAATTCTTGTAGTCTTCCAGGTTCAATTTTCAGTCAGTGTCACCAGAGCTATGTAATTAATCTTAATAGATACACTAGCGACAAAATCTGGTGCCACGTAGATAACAAAATCTTGCACATTTTTGGACAGATTCTCCTAATATAATAACAGAGAGACCCAGTCAAGAAATAACTTGAAAACTGAAACATGATTTCAGCATGTAATACCAAGTTAATTGGCAAAGTTTTTCTCTTATTATAATAATGAAAGACTTGACAAATTGGAAAAGCTTTTCTCTGAAATGACCACGCCACTCCGAAAAATCTATGTTTACCTGCTAGGGTTCTCAAATCTTTTGCAGTTCAGGTCACCATGGAACATATGCAGTATAGAATTGTAAGGTAATTCTTCCATCAAATTGAACAGGTTACCCTCTGATCAACTTAGTTCCTGGTTAGCATTTCACAAGGAGAAATTCAGAATCTGTATCAAATATGGGACAGCAAAAGATATAAGCAAAATTTTATCCCTGAATGGTTTTCTTAGTGAATCTCATGACTAATAGAAAATGTAGTTGTTCATAGAAATGATATTGAAACCCGATTGAATAATCAACCAAAGCCCTGAAAAAGAGATAAGGCCGTATTTAGGAACTGGATACATCTATTGCCTACTGCCATATAATGGAAACTGGAAAGGGTTACTTGTGCGCCTCAGGAAAATTGTTAAAAGGAACAGTTACCAACTCTTGTCCAGCATAGATAGATGCACAGGCTCAGGCAAGGAAAGAGAGATTGGCAACTAGATGAGACACATTCTCCCAAAACAATAGTCAAAAGGAAAAAGAATGAAAGAAGGAGAAAAGAATTTAAGCTTGAAAAGTAACAAACTTTAACATACCGAAGCTATCTTTGGCAGTGATCATCATGTTTTCTAACTTCTGAGCAGCCTCTGTCATGCCATGTCTATTATAAGCTTGTATCATGCAAGCAAAAGTGATGCTATCAGGCTCACATTTTCTCTCTCTCATGGACAAGAATAAATCACCCATTTTATTCAAGTCACCAGCCCTACCATAGGCACTAATTACGCAATTGAAGAAGGGAGTGTCCAATACTACATCAGAATTTTCCACATGCCTCATGATTGAGTCAACTTTTTCCATGCACCCAGCTTTACTGTATGCATTGACAAGAGAGCAAAAAGTTCTAGAATTAGGCTTCACTCCTAGATGCTTTATTTTCTTAAAGTATCTATCCATCTTCTCAATTTCTCCAGCTTTTCCAAACACCTCAATTATGGTGTTATAGGTTACAATTGTTGGAGAGAAAAGCCTCTTTTCCATGAAATCCATGACAGTCTTCATCTTATCATAGAGGCCTGCTTTACCATATGACCTGATCATGATATTGAATGTCTTTATGTCTGGTTTTATTCCCATTAGCTGAAATTCCTCATACCACTTCTCCATCTTCTCAATTTGGCCACTATTTCCATATGCTCCTAGTAAAGAATTCAATGTAAAAACATCTGGTTGGCAGTTGCCAATTTCAAGCATATTTGTCAGAGAATACTCCATCTGTTCAAACATACCAGCCTTCCCATATCCATCAATAATGGTATTGTATATCACATTGTTATTTTCAATGCCAAGATATGACATTTCAGCAAGAATGCGCTCAATTAAATCAAACCGACTGTGTTTTGTGCAACTATTGAGAAGAATGGAATATGTATATATATCAGGTTTGCAATTAGTGACTGATTTCATATCTTCAACTAAATCAAAAGCCTTGTGAAGGAGACCACTTTGAGCATAGGCACTTACAAGAGCAGTGTAGACATCAACAGTAGGTTTAAGCCCCTCAGACAACATGACCTCAAATAGCAGGCTGGCCTCCTCCGGTTTCCTGCACTTGCCAAGCATCATCAATAATTTTGTGTATGTTTGGCATCTTGGTTCATACCAAAGTTGCTTGCGAAGAAGAGCAAAAATCTGCAAAAGGGAAATCTCTTCAAGATAAATCTTAAGGCTTAAGTTAATCTCATCCTAGATTTTATGCCACAGAAGTAATCTTGACATCTTTGCCTCCCTCAGTGGCAGCAGTGCTAAGTTGCTGTTAATTAACAAAAAACTTGGCATGTAACATAAAAAATTTCTATTCCTTTTGGATTTAAATAAACGATATAAATTTTAAAAATTAAGTATCAACTAACATCACAGCTTGTTTGACAGGGGATTGAGGATGAAGTCGCCTAATTGATGAAGGTTCTTGACAACATACTAATGAAAAGTGAAACTAAAGGAAGCATCACGAACCTTAAGAGCAGCTTCCCAGCGAATTTCATTGATAGCTTCATGCAAAGCTTCCAGAACGGCCTTGGGCCATAGCTGCTTGTACTTCCTCGAATTAACCTTATTCTCAATACCGATAATAGCAGCTTCCGTTCTGAGAATTCGAGACAAGTCCTTCTTGGTGTCCTTCTGGAGCCCGAAAGATAGGGGATCGGAGGATCGCTTCGATGACTGAACACCGAAACGACGCAGCTTTGGAGTGTGGCAAGGTTTTTGGTACAGGACATTCGCAGAATGAGCAGCGGGCATTGAGTAGAGGAGAGATGACCAGCACAAGGGATTGGGATCCACGAGATGAAGAAGCTCCATCGCAGTTTGCGAGGGGAGCGGACCGGCAGAGAACCAACTTCCCTCTCGGGGAAGACGATAGCTGTGCGAATGAGTCAGTTTATCCACACCGATTATTCTCTTCACTTCACTGCCTCTCCACTACCTCAAAAACACACCGTTTTGCCTCGTAAAAACAAAATCTGGGCCATTCCTTCTTCCTCCAGCAACACCTTTGATTCTCTCTCTCTCACACTCTGTCCAGGTTGAATTTCACAGTGCTTTCATTTCACTTCCCTCAGTTAACAAACAAGAAAAGATCACTTCATTAGCTGCTCAAAAGAAGATTCACGTTTCTGGAAAAACACCTCCTCCCCAGCTAATCCAATTCTAGTCAGCTAATAGTGCAAGGATAAATCGAAGAATAGGGAACCAGAAACAATAATAGTCTCTGGCTGCTCTATAGCTTTGAACATCGTAGACATTCCAAGTTACCCATACGACTTCAAATTGCCGAACTTTCATATGAAAAATACATAATCACAACAAATTCAATTAACACTACAAACTGATAAACAGATTCAACCATTCAGTAAAGCGATTCCCTCCTTCCGAGGAGCACACCTGATGGGACTCTAACGTCTGATTATAAGTCAGAAGCCTTATCCATTAGGCGCTTATTTGGATAGGTATGGTGATAAGGTGCATATTTGTCAACCAATTATTATCTAAAGAGTATTTAGGCTAAATAACTATTGAAGGGACTAAAATTGTCAATCAACAATTAAAAAGTGAAAAAAAATACCAAATAACTATTAAAAGTAAAAAAAAAACACTAAATAATTATTAAAAAAGAAAACAACTATCACAATTAAGTTAAAATGTGAGGCACTAGCATAGGACGGTGGCGGAAACGCTGGAGAAAAGAGCGGTTAAGCCTTCTTGTTGGAAAAGGAAAACACCAACAGAGATGGGATCCATGGGAGCAGGCATTGCGGCAGCAGCGGTTGCTACTTGTGGCATCGGAGGGATGCAACTAGGGTGCAAAGTGCGTGTCAATCAAACACTGTGGGCTACTGGATGAGTTCAAGAGGGTTAGTGGAACACCCAGCAACAATAGAAACTTTGGAAATGCTGACGTCACTGACACTATGACAGTCAATGGAAGACGGAGACACCAAGACAGTGACGGGGTAATAGTTCGTTGGCGAATTTGCTCCAAATTGTGTTTTTTCTCACTTTTTAATTGTTGATTGACAATTTTGGTCCCCTCAATAGTTATTTGGCTCAAACGCTCCTCAAGTAATAGTTGGTTGGCAAATTTGTACCTTGACCCTAAAATTATTTGTTTGTTTAACCCCAAGAACTTGGGCGAGCCCAGAACAGAAATAATCTACCCTTATATCTCTAAATCTAATAGAGTAACTATTAACTAAAATTAGGTAGTTCTGGAAAATTCATTTAATTATTCATAAAAATTGTATTTGACTGGTTTAGGATAGTTATCCTTTGCATTGTAATATTGTATACTACTTATTATCTAACTTTTGGTCTTAATTATAAAATTAGATTGACTTTTTTTTTTTAGAGTTACTTAATCATATCATATGTTGTGTTTATATATTAATTTATCAATCAAATTAATTAGTTTGAAAAAAAAAATATAAATATAAATACTCTAAAATATTTTAATTAGCTTACTTAGCTTGATCTTATAGATAAGAGGGGAGGGAATATTATTTTTTTTTTTTTTTGGGGGGGGGGGGGGGGGGGGGTTGGGGGGTCGAGTTCTTATGTTTAGAAAATAAACTCCTATATTTAGCTAGAGATCTATATCTTTTTAGTGCCTAGTTTTATTAAAAGAAAAATCATATTTGGTCTTGTGGAATAAAAAGTTGCATAAAAACGTAGAAACTAACTAGCTAAAAATATCATCGAACTAAAATGGGTTCATATTGGGTGTTTTTTTTTTTTTTTTGGGTTTCTGAAGTGCTTCTTAGATACTTTTTTCTCTAATTAAAAGGATTAGGCATTTTTTTATTTTTAAAGATTTTTTTTATATATTCTATTTATTGAGATTAGATTATATGCTGCATCTTGAAATTTTTTTTGCACCCAGTATCTTAGATTAATTAATTTCCAGGATATTGGGGTTATAGGAAAAATATTTGTTAATGCAAGGCTGAAAATTAATTAATTTGAGATATTGGGTGCAAAAAACATTTCAGATCCAGCATATAATCTAATCTAAATAAATAGAATATATAAAAAAATTTAAAAAAATGCCTAATCCCTTTAATTAGAGGGAAAAACACCTAAAAAGTACCTAAAAAAAAAGCACCAAATGTGAATTCAACTAGAATATGTAAAGATAACGCCTTTATGCTTTGTGGAGGGAATGTTCATCATAATCAGAGGCGGACGCACCTATATAATAGGGGGGGCACGTGCCCACCCTTGAATTTTATTATTATTATTATTATTAATTTTTTAAAATAAAATTAATTTATTTTTTTAAAAGCCCTTCTATTCCTCCAGATCAACGTTGTGCAAGCTCTTATGGGATTTGATTTGTATAGTGAGTGATGGTGCTCTTAATTAGTTTTTGATAATTTTTTTTCCTACTTGCTGGAAATTACTGAATTGTGATGCATAATTTATTAGTATTTATGGCCAACTCCTTTTTATATATGGTGAATAGGCTGAAAACTAGAACATCCACTTAATTGGATATTTAAGTGCATTAACATGCTAGTCACTAATGAAATGTTTTATCTACTAACTTCCATTCATAATATTTTATGACTGAATGAAATGTTTTAAAGTTAACATTAACTTTGCCTGTAGCAACTGCATCTGTGGAAAGAACATTTTCAGATATGAAATACATCAAGATTGCACTTCGCAATCGGATAGGGGATGAATGATTGAATGATTGTTTAGTGTCTTATTTTGAAAAAGATATATTTGATAGTATTGATAATGAGGCAATTATGATGGAATTCCAAAAAATAAGGCCTAGAGGATGACATTGTAATTGTTTTTATTGTAATATACTTTTGTTATTAAAATATATGGTGTCCAACCTTGTTATTTTTAACAGTACTTAATCTTACTTTTCCTTTTATATTATTTTATTTTTTAATGTATTTAAAGCTTTACTGTCAATGGTGCCCCCCCTCCCATAAATTCCTGGATCTGCCCCTGATCATAATAGTTCCAGTAATATTTATTCGATGACTATGAAGGATCAAAGAATCAACATAATGGCTAACTTCTTTTGACATAAATTTAAATGCAATAATATTGACTTGTACCAGATGTTTTTGTATTTGTCTAATCCAATGATTAAAAGGATGTTTTTGTGTTAAATCGTTGTTGATGAGACCAAGTTTCAAAATTAACTTTTGCCTTCCATCCTTATTCGAAATTTCAAAAAACTTAACGACTAATTTCTTTTGGTCCCTAAACATTGTTCCCCTAAAAAAAATCATATGCTATTAGGCCAAGACATCTCTCCAATACAATTGCCTAAATATAGTTCTGGGTGATGTTGGGAATCTAATTAGTAATTACACCAACAAAACTTTAGTTAAACTTCAAAAAGTAGCATTTTATTTCTTAAAACAATCATAAAAACTTGATAGGAGCTTTCGGCTCAAGTGGCAACCCACACCACTTAAATGGAAGATTGTAGGATCTAACCCTAAAGTGGGTAAACCCTCTTCTTTGGATTCAACTGGTAAAAAGGTTAAACACTCTCACCAAAAGGAGGAAGTTTGATTTTGGAGTTGGTTAAAACGCTATGAGAGACATCTTAACTCTTGGGTGTTTAGGTAAACGCTTAAACGTAATAGACGGCTCACTCTACCCAATAGTGGTAACACCTAAGAGAAAGAGAGACTTTGCACTACCATTAAATCGTGAGTGAACCTAACTCCTTTCCTAAAACTTTTTAATAATAATAATAATGATAATAAAACTCTAAAGTGGGTATGTTGTGGGTGCGTGGGTTTTCCTTTCTTATGCTTGAGAGCTAAAGTTAAGAGTAAATTTATAAAAGTACCATAAAGTTAAATAAGACTGAACATAACATATGATTAACGAGTTCATTTTATATGATAGTGCAAGAACAAAGCCTATATTTTAGGGAAAATTCGTTTTAGGGCTCCTATTAGCCAAAAAATTGCAGAAAAGGCCAAAACAATCTGAAAATACCCAGAAAGGCCCAAGAATTTTGACAATACGGAAAAAGACCCAAAAATTCTGACAGAGTTGTTAATAGGGCTAATATAGTTGTTAGTGGGGGGCTGATATAGTTGTTAACCAGGCTGATTTAGTTGTTAGAAAAAAAAATTTTAACAACTAAATCAGTCCGGTTAACAACTATATCAACCCCCCGTTAACAACTATATCAGCCCCATTAACAACTATATCAGCCTCTGTCAGAATCTTGGGGCCTTTTTGGGTATTGTCAGAATCTTTGGGCCTTTTTCCGTATTGTTAGAATGTTTGGGCCTTTTCTGGAATTCTTTGCCTAATAGGGGCCCTGAAACGAATTTTCCTTATATTTTACAGTTTATATATTCATATTGTTCTGGCCGAAAAGGAAAAACGTTCTTTTGTCATTAAGGTGTAAGTCAAATTCATTAGGCAAATTATACGCTTATCCAAATAACTGACACTAGTAATATAGGGATGCATAGAAATGAGACGGGCAAAGAAAATTCATTCATTAAATAGAATGGTACGCTTTAGCAAATGAAGGAGGAGACTACCACCATATGCTCAAGCAAAACCGCACACATGAGGGCAAACGTCCAATAAGAAGACAATCCTAAAATACAACTCTAGCTCTCAAGATCACTTGTGCTTGTTTGGAATAGTGATTGAAGCATTCAAAAATAGTTTTTCAATCGTGATTTACGATATACGAAGTAAGTATATGAGAGGAGTTTTATTTCAATCTACACGAATAAACACTTTTGAGATCAAGACGTTATCTAACAAGCACTAAAGGTCCTGACTATTGCAGCGCTGTGAACACTAACCCTTATTAGTGGTCTGAATCAGGCTTCCTTGCCAAAAAGAAATACATTGGTGTGAAGATCTCCTTCCTGAAACGAGTCAGTCATAAAGGCAAAAAGAAAAATTATATTAGAATTTGCAAGAGAAGGATAAGGTTGGATATTGGATAACTTTTTATTTTGACGAGGACTTTATGTTCAGAAGTAAACTTATGCGCCTGCATCAACTGAAAATGAAAAACAGATGGACGGAAAACTTACTTTCCACCTTCAACTAGTCCCTCTGCAGCCTTTTCTAGAAAGTCTTGAACCCTGACACTTCCCTTGGGTGCCAGTCCTACATACTCAAGAGCCTTGACCTACAATTTGGAGCCAGTCAACGAATACTAATACAGTTCATAACGTTGAAGATTACAATAAAATAATCATTCGAAAGCTCGAGCTTTTGATTTGAAACAATCATTTGATTTGGAACCATAGCTTCTTTGATTGAATTGAATGGTCTAGTGTTTGATCCTTGTTGCCTCATGTAACGAATTTCTCAAGATTATAATAATTAATCTCCTTCATCTTAAAGTTTAAATTTGTTTGTTGAAATATAAAGAATTGCCATGATGTTGTTCAGTAGCATTACCATGTTTCTTGTGAATAGTCGACCAACGGCTGTTAGACGGAAACTACTCAGCGAGAAGTGACTTGTATCCAAAGGCAAATACCAAGGAAGAGGGGAGTCCTCAGTCAAATCTTTGTCCCATATGACCTTGGTAAACAAAAAAAATGGATCTCCTCTTAGTCCATTAGGTTGTTCGTCTCTAAAAGCTCAAATAACAAAACAAGTGAAAGGTGAAGAGTTGAAGTTAACCTCAAAACCTGCTTGCTTCAGAGCTTCAAGGCACTTTGTGGTCAACCTGATGTCAGGGAGACCATCGCCAAGCTCGATTTCTGCCTGTACCAATTAATAGAATCACAACTCATCACGAGGCTTCAGGGAGAAATTCTTAGATAGATCTTATACATAAAAGATAGATAGACCAAACAAAAATACGAGAGACACATAAGCATATTAGTGGATCTCATTTAAAAAATACATATTAGTGGATCTCATTTAAAAAATAATGTATCTGACATGCTTATGTGTCCTTCATGACTTGACTTGATCTGCCTATCATTCCTTCGTTGGATCCACCGAATATCGTTCCACTCAAGAAAATGAGTAGGTAAACTGAATTTTGTTCGGTTCAAGAAAATGAGTAGGTAATGTATACTTAAATTCCTTCAGTGCCTCTATATTATACCTTTATTTTTTGATGCTCTTGGTTACTAGGATCAAAGGAACTAGTCATGCACCATTCATATGCAGCAAAAAATTGACCAGGTTTCAGCACTCTGTAAATCTCCTTATAGCATCCATACTAAAAATCAGAAATAAGTGTTAGACCAATACCCAAAAAAACCATGCAAATAAATAATTCTAAGTCCATAATGTGCTTCATGTTTATGCATGATAACGTCAAAAGTTGGTCGTTACAGCATGAGCATCTGTAAGCGCTTATGTCAAGGAAGCATATACATTGACACAAACAAAACCGCATGACAAAACCAGAAATGTTCAGAAACAATTCAAGGTTTGAGTGTGTACAGTAAGAGAGTTTGACACATGCCAACAAAGGCATGCCTCTTTTTTAAAGCGTCATTATTCTGTAGGCTACTCAGTAATACTAGGGAAAAAAAGATCTAAACACTCTGTTCCTTCTAATATCACTCACACCCTGAGTATAAAAAAGGCTCATACCGCATCTGGTGCATGACAAGTAGCTTCAATTGCATATACTGCATCAAAAGTATTGTCCGGGAATGGCATTTTCATAAAGTCAGCCTGCATTGACAAATTATTATGATCAAGTCAGCCATGAGCCTATAGTATATAATTTAATCATTAAAATATGCATGAATAATCCAAGTAGTAAAAGTATTACATTTGAAATAGTGAAAGCCTATCCATATAACAAGAATAGTCAGGGGAGAACAATAGCATACAGAAATGAGTCCAGATGTGCTCAAAAATAAACTAACAGCAATAGAAAGTAGAAGGAAAAAATTGGTTCGAAATATTAACCTTCACAAAGTTGCAAGTCTTGTCCACACCGGATATGCGATTGAGTTCCTGTAATTCAAAAATGCTTTCAAGTAGTCAAACTGCAGTTTTCAAAAATACATTACGGAGCAAAGAAACAGATTTCTTATAACTACCCGCAGCCCTCACCACAAGAGCACACCTCCTTACTTACTTCAAAGCTTCATTGCAAATGAATACTCATTACTTAATGCTCAAACCAGTATATTAATGATAAGAGAAAACATGGAAAAGTATGAATCACACTTGAAGAAAACTAGATTTAACGATTACTTATATCTTCGTGTTGTCCAGTGGGAATCAAACACATACCTTTCCTCTAGTTATTTGGTACTCATTGTTGTTCAACCCTGTAATTGATGTCAAGCTGCACATATACAATTAAATTTACAGAATTAACCACTTTCTCCTTTGAGGGAAAAGTTTCCACGACTATGCAAAAGGAAAATCTAGATCCATGAGGCGGAACTTATGATCTTTTAATTTTAATCCAAAATGCCATTCCTTTCCAATAAGTAAGTTTATTGTATAGGATTTCCTTGAAACTTAAGAAGGGAGCTGAACTGAGGGGAACCACAAAACTAGACTCGGTTTATGAAAATTGAATGCACACCATAACTATAAGATTATTATCAAAGCAAGACTAAGTGAGTGGAGTACAATAATTGTATTTATTAGTCGAAGGGGAAGGAGAAGACTCGGTCAACCCAAAAATTGGCAAAAACAATCCAGCCATCAACAGCTACCTCTAAGATGCTTACTCATTCATCAATAACTATTTGGTTTTATTGTTTTACCAATTTTTTGTAGATCAATGGAGTTATGTGAAGTCATATTGACCTGAAACGAGAAATTTCTCTTAGTGGTCCCCCAATTCCACATCCAACATCTAAAACCTGAAACCAAAAAAAAAAAAAAAACTCGTGAAATTCTTAAACAAACAGTAAAAGTGTTATTAATTTGCTCTACTGACGATGAAAAACCTTTTGTCCAGGCTTCAGGCCAAGTTGCATAGCAAGAAAGTGCTCATGTCGCTTGATGCTCTCTCGAAGTGATTCCCCCTTAAATCTAAGTTAGGAGAAAATTAATATCATGCATGAGCAGAGGACTCAATTGCAAATTCTTCTATTTTCAAGTGTAGAAATGAAGCAAATGGACACCTTGGTGCAAAATGGAAAGATTCTCCCCAACCGAACTCATAAAAGCTAGTGACGAGATCATAGTATTTATTAACCTGAAAATGGAGATGTATTATGTTGTTTCCGCATATAATCAATTAGCCCGCAATTAAAATAAATAATTCAACTTCACAAATCACAAGTTATCAATTTGCACCATATGAGTGATCAGAGTGGATGAATGAAAATAGAACCTGTCATAATTCATTAGTAGGGGAAAATTTAGCTAATATTGCTATGAGCTTAGTGGTTTATTCATCACAATTTCCGTTTCCGAACACTGACTTGTTCGATATTTAATTTAACCGCCTGAATGTCCAAAATTGTAGTATGGACGTTGTTCAATGTCCCCCGCGACCCCCTCCACCCAACAAAAACCTATATCTTCTGAACGAATTGCAAGAATATCATAGGATAACTTTTTCTATAAATTTTCTACGATTGGAACTATTTCTGGACTTCATCAGAAAAGCAGCTTCCCTCCATGAAATGTAATTAACCAATAGCAGTGTGTAATTTCAAGCTCATCCAATTATTGAAGGCAAATATGTGCCATGTGAACTGTAGGCTCATTGGTAGAAGAACAAAAACTTTGATTGCTAAACATGAGTATCTCTCACCATATCTGTGTAGTTAGACTTCCTCTCATCCTCCTCACCTCCATAACAGACATGATATTTCTCGTACCTGAATCATAAGATCAAACATTTCATCATGCAATGTGAGCAACATCAATAACCAGAAATGCCAAGTCTAATGTATTGTCAGATAACATCAGTTTGATCATTTCCTTAACATCATTAGTTTTATATACATGACACACAAAAAAAAAAACATAATAACTTGCCCACGTATAGCTAATTAACTAGATTCAGGAGTATACTATTGTTTTTCACATATCAATTTCCACGACAAGTAAAATAGTATGAAATTAAGACCGAATACAACTATATTTCCTTACCATGTCCTTCCATATAATCATGACATGTGGAGGAGCTCTTTTGAATTAGTCAAGGATGTAGTGTTGAATGGGAAAGAGTGAACGTGGGTAACGTTATTACATATTGAAGAATCTTACAATAAATACCAATCTCATTGCAACTGATAAAAGTCAAAACTCAAAGTAGTTTCAAATTCAAAGAGAGAAAAAAGAACAGATCATCTGTTTGATGTCAGCCTAAGCACAGGGAATTGAGAATTGACGTCTGAATGACTATGTACAAACTTGCAACCTATAAAAGCTTAAGTTATCGTAACTAAACACTGGTCAGTATGTTATCAAGCCTTGGATATCAGATTCAGCTCCAGAGCTTCTTCAACTATCATTCAAATCAATAATCAGCATTTCTACTGGCATAACTCTTTTGTTTCTTAATCTTACTAAACATCAGTATATTAAATTATAATATGGAGCTAAAAGTAAATCCGAGGTGAAGAAAACAGAGATTCATACTTCTCAACAGCAGACAGGACTTCGGCTTTCTCAATCTTTCCACCCACGCCCAATGCGAGATCTATGGCTCCAGCTTTCGACATCTCTGGCAGAGTTCAGCAGAAACTTGAAAGGATCAAGCAAGAAGTATCAGAATCGTTGATGATTTAAAATGAAAAGGATCAATAAAATATTTTACGAAGAGAATGCAGAATTTAGCTTACATGGAAAGAACAATGTGAATCTGAAGGTGGGAAGGTAGAGAGATGATGAGAGAAGAAAAAAACGGAGAGGAGAGTAGAGACTAGAGAGAGCGTGTGAGTGATAGAGAAAGCTGCCGAATTGGAAAAGAAGAGGAGGCGGAAAATGAGAGGGGGAGAGAGAGTTTTAGTCTGTGTTGTAAAGGGCATTAGCTGTCATCTGTATTTGTCATTGTGAGAACTTTGTGAAGAGTCAGCATGAGACTCTTTGACAAAAAAGAAAGAAAGAATGAGACTGTAACGGCTCTCACTGTAGCTTCCTTACGCCAAGAAGGTGGTAAACAGGTTTCATGTCGTAAATATAAAATAAAGTTAAAATTTTTTGGAGAGATTAAAAAAATTAATTAAATTATTTTATAATATTTTTATTTATATATTCCCCCAAGCTAATTAATTTGACTAATAAACTAATATATAATCTAAGAATACACAATATATTACTCCCTCCGGTCCTAATTATAAGAGCTAGTTGACTTTTTTGAAGAGATTAAGGAAGCTAATTAAATTACTTTAAAGTATTTTTATTTTTTCCTTCAAACTTATTAGTTTGACTAATAAATTAATATATAATCTAAGAATATTTAACATATGAAATGATTAAGTAACTTATTTAACTTCTTTAATCTCTCCAAAGAAAGTCAACTAGCTCTTATAATTAGGATCGGAGGGAGTATATCATTAAGTAACTTGTTTAGTTTCCTTAATCTTAAAAAAAAAAAAGGTCAACTCAGACTTATATTTAGGATCGTAGGGAGTAACTACAAGGACTAACCATTTCAAATGAAACAGAAAAAGGGGCTAAGGTCCAATTTTGCCTTCTACGTTTTCACCAAGGGGTAATTGTGTCCCAAAACTTTTTCGAGGGACGATTGTGCCCCGGAAATGTCAAAAAGAAAGAAATTTTGCCCTGACCATTAATTTAATTAATTTTAATTGTTAGTTGAACAAATATATTGAGCTAGTAATCCACTTTTCTTCCATGTCATTTGTTAAAGTGAAAATTTACCCTCAAATTTTAAATCTATTAAAAAAAAAAGAATAAGTGGATAACACATAAACTTTTAGGGTAAATTTGCTTCTAAAAAAAATGACGTGAATGACACGTGAACTATGTTTGGTGTCAAAATTAATTGAGGTAATGTTCAGGACAAAATTATTTCCTTTTTACAATTCCAAGACAAAATTATCCCTCATAAAAACTTTTAAGATAAAATTGCCTAATAAACCAAAAAGAAAAAAGAGAGTGATAAAAAGGGACTTTTTTAATTAAAAAAAGCACAGGGCTTTTTTTAGCCTTAAGCAAGGGAGATGTGAGCAATAACAAAGCATCTGGAAAGATAAAACTGCTTCAGTATTTCAACACATTTCTTGAATCTTACTTAAATTGGAATAGAAGTAGGAAGTCCTACCTGAATTGGAATGGAAGTAGCATATGAACTGGTGAACCAACTCCTTCTTTTATTGAACCTAAGCTGACATGGTTTTGAGTTGAAGATTTGGTAACCTTGTTTTGTTGAATCACATGTGGTTTATAGTTGTACATAAATATTTTATTTACTTGAAAATTACAGTCCCCTTTTTTAAAAAATATAACTCTTTCTATAATTATATAAAAATTTTATGTTTTAATTAAATTATATTATTTTAACTAGGACTGACTTAACCCATTAACCTTTAAATCATAACTTCCACCCGTAAATTCACTAGTTCAATACCTTGAATGAAATCATTGAATTGAGGAAAACAATTAAAAATACCAATTTTAGTAAATAGATCATACAGAAATAAAGCTCAAATTTGCCTGCAATTTTTTTGTCAAGGAGCAACTCACAGCAATAGAAAACAATAAAGATCACGTGAGATAAGATCCATATTGATTTTTTTTCTGGAAAAAAAAATACGATTCTAAATATAAGATCCAATTGACTTTTTAGGAATTTAAAAAAATTAATTAAATTGCTTTTAAAGTATTTATATGGATCATTTCTTATTCATATTAATTTATCTGACTTATAAATTGATATATAATTTAATCATACATAACATATGATATGGTTGAGTACTTGAGTATTGACTTTTCGTTCAAAGGAACAAACCGTGAAAATAATAAACAAATTCCGACGGCATATTGACACCAGTAATAATCATATATACGACCAATTAGTGTCCAAATAATAAACGGCCATTACTCATAGCATAGGGCAGGCTCATACTGGTCATATATAGTGGCAAACCATCATTTTGCATGTTGGCTTTACTTTATTGTCATTTCCTCTTTGTCTATATGGTATATCTATTTGGTTTTATGCTGCTCTTGAAGATTGCCACAATTTTGGCCATTTCTAAAATAAAGTCCCAAGTAAAGTACAATGTACCTAATATCTTAAGCTAATTTTGAAGGTGTATCTAGTATTCTAAAATATTTAGGGTACAATTTTATTCCTAGTATATTGTAATTAGTTTAATTTAACCCTCAAACTAATGAAGTAGTCCAATGATGGAGATGATAAATGAAGAGGAGACAAGGAGAAAGGTAAATGAAGACAACTTAGTGTTTATTAACGAGATAAGTTTATTAGAGAAGTTTTATCGGTAAGTTTATGAGAGAAGTTTTATTTTCACTTATATGAACGTGTTTTTCGAATATCAATTGGGTCTAGTTGTTTTTTTCCCCAATAAAAGATACCCTCCTGACCTGAAGGACAATGGCAGGATCAAATCTGTAACTTCCCGCTAAATGGGGAGAATTCATTTTACTACATCATTAGGGGTGGTGGGGTCAGGTTTCTCTCGCCATCTTTTTCTCGTTATCCCTCATAATCTCTAAATCATTTTTGTCCAATCAATCTGAAATATCATAATACTCCCTCCGGTCTAAATTATAAGAGCTAGTTGACTTTTTTGGAAAAATTAAGGAAGCTAATTAAATTACTTTGGAGTATTTTTATTTTTATTTTTTTCTTCAAAATAATTAGTTTAACTAATAAACTACTCGTAATATATAATCTAAAGATACACAACATATGAAATGATTAAGTAACTTATTTAGTTTTCTTAATCTCTCCAAAGAAATTCAACTAGCTCTTATAGTTAGAACTAGAGGTGATACTACTTTAATTTTTCTCTCCTCTTCTCAATCAATAATCCATATGGGAAAAGAGATAAGGAAAAAGAAAGCTTATGAAAGGATTTTCAACCCAGGCGGTGGTATCTGCACCATTACCCAAATGACAAACATGCTAATACACCTTTTGAATTATGAGAGGGTTCTCATTTTTGGGTGAAGGGGGGAAAATACATATGAGCTTTTCCCCTAGGAGCACCCAGCATCACAAGTTTTTTTTGAGAGCAAAAATGCACATGAATTCTCAAAATCAGAGCAAAAATACCATGGCCGTTAGATTCCTTTAACTGAGGTTATTTGGAATGTGAAAATACCAAAATGCCCCAACTGAATAAGAAAATACCCTCCCATATCAGAATTAAACCCAGAACCATGTTGGACAACGTACTCCACAGCAAACCAGCAAAACAAAACAAGCACAGGAATGTATCAACAAAAAAAAAAATCAAGCACAGGATTGAATTTGCAGCAAAAGATCAAGCAACCAACTGAAAAGTTTCCTTCCATCTCATAATCAAACCCAGAAACATGCCGGATTCAACGTACTCCATGGCAAACCAGAAAAACAAATCAAACCACCAACCACAGGATTGAATTTGCAGCAGAACATCAAGCAGCCAACAAAGAAATGCAGGAAACAAACAAGGCATCAACCATTAACGCAAACTTGCGATCAGATCAACAAAGATAAGAACATAATAAAAGCTGAAAAAAAATTTGAACTTTTCATTAATAAGCACAAGATTGAAGTTGCGTTTGTGTTGCCGTGCCAGCCCACAACCATCGATTTCTGTTATAAGGTCTATACAGATTCAGAGAATAGAAAGAACAATAAGAGCTTGGAGATAATTAGGAAAGAAAACAACAGAAAGGGATTGGAGTAGAGGCTTAATTGAGATTGGAGAACTAACAATCGCTAGATCCAAGGTTGGTTGTGAATCGAAATCTAACAATGGAATCCCCAATGAAACCGCCTGCTCGAGGTTATTCCTTTAATGTTCTTCAGCTTGCCTTGCCGCAAAAGGTCGCTGATTCTGTCCATTGCATGATTCTCCGTCAACCTCGTTCCCAAACCCAGAACCATGCCAAATAAAACGTCCTGCGTTAGAATCACATGAGAAGGAGATAGAGTCACACTGTCGCTATTGGTGGAGGGTGTGCCGTCGCTGCTGGTGGACTATCCCTCCGCCGCAGTCCACATTGCATCTGAGATTTGAGAAGGAAATTTCCTGAAGGAACGAAGGGAACACCAGATCTGAGCAAGGGTAGAAAGGGAAATTAAAAAGACCCAGGAATTTTCAAATTTTTTTTTAGAGTAAATACCCTATTTGGTCCCTGAAAAAAAATACGGACCTTATTTTGGTCTCTCAAACAACGAAACCCCTTTTTAGTTCCTGAAAATGATGAATTTTTTTTTAAAAAAAGGACCTCATTTTGGTCCCTCAAAAATTTCCAAAAACCCCTTTTAGTCCATAAAAATGTCCTATTTTAGTTCCTGGGGACGAAAAAGGGGTCCTTATTTTTTTTTCCAGGGACCAAATAAGGTACTTACTTTTTTTTTTAATAAGATGGGGCTCATCATAAAGATAGCGGCAGTTACACTGTTTTAACGGTGATGGTATTTTTACTCTGATTTTGAGAGTTCATGTGTATTTTTACTTCCAAAAAAAGCTCGTGGTTCTGGGCGCTCCAGTGAAAAAGTTCATGTGTATTTTCGCTCGTGCACCCTTCATTTTTGGGTTTTTGACCAAAATAAGAACCAAACAAAAAAAAAATTTACCAGATTAATGCACAGTCAAAACTATTTATCAAAGTAAGGCTCACGCCATTGGTGGCGCAGGAGGACCCCACGCCACGTCAGTGGCGTGAACAAGGTCCACACCACCTAGTGGCATGGACCAATCAGGAGCTCTGATTTAGTCTTTAAAAAAAAAAATTTGTTAGTGGCGTGAATCTGTTTCACGCCACTGACGGCGCACCCTATCCTCACGCCACCAACTGCATTATTTTGATAAAATGTTTTCCAACTCCGTTAATCTGGTAAATTTGTTTTTTTTTTTTTTTGGTTTGTTATTTTGGTCAAAAAGCCTTCATTTTTTAACTCTGACTGAAGCCGAACGGTGGCGGGAACAAGATACGGTTTGACTGACGCGCCACATCAGGGAGTACCTCGACGCGCCAGACTCGCGGCTGCTGAAATGGGAAAAATGAAAAATTCTATTACGGTACTGCATCGCTCCACGCCTCCATCTCGGTGATAGTCGTGCGTGTCATCAACCTCCTTTGACAGTGAGTTCCTTTCTCTTTCTCGAATCTTTCTTAACTCTTGAAAATTTTCTTGATGAATTGTTGAAGAGGGGGAATTCATGAATCTGATTGTTTGCTTGGTTTTTGGGAAAATTTAGAGAATTTGTCTTTGGATTCAATTGAAATAAAGTTTGTTTATGCAATTCGTAAGGGTCAATACGATCGCTAGGGTTTTCTTACTGCTTCTCTTCTACTAATAAGTTTTGGCCAGTTATTCTTTATTTTGGATTAGATTCTGGCCGACTGTTGTTTATTTCTTTCGCAGCTCTTAAAATGCTGTACTTGGAGTCTTGCGATAAAGGTCACATGCATTGCATCCTTAGGGATATGAACCAAGTTTTAGCTGAGATTGAGTCCATTTCCCTCACTTTGGAAACAATTTTAGGTGAAAGCATTATCTTCCTTGATTATGCAATACCCGGTGACGATGTTGCTATAATGAGTGGCTGCTTTTAGCTAGGAAACTGTTTCGCTATCAGTATAATTTGAAACAGGAAGATTGGGTTGCAAATGCTTGTGGCCCTGCATCCTTAGCTTTAGGGATTCTTGAAATATGTAGGCAACTGTTTTTCTGGTATTCATTCCTTTAAATGAACATTTTCATTTTGGTCTTAATTTTTTCTTGGATAGTTTTATTCATTTTTATGAAGGAAATGCCAGCATAAATGCATAATTATGTTGTTTTTCATTACAGAAAATTTATTCCAGCTTGTGAGGCTCAATATCAAAATCTTATATTGAACTTTAGTGTGGGTGTATGATGGACAATGATAACGATTTTACATTTTGTCAGGTAAGATAACCTTCTCTAGACAATTATACCTAATTCTTTAGCTTTTGTGTTTTGAAATTTACTATTCTGACATACACTTGGCAATGCAAATTTGCTCGATTTTGTGGCCTTGCACCACACATTTCTTTCTAAATTTGATGTTATGATTATATAGGTCAGTTCCCCTGTTAATCAGGATGGTCTTGAAACAAACAAGCTTGCTTCAGATATGGGTGATATTACTTTAGACGAAGAATCCTCTAATGCAAGTAGGAGTCACAGTGAGAATAGTGGTGTCCTATGTATGGATGGGTTACCACATAATTCCAACTCTAAGAAGCAGGCTTCAGTTGGTTCTCTGTCTTACAGTGTAATTGACACAACATCAAATCAGACGAAGGAATTGAATAAAAAACCTGTATCAAGTGATGCTGAGAATTCACTTCAGAGGTCATCAGAACAAAGAAAACCAATGCAAAAGCCAACATCTCGGGTCAAAGTTCCTTTTGAAAAGGGCTATAGCCAAATGGACTGGCTAAAGCTTACTCGATCACATCCTGACCTTGCAGGTTCTCTCTTATTGAAAATTTTGTAATGTGACTATTCATTTTGTTATTTTGAAAAAAATCTGAAAATTACTTTGTGCCTTGCAAGAAAATAATCACAAAGAAATCCCAATAATTGTCCATTATAGTTGAAACTACCCCCATAAATTTTATTCTCAATATTTTCTTTTTGTTGTCACCCCAAGTTCTGTCTCTTCAACTACTTAGACATCATCATAAGTTGGTAGATGATGTCAATGGGTTGGAAGAAAGCTAGCTGCTATGGACATGATAACTTTTAGTATCTCCAGGACTTGACTCCAATTTTGGCCTTTCAAATTGTTGGTTTCCAATATTCTCTCAGTTCTTGTGATGATGCTGGAAAGTTATGCAAGAAAGGTTGATTAATTATTCCCAATTTTTTTTTTTTTTAAAGCATCATACAAATTGTTCATGCGTGAACTTGTCTCCGTTTAAGTTATTGCCCATTCAGTGCTTGTGTTGCTGCAATTCCATACTGTAAAGAATTCCTTTTGTCTGTCCAAAGATTGAGTAAGCTACATAGGCTTTTTTGCTTGAGCAGGAAGGAACACTAGTATCCGCAATCCTTCATTTTGTATAACTTTTAGAAGAGGTTATCAGCCAACAGCTTGTATGTATAAATTATAATAACGTTATTCACCTAAAAGCTTTTTTCAGATACCAGCCCACCACTTAATTCTGTTCTGATGAATGAATTCTCTACGAGTCTTGACATCTTTTTGGAAGTAATGTGTTACTGAGCCATCTGATTCCAGGTTTGAAGGGACAGTCAAACAGGAGACTTATTTCTTTGGATGAAGTTAGACGACACCAAACAGAAGGGCAAATGTGGACTGTTTTAAAAGGCCGTGTTTACAATATATCCCCATATATGAAGTTTCATCCTGGTGGTATGTTTATTTGCTCAGTTTGCAAGTTTTGGGTTAAGTTTTTTCAATTCTTGTTAGTGAATTCATGAAAGCGAGGAAAAAGTTTATATTGACAAAATTCATCTCTCAGGTGTTGATATGTTGATGAAGGCTGTGGGAAAAGATTGTACCTCTCTGTTCAGTATCCTTTGTGCAGTTTTTTCAATGTCAAGTAATTTAGGCTTGAGCAGTATTTCAATGAATCTGTTGTTTCGTTTTTGTGAATTGCTGAGTTAAAGTTCAAGCTTACTCTGTGACCATCATCTAACCTTGATAAATTTTTCTTGCAAGAGATATTGAATAGCATGCATAAAATTGCACTCCTAAATTATGTCTGCATATTACTTTGCATTTTTAATTTTTTTTGAGGCATTGGAGTTTGGGAAGCATAATTGCATCAAATGACCCTAAAATTATCTGCAGCTTGATACAGACCTAAGTACTTCGGAAATCTGGCTCCGTCCAGTATGTTGATTATTCCCATCTTTCTGTTCATGCATATCCCATTTATGAGAGCCTATGATTGAAGTCATAACTAGGCTTGCTCATCTTTTGAGGATTACTTTCTCTTGATAATTTAATATCTTGCACAGTATCTGCTCTTTAATGACTAGTCACCTGTTGATCCTTAATCATTAAATCTAGATAAATATCATGCTTGGGTTAACGCGGAATTCTTATTGGAGAAATGCCTAGTGGGCACTTTAGATAATAGTCAGTGAAGAGAGGAGAGTTGTGTACTAATTACGAATTATCACATCTCATGAAATAGTATACATAAACTTGTCTGGGCTCCATTGTACTTCTTTATGCCTTCTCTTATATGCTGGTAAGGGTCCATAATATCCAATGAGGAATAAACACTTACACATGATTATTTTTATAGAATCCTGAAGGGAATCTTCTGTACAATACAGACGAGTACTGTCAATTTGTAAACTATATTCCATTAGCATTTAATATATGATTGCTGAATGTGTTCAGTTTAGTGAACTTTTAACATTCTGGTATGGAGGAATTTATATCACTATTTTGCAAATTGGAAGTCATTACTCTGCCTCTGATGCCGTTCAGAATTAGTTTGACCTTGACATTTTTTTTTAATTACAGTACATGTTAGACAAAAATAAAATGGATTTGAGAATTTTCAACCCAAAGACAAACCATAATACTACATTCAGTCTTTAATATAAGAGTTAGTTAATTAAGTTACAAATAGTAAATAAATTAGTTATTTATAATAAATGAGTGTTAATTTTCCTATAATACCATATTTAATCATATGCATTGTAAATTTGGAAGATAAAGTGAATTAAGGTTTTACATTTGAAATCAATGTAAACTCCTTGTCTAACTCTTAATATTGAAGACTAAATGACTCTTAATATTGAAGACTAAAGGGAGAATAAAAAATTGACAAAATGCCTTTTATATCCCTTAAGTTTACGATATGTTTTTACAGGTTCCCCCAACTTTTTGTTCAAATCAAACATTAGCCGATTTAGGCTAACGTTTGTGAAGTAGTCTTTTATTCCGAGTGTGTAATGTCACCAAAGTAGAGACTTTCCAAGCGTTACGCTTGTCTTTCATTATTATTATTATTATTTTAAAAAAAGATATGTTTAAAAGTTCAATTTGCTCTAAATGTTTTTGTGTCCATTTCATCATTTATGTTTTTCCGAAAATCCTCTGTTTTCCCAAATGCAAGTAGCATTTTATTGCTCAACAGAGTTAGCTGATATATCAAATTATGGCCTCTCAAATGCACCCACCCTGGTTGGTCCATTTAGAAATGTATGTACAAGATGGGTGTAGTTAGTAAGCAAGTCTCAACTTGGTTAAGTTAGGTTCGGAATTGAAATTTGTAACTGATCACATTCAAGGACTGTGTTGATCACGTTAGGTTCTGTAGGCATAGTATCCACGTTTGCACCTTCTATTAATTGTTTGGATATATATGCATCTAATTACGTTCAGTCATTGGATACTGATAGCTTTTTGGGGGGTTATTAAGAGTTTTTGCTTTTTTTTTTTTTTTTTGGGTATGAGTTTTTGCTAATATGCAAGACAATTTTGAAACTGACTTCATTTGGGGTGAAAAACTAGTTTTGTCCTTGAACTTTCTGCAGCGTGTAGCTCTCTCAGATAGATAGTATTTTGGCAGTTGATGCTAGCAAGTTATAACCTAAATTAGAATAAGATATAGAGAAGAACATTGAACACTATGCATATCTAACTTGGTCAATCTCTTATGCTATAAAGGAGGTCTTGTAGAAAATAATGAAGTCTATGGGAAGCAGAGAAGGGATAAGCTAGTCATACGTTTTCAAGTTCCTCATATATCACATGAATATTTGTAGCCATGAAAAACCATGCACGGTTGAGGACAAGGGGTGTTTGGGAATCACCTAAATCAATTTCTTAAAGGGGGGAAAAAATCTTTTATACTTTACAAGACATAAATCCTCTTAAATGTTACATCTTGTATAGCGCATCATCACCTAAAATAAACTAATCCAAACACTCACTAAAATGAAGATATCGTCTTTATCAACACTTAAATTAGTGAAGTATGGAGGAGAGCAAAAAATAGAGAACATGAAGAAGTTAATTGAGACATCACATTCAATCAATACATACACAAGATGGCACCTCCCTTGCAAGGATGGGCACGCTAGAAAGAGAAAATATACAAATAAACAAATTAAAGAACTGAGATTTTGAAATGCGAAAACCAACTTGAGATTGTGTCTTAAGTAGGTGGTTAAAATATTAAATTATGATTGAAGGTGAAAGTGCAAGAATATTCAATCATGCCCCTATCATCATATCAATGAAGTTTAAGATATCTTATTACTGAAACTTTCGTTAAAAAAAAAACTAAGCAGATCAAGATGGCTCTGGAAGAAGTTGAGTGCACAACACTTTGTCAGGAATCAGGATGCTTGAACTCATTCATGTTGTCTTGTTTATTTCCTGCATCATAACATGCTAGAACTGCGTCCACCTGCGACTGTCTTGTCCAAAAGATCTGGTCTTTGTCCCTACTTGAGTTTATAGATAACTTTGCATAGATCCAATCTTATCGCTTCATAGCAAAACACCCCCTTCCATAGATCTACTACTACTACAAGTTCAGGAGCAGATTTCCTCAGAATCTTTTTTCTATTTTTTTTCTCTCAAAATCTCATTTCCATCCTTAGATGGAAAAATGGACGGTTCAGATTTAATATTTTTTAAAACAATTATGATAGTGCTTTATAAATTAATTTTTTTTATTAATTTTGTTTGTATTACTGGTATAAATTGTGTAGATCATGATTTAATAGTTTAAGTTTATTTATTTATGTTTAAAATAATAGTTTTATAAAATATTAAATCTGAACTATCTATTTTTTTAAAATTTGAGGGTGGAGATCAGATACTAAGAAAAAAAGGAGAGAAGAGATATTAAAAGAATCCAGACCCTACTGGAGTCTAGTTCTACACTTCTATGTTTTGCATGGCTACAAAAAAGTTTAGTGAGATGAGTCTTAGAACTCATTAGAGTTAGAACATGCCTCCAAGTTTAAAAGGTACTTATTGCTCATGTCTATATTTCACATCGACCATGAGATTTAATTTCACAACTTTATACGTTATGAACCAACTTAAGCTCATGTTTTACACTGAATGTAGACAAAACCCATATTGCACATCTCTAATGAGTAGGACAGCTTTCTATAGATTTAATATTAAATCCATGCTCCTTCATTAATCTCATACCCCATACATGGGATGCAACTTCACATAAAGAGACAAATTTGAAAGATCCCAATGCCTCGTCAAGCACATGATTGGTCCCGCGGGGTTGCTGATACTGAGAGGAGGTCTTGCTTCATAAGCTGAGTAATGCAGGCATGGTCTTGCTTGAGCTTGACGTTGGCCACTTCATGATTGAGTTGAAGATAAGCGGGACCACAATCTCCATGCTTCTTTCACATTGATATTTGAAAGAAGGGTAAAAGTGTAATTTTACACATGAAGTTTGTCCCAAGGAGCGTCCAGCACCACGAAGTTTTTTTTGGAGTAAAAGTACACACGAAGTTACGTTTTGGGAGCAAAAATACCACGGGCTGTTAGTTGACTGTCAACTTGGATGGAACGCTGATGTGACGCTGATTTAGACGCTAAGTTAGACGCTGATTTGGACGCGCATAGAAAATTAAAAAATAAAAAATAAAATACCCCGCCCCCCGTGGGCCCAACTGGCCACCCAGCCAGCCGCCGATGGTGGTGGTCGTCAGCGGCCGTTGATGGTGGGGCCCACCGGCAGGGGGGTATCTAAGTTTTTTTAAAAAAAACTTTCCATCAATGTCCACGTCAGCGTCCAACTCAGAGTATCAGTCCAAATCAACGCCACATCAGCGTTCTATCCAAGTTGACGGTCAACTAACGGCCCGTGGTATTTTTGCTCCCAAAACGTAACTTCGTGTGTACTTTTGCTCCAGAAAAAACTTCATGGTGCTGGGCGCTCTTTGGGGTAAACTTCATGTGTAAAATTGCACCTTTACCCTTGAAAGAATCATGTAGTCACTTGTTGTTCCAATCTTTTTGAACCGAAAGAGCGTATAACATATTCTTTTTGGTTCATAATTTAGAGCACTTTAACTAATTGACGGAAAACAAGTGACGATTAACTCATCAAATTTATCCAAAACTGATTTTTTTTTCACTTTTACCCTTTTTGGAAAATGCATTTGAAAATTTAAGAAGTAGCAAAATTTGAAATTGAGTATTAATTATAGGGCAAACTTGAAAAATGAGCATTGATTACTTTCGAAGCAACTTATATTTTGAATCAAGTTATTCTTAAAGAAGCACCTTATATTATATACGGGAGGGAGTATAATATCTCTCACAAAACACATTATTTATAAGTTCCAAACAATATAATTTATTTCTTGATACACAAGTTCGATTTCCATTAAAAGTTGTCTAAAGAGATTATCAATTTGTAAGCAACAGTCTGCTTGTTCTTTAAAGGATCTTGAGGGAAGTACGTTGTTGATATCATGATTATGATATGAATCAAGCGTATAAAACCTAATAAATATAAAACCTAATAAACTAATTCGATTATATTAATAAAGGTAGTTAATATGACATATTTTTTTTTAAAAAAACATCTTAATTATGTTCCTTAATTCCTTTACCTGATTATTGATTATTGTTGAAGGAATGTTAATATCCTAATTTGAAGAAAAATTGATAAATATGTGAAATTAATTTTACATTTATAACCAATATCAACTCCATAATTTGATCATAATATCATACATTAAGGATTGAAGGAGTATCATAGTGGAACCTAACAATGAGAGAGAGAAAATTAAAATATACTCCCTCCGGTCCTAATTATAAGACAACATTTAGAAGTTAGTTTTGGTTCTAATTATAGGACAACATTCTAAATTTTGTCAATTTCTTCCTAAAATACCCCTATTTTATTCTCTAAGTGTGTTTGGTTTTTGGTGAATGTAATTATATGTATGTGAATGTGTAGACTCTTCCAATTATTAAAACTTTTAAATTGTTAGATTTTAATTTGTTTATCGATTAATTGTCATTAATTTGCCAATATATATATATACACACACACATATACATATTCATACACATAAAGATATATATGTGTGTTTTTATATGTGTGTCTACACACAAATATACATAGTCACATATATAAACCCACACACACACACACACACATATATATCTCTGTGTGTGTGTGTGTGTGAGTGTGTGTTGTCAATATATATATGTGTATGTAGACATATATAAACTCACACACACATACGTGTGTGTGTGTGTTCATATATATATATATATATGAGTGTGTGTGTAGATATGTGTGGTATATATATATATATATATATATATATATATATGAGTGTGTGTGTAGATATGTGTGGGTGTATGTGTGTGTGTGTTTTTATATGTGTGTACACAAATATAATTATGTATATACACAGATACACATATAAACATATCTGTGTGTGTGTGTTTTTATGTGTGTGTACACAAATATAAATATGTATATACACAGATACACATATAAACATATCTGTGAGTGTGTGTGTTGTCAATGTATATGTGTATGTGTACATATATAAACACACACACATATATATACATATATGTGTTTGTGTATTCATATATATATATATATGTGTGTGTGTATACCTATACATATATACATACATATATGTATATATAACAATACTATTATTTCAACTAGAAAGTGTGTAGAAAAGAAAATTTTAGGTTGATGAGGTATGTGGTATGAGTTGTTATTTACTTTTACTTTTGTCATTTTAAATTTATATAAGGGCATTTTAGGAAAATGAATAAAATTAACTAATTTAACTTCTCTCCTTAATCTCTTTAAAGTTGGTTAAATATGTCCTATAATTAAGGTAGATCTTACTCATAAATCAAATTCATTGCGAATCTGAATACCTTTTGTGTTGTGCTTCAAATTTTTTTTTTCTTTTAAAAAAATCCTCCTCCTGACATTATCCTTTTGCGTTGTGTACACGCATATGATATAGCCGGTTATATTTTAGGAGCTTACAAGTGTCTTTTGTCGTATATAGTGTGAGCCCTATAATTTGGAAAACCTCCAAAAGATTATTAACAAGTCAATTACTCTCTCTCATTCTTTTTATAATAACCCAAAATTTAAATTGTTTTAGTCTTTTTTATAAAAGTTAGACAAGACTTGTCTCAACATTTAATGAGTTATTTTTTCATTTACACCCCTCATTAATAATATATATTACACTAATTAAAGGATTGATGATATTTATGTTTATTTCAATTTTCTCTCTTACTTGCCTTCTCATATATAAATGACATATTTGAAAAATTATATTTAACTAATTTTAACTGTTTTTTAAAATCATGTAATTCAGTTATTGAGTTCAGTTGTTGGATTCTTATAAATAGGAAAGAGGGAGTACTTAGATGAGATAAGCGAGGAACAGTATAAAAAAACAACAAAGGCATGTGTTGCGCGAGTCATTGTGTGCATATCTAGGTGATCTAATTCATCACTTTAATCAAAGATAAGCCATCCATGTCGGGACAAGATACCCACAAAATGTAAATAAAATAATACTAACAACAATTAAAAATCTTGCAGATTGATCTTAAGAAATTGACGGATCTTGAATTAGAATCCCCGGCTTCGTGCCTAACCAGTAACCACACCACATCACATGCCTTTCTGTGTCGCTTGGAAGACCCCTTATATATATAGTTAATTAATTAATTACTTGGATCAGAGTCTCTGAGCAACAGTGCAACAATGGCCACCCGCCACCCCATCTAATTACAAGATATAACTATTGTTGTGCAATTAAAGAATAAGAAAAATGAGAAAATGATGAAAAGCAGACACTTGATAAGTAGTGACTTGAGAGTCTCTTGATAAATAATTATACGCAGAGGACAATAAGCTTCAACATCACGCAATTATACAATCTCAAGTTTAAGTGAATGTTTGAAAATTTCCAATCACAAAGGTATTACTATAATTGATGAACTCAACTTCAGGCAACAGGGAACACCACAACTTGATCAAGGACAGGGCCACAGAGAGAACCAAAGTCATCAATTCTGGTATGGTAGTAGGAGCTGTAGAATGTGATTCTGGTTCTGGCTTCAGTTGCTTTAAATCTGAAACTTGCAGTCTTAAAGCCTCCCTTCCCTACAGACTTGTAAGGAACTTTAAGGGTATCTTTCGCAGCAAAAGCTTCTACCATCATCGATCCGTGGCAGCCATTTTTGGCGTCTCCAACGGCAAAAGTGAGGTTGTAGACTTTGTTTGGAACCGTTCTGAGAATCTGAGCAATGGCACTTTCCCTGCCTGCAACAAGCTCCACTGCTCCATGTCCAAATGGGACATTGAAGTGCCATGAGTCAATGAATTTTACAGCTTTGAGTGATTCAATGATCCAACCAGGAAGTGGGGACAAGAAATCTTGCTGCTTGGGAGGGAGAAGTACACCACTGGTTGAGTTGAATATAGGGAATGGACCTTCCTCAAAGCCTGAGTTCTTCACCAAATTGCCTGCAAAACACCAAACGTGACAGTTTTAGACACACTTGAATAAGCACAACTGAAATCCCAGGGGAATTTAATGTCTAGGTAGATTAAAACTAATCATCATAACAAGACATTAAGCATGTCAAATGTGAATCCTACTCAAAATCATAATTGACATGTCTCTTCAAAATCAGAAAGATCTACTCATTTTTCATACATTAGATCATCCTAAGAATATTTCTCTGTAACTACTACACTCATGTTAACTAGAGTTGGCCCCTCCATTTGCAGCAAGGACAAACTTGGGAAGTATTTGTAAATATGTAACAATGTGAATAACATCTGAGAGATTCGAGTATGGAAATAATCAAATCTAAAAAGCCTGGCCTGAAAGTTTAATGTGCTAAAAAATCTATATAGACATATATCTATCAAACAAAAAATAACTCAAATTAGCTGCTGAAATCCAAACATGTTGCAATACTATAGAAGAAGTTCACAGTTGGTGGATCAGAAGTAAGTAGATAGGTTTCGTATTACCTCTGGTGAGTATTGGTGGGTAGAATTCTCTGATAGCGATAGCATCCAAGAGAGGTCCACAGGTAGGGTCCTCTTGGACTCCAGGGTTATGGAAAGTGACCTTGGCAATGTCTGAAGAGGCCCTGAATCCCCAAGCAATAACATCACCATTGAGGCTGTACAGTGTCTGCAAAGGCACATCCCCACTCTGTGGAGGTACTGAGATTCTCAAGACCTCATCTTGGGCACAAGTCCTCGAGGCTCCCAGAATTAGGGCATACAATTGACCTGGCTTCACTTTAATGGTCTGAGAAATAGTAGCATCATTGCCAAGTCTCACAGCATGAACTCCATGAGTCACAGGGAAGAACATGCCGCCAGGTTGTGGTCCCCCAGTGACATATTCTACCAGACCAGTGATCTCCCATTTTGGCAAGGCATATTTCCCAATGAGCTTTGTTTTCTGGAGGTTTTTGGGGTCTGGCTTCTCTTCAAAGTTCCCATTTTGGAGGTAAACTGACAGAAGAAGAAAAAGTTTCAGATTCAAAGCAACATACAACTTACAAGCTTACCCATAAAGAGTAGAGTAACGTTACAAATCCCATAGGCACACTTAATAACTATATCAGCTTGACTTAAGACACTAGATACACACAGGAAGTGGAATGAGAGTAGATATAGCAGAAAAGTGGAATGCATTTGAAGCTAAGAAAGTGCATAAACTCCAATCAAGCACAGTCCACCTTTTTCTCAGCATAGTGAACAATGTTCAAAAGTTTCTTCCTTTTTGGACAACTGGAATGATTCTAACGTTACCCATAAAGATTTCAGCACTAGTAAGTTCATAGACACATTTCAACAAGCATATCAGAGTCCAATAAACTCCTTAACTACATCTTGAGTTTAGACACTACACTCTTCACACTCTTGGTAAGAATAAGAAAGCATAAAGTAGAAAAAAATGGAATAGATTTGAGAGTTTGGACTTAGCAACATCAGAATGAAAGCAAATGCAGCTTAAGCTGAAGTGGTAAATGAAAAACGGATCAAGTGGTTCACATTTTCCCCCAAAACATTACCTTCTGCAACTCTGGGACGAACAGCAGCAAAAGCTGAAGCAGCAAGAAGCAAAGTCAAGCAGAGCACAAATGTGACTGCGACTGCCATTTGCACTACCAAATCCAAGATGCTCAAAACCTGAAGCTAAAAGGTACAGAGAAGAATAGGGTTTCGGGGTTGGAGAATGTGAGGACAAGGGAGTGAGGCTTTACTGTGTTTTATAGAGGGAAAAGTGGGATTAAGACCAAAAAGACTTGAGCAAAAATCACGTTAAACAGCCCACGTGAAGGGAACTTTCTTTCAGTTTTCTAACCGGGTTTTCCTCCACAATTCGTGGTATCTTTGAAATGAAATCATACTTGTGCTTTCCAGTTTACATTGTAACAAGAGATAGGACAGGACTTTTTGGTTCTTTTCTTTTTCTTTTTCTTTTTCTAATTATAAATCAAGTTTTTAATATTTTCCTTGAGCTAGAGTGGTTCGAATTTTAATATGATGTCGGTGTATTCAAAGGGCCTCGAGTGGGCAACCGTCAGATTGTTCTTACGGTTAGAAGAGTGACTCGCGTAAGCTGCCAAAGTAGCACTGTAATTAATTTTACATCAGTCCCTCTCTCAGCCATAAGATCAATCTGACTGCTCCTGTGAAGGCACTTCCATGGCCTGCAGAGAGCGCGCCTGAGGTGATCCGGATCCTGTGTTACTACGATTGGGTGCGGGCGTTAAATACTTAGATGCTTCTCACCAGATTACGTGTGACAGTTGCCTGTTTTTCAGGTACCACTCTAATCTTATTTATAAGTCCATTTTGACCAAATCACATATACCAAGGAGAGGTGGATAGCACAATGATTATGGAGTAAATTTTTAACTTTACCCTCATTTATAATTGGATACCTTTTAATTTTTTCTTCTCTCTCTATTTTTATTGATACAAATATGGGCAAAATTGTCACAAGTTCATTTATTTGGTCAAAAAGGACTTATAAATAGGACCAAATTTTTTTGGTCAAAAAAGATTTATAAATAGGACCAGAGTGGTAGTTCACTTGGAGCACATGAGTAGCAATAAAAAATACTGCTTACCCTAAGATGAATAAAATATTGACTAAAATTAGCATTTAGTGTTAGTAAATTATGTTAATTTGGCATAGCAAAGGTCTCCTCCTTCAAATATATTTATTTCAATTTTAACATGTCTATATTAAATATTAAAAGTACCATACTTTTCTTAATATAAGAGAATATGAGATGAATAGCTAATTTGCAGATATTAGAGAAATTAATTAAATTAGTTATTTGTTACTCCTAAAATACCATTTAACCCTCTTAATATATGTAATTAATAGAAATATTTTATAAAAATGTTATAAAATTAGAAGATAAACCAGTTGAGATATGTATATTATATATATATATATAGAGAGAGAGAGAGAGAGAGTCTAGGATTTATTCATCATCATAGAAGTCTCTCTTTCAATCTACTTTTTGTTAATACATTATGATATTATAATTTTGTTTGTTAATGAAATAAACAACTAACTTGATGTTAGGTTTTAATACGAGAATGTTATTTTATTTTAGTATAAAAATATCTCAACGTTTTTATTTTTAAGAGGAATATATATCATATACAAATAAATTAACGTCATTGAGCAAATAATATCTTTAAAACAAAAAAATGTCTTACAGATTTTTAGATGGAACTGCATGAGTATTGCTTCTTCAAAGTAATAAACTAATAATAATACTAAATTAATTAATTTTCAAATTATTATTACTTTGAAGAAGCAGTACTGATGCAGTTCCATTACGAGTTTACAACAAACATAATAAAAATTGTAGTTGGGTGTCTCTCATAATTCAATACTAACAGGCTTTTTGACTATTAAGCCTCCAATCTAGCAACGAAATCCTGCACGTAAAATGCAGATATAGAATATAGATAGTCTTCTTTACCAGTAATTCAATATAGATATGCAGTTGGCGTCGATATGTTTTTTTAAAAAGTGAAATAAATTTTGTTGACCTAAAAAAGTGCATATGAAAAAAAATTATATTACTTTTTTTTAAAAAATAAACACTTTAGAAAGGATTAAATTTCTTAGGATTTTTATTCTACATATGAGTAATGACTGAGTAAATATTGTAAAGTAGGGAAGAATGGAAGAAGGGAACAAGGGCATGTGCATGTGGGTCATGGAAATCAGATATTGATAAAGATGCTCTTTATAATTTCCAAATCAAAATGTTGAAATTATTACTGGCTCAACACAAACTGGGGCCCAACAACCTCACCAACATTTTAAAGTTGATATGAAACGAAATAATTAGGGTGTACATGACAACCATTTTGTTGTCCTATTTTTGAGATGAAATAGTTTTTTTTTCCTGATTCTATGTTTTGGAAGAGTTCTGAGAATCAGAATTACGTTTGTTAACCCATTTTATTTTTACTCTGAGAATCAGAATTACGTTTGGTAACATATTTGTCTTCCTTTTGTTTGGGAGTTAAAAAAAAGTAAGGGAGGAGGATGAATGATTAATGAGTTATTTTTACCATTTTGTCCTTTTCTTTAATAATTAATATAATTATTATACTTTACAAATAAACTTAAATTTAAATTTCCTAAAAAAATTATTTATGTAATTTTTATATTCAAAAAATTATTTATGTGGTGGTGGCGGCGGTGGGGTGGTGGCGGCGGTGAGGCGATGGTGGGGTGGTGGCAGTGGCGGCGGTGAGGCGATGGTAGTAGTGGTGACGGGGGCGGTGGGGGTGGGGTGGTGGTGGCAGTGGTGATGGGGCGGTGGTGGGGGTGGTGGTGGGGCGGTGGCGGTGGCGGTGGTGGTGGGGCGGAGGTGGTGTTGGGGGTGGCAACGGCGGCGGCGGCGGTGGTGAACAAGAGTAAATTTCTGCTTCGATTGAGGAAAAAATAAATTCTGATTTTTTGTTCTGGAATAGAGAAGCCAAAATTTTTGGGCTTGTTTGGGTATCCTATCTAATGGACTTATTATCCCATTAGATGGGATAATAAGTCCATTAAGATAAAAAAATACAATTTTTCGGTGTTTGGCTTACCTTTCTTTTCTTTTTTTTACTCCCCAGCATAAAAAATAAACCAGTTCATCCCGAGAGCAAAAAAAAACAAAAACCGGATTTACCAAACAAAATTCTCATCCATTTTTGTTTCGAGGCACATAAATTAAGAAAAAAGTCATTCTGAGAGTGTTATCATGCACACTCTTAATGGCCACGGCTCTTTGATCCCCTTCCAATTTTCTTTCTTTCTTTTTTCTTTTTAAAAAAAAGTGAAAAAAAAATCATAAACCATAAGGGCCAGTTTAATTCAATGAAAATTGGGGGAAGGAAATGGAAAACCCTATTTTCCATTGAACTGTTTGGTTGCACCTACTCCCAAGAAAACTTATTTTAGGGGCTGATGATTTTCCTTTAATTGTAGGAGAATGAGTTCCTTCCATGATAGGTGGTGTTACGGACCGGCCCAATGGCCCCAGACCGGCCCAACGGCCCAGATCCATTCTGCGACTCAACTTGGCCAGGAGGCATAGCCGATATGAGCATAGCCGATATGAGCATAGCCGATATATCAACAGAATCCTAGCAAGGAGGAATCTATCTTAATCGCCAATCCGAGATACTCACCCTTGATATCTCGGACTTAGATCCCGTCACCCCAAGTATCTCGCCAGAATGAGATATCCACCTCGGACACCTCTATAAATAGAGAGGAAGGCCAACCAGGTGCACAGGTTCAAACTCATGCTCTATTTACTTTATGTCACATAGAGCACACACACCACCCCTGGCTAATAGCCTTCAAGTTTACTGCGAACTACGTGGACTTTAATCCCTTCAAAGGGTACGTAGGCTCTAGGCTTGACACCTAGTCAAATCCAATTAATCTGTGTTCTACACCAGAACATTGGCGCCGTCCGTGGGGAAAGGTAAATTTCCATCCCCTTGACCATCAATGGCGAACACCAGAAGCCACAGCAGAAATCCACCACCACAGGCTGATGAGGGGCCCCCACCAGACCAAACTCCGACCGGGCCAAGCCAGCCTTAAATTCAGCCACGACGAGAAAATAGCCCGGAGGGACACGTTACTGACACGACAACTTCCCCTCCCGCAGATGATCAGCCGCTGTTGGAGACACACAGGGAGGTTCCGACCCAGGACGCTTTGGCGATAGAAGCCGACGTCCACATCCTCCGGAGGACTCAACAGTCATTGCTTTAAAGGTTTGAAGACAAGGAGAAGCGGGATCACCTACAACGACAGGCGGACTTCCAAACCTTTGCACAAATGATAAGGGAGGAGCTCCAGCACTATCACCAACAAGAAAACCGGGAAGAACCTCGTACCGGAAGAGAAGGGGCTGCCACGGACAGTAGCAGTTCCTCGAGTAGCCCAGGACCGAGAACCAGGCAGGGAAGCACCAGCAGACCGGATTGGAGGATGAGTGCAGAACGAGGACACCCATCGCCTCCAGAAAACCGTGATGACACGGGAGGCCGAGATGGTGAAACGCACCACAACGGCCGAGGCGGAAGAGGAGGTCGAGACCTAGAAGAGCACCGTGTGGAAGGCAGAACCCGCCGGACACATGGATCACCACGCCATGAATCACCTCGCCATAGATCACCCCGTCATGGGCCACCTCGCCATGGATCGCCCCAAGAGTACCGAATGAAGTACCTGACGGGATCCGGCAGATCCCCATTCTCGAGGGAGGCAGCAACCGCCCCCTATCCGAAGAACTTTGACTTGGCCGACCTTCCGAAATACGACAGAACCCAGGATCCACGCAACCACCTGGAAATCTTCGACAAACTAATGTGGGTCCGGTTGATTGATGGGCCAGTCATCTAGCGCCTCTTCGCGGCCACTTTGACTGGACCGGCGCACAAATGGCTAAGTTCACTCTCTAACAATTCCATCCGAAGCTTTGAAGACCTCGGACGTAAGTTTGAATTGCATTTCGCCACAAGCAAGAAGCACCCAAAATCCCAATTGACGCTGAGTAAGGTGAGACAGAGGAAGGGTGAGGCATTGCAGAAATACCTGGAATGACGTCCTTTAGTTCTTTGTTGGTGAAGGTCAACGGGGGCGGCCTCGTCTTTGCTGGGTCATTCTTGAATTTGGGGAGGTTACTTACGATCAGGACTTCTCGAAGGTATTTCTTTCGTTGACTTACCGTGTCTCCGCCTCCTCCAAATCCTCCGCTGACGACGTTGCACTAGAACTCAACGTCGGGGAATTCATCGTCAGAGCTGGTCCTCCGCTTCTTGTCAGGTTTTCGTGTGTCCTTGAACGGACTTCTACTGCGGCCGCCGTTGTTGTTGCGTTTTCCATTCGCCCTCCCCTGGGTTTTGATCACATACTGTCGAAGCTTGCCTTCCCTTACGAATTTCTTGATGGTGTCGCGAAGATCATAACACTCATCAGTGGTGTGTCCAGGGCAATCGTGGAACGTGCAAAACTTTGAGCGGTCCATGTTGGACCATCCTCTAAGCGGCCTCGGCTTGTCAACCTTCTTCATCTCGGCCTGAGCTACCTCTTTCCATACCTGCGCCCGAGAGACATTCAAAGGGGTGTAGCTGTCGTACTTCGCTTTGATGTCTGCTCTGTTGGGCTTAGGCCAGCTGTCTTTGTCCCGCCTACGAGAGTCGGCCTTCTGTTTGTTTGACTGCTCTCTGTAGTCGGGGGAAGTATTCCTCGTCTTCTCGGGTTCGTCCGCATTGGCTGCCTCCATTTGTTCCACGTCCAAGTACTTTTCGCCTGGTGTAGAACTCGATCAAAGTGTAGACCGGTTTTTGCATAGGTTCCTGGCCAGGCGTGATGACGGATCTAGCCCGTTAACAAGGCAATGTACATGGACGTCCTCGGATAGCGATCGGACTTGCATCGCTACGTCCCGGAAACGGTTCAGGTATTTCTGCAATGCCTCACCCTTCCTCTGTCTCACCTTACTCAGCGTGAATTGGGATTTTGGGTGCTTCTTGCTTGTGGCGAAATGCAATTCAAACTTACGTCCGAGGTCTTCAAAGCTTCAGATGGAATTGTCAGGGAGTGAACTTAGCCATTTGTGCGCCGGTCCGATCAAAGTGGCCATGAAGAGGCGCTGGATGACTGGGCCATCAATCGACCGGACCCACATTAGTTTGTCGAAGATTTCCAGGTGGTTGCGTGGATCCTGGGTTCCGTCGTACTTCGGAAGGTCGGCCAAGTCAAAGTTCTTCGGATAGGGGGCGGTTGCTGCCTCCCTCGAGAATGGGGATCTGCCGGATCCCGTCAGGTACTTCATTCAGTACTCTTGGGGCGATCCATGGCGAGGTGACCCATGACGAGGTGATCTATGGTGAGGTGATTCATGGCGTGGTGATCCATGTGTCCGGTGGGTTCTGCCTTCCACACGGTGCTTTTCTAGGTCTCGACCTCCTCTTCCGCCCCGGCCGTTGTGGTACGTTTCACCATCTCGGCCTCCTGTGTCATCACGGTTTTCTGGAGGCGGTGGGTGTCCTCGTTCTGCACTCGTCCTCCCGTCCGGTCTACTGGTGCTTCCCCGCTTGGTTCTCGGTCCTGGGCTACTCGAGGAACTGCTACTTCCGCGGTAGCCCCTTCTCTTCCGGTACGAGGTTCTTCCCGATTTTCTTGTTGGTGATAGTGCTGGAGCTCCTCCCTTATCATTTGTGCAAAAGTTCGGAAGTCCGCCTGTCGTTGTAGGTGATCCCACTTCTCCTTGTCTTCGAACCTTTGAAGCAATGACTGTTGAGTCCTCCGGAGGATGCGGACGTCGGCTTCTATCGCCAGAGCGTCCTTGGTCGGAACCTCCCTGTGTGTCTCCAACAGCGGCTGATCATCTGCGAGAGGGGAAGTTGCCGTGTCAGTAACGTGTCCCTCCGGGGTGTTTTCTTGTCGTGGCTGAATTTGAGGCTGGCTTGGCTCAGCCGGAGTTTGGTCTGGTGGGGGGCCCCCGTCAGCCTGTGGTGGTGGATTTCTGTTGTGGCTTCTGTTGTTCGCTATTGATGGTCAAGGGGATGGAAATTTACCTTTCCCCACGGTCGGCGCCAATGTTCTGGTGTAGAACACAAATTAATTGGACTTGACTAGGTGTCAAGCCTAGAGCCTACGTACCCTTTGAAGGGATTAAAATCCACGTAATTCGCAATAAACTTGAAGGCTATTAGCTAGGGGGTGGTGTGTGTGCTCTGTGTGACAGAAAGTAAATAGAGCATGAGTTAGAACCTGTGCACCTGGTTGGCCTTCCTCTCTATTTATAGAGGTGTCTAAGGTGGATATCTCATTCTGGCGAGATACTTGGGGTGACGAGATCTGAGTCCGAGATATCAAGGGAGAGTATCTTGGATTAGCAGTTAAGATAGATTCCTCCTTGCTAGGATTCTGTTGATATATCGGCTATGCCTCCTGGCCAAGTTGGGCCGCAGAATGGATCTGGGTCGTTGGGCCGGTCCGTAACAGATATCTTTATTCGAAAATTAAATATGAGATATAATATCTTTATTTGTTTTAGATATTTAATTTATCAAATAAATGAAATACAAAACAAATATTATATAATAATATTATAATCTCTATTAAATAATATTATTATATTATTTTCGAATTTAATAATATATATATATATATATCCATCATAGATTAAATTAGTATTAATTAAATCTTAGATATATCTAAGATTCAATGAATCTGGACACTATTGCTCGTGTTGGGCTATTCTTGTGTGCGATCCTGTAGGTCCACATGAGATTAGCAGCGGGCTAATACTGTACCAGCCCTCAAGTCGCAAATGGTCTATAGCAAGACATTGCGACTACCCAATTCATATGTGGATCGATGATACGATACAACCTATCATACAACTATGCCACTTCCCTTTTGTCACGCGATAATTTGGTCAAGAATGAGACATGAATAATGTCAACCTCGTGTTCTTGGCCATCACTTTATCGATTCTTGAGTAGTCTAAAAATTGAAATGGAAACTCCTCTCCATCGTAGTATGACCATACATTTCTCAGACTTACTCATCAGGGGCCCAGTATTATCTCTCTACAAATGTGGGGGACAAATTTCATCTTGACTATTTACATTCCTCTGCATGAAAACCACTGATCCCGATTCAAGCCTTTATCATCACTCGATCAAAGGTGACTCTTGACTAGGTCAAATACTAGCAACGCTCATATAGGAATCCATGATGATCTCAGGTCAAAGAGCATTGTGACGCGGTTATACATGAACAAAGCTTATGACTAAATCCATGTAGCTTTCTCATAATGGGTCGGTCCAGCACCTTGTACTCTTACAAGTACCTAGACTTTGATTCGTATCTCTATACCTCATCAAAATCATACTGGTTTTATTTCATCTTCGCTCCCACGTAGATGACCGACCAGGGATATTTAGGATAATCCATAAGATATATCTAAGGATACAGTTATCATTATAAACATGCAAATGAAATGATAACGAAATGGAGAATACTTTAAATGACATCATCATTTAAAGTATAATGACTTGCCCCTAGGGCATAATTTCCTACAAAAGATGCTGATGGTTTTCACCAGAAAATAACCGTTGATTCCTTTTCTTTCAATCCGCTTCACCAAGATTATGAATAGTAGCTTCTAGGTCTCCTTTATTTTCAAATTTGTGGCACTCAAAAACGTTGTCGTCTCTTGCTTGGTACTTACCTAAACAATAATGGAGTGGGTTTGAGGTAGGGGTGGGCATGGGCGGGGCGAGACCCCTGCCCAATGACCAGCTTGAAGGAGTCGATGCCCAGCCTTGCCTGGTAAAAGCTCTAACCATTTCGGGCTGAGCAAAGTGGGCCTCCTTGCCTAAGTGGTAACATCCTACCTTAACCACATGTGAAAAAATAATTTCATTTAAATTTCACAAACATTAATGTACTCCATCTAATTCTTATTATAAGGCACCAACTGTTAACAATCTTTTGTCCTTACTATAAGGCACAACTGCCTCTAACTAACCAATTTATTGGGTTTTTCCCATTATGCCCTCATTTTTAATAGAACTTTGCTTTTTGAATAACCCCTCGAACATCATGAATTCTCATCTGCTATACTTTGAACATTTAATATTTTTTTCATTGACTATTACATTTTCAATCTACTTAACATGTTTCTCTCTCCCCTTATTAAGTTTTCATTTCTCAATGGGTTTCAACTCTTTGTCTTCCCCTTCATTTTTTCACTTTTCATTCATCTCTCTCTATCTATTTCAATGGTTGAAATGTGAGCCTCTCTCACCTAGAAGATCAAATATTGTACTTGATCCTTTTTACTCATTTCTCGTCTGATTTTTATAATGGAAAACGATCAACTTAATGGGGTATATGAGGGCATGGTAGTGCTAGACTCATGGAAACGTGGAGATTCTAGTTATGTCTCAAATGATGAGAGATTGTCATAAGACTTCTTCACAGAACTAATGAGATCATCAATAGTATTGGGTGCTTCTTTGTGTTGTAGTGCTTGAATTACATTAAAATAACCTAGATCTAGTACATTTAAATCAGGAGAGTTTGGAGGTTGAGACATCACATGAATTTCAAATCCACTCTCATAAGCAGCTCAACAAAGCTCTTCATCATTATCATGTACATGACATGTAGCATTATCTTGTTGGATGATAATTGTTTCCCCTATCGTATCCCTTGGCCAGTTGGCCTTTATTGTGGGTAACGCCATATTCCAAAGAAAAATTCTGCATACTTTTTTGTTAATTGAAGAAATTGGCTTTGTTACCAAAGTGCCTACCTCTCTATTAACACTCCTTCTCTTTGTTGGCTCATAAGTCACAAGAGGGAAGACCCCAATCTTACATGAAAAAGTTTCATTACCTTCATTGTCAAATCTAGGTCTTACCAGAGCAACCGAGAACATAACTTTAGTAATGAAGTTATTATTTTTGCTTGCTCAATGTGGGTCCTCCTCATTGGCTGTCAAGTAATACTTCTCCTTCCCTTTTGTCATGTAGAACCATATCTCATCAATACGTATTATGTTAAGCATAGATTGAAATGTTGGAGAATTTGGTATGCTATGATCTTCAAGCATTGATAAGCAAAATCACAATTGAGCAATCATGTTTTCATTTGTTACGAAGGGCTTGAGCATATTGGTGTGACGTTGTATAGCATTGGCCTTCATCAATCTCACAAGGATGTTTTGTTGATATTCAATGTAAAGGATAGACATCTCAATGTGGTCCTCTATCGAAGAAGGACCTCATGTGAGCGTTCCTTATTGAATTGAACTCTCTTACATCCACAATGTTTAGTCTTCATATGAGATGCTTCTCTTGCTTCCTTTATTTGTTGCCAAATTTGTTGAATAGCTCTTTTGGAAATACAGTACATTGAAGCTAGCTTCTTTGCTGTACTCGGCATTAGAATCCCATCTTTTATTAAGTTCACCAAAATATAGCCTATGCCTGTTCATTCTTCATTTGTTCAAAATTTTCTTTTCCTACATGGTGGTGGACTTGAATTTCGATTTGCATGTTCACTTGTCCCATTAGTAACACAAATACATATATGACATGATAGTTTATAAAACGTATGATAATAGTTCATTTGTATAGATTTTTTTTTGGTTGCATGATCATAATAGTTAGCACCCAAACATGTTTTAGACTCGAACTAGAACTAAATTATGCACAGTTCAACTTTTCCCCCTTAAAGTTATACACAAACTAGAATGAGGGATGAAGCGACTCGCTAGAATATGTAAAAATGATTATTCAGATCATTTAAGATAGTGTCATACCTCTGGTAAAGTATTAGAATAGTCTCTTATACGTTCAGCTATCTCTATATATGTGTTTTGTTCCTCCTTAAACTCCATCGGACTTTCGTACAAGTCTGGTAGGGGAAACCATCATCACCAGTCATTTGGATTTCATTCAAGTTAAATAGGGAAACATCGTCGCCATCATCATCATCACACATACTTTCAATGTTCAAGTCAAGAGGCAAGTGAGGATTCAAGTTCTCTGTTACTGCTTCACCAAAACAAAGCATGTGTAAATCAGCCAACACTACCACTACATCTTGATTACTGTGAGCTTGGGTAAATATTTGAGTGCATAACAATGGCAGAGCCAGGAATTTTAATGACAGGGGGCAAAAATAATCAACCACTTTCCCCGGGTTTGTGAACAATGGCGGAGCCCAGAATTTTAATCACAAATTTTCTAATTAAACTCTAATTTTATTTTCTTCAAATAAACCACTCAAGTAAAAATATAAACTATACATTTTTTATTCAAACATTGTTAACTCCATTAAAAGCAAAATGATCATTTAGAAGCCTTAAAATTTCAAAATCTAACAAATCTCCGAATTTTTCATAAAACAAGTTTCATCCAACTAAAAGATGAGAGACTAGAAAGATAAACTATATCATTTATCTAAACCCTAATCTTTTGTGCGACTGTGTTGACTATTCGATTGTGGAATTGCTTCTTCTAATCTTCTGTAACTGTGCCAACTGTGCGAGGAGCTGAGGAACGAATTAAAAAACAGAAGGTTAGAAGAGGCTTTAACTTTTAGCGTGCCAACGTGTTTTAACGTACAAGATCAATGGTTTGAAAAGATGACAACATATATTTTGGTGGGCTCGTAATAGCAATCAAAAGATGAGAAGAAGAAATGGCACGGCATAATGATAATTCGTGGGCTCCTTTTTTTTATTTTACTTGAGAACACCACACATTGGGCACGAAGTAAAAATAAAAATCATAATGATAAAAGTACAAATAATTGCTTCGGCCCATATTTGTTAATTGGTGTTCACATTTTTATTTAAAAAAAAAAAATCCACCCCCCCCCCCCCCTCCGCCCCTGGTGCATAACATCATCCATTTCCTCTTTCCAATATGACAGTAGGTTTAAGTTGAAGGATGCTTGTGTTTGGTCATTCATAGAACTGATAAAAGCAATAAATCTGTCTTCACTCAACAATGGCGATTTCAGGTTTCGTTTCGTTTGGTCTACCCAAGTTTAATTCCATTTTGGAGGGTTTTTTTTTTTTTTAAAGAAAATAATTACTTCACCCGCCACTTTTGTTTTGCAAAGTTTTTACGTAAAAGAAATGGTGCCATTGTGGATATCATTTGAGAGAAAGAGGGTTTCAAAAAAATTTAATGCGAGATACTTGGATGTTGCGTCAGCGTTACTTCAAAAAAAAGGAATGGGGTGAGAGAAAGGAGTAGTGAGAGAATATTCAACCACATGACAAATCTGAAAAATAATATTTTTAATATTTATAAATCTACATTATTAAAATAGGGGAAAAGGTAAAAATATTTATCAACTGAACACTAATTTAATGACTTAATTGCCTTTCCTTAGTCTAAAAAAAAATTATAGTTGGTGTCTTATAATAAAGATTAAAGGGGATAGTTACCATATGTCTTAATTTTGCCCCAAATAATATAAACTTCAAATACATTTGATGATTCCACTTGAAATATTTTAAAATAAATCTACAACTTGAATTTTGAAATTTAAAAACTACCATAGGGTCTTAACAAATATCCATAATTCAAGAATTAAACAACTTCCATAATCTATTATAAATAAGGCAACAAAATGATTGTAATTAAAGCCGTAAGTTAAAATGGGCAGAACCATATCATTGGATTTATAAGAAATATTTATATAAAATATAATAATATATATATTTACCAGAAAGGGCCAAATAGGCAGGACGGTATATCCTACTCGATGCCCAGTCCTACCCACAAAAATACCCAACCAAATTGTGCCTAATTTTTTCTGGGTTGCTTTTTTTGGGCAGGGCTTTTTTTTTTTTTTTTTCTGAGCTTGGGCGGGTATATTAGACTCTTGGGCTTCATGATCATCCCCTAGTTTGAGGCGTTGAGCAAGGAAGAAGACGAGGGAACAAATTTTTTTCACATATTGTTTTTATTTTTTATTAATTTTATATTTATATATTAATTAAGGGAAATTTAGCCATTTGCATATTTTCATAACAAACCAATTTTCATTTAGTTTAGTGTAAGTGGCAAAATATTTTTCTTTCTTTTTCCTTCCACTCCTTTCTATTCCAACCAATTCTTTAATACAAACGCCCCCAAAAAAGCATTGCAAGTGCATGTTTTTTTTTTTTTTTTTTTTTTTTTTGTGGATAAGTTTGCAAGTGCATGTTTCTCACTTGGAACGAGGCATTGCATGTGAAACAGTGAAAGCAACACGCTCTCTCTTCGGGCTTCCCTCCTTAGATCAAAGCCACGAAATCTCCCCCACCAAAAGGGCCCAAGCAATAGTAAAATAAAGTTAATTAAACTTTGTTAAACACGGTAAATATATCAAAAATACATTTTTTTTATTTTCTAAGAATACTTTTATTTATTTAGAAATAGAATAAATAGGAAAAAAGTGTGAAAAATAGTCAATACTCAATACCATTCTAATTTTTATTATAAATCACTTGTAAGAAATTTTTTTAGTCATAAACATAATTTACTTACAGAGCATTTAAAAATGATTTTCTAATTTTATCTTTATTAAAATATCATTAGAAATTTTGATAAAAATAGAAATAGATAATGGAAAAAAACAATAATAAAGATAGAAATATGAGAAAAAGGAGCCTATTAATTCTAAATGCAAAGAAAGAAAGAAAATTTAATAAGTGTAAATTTAAAAAGTTATCAATGTAAAGCATTCTTTAATATTTGAGCGCGAGCTACAATTAATTTGTAATAAAAACTAATGTAGTAACATGTAACTAAAAGAAGTAAAAATGAAAAAAAACTTAGTTAAACTTTAGACATTCTTCATGTAGAACCTTAGAATAATACTTTGTATTATCTCACTTTTAATATAAGAGTCGGTTGACTGTTTTAAAATATTAAGAAAACTAGCTTAGCTATTTAATCATAATATATAGAATTATATATTAGTTTATAATTTAAAAAATTAATTTAAAGAATTGATAAATATAAATACTTTAATAGAGTTTATTTAACTTCTTTTATGTCAAGTTTATTAGTATGAAGCCGTGCAGAACCTCCAACACACATTAAATTTTTGCAAGTTCAGACTAACCATTGATAGCATCAATGGCGGAGCCAGAACTTTTTGTTTATGTCCTCACAATTAGTGGGGGGATTTGGGAGTTTGGTGGCAGCCCCCGATTTTTTTTTATTTTAAAGAAAGTTTTAAATTCATTATGATTAATTTGGATTAATGAGTGATTACAAGAAAAAATGTGTTTAAAAAGGTAAAATTGTCATAATTATTGTAATTACTCTTATTCATTATTTCTTAGAAAGATTTGATGTTGGTTTGATTGGTTTAAATTGTAGGTGCTGGAAGAAATTGGACCAAATTTGAAAATAGAAGTTTTGGCTTAAGTTGTAAAAGTTTCAGTTTAGTCCCTTTACGAAACTTTTTACAATTTTCACTTAGGTCCCTAGATGAAACTGCTGCATTTTGACTTTGAGAGATTAGGTCTGACCTTTTTCATTCAAGCGTAGAGGGACTCGATATGCAGGGAGCGCGCCGCAGATTGAAATAGCAGGCGAGGACAGAGACCTTGGACGCTCCTCGATCAACTTTCTCCTTCTTCTCTTCTTTCCTTGCCGCGGATTAATGTCTACACGTGCGGTCACTTGCCCCATTGTGGCTCTGCCGCTGGATAGCATTACAAGTTTCTTTATGCAACTCGAGAGGCTTTTCTCGATCACAAAATGGACTCTTGTCCCGCCTTATTTCCTTCTATTTCATTTTCATTAACAGTAGTAGTAGTACTACTACTAATGATGCCCATATCTACCAGTGTCCATGTGAATAGTACTGGATCGTCCATTATCTCCTTCTTACTATTTGATCTTGGAGTTAGTCAAGACGCTGGAGTAAGCATCATAGGGGTCCATGAAACAGTGGAAACGCTGGTGGAGGTGGAGGTGGAGGTGGAGGCATTTGTACTCTCCAACCAGTATGCCCTGTGGATATGGCTTTAAGCGTTATGCCTTTGGACTGTGGGTAAATTTAGCCCATTCCCTAAAATTTTTGTATAATTTTTTTTTTGAAAAAGATATTGTCAAATATTACTAACTAACTTTTAACTTCTCACTTCATTCCACATTTCCACGTGCCTCCGGGAAGGTTTGACTCCTTCATGTTCTTTTTTTTTTTTTTTTTTGCTAACAAGAGAGGCATAGAGCCTACATTACAATATAAAAATTACACCAAAGGGGAATTGAATCCCAAACTCTCCTGATCTACCCATGCCCTCAAACTAGAAGGGCACTCACCAATTAGATTAGAATTGGAGATACCCCATTTGGCTAGGGCATCCGCAACTCTATTAAAATCCCTGGGAATGACTCTAACATCAACCTGCCAATTTAACACTAGAAGCTCTCTAGTTTTCAACACTAAATTGCTGCAGCTATTACATGAGGAATCAAGAATCAAATTAACCATACTATCCGCATCTGACTCCAACACTACCTTCCTGAAACCCCAATCCCAAGCCAACTGTAAACCTTCCACAATTGCCCATTCCTCAGCCGTTGTCGCATCACAATCACCGATAGAGCGTGCAAAGCCCACCATCCATTTGCCCAAACAGTCCCTAATCACCCCACTGCACCCCGCATTGGCGGTTTGGGAAGCTCTAGCCCCATCCACATTCACCTTCAACCACCCCAGAGGCGGTTTTTCCCAACCTGAGACCTGCATAACTGGGTCCGAACACAGAAGCCTCGATGGCCCATTCAAGGATACGAACCTGCACCAGATTGAGGAAATAACCAAACCAGGATCACCCGATTTAACAAAATTGCTATCAAAGATACAATGATTCCTCCAATCCCAAAGCTTCCAGATAGACACACCAAACACCAAACTCCAACATCCTTCCCAATTACAACCCACCCGACTACTAAGGTTGAACAACAACCAATCCCGCAAATCAAAAGAGAAGAAGGAGTTGACATGTCTAGGTTTGATTAGATTCATCCACATACGTTTGGCATACATACAGTCATGCAAAATATGAAGGATATCCTCCGGTCCTGAATTGCACATCCCACAAACAGCAGGACTATTAGACCAGTAACTTCGCCACAGATTAGTAGGAAGCCTATTTAGAGCCACCTTCCACATAAATATCCTGATTCTTTCAGCCCCATTCCATTTCCATATTGCCTTAAACACTTTGTCCCGCAAATGAATAGGGCTTGGTTCTAATAGGGAGTGAGCACTCCTAACCGAGAATTGGCCATCCACCGAAGCTCCCCAAGCCAAGCTATCAAACCCCGCATCAACTCTTGGGGGCAGGACCGCCGCCACTCTTCTCATACCCGCCGGACTGATGATGGATGATAGTTTATTCACATTCCAAACCCCTTCCTCCACCCAGTCAGCCACCACCGAAACCTCCTCTTCCTCCGACAAGGGACGAAGGCAATAATCAGCCAGTTTGACGTTGTTACTCACCCAGGAATCATGAAAGAAATTAACGGCCAATCCATTGCGAATCATCCATCTAGAACCCTGGTCGACCGTCTCCCGTTGATCACAAATAAACCTCTATACCTTGGAATCCCCAGGTCGGTATGAAAGTAGCGAATCCGAATCCCTCAACATGTAGCGCTGGACAAGTATCTCACTCCATAACCCCTCTGTCCCCGTAATCAACTTCCATGCAAGCTTAGCTCCACAGGCTTGGTTAACGGAAGAAAGCCTCCTGATCCCCAATCCTCCACATACTTTTGGCCTAGTAATTTGATCCCATCCAATGGAATGAAAGTGTGAACCTCTAGCATCATGGCCCCATATAAAATTCCTCTGCAATCGCTCCACTTCCTCGCAAACACTCCTCGGAAGCCTAGCCACCATCATAGTATACATAGGAATAGTACTAATTACTGACTTAGCAAGAGTGACCCTGCCTGCCATAGAGAGAGAATTAGCTTTCCAAACACTTAATTTCTCCTTTACTCTATCGATCATGTACTGAAATTTCTCCCTCGGCCTCCGGTTACGAGATAAGGGGAAGCCAAGGTACCTCCCAATCTCGCAAGAAAAGCTCATCTGTGTGATCTCCTTGATTTGCATTTTAGTACTCAAAGGTACTTTGGGGGAAAAGAACATCGATGATTTGCTAATGTTAACCTTGCCGCCTGAAGCTCGCGTGAATTCCTGAAGACAACTCATCATACATGAAGCTTGCTTTACCGAGGCAACCCCAAACAAAAGCAAGTCGTCCGCAAACATTAAATGAGACACCTTGGGCCCTCCTCGCTTAGCATAAATAGGCTCCCATCTACCATCCTCCACCACATCACATATTAAATGAGACAACCTATCCATACACATGACAAAGAGAAGTGGAGACAATGGATCACCTTGCCGAATCCCCCTTCGGGGAGAGAAGAATTCGGTTTTGGATCCATTCCATAACACATTATACGTTACCGAAGATACACAATCCATAACAAGCTCCACAAAGTCCATAGCAAGTCCTGCATCAATGAGCACCTTTCTCAAAAATACCTAACTAATTCTATCATAAGCCTTCTCAAGATCAATCTTTAAAGCCATGAGGCCCTTTTTGTTTCTGTTCTTCCCCATAATATGAAGGATCTCTTGGCCTACGACAATGTTGTCTTGGATGCATCTACCTTTAATGAAACTGGCTTGAAAAGGAGAGATTAAATCATTCATGATTCCCCTTAAACGCATAGCCAAGACTTTGGTAATACACTTATAATGCACCGTACACAAAGAGATGGGCCTAAAATGGGACACTAGTTCCACTCTATCTCTCTTTGGGATAAGTGAAATTAGTGTTTGGTTAGTCTCCACCAGCGAGACCTCCTTCTTAAAAGCCTTCTTCACAAAATCACAAAGTGTTGGTCCCACCGTCTTCCAATTAGATTTGTAGAATAGCGGGGGAAAACCATCAACACCCGGCGCCTTATGACTTCCCATAGAGAATAGGGCCCCTTTTATTTCCTCATCCGACGGAACAGCAGCAAGACCCTGAACCACCTGCGAGTCAATACTAGGAAAGTGGGATCTAGTAGCCATGTCCCCAAAATCCTGCACATTAGTACAATAGATATTCTTGAAATGTCTCATAACTATCGACTTGAGTTCCTCATCATTGTCCACCCAAGCCCCATGATCATCCTTCAACATCAGAATCTTATTCCTTCGGCTTCGCATTTTGGCTTTCAAATGATAATATCTAGTATTCCTATCACCGTTAGAAATCCACTCGGTTCTCGACTTTTGGAACCACTTAATCTCTTCAAGTTTCAACAGTCTTTCAAGATCATCCTGCAACTCAAATTCCAGGTTGCACAAAAAATCAGAATGAGGATAGGCAGAGGACCTCTGGATTCCATCTAGCCGTTTCAATATCCTCTGCTTCTTCTTCTCAATCATCCCAAAGACCTCCTTGTTCCAAACACTCAGTAACGGTTGGAGCCTCTCCAGAGCATGATTAATATCATTAGTATGGTCCCAAGCATTACGTAGAAAATCATCAAAATTATCATGGCATAACCACATGGCCTCAAACCGAAAAGGCCTAACGCTTCCACAGGCAATAATACAATTTATACATGTGAGACATAAAGGGTTATGATCAGAAAAGTGAGTTCTAGGCATTACCTGTACAGAGCATTCCGAAAAATGAGAGATGAATTCTTCATTAGCCACTACTCTGTCCAACCTCTCAAAAAGTCGCCGCCCTCCGGCAAGTTTGGGGCCCCTCCATGTAAATTTAGGACCAACCGCCCCAATATCAAATAAATTGCATTGATGGATCCTGTCAGAAAACATAGAACAGCGAGCCAGATGCATACCCATACCCCCTGTCCTCTCATGAGGAGAAGCAATGTCATTGAAGTCTCCAATAACAGCCCATGGGTCCCTCATCGAATCAGCAAAACCCCTTAGGTCAGACCAGAGTAGCTGTTTGTGATGATAATCAGGAATGGCATACACTGCTGTAATAAAGAAAATACCGCCATTGGAAAAGCGACACCGTAGATGAAACAGTTGCCGCCCCTGATCCACAATATCCACTAAAATTTGATCACTTCTCCAAGCAACAAAGAGACCACCTGACCGGCCCACACTGGGTACATAGGCGTTTTTATCAAATCCCAGTTTGCTCAGACACTGCAGTTTGTTACTATTTTCACACTTAGTTTCAGACAGGAAAATTAGGCAAGGCCTATTTTTAGCACATGCCAATTTAATATTCTTATAAAAATTGGAACTGTTAGCTCCCCTCACGTTCCAATAGAAAATACTTGTACTCATAAAGCTACCAATCAGTGAGAAGTACCGAGAGCCCAATTAACACTCAAGGTAATACTGAGTTTCAGGCACCGTCGTCCCCTTCAAATCACCTTCTTCTTCATCTAATTCCATTCCCAACTGGACATCATCTGGGCTGGCCCAAAATTTGCCTACTAGCCCACCTAATGTTTCAGCATTTGTAGCCTCCCCTGGCCCATTCGGTGGATCAGGCCCAACCGAAGAGGAGACCTCATTATTGGTCGGCTTTGGCCTCTTTGGATCTGCCAAGTCATCAGACCGTGGGTCCCCCACTCCCATGTCTTCATCCCTAACGGTCCCTTCCTTCCTCGGTTCAGTCGCGTCCTCAACCTTGTCCATCGCCGAAATTTCCTCTCCATTAGTCAACATCAAAATCTCTTTATTTTTGTCTTCTTCTCTGACCATATCCCTCGCCCTTTTTTCTTTCCTTAAACCTCGTCTCCCTTGGTTCTGCCCTATGCTTTCCCCCGTCTGAAACTTCTCCTTTTTCAACTTCTTTTTTGTCTCACCTTTCTTCTCACTGATCTGAGCATTCTGTGAAGGTTGACTCTGGACGTTTGCCTCGACTACCTCCTGCCGCGCCACAGGTCGACTTGTCACTATCTGTGTCTCTGTCCCACCGTCAGCCACCTCGGCGAGAACGCCAAATCTGGACCCCTCTGCCATCCGCTGTGAATCAGCCTGAGTTTTCTCCTTGCCGGATTTCTTTGGCCGGCGAGGTTTGTGCACTACTCTCCACTCCCCCGTATCTGCTCCCGGGAGGACTCCAGCTGGAACTCCAGGCTCCTTGACAGCCTTGCCGTCGACATCCATACTCCCCGCGTTTCCTCCCGTAGCCGTTTCCTTGGCAATATTCTTGCCCCCAAACTTGCACTCTTCCACCTTATGACCATAACACCCACACCCCGTACAGAGGCCGTGAAGCCCTTCATACTCCAGGTAATGCTCTTCCCCATTTAAAAAGAAGCCTGACATTAATTGTTTCCCCAAATCCACAAGGACACAAATCCTAGCAAAGTGGCCCCGTATGTGGTTGGAAGTATTGATATCAATTTTAACAGTCTCCCCTATCCGGTCTCCAATCCAGGTCAATGTCTCTTTGTTGTAGAACTCTAGTGGAATACTAGGAACCCTGACCCACACAGCCACCTTGTTTATAGTTGCTGTTCTAGGTTGGAACCGTGGCTCCCATGGTCGCACAGTGAGGTAATGGTCAAATAACATCCAGGGCCCTCCGGTTAACGCATGAAGATAGTCCTCCTTATTGTACAATTTAACCACATAGAAGCCATGCCCTATATTGATTAAACTAAGGACTCCCTTCCTAGCCCAGAGTTTCTGCAGTATGGAGAGCAACAACTTATATCCAATGCTCTTTCCTAAGAGTTTCAGAATGACAGCCTGCCTCCATGGTCTATATAAACGTTTCATTAGTTTTTCAGAGAATGAAAACGTCGGGAAGTTTCTTGCAGGGTCTTCCTTAATCACACATATTGGACCACTGTCATCATCATCAGAGATGCTATCATCAGACAGGTCTAGTTCTGCAGCAGGACTTACCACAATCTTTCCATCAGCAGCCACACCTTTGAGCTTGTCTGCAAAAGTTTGCCCAGTAGCTTGATAGTTCTTCCCCTCTACAGCTAGCTTCGGCCATTCCTCACTGAACTTCATTCCTTCACCATTCTTAATCTTCTTTGAACTCCTGAGAATTAGGTCATTCTCTTGCGTAGATAGAGGAACATGAGCAGGGTTAACCAGTGAGAGCTCCATAACAAAATTGACTCCTTCATGTTCTTGTGGCGCATTGCCCTCTGATTACCTTTTCTTTCTTTTTAGAGTGCGAGAGGCCCAATAAAGTTCAACAACAACTAAATGATCGGACAAAAACCTTATGGGCCTCAAAGCCCATTTGAGAACCCAAAATCTCAAAACGGCAAACTCATTACCGTTTTTAGGAGGCTTCAAAGTTTAAAAAGCAACACAGTCAACGACGTCAGTCACATGCTTCCTCATGTCATGCTTAATAAAATTGCTCACCCATTCGGGGGCAACGTCAGACCCAAAAACGACGTCGTCTCCACCGCCCCCTTCCCCTCCCTTCCGCCGTACAATCATGACGCCCACCGCCACGCCCCCGCCTCGATCGTCCCACCCTTCCTCGTCAGCGCCGCCGCCGCCACCGCCTCCTGGCTTCGCAATCGCCGGATTCGTTACCTCTTGCTGCTACTCTTTTCCCCTCTACTCCTTTGCCTCTTATTCTTCGCCTTCCCTTTCCTCTGCGCCGTAGATCTCTGTCTCCGTCGCCGTCTCTGGCGGAAACTATTCCGCGATTCCCGTGACGATGATCGGCTGAGACGATGCGAGGAAGGTTGCAGTGGATGCGGCAGCGATGAGGAGAAGGGCCTCTTGCATAGGTACTTGGAGGATCAGCTTCGTCTTGTTGGATCTATGTATGAGTGTGGGGACGATGAAGATGAAGAAGCACAAGAAGAATTTGGAAGCGCCCATGATGTTGACAATCTGCACAGTATGACTCCTTTATTGAGCTGATCAATTCCGTTCTCTTTACTTTTATAGGTTTTTGTTTTTTTGGCTGAATAGAAGAATTTTCCTTTAACAAGTTTGTGTAGACAGACATCTAATTTTGATACTGGATAATTATAGATTTTTTAACTGTATTGAAGATTAGTTAGTGCTTGCTACTTGTATCTCACCTTTGGTTGCCGTCTTGGTAACATTTCCCCACTGAAATGACTGATTCGGGAGAAATTGTAACATTTGCCCGCTGAAATGACTGATTCTGTAATGAAGTTGTTTCTTACTTTCTTATTATAGCATCAGAATTATATTACTGGTAATGAAACTTTGAGAAGCTCAAAGCTTGACAAACTTTACTTGAGGATAGATTATTATGCCCATATAAAAAATAGGAAATATTGCAGATAGACTCTTCAAATTGAACACTGATTTTGCTGTATGCTGCAATATATTGTATGTGCTTAACTCCAAAGCTTCAAGCTGTATGTTACACCTTGGTATACATGCTCTTGTCTCCCAAGATGGTGGGTACTGTGGAGAAAAACGAATTTGGATTCTTTGACACCAAATGTTTTTGCATTGAGAGGGACAGAGAGTCAGTGATTCTAATAGATGAAGATGATTCTCTTAATTTAGAAATATATCAAGTTTATAAATTTAGGGATACAAGTCCAGAGAAGAACATATCATTTCCCTGAAAATACTTCAAGGTTCGCTCATGAAGCCGCCACTTGAGTGATCATTGTCTTTGAAGGATAGCTATTGAATTTAAAAATGTTTGATAAAATAGTTTTGTTACAATTGTTCTCAGACATTCATACTTGTTAAATTTACAAGAATTTTAAGTAAATATTGGATTATGATTTATATCAAAGGCCCCCTGAGTGTTGATATATATTCTGCTTCGTGTTTAACCACTTCTTCTATAATTGTATGTTCTGCTTAAATCTGAAGGGAATGCTTATGGTCTCGTCATATTCAAATTCTTTTCGAGGCAAAATATAGTATACATTTATTTTTATTTTTGTAAATGCTACAACTTCAAATTCTCACATTCCTAGTTGAATGACGAAAAAGATAAATATCATTTTCTATTTTCTATACAACTTTAAACACCACAAGAAAAGTACAAAATATACAAGTAAGAAAGTGATAAAATGCTTCTTAAAAAGGAAAGATTAAAATAAAGTGAACATGTGAAGATGTAATTGTCAAAAAAGGAAAATCTATGAAGAGGGACTAAGAAAGGATTTGGATCACTCATTTGAAAAGAAAATAAAACATTTTTGAAACAAAGAGGGAGTAAATATGAACAAAATTTATCCATTTCTATTTATGTATTCAATTATAGAACGATTTAAGAGAATATATATTCGATAATAAATTGTAAAAGATCTCACTCTTTATGTACTGATATTAAACTTAATCAAAAGCACAAACCAAATATCTCATTTCTCTCACTTGAACACAGTTGAAGACATTTGTGAGCGAGCAAAGCCGATTTGACTGCTCAAGAGATGGATGCTTTTGCTGCAAAACACATTTTGATCTATTGAGATCTCTCCCATTGTGGGACAATTGGCTGGGATTGATATGGAATTTCAAAGATGATTTAGAAAACATGAAGATCATCAATGTGTGTGCAACAAGAGTTGTGGTTGGCGATGTTTAGAAGCTGCTTTTCAAATGATGACAATATCTTGAATGTTTGAAACTTGAATGAATGGGCAAGACAAGTATCAGAATTTATGCCATTTCCTCGAATGAGATAAGCAAGTATTTTCACTTTGAGAAATGTAAGGCATCTCTCTTGTTCTTTTCTTTCTTTCTAATCTATTCTAATCCCATTACTGGTTTTATATAACTAACTTTTAATTTCCTTGTAAATGAAAATAACTGTCTGCTTTCCAATAACTTTCCCATTAGAAATGTTATTGCAATTTTGGCATTTTCTGTTGGACTGGTTAAAATAGTCAAAAGTTGATAAATCTTATTAACTTGATCGAGATAGAACAAACACACAGAGGTTACTTGTATGAAGCTATTTCTAAAAGCATTATGAGAATCGTTGTATTCTTTTCTCTCTAACCAACAGCCTTGTATCAATTGTTTATTATAAGTAGAGAAAAGAATTTGGTCCTTAACTTTGTTGAATGACAGAAGCGTCAAATATTCTGTTGCTCTCATAAAGCAAGCATCCAAAAGCACTTCATTTTGGGAGGTACGTAATCAATATATCACCCAACAATTATTCATATTACTTTCCTCATATAAAACCCATCAAATTACATTTGCCACAGAATCAATGGAAGCCATTGCTGATAATGCCATTGGGCTACTGGGCTCTTTAGCTGCTAAAGAGCTTGAGCTTCTCTGCAACTTCCAAGATGATTTGGAGATGTTGAAGGGGAAGATGGAGGGAATTAGAGCCGTGCTTCATGACGCAAAGAAGAAGGCAACAAAAACTACAACGATCAGTGTTTGGCTTGAGAAGCTGAAAGATAAGCTGCTTGATGCAGAAGACCTGTTGGATGCCTACTCTACTGAGGAGCTAGCAAGGGAAGTGATGATCAAAGATAAAATGGCCAAGGAGGTACGTATATTCTTCTCCAAATCCAACCGAATTGTTTGTGCTCATATAATGGGTCGTCAAATTAGGGCAATTAGGAAGGAACTAGATGAGATTTATGATGAGAAGAATCCATTTATGTTGCGTGAGAGCTCTTCAAGTACTTTGAATGAGTCTCATGAATGGAGGCGAACCGACCCGTTTGTGAGCGAGCAAGGTGTCGTAGGTATCGATGAGGAAAGGAATCATCTTCTTAGAACCCTTTTAAACCCTGACGTGAAAAGTGACGTTTCAGTGGTTCCCATTTTTGGGATTGGAGGATCTGGTAAAACAACACTTGCTCAACCCCATACTCTTAGCAATAACATGTTAGCTCAAAAGATTATTGGTGGACAGCAAACATCTCCTCAGATGGAATTAAGCGATCAAGTTAAGGGGAAACGTTTTTTGCTTGTTTTAGATGATGTATGGAATATTAAGGATCGAGGGGAATGGCTTCAATTACAAAACGTGTTCAAGGGTGGAAGAAAAGGAAGTATGATCATTGTCACTACACGGATTATGGAAGTGGCAAATACAATGGGCACAGATTCGCCTTTTCACTTAAAAGGTTTGGATGAACATAAATCTTGGGAGCTATTCTGTAGAGTGGCTTTTAGGGATGGGAAAGTGCCTGATGACCAAAAGTTGGTAGGTATTGGAAAGGATATTGTGAGAAAATGTGCTGGAGTTCCACTTGCAATAAGAACTATTGGTAGCCTATTGTTCACCAAAGGGTTGAAAATGAGTGGATGGTTCTATATTAGGGATCAAGAACTTGCAAATATAGAAGAACTTGCAAATATAGGTTCTGATGACAACAAGAACAAAAACATCTTGTCTATCCTTAAACTTAGTTATGATTATCTTCCTTCCCATTTAAAAAATTGCTTTGCATTTTGCTCTCTGTTTCCAAAAGATTATGAGATTGAGAGAAAAGTGCTTATTCAGATGTGGATAGCTGAAGGGTTCATTCAACCCTTTGATACAAATAGGGTCTTGGAAGATGTTGGGGATGAGTATTTCATGCAGTTATTGTCAAGGCACTTGTTTCAAGACGTGAAGCTAAATTCCCTAGGTGAGATACATCAGTGCAAGATGCATGACCTCATGCATGATCTAGCACAATCAATCACTAAAAAGGAGAGTTACATTGTCACAAGGGAAAGGATAGAAGAAGAAGACATTGGTGATAGGATTCGTTACGTGTCAAGTCATTTTGACGAGGCTTGGAAATTTCAATTTGGGAATGCCAAGACAAAAAGAGTGAGAACAATTTTGTCGCCAAAAGGGCAGTGGGACCTCATCTCAAGTACCTCTCCGTCAAGATTTTTTAATCCAATTTGCTGGTCTACAACATCACTTCCAAAGCTCTTACGTGTATTGGATCTTAGCCATGGATGGTTGGGAATTCTAGAGAGTATAGGAGACTTAAAGCATTTGAGATATCTTGGTTTAAGTGAGAATTTGGGACTTAGAAAGCTCCCACGAGGAATTATCAAGTTGCATAACTTGCTAAGTCTAAGAGTTAATAGTTTTAAAAATTTAATACAACTGCCCAGAGATATGAAGCGATTGGTAAGACTTAGACATCTTGAACTGGATTATTGTGGTAGCCTGATATGTATTCCAGAATCGATTGGAAGTCTCACATCATTGCATGAGCTAGGGCTCAACTATTGCTATGCTTTGGCATCACTTCCAGAATCTATGTGAAATCTCACATCATTGCAAGAGCTAAGGCTCATAAACTGCCTTGCTTTCGCATCACTTCCAGAGTCCATTGGAAGACTCAAATCATTGCAAAGGCTGATCCTTGTAGGCTGCAATTTTCGGGCATCACTTCCAGAATCTATTGAAAGTCTCACATCATTACAAGTGCTAATGCTCTCGAAATGCTCTGCTATGACATCACTTCCAGAGTCTATTGGAAGTCTCGCATCATTGCAAAAGCAAAACCTCAACTTCTGCACTTCTTTGGCATCACTTCCAGATTCTATTGGGAGTCTCAAATCATTACAAGAGCTAAACCTCGACTACTGCACTTCTTTGACATCACTTCCAGAGTCTATTGAAAGTCTTACATCATTGCAAAAGCTAAGCCTTGACTTCAACGATGCTTTGAGATCACTTCCAGATTCTATTGGGAGTCTCAAATCATTGCAACAGCTAAGCCTCAGAGGCCGCACTTCTTTGGCATCACTTCCAGATTCTATTGGGAGTCTCAAATCATTGCAAAAGCAAAGCTTCGACTTCTGCACCGCTTTGACATCAGTTCCATATTCTATTGGGAGTCTTAAATCATTGCAAGGGCTAAGCCTTAACGGCTGCACTTCTTTGGCATCATTTCCAGAGTCTATTGGAAGTCTCACATCATTGCAAGAGCTAAGCTTTTACAACTGCACTTCTTTGGCATTACTTCCAGAGTCTATTGGAAGTCTTACATCATTGCAAGAGCTAAGCCTTGACTATTGCACATCTTTGGCATCACTTCCAGATTCTATTGGAAGTCTTACATCATTGCAAGAGCTAAGCCTGGACGACTGCACTTCTTTGGCATCAATTCCAGAATCTATTGGGAATCTCACATCATTGCAAGAGCTAAGCCTGAACGACTGCACTTCTTTGGCATCACTTCCAGAGTCTATTGGGAGTCTCAATTCATTGCAAGAGCTAAGACTTTACAAGTGCACTGCTTTGACATCACTTCCCAGAGTCTATTGGAAGTCTCATATCATTGCAAGAGCTAAGCCTTGACTACTGCACTCCTTTGGCATTACTTCCAGAATCTATTGGAAGTCACACATCATTGCAACAGCTAAGCCTCAACGACTGCACTTCTTTGGCATCACTTCCAGAGTCTATTGGCAGTCTCACATCATTGCAAAAGCTAAGAATTTACAAGTGCATTGCTTTGGCATCACTTTCAGAGTCTATTAGAAGTCTCGTATCATTGCAAGAGTTAAGTGTCAACAACTGCACTTCTTTGGCATCACTTCCAGAGTCTATTGGAAGTCTCACATCATTGCAACAGCTAAGACTCAACAACTGCACTTCTTTGGCATCACTTCCAGAGTCTATTGGAAGTCTTACATCATTGCAATAGCTAAGCCTCAACAACTGTACTTCTTTGGCATCACTTCTAGAGTCTATTGGAACTCTCAAATCATTGCAAGGGCTAAGCCTCAACGACTGCACTTCTTTGGCAACACTTCCAGAGTCTATTGGAAGTTTCATATAATTGCAAGAGCTAAGCCTCAACGGTTGCACTTCTTTGGCATCACTTCCAGAGTCTATTGGAAGTCTCACATCATTGCAACAGCTAAGCCTCAATGACTGCAGTTCTTTGGCATCACTTCCAAAGTCTATTGGGAGTCTTAAATCATTGCAAAAGCTAAGCCTTGACTTCTGCACTGCTTTGACATCAGTTCCATATTCTATTGGGAGTCTTATATCATTGCAAGGGCTAAGCCTTAACGGCTGCACTTCTTTGACATCATTTCCAGAGTCTATTGGAAGTCTCACATCATTGCAAGAGCTAAGCTTTTACAACTGCACTTCTTTGGCATCACTTCCAGAGTCTATTGGAAGTCTTACATCATTGCAAGAGCTAAGCCTTGACTATTGCACTTCTTTGGCATCACTTCCAGATTCTATTGGAAGTCTTACATCATTGCAAGAGCTAAGCTGGGACGACTGCACTTCTTTGACATCACTTCCAGAGTCTATTGGGACTCTCACATCATTGCAAGAGCTAAGCCTGGACGACTGCACTTCTTTGGCATCACTTCCAGAGTCTATTGGGAGTCTCACATCATTGCAAGAGCTAAGACTTTACAAGTGCACTGCTTTGACATCACTTCCAGAGTCTATTGGAAGTCTCATATCATTGCAAGAGCTAAGCCTTGACTACTGCACTTCTTTGGCATCACTTCCAGAGTCTATTGGAAGTCTCACATCATTGCAACAGCTAAGCCTCAACAACTGGACTTCTTTGGCATCACTTCCAGAGTCTATTGGAAGTCTCACATCATTGCAACAGCTAAGCCTCAACGACTGCACTTCTTTGGCATCACTTCCAGAGTCTATTGGAAGTCTCACATCATTGCAACAACTAAGCCTCAACGGCTGCACTTCTTTGACATCACTTCCATATTCTATTGGGAGTCTCAAATCATTGCAAGTGCTAAGCCTCAACAACTGTACTTCTTTGGCATCACTTCTAGAGTCTATTGGAAGTCTCAAATCATTGCAAGGGTTAAGCCTCAACGACTGCACTTCTTTGGCATCACTTCCAGAGTCTATTGGAAGTCTCATACCATTGCAAGAGCTAAGCCTCAACGACTGCACTTCTTTAGCATCACTTCCAGAGTCTATTGGAAGTCTCACATCATTGAAAGAGCTAAGACTTTACAAGTGCATTGCTTTGACATCACTTCTAGAGTTTATTGGAAGTCTCAGATCATTGCAAGAGCTAAGCCTTGACTACTGCACTTCTTTGGTATCACTTCCAGAATCTATTAGAAGTCACACATCATTGCAACAGCTAAGCCTCAACGACTGCACTTCTTTGGCATCACTTCCAGAGTCTATTGGAAGTCTTACATCATTGCAAGAGCTAAGCCTTGACTATTGCACTTCTTTGGCATCACTTCCAGATTCTATTGGATGTCTGACATCATTGCAAGAGCTAAGCCGGGACGACTGCACTTCTTTAGCATCACTTCCAGAGTCTATTGGGAATCTCACATCATTGCAAGAGCTAAGCCGAGACGACTGCACTTCTTTGGCATCACTTCCAGAGTCTATTGGGAATCTCACATCATTGCAAGAGCTAAGCCTTGACTACTGCACTTCTTTGGCATCACTTCCAGAGTCTATTGGAAGTCTCACATCATTGCAACAGCTAAGCCTCAACGACTGCACTTCTTTGGCATCACTTCCAGAGTCTATTGGAAGTCTCACATCATTGCAATAGCTAAGCCTGAACGACTGCACTTCTTTGGCATCACTTCCAAAGTCTATTGGAAGTCTCACATCATTGCAACAGCTAAGACTCAACAACTGCACTTCTTTGGCATCAATTCCAGAGTCTATTGGCAGTCTCACATCATTGCAAAAGCTAAGACTTTACAATTGCACTTCTTTGGCATCACTTCTAGAGTTTATTGGAAGTCTCACATCATTGCAACAGCTAAGCCTCAACAATTGTACTTCTTTGGCATCACTTCCAGAGTCTATTGGAAGTCTCAAATCATTGCAAGGGCTAAGCCTCAACGACTGCACTTCTTTGGCATCACTTCCAGAGTCTATTGGAAGTCTTACATCATTGCAAAAGCTAAGCCTTTACTACTGTACTTGTTTGGCATCACTTCCAGAGTCTATTGGCAGTCTCACATCATTGCAAAAGCTAAGACTTTACAAGTGCACTGCTTTGGCATCACTTCTAGAGTCTATTGGAAGTCTCACATCATTTCAAGAGTTAAGCGTCAACAACTGCACTTCTTTGGCATCACTTCCAAAGTCTATTGGAAGTCTCACATCATTACAAGAGCTATGCCTCGACTACTGCATTGCTTTGACATCACTTCCAGATTCTATTGGGAGTCTCGAATCATTGCAAGAGCTAAGCCTCGACAATTACACTTCTTTGACATCACTTCCAGAGTCTATTGGAAGTCTCACATCATTGCAAAGCCTATCGGTCATCAACTGCACTTCTTTGACATCACTTCCAAAGTCTATTAGAAGTCTCACGTCATTGTAAAAGCTAGAAGTCATCCGCTGCTATGCTTTAATGGAAAGATAGGGACAACAATTATAGGGTTTTACTTGGCTTGGGCATGCGCAAATACCAGATATTAGTATTTTTTGAATAAATAATCGGTTTCCTTATCAACAAAATCAAGGTACGCACGGATTAGCCTATAACTCCATTCTTCTCTTCTTGGATGGTTCCTGCTTTTTTTTTTTTTTTTTCTCTTTCCTTTTGCTCTTTCATTTTCTTACTTGCCATTTGCTGCTTCCTCCTGGACACCAATAAATGCTTTGTGTTTTTTGTGTTCTTAAAGTCTAAATTTTATTTTATTTATTCTACTATATTTAAGTGTATCGGGTTATTATATTCTTGTACATTATAGGATCTTCAAAGTTGTGGTTTGAATTCATTTAAAAAAACTTCTACCTCCCATGAATGGCTAACATCCACGCCTACGAAACAACAAAAATACTGGTCCATCAATTTCCTAGGCTTTAAGCCTCACTTATTGGTTGAAGGGAAGTTTATGCAATATAAAACACATTTCTTAAGTAGAGAATTATCTTGTATACTTTATTATTTAATAGCAATCATATATTTTATTATATTTTGTATTTAGAGCAGAAATCACATTTCTCAAGTAAATAATTATTTTTTTCATCTCACCCTATTCTTATACCCAGTCCAGCCTTGTCGATATGTATCATATTTTACACTAGCTATAATTTATTAACCCGAGAAAAGTGTAAAGTGGACGGTGCTGAACATCGATTTTTGATTGATTAAAGTTTTGATTTTATTTATGCCCAAAAAATAAAATAATTGAATCAATGTTTTAGGAAAAATTTTCAAAAGAAAAAAAGGAACTATGACAAGCTATCAAAATTATATGCAATATCCATTGAATCCAATATTTTACGAAGAAATTAAAGATTTTAAATAATATTAATATGATATCAAAAGATTTTAAGAAATATCGTGGCCCTAAATTTTTTTAAAAAAATGATTATCTTAGAGAAATTCATTAAAATTAATATATGTCATTAATGTTTCAACTTGGATAAAGCCAATTATTTCAATTAAAAAATATCGCTACATCAATACTTAAATGAAATGATAACCTCTAGATATAAACTATTTTTTAAAAATATACTCTATATCTAGCTGTTAAATTGATTCTTTTCTTCCTCTAGTAAGTCTACACAATAAAAGGCATTTTTTTTTAAATTTTCTTATAATGAGTACAAATATAAAGTTATGAAATTCCCTTCAAATATGAAGTTATTCATACTCTTTCCTTTCAAAATAGTAAAAATGTGAGGATATAAAAAGAGGAATATTAATTGTCCGTTTAGAAAAGAGAAGTATTTTTTGTTAGAATAAACAGCTATGAATTTAATTTGATTTGAATATTTTATTAGGAAGACTATAATAACTTGATATATGACCTTAAACATTTTTTTTAAAAAATGTGACCTTATATATGACTTCTTGGGACAAATACCACTTAATTACTTTTATACTCTTTGCACGCACGCGTGCACACACACAAATATTTCGAATTTAGAATTACCTGGGTCAAAATATGTACTAGTCTCTGATTGTTGATATCCTGGTGTCAATTTGTGCTCAAGAACTTAACAAACGATTGAAGTCAAATTATAAGCATGTCATTGACTTTCCCATAACTTCCCTATTTCACCCCTTATTAAAATAGTGAGAAAATATGGATATTTAATAGGGGCAAAATTAGAATCTTGTTTAATTTTAGACAGCTAATGAGTTTAAACATTTTTTTAGTTCTTATTAAACATGTTAGTAATAACTTATAAATAAGATAGGGGAATAGTTTTGAAGTGGATGAATAAATCAACGCTAAAGATTTCATATAAACCTGATGGTTGATAGCTAATTAACCTGAATTTTGCGTGTTTCTTTACCAAAATATGTGATTTTATTACCCAGAAAAATAGAATCCAACACACCAACAACATAACAGTCACCAAGAACAAACATAACCCTGGACAACACCTTTCCATGATCAGCTCCACATCGAGCAAGCATCCTGGGTCAAAACTGGTACGGTGCATGGTTAAGCCTTTCGTCAACTCTTTTTTTGTTCCCCTCATTTAATGGATGAGGAATTTATGGACGGTGCTGAATATGAATTTTTAATTGATTAAAGTTTTGATTTTTTATGGCAAAAAAATAATTGAATCCAAAATTTTACCAAGAAATTAAATATTTTAAATAATGTTAATCTTAATATGATATCTAATTACTTTAACTAATATCGTGACCTTGAATTTTAAAAAATAATTTTTCTTTGAATATTTAAGACAAATTCATTAAAATTATAATATGTCGTCATTATTATCGAATTGAATTCAACCAATTATTTCAGAATATAGTTAAGAAGCCTTAATTTCCGTTTGGCACACGGATGTACTATTTTGTTTTCCCCCTGAACAAACCCCTATAGTTATTTTCTTACACGATGAACACTCATTCATGGGATGATTTAGCTCAGCATCATATTACTGTTCTAATCTAATCATGGTGATTGATGAGTGCATCTCAAAGTGTTGTAATAATAATTTCATTCTAAAAAAAGATATCTTTACAAAATTTTCACTTTCATAGGGAGAGACACGAGAGGGAATAAAGGGGAAGAAAAAGAAGACATGTACACCCGACATTCTTGGGGTGGGGGGCAAGCTCTGCACTGAATAATGAGCAAGGAAGTCAATAAAAGATGGACCTCCTACTTGCTGGAAGCAAATCATTATTGAAGGAGAATTACGATTCAATATACAATCTGATTGATCAAGGTTGCCACAAAAACACCAACCAACCACCGACTCTATATGTAATGCCCTGGTGTCAATTTGAGCTCATGAACAAGAAGCTAGTATGCAACTACTCGCATCAGCAGCTAGTTAATGAGGATTTTGCTTCTATCACGATACAGCCAAACAATCTGAGCATGAACCATCTTTATGATCAGAAATCAACAACCAGCCGCCTTCAAGAAGTTATCATATTGGCTTGATGCCGGCAGTTGAAGGGTCTGGTACTGGTATGCTGTTGCACAAAGCAATGGAGTCGATGGTGTCGCGCCGGGCATAGTGGCAAAGTTTGGTTCCAGGAATGGATTTCCTGTCTGCAGTTTCAAATGGCACGAAAATGAGATAACCTTTTTGCTATGTTTTTTATGAAATTAAATAAATAGGCGAGTGTTAAGTTATCATGTGATCATCCTTCGATGAAGTTGGCAATTAAAATATTCCCTTTTTTGGCCTAAGATCTTTGGTTAGCAATTAATCATATTGTGGTACTTTGCTACAAAATAATGGTAAAGAATCAAGTGAAGTTTATTAGAATGAAGAATGTCATTCTTCAGAATTTTGTTTCATTGATTCTTGAAAATATGGCATATGATTATTTGTGCGTTAAACAATCAAAAGGAAGGTTGCATATAATAACCTACATATAGCAAGACTAAATTTGGGCCAAAGCAAGAGAAGAAACCCTAACTTAACCGATATTTTCATGTCATAAATGTCGGCCGCAATCATATATGCAAATAACAAGTATAAATACTTCATTCTAAATTTTAAAACTAGAGAAAGCAAGAGTACCATAGGAAGACTTAGTTGAACAGTGGATTGTGAAGGCACCTCCTCCATGTCCTGGTTGTAATTTTCAGCAGAAATAATGAATGGATTTCCTTGCACTGGGAGAGGAAAATGAAAGGGGACATCATCTGCTGCTTTCCCATGAGGAGGGCTTCACAGTGTAGAGCCATTTCTTTGTAAGGCTCGTCAAAGGGTGGTGAAACTGAAATCCTCGCAACTTGATTTATTGTTTCCATAACTTACATATTTTATCATTTTGTCAAATTATATATGAATTTGGTTTGAGAATAAAAGTGGTATTTATTTAGATTAAGTGAGAAATACTAGGAAGAAATGAGTGGGGGAGAACCAAGGGGACTCCCCCTCTAAGAACCATATATGAGAATTTCATCTCGTATTTATTTGGCATGTAGGATTATTCTTTCTAACTCTTGTCCTTTGATACAGACAATTACCCTGGACTGTCGTTTTTACTTCGGGAAATATTTTAGTTGTCTCTATCTCATGCACAGGTCATCCTCATCAAAATTATACAAGACATGGGCAAAACAGAAGCATGCTAAGTGTTTGTATTTAATGGAACAGAAAAAAAATATGCAGTCACCACACCACAATCAAAAGGTTATGAGCAACGTTCGAAAAATTCTAACAACATAGTTATCAAAAAAGTTGCATCAAAGATGTGGCACATACTGTTTCATCTGAAAGTGCCATTTTAGCAATAGGGATGAGAGAGAGCACATTGTAGGCCTTGGCTATGAAAACAATCATGGATGTTGCCAATGTGAAGAGAGATCTGTGTCGTGAAGGCGGCAGCTGAACTGAAAAAAATAGGAAATTATCACTTGAAGTCGAAAACTTGACAGCTTAACAATACTTTGCAACATTAAACCAATTGGCACAATGTTTTGGAGGAAGAGTCCTTATCCCACTTGTGTACTCATCAATAGGTATCAAAGCTAGTGGTTGACGGTTCAAAAATGGCTACCGATGGAAGGTCCTAAGAGGTGGAGATTTTAATGGGCAAGGAAGTCAAGTGTAGGAGTTGTACAATGTATAACTTCCAGGAGATCAGGCCTCAACAGGGGCCAAATGAAGGAAACTAAAGTAGCACGGGATGCTCAAAAGAATATTCAAGTGGGTAAGTTCTCCCACCTAAGTAACTAACTTTTGGGGGAGAGTTCATCATTCTACTTAGGTATCACTGAGAATGTGACACAATGTTGAATTAGGACTATCCATCATGGAAAATCAAAATCTCCATTGGACCATAACATTTTATTTCAATGACAATATTCGGGTCTTCAACATTAGTTCCAAATTAACACCAAGAAAAAAAAGAACTGATTTTGACTCCTTAGTGTTCAGTATTTGCTGTTCAATCATTTCTAAACCAAAGGGATGATATCCCATGATTTCTAACAAAATGTTTAAGGCTTTTGAATATCTAATCATCTTATGGACATCATATTCAACAAACTAGTACGATTACAAAGTTGGAAAATTGAAGGAACTGACATTAGATAGCCATTATTAAGGAGAAAATAAGTTGTTCTTGTGGTAGAGCAAACATCGAAAGAGAATTTTTGGCAGAGATTAGCTCCCATTCCTAACCTATCTAACTTTACCTTCATATATGATTTTAAAATGCATACAACTCACTTTTTCTGAAAGAGTTCTTTTAGCTTAAAGATTTAGTTTAGAATATAGCTTAACGGTTCAACTAGGAAATTTCAGGGCACTGTTAAGCAGAAGGTCACTTCATATGCATTACTTCGGACAAGAGAAAAAGTGGGAAAGAAATCATGCTCACTTTTTCTGAAAGAGTTCTTTTAGCTTAAAGATTTAGTTTGGAATATAGCTTAACGGTTCAACTAGGAAATTTCAGGGCACTGTTAAGCAGAAGGTCACTTCATATGCATTACTCTGTGACAAGAGAAAAAGTGGGAAAGAAATCATGCTCACTTTTTCTGAAAGAGTACTTTTAGCTTAAAGATTTAGTTTGGAATATAGCTTAACGGTTCAACTAGGAAATTTCAGGGCACTGTTACGCAGAAGGTCACTTCATATGCATTACTCTGTGACAAGAGAAAAAGTGGGAAAGAAATCATGCAATTTGGCTTCATGAGACATCCGACAATATCACAAACTTCTCTTACTGAGCATCGTGTTTGATACACTACATAAGACTTAAAGGCTCTACCCTTTTCTGCAAGAGAAATGCTTCTCAAGGTAAACGCCAACTGGAAACTTTGAATTAGAGCCTCATTAGAGGAGTTCTGCACTTGACAAAATTTGCAAGAGATCAGGCTGAGCCAAAGTCAAAAACAACTTGATACAATGACAAAATTCAAAAAGGATCCAACCCTAAGAAAAAATATATTAAGACCAAAGACTTATCAATTGCAGTCGCAGTTAGGCGACCTTTCGAGTCACAACATTTTGTTTGAGGAAGTAAGTTGAGGCAATCCATCATGATTTTTATGGTTTCAAATTTGAATAAGCTTTAATTATACTTTAAATTAGACTTTGCTTATACCAATCTTCTTAAGTAGTCTTGAGCTCGATAGCAAATACTTAGAATGGCATGTGAGACAGCTAAATAAAATCTTGTCTGATAAGGATTAGTGGGTTCAAACTTGAGCCAAATTTAATTCAGGACGTCAGAAGTCCTGAATCTTTAACTACCCCCCTATATGTCCTTCTAAAAAAGGACGTAAATTTGATCTTATTTAGGTTTTTTGTAGTAATAATTGTACTATGGTGCTTTCCTACAAAATTTTGGCAAAGAATCAAGTGAAGGTTAATACAACACTATGAAATTGAAATTGTAGAAGAGAAACATAATTTCGACAATGAAATTGTTCCTTTGCCTTAACATTCACTTCTATTTTTGTTTATATGAGGACTAAAAATATGGGAGTTAAACATATATTAGCCTACATATAGCAAAACTAAGTTTGGGCCAAGAGGATGAAAACTAACTTAACCCGAATAAAACATGATTTCCTTGCATTGGCAGAGGGAACATGAAAGTAGGGAAGAGGATTCCCTCATGAGCATATCCCTCATTTTCTCTCACAGGCAAATCCTAATCGTTGAAATCCTGATCCAAGGACCCAGAATAATTTTTTTAAAAACCGCGCGTGAGGTTTAGCGCTTTCAATGATGTCAGACTCCCAATAGACTCTAGAAGTGATGCCAAAGAAGTGCAGCCGTCGAGGCTTAGCGCTTTCAATGATGTGAGGCTCCCAATAAACTCTGGAAGTGATGCCAAAGAAGTGCAACCGTCGAGGCTTAACGCTTTCAATGATGTGAGGCTCCCAATAGACTCTGGAAGTGATGCCAAAGAAGTGCAGCAGCCGAGGCTTAGCTCTTTCAATGATGTGAGACTCCCAATAGACTCTGGAAGTGATGCCAAAGAAGTGCAGCCGCCGAGGCTTAGCTGTTACAATGATGTGAGACTCCCAATAGACTCCGGAAGTGATGCCAAAGAAGTGCAGCCGCTGAGGCTTAGCGCTTTCAATGATGTGAGACTCCCAATAGACTCTAGAATTGATGCCAAAGAAGTGCAGCCGGTGAGGCTTAGCCCTTTCAATGATGTGAGACTCCCAATAGACTCTAGAAGTGATGCCAAAGAAGTGCAGCCGTTGAGGCTTAGCGCTTTCAATGGTGTGAGACTCCTAATAGACTCTGGAAGTGATGCCAAAGAAGTGCAGCCGTCGAGGCTTAGCCTTTGTAATGATGTGAGACTCCCAATAGACTCTGGAAGTGATGCCAAAGAAGTCCAGCCGTCGAGGCTTAGCCATTGTAATGATGTGAGACTCCTAATAAACTCTGGAAGTGATGCCAAAGAAGTGCAGCAGTAGAGGCTTAGCTCTTGCAATTATTTGAGACTCCCAATAGACTCTGGAACTGATGCTAAAGAAGTGCAGCCGTAGAGGTTTAGCTCTTTCAATGATGTGAGACTCCCAATAGACTCTGGAACTGATGCCAAAGAAGTGCAGGCGTCGAGACTTAGCTGTTGCAATGATGTGAGACTCCCAATAGACTCCGGAACTGATGCCAAAGAAGTTCAGCCGTCGAGGCTTAGCTATTTCAATGATGTGAGACTCCCAATAGACTCTGGAACTGATGCCAAAGAAGTGCAGTCGTCGAGGATTAGCTCTTTCAATGATGTGACACTCCCAATAGACTCTGGAACTGATGCCAAAGAAGTGCAGCCGCTGAGGCTTAGCTCTTTCAATGATGTGAGACTCTCAATAGACTCCGGAACTGATACCAAAGAAGTTCAGCCGCCGAGGCTTAGCTATTTCAATGATGTGAGACTCCCAATAGACTCTGGAACTGATGCCAAAGAAGTGCAGTCGTCGAGGATTAGCTCTTTCAATGATGTGAAACTCCCAATAGACTCTGGAACTGATGCCAAAGAAGTGCAGCCGCTGAGGCTTAGCTCTTTCAATGATGTGAGACTCCCAATAGACTCTGGAACTGATGCCAAAGAAGTGCAGCCGTCGAGGCTTAGTTGTTGCAATGATGTGAAACTCCCAATAGACTCTGGAACTAATGCCAAAGAAGTGCAGTCGCCGAGGCTTAGCCATTGCAATGATGTGAGACTCCCAATAGACTCTGGAAGTGATGCCAAAGAAGTGCAGCCGTAGAGGCTTATCTCTTGCAATGATGTGAGACTCCCAATAGACTCTGGAACTTATGCCAAAGAAGTGCAGTCGTCGAGGATTAGCTCTTTCAATGATGTGAGACTCCCAATAGACTCTGGAACTGATGCCAAAGAAGTGTAGCCGCCGAGGCTTAACTCTTTCAATGATGTGAGACTTCCAATAAACTCTGGAAATGATGCCAAAGAAGTGCAGCTGTCGAGGCTTAGCTCTTTCAATGATGTGAGACTCCTAATAGACTCCGGAACTGATGCCAAAGAAGTGCAGCCGTCGAGGCTTAACTCTTTCAATGATGTCAGACTCCCAATAGACTCTGGAAGTGATGCCAAAGAAGTGCAGCGGCCAACGCTTAGCTCTTCCAATGATGTGAGGCTCCCAATAGACTCTGGAAGTGGTGCCAAAGAAGTGCAGTCGCCGAGGCTTAGCTCTTTCAATGATATGAGACTTCCGATAGACTCTGGAAGTGCTGCTAAAGAAGGCCAAGATTTGAGGGTTAGCTTTTGCAGTGATGTGAGACTCCCAATGGACTCTGGAAGTAGGGCCAAAAGAGGGCAGTCGATGAGGCTTAGCTCGTGCAATGATTTGAGACACCCAATAGAATCTGGAAGTGATGTCAAAGCACTGCAGAAGTTGAGGCTTAGCCCTTGCAATGATTTGAGACTCCCAATAGAATCTAGTAGTGATGTCAAAGCAGTGCAGTTGTTGAGGCTTAGCCCTCGCAATGATTTGAGACTCCCAATAGAATCTAGAAGTGATGTCAAAACAGTGCAGAAGTTGAGGCTTAGCCCTTGCAATGATTTGAGACTCCCAATAGAATCTGGTAGTGATGTCAAAGCAGTGCAGTTGTTGAGGCTTAGCCTTTGCAATGATTTGAGACTCCCAATAGAACCTGGAAGTGATGTCAAAGCAGTGCAGAAGTTGAGGCTTAGCTCTTGCAATGATGTGAGACTCCCAATAGACTGTGGAAGTGATGTCAGGGAAACACAGAGATCCAGTTCAAGATGTCTGAGTCTTATCAATTTCTTCATATCTTTGGGCAATTGTATTAAATTTTTACACCCATAAAGTCTTAGACTCAGCAAGTTATGCACCTTGGTAATTCCTTGTGGGAGCTTTTTAAGTTTCAAATTCCCGCTTAAATCAAGATATCTCAAATGCTTCAAGGATCCTATACTCTTTGGAATTTCCAACCGTTCATTTGTAAGAACCAATACGCGCAAGTGCTTTGGAAGTGATGTTGTAGACCGGAAAATTGGATTAAAAAATCTTAACGGAGAACGACTGTGAATGAAGTAGCACTGTCCTTTTTGCGACAAAATTGTTCTCACTCTTTTTGTCTTGACATTACCAAATTGAAACTCCCAAGCCCCGTTAAAATGACTTGACAAGTTACGAATCGCATCACCTATGTTCTCTTCTATCTTTTCACTTGTGACAATGTAACTCTCATTTTTAGTGATTGACAGTGCGAGATCATGTATGAGGTCATGCATCTTGCACGACTTTATCTCACCAAGGGAATCTCGCTTCACATTTTGAAACAAGCACCTTGACAATAATTGCATGAAGTACTCATCCCCAACATCTTCCAAGACCCTATTTGTATCTAAGGATTGAATGAACCCCTCGGCTATCCACATCTGAATAAGCAATTTTCTCTCAATCTCATAATCTTTTGGAAACAAAGAGCATAATGCAAAGCAATTTTTCAAATGAGAGGGAAGATAATCATAACTAAGTTTAAGGATAGACAAGATTTTCTTGTTTCTGTTGTCATCAGAACCTATATTTACAAGTTCTTGATCCCTCATATAGGACCATTCTCTCACTTTCAACCCTTTTCTGAACAATACGCTACCAATAGTTATTATTGCAAGGGCAACTCCACCACATTTTCTCACAATATCCTTTCCAATACCTACGAACTCTTGGTCATCAGGTTCTATCCCATCCCTAAAAGCCATGCTACAGAATAGCTCCCAAGATTTATCTTCATGCAAACCTTCTAATTGAAAAGGCGGATATGTGCCCATTGTTTTTTCCACTTCCATACTCCGTGTAGTGACAATGATCATACTTCCTTTTCTTCCACCCCTGAACACGTTTTGTAATTGAAGCCATTCCCCTCGATCATTAATATTCCAGACATCATCTAAAACAAGCAAAAAACGTTTCCCCTCAACTTTACGGCTTAATTCCGCAACTGGCGGATCCAGCTGAGCAGATGTTTGCTGTCCACCAATAATCTTTTGAGCTAACATTTTATTGCTAAGAGCTTGGGTTTCATCAGAGACACAAACCCACATCATAAGCTCAAAATGATTTTTTATAGCCACATCATTATACACAAGTTGAGCAAGTGTTGTTTTACCAGATCCTCCAATCCCAACAATGGGAACCACTGAAACGTCACTTTTCATGTCAGGGTTTAAAAGGGTACTAACAAGATGCTTCCTTTCATCATCTCTCCCTATGACATCTTGCTCGCTCACAAACGGGTCGGTTAGCCTCCATTCATGAGACTCATTTGAAGTACTCGAAGAGCTCTCAAACAACAAAGATGGATTCTTCTCATTATAAATCTTGTCTAGTTTCTTCATGATTGCCCTGATTTTACGACCTATTTTATGAGCACAAACAATTCGGTTGGATTTGGAGAAGAATGTACGTACCTCTTTCGCCATTTTGCCTTTGGTCATCACTTCCCTTGCTAGCTCATCAGCTAAGTAGGCATCCAACAGATCTTCAGCGTCAAGCAGCACATATTTCAGCTTCTGTAGCCAATCACTGATTGCGTCAGTTTTTGTTGCCTTCTTCTCTGCATCACGAAGCACGGCTCTGATTCCCTTCATCTTTCGCTCCATTGTCTCCAAATCATCTTGGAAGTTGCAGAGAAGCTCAAGCTCTTTAGCAGCTAAAGAGCCCAGTAGCCCAATGACATGATCAGCAATGGCTTCCATTGATTAATTCGATGGCAAGTTCAATGTGGTTTGTATGAGAGAGCAGAGTTATATGAATAATTGTTGGGAAATGTGTTTATGTGTGTTCCCCAAATGAAGCGTCCTATACATACAGCCTTTATTTTTGGATGCTTTATGCTCGCACGCGGCTTTCTTCCTTTTCCGCGTAAGCTCTGCGTATGTTCCGTCCCTTAGCTGAACAGAGTTATTTGATTTTTTTTTTTCTTACCTTCATTAATTGATCACTTGAAAAACATAGCTTAATCAGCCAAAAAAAAAAAGTTGTGCTAATGATTTTCGCATCTCTTGCATCAATATATGCATTACCCAATAACTAGATATATTAATTTTTAAAAATGTGTTTCTTTGAGTTTTTTTGAACATCAATTCATTAACTAATATTAAGTAGGATAAAGTAGCACCCAGCACCACGAAGTTTATCTTCAGGAGCACCCAGCACCACGAGGAAATTAATATATCTAGTTATTGGGTAATATTAGTTAATGAATTGATGTGAAGTATTTTTTTTAATACTAACTAATATTTTAAAATATTTTTAAAAATCTTAAAATTCTTAAAAGGCATTTTAAGATTTTGAAAAAAAAAATGCTTTAGAATACTAACCAATACTAAAACAATACTATACTGAGTGGTGCTAAAGCATGCATGCTTATGAGCTTATCTTAGTGAAAAATGGAGAGACAAAAGCTTGCATGCTTTTTGAACAAAAAAGCTTGCATGCTTATAAGCTTATCTCATCCAAGAGGAAATTAAATATATCACATTAGATACTTATTTTTTCACATGAAATATTAATATGAGATGTTAGTGCTTTGTCAATTTTACTCATGCTAACAAATTATTCAAATCGAATTCAATTATTTTTTTTTTTCAATACTCAGACATACATTCTTCTTCTTCCCAAAATAGTTGAAAAATATAGCTTCATACAAGTAAAAGTCACGGATATTCCCTGTGAGAGGGTAAAAGAGATGATTACATGTCTCAGTGAAAAATGGAGACAAAAGCATTGATTAAAAATATCATATCAGAGGACCATGGATTGTGGCTGCAATTGATTAAAGCTGCCATTCATAATGAATGCTGGGTCATATTAATAGCACCGAGATGTGGTTTGGGGTTAAGGAGCGCCCAGCACCACGATGTTTTCCCTCAGGAGCACCTATCACCATGATGTTTTTTTTGGACCAAAAGTACTCACAAAGTTAGATTTTTGGAGCAAAAGTGACACTAAGCCTTGAGGGGAGAAAAACGTCGTTAAGTTCATGTTAACCCTTGTTACCTGCCTGCTACCTATCTCTGAAATGCTGACTGGGATATCATTTGTTTTTTTTTAAAAAAAAAAGAAAATTAGAAAACGCACAGCCCTAAGTTGAACGCCACAGTGTTTGCGATGGTTAAATCTTTGGCAGATCGTGGGAGGAAACTTATCTTAGCAAATGGAGCAAGCTGATCTTGGGAAATCTTAGCAAATCAACGAGCTAATCTTAGCAAATCGAGCGAGCTGATCATGGGAAATCTTAGCAAATCGACGAGCTGGTCTTAGCAAATCGAGCGAGCTGATTTGATGGATTATCAGTATTATTCTACCTCTGATCTTCCTTGTAAGAAGCATCCTTCTTCTTCTGTTGGTATCTGCGCTTACTGTCTCAAAGATCGTTTGGTGAAGCTTGTGTGTTCTGATTGTGGCGAACAGAGGCTTTCGTCTTGTTCTTGTTCTGAGATCTCTCCCAATCGGAATTCATGTACCGTTGAGGTCGGAAGCATTTGTAGGGTTTCGTTCCTGATCGAGAACGAGAAGAACAAGACGTTGATTCCACATTCTAAACCTAAATTGCAGGATAAATCGGAGGAGGAGTTCGTGATTCTTAGGAGGAGTAGCAGTAACAGTGTCGAAATCAAGAGGAGTGGAAAGTTCGGGGGAATCGGGAAAGTTCTAATGATGGAGTGAATCGTTATTTTTGGTGTTCATGTTTTTTTTATTATTTATTATTTAGTTTCAATTGATCCAGTCAGCATTTCCTCTTCCTATATGGCTTTTTCTCAGTCCTAATCAGCTTCCACATCATCACTTTATCTGCAAGTGATGTTGACTGTCAGGTCAACTAACACTTAGTGTCACTTTTGCTCCAAAATTCTAACTTTGTGAGTACTTTTGATCCAAAAAAAACATCGTGGTGCTGGACGCTCCTGAAGGAAAACATTGTGGTGTTGGGCGCTCCTTAACCCTGTGGTTTGTGCTTTAAAGTTTAAAGGCTTAAATCTCCACCACCCACCTCAGCCCATCACTTTTGTCTGTAATCACATGAAAACTCAATAAAGCAATGACAGACATCAATGCCGGGCCTTCAGAATTTCGCTCGCTGCTTTCCTCCTTTTCCTTTATGCTCCGCTGCCGTGCTTTTCCATTACACTGGTACTCTATCAAGTCGTGCTGTTTTGGTATAAAATACTTACTGTTTTTCTTGAAAAAAATAATAATAAATAACTGTCACCATCATAAAATATATTTTTAATACATTAAAAAAAATTGTCATAATAATTTTTCAAAATCATTATGTGTTTTTTTAGTACCAGTTAGTATTCTAGAGTATCTTTTTAGTACCAATCATTATCTTAAAATATTTTTTTAAGATCTCAAAATAATTTTTCAAGATCATGAAGTATTTTTTCCATTATCAGTCAGTATCCTAAGCTATCCTTTTAGTACCACTCAATAACCTGAAATATTTTTTGAAGATAGTATTTTTCAATATCTTGAAATATTTTTTTAAAGGAATCTTGAAAAAATGTTTCAGGTACTTACTGATATTAAAAACATATTTTAAGACGATGAATACAATTTTTTATAAAAAAAATTAAACAATGTGTATTTTTTAAAAAAAACGGTGAGGTTTGATAGAATAGGAGGGCGAGCACAAGTTAAAATAGGAAGAAAGCCGACTATATGGCCAAGCAAGGCCATGACGCTTCAGCTGAACACAACATGACTTTAATTGCAACTGTTCCTGGAGGATGCCTGGATATAATTGTAAATGACCAACTAGCTTGTCCATTCTAGTATTTCCATTTTGTTGTTTTGTGGGGTAGAGTTTTACTCTGCTCCTCTTCTCATGCATCAAGCTCCGGCTTGCTACTTCTTTTCAAAAAACAAAAAAAAAAACAGGAAGAAAGCCGCGTCTGACCACAAGAGAAAAGGGAGAACCCGCGTCGTTCACTATTCTTTTGCTCCCAGCCTTTCATAAAGCATCCAAAAAAAAAAAAGGCCATATGTATAGGACGCTTCATTTGGGGAACACATTTAAACAAATCTCCCAACAATTATTCATACTCCCTCGTTTTCTTCGTTTTCTTCTTATAAAGTACTAATTAATAATTTTCACAAATTAATAAAACAGTTAAAGTTAATAAAAATTGTTCTAAAATTTAAATAATCTCTAATATTACCCTTACCAATTTCACTAAACTCTAATATCATATTAATTATTATTTTCACTCACTACCCTTATTAATTAGAAGCATATATGGAAAAAAATAATTAATGCTTTTTGGGAATAAGCAAATGCCTTATAAAAAAGATCAAATATACTTGTTAGTTAGTACTCCCTCCGGTCCTAATTATAAGAGCTAGTTGACTTTTTTTGAGAAATTAAAGAAGCTAATTAAATTACTTTAAAGTATTTTTATTTTTTCTTCAAACTTATTAGTTTGACTAATAAACTAATATATAATCTAAGAATATTTAACATATGAAATGATTAAGTAACTTATTTAGCTTCCTTAATCTTTCCAAAGAAAGTCAACTAGCTCTTATAATTAGAACCGAAAGTAATATCTTATAATAAATATTAGAGAGAGTATAACTCTGCTCTCTCATACAATCCACATTGAATTTGCCATCGAATTCATCAACAGAAGCCATTGTTGATAATGTCATTGGGCTATTGGGCTGGTGTAGCAGCATGGTTGTTGCTCCGTAATTTGGAGGTCATGAATTTAAATCTTGAAAATAGTCTCTCTGATTGTGGAGGTAAAATTGTGTACATCTATTTCTCCTCGTATACTAGATGAATTGGACAAACCTTTTGTCTTTGTTCTTAAACATTGACATAGTATTCTAGGGCCTTCAAGGATGAGTTTACATAAGAATTTGACGGCAGATACTTGTTAAGTTTTCTCTTTCACTAAAATTAAGGCTTTTTGGTATGCAGGATTTTTTTGTTTGCTCTTGTTCTTAGTTCAAACAAAGAAAGTACCCTGGGTTCACATTAGATGCTTTTCCTTTATATGCTTGTTACATGCTTGTCCCTCTAATTAGAGGGGCAAACAATTTTTTTTTATTTTTTATATATTCAATATATTTAGATTAAATTATATGCTGCTTTCTGAAAAAAAAAAAATTGGCGTCCAATACCTCAAATTAATTTGTTTTTAGTATACTGGTGTTGCAGGACATATTTCTGAATGCAGAATTGGAAACTAATTAATTTGAGATATTGGGCGCCAAATTTTTTTTTCAAAAAGCAACATATAATTTAATTTAAATATATAGAATATATAAAAAATTAAAAAAAATTAAAAAATTTGCTTGTCTGGGAGAAGCATGTAAGAAGCATATAAGGGAGAAGCACCTTATGTGCTTCCAAGTACCCTTTAGCTTATCATACTTGTTTGCTCATAATTAAAGTGCTTGATTTTTACATCACATCAAGAGTCCATAAAGAATCTGATATATAAAAACTCCATGCACGTACGAGCCTCAAAATTGTTCACATTCCAAATGTTCTTATGGAATAAAAAATTGGCGACTTATATTACCTTCATTTCTAAGTTCTCTGCTATTTGTTACTTGTTAGAATAAAAGGGAATGTAATAAAGAAGGGGGGAATTCATAATTTGAATCTCACAGTTCACACAAACTTTAGATCTAGCCTTGAGGCTTCTTGTTTGATACTTCAAGACCCTGCATATATATATGATGTGGGAAAAATCAAATATAAATATTTAAAAGATATATTTATAATATATCTTTCAAAATGAAATGTTGATTACTTGATTTTGTTTTATAACATAGGATCTTGTATATTGTGATTCTTTGAGATATTTATTTTTGTCTTTTTTAAATGCTTGTTCATCAATAAAATGTTAATTAATCTTTTTTTATCACACTTTCTAATATTAAAAAGCATATTAAAATTAATGAAATTTTATTTTATAATTGACATAGTCGTCATTTGAAATGCATATAAAAGTATTTTATATATATATATATATATATATATATATATATATATTATATTTGTTCACTTTTAATTAGCTCTCCTCCTTGAACCAAAAAACAAAATAGCTCTTGTCCACTTGCCTCCCTTTGCAAACAGCACCACTCAGTATCCAAATGTAAATTCACTGTAGGAAAAAAGTTTGGTTAAAAAATATAGGTCACTTATAGGGTAATTGATGACACTTTTTTAATTTTATTCGTGTTTAATTTCTATTGGAAAGAGAGAAAGAGAATAGAAATGTGTGAAAATCATTTGTAAAGTAGGAGAGACAAAAAAATTTAATAAGGGAAAATGTAGATAATTTTATTAATTTAATGTATTTTTTAGCATGCAAGACAGTGATAAAAGTAACTTATTTAATTAAATATAAAATAATACACAACATATGATATAATTAAGTAATTTATTTAAATTCCCTAATCAACTCTATCTTATATTTAAAACCAGATGAAGTATTAATCCAATATATTCCAGAATCGATACTCATTTAATTATAAAATATATACTTATCAATCTCATATTCAAAATGTAAATTATACATGACAAATATTTCATATATTGCAGAAATTTATAAACATTTAACAGGAAATGCACCGCAGTCAGTATACATAACACATAGCAAATGTAATGTTACGGCAAAAGCACATATGAGTACTGGATAAACAGGCATGCAACATTATTATATAAAAACAATAATCCACAGTCAGTTAAATAAAACGCATGACTCGGACATTCAAACCCGACCACGAATCCACAAAACACGAACATAAAAGGCATATATAAAATTACAAGGAATCGGAGATTAAGTTGCCAACCTCAACTTTGCAAATACTTATAAAATTCCCAGCATAGAAACTCAATCTTCCTTCAATATCCTAAAGTAAGATCATCATAAATATTAATTTCCTTTTTATTTTATAAGGCATTATTTTAAATACCATTTCCTCCTTACTTACAATATTTATAATTGGCAGAATTTTCGCTAATTTTGAAAATTCATAGTTAATTGCACAAAACTCCAAATGATGTGTTTCCAAAGCCTAAATGTCCTTTTGATATGTCTATTTTCATTGAAAAATATTCCTAACAGCCATAAAAATCTACATCATTCCCAGATTAATTAATTTGCTTCGCTGACCAGTTTGTACTTCTAGAACTTTAGGTCAGATCGTAAAATTCGTAATTCCTTGTTTAGAGCTTTAAAAATTACATATTATATATCAAAAGAAAAAAGCTTTAAATGTATACTTCAAATCTGGAAAATTTCATAATTTTTAGACATCATTTACTTGATTGGAAACCGTTCACAAGTTGACTGCCTTCCAAAACGTTAAAATTGGCAGTTTTGGTAACTTATACAATTTATACCTTTTTATTCTAAAAAGTATTTCCAACCTTATTCTCACTTCATTTTTCGTGTTAGACACTATGATAACCTCTAAATCATCAAAATCATTTGGGTTCCACCACTGCTTATTCAAACCAAAATAATATATAGAAAATGATAAACCACATCTTCTAACCAATTTCACTAAACAAAATTAGACAAGTTAAAACCTTTACTTACTTGTCTTAATCCTTTGGACCTTAGCAACTTCTCCTTCCTTATTGCCTCTTAAAACTTCTGAACTTCACTCCTAAAATAAGGTAAGCCAGCGTCTCACACCTGAAACTCTCACACTCCCTCACTCTCGGCCTCTTCGCTATGTTTCTATTTTGTAAAGACTGAAATGATAAAAGAGAGAGGTTTGCAGTGTATTTATTTATTCGACGTGAGTGCGTTTTGTCAATGTTTATTTCGGATGATTGAAGAGTGTTTGAGCTGTCCCGAAACAAAACATCAATTTTCAACATTTCTATTCCTCTCGTGAATCAACAGTAATGCTTTTTTTTTTTTCAAAAAGAGTGAGCAAATAAGACATGCATCCATCATGTAACGTCCTCCATTTAATTTAACGTAATTACAAATTAAGGGTTGATCAATAACATGGTAATACTTCATCATTTACCAAAATATACAAAATAAATCAGAGTATACAAAATGAGCCCTAACGTGGCAATATACAATTATTCAATGTATACCAAAAGATGGAAGCACTACTATTAGAAGAAGTAGCCTAAGCTTCCAAAGTCTTCCCTGATTGACCTGGACCGGAATTATCACCTGGGAAAAATGTGGTAACCATCAATCTAACAAATTACGAATACTAATATGCGCTAGTGAGGTGTCATGTGGAACAATTTTATATAACAAAGTATTTAAGAATAATAATATATAAAATTTGCCAATATCCACATCACAAAATTTTATATCAGAAATTATGTATCACTGTTTTTATTAACACAATTCCCAAGATGTCTCACACCAATCCAACCGAACCGCCTTATTTCCTCCGACTAGACCCATGGGCTAAGTTATATCCATGTTACTGGTTACGCAAAATCTCACTGGTCATGTGATGAGAATCGGCCAAAATCCTCAGAGCACATATCTCAGACCATGAGCCTTTTCCCCTCATTAAACATGTGGGGTGTCGTATGCCCTCATTAAACTAGTGGGTCAGTCCTTCATTGAACAAGTGGGACAATATAAAGTCAACCATTGTGCACCAATGGAGGCCTCACCATGTGGTGGAATAAATTACTCCATCTCTTTCCAATTCAACCATTTCCATAATTATCATAATAAACATCATAATATCAAAATGTTCAAATCTTATACATAAATGAATAAATAAATAAATGGGTTAAGGTGCATTTTTGCCCTTAAAGTATGGGCCCAGGAGCAATTTTGCCCTTGAAGTTTCAAGCGTAGGAATGTTGCCCCTGAAGTTTCAAAACGGAGCAATATTGCCCCTTCGTTAAAAACCCTAACGGTCAACTAGCAGTCAACGTTAGGGTTTTTAACGGAGGGGCAACATTGCTCCATTTTTAAACTTTAAAGTCAACATTGCTCCCAAAAAAAGTAGCAATGTTGCCCCTGAAGTTTCAAAACGGAGCAATGTTGCCCCTCCGTTAAATACCCTAACGGTCAACGTGATATTGATTATTACAGCAAGACAAAGCTGTAAGTATGGGCCATTGCTTGAAAATTTTCAGGCATCCCAGATTGATGACAGCAAAAGGGTAATCTGGTGACTACTCAGCCTAAGGGGTAATGCCTGTGACATTGTAGTAATAAGAGCACTATTAATATCAAGTGATATTGATTATTGAGATTTATTTATATAACAGTAGAATGAAAAATTATCACCATTTGCTTATCAGAGCTGTTGGTAGCATTTTCTTCGCTAGATGCAGTTAGTTGGGGCTTCTTTACACTAGAAACTTGACCGTAAGTTGACTTCAATCTGTTCGTCATGGAAGGATTACTGATCTTGTCCTTATCTATAGATTCACTACCAGGCCTTCTTTTACTTTGAGTCCGACTTACAGGCAACTTCAACCTGTTCATAATGGAGTTATCATTGGTCTTTGCAGCCTCATCAACCGCAGTTCTGTTATGGCTATCTTCGGGAAAAACTGGTTTCTTCCTATGCATTTTCTGAAATAATGAAGCTGAAGAAGAAAACACAGATACATTTCTGGATAGTGTCCTTGGAACGTTAGCCGCCTTTGCTGAGGAGGGGACTTGAGAAGAAGGTTGAGGACAAACTGATGATGGCACAGAACAATAGAAAATATGCGGTGTGCCCCAAGCCTGGTTTCGTGGTCTGGATGCTAGGAGTAAATCATGAAATAATGCCTCGGGAAATGCCTGGAGGGGTCCAAGTGTCAAGTTTGCAAATGAATAGAAAGAGAAAAAAAGGATTTGAAGAAAAGAAAGAAAGAAGAAGAGTTAATTATTAGTTATAGACAAAAATTAGGAGAAAGCTTAAAGAGATTAATGTATTCTTGCCTTGTTCCGGTATTGCAAATTTGGTATTGAAGCTGCTATTTGAGCAGTTCTGTAAACTGCAGAAATCAAGGTTCTGGCCATAACGGTGATGTTAACATATTTTCCAACAATACAACCATCATATCAAGAACAGGACCTGCATCTCCAATCTGTATAGCAGTACAGCCCAGAACCACACCAAAAAAAAAAAAAGTTAGAGAAAATAGACATCCAAAGCTCAACAACATATATAAATAGAGACACACACTTATGCCTCTTTGATTTCTCATGCAATTAATTGAAGTATTTGAAAAGTGTATCACATATTGTGACCTTGAGTGATAACTGTGCCAAGCATTCATCTACTTCCTTTCGGTACTTTTGGTTCTATTGGATAACTTCAGCCCCCAAGGTTTGAATCGTCAATAGAGCAATGTATGCTTTTCCGTAGGTGTCTCATCAAATCACTCAGTGCACCAATTATAGCTACAGATTGCTGAACCTTTGTCTGTTTAGCAAGCCGGGTGATTACATCGACAACGTCGAGCCGCATATGAGGTAGTGTAAGTCGTTCTTGGGATCAAGGTGCTTGACTAAAATGGACAATAGAAAGTGTGTATTCTGCCCTGCAAATTACATTGAATTTCAAAAAAGAAAATAAAACTCGAGGCAAAACTGACCTAGAATCTATCAAATCTTAGAGCACTGAAGAAAACAAATACCCAAGTTTTCAATTATTAACTGCATTTCCAGCAGCACTGGGGGAGCAAGCCCATGTGACGGAGACCAGAGATTAGCATTATCAAAATAGCGGAACAAGGATTCCAAAACACGCCGTACAGTTGTAGCCTCTTTAGCTAACTTTGCCATGTTTTGTAGGCAAACCCTTGACCAAAACCCAGAGTTCACAGCATCTTCCCTATAGATAATAGAATGAAAAATAAAAAAATTTTATAAACAGCTATAGTGGATTAATCAATACTCCCTTCCGTCTTAATTATAAAACCATTTTTTGTATTATAAAATTGGTCTTATAGTTAGGACTAGAGAAAGTAAATCAGATAATCCCCCATCACAAGAATGATAATTACCAAGCACATTAACTTGTCCTTTCTCATTCACCGCCATCCTCCAGGAAGTAACCCTTGTCAATTGCATATTTTCAGAATCTTTCTCAACATCGCCATAATTTTCCAACACAACTGAAACAAACTGAGTTAAGAAGAAGGAAGCTGTAAAAGAGATGCTGCGTACGGAAGCATAGAACATTAATGTTAACTTGAAAATATGATTCTTTTCCAGCAAAACGCTCTAAGGCAGAAACTGAACATCGTGTTGAACATGAAAGGAGGGTGATATTTGAAAAAAAATAAAAAACAACATAATTCACCTGATCAGGGGGGGAAAAAAAACAGAATTCTTCTTGCATTACATACTTAAGAAAGATATAGTTCCAATTTGGGGGGAAACCTTAGATGCATTTGTGGAAAACATGAACAATGTATACCTTCTAATCTAGCAAATTCTAAACAAATAAGAATAGATAACTTAACATGTGTCGCAGATGATTGAAATATGTGAAAATTCATCCATGAACCAAACCTGTGTCAATGATCAACCAGTTTACCCTGCTAAGCTCTTAATTTCATTCAATTAGCAATTCATGACTTCGTGAGTAGACAAGTGTCTTTTATTAAAGATATAAAGGAAAGGAAGCATTTTGGAACAATATGAATAAACCATAATCAAAACATTTAAGGACTTCTAAACATACAACCACAATGACAATAGAGTCTTAATCCCACTATGTGGGGTTGGTTACATGGATCAAACAATGTCATTGGGCTCTATCAAAGACCAAATATTGGGATAAATTGTTAATTAGGAGATCTCACTTAATAACCTCATTAAAAGTTCTCTTCGATCTTCCTCTACCCCTTTGAACCTGAATCCAAACAACTTGATCTTATCCTCCTCATAGGCGCATCCAGTGGCCTTCGTTATATATGTCCAAACCATCTCAAATGATTTTCTACCATTTTTTTCCAATAGGTGCCACTCTAACCTTTCATCATATAATTTCATTATGAATCTTACATTTCATTGTATTACCACACATCCATCTAAACATCCTCATTTCAACAACTTCTATACATAACCTAGCTAAAATTATCTGAATCGTTCAAATGGATTCTCTTTCTTGCTTCAGTGAGAGTTTTTATGAAGTCATATGCTGGTCTTGAATCAGCATAATTCCCCTGTTCATTTAATTAACTCATTTAATTATATATTTTCTGCTTATACTTGCCCTTTTTATTTATTACCTGGCCATGTTTTTTTTTTTTTTGAGTCAAAGACGTTTTCCCTTTTTTTAACAAGCTAGCCATCCATACTTGGCTTATTCTAAGGTCAAACTATCTCAAAGCCATATAACATTACTGTCTTATCAAAAACAAGTTCCTAAAGACTTCTTTCTGTATGGTTAATGATATTCAACGTAGCTTGGTTTATTTCAAGCTTCGGTGTATCGGACATGATTGTAAGTTTGTAACTGACCGGGTACATACTATGCTACTCCGTATGATTAGATGATACTGAGAACATGAAAAACATTTGATCAATGAATTAGAGAGAAGTTCCGGCTACAACCATGTGCAAAGGCTCTAAACATTCTTACTTCAATATTATCAATGTGGTTTCTTAATAACTTCATGTTGTCAAGCATGTCAAAAGATTGCTTAACATTGAAAGAGCATAAAACAGTTAACAGGTAGGACAGTGAAAGCATTTAAATTACCATTGATGAAAAAGTCTGTATGCTAGAAGCACGCAAATGCTGTACTTCTTCTCCATCACCCGTTTCTTGAGCTAGAAGGCAAAGCCTGGAAATTAATCCATCTAGATTTAACATGAACGCACCATCTCTCTACACAATAAAAGATGCCAGAAATTCAGCATTTGCGCAGAAAAGAACTTACAAAATCTAAATATTATAAACACCAAAAACTGAACAAACGTCGAAATCCAAGAAACAATAAGAAACCAACAACCTCCTCCTGGAAACTCTTCCTTTTAGTGTAATTTCATTGAATTAACATAATGAAACAATAAGAAAGGTAACTCACATTTGCTCTTTACAAGAAACCAACAACCTCCTCCTGTAGATACAAATGACAACTTTTACACAATTGATGTTCTAATTACTCAATTCCTTATAACACCTTTGCTCAAGGTAGGTAGTTATCTGCAATAAATTAAGAAATCATATTTCTATTATTATTTGTAACTAAATCATATACATTGTAAATTGATTTATACTTAAGTTTAAAATGTCTAGGAGAAAATATAAAACAATTATGGCAGAACCTAGAATCAATCAAACATCAGAGTAGAGCTAAGGATCTTGGCATGAAAACTAGTAAAAAAGGTATCCTAAAGAATTATCTAAGGTAATTCATCCACACCTCTTGTCATCCGGTTTACTTATACAAGTCTATAGTAAGGGAGAGTCAGCTCCCATTTATTAGTTCTCTATTGTGTTTTGATGATAACTGATAGTTGTAAACTAAGCTAGTATGGTTAATGATTCAATAATCCATCAACAGTGCTCACTTCATAGCAAAAACTTGAATTCATCCATTGCTCTAAATTGACGTCTCCTTCCATAATCCATCAACAGTGTCACATCATTAAAGAAGCTTAATTAAGCTCATAATTAAAGTGCTTGGTTTTTACATCACATCAAGAGTCCATAAAGAATCTGATATATATAAACTCCATGCACGTACGAGCCTCAAAATTGTTCACATTCCAAATGTTCTTATGGAATAAAAAATTGGCGTCTTATATTACCTTCATTTCTAAGTTCTCTGTTATTTGTTGCTTGTTAGAATAAAAGGGAATGTAATAAAGAAGGGGGGAATTCATAATTTGAATCTCACAGTTCACACAAACTTTAGATCTAGCCTTGAGGCTTCTTGTTTGATACTTCAAGACCCTGCATATATATATGATGTGGGAAAAATCAAATATAAATATTTAAAAGATATATTTATAATATATCTTTCAAAATGAAATGTTGATTACTTGATTTTGTTTTATAACATAGGATCTTGTATATTGTGATTCTTTGAGATATTTATTTTTGTCTTTTTTAAATGCTTGTTCATCAATAAAATGTTAATTAATGTTTTTTATCACACTTTCTAATATTAAAAAGCATATTAAAATTAATGAAATTTTATTTTTTAATTGACATAATCGTCATTTGAAATGCATATAAAAGTATTATTTATATATGTGTGTATATATTATATAAAGAAAGAAGAGAAAAATCTAAATAAAAGGATAAGAGTATATTTGTTCACTTTTAATTAGCTCTCCTCCTTGAACCAAACAACAAAATAGCTCTCGTCCACTTGCCTCCCTTTGCAAACAGTACCACTCAGTACCTAAATGTAAATTCACTGCAGAAAAAAAGTTCGGTTAAAAAATATAAGTCACTTGTAGGGTAATTGATGACATTTTTTTAATTTTATTCCTATTTAATTTCCATCGGAAAGCGAGAAAGAGAAGAGAAATGTGTGAAAATCATTTGTAAAGTAGGGAGAGACAAAAAAATAATAATAAGGGCAAATGTAGATAATTTTATTAATTTAATGTATTTTTTAGCATGCAAGACAGTGATAAAAGTAACTTATATTTAGATACAGACTAGTAATTATTTAAATATCTCCGCTCCCCTGTTTCACCAGACACACCAGGCCAACAGGCCCCTTGTTGGATGAAATAATTTTCATAGAAATATATCAAATGTTGATTACTTGATGTTGTTTTATAACATATATAAGATATTACATCTTGTGGTCATCAGAGATATATCTAGTTATTGGGAATGCATGTATTGATGCAGGAGATGAGCCAGCAGTAGTAGCAATATCGTTAACGCAACTTTTTGTTGTTGTTGATTAAGCTGTGTTTATTAAAATGAAAGAAGCGTCATTATGGCAATTCTTGGTAAAGACTGTAATGGCATGGCATGACTTTTCTTTTCTTTTCTTTTCATTTTCCCTATTTACTGTCTAACATGAATAATAAACTCTGTTTCCAATCTTGCTTTCGAATTTAATGAATGATTGCTAAAGATTTTATATTTTTAATAAATATAAATCTTAAGGAAAAAACGATGGCAACAACAGTCTTTGAGTTAAGTGTGTTTGGGAACTAGTTAGCTAGAAATCACATTTTGAGGGAAGCGATTCCCCCCAACATACACCACTAGGAATCAAAACATCTATAATTGACCTTATTTTGCTCTACTCTCTTATTTTTTGTGAGTTGAGTTTCTCTCATAATAATTTTTTCATTCTCTTTCGTAATCTATAAATTATATTCGTTTAATCAATCGCAATACTATTTTAAAATTTTTCTCATCTTCCCAATCAATAGTCTAAACGGACCGCTGATGAAAAAAATGAGAAAATAGATGGAGAGATTATCCTCTTCCATTATTTGTCTGAGCCCATGTGTTGGAAGGAACTGGATTCCCTACCTATCCTTTGGATAGGTAGGGAAAGCTTGTCTCACTGGACCGTCCAGATCTAATCTGGATGGTTCAGATCTTATTTTTTTTACTTTCTATTTTTTCGAAAAAAATTATTTTAATGGGTACAGAATCTAAAATAAAGATAATCTCTTAACTAACATTTTTCCAAGAAATGATTTTTTGGTTCAAAAAGCAACAGTTTTAAAAAAATAAAATCTGGAACGTCCAGATTGCAACTAAACGGCCCAGATGGGCCAAGCTCTTGGTATCTATCCAAAGGATAGGCACCGAAACCGGTTCCTGTGTTGGAAGTGGGCTGCAAACGAGCGGTTAATAAAGACGATAAGTTAATAGAGTGTGTGGTTGATGACAATAAGCTGAAAAGATCGGACCCTCGTCTTTGGGTTCAACTGGGAAAAGGGTTGGACAATTTCACTAAAGGGAGGGGGTTCGATCCTGAAGTTGGTTAAGGCGCTGGAGGAGGCATCTTAGCTCCTAAGTACCTAGGTTAACGTCGGAGGGTAATAGACAGCTCGTCTTGCCCAACATCGGTATTACCTAAGAGTAGAGTTGGAAATCAGGGCCTACCCTATAGGGCCTAGGGTAAGGAAAACTAATATTTTTCAAAGCCCGGTCCAATAGCACCAGGACCAGAGTTGGCCCTACAGGGCCTAAAAATTACTATTCCAAATTTTAACTATTTTTCCTTTAATTTTTTTCAAAGAAATATAATTAGTAAATTGCAATCATTAAAGTTCCAATCTATCAAATAAATGTTATCAACATTAATATCTAAACAATATAAATCATTCAACAAATAAACACATTCATTAATTCGTAATAAAAAACAAATAAACACAAGTTTTTTTCCTTTTTCTAAAAAAAAAATATTACACAAAAGAATTACTTTATGTACGTCTACGTCAAAATGCCTTTCCCTCTCGTAATTTTGTGTGTGTCTACAGATTCCTTTGATTCATGCATGATTTTACTGACAAATAAAAATAATTATACTTAATTTACACAAAATATATTTATAATTTATTAAATATATAATATTGTAATACCAAAGTATGTGTTTATTTAATATGAAAACATCTTTTCTTTAAAATTTATAATAACTAAGTATGTGTTTTAATACAGAATAATAAAAAACATAAAAAAAGGGTTATAGTTTAAATTAAAAAAATATAAGTAATTACAAATAAATACATTTATTAAGTGGAAGTCTAAGTAATTAATTTTTTTTTTTAAAAGAAAGTTATGCCCGATTAAGCCCGAGACCCCGCAAGGCCAATTTCAAATTTTTGACCTATTTTTCAAGTCCGAGCCCTGCAGGGCCAAGGCTTAAACCGGTTGGTCCGGGCCAGGGCTCTACAGGGCCTAAAAATTACTATTATAAATTTTCACTTTTTTTCTTCCAGTTTTTTCCAAAGAAATATAATTAGTAAATTGCAACCATTAAAGTTCTAATCTATCAAATAAATATTATCAACATCAATATCTAAACAATACAAATCATCCAACAAATAAACACATTTATTAATTCATAACAAAAAACAAACCATTGTCTACAATTGACTCACATAAAACATAAGAAGCATTAAACTAAACAAGATTAGATGACTCACATAAAATATAAGAAGCATACAACTATCATTGTCAATTGTCACCTTTAGAGTATAGTTATTATGTATTTATGTAGTTGTTCTTAAATAGATAAATAACTCTATAACATATAAAATATATAGATAAAGGCCAAGTAATTAAATTTTTTTTTTTAAAAAAAAAACCTACAATGAAACGGGCCTAACAAGCCGGCCCGAAGCCCTACAAGGCTAGCTCTATAGGGCCTTGGACCCTGTAGGGCTGGCCCTATAGGATGAAATTCAAAATTCTGATTGATTTTTTATGCCCGAGCCCTACAGGGCCCGACTCGGCCAAATTTTCCGGCTTTAGTTTTCGTTTTGTCTATGAATTAAGTGTAAACCCAACCCTTTTTTTAAAATTTTTATATGAAAAAAAAAATCCTCGATAAGGTGGCACTCAATGTGTGTTCTTGAATTAAAAAATGCATATTCCTTGCATTTTTTTAGTTGATACGATTAAACGACGTGTGTGGCTGAAATTCTCAAGGGCAGGCGTTGATTTTTAGTTGATTGATGTCTATGTTATTGCATTATTGAGTTTTTATCTGATTATAAGCATTGAAATTCCCAAGGGTAGGCATTGATTGATGTCGATGATGCTATTGCATTATTGAGTTTTTAACTGATTAAATATGTTTGGGTTAGCTTTTTTTTGGCCAAAAATATGTTTGGGTTAGCTTGAGAATAATTTTTACTACTTATAAAATAAAGGGTGAAAGAGCGAAAATACATACGGGTTTTTCTCTCAGGAGTGTCCAGCATCACGTGCTTTTTTTTGGACTAAAAATACACACGTGGTTACCTTATAAGAACAAAAATCACATCTCCATTAAAAAGGAAAAACATTGACTGTTAAAATAAAAATTTTGACTAACATTGATGATTTGGCAGTCAAGTAGTATCTCTAGGGAAAAAAAACGGGAAAATTATAATGAAGGACATAAGAAAAATAATATTTATTAAGAAGGACGATAAAAAGTGGTAATTATTTTAAAGGACCAAAAATTAAAATATTAAAATAAAAGGACTAAATTACCCTTAATCAAATTTTCTATCTTCTCATTAACCAAAATCTGAAATGATTTTTTCTTCCTATCTTCTTATTGACTGAATATGGAATGATTTTTTCTTATATGAGAATCTAAAGTAATTAATATATGATAATAAATAAATATTAATTCAAATAATTCTTTTCTCATCATAGAATCACTCCAAATTATTATGCTAGAGAAAAGATAGGAAAGATTGAGCTTTTTATGGTTGTAGCAGAAAAAGCCTCGTGCATTGTGCAACCGTCTGCAGTGTTAGACCTGAGATTTTTTGTGCTGAGGCAACCAAAAGTATCTGATATTCATTCAATATTACCAGTTGTTCCATTTCCAGATAAACAGAAAATAAAGTAAAAGGCTCTTAACTCAGAAAAAACCCCATCAAAAGAGAAGAACGTGGTTAAAGAAACCAAATCCCTTTTTCCTTTCGCTATAATCATAAAAAGCCTCATCTTTCCTATCTTTTCTCTAACATAATAATCTTAAGTGATTCTACAATAGAAAAAGAATTATTTGAATTGATATATTTTTATTATTATCCATCAATTACTCTAGATTCTCATGTAAGAAAAAATCATTCCAGATTTAGTTAATGAGAAGATAGGAAATCTGATTAAAGGTAATTTAGTCCTTTTATTTTAATATTTTAATTTTTGGTCCTTTAAAATAATTACTATTTTTTATGGTCCTTCTTAATAAATATTATTTTTTCAGGTCCTTTATTATAATTTTTCCAAAAAAAAAAATCACAGAGCAAGCTGCGAACCAGCTTCACCTTACCTTCTTTCTTCCATTTCACCCCTCTTCTTCCTTACCGGCATATGGCCCCCACCCCCCCCCCCCCCCCCGGGCCGGTGACCCCCCAATAGTCACACCACCATATGAGTACATTCTCGATGCAGGCAAGATCTAACAGGAAAAGAATCAAAAACTGAAAAAAAAAAATCATAATCGAAAAGGCACTGAAGGAACCAGAAAGCATCCTCCACCGGAGATGGAGAAGAAGAAACAAAGAACGGAGATGACAGATCTTAAGGCACCAGTTACGCACAAACACTTATATGAATCAAAAACTGAAAAAAATCAAAACCCATTATATGAGTACATTCTCGATGCAGGCAAGATTTAACAGGAAAAGAATCAAAACTGAAAAAATCAAAACTATTGTGAGCAAATAAAATAGCAGGTAGTTGTTATTGAGGCATCGAATCTCCCACCAATTTTTGATAGCCAGTTAAAAACAGAGAGAGAGAGACTCACGGTGGGAAGGCGACGCTGCAGAAATTTAAGCTCCTGTCCATGGAATGCGGTGTCGTTCAGAGCCTCAACGAAGCCCTAAGGCCACCGCTCCTATCTTGCGATTCCGACGATCCACCGGAGATTGATTTACCGTCCAAAATTGCTTATCGTCTCTCTTGTGTTTGGCCCTTATTCGACACCCGATTTGGAGATCCGGTTGTGGCCATGCTTGGCCCTTCTTTGCCACCCATCGAACCTTTGGTATTAGGGCTTGTGCCGTGTGCTTCTTTCCGGTCTTCAATTTTCCTCCATCTTGGTTTTTCGCTGCCAAATTCTTGTGCGTCCGGCGACAGTCCAGCGACAGTGGATTCATCGAGCTCCACTTCATCACTGTCACTCACCGCCAACACCGATCACTCTTCGAGCTCCACTTCGATCTCCTCTGTGAATTTGTGACCCTGGTTCAGTGTTTCAACGAGCTCACCCATTACCACGTTTTTTTTAAAAAATCAAAGCCCGTTGCCACGTTTAAAGCATATGTGGATCCCATTTAACACCAACTAACAGACTTTTCCTTCCGTTACCGTTATATGTGACTTTTGCTCCTAAAATTTAACCTCGTGTGTATTTTTGGTCCAGAAAAAAGCACATGGTGCTGAGAGGAAAAACTATGTGTATTTTTACTCCTTTACCCTAAAATAAACATGTGAAAACAATTTTATCCCAACTTAGGAAAAAAAAAACTTCCAAAAAATTATGGTTAAATGGTTCCCAAACAAACTTTAACAGACAAAAGTGATAGGGTGAGGTGGGCGGTAGAGATTTAAACCTTTAATGTACGTGTCGTTCTTTCGTACTACATCTCTGGTTATATATTACTCAGCATTCATCATAATGGCAGCTTGAATCAATTGCGGCCCCCATTCATGGTCCGCTTTTTTTCTCAATTTATCTCTTATTAAATAATTAATTATCGAAATACCCCTATTTTCAAACTATTTCTCAATCTACCCCTTTTTGGTTGACTAACCCCAAATTTCGTCAACTAAAACGCGGAACGTTGAATTTTTTTTACTTTCCTCGTGATTTAGTCTACTAAGCATTGTGGCTTAGTCGACTAAATCGCGATAGAGAAGTTTTTTTAAACTCTTACCATATTAAACACCACAGATTTCCACTTTTATTTAGCCATATTAATTAAAATATTAACAATATTATAAGAGAGATTATATGAGATTATAAATTATCAAATAAATTAGTATCTCCATCGATAAATTCCTTTTTCATTCTAATTAAATAAATTAAAGTTTTTCAAATATATAACATCCTACAATTTAGTATTGGTAGGCATTTATTAATAAATTGGTATCTCCATTGTACCGTATTCATAACGCTTACAACTATACGTAAGGAAAGTTACTGGCTTCACACCCGTTTGTTATTCGTTCTTTCCGGGTATGCGTTTAATTTAATAATAATTGGAATATTGGTAGGCATTTATTAAAGATTTTAATTATGCGATTATTGCTTTTAATATTAGATGTGCCGGCTCAGTATTGATGTGCCCATAGAAATCATTTTATTTAATTATTGATTACTTCCCCGATGAATTTATTTTTATTGAAGTTTTGAATATTTAGTTAATAAATATATTAGATTTGATTGATATGGTAGTTAATAAATCTCCTGTATATCTCCTTATTTTATTGAGGATTTGATGAATATTAAATTAATAAAGAGAAGATAATGTATATCTTATGTCCTTAAATCCATCAAGAGATTTTATTGTTTTATATTTAAAAAGGATAGTATAGAGTCCTAAATGGTAGGATGTTATATATTTAAAAAACTCTAATTTAGTTAAGTAGAATGAAGGCGGAATTTATCCATGAAGGTACTAATTTATTTGATAATTTATAATCTTCTATAATCTCTCCTATAATATTGTTAATATTTTAATTAATATGGCTGAAAAAAGTGGAAATCTGTGGTGTTTAACGTGATAAGAATTTAAAAAAATCCCTGTGGCAGTTTAGTCGACTAAGACATAGTGCTTAGTCGACTAAATCGTGGGGAAAATCAAAAAATTCAACGTCTCGTGTTTTAGTCAACCAAATTTGGGGTTAGTCGACTAAATAGGGGCAGATTAGAAAATAGTTTGGAAACATAGGTATTTCAATAAATAGTTATTTAATAAAGGGTAATTTAAGGAAAAAGTCAATGGTTAGGTGTAGTTAGTTATTTAGTTGGAAGCAGTTGGAAAGAGTCAAAGGACAGGTGGCATGGCTCAGCAGGAGAGAAGGTAAAAGAAGTAAACAGAGGGCCGGGGAGATATCATTATTATTTCTATTACAGTATCACGATATTAAATGACATAATTTTATTTAGTATAAACATAAGGGGACATATATGGTCGGTGGACAAAACTGCGTAGCAGATAAGGGGTTTGTTTGAGAAATTACATGACATGGTCAGAGAGAGAGAATATCTGTTGAACGTGATCTTTGAGTTTTTAGGATATAAAGGATATGTATCACTCTCCTTCAATTTATAAATTATTTTTAACTAAATATGATATATCAAAAAGATGTAATTAATTCAATAATTATTGGGTGAATTTTTAACATTATCTTTATTTATAAATGAATATTTTTTAACTCTTTTTTTTTTTCTTTTATTCAAAACCCTAAACCCTATGTTTTCATTTCTCTCTTTCAAGGACACCAGGCAACACCAGCATCCGAGTGACGGCATTTTAGTTATTCGTAATGTAATGGACAAATTAGGTTGTCATGAATAAGATAATTCTATCAAGCTCGTATTAAATCTATACAAGCTTGATTGAAGAGATGATCATAACTTTGAACTCCAAATTAAGGCATGAGAGGAGGAAAAACTTAAAAAAGAGACACACATATTTAAATAAGACGAAATTACATATATTAAATCAAGCACGAAAGTCACTCTGAAAACAAACAATATTCAAATCACTTGTTCACTAATCAAATAAAACACTTAGGCAAGGGAGTTAAAAAAAAAGGCCCCCTTGTTAACAATCATCCTTAAAAACTAAATAATCACAATAAAAATCAGAATCGGAATCAGTATTATTTCTTCCCACCCCATATTCAGAATGTGTACTGAACCAAGGAGAGTCTAGAAGAACCAGGCCATGGCACTTGAATTGTGACCACGCCCTCTTCATATTCAAACTCAACTTCTTTCCCGTCAATCTTGCAAGCTTGTGGCCTCTCTGAAGCAAAAACCCTCATTTCTCCACTGCCTTTTACTCCCACTTCAGCTACACTCTGATCATCATCAAAAGCCAGAGACTGAATTGCCCCTCCAGTGTTAAGCATGTTCACCAAACCAATCGGAGCAAAATGCACACATTTCTCAGGCAAGAAAGTTACCGGAGAGACAGTAATGAGCTCGAAATTGAAGGGCTCTAAGGAAATTTCAACACCACCACCACCATCATCGGATGGCTTTGATAGGACAACCTTCTTGGTCTGATGGAAATACATGGCAAAAAGTTGCACTCCTTCGACGGAAACACCGAGGTTGTCTCCATTTTTCCACTCTATATCTTGAGGCTTAGTCTTCGTTGACACACAGTGTGAGAATTCAGCCGCAGCCTTGTTGGTTCTGGTTTCAGGAGACCAGCCTCCTCCTTGACAGTTAAAAACACCAATAACCCCGGTGAACTGTTTCAACAAGAAATTAATACTGTCAGATTCTAGAAGACATGTTTTGAGGTTAAATAGGAGCAACATGCGACTGAGACTGACCTTATTGAGGTTCCATATCTTGAGCATGGTTTTGCCGTCATGGAGAGGGTCGGAGAAGAGACAGTCTCGAGTAGGAAGGGCGTAGTGTTGGCACCTGAGGATGGAGCCATCAGGGAGGACAAGAGTCTTGAGGAGGTCGAAGTTGTGCTTGCCCACGGCGTCGCTGACGTAGATGGGTCCGCCAGCGATGGCTCTTGAGGCGGCATGGAAGGCGGCGCAGGGGTGAGTCGACTGAAACATGTCCCAGTCCGGGTGAATAAAATTACCCATCCACAAGCTGTTGTAAGCACAGTGCACCATATGGCATCCTTGCAGCCAAAACGCGCCGTTCGGATCACCATAAGGATCAATGCACCAGAAATCATCCCCTGCTCCACACAAATTATTTAATTAATTAATGACCCAAAATTATAATAATCCAGAAGAGATTACACGTGTAAGGTTGGAAATGGACGTACCAACACGACCAAGAGATATGGCTTCAGTTCCAAGTAACATGAAATCGTTACACTGCTCCATGCTAGCAATCACACCATTGCCTCCAAAATGTTTTCTCACTGAAGCTGTGAGAGCCTTATAGTAAGCTTTAGCCAAATCAACACGTCCCCCGTATTTCTCACACACCATCTCCAACAACTGTTAGGTAAAACAAAGACCATTAACTAGAATCAATGAGGTTTCGTGCCAGGACACACTAATACTCAAAAACAGAGACCCCTCCACCACATAACAATGGTTTATTTATTTTTGGATTAAGTAATAATGAAGTTGGAAATGTGGTTAGACACTTACATGGATGACATCGACCTTGACCCCATCAATTCCTGAGGCCTCTAAGGTTGAGTGAAGCCCTTCGAACATTTGATCGACCATATGTGGAGGGACCAGGCCCACCCCATTATTGACGATCTTGTCGACGGCCAAATCCTGCATCGTCGTTTCCAGTCCCGGCGACAGCTTGGGCTTCTCCACCACACAATCCGGCAGCCCGGGGATGTTGGGCCTGATCCCACCCCAGTATCCACAAAGCGCGTGCCACACGTAAACGTAATCAACGGTCTTGAACTCATCTTTCAAATCCTTCACGAACGCACCCAAACCTTTTTCTCCTGAGCTACCTGACCTCTTGGGACTTACGTAGTCTCTGAACTTGTAATTTTCTTCGTACTTTATGAGCCTGCATGGCATTTGCTCGCCGGCGACTGTGTGGTTGATGCCTTCTTTGGTAATCGGGTCCCGGTCGTGACAGATGGACTGCCACCCATCGTCGATGAGGACGAGCCCCGGAGGACACCCACCGTCGACGAGACCCTTAACGCCGTCCCATATGCCCTGTGGGTGCACCATAAGGTAAAATGCATCCCACGTGCACCAACCAAACTTGTCGACGATGCCAGGAGGAGTTTTTTCGTCCAAGAGATTGAACGTGCTGAGGTGGGCCCTCACGATCTTCATCGCCTCCTTCACTAAACTGAAGGGATCTTCGCCGGCATGCAGGTAAACGACACTGCGGTATGAGTTGCCCTTTACCTGAGAGGACCCGCTCTCAACGCAAACGTCGATGTTGTCGTCTTGACCGGGTTGGATCGAAGCCCGGAACTGACCCTCCAGGATGGGGAGTATGAGGACGTACGGGCGACCCAAGTCTGACTTGTCGAGTATGATTATCTGGGTCTCGGTTTCTAGCTCTCGCCCATTGGACCCGATCCAGTGAGTGGTCCACCAGACTTTGAACCTGAAAATACTCATGAACCTTATGTTCTTGAGTTTTCCGATGGGGACGACATGGCGGCTACTTGCTGCAGCAGCGTCGAAGCCGATGAAGCAGCCAGTGGTGGGGAGGGATTCGGTGGTGGATGAATAGGAACAGGGAGTGGCCGTGATGTTTTCGGGGACGTCGGAGAGGACAATGTGGTCGTTGACCAGCAGGTTTGGGCCCTTTATACGGAAGGGTGAAGGGTTGAAGCCATTAACGTGGGTGGTGAAATTGGGGGAAGATTTGCTCAAACTAGGAGGAGGAGCCATTGTTGTCCTGTAACGATATCAGAAAACGGAGGACTCTAAGAGAGAGTGAAGATCAACAACTTGGGGTGACTGGAATGGGAGGATATAGTTATATATATATAGATGAAGAAAAGATGAGAGGGATAGTGAAGAAGGCTAAAAATATTTAGTGGGGTATTTAAGAGGAGAATCAGAGAAAGGTGAATGATATATAGAAAAGTGGAAAATCAAAACCAGCCCGAAGCTGAAACTACACAGCAGAGTATATAGGGTTTTAGTGGCGGAAGAGAGGGAAGAAGGAGAAGGTAAGAGAGATGAAACGCCGTGTCGTTTATAGGAGAGAGAGAGCGAACAGGGAAAATGAAAGCCTGGTTTCTTTCTATAGTTACGTTAACGTCGTTGCAGTACCAGAAGATATATAGATTGCAGAGTGTGTTAATGCCAATATGGATACGTGGAATGTGACCGACAGTAGGCCCCGCCAAAATTCCTTTCATTCCATTACACTGTCTAAGCTTTGACTTTTCATGCTAATTAACTATATATAATTAATTGATAATTGATTTAATGTAGCGAGGGGGTCATAAAGAGAATTAATGCCAGCTAAATCTTCATCAATTACTAGTGTATTAGAGGCTAATGTTAGTGATTTATACAAAACAAGTACCACGAGTTTGGGGATTTGCACCTTTCATAAATTCTCAATCAGCTAAAACATCATAATTTAAATTCAGATTTGCGCCTTTCATAAATTGTCAATCAGGTCAGTAGGCGTGATTGGCGATTCTTAAATGTTGTTAAATGACTAAAATATGGTTTGGCTCAAACTCTTCAAACACAAGCCTTACCTCCAGCATTATGTATACCGCACTCCAATCGTATGAAACCTAATTAACACACATTTGAATTCCAGTACTGCTAAAGACATTAAGACTAACCAGAGACTGCATATATACCATTGGTCAACTCTCACGACCCCGTTTGTTACAAAGAATTGGTAGGAAAGGAAAGGGAAGATCTCAATCTCTTCTCATGGATTTTAGGTGTTTGGTACAGAGAAAGTCCAGTCAGCATCTTTTAGTGAGTACTCATCTTCCCTTATTTGAGGGAAGATGCTTTCCATCCGAAAATGCAAGGAAAGCTGCAATCTTCCTAGAAAAATGGTTTTTTTGACAGATTTACTCTTGAAGTTCTTGAAATAAATCCTTAGTCCTATATAAGGATTTTTTTTCCCAATTAACTTCTCTAGCCTATAAAATATAATTTCTATCATTTTTTAGGTCTAAATTATTCTTTTCTTCAATTTATTCTTTTTCCCAAAATAAATTAATTAAGGGAAAATTAAGCCTTAATTTCCAAATAATTATTCTCATAATTATTTTGACCAAATTTCCATATAATATTTCTAATTCCAAATCCTAAAATTTGGGATGTTACAGATTCCGATTCTGATTTTTATTGTGATTATTTAGTTTTCAAGGATGATTGTTAACAGGGGGCCTTTTTTTTTTTAAAAAAAAAAATCACTTGCCTAAGTGTTTTAGTTGATTAGTGAACAAGTGATTTGAATATTGTTTGTTATCAGAGTGAGTTTCGTGCTTGATTTAATATATGTCATTTCGTCTTATTTAAATCTGTGTGTTTCTTTTTTAAGTTTTTCCTCCTCTCATGCCTTAATTTGGAGTTCAAAGTTATGATCATCTCTTCAATCAAGCTTGTATAGATTTAGTACGAGCTTGATAGAATTATCTTATTCATGACAACCTAATTTGTCCATTACATTACGAATAACGAAAATGTCGTCGCTCGGGTGCTGGTGTTTACTGGTGTCCTTGAAAGAGAGAAATGAAAACATAGGGTTTAGGGTTTAGAATAAAAGAAGAAAAAAAGAATTAAAAAATATTTATTCATGTTCTGTATGAAGAACACAGAGATTGGACTTGACTAGGGTGTCAAGCCTAGAGCCTACGTACCCTCGAGGGAATCAAAGTCCACGTAGTTCGCAACAAACTTGAAGGCACGTAGCCAGGGGAGTGGGGTGTGTGCTCTGTGTGGCAGAAAGTAACAAGAGCATAAGATAGAACGTGTGCACCTGTTTAGGGTTTCCTTCTATTTATAGAGGAGCTTGGTGCCCGTATCTTCCCATTGATGGGCGATATCTATGATTGAGCCCTTGAGGGCTGATTGGCTGGTGCCATGATTGTAGGAGGATCTCCTATTAATGAGTTCCTAAATATAGGGGATCTCGGATCCTTTCCAAATATAGCGCGGATCCCTTATAGGCGCTGTTGGGGCAGGGTGTGGACTTAGGCCTATTGGGCCGGTCCGTAACAGTTGCCCCCCAGCTTGGTCGTTCAGGCTTCTGGACGGCCGAGATGCTTAGTGCCCCGTGCCCGTATACGTCCGAGGTCCTTTTTTTCGGACTGGGCCGGCTTTCGGATGCTGTGGCCCTTAGCTCGGCTTGGGACTGTGGTCGGCTCCCTCGGTTCTCGCCCCGCCCAGAACGTCGGTTTTGCTTATGCCCGGGCGGTTTTTATCCTGTCCGGGTCCCCAAGCGTTCTCTTGCCTTTTGGGATTCTTCGTACCCTTCGGTTTTCCCCCTACGTGAACCGTCACTGTGGTTTTACAGCTGTCAGACCCTTAGTGGAGGGAGTCTGCAACCGTCGCGCCTTTTCGTTTCTCGAGGCCCGTGCGCATTTATTGCGCTGGCGTCGTGCTGCGCCAATCTCGTTTCGTCTGTATGGGAAAATACCGTTGTACCCTTCTTGTGTTAGGATTCCGGTTTAAATAGCCTTCTCTGTGCTTCTTTCCCACTTTTCCCGCTATTACATTTTCTCTCTCAGCTCACTCTCTGGTTTCTCTAGAGCTTCAGAGGGGATTCTTTGTGCCCGGAACTTTCGCCGTCTTCCAGCGTTCTAGTTCCTTCCTCTTTCACATAACAGGTATTGTGCCACTTTCCCGTCATTTTGTTCGGTATTTCTTTCTCTTTTACCGTTTATTCTTCGTTGTTTGCGTCATCACTCTTCCCTCCTTCCGGGTCTCCTGGGTTTCTTTAGAGTCAGTGCACCCGAAATTCGTCCCATTGTTTCCCTAGACACTGCTCTTAGCGCCTTAGGTTTCTGACCATGGTGAGGGGTAGAGGTATCCCTGGTTCTGCAGCAGCTCCATTGACGCCTGAGGAGGAAATGCTCCTTCGTGCGCGTCTCCCGCGGGCTACTTACTGGGTTCTTGGAGGCGAACCGCCTGCTTCGGGAATCCTGGATCCTTCGCGCCGAGGTGGCGCCGTGCGTCCGTGGCGAGGTGGGGCTCGCCCGTCCACGGGAAGGGTTTCCGTTTCAATTCCACGCTCACCCTTCCGGGCGCTTGCATCCGCTCTTCCTCCAGAATCGCTTGGTGGGACCTTGGTGGGTTCCTCTTCCAGCTCCCAATCTCCGGTGCTGATGGCTCGGCCACTGAATTTTTACGAGGGTCCCTCTACTGCTTGCCCGACGTCAGCTCCCGAGGGTTACGTGGGCCCCTGTTGGGACTGCCTGGCGGAGGCTTCCGTGTTAATGGCAGGAGATGGGGATACCATGGCTTCGTCCATTCTAGGCTCCTGTCGGCATTGGTCTGCCCCGGTTGTTTCTTCTCGCGACCCCATTCGTCCGAGTCGACCTTCTTTAGTACCTGCTGTTATGCCTGTGCCAGGTATTTCTGCTTCTTTGCTAACACCGGCTTTGTTTATTTTCATATAGGCTTATTTATGGCTCCCAAGTCGGGATCTTCAAAAAAGCGTTTGGAGGCTGGTGGTTCGGACTCACCCAGTCCGTCCGAAGTCCTGATTCGCCGATACGGCTGGGTATCACACGACGTGCTGGCCACAACGTCGCTGATGTCGGAGGTAGACATAGCACGGCTGGAGGTCCCGGCCGTGCCCGGATGCGTCCTTAGGCGTCCGGGGCCTGAGGAGCCTGTATGTGCTGCTCGGTCCGAGGGTCAGCCGGACTTTTTCTTCTTTTACCGGGACTACTTGACTCGGGTCCAGGTTTCTCTTCCTTTCTCCCCCTTCCAGATGGAGGCGTTGCGGCATCTTCGTCTCGCCCCGTCCCAACTCCATCCGAACGGGTGGGCCTATCTTGTGGCCTTCGAGAGGCTTTGTAGCCATTTCTCGCCTCCCCTAGCCTGCTCGTCCAACCTTTTCTTTAACTTCTTCGGGCCTTTTACCCCTAGCTCGCCGAAGGGGGGTGACAAACTTAGGGGGTTGGTGTCCCTACGGCTTAATCCGAAGCGCAGGCTGATGACGCCCTTTTCTGATTCCTTCAAGCGTTTCAAGGGGGTTCTTCAAGGTTGAGGCCGTACCAGGGGAGGAGCCGTGGTTCCTGGAAGAGGGCGGTCGCTTCCCTTTGTACTGGGAGGAGGGCCATTATAAAGCCAAAGCCTTATCCTTTCAAGTGCCGCGCAAAAGTCTTCTTCCGGAATCAGCTTCTGCAGTGTCCCGGATTGAGGCTTTGGTGGCCGAGATCGGTGTGCAGCCGGCTGGCTTCTATATATCTGCCGAGCCGCTGCCTCCTGCCTGTAGGGTTTTTAGCAGTGTATTGTTTTTGTTTCAGTATTGGTCTGTTGAATTTAGTGGTTTTGACCTACTTTGTTTGCCTTTGTTTGCAGCTAGAGCTATGGACGCCCTGCCGCTGTATGCCCGGCTGTCGCGTGCCGCCGCTGCTCCTTCCAGTCGCCAGAAGAAGAGGGCGGCTTCAGCTGACGCCGGTACTTCTGCTGCACCAGCTTCGAAGAAGACGAAGAGTCCTGTTGCCGAGGCTCCTTCTTTGGCCGCGGCTCCCAAGTCGGCCCCTGTGGTGGAGATTCCAGCTCTGGGGAGTCAAGAGGTCACTGTTGCTGCTGGTCCCTTCTCGGTCGTTGAAGCCTCAGCTTCTGAGCGGGGAGAAGTTGTCACCGTATCTCCGAGTCCCAAGGGGAAGGATCTTGTCATAACTGATGAGGAGATTGACCGTCTGTTTTCTCCTGCTGGCTCGCCGTCACCATCGTCTTCTCCAGTGCACCTTCCCCCTCCTCCACCTCTGCCAACCGGGCCTTCCTCGGTTCTGCCCCGCAGCTTTTTGTGGGACAACGGGGTGGTCCCGGAGGTTGACGTGGCTTTCCTACCACCCCGGCACTTTCTGGAGGGCGGCCGCGCTTTATCCCCTGATGCCGAGGACCGTCTACAGGTGGCCCAGAAGGAGCTTATTAGGTCAGTGGGCTATCTTCAGGCTTTGAGGATGGTCCGGAACCTTTATGCTCGGGCGGAGGGCGAGGTTGTTAGGCTGAAGAAAGTGGAGGCCAAACTGAAGCCCCAGGCTGCGGCTGCTGCGGAACTGAAGAAGGAACTGGCCGAAGCAAGAGCGAGGGCCAGTTCCTCTGAGGACGAGCTAATTGCGGCCTGGGCGGAGCGTGATGAGGCTCGGGCCGGGCTGGGGGCGGCGAAGGCTGAGCTGACTGAGGCTCAGGCTGAGCGGGATGCGGCCAGGGCGGAACGGGATGCCGCCAAGACCTCGGCGATGAAGGCTGACCGAGAGCTTCAGCGGTCTCGGGAGCGTGCTGACTCGGTGGCCGAGGAGTGTGCTCGGGCGCGACAAGAGATGTCTGAGAGCCTGGCTGCGGCCAAGGCTTTGGAGGAGCAGCTCGCTACTCTGGCCGCCGAGAAGGAGGCGCTCGAGAAGGCCGTCGTGGCAGAGAAGGAGACTTCCCAGGAGCTTTCTGATGCCCTGGTACAGACCGCCGAGGCGTGCTTTAAGCAGGCTCTTCTCCAAATCCGGCATTTCAATCCTGGGGCCGAGCTCAAGGTAGATGGGTACGACCATCGCGCCTTTGTGCTGGAAGACGGGTCCTTCCTTCCATTTGAGCCGCCAGCTGCCGAGGATCTTGCCGAGGATGAGGTGGAAGACGCCGCCGATACTGTGGGCCTCGAAGCGAAGAATGCCGACGTCGGACCTGACCCCCAGCTCTAGCTTTGTTTTTGTTGTTGTTGTTCCTTTTGGGGCGTTGGTGCCCTTGTAACTTTGAAGTATTCTGGCCTTGGTGCCATTCTTGTACAGACTTGAACAATTAACGACAATATTTTTCTTGCCTTGTGCCGCGATCTGTACTTGTTTTAATTTTTACCGTCACTTTTGTCTGGATTTGATAATGAACGATTTACCTTTGTATCATCCTTTTTCGTCTGTCGGCCGTGTTTAGATAACTTAGACAATGGTTGGGCTTATCTCTCTTTTGTCTAAGTTTGGGTGTTCTTTCGGCTGTATGGTTGCAGGCTGTCTGGATGCTCTAGACAATGGATTTTGCAATCCTTTTGTCTGAGCTTAAGAGTCGGTCGGCTGGGTGGGTACGGGCCGTGTAGATAACTTAGGCAATGGATAATTTTATCGTTCTTTTGCCCAAGCTTTAGTGTTTGTCGGCTGCATATGTACAGGCCGTTGTTTCTCTACCACACTTAGTGCGTGGGAGGTTGGGGCAAGGTTGTCTTGTTTCAGCCTCGTCAGGCATAACTAACCATACTGCCTCGGCCCGGCTTTCAAGTAGCCGAGCTCCAACTTTCTTTTAGTTGGATCAAGTTGTACCGGCGTAAGGGCGGGACTACCACGTGTCAAACCGAGGCTTCGTCTGCCTGGAGTCAGACATTTTGACCTGATCAGGGTCGGCATGGCAGGCCGCTTGCTTAGCCGGGCGAGCGTTGACGCGTCAATTTCGCAAAGGGCCGTGTTCGATTCCTTTGCCGAGCTCTAACCAATGCCTGTCGGAGTACGACGGCTGGTTTTTGTACATCTAGATGTTTTTGGTTCTGGCCGGGTTTGTGACCTCGGGGCCGTCTACCGGTGCCGGGGTTAGTAACCCCGGCTTTTGGTTTCTTAGCCGGGCTTCATTGCCTCGGCCTTGTTGCCTTTGGCCGAGCTAAGCGGCTCAGGCTTTATGCTTAAGCTTTGTGCGTTTTGGTAAATATTCCCAGCGGGATCCTTTATTGATGAAAAGAAATAGCCCTACGGGGCCTTACAAAGCATCATAATCAGAAATGACATAACTTGGACTCAAGACGAAAGGAAAACAAATGCGAGGAAAGGAATAATCGTAAAAGCTAACAAACGCTGCCGAGAAAGGGTCTAGCTATAGTAGATCTTCAGCTTATCGGCATTCCATGTCCTTTTGATTGGCTTTCGTGCCAAAGTCTCGAGGATATATGCTCCTCCGTCGAGCTTTTCCTTAATCCGGTAGGGCCCTTCCCAGTTCGCCGCCAGCTTCCCGTCCTTGGCATTCTTGTTGCCTATGTCGGCCCGTCGGAGTACTAGGTTGCCTCGGTTGAAAGACCGGGGTCTGACCTTTCTGTTGTACTTAGCCGCGAGTAGCTGCTTGGCGGCTAGTTCCCGGCAGTGCGCTGTAACCCGGATTTCATCAATGAGGTCCAAGTCAGTCTTCAAGGCGTCGTCATTCGATCCCTGCCCCTCTTGCCCGGCTCTCACCTTTCTCCAGGATGGCTGTCCGATTTCAACCGGGATCATTGCCTCACATCCATAGGTCAGCCTGTACGGGGTTTCTTGAGTCGAAGACTGTACGCTCGTGCGGTACCCCCAGAGGACACTGTGGAGCTGTTCGGTCCAGCTGGTCTCGGCTTGCAACATTCGCCTCTTTAGTCCATCGAGGACGATTTTGTTGGCGGCTTCAGCCTGGCCATTGGTCTGTGGGTGTTCGACGGTCGAGAAGTGCTGCTTAATGTCCAAGTCGGACATTAGTGCCTGGAAACGATGGTCCATGAATTGGGTCCCATTGTCCGTGACGACCTCGGCTGGTATGCCGGAACGAGAGACGATGTTGTGCCTGAAGAATTTCATCACTCTGGCCGACGTTATTGTGGCGAGTGGCTCTACTTCGATCCATTTGGTGAAGTAGTCGACTGCGACGATGAGCCATCTACACTGCCCTTGCGCCGGCCTAAAGGGTCTGAGGATGTCCATGCCCCACTTGAAGAAGGGCCATGGGGCTGGCATTCCTTTAAGTTCAGAGGGTGGTGGCCATATGACCCTGGCGTGCTTCTGGCAGCTGTCGCATGTCTTGGCCTTCTCCATGGCGTCCTGACTCATAGTGGGCCAGTAGTAGCCTGCGCGCAACGCTTTCCGGGCTAATGCCTTGCCCCCCATGTGGTGGCCGTTAGCGCCTTCGTGTAGCTCGGCCAGCACATATTTGGCTTCGGAATCTCCAAGGCATCGCATCATTGGGCAATGGAGTCCCTTCCTGTATAGTTGGTCGTCGACCATAGCATAGAGGGCGGCTTCTCTGATCAACTTTTTTGCGTCTGTCGGGTCGGTGGGGATAATTCCCCTCTCGAGGTAGTCCTCAATAGGCTTTCTCCAGTCGGCCCCTCCAAAAATGGCCATGATACAGCTAGGCTCGGCCAGGTTCTGTTGTATCACGGTCCTATGGTTGTCCGGCCCCTTAGTGCTTGCCAACTTAGAGAGGATGTCGGCTCTTGCGTTCTCTTCTCTGGGGATATGGGACACTGTGACCTCTTCGAATTCGGCCATTAGCTCTTTGGCTTTATTTAGATACTTTGCCATGAGCGGGCCCTTCGCTTGGTAGGTGCCGTTTATCTGAGCCGCGACGAGCTGCGAGTCGGTTAAGACCTTTACTCGTTGGGCGCCATTATCCTTTGCCTGGAGTAGTCCGGCCAGTAGGGCCTCATATTCGGCCTGGTTATTAGAGGTCTAGAATTCTAACTGAAGAGAGTGTTCGGTGGCTACTCCCTGTGGGCTTTCCACGACGACTCCTGCATCGCTGCCCTTCGTATTGGACGATCCATCCACATAGACCTTCCACGTCCCGTCACTGACTATGGCCGGGGTGAGTTCCCTAATGAAGTCTGCGAGTGCCTGGGACTTGATCGCCTGCCGGGCTTCGAAAGCGATGTCAAACTCTGATAGCTCTATGGCCCAATTGGTCATCCTCCCCGCCAGGTCCGGCTTATGCAGAATTTGCCGGATCGGCTGGCTGGTTCGTACGACAATCCGGTGTCCCTGGAAATACGACCGGAGTCTTCTTGCGGCTGTGAGTAGAGCAAAAGCTACCTTCTCCAGCTTCTGGTACCGGATTTCAGAGCTTTGCAAGGCCCTGCTGGTGAAGTATATTGGTGTCTGCCCTGCCTCGGACTCCCTTACTAGGGCGGCGCTCACGGCTTCATTGCCGATTGATAGGTAGAGGAATAAGGTCTCTCCTGGGTCCGGCTTCATGAGCACCGGAGGGGATGCCAAACATCTCTTAATTTCCTCGAATGCTGCGTCACAGTCCGGGCTCCATCCGCCCCTGGTTTCTTTCTTTAGCAGCTTGAAAAGAGGTAGGGCTTTCTCGGCCGACTTCGGCAAGAAGCGCGTCAATGCGGCTAGTCGGCCCGTCAGCTGCTGTACCTCCTTTTTAGACCCCGGGGGCTGCATGTCGAGCACGGCTTTGCATTTGTCCGGGTTGGCCTCTATCCCTCGGTTCGTTAACATGAAGCCTAGAAATTTCCCTGCTGGGACCCCGAAGGCACACTTGGCCGGGTTCAACCTGATTCGATGTCTTCTTAACTTCTCAAACGTCTGTTCTAGGTCCCGGATGTGATCTTCTGGGAGTTTTGACTTGACGATCATGTCGTCTATGTAGACTTCTATTTACGCCCGATCTGATCCTCGAAAACTCGGTTCATCATCCTTTGGTAGGTGGCCCCGGCATTCTTCAGTCCAAAGGGCATGACGTTGTAGCAATAATTTGCCTTATCGGTTATAAAGGCGGTCTTTTCTTGGTCCTCGGGATGCATGGCGATCTGGTTATAGCCGGAGTAGGCATCCATGAAGGAGAGGAGTTGGTACCCAGCCGAGTTGTCCACCAGCTTATCAATGTTGGGCATCGGGTAGGAGTCCTTAGGACAGGCTTTGTTGAGGTTGGAGTAATCGACACACACTCTCCATTTGCCGCTGGGCTTGAGGACCATGACTACGTTGGAGAGCCAAGTGGTGTATTGTACCTCCCGAATGAAGTCGGCCGCTAGGAGTTCCTCAATGTGGTCCTCCAGGGCCTTCTGCCTATTGTCCGCGATGTTCCTCTTCTTCTGTGCCACGGGTCTAGACCCTGGCCATATGCCGAGCTTGTGACAGCAGAAGTGGGGGTCAATGCCGGGCACCTCGGCCGAGGTCCATGCGAAGACGTCACGGTTCTGCCTTAAAAAGCGTATCATGAGGTCTCTCAGGCCGTGGTCCATATTACGGCCAATTTTGGCAGTCTTGGATGGGTCCTCGCCTAGCATTATCTCCTCCAGCTCTCCCTCTGGTTCGGGCCTCGGACTGTCTGGCTCCCGGAGGTCCAACTCGACCATGTTGACTTGCAGCCGCGGGCGTCCACCTGAGGCGGCTTCGGCTACTTGCTCGTTAGATCCGAGCCGGGGTGGAGACGATGCTCCTCCTTCCTCGACCCGGAGAGCTTCGTAGTAGCACTGCCTCGACTCTTTCTGGTCTCCAGAGACCACGACTATCTGGTTTTTACTATTGACCATCTTGAGCTTCTGATGTTTGGTGGATACTAGTATATCCCAATTGTGGATTGTTGGTCGCCCCAGGATCACGTTATAAGGGGACCGGAAATCAGCAACTACGAATCGTACCCGCTCCGATTTGAAGGCTTCTCTGGTGCCCAGAGTTAACCGGAGGTCGATGTAGCCTTTCGGGAAGGATTGCTCGCCATTGAAACCCACCAAGGTGGATTTACAGGGCTTAAGGTCCTCTTTGTCGAGGTGCATCCTTTTGTAGGCATCCCAACTTATGATGTCCGCTGAACTTCCTGCATCCACAAAAATTCTTTTAACACGACAGTTTATCAGGGTTCCGGTGATTACCAATCCGTCCAGATGTCCGGGTATGACGTCTTCCAATTCCTCATCCGTGAAGGTTAGGGCAGGCGGCCGAGGCTTCTTTGGGTCTTCCTTGAATTTAGGGGGGTCTCGGACGGTCAATACCTCGCGGAGATACTTCTTTCGCTGGCTTATTGTGTCTCCTCCTCCCCCAAATCCTCCACTGACGACGTTGCACTGGAAATCAACGTCGGGAAATTCGTCGTCCGAGGCCGCCTTCTGCTTTTTTCCCGGAGTCCGGGATGCCTTGGGCGGACTTCTGGAGCGGGCGCGGTCGTTGCGCTTCCCGCTCGTCCTTCCCTGAGTCTTGATCACGTACTGACGCAGTTTCCCATCCCTTACGAACTTCTCGATTGCGTCGCGGAGGTCATAGCACTCGTCGGTGGTGTGGCCGTTGCAGTCGTGGAACTTGCAGAACTTGGAACAGTCCGTGTTGGAGCGTCCTCTGATCGGCTTTGGCCTGTCCACCCGCTTCATCTCGGTCTGGGCTACCTCCTTCCATACCTGGGACCGAGGGACGTTCAGCGGGGTGTAACTGTCGTACTTGGTCTTCTGGTCGGCCCGGTCAGACTTTGTCCGGCCGTCCCGGCTGCGCTGTCTCGGGTCGGTCTTCGTCCCTCTCGGGCGTTCCTCGTCGGTGGGCGGGCTCTTCCTAGTTCGTTCAGGTTCATCGGCATTGGCCGCCTCCATCTGCTCCATTTCCAGGTACTTCTTCGCCTCGGTATAGAATTCGGTCAAGGTGTACGCTGGATTCTTGCATAGGTGACGAGCCAGCCGGGATGCTGGATCCAGTCCATTTACCAGGCAGTGTACGTGGACATCCTCGGGCAATGACCGCACTTGCATGGCCACGTCTCGGAACCGATCCAGATACTTCTGCAAGGCCTCACCCTTCTTCTGACGTACTTTGCTCAAGGTGAACGTAGTCTTCGGCTGCTTTTTGCTGGTGGCGAAGTGCAGCTCGAATTTTCGTCCGAGGTCTTCATAGTCTCGGATAGAGTTGTCCGGAAGAGATGTCAGCCACCTGTGTGCCGGCCCGTCCAGAGTAGCCGCAAACAGGCGCTGAATGACCGGACCGCTGATCTGTCGGACCCACATGAGCTTCTCAAAGGTAACCAAGTGGTTCCGGGGGTCTTGGCTCCCATCGTATTTCGGCAGGCTGCTTAAATCAAAGCGTTTTGGGAAACGGGCTGTTGCCGCCTCCCTCGAGAACGGGGATCTTCCCGTCTCTGATAGGTACGTCACACGATATTCCCGAGGCGATCCGTGGCGGGGCCGGGGAGTTCCCTCCTCGACGCGGGTTTCTTCTCGATCACGGTATTCCCTTTCGTGCCGATTGGTGCGGTTTGGACCGGCATCGTGGTTTCCTCTGTCTCCCGGGGATCGTGGTCCGCCGTGGTCTGCAATCGGACGCCGCCTCGGTTCGCCGTCGTCGCAGCGTGGGTTCCTCGGCTCAGAGTTGCTTGAGGAGCTGCTGTCGCCTGCCGAGGCTCTCCTTGTACGACCGCGACCCCTGTGTCGGCCTCTCACGCGGCGGTCATTCTCGAGCGCTTCTTGGATCATCTTTCCGATAGCTTCGAAGTCAGCCCGCCTCTGCAGGTCGTCGTGTTTTTCCTTGTTCTCCAGGCGCCGCATGAACGATTCCTGAGTCCTCCTCATCATGCGGACATCGGCATCGACTGCCCGGACATCACGCGTTGGCGATGGCGCGAGTGCTTCTTCTGGATGCCGGTCTTCATGCCGCGGCTGCCCGTCATGGAGCGGCTGTTCCCTTTCCGGGGAGGAAGTCACCGTATCAGTAACATGTCCTTCTGGGGTGTTTCCTCTCCGAGGTAGTGCCGGCGGCTGGTCTGGCGGCGGGCGGCTGGCTTGTGGGTCTCCTCCCACCGGTTGGGGATTTCTGCTGTGGCTTCTAGTGCTCACCATTAGTAGTCACGGGGATTGAAATTTACAGTCCCCACGGTCGGTGCCAATGTTCTGTATGAAGAACACAGAGATTGGACTTGACTAGGGTGTCAAGCCTAGAGCCTACGTACCCTCGAGGGGATCAAAGTCCACGTAGTTCGCAACAAACTTAAAGGCACGTAGCCAGGGGAGTGGGGTGTGTGCTCTGTGTGGCAGAAAGTAACAAGAGCATAAGATAGAACGTGTGCACCTGTTTAGGGTTTCCTTCTATTTATAGAGGAGCTTGGTGCCCGTATCTTCCCATTGATGGGCGATATCCATGATTGAGCCCTTGAGGGCTGATTGGCTGGTGCCATGATTGTAGGAGGATCTCCTATTAATGAGTTCCTAAATATAGGGGATCTCGGATCCTTTCCAAATATAGCGCGGATCCCTTATAGGCGCTGTTGGGGCAGGGTGTGGACTTAGGCCTATTGGGCCGGTCCGTAACAATTCATAAATAAAGACAATGTTAAAAATTTACTCAATAATTATTGAATTAATTACATCTTTTTAATATGTCATATTTAGTTAAAAATAATTTATAAATAGGAGAGTGATACACATACAAATGTGGATTCGCATATCCTTTATATATATCCTAAAAGCCCATAAATCACGTTCAACAGATATTCTCTCTCTTACCATGTCATCTAATTTCTCTAACAAGCGCTTCCTCCACCGACCATATATGTCCCCTTATGTTTATACTAAATAAAATTATGTCATTTAATATCGTGATACTATAATAGAAATAATAATGATATCTCCCCGGCCCTCTGTTTACTTCTTTTACCTTCTCTTCCGTTGAGCCATGCCACTTGTCCTTTGACTCTTTCCAACTGCTTCCAACTAAATAACTAACTACACCTAATCATTGGATTTTCCCCCAAATTACCCCTTATTAAATAACTATTTACTGAAATGCCTCGGTTTCCAAACTATTTCCCAGTCTACCCCTGTTTAGTCGACTAACCCTAAATTTAGTCAACTAAAACACGGGGCGTTGAATTTTTTGATTTTCCATTGTGGCTTAGTCGACTAAATTGCGACAATGGGGGAGATTATAAATTATCAAATAAATTAGTATCTTGATAAATTCCCCTTTCATTCTAATTAATTAAATTAGAGTTTTTCAAATATATAGCATCCTACATACATTTTAGGACTCGATACTATCCTTTTTAAATATAAAACCAATAAAATCTCTTGATGAATTTAAGCACCTAATATATACATTATCTTTTCTTTATTAATTTAATATTCATCAAATCCTCAATAAAATAAGGAGATATACTAGGAGATTTATTAACTACCATATCAATCAAATCTAATATATTTATTAACTAAAGATATTCAAAACTTCAATGAAAATAAATTCATCATGGAAATAATCAATAAGTAAATAAAATATTGATTTCTATGGGCACATCAATACTGAGAAATCGGCACATCCAATATTGAAAGCAATAATCGCATAATTGAATTTTTAATATATGCCACCAATATTCCAGTTATTATTAAATTGAACGGATACCCGAAAAGAGCAAATAACAAACGGGCATGAAGCCAGTAATTTTCCTTCTGTACAATTGTAAGCGTCATGGATGCGGTACAATGGAGATACTAATTTATTAATAACTGCCCACCAATCCTAAATTGTAGTATGTTATATATATTTGAAAAACTCTAATTTAATTAATTAGAATGAAATGGGAATTTATCTGATAATTTATAATCTCCTATAATCTCTCCAATAATATTGTTAATATTTTAATTTATAATCTCCATATAATCTCGGAAAATATATGGTGTTTAATGTGATAAGAGTTTAAAAAAACCCCTCTGTCGCGATTTAATGGATCGGGGAAAGTCAAAAAATTCAACACCCCACGTTTTAATCGACTAAACTTGGGATTAGTGGACTAAACCGAGGCAGATTGAGAAATAGTTTGAAAACAGGAATATTTCGATAATTAGTTATTTAATATTTAGGAAAAAAGCCGTTAGGACCATTCCCAATTCTCACTTCCCCTTCAATGCTTTGCCCCTCATATACCGCCAGTTGTAAAAGCAGCAGCACCAGTCCACCACCGCCCCTTATGTATATTTTAATTTTAACTCAATCTAATATTTAATTATTTTCGTTGAACTGTGCTGGTATATTCGTTTCTTTTTTATTATTATTATTATTATGTACTGTTCTTTTGTGGTAACATATTCATCGTGTGTATGTCCACTCTCAGAATATAAAGTAGTATCAGCTCAAAATGTTAGTGGTCTTGATCTTCAAACATTTTACATCGCCACGTACCAAACTTTCATGTTGAGACGATGGAGTAAATGTTGTGCTGCGCTATATATGAAAATGACATTTCAATGTACTGCTATTTCCAAAGCAAAAATGTCTTTCAAACAGCACACGTACGGGATACTAAAGCTACGGTAATTTTTAGTTACGCTTATGTGATAAATTTTGCGATAATTTTTTTTTATTCAGAATCTTTTCTTTTATTGAAACAAAATAGTATTTAACATATAGGACAATATTTTGATTCTAACCATTTGGAAGCTGACGTTTTGAAAAAATCGTACAAGTTGAGGCACATATCTTGAAAAGTTTTATATTCTTCAATAAATGACGGATTCGAAGGTCGGTGATTCCTTTGGTCATGTGTCGCATTACTACGCCTCCACGTGTCAGGGATCTTTAACGAATTGAGTACGAGTGTACGACAGCATAAATGACGGATTCATAGGTCGGTGAACAGTGGGCCAGAGTATGACACGTAGCAATTGTCGGTGCTTCCAAGATTCATTCCCCCAAATTTAAGGACCCTAAACAAAAAAGAAAGAGGACCCTAAGTCCCTAAGCAGCAACAAATTTTTTTTTTTTTTTGATGATGGCGTGAAAGAAAAGGTGAAGAAATAATAAAAATTAACAAGGACGGCCCCACGGAGCGGAGAATTAGAGGCTATTATCCAACGGGGTCCACAAGAAATCGAGAGTTTCAAACAGTGATAGGCTGATAGCCCTCACTTTTTTCTTTTTTGCCACAGGAAAATCTCACCCAGGGCCAGGTGTTTTGAAAGTGACTAATCTTTTACTACGTAATAAATTAAGGTTTAAATATATTTTTTTTTGGAAGAAATACATACACGCTGGACAATATTTCTTATTTTTAATAAAAAGGATATATATACTTAAGAAGGAAAAAAAAATCCCACCCAAGGGCCCACAAAAAAATCCCACCCAAGGGTGGATCCAGGAATTTATGGAAGGGGGCATCATTGGCTGGGGGATGCGGGGGTGCTGCCCCTGAAAATTCTTTTTAAAACAAAACTTTAAATGCATTAATTAAATTAAAAAATAATATCTCCAAAAAGGAAAGAGATGCAAACCCAAGTCACCAGTTTTTAATTGAATGTTTTTCTCTTAAGGGCTTATTCCTCCTCATACTTTACGGGTGAGGGTAACTTTTATTTATTTATATTAAATTATATATTACATTCTGAAATGCTTTTTTACATCTAATATTTTAAACTAATTAATTTGAGATAATGTATGAAAAAATATTTTATCTTGTAATATATAATTTAATCTAAATAAATAAAATATCTGAAAAATAAAAAAATGCCCACACCTAAGATATGAGGAGGAACAAGCACTGAAAAGAAAATATGGCCACACCCCCAAATTAAGGTAATGAACATATAACAAACACCTTAATTTTTTCTTTTTTCTTTTTTTAGAAAAAAAAAAGGCATGAAATGAGAACCAACACACCCAATTAAAATACTATATTAGATGCCAGACCGCAACTCACAGACGGGATCAACTGGGAAAATAGAAAAAGAAGGAGCAAAGACGTAAGTGGCACGACAGGGAAAAATAGAGAGGACACAAAAATAAATTGTTTTTAAAAAAAAAACAGTTGAAATTTAAGGGAGGGCACGTGCCCCCAATTAATTACGTGGATCCGCCTATGGGTGTGGGAGTGTTGAGAGCGAGGAGGAGGAGTGAAAGAGCCGCAAGAGGCACTGACCCTCCAACCCCAGGCACATAGCAGTTTCAATATGAATACCGCATGAGAGACCAGTAAAAGAAGCGTGTTATGTACGAGATAGGGAGGAAGAGGGGAAAAGAAAAGGATAAAGGAACGCCCAGCACTACGAAGTTTTTTCAAGAGCGCCCAGCACTACGAATTTACGTTTTGAGAGCGCCCAGTACTACGACGGTTAGTTAACCGTTAACGCTGACGTGGACTGACACGCTGACGTGGAATAAAAATTCAAAAAATTTGAAAAAAAAAATTCAGAAAAAATTTCAAATAATTAAAATAATTATAAAAAAAATTTCAAAAATAAAAATAATTAGAAAAAAAATTTTAAAAAAATCAGAAAAAATAAATTAGAAAAAAATGAGGAAAAAATTAAAATAATTAGGAAAAAAATTAAAATAATTAGAAAAAATAAAATAATTAGAAAATGATTTAAAAAATTAGAAAATAATTACAATAATTAGAAAAATTTCAAAAAATTAGGAAAAAAATTATGTTCCAGCAGTATGGACTGTCCTCTCTCATTTGGGGAAATAACAATAACCAAAATAAGAAACTAACAAAATTTCAAGACACTTTTGAACACCTGTATAATTTATTATATACTTCCTCCGGTCCTAATTATAAGATAACATTTGAGAGTTTGTTTTGGTCCTAATTATAATGCAATATTCTAATTTTTGTCAATTTCTTCGTAAAAGATGCCTATTGATATAAATGAGGGATTATGTGAAATGAATAAGGTAGTTGAGATACAAAATTTAAATAAGGGCATTTTAGAAAAATAAGTAAAATGAACTAATTCGACCGCCGCCGCCGGGTGGCCGGTGGTGGGGCCCACTGGCGGGGGTATTTTAATTTCTTTCTAATTATTATAATTTTTTGAATTTTTTCCAAATTTCTTTTATTTTTTTTCTAATTATTTTAATTTTTCCCCCATTTTTTGATTTTTTTTTTCTTTTTTTCTTTGTGATTTTTTAAATTTTTTTTAAATTTTTTTTATTTTTTTTGAAATTTTTTTCTATTTTTTCCAAATTTTTTGATTTTTTTATTCCACGTTAGCGTGTCAATCTACGTCAGCGCCAACGGTCAACTAATGGCCGTGGTACTGGGCGCTCCAAAAACATAACTTCGTGGTGCTGGGCGCTCCTGAAAAGTCTTCGTGGTACTGGGTGCTCCTGGGGGCAAACTTCGTGGTACTAGGCGCTCCTTTACCAAAAAAAAAACTCCATAATAATGGTTTACATTGCATCAGCACCATGGTTTTCAAAAACGCGATTTACAACGTAAAAACGACGTTTTTGCGTTTTATTTATAGCCACCCGTGTTTCGTTTGAGCAGAAAGCGCAATCCAGATAAAATCGTTAAAAACGCTGGGATTAAACGCAAAAACGGAGTGTGTTTTAAAAAAGCGAAAAAACCTGATCTGGCTCCCTGTACTCGGAAACCACCATGTTGACGACGTCCTCAACGTCTTTCTTCTTGGCGATATCGTAGTGGATGTATGAGGAGGAATCTGCAGATAGGTCTTTGCAAACAGAGAGCCAGATCGTTGGACATCGGCAATTACCAGTTTAGCCCTTCGGAGACGGAGATGCAGAGAAGACAAAGAAGAGAGATACAGAGACGGAGACACAGGGAAGAGTGGAAGACGAAGGGGGACGGAGAGGGTGTGGCCGTGTGGTACTATGGGTGAGATGAAAGGTTTTAACAATAAAAAATTATTAAAAAGTAAATTGATGGGAAGAATCCTATGAACACTTTTTTTAAAAAAAAATTTATTTTCCTAGACTTTGTAGTTCATACCTTCCAAAAAAAAATCAAATATTTTTCCTTTATTATTTTATTTATCTAAAACACTAAAATATCATTTTAAAAATATAAAGAATTATGGTATTTCCATATAAGGTAAAAACTATGTTTTATATTACGATTTTACGTTTTACAATTTTTCATTCCCCTTCCGTTTTTAGGTAAAAACTCGTTTTTAAGAACCTTGATCAGCACTATAAGTATTTTTTATGGAATATACTATAGGAAAAATGATAGTTTCATTATTATATTTTTAGGACATTTAGGTTTATTTGAATTCATTGGTATTTTATCATTGAGTTAATATAATATTTAATCCTTTACATTTGACATTATTTTGGTTTTAGTTTCTTAATTTTCCAATTCTGAGTTCTAGTCTTTTAACAGACAAAATAGTTCAGGTATTTGTTTATCTTTACAACTTTAAAAACTAATGTTTTAAATGAAATGAAAGTTTAAAGACTAAAACTTTTGATTTTAAATTTGAGGGATGAATCGAATATTGTATTAACCTTCATTGTTTTAGGATTTTAATTAGGATTAGTTATTATTATTATTATTATTATTTTATCATTATCCCTATAAACTTTTTTAAGGTTTTTGGATTATTTTGAATAGATTGATTTCAAAGTAATATTCTGAGTTTTCTCTCTACTCTTTCTCTAGGCACTCCTCTCGTCCTCCATCTTCCCACTTTTTCATCTCCTTCATAGAATTTAATTTAAAAAACAAATGAAAACAAATCTTTTTAGTATTTAAGGGGGGAGTTTAGAATTTATATGTGTCCTGTAATCACGAAAATATATATATATATATATATACACACACATATGATGTAAGACCTGGCTCATAGGAACCAAGTTTTACGTCCGGCATAAACTTTTTTTTTTGGAAAATTCTTTTAAGTCGTAAAGACTAAAAAAATGTTTAAAAGGAAATTCATATGTTAGAATAGTCCCATTAATCACTTTTTATGTGAGATTAACAACTCTCATCTATTGCATTAACAATTTTATCCATGGGATTAACAACTTTTTAAAACTTTTATGATATCTAAATTTTTTTAAGACTTTTTTAATATTTTCTTAATACTTAATACTTCAATGGAATTTTCCCAAACTTTTTTCTACCAGGTCCCAAAGATCCCAACAGCTTATTCCAGAAGGCCCACTTGGAAAAACGTGTGGCACGCGCTTTGTGGATCCTGGGGTGGGATCAGGCCCAACATCCTCGGGCTGCCGGAGTGTGTGGTGGAGAAGCCATGTCGATAGTTATTTACATTTCTTAAGTAAATAATTTTTTTTTTTTCCATCTCATTCTATTCTTATATCGGGTTTAGCCATGTCGATATGTATCTCATTATACACTAGCTATGTATAATTTATTAACCCGAGAAAAGTGTAAGGGACGGTGCTGAAATCAATTTTTGATTGATTAAAGTTTTGATTTTATTTATGTCCAAAAAAATAAAATAATTGAATCAATGTTTTAGGAAAATTTTAAAATGAAAAAAGGAACTATGGAAAGCTATCAAAATTATATGCGATATCAATTGAGTCCAGAATTTTATGAAGAAATTAAAGATTTTAAATAATATTAATATGATATCAAAAGATTCTAACAAATATCGTGGCCTTGAATTAAAAAAATGAATATCTTAGAGAAATTCATTACAATTTATATATGTTATTATTGTTCGACTTGGATCCAGCCAATTATTTCAATTAAAAAATATCGCTACATCAGCACTTAAATGGAATGAAAACCTCTATATATAAACTAATTTTTATTTTTTTATTTTTGTATATAGCTGTTAAATTGATTATTTTCTTCCTCTAGCAAGTCTAATATATAAAAGGTAAGTTTTTTAATTTTCTAATAATGAGTACAGATATAAAGTTATGAAATTCTCTTCAAATATCAAGTTATCATACTCTTTCCTTTCAAAATAGTCAAAATGTGAGGATATAGAAAGAGAAATATTAATTTTCCGTTTAGAAACAAGAAGTATTTTTTGTTAGAAAAGCATATTTCTATGTATTGGGAAAAAAAAATATAAACAGCTATGAATTTAATTGGATTTGAATATTTGATTAGTAAGACTATAATTTTTGCCCATAACATGCACCTATTTTATCCTCCACACAGGGTTGAACTCAATCTTACTTTTAAGAAAACGTTGTTGTTTTACAAATGTTACTGTAACTTTGGCATTTTTTGTTGGATTAAAATTGTCAAAAATTCATAAATCGTAGTAACTGAATGAAGCTATTTCTTGTATGAAGCAACCAAACATTGGCAATAACACACGTTGCTAATATGAAGCTATTTCTTAAAGCATGAGGAATTTTTTGTATTCTTTTACAAATAATTAATCTTCTTAATCAATAAAAATTAGTTAATTAACTCTAGTATCTAGAACAAAAAGGGGTACTATTATATGTTCTATAAAGGCTCTTATTTTTAAGTAACTAATTCCTTAATTTATAGCCCAAATGTTTCCTCAAAATCTTTCCAATCTACTTTGACATCACTTTCAAGTCTCACATCATTGTAAACACTAACCGTCGATATATAACTACTCCCTTCACTTTTTTTTAGAAGAGCCCGATAACCAAATTACTGTGAAGTGAATTAATTACACTCAGTTTATGGAATTTGCGCTACTTACTTATAACGATGAAAGATATGTACTAGTCTCTGATTGTTGATGTTTTGTTGTCAATTTGTGCTCAAGAATTTACCAAACCACTGAAGCCAAAATTTGTTGTTCCCTTCCATAATCCCCCCCCCCCCCAAAAAAAAAAAAATCACTTAGATCCTTAGGAATATCAAGGGAGAGAATGATTTTTTTAGCCTTAATTATAAGCGTGTTACTGACTTTCGTATCACTTCCCCATTTAGCCCTTTATTAAAATAGTGGGAAAATGTGTATATTTAAAAGGGGCAAAATTAGAATCTTATTTAATTTTCCTTTAAATATTTAAGACAAATTCATTGAAATTCTAATATGTCATTATTATCGAATTGAATTCAACCAATTATTCCTAAATATAGTTAAAAATGCCTTAATTTCCTTCGTCACACACGTATGTATTCCCCCCACCCCCCCGGGGCGCCGCGGGGAACTAACCCTTATAGTTATTTAGTTATATGATGAACACTCATTCATGGGATGATCAAGCTCAACATCATAATACTGTTCTAATCTAATCATGATGAGTGCATCTCAAAGTGTTGTAATAATAATTTCATTCTAAAAAGACATATCTTTACAAAAGTCACACTTTCATAGGGAGACACACAAGAGGGAATAAAGGGGAAAAAAGAAGACATGTACACCCAACATTCTACTTCTTTGACATCACTTCCAGAGTCTATTGGAAGTCTTTCATCATTGCAAGGGCTCAGCCTCAATTATTGCACTTCTTTGGCATCACTTCCAAAGTCTATTGGAAGTCTCACATTATTGCAAAAGCTAAGCCTCGATCGCTGCACTTCTTTGGCATCATTTCTAGAGTCTATTGGAAGTCTCACATCATTGCAAGAGCTAAGGCTCGAAAACTTCACTTCTTTGGCATCACTTCCAGAGTCTATTGGAAGTCTCACATCAATTCAAAAGCTAAGACTCGTTGATTGCAATTCTTTGGCATCACTTCCAGAGTCTATTGGAAGTCTCACATCATTGCAAGAGCTAAGCCTTAGGTACTGCCCCGCTTTGGCATCACTTCCAGACTCAATAAAGTATGTTACATAATTGAAATGTCTTTCCCTTCTTGGATGCTCTACTTTAATGGAAAGATATGGGCAACAATTATAGGGTTTCAATTGGCCTGGGCTTGCACGCATACGAGATGTTCCTATTTTTTTGAATGAATGATCGGTTTCCTTATCAACAAAATCAGAGTATGGACATATTTACCTATAACTCCATTCTTCTCTTCATGGATAGTTTCAGCTTTTTTCCCCCCTCCCTTTACTCTTTCATTTTCTTACTTAGGATTTGCCTTTTTTCCTTGTCTTGCAGTCCTCACATGTGTTTGTTCAAGAAAAGATGTTTGGTTGCTGTTTCTTGCTGGACATCAATAAATTCTTTGTATTCCTTCTTCTTCTTAAAGTCCATATTTTATTTTATTTATGCTAATATATTTAAGTGTATTGGGTTATTATATTCTTGCATGCGCATTATAGGATCCGTTTCACCTACACATAACAACAAATATACTGGTTCATCAATTTCCTAGGCTTTAAGTCTCACTTGGAATCAACATATATTATTACGTCTACATTATATAAAAACTGTAATGTTCTTAATATGTGAAACTTTACCATTAAGTTCCCTTAGTTTTTACATTTATGCAAATAACTTCCCATTAATATATTTTGTATTTAGAGTATAAATCACATTTCACAAGTAAAGAATTATTTTTTTATCTCATTAATTCTATCCTTACACCGAGTCCCACCGTGTCGATATATATCTTATTATACACTGTGTATAATTTATTAACTCGATAAAAGTGTAAAGTGGACGGTCTGAACGTCAATTTTTGATTGACTAAAGTTTTGATTTTATTTATGCCCAAACAATAAAATAATTGAATCAATGTTTTAGGAAAATTTTTCAAAAGAAAAAATGGAACTATGAAAAGCTACCAGAATTATATGCCATATCAATTGAATCCAAAATCTTACGAAGAAATTAAAGATTTTAAATAATATTAATATTAATATGATATCAAAAGATTTTATCCAACAAATTATTTCAATTAAAAAATATCGCTACATCAGCACGTAAATGGAACGAAAATCTCTATATATAAACATTTTTTTTTTTATATTGCTGTTAAATCGATTCATTTATTCCTCTAGCAAGTGTACTCTATAAAAGGTAAGTTTGTTTTTATTATTATTTTCTAATAATAAGTACGGATATAAAGTTATGAAATTCTCTTCAAATATCGAGTTATTCATACCCTTTCCTTTCAAAATAGTCAAAATGTGAGGATATAAATAAAAAGAGAAATATTAATTTTCCGCTTAGAAAAAAGAAGTATTTTTTTGTTAGAAAAGTTATGTCTATGTATTGGGAAAAAAACATAAACAGCTATGTATTTAACTTGATTTGAATATTTGATTAGTAAGACTATAATATTTTGCCATGACATGCATGCACCTATTTTATCCTCCACACACAGGTGAACTCAATCTCACATTTAAGAAAACCTTGTTGTTTTAGAGTCCCTTAAGAAATGTTACGGTAACTTTGGCATTTTTTGTTGGATTAAAATTGTCAAAAATTCATAAATCGTAGTAATTGAATGAAGCTATTTCTTGTATGAAGCAACCAAACATTGGCAATAACACACGTTGCTAATATGAAGCTATTTCTTAAAGCATGCTCGAGAATTTTTTTGTATTATTCTTTTTACAAATAATTAATTTCTTAATCAATACAAATTAGTTAATTAACTCTGGTATTTAAAACAAAAAGGGGTAATATCATATGTTCTCTAAAGGCTCTTATTTTCAAGCAACTAATTTCTTAATTCATAGCTCAAATATTTCATCAAATTAAAGTCCTTTCAATCTACTTTGACATCATTTCCATATTCCATTCAAAGTCTCACATCACTACAAACACTAACCCTCAATACATAACTACCCAATCTTTTTTATAAGATGCCGATAACCGAATTACGCAGTTTAAGAAAATAGTTAATATTAGTTAAAATCAACAAGTGTGTATAAAATAAAATATTTTTTTAAATATGACTTTATTTATAAGGGACAATACGTGACTTCTTGGAATTCTTCATGAAAAGCACAAGGACCACTTACTTTTATACTCTTTGCAGAATTTAGATTTTTCGAATTATGTGCATTATCAAATTCCCCACACTTTTTTTTTTTACTATTTTAAAATAAGGAACATATTATGTTGAAAACTTCAATCACATATATATATATATATATATCGAGGGTCGCTTGAACAATATCTTACGGAACATTACATTTAAGGCAATATTTCGAATTGAGAATTACTTGGATCAAAATATGTACTTGTGCTCAAGAATTTACCAAACCACTGAAGGTAAAATTTGTTGTTCCCTTCCATAATCCCCCCCCCCCCCCCAAACACACACACACACACAGAAAGATCCCTGGAAATATTCAAGGTTGAGAATTATTTTTTAGCCTTAATTATAAGCATGTAATTGACTTTCGTATAGCTTCCCCATTAAGCCCTTTATTAAAATAGTGGAAAATAATGTATATTTAATAGCGGCAAAATTAGAATCTAATTTAATTTTTCTTTGAATATTTAAGACAAATTCATTAAAATTCTAATATGTCATTATTATCGAATTGAATTCACCCAATTATTTCTAAATATAGTTAAGAAGGCCTTAATTTCCGTCATCGCACACGTATGTATTTTTTTTCCCTGAACTAAACCTTATAGTTAATTTCTTATATGACAAACACTCATTCATGGGATGATCAAGCTCAGCATCATATTATTGTTCTAATCTAATCAAGATGAGTGCCTCTCGAAGTGTTGTAATAATAATTTCATTCTAAAAAGAGAAATCTTTACAAAATTATCACTTTCATAGGGAGAGACAGAAGAGGAAATAAGGGGGGATAAAGAAGACATGTACACCCAACATTCTTGGGGTGGGGGAGGTAAGATATGTACTGAATAATGAGCAAGCAATTCACTAAAAGATGGACCTCCTACTTGCTGGAAGCAAATCATTGAAGGAGAATTATGATTCAATAATATACAATCTGATTGATTAAGGTTGCCACAAAAACACCAACAATTACCCACTCTATATGTAATGACCCGGTGTCAATTTGAGGTCATGAACAAGAAGCTAGTATGCAACTATTCGCATCAGCAGCTAGTTAATGAGGATTTTGCACATATATATAATGATCAAGCCAAACAATCTGAGCATGAACCATCTTTCAGATCAGAGATCAACAACCAGGAGCCTTCAAGAATTTATCATATGGGGTTGATGCTGGCAGTTGAAAGGTCTGGTATTGGTATGCTGTTGCACAAAGCATTGGAGTCGTTGGTGTCACGCCGGGCATAGTGGCAAAGTTTGGTTCCAGTAATGGATTTCTTGTCTATAGTTTCAAATGGCACGAAAATGATATAACCTTGTTAAAATGTTTTTTACGAAATTAAATAAACAGGTGAGTGTTAAGTTATCGTGTGATCAAACTTAGATGAAGTTGGGAATTAAAATATTCCCTTTTTTGGCCTAAGATCTTTCGTTAGCAATCAATCATTTGTGTTACTTTGCTACAAAATCATGGTAAAGAATCAAGTGAAGTTTATTAGGATGAAGAATGTCATTCTTCATAGTTTTGTTTTACTGATTCTTGAATAGTTTCCCAGTGTTCTAAGGCTTTCAAGGATTAAGCTGAAATTTTCAAATTGCATGTGACCTTCATTCTAGTTACCACATTAGATAACACTATGACATTGTGCAAGTGAAACATAATTCCATCAAAATTTGAATCTCACAATTCACACAAACTTTAGATCTGGCCTTGGGGCTTCTTGTTTGATGCTCCAAGACCATGCATATATATAGTGTGGGAAAAATCAAATCTAAATATTTATAATATATCTTTCAAAATCAAATATTGATTACTTGATTGTTTTTATAGCATAGGATGTTGTATATTGTGATCGTCTGAGATATTTATTTTTCTGATTTCAAAATACTTGCTCGTTGGTGAAATGTTAGTTAGCGTTGTTGAATGATAGGTGCAATACTTCCCATCAAATTAATTAAGATTAAAATACTGTAGTATTTAGCAAATTCCAAAAGTTCTTGTTTGGTTTGGTATGGGAAGGTCATTTGATGGTTGCAATTATTTTGAGTTATGACATCAAATCTCATTGCAAAGACTTGAACTCATCCTCTAAATTGGCAACTCCTTCCATAATCTATCAACAATTTCACATCATTAAAGAAGCTTAAGCTCATAAAGTGCTCTGTTTTTTCATGGCATCCAGAGTCCACAGGGAATTTGACATGTATCACTCTATGCATGAGCTTCAAAATTGTTCACATTCTTGAGGTTTTTTTTTTTTTTAGAAAATGAAAGTTATTAAAATATAATGAAATGTCTTAAGTTACTTGACAAGACTTGCTAATGACGCTAATGTGAATATTTTACTTGTTAAATGAAAATTGTTAAAACATAATAAAATGACTTCAAAAAATAATGAAATTAAGAGAGTGGTTGCAAGAAGCACTTGTTTAGCATGGCAATGTGCAGGGAAAAAAACACAATCAGAATATGATGTTTGCGGAAAAGAAAGTCATTGGTACTGGTCTAATTTTCGGGGTGAAGTGTGTGTTGCTGAGATAGCTAGTGAATTACTCCCTCCATATCCTAATTATAGAAATATATTTGGGAGTTGATTTTGATCCTAATTATAAGATTAAGTTTTAATTTTTGTCAATTTTTTTTTCTTAAAATACCCTATTGATACTTTCTCAATAGTAATTTAATAATGTATTTATATATGCTATAAAGTAAGTAATACTTACAACTCATTAATGTCACATACACCTCAATGCTAATGTTTTTTTTAATAAAATAATTTTGAGCAATTTTTATCATATTTTTCTTATATTATCCCTATTAATACTTTCTCAATAATAATTAATTTAACAACAAACTTATATTTTATAATTCATATGCGATGGTTTTTCTTATATTTAAGACTTGGAGTATTATATAATATCTTTTCCTTATAGGTCAAGAAGTTCATGGAACCACGGGAAAGTTTTTCTTATATAATCAGATATTAGGACGTGTTCGTTTTTTATTTTCAAAATAACTTTTTATTTTTTTAAAAAATGTGTTTAAAAAATATCCCAAAGCAGAGGACAGGAGATGATGGAAATTGTGTTAGTCTTGTGCATTTAGAAAGTTGGGTTGGGATTTGTTGTAGATAGGTGAGATAGATAAAGGAATGAGAAGAAGCATGAGTAGATATTTTGTTGATATCATTTTAAGTTTTAAATAAGGGTGTTTTAGGAAAATGAATATAATTAACTAATTTAAGTAATATCTTTAATCTCTCCAAAATTTGGTAAATAGGTCCTATAATTAGGACCAGAGAGAGTAAGATATCTATTCATTTGCTAAATGATTTATGATGCTACTTCTTTTCATCTTCATTATAAGGTATCAACTAGTAAGTTATTTAGTCATTTTTATAAGATACTTGCTTATTCCTAATGAGTATAAATTATTTTTTTCATATATGTTTCTAATTAATAGAACTAGTGGGTGAGAGTAATAATTAATATGATATTAAAGAGAGAGAAGGTTGTGCTGTCAATGTCATTCTGAATCAAAGAGATTGAAGCAAGTGGGTGCTGTCCGTTTGTGCTGAAATGCAGTGTGGTGTGTCATGCTGCTGTAATGCGCATTGAAAGAAAGCAGTGTGTCAATCAGAAAGATATTTATTTTTCTCTTCTCAAATTACTTGTTCATACGAAAACCTCAAAAGAAGCGCATTCCAAAAAATTACTATACACCTCTAGTTATTGGGAATGCATGTAATGATGCAGGAGATGAGCCGGCAGTAGTAGCAGTATCGTTAACGCAACTTCTTCTTTTTCTTGGCCCTGTTTGGGTTGGCGGTAAGAGCGGTGGCTTAAAAGCTACTGATTTTAGAAAAAGCTCGGTAGGAATGGTAGCTTAAAAGCTATCTAATTTGTGTTTGGATTGATAGTGGTAGAAGTGGCGGGACCCACGTCAAAAAGCTGAGAGCGTTTTGGAAAAGCTGTATGGTGGAGCTTTTAGCTTAACGGGCTTTTTGAGCGTTAGGAGTTTTTTCTTAACGCTCAACCCAAACAGACCAAATGAGCGTTGGCAGCGTTAGTGGACTTTTTTTCAAAATTACTGGTTCTAACGCTCCTAACGTGGTGCATTCCAAACAGAGCCCTTGTTGATTAAGCTGTGTTTTTCAAGCGATCAAGTAATGAAGGCAAAAAAAAAAAAAAACTTAATCAAATAACTAGTTTTTTTAGGGAAAATTATACATAGGTCCCAAGAAACAAAGATATTTATATTTAGGTCCCTTGAAATGACAAAATTACTCAGAAGTCCCAAGAGACTTCTAAGTAATTATTTTAGAACATAAAATTACTTTGTTGCCCATAGTGCATATTTCACAGAAAAGCGATTAACAACAGAAAATGCATAAATTAACAACAGAAAATGCATGTATTAACAACAACTTTTGAAAACCCTAAATTTTGTTAATAAATAAAGTTGTTGTTAATTTATGATTTTTCTGTTGTTAATTGACAAAATTCAGGGTTTTCAAAAGTTGTTGTTAATACATGCATTTTCTGTTGTTAATTTATGCTTTTTTTTTTTTGTTGTTAATCGATTCTTGAAGTGAAAGAAGACAAATTCAGGGTTTTCAAAAGTTGTTGTTAATACATGCATTTTCTGTTGTTAATTTATGCATTTTCTGTTGTTAATCGATTCTGTGTGAAATATGCACTATGGGCAGCAAAGTAATTTTACATTCTAAAATAATTAGACTTCTGAGTAATTTTGTCATTTCAAGAGACCTAAATGTAAATAACTCTGTTCCTTGGGACCTATATGTAATTTCCCCCCCTTTTTTTTCTTTTAACATCCTTCAGTTAAGGGGCGAAACTAACAAACCCATCTTACCTGCAGAGGGTTGAACTCACGAGCTTAAATCAAGGCTTAAATGAAGCGCTTAATGTGAATTGAGCTAAATGCTTCTCTATACCTCTCTTACTTTTATGCAGCTACTGTTTCCAATCTTGCTTTCGAATTTAATGAATGATTGCTAAAGATTTTTTTTTTTAATTTTTTAATACACATAGTAGGGGAGGGGGCAAGGTTCGAACCGTGGACATGAGAGAGGGGAGCTAAGCTCCCATGCCAATGCACTACTAAGGCCCTGACAAAGATTTTATATTTTTAATAATATAAATATTAAGGAAAAAAACGCTGGCAATATCTATCAATCCTGAGTTAATAAGTGTGTTTGGGAACTAGCTCGTTAGAAATCACATTTTGAGGGAAGCGTTTCCCGCCAACATACACCACTAGCAATCAAAGCATCTATAATTTTCCTTATCTTGCTCTACTCTGTTATTTGTGGGTTGAGTTTCTCTTATAATGATTTTCTTATTGTTTTTCATAATCTCTAAATTTTATTCGTTTAATCAATCATAATACTATTTTAACATTTTTTCTCATCTTCCTCGTCAATGCTCAAATGAGCTGATGAGAAAAAATAATTTAAAAAAAAAAGAAAAAAAGAAAAGATTATCCTCTTTTATTATTTGTCTGAGCTCATGTGTTTGGGCTGTGTGTTGGAAGTGGGCTGCAAGCGAGTGGTTAATAAAGAGGATAGGGTAAAGAGAGTATGTGGTTGACGACAATAAGCGGAAAAGATCGGGGGATAAGGTGGCACGCAATGTGTGTGGTCTTGAATTAAAAAAAATGCAGATTCCTTGCATGCCATAGTTGATACGATTAAGCGACTTGTGAGGCTGAAATTCTAAAGGGTAGGCGTTGATTGATGTCTATGTTATTGCATTATCGAGTTTTTATCTTTTTTTTCCCCCTTTATTATTGAGTTTTTATCTGATTAAAAGCATGTTTGAAATTCTCAAGGGCAGGCATTGATTGATGTCGATGCTATTGCATTATTGAGTTTTTATTTGATTATTAAATATGTTTGGATTAGCTTGAGAATATTTTTTTATGTTTTATAAAGTAAACATGTGAAAACGATTTTATCTCGGTTTATGAATAAAAACTTTTAAAATTATGGTTAAATGGTTTCCCAAAACTCTAACATATCACTCTTATCTTATTTATAAGTTTTTTTTTTTACTAAATCACACATAACAAGGAGAAATAGATAGCTTAATGATTATGAATTTTACCTTTATTTATGAATGGATACATTTCAACTTTTTATTTTCTCTTCATTTTTATTGGTACAATAATATGGGCAAAATTGTCAATAAAAACAGTTAAAATCAATAAAATCGTCATATAATTTAAGTAACTTTCAATATTACTTATACTAATTGTATCACTTTGATTCTATTTATAAGTCCATTTTGATCAAAAAATTTGATCCCATATGACAATTATATTGATTTTAACTGTTTTTATTGACAATTTTGCCCATATTATTGTACCAATAAAAATGAAGAGAAAATAAAAAGTTGAAAGGTACCCATTCATAAATGAGGGTAAAGTTGAAAATTTACTCCATAATCATTAAGCTACCTAACTCTCCTTGGTATGTATAATTTGGTCAAAATAAATTTATAAATAAGACCAAAGTGATATAATTAATATAAATAATATTGAAATTTACTTAAATTATATGATAATTTTATTGATTTTAACTATTTTTATTGATTTGTGTAAATTATTAATTAATATTTTATAATAAGATCGAGAAAAACTAGCCGTCCAGTAATCAATGGCATCTCTTTTGTCTCCATGCTTGTTTCATCTCAAAAAAGAATTTGACTTTCCGTTGTTAGAATGGCAGATGAAAGATGCGGTGAATATTCTTTTGCTCCCAACCTGTAATAAAGCCTCCAATAAAAAGGCTATGTTTAATTGCGCTTCATTCTAAGGAACACACAGAAACACACGTGTTAAAATCTATGTCTATCAAAAACCAAATCTCAAAATAAATTGTTAACTAAGATTTTATTCAATATCCTTAATGAGCGTTTTCTTTGTTCATCAATAAAATGTTAATTAATGTGTTTTATCACATTTTCTAATATTAAAAAGCATATTAAAATTAATGAAATGGCATTTTATAATTGATAAAATCTTCATTTAAAATGCATATAAAAGTATTTTATCACACACATATATATAAGGTAATATTTTTTTATTCCTAACTTTACAAGTAATAATTCGGATATAAATATTATAACAAAATAGCTCTCCTCCACTCGCCTCCCTTGCAAACAATTCCACTTTGTACTTAAATATTGTCAATTCAGGAGAAAAAGTTTGGTTAAAAAATATAGGTGACTTGTAAGGTAATTAATGAAAAAGGATTAATTTTCTAATTTGGAGTAGTTCGTATGAAATTGTCCTCAAATATCAACTTATTCATTCTCTTTTCCATAATCAAAATAGTCAAAGTATGAACATATTATATAAAGGAAGTATTATTTTCCATAAATATAAGTATTTTGAGAAAAAGAAGAATTATATCTGGGTATTGAAAAAAATATTAATTTCATTTGATTTGAATAATTTATTAGCAAGAGTAAAATTGACACAGCACTATATACTAACATCTAATATTAATATTTCATATGACAAAATAAGTATATATCTAATGTATGTGATATATATATATATTCAATTTCCTCTTGGATAAGATAAGATCATAAGCATATGCATGCTTTTGTGTCTCCATTTTTCACTGAAACATGTAAACATCTCTTTTATCCTCTCATTTTCCATGATTGGTTTTACAACAAAGTGAACATGGGGGGTAACCGTGACATTTACTTGGATGAAGCTATATTTTTGAAATATTCGTCTCTCTTTCTCTTTGGCGAATCTTCAAAAAATAATTTGACTTTACATTGTTGAGTGATAGATGCGCGGAATATTCGTGGACGCGCTTTCCTCATTCTCTTTAGTGCTCCGCTGCCCTGGTTTTCTATCAAACTCCACCCTTTTTTGATTTTTTTGCAAATTCTTTTTTTTTTTTTTTTAAATAGCATTTGAACTACATAAAGCATCCAAAAACAAAGGCTATATGCATAGGACGCTTCATCTGGGGAACCCACATAATCACATCTCCCAACAATTATTCATATAACTCTTCTCTCTCATACAAACTACATTGAACTTGCCATCGAATTAATCAATGGAAGAAGCCATTGCTGATCATGTCATTGGGCTACTGGGCTCTTTAGCTGCTAAAGAGCTTGATCTTCTCCGCAACTTCCAAGATGATTTGGAGACGATGAATAGGAAGATGGCTGGAATCAGAGCCGTGCTTCATGATGCAGAGAAGAAGGCAACGAAAACTAAAGCGATCAGTAATTGGCTTGATAAGCTGAAAGATGTGCTGCTTGATGCTGATGACTTGTTCGATGCCTACTTAGCTGATGAGCTTGCAAGGGAAGTGATGACCAAAGGCAAAATGGTGAAGGAGGTACGTACATTCTTCTCCAAATCCAACCGAATTGTTTGTGCTCATAAAATGGGTCGTAAATTCAGAGCAATTTTTAAGGAACTAGACGAGATTCATAAGGAGAAGAATCAATTTATGTTGAATGAGAGCTCTTCGAGTACTTCGAATGAATCTCATGAATGGAGGCGAACCGACCCGTTTGTGAGTGAGCAAGATGTCGTAGGGAGAGATGAGGAAAGGAAGCATCTTGTTAGTACCCTTTTAAACCCTGATGTGAAAAGTGACGTTTCAGTGGTTCCCATGGTTGGGATTGGAGGATCTGGTAAAACAACACTTGCTCAACTAGTGTATAAAGATGTGTCTGGCAAAAATCATTTTGAGCTTATGATGTGGGTTTGTGTCTCTGATGAAACCCATGCTCTTAGCATTAACACGTTAGCTCAAAAGATTATTGATGAACTGCCAACATCTGCTCAAACTCATCAACCAGTTGAGACATTAAGCCGTAAAATTGAGGAGAAATGTTTTTTGCTTGTTTTAGATGATGTCTGGAATATTAAGGATCGAGGGGAATGGCTTAAATTACAAAACTTGTTCAGGGGTGGAAGAAAAGGAAGTATGATCATTGTCACTACACGGATTATGGAAGTGGCAAATACAATGGGCACAGATCCGCCTTTTCACTTAAAAGGTTTGGATGAAGATAAATCTTGGGAGCTATTCTGTAGAGTGGCTTTTAGGGATGGGAAAGAACCTGATGACCAAGAGGAGTTGGTAGATATTGGAAAGGATATTGTGAGAAAATGTGCTGGAGTTCCACTTGCAATAAGAACTATCGGTAGCCTATTGTTCACCAAAGGGTTGGAAGTGAGTGAATGGTTCTATATTAGGGATCAAGAACTTGCAAATATAGAAGAACTTGCAAATATAGGTTCTGATGACAACAAAAACAAAAAAATCTTGTCCATCCTTAAACTTAGTTATGATCATCTTCCCTCCCATTTGAAAAATTGCTTTGCATTTTGCTCTCTGTTTCCAAAAGATTATGAGATTGAGAGAAAGGTGCTTATTCAGATGTGGATAGCTGAGGGGTTCATTCAACCCTTAGGTACAAATAGGGTCTTGGAAGATGTTGGGAAAGAGTACTTCATGCAATTATTGTCAAGGTGCTTGTTTCAAGATGTGAGGCGAGATTCCCTTGGTGAGATAGTGCAGTGCAAGATGCATGACCTCATACATGATCTAGCATTGTCAATCACTAAAAATGAGTGTTACATTGTCAAAAGTGAAAGGATAGAAGAAGAGAACATTGGTGACGGGATTCGTCACTTGTCAAGTCATTTTGACGGGGTTTGGGAGTTTCAATTTGGTAACGTCAAGACAAAAAGAGTAAGAACAATTTTGTTGCCAAAAGGAAAGTGCTCCTTCATCCGAAGTCGTTCTCTGTCAAGATTTCTTAATCCAATTTTCCAGTCTACAACATCACTTCCAAAGCACTTGCGTGTATTGGTTCTTACAAATGAACAGTTGGAAATTCTAGAGAGTATAGGAGACTTGAAGCATTTGAGATATCTTGATTTAAGTTGGAATAGCAGACTTAGAAAGCTCCCACGAGGAATTACCAAGTTGCATAACTTGCTGAGTCTAAGACTTAATATGTGTTCAAGCTTAACAAAATTGCCCAGAGATATGAAGAGATTGGTAAAACTTAGACATCTTGAACTAGATGATTGTTTTAGTTTGAGACGTATGCCACTCGGTTTGGGAAGTTTAACTAATCTCCAGACTTTGACAACATTTGTTGTCGACAAAAGGAATGGTGGCGGTGTGAGGATAAGTGAGCTATGTAAATTGAATTGGTTAAGGGGAGGATTAACAATTGAAAACTTAGAAAGGCAGCGGAGTAATATTGAGGAGGTTAAATCATCAAAGTTTCTGCGTCACATGAAATATCTTGAAACATTGAGCTTAAAGTGGTTGCTATATTCTCTTAATGAAGAAGAATCTAGGGAAGACGACGAGCTCAAGGATGAGATGATTTTAGAAGCTTTAGAGCCGCCTCACACAATCAAGTTACTAGAAATTGACGGATTTCAAAGCAAATGCTTGTCAAAGTCTATTGGAAGTCTCACATCATTGCAAAAGTTATATCTCTATAGCTGCCCTTCTTTGGCATCACTTCCAGAGTCTATTGGGAGTCTCACATCATTGCAAGAGCTACGCCTCGACGAATGCACTTCTTTGACATCACTTCCAGAGTCTATTGGGAGTCTCACATCATTGCAAGAGCTAAGCCTCAACGAATGCACTTCTTTGACATCACTTCCAGAGTCTATTGGGAGTCTCACATCATTGCAAAGGCTAAGCCTCTACGGATGCACTTCTTTGACATCACTTCCAGAGTCTATTGGGAGTCTCACATCATTGCAAGAGCTAAACCTCCACGGATGCACTTCTTTGGCATCGATTCCAGAGTCTATTGGGAGTCTCACATCATTGCAAGAGCTAAGCCTGCACGAATGCACTTCTTTGGCATCACTTCCAGAGTCTATTGGGAGTCTCACATCATTGCAAAGGCTAAGCCTCCGCGGATGCACTTCTTTGGCATCACTTCCAGAGTCTATTGGGAGTCTCACATCATTGCAAAGGCTAAGCCTCCACGAATGCACTTCTTTGGCATCACTTCCAGAGTCTATTGGGAGTCTCACATCATTGCAACGACTAAGCCTCCACGAATGCACTTCTTTGGCATCACTTCCAGAGTCTATTGGGAGTCTCACATCATTGCAAGAGCTACGCCTCGACGAATGCACTTCTTTGACATCACTTCCAAAGTCTATTGGGAGTCTCACATCATTGCAAGCGCTAAGCCCCTACAAATGCACTTCTTTAACATCACTTCCAGAGTCTATTGGGAGTCTCACATCATTGCAAAGGCTAAGCCTCTACGGATGCACTTCTTTGACATCACTTCCAGAGTCTATTGGGAGTTTCACATCATTGCAAGAGCTAAGCCTCCACGGATGCACTTCTTTGGCATCAATTCCAGAGTCTATTGGGAGTCTCACATCATTGCAAGAGCTAAGCCTCCACGGATGCACTTCTTTGACATCACTTCCAGAGTCTATTGGGAGTCTTACATCATTGCAAGGGCTAAGCCTCCACGAATGCACTTCTTTGGCATCACTTCCAGAGTCTATTGGGAGTCTCACATCATTGCAAGGGCTAAGCCTCCACGAATGCACTTCTTTGGCATCACTTCCAAAGTCTATTGGAAGTCTCACATCATTGCAAGGGCTAAGCCTCTACGAATGCACTTCTTTGGCATCACTTCCAGAGTCTATTGGGAGTCTCACATCATTGCAAAGGCTAAGCCTCTACGAATGCACTTCTTTGACATCACTTCCAGAGTCTATTGGGAGTCTCACATCATTGCATGAGCTGAGGCTCCATAAATGCACTTCTTTAGCATCACTTCCAGAGGTCATTGGAAATCTTACACTATTACAAGTACTAGTTCTCAGGAACTGTTTGGCTTTGACATCACTTCCAAACTCAATAAAGAGTCTTACATCATTACAACATCTTGTCATCCGTAGATGCTCTGCTTTAATGGAAAGATATGGGCAACAATTGAAGCGTTTTAATTGGCCTGGGCTTGTGCACATTCAAAAGGTTGAGATTTGTTGAATAAATAATCGGGTTCCTTATCAACAAAATCGGGGTACCGACATATTTATTTATAACTCCATTCTTCTCTTCATGGATAGTTCCAGCTTCTTCTTCTTCTTTTTTCTTTTTTTTTTCTTCTTCTTCTTCTTCCCTTAATTACTCTTTCATTTTCTTACTTGGCATTTGCCTTTTTTCCTTGTCTTGCAGTCCTCACATGTGTTTGTTCAAAAAAAAGATGTTTCTTTGCTGCTTCTAGCTGGACACCAATAAATTCTATGTATTTTGTTTTTTGTTCTTAAAGTTCAAATTTTATTTTATTCATTCTGCTATATTTAAGTGTATCGGGTTATTATATTTTTACCCATTATAGGATCTTCAAGGTTGTGGTTTGAATTCTTTTAAAAATACTTTTTCTTACCATTAATAGCTAACATCCATTTCGTTTACAAAACAATAAAAATACTAGTTAATCAATTTCTTAGGCTTTAAGCCTCACTTATGATCAAGATATTTTATTACGTCTAAATTATATAAAAATTGTAATCTTTTTTTTTCCTCGGAAAAAAACTGTAATCTTCTTAATATGTGAAACTTTACCATCAACTTCCCTTATTTTTACATTTATGCAAAAAAAACTTATACTATTATTTTTATTTATTATTCATCTGCAAAAGACTTAAAAATTTTAAGAGGTTTATTACTTTTTATAACTTATTGGTTGAAGGGAAGCTTATGCGGTATAAAACACATTTCTTAAGTAGAAAATTATTTTGTATACTTTATTATTTAATAGCAATCATGTACTTTATTATATTTTGTATTTAGAGCATAAATCACATTTCTCAAGGAAATAATTATTTTTTTCATCTCATTCTATTCTTATACAGAGTCCAGCCATGTGGATATGTATCTTATTCTTGTTAAGTTGTTATTATACACCAGGTAGTATTCCCTTCTGTCTTAATTATAGGAATATATTTTGAAGTTGGTCTTGGTTCTAATTATAGGACCAAGGTTTAATTTTTGTCAATTTCTTTCTAAAATACCATTATTAATATTTTCTCAATAATAATTACACATAATAATAATTTGATAATGCACCCATATGTTCAATAAAATAAATAATGCTTGCAACTTAATAATATCACATGCACCTCAATTATACTGTTTTTTTTTATAAAATAATTTTGAACAATTTTATCATATTTTTCCCATATCACTCCTATTTTAAGTATTCATCAATAACTTGCTTCTTTGTATAATACTATAATTCATGGTAATAATAATCTCATGATATCTTCAAATTCAACACTATTTGAGATTTATTATTATTATCATCGATCCAGTCTCTTTCTAACTGGGATGCCCAACCAATTGAAAAACACTGTTGAGTTTATTTATTTGTCGGACACCTAAAAAACAATATTCAATTTTCCTTTTATTTGTTCGACACCTAAACAACAATATTAAGTAAGAGTATTTTAGGAAAATAAATATAATTAACTAATTTAACTTCTCTCCTTAATCTCTCTAAATTCTGGTAAATAGTTTCTAAAATTAGGACCCGAGAAAAGTGTAAAGTGGACGGGGCTGAACATCAATTTTTGATTGATTAAAGTGTTCAAAAAAAAAAAGTTTTGATTTTATTTATGTCCAAAAAATAAAAGAATTGAATTAATGTTTTAGGAAAATTTTTCAAAAGAAAAAAAGGAACTATGAAAAGCTATCAAAATTATGTGGCATATGCCGCATATCAATTGAATCCAAAATTTTACGAAAATTTAAAGATTTTAAATTAATATTAATATGATATCAAAATATTTTAACAAATGTCGTTATTGTTAATATATGCCATTATTGTTCGGATCCAGCCAATTATTTCAATTGAAAAATATCGCTACATCAATACTTAAATGGAATGAAAACCTCTCTCTCTATATATAATTTTTTATTATATATAGCTGTTAAATTGATTCTTTTCTTCCTCTAGCAAGTCAACTCTATAAAAGGTACGTTTTTTTATGTTCTAATAATGAAATTCCCTTCAAATATCAAGTTATTCGTATAAAATGCCAGGATACAAAAAGAGAAATATTAATTTTCCGTTTAGAAAAGAGAAGTATTTTTTGTTAGAAAAGTATATATATGTCTATGTATTAGGGAAAAAAACAAAAACGGCCATGAATTTAACTTGATTTGAGCATTTGATTAGTAAGACTACATTTTCATGCGCCTATTTAATCCTCCACACAGTGTTGAACTCAATCTCACATTTAGGAAAACCTTGTTGTTTTACAAATAATAAACTAACTATATATCTACTTGGCAATAACATTCCCTTAAGAAATGTAATGTTACTGAAATTTTGGCATTTTTTGTTGGATTAAAATTGTCAAAAATTCATAAATCGTAGTAACTGAATGAAGCTATATATTTCTTGTATGAAGCAACCAAACTTTGGCAATAACACACGTTGCCAATATGAAGCTATTTCTTCAAGCATGCTCGAGAAATTTCTTGTATTCTTTTTTACAAATAATTAATTTTATTAATCAATACGAATTAGTTGATTAACTGTGGTATTTTAAACAAAAAGGGGTGCTATTATATGTTCTCTAAAGTCTCTAATTCTCAACAAACTAATTCCTTAATTCAGCGCCCAAATGTTTCATCAAAGTATTTTCAATTTACTCTGGCATCACTTCCATATTCTATTTGAAGTCTCACATCACTGCAAATACTAAGGCTTTGTTTGTGAGTTTCATTTTGGAGGGAAAAGAAAGGGAAGGGAGGGCTTTGGTAGTCTCTTCTTTTGAAAGAAGAGACTACCAAGGCCCTCCCTTCCTTTTCCTTTCCCTCCAAAATAAAACTCAAAAGAAGAGACTACCAAAGCCCTCCCTTCCCTTTCTTTTCCCTCCAAAATGAAACTCGCAAGCATAGCCTAACCCTCAATATATAACTACTCCCTCATGTGTTTTTTTATAAGACCACGGTAACTGAATTACACAATTTAAGAAAGTGCTTAAAACTAGTTATAAACAATGAGTGTGTCTAAAATAAATTTTTTTTCTCCAAGTACAACCCTATTTATGAAGGACAAGTAAGGGCCAATATATGACTTATTGGAATTCTTCATGAAAAGCACAAGTGCCACTTACTTTTATACTCTTTGCTGAGTTTTTAAATTATGTGCATTATCAAATTCCATGGGCCTTTTTACTATGATGAAATAAGTAACATATTTATGTTGACTTAAAAGCTTATTTAATTAATAAACTTAAATTATATATATATATATCTATCGAGTGCCTAACAATATCTTATGGAACATTACATTCAAGGCAATATTTTGAATCGAGAATTACTTGCTCAAGAATTTACAAACCATTGAACTCAAATTTGTTATCTCCTTCCATAACACCCCCCCCCCCCCAAAAAAAAAAACAACAACAACAACAAAAGAAACTTGTAATGAACTTAGTTTCTACTTGATCTCGGGTAATATTCAAGGGAGAGAACGACTTACAAATAAGAAGGGGAATAGTTTTGAAGTGGATGAATAAATCAACAATGAATATTTCATATAAACCTGGTGGTTGATAGCTAATTAACAACATCTTGCATACAAAATCTAAAACGAATTAATAAACCTTTTTGCATGTTTTTTAACCAAAATATCAAATATGTGATTTTATTAACCCAGAAAAATAGAATCCAACACACCAACAACATAACAGTCACCAAGAATAGACATAATCCCGTACAATAATTTCCTTGATCAGCTCCACATCGAGGAAGCATCCTGGGTCCAAACTGGTACGTTGAATGGTTAAGCCTTTCATCAAGTACTCTTTTTTTTCCCCCTCATTTAATGGATGAGGAATTTTTGGACGGTGCTGAATATCAATTTTTGATTTATTCAAGTTTTGATTTCTTACGGCAAAAAAATAATTGAATCCAAAATTTTACCAAGAAATTAAATATTTTAAATAACGTTTTCATCAACTCGTATATATGTATTTTAAAGATGATACGTGGATATTTGTGAGGTCCACAAACCAAAAAGTAACAGACATTTAAGGTAGTTAAAAAAAAGTATCTGCTGTTAGACGCTTCTAACAGCAAACACATGTACATTTTTGTACATTTACCCTTAAAAAAAAGGAACATATTATGTTTGAAACTTCAATAATTTTTATATATATATATATATATAGAGGGTCTTTTGAACATATCTTACGGAACATTACCGTCAAGGCAATAATTTGAATTGAGAATTACTTGGATCAAAATATGTTGATATGTCGGTGTCAATTTGTGCTCAAGAATTTACCAAACCACTGAAGCCAAAATGTTGTCCCCCCCCCCCCCCCCCCAAAAAAAAAAAAAAACACTTAGATCCATAGGAATATTCAAGGGAGAGAATGATTTTCTGCGCCTTATAAGCGTGTCGCTGAATTTCGTATAACTCCCCTATTTAGCCCTTTATTAAAATAATGGAAAAACATGTATATTTAATAGGAGCAAAATTAGAATCTTTTTTAATTTTTCTTTGAATATTTAAATTCTAATATGTCATAATTATCGACTTGAATTCAACCAATTATTTCTAAATATAGTTAAGAAGGCCTTAATTTCCGTGGTCGCACACGTATGTATTCTTTTCCCCTGAACTAACCCTTATAGTTAATTTCATATATGATGAACACTCATTCATGGGATGATCAAGCTCAACATCATATTACTGTTCTAATCTAATCATGATGAGTGCATCTCAAAGTGTTGTAGTAATAATTTCATTCTAAAAAGACTATCTTTACAAAATTCTCACTTTCATAGGGAGAGACACAAGAGGGAATAAGGGGACAAAAGAAGACATGTACACCCAACATTCTTGGGGTGGGGGGGGGGGGGGGGGGGGGGGTAAGCTATGCACATATAACCTGCACTGAATAATAAGCAAGGAAGTCAATAAAAGATGGACTTCCTACTTGCTGGAAGCAAATCATTGAAGGAGAATCATGATTCAATATACAATTTGATTGACCAAGCTTGCCACAAAAACACCAACCAATCACCGACTCTATATGTAATGCCCTGGTGTCAATTTGACCTCATGAACAAGAAGCTAGTATGCAACTATTCGCATCAGCAGCTAGTTAATGAGGATTTTGCTCCTATGATGATAAAGCCAAACAACCTGAGCATGAACCATCTTTATGATCAGAAATCAACAACCAGCAGCCTTCAAGAAGTTATCATATGGGCTTGATGCTGGCAGTTGAAAGGTCTGGTACTGGTATGCCGTTGCACAAAGCATTGGAGTCGTTGGTGTGGCACTGGGCACAGTGGCAAAGTTTGGTTCCAGGAATGGATTTCCTGTCTGCAGTTTCAAATGGCACAAAAAGAGATAACCTTGCATGTTTTTTTATCAAATTAAATAGATACAAGTGTTAAGTTATCATGTGATCATACTTAGCTGAAGTTGGCAATTAAAATATTTCCTAAAATCTTTGGCTAGCAATTAATCATATTTTGTGGTACTTTGCTACAAAATTATGGTAACAAATCAAGTGAAGTTTATTAGGATGAAGAATGTCATTCTTCAGAATTTTGTTTCACTGATTCTTGAATAGTTTCCCAGTGTTCTAAGGCTTTCAAGGACTAAGCAGAAATTTTCAAATTACATGTGACCTTCATCCTAGTTACCGCATTAGATAACATTATGAAATTGTACAAGTAAAACATATTTCCAACAATGAAATTGTTCTGTCTTAACAAGTTAATATTCACTTATATTTTTCTTCATATGAGGACTGAAAATATGGCATGTGATTATGTGTGCGTTAAACAGTTAAAAGGAAGGCTGGATACCATATAATAACCCACATATATAGCAAGACTGAATTTGGGCCAAAGCAAGAGGAGAAACCCTAAATTAACCCATATTTTCATGTCATAAATGTCAATGGCCACAATCAAATATGCAAATAAAAAGTAAAAATGATTTATTCTAAATTTTAAAACTAGAGAAAGCAAGAGTACCATAGGAAGACTTAGTTCAACAGTGGATTGTGAAGGCACCTCCTCCTTGTCCTGGTTGTAGTTTTCACCAGAAATAATGAATGGATTTCCTTGCACTGACAGAGGAAACATGAAAGTGGACATCATCTGCTGCTTTCCCATGAGAAGGGCTTCACAGTGTAGAGCCATTTCTTTGTAAGGCTTGTCAAAGGGAGGTGAAATTGAAACCCTTGCAACTTGATTTGTTGTTTCCATAACCTACATATGTTATCATTTTGTCAAATTATATATCACTTTGGTTTGAGAATAAAAGGGGTATTTATTTAGATTAAGTGAGAAATATTAGGAAGAAATGAGTGGGGGAGAACCAAGGGGACTCCCCTTCTAAGAATCGTATATGAGAATTTCATCTCCTACAGCTCAAACAGAAATACCCAAATACTGGCTCTAACAGATAGTTCAAGATGCATACTTTTATTCACTAAAAGCTACAAGCTTTTGGCATGTAGGATTATTCCGTCTAACTCTTAGTCTTTGACACAGACAATTACCCTAGACTACCGTTTTCACTTCAGGAAATATTTTACTAGTCTGTATCTCATGCAAAGGTCATCCTCATCAAAACCATACAAGACATGGGTAAAACAGAAGCATGCCAAGTGTCTGTATCTATTGGAACAGAAAAAACTTACTGATCCCAAAATGTCATCAACACTAAGCAAGCTAGGACTTCCTGAAGGCACCTGTGTCGCGCCGGCCATGCTTTCTAATTCACGGGTTGAAACATCATCATCAAGTGTAAACAACGGTATGTCAACCTGCAGATTCTCAGTGTTTAATGTGAAGGGTGATATTTAGATGACAATAATATTTAAAAATGAATAAATAAATCTGTGCAAGTTACCATATCGGATGATTTATTGTGTTTCAATCCAGATTGGTGGATACCTCCCGGTGACTCAGTGGAAAATTTAACTCCCATTGGACAAGCATTATCGGCTGAAAAATTACGAAGCAGCTTTTCTCTTAGGTTGGATGGTTCCTGTTGCACAATTAACTCAGAACTTAGCAGCATATACCAACAAATTAGATATCGCATAGCAGCGAGTCATTACATCTGCTGATTTTTCCACATTCTGAACTATCATCGTAGCAAATGCTTCTTTAGACTGGCTACCAGTCAGTTTTATTGCTGAAAGTGACTTTAAAGCATCTGCATCATCCTCCTTTGATCCATAGGGTTTACTTGGATGTCTTGTTGTATCCATAACAACTTGCAATTTGGTATCATCAATGATTTGTAGAAATGGATCAACCTAAAACAAGAATCAATAATTCAGGCATAAAGTAATAACTTAACCCTATGGAAGAATTATAGAAATGTTTAAAACTGCATTCAATTGCATAAAAAATATGCACTCACTACACCACAATCAAAAGGTTATGAGCAACGTGTGAAAAATTCTAATAACATAATTATTAAAAAAGTTGCATCAAATATGTGATACATACTGTTTCATCTGAAAGTGCCATTTTAGCAATGGGGATGAGAGAGAGCACATTGTAGGCTTTGGCCATGAAAACAATCATGGATGTTGCCAATGTGAAGAGAGATCTGCGTCGTGAAGGCGGCAGCTGAACTGAAAAAAATAGGACATTATCACTTGAGGTTGAAAACTTGACAGCTTAACAATGCTATGCAACATTAAACCAATTGGCACAAAGTTTTGGAGGAAGAGTCCTTATCCCACTTGTGTTCTAATCAATAGGTATCAGAGCTAGTGGTTGACAATTCCAAAAATGGCCGCCGATGGAAGGTTCTAACAGGTGGAGATTTCAATAGGCAAGGAAGTAAAGTAAAGTGTAGGAGTTGAACACTGTATAACTTCCAGGAGATCAGCCCTCAACAGGGGCCAAATGAAGGAAACTAAAGTAGTATGGAATGCTCAAAAGGGCATTCAACTGGGTTGTTCTCCCACCCAAGTAGCTAACTTTTGGGGGAGAGTTCATCATTCTGCTTAGGTATCACTGAGAATGTGAAACAATATTGAATTAGGAGTATCCATCATGGAAAATCAAAATTGCCATTGTACCATAACATTTTATGTCAATGACAATATTCGGGTTTTCAACATTAGTTCCAAATTACAACCAAGAAACAAAAGAACTGATTTTGACTCCTCAGTGTTCAGTATTTGTTGTTCAATCATTTCAAAACCAAAGGGATGATATCGCATGATTTTTAACAAAATGTTTAAGACTTTTGAATATCTAATTATCTTATGGACATCTTATTCAACAAAGTAGTACGATTACAAAGTTGGAAAATTGAAGGAAGTGACATTAGATAGCAGTCATAAAGGAGAAAATAAGTTCTTCTTGTGGTAGAGCGAACATCAAAAGAGAAATTTTGGCAGAGATTAGCTGCCATTCCTAACCTTTCTAACTTAAACTTCATATATGATTTAAAAATGCATACAACTCAATTTATCTGAAAGAGTTCCTTTAGCTTAAAGATTTCGTTTGGAATATAGCTTAAAGGTTCAGCTAGGAAATTTCAGGGCACTGTTAAGCAGAAGGTCGCTTCATAAGCATTACTTGGTGACAAGAGAAAAAATGGGAAAGAAATCATGCAATTTGGCTTCATGAGACATCCAATAATATCACAAACTTCTATTACTGACCATCTTATTTGATAAACTACGTAAGACATAAAGGTTCTACCCTTTTCTGTAAGAGAAATGCTTCTCAAGGTAAACGCCAACTGGAAACTTTGAATCAGAGCCTCATTAGAGGAGTTCTGCACTTGACAAAATTTGCAAGAGATCAGGCCGAGACAAAGTCAAAAACAACTTGATAAAATGACAAAATTCAAAAAGGATCCAACCCTAAGAAAAAATATATTAAGACCGAAGACTTATCAATTACAGTCACAGTTAGGTGACCTTTTGAGCCACAACATTTTGTTTGAGGAAGTAAGTTGAGGCGATCCATCATAATTTTTATGGTTTCAAGTTTGAATAAGCTTTGATTATACTTTAAATTAGATTTTGCTTATACCAAGCTTCTTGAGTAGTCTCGAGCTCAAGAGCAAATACTTAGAATGACATGTGAGACAGCTAAGTTAAAGCTTGTCTGATAAGGATTAGTGGGTTCAAACTTATACCAAGTGTCTTTCCTTTTGATCCTAACCTAAGTTATAACTATAAATATGCACGCAAAGTGCTTGGCCAAGTTAAGTCCCCTATAGTATTATTCTTTGTTCGTCTAGAAAAGGAAGATATTTTTAACTAAGCAAGTAATGCAAAGGTTCAAAAACATTGAGATCCTCAATCATTTACCCAAGGAAAATGAAAATATAAATTATAATAAATATAAGAGACCTCTCTTCAGAAAACTGAGATGATTTTATTATCAAATAGAGTCTATTGCTTTAGATGGTGTTATTTTAACACAATTCATATGAAGATGCAATGTCTATGTGGGTGATGAACTATCATGCTGAAAATGAATGCCATTGTAACAACAGGGGGAAATGCTTTAACTAGTGACTGCAGAAAAAATAGAGTAAATGAACCACTACTTGCATGTTTATGAGTGAATACTTACACCAGCACAGAGCTGCGGGAAGAGAAAATGAACACAGTTTTTGTTCAATAATCATTTTAGTATCTTATATTAATGAGTATAATTATAATTAAATAATCAAACTCTAAAAAATGTAGTTCAGAAACATTACCAGGATAATAAGTGAATTTATGAATTACAAAGTAATGGTTTACCATGATGATGACTACTTATAGAATTAATAGGATATTTCATAACTGATAATTCTGATTATGAATTTCCTATAACAGCAAATTTGGTGAAAAGTATGGTCTTGACGTATTTATATTAATGATAAACTTATTTCAATACCTTGCGTCGAGCAACTAGCAAGACAAGGCTGTAAGTATGGGCCATTGCTTGGAAATTTTCAGGCACATTCCGAGGAGAGAGGGACTGTGCCCAGATTGATGATAGCAAAAGGGTAATCTGGTGACTACTCAGCCTAAGGGGTAATGCCTGTGACATTGTAGTAATAAGAGCACTGTTAATATCAGGTGATATTGATTATTAAGATTTATTTCTGTAACAGTAGAATGAAAAATTCTCACCATTTGCTTATCAGAGCTGTTGGTAGCATTTTCTTCGCAAGATGCAGTTAGTTGGGGCTTCTTTATACTAGAAACTCGACCGTAAGTTGACTTCAATCTGTTCATCATGGAAGGACTGTTGATCTTGTCCTTATCTATAGATTCACTACTAGGCCTTCTTTTACTTTGAGTCCGACTTATAGGTGACTTCAACCTGTTCATAATGGAGTTATCATTGGTCTTTGCAGCCTCATCAATCGCAGTTCTGTTATGGCTATCTTCTGGAAAAACTGGTTTCTTCCTATGCATTTTCTGAAATAATGCAGCTGAAGAAGAAAACACAGATACATTCCTGGAGAGTGTCCTTGGAACATTAGCTGCCTTCGCTGAGGAGGGGACTTGAGAAGAAGGTTGCGGACAAACTGATGATGGCACAAGAACAACAGAAAATATGCGGTGTGCCCCAACCCTGGTTTCATGGTCTGGATGGACCATTGCTAGGAGTAACTGATGAAATAATGCCTCGGGAAATGCCTGGAGAGGTCCAAGGGTCAAGTTTGCAAATGAATAGAAAGAGAAAAAAAAAAGGAGTTGAAGAAAAGAAAAAAAGAGGAGTTACTAATTAGTTATAGCCAAAAATTAGGAGAAAGCTTAAAGCGATTAATGTATTCTTGCCTTGTTCTGGTATTGCAAATTTGGTATTGAAGCTGCTATTTGAGCAGTTCTGTAAACTGCAGAAATCAAGGTTCTGGCCATAATGGTGATGTTAGACATATTTTCCAACAATACAGCCATCATATCAAGAACAGGACCTGCATCTCCAATCTGTATAGCAGTACGTCCCAGAACCACACAAAAAAGGTTTAGAGAAAATAGACATCCAAAGCTCAACAACATATATAAAAAGAGACACACACTTATGCCTCTTTGATTTCTCATGCAATTAATTGAAGTCTTTGAAGAGTGTATAACATATTGTGACCTTGAGTGATAACTGCGCCAAGCATTGATCTACTTCTTGTCGGTACTTTTGGTTCCATCGAATAACTTCAGCCCCAAGGTTTGAATCGTCAACGGAGCAATGTATGCTTTTCCGTAGGTGTCTCATCAAATCACTGAGTGCACCAATTATAGCTACAGATTGCTGAACCTTTGTCTGTTTAGCAAGCCGGGTGATAACATCAACAATGTCGAGCTGCATATTAGGGTCTTTTAAGACATTCTTGTGGTCAAGGTGCTTGACTAAAATGGACAATAGAAAGTGTGTATTCTGCCCTGCAAATTACATTGAATTTCAAAAAGAAAATAAAAATCAACAGGCAAAACTGGTCTAGAATCTATCAAATCTTATAGCACTGAAGAAAACAAATACCCAAGTCTTCAATTATTAACTGCATTTCCAGGAGCACTGGGAGAGCAAGCCCATGTTGCGGAGACCAGAGATTAGCATTATCAAAATAGCGGAACAAGGATTCCAAAACACGCCGTACAGTTGTAGCCTCTTTAGCTAACTTTGCCATGTTTTTTAGGCAAACCCTTGACCAAAACCCAGGGTTCACAGCAACTTCCCTGTTAGATAATAGAATGAAAAATAAGAAATTTATAAACAGCTAAAGTGGATTAATTAGTAAATCAGAAGATAATCCACCATCACAAGAATGATAATTACACAGGCACATTAACTTGTCCTTTCTCATTCAGCACCATTCTCCAGGAAGTAATCCTTGTCAATTGCATATTTTCAGAATCTTTCTCAACATAGCCATAATTTGCCAACACAACTGAAACAACCTGAGTTAAAAAGAAGAAGGAAGGTGTAAAAGAGATGCTGTGTACGGAAGCATATAACATGAATGTTCACTTGAAAATATGATTCTTTTACAGCAAAACACACTATGGCAGAAACTGAACATCGTGTTGAACATGAAATGATAGTGATATTTAAAAAAATAAAAAACTACATGATTCACCTGATCAGGAAAAAACCAGAATTCTTCTTGCATTACATACTTACGAAAGATATAGTTTCAATTTGGGGGAAAACCTTAGTTGCATTTGAGGAATACTTAAACAATGTATACTTTCTAATCTAGCAAATTCTAAAAGAATAAGCATAGATAACTTAAAAATGTGTAACAGATGATACTTACATTGTCAAATTCAGCTGAAATATGTGAAAATTCACCCATGAACCACACCTGTGTCAACACATAATTACTGATCAACCAGTTTACCCTACTAAGCCCTTAATTTCATTCACTTAGCAAGTCATGACTTCATGAGTAGACAAGTGTCTTTTATTAAAGATATAATGGAAAGGAAGCATTTTGGAACAACATGAATAAACCATGATCGAAACATTTAAGGACTTCTAAACATACGACGACGACGACGACAATAGAGCCTTAATCCCACTAGGTGGGGTCGGCTACATGGATCAAACGACGCCATTGCACTCTATCAAAAACCAAATCCCGAGATAAATTGTTAACCAAGAAATCTCGTTCAATAATCTCATTGAGCGTTCTCTTTGGTCTTCCTCTACCCCTTTTAACCAAGCTCCAAATAGATTGATCTACCCTCCTAATTGGCGCATCCAATGGCCTTCGTTGTACATGTCCAAACCACCTCAAATGATTTTCTACCATTTTTTCTTCAATAGGAGCCACTCTAACTCTTCATCGTATAATTTCATTATGAATCTTATCTTTCCTTGTATGACCATTCATCCATCTCAACATCATCATCTTAGCAACTTCTAAACATAGCATAGCTGAAATTCTCTGAATCGTTCAAATGGATTCTCTTTCCTGCTTCGTTGAGAGTTTCTATGAAGTCATACACTGGTCATGAATCTGCATAATTCCCCTATTCATTTAATTAACTCATTTAATTTTATATTTTTTGCTTATACTTTCCCTTTTTATTTATCACCAGGACATGTTTATTTTTTTCAAGTCAAAGACGTCTTCCCTATAAAAAATGAAGCTTTTTAACAAGCTAGCCATACTGGGCTTCTTCTAAGGTCAAACCATCTCAAAGAGATATAACATTACTGTCTTTTCAAAAACAAGTTCCTAAAGACTTCTTTCTGTATGGATAATGATATTCAATGTGGCTTGGTTTTATTTCAAGCTTTGGTGTATCTGACATGATTGTAACTAACATTCCACATACTATGCTACTCCATATGATTTGATGATACTGAGAACACCAAAATCATTCGATCAATGAATTAGAGAGAAGTTCCGGCTACAACCATGCACAAAGGCTCTATTAATTTTTACTTCAATATTATCCATGTAGTTTCTTAATAACTTCATGTTGTCAAGCATGTCAAAAGATTGCTTAACATTGAAAGAGCATAAAACAGTTAACGGATATGACAGTGAAAGCATTTGAATTACCATTGATGAAAGAGCCTGTATGCCAGAAGCACGCAAATGTTGTACTTTTTCTTCATCACCCGTTTCTTGAGCTAGAAGGCAAAGCTTGGAAATTAATCCATCTAGATTTAACATATAGGTACCATCTCTCTGCACCAATAAAAGATACCAGAAACTCAGCATTTGCACATAAAAGAACTTACAATATCATATAATATTATAAACACCAAAAACTGAACAAACATCGAAATCCAAAATAAAATCCTACAAAAACAAACCCCACCTGATTGTTCACAAATTCAAAGAGAGTTTGGCACCCTAAAGATTGCACTTCATTATACCGTGTTTGATCAAGAAGAATTTGTATGATGCCAAGCAAGCTACTTGCAAACAATGGCCTGTCATAATAGTATGCTTCTCATTAATTTATGTATAGATTTAATATGCATACAGTTCCTTAAGAAAATGCAAAATTAGTTTCTTATGTTTCCTTCAAAAACATTTTTCCAGACTGATGCAGTGTCAAGGAAGCTTGAGCCTCCAAAACAATTGAAAGTTTAAATAACTAAAGTAAATTATTTCCTAGTGTCCTATAGCAGTAGCTACAAAAGTATTTATATACTTACTTTTGATATGATGTGAGGCCCAAAAACTTTGACTTATGGATGGAAATTTTGGAACAATTTATACATTTTTTTAGTAATATATTCTGTCACTATTTTGTTTGTTTTCTTTCATGATAAGTTATTTCCTTTATTATGATATCTTTTACTTCAAGTTATTAGGCTTCCTATAAATTGATCTAAGGTATTCTCATTTGTAATACTTGATGATTTGAATATTCAGAGTTATTATTATATATTTCTCCCTTATTCTTCTGCCCTTTCTTTTTTTTTCTCTCTCTCTCTCTCTACTTCTCTTTTTCCCCTTTCTACCTCTTTCTCTCTCTTTCTCTTTCTCCTTCCCCATCCCCCCCTTCTATGTCCTACGTTCCTTTGGTAGGATATTGGTATGTGACATGATTTGTCAAAAAGTAGAATCAAGCTTTTTGGTTAAACCTGTTCCTTTATTACCATATGGACAATTGTGTCATATTAATGAATTTCTGTGCCACAAATATCTGAAACTATAGAATAACAAAGTCACTTTAATCATCTACAAAGCAGCTCGATTCCAGCATTGGGTGTTTTCTCCTCCTAACAAAGTAGTTAGATAGAGTAAATAATTATGCAGCCTTCTCCCTCCAAGCAACTATGACTAGTAAAGCATATTCTGAACAGACAGAATACCATGCTGTGAATCTAAAGATGCTAAATGTATGGCATACTCACAACAGATATGCTTAAAATTACAATGCAGACAGAATAATATGCTGTGAACTTAAAGATGTTACCTCATTTATGCCCATTTGGAAACTCCTCCTTTTAGTGCAATTTCATTGAATTAACAGAATGAAACAATAAGAAAGGTAACTTACATTTGCTCTTTACAAGAAACCAACAACCTCCTGTAGATACAAATGACAACTTTTACACAATGGATGTTCCCATTTCTCAATTCCTTGTAACACCTTTGCTCAAGGTAGGCAGTTATCTGCAATAAATTAAGAAATCATATTTCTATTATTATTTGTAACTAAATCATATACATTGTAAATTGAGTTATCCTTAAGTTTAAAATGTTTAAGAGAAAATATAAAACAATTATGACAAAACCTATAATCAATCAAACATCGAAGTAGAGTTCAAGATCCTGGCATGAAAACTAGTAAAAAAGGTCATCCCAAAGAATTATTTAAGGTTCATCCACACCTCTTGTCATCCGGTTTACTTATACAAGTCTATCCTAAGGGAGAGTCAGCTGCCATTCAGTTACAGACTCAACCACTCTAATTACTGATCAGTCAAGCCTTATGTTTATTAATTAATTACATAGCCTTCTTATTAAATCTGACACATAACCAATTATTGCAATTGTGAGAGCAGATTTCATACCTTAAGAACTAATAATATACTCTGTAGCCATTAAATTCCCACAATAACTAAGTACTATGAGATGACATTAAGAGCCGGATTTTAGAATAAATATTTTTAAATTAATGTGAGGGGATCGGTTTTCACCTGAACCACCACGCTTTCACTTATAATGCTGTAATTTCTATCTTATTGAAGAAAAGAATGGGAAAATGAGCAGTGATGATAGTAAGATGTCAGAAGTCCTAAGAAGGAACTTTGATGCATAAACAGTTCCATAACAAGTGCCACATATCCTAGCCTAAGTCCAATTAAAAAGTCAGGTACCTTTGGAACACGGAGAGGATTTCTGGAGGCATATTCACATAGCTTTCCAATCAAACGATCATTTGGTTCTTCTTCCTACAGATATGAATCGATGGTTCTTGAAAATGAAACTTAGCACGGCAAAACTTTAAACAGTTAGGTTTCTCTAAATGCAATCATAAGACAATGCAAGCCAAATATAATGATTTACTATAAGATAATTTTGTATAGAGTAAAATATTTTAAGGACGAAAAAACAAAAATGTCATTAGAAAGCACCCGACATTACATTTTCAACCCAGGGGCCAGAAAGAAGAATGAAAAACTTCTTTTTGCTGCAATTCCAATGCGAATCCATAACGGACAGTCCTATTCATCAATGAACAGAAAAAGGGGACCCCCCCCCCCCCCCCCCCAAAAGGAATATAAATAAGCCCTTCAAATTCAAAATGCAGCAATTCGCCCCCAACCTTTTACCAGTATTTAAAACCACGTATTCATTTTTCGGTACCAGAAATTTCACTTTAGATTATTTTTCTTGTCATAAGCCATTTCTACATTACTCTGCAAGTAGATAAGTGTAATTAAAACATTCAGAAAAAACTTGGGCAGAAATAAAATGCTCACAACACAACCGCATACTCCAAAACTCTTAAATGTCCAAGGATGACAATTTAACAAGGCACAGGGAAGAAGAAGAAGGCGTATTGGCAATCTTTCCTAGATGATTAAGAATAATAACTTGATTTCCTCAAGAAGCTGGCATTTCTAGAAAAGTAAAAGACAAAATGACCTGAGTTCGAGGGAATATATCAGCAAGCAACTTCTTATAACGCTTAATGGGGTGTCTTGATCTCTCGCGCAAAGCAGGGCAGAAGAAGCATAAGCTTCCGCAAACAGGCCAAATATTCCGAGAGATGACACTCATTTTAACCACCTAAAAAAACACATGGAATTTCCTATCCGCGACGCATTCAATAACCATTTAGGGTTATCCTTCTCCTAGATTCAACCAAAGAAATTGAAGGAGAAGAGGTTGAAAACTGGGGAGAAGGAAAACCCAAGAAAGCAAAAATTGGATTGCCTAGGATTCGTGAAACACCCGAAGAGAGCAGGAGAAAAAAATGTGAAGAGGAATGAAGAAAGCTCCGAGAGCACCGGATCTCCGAGGTTCTCCACCGGAGAAATTATGTGAAAAAGAGAGAGAACCTTTGCTTTTTTTAATTGAGGACAATCCCTGATTCTGTGTTTTCAATCTTCTCTGTCGGCCCTCTGTTTCTACGGAGCCTATTTATACTCTTCGCTGGTGGAGAAAGAGACTTAGCCTTCAGACAGTTCAGATTTTTTTGGAGGAAGGAATAAGGCTGACTTAAACGCTGACTCGTGGGGCTCGCCGCTGCATGTTCTTTTCTTTTAAACTAAAATTGAAATTTTCGTTAAAAACCAAATCCCTCACTAATATTATTATTATTATTGTGAAATCAAATATGTTTTCATGGATAAGAATACTACTTTCAACAAGTTAGTTAAAAAAAAACTTATAATTAAAAGTTAATATATCAGTCAATTTTAATTTATTTTTTATAAATAGACTCATCAGATATAACAAGAAATTTAATTTCTTTCCCCTCTCTAAGAATATATAAACCAAAAGAATGAAAATGTTCTCTTATTAAGTGCCCACAGTGACTCGAATAACAAAATACATGTACCTAAAAAAAAAAAAGTGCAAAATTGACTGTTCATGAAAATTGCATCATCCTCTCTCTTCATATTCCCAAACAAAAATTCAGGAAAAAAAAAACTACGCCCTGTTTCCTATAAAATATAAATATGTCATTAATTTTACATAGAATATCTAATGATGTATGAGAAGGAATAAAACCATGTAAGAAGTTGGAGTATTAAGGGACATTAAAGAGCAATAATTAGAGAGTGGGGGCATTGAACGGTTTTGCTAAAACTTTGCTTTATATCAAACAACAATTCTTTTTTTTTTTTTTATACAAAGTGGTACCCAAAACAAAAACACTACGTTTTATCCAAAAGGAGCAGTCGTTCCAGGCTCGTATCAGCAAAGCGAAGAACGTGTAAGCCCGGCACTACAGATAAGCTAGATTTTTCCAAGTGGTCCGCTACGTTGTTATTCCAGCAGCGTATGTGAGATACCTCAACCGACCAGTCTCTTCCAAGCAACTGATGTATTTCCTCAATGATTGCATAATCGGCATGGAGTTCATTAATCTCTTGCTTTAACAGATCCACCGCCTCAGCCACATCAGACTCAAGGATCACTGACCGGTATCCATGATCCCATGCTAGTTTAAGCCCATGAAGACAACCCCATAGCTCAGCAGTAAGACTATCTCCATCCTCCCCCTTAAACATGAAACCTTCCAGGAAATTTCCATGCTCATCACGAAATACTCCACCGCAAGCTACTCCAGGACACATGTGCGAGTGCGCCCCATCTGTGTTAACCTTTATCCAACCAGTGGGCGGTGGCTTCCACTTCTCCACAGGTTCCCCTGTGCCATGTTTCTCTCCATTGGTTGTACCAAAACGAGCATTTGCCTCCTGGAGGTTGTTTCGAATGGCCTTCACACTAGCCTGCAAAGTGTTATTAGAGATCGACTTCCCTTCAAATACAAATGAGTTACACCTCCTCCATATCCACCAACACGTGATGATGAAATGTTGGCTCCATTCATCTGCATGGGCATTTTGGTGATTGCAATGTAAGTTCCAACAGAACCAGTCCTCAGATATTAATGCTATGAACTTCCGCCAGCTTCGCTGAGGCACCGTGAGTTTCTAAAGATTGGAAGTCTCGGGACAGTCTCGCAGTAGATGTAGGAGTGTCTCAGCCTCAGCCCCACATACTGGACACTGGGCATCACTGCTCAATCCTCTTTTGAATCTTGATACATTCATGAGCAATCTTTTATGCACAACAAGCCAAGCAAATAATTTACAACGTTCTGGAACTTTTAACTTCCAGATTTTCCCCCACAAAGGATCAGGATGGACCACCACACTAGACAATGCGTCATAAGCTTACTTAACCGTGAAATCACCATGCTTGGTCCACTTCCAGCGAACTTGCCCAGATGTCACAACATCTATTCCATCGTTCACTTTTTCCCACGTTCTTTTAATACCACTCCACAAGTTTGATCCCTGTTTGTTCATATTAATCTGTGGAAGTCTATCGGCCCCACACTTATATTTACTTCGGATGACTTTAATACCACTCCACAAGTTTGATCCCTGTTTGTTCAAACAACAATTCTTTCCACTACATTCCCTATTGCTTGCCTTCTCTAATATCGTACTTTCCAACTTTAATATAAGACCCACTTCATATATCAAACAACAATTCTTTCCACTACATTCCCTATTGCATGCCTTCTCTAATATCGTACTTTCCAACTTTAATATAAGACCCACTTCGTAATTCAATTTCTCCATTAAAGTAAAGGGATGCTCATGCAAAAATGTCATAATGCAGGATCTCCGTCCTCTCATAGACGCCTTTTAAGAGTTGGATTTTAAAAAAAATTGAAGAAGTGAGGTTACAAAATTTTAATAAAGAGAATATATAAAACAAAAGAGTAAGAAAAATTAATTAAAAAATTTTAACCCCACTTCTCTCATTTTTATAAATACAACCAAAAAAAGAAAGGCTTTCCTACGCTCATTTTCCCTCCACTCTCTCGTACCAAACAAGTCCTAAAAATAGCTCAATCTAGCTTCTTATTGTTGTTACATATATCAATCATCTTTTTTTTTTTTTTGTGTAGTATAAGATTTTGTATATACTTTATATTACCTTCAGTGTTTAATATAAAATCTAATTTATAATGTCATTGGTACTACAAACTAGATAATATATTAAAAACCGAAGATGGTATTATCAATATTGACCATTATTTGAAAAAAAAAAATCCGGACTAAAACACTCCTATATGTAGGATGTTTTCTAACAAACTCTATATATTTATATATAATAATCGTCTCAGACATATTGAATCTGAATTCATTAAGAAATATTTTATTAAGAAAATATTGATCTCAAGATATATCCCAGTTTTACGTAAAGTTTATTTGCCCTCCTACCTTTAGTTTACAAGCATTTTACGTGTGGAGTCAACTTATTCTCCTTAGAGCACTCCTTCATTGTCTCCTGAAACTGAGCAATCAATTAGCACCACTCGCTCATTTCTACAAGCATTTTGCTCAAAAATGGTGTCATAAACTAATTACAAAAAAAAAAAAAAAAAGCTCAAAACGTAATTTTTGAGTCTTTGTTCATTGACGAGAGACTAAAATGTAAGAACACAACACAAAAACAAAGAAAGAAAGAAAGACGCAAGATGGTGTCTATAGCTTACAATAGTTCCTCTCATGGCCTTTTCTTTGTCTCATCAATAACTTCAAACCCATGTGCTGAAAGGCTTGGTTCCCTCATGTTTTCTGTAGCCAAAAACTTCATTATATTCTTGGCCATGGTCATTCTCTGTAATGGTTTTCATTATCTTCTCAAACCTTATTCAATGCCTCGCATTATTTCCGACATTCTCGTAAGCTTCATTTCATCATCTTTCTCAAATACAATCTCTTTCAAACATAGATGATATTGATTATTATTGTCATTATATATACACGCAGGTTGGCATGATTGTGGGCAACATTGGATTCCTACGTGACATATACGAGGAATTCAATAAGACATTCGGATTCATAATCGATTTCGTGATGATGTTTTACATGTTTGCTCTGGGAATAGAGATGGATCCTTACGCCATCTTCAAACAACCGTCTCGCGACGCTCAAATTGCCTACGCCGGCATCATCTCCACCTTCATCGCCGGCTTCTTCACCACACCGTTCTTCGACTTCTTCACCGGAAAACACAAACTCTACTTCACACTCTGCCTCTCCACCCTCCTCGCAAGCACCGCCTCCCCGGTCCTAACACGCCTCATCACAAGCCTTAAAATCAGCAAGTCCGACATCGGCAAGCTGGTGATCGCCGCCGGCATGCATTCCGATTTCCTCTGCTCTCTCCTCCTCTCCATCGGCTACATCGCGATGCCGTTGCCGATGTTCTGCGAGAAAGAGGCTCACCGGATGATCGACGATAAAGGAAAAGCTCGCATTAAATTGTCCATTTTTATGGGAATTGCAGTTCTAGGGCAAATGTTGTTCACAGCCATGGTTTCGCCAATGGTGATGAGATGGGTGAATAATGAAAACCCAGAAGGTAAACCAATGAAAGGTGCACACTTGGTGCTTTCTGTGGCATTTATGGTGTTAATATGTGCATCTTCGACTCTGTATGATTATAGTCCGATTTTGAGTGCGTTCATGGCTGGGATTTGTTTGCCACGTGAAGGGAGGTTATCAAAGTGGATTATTACGAAGATAAATTATATGTTGACTTCGATTTTTTTCCCTATATTTTTCTTGTGGGTGGGTTATGGGGCTGATTTTAGGAAGTTTGAGGCTGGGAAGTTGTCCACGTGGTTGAGGTTGTTGATGTTGGTGGCAATAGGGATGGTAAGTAAGGTTGCTGGAACTGTTATTTCTGGTGCCCTGTTGGGTTTTAATTGGCCTGATTCTGTTGCCATTGGCTTGCTTCTCACCACCAAGGGCCATTTTCACATTTACTTGGCCATCAAAGTGGTATGTTTTCAATTTCTTATCTTCTCATCATATTTTTTCCTTTTCTTCTTCTGTCTTTGTTGGTTTTTTTTTCCTTTCTTTTTTTGTGTTTGGTTGTCTGGACTTCTAGTGTGTGTGTGTGTGTATGATAAGTAGTTCAACCAATAACTAGTTTAAGCTATTTGAATATGTTGAATTGCTTGAAATGCAATCATATACATATATACTTGTATATATACTTCCTCCGATTCCTTTTGATATATAAGATATATTCTAGAAGTTTTCCATCTTTTTGGAATACAAAGATCAAGAAAAGTAAGAAAATAAAGGGCTAGTTAACTGCATATAACTTGCCTAGTAGTATGAAAACGAAAAACTCCCCTATAAGTGAGAAGTTGTGGTTTCAATCACGTTTAACTTCAAACCGATGTAAGAGAGTAGACTTATTTCTTCTCATAACCTCATGCCATTGTATGAGCAACATACTAGACTTACAGCTAAATATGATCATTTACGTACATGATTTTCGCCAGCCAAAGACATGTGGTCAAAAGTGGCAATCCAGTCACGTGAAACTTTATAAATTAACTTTGAAATGTCGCGCTAAATTTTGGAAAATCAATATATTAACCTAATTTCAAGCCATTAAACTTTGTTGGATTGTGTGATTGGTTATATAAGTAGACCTTATACAAAGAAAGGGATAGTATAGCAGCTTAATTATTGCTAGGCCACTATTATACTTGTGGATATAAATAATACTATAACAAAATACATTTAAGTATCTCATATAATAAAAAGCTTGTGGTTAATTGTGTGAGCAGATGAAATGTGGGGGCAATACTACAACAGGAATAGAGATGCTAATTGCAATATTTTTAACAGTTCTTCATTCGCCATCAGTGGTAGCACACATCATCAAGAGAGCCAGAAAAAGAGCTCCAACGCATCGCATGGCCCTTCAGTTGCTGGAACCATCAACGATAGTCAGAATTCTACTCTGCGTTCACGGACCTGAAAACGTCCCTTCCAGCATCAACTTGATGGAGATTTCTAGAGGAACGGCTGAGCTGATGTTCGTTCATGTCACCGACGAGGTGGCGGCTGGAGGAGGAGCTGATCATAACGACGGGGCCGACAGAGAGAAAGTGACGAGGTTGTTTCAAGAATATGTAGAGGAGGATGGTGATGGGATTATCCTAAAGAGATTAATGGCCGTCTCCACGTTCATCAACATGGCACGTGACATCTGCGCTTTAGCTGAAGAGCACAACATTGCCCTCATCGTTTTGCCCTTTCATAGGCGACAATGTGAGAATGGAACGCTTGATGGAGGCAATCCTGGCTTCAGGCACGTCAATCGAAAGGTAATGTAATGCCACCCACAAATTTGCTAATAACTATATAGTTTTGAGTCTCCCTCTATGTAGTTTTTGTTTTAATTGAAACTCAACTTGTAAACTTTAACTCAATCCCCTATAATTTTAACTATTTAAAATTTTAGTCCTTAAACCTTTATGGAATATATAATTTTATTTTTAAAAAAATATAGAGACTGAAATTTTAAATGGTTAAACCATAATTGAATTACATTAAATTAAAGTTTAAAGACTAAGTTATATTCAAGTCAAAATTTAAGAATAATGATTGCAACGGAGCCAAATTTTCAGAGAAAGTTAATTATAGGAACTTAAATACAAGTTAATCAAAAATCAACACTATAGTGATTGAATTGCTAAAGCTTAAGAAATAAAGTTAAATTTGAGTTGAGATTATAATGAATAAAATATTACTGTGCTATAAAGTTTAGATATTGAATTAAAAATTATATTGACAGAATAACTTCGCCGAATAATGATGGCAATAATGTGAGCAGGTTCTGAAAAGTGCGCCATGTTCGGTGGGGATTCTGGTGGACAGAGGTCTCGGATCCATGGAAAAGTTACAAAGAAGAAGCGTTTCAATCAACGTGGCAGTCATCTTCGTCGGCGGCAGAGACGACCGAGAAGCAATAGCTTACGCCGGCCGAGTCGCGCAGCACTCCGGCGTGAAACTCACTGTGATAAGACTTCTGGTAGACACAACAGCGGAGGCGACCCAATTTTCCGGCCCACTACTACAGGGCGTAAACCTATCTGAGCAAGAGCAGGAGATGGCATTAGACGACGAGTGTTTCGCGCAATTCTACGATCAACACATCGTTGGAGGCCGAATCGCGTACATGGAGAAGCATCTGGCGAACTCGGCGGAGACGTTCTCGGTGCTGAAATCATTTGAAGGAAGGTACTCACTTGTGATTGTGGGGAGAGAAGGAGGAGTGAACTCTATATTGACGAGGGGGATGAATGATTGGGAACAATGTCCAGAATTGGGACCCATCGGAGATGTTCTTTCAGGGCCTGATTTTTCAATGACAATATCAGTACTGATCATACAGCAACACAAGCTTAAAGGAGAACTTGATGGTTTAGACGACGATTTCACCGTCATGATGTAATTGTACATTCTTTATATGTAAATATATTATTTTTACACTTCAACGTATATTTTGTGTACGTAGTTTTTGTGTGTGATTGTGTGCAGGTGATGAAAAGAAGTAGAGACTATAGGAGTGGAAGGGAAATAATTAAGTTGGATTGCATGTGCAGTAGCCAGGCCAGTAGAGTATAGAATATTGTATAGAGTCAGCACGTGAAAATTATATTGTAGAGAGATTCTTTTATTAAATTTTGTTCTTCACAGTATTTTGTTAATTGCTTTTTTTATTGAAACTATAAAGTTTATTAGGTGAGACTTCACGAAAAGTGTAGTACTCTCGCGGTCAAAGACGTTCAAAATCAACATTGACATGCATTCTGAAAAACAGTTAAAAATAGTTAAAATGTAATAATCATGTAGCATAATAATTAATAATTGAAAAGAAAATAGGAAAAAGTGTATTTATTATCAAGAAAAACTTAAAAGGGATCTTATATTTAGAGACACACCCTTTTAAAAAGAAGAGACTCTTATTTATAAGGATGAAGCCATGGAGGGAGTATATGCCTATATGGTGAAGGTTTCTTAAAATAAAGTGGAGAAGTCATGCATTCAACTAAAACGTCAAATGATGCTGTGATGCATCAACTAGTCTCTGGCCGTGGATGTATGGTGGTGATGTGATACACAGACCGCATATATAATTTGACGGGGTGTTGAAGATCGGAACCACTTTCAGTCACCATTTTGTCAAAACGTGATTTAATGTGTTTAGATTAAATTTTGAAACATTTACTTTTTTTCAAAAAAAATTATTTTAATGAGTACACAATATAGAAAATAATAATCTCTTAACAGTCATTTAATTATTTGTTGAAAATCTTGTATCTAAGCTGTTAAAATATTACTTTAAACGGTGTAAATCTTATCATAGTTGTGATGAGCACTAAAATTGGTTTCACTAAAGATCACCTTGATTAATGATCCACAACATTTATTTTCTGCCAAATCATGTTCGGCAAATTAAAGTAATGCTGCCTTTTATGGATCCAAGTCACCAATTCCATACACAGCATTCAAGGTAATTAAGATCTAATGATGAGCCCAGGTTATTGTCTCAAGGACATGTAATGCTTTAGAATAATGACATTGAGCCAAAATGCGGTCAGTGGTCTACTATATATCAAGATATCCAAAAGAACATATTTTGAGAAATTGTACATGGATTAATCATGTGAAAATTAAATTGAGAGTTTTCAGGCATAATTATAAACCTGGTCAATTAAATGCAAACTCGAGAAAATGATAGAATTTGGGATATTCAAACTTATCGGCTTTAACCCACGAATTCTCTTTCAATGTGCATCATAATGACGAACATAGAGTATTCATTGTTGTAATGCGATCAAGACCATTCAAATTTACTAAATTTAAAATATTTAATCAATACTTTTTTTTAATGATAAATTTTCTTTTCTAAGAATTCTATTATAAGATTGTATTATTATGAATTTTACATACATAAAAGTAAAAAAATTTTAAAATATATTTCATTAGAATCTGGATTATCTAAAACCAATTTAGATGGTGATGAGCACAATCTGCTCATCAACATGACAAGCACAAAATGTACTCCCCAACATTTCTTTTCTTTTGAACCACAACATTTCTTTTATGCCAAATCATGTTCAGCAAACTAAAGTAATAGTGCCTTTTATCAATCCAAGTCGCCAATCTCATTCACAACATTCAAGGTAATTAAGATATTAAGATCTAAAGTTGAGCCTTGGTTATTGTCTCAAGAATATTTTGTAATGCTTTAGAATAACTGCATTGAACTAAAATATGGTTAGTGATACTACATATCAAGACATCCAAAAGAACATATTTTGAGACATTGTACATGTATAAATCATGTGGGGAAAAAAATACATTTCAGGCTTAATCCTAAAAACCAGTCAATTAAAGGAGAATTCAAGAAAATGATAGAATTTGGGATATTCAAACTTATCGGCTTTAGCCCATATGAGTTGGGTTCTCATTCGTTGCTCATCATAATGACGAACATAGAATATTCATTGTTGTAATGAGATCAAGACCAATCAAATTTAATTTAAAGGGTCTCAATTTAAAATTTTTAATCTATTAATTTTTTAAATAATAAATTTATTTTTCTAAAAAAATTAATTAAGATTGCTTTTTTTCGGATTTTAAAGTTATTTTTTAAAAATATATTTAAATAAATCTTGATTGTGTTAAATTGCGTTTAGATTGTGATGAGCACAATATGCTCATCAAGATGGTCCCCAACATTTCTTTTGTTTTGAACCACAAAATTTCTTTTCTGCCAAATCATGTTCCGCAAATCAAAGCAGTAGTGATTTTTAATTTATAAATCCTAGTCACTAATCTCATATATAGCATTCAAGGTAATTAATTAAGATCCAATGATGAGCCCAAGTTATTGTCTTAGGGACATGTTGTAATGCTCTAGAATAACTGCATTAAGCCAAAATATGGTCAATGGTCTACTATATATATCAAGACATCTAAAAGAACATATTATGAGTCATTGTACATGTATTAAAAAAAGAGTCATTGTAGGGACATCTTAAGCCCGGCCAATTAACGACAGACTCGAGAATATGATAGAATTTGAGATATTCAAACTTATCGGCTTTAGCTTATATGAGTCCGATTCTCATTCGATGCTTATCATAATGACGCATAGAGTATTCATTGTTGTAATGAGATCAAGACCATTCAAATTCACTAAATTTAAAATCTTTAATCTATGAATTTTTTAAATGATAAAATTATTGTTCTAAAAAATCTAATTATAAGATTGCCTTATTGTCAATTTTACGTATATTAAAGTAAAATATTTTAAAATATATTTAAATAAAATATGGATTGTCTAAAATCAGTCTAGACGTTTAGATGGTGATGAGCACAATATGCTCATCAAGATGATTAGCACAAAATGTGCTACCCAACATTTCTTTTCTTTTGAACTACAACATTTCTTTTGTGTCAAATCATCTTCAGCAAATTAAAGTAATAGCGCCTTCTATATATCCAAGTCTCCAGTCTCATACACAACATTCAAGGTAATTAAGATCTAATGATGAGCCCAGGTTATTGTCTCAGGAACATGTTTAATGTTTTAGAATATTTGCATTGAGTCAAAATAGGGTCAGTGATCTATATATCAAGGCATCCAAAAGAACAAATTTTCAGACATTGCACATGTGTTAATCATTTGAAAAAAGAGAGTTTTCAGGCTTAATCCAAAACCCAATTAATTAAAGGCAAACTCGAAAAAATGATAAAATTTAGGATATTCAAATTTATCAGCTTTAGCCCATATGAGTCTCATTCTCATTTGGTGCTCTTCATAATGATGACCATAATGTATTTATTGTTGTATTGAGATCAAAGCCATTCAAATTTAATCCAAAGGGTCTAAGTTTAATATCCTTAAGCTATGCTTTTTTAAAATGATAAATTTGTTTTTCTACAAAAATTCTAATTATAAGATTGCTTTATTTTGAATCTTACATATATTAAAGTAAAAATTTTCAAAATATATTTTAGTACAAGCAGGATTGTCCAAAATCAATTTAGGTATTTAGATGGTGATGAGCACAAAATGTGCTCCCCAACATTTCTTTTCTTTTGAACCACAACATTTCTTTCATGACAAATCATGTTTAGCAAACTAAAGTAATAGCGCCTTTTGTCGATCCAAGTCACCAATCTCATACATATCATTCAAGGTAATTTAGATCTAAAGATAAGCCTCGGTTATTGTCTCAAGGACATTTTGTAATGCTTTAGAATAACTGCATTGAGCTAAAATATGGTTATTGATCTACTACTTATCAAGACATCCAAAAGAACAAATTTTGAGACATTGTACATGTATTAATCATGCGAAGGGGGAAAAAAAAGTTTTCAGGCTTAATCCTAAACCCGGCCAATTAAAGGAAAACTCAGAGAAAATGATAGAATTTGGGATATTCAAACTTATCGGCTTCAGCCCATATAAATCGGCTTCTCATTTGGTGCTCATCATAATAACAAACATAGAATATTCATTGTTGTAATGAGATCAAGACCAATCAAATTTAATCTAAAGGGTCTAAATTTAAAATCTTTAATCTATTTTTTAAAAATAATAGGGTTAAGGTGCGATTTGGCCAACAAACTATTGACTGAGGAACGTCCAACACAATTAATTATTAGTTGGACCTTAAATACCAACAAACTATTTTAAATGTTAAATCCTCACAAAACCGTTACTCTCTCACTGACGGTCCGTTAGTTCCTTGTTCCTGCAATTCCTTCGTTTACTCGTCACTTCATCTTCTCTCTTTTCTCCAATCGTGGCTAAGGTGGTGGTCGAAAAGCTCTCGGTGACACTGCACATTTCTGAAAGTTGAGACACCTCAGAGACCTCCTCCTTGGACTCGAATTTCTCAGGCAGAGTTTGAGCAATTGGCATTTGAATCTTGCTCGGCATTTGAATCATCATTAGCCTTTTGCTTTTGAAATTGATCTGTTATGGAAGTGGCCGGAGACCGGAGTCGCTTAACAATTAGTTTTTTTTTTTTCAGGTCATTTTGGGGAGAGAATCTTATTCCTGACAGTGTCTCAGTCTCCAAACGTGGAGCAGCTGAGGGCGAAAAGATGGGGATATATTATGGGCAATGAACATTTGAATCCTAATTATGTGATTCCACAGTGGAAGCCGCAATTTGAATGCAAAACCGAAACACGAATCCTGGTAGTTCTCGATGATGTGTGGTCGCTCTCTGTTTTAGAATAGCTTGTCTGGAGGATACCTGGTTGTAAATTCCTAGTGGTCTCAAGATCCAACTTCCCGACAATTTTTTCTACGAGCTACAAGGTTGAACTGTTGAGCGAAGAGGATGCCCTATCCTTGTTCTGTCACCATGCCTTTGGACAGAAGTCAATCCCTTTTGCTGCAAATGGGAATTTGGTCAAGCAGGTACTGGTGAACTCTATCTCTTCACACTGAATGTTCTTCCTAAACCTGAAATACTATGTTACTTATCTTCTGTTTTTGCATCCAGGTAGTGACCGAGTGTGGAAGACTTCCATTAGAGTCATTGGAGCTTCCTTGCGAGACCACTCTGAGGTGTTTTGGGCAGGTGTGAAAAACAAGCTATACCAAGGCCCAAGCATAGGGGAATCATATGAAATCAATCTCGTTGAAAGAATGGCAATCAGTATCAATTATCTGCCCGCGAAGATCAAGGAATCCCGTTGAAAGAATGTACAGTGTCACCGAAGGAATTGCAGGAACAATGAACTAACGGACTGTCAGTGAGTGAGTGAGTAACGTGTTTGTGGGGATTTAACATTTTAAATAGTTTGTTGATATTTAAGGTCCAACTGATAGTTAATTGTGTTGGTCGATCCTCAGTCAATAGTTTATTGGCCAAATCGCAACTTAACCCAAAATAATAAACTTATTTTTCAAAAAAAAAAATTAATTATAAGATTGCTTTTTTTTTTTTAATTACTGATTTTAAAGTAAACTTTTTTGAAAATATATTTAAATAAATTTGGATTGTGTTAAATCAGTTTAGGCGTTTAGATTGTGATGAGCACAATATGCTCCCCAACATTTCTTTTGTTTTGAACCACAACATTTCTTTTCTGCCAAATCATGGTCTGCAAATTAAAGTAGTAGTGCCTTTTATAAATCTAAGTCACCAATCTCATATATAACATTCAAGGTAATTAAGATCCAATAATGAGCACAGGTTATTTTCTCAGGGACATGTTGTAATGCTTTAGAATAATTGCATTAAGCCAAAATATGATCAGTGATCTACTATATATCAAGACATCTAAAATAACATATTGTGACACATTGTAGATGTATTAATCATGTGCAAAAAAAAAAAAAAAGAGTTTGAGCTTAATCCTAAGCCCGGTCAATCAAAGGCAAACTTGAGAAAATGATAGAATTTGGGATATTCAAACTTATTGGCTTTGGCTCATATGAGTCAAGTTCTCCTTCAATGCTCATCATAATGACGAGCACAGAGTATTCATTGTTGTCGTGAGATCAAGACCATTAAAATTTGCTAAATTTAAAATATTTAATTTATGATTTTTTAAAATCATAAATTTATTTTTCTAAAAAATTAAAATTATAAGATTGCATATTGTCAATTTTATGTATGTTAAAGTAAAATATATTTAAATAATATATGGACTATCTAAACTCAGTTTAGACGTTTATATGGTGATGAGCACAATATGCTCATCAAGATGATGAGCACAAAATATGCTCCCCAACATTTGTTTTCTTTTGAACCACAACATTTCTTTTCTGCCAAATCATGTTAAGAAAATTAAAGTAATAGCATCTTTTATAGATCCAAGTCAGCAATCTCATACACACCATTGAAGGTAATTAAGATCCAATGATAAGCCCAAGTCATTGTCTCATGGGCATGTTGTTATGCTTTAGAAAAACTACATTAAGCCAAAATATGGTCAGAGGCACTGGCGGATCTTCATTAGGGCTACGGGGGCCATGGCCCCCAAAAAAAAAAGTTTTGTTTTTTGTTTTTTTAAAAAAGGGACTAAAGTACAAATCTTTGAAAACTTTGTTGGGAGTATTATAATTTATGAAAACTATGGGTCTTTTTCTGTAATTTTCCTTAGTCCCTTTTCAACATTGATTACAATTTTCAGAAATTCTGGGAACTTTTCTATAACTTTTCCCAATCCTCAAAACATTCATTCTGACCCTCCAAAATCTCAAATTTTCTTCTTAAACACCTACAATGCAAAATTAAAAACAAGTAGTATCAAAAGTCCAAGAAATAATTTATATGAATAATTAACAAATTATCATCATTTTACTTCTAATATCAAAAGTTCAAGAAATCATAACAAACCTCAGAATTTTTTTTTAAAATTTAATATAATATTTTAAAAATGTTATATAATCATAAAATTTTTTAATTAGTTAATAAGTATATATTTGGCCCCCCCCAAATATTTTCTTGAAGATCCGCCACTGGTCAGAGGTTTACAATATGTCAAGACATCCAAAAGAACATATTATGAGAGATTGTACATGAGTTAATAAAATGGAAAAAAAAAAGAATTTTCAAGCTTAATCCTAAACTAGGCCAATTAAAGGCAAACTTGAGAAAAAGATAAAATTTGCGATATTCAAACTTATCGGCTTTAGCTTATATGAGTTGAGTTCTCATATGGTGCTCATCATAATAATGACCACTGAGTATTTATTGTTGTAATGAGATCAAGACCATTCAAATTTACTAAATTAAAATCTTTAACTATGAAATTTGTAAATGATAAATTTATTTTCCTACAAACTTCTAGTTATAAGATTGCTTTATTTTGAATTTTACGTATATTAAAGTAAATTTTTAAAAATATATTTAAAAAAAATCTAGATTGTATAAAATAAATTTAGACGTTTAGATTGTTATGAGCACAATATGCTCATCAAGATGCTCAATGATCCGCAAATTAAAGTAATAGGGCCTTTTATAGATCCAAGTTACCAATCTCATACACTGCATTCAAGGTAATTAAGATCCAATAATGAGCCCAAGTGATTGTCACATGGACATGTTGTCATGCTTTAGAATGATTGCATTGAGCTCAGGGGTGGAGCCAGGAATCCAAATTAGGAGGGGCTAAAATTATGAGTTAAACCCAAGTGTTTATAAGATTACATTTAAGCACTATAAACATATCAAGATGTTCATTTTAGTCCTTCCACAAACTTTTAAGTGGGGACCAAATTGAAAATATTGAAATATTTACAAAGTAGAAATACAATTTCTTAAAACTTTGGGTATTGTTCTATAATTTTAGGAGGCGCGGGGGCCACCCCTAGCCCCTCCCTAGCTCCGCCCCTGATTGAGCTAAAATATGGTCAATGGTCTATATACATGAAGACATCGAAAAGAAAATATTTTGAGACATTGTACATGTATTAATCATGTGAAAAAAAAAATGTTTCAAGCTTAATCCTAACCCCAGTCAATTAAAGGAAAATTCGAGAAAATGATAAAATTTGGGATATTCAAACTTATCAGCTTTAGCACATATGAGTCAGGTTCTCATTCAGTGCTTATCATAATGACAAACACAAAGTATTCATTGTTGTAATTAGATCAAAACCATTCAAATTTAATCTAAAGGGTCTAAATTAAAAATATTTAATCTATGATTTTTTTAAAGGATAAATTTATTTTTCTAAAAAAAATTCTAATTATAAGATTGCTTTATTTTGAATTTTACATATATTAAAGTTAAACTTTTTTAGAATAAAATTAAATAAAATCTGGATTGCCTAAAATCAATTTAGATGTTTAGATGGTGATGAGCACAATATGCTCATCAAGGTGCTCTCCAACATTTCTTTTCTTTTGAACCACAACATTTCTTTTCTATCAAATCGCCATATACAGCAAAGTAAAGTAATGGCGCGCCTTATATACATCCAAGTCACCAATCTTATACACACCATTCAAGGTAATTAAGATCCAATGATAAGCCGAAGTTATTGTATTAAGGACATGTTGTAATGCTTTAGAATAACTGAATTGAGCCAAAATACACTAAGTGGTCAACAATATATCATGACATCCAAAAGAACATACTTTGAGACATTTTACATGCACTAATCATGTGAACAAAAGAAGCTTTCAGGCTTAATGCTAAACCTGGTCAAATGAAAGCAAACTCAAGAAAATGATAGAATTTAGGATATTCAAACTAATCGGCTTTAGCCCGTATGAGTCAGGTTCTCATGTGGTGCTCATCATAATGACGAGCAGAAAGTATTCATTGTTGTAATGAGATCAAGACCATTCAAATTTACTAAATTTAAAATGTTTAATCTGTGATTTTTTTTTTAATGATAAATCTATTTTTCTAAGAAAATATAATTATAAGATTGCTTTATTTTGAATTTTATGTATATTAAAGTTAAAATTTTTTAAAATATATTTACATAAAATTAGGATAGTCTAAAATCAGTTTAGACGTTTTGATGGTGATGAGCACAATATGCTCATCAAGATGCTCCCCAACATTTCTTTTCTTTTGAACTACAACATTTGCTTTCTGCCAAATCATGTTCGCAAATTAAAGTATAGATCCAAGTCACCAATCTCATGCACAACATTTAACGTAATTAAGATCCAATGATGAGCCCAGTTTATTGTGTAAGGGATATGTTTTAATGCTTTAGAATAACCGCATTGAGCTAAAATATGGTCAGTGGTTTACAATAATATATCAAGACATCCAAAAGAACATACTTTGAGACATTGTACATGCATTAATCATGTGAAAAAAAAAAAAAGAGTTTTCAGACTTAATCCTAAACCCTGTCAATTAAAGACAAACTTTAAAAAATGATAAAAGTTGGGATATTCAAACTTGTTGGCTTTCACCATATGAGTCATGTTCTAATTCAGCTCTCATCATAATAATAAGCACATAATATTCATTGTTGTAATGAGATCAAGACCATTCAAATTTACTAAATTTATAATCTTTAATCTATGATTTTTTTTAAATGATAACTTTATTTTTCTAAAATAATCTACTTATAAGACTGCTTGATTTTAAATTTTACATATTTTAAAGTAAATTTTTTAAAAAAATATATTTAAATAAAATCTCAATTGTCTAAAATCAATATAGACGTTTAGAAGGTGATGAGCACAATGTGCTCATCAAGATTATGAGCACAAAATGTGCTCCCGAACATTTATTTTCTTTTGAACCACAACATTTATTTTCTGCAAATCATGTTCAGAAAATTAAAGTAAGAGCGCCTTTTATATATCCAAGTCACCAATCTCATACACAACATTCAAGGAAATTATGACCCAATGATGAGCTCAAGTTATTGTCTTAGGGACATGTTGTAATACTTTAGAATAACTGCACTGAGCCAACATAGGGTCAGTGGTCTACAATGGGTTCTGTTCCTCTCATTTTCCCCTCTCTCATTTTCTCTCACAGTCTGATCTGGACTGTTCAAATCTTGATTCAACGGTCCATATCTAAAAAAAAAAAAATATTTTTTGTCTTTTTCGAAAAAGACAAAACAATTTTTTTTAAAAAAAAAAATCTGAACCATTGGATCAAGATTTGGATGATCCAGACCGGACTGTGAGAGAAAGTGAGAGAGGGGGGAAATGAGAGGATCCTCTCGTGATCTACAATATATCAAGATATCCAAAAGAACAAATTTTGAGACATTATACATGTATTAATCATGTGGAAAAAAATAAGAGCTTTCAAGCTTAATCCTAAATTCGGTCATGGAAAGAAAAGCACTATTCTGGTTGTCGTTCTCTCCCTTGTGAGGGTCGTGTTCTCTCTGTTGTGAGGGTCCGGTGGGGCTTTGTTCCCCCCTGTCTGGCTTCCTGGTTTTATCCCTTGGGAGTGTCTGCTAGTGTGGTATCTCTTTCTGATTTCTTCTTTGTCCTGCAACATGGAGATAGGGCAGAGTAGCGGCTCAGGCAAATAGAATCAGGTAGTGCTTAAATTATCTCAGAAGAAGGAAACAACGAAGAAGTCACTGGTTGGGAAGATTATTACTCAGAAGAATCTGCATTACCCGACGGTAGTATCTATGATTGCTAAGGCGTGGCAAGTGAAGGATAGTGTGGAAATTCTTGATTTAGACAGGAATAACTTAGTTTTTCTGTTTCGATTTAATAGAACTGAGGATTTTATCCGTGTCCTCAAAGGAAGACCATGGAATATTCTTGGTTTTCTCCTAAATCTTCAGGTATGGGAAGATAATATGACACTCCAGGATGTGAGTTTTGATACGGCCCCCTTCTGGTTGCAGTTTCACAACCTCCCTGTGGATGCCTTTGATAGTAGTAATGCAAAAACCTTAGGTGATGCAGCTGGGGAAACGGTTATGTTTGAAGATCCGATGGTTGATGGGAGGATGCTTCAAACGTTCATCAGGGTCCGCTCCATTATTCGTCTGGACAAGCCTCTGTCTACAGGATTTTGGGTCCCGCGTGAAGATAGGGATCCAATCTGGGTGAATATCCGTTATGAGCGTTTGCAAAATTTCTGTTTCAAGTGTGGCTGTTTTGTTCATGATGGGGATGGGTGTAATATTGAGAATGCTGCTTACACTACACGAAATGAGCAAGATTTTGGTCCCTGGCTGAGTACACAAGGGCTTCGTACCTTTGAGCAAGTAGTGGTGGTTTGCAAGGATAGTTGGCCAGAGGCGCAGTTTTATACCTCGAAACCTTAGTCAGAGTGGCCTCGGTGGAATTCTTGCTCATCTGGCGAAGGGAATGCAATCACGGGATCCTTGTTGGAAGCTCAATCCATTACTCTTCAAGATGCTTCTCCGGTTCACCATCCATTGCCGGCGAAGATAATCTCGAAGCCGTTAGCCCCCGGCGGTGGGCAGGATTGTAACGGAAGGATTACGGCAACGGCTTCTGCTAAGGTGGCTCAGATGGTGACATCTCCTGCTACTGTGCCTCCGCCGAAAGCTGTAGCTGAGACGGTGACAGGAGAGACGCGGGATGACGTAGCGCTTTTGACTGATTTTCGCGAGTGTATGACCGAAGGAGGTGATGATGTGGATGCGGTGATTAATGTGACAAGTCCAAGGTTGGGTTTGAATGGGCCTGATCCACGGTCCATTAGCCATCAACTTGTGGATAATATAGGTTCAGGGCCTTTGGACAATTCGCTGGGCCCTTTTGTGCGTCAAGAGGATAGCTTGAATTGTGGGATGTATGGAGCTGGGCCAACGTTGCCTATTGGATCAGGTTTTGGCTGTTCTAATATTAGTGGCGGCAACTTGGTAAAAACTGGGCCATGTTCAGAGGCTGGGCTAATTTTAGATGCTGGGCTAAGTTCTCATCCTGGAAAGGATGTAGCGAAGGAATTTGACCCAGTGAAGGGTGTTTTTAATATGAGCCCAAATGAAAATTCTCCAAGCCTTATGGATGGTGATTCCGTGAGTAAGGCAGTTGAAACACCATATTTTGTAGACTTCCCTAGTGATGATGAAGGGAACTGTTAGGCTATGACCCCCTTTAAGGGTCTACCCCCAATTTCCGCGATTTCTGAGGGGTTATAGCGAATTCATATTAAACGGCCTTTTCAGGAGGATGATGATTCTTTTATAAACAGAAAATGCAGACGGCTTAATTTTGTATCTGAAGAGGAGCCGCAAAAGAAAAAGGATTCTCAGGGCCGGTCTATGAGAGGGCGTCGTAAAAGTTTTCGGGCAGTCAAAAACTCTCTCAGGAGCTCTAATTTAGTCAATGCTCTTGGTCCATCAGGTATGTACACTACACCTATTGACATTGATTATCCTGGTAGTTGTTTGTGTGCAGGTAGTGATTGTCTCATGGGGGACGATATGTCCCATTCCCAAAACGCCGGTGGTTGGATGGAATCAACCACCGGTTCGCCATGAATCTATTAGCTTGGAACTGTCAAGGCTTGGGGGCTGCCTTGACAGCCAGAAACTTGAAGCAGGAGTGCTTCTAGAAAAAGCCCCACTTAGTCTTCTTGATGGAGACTAAGCAGAAGGCTGGTTACGTGAGAAAGGTGAGACGTAAATGTGGCTTTGATGAAGAATGGATGGTTAATCCAGTGGGTAGAAGCGGTGGGCTGGCTTTATGGTGGTCAGATGTGATTACTGTTAATATTCTGTTCTCATCACCAAATATTATCCATACTAGTGTTATGTCGTCTAGTTTTTCTACTCCTTCATATATCACCTTTATTTATGGGCCGACTGATGAAGAGGAGAGAAGGTTATGCTGGAAAGAAGTCCGAAAAATTAGCAACAACATCAGAACATCTTGGTTATGTTTGGGTGATTTCAATGATATCCTTGCTCAGAATGAGAAAAGTGGCGGTGTGCCCAGAGCGTGGAGGAAGATCCTTAACTTCAAAAGTTTTGTGGCGGATTGTGAGTTGGAAGATTTGGGTTACAATGGTCCCACTTTCGCCTGGTGTAATAATCGTGATAGCTCGGATAATATCAGTGAACGCATTGACAGGGCATTGGGCAACATGCTGTTGAGAGAGGAGTTTCCTAACCTCCAGGTCTTTAATATAGACCCGGCCAGATCATCTGACCATCACCTACTTTTTATCCAATGTCAGTATGAGAATCAGAAAAGGAGACGACCTTTTCGTTTCGAGGCTGTCTGGACCTCCCATGATCATTATCTTGACGTCATCAAAGAGAGCTGGCGTACTTTCTCTGAACAGGATTTGTCATGGTTGGACTCTTTCTTATGCAAGCTGAAGAGATATAAGGTGAATCTGATTTCGTGGAGTAAGCAGGAGTTTCCTAATAGTGCTAAGCAGATTGATCTCTTAAAGGCCCACATGGCAGAGTTGGCCCTTCAGGATCGTACACCTAACATTTCGAAAGGGATGGTGGATATTAAAGTTGAACTGGACAGGTTATTGGAGCTAGAAGAACAGTATTGGTGGCAGCGCTCTCGGATCAATTGGTTAGCGGCTGATGACAAAAATTCTCGCTTCTTTCATGTGTCCACTATTAAAAGAAGACAGAGGAACCGAATTTCGTCGATTAAAGATGACCTGGGTAACTGGTTACTGGAAAAAGATGCTATTATCCAGAATATTGCAAGCTATTTTCAAAATCTCTTTTCTTCCTCTGGTTCTTAGTCAATGGATGCTGCCTTGAGCTATATTGATCCAAAAGTATCAGAGGATATGAATCATAGCCTGATGCTACCGGTCTCGAGGGAGGAGATTAAGGCTGCAGCATTTAGTATGGGGAGTACCAAGGCTCCGGGTCCAGATGGGTTTTCTGGTAAATTTTATCATTCTGTATGGGCTGAAATTTCTGATTCTGTTTACTCTATGGTCAGTGAGTTTTTTGCAGGTAATTCTGTCTTAGAGGGGATTAATATGACTAATATCACATTAATCCCTAAGGTTCATAAACCAGAACATGTTTCTCACTTCCGCCCGATTGGCCTTTGCAATTTTTCTTATAAAATCATCTCTAAGATATTGGCCAATAGGATGCGTCCTTTACTTGATATTTGTATCTCCCAAAACCAGAGTGCGTTTGTACCTGGTCGGTGTATTCATGATAACATCATAATAGCGCATGAAGTTTACCATTATCTTCGTCGTAAAAGGTCTGGTGGTAAGTATGAATTTGCCCTTAAGATGGATATGAGTAAAGCGTATAATCGGGTAGAGTGGGATTTCATTGAGAATGTCTTGTTAAGGTTTGGTTTCTGCTCTCAATGGGTTTCTCTTATTATGAAGTGTGTGCGTTCAGTGAGCTTAAATATTTGTCTATTGGTGAAAATGTGAATTCTTTCACTCCTAGTAGAGGTATCAGACAGGGGGACCCCCTTTCGCCATATCTATTCATTTTGGTTGCAGAGGTTCTTTCAATTATGATTAGTAAGAGCCAATATGATAAAAGGCTTAAAGGTGTCAAATTGAGTAATGGGTGTCCAGTTCTGACTCATAGTTTTTTTGCTGATGATGCACTTTTATATATGCTTGTGAGTCGCCGTAATTGTGCTTATTTAGCTAACATCCTGGATTTGTATTGTGTGGTTTCAGGTCAGGTCATTAATCTGGATAAATCTAGTATTTTTTTTCTCTTCTAACACTCCTCCTGCAGTGAAAAGTATGGTGAGCGGCTTGTTGAAAATACCAGAATCCGAAGATCCCGGTACTTATCTTGGCATCCCTAGTATTTGGGGGAAAACGAAGAATCAAGCAGTGGCCTATATCAGAGAACGAGTGGCGACTAAAATCCATGGCTGGAGTCAGTCCCTCTTATCTTTTGCTGGGCGAGAAGTGATGATCAAAGCGGTTATCCAGGCAATTCCAATTTATCCGATGAATTGTTTCAAATTCCCTGTTCGTACGTGTAAGGAGATCAATTCTCTTATTGCTAATTTCTGGTGGGATGGTAATGCTATTGGTGGTAAGACTCATTGGAAAGCGTGGGATGCTATGACTTGTAGTAAAAATGTTGGGGGAATGGGATTTCGTGATCTCATGGTAATGAACGATGCCCTCCTAGCTAAGACAGCGTGGAGGATCTTAATGAGACCAAATGATCTTTGGGCTAGAGTGCTTAAAAGTGTGTATTTTCCTGAAGACCACTTCATTAATGCGGTGAAAGGCTATAAAGCTTCGTGGTGCTGGTCTAGTATCCTTGATGGCAGAGATTTTCTTAGGCAGGATCTTCGATGGGATATTGGTGATGGGTCTAATATTAGAATTTGGGGTGATCCATGGGTGCCTGGGGATATTTTTCCACCGAGACCTCGTACCACGGATATTCCGATTATTGCTGAAGGCAGAGTATGTGATCTGATTGTTGATGACCAATGGAATCTTTCCCCTATTAACCAGTATATATCTTCCGATATTCAACAAGCAATATATAATATCCCCATCCCGTCCAATGGGCTTCAAGACAAGCTGGTGTGGACGAGTGCCAAGAATGGAGTTTATACAGTGAAGCTGGGCTACCAAGCACGAAAATCTTGTAAGCCTGGTAATGTCAATAGGGCTGGCTCCTCGACTGTAATTCATGCCTCATGTTGGAAGTCAATTTGGAAGATAAAAGTGATTCCTCAAGTTCAACAATTCATATGGCGAATCTTAAATAAAGCTATTGCCACCAAGTTTGCCTTGTTTAGGCGGAAAAGATCACAAGATAGTCTATGTCCAATCTGTGCAAACGCTGATGAGACTATTGAACATGTCTTTTTCCATTGTCCTTGGACCCGCTGCATATGGTTTGGCTATTCGCTTGGGGCTAGAATTGATATTTCCAACTTCAATGCTTGGTGGATTCTGATAACAAGTTCCTCGCAACTAAGTAAGCATGATCTCTCTTTAATTAGCTGGCTTCTGTGGTACATTTGGAAAGCGAGAAATGATATGACCTTTGACTATAAGGAGCCAAATCCTAATTCTGTTATCGAATTGGCGTGGAAGAATAATTTTGATTTTTGGACTCGCAATGCCTTGGGAGGGAAGGAACCTTTACATTCGAGGGGCTGTGATAGTCCTGGCTCTGAATGGATTCATCCTAATCAGGGCAGCCAGAAGATTAACTGTGACGGAGCCTTTTCGACTTATAATAATGATACTGCTATTGGGGTTATTTGTCGTGACTCTGTTGGCTTTTTTAGGTGGGGTTTTGTGGATAAAGTCAAGTCTATCTCTGCATTCATGACTGAAGCCTTAGCTTTGAAAAGGGCTCTGCTTTTGGCCCTGGATCTGGACCATGATATGGTCATTTTTGAAACTGATTGCCTCCCTTTACTATCGTATGTTGAAGCCAAGTCACCAGACTCGTATGATTGGAAATGCAGAGGAATTATCCAGGATATTATTTATCTTTTGTCTTCTAGAGTTGGGTTTTCTTTATCCTTTTCCCCGAGAGGGGGTAATCGTGCTGCTGATCTTCTCGTAGCGGATGCTTATAAAAGGGTGTGCCCTATTGGGTGGGTTCAGCAACCAACACCCGCTTTAGTTTCTCTTCTAGCTCTAGAGGCTCAAAGGATTGGTGATGAGGTTGATAATTCTTCGGTGCCTGATTATGCGTTGGATGGTGGTTAATTTAGGTTTTCTTTTCTAGTGTTTGGTTTTCTGTGTAGTGTATTCCTCTTTCTTTGTTGTTGTTCTTTTTCGGTTTGTTGTTTGTTCTTGCTCTTTGTAATCCGTACTTCTTGTGAAGTTTATCTTAATGAAATCCTTGTTTGACCAAAATAATAATAATAATAATAATCATAAATTCGGTCAATTAAAGCCAAAATCGAGAAAATGATAAAATTTATGATACTCAAACTTATTGGCCTTAGTCCATATGCATTGGGTTCTCATTCGGTGCTCATTATAATGACGAGCACATAATATTAATTGTTGTAATGGATCAAGACCATTCAAATTTATTAAATTTAAAATCTTTAACTACGAATTTTTTAAATGATAAATTTATTTTTCTAAACTTTCTAATTTTAAGATTGCTTTATTTTTAATTTTACATATATTAAAGTTAAGATTTTTTAAAATATATTTAAATAAAATCAAGATTGTCTAAAATCAGTTAGGATGTTTAGATGGTGATGAGGACAAATGCTCATCATGATGCCCCCCAAACGTTTCTTTTCTTTTCTTTTCAACCACAACATTTATTTTCTGCCAAATCATGTTCAGCAAATTAAAGTAACCACGTTTTTTTATAGATCCAAGTCACAAATATCATATACAGCATTCAAGGTAATTAAGAACTAATGATAAGCCTAGGTTACTGTCTTAGGGGCATGTTGTAATGCTTTAGAATAACTGCATTGAGTTAAAATACAGTTAGTGGTCTACTATATATCAAGACCTCTAAAAGACCATATTTTGAGACTTTGTACATGTGTTAATCACATTACTACAAAATATAAATACTATTATCCTAAAAGACATCCATTTTTTGAAAAGGAAGTAAAAAATGAGGGCAGTGGCATTGTCGTAATTATTTACTCGAGTTTTAGACTTTAGACAACTCAAATATTAATTCAGGTCGCCAATTTGGGAATTTTGGCGACCTGAAATAAATTCAGGTCGCCTTAATTCCTGAAATTTCTCTTGGGCGCCAAAAAAATTCTTAAATAGCGCCAAATTTTTTTTACAATTTGGGAATTTTGGCGACTTGAAATAAATTCAGGTCGCCAATTTGGGAAATTTTGGCGACCTGAATTTAATTCAGGTCGCCTCAATTCCTTAAAAATTCTTAAATAGCACCAAAATTTTTTTACAATTTGGAAATTGTGGCGATCTGAAATAAATTCAGGTCATCAATTTGAGAAATTTGGCGACCTAAAATAAATTTAGGTCGCAAATTTGGGAAATTTGGCAACCTGCCAATTTGGCAATCTAATCATACACCCTATAATTTTTTCTATTCTTATTTTGCACTACAGCTGTAACATAATCACATTCGCTCTAGTTTTTTCCTCCATGCTTCTGCTCTTTAAACTTCTCATTGCGCAAAGAACTTGCTCTCGGACCTTCTTCATAGTGACCTCCCTTGGCAACCTTACTCCTTCACTGTTGTGGCCTCCCTCTCCATCCCTTACGATGACGCGACTCACCGGCAAAAGCGTAGGACGATGAGGCACCAACGATCTTTACGTCCTCGGAATTTCGTGACTCCAGATCTTTAGGTCTAGCGATCTTCAGGTTCCTCTCCATCCCTTGTGGTTTTTTTTTTGGTCACTACTCCAGCTCTGAAAATAGATCTGCTTCGCTGATTGCACAGATCTATTGTGGTTCTTCTTTTTTGACTCCAAATCTGAAAATAGTTTTGTTTCGCTGATTGCACATATATGCTTTTGTGGTTTTTTTTGTTACTTCAGATCTGACAATATATCTGCTTCACTGATTGCACAAATCTGTTGTCATGGAAGAGCATCGCCGCATTCTTGTTCCTTATTCCTTCCATTTTAGGGGATTAGAATGCGAGTTGTTAGTTACTTGTTAGGTTTTTTTTCTTTTCTTTTTTTCATTGTATCTTCCTTGTTGTCTCTGTTTCAATTACTCTCTTTGTGTTTTTTTCTTGTTCTTGCTGGTTTTGGAATTTCTTGCTTGTAACATAAAAAAGAAAGTATTTCTAGAATTTGATTTTTGATTTGTTCTTTCATGGCCAACCTCGTGGGGTTTTTTTTTAAAAAAAAAAAGCATTAAGGCGACTTGAATTTAAATTCAGGTCGCCTTAACTAAGGCGACCTAAATTAAATTTAGTAGGTCATCTTACATAAGGCGATTCAGGTCGCCCAAAGTATTTTTTTTACTACCCCTCACGAGACGTCACTAGAAAAAAGGGCGTTAAATGGGTCAAATTTAGGACCTTTTTGATGTTTTTTGTAGTAGTGTCAAATGGGGGAAAAAACAGAGTTTTCAAGATTAATCGTAAACCCAGCCGGTCAATTAAAGGCAAACTCAAGAAAATGATAAAATTTGGGATATTCAAACCTATTGGCTTTAGCTCATATGAGTTGAGTTCTTATTTGGTGCTGATCATAATGACGAGCATAGAACATTTATCGTTGTAATGAGATGAAGACCAATCAAATTTACTAAATTTAAAATGTTTTAATCTATAATTTTTTTAAATGATAAATTTATTTTTCTAAGAAAATATAATTATAAGATTGTTTTATTTTTAATTTTACCTCTATCAAATTTATTTTTTAAAAATATCTTTAAATAAAATCTAGATTGTCTAAAATCAGTTTAGACGTTTAGATGGTGACGAGCACAATATGCTCATCATGAAGATGAGCACAAAATGTTCTCCTCAGATAACCTCACGTGGGGCTTGGCTAACCTGTCAACTCCGTGGTACGTAACTTTTATAACTAGGGAGGAACGGGGGAGAAATTAAAGAGAGGCTAAGATTGAATCGAGGGGACGACAATGGCTGAGCCTGAATATCCTAAATTTATACCATACTTTCTCGTACCACCAATTTAGTTCACTACTCTTCATTCTTTCCTTCTTTTCATCATCATCACCAATATTGCCTGTGCATGAAAAATGTTCGTTCATGCTCATCATCTCTCCTTAACACTAACTCCAACATAATGACTACGTCCAAGTTTGTCATTTAGAGATTATGGCTTCTTCTTCAGATTCAAATCAAAAGCCCACTTCCACCGCCGCTCGCCCACCACAAGGTGTGAAGTTTGCGCGGCGAACTTCCAGCGGCAGGGTCGTGAGCCTCTCCCGGGATGAGGACATTGACGTCACCGGCGAATTCGCCGGCCAAAATGACTACATAAATTACACCGTCATGATGCCGCCCACGCCGGACAACCAGCCCGGCACCTCCGATTCCAAGCCCGACGGTGGTGCCAGCACGTCACGTTTCGGGTCTGAACCTCAGCCCAACCGCGGCGGGAGTGCGGCAAAGTTTGACAGAAGAGTGTCGATTTTGAGTTCCGTGAACAACAAGTCAATGCTTTCAAGGAGTCAGACTCAGGATTTTGATCACAACCGATGGTTGTTCGAGACGAAAGGCACATATGGGATTGGAAATGCGTATTGGCAGGACGACGAGTATGGGGAAGACGCTGGAATGAGCATGTCAGATTTCATGGACAAACCTTGGAAACCTCTCACTCGAAAAGTTAATGTTCCTGGAGGTGTCCTCAGCCCTTACAGGTAAATTAATTGGAAAAAAAAAACATTTCAATGGGCCAATTGTGTAAAACATCTATTATGAATTTATGATTAAACTCGAATTTTTATTCTTCCAGTTGACTGAACATTTATTAGGTCTCTGTTTTGGCTCTCTTTTCATGTATGGTGATTGTATATTACTGCAGGTTTAATGTTGGGATTTCTTCCATTGAAACAGGGTATTGATTGTAATACGTTTGATCTTGCTAGTTTTCTTCCTCACATGGCGTTGTAGGAATCCGAATTACGACGCAATGTGGCTTTGGGGAATTTCAATTGTGTGCGAGATCTGGTTTGCTTTCTCTTGGCTTCTCGACATCATTCCCAAGCTTAATCCCATAAACAGAAGCACCGATCTGGAGGCTCTAAAGGACAAGTTTGAACAGCCTTCGCCGTCAAACCCAACCGGCCGATCAGACTTACCCTGCGTCGATATTTTTGTTTCCACCGCCGACCCTGAAAAGGAACCACCTCTCGTCACCGCCAACACCATCCTCTCAATTCTCGCCGCTGACTACCCTGTCGAGAAGCTCAGCGCCTATATTTCTGACGATGGCGGTGCTATATTTACCTTTGAAGCCATGGCCGAAGCTTCCAAATTTGCCGAGGTGCGTTTAAAGTTGAGTTTGTAATCTCGAACGATAGAAGAGTGCAATACGAAATCTGAACAAGTACACCACGTGCTTGTCAAAATTACTATAAGAACATGAATTTTTGTCCCCCCGTAAAAATGTCTCAGGGCTAGATTAATACATTATGATTATTTCTGTGCAAAATTCAAACATTCAAACGCTCAATACAGCAGAGCTAGCTAACTATCTATGACAATACAAATTAAATTTGCACATTATAGCTTTTTCCACCATGATGAATCAATCTCTTTGGTTCATTTTATGTTTGCTGACAGGTTTGGGTACCCTTTTGTCGTAAACACGACATTGAGCCTAGAAATCCTGAAGCTTACTTCAGCTTAAAAAAAGACCCTACGAAGAACAAGAAAAAGCAAGACTTCGTCAAGGATCGTAGATGGATCAAGAGGGAGTATGATGAATTCAAGGTCAGGATCAATGGGCTTTCAGAGGTGATCCGAAAACGGAGCGAAGAGTACAACTCTAAAGAGGAGATAAAGGAAAAACAAATAGCCAGGGAGAAGAATGGTGGAGAATTGCCTGAAGATGAGCCCATCAATTTCACAAGGGCTACATGGATGGCTGATGGCACCCACTGGCCAGGAACTTGGTTCAATTCTACCACTGACCATGCCAAGGGTGACCATGCTGGAATCTTGCAAGTACTCTACAAATATATTGTTGATATGATTTGATTTGCATTAATCTCTAAATTTATTATTTTCAGTATGAATTATAAAGGAACACAATGAACATGTAAATTATTGCTTCAGATTGTCATATCTCGAATTTTTCTTGCATCCAAGATTAACATATCATGTGATCTTTCTCGCTCTAAATTCCTGATCCTAGGTCCTCTTCATGTTTGTTACTTGTAGATAATGTGTAAGGTCCCAGAATTTGATCCAGTAATGGGTATTGCGGACGAGAAGAAATTGGACTTCACAGGTGTAGACACCAGACTTCCCATGTTTGCTTATGTTTCAAGAGAAAAACGACCAGGATATGATCATAACAAGAAAGCAGGAGCCATGAATGCCTTGGTTCGAGCCTCAGCTATATTGTCCAATGGACCCTTCATTCTCAACTTGGATTGTGACCATTATTTCTACAACAGTGAGGCTATAAAAGAGGGAATGTGCTTCATGATGGATCGTGGTGGTGATCGCATATGTTACATACAGTTCCCTCAGAGATTTGACGGCGTTGATCCCTCTGATCGATATGCAAATAACAATACAGTCTTCTTTGATGGTAAAAACCCAAGCTTATCTCTCTCCGTATAAATAATATATAAGGTTAAGACGTAAATTTGTTCTAAAATGTTTGCTAAGTAATAATGTAGCCTTATAAATTTTTTTAGATTCAATGTCGTCACATAGTTTAAAAACTTAACAATATTGCCCTATCTTATTAAAAAACTAATGTTAATTATTAAAAAATTGTCGTTAACTATGAATTTTTGTAATAGTAAAAAAATATTAATATATTTTAACACTTCCGCAACAATCTTGAATTAAAAAAATCCTTTAGAGTAACATTGCTCCTAACTAAAAACATAGGGGTAAATATTATATATATATATATATATATGTGTGTATTCTCTATCCTATTTTTATCCAACATCTTATATTGCACAACTCAGCAGGAAATATGCGGGCACTAGATGGTCTACAAGGTCCAATGTATGTGGGGACAGGTTGCATGTTTCGGAGATATGCACTGTATGGATTTGAACCACCAAGGTTTTATGAGCACACAGGCGTGTTTGGGAGAGTGAAAACCAAAGTAAACCGAGATTTACTTCAGGCACGATCACGAGAGCCAGAGGAAGATGATGACCAACAGCCTCTGAACTCTGATTCAGATTCAGAACTTGGGCTTCCCCAAAAGTTTGGTAATTCTACTATGTTCACAGACTCCATACCTGTGGCTGAATTCCAAGGCCGACCACTAGCTGATCACAAATCTGTTAAGAATGGTAGGCCACCAGGATCGTTACTCAAGCCTCGTCCTCCTTTGGATGCACCCACTGTTGCTGAAGCCATAGCTGTCATCTCTTGCTGGTATCACATTATGAAAAATCTGTTGAAGTTAACCTAGAAAAAAGGTTGAGATGCAAATTTGTTCCAGAATTTTTTGGTTGATCGAGGAACAATGTTAGTCAAAAGATTTTTTTGGTTTAATAGTTGCCTGAAGTGTTAAAATACAGCCATAGAGTCTTTTATTATTAAAAAGTTAATTGTCAACATCAACTTTTTAATGATCAACGTTTATCTGTATGGGATAACAATGCTACATTTTGAAATTTTGAGGATGACATTGAATTTAAAAAAAAATTCGGGCAACTTGCTTCTCAATAAAAAATTTTGAAACAAATTTACACCCTAACAAAAAAAAAAATCTGTTTAACGTTTACTGATATATATACCCATGATGTAGTTTAATCTTGTCTATGGATTTTAATTATATATTTTTATGTCATACACACAGGTACGAGGACAAAACTGAATGGGGGGACAGGGTGGGTTGGATTTATGGGTCAGTGACAGAGGATGTGGTGACTGGTTACCGGATGCACAACCGTGGATGGCGGTCGGTTTACTGCATTACAAAGCGTGATGCTTTTCGCGGCACGGCTCCGATCAATCTGACTGATCGACTTCATCAAGCTTTGAGATGGGCAACAGGTTCCGTAGAAATCTTCTTCTCAAAAAACAACGCCATCTTTGGAAGTAAGCGCCTCAAGTTCGCTCAAAGAATCGCATACCTCAACGTGGGAATTTACCCCTTCACTTCCATCTTCTTGGTGACATACTGCTTCCTCCCTGCACTCTGTCACTTCACCAACAATTTCATAGTTTCGGGCCTTGACGTAGCCTTCCTTGTGTATCTTCTGTCCATCACCGTCTGTCTTGTTCTTATCTCCCTTCTTGAAGTGAAATGGTCAGGCATTGGCCTTGAGGAATTTTGGCGAAACGAGCAGTTTTGGGTCATTGGTGGTTCTAGTGCTCACCTCGCTGCAGTGTTACAAGGTCTGCTAAAAGTCATAGCAGGCATTGAGATTTCCTTCACTTTAACATCTAAGTCAGCCGCAGACGAAGACGAAGACATCTACGCCGATCTCTATATAGTGAAATGGACAAGTCTCTTCATCGTGCCCCTAACCATTATATGTATGAACATCATAGGTATGGTTATAGGCTGTGCAAGGACTATATACAGTGTTCTACCACAATGGAATAAGCTGTTTGGAGCCTTGTTCTTTAGCTTATGGGTTTTGATTCATATGTACCCTTTTGCTAAAGGTTTAATGGGTAAGAGAGGTAAGGTACCCACAATACTTTTAGTGTGGCTAGGGCTGCTTTCCATTATCATTTCATTGATCTGGGTTGCAGCCACCGCAGCAGGTGGGAATAGTACTGATCAAGCTGGAGGAGGCAATGTCCAAATAGGATGATGACAAAGTAGATTAAGTTTAGAAATACATCTTTATATATTTATGGCATTAAAACTTAATTATAAGGTCCAGAAGGTGTTATGTGTTTATGATTAAGTTGTTCAATAAATACGTTACACTCAGAATTCATCCAATGTAACATTATATGATTGGGAAGTTAATTAACAGGTTTGTCTGGTCCTTAGTTACCAACATTGTGTATATACATGAGTGGGGAGGAAATTATTGACAGATGAGAGCATGAGAGATTTTCTTGTTTAGTTCGAAACTAAATTTTGAAGATTTTGTGGCTTTTTAAATTTTGAATATGCAGACAAAGATCAGAATATCAATATTTCTTATTGGTAAGTGAGGAATTAATACATATACACTTGATATATTCTTTTCATTTTTGTTTTTTGTTTTTTTTTTGATACATATAGTAGGAGAGGGAAGTAAGATTCGAACCCTGGACATGGGGAAGGGAGATTTTCTTTTCAGTTTTGTTTTACTTTCCAGCATTAGAATGTATCTGTGTGTGTGTAGTGTTGTCTTTCAATACCTATAAAATAACAGGTAATCTAATTTTCTAAGTTTTCAGTTGAGTGGTGAAAAAGTAATATTACCATGGTTCATTTAAAAAGAAATAAATTTGGTAATTCTTTTTCTTTTTGACGGAGCTATGTGATGAGTTCTTCAATAAGAATATATAAAATAAAACGTGCGGAAATTCAATTATCCTATCCATTAAGCCAATTCACTCGCAAATCTAATCAAGTAAGATATATATAAAAGGCTATCCAAAGTTTTGTGGAAAGCAAGTATACAAATGTACGTAGCTATATGATTGGTATTAATATGCAATAAAATTGTAGTTCAGGAAAGAATTTTGTGGGGAGGACCAAGGATTCAAGGGGTTAGAAGGATTCATAAAGGGTGAGATCAAAAGAGGAATTTGTGAAGCTTTTTATTTCAATCTCTTTCCTGTTGTGTTAAGAATTTGTGATTTTGACCGACAGATATATTATGTTAGAGTGATATTATTATAACTAGCCAAGCATGAAGTCTTAAATTTAAATTCGTGTAGAATTTTAAAATTTAATAAGCTAGCGTTACGTTTAGAAATAAAATCAATGAATTTTAGTTAGAGGGTAAATTTTTTCAGTTGTTTCATTTAGATAAGAGAATCAAATATTATTCTCAACACGAATCAAGCTGATCAGTTTAATTGAAACTTTTTATATTATGGTATATTTGAATATTATTAGTTCGTATTTTTTTCTTAAAATAAATTTGATGTTTAGCAAACTTTTGAGAGAAAATTCGGAAAGTCCCCCGTTTGAAAATTAACGAGGGAGGACTTAAACCCAAGTTTTGATGGACAGAAATTGTACAGGAGATGCAGTAAAATAAGAACAAAAAAAAAATACTTTTAAAATTATTTCCCTATCTAATGCAATCAAAGTCCAGTAGTGTGAGTTTGACTAGCGCCACTGACTTGACTCACGCCACTGTGGCATTTTTTTTTTAAAAAAAATATTGAGTGGTGTGAGGCAAACTCACGCCACTCAATATCCATTAAAACAAAAGTGGTGACACGCCTATTAAAAAAAATTAATATTATTATAAAAATATATAATGGGAAAATCATTTCTGCATTTACTGCAGAAAAACTTTTCTGCAGTAGGACAAAAATGGCACAGCTTCGATGAAGGTTGGAGCAACGCAGTTTTATCTACATATAAGCAAAGGAAAAAGAAACGTAAAATCACCACCACTCTCTCTTCCTCTCTCAACCTCTCACCATAGTTTTGTGCACCTTTCCTCCGTGCCTAAGTTTGCGATCTGTTAAGTTTATCTTTTTTATTCATATGTTTCTAGCATATTGCAGCCTCCTTTATTGACTTTTCTTCGAGAACTCATCAACAGCATTTGCTTCTTCTATTATCCTGGCGGTGGAAGAAAAAAAACAAATTGCTTTGCTTCTTATCCTTATGACAATTCAGGCTTCCATATTATTCCGGTGGCTTCCTCATGCTTCTAGCTTGGAGGTGGATGTGAATGAGTTCCCAGTTAACATTGCGAAAGCATGGATGTTGTTCGATCTCAGTAGCTCCACGTCTATAAGTAAGACGATGAAGTGGCTCTTTCACAAGCAAACCCCTTATCAGGTCTCTAGAAGCAAAGCTGACACTTGGTGATTCTGGGAAACTCAATGGCTGACGCATTACATCCAGCAAAGTTGCTCTAGTTGTTGAGCCTTTGAACTGAGTTCTACCAAATAGAAGCTCATATAAGAATACCTCAAAAGTCCACCAGTCCACAGTACTACCATGGTCCCTCCTCGCTCATACTCGCAGATCTTCATTCGTCTTTCCTCGTTGCTCCTCGCTCAGTCTCGTCGCTTTTCTTGTTTTCATTCTCATTGCTCTGGGCATCTCGACAAATCAGATATAAGGAAGGAAAAAAATGAAACGGTATCGTTTTACCTTGCTGCAGATGGATTTTTTCTGCCACAGCTGCAAAAATGTTAAGCCCATATATAATATAATAATAAGGAAAAATCCCGTATATTTCGATTGAAAGTCAATTAATTGTATTGATGATAAAAAAAAATGTGAGCTTTTTTAAAAAAGAAAGAAAGAAAGTTGTCATTTTAATCGAGTGAGATAAAAACAAAAAAAGAAGAAGAAGAAGCATATCCCATGGTTTTTAGATAGTAATTTAGTTAATATTTCAATTTCAATTTTTAATTCTTTAATATAAATCAGTAATTTTATTTATCTTTTTTATAAAGCGGCATTTAAATTTCATTACTTCAATGGATATTTCAGAAAAAAAGATAAAAAAATGCACTTAAAATTTCATAAAACGGTTTACATCAATATAAAAATTTTCAAAAAAAAAAAACCTATATATATATGTGTGAAAAATATAGAAAAATTCATGCTTAATTAATATATTTACCAAAATATGTTCTTTTTATAGTGATATATATTATAACTTTTCTTTAAAAAAAAAATTATTCATGGTAATAAAATGAACTCTTTGCTTTAAATATTGTAGGTTTTTATTCTTATGATGATATACTTATATATATTTAAACAAATCATATTTTGTTGTATTAAAATTAATTTTAATATATACATGGGAAACATAAGTTAGGGAGTAATAAAACCCATTAATGAGGAGAGAGGAGAGGGTATTGAAGTCATTTAACACAGATTTTGAAATCCTAAATTGGGTTGATGACTTAATTAGTGATTTGTTGAATTTACCAACCCGATTTAGAATTTTTCTATTTTAAATAACTTTATATGGGATTTTCCCTAATAATAATGATAATGATAAATGATAAAAAAAAAACTTGAATAATTTAAAGCTCTACTTCATTTAATCTGGAATCAGAAAAAAGAAAGTATGTGGTTTAAACAACTTACTAAAAACGTCATTTAAAAGATTACGCGGTATAGTTTGGTTATAACAACAGATCCCAAAATTTTGGTATATAACAAATATATAGATCTCCCATTTTGGGATCTGTTGTTATAACCAAAATGTAGCACATAATTTTTTAAAGGGTGTTTTTAATAAATTATTTAAACCTCATACTTTCTTTCTTTTGATTTCAGATTAAATGAAGTAGAGTTTTAAATTATTCAAGTTTTTTTATCATTTATTATTATTATTATTATATATTATTATAATAATATTAATTTTTTTTTATATGGGGTGACATACCAGGCATGTCACCACTTTTGTTTTAATGGATATTGAGTGGCGTGAGTTTGCCTCACGTCACTCAATATTTTTTTTTAAAAAAAAAAATGTCACAGTGGCGCTAGTCAAACTCACGTTACTGGGCTTTGACTACATTAGATAGGGAAATAGTTTTGAAACAGCTCCAATTTAGTTTTTTTTTTGTTCTTATTTTGGAGCATCTTCCAAAATTGTACAGTGAAGTAGTATTGTGTGTCTAAAAATTTAGCAAATTCTTTTTATCAATTAAATTTATATTAAGAGACCTAAATATTATGTCATATATATGTGTGTGTTAATATCTTGATATTGTCTGTTTTGAGTTACATCTCCTCATGGTTTTTACAATGCACAGCGGTATCCAATTCGTTCCCCTATTCAGCTAATATAGAATTTCACAATTCACCCTTATAAGCCCAGTGTACTCGCCGGTACATTGACTTGAGTATAACTCTGATATTATTTATAACATCTTATTGCTTCACTCTTAATATTTTCCGCTTTTAGGGTGGTTTATAAAATGTACTAATTCAACCGACATAAAACTTCACAATCTAACTTACGGGCCTAGCGTACTGACTAACACATATTACTATCTCTTAAATTATGCTTTGTAAGGAGAAATATTGAACTTATTCCGGGAATTGACCATATAAAATTAAAGGTTATCGCAAATATAACCTCTAATCAAGAGTAACAACAACAAATCAATCCACAAAAATTTAATATTAATCAAATTGACAATTTAAAATAAGTTCATCTAAATACTCAGAATCAATTATCACTTTGTTGGGCATTTGAAAACGGCACAAAGGCATGTGTTGTTTAATTTTGATGCAGCCAATTAACAATACAGGTTTATGAAAACACATGCGAGCAAGGCACACAAGAGAGTGGCTTCTTCTGATCCCACCCTCAAATCTTCCAAACAAATCGCACAGTTACGTGACTCTTCTTCTTCTCCAAGCTTCACAGTTTTCAATCCCTCAATAAATGATGTGCTCGCAGGCACCACCTTAAGACTTTGATTGTCCATAGAATCTTGCACAGCTTGATGGTATTGACCATCAATAATAGGATCTGAACGGTAATACGAAGTTCTATTAACTTCAATAACCACGGCCATGAACAGAATCTTCTTGTCTTTATGAGTATCATTAGCTATGGTTCTTTCAGACGTTGAAGAATTCCATTGTTTGGAAGGAAATAAGGTTTGCAATTTGATCTACTGAATTCTTTGAGACCTTGAAGAATTCCTTTGTTGCGAAATCTGAACTAGAAAGGCCTACTACTCCAGGTTCCAACAATTGACAGTTCCATTCGATTCAGATTTAAAAACTTGGATGTAAAAGTATTGGTCATCCTTAGGAGGATCCATAGGAACAATATTGGGATCAGGAGAAAGTGTATACAGTTGACAATTATATCGAACGCTAGTATGAGAAGGATCCTTTGCCTCGTGGAACTGAAATGAAGGAGGAGGAAATCTAAAGAGTTGTAATGGAAAGTTTTGTGGAAGAAAATTGTGAGGAGTATTTCGGTTTAGGGTTAAGTACCAATTTTGACTCGGAAGTATATGTCAAGGACCAATTTTGCCCTGAAAGTTTTTTTTAGAGCAATGTTGCTCCAGAAGTATAAAAACGTAGCAATGTTGCCCTTCCGTTAACAGCTTTAACGGTCAAATGTTAGTTGACCGTATTTTGCTGAAGTGGATTGTCTACGTGGCATCTTTGTCACTTTTTTAAATAGCAATTTTGCCTTAGAAGTACACGTTCAGAAGCAATTTTGCTCTAATTATTTTTTTTTTGGTCTCCATGTTGTCTTGGAAGTCTAAAAACATATGATATGATTAAATAATTTATTTAACTTCCTTAATCTTTCCAAAAAACATCAATCCGATCTTATAACTAGGACCGGAGGTAGTATGAATAAGTAACTTATTTAGTTTTCTTAATTTCTTCCCAAAAAAAAAAAAGTTAACCCGATCTTATAATTATGATCATGATAAGAGGGAGTAGGGGTGGCAATTATTATTATTATTATTTTTTGAAAAAAAGTAAACATAGCCTACTCCTTCTTTTTCCATAGCATTCTTCATCGCAAGCATTCCCCAATCAAACAATAATCACTCGCTGGCGGAATTTGTCTAGAAAAAATGTTTTGAACAAATAAAAAAAAAAAGGAACAAATTTGTCCGAACAGAAGATCAAACGAGTACGTTACAGGCAGTTCAAACGAATTTTTCTAAACAATAATCACTCACCTGCGGAATTATTTACACGAACAATTAACGAACTTCTAGTGCATTGTAAGTAGAGATGATTGAGAGAATAAAGCTTATAAAAAGTGTCAAACACAATTAATTAGAGCTGTTAACGAAACGGTAACATTACTATGTTATTAGACTTCCAGGGCAACATTGAGACAAAAAAAAGTTTCAGGGCAATATTGCTCCTTGGCATGTACTTCTGAGGTAAAATTGCTACTTGACCCAAAAAAAGTGAGAAAGATACCACTTAGACAATCCACATCAGTATAATTAGGTCAACTAATATTTGACTGTTAGAGCAATTAATGGAAAGACAACATTACTATGTTTTTATATATTTCCGGGGTAACATTGCTCCAAAAAAATTTTTCAGGGTAAAATTGGTACTCAACCCTTTGATTTATTAAGATTCATGGATGAGAGGAGTATGCTAATATATATAGGACTAAGATAATTAGATTATGAATTTCTAAAGAATTGAGATATATGTTGTTTTTTTAGTTTAAGGCATATATATTGTTTTTAAAAGATAGGGTTAAGTATCAATTTTTTCTTTGAAGTATGTGCCCAGGAGTAATTTTGCCATTGAAGTTTGAAAATGTAACAATATTGCCCCTCCATTAACTGCCCTAACAGTCAACCAACGGTCAAGTTAAGGTTATTAACGGAGGAGCAACATTGCTACGTCTTTAAACTTTAGGGGCAACATTGCTCCAAAAAAACGTAGCAATTTTGCCCCTGAAGTTTAAAAATGTAACAATGTTGTCCCTCCCTTAGAAACTCTAACGATCAACTAGGGTTTTTAACGGAGGGACAACATTACTACGTTTTTAAACTTCAGGGGCAATATTGTTACGCCGAAAACTTCAGGGGCAAACTTGCTTCTAGATGCGTACTTTAGGGGCAAAATTGATAATTAACTCTAAAAGATACGAGTAACGACTTATTAGATTTAAACATAAATATATTTGATTTGGAAAAAAACATAAACATATTTAAATTTTTTATCACACACTTTTTTTCATTTTCATTATACTTTATAGGTTATGGGAAGCAAATCTTCTCAAAATTATTTTTCTCATTTTCTTCTAAAAATCTTATCTCCACATTTAGATAAAAAATGGATAGTTTAAATTTAATATTTTATAAAACTAATACTATAGTGTTTTATAAATTAATTTCAGAAGATCTTGCCCTTATTGCAGTTATGGAAAAAAATAAATCATAATTTTATATTTTGAATTTATTTATTTATTTTTAAAATAATAATTTTATAAAATATTAGATCTGAGTCGTTGATTTTTTTTTTAAAAAAAAATTAAGTGATGATGTAAGATTTTGTGGGGAAAAAGGGAGAAAGAGGAAATGTCAGAACCCAAACCCATAATTTAACTTTTACAAGCAAATAAGGTTTATTAGGTAACTATTTGGGGACCTATGTGGACTTAACAGGGTCTCGCAATGATGAAATACCATCCCTCAATGACATTAATGTTATTACCAAGTGAAAGGAGAGGGATTGCAATTTACACACTTATAATGATTTAACAAGTACTATGTGGTTCAAAATTCGCAACGAAAGTATTATTTATGTATAAAAATTTATCAGATCCTTCTCATACATTAAATTTCTAATGGAAGATTTAACATTTTAGCATGTTAATTAGCTTTGGAGTTGTGACTCCTCGAACAGTCCTCACGGTTTTTAAAACACCTTGAGAGGAGATGTATCCTCCCCAACTGAGTTGAGACTTCAAAATCTACCCAAATCAATCCACATCACATCAACGTATTACTCGCAGGTACTTTGATTGTCCATAGATTCTTGCACAGCTTGACGGTATTGATAATTAGCAGTGGGATTTGAACTTTTGAACGATAGTAATAAGAAAAGTTCTAATAACTTCAATAGCCACTTCCATGAACAAAATCTTGTCGCCTTTATGAGTATTATATATTAACCATGTTTTTTTTGGGCAAAATCCAAGATCTTTGCCGCCATGGAGCTACCCAGGAACTGAGAAGGAATAAGGTTTGCGATCTCCTCCATTGAGTTTTTTGGCAAGTTGAAGAAATCATGTACTACGAAATCTTCATTGGGAATGGCCTACTCGTCCAGATCTCAATATATAATTGCCAGTTCCATTCTTTGGGATCAGAAGAAACAGCATTGCTCAGCGAATTCACAGCGAATTGTGAGGGGTATTTTAATTTATAGAATAGGATGATAAGAACTTGAATTTGTAAAGGATTGAGATAAACTTGATTTGTAAAGGGATAATCAACCAAAAAGAACAACGGAAATCAATCAAATTTGATATATATATATATATATATATATATATATATATATATATATATAGGGATTTAAACTTCTCATATTGCATTAGAAGAAAAGATTCCTACCCATATGAAATAGTGGGACCCACACACACACACATATATATAAGGGGTTTACTTTTCTCATGTTGCATGAGAGAAAGAAGATTCCTACACATACATAAAATGGTGGGACCCACATATATATATAATCTAATTATATATTTATGTGGGTCCCACCATTTTATGTGTGTGTGGCAGGAGAAAATATTTCTCCTATAACATGAGAAATGTTTTTCCCTATATATAATGCTAATTATATATATATATATATATATATATATATATATATATATATATATATATATATATATATATTTGTGTGGTTCCCACCATTTTATGTGTGTGTGACATGAGAAAATACTTCTCCTACAACATGAGAAGTATTTTTCCTATATCTATGGGTAAAAGATTTCTCTTGTCAATTGGAGATAGAGTTATCCCAAATGACTCCAAAACTATGTCGTTTTGGATTAATGAAGGGTGTTTCTATAATTTTGTTTATTTTCTAATCATATAAATTTTACCAAAACACCCTTCATTAATTTATTTAAAATTAATAACAAACTCTTCATTAATTCAAAACGACGTACTTTTGATGTCACTGAATTACTGGAGATAACTCTATCTCGAGAAATACTTTTCCTTTAAAACGAAAAATCGTAAAACGTAAAATTGTAAGTAGTAAAATTGTAAAAACTTAAAAGCGTTTGGAAAATTAGTAAAATCGTTTTAATGAAAAATAATCATAAAAACATAAAATTACAATGATAAAACGAGTTTTTAAGAACCATGATCGGGACTCATTCGTCCTCCCTCAGCGCGTGAGACTTTACACAAATTGCTAATAAGTCTTTTACAGTTTTACTGGATGTTTCTTGGAAAATGACAGATTTTTTTTTGAAATTATAAAATTCTAAATTAAGTTTGGTACCAAAAATTAATTAATAATAATAAGATTTGATAAACAATTTATTTTTTTGATCGGAAATTTGATAAACAATTTATAAGTCATGAGGAATATTATAAGAAATACTTAATTTAGATTTTACAATTTTAAAATTAATTTTTAACGTTTCCTTCCATCATTCTTAATTTTATATGGCAAGTTATCGCATAAAGTTTTCAAAAAATAGTTAAGGGAACGCCCAGATTCACACTTTTTTTTGTTTTTTTTTATTCACACTTTACTTCTAACCTGGAATATACATTTATGAGATGAAAACGGAAAAATATAAATAAATAATAATTCATTGCAATATTTTACTTTTGGTGGTCAAAGCCAAAACTTGAAAGGGGATATAAATGCGACTTCCCTCCTCGACTTCACTCTTCACTTGCTCGTGCTCGCCGATCTCTCTTTGCCACCACTCCAGCGTTGCCGTCGGCATCCGTCCCTGTCGGCGTCCGTCCCCAGTCGCGTCGTCCCTGCAGTAGCCTACCCTCAGGTAGGTTTCCTCATTTCCTATTCCTCATTTGCGATCTGAAATTTGAATGGCTGAATCAGAAGAGAGAGGGAGAGGGAGAGGAAGAAAGCGAAACCCATTTCATCTTATTGGGTTGCATCAGATGTGTTTCTGCAAAAAAATAAAAAATAAAAAAAATAAAGAGGATTACTGTCGATTTTTTTTTTCCTCATTTTGGGTGAAAGTTGCCTTCTTGACAGTTTTGTTGAAATTTGAAGTTTCATTATTTATGAACGAAGCGTGTTTTCTGAACTTATTAAGGTGACACCTCGTTTCCTGTGTTTATGGTTGCAGAAAAGAATTTTCCCCTTCTATGAAAGCAGTATGGAATTGAGCGGGTTATTCTCAGATTTTTATATATGAAAAATTAACAGTATGTTACAAATCTCGTTCCCCTAGACAGCACGTTCGACTCTCGTTACTGCGAACAGCAAAATAGCTCCAGCATCTGCGTTTTCTTCATTTCAGCTTCAGGTATTGCTATTGTGTACTGGGTATCTAGCTGAATTGTGGGTGGGAGGTCATTTCCGAAGCTTTGAAACTGAAAGCTAGGGTTTTGGGCAAGAAAGAAAGGGCATGGAGGCCGCGGTCGTCGATGCTGGCTCAAAGCTCCTCAAAGCGGGATTCGCTATCCCCGATCAGGCTCCAGCTATGGTAATAAATCAATGAGCCGGTTGAATTCTTCATTTTCCTTAACTTGTTGCAGGGAAAATTAGCACATTAGATAAGAAAGCGGCAGAATTTTTATGAACCTCACCTGTTCTGCTTGTTGCGGTAAACAAAATGATACCCTTTTGTTATATTTCAAGACCTTTTATTATCTTCTCCACTTTGAAGACTGAAACATTAGAGAGAAGGAGATTGACAGGAAAAACGAAGACTTTATTTTGCTTCTCCTAGTTAGAGGATGTTTGGTTGCTTAGAGGAATTATACTTTTATGTTGATCAATGCTAGATGTATTAGTCTTTCGTAGAATATCAGGGTGAAAATAAATATTCTTGCGGAAGGTGAATGCATTACTGACTGGTTGACATGATGCTACTGACTTTATTGTCGATTTGTTAGTTTGTACTAAAATTATTGAAGAAAATAGCGTTTAGTGAGGGGTGCATCTTTTAAACTGTATACAAAGCGTACCTAAACAATTTTTGGGATATTTCAACTCCTAACACATTACTTTGGCGATGTTAAAAAGCTTTTTCTACAGTATTATCTCTAATCTATTGTCATATATTTATGTTTTATTCAGTTCTTTGACAATTGTAATTCCTAATTATTAATTGGAATGTTAATTCACTCATTCTCTTTCTTCCTGAACACCACAATATGCATATTCTTGCTTGATAGATAAGTTTTGTTCCCAGGAAATGATTTTGATGATGAACTCTTTAGTTCTTCCATTTTTTCTTATCATCCTAAATCTTAAAATTGTGCCCCACTAATTGTGGTCCTATTGGTATGATTCAGATAATTCCTACTCATATGAAACGCATGCTTGATGATGGATCAGTGAATGATAATTCATTAGTTGATGATGTTACCATCGATCCAATTGTGAGGGGGTTTGTCAGAGATTGGGATGCAATGGAAGATTTGTTGCACCATGTTTTATATACTGGCCTGGGATGGGAAATTGGCAATGAAGGGCAAATTCTATTTACAGATCCACTTTGTACGCCAAAGGTTTGAGAAGCTTAATTTTGTTGTCTTCCTTTTTACACATGCAACTTATACTTCTTTCCCCTGAAGTTTGTGGGACCCTGACTAAACTGAATTTTTACTCTAAACTTACTCTCCACCCATTTGATCTAGTGGACTATGACCTTGTGGATAAACACCCCACCCAACAGTTAGCAAAATATTCTTTATAACCCATGTTTAACTGCAAAAGCTGCTTAAATTACTGATATTGACCTTTGTTGTGTTACAACCTGTACTTTATCTACTCCAAAGCACAGCTTCAATGAAACTAGACATAGTATCATCATCAAATTATTTTTAGATTACCTCTTCATAGCGATGATCTGGATTTCAAAACACAGTACCTTCACACCCAATTATAACACAACTACAATGAATCTCAATACTCTACCCTTAGAAGGCTGATCTAGCCTAATAGATACTAGGTGGTGGCTGATCTTCTCGTCTTTTTTTCTTTGATTGAAATTGCCGGTAATAACACAACTGCAATTATGTACATGGCATTCTTTTACATTGCATCATACACCCTATTGTTAACGGAAGCATGCATAACTATTTTCCAGGCTAATAAAGAACAGTTAGTGCAACTAATGTTTGAAACATTCAACATATCAGGCTTTTATGCCTCTGAACAAGCAGTGCTATCACTATATGCTGTGGGACGCATCTCAGGATGCACAGTTGATATTGGTCATGGAAAAATAGGTATGCATATACAAGATGATGTGAATTTTGGCTACTATATTGAATATTTTCAGATTATCATTGGTTGTCTGAAAAGCGTTTTTACATTGAATAGATGGTTTATCTGATCTCTTTTGTGAGACCGAAACTGTCTTTTTTTAAGTTTTCATGTTACCCATACCATGTAATCATGTGAAATCTGTGGACTATGGGATCCTAGGTAACCCTTAAAGAGCTGGTCACTAATTAATTATGATGACATTATAATTCTTTCATCAAGTGCTCTTGCACAGTTGCACATTCATTCTACCTGGCTTACTTTTCATGCCATATTTTTGCAGTTTTATATATTACCTAGTTTGTGTGCTGAGAATCAGATGCTTAGGCCTGTCTATTAAACAATTTAACTTAGAATCGCGGCATTTTATTCATTGGTTGTACTCTTCATTCTATCTTTCTTCTCTCATAATATCAAAAGTAAATTCTTTTGCTCCTTCTTATTTACCTAACTAAGAAATATAAATAAGATAGAGCTACTAATACATGGTAAGAAGATGAGTGCTCATTCAAATATGGACGTTAATTTGAGATGACCGTTGTGTTGAATTCTATTATGGGATGTGCCATTGAAATACATACGCTTGTTGATTGTGCATCACTCTCCATATGTCCTCATGGTCTTACGTTTGATCTTTTTGGATTTATTACAGATATTGCCCCAGTAATTGAGGGTGCTGTTCATCACATTGCCTCAAAAAGATTTGAGTTTGGAGGTATTGATTTAACCAATTTCTTGGCTCAAGAACTTGGCAAGTCAAATCCGCTTGTAAGCATCAGCTTGTCTGAGGTTGAGAAAATAAAAGAGCAGTACTCCTGTTGCGCTGAAGATGAATTAGCTTATCAGAAGATCCAGGGTTCTTGTGTTGCAGAGAAACATACCCTTCCTGATGGACAGGTCTGTCTTTAGGTTCCCTATTTGAGATATGATGCTTGCTACTTTAAGTTTTAATTGATATTGATTTTTTATTAGTAGGTTTTGGTTTGTTCTTTAGTTAATAAACGGGCATGACTCTTAACCTGGCAACGTAGCCTAGGTGGTAATTCATAGCAGTCTAAAAGCGGGAAGCTATAAAGGGGGTGAAAAATATATGATAAAATTAGGGAAGGGTTACTTAAGGCCATCTTGCCTTATTTAAACTAGCTTGTGAGTAGAAATGAGGATGATAATTATTACATTGGATACATTTGATTTTCATGCCGTGGTCAATCTAGACTCTTAAATTTTTCTCTGAACTTCTGATCATGTGGAATATGTCAAGTACTTTGATTATTAGATTAACTAACTCTTTTTAAGGAACCTCTCTCTAAGCACTAATTAGGTCAGAAATATGCACTTTTTATCTGAGGTGGAGTTCTTAAAAAAGAGGCATATAGTAGCTGTGTCCCTTAGTGTTGGAGCTAGCTAGATTGTAATTAGAGGAGGATCTAAAATATAGGCTGTGGCTTACAGGAATTCATTTAAGCATTCAGAATATTCTATAATGTGATCTAATTGTTGAAATATTTTTCAGGTGATAACTATTGGGAGGGAGAGATATACTGTGGGTGAAGCTTTATTCCAACCCTCTCTATTGGGTTTAGAGACTTATGGAATTGTTGAACAGCTTGTACGAACTATTTCAAATGTATCATCAGATAATCATCGGCAACTGCTGGAAAATACTGTGGTTTGTGGTGGCCCTTCAACTATGACTGGTAAATCTTTATTTTCATAGTTCTTTTGCATTTATGATATGCTTGATATGAACTTGTGTTCTGTTATATTTTCTCTCCATGCCCCATTTCAATGGGGGAAACAAATTGGGGAAATAAAGAAGTAAAATAAATGGGAAAAGGAAAAGGGATAGTATATATCCACATTCTGTATATGGGAAAGTTTTTGCTTTACTTCTAACATGTTTATGCTATTTCTTATTGTAGGTTTTGAAGAAAGGTTTCAGAAGGAAGCTAACTTTACTTCATCTGCTATTCGACCCACTCTTGTTAAGGTAATTTGTTTGTCCAACAAATTTTTTAAAACCAATAATCTCATCAGCTTCACAATTTGGTAGTTAAAGATGGGGTATCTAGATTTTGCCTCAGACCAGTATGGCATGGTTTTGCTCCTTCCGTTGTGTTAATTTTGTGGGCACATATAAGAGAACATACTATCAAGAATTCCGAACCTAGCCTGTGGTAAGATGGGTTTGGTTGTGGTCTGTCCAAGATTCAAACATTCTTGATGTTAAGAAAATGGGGGAAAAAAGAGTGAGAAAACATATTGTGATTACCTCGTCTAAATATTTTTGAAATTTTTAGCCGATACTTGTGAGAAGTCTAAAATTCATTGAGCCAGGGAGTGTCATTTAGGTGGACTGAGCACCAAATTTAGTGTCATTGGACAACTACTACTCGCATATTCCTATGCTTCCTGAGTCGATTATGAAAATTTTGCGACCTTCTTTTCAAATCTTGATCATAAATATATTGCTCTATACTTAAAAAATCATCTCTATTAATGTTCTGATTTTCGTCCTTGTTCGTGTCTTATTGCAGCCTCCAGAATACATGCCAGAAAATTTAACCACATATTCTGCATGGGTTGGAGGTGCCATACTTGCCAAAGTAGTTTTCCCACAAAATCAGCACGTAACTAAGGCGGACTACGATGAAACTGGACCTTCCATCGTTCACCGGAAATGTTTCTGATGGCATTTCTTGGTAAAATCTCTGCAAATGTGTAGTTTCTTCGCATCAACATTTTAAGTAACAGGTGGTACTAGTAGTGGACCTTGGATTGACTCTGAATTCTATTCATGCTAGAAGCCTTGAAGTATATTCGCTTCTGTTATCCTGAGATAGAAGAAAATATTTGAGCTAAAGGCAAGTATGGATAGATGATTTTAACAAATTTGTTGAACAAAAACACATTGGATATTGGAAAAAGACATTTAAATATTATTTAAACTTCCAACACCTAGAAAAGACAATTAAAACTTACAAAAGCATGAGAAGCGATGGGGTGGGAATCTGAATTTTTTTCCCCTTCATATTTTGGCTTAAAAACTAAAATGCCCCTTTCACATATTTTTTTAAAATCTAATGATTTTGTCAAAATCATTGCAATTTTTTTCAAAACCATTATAATTTTTGCAAAAACTATTATGATTATTGTCAAAAATCATTATTATTTTTGTAGGAGGTGACCAATTAAGTAATAAGATTAATTAAAATAGTAATGATTTTGACAAAATTTTTAGGTATTGAAAAAATGTATGAAAAAAGCATTTTGATCTTTAAGCCAAAACATGAAAAACACACACTCTCACCCTATCCAACTTATACTGTCTTTTGTAAGTTTTAATAGTCTTTCCTAAATTTTAGAAGCTGAAGTAGTATTTAAAAGTCGTTTTTCCTTTGTATAAAAAAAAAGTCGTTTTTCCTTGATATTTGTTAATGGTGGAGTGAGGTTATTCAGTGTAAATTTTCCAGATACGAGGTCCTACATTTTAGCTTCCCATTGGATTATGAATGGGGGTTTTAGAAAGGAAGATTTTATTTGCCAAAAAAAAGTAAGCCAAATGAATTTCAAACGATGTATGAACGTTTTAAATAGATTTTAAAAAAAATAATTCAAAATAATCTACCAAATACCAATCAAGTGATTTAGTGAACTTGTCATTAGTAGTTTGTTTTCACTATAATACAAAAATATTACAATGATCTTACAAACTTGAACAGAATACATCAATTTTTTTTTTTTTTTTTGGCTATAACAGAATACATCACTTAATCGCGCTACATGTTAATTTATCGTCATATCAAGTTTCCATGGAAAAACTAAATACCAGCGAATGCAACATTCAGAAAGAACCCCCAAAAAAAAAAAAAAAAACCCTAGAAGGGGAGAGAAAATTGTAATTTTCGTAAGTCAAACAATGGAACCTACTTTTCTGTCCAAAAACAAGATTTTTTCTTAGTTTTTGTATTCTTAGTCCTTATATTCTTGACATGTGAATTAGAGGGACCATTTTAGCTCTGATTTATACCAAGTACCAACCCCAATTTGTCCTTCACTTGGAGGGGTTGGTATAGGGTAGTCCCATAATGCATGCAGACATTCATATATATAGCCACGTTCATTCCTTTCCCATCTCTAATACATTATCCAATTTATTCTACATTACAATTAAAATTTTGACGTAAGTGTTACATAATATTTTATATTTTTGTTTATTTATTAGACAAATGTTTTCAGTAATTCTATACATGTTGGTAAGTATAAATAAAATAATTTTTTTTAAAAGCAATTACATGTAAAGCCTGGAACCCAGTACAAGATATATCTATAAAATTTTATCACTATTTATAATGTATCCAACAAAAATTATATAATGATGAAAACAAACTAAAATACTTGATTGGTTGTCACCAGAAAACAAACTATTTATAATTTTTTTGGTCAAAACAAACTATTTATAATGTTCGATACAATATATTGTGTTAACTAGACACCAATCAATTAATATTTCATATATATAATAAAATACTACATCCGGTCCTAATTATAAGGCATAGTTGACTTTCTTTGGAGATATTAAGGAAGTTAAATAAGTTACTTAATCATTTCATATGTTGTGCATCTTTAAATTATATATTAATTTATTAGTTAAATTAATTAGTTTGAAGAAAAAAATAAAAATAAAAATAATCTAAAGTAATTTAATTAGCTTCCTTAATTTTTCCAAAAAAGTCAACTATGCCTTATAATTAGGACCGGAGGGAGTAAATAATTACAATATTAAATATGAATATTGTCAAGTCCTAAGTGTCTAGCTAGTCCAAGCTATTCTATTGGTGTTCTCCTAGGACTTGAATTTTTATGATAGCGATAGAGTAGCATTATGAAGCCACGCATGGTTTCATAAGCAATACCAATAATATATATAAACAATGGGTACGATGTCAGAAACTAGGGTTCCATTATGCATCACTATTTTGACAAAAAAAAAAAAAATTTATGCATCAATATCACTAAAGCTTCTGTTTCCAGCTTAACTGAAGGTCCTATTCAGAAATTTTTAATTCATCCTCCCAAAAGGTCAAATGATTGCTTCTCATTTATGCCCTTTCTTAATAAAATTTTGAAATACTTAATGTAAATAGATTAAACAAAGAATGGCTATGAAAAAATAACTATAGGAGAAAAATGGACTAGTATTTTTGTAATTACTTATTCTATGTTTATTTCATTTTTTTATACAATCCTTGTTGTGTTTAAAAAGACAAAGAACAAATTATGTTCGTTAATTTTATTAAAATGGTATGACTTTAAAAAAAAAATGGAAGCATACATATGACATTTTGGGGGAAAAAAGGTGCTTCATAAATTTTATTTTTTAAACAAAGATTTTTGTATGTTATGGACTATGGTAGATGATTTCACAAAAAAATTAAATACAAATATTTATTTTCTATTTTCTGGGATAATTAATCTTTTGGTCCCTGTAGTTTTGATTAGGTTGTAACTCAGTCCCTATAGTTTTAACTCAGTTGTAACTTAGTCCCTGAACTTTGACTCAATGCATATCGGTTTATATAGTTTTAACCATTTTATAATTTAGTACTTATGTTGTCGAACAAAGGTCGAGGCTATATTTTAAAATGGTTGAAATTATAAAGACTGAGACACATTGAATCAAAGTTTAAAACTTGGTTAAAAGTATAAAGATTTAGTTATATACATTGAAGAAAAAAAGGGTCTACTTGATTAGTTGAATCCAACTGATATGCATGTGCAAGTGCCTAAGTGAAAGAGTGAATGAAAGGTGAGAATGTATGTTAGCCATTCATTTTAAATAAAGGAGAGGTCATTCACTATTATTGTACTAATATTTTTCAGTGTAGGACACAAATACACCGTCTCTACAAAGTTGTTTATTGTAAGGGAAAATTGCATTTAGTCCCGGTAAGAGAAATTATTGGGATTGAGTTTCTCTCATTATCTCTTATTATTTCTAAATCCTATACATCCAATCAATCACAATATCGCTTTAACTTTTTTCTCACCTTTCTAATCAATGGCCCAGATAAACTAATGAGAGAAAATGAGAAAAATGATGAAGAGAGAATCCTCTTTCGAAATTATTGGTCCACTAATAAGTCTATGGGTGCTACATTGACAATTGGAATTTATTGTAACTTTAAGATTTCAAGGATAATTTTGTCGTAGTTTCTCCTACCTGGGAACTAAATGCAATTCTCCCTTAAAATAAACAACTTTGTAAAGACGGTGTATTGAAAAATATTAGTACAATAATAGTGAATGACCCCTCCTTTATTTAAAATGAATGGCTGACATATATTCTCACCTTTCATTCACTCTTTCACTTAGGCACTTGCACATGCATATCAGTTGGATTCAACTAATCAAGTAGACCCTTTTTTTCCTCAATGTATTGTAGGGAGTCTAACAATATATAAATTAAACTAAATCTCTATATAAGGTATAAGTGAATAGGATATTATTGGCCATTTTTAAGATTGTTTCATTTATATATATATATATATATATATATATATATATATATAAATATAATTATTGTATTAAATTTACGGTAAAACATAAATTTTGTTTTATTTTTTAATACAAAAATTAAACCAATGAAATACAAATGTCTTTCATTTTGCACGTTGATGAAGATACCCACATAAGTAAAGAACAGTCACACCTTGCTATTGAATATAGGCTTGAAACAAATTTTAGGTGCATTTGTACAATAAATTTGCATTGGGGATTTTTCAACAAGTTTTTCTATTTATTATCCTTACTATAGATTCATACACTTAAAAGATACTTTAATTTTATGTTTGACTTGGGGAGGGGACATTTTAATGAGATACATTTTTTTAAAAATGGATATAGGAGATCATGAAATTTTAATTGAGAGAATATATAAAATAAAAGAGAAAAACATTAATTAAAAATTTTTAAAACCATTTCTTTGTAATTTTGAAAATTTATTTTCAAAAAAAAAAAATCTGCCTTCTTCCCCCTTAGCTTCCTTCATATCCCTCCAACAAAACATGGCAGTAAAGGAAATTTAATAATTTAGTGTATGTAATTTTAACTTAATCACAACTTAGTTCATAAAATTTAATCCCATGCAACTCAACTCCTCAAGTTTTAGTCATTTAATTTATTGATGGCTATAATTTAATTATAACTTGATTTTTAAAGATTAAATATTTCTTAAAAGTGTCGAATACAATAAATTAAATCAATGAAATTTGAAGAATTGAGTTGAAAAAAATTTAAATTTAATAATTGATTTACAAATGACTTAATATTATGGAAACTAAATTTATTAATTTTAATCATTTTAAACTAAAAGATTTATTGCACTTCTAAAATAGCAATTGAGGCAAAAATAAAGTAGAGGCTCCCACTTCACGCATGCATGAGAATGCAATAAACAATCCACCTAACTACTAAATTATTCCTAAAATTAATTAATTTAATTTATTTGTTTTTCAAAATGCAAATCGAGTCCTTGACCCTTGCACTTTCAATTCCCTACACTGAAATCACATAATGAAAAAGCAGCATTATCTTTCTCTCCTTTTTCATCCCACCTCATTATCATATTCATAGCCTATTCTTTTTGCTTAAATAAAGAAAATCATGCATAGGCTATAATTTGATGTGACAATCAATGGAGCCTTTGCTGACATATAGGGACCCAAAAAAATATAGGGAGAAAACAAATTTCAAATTCTATAAAATAATATAATGAACTGTCCCAAGCGTTAAGAAGAATTTAGGAAAAAAATATTTTCAAGAATCAAAATTACAAGTTATTTATTTTCAAAGAACCTTAAATTTATCAGTCGAACTTTGAACTATAAGTATTTACCACTAAAATCTAGAATAATTATACCAAAAGGCATTACATTCTAAAATAATTATGAAAATCTCTGAGGCAACATGATTTAAACTTTAGTTTTTTTTTTAGAACATCTAATTTTTCAATACTGTTAAATATTTGAATAATTCTTAAACTCTAGTTTATCCAAATCTTTAATTTCCCATGAGAGAAATTTATTGAAAGAATAAGGCGAAATATGATTCCTAAAATTTGAAATTTGGTGGTGTAGCTAATATCTTTTTCAATTTCATCTTTCTTTTGGTTATTTCCAAATTTAAAAAAAATGAAAAAAAAAAAAAAAGCATGGGAGAAGTGGAAAAATAACTTCACCATTTAAGGGAACTCTCAACTTCAAAGTATCCGAATCCCGGTAGGGCCCGGTTAATGCTTCTAATTCATGAAAAGGATAATCATTAAAATATAATTTTAATATATATTTTCGCTATTATTAAATAAAGCCTACTCCTCTGATCCTTAATATAAGACATATATATTTAATTTGATTATATTAAGAAAGTTAATTGAGTTAATTAATATGATATATATTTTCTAAAACACCTCAGTTATCCTCTTATTTTTTTCTTCCTTAATTATTATTGAGAGAGTATCAATACAGGTAAATGAGAAAAATATTGAAAATTATTTTCATATTTAAGATTAAAATTAACTCCACAAATATATCTTATATTAAAGACAGGAGAAGTAGTATTTATAACTTAAATACCACCAAGCAGTTAGATTGACTAGATTGACTAATTGTGAGTTATTCTAATTTAACTAATGGTATTGTATTTGAGAAACAAATTCAATTCAAATTTTTATGAAACTATAGATGGATATCCCCATGTACATGGTATGATACTGAAATGATGTGAAAGGTGCTTAAGGACTTAGGTCCTTTTAAGAATTTATTTTTAACGAATATAACTCGTCTTTGACTGTGTGCAATATATATATATATATTTAACTATGTATAATTATCATCTATTTTGTACACAATTAAAGATATGTTACACACGTACAGTTGATGAAAAATTGCACCATAATATAGGTTGTACCTAGGTCCTAAACAAATATTAAGGTTTTAGATGTGGATAGAAGTACAACCTTCAAAAGTCTCAGCTTAACTAAGAGACACTCCAAATAAAAGGTGAGCTCTAGAGCTAACATGCACACACTAAAAAAAGAAAGAGATCGATCATAAAGGATCTCACACACATATGGAAGAGATACTATATATATAATACATATCAAGAAAGAGATCTTTGAGTCACAGAGAGAGATCTAACCATATATAGGTAAGAAAATATGAACAATGCAAAGATGGATGTGAAACAGAACAAGTACAAATTGTGGGGTGATTTAGTTTTGGAGCTAAAAGTGAAGAGACAGCTTTTGTGAGCAGAAGTATGAATGGGAGATGGTAACATATCATTGTGACTCCCCGGCCACTTTGTTTTTTCGTAGCTTCAACCTCCAATAATTGCTCTTCTACTTCCTTTCTTCATCCCCAACTTTAATTTTGTATGCTTCCACCAACACCAACCTTATTGTCATGAGCTGAAACATATTCCTGTTCCCAAAACAAATTCACATATTTTAATTTTCATTCTCTAATAATGCCTTAATTACCCGCTGCAACTTTGTTTCCCCCCAATAATATATTATATACTATCCCCAATCCTTAGAATAAGATCTAGTTTATAGTATAAATTTTACTACAAAGTACAAACTAAATTTTATACTAAAGATAGGAGATACGTATTATTATTTAATTCCTTGGACATCATGAGAATTTGCATGTTTTGTCTTTGATTATGCTCACACATTATATTCTTGCGTATCATATTTATAATGTTCATTAGTTATTCAAACACTTGTTATGATCTTTGTGGGGTTTGGGTATGGCATGATAAGATAACCCTTACATAATGGTTTCTTGAAAAATCAACTTAAAATTTTGTGTACATACCTCCATTTTGTGTATGAGTTCAGCTGGTGTGTCTGCTACGACCACAAGATTCCTTGCAGAGCTCTCTATAAAACCTTCAACCACTCCTTTATCAAAAAAGCTCAGCAAGCTGTTGAAATACCCTTCCACATTCAACAATCCAACCTGCACATTCATTCATTTCAACTTTAATTTCACACACACACACACACACACACGATTTAATTTAAATATGTTTCATGACATATATATTTTAATTTATCAAAACGAGAGTGATAAAAAAAGGACATTGATCTTACTGGTTTATCATGTATTCCTATCTCAGACCAGGCTATCACTTCCAGTAGCTCTTCCATGGTTCCATAACCTCCTAAACCATTGCTATTATATATAAGACACTGTTTACACACACGCGCACACACACAACGATATATATATATATATACACATATTGTGTATATTCATGAAGAGTTACGTACTCTGTGTGTGTGTGTAAAGGAGAGTTTAAAAGTACAAAACCACATGTGCATACCAGGAAGAGCGATGAATGCATCAGCATGTTTGGCCATTTCTGACTTCCTCTCATGCATATCTGCAACAATCTTCTCTTCTCCAGAAGTTTCTCCAGATATCTATAAAAGTATTATATAGATTATTGATGGGACTTTCATGACGAGATAGAATTGTACAATAATTCATGATGATATAGATTCATCAGTAGTACGTACCTCTCGAGGAAACAATGCTTTAGGAATAACTCTAATAACATGCGAAAAAAAAAAGATTATAACTCTATATAAATATAAGCTTATACAGAAGTTAAGCACATTGTAATTAACTATCCATATATGACAAGATGTAATGAACACACACAGAGACACACCCAAGAACATGACAGCCTCCATTGAACACAGTCTTAGAGATCAAGCCCATTAGTCCTAAGCTTCCTCCGCCATACACCAAATCAATCTTTCTTTCAACCTGTGTGTCAAAATCCAAACAAATAATCAAACACATGCACATCAATTAAAGCAGGAGCTACATGTGTGTGTGTAGAAGAAGCCATTGTTGTGTGTGTGTGAGTAATGGGAAGGTGTTGTTTGGAGAATATATACATATATGATATATATATATATATATATATATATATATATATATATATATATATGGTCTCACGCACAAGCAATTTAGCAAGCACAAGAGCAGCATCACTAAACGCAGGCTTGTAGCCAGATCTGCTACCACAGAAGACGCATATACGTTTGAAGCTTGGTTTCTGGAGCGAATCTTTTGATGAAGATTCAATAATTTCTTGACCTGTTTCTTCCATTAATGTCTGGCAATAGAGAAGGTTGGGAAGAAAGTACGAGTGAAATGTAAATATAATAGAGAAGGAAAAAGTAGTGAGAGAGAGAAAGAAAGGAGACAAGATAGATAGGTTTGTGTCTTGTATGAGTGATCTCTTTAAGAGACTCCACGACTTTATCCCCAAACACTCCCGAGGCTCTTTAAAAAAAAAAAACTTGGCTTGGCTAGCACTAAACAAAACATCATGATTTCCATCTTCTCTCTTAGTATTATTATTCTTTTTATTATTCTCTCTGTCCAAAATATAAGTCACTTAAAAGAATTTCTTAGTCCATATATATAATACAAGTTGTTTCATTTGAAAAGTAAAATTAATACTTATTTATTAATTTTATTTATGTAATTAATATTTAAATGTAATTATTATTATTTTTGGTATTTTTATCTCCTTCAGAACCTCATTAGGTAAATTGATTTTTTTTTAATTTAAAACACATTTAATAAGTTGACTGCCTTTTTTTTAAAAAAAAAAATTCATGTAAGATGAGGTGGTTGGAAGCGATTTAATATTTTGGATATTTTTTTTCTCTCAAAAACATGTCATGGTTAATTATGCATGTAGATTACTGAAAAGTGAAATTTAGTTTAAGTTTCAATTATTGGAACGTTTTAGGAGCGTGACACTGCTTATATTTTTTAATTATAAAAATTAAGTTATAAAATAAAATTATAATCCATCACTTCATTGATCACCACAACGATTGATGATTAAAATGTAAACACCTACATGCATGTACGCGGTGAGTTTTTTTCTTTTTAGTCGAGGTTTCCTTTAACAGCTTAGATCAGGGCAAAGGGTTTTCATTTCTTCCAATAAATAAACTTCTCGAAATTTGAACCTGTGTTCTTCTCCTACTTTTGAAGGTGAGACCGTGAGACCACTTACCATCTCAATTAGGAGGCCCAATACATTTTTGTTTACACGGTTATGGACTGTGTTGCACATAAGGTTGATTTTTGTTAGTTTTAAGAGGCCTGTTATAAATGGTCAAAAAAGAGGCCCGGTATAAAACTCCCTATGTGATACATTACTAATATAAGTCTGCAACCCCTTTCTCACCTCATGGGAGAGGGTTCGATCCCTGCGTTGGTCAAGGTGCTGGAGAAGGCATCCTAGGGGTCTAGAAAACAGTGGTAACGCTGGTAAAGGTGGAGGCTTATGTACTCTCTGGCCAGTATTCCCTGTGGACTGGGCTCCAAGCGCCCTGCCGTTGGACTGTGGGTGAGCCCAACCCCTTTTCTAAAATTTTTTTATCAAAAAAAAAAAAAGTCCGCAACTTAGAATAGGGTTCAAAGTTGTGGACTTTGTGAACTTCGACAAAGTGACCCAATCTCTCCCTTTTTATTTGTGATATGTATGAATAGACTTTCTCATCTCATTTCAGATGTCATTAATGCTAATTCATGGAAGCTTATATTTATGAAAAAGGAGGGACCATCAATATCTCATCTGATCTGATGTTTGTTGACGACCTACTCCTTTTTGGTGAAGCATTCGAAGAGCAAGAGGTATGTATGATGGACATACTTAGCCAATGTTGTAATGCCTCTGGTGAGAAAATCAACTTCAACAAATCCACCCTATTTTTTTCACCAAAAGTGAACGCTACTCTGAATGGAAGAATTAAAGAGGTCACAAGAATGAAGATTTCGTGTGAGATAGAGAAATACCTTGATTTTCCTCTAACTCGAAAACACAGCAATAAAGAAACATTCCAGTATGTAGTAGACCGCGTGAAAGAAAAACTGTCATCCTAGAAAGTTAGCTGCTCGTCTACAGCGGGTAGGATTACTCTTGCAAAATTTGTCATTAGCGCAATCCCTTTATACCCAATGCAAGTAACTCAACCCCCTATAAGTATTTGTGAAGAAGTCGAAAGACTGCCACATTATTTTATACGGGGGAAAATGGATTCTAGAAGAGGCTTTCACCCAATGGGCTAGGACAGAATTGCTGTTCCTAAACAATATGGAGGTCTTGGACTTAAGAAGCTAGTCTCGGTTAATAAGGCTCTTGGGGCAAAATGGTCTCTAGGCTGATACAATAAGCAAGAAATATATGATGAGAAGTGATACAACCATTCTGTCTACAAAGCCATCGGATTCTAGCCTTTGAAAATTTGTGAGCAAACAGAATGATGTTATTAAAGCTGGAACAAAATGGCAGATTCGTAATGGGAGATCAGTTCTTTTTTTTTTTTTTGGGGACCATTGGCTCTTTTTGGATACGAAGGTAAAAGATTTCTATATCAGACCACTATTAGCCGAGGAAGAAGAATCCTTGGTTGCTGATTGGTCTCTTTATGGCGCTTGGGACCTCACTCGCCTTGCTGATATTGTCAATAGAGATATAATAATACAGACTATAGAGGCTAATCACCTTGTTGCCACCAATGGATGAAGCGGGACCCGACATTATGGTATGGAATGGTTCTCAAAGTGGAATCTTTACGATGAAAAGTGCTTCTTACATGATAGAAAGACCTACCCATTTATATGATATTTCATTTAAGCATATCTTGTCTTGGAAGGGTGCAGAACGAATCCGTGTATTCCTCTAGCTAGCCTTTAACAATAGACTACCTAATAATAAATGGAGAAGTAGGTGATCTCCCAATCCATCTTATTGTGATTTCTGTAATGCTGGAATAGAGGATCAACTTCATATTTTCAGAGACTGCCCCTATGCGAAGCAAATCTGGCATCATCTTGTTAGCCCAAGACACTTCTCGACCTTCTTCTCATGTTCTCATAAGGATTGGATGTCGACCAATCTAAAAGAGGCTATGGGTATCGATGGTAATCAGGATTGGAATCTTATCTGGGGCGTTACCATTTGGTTTTTATGGATATGGAGGAACAAGTGTGTTTTCAATGAGGATTTCCAGAAACCACCTGACCCTCTAGCCTTAATTTTAAAATCCTGGAAATCCTTCTGTCACTTTGCTGATGCCAAACTTGCAATAAATAATTTGCAGACTATGAATTTAATCAGGTCGATGCCTCCCCCAGAAAATTGGATCAAAATTAATGTTGATGGTGAAGTTGTTAATCGGAGCAGAAGAGTTGGATGCGGTGGTGTGCTCCGAAACCACAGAGGAAATTGGCTGATTGGTTTTTCTCATAAATTGGGACTATGTGGAGTTTATGAAGCTGAAGAGTGGGCTCTTCTTATGGGCCTTAATTTAGCAAAGGAGGAAGGCTCTCAGAAGATAATAGTTTTTTTTTTGAGAACCTTGCTTTCCTTGGATTGGGAGGTTAAACTTCTCCATATTCCCCGATCCCAGAATTCTTTGGCTAAAGAAGGTCTTTTATCATCTTCTATTTTGTTCAATTGCCCGGATAATTTAATGATGGTTCTTTCAAGCGATTGTACGAGACTTGATCCTTTTTTTAAACTATTTCATTTATATAGGCGAAAGCCACATTTTCTACCAAAAAAATAAATAAAATAATAATTATACATTACTAATATACTCCCTCTCACCAACAAAGAATAAATCTTGTAAAATTAGCTAGTTCCTCAGCAAATCACGGTTTGAATTAGTGCTGGGAAAGGTGACCATAGTTGAAAAAGAAAAACAAATAAACAAAAATGTTTACATTGCATAGTTAACATAAATTGAGTTGTAAATCCCAAAAGTTTAATAATAAATATTAGATTATTAATTAAAAATTATTAATATATTGTGAAAGTTTTGTAAACAGTGACGAAGCTGGGAGTGGTATATTATGAGGTTGGGACAGTTGAAGATGATGTGTGAAAAGTTTGAAACTAATGGCAGTGGTAGTTATATGGTAGTTTCATTTGACTTTCACAAGTTATTTTCTCTTATTTGCTTCACGCCATCTAATTCAATTATCATCGTTAATTAATAATAATAATAATTTAGAGTCATTCTGAAAAAAATTTAATCTAAGATTAATTCAGCAGCTTCAAAGTGAAAGCCCTAACTTAAAAAAGAAAAGAGTTAAAATTATCTCTGAATTTCAAATAAAAGAAATTATGTCCTATTTCATTTCTCTCCATTTTTTTATTTAACTTACAAAGAATCACTTAATAAACTATGACTGAAAAAAGAAAAGAAAGTCATCAAATGTCAGTCTTTCATTTCCTTGACATAAAGTGTGTTACTGAGAAAAATATGATGCGAAAAGTGACACACTTGACTCTGAAAGTTCTGTCTGTTTATAAATAACTTTTTTTTTTAAAAAAAAAATGATAGTAAAATTTGTATTAACTTCATATTTTTATGGATAATAAATTATAATATATGATTTTGAAATTGAAGTATTTGACAACATGGTCATTGTTGTCAGGGTCACCATTAATTACCGGAATTTTTATCCCTCAATCAATGCTAAACTAACGTTGGAAATAAGAACAAAAGCAGCAAAGTGGAGTATAATCCTTTAATTAATAATCAAACTGTAAATAGACATATTCAAACTCTATATAATGTAGAATCAATGGCTTTAATTTCCAACTTTTACATGGAACAAAGCACCAATGATATTAAAGTACACTACTACACTTTCTGATATTTCTAATGAAACATCCCACAATTCTAACTCATGCTTTTCTTTTTCTGCTATTGCTATATCTCTCTTACTCATATTTCTTAGAGCTGATTGATGGATATTCACAGAATCCAACAATTATATGTGGACCATTTACGTGTACATGTGATTGTGAATATATTATTGCCTTAATTAAAGTTTCAAGAACACTGAGGGACGATGTTTCCTCGGTTGACAAATCTAACGTTGTCACAAGTAGCAACTGTTTCTCCACGTCCTTGTGTTTTCAAGAACACATCTTCCACGGTGATGTCTCTGCAAGGCTCTGTTTGGCTGCAATCAAATTTGATGGCCACTTCTGATGCACTTGTTCCTCTTATGTTCTGATACACCACATCGCTCAGTTGCACAGCTGATCCCTGCCATCCATTTTCAGTATTCCCATACAACCAAGTTAATTTTATATATATCGGAGAAAGAGTTAATTAAGGAGGATAAGAAATTAATTAATATTTTTAATTACCTGTTGGTGGCATGGTTGTTTTTCATCACAGTAGTTTTGATCAATGATGATGGGATTGCTCACATTTCTCATGTCTATATTCATAAACTTTATGCCTTTTGCATATCCAGACCCTCCCTGTTTTAATCATATATACATACATTATATTAGGCATCAAACATAGAAGTCATATAATTTGTACCGACAACAACTAACAATCAAAATTTATTAGTTCTTTCATTGAAGAAACTCTTTTGATTTTGGTATGAAACAAACACATACAAATGCATGTTACATGAACTTATATTAATTACAAATAAAAAATTAAGCATGTAATTAATTAGAGGAACAGGTGGGGGAAAGTTGAACAAGAACATATTTTTCCTTTGTGTCTATTTAATTTTAATTGGTTTGATAAAATGTTGGTGTTGACTTGCGAGTTAGAAGGCTGGGGATTGGTGGATTCTGTTGTAGGTACACTTGGAATGGACAAGCTGGTTAGTTAAAGCTTTATAGGTAATGTTAACTAATAACCAATTCATTTCATCAAACTCTTCTCATATATAGTAGTTAGTATATCACCAACATATACTAGAAGAATCATTAGCCAACTTCTCCACCAATTTCTTATAAAAAATTGCAAGTATTTAAATAAAAATTAAAAAAAAAATTTGTCCCATCAAATTAAACATTATGTTCAAAATTTTCCTTTTAAGTTTCGTTTATTGTCCTATAAAGTCCATTGGAAATATGGTAGGAGCATTATTTGACAATAAGCAAAGCCAAAAATTTAATTTAATTGAAGTGGGTTAAGTGCACTTCCTCTCTTCAAATTTCTTCTAATAGTTGGTTGACTTTCTTTTTTAAGGGGGGAAAAAACGCATTGAGAAAGTGTCAAATGTTGTAGTGTGCCTAAAAGCCTTGGAAGTCAACATCTGAAGACCAACCATTACCTGCCAAGTCTTAATTCTCACCCCATTCATTGTTCCTATCAATGTTGCTCCGTCCACTACCACATTCGACACTTCTGCTTCTGCATCATCTGCTCCTAAACTCCCAATACTGAATCAACAACGCCAACATTATTATTTATAAACAATTCAACCCATTTATGTGTGTGTGTGTGTGCGTATTCAGAGATGGCTTAGGTTTGAACAAAAACCTGATTCCATGTCCTGGTCCACAGGTGATGTCTGTAGCTCTAACATTGCTAGACCCACTTACTATTGAAATACAGTCATCGCCTTCAACAAATAAAAACACCAGTTAATAATTAATGTGTGTGTGTGTGTCTTATTGGGTTATTATTTTTTTTTTTTAATGAACAATATATTATGGGTTTTGCACCTGTGCCAATGACACTGTTGCTTATAAACATATTCTGTGTTCCTGTCACATGAATCCCATCAGTATTAGGGCTGTTTCCTGGGGCTTGCACTATCAGGCTCGAAACTCTAACATTCACGCTTTGATCAAAATTCATATGCATTTGCTGTGGATCCTGGAATTTCAAGTTTTGCACGATCAAGTTGTTGCATTGGCTGAAAGTTACAGCCTGCCAAATCCAAAATTTTCCGCGAAAATTATGTCAGCAAAAACAGAGTGCTCTGTATCTTCTAGTAAAAATATACTCTGCAAAACTTTTATTGTTTGAACAAGATATAATACTTACAGTTGGTGCATCCTTGCATGGCTGTAAAATAAATACAAGAATAAAAAAGAAACAAAGGTCAGAATTGGGTAAAATTAGTTTGGAGTTTGATCCGAAAGAGAAAGTTTTGAAAATGGCTTACGAGGTTTTTGTTGGTTTTGCAGGAATGTTGCCACCATATCTTGCCATTGCCATCGATAGTGCCTTTACCTGCACCATCAACTCTGAAGTTCTTGATTCCTACGAACTGAATCCAGAACCTTCGATCTTCTTCATACGCAGACATGTCAGACCACGCCATGATTGTTCCGTACACCTAAACAAAACCACAACAACATTCACAAAGAATATAACGAGCTTCACAGAAACTGAATGATACGATTCAAAACTCTGAAACTTCATGGTAATTAAGTACTCACCATAAACGCAGTATCTGGCTGGCATGGACCTGAAAATTTCACAGGCTTAAGATGATAGACCTTATTCTCAGGGACAACAAGAGTAGACCCAGAAGAACAAGCCTCTTTCCAAGCATTCATGAAGGCCTAAAGAAGAATGAAAAGTCAGAAATTGAAAACAGAGCAAGTGTTGTGTGTGTGTGTGCAATGCCTCTTATAGTTGTATGTATGTACCTCAGAGTCATCGTTTCCGCTGGCTTTGGCTCCATAGTCATCAACACTAAGTGTTGCTTGATTAGAACTCGAAGGAACCTTACTGGCTCTGTGAGATCTTCTCATGAGGCCAAAGTGTTCATGTTTTGGAGCATTGAGAGATTTGTGATGAATGTGAGAGCCAAAACAAAAGGGTAATGAGATCAGAGAAATGATAAGGAGGATGGAGGGAAGAGGGATTTTTGGAAACATGTTGATGATGTTTCACTTCGTGAGAAAATTAAGGAATAAAGGAACAAAATGATTGGAAGTACAAAAAAGTGTTGGAGCTAAGTTTCAAGGGATTTGTGGGTAAGTGTCCTAATGGGAGACTATGTATTTATAGGCAAGTTTATGGCTTTGTTTTCTAGAGATAGAGAGAAATTGATTTGGATTGGATTGAATTTCAGACGCAGATCACATGGGGACTTGGAGAATATTTTGGACGAGACTGTGACCGAATTGATAGTTTAATTTTGATATATGTGTTGCAAAACTTGCAAAATGATTCCAAAGATTGTGAGGGGAAAAAAAATAAAATCATGCAAAGAGAAGTTGTTGGGTTTAAGTATGAATTAAGAGTAGGAAGGCACATCATATAGTAGCATTAGCCCACAAATAAAGACATACAAACAAAAGCATATAAATTTAATACTTTATGACTTTGAATTTGGATAATCCCTAATTAATGCATCCATTCTAAGGGAGAGGAATAAAAAGACCATTTAGAAAAAAGAAAAAAAAGCTTTGAGAAATTTTTAAAATATAAAATTTAGTCAAACTCAATTTTATTTTAGTCTAACTTTGTGGGGGTGCATAGTGAATATTTACCAACTATACAGCAAGTGGAGGATTAAATTTTTTTGGGTTCATGGATGTAAGGCTTGAATCAAAGTCAGATATTGTATTGTAAATTTGTAATATGAACATGTACAACGCAATTCAAATCACAGCCAAACTTGTTCTTATGAAAAATGTTGGTTTGAATATACATTTTGAAACATTTTAGGGTCTGAGCCCAAACAATGTTGGTGCTGACGATGATAATCCCTACACGTATATTATTTAATTTACTTCTCTCTCATATATATATATATATATATTAATAGTTACTACAATAATAAAAGCAGTACGTAGTAGTAATGTTTGTGACGAAAAGTAAATGTTAGGCTCACAAACTTTCTAAAATACATAATTACATAGAGTATGAAGAATTCAACTTGGCTGTAAAATAAAGAAAATTGAAAACAAGCCAAAAATTATTGACTTGAACGATGTAACTGCAGAGAAAGATTGTGGAAAGTTTTAGGGAGAAATTGGCAGTTATGGAGTGACAGTTACAATAAAACAAACCACCTCTCTTTTTTTTCAAGTCTCTATTTCCATCACTTGACTTCTTGAACGTCATGATTGAGTTGATTTGGAATTTAAGTCCAATATAACTCTTCATAGCATTCCCATGTACTCCGGTTCTAAAGGTAGAACTAGTTTGTAGATAGATTTTCGTTTTAAATAGAAGATCTTTATTCATTTTCTCTTTTATATTTATCGTTTTTTCTTAAATTAGTTTGTCTAACTTATAAATTAAATGAATATGTAATACTCCCTCCGGTCCTAATTATAAGAGTTAGTTGACTTTTTTGGAGAGATTAAGGAAGCTAATTAAATTAAGTTAAAGTATTTTTATTTTTAGTTTTTCTTCAAACTTATTAGTTTGACTAATAAACTAATATATAATATAAGAATATTTAACATATAAAATGATTAAGTAACTTTTTTAGCTTCCTTAATCTCTCCAAAGAAAGTTTACTAGCTCTTATAATTAGGACCGGAAGTAGTATAATATTGTACAAAAGTATTTTATGGAGATATCATGTCACATATATTATAATCAAATAACTTATTTAGTTTTTCTAATGCCCAAATTTGATAAATAGTATGTCTTACTTACATTAAGGACAAGAGGAGAATTTATTATTATTATTATTATTATTTTGATAAGAAAAAGTTTTGGAGGGTTCGACATCAGTCCCCTTACCAAGGCCAGGGCACGGCCCCGGGCTCTATAAGCACTTACTGAGGACTTACGAGATCGCCTACCAAAGGAGTCCCAGCGACGGCAGAGGGGATCGAACCCACGACCCAATGGCCTAGTCCTGGATTCTTTACCATCTATGCCAACTCACATTGACAGGAGAATATTATATTAGTAGTTCTTGACTAAATTCACTACTTTAAGAATTTACAAAATTATTTTAGTAACAGTTTCCTTAGTAATTAAGTGATTACATTCTCTAAGAAAATGAAAATCATACTCTCTCTAGTCCTAAATAATGTAAGAGCTAGTAAAAAAGATTTATTTTAATTCTAAATATAAGAACTCAAAGTACTTTATCTCTAAAATTTATGATTTGTTTTCTAAATTTTCCATATATATTGATTGCATATATATATTAAGGGGTTTTCATTAAGCTAAGGGAATAATATCCAAGACCATGTCAACTCACATTTTTTTCATAAATAACTAATTTAAGCAATTGTTTAATTTTATCACCATAAAATCAGTTATCTTGTTGCTACGTTCATAAGTTAGAGGGAGTAAATGAGTAATAAGTAGCATGAAATTGATGAATAATAATTTCCTTGTCCAAACATTATTGTCATATTGAATCCGTATGTTTTTAATTACGTAGTGGGCATTTGGTTTTGGTTGGTCAAAGGAGCAGACTTTTACCTTCAACAAAAAAGAAAGAAAGAGGAGCAATCTTTTCCCGTAGGACACGTGAGAGTAATAGTTGAATTAAAGTATAAAGTATAAAGATTGCGCAGTAATCATCGGCTTGACACTTGTTAATTACCTAACTAACTAACACATACTGATGACATACACATGCATGTATCTACTATATATATACACGTACGTCACGTATATACTTATGTGTTTAAAGTTCCTGTGTTTGAGGAATTGCGTTTGGAAGTCAGTCGTCGTCACTGTGGTTTTATGGAATTTGAAGACGAAAGGCATGTGGGAGTGACGTCATACATATGTTATATTTAGGAGCGTTTAACGGCTGGGGATAAGGGATAAAGCCCGGGTGTGTCTGGCAAAATTCAGTTAGGCGTTTTACCAAAATCTCTATTCAAGTTTTCAACTTCAACAAACCTAAACCAATGTAACCTCCTCCTCCTCTCAACAATTCTATGTATTTACCCATAATCCAATTTTTGCTCTCTGATCTCTCTCATACACACACATGCATGTACGTATATTCCTATGATGCATGGCTTTGGGGACGGGATAGATAAGTTATAATGGACTTGTATTCCTCCCCATTTCTAAACGTGAGAACTAGATAACTATCACATCAATCTTTAATGTAAGAGCTAGTTGATTATTTTTTGTAAATTAAGGAAGTTAACTGTGTTAGTTATTTATAACAAGTATGTAAATTAATTTTCCGAAAATATCATCTCTTCATCATGACAACTTTAGATAAATACTTTTTAATGTATGCAATCATTAGAGATACTTTGAGAGAAAAAAAAATTATAAATTTGAAAGACGAAGTGAATTGTGGTATATTTAGGATCAAATCCAATCTCTAACTAGCTCTTATATTAATGACTAGATGTAGGAATTGAAAATGTCAATTTTGAGAACCCTATAATTGTGATTTGGTTGTGCATACATGGTTCCTAAATTTTGACTCAATTCATATAGTTTTAACTCAATTGAAACTTTATTCTTAAACTTTAACTAACTGTAATTTGGTCTATATAGTTTTAACCATTTAAAACGTCAGTTTCTAACTAAATCCCATGAAATATATATTTCATTTTCTAAAATATAGGGACTTATCTATTTTAAATTGTTAAACTATAGGAACTAAATTGCATCAAGTTAAAGTTTAAAAAATAAGTTACAACTGAGTCAAAATTATAAGGATTAAGAGCTGCATCAAGTTAAAGTTTAGGGTCTAAGTTATTTCATGAGTTAAAACTATATGTAAAGACAAAAGGATTAATTTTCTTTAACTAATTTATAGATATTAAGAAAAATTAGTTAAATTAGTTATTTATAAAAGTATTTTCGCTTCCCTTAAAATATTTTCTTTAATAATATGTATAGGAATTACCTTTAATAGAAACTTCCTTATATATGCAATAAACTGGAGAGTTTAATAAAAAAAATGTAAATTTAAAAGATAAAGTGGATTGAGGTGTTAATTGTTAAGGTTGTACTGAAAAGCATTTTTTGGGGGTAAAACCATGGTTTGACGGAAGATTATCCAAACACATTGAAAAACTCTGGAAAGACTCTTTTTCTCCAAAACCATGCTAATGAAAAAGCTCGTTTTTATCACTTTTTTTAAGTGTGATATCATAATTTCTCCCAACAGTCATTTCTCTCTCCCTTTGTTTTCCTCTTTCCGTTCTTCTTCCCTTCGTTATCCTATCTGTTCCCTTTTTTCGTCAGAAGCCCTTTTACATGCTGGCACCATATGGATGCAGATTTGTATTGAAAAAAACTATGTCAAAATTTATTACGTATTTCAATATAAAATATATTCCTTTCGGTCTAAAATATAGGATATAGTTTGTAGTATAAATTGTACTATAAACTATGTCATATATTTAGGACCAGAGGTAGTAATTTTTTTTTTTTGGGGGATAATTACGGGTATTTGTAAATGATTTTAGTCTATACAATTTATTAATACATCTATTTTTGAGCTTTTTTTTGGTATTATGGTACATAATTGACTAATGTTATAAATTTTAATTTTGCAGACAAATTTATTTGATTTTTTGTATTTATTAGGAAATTTAATGTTAAAAATATTTAAAATAAATTTTATCTTTATATGCAATTATCACAAAAACTAATGTCCTTTTTGGTAATTTGAACATAAAAAAAAAAAGTAATTCTGATAACAATATCCAAACACTATCATTTTATCAAAATCATTTTTTTTCTCCTTTCAAAGAATCTATTTTGTTCATAATCTATTCTCTGAAATCAATTTTATAATTTTTTTCTCTAAAAATTATTCTTCAAAACTTAATTCAAACACTCTCTAACTGACATTTAAGATATGGGGAGTATAATATGCTAATTCAATGTTAAGTTTTGCTGCTCTACTTCAATTTAAACTAGAATGTGCCTCATACATTTGTATAGAAATTTTTGTGAACATTATATTAAAAGAAATCCAGATGACGTCAATATTATCTATTGCTTGCATCACGCGTGAATTGAAAATACATAATTTAATTTGTCCAAACCAGTTATTAATTTGCGTGCTTGTGTGTGTTTATTTATGTACATATGGGTGTCTATATAATTAAATACACACACATATTAATTCACACCTAATAACTTGACGTGATGTGGTCGAGAGATTCATTAGAAAAATCAGATGGGGCTTTGGATTTTAGGGGTTTTGGATGAATGCCTTTAAAAGATAGTAAGAAAAAACCACTATTAATTGTTGGTTGTGTTTAAAATTACTATAAATTTATGTAATATTAAACTATTTTTTCTCCAAATTTTTCACACCTGCTCTTCTCATTAGTTCTTACGTTAGGTTGGTTCAGTTTCAAATTTGGTGCTAATTGAAAACCAACCCAATTCTAACTACCAAGTTTGTTTTTGCATATATCACTTTCAAAATAACTAACGTTTTTGTTAATATTATTCTTCAAATTTCAATTGATATGGGAAGTAGTAAGTGATCTGATCCAAATAATAAAAACAATATGGATTTGGATATTATATATATAATGGTTAGGGCCCATGAAACTCGTAACCTGGTGAGTTCGCCTACAACCCAATGCAATTAGACCATATTAAGTCCATCCAAAAAGGCTCATAATGGGTTGAATTAAAACCGACCTGTTTTAAACTTAAATTGGTGAACTATGGATACACCTTTAGGCTGCCCATACTCGCCTATTAAGTTTTATATATATATATATATATATATATATATATATATATATATATATATATATTATTAATTATGGACACTTGGACAATAATACACCACATTGCCATGGAATAACCATTCCCCATTTGGACCATTTCCCCACTTGGAGTTTGAACATTAAAATTATATTATGATGACACTTGTTTAAATTTAGATTCTTTGTGTGAATTATGATTATTGAATTTTAAAGATTCATATTTCATAATTTAGAATAATACATTTGGATGGATATTTAATACTTATATATGTTTTTCTCCAAAAAAAAAAATTGTCAAATGTAAATGGGTTACCTAAAACCCGGTTAGCTCGACCATTCATATGCTAGACCGTTTAACATGGGTTTAAATAAGTTGGGGCACAAGTATGAATTAAGCCATACCCATTTAAAGTTAAAAGGGCGGGCTATGGGTTTAGGCATGGGCTACCCAACCCGTTCGTTGCTCTGCCCTAATAATAATAGATTTTGGTCTAAAAAAAGCAATTTATTAATTAGTCGGTATAATTTACTTCAATTTTAAATCAACTCCGAATAATTTATTTTAAGTTGAATCTTATTGTTTAATCCGGTAACTTTAATTTATAACTTGTATGAAATTTTATTTATAGAAATACACAGGGTTTAAAATTGTGTTAAATGAAGGAAAAATTCAAAAATATTTTAATTTTTTGACACTCAATAATGAATGTCTATGATTAATGGATTAACCTATAGTAGCCTATTTCAAATAAATTAAACTAACCAATTATTTGACAAAAAACCACGGGAATCCGTTCACCAAAATGAATCGATCCAATACAAAGGTAGTTTATTCCATAGATTTGTTGGTTTTAAACTTGTTCTTCAGATATATCTTTGGGGTCCTTCTTAATCATTATCTTTAATATTTAATTGAAACATTTAAATAATAAGAATCATGAATGGTATGTGGAATTGTCGCAAGAAATGTAGGGAAAAAGTTGACAAAAGATCTGACTTTACAATCTTCATCGTATGCGTATTGGCTGGTTGACTCTCGAGACACAAATCTAAAAAGTAATCATTTGTTTTCTTGACGTGGATAATATTGTTAAAAAAAAGTAATGAAGTAGTCAACATTTTTTTTTTATAGTTGAAAAACTGAAAACTAATTTTTTTAATTTTTAATTTTAAAATAATTATATTAACCGGTAATAATTGATATTTTCTTGAAAATAATTTTTATTATTTAATATGGGGTGAAGATCATGCATAGTCTGTACTTTGTATCACTATTATTATATCTAGTAGTGTGTTATTCAAAAGATATAAATATAGGAGAATCTCATATAAAGACGGTTGAAATAGGAAAATTCTGATTTGGGTTGGTAAACTTAACAAATTATTAATTAGGTTATATGACACAATTAGAGATTTAGAATTTAGGCCAAATTACCTCTATATCCCTTAGTTATTTTTTTTAAAAAAAAAATTAAAGACAAAATAATATTGTTTACATGTTAATTATGTAAAAACCCTAACTACAAGAAATTTATTGGAGGCTCGAATTTAATCTTGATCCCTTCATTGATTTGAGTAATCCTATCCAAATAGATTGTTACAGCAATGGAGACAGATGTGCATCTCTTCTGCTTCCGATCATATTACATATGTAGTCCAGTCGATGAGGTAAGTATGGCTAAGAGATTCCTTATATACGATAGCATCATGCTTTTCACCAAGCCGACCCTCAATGTGGATGAAGCCGCTTATTTTGCATTGACTTCCGTCTGATGATATGTATATCAACGTAGAAAAGATTTAGTGAAAATTAGATCTACCCTTTTCTTATATATGCAACCATCGGTGCCAATTTTAGAGCTCAATTAGGGAAGGCAAACCTCGCAAGATAAGGTTCGTCAGACTTTATCATTCCTCCGGGTCAGAGGGAATTGCGAGACCCATTTCTGGATTTCACTCCTTGCAATTCTGAAATCAGAAGCAGAAGAGATGCACAAACCAAATCTTTATTCCTTCAAAACCGATTTCGCTCTTTTCAATTCTAAAATCAGAAGCAGAAGAGATGTACATCTACATCTATATGCCTCCATGCTGTAACAATCTATTTGGATAGGATTAATCAAATCAATGAAGGGATCAAGATTAAATTTGAGCCTCCAATGAATTTCTTGTAGTTAGGGTTTTTATTATTTTGTCTTTAATTTTGCTTTAAAAATAAAACTATGGGATATAGGGGTAATTTCGCCCAAATTCTAAATCTCTAATTGTGTCACATAACCTAATTAATAATTTATTAAGTTTACCAACCCAAATCAGAATTTTTTTATTTCAACCGTCTTTATATGAGATTCTCCCTATAAATATCTTTTTATATATAAACAATTATTAGATTTGATCTAGATATTATATATGTTTTCGTTTCATCCTTTCATTGTGTATAAATATTGGCTTTTAAAATGCGCCCGGGAGGAATATGTACTTCTTTTTTTTTTTTTTTTTTACTTTAAGGAAAAAAATTAAATATTTATAATTGATCCAAAACATCCTAAAAATATAAAAAAGTAATAGAATTATATAAATCTTTCAATAAAAAAGAATGACATAAATCTATATACTAATGATTGCTTTAAGCCTTCAACATATTGTTCTTCTCTTAATGAATTAAAATATGAATGTTAGTAATAGTAAATCTATATACACAAGGTACAATTATTGATTTTTTTTTTTTTTAAAAAAATAGCTCGTAGGTGTTATTTTATTGGAGATGATCTTATTCAAATCATGGTCTGGAGAATCCTAAGCCTGCCTTTTAATTAAAATAGGCTCACTAAATACTAAATTCGAAATATAAAGTATATAAACACCAGGGTGAAGGTGCATTTTTGCCAACATACTATTAGGTAAGGAGCATCCAGCACAAATATTAATTATTGGTACCTTAAATGCCAACAAACAATTAAAAAGGATTAAAAAACACAACCCCGTTAGAATTTTTTTTAACGGACGTTTATCACTGTTTTTCTTCTTCTTCTTCCTCTTTTTTTTTTTAATCATTGTTGAGGAAGTACAGAACTGGAGCCAGAGCAACCAGAGCTCCACTTGCAGGTGCGAGCTTCAGACACCTCACTGTGACGCCGTCGGATCCACCGCGGTTGTTGCCGTCGTTACACTGGACAAGATCATCGTCTCCAACTGTGGCTACTCCGGAGCCGTTCTCTGCCGAAACAGCGTCGCCTTCCCTCTTTCGTCCGATCACAAGGTGGGTTTAGAGCCCATTTGTCCATCTCATTCAAGAAGATCCTATTTGGCTATTTCTCAAGATTCTTTCATCCATCGTTGATTTTGCTCTACCAAAGATCCACCTTTCCGATGATGGCATTTCGACTCAAGGCATTTCGAAGGCCTCTTTATCTTGCCCAAAAGATTCTTGATTTTAATCATCCCTTTTCTGACCAGTGATGAAGCTCCGTTTGGCTTCTGTCTTCGCGACTCCAGTTCCAGATTCAAGATTGCCGTCGTTCTTGGTTCCGTCTTCAAATTCGCATATGAACTGGTAAATTTACTTCCAGAGTTGCTAGCTGTGTCGGGATTGTTGACCGAAATTTTTCAAATCGCACGATCGCTGTGAATCTCAAGCTAATATTAGATTTTGAACTCTTCAATTTACAATTTGACTTGGCTGAGCACCTTGCAAAAAGATTGTTTCAAAAGATTTTGAATGCATATGGCTTATATGTTTAAGTATGATTTTACTCATGGACTGTTCAAGGGAACCATTGATATTTTGGATGATTCTTGAATTAATTTCGTGGTATCATTCTGGATTTTCGCCGACCGGTTCTGGAATCTAAAAATCATTTTGGGTAATAGAAGTTAGGTTAATAATTGGATTCTTCTTTGATATCCAAGGTGGGTTTCGTCCTGGCACGCGCAATTCTTTAGGTTTGATTGTTCCTTGTTTTTGTGCATCAAGCCATCGACATTGATCAGAAAAAAGAAGAAGAAGAAGAAGAAGAAGAAAGGGTGATAAACGTCCGTTAAAAAAGATCTAACGGGGTTGTATTTTTTAACCCTTTTTAATTGTTTGTTTGCATTTAAGGTACCAATAATTAATATTTGTGCTGGATGCTCCTTTCCTAATAGTATGTTGGCAAAAATGCACCTTCACCCTAAACACCAACATATCACAATGCTAAAGAAGTTATCTTACTCTACAATCTATATATTCACAAGCCATGAGTGTTAAAGTCTCGTGCAAATGCACAGAATAAAATGAACCACTCTAATCCAAAGTATACAAAGAGCAAAGCAAATAAAAACAAAATTCCTAGAGCAAGTAAACAGAATGAATTCACAATCAATATAAGATTATAGAATTGGTCCAGTGTTGTAAGACCCTACTAGATCCCTTTGAGTCTTGAGTTCGAGTTTCAGACTAGACACTTATGCTGAGAGGGATAGTCACGAACCCTAAAACCGGATACCAAATAATGATATGAGAAAACAAAATGAATTCACAAAATGAACAAATGCAGAAAACCAAAATAAATGAATAGCCTCTGATCAATGGTCTTCTTGTCCATGAACGATCATACATATTTGCTCCAATATCAATTACTGATGACCTTGTGATTGACACTGTGGGAAGAGACTGCTTGCATTTACAACATTGGCACAAGAAGCAATGGTTTGTCCTCCTCCTTCGGCTTCTAAGGTCACATTCTCAACGTGGACGTTTCTGCATGGCACTGTCTTGCTGCAATCAAAATTAATGGCAACTTCTGAGGCACTTGTTCCCGTTATGTGATGGTACACCAAGTTGCTTATTTCAACTGCTGATTTCTGTGCCATGATCTCATTTGTCAAACACAATTAGAATAAACAAAGATGAAGATGAAGAAGTGTTTAATTACCTGCTCAGGGCATGGTTCTTGTTGATCACAGTAGTTTTGATCAATGATGATGGGATTGCTGACATTTCTCATTTCTATATTCTTGAACTCTATGAATCTTGCATACCCAGAACCTCCCTGTTCTCAAATGCAATAAACATATCCTTGTATGTAACATAAGGTATATGTTGGGGCTAGAGTTTAACATAAGCTACATTTAAGATATGATACTTGAGGAACTAGATAACTAATATACATATATTAAAAAAATTAGTTGAATTAGTTATTTGTAAAAACATGTGTATATTGATTTTCTTAAGATACTCTTTAATTGTTTAAAATTGAACTATGCAAACCTCATTCATATGTGTTAAGGTCAAAGACAGTTCGAAGAAAATTATAAATTTGGAAGAAAAAATGGATTAAGAAATTAAACTTACTTGTCCAAATAACTAATTAATGAGAGGCATAGAGAATCGAAAGTTGAACTTAACATTTGTGTGACGTTTTTCTTTAATAAAATGTTGACTTGTGTTGTAGAAGGTTTGGTATTGGTGGATTGGGAGTCAACTTACAAAAGCAGATTAGTTAAAATGTTGGAAATTTAACTACTTCCCCCTTATTTCAATTATTGACTCATTTGGTCAACTTCTCACCAAGTTTCTATATAATTATATATTAATGACAACACAAATAAATTAAATAAATGTGTTATATCACTATAAACAAAAATTTTGATACCTCCCCATAGAAACATGGAAGTAGTCTATTATATTAGGCGGAGCGCAAGAATTAAAATTGAAGTGGGTCAAGTACAATTTCTCCTCAACTCCTAATTCTTGTTTTGATTTGTTTTTACTTGTTAATTTGCGGAAATGAGTCAAATGCTGCAGAGTTTCTAAAAAAAAGGCCTTAAAAAGTCAACATTTGAAGAACAGGTCTTACCTGATAGGTCTTTATTCTCACCCCATTCGTTGTTCCTATCAATTTTGCTCTGTCCACCACCACATTCGACACTTCTGCTCTTGAGTTACTATCTCCTAAGCTTCCAATACTGCACAATTAACATTGTTCACAAACAATTTAGCCACTTAAATCTTTTTGTGTGTGTGATAATATATATATATATATATATATATATATATATATCAGAAACCTACCTGATTCCATGTCCTGGTCCGCAGGTTATGTCTTGAACTTTAACATTACTAGATCCGCTTTCTATTGAAATACAGTCATCACCTTCAACAAATAAAAAAGGATTGATGCTTTAAATTATGAATTAACAACACTTATGTAAAAATATCTTTCTTTTTAATTTCTGGGGTTGTTATATTGTGGGTTTTTACCTGTACCAATGTAGGTATGGCTTATGTCAACATTTCGTGAACTTGTCACATGAATCCCATCAGTGTTGGGGCTGTGTTCTGGTGCTATAACATAGAGACCAGAAAGTCTAGCGTTCACACAGTTCTCGATACTCAGATGCATTTTCTGAGAATTCAGGAAGCTCAGTTTGGTTACGCTCAGATTGTTGCATTGGTAAAAAGTTACAGCCTGGGGAGGTTAAAATTTTCAAGGAAAATCATGTCAGGGTTGGAATTTGGAAAGGAAAAAACAGAGTACTCTGTTTCTTATGGGAAAAATACAATAATAAAGATAGATATACTTACAGTTGGTGCATCCGTACATGGCTGTGAAAGGAGGAGGAAAAAAATTTATCATTATAGGAAGAAAATAGGAATCAAACTTTGGAGTTGGATTCAAATGAGAATAATCTGAAATGACTCACAAGGGTTTTGTTGACTTTGCAAGATTTCTTCCACCATTTCTTGCCATTTCCATTGATAATGCCAATGCCACCACCACCAACTCTTAAACCAGAGATGCCATTAAACCGAATCCAGTGTGTTGGGTCTTTTTTATATGCAGAAGGGCGAGGCCAAGCTTTGACTGTTCCATACACCTAAATGGAACAGTAAAAATCAGAATTTTTAACAATGGGGTATTAAAAGTAAAAAATTTAACAGTGAAATATAATGTATTCTAAGTACTCACCATGAATGCAGTATTCGGCTTGCATGGGCCTGAAAATGTTATAGGCTTCAGACGATAGATACCGTTCTTAGGAACAACAAGAACAGCCCCTTTAGAACAAGCCTCATTCCAAGCTTTCTGGAAGGCCTAAAAAGAAGAATGAAAATTGAGAATTGAGAAAAAAGGGACACAAAGTGTGCCTCTTAATTGTTCTGATACATGCAAATCCTAAATGGGTACCTCATTATCTTCTTTTATGTCATTGGGAATGGCTCCATAGTCATCAACATTAACGGTCGTATAGCCAAAACAAACCCCTAATGAGAGTATGATGAGGATTATGGATATTAGGAGAATAGGCATGTTTTGGAGGCCTTTTGGTTTCTAAGGATGGTGAAGAAGGATTTGTATTTCTGGTGAAGTTTCAAAATGAGGACCACTATATATACTTAAATAGAAAATGGTATGGAATGTGACCAAATGAAATAAAATAAGATCAAACATTCTTGGGTAGTCGGCTGGATTTTGGTCAGGTCTACATAGTGCATCTTCACCAAATATTGAGTCTTTGGTTGTTTTCTAAATGGATTTCTGGTTTGAATGAAGAAACTATGATTAAATATTAACTAAAATTATTGTTTCACAATATATATATATATATATATAAATTGATGGTTCAAATTAGATTTAAATGCTCTAGATCATTGTTTTATAAAAAAGAATTAATATAGTGAATAGAAAAATAAGAATAAATTGTGACTAAAAATTTAAAAAAAAAAACAATTTATATGCAATTAATGTAGTGCTTATTCATGATGATGAACACCAAACATTACCATGAAGTTTCTAGTTAAGGTGGTAAGCAACCTTACTTCTATACGAAAAAGAACATCCAAGGAAGTGCACTCTAGTTAGGAGAGGTGAAAACCTTACCAAATATTACCATAGATATCAAAATTATATTTTCAATAAATATTTATCTTTAAAATTTTTTTCCTTTATCAAATATATTAGGAGAAATAAATAAAAATTTTACATTAATCATTATTTTATCTATTAATTTATAAATTTATAATTTTTTTAAAAAAATAAATATCTTTCTATATTATCATCTAGCATCAAATTCAGAGTTCGTGGCTAGCCTTCCCAACATAAGTAACTCATCTGAGACTCAAACTCGAGACTCATAAGGATCTAGCGGGGCCTTACATTGCTAAACTAATTCTATGCTGGTATTAAATAAGTGCCTGTTTGGATTATAGTGATACGTATATAATTGAAATTTGATTTAGATAATTTTTTCATATAAAATTAAAGTTTTTATTTATTATTTTAATATGAATTATACCCTGAGTGAAATATTAAATTTTGTATAACAGTATCTATATGCATACAATAAAATGAATGAAAATCTCAACTAAACTTGTTGACATCTGTGTTCAAAAGATATATACACATATAGTTTTTATATTATAAACAACTGAAAATTGGATTCAGATGATGTTTTATTTTCATATAAAATTAAAATATTTTTGCATATAAACACAAAATAATCTTTTAATTATGAATAATAATAATAATAATAATAATTTTATTTAACAAATTAAAATATAAATATAAAATATAACTGTCATATTAATTGTAAAGAATTCAGATACCTTGACGATGGTATTGATATAAGACCTGGTTTGTTTGGTAGAGTCAGTTAGGGAAGTAAGCAGTCATTAGGGTTTAATTAAGAAGAAGATGTTGATGATTCAAAGATGCGTTTCTAAAAGAAAAGTAATACTTTTTAAGGTTGACAATATATGTATGTGTTGACATTGTCAAGTGTTATTATGCCTGAAAACTTGCCGTACTTGAGATATTAATTAGTACATAAAACTAAGGTTTAGATTCTTTGTAAGCAAGTTTCCTCCGTTGTATTTGCCAAAAAAGAAAAAAGAAAAGCCTAAGGTAAAGAGACCCAAGGTTTGGCTTTCAAATGTAACATTAATTAGAAAGAACGGTCCAGTACACAAGACTCCCCCATCAATTAGAATTTGAAGAGGGTAGATATACACTGCCTTATCCTCTAAGTGCCGGGGGGGGGGGGGGGGGGGGGGATCCATATAACACTATTGCTTTTAATTTTTTTCCCCCTTTAAATTAAAGTACATACTTGTGACTATGTTTCTGGGAAACATGTGTAGTGGACATGTAACTATACCGCAACATGAGTTGCAGGAAAACATGAAAAAAAATAAAAAGAATGGCAAGTTTGACTTGACGTGGTTCTATCTTCAGCACAGGCCTGTTGGTTGGTTTGACTCTTGCAAGGTGTACTTCTTAGGCCCATACCCAACCATAGCCGATTAAATATATGGTACCCCAATTATCATATAATATTTTGTTTGACATATATAATTTCCTTTTTGCCATTGCTTGAAATAAATAATTGTTACCTTCAAACTATAAGTTGCAGCATGTTTTGATTATTGAATTGAAAGAAATGAACAGATGAGTTGCAAGATTGCGGATTTTTACAAGACAGAAACTAGAGAATAGTCAGAATACTTCTAATAAATTTGTAAGTAACCAGAGAATACTTATTACAAAAGCTAAGAGATAACTCTTGAAGCAGATTCTCGACCATAATACATCAAATGGCCCTTCAAGCTGCATTATTTCCCCCTTTCTTTCAGCGTAGAGTACCACAGAGAGTACCTAGACACTTAAAGATAAAAGATTGTCACTACTTAAAATAATGGATGGGATATGGGGAATACTTGCCCACACATTAGTTGGAACTTGGCCAGCTTGCTCCAACAATGGAGATCCGTTTATGATCAATCTTTTTAATGACCTGACATTACGAAGGACTTCAGGAAGTGATAATAAATTCTCACAATCATGAAACTCAAGGTATTGAAGTGACCTGAGATTTCCAATCCAGTCTGGTAACCTTTCCCCACAAAATCCTTTTATAACCAGACTTTTGATGGTATCATGTGGATGAAGCCTTTGTGAAAGCAGTTCATCTTCAACTTCGGAGGTTTTACTACCTATACCTTGAAGTTTATCGTCAGAGGACCAAACCAATGTTAAGTGTTGAAGATGTTGCTTGTCTTTCAACTTTGCAGACTCGCTTCTTCAGGGTTAGGCCTGAGGTGTTTCAAGCCACTGATTTGTAAAGAAGCTCTCAATTTGTGAAGTTCACCTAATTCAGCCATCCCTCCTGGCTCCTACACTATCCCTTCTTAATTGCATCTTCTTATCACCTACTACAAATTCTGTTAAGATTTGGAGAGAAGTCAATTCCCCAAACCCATGTGGCATCCATTTCAGCATGCAATTGTCAAATTGAAGGTGTCTCAAGTTGACCAAGTCTGATGTCTCTTGCCAATTCAAGAATTTCATGGTTGGAGAGGTTTAAGGTTTGCAAATTGTGTAGTCTGCTAATTTCCCTTGGAAGCCGTTTATCTGCTTGTGTGAAAGATCAAGAAATCTCAGATGCTTCAACTTTCTAATACTTATTGGAATTTGTGTAATATTTGAGCTTTGTAGCACCAAAACGTATTAAAAAAAATAAAATTTTTTTGATGTAATCAAACCAAAATGTGAGTCATCCATCAGGTAACTAAAATAACCTCTTTTAAGCAGAAAAACTGTTCTTAACTTTTCATATATTAGGGAGGAGGTTGAACTTTCCAATTCTTTCTTGACACATCATATGAAAAATGATGTGCTGTGCCCCAAGTTCTCTGTTCTTGTCCTTCATTGAGAACAAGATACTCATTCTTCACCAAAAATCGTGCTAAGTCATGTACAAGGTCATGCATTTTGCACCTTACTATTTCGCCATGTTTGTTTCTTGTCACATCTTGGAAGAAGGACCTTGAAAGTAGACTCATGAAGCATTCATGGCCAACATCTTCCTCACACCTCATTGGATCCAATGACTGGATGAATCCTTCAGCCGTCCACATTTGAATCAGAGTTTGCTTGTTAAACGAAAAATCTTTTAGGAACAATGAACAAAAAGCCACACAATTTTTCATGGTGAAGAAAGAAGATCAATTTTTCATGGGTGAAGAAAGAAGATCCTAGCTCAGTTTAAGCACCCCAAAGATTCTGTCCTCCACTTGATCCATGTTCCAAAGTTCACTGTTCCTCAAGTATGACAAATCTGTTCCTTCTGAGGTTTTATCATACACAAGCCTTCCAACAATTCTAATGGCAAGTGGAACTCCTGCACATTTTTTACAATCTCCCTCCCAATTGCTCCCAACTCCACATTATTTGATTCCTTTTCATTTCCATAGGCCATTCCACAAAACAATCTCCATGGTCTATCTTCACTCAAACCTTGAAGGGTAATTGTTTGACCATCTGTGCCCATTACCCCTGCCAATTTAACACTTCGCGTAGTAACAATTATCTTGCTTCCATGTGCTCCCTCCATCAATAAGCTTTTCAACTTGAGCCACAGCTCTACATCTTCATTTCACACGTCGTCTAACACAATTAAAAACTTCTTACCTTGAATTGATTGCTAAAGATCCTGCTGCACTTGCTCCTTGTCTTTTTGTGTTTTCTTTCCCTAAAATCTTTTGGGTTATTTGTCTGACATCAAATTCATCAGACACACACACTCACCGTTCAAGCTCAATTTTTTTTTGAACATTTTCGTTATTGTACACAAACTAAGCAGTGCAGTCTTGCCTAACCCGGACCAAGTCAGCTTTTGGCTAGATGGAGATGTACATTTTGGCTAGATGCAGATGCAGAGGTCGTCCCCACATTTATACTTATCTCGGATAACTTTGACCCAAAGGTCTTCCCTGTAAGTGACTAGTTGCCAACCCAATTTCATATGGAATGCCTGATTTTGGTATTTCGCATGTCGCAATCCTAGTCCATCATTCTTCTTTGGCTTGCACACCTCATCCCATGTGATTAGGGATGTCTTACGGCGCTCAGCTGTACTCCCCCACAAGAAGGATCTGTTATGCTTATCCAAAGTTTCCTAGTCTGGAGCTCGGAGATAGGACATTTGCATGGTGTATGCTGGAATTGCGGATGACACCGAGGAGATAAGCGTGGCCCTACCAGCTAGGGAGAAGGAGTTAGCTTTGCACCCGTTCAGCTTTTTCCTAACTTTATGAATTACCCCCTGGAATGTGTCCTTCCCAATCTTCTTATGATGGAGAGGCACTCCTAGGTATTTCCCAAGATCAGTCGTAAGGGAGAACCCAAGGGTTGTGCTAAGCTCTGAGCTCCTGTTATGGTTTATATTTTTAGAAAAGAAAACCCGAGTTTTAGTTGCATTTACCTTTAATCCTGAACAAGAACAAAACTGCGCCAAACAGTCTCGAACCATCTCTGCTTGTTGAAGAGAAGCTTCAGTAAATAAGATGATATCATCTGCAAAGAACAAGTGAGAGATTGGTGGTCCATTCTTCGTAAGTCGGATTGGCTTCCATTTCATACCCTCTATTCGTTCCTGTATCATATGTGCTAGCTTCTCAATACAAATCACAAACAAATAGGGTGAAAGAGGATTCCCTTGCCTGACCCCTCTTGATGCTTTGAAAGATTCAACTTTGTGCCCATTCCATAATAATTGGATAATTGTTGTGCTAATACATTTCTCAACCACATGAATGAAATTAGCAAGAAGATGCAATTCATGCAAACACTTTAAAAGAAAATTCCAATTTACCTTGTCATATGCCTTCTCAAGGTCGATTTTAATGGCCATGAATCCCTTCTTCCCCCTCATTGTCCGCATGGAATGAATCACCTCTTGTGCTACAATAATATTATCTGAACTATGTCTGCCAGGCATGAAGCTACACTGGTTAGGAGAGATCACGTGGGTCATAAAGCCTTTCATGCGGTTTGCCACTATTTTTGTAACCACCTTATAAATGATATTACATAGACTGATTGGTCGAAGATCTCTGCACGTCTTTGGATTATCATTTTTTGGGATGAGTATTAAAAGAGTGCCATTCACATCTGCAATCGTGTCAGGAGAGATAAACACCTGCTTAACAAATTGCACCACAGAGTCCCGAACTGTGTCCCATTGATGTTGAAAGAATAAAGCGTTAAAGTCATCCGGTCTTGTCTTGGTGACTTAAGACCGCCCATACTAAACAAAGCTTCCTTAATCTCTTCTACCCCAACTTCTCTTTGACAGGTGCGGAGATGTATCTCTGATAGTTCTGGGTAAGTAACACTGCAGGAAAGAATTGGGTGCTCCTCAGCTTCTTCTGTAAAATAAATGAGAAAAGTACTCTTCCACATGTCGTTTGATTCGCTCCGTATCAAAGCACCATTCCCCTTCTGTAATACATAATGCATCAATTCTATCCTGCTTTCTTGGGCCATTAGCGCATGCATGAAACAATCGAGTATTTCGATCACCATCAATTGACCAGTTGATCCTCGCTTTTTGAGCCCAAAGTTGCACTTCCTGAGTTAAGATCTCATCCAGCTCTAACCACAACTGTTTCTGGAGCTCGTCGTAAAACAGAGACCCACCACTCCTAGAGATCACACGACTAAGTCCATCCATCCTATGAAGGATATGTTTTTTCCTGTTTTGTATATTTCCAAAAACATCACGATTCCATTTCTGGCAAGCATAAGTACAGTTCTCAATATTTTCCACCCACTCAGTTGACGAGTCCCATTCCTTCTTTATCACTGGACTAAATTGATCATGCAAAATCCATGAGGCAATAAAACGAAATGGGCGCTGACCCTTTTCATGAGTTAACGCCCTCTCCACCTTTAACAATAATGGTCTATGATCAGATTTATATTGTGGTAAGTGGAGTACCTCGGCATCAGGAAGTCTAGCACACCAATCTGCATTAGCAAAAATTCAATCTAATCGTGCTGCAGAGTTTCCTCTCTTCCAAGTAAGATTCGGTCCATCAAGGCCTAGATCCACCAAATCCATATCCTCCGCCCATCGACAGAATTCCCTGTCCGTGGAAAGCTTAGTCACCGCACTGGATTGCCGCTCGTTTGCAATAATAGTAGCATTGAAATCTCCCTCGATACACCATGGTTCTTGAATAGATTCTTTAATCTGAAACATCTCGGTCCACAAGAAACGACGGTACACCTGATTTGGGCTAGCATAGACTACTGTTAAATACCAACTTTGCCTTAAAGTGTTCACTATTCTAAGATGCATATATTGTTTGTGTTTCTCTATAATCTCAATCATAAGTGACGCTCCATCCCAAAGGCACCATGTCCCTCCACTATACCCTTCTGCAGCAGTAAAAGCATAATTACTAAAACCCAATCTTTGGATTGGCCTCTCAGCAGTCAGCTTCTCCGAACGGGTTTCAACAAAGGTTTCTATTTGCATTTTAGAGTTTGAAATATATTACCCGTTAAAGGACACTGTTGGGGTAGTTAAAGAACATTGACTCAAAAGGATCAGATCAATGGGCACTAGGCGAGCCCTGAAAAGGCGCTTTTTATTTTTTTTTCAATTGCTGCTGCTAGAAAAGTTTTTGATTTATGAAGTCCAATCCAATTCGATTTGGATTAACTAGAACTCATTGTGATTTTTGGAAATCGAGTGATAGTATTATAAAAGAGAGAAAGTTTAAAAATTCATTAAATTTACGCCAAAGTCTTTTCATTTGGTGGGAATTAACAATGACTCAGGTCATTTCACTTTGCATTTTCCTCAAGAACAGAAAGCATGCATCGCCAGAACGTAATTGTATTTAAAAAGCATTCACACCAAAATGTAATTTCCTTCTAACTTTTAATTATTACTCCCTCCGGTCCTAATTATAAGAGCTAGTTGACTTTTTCGGAGAGATTAAGGAAGCTAATTAAATTACTTTAGAGCATTTTTATTTTTATTTTTTCTTTAAACTAATTAGTTTAACTAATATACTAATATATAGTCTACGGATACACAATATATGAAATAATTAAGTAACTTATTTAACTTCCTTAACCTCTCCAAAGAAAGTCAACTAACTCTTATAATTAGGATTGGAGGTAGTACATCTTAGGAACCAGTATTGTTTACCCTCAAGAAGTCTGCAATTGGCTCCCACTGTTATTCATGGTCAATGTTGGCAAACTGTCTGAGATTACAAAGGCCTTTGGGAAGTGATTTCAAATACTCACATTCCCAGAGGATAAGATGTTGTATTTCCAATAGATTTGAAGATAAAAAGAACATGAAACAGAGTGTTTGCGTGGTACGGGAAAGTCAAGGGAAAAAAAAAAAGATATTCTTTTGTGGAAAAAAACCTATAACTATAAATTGCACAAAGCAATTACACAATTTTCTCTATATTATAAACGAGCCTGTACTTCCTCGTGTATTACACGAGATGATAGTACTTTACGAATTACTTAAATATATTGTATTTTTTAAGTTATGCAACTTTCTTAGTTTTAAGGAATATTAACACATTACTACTAATGAATACCTACATAATAAAAAAGAAACAATAACAACGGGAAACAACAATATCCTCTAATAAATTTACACTCCTAAATATCTATTTGTACACAGTATTTCTTGTTGTGTTTTTGTTACCACAACCATTATCATCCACAACAATCTTTAGATCTTCCATGTTTTAAACCCTGAATAATGCAAATTACCTGGAGATTATTATGTCCAAAATCAAATTTCAATTTTGCCCTCAAATAATCTCATACCCGCTTCGGAGTATAACATGCATAAAAATCCAAACAGCTCTGAGCTAACTGACACTGTATACATATAAGGTCAAAAAGGCTGGTGGAGCTGTACAAACTACCAACTGTTGCTCATATTTCTTGAAATAATATTGCCCTTTGTACTACATTTTCTTATTTATGGTTGAAGATTCTTAATATTCATGTTCTCCTTGTTGTCGCCCCCAATATATATATTAACTTTTAAAATAAATGCAGATATCCATATACAACTACATTTCAACTCATCAATATATATAGTAAAAAATATATGCAGATAACCAAAGTCATTTCCTCATGAATTTATTGCAATATATAGGCGACTACCCAACAGATTTGAAAGAGAAATATAGTAAAAAAAACTATTGTTACCTCTATCTTTAATATAAGATCCAGTTCAGTGAATAAAAATTTTGAATAAATTATCACTTGTGAGAATATTGAGTCAGATAGATGCCATTATAAAATTATCAGGGGGGAATGTACACAATTGATAGCTATATGATAAGTTATATATCAATGATATCCACCATTCAGAGAAATTTAATACTTCAATTCAATGTCATCCATCATGTGATGTTCACAAAATATTATTGAAGTTACAAAAAAATGTGACCAGTTGTAACTTCAGTATTTAGATAAGGTGTATATCAATTATGTTCACAAAGAAGGCCTCTCAATTTCAATTTAGTCATTCAAAATATAGTCAAAGTTACAATAGCACACAAATGGACTCTTTTGTTTTCAAGTTAAACGAAAATATCATTTTAGCTGGAGCCACTCAAACTCAGATGGAGTGATATACCAAAGGCTGCATGCATTTGTAACTGCTGAAGTTCTCAAAAAGCAAGGGAAGGGAGTGAGAAATTCTGTACATTTTTTTTATGGAAATGTTCTAGGAGAAGGTAAACAAACTTAAGAACTTGGAAAAAGGACACCCTTGTCAAAGAAATTTATGATTACAATATGCTCTGAAGACGATGGATATATTAGATATACAATAATAAAACAAATTTACATAACCTGAAAATTCGGTCAAGGTCATCAAAGCTTCTTATGTTTCCCCAGCCATAGTCACCAAAGTTTCCTGGTTCTTTACCTTCATTTGCACGTTGGAAAACTTCAACATCCTTTCCAAGTTGAGTGGTTTCTTCTGTCAAACATGTACACAGTTAATAATTAGTAGTAATAAAATAAAAATACATTTCATAGATTGTTAGTCATTTGCATATACATATGGTGAGACAAATGTGAAACATCAATTTTAACCTCTGGCCTCCTGAGTTAGTGTCATATCCTGAGGTAGATAGTCCTCCACCATCATCAAGTTTTGATGTGCTTCCTTGCTTTCTGCAACGAACATCAATTTTAACCTCTGACCTCCTCAGCTCAGTGAGCTTAATGCTAGCAGCTTCCTGATTCCATTCTTTCTTGTTTCCAAGATTTGCTGTAGTTACCCCTGGATAAGGCACAATATGATCATCACTCAAACCTGCCTCGCCCCATATTATGTTGGCAAGTTGAAAACAATCATTTATTAGGAATACCATAGGTAAAAGTCATCAAGGTAAGAAAACATTGGGAATGCATGGACATGGGATCTTAAGCTAAAGAAGGATATTCCATTTAATTTTCAATCAAACAGAAATATTCAACGGGTTCTGCATCAAATTTTAAATCTAATAGATATACTCAAGAGAAGCAGAATATTGAGCAAGTGCATATGATATTTCCTGACGCCATGTTTGGAATCAAATTTTTTATTTATATTTCCAAATTGACTATAATAGAGACAAAAGTGAAAGAAAATTTAGAATCCAGTGAGGCCAAACGGCAAAAACTCAAGAAATCTAAGAATAAGAAATTCATTGGTGAATCAGGAAGGATTTTGGCATGAATATATCAGTGCAGTGCTTGTTCATGTTCTTAATTTCCTCCTCTAAAAGTAGATAAATAAGAACAGATGATCTGCCATCAACAAAAAATCAACTTGTACATGAGATTCCTTGCTGTTTTCATCTGTCAAACTATTGTCTTTATAAAATGAAACTTCAGCATTGTTTGATAGTGGCGTCAGTTCAACTTGTACATTTTTTGACAATTGCAAGTTGTTAGGTTTAACTGACTCATTTATCAGCATGCAAGTCTCCCCAATTTCTTGTTCATGAGCTAAACAGATGAAATGAGACAATTTTGAAGACAAATTGATTACCACATTGTGAACCTAACAAACAGGAGAGAATATGAACAAATATAATAAAGAAATGCAAATCCCCTTTTAGTTTTAAATCATGAAAAAACATAAATTACAGATGGAATCGTAATCCAAGTGATAAAAGAATTTTTGAATATGTTACTTAACAAAAAATCAGACTTGAAAGAAATGCCATAAAAAAATTCTTAAAAATTCAAGCATGCAAATCACATCCACATATTTTCTTTCACGCTAACAGAGATGCAATTAGGACTTCTTAACAATATTAACAGATTGACTAAATATCATACTTCTATCTATTAGCTCCATTAATATAAAAAGGACGACCTAGACACAACGCTCTTGCCAATTAGCTCCATTAATCAAGATAAAAAAAATTAACAATATGAAGATAAGTTGGACAAAAAAAAAGTATTATAGATAAAGACAAGTAGCAGCATCAGCTTTGTTATCCACAACCTTCTGCAACAAAGCATTGCAAGCACATTCAGCTGCCATTCGGAAACCTGAACACCACCAATGACACCACAGGCTCTCATAAGTCATAACTAATCACAAAAGCATCACTAGAAAATAATTGATAAAAACCCCCACAATAATTTCACGACATCAAAGTACAGCACATGCTACCAAGGGGGGAAATCAACATGCTGAACCCATCAGAATACATAATGGAGTCTTAAGAGACGAGAGACAGAACAACTACAAATTTCAAATTAGATGATAGATTGCATGCACCAAGGACTACTCAGAGTAATCCACTAATCCATAGTTCTGATGTAAAATGGCAAAACAATTAGAAGCATACAGCATCAATGGCGACAATAATCTTCATTAGTGGTGAACAGGACAATTTAATGTGCACATAGCAAAATGCCAAAAAGAAAACATTCATGTCATTGCAATAGTTTTAAATGAAGCAGAGATCTTAACGAAAGATGAAAAAAAAGAGGAAACTTTGTCAAGGATATCACTATCAATATATCACACTAAAACGTAAACTGGAGTACATTAGACATATGGTAGAGGTCTACTATGTCAAATGAAGATTAATGATGGACAAAAGAAAAGTTGCTTTCGTTATATATGTAGTTACTTACTAAAGTATTTTACCAAACAAATGGAATATAGCCTAAAAGCTCATAGAATGCAAGCAGATGAAGTATAACCAAATGGTTGTCCACTTGGAAACACAAAATCGAGATTGGCATCATAAGGGCAATAAGACCAACACAGTAATCAAATAAATGAACCTGATATTCTGCCTCCCTCAACAGCTCCCCAGCCAACACAACAACAGAAGTTGTTCCATCACCCACTTCATCAATTAAGAACCCACTATTCCAAACTTAAAAAGCTTACCATCCTAGCCCGCTCTCCTTTTTCTTCACTGGCTTCATCTTTAAGAATTTTCTCAATCTATATCAATTACCACAAGGAAGATTAAGAAAGGAAATATACCATAAGTTGTCAGAAAATAATGAGAGAGTTAGGAGCAAGCAACATACCGCCATCAGGGAATTCAAATTAGGTCACTTGAATGGACAAATAAATTCCATCAGATAAAGTTGAAGGCAGAGCAAAAGAGGGGAAGGGAAACAAACCAAATATGGAAATCCAAAAGCACAGTTTTTCACAATGAAAAGATGATGAAGAGCATAAGGCAAATGCAAGCCGGAAATGAATAATACTCCCTAATTTCAAAAAGCTCAGCCTACATAATAGGAAACACGCACCTTGAATGAGAGAAGCTGGAGGATGCGCCGAAAGGGCCTTGCCAAGTCGCAATCTAGGCCGAGAATCCCTTTAATGTTGATGGTTGAAGCAGTTTTCGATTCGTGAATAACGGATGCCTCACTATAATTTCTGGGACTATGAATCTGGAACCTGGAACCTAGAACCTGAATAGGGTGAAGAGTTGAAGCCCTATGACAACCATGGCCAAATACCTCATCCACTTGGACCTCTACGAAGTCATCATCATTATCATCAATAGAAGAAATGGATCTGCAACCGAAGAGGAAAAAGGCATTTTGAAATTCAAAATTTCACCCGAAAGAGAACACTTGTATATTCAAAATTTCACCCAAAATTTCAAAATCAGCCTCCCTGTTTAGAAGCTCTCGCTTCATTTTCTCAGAGCCCAGATTATTTAACAGATACTTATATATAAAAACTACAACACCATTGTACCCGAAACTGCACTCATAGTTGCCAATCACAAAAATATTTGGTACCTACTCACCAGACTTGCATCCACTAACAAAAACAAAGAACTATCAACAATCTTTTAAAGATAAATGGAAAAAAAAAAAAAAAAAGCTACATCTCAATGATGAACCCTTCCCCATCCCTTTCTCTTTTTACAAATCTTTGACTTGAGACATCTCCCCTACCTAATCAGCCACAAAAAGAAAGAACAATTTAAACAGATAAAAGAAATCAAGAAAGGAAAATAGAAAATAAGGGCATTTGCGAAACTTAAGTTGGGCAAAGGAGCGACCTATTTCTTCAAGTAGGATGTTTGATATCACGATTACAAGGATCAATTATCTGTAGTTCTGCAATTCAACAACTTCAGAGAACTCTTTCTTGCTGGCATGACCTTGATCCCCTACAGATCAAGATTCAGTCAGCAAGAAGGAGTTCTTATCTACCACAAAGTCAAGATTCATAGTCTGCCAAAACTAAATTTAAAAAATACTAAATTTAACTCAATAATTACCAAATTCAAGACTCATAGTCTGCCAAAACCATGCAACCAATCGCTAGAATTGCAAACTACAAAGATTCCAACAGCTAAGAACTTTGACTCAAATTACCAACCTGAAAAAGTCATGCATAATTTCCTTCCTTTTCAAGCAGTTTGCTAACAGCAAGACCAGGAATAAAGTCCGACAATCTTTCATCATCAGCCAAGACTTCCCTTTTCTTTGAGGGGAGAGTAAATGGGAATCTTGGATTCAATCCTACGCAAGTTCTTTTCCAAAATCTTCACCTCAATGTACACATCACCTTCATCTTGAGATCCCACCAAGCTGCAACACAAGAAAGGGCTCACACTTACCTCTAGATCCCACCATCCTTATACTTTCACACTTCTCAGATGCCAAATTCACGAGTCATATCAATTTTACAAAAAATTTTGGTAATTTAGGGAGGACAGTGACAAGAAGAAAAGAATAGAAACCCATATCTCCGCTCTACCCTTAGAAATCAGAGAGGGAGGCACCGCAGAAATCATCTTCGTTGATCCTATCAATAATCCATTCCATCGCTTCAGCCCACAAACCTTCAGATTCTTTTTGGCGTTGCCTTTTCATCACCGCTATCGTTGTCTCCATCTCTCTAAAAGGTATGAAATCAGCTTAGTGCACCAAAGAGGAGAAGAGGAACCATGGATATAGATGAAGACAAACGAAACAAAAAAATAAAATAAAATAAAGCTTAAATCACGAAGAAATCTCATACTTCTCTCAAATGTCATGAGATGGAAGAAAGTTCTTTTTTTTATACAGAATTTTCATGGTAACCGTGAGCTCCATCAGGCGTTGCATCAGACAAACCACGGTGTCTCGCTCTCCTAGATCGTTCTTCGGCGTCTTCTCTCTCCTAGCTCGTTCTCCGGCGTCTTCTCTCTCCTCTCCTCTCTTGGTCTCGCTTTACCTCTGGTGAAGACACTCTGCTTGCTGTCCAATATTTGGAACAGAGGACAAAGGAGAAGCTATTTTGGGAAGAGAAGATGTCAGGGACGAGAAATGGAAATAGTTGAAAAAGTTCTTTATGTCACGTCAATACGGATGGCGCATGTATCAAATTATCAATGAGTCATTTGAATTTCAAATGGGCCGGGGAATTGCAAATGGGAGACAGCTTGCGTGTGCAGCTCGAGAAATGGTTCATTCGGCTTATGAATAGTAAAATGTGAGAGAAGCCACCCTTAAGTCGTTTTAGTGATGGCTCAATGGGATGAGATTTTATATATATATATTGATGATATTGATGATTTCTAATTGTCCCTGCCATGGCGGGCAGCACCATATGGCTCAGACAATTTAACAAATTAATAAAACTCCTAACAAATTCCATTGTTCCCACTGTCCAATCTATTTGGTATTAGCAATTCATTGCTCACAATAAAATTCAAACTCGTGAGGCCCACCAAACTTGATTGAGTAGAGAATCAGATCTGAGTGTTGAAAAACAAACGAAAATAAAACAATATAGTGAACGAATAAGAAGAAGAAGAAAGATCCCTCAGAAAGCCAAGAATCTACAATGTGAGAGGCATGAAGAAGGATTTGGTTGGTTCCTCAACCTCTGCAACTAAATTCGCATAAAGAGGGAGCACCACCATTTTCAAATTGCTTCGCACGCCCCTTCTTCTGATTACTAAACTTTTCCTCACCAGGATTCCATTTTCGTCCATTCAAAACATGCTCTCGGAAGTCACCAGCATTGCTCCGGCGAACATGATGAAATCGATTCTGACAACTCTCATTGTCTATCTTTGCGGTTAAGCATAATTTTCTCTTTTAAGGTTTTTGGTTTAAGCCTTGTTATATTCTTCTTCTTCTTCCTGGGCTGGGATGGGCCTGGCCTTTTTCTCCTTTAGCCCAAACTATGTAATGGCTGTTATTGAAGCAAATGAACTGCCTAATTAGGTATTTACCCAAAAAAAAAAAAAACCGCTTGATTGGGATTGTTTTAGGGAAAATTATATGGGATGACCCAAATTTTTTCTTTTTTGAATTATAGAGGGTGTAATTGTGACAAAATTCAATTTGTATTTTTCTTTGGGAAAATCTCACTTTTTGGTTAAAGGATAGGAAAAATATAATCACTTATAAATTTGTAGTGATATATATTCCAAATGTAAAGTAATCTCATTAACATAAATAAGCTTGTCAATCATCACTCAATTACCTGTTAATATTGTCACTGACCTATAATTATCAATGAGATGTTTTAGTTAACATACACGAGCTTATCATTTATCACTCTATGATTTATCAATAAGATTAATTCACATTCAGAGTCTATATCGATGTAGTCCTTAAGTACATATTTTTTTGTAAAGAAATTTATCCTAAGACTTTTTTAATATTTTTTCTGATTTTTAGACTTGAGTGAAATTCACCCTTATCCATTTTAAATATGTTGGCATGAATGTTTGGTGTGTGCTATGTGTATCATGGTCACACTTGATCTAGTCTTTTACTCCGACTTGAATTTCCGTATGTAACAATTTTATTTTTTCATAATAATATTAATTCTTATATGAAAATAATTTTTAAAAAAAAACTAAAAACAAAAAATTTTTTTTTTTTTTGGTCGAAATAGGAACATATATTGATACTAATAAAAAGATTACATCGAACACATACACTGATAATACCATCCTAAACGAAGAACAAAACAAAATACGAAGACTAACAAATAGACAACACCAAACCAACAATAAGAAGAGCTAGTCACCACAAAACACATAGAACTAAAAGTAACTTCAAGGACCTCATCTGCTTCCTGGCCATCCAAGGTTAGAAAGGACATGAAAGAAGGTGTTGGCTGCAAAACCCACCCGATCGGGCACACCTCCTTATAAGCAACAGCTGCACATAGGTCAGCTACATAAACACCCTTACTAAGGGTACAGGACCGAAAACACCCAACCTTAGATACAAAGAGACCACTGAGGTCCTGAAGAATACTCTTAGTCATCCATTGAAGAAAACCTAGTGACATTAGCCATCCACCAAACAGATTCCGGTTAACATAGGCGACATGGATTTGCCCCCCTCGAACAATCCTAGCAATAGTCTTCACATAAATCAAGCACAAACTAGCAGCAACCATCGATAAAACCCTTCCCCCAAAATCACAAATCCAGTCCACCACAAATAACATCACCAAAATAATGCAAAACCCCGACATCAGACAACAAACACAGCCACCAGAGGAACAAATCCACAATAACAGAAGGCAACTAGAACTAAAAAACGAAAATAACAAACAGAAAAGGACAGAAGAGCCACGCCCACTGCCGGAAGCCACCCACACGCCGGACGCCACCGTCGAGCAAGCAACGACCGGCGAGCCAGAGACCACCCACAGAGCAGACGAGGGAGACGAAACAAAAACACCCACCGCCGAAGACGAGGGAGAGCCACCGATGCGACCAGAGAACTGAGCGACGCCGGAGCTGGGAAGGCACTGAAGACGGAGACCAGAGGAGAACCGGCGCCGACGACGGAGGACAGCCACCGCTCTATGTCCCTGTTCCGCCCTAAATCTGACCTTCACCTGACCCTCCGAGGGCCGATCTGCACTTTGGCCGCGATTGTGGACCAAAAGGAGGCTCGCCGGCGGCTTAGACGCCGCCGGCGAGGCAAAATCACGCGCAGGGGAGGAGAAACGGTTTATGGCGAGAGAGAGCCGCGGGGAGAGAGAAAAGGGTCGTAAAACAAAAAATTCAATGACGCTAAAAGTGCGGGTCAACTTGCATGTGAGTAAATGTCATGCTTATCGAGGAGATGAATATGGGCAAATGGCATATAAAAATAACAAAAACAAAAAAAAAACAAAACAAATGAGTAATGCCCCTCTCTAATCCCATTCCTTTGAGCTCGCTGTCTTACCAATAAATAATAGGAGAAATCAACAAGTCTATCTTTCTGAGTTCTGACAATTCACGCCTCAAAGAGTTGAGTACGTTAGAGATATTATTAAAAGCCCAACTTGAGAATGCAATACTTCCCTTCAATCAATAATCACGATCCCGTAGTATCCAAAAAAAAAAAAAAATCACGATCCCGTCAAAGTACATGTGAGAATGGAGATTCAGATCTCATACTCTATAATCTTCACGTTCTTCTGCTTCTTCCTTGTGATCCTCAAGCTATCTTCTTCCAAGAAACCCACCAAAAACCTACCTCCAGGGCCATGGAAATTGCCTCTCATTGGAAACCTGCACCAACTAATTGCGGGCTCACTACCTCATCGTTCTCTCGCAAATCTTGCGAACAAGTACGGGCCCTTTATGCAACTTCAACTTGGTCAGGTTTCTCATGTTATAGTGTCTTCACCCGAATATGCCAAAGAAATAATGAAGACACATGATCTGATCTTTGCAAATAGGCCCAAAAATCTTGCCGTTGACATCTTGTCCTACAGTGGCACAGATATCGTGTTTTCCCCGTATGGAAACTATTGGAGACAACTTCGAAAGATTGGTACTCTAGAGCTTTTCTCAGCAAAGAGGGTTCAATCATTCAAAAGGATAAGGGAAGAGGAGGCATCAGCACTTATCAGGAACATCTCTGAACATGAAGGCTCTGTCATAAACCTTAGTGAAAAAATCTTCACACTCACAAGTTCCATAGTTGCAAGAGTGGCCTTTGGCAAGAAGACAGGGAACGTAGAACAAATCCTACAAAATATAGAGCAAGTACAAAAGATTTGCTCTGGGTTTCTCATTTCTGACTTCTATCCTTCGCTGAAATTTCTCAGTCTAATCACAGGGTTGAGAGCTCGAATTATGAAGTTACACAGAGATGGAGATAAAGTGTTTGATGACATCATCACAGAGCACAAAAAAAGGAAAATAAATAATGTTGAAGTGGTAGAGGAGGATCTAGTTGATGTTCTTCTCCAAATGCAAAAGGATAATGACTTTGACATCCCCTTATCTCTTGACAACATTAAAGCTGTGATTAAAGTTGGTATTCTTAAGCACTTTATCATATTAAATGTCACATAATATCTCATTTATACATTCCTCTAACTGATTTGTACGAATTCCTTCCCAGGATGTTTTCTTTGCTGGAACTGAAACAGCGGCAACTACAATAGTTTGGGCTATGTCAGAATTGCTCAAAAATCCAGAGGTTATGAAAGAGGCACAAGAAGAGGTATACGTATAACTAGAATTTTGAATGTTGTCAGATAAGTTTTTGGGTTATGCATCTATAGATTAAAAATGACAATTAGCATTTGTGATTATTTATTTTTTCGTTGGCTAAACTATGCATAATTCTTTGAAAATTAAACCATATACACGTAACTTTTATAATTTTTATAACTTTTTTTTCCTAGTATTATACTCCGATATCCGGTGCGGGGTTCATGGTCAGTTCTCTTAGCTTAAGACTTAAAGGGATTTAGCAGGTCCTTACACTGCAAGACCAACTCCGTGTTGGTAATTTTTGTAACTTTACTATGAACCCCTTAAACTCCTATATTTATGGAGATAGGACCTATACCATTAATTTTGTACATTACCTATCCATGCATAGCTAAAAGCTTAGAAGGATTATCTGCATATTAATCAAAATTTTGAGAGGTTATATGAACACAAAAGTAAAATTTAAGACATGAATCAACTCATGGAGGTTTATTTTAAAGTTTTAAAGGTTATGGGGTTATTTGTACATGATCCTAAGCTTAGAGAATACTACCTCCGGTCCTAATTATAGGAACAATTGTTCCTATAATTAGGATCGGAGAGAGTATTTGTCATTTAACTTTATTTTTTCATATTGATTTACAAAGTTTGAAATTATTTAATGCATTATTATTGGCTTTGCATTAGGTAAGAAGAATCTACGGAGGAAAAGGATATGTAGATGAATCAAATCTTCACCAATTAAAATATTTAGGTGCTGTCATAAAGGAAACCCTAAGGTTACATCCACCAGCCGCATTGTTGATTCCTAGACAGAACAACAAAAGTTGTGAAATTAATGGATATATGATACCTCCTAAGACAAAGATTATCATTAATGCTTGGGCCATTGGAAGAGATCCTAAGAATTGGAATGATCCAGATATGTTTGAACCAAAGAGGTTTCTTGATACAATGATTGATTACAACTTCAAAGGTTCAAACTTTGAGTATATCCCATTTGGCGCTGGAAGAAGAATATGTCCTGGAGTCACATTTGCTACACCTGTTTTAGAATTGTTACTTTCCAGTTTACTTTACCATTTTAGTTGGAAACTACCTGAGGGAATGAGTCTGGAGGGATTTGACATGGATGAGTCATTTGGTGGTGTGGTAAGAAGGAAAAACGATATGATGTTAGTTCCTATTTGCTATTTCCCTTAAGTTTATGTGTATTCATTACTTGAATGATGTTTCCGCCAGTTTTAGATATCCTTGAATCTATATTGTGGACAGGGACTGAACCAGGAATTAAAATTAGGAGGGGCGAAATTTATAAAATAGAACCTAGGTGTTTATAAAATTATACTTCAACCCTGTAATAATTTCAATGTTTTCATTTTAGTCCTTTTATCAAACACACAGTGAGGACTAAACTGAAAAACTGAAAGTTTTATGAGGCTGTAGTATAATTTTTAAGAAATTTGGGTTAGATTCTGTAATTTTAGGGGGGCGGGGGCCACCCCCCTAAGTTCGTCCCTGGTTGTGGAAGCCATAAATGAAGCGAAAAAGAAGAAGTCATTTTGCATTGAAAGTATTTTGATATATCCAAACTCCAACAAAATAAAGTACACAAGGAATATTTGAATAAAAGAAAGAAAAGAAATTAGAATTTAGAAGAATATGATTCGTGAATGAGAAGGATCTTATCTGGCTCTCCATATAAATTAGGGAAAATTCCTAATAAACTCGGTATGAAATGAATAAAATTAAAATTAACCCTACATTTTTAAAAAATTCTTAATAAGGTCAAGAGGCCTAATTAGGAATTTATAAATATTATTAAAAGACAATATTGCGCTCAATTATTAAAAAGGAAAATTGAAAGTAGCTAAAAAGGAAAGAAATGATGTTTAAATTAGACCTCATCAAATTTAATTAATTAATAATTATTCATTATATTATTTTAACTTTGGATGTTTGGTGGATTGTTTTTTGAAAAATATGATCATCTATTTATATATTTATATCTATAGATAACATATGAAGTTTGTATTTAAATTGACTTATAAATCATGCCACTCATTTTTTGATATTTCATACTATACAAGATCGTTTCATATTGATTTAAAGGAAAATCCTATATAAAGACAGTTGAATTACCTAAATTATTTTTTGGTTGCTAAAATCAATAAATTATATTTCAACAATAAACAACTATTAAAAATAGTAAAATACTTTCGGTCTTTAATATAAGATATATTTACCTAATTTAATTAGATTAAGAAATTTAGTTAATTAGTTAATAGGACATGTATATATTTTCTAACATATCCTAGTCATTTTCTTCAATTCCCCTATTCCTTCTTTTTCTTTCTTGATTATTATTGAGGGATTATTAATAAAGGTAAATTAGGAAAATATTGACAAATATAAAAACTTTGTTTTATATTTAAAATTAAGATCAACTATCTAAATATGTCTTATATTTAGGATCGAAGGAGTATAAAAAAAGAAAGTAGAACACAATAAAAAAAAAACCTGCAAAAGAAGAAACTAATTATGTTTCAAGGAGATGTGTCGTAGGAAGATTAAAGAACACAGTTATAATCGAATTAACTAGATCTCTCTCCTTTCTCTAAGCTTTCTGTCACCTTGTTTTTTCCCCCCGAGGAACATGACATCTCAACACTGGACAAAGTAATAGCATTAAGTCATTAAGGGTGTGCATGTCAATCATTCTATTGCCCAGCACTGTTTTTGAGATGAAATAGTTTTTTCTGATTCTGTGCTTTGGAAGAGTTCTGAGAATCAGAATTATGTTTGTTAACCTATTTTATTTTTACTCCGATAATCAGAATTACGTTTGGTAACATATTTTTCCTCCCCTTGTTTGGAAGTTAAAAAATAGTAAGGGAGAAAGATGAAGGATTAATGAGTTATTTTTACCATTTTATCATTTTCTTTAATAATTAATATAATTATTATACTTTACAAATAAACTTAAATTTAAATTTCCTAAAAAAATTATTTATGTAATTTTTATATTCAAAAAATTATTTATGTGGTGATGGCGGTAGAGTGGTGGCATTGGTGGGGTGGTGGTGGGGGAGGTGGTGGTGGGGGCGGTGGCGGCGGCGGCGGCTGCGGTGGTGGTGGGGTGGTGGCAGCGGTGGTGGGGCGGGGGCGGTGGGGGCGGTGGCGATGGCGGTGGTGGCGATGGCCGGGTGGTGGTGGGGTGTTGGCGGTGGTGGTGGTGGTGGCGGGGCGGTGGTGGGGGCGGTGGCGGTGATAGTGGAGTGGTGGCGGTGGCGGTGGCGGTAGCGATGGTTGTGGCGGGGAGGTGGCGATGGCGGCGGCGGCAGTGGTGGGGCGATGGCGGTGGCGGTGGGGCGGCGGTGGTGTTGGGGGTGGCAACGGCGGTGGTGGTGGGGTGGTAGTGGTGGTGAACAAGGGTAAATTTCTTCTTCGATTGAGGGAAAAATAAATTCTAATTTTTTGCTCTGGAACAGAGAAGTCAAAATTTTTAGCTTCTTTTTTTTACTCACCAGCACAAAAAATAAATCGGTTCATCCCGGGAGCAAAAAAAAGACTGGATTTACCAAACACAATTCCCATCAATTTTTGTTCCGGGGCACAGAAATTAAGAAAAAAATCATTCTGGGAGTGTTACCATACACACACTAAGTCATCAGATAGGAAAGAAAAAACCTGCGATCATAATTTGCAAGGTTGTTAAACTCACGAGTTTAAGCAAACTCATGACAGTGACGTAAACTCGTATCGTGAACTCGAATCGTAAACTCGTAAGAGTTTACTTTTATTATTAAATAGGTATTTTTAGTGTATAATTAAATAATTAAAATATAAAAATGATGATAATTTGATTTAAATATATTTTAAATCCAAATAATTGAAATTAAATTCATCAACATTCATCATTTATCATATTTAATAAAAAAAATCTATAAAATTTTTATATAAAGCTGCTGACAATAATCAAATAAAAAAAATTAACACAAGTTTAAAAGTAACTTAACACGATTTTGTAAACTAGAAAAGTAAAAACGGTAAACTCGGTGTATAAACTCGTGAGTTTAACCGAGTTTACAACTAACACGAGTTTATCACTGACTCGACTCGTTTTTACAAGCTAGAAGCGTAAAAACAGTAAACTCGGAGAGTCAACTCACGAGTTTGGCAACAATGATAATTTGTACAATACGATGGGATAAACTTTTTTCAAGCATATCACCATAAATTTCTAGTTGTTATATCTGCTTAATATTGTCAGCTTTTTCATGTAAATTAAAAGAATTCATAAGTTCATAAGTCACATCTAAATATCGTCAGTGAAACATATCATAATATAGAGTGCACGATCTTAATCGGTTTTTTAAATAAGAACAGAGTTGACCCTGCCATGGCTTGCGGCACAATATAGCTCTGCCAAGTAAGTTACAGAGATGTAAAGTATAGTGATGAGTGAATACCTATCTATATATTTAATAAAAATCCTTAACTGACTGCAACCTTCGTTGTGTTCAATCTAGTTGGTATTAAAAATTCATTACTCGCAGTTAAAAAAATTCAAATTGCCCAAGTTGATTATAGTTTTATCCTTTTGTATTGTCACATGAATATGATGTCTAGCTATTCTAGATGCTAAAAAGTCGCAGCCTGCAGCCCCTCTAAGAAAATAATAGATATGAGAGATAAAATAGATTAAAATATTATGTTTAGTACCAAATTTAATCCCCAATGTATCAAGGATAAGAGGGAGTATAATTCAAGCCTTTTAGTTATAAAATCAGAACGAAAGATTGGGTAGGGGTGCCTAATGTGCTTTTCCTGCTCAATTTTGGGGAACTTCCCAAATGTATTTTTTATGGTTATTTCGACCATTAGATTCTACATAAAATGAGGTATATTTTGATATCTTATAGGCTAAAATTAAAGCTGTTTTCAATTTTTAACAATCTTTCACAGATTTTAAGATTCTAAATCAAAAATAAACTACACACTTTTGAACTCTTAAATCTTTCAAAATTCATAAAAATTTGAAATATCCTTACTATAGCAGTATAAATGATATGAACTTGATTGAGTTAAATGGAATTAATTTAGCACAGTTATTGATTTTGGTTATAATTTAATTGATATTTTGATTTGTCATTGGTGGTCACGAAGAGTGTTGCTGTAGAGAAAAATGGTTTGAACTTCACTAAATGAGATTGAAAATACTCATCTTATACCATTTATAGCGCTTTAAACTTCTGACCCGGTATAAACTATATATTATAATAGTACACATTATTCATTGAATACGCGTTCACGACAGTTCCGTGTTCTTTTCAATCTTCATTTTTCGGAAATGGTCCTTTCATATATATACGCACACACAGATTTTTTTTTTTTTTTTTGGTCAAACGCACACACAGATATGATTGTCACCATCTTTATTATCTAATGAACAATCTCAAGATTTGACAAGATCTCTGGAAAGGGTCACCGATAAATATAATAGCACAAATGATGTAAAGGATAGAGCAAGTTGAATTAAATGTAATTAGTTCATGCTCAACTATTGATATCCCATATAATTTAATTTATAGTAAGTACTTCTCGGTCTTAAATATAAAATAAAATTGACTTTTTTTTTTTTAGAGATTAAAGAATCTAATTAAATCACTTTAAAGTATTTATATTTATACTTTTTCCCCAGACTAATTAGTTTGACTAATAAACTGATATATAATTTAAAGATACACAACATATGATATGATTAAGTAACTTATTTAACTTCCTTAATCTTTCAAAAAAAAAAATCAACTCTATTTTATATATATGTCGTAGGTTGTACATATGGCGATGTACCATTTAAGGCATCCTAAATATAAAACAAGGAAGCCGTAAGTACCACTTATGGCTTCCTTATTTTATATTTGGAATGCCATAAGTGCCTATTTTAAAAAAAAAAAATCTTTTTTTCCTATTATCTCTCATATAGCTAATAATGATGCAAGATGGTGAAGAAGAACGATGATAAAGAAAAGTTCCTCAAGGAAACTTAGACCATAAACAAAAAACATACAAAAACACGAATATAATCAACAAAATAGTTTTAATTAAGTTTTAAAAAAACAAACAAACAAACCAAAACAAATTGAAACATAACCAATAAATTAGAACATAGACACATAATCAATAGCATTATTCCTAAAATTCAATGAAAATGCAGAAACACAGGAGTTGAAAAGAACAGGATTTTAAGAAAAAAGGGCAAAGTTGCTTACAACAACAGAAATGACTCCCTTCTTTCCAACTTTCTCCATTGCTCTTCCCTTGCAACAATATAAATTTAAATAAAATGCACATTTAAATGAATTTACATCCCTTAAGTGTTAGCTAAACAAAACTTTCAAGCCTCATTCTTCTTTCATACAATTCATCAAACACCTAAAGGCATTTAAAATAACTCAATAAGCAAGCAAGCATCTTAATTCAAAGGCTAGAAACCATAAACTCCCAAACATCCACACAAGGCCCCAAGACACCAAAAATTATTAACAAAATTTAGCACAGACAAACCCACACCCCACCCACGGCAACCACAACAATTCAGGAAAAGAGAGAAACCTGCGTACATATCACCACACCCACCAGCAGCAACTTAATTAATCATTTGAACTAAATGTACGGAGTCAGTATTACTTTTAATACTAGCTATTTGCCCAACTTCTTCTTCCTTCTTTTTTTTTTTTTTTTTGAGATTCTTTTGTGCATCCCTCTATCCAGGATATGATAAATCCCACCCACTGTCAATAAATTAAATCAGTCGCTTTCATATATTTCAAAGTTTCAAAAAGGCAAGGTGAGAATAGTTTTTTTACCTAGAATCCATTCCATTGTCAATACTACAGGACCATATCCATGAAGCTTGGCTTCTTCCCTTTGTTGCATGCACCAAATCTCCATCTGGAGACAGCCTCACCTTCAAAATCTGCACGCACATCTGCTGGTTAGGATTTTGCAATATTCTCCATGACTCCATCCCAGCTTTGCCAACAAAACAAAGTTTCTTGGTACATAACAAGGGAAGTCCATTCATTATAAAAATAATGGCGCAATACAATCGAGGCATTTAAAAGCAGACAAAATTCCAATACGTAATTAATACATTAAAAAAGCAACTATCTTATATAAGTCAATAAAGAATAGAGAAAAATAAAGCAAAAAACAAATGCCACTTGATCAAAAGAGCAATGCAAAAGCGTTCTCGTATTCGTGCTGGAAAAGCAGGACTATAAGGATGTTCCCCCAAAAGCTTGAGTAGGCTGAATGAGTATAGTGCCACAAACAGATATAAATTATAAATAATTAGCTTCTGTGGTTGAGGTTCTCATTTTGAATGCTTGCAAAAACTACACAACAAACTATCAGCCAAAGTTCATTTAAAGTACAGGATTAAGGAACAAACACAAAGTCTGATAAGAATCTTACTATAGTCAATATCAATTCCAAGAATGCTCCGGCAAAGAAACTTCTTCGCTAAGGAGAAAAGGGCAGCATTCAGTACATGACAATATTACACAAGAAATATATGTGTAAGTTTTAACAGTTCAACCCTGAACCCTAAAACAGAAGGCAACAAAGCATCCGCTTTCACCAACATAAATGCAAATAATTTTTTTTCTTGCAACTATTATATCCTAATTCCAGCTAAACATCTAGCAAGTAAATTTCAAAGTATCACTAGTCCCAATCACCATCATGATCATATAAAATTTAAGATGATAGAGGGCCAATTACAGCAGCGACTACAAGTGAAAAATAAAAAATGTGCCTAGCAAGCAAAACGATAATAATCAAGCAGCAAGTGTGTTTTACCTCAACAATGGTTTTAGCAGACATATTATAAAACACCAATCTTACATGTTCTCTTTTATGATTAAATACATGTGGTGCTGACTGCTACCATAGTATGACAATCAATAACAAAAACAACTGTGCTTTTCATGCCAACAGTGACATAATAATCATGTGGTCTAACTCATTGAGTGGCGTCAAGCCATGTGATACCAATCAATGAGTGGTGTCGTGTGGGATAATTCAACAATCCTGAATTATCCACTATGGATGACGACACTCAATGAGCGATGTCACTCACCTCAACATTGTTGGTCCTGTCACCTGTTCCTACACTACTGACTGCCTTATTCTAGTAAAACTTATTCCATGTATTTTACCTAGGCACAATATTTAATAAAGTTGCTACAATGATGTTTCTCCCTCACACTATAAGTTGCAGCATGTTTTGATAATTGAATTGAAAGAAATGAACAGATGAGTTCCAATATTGCGGATTTGTACAAGACAGAAACTAGAGAATAGTCATAATACTTCTTAAAAATTTACAAGTAACCGGAGAATACTTATTACAAATTATAAAGCTAAGAGACTACTCTTGAAACGGATTCTCCACCACAATACATCAAATGGCCCTTCAAGCAGCATTATTTTTCCCTTTCTTTTCACGGAGACAACCACAGAGAATACCTAGACACTTAAAGATAAAAGATTGTCACTGCTTAAAATAATGGATGGGATATGGTATACTTGCCCGCATATCAGTTGGAACTTGGCCTGCTTGCTCCAACAATGGAGATCCGTTTATGATCAATCTTTTTAATGATCTGACATTACGAAGGGCTTCAGGAAGTGATATCAAATTCTCACAATCATGAAACTCAAGGTATTGAGGTGACCTAAGATTTCCAAACCAGTCTGGTAATGTTTCCCCACAAAATCCTTTTATAACCAGACTCTTGATGGGATCATGTGGACGAAGCCTTTGTAAAATCAGTTCATCTTCAAGTTTGGAGGTTTTACTACCTATACGTTTAAGTTTATCGTCAGAGGACCAAACCAATGCTAACTGTTGAAGATGTTGCTTGTCTTTCAACTTTGCAGACTCAGCTTCTTCAGGGTTAGGCCTGAGGTGTTTCAAGCCACTGATTTGTAAAGAACCTCTCAATTTGTTAAGCTCACCTAATTCAACCATCGCTCCTTCTTAATTGCATCTTCTCATCACCTACTACAAATTCTGTTAAGGTTTGGAGGGAAGTCAATTGCCGCAACCCACGTGGCATCCATATCAGCATGCAATTTTCAAATTGAAGGTGTCTCAAGTTGACCAAGTTACTGATGTCTCTTGGCAATTCAAGAATTTCATTGTTGGAGAGGTTTAAGGTCTGCAAATTGTGCAGTCAGCTAATTTCCCTTGGAGGCCAAGTTATCCCATTATGTGAAAGATCAAGAAATCTCAGATGCTTCAACTTTCCAACACTGGCAGGAATTTGAGTAATATTTGAGCCTTGTAGGACCAAAACGCGTAAAAAATTTAATTTTGATGTAACCAAACCAAAATGTGAGTCATCCAACCGACAACTAAAATAACCTCTCTTGAGCAGAAGCACGGTTCTCAAATTTTCATCTTTTAGGAGGAGGTTGGAACCTTCCAATTCTTTCCTGACATATCATATGACAAATGACGTGTTGTGCCTCTAATTCTCTGTTCTTTTCCTTCAAGGGCAGCAAGATACTCACTCTTCGCCACAAATCGTGCTAAGTCACGTATGAGGTCATGCATTTTGCACCTCACTATTTCACCATGTTTGTTTCTTGTCTCAACTTGGAAGAAGGACCTTGAAAGTAGATTCATTGAGCATTCATGCTCAACATCTTCCTCACACCTCATTTGATCCAGTGACTGGATGAATCCTTCAGCTATCCACATTTGAATCTGAGTTTGCCTATTGAACTAAAAATCTTTTGGAAACAATGAACAAAGAGTCACACAATTTTTCATGGGTGAAGAAAGATGATCGTAGCTCAGTTTAAGCACCCCAAAGATTCTGTCCGCCACTTGATCCATGTTCCAGAGTCCACTATTCCTCAAGTATGACAAATCTATTCCTTCTGAGGTTTTATCACACACAAGCCTTCCAACAATTCTAATGGCAAGTGGAACTCCTGCACACTTTTTTACAATCTCCCTCCCAATTGCTCCAACCTCCACATTATTTGATTCCTTTTCGTTTCCACAGGCCATTCGACAAAACAATCTCCTTGCTCTTTCTTCACTCAGACCTTGAAGGGTAATTGTTTGACCATCTGTGCCCATTACCTCTGCCACTTTAACACTTCGTGTAGTAACAATTATCTTGCTTCCATGTGCTCCCTCCATCAATAAGCTTTTCAACTTGAGCCACAGGTCTACATCTTCATTCCACACGTCTTCTAACACAATTAAAAACTTCTTACCCTGAATTGATTGTCTGAGATCCTGCTGCACTTGCTCCATGTCTTTTGTGTTTTCTTTCCCTAAAATCTTTTGAGCTATTTGTCTGACATCAAGTTCATCAGACACACACACCCACACCCACCGTTTAAGCTCAATTTTTTTTTTTTTTTGAACATTTTCTTTATTGTATACAAGCTGAGCAAGTGCTGTCTTGCCTAACCCTCCAAATCCAACTATGGGAATAATTGAAACTGTACTTTTGACAGCAGGGTACAATACATAACGTAGAACAACGTTTTTTTCCACATCTCTTCCTATAATTTCATCTTCTGGCACAAAAGAGTAGGTTTGTTTTCTGTCTTCACAATCAGATGAAGGCTTAAGAGGCTGATCATTCAATTTCAATTTTTTCTTCTCGTCATCAATTTCATCTAGCCTCCCCTGATTTCCCTCATTTTATGACCCATTTTAAGATCATAAACAAATTGGTTTGATTTGGAGAAGAAGATCCTTGCCTTCTCTGCCACCTTGTTTCGAGTCATCAATTCCCTTGTCAAAGCTTCAGTGGATAAATCATCAAGCAAGTCATCTGCATCACAGAGTACATCTTTCAATCTATCCAGCCAAAAGCTGACTAGATGGTCCCTGGCCTTTGCCTCTGCATCCAAAAGGGTACATCTGATTGCACGGACCGCGTTCTTCATCTTTTCTGTATCATCTTTAGCATTCCACAGCAATTTGAACTCTTCATGAGCAAAAGAGGCGAGTCCCTGTACAACATTCCCAGCGATGGTGTCCATATTTTAGGCGTGGGTGAAAGAAATTCTTATTGCAATATATAATTAATGAGGGTAGAAATAAAAAAAGAGATGGAAATGAAAAAAACTCATTAAATATTGAAATAATTCTTATCAAGTTTTTATAGAAATGTCTAAAACAATTTAAATTTTAGGTGAAGATATAAATACTCTAGTAATAAAAACACATAAAAAATGAGATTCGGACGGTGCCTATAAATTACCATGTTGGTTTTCTTTTATTTAGTTCATTTAGAACCAAATTTATTGAAAAATTACTCAAAATGATCCATGGATTCAATTGATATTAATCTAAGATGGAAAAAGTACTGCAGTATGTAGAATTTCGTACAAGTATTTGTCGTGGAAATTGATGCGGCGCAGAAGGATTCAAGGAGTGAATATTAAAAAAAATAGTGATGATCTAAACAGAGGCTCCATGAGGGTCTGTTTGGTATATGACCGTATACGAGGGCAGGAACACAGTTCAACCTGAAAAGAAAGGTTACAAAATTTTAATAACAAAAAAGATGTCAGATTAAATATTAAGAAAAATTAACTAAAATTTTTTAACCTCATTTATTCAATTTTTTAAATCAAACTCTTTAAAATTTTTCCTCCTTCCCCTACCCCACCCCCACCATTTTCGCCATACCAAATACCACTCTGATCCTATTTATAAATCCATTTTGATCAAATCACACATACTAAAGAGAGGTAGGTAGCACAATAATTATGGGATAAATTTTTAACTTTACCCTCATTTAATGATTGGGTACCTTTTAACTTTTTCTTCTCTCTCTATTGTTATTGGTACAAATATGGGCAAAATTGTCACAACTTCATCTATTTGGTCAAAAGGGACTTATAAATAGGACCAAATTTTTTTGATTAAAAGGGACTTATAAATAGGACCAGAGTGGTATACCCTAAGCTCTTCGCCTTCTAAGAAATGACAATTAATTGAGGTGAAGGGACTTTTAATCATGATTGTTCTTCAGAGCCAAAAGTTTGTGACTTTTCTGGAAGTTTCACACTCTGCAGAAAATTCAAATAGCATCCCTGGCCAAACATATGTGGCAAGTAACTCTTGAAAGAGATTGATATCAACTTCCAAAATTAAATAATCACACCCCGAGGAGTATTTATATTGTCATTGTACGTAGCGGCTACGTAGAGAAACTCATGCATGCAAAAGCAGCAGATGATCCAAATCCCTTTTATTATACTAACACTTACACTTATAGCTTTATTTTTAAATAATAGCTTCCTTTATGTTAACATATGAAGCTATTGAAGGTTCTATTTAACTATAGATCATGTTATAGGTAATTAGCTAGGTGTGTTTGATTAAAGGGTTTGAAAAATACCTTTTCTGTAAATAATCATAGTAAAAAGTAGGGATGTCCAAAAAGCCCGTTAGTCCGACTCGACCCGGTCTTGCTGAAAAAAAAAACAGTCTGGGACAAAATCATGCGGACTGGACCAGACCAGACCAACTGCTTCGTGCCGAACTGGACCTCGGGCCAGTGGCTGAAATCCTCTTGACTAGCCCGGTCTAGCCCGAGATATATATATATTAAAAAAAAAATCTGCAACTTAACTTAAACTCTTAACTCTTAACCTAACCGTAGGCTCTATCCTCTTTACTCATTGAGCAAAAAAACAAAAATCCCTCTTTACTCTTTACCGTTCGGATAGCATCGAGACATCTCGAGTTCAACTCTTCATCATTCTAAGTCTTCTTCTTCGAGCAGAATCAATGAGTCTTCTTCTTCCTTCGATTCGTCCATCAACCTTAGTCCGTCTCTCGTCGACTCGTCCATCAACCTCCTCCGTAAGTTTTCTTCTTCTTTGGTTTTAAATCTCAAAAACCCTAACTCACTTTCCCTTATGCGCTGCTTCAATTTACTGATTTTAAATCTCTCCGCCTCTCATCCCTTGCTTCGATTTACTGGATAGTGATTTTATTTGTGGGGATTAGTGTGAATGTTGTGGTAATAATGTCAATACATGCAGCAATATATACAAACTACAGAGTATTGATGAACATGCCTATCTGTAATTTGCTTCAAACTTATTTTGTATATGTTTTGGAAATTTTTGAGGCATGACTACAAAAACAAGGGGGGAGTTTTTGTTTATGGTTTTATGTCTGGCCCATAAGTTTTGCTTGATTTTTTGTATATCAATGCCAAAAGCAAGTATTCCTTTTCAGTACATGAAATTTATTGAATTGATGCCAAGTTGCCAACTCCCCTTTTACATTTAGGTTGTTTAGTTATATTATAGTTTTATCTTAGTTGAGATGAGGAAACGAGAGAGCATGTGTTTTGGTTTATTGGGTAGTGGGTAGTAAGCAGAATACAACAAATATTTTTTCAGCTTTGTTGATTATTGAACAAGCTTGTGCTTGCAGTCCCCAAAGCGCAACGCAGAGAGGTAAGAGAAGGTGGTGAGGGGGTTATGCTTTTTTATTTTGGTTTAATTTTTGTGGGATTGCCTTTTGTTTTGAGGTGTGTTTGGATTTGGGGTTCAGGATGAAGGGAGGGGTGTGGTGGGTATTTGATAACACTTGGGAACTTAGTGAGTGGCTCTATTTGAAATTTAATTAGATTCATATTTTATATTATTAATAATATATCTTTTTAATTTTATATTGAGTATTGATGAATAATTTCTTTTCATTTTATTCCAGTCATGGAAGAAGAGAAAACTTCCGGTGGCAGGTACAGGCGTCAAGGACAAAGTATGGATGAAGTTGCCTTTGGACGTGGTGGAAAAGCTTCTTTAAGATCTGGCAGTGACAACAAGTCAAGGTAATTTTCTTTCTTTTTTCTCATCAACTCCTTATTCCTAGATTTGGTCTTTCCTATATCATCCTGCTGAGTATTGATGGTAATTGCGATTGAACTCTACAATATAGGATTTGTGATGCTTAAAATTTGTTTTTGCATTGATCATTTATCACAAAGCTAAAGGTGATATTAGTGTTCCTCTCTGTACGCCTACCTGTAGGGATTCAAATATGGCTCTCAGCTGCTTTAGATATAGTCTTTTGTATTGTTAAATCAGTAAGCTTTTAACAAGAGCGTCAATGAAATTGATGGGAAGCAATATCTGGTTATGACTTATGACTGCTTCCATTTTTTATTAGTGGCAAAATAATTAAAAAAAATTGTTCTAGTGACTGCCTGGACTGGTCCAGTCCAGGCAGTTTCCTGGACCAGTCTGGTCTAGCCCGACCAACGGTCTGGTGCTGGACCAGACCAGACCTCGGGCTGGATTGTCCAGCCCGAGGCTCCTAACCCGATCTGATCTGGTCCATGGACAACCCTAGTAAAAAGTCGAGAGCATCAATTAACAAATCATTTGCAACACATTTAAATCTTTTCTTTAAACAATCCAGCTAGCAAGCAAAGTTGCAATTTTTTTTTTTAAAAAAAAATTATAGCGAAAAGAACTCCATTTTATTAACCTTCGAACAAAACAAGCAAACTTGCAAATATGGACCGTGGAAAAACTGAAGAATAATTGACTTGTATTGTTGATGAGTTAGTACTATGTCCCCCCCCCCCCAACGAAGATTTTTCCCCCCCATAAATTAATACATGTTTGAATAATTGTCTATCCTTAAATTAAGTGTCAATCTTTAATATACAAGACTACATTTCGTAATCGAATGGGGATGAATGGTTAAATAATTGTTTAGTGCCTTATATTGAAAAAGATATACTCTCTCCAGTCCTAATCATAAAAATACTTTTGTAATGCAAATTGTACTACAAAAATGTTCCTATAATTAGGACCAGAGGTAGTATTTGATAGCATAGATAATAAGACAATTATGATGAAATTCTAAAAATAAAGCCTAGAGGGATGACATTGTAATTATTTTTAGGGATAAGGGTCTTAAATACCATGGAAGTTTTCGCTCAGGAGCACTGCTAAGACGGAAGTTTTTTTTGGGACCAAAAATGCTACGAAAATTCACAAAACGTAGCAATTTTGCCCCTCCGTTAATTTTGACCGTTAAGTTTAACTGAGTGCACACGTAGCATGCCACCTTATCACACGTGGCATGTCATCTCATCAATCAAATAAGAGTTAAGTATTATTTTTACCTTGGAAGTTTTCACTGAGGAGCAATTTTGCCCCTGAAGTTTTCAATAAGGAGTAATTTTGTTTTAGAAGTTTACAAAGCGTAGCAATTTTGCCCTTCTTTCCCCAATATTAAATTGGGTAAATGAGCAAAAATACACATGTGCTTTACCCTCGGAAGCGCCCGACATCATATACTTTTTTCAGAAGCAAAAATACACTTGTAGTTACATTTTAGGAGCAAAAATAACACCATTATTAAAATCTAATTTAACGGTGCATTTGCAACAGAAAATATTATATTTACAACAACATTTAAACACCTAGATTTTGAATTTAGAAATGTCATTTACAACAAAAAAGGCTATATTTACAACAGGAAGTGTTGTATTTACAACAAAATTTAAAATCTGGTCATATTTACAACAGAAAATGTCATATTTACAACAACATTTAAACGCCTGAATTTTGAATATAGAAATATCATTTACAATAGAAAAAAAAAACTAGCTTTACAACAGGAAGTGTTGTTATTTATAATAAAATTTAAAATCTGGCCATTTATAACAGAAAAAGCCATATTTACAACAGGCTAAATTTTAACGGTGGTGTGACTTTTGCTCCTAAAATGTAACCACATATGTATTTTTGTTCCCAAAAAAAGCATATGGTGCTGGGCGCTCCCGAGGATAAAGCACATGTGTATTTTTGCTCCTAAACCCTATTAAATTTGACTATTAAATCAGTCACAGACCACACATGTCATACCTTGAAAAAGTCGAACTTGGAGTCAGAGAAGGAGATCCTTGAGATGTTGAGCTCAAAGTGGCCAAAATTTGTGAAACCGAACTGGTCAAAGGGACTGAAAGGTCTGTCACAAAACCCAGAGGAAACATCACTTATTATCTAAGTAAATGATCAGTCTATACAAACGTAAATATTATCACTATTGATTTGTTTTACTAAATCAATTTTTGGAACAATCCATTTCTCGTTTTGCGTTTCATTTGCTTAGATTATAAGTGATGCTTCCTTTGAGTTTTGCGACAGACCTTTCAATCCCTTTAACCAATTCGGCTTCACAAATTCTAGCCGCCTTGAGCTCAACATCTCAGGAATTTCCTTTCCTGACTCTAAGTTCAACCTTTTCAAGGCATGATATGTATGGTCTTTGACTGATTTAATAGTCAAATTTAATATTGGGGGAAAGAAGGGCAAAATTGCTACGTTTTGTAAACTTCCGGGGCAAAATTGCTCCTCAATGAAAACTTTTAGGGCAAAAATGATACTTAGCTCTTATTTGATTGATGAGGTGGCATGCCACGTGTGATAAGGTAGCATGCCACGTGTGATAAGGTAGCATGCCACGTGTGCACTCAATTAAACTTAACGGTTAAAATTAACAAAGGGGCAAAATTGCTACGTTTTGTAAACTTTCGTGGTATGTTTGGTCCAAAAAAAACTTCCGTCTTACCAGTGCTCCTGAGCGAAAACTTCCATAGCATTTAAGATCCTTATCTCTTATTTTTATCGTAACATACTTTTGTTATTAAAATATATATACTTGAACTTATTGAGTGCCTACACTTCATTATAATTTATGTAGCTACATTTCTAACAGCACTTAGCCTTGCTTTTCTAAATGACATGTTTGTAAAATAATTGTCTCTTTTATTACATCATCAATATTCACTTGATTTCATAAAAAAAATTATATATATATATTTTTCTTGTTTATGTTCTTTTATTTTTTTAATGCATTTAAAACTTTCCCTTAAAAAAATAATAATTCGGGAATGTTGCCCCCGAACCTCCGAATATCCCTACCAATTATGCCTCTTTCTATAATTTTCTAGGTCCGCCCTTGACAGCAGTGAAAGTTTGTCAATAATACAGCCAGCGGTGTTATAACATTTTCATTTGAATACTTGACTTAGTCCTTGCTTACTCAGTCGGCGAAAAGATGTTGATAAAAAATTTGGAATCTAATGAATTTTTAAATTTTTTTTTAAAATAAGTTTAATTATGTCAAACCAAGAAATTAAATTATTATGTGAAAACTTGTTCTTCAGCGCAAAAAATGGAAAATCAAATTAGTTAATATTTGTAAATTAGCTAAATGCGATAACGATATTCATTTATGACTCTTACTCCCATAAATTTACTCAAGAGGGGCACCATTAGCCGAGGGGGAAAAATTCTTTTTAAGGAATTTTTAAATACATTAAAAAAACAAAAGAATATAAACAAGAAAAGAAAAGAAAATCAAAAAAATATTCATGAAATCAAGTGAACACTGATGATGTAATAAAAGAGACAATTATTTTATAAACCTGTCATTTAGAAAAGCAAGGCTAAGTGCTATTAGAAATGCAGTTACATAAATTATAATGACGGGTGGGAACTCAATAAGTTCAAGTACATATATTTTAATAACAAAAGTATATTATAATAAAAATGATTACAATGTCATCATTTTAGGTCTTATTTTTTGAAATTCTATTATAATTGCCTTATTATCAATGCTATCAAATGCATATTTTTCAATATAAGGCACTAAGAAATCATTCAACCATTCATCCTCATCTGATTACAAAGTACAATTTTGATGTATTAAGGGTAGACATTTAATTTAAAGGTAGACAATCATTTAAATATGTATTTATATATATATATATATTAAAAAAAGATGTCAAATTCAAGGGGAGGCACGTGCCCCCTTATAGATAACCTGCGTCCGTCTCTGAATATAATCCCCTAATTCAAGGGTGGGGACTCCCAAAAACAAAAACAAAACAAAAAAAATCCTCTACCTCGGTCCACCGTTGATTACTGCTTAAGATCTATGCAGTAAGAAACATGAATTATTACGTAAAAATTTAATTTACACTCAAGAAGTCGGCATTCTACTACCAGTGAATATTAAATAACAAACTACTACATCTAGACTTTAATATAAGATCTCTCGTTAGGAATGTATATGAATGAGATCTTATATTATAGATCAGACGTAATGACACAGTGATCCATCTGAAACACGCAGCTTATTTTTCACTATTGAATTGAAGGAAACGAACAAATAAGTGACAGAAGCTATACATTTGATTTTGTTAAAAAAAAAAAAAGATATTTCCTTCTGACTTTTATAACATCTTAGGAGTCCGTATTGTTTACACAAAACGAAGTCTGCAGTTTGATCTCAATTTACAAATAATCAGAGAATACTTATTACAAATTATAAAGCTAAGATACTAACATCATGTGGACATTATTATTAAGCCTTTGTAAAATCAGTTCATCTTCAACTTCGGAAATTTTACTGTCCATGCATATTTAAGTGATGAAGATGTTGCTTTTCTTTCATCTTTGCAGACTCAGCTTTTTCAGGGTTAGGCCTCAGGTGTCTCCAACCATTGATTTGTAAAGAATCTCTCTTGTTCATCATCAGAGGGACGAACGGCACTGTGTATGTATGGAGTTTTTTTTTTTTTTTTTTTTTGGAAATCCATCTCAGGACCATATTGGCAAAAAAATATCAAAAAAGGCTTCTAAAAGCCACATGTCAAAAAGGCTCCATGAGCTGTTTTGGTATTATTTCATAATCATTAACAACTAAATCAGTTCTATTAATGACTAAATCAGTACCTGTTAACAACTAAATCAGTACTATTAACAACAATATCCTAACAACTAAATCAGTCCCATTAACAACTAAATCAGTACCCATTAACAACTATATTAGTAAGCGTTAACAACTAACGTTTTATGAAATAATACTAAAAAAGGTCTTTTGACATGACTTTTTTTTAGTCTTTTTTAACATTTTTTTTTTGCTAGTATAGGCCCTGAGATGGATTTCCCCCTTTTTTTTCTTCTCTTTTCTTGGTACAATATGAACTACAGAGTTATTAGTGAAAACCCCCGCCCCCCGGGGGTATTGGGCCAAACACACTTATAAAGCCCAATAAGAGGCAATATTAAAGTTAAGGCCCAATTATAGCTCTACCACTTTCTTATTCTGCCTGATATTAGAAATTATTTCTACCCCGCATATAAGTTGTAAATTGAGGCGGATAGCCTTACCTCTTATGTGAGAAAATACAAATTTAAATCATAATAATTGTATTTATTATGACAGACGAAAACTCTTTATACTTTAAATCTCAAAAAAAAAAAACCTTTGATCAAAACAAAGAAAGAAAGAAATTCTTCTACAAATAATTTTTGTTTCTTACTTTCTTCTTTTCAAAATTCCACGCATCCCTTCTCATTTAGATTTATAGTTAGGTTTAAAATTAGATGCTAATTAAGAACCAAACCAATTTTAGTCCGGAAATTTCACATTTAAATTTTTGTATAGTGTGTGTGTGTTCTTTACATTTCTTTCAATAAAAAGGGTGGGAATGAAAAATATAATAAGAGGTTATCTTTGTTTTTCAGATATACAGCTCCATACTGTGATATGATTTTTTTTTTTTTTTGGCATATGATACTAGGAGTCATATATAGTTGACTTGTAATCATATGGCGGTGGATCTTGACCTCAGCGTTCCTCCTCCGTCAAAGGGTTCCTGATCTGGCAGTGGATACGGTGGTGGTGGATTTGGACCTTATTGGCTGACTGAAATAGATATTCTAGAAAGAGTACTCGGCATATAAGAGAGAGAAAAAAAATATTTTTTCTAAAAAATTAAAATATTTTCAACTTAAAAAATATGTAACACCTATCTTAAATACTCTATTTATTGTGTACACAACATTCTTCTAAATAAGTGATGTTACTATTCACGAATACAGTACTACTATAGCTGAAAATTACAGTTTACGTACAAATGACTTATACTCCAGAAGTAAATATATATCAGACGGAAGTAAAATCTTTTTCTGTCTTGATCTACTCGTCCATAATCACCTTTTTTGTTCTTAAGCTTCTTATACGAGTTGCAAATTAGCTAATTTAAAAATGATGGGATTCAAATGAATCCTAGTAATAACGTTAATTACTTACATAAAATACATATACATAGAACATGCAAGACAACCATCATTTATATATACAATTCATTCAGCACATTCAACATTCCATATATGTATATATATAATGGTAAATACAAGCATCTAAAGGCATACATAGTATGTGAGAGAAAAATTACTACTTGATGATCTTTCCAATTCTTGATCTGATTCTCAATTCTTTGGTCGTCCTAGATGAATACCGAATCCTACATTTACATATTTACGGATGACAAGTTATTACTTATCTAAATTCTCTATTTTTCTTATTTTCGAATAAAATCTAAAAGTTGATAGAATTTTCAATTAACTTTGAAAATTCATATTTTTTTCTATAGATATCTCAATTAGGCGATTCAAAATTCCACAAGACCCTTATCAAGTCTATTTAAAAAAAAAGGGGGGGGATACATTCCACTGTCAAATAGACACACACTGTTCTCAGGTTTTTCATTCACCTTCACTATTCCAGAAAAACGTCCAGATTTATGGTCTAACTTCAAAACTTCATATCTGGAGTTCTAGGTGTCCGAATTAGGTGGTTCAAAAACTTATGAACTCCTTATTAAGTATAGTTTCTAGGAAAATTGGTTCTAGAATTTTATCATGTATAAATCATACCCAGATTTCAAAAATGTGACAGATCCAAAAATTCAAAAAACATTCCAGATTCCATACTTAACTTCAAAAATTCATAACTCCCTGATTACAGATCCAAATGAGGCTTATGACCTATCAAATTAAAGCTTGATAAATCCACTTTCATTCTCAAAAGTTTCATAGAAAAACTCAAATGTTTACCATTTCAAAAGTGAATATGAAAATCACTGTTCATTTATGGAAACTGACGTTTTTCAGTGTTCAACTTCTAACTTCAAAAAATCATAATTAATTCCATAGAACTCCGATTGGGGTGATTCAAATTTCTATAAGTCTAGTTTAAGGGAAAAATAGTCATTAAACCAATTTATGACTCTATAATCCCCAGAAATTGGAAAAGTGAACGTTGCTTAAATCTGGAAACAGGACCTTTCAGATTTTATGACCAAATTTTGAAAATTCATAATTGGAGTTCTAAATGTCTAAAAAATACATTCTAGTACTCATTTTAAAACTTAGGAAGTGTATTTTATTCTTTCCAAATTTCAAAGTCAGAAGAATTCATTTGCTTGGTCAAAACCTTGCATGAACACAACGTCCTCACAGATTTTCTGGAAGTGACACTGCTTCCTTCTTCAATGACTTTCTCTTCAACTCTGTGTGTGTGTACTTTCGGTTCCTTTACTTTCTATGTTGGCCAAAGGAAATTAATGAGGATAGGGAATAGAGGGCTGATCGAAGTGACCCTCCAGTTCCTTTGACCTCCTCCCATCCTCCCATCTCCTCTTTCTCTTCTCCAGGGGCGGAATCAGGGGGACTAGGGGTGGCCCCCGCTCCCCCTAAAATTACACAATCGGATTCAAAATTTTTAGAAATTGTGCTTCGGCCTCATAAAAATTTCAATATTTTTACTTTAGTCTCTATTAAAAAGTCTCATGAAGGGACTAAAGTGAAAACTTTGAAATTTTTATGAGGCTCAATCATAATTTACAAAAAATTTGGGTACAATTCTGTAATTTTTACCCCCTAATTTTAAATACTGACTTCACTAGGTTCCGGTCTGTAATTTTCCCCCCCTTAATTTTTATTCCTGGCTCCACCCCTGCTCTTCTCCTCACTCTCACTCTCTTTAATTTTACTGTCTTTCATATTCTTTCCTCCAACCCTCTCTCTCTCTCTCTCTCTCTTCTTTGCTTGTTTCGGCCAAATGAAGTGTGAGCATTCTTGTGCAACCCGTGAAGCCGAATGAAACAAATGATGACTTGCTTTAATTAGACAAAGGAGGAAACATGTGTGGCCATGCGTAGTGTTAATACAAGAGAGAGAGTGTTACAGGTGAATGGGAGAGTGAGTGTCCGTGAATGAATAAGGAGTGAGGGAAAAGTATAAAATAATGGTGATTGGAATATGAGTGGGTATTCTTTTAAATGATCGTGGAAAAGTCTTGACCGAAAGATGATAATTGAGAGGAGTGTGGACCCATTCCAAAATAATCCATTTGATCCTCTATGACCATCCAATAAGGCTTTTGTTTGTAACTTGATCTTTTCCTTATTGCAAACATTAGATAAATATCGGAAATAAATATGTTACGGACCGGCCCAACAGGCCCAGGTAAAGATTTTTCTTTCTCAATTAACTTCTATAGTACATAAAATATTGAGTCTACAATTTCTAAGTCAATATTTATTCTCGAACTATTTTTCATTGAATTATTCTTCTCCAAAAAATTCCAAGAAAAATAGGCCTTAAATTCCAATAATTACTTATACAGTTATCTAAGCTAAATTTTCATAATAAATTCCTACTATAATATTTATAATTTTCTAATCCTCAAAATTTAGGATATTACAAAATAGACATTGAAAGTCATACTATTCACTTCTGTTTTTTAAAAAATAGACTTTAAAAGTCACTTTTAACGTCTGTTAAAAAAAGATGTAGATAAAAAAACTTGCAACATCACTCACGTAAACGTCCCTTTGAAAATAGTCATAGAAAAGTCATAAAAAACAGACATTAAAAGTGTTTTCTACTACAATTCACTTTTAAAATCTGTTAAAAAAAAAAAGACGTAGATAAAAAAACTTACCACATCATTCGCATAAACTCTTCTCTAAAAATAGTCATAGAAAAGTTTTTTTTTAATAGTGTCAAAGAAAAGTGCGAGAATAAAAAGTATAAGATAGGTTATTTTTATTTTTCAGATATATAGCTCCTTATAATTTCTATAATTTTTATTTTAAGAAATTTGTGATATGATTTAAAAAAGAATATGACCGTATATGTTACAAGGAGTCACATAACTAAACTGCAACATGAATAACAATAAAGCAAAGGAAAAAAAATTCCGCATTGCATATATATTAAGTGGCATTGGCTTGATTGAATATTACCTTTTAATAAATTAAAAGAACAAGTTTTCAGAGGACACCTTAAACTAAATTAAGAGATCTTCCAAAGAAGAAAATTTGTATCAACACCCGCAACTTCCTCATCAAGAACACATTCAAAAAATTGCATTGCAGCCTCTAAAAGGGGGATCACCACTGGCTGTACATTTGAGCAATGAAAATTAATTAAAAAATTGTAAAAGAAAAGAGATTAAATCTTGAAAGAGGCTTCCCACAACAAGATCAAATCACATTCTCCAAGGAGGAGGACTAGTTATGGTCACGGGGCAGTTCCAACAGACCGGCCTTATCCAAGGAAACAAGATCCATGCGTGGTATATGAGCAACTTTTTGCAGCTTATCACCAGCCAAGGATGGAGAATTCTCTATAGTAAATGTTCGTAATGATGTGAGATTACGAAGGCCTTCAGGAAGAGATGTCAAATGCTCACAATTCACGAGCACAAGATGTTGCAGCTCCAAGAGTTCCCCAATCCATTCTGGCAACCTTTCTCCACCAAATCCTTTAATGCATAGAACTTTGATGGTATGATGAGGATGGAGCCTTTCTAAAATCAATTCATCTTCAGCAACAACTTTATGGGAAACAAAATAGCGCTGGTATGTGCCCCAAACCAACAACAACTGTTGAAGATGTTGCTTCTCTTTTAGCCTTGCAGACTCAGCTTCTTTATGGTTTGACCTCAAGCGACTCAACCCTGATATTATTAGAGTGCCTCTTAAGTTGTTAAGCTTACCCAATTCACTTATCCTTGCACTTCTTGCCCCTATCCCATGCATTTCCTGCTCAGCTACTACAAAATTTGTCAATGTTTGGAGTGAAGTTAATTGTCCCAAACCTCTTGGCATCCATTCCAAACTCAAACATCTAGTAATATAAAGATGCTTCAAACTTACCAATTTACTAATGTCTCTTGGCAATTCCAAAAGATTATGATTTTCGCAAAGGTATAATGTTTGCAAGTTGTGGAGCCTGGTAACAGCTTTTGGGACTCGCATGAACCTATTCCTTGAAAGATCAAGAAATCTTAAATGCTTCAATTTTTCTATATTGTTTGGAAGTTTGTAAATACTTGCGAAACTTAAGTTTAGAACACGTAAGTATTTTGATTTTGATGCAACCAAATCAACAGACAGCTCACCCCTTAAAACACTGGTGACGTGCAAAAGCATTGTTCTTAATTTTTCAGACCCGTGGAAGGAAATTGGCACTTCCCAGTTCCAATCTCTTGGCACATCAATTGACAAATGCCGTGTTGGGTCTCTTACGCTCTTTTCTTTTACATCTCTAATGACAAGATACTCATGCTTGGCTACATACAGGGCTAAATCATGAATTAGGTCATGCATTTTGCACTTCACTATGTTGTCACAGTGATCTCTTATGACATCTTGGAAGAAAGATCTTGAAAGGAGACTCATAAAATATTCATTCCCAACATCTTCCTCACACCTCATCGAATCAGTTGGTTGAATGAATCCTTCAGCCACCCACATTTGAATTAGTGTTTGCTTCTTGAATGAAAAATCTTTTGGAAACAAGGAACAAAAAGCAATACAATTTTTCAAGGGTGAAGGAAGATGATCATAAGAGAGTTTCAACACAGCAAAGACTCTCTCCTCCAACTTCTTATCTACATTCCAAAGCTCACAATTTCTCAAGTATGACAGATCTGTTATTCCTTCTAAAGTTTTCTCATACACAAGACTTCCAACAGTTCTAATAGCAAGAGGAACGCCTCCACATTTATTTACAACCTCCCTTCCAATTGTTATCAACTCTTTATTATTTGGTTCTCTGCCTTCTACAAAAGCCATTCTGCGAAACAACTGCCACGATCTGTCACCATCTAAGCCTTCAAGGATAATTGGTGGATGGGTGCCCATCATATTTGCCACCTTCTCACTACGTGTGGTAACAATTATCATGCCCCCCTCTACTTCCTCGCTTAGTAAACGTTTCAAATCATGCCAACACTCAACATCATCATTCCACACATCGTCTAGCACAATCAGAAAATTTTTCCCCTCTATTAGTTGTCTAAGGTCTTGTTGCACTTGCTCCATCTCTTTCGGATCTTCTTGCCCTAAAATAAGGTCTTGTTGCTCTTGCTGCACTTGCTCCATCTCGGTTGGATCTTCTTGCCCCCAAAAAAGGTCTTGTTGCTCTTGCTTCATCCTTGTTGCACTTGCTTTATCTCGTTGCTCTTGCTTCATCTCTTTTGGACCTTCTTGCCCTAAAATCTTTTGAGCTATTTGTTTGACATTAAAATCATCAGACACACACACCCACCTTTTCAACCCAAAATGTTTTTTAACATCCTCATGATTGTACACAAGTTGAGCAAGTGCAGTCTTCCCTAACCCTCCAAATCCAACAATGGGAATAACTGAAACACTAGATTTCACATTATTGTCCAACAAATAACGTAAAATGATATGTTTTTCCTCCTCTCTCCCAATCATTTCATCTTTCAGATTAGAGCCTGTTTGCTTTCGCCTCTCAAGTACAGAGAGAGGCTTAAGAGGCTGATCAGTCAAGTTAAATTGTCTCCTGTCATTTTCAATTTCATCTAGTGTTTCCCAGAGTTCCCTCAATTTATGAGCCATCTTAAGATTATAAGCAAGTTGGTTTGATTCAGAGAAGAAGATCCGTACCTTCTTTGCCACCTTGTTTTGAGTCATGATTTTCCTTCTCAAAGCTTCAGCGGACAAATCATCAAGCAGGTCATCTGCATCATAGAGTACATCTTTCAGCCTGGCAAGCCAATTGCTAACTTGATGGTTACTATTGTTGGCCTTTTCCTCTGCATCCAACAGTGTAGCTCTGATTGCACGGACCGTGTTCTTCATCCTTTCTACATCATGTTTAGCATTCCTCAGCAATTTGAACTCTTTAAGAGCAAGAGACGCGAGTCCCTGAAGAACACTCTCAGCGATGGTGTCCATCTTTTTTGTGCGGGGGGAAAGAAATTATTATGATTCTTAGTTTGTGTGTTGGGTGAGTATTTCTGTAAACTCCGGCTTGCATATTAATAGCAAAGAGGGCCTTTTACTTATTCAAAAGCATCTTGCAACTTGCTTTTAAAAAGCTAAAGTGGTTTCCTTTTTCCTCTTTCTGATACATAGTTAAAGTGGTTCCTTATTCTTTATTATCTATAAAACCAATGTGCACAATCAGTTGGCTGTTCTCTATAAGAAATACTTTACCTCCTCAGATTTACTATTGATAATGATGATATTTACCGGAGATGTATGTAGTGATATGTGGCTTTACAAAGTGATTTTCTATGACTATCGAGGAAGTTGCGCACATAGTACAATGAACTGCTTTGTGGTAATTTTCTTATACTCACATATCGTATTAAAGAATTAGTGTGGAAGAGATATGTGCGACAAGAATTAGTTTGAATGTTCTTCAGCGACTGATGTATATATATTTCCTCATATTTTGATAAACTAAACTAGTTACGCCCTCTGAATTATCTGCAACGCATTTGAGAAGTATAAATACTTTTTCTATTTTAATAGAGTGAGTAGTTATTCGTTCGTTATATTAAAAAAACAGAGGGCGTAACTTCTCCCTTGCGCTGCAAAATGTTTCCATGACTCTATTTGCATTGGAGTCTGAAATAATTTACCCCTGAAAGACCACTGTTGATGTGAGCAAAGAACATTTAATATAATTCTCCAAAGGATAGAATTTATATATATTCGTTTTGTATTATAATTTACTGGGTTAAGTAACATGTAGTATCGAGAAGTATTTTTCTTTGTTTCATCACTATCCTAAACTAATTTGAAGTGGAATTTGCGGTTAGTGAGCAAAAGAGGCGAGTCCCTGAGCAATATTCCCAGCACATGTTCAAAAGCATCTTGCAACTTGCTTTTAAAAAGCAAAAGTTCCCTTCTTCTTTTTGATACAAAAGCTAAAGTAGTTTTCTTTTATTTATTATTTATAGGGTAAAGGTGTAAAAAATAAAAATACACATACCACTCTGATTTTATTTATAAGTCCACTTTGACAAAAAAATTTGGTCCTTTTTATAAGTATATTTTGACCAAATAATGAGATTGTGACAATTTTACCCGTAGTAATGATTATGAAAGAGATTGACTAGCCGTATTGGAAAGAGAAAAAGATGAGAAAGATTTGATAATAAATATTAAAAGGTACCTATTCATAAATGAGGGTAAAGTTAGAAATTTGTTCAATAATCATTTAGATATTTACCTCTCCTTGGTATGTGAGATTTAGTCAAACTGAACTTATAAATAGGATCAGAGTGATATGTTTTACCCTCAGGAGCGCCCAACACCACATACTTTTTTTGGGTGTAAAAATGCACATACACTTTCTCAAATGGAGCAAAAATGCACATCTCCGTTAACCACACTAACAGCAGTTACTTTTTGGTTTGTGGACCCCACCTGTCACCTTTTTTTCCCCTCTATCTCCTTTATCTCTCTCTGGTCAGAGCAAGCCCAACCACTAAACCATGCCCAGATAATTCCTTTCATGCCTAGATATCTCCATGGCTACATGCCGAACACTCTCGCCGAGCTCAGGGCTGACGAAGAAGAAGATATCGCCCACGGAGATTCGTAATATCATACGACCAGCCAGATGCCAACGATGGAGAAACGCATAAAACACCAATTCAGAGAAGAACGAGAAGTGACAGTGATCCATTGAGTTGAGATTGAGAGAACGAGTGTGAAGAAGAAGCTCCCATTTTTGTCGATATAGAGCCTTAAAGGGCTAGAAGCAAAAACAGAGTACCTCATTGACCAATGAAGAACTCGCTTGCACACCATCCTCTCGAGAGAGTGAAAACTCCGATGTCATGGAAAAACAGGGGCTCATGAAATGACAGAGATATATGGGAGGGAGGAGCTGGAGGCTGACACCGTAGCATTAAGGGGAAGAAGAAATCATTATTGTGTAAACCTAGTACAAGGAAATAAAGAGATTGAACTTTCTTCACATGGATCATACATGAAGAAAGCACCTTGGCAAACAATAATCCAGACGCGATGAAGAACAAGCAGGGAGAGTCCACCGAGAAGATCCCTGCATCTTCCTACCAAAATTCAGCAAACAGCCAAACCAGACCCAGAGCCACAAACAGACTTACCCAAGGCCAGAGGTAAGTAGAAGAAGATGAACCAAATTCAAAGCACATGAAACAAGCAGTAGAATATGAACACCACATACTCCACTAGCTAGTAGATCCCCCCCCCCCTTTTTTTTTTTAAATTCTCTCCTCCGGTCCTTTCTATAAATCTAACATGGTTGGGTAAAAAAAATCTCACATGGAAGAACACGTTTGGTGAACTATAAATGATATTCCTTTATTTCCATGGATGCAGTCAATCTTAGTTTTTCACGACTCGGGGCCCAGCTTGAGGAGTGAGGAGAAAGAGACTTGAAGTGAGTGTAAAAAGAATGAGGGCAAGAGAGACCATGGAGATGACACATGGATAAACTGGGCCCACCAAAAAATAAAAGCAACGGACGTCCAACTCAGTTAACGAAGATGTGCATTTTTGCTCCATTTGAGAAAGCTCGTGTGTATTTTTGCACCAAAAAAAAAAAAAAAGCATGTGGTGTTGGACACTCCTAAGGGTACAACACATGTGTACTTTTGCACCTTTACCCTTATTTATATAACCAATGGACTCGCCACATGAAATGCTTTACCTACTCAAATTTTATATTGATAGTGGATATTTACAAGATGTGACATGATTTGTTTCTCTGGAAAGTGATTTTCTATCAACGTGTTTAAAAGGAAAGTGCTATGGACTCATATATTGGGTCTAGTTATTATGCAGCCCAGTAAGGATACTTTATGGCAAAGTCTTTTCATAATCAGGTAAAACGTTAATTACCCTATAATCTCGGCTATAATCACAGACGTGCAGGTAGTGGATCAAGCACGCATATGAGTAGTGGAGCAGGAACAAGGGCCTGGAGGGGCACAAAGCCCAATGACCAAAACCCTAGAGGTAATTTCTATAAATAGGAGATTAACCTCACAGGTGCACATTCTCTCTATTCATCCTATTTACTATTCAGTCTCATTGTGCATACACCTCATCCCCTTTTGGCTAAACATCATACTCATGTAGCACAGTGATCATCTAGTATTCTTTGGTGTCTTCCTCATAGGCATAATAGAACAATCATCTTCTCTTCGGTATATGAGCATATATCCTGGAGAGTATAACTGATCCCATATAAATCATCTACGAACCAATTGAGGTTAGACATCTATGTTCTTACAACAGAACATTGGCGCCGACCATGGGGAGAGATAAACTTTGATTCCCAAACCACTGAAAATGGATGCAAACACTAGAAGTCGTAAACAAATACCTCGGCAAGATCAGTTGCTGGAAGGACAACCGCAACAATGTCAAGAATGAACGATTCAGTTCGAGGATTTGGTTCCTCCAAATCCTAATCGAGTTATTTTGGGAACTGAGGCAGAGACAACTGATATTGGAACTTCTCCAGTGTCTGCGGCGGTTCCTTAGGACGTTCATCTCCTGCAAAATAAACTGGCTTCAGTGCTGAGACGGATGGACGAGATGGAGCTTTGTAACCATTTCCAAAGACAAGAAGATATTTAGTTAATGAGGGAGGAGGCAGACCGTCAAAATGTCCTTTGGCGGCAAGAAGAAAGGCGAAAGATGCTCGAGGAGTGCCTCAAACGAATTGAGAGAATTGAGAATTCAACTCAAAACAGAAACCAGGATGATCTTAGCCGAGCAACTCCCTCACTTTCTATTCAAGTCAATGTTGAAGGACCTCAGAATGATAATGCTGGAAAAGACCTGATCAACTGGGATCAAGCTTGGTCTCAGCAAGTTCAAGGTTTGGATCATATGAAAGCAGAGCCTATCCGGGATATTGTCATATCAACCACCAAAAGCTAAGAGCGTACCCGAAAAATATAAATGAAAGTACAGTAGGGGGAGAATAGTAGTAGCCATTTCTCGGATGAGATCGCAAATGCTCTATACCCAAAGAACTTCAACTTGGCCGACTTGCTTACATACGATAGAACTTAGGATCCACAAGCTCACATTAATACTTTGAGCTACGGATGTATGTAAGGTAGTTTGAAAAGCCTATCATATCCTGGCTATTTGCTACGACTTTTCGAGGTGCAGCGCAGACATGGCTCCACACTTTGTCTGCAAAGTCGATTCATAATTTTGAAGACCTCGGAAACAAGTTTTTACTGAATTTTATGATGAGAAAGAAACAGTCTAAATCTGAGTTCAGCCTGAGCAAGATTAAGCAGTTGGCAGGAGAGACTCTTCAAAAATACTTAAATCATTTTAGGGACGCTACCTTGCAAGTGCAAGAATTAAAGGAAAGTGTGCATGCGCACCTCCTCATAGCCGACCTAGATTCTTCATCTCGACTGGCCAGATCTCTCATTAAGGAGTACGTTGACAACCTGAAGGCTTTTGAAGAACAGGTGAAGAAATATTTGGAGCTGGAACAGGTAGAACTTGCTAATGCTGTAGCTAAAGATAGGGGAAAGAGCCCAACTTTGAAGGAAAAAGAACAGCCCGGAAGGTCATCGAAGGGAAAGGAGTAGCATGGCAATCAGAAGCGAGAATCTTGTGGGCGGAATCTAGATAGCAAGTACCAAGGGGAAAGGAGTGAAGCAAAAAGGAGATATGAACAGTATTAAGGGTAGTGGGCCCAGTCGAGCATCGTGGCTGTGTTAAGGGCATAGGGCTAGGCACTAGGCCTAAGAGGGTATTCAATCAAATTAAAGTGCCTCCTGTCATTTTCAATTTCATCAAGCGTCCCCCTGAGTTCCCTCAATTTATGAGCCATCTTACGATTATAAACAAGTTGCTTTGATTTCGTGAAGGAGATCCGTACCTTCTTTGCCACTTCGCACATGTTTTGAGTCATGTTTTGCCTCCTCAAAGCTTCAGTGGACAAATCATCAAGCAAGTCATCAGCATTATAGAGTACATCTTTCAGTCTGGTGAGCCATAACCTAACTTGATGGTTATTGTTGGCCTTTGCCTCTGCATCCAATAATGTAGATCTAATTGCAAGGACCGTGTTCTTCATGCTTTCTACATCATGTTTAGCATTCTGCAGCAATTTGAACTCTTCATGAGCAAAAAAGGCGAGTCCCTGAACAACATTCCCAGCGATGGTGTCCATATTTTTGGTGTGGGTGGAAGAAATTCTTCTGATTCTTAAGTTTCGTGGGTTCGGTGTGTATCGCTACAAACTCTAGCTTGCCATCGGCCTTGCACTTGTTCAAAGGCATCTTGCAACTTGCTTTTAAAAAGCTAAAGTTGTTTCCTTTTTCTTTTTGATGCAAAAGCTAAAGTAGTTTTCTAATTTATTGCAGAATGACTAATAATTGTGCAATTAATTGTGGTTATGTGAATCCTCCATTTGACTAATAAAAATTTACAATAATACAATATATTATTAAGTCACTAATTAATTATTTTCTAACTAATTAATTAGAGAATTAATTATTTAACTAATTATTATTCTCTATTTAAGCTTATATTATTTATCTAAGAGTGGTACTTTATATATCAATTGTTAATGTACAAAATATTAAATAGTTAGTCATCTATCTTAAGGTTTATAATAAATTTACTAATTAATTAATTTACTAATTAGTCTTGTTCCTAAGTAGTCGTCTATCTTAAGGTTTATGATAAATTCACTAATTAATTAATTTACTAATTAGCTTTATTCCTAAAGTTTATAATAAATTTTAGATATTTTAATTTCCTTAATTATTAATTATTAATTAAATATATTATTTACTATTTTTATTATTTATAATTAATTAAAATTATTATTTATAATTTTAAATATAATTATAATATTATATGTTTTTAAAAAAACAAAAAAAAAATATCACGCCACTCCACTGGTATTCACGCCACTCAGCGGAGTGACGTGAAAATATATAAAGCCACTAGTGGCCTGATACTTTATCATGCCACTAGTGGTCTGACAGCATCTGATGTTATATTTGGTAGTGAGACTTTTTAACATGATTAGTGGCGTATTGTCAGACTACATTTTTAACAGTATTAGTCTGGTAATTAGTTTCAAAAATGCTCTAATAAGATAAATTTTTTTAAAAAATTATTATTTTAGTGTTTTTCCCCAGACATATGAACACTCTGACTACACCTTCACGCTTCTCGACGCAAGTTCCTGGCTCCCCCAAATGGACCTGTTTCGGAAAGATTTATGACTTGACCTATGAAAATCGGATTAAAAAAATAGAATAAAAAATTGATTACAAGTCTCATTTAAAAATCCCCGCTCAGTTAATTGAATTCATCCATGCGTTGAGAAACGAGCCCGTAGCTCATAACCCTACCTCTGACATTTAGACTAACTATGTAGTTGGATCAGTTTTTAGAAAATAGTTTTAAATTTTTTACAATTTAAGAAGTAGGTACGTGAGTAGAATTTTTTCGGACATACAAAAAAAAGGCTTTGAAGTGGCAATTTGATTGTTATCCCAACACTCACTAATATTCAGGACCCGTTTGGTATAAGAAACTCACTAGAGGTGGAGGGAATAAGAACTTAACTAGGTTCCCTTGGAAAAAAATCGTTTGGCGTGCAACTCTCCCTCCAACCTGAGTTCCCGCCGAGCATCATCTTCCCTTAAACGTGGAAAGATGAAATCCCTTCGAAAGTGGTGGGATCTAAGGATCTTCCCGGAAAAGATATTTCATAGGACAAAAAAGCCTCTTGTATGAGAAAGCTAAAGGTCCAATCTGAAGGAGAGGCAACGGTGATGGTGGATGAAGAAGATGTGCCGGTGATGGCAGAGGAAGTAGAGGCGCTAGCAGAGGAAGCAGAGGTGTCGATGACGATGGAGGAAGCAGAGATGCCAAGGATGTGAAGGAGAGTGAGAGACGAGTGATGATTTTATTTTTCATGGGTATTATAGGTATTTTACCTCTCATTCTCACTTAACTATCTTCATTTTCTTTCTACCAAACATTTTATTTTCCCTCAACTTAAGTTTTATTCCAATGTCTACTAAACAGCTCAACTTTTTAAATTCACTCTTAATCTTTCTTTCTATTCCTTTCCCTTCTCCGAGTTCCTTTCCATTCTTAAATCTTTCTCATACCAAACGGGGCCTCAATGTTTTGGTACCCTTAGCTCTCAAATAGGTTGTTTCTTCATCATTGTCGTCTTGCCAAAGAAGATGACAGGTTACATTAAAAGTAGACTCAATTTTTTTTCCCTTTTCTCAATTTTATTCAATTAAAATCTTGGTATGTTGGAGTATAGTTTTTTGAGAAAATTCTTTTTAGGTCCTGAGAAATCAAAAATATATATATAAAAAAAAAAGTCCCAAAAGAAATTTAGATATAAGAAAAAGTCCCGTTAATAACTTTATATGTGGGATTAACAACTTCATCTGTGAGATTAACATATCTTTAAAACTTTTCTGACATCTAAATTTCTTTTAAAGATTTCTTTTATTATTTTCTTAATCCGATCTAAAAAGAATGTTAACAAGGTTCTTCCTTCATCATCTTAGGTGCATCTGCCAATGCCTTAAATTCCCGGGGTCCTTTTTTTTTTTTTTGTACATCCCGGGGTCCTTTTTCTTAATATGCCTGAGTACATTAAATTCCGGTCATTCGTTCGGGCCTCAGCTAGATTTTCCCTGATTTTCTTTTGAATCCAGCCCAATAGGCGTAGGCAGTGATACGATGAGATGGAGTGGATGAGAGGAGATTTAAAAAAAAAAAAAGGTTGTCAAAGTCAATAATAAATTATTTCTATTTTTTTCCTCCGAAATTATTACTAATATTGAAAAACTTATAACAATAATAAATTATTACTACTATTGAAAAACTAGAAACAACACGGGCTTGAAAATTAGAGTTCTGCTTCAATCCATCGCATTTGAAATTTTGTGAACATTGGACCTCGGATGTTTAATTATACGTCCACGTTGGTGCATTAGGCAACCACAGTCATTTTAAATTACAACACGTCATTTTAAATTTGGAAAAATCATGGGTCAGATCCCAAAATACAGAATTAATAATAAAAAAGTTCCACACCTAATTCCCATCACAAAAAAATCTTGTTATCAAAATAACTTTTTATGTTGTTAAAATAATTTTATTAATTGTTAAAATATTTCTATATAAATATCGTTGTAGAAATGGCTTCTTATGTTGTTAAAATAACTTTTCATATTGTTAAAAATTGTCTAGATTTCTAAAATTCTACACACCAGAGGAAAAACTTAGAGAATTTTTGACAACATCTAAAGTCATTTTCACAACAAGATTTTCATAGGAACATTTTAACAATTAATAAAACCTAAAAGTGCGGGTCAACTAGCATGCGAGCACATGTCATGCTTATCGAGATGAATATTGGCAAATGGCATATAAACATAAGCTAAAATCAAATGAGTAATGCCCCTCTCTAATCCCATTCCTTTGAGCTCGCTGTCTTACCAATAAATAAATTAAATAAATAATAGGAGAAATCAACAAGTCTATCTTTCTGACAATTCACACCTCGAAGAGTTTTTTTTTTTTTTTTGCCCAAACCTCGAAGAGTTGAGTACGTAGAGATCTTTATTAAAAGCCCAACTTCAGTATGCAATACTTCCCTTCAATCACTAATCACGATCCCCTCAACGTACATGTGAGAATGGAGATTCAGATCTCGTACTCTATCATGTTAACGTTCTTTTGCTTCTTCCTTGTGATCCTCAAGCTATCTTCTTCCAAGAAACCCACCAAAAACTTGCCTCCAGGGCCATGGAAATTGCCTCTCATTGGAAACCTGCACCAACTAATTGCTGGCTCACTACCTCATCGTTCTCTCGCAAATCTTGCAAACGAGTACGGGCCCTTCATGCACCTTCAACTTGGTCAGGTTTCTCATATCATAGTGTCCTCACCTGAATATGCCAAAGAAATAATGAAGACACATGATCTGATCTTTGCAAATAGGCCCAAAAATCTTGCCTCTGATGTCTTGTCCTACAGTGGCACGGATATCCTGTTTTCCCCGTATGGAAACTATTGGAGACAACTTCGAAAGATTGGTACTTTAGAGCTTTTCTCAGCAAAGAGGGTTCAGTCATTCAGAAGGATAAGGGAAGAGGAGGTGTCAGCACTTGTCAGGAACATCACTGAACATGAAGGCTCTGTCATAAACCTTAGTGAAAAAATCTTCACACTCACAAGTTCCATAGTTGCAAGAGTGGCCTTCGGCAAGAAGACCGGGAACGTAGAACAAATCCTACAAAATATAGAGCAATCACAACAGATTAGCGCTGGGTTTCTCATTTCTGACTTCTATCCTTCGCTGAAATTTCTCAGTATAATCACAGGGACGAGAGCTCGAATTATGAAGCTACACAAAGATGGAGATAAAGTGTTTGAGGACATCATCAGAGAGCACAAAGAAAAGAAAACAAATAATGTTGAAGTGGTAGAGGAGGATCTAGTGGATGTTCTTCTCCAAATTCAAAAGGATAATGACTTTGACATCCCCTTATCTCTTGACAACATTAAAGCTGTTATTAAAGTTAGTGTTCTTATGCACTTTATCATATTAAATGTCACATGATATGCCATTCATTACATTCCTCTAATTAATTCGTATGAATTCCTTTCCAGGATGTTTTCTTTGGTGGAACTGAAACAGCGGCAACTACAACAGTTTGGGCTATGTCAGAATTGCTAAAAAATCCAAAGGCTATGAAAGAGGCACAAGAAGAGGTATATGTATAACTAGAATTTGGAATGTTGTCATATAAGTTTTTGGGTTGTGTATCTATAGATTAAACATGACAATTAGCATTTGTGATTATTTATTTATTTGTTGGCTAAACTATATATGCATATTTCTTTGAAAATTAAACCCTATACACCTAACTTCTATAATTTTTGTAATTTTTTTCCCATAATATTATACTTCGATATCCGGTGTAGGGTTCATGGCCGGTTCTCTCACCATAGGTGTCAACGCTAGGATTTAAACTTGAGACCTAGAGGAATCTAGTGGGTCTTTAATAGGGGTGGAATCAGGCCAGGCCAGGCTAGGCTTCGCCCTTAACAGGCCAAGCCTGTTTTGTACAAAGTGGCCTGAGCCTGGCCTGAGGCCTGTTACAGGCTTTTTTTTCGGCCTGAGCCTGGCCTGTGGCCAAAGAGGCTTGTTTAAAATTTTGGATTTCAAAAATTTTAAAAATAAAAATTCTTCTCCAGATGTAGATCAAAAACAGGAACGCATTACCTTCTTCCCTGGCCTTCAATTAACAATCAGAAAACAAATTATAGAACTATAATTTCTTTTTCTTTTTCAATGACCAATCACCAAATAAACCCAAATTAAACCATCATTTAATGGTTGGGTGGAATAAAAAATTGAAGGTATTGAAAATAGTTTGGTTAGATAGGAGAATATTTATCAACAATAAAGGAATATAGCAACAGCATCAGTGAGAGAAAAGCCTTATCGACTTCATCCCACCACCGGAACTCTATTTCAATCTTGTTTCAAAGCACATTATACAAAAGTGTCGAGGAAAACAAGATCCGAGCACCTGATCCAACCAACACCCTCTTTGCATCAACACTCACAATCTACCTCTTGTAATTCCCTGGGCTCCGACAGCTATCCGAATCCATATAATCCAATTGCTCGATCTTCATCACACACAGCTATCCGAATCCATTTGGTACGAAGAAAGGGGAGAAGAGGGAAAATTTTTTTAGAAGGATATTTATCATTTTACCATTAATAAAGGGAATATTCTTTTTTACTGTTAGTATATTTTAGGAATATTAGAAATTATCTATGGGCAATTTTATAAAGATGAGAGAAAAAATTTCTCTCTCAACTTTCCCTCCTCTCCCCTTTCTTCATACCAAACGGGCCTTAGGTTATTTTTAAGCAAGTGTCACAATCAAAAAGGAATTTACTGTTATACCCCTATAACAGGCCAGCCTACAGACAGGCCTAACAGGTTCTTAGGGGAGCCTAGGCCTAAACAGGCCTCAAAAAAGGCCTAAACCTGGCCTGTTGGCCTGTCCAGGCCAAAAAATTTCCACCCCTATCTTTACACTACTAGCTAGACCAACTCTGTGTTGGTGATTTTTGTACTTTACTAATCAACCCCTTAGACTCCTATATCTATGGAGATAGTACCTATATGATTAATTTTGTACGTTACCTATCCTTGCATAGCTTAAAGCTTAGAAGGATTATTTGCATATTAATCAAAATTTTGAAAGGTTATATGCACACAAAAGTAAAATTTAACACATGAAAACTCATGGAGATTTATTTTTAAGTTTTAAAGGTTTTGGGATTATTTGTATGTGATCCAAAGCTTAGAGAATATTTGTCATTTAACTTTATTTTTTTCATATTGATGTACAAAATTTGAAATTATATAATGTATTATTATTGGCTTTGCATTAGGTAAGAAGAGTCTGCAGAGGAAAAGGATATGTAGATGAATCAAATCTTCACCAATTAAAATATATAAACGCCGTCATAAAAGAAACCCTAAGGCTACATCCACCAGGGGCATTGTTGCCTCCTAGACAGAACAACAAAAGTTGTGAAATTAATGGATATATGATACCTCCTAAGACGAAGATTATCATTAATGCTTGGGCCATTGGAAGAGATCCCAAGAATTGGAATGATCCAGAGATGTTTGAGCCAAAGAGGTTTCTTGATACAATGATTGATTACAACTTCAAAGGTTCAAACTTTGAGTATATCCCATTTGGTGCTGGAAGAAGAATATGTCCTGGAGTCACATTTGTTACACCTGTTTTAGAATTATTACTTTCCAGTTTACTTTATCATTTTGGTTGGAAACTACCAGAGGAAATGAGGCCTGAGGGATTCGACATGGATGAGTCATTTGGCGGCGTGGTAAGAAGAAAAAACGATATGATGATAGTTCCTATTTGCTATTTCCCTTGAGTTTATGTGTATTCATTACTTGAATGATGTTTCGGCCAGTTTTAGTTATCCTTGAATCTATGTTGTGGAAGCCATAAATGAATTGGGAAAAAAAAAAAAAAAAAGAAAGAAGGAGGAAGTCATTTTGCATTGAAAGTATTTTGATATATCCAGTGGCGAAACTAGGATTTTATATTTTTGGACTCCATTTTCTTATGTCTGCACCTGCACCTAGAGGCAACACCGTGGCTTTGCCACTGGTCATATATCCAAACTCTAACAAAATAAAGTACACAAGGAATATTTGAATAAAAGAAAGAAAAGAAATTAGAATTTAGAAGAATATAATTCATGAATGAGAAGGATTAGATAATCCCCTCTATTAATGGGAAGAATCTTATCTCTGGCTCGCCATATAAATTAGGGAAAATCCTCATAAAATTGGGCTGAAATGACTAAAATTAAAATTGAGCGAGCCTGCATTTTTAACAAATTATTAAGAAGGTCAAGATGCCTAATCAGGAATTTATGAAAGTTATGAAAATATAATAATGCCCTCTATTATTAAAAAGGAAAATTGAAAGTAGCTAAAAAGGAAAGAAATTATTTTTAAATTAGGCCTCATCTAATTTAATTAATTAATAATTATTCAATATAATCAGCATACACATTTTTTATTTTAACTTTGGGTGTTTGGTAGATTATTTTTTCAAAAATATGATCATGTGTTTATATATTTATATCTACATATAACATATGATTTTTTTTTTAAAAAAAGCAATGAATTATAAATAATGCGACTCATTTTTGGTATTTCATACAATACAAGATCGTTCCACATTGATTTAAAGAAAAATCCTATATAAAGACAGTTGAAATATTCAAATTATAATTTGGGTTATTAAACTTAACAAATTATATTTCAAACTATGCGTCATGATTAGAGATTTAAAATTTGAGTCAAATTATCTTTATATCCCTTAGTTATTAAGACAAAAGAATTGAAAACATAACCCTATTATTTGCTATATCATTTAATTTCTAAGGAAATATTGTACGACTTTGTGCTCCAACTTTTTCCCAAAATTAATTATGCCCCATATTCTTTTGCCATACAATATAATATTTGGTTTTATAAGAAAGTAGGAGTATATATAATTGAAAGAGGTGAATTCTTGTGTACTACAATGTTTTATGAATATCTTTATATGAGATTTTTCCCTTTTTATTAAAAAATAATCATGTGTGTGTGTGTGTCTATATATATATATATGGGTTTAACGTTTGTCATGTGACTTGACATAATGTTTTGTCAAGTCACCCCAAATCAACGTCATTTTGGGAGTTCATTAATTCTTCTAACCTCAAAATTACGTCGTTTTGGGAATTAGGGGAATTAATGAAGGATGTTTTGGTTTTTTTTTTTTGTATTTATTATATGAATTTTACTAAAATACCCTTCATTAATTCCCCTAATTCCAAAACGACGTAGTTAGGGGAATTAATGAATTCCCAAAACAACGTAGTTTTGAGATAATTTGATAAAATCTTATTTCAAGTCATACGACAAATGTTAAACCTTATATATATATATATATATATATATATATATATATATATATATATATATATATATTAGGGATTCAACATTTAAACTTGGGTGATTAAATTTTGAATGGAAATATAAATATCAAAAAACGATAATAGATCTCCACATGATGAATACACAGATCTACCATCACAATAGATTTCAATTTATTTTAATACATTATTATATAAAACCAAATATTGCATAAAAAAATATTGTGCCTAAATTTTTTTAGTGAGATAACACATCAACAAACCTGTAATAGAGCTTTCATTGTTTGATGGTATATATTTCATTCATCACCGCCGCCTGTATAATGAATGTTTGAAAAGAAGTCAGGACACAAACGGTGCTTCGTTGTGTAGTACTTCAGTACTTCCCAAAGAATTAATCGATAGAACAAATAATAAGGTTATGTTTTTAATTTTGACCTATTAATGACTAAGGGATATGGATATAATTTGATCTAAATTTTAAATCTCTAATTATGACACATAATTTGATATATAATTTATTAGATCCAATAACCCAAATTAGAATTAGAGTAATGTAATTGTCTTTATAAGATTTTTGCTTTGATTTAAATGATAAAAATAAAATATTTAGAATAATTCTAAAATTTTCTATTTCCTCACTGCGAAGCTTTTACAAAATGAGTGGATTGCATGTTCGTCATCTTCACAAATCGTCATTTTTTTTAATTCATTTTTTAATTCATTCATCAATTCCAAATATTTCACTTACGTACATATGTACTCCTCCGTCTCCTGCAATGAAATAAAAGATTATAAATTATTTTTGTATAATTTTCTTTCAAACCGTAATTAATTTGGTTAAAGCAGAAAAGTTATGCTTAAATTTATATGTCAAATCCTCATGGTTTTAATTATATTTAAATGATTTTTTTCCCTTAGTTGAAATATGAACATGATGCTATGATCCACAAATAATTTATGTATATCATCACCGATATAGACATGAATATATAAAAACATAATCACATTTTTTTTAAAAAAAAAATATCTTTCAAACGTGGGAAGTTAAAACTGATTATATTGAATAAATTATTAATTAATTAAATTTAGATTAAACCTTATATAGAAATCTCTTTTTCCTTTTTAACTACCTTCAATTTTCCTTTTAAACATTAGAGAGTCATTATGGTCTTTTAATAACACTCAGAAATCCCTAATTAAGCCTATTGGTCTTACTAATAATTTGCTAAAAGTGTATAGGTCCGATTTTGGTTCTGTTCATTTCAGTTGGATGTAATTATCATTTTCCCTATAAATTAAGTCAAACTATAACCACAATAAACAACTATTAAAAATAGAAAACTACTTTCGATCTTTAATATAAGATATATTTACCTAATTTAATTATATTAAGGAAGTTAGTTGAGTTAGTTAATATGACATGTATTTTCTAAAATACCCTAGTCATATTCATTAGTGCAAAAAAAAGGGTTTTAAGACTGGACAAAAGAGGCATCATAAGATCGGACCCGCGACCGGTCTTGTTCTAGCCGGTATTAAAAGCCTGACATTTAAGACCGAACTTGAACCGGTCTTAAAGAAACTCTTTTAGACTGGACATTTAAAACATAGGGCTTTAAAAGTCGTACTAAATAAACCTGAAATATTTTTTATTCGGTCTTTGAAAGAGATTTATCGTGTCTCCCAAAATAACCAAGTTCGAAAATGATTTTTGCAGAAATAGGGAACTTGGGTCGTTTCCCCAACGAACTTACAGCGGGTTTGAGCAATAACAGTGAAACAGAATAGTAAATAACAGAAAATGGGGGGTTTTAGGTTTAAATAGAATTTGAAGAAATAACAAAAACAAAACGAAATAAACACAGATTAAACAGATAAACGGAAGATTAACCCAAGATTTCGAATTCCACCACTTTCCTTCCTCGGACGAAAACATATTTGAAACGAACTCGTGATTGATTCTGGACGAACCGAAATCTCTGCGTTCGTCCAGAAAATCCCTCAACTAGACGATCGCCTAGCGTTTATCCGAACAGTGGCGTGTCACTGTGTGATCTCACAGCAAGCACTTAAACCTAGTTCGAACTCGATCCTTGGGATATCTCAATCTGGGTGTTAAATCTAACTCCCAATTCGAAAGTAAATCGAATCTGAAATTACAAAACAGAAACGAATTTGTTACCGTTAAGAACGAGTCCTTTGGATAGTGGAATCCTCAATCCATGGGTCAATCATAGTAGCTTAGCCCATCTTGGTTTTGCAGAACGAAAATCGAACAGAAATGAAAAAGTTCATCATGAACCTGAAGAACACGAAGAACAGATGAAGAACAGTTGAGAGAATTTCAAAACTTTTATTTGATCCACCAAAATGATAAAAAAACGTGAATGAATAATGTTGTAGCCACCATCTGACTTAAAGTTAACCTAAAATGGAAGTGGGCACCAATGGTTCAACCCAAAACGAAAATAAAATAAAAGTGGACTTTAATTAAAAAATTCGAGCCCAAATAAAATCCAGAAATATACAGCTGACTTCGGCTCCAAAATCGACCATCCTCTTATTCGAATTTGCCCTTCATGTCTTCATAACAATTGTAGCTCTCTGAATCATCTGAAATATGAGACAAAAATGAGGCAAATCTTATGTCTGGTTTAAGAGTTATGGTAAAAATAGCGAAGCAATGTAAAACTGGAATTTTATTATTAAAAATGACTAAAATAAAATCAAAGGCCCAAAGCCCAAATAAGTATAAAAGCCATTATTTATTAACTAAATAGTCCTAAATTATTGATCTAGAGAGAAAAAGAAGTGTATAAAATATTCAATTATCAGTCTTAAAACTCAACTTTTAAGATCGGCCAACAACTAGGCCGCTTTTAAAAAATTGGAATTTTAAGACTGGACAAAAATAAATACGGTCTAAAAAATAGCGGTTTCTAAGACCAGACAACTAATTATATGTGGTCTTAAAAGACTGACTTTCAAGACTGGATGAGAAATATATCCGGTCTTAAAAATTTGATTTTAGACCGGAGTATAAATATACCGTTCTTAAAAGGCCAACTTTTAAGACCGGGCTTAATATCAAATGTGTACACCTGACCTTTAAGACTAGACATATAAATATATCCGGTCTTAACAGTTGAACATTTAAGACCGGCGTATTTATTTCCGGTCTAAATTTTCCCAAATTTTTTCCTGTTCTATTCTTCCTGATTATATATATACACACACACACAAATCCACCACCCAATCCAACACATAAAAGTCGATACTTTAAGCTACAAGCTATGAACAATTATGAATAAATTGAATTGGGAAAAAGAATACAAATATTATTCACCATGAGTTATATGGCCTCTTAATTAATGATTATACTATGACTACAACACCTAAATTAATTTATACAATAAGATAACTTACTTACAAATACAATAAGTTACAAATACAACATACATGCCCAAAATAATATTCACCATGTCTTCATCTGATTCCCACCCAACAACGTAACATCTTCTTTTATAGCATGCCCCTTTGGATCGGATCCTGCCACAAAAATAAAACAAGAATAAACTTCATAATCAGTGACATTGTTTATGAACATAGAAGGAATATAATATAGTTAAAACCTTAAAGTTTTCAAAGAATTCTACATATGAATATTACCTTATGAATTGACTCTTTTATAAAGTGATATCCTTTCATATCCCTTCTTGATGATCATTTCTTATGTTGGGTTCATTTTCCGCTTCATCTTCTTCGTTCATGTCCGTTAGACCCCTCAAAAAAGGAGTATTTTTAGGAAGACCATAATTTGAATGACTTTCCTCATCAATATCAATGACCCTTTTCCTTGGAGAGCTACAGACCACATTTTATTTTCTTGATCGGTGATATAGAACACTTGTTTCGCCTGGTCTGCCATAATATAAGGTTCATCTCCAAAACTTATACCATTGACATCAACTAATGTAAATCCTAACCGATCGATCTGAACACCATTATTGACATTAACCCACTTGCATTTGAAAATGAGAAATCTAATTTTAACATAGTCCGCCTCCCAAATCTCTTCAATAACCCCATAATATGGCATGACTGCCAATAAAGGCCTCTTGTCTTTCGAACTGGAGAAGTGCATAGATTCAGCCTCTAACATAACACCACTGTTCTGGACTGTGCTCCTATCATCTAGGGACTTCGTGTAAAATGTATAACCATTGATCACATATGAATTCCAACTTATGACATCAACCTCAGGACCACATGCTAACCATTTGATTTTATCAGAAACACATTCCTCTCCCTCGACCTTTTGTTTGAACCAGTTTGCAAAAGTTTTGTTATGTTCCCTAATCAACCTTTGTTCAATCATTCGATGATTTTCTTTCCTTACCGCTTCTTTATGTGCAGCTATGCTGCTTGAACTTCATCAACATTATTCAAGATGTATAAGTTCACTTGTGACAATTCATCAGGATCCACACTCTTTATTGAAGTCCCTCGTCTACCCCCCTTCAACATACTGACATTTTGGAAGTCCAATATGTCTTACTTTGGCCAAATAATTTTGACAAAATTCCATGGCTTTTTCAAAAACATATTTCTGAACAATTGATGTTTTTGGCTGGTATTCATTCTTCACATACCCTTTTAGGAATTTCATAGATCTTTCAATTGGGTATATCCACCATAAATGGATAGGGCCGCACAACTTTATCTCCCTCACTAGATGAATAATTAGATGAACTGTGATGTCAAAAAATGTAGGAAGAAAAAGCTTCTCAAGGTGGCACAAGATAAGATATCCTTTATTCTCCAATTCATCCAACTTTTCAATCTCGAAAACTTTACTACAAACCGCATTGAAGAAGACACAAAGTCTAGTCAAAATGACCCGAAGATCATATTCGGCGATGCCTCGAATAGCTATTAGGAGTAGCTGTTGCATCAAGACATGACAATCATGAGACTTTTGGCCTACTAATTTCAAGTCCTTCATCAATACAAGCCTCTTAAAATTTGAAAAATACTCCGAGGGAACTTTTGTGCCATGCAAACACTCACAAAAACTTCGTTTCTCATCCTTAGACAAAGTATGAGAAGTTGGGGGACAATGATTTCTCTTCCCATATGGCCTTGGATGTAAGTCTTCGCGTATTCCCATTGCTTGCAAATCTAATCTTGCCTTCACACCATCCTTAGAACTACATTTTATGTTGAGAAGCGTGCCAACAATAATATCACATACGTTTTTCTCCACATGCATGACATCAATACAGTGTTTCACATCAAGGTTGCGCCAATAGGGAAGATCGAAGAATACAGATCTCTTTTTCCATATATTTGTTTCTTTTTTACTCTTTGCAGTCTTACCGAAGATGACATTGATATTTTTCACATTTTCATAAACTTGCTCCCAGTCAATGCCACCGAGCATTTTCATACTCTTGGCCACCAAAAAAGACTTTCTTTAATCGACGATATGGGTGGCCCCGTCTAAGAAAACTCCTATGTCCAAGATAAACCGTCTTTCTTCCATGTTGAAGTTGATGGTAGCGTGTGCCTTCTTCACAAACCGGACATGCTTTATGGCCTTTTACACTATACCCTAACAAGTTCCCATATGTTGGGAAGTCGTTTATAGTACAAAATATCATGGCTCGCATTTTAAACACCTCTTTCTTGAAAGACTCAAAAACATCGACACCTTCTTCCCACAACTCCTTCAAGTCTTCGATCAATGTCATGTTTGGGTTGTTTTGGTTCGAAAATCAACATAGACAGCATGATGTACTTTTGTTTCATGCATAACATAGGAGATAAGTTGTAAATAATCAGGAGTACAAGCCATGAATTATGTATGCTGCTAAGGCTTCCATATGAATTCATGCCATTCGTGCTAAGGACAAACCTAAGGTTCCTAGGTTCTTCGCCGAAGTTCGGAAATAATTGATCGATTTTCTTCCATTGAGAAGAATCGGCCGGATGTCGAAGCTTTCCATCAGAAATCCTCTCATCTGCATGCCACCTCAAATTTTTTGCATAACTTTCATTCGCAAACAACCGCTTGAACCTTGGTATGATTGGAAGATACCACAACACTTTTGCATACCCCTTATTTGACTTGTACCTTGGGGTTTCACATATCAGACAATTCTGCTTCTCTTCAAACTCTTTTCTATACAATACGTAATCATTCGGGTATGCATGGATCTTTTTGTACTCCATCCCCAGTGGACAAAGTATTTTCTTAGCAGCATAGTATCGATGCGGCGACACATTATTATCCGGAAGCATGTCCTTAAAAGCCTCAAGCATTTCAGACAAACTCTTGTCGCTGAATCTATGACGTGCCTTCAAGCTTACCAATTTCAATACAGAGTTCAACAATTGGTATTTTTTACACCCAGGGTATAGCGGGGTCTTTGCATCACTACACATATTACCATATGCATGTGATTGATGAAAAGCCTCTTCTCTTACATCACGAATAATGTCCTCTATGCGGTCATCCATATCCGTGTCATTATCATCAAAGGTTACTTCCCCATGTTGAGATAACTATTGTCAAGCTATAATAAAACTAATTAAGATAATTCAAATTTTCGGCTCTTACAAAAAAGACCGGAGGGAGTAATAACCAGAGTGATATAAGTTACTCTCTTCGGTCCTATTTATAAAAGTCCGATAACCAAATTACATAATTTAAGAAAGTTGTTAAAATTAGTTAAAAACAAAAACTTTGTTTGAAATAATTTCAACTATGCCCTTATTTATGAGGGGCACGTAAGAGAGAGAAATAGAATAAATATAAGTATTACCAACTTTTTAATTAATGTTATGTTTATAATTAGTGAGGGGTAAATATGGAAAGAACTCAATATTCAGAGAACTCTTGACGGTCTCTCATAAAAAGAACTAAGATAATTTAAATTTTGGACTTTTATAAAAAAAGACCAGAGGGAGTATATATAAGAACGAGAAATAACTCATAAACTCGAATCTTAAAGTTGAGTTGATATGTGGTTCATAAATTTATTTTATATTCTCATGTTTGAACTCCCCTCCTCGGCTATTTTCCCAAAAAAACCCTAATTAAATATCTAATTACCAAAATGCCCCTGTTTTGAAACTAATTCCCTCTCTGCCCCTGTTTAGTCGACTAAACCGCTGACGTGTTGTTTTTTTTTATTTCCCCGAAATTTAGTCAACTAAGCACTGTTGCTTAGTCGACTAAATCTCGGACAGAGAGCAATTTTCATTTAAACCCGAGATTTAGTCGACTAAGCAACAGTGCTTAGTTGACTAAATTTCGGACAGAGGGTTTTTTAAACCCCCAAATCGCGCATAAGGAGCCCTAAATAACCGACTAAACACTGTGGGGCGCTCATCCTCTGTTTTTTTCTCTCAACCGTTGCTCGATTCCTTGGTGGGTTGCGAGGAGATCTTCAATTTAGTGCCGTTTGCGTCGATTTAGGTATGTTCCCCATCTCCATTTCGAAGTTTTGACGTAGGTTTTCTGATTATGCGATTCCTCATTTGGGTTTTTACGTTTTGCATTTGATTGGATTGTGGTTTGGTCGATTTAGTGCCTGTTGCTTTGATTTAGATATGTTTCCTTCTTCATTTTCATGTTCCGACGTCGTTTTTGCGGTAATGAGAACCCACATTTGCGTTGTTCTGTTAGTTCCCTTTGCTCTCTTTGTTTTAGAAACTGAGTGTTTCATAAATTGCATACAAAGTGATTTTTAATTGTGTGTTAAGAAGTTACTATTTTCTACGTTTAGGAATAATCATTGATTAATGCACTAGACGCAACAATATTTGAGGTTTGGTATTTCGAGATTCTTTGATTGCAATTGCTAGTGTTTTGAGGTTAGGAATTATTTGTCTTCTTCGAAGAGAGTGGACAGATTATGTTGAATAATTAGTCCCTTTCGTTGCAGAAAATATGAGAGGAGAAAAATGAAACAAGAGTGTGAAACAGAAAGTGAGCTATAGGTTAGGGATGATTGTAAAAGTGGCTTCAGAAGAGGAAATAATGCTTTCAAGTTGGGTTTATAATTGCTTTGTGAGAGGAGAACTGAACAAATTGGTAGAATTAGATGAAGATGTGGAATGGAGGACATTGGAGAGAATGGTGAAGGTGGCGTTATGGTGTGTCCAAGAGGACTTGTCTCTACGTCCTTCTATGAAGAATGTGATTTTGATGTTGGAAGGGCTGAAAGATATTCCAATTCCTCCATCTTCAACTCTTGAAATTGTTTGTTTATCTAAATAAACAAAAGAAAGTTGCTCCTTTCTACTCTTCCCTTCTTTGTTATTTTCTTTCATTGCAATTATTTCTTTTTGGCATTCTTGCATTTAGATAGTTCAAAAGAAAAATCAATCCTCTGGCTATAGATAACTACTTTCTAATGTCTATTTGTAATGTCTATTTGTAGGCCTGTGCTGCAATTATGCATCGTCGAGAAGAGCCTTCTGGCAGCGGCAATGAGATAAGAGAGAGGCGGGTTAAGCACCGGGCGAACCGCGGGGCATCCTCTTCAAGGTCACAACAGCAACCGGATCCTGAGCCCGTTGTTGACCTTAGGTTTGGTTATCTGTTCAACAATAATGAAACAGAGCATGCACACTTCATGGAAACTTTTGCTAGAAGACCCATTATCAAGCCGAAGTCATTAGACATGACATTCTTTGTAGATGAGGGATTTGACATAGTGGCGCTGTTGGGGACTTCCTATTTGACAGGGCTGGCCGAGAGCCGAGATGACTTGTCCTTATTTTGAGGTTATGGTGAGAGCTTTCTACCATAACCTTAGCTACATAAATGGCGATATGAAGTCCAGTGTCTGCGGGATTGACATAGTGATGACGGCTCCCATCTGGAAGGATATATTGGGATTTGATTTTGATGCAGAGAATAGGGTCATGTATGATGGTGATAGCAATGTAGTCATTACGGGATTTCATCGAGATGAGGCCGTGCAGGAGGCCAGGAGTTCACAGAGCTGTAGTTACTGTGGGCCAGCTGACTGTTAGTTCCCGTATCCTCTTCTACGTCATGACCCACATTTTGTTTCCTCGGGCTTACAATCATTCGAGGGTGTTGGAGGGTGACATACCTGTGATGTGGTCTATTCGACATGGCAAACCTGTGAACTGGAGACATTACATTTGTTGGATGATGTCCAAGGCTAAACAGAAGGATACTGCTGCACTCCCATACGCCTATCTAGTTCAGAAAATTTTGGAGTATTTTGGTGTTCCAATGCAGAATGAGGAAATGGTAAGTGTGCGAACGTGGAATGCTAGGTTTGGACAGCGACTATTGGAGCAATGCAAGATCTCCAAGGTAGCAGATGGGGTGTGGCAATACGCTGGTGCAGAGGAGGGTGTCCCTGAAGGTGGCCCGGCCCCACACATTGTTCCTCCTGAGGTCCCAGATGAGGGTGACGATGATGATGTGCAGATGGAGAACTTCGTTGAGCCGGAGGGTGGATTCTCCTTACGTGATGTCATGCAAGCTATCCATGCTAACAAGCAACAGATGTTCAAGATGGAAGCCAAACAGAAAAAGAGGTGGAAGTGGATGTATGGTCGGATGAAGGGGTTAGAGGATACGCTTGGACGGCTGCGGCTTGGACGACCATTTAGTGATGACGAGGACGATGACCAGGAGGATCCCGGGACATCTGCGGATGAAGAGTAGATCTAGGGACTTTATGTTTTATGTTTGCTATGTGGCTTGATTTTGTTTTTTTGTTTGTTGGCTTGAACTTGGTGAACTTTATCTGAAACTGGTGTTTTTTTACTAATGAATATGCATGCTTTCGGTTTATGTGGTTTAAGTTTGTCCATTTCGGTTTAGACGGGTTATGGGACTATGAAATCCATTTTGGAACATTAGGTTCTCAAACCTCCGTAACAACCTTAATTGTTGGCAAAAATACGTTGCCCAAGTCACATTGACGTGTATCTCTGAGTTGGCATAGGTTTCGTGCAAGAAGTTGGGGGATTTCAGCAAGTGAGCATGCCTCTGCCACTGGTTTAGTCGACTAAACCATATGAGATACACGTCAATGTGACTTGGGCAACATATTTTTGCCAACAATTAAGGTTGTTACGGAGGTGTGGGAACCTCGTTTCCCAAAGTCAAGCATTCGACAAATAAGTGAATGCTTACAATCATTCGTATTTCCTATTAATTACTTAAACAAGTCAACATAAGTGCAATACAAAACATGTTATATAGAATTCAAGCTTGTCTAAGCCTCGTTGGACATGTGCGCATGTTATGACCGGTTTGGTTGCAACCCCTACATCTTTGCTGACTGCTTGTGGGTTGAGACTCCACCCAATCCATCTCATTCTGTATCCTTGTAGACTTTGGTCTTCCCTTTGTGCGTGTCAAAGTTACATTTGGGATAACGGTGGGTCCCTCTCCTTGTTGAATCAACAATTCATTGCCTATCGGATACCAGTGTGTTGCATACACCTGTGATATGTATTGGATAGTGAATACCGGGTCAACGTAACTGTAATGGTTCAATTTTTCCATCTTGCATACTGCTAATACATGACTGCAGGGATACCTACTTGCTGTGAACCTCCCACATTGACATTTGCGATTGATCAAGTCAACCCTCATTATGTCACCGGCGACGTGTGTAGATTGATTGTAAGCATCCTCAACCTCAAATAACTGTAAATCTTTGTCATAAATTCGCACACGATATGTGACGGTCAACTGGTCCATCCTTTGTAAATCATCATCGACTTTTTTTGCGACTATCCTTCCCTCAGCGATATTTCTGTTAATCTCAACACGCCTGGTGACAAAATATTCGACAAGTCTACTACAAGTTAGCTTCACCAATGCCGTTATTGGCAGATTACGTGCACCCCTGAGAACCTTGTTGACACACTCAGCGAGGTTTGTCGTCATGTGACCAAATCTCCGTCCTTCTGTATCGTAGGACCTGCACCATTTCTCCTTTGCAAGTCGCTCAAACCAGGTGACACACTGTGGATTTGCATCAATAAACTCTTGAAACTTGATGTCAAACATGATCTTTGAACTCATGTACCCTGTATAACAATGAACATACACTCATAAAAATGGACACAAATCAATTATCATAAATGCGTTCAACAAGTAAATAACATGTCAACTTTCATACCTAGTTTCATTACAGTTTTCTTCAATTGCACATCCCTAAATCTAGTATTAAAGTTGCTGCCAACATGACGGAGGCAATACACATGATAGGCATATGGAGGCTGCCAAGTACGGTGATCTTGTACCGCCCTTATGATACTGGCATGACGATCAGATATCAAACAAATGCCCTGTTGCTGCATCACATGGTCACGTAGGAGACACAGAAACCACCACCAATCGTCATACTTCTCACCAGGAGGAATAATAGCAAAGGCAATGGGGAGGAGCTTCCCATCCCCATCCTGTGAAGTTGCAATCAACAGTGTTCCTTTGTATTTTCCGTACAGGTGGGTGCCATCAACTTGAAGTATGGGCTTACAGTATTTAAAGGCTTCTATGGTTTGGTGAAATGTCCAAAAAACCCTACGAAAGACGCGTTTGTCACTATAAAAACGATGTTCGTCGAAGCACTCATCAGTATCAAGCCTAAAAACAGAACCCACGTTACACTGTGTCATGTATGTCAACCAATTTGGCAAAAATGCATATGATTCCTCCCAATCACCAAATAACTTCACAATGGCCTTCATTTTCGGCTTCCAAGCCTTTTTGTATGTTATATTATATCCATACAAACGTTGTATCCTCTCTTGTATCAGCACTGGTTTTATAGCTGGATCTTCTCTTAACATACCTAGTGAAAACAAAGCAACTTCTAAATGTCAAACAATAAACAAAACGAATGTAACCTCAACAAAATAGAAAACCTACTAATAATGGCTACACATATAACGTCTGAATCCAGTTGTCTATGATCCCGGGCAAGACCCTGGTTGAGGCAGGTGTGCTCTTGACCCCACTTACGCACAACCCAACCATTTCCATTCTTGGGGGAAATTTCCCTCATATACCAGGGACAACCATCAGCATGGTTCCGACACTGCATCACAAACCTATGGTCATCGCTTTTTGCAACTTTGGCTGTGCGATGCGACTTCATGCAATACAATTTCACGGCATGTTGCATTTCAGCCTTAGAAGGAAACTCCTGATACAAATATAATGGATCACCTAACTGCCAACCACCTTGATTGTCACCATCACCATACAACATCTCCATGTCATCGTCACACTGCGCCCAATTGATTTGGCAATAGTGCGGGCTTTCATTCCAAAATGGCTCACTCTCAGGCCCTATATGTGTCAATATGATTTTGTTGTTAGAACCACTAACTTCAAATTACAAATACAATTACACATACAAGTTTACCAACTTACCGCTTCTAATTGGGTCAACACGAGGCGGAGGCATTGTTGCGGTACCCGGGTTTACTGGACTCATGTCCCTATCAAAATCACCCTCCACATCAGTATCTGAGTTGTCACCTAGTGGAATAAACCTCTCATATTCGTCATCCTCCTCGATGTGCAAATTCTCATCTTCCTCATCCTCCCCTTCATCTGGCAATGTTACCTAACTTAAGACTTGTAAAGGTGCAGATACAACGACAGGTGTGTCTTCTTGACCAAAATACCGTGCAGATTTTGTATGCATGGGTATAGATGATGATTCACCAGATTCAAGCTCAACATATATCTCAATAAAATTTTGTGCTCTCCAATTAGCAAATGCATCTATGACACACTCTACGTCTTCATCATCACATATATCGTTACTAATGTAGTATATACTATCCTTACCCATTATAGTCTCCACTTTGGCAATTAACCGATGAATGCATTGGCTGCCATGTAGCCCCAATTTTTGGTAAATTCTTTCTTTGAGCTCGTTGTACGTAGTGCCCCGTTTGATTTTCATCATTTTTGTTTTACCTTCAAACTGAACACCATCAGGACCTTCAAAATGCCTCCCACTGTGGTAGATTACAGTAACGAACGTGTTTGAACTTGAACTCATCCTTCAAACCACAATTTTTGACCTGCCAAAAGGGAGGGTCTCAGCTTACGAACAAAAAAAACGATCCGAACAAAGTGAAACTTCAATGATTATACAACAATAATACCTTGAACAAGGTGAAATGAGATTAAACTTTGATGGGTCGCACTTCAACTGAGAAAAGAGAGAGTATTCGGTTGGGAAAAGAACTGATTAGGGTTCATTATGCGCGAATGGGGGTTTTAAAAAACTCTTTGTCCGAGATTTAGTCGACTAAACATTGTAGTTTAGTCGACTAACTCTCGGTTTTAAGTGAAAAATGCTCTCTGTCTGAGATTTAGTCGACTAAGCTACAGTGCTTAGTCGACTAAATCTTGTTTAGTCGACTAAACATGGGCAGAGAGGAAAATAGTTTGTAAACAGGGGCATTTTGGTAATTAGATATTTAATTAAGGTTTTTTTGGGAAAATAGCCTCCCCTCCTCATTTCTTACAATTACTGTAAGAGCCTGGTTTTGGCCTGGCTTCGGCCTGGCTTTATCTTGGGACTAATGTGAGAATAATTGATGCTATTCAAGAACCAATCCAATTTTAGTCCAGATATTTCGTATTTAAAATTATTGATAATGTATTGTTGGTTTCAGGTTTTTGTTTTTTTTTTTAATTTTTAATGTAGACAGACATTTACCTCTTGCTATAATATGCAAAAACAGGAAAAAGCGGCGTGATTAAGAAAGAAAGAGGGTTCAGACTTTAGAGGATATGTCCGAGTGTTCTTTACATTTTTTCCAAAGAAAAGTGTGAGAATAAAAAGTATAATGATAGGTTATTTTTGTTTTCAGATATATAGCTCCATATAATTTCTATAATCTTTATTTTTAAAAAAATTTGTGATATGATTCTAAAATAGGATATGACCATGTATATGTTTCTAAGAGTCACATATAGTAGACTTGTAAATAGACTACAACGTGAATAACAAGAAAATAAACGAGAAAAAAATCCGGCATTGCATATAATATATTAAGTGGTGTTGGCCTGATTGAATATTACCTTTTCATAAATTAAAAGAACAAGTTCTCACATGACACCTTAAACTAAATTGAGAGATCTTCACAAAAAGAAAATTTGTATGAACACCTACAACTTCCTCATCAAGAGCACATTCATGAAATTGCATTGTAGCCTCTAAATGTGGGATCACCACTGGCAGTACATTTGGGCAGTGAATATTAATTAAAAAACTGCAAAATTAAAGAAGAGAATAAATCAGCTTGAAAGAGGTTCCCAACAACAAGATCAAATCACAGTAATCCAAGGAGGACTGCTACCAGTCAATGTACAGTTCCCACAGACCAGGCTTAGCCATGGAATCCACCAGATCCATGCGTGGTATATGAGCAACTTTTTGCCGCTCATAACCAGCCAACAATGGGGAATTATGTATGGTCAATGTTCGTAATGATGTGAGATTATGAAGGCCTTCAGGAAGTGATGTCAAATACACACAATCCTCGAGCACAAGATGTTGCAACTCCAAGAGATCCCCAATCCATTCTGGCAACCTTTCTCCACAAAATCCTTGAATGGATAGAGCTTTGATGGTATGATGAGGACGGAGCCTTTCTAAAATCAATTCATCTTCAGCGACAACTTTAGGGGAAACAAAAGATTGATATGTGCCCCAAACCAACAATAACTGTAGAAGATGTTGCTTCTCTTTTAGCTTTGCAGACTCAGCCTCTTTGTGGTTTGACCTTAGGCGGCTCAACCTTGTTATTGTTAGAGCGCCTCTCAAGTTGTTAAGCTTACCAAGTTCACTTATTCTTGCACTTCTTGCCCTTATCCAATGCATTTCCTGCTCAGCTACTACAAAATTTGTCAATGTTTGGAGTGAAGTTAATTGTCCCAAACCTCTTGGCATCCAATCTAGACTCCAACAACTATTAATATAAAGATGCTTCAAACTTACCAATTGACAAATGTCTCTTGGCAATTCCAACAGATTATAATTTTTGCAAAGGTTTAATGTTTGCAAGTTATGGAGCCTGGTAACAGCCTTTGGGACCCGCATGAAATAATTCCTTGAAAGATCAAGAAATCTTAAATGCTTCAATTTTCCAATATTTTTTGGAATTTCGGAAACGTTTCCGTCATGTAAGTTCAGAACACGCAAGCATTTCAATTTTGATCCAACCAAATCAAAAACATACGGATCTGTCACACGATCAAAGTCATCATTAGCGAGCAAAAGCATTGTTCTTAATTTTTCAAACTCGAGGAAGGAAGTTGGAACTTCCCAAAATCCTCTTGGCTTGTGAATTGACAAATGCCGTGTTGGGTCTCCAGTGGGCTTTACTTTTCCATCTCTAATGACAAGATACTCATGCTTGGCTACATACAGGGCTAAATCATGAATGAGGTCATGCATTTTGCACTTCACTATGTTGTCATAGTGATCTCTTATGACATCTTGGAAGAAAGATCTTGAAAGTAGACTCATAAAATATTCATTCCCAACATCTTCCTCACACCTCATCAAATCAATTGGTTGAATGAATCCTTCAGCCACCCACATTTGAATTAGCGTTTGCTTCTTGAATGAAAAATCTTTTGGAAACAAGGAACAAAAAGCAATGCAATTTTTCAGAGGTGAAGGAAGATGATCATAAGAGAGTTTCAACACGGCAAAGACTCTCTCCTCCAACTTCTTATCTACTTCCCAAAGCTCACAATTTCTCAAGTATGACAGATCTATTATTCCTTCTAAGGTTTTCTCATACACAAGACTTCCAACAGCTCTAATAGCAAGAGGAACTCCTCCACATTTATTTACAACCTCCCTTCCAAGTGCTATCAACTCCTTATTATTTGGCTCTCTACCCTCTACAAAAGCCATTCTGCAAAATAACTCCCACGATCTTTCACCATCTAAGCCTTCAAGGATAATTGGTGGATGGGTGCCCATCATCTTTCCCACCTTCTCACTACGTGTGGTAACAATTATCATGCTCCCATCTGCTCCCTCGCTTAGTAAGCTTTTCAAATCACGCCAACACTCAACATCATCATTCCACACATCGTCTAGCACGATCAAAAATTTTTTTCCCTCTATTAACTGTCTAAGGTCTTGTTGCACCTTCTCCATCGGCTCTTTTGGATCTTCTTTCCCTAAAATCTTTTGGGCTATTTGTTTAACATTAAATTCATCTGACACACATACCCACGTTTTCAATTCAAAACAATCTTGAACGCCCTCATGATTAAACACAAGTTGAGCAACGGTAGTCTTTCCTGACCCTCCAATTCCAACAAGGGGAATAACAGAAACACTAGATTTCACATTACTGTCCAACAAATAATGTAAAATGATATATTTTTCATTCTCTCTCCCTATAATTTCATCTGCTTGTATAAAGGAGCATGTTTGCTTTCGTCCCTCAAGTACAGAGAAAGGCTTAAGAGGCTGATCAGTCAAATTAAATTGTCTCCTTTCATTTTCAATTTCATCTAGCGTTCCCCTGACTTCCCTCAATTTATGAGCCATCTTATGATTATAAACAAGTTGATTTGATTTAGAGAAGAAGATCCGTACCTTCTTTGCCGCCTTGTTTTGAGTCATGATTTTCCTTCTCAAAGCTTCAGTGGAGAAATCATCAAGCAGGTCATCTGCATCATAGAGTACATCTTTCAGCCTGGCAAGCCAATTGCTAACTTGATGGTTACTATTGCTGGCCTTTTCCTGTGCATCCAACAGTGTAGCTCTGATTGCACGGACCGTGTTCTTCATCCTTTCTACATCATCTTTAGCATTCCGCAGCAATTTGAACTCTTCAAGAGCAAGAGAGGTTAGTCCCTCAAGAACACTCGCAGCGATGGTGTCCATCTTTTTTGTGTGGGGGGAAAGAAATTATTATGATTCGTAGTTCGTTTATGGGTTTGGTGAGTACCAACTTGTATATAAATATTAAAGAAGGCCTTTTACTTGGTCAAATATAATGCAACCCGCAACTTCTTCCTGTTTTCCTTTTTTGTTAGAAGAAATTGCAGCATTTTACTTTGATGCATTGATTTTATATATATATATATATATGCTTCTCCTCGACCCGGAAGGATAGGGCTACACCACAATAATCCACATTACTTAGGTATTTACAATTTAGTGCCACAACAGAGAAAATGGAAGTAGAGGTTGAGGTACGAGTGACTTTTTAAAGTACGCTTGGTACATTGATGGAATTACCAACAAGTTGTTAGTTGAGGTGATAAAACGATTTATTCCGTAAAGAAGAGAATATGAGTTCAAATCTCGGAAAACATACTTATTCAAGATACAAGAACTAATTTACACTCTAAGCTTCCAGGAGAAAAAAACCCATGACCTAATAAAAAAAAAGTATATTGATAGATGGACATATTAATTTTATTTAATTTATATATTTATACTAGGAAAATACTATAATGCTCGTATTTTTTTTTAATTAAAAAAAACTCAACGTTAGTCCAAAACTTCCCATTCCCATGATCCCTGTCACTCTCAAATGCAGCCATTAACACAGAATTCAAACGAGGAATCTTCCTTAAAAATAGAAAAATATTACAAATTACAGAAGAAGGAGCAAATGCAACCCTAATCTTAGAGAATAGACAGATAGACATTCTTGTAGAAAATCACGCAAATTACACTTAAATTTAAAATATGGGTAAATTGAAAAATATATAAAATTTGTGTAATCAAATGCTATTAGTCATTACTTGAGTTTGCTGCGTCAACGTTTTCCGTTAGTAATATTAACGGTATTAAAAATTAAACCAAAAGTATACTTTATTAATGTAAGGGACTAAAAGTATACCTTATGTAAAACTTAAAAGACTAAAATATACTTTAGCCTATAATATAATTCTCCAAAGAATTGAGATATCATTATGATGTTTGAAAAAATAAACCATAAATTCAGCTAGCAGTACTATATGTGGCTTATGATTGTACATGTATATTTTGCTTTTAAATCATAAACATCAAATATAAGCTAATAATGTGTCCGAAAATAATAGTTATGTAAGGAATTTATATATTTTTTTAAAAATGCATTTGCATGACTTGTAAATTGCTGGACGCAACAAACAGGCATCTCTCTTCTTTTCTTCGCAGCTTGTAATTGCCGGACGCGACAAACAGTCATCTATCCTCTTTTCTTCGCCGCTCATTAATGGATGGGCCATGTCCAAAGTTATAGGCTTCTCAAGTAAACTAAAGATAAGGGGTTTTCCTTCAAAAAATCTGATGCAAAAGAACTTATAGACTTGTTGATTAAGGACAACGTGGGATCTGGTGGTGACTTGATCCTATGGAATTTAAGAGAGTTTTTGAGAAAAGACTGGGTCATACGCTGGCAATTTATTCCTCGGGCGTGTAATGAGGTTGTTGATTGTCTAGCAAAGAAAGGGATCTCCTTGTCTTGTTTCTTTGATGTTTGTCCTGATTTTGTAGGACCACTAGTCTCTCGTGACAAATTGGGATTACTTTCCCCAGTGTAGCCTTCACTTGTTGTTGTAAATACATTACCATCCTTCCTTAAAAAAAAAAAGAAAAGAAAAGAAAAAGATAAGGGGTTTTCAGCCTTATTTACAAGTCACATTATTAATTTTCTTATATGAATATACAATTTATGTTTGATTTATGATTGCGTAGACTTTATTTTCATGTGATAATATATATTAAAAATAGATAGAATTGAAGAGTTGTTAATTTTTTGGACAGATTTAAGGTTTATGTAAGAATAGTTAGTTAATTATATGATAAATATGTTATGTTTTCCTAAAACACCTTATTTAAAACTAAATTTCTTAAAATCCATTTAAATATTTTAAGTGCTTGATGCTAGTTTGATTTTTTTTTTTAATAAATATGGGAAAGATGTCTTAAAGATCTTTTAAGACTAAGACAAACTCCCAAACTGAATCCTAAATTAAGGGTCAGAGAAGTATATATATAATGGTCATTCAGGTTTTTTTTAAAAAAAAGTTGCAGGATGCGGACTTTATATTTATAATTTGATGCATTGATTCTTTTTTTTTTTTTTAATGTGCTTCTCCTTGCATTTAAATTCAAAAGGAAATAATTTATAATTATGCATCTTTTTAGCATAGCAATAGAGAATTTAATGCATTGATCTTATGTTGTAAAAGGATGATCCTCTAAAATCACTGTCGTTTATATTTTTGAATAGTTTATGTTATATATGCTTTGTGTTATATATAAAATATTTTGGCCAATGTGTTATATGTAAATTTAATTAAAGGTAAATATAAAGTACTTGCATCTGACACTTTCACTTATAATTAATTTCAATTCTTACGAGTAATATCGATTTCCTTATCGTAACAGACGGTTGAAGATTTTATTGATTTATAGATTCAAGATAAGTAAAGCGTATTTGATTAAGGGGATTGAAACTTCTCTTTCCTTTGCATGATCACAATCAGATCATGTGTCATCTTTCCTTTTCTATTACTTTCTTCTTTTTTGATGCGGAAAAGAGGGGATGATATCATTTTATATAAAATACTTTTAATTATTTAAGGGAAAAACATTTCTCATGTTGTAGAAGATATGTTTTCTCATGCCACACACATATAAAATAGTGGGACCCGCATATATATATAATTAGCACTATATATATATGTGGGTCCTACCATTTTATGTGTGTGTAGGAATCTTATTTCTCTTATGCAACATGAGAAAAGTAAACCTCATTATTTAAACCTAAAACTTTATTTGTGTGCTTACTCTTCTATTCATATTATAAAAATTAGGGAAAAAAAACACCCTATATATATATGCCCTCCGGTCCTTGAACAATTAATTAAATAACACAGTCCAAAATGTTAGTTCAAAAAACGTGTCAAGTATGTACTCCCTCCAATCCTTTTTTAATCATGTGGTTCAAAATGCTAGTTAAAAGTAATAAATGTGTACCAGCACTACTAGTAGTTAGTGGTATTGGGATTCATTTCCCCCCTCCCGATCCTGGGTTCATCCCCCCCTCCCGTATTGCTTTATATATAAAAAAAAAGTAATAAATGTGTAACTTTTGTACCTTTCATTCCAATTATACCTTTGTTTTGAAAGAGTGTGCAAGAGAGATAATTGGTGAAAATTTATTATAGAGATGATGAGTGACTTGCCATAGTAAGTCAAGACTCCAAAGAAAAATTAACTCTCAATGTAATTGACTGTGACACGTTGACAAATTGGCCATAGTAAATCGTGAAAAAGTATAGTTGCACACATTTTGATTTCAAAAGCGAAAAAACACTACTTAACCTAGAGGAAGGCGTCGAAAAGTCATTCTCTAGGATGGGGAAAAGTGGAGCACACAAAGGAAGAGCTTGGGAGAAAGATTTCAACAAGTATGGAGGCTTAATTGGGTGCTCTTTTCAAGAGAGATTTTGAGATTTTCATCTTGATTTTTCTTCTTTTATCCTTTTTTCCACTTAGCTTCTACATGTATTATGTAGCTTTTGTGTAAAACTTTTGTATTTGGACATGAGTAGCTAAATCTTTCATTTTAGGATTCTTTTGACCTTTTGTATGGATTAATACTTGAATATTCCTCTCTCTTGCTAGATGTGTGTGTGTGTGTGTGTTGATTTCAACCTTGGTTTAATGATTCTTAGTGATTGGCCTCCATTTAGATGATTTATTCACTTGGGTTTGTCTTAAGAGAGTTAATCTTTCTGTAGAACTTAGTTGAAATCATATTTGTCTTGAAGTTTACTTGATAAATGGATTAGTTGTTGGTAAAATAGAGATATATTTAATAAACTTGTATTGTCATATTAAGGTTGTTACTTAAAGATTGATTCTCATTTTGTAGTAAGAGATTGTGCATTTTAATGAGAATATAAACTTGATTTTGACTTGAGAGAACTTGTCAAGTGTTTTTGAACCTTAGACTAACACATATATGTATTGAAATACTAATAGAGAGGAAATTAATCAAGTCTTATGAAATGCAAAAAGGAAAGAAGAATCCTAAGCTCTATTTAATCCTTGAAATCAAATAATCATTTGCCTTTATCAATTTTTAGTTTAAGAAATAGTTTGAAAATTCTAATTTCACATCAAAACTTTTGTTTTAGTTTAACTTGATTAAATTTACTAAACCTCTTGCTTAACCAAGTTGTTATACAAATCCTCGTAGAAATGATACTTTACTTATCACTTTATTACTTGTACACTTGCGAGGCAAACACCCATCATTAATTATATAAATTGCATCAATTAAAAGGTTGATCATACTTATATTTACTTCATTTTTCTCTCTTATTTGCCCATTATAAATAAGGGCATACTTAGAAAACAAGGTTTATTTCAGACACATTTATTGTTTTTAACTAATTTTAAACATTTTCTTAAACCGCATAATTTGGTTATTAAGATTTTATAAATAAGATTGAAGGAAGTACCACTCTGGCCCTATTTATAAGCTCCTTTTGACCAAATCACACATACCAAGCAGATGTAGTTAGCTTAATAATTATAGGGTGAATTTTCAACTTTACCCTCATTTATGATTGGATACCTTTCAACTCTTTCTTCTCTCTCTATTTTTATTGGTACAATTAATATGGGAAAAATGTCACAATCTCATTTATTTGGTCAAAAAGGACTTATAAATAGGACTAAATTTTTTAGTTAAAAGGGACCTATAAATAGAATCAAAGTGGTAATTGTTGAAAATTTATTATAGAGAGATAATAAGTGGCATATATTTAAGGGAAAATTATAACTAAGGACCTAGAGTAGAGTAGATGATATTTAGTAAAAAGGATTGTAAAAGTTGTAATTATTAAGAAGGACCAATTATTAAACACATAAATTTTAAAATACTAAATTACCATTGATTAAACTTCCAACAATCTCTCCCACGTACTATTCTTTAAGTAATTTAAATTTTTTTTTCACAAAAATTACAATGGCCAAAATAACCATTTTCATAACTTTAACTAAAATAATCAAATAATCAATATATAGTTTAATTTTTAACCCAGATATTGAAAAATTTAAATTATTAATTTAGTTTGCTAACTTATATAATCTTATAAAAAATAAACTGTATGTAAAATAGAAAAATTTATAAGTTTTTAATTTTGCTATTGAATATCTTAGTTGTTAATAAACATTTTGCCCAAAAAGAAACGTTATTATTATTTTCTTATTATAAAATTTATTGATTATACTAATTTTTTTATAAATATTATTATTTTTGGTTTACACATGTGTATTCTCTAGGGAGGCAATCTTGAATATCATTCACGAATAAAAATTATAAGAGTTATCTAGACATTTTTGAAATATATTAACATTACATAGTTTTCGGTCAAAAAAACATTACATTGATTTTTATTTTTAAAACTCACATAAATCTATTCTGACATAAAAATAAATTATGCAAACCTCTTTTAAATTGTTTAAAATTACGTATATTGTTGATTTCGTTTTATATATATAACCTTTCTTTAACGTAACATTCATAGTAAATTATAAAATATTTAAGTTTTCCTAAAATTATATAACTTTTATTTTTAAATAAAATTGAAAGATGGCTGTGTTAATTTTTTTTTCCCGATATATACATACGTAACTGGTAAAAGTTGATACAAATTGCATTTAATTTCATGAAATTTAAATATTTATACTAGTTTTAAAAATAGAATGTGGGAGAAAATGTTGGAGGTTTAATCAAGGGCAATTTAGTATTTTTTAAATTCATATTTTAAAAACTGGTCCTTCTAAATAATTATAATATTTATGATCATTCTTAATAAATATCATCTACTTTAGGTCCTTCATTCTAATTTTCTCTATATTTAATGGAGGTATAAATAAAAGTAATTTAAAATCTTAGACAAATGAGATTTATTTCTTATATTAAGAACTATCCTTATGGAAGAAATGTTTCTTTATAAAAAGGATTGGTGGGAGACTGTCTTAATTAATACTCTAACTTTTCACTTGCCATAATGCAAAAGGTTTCTTATGACTCTGATATTTGAGTTGAAGTATGAAACAATTTGCCCCCAAAAAGGATACTGTTGGGTTTTGAATATAATATGATTCTCCAAAGAGTTGAGATATCATCATGATGTTAAGAAAAATAAACCATACAATTCATTCAGCAGAAACTATATGTTGGTTATGATTGTACATGTACATTTTGCTTTTAAATCATAAACATCAATTATAAGGAAATGATGTGTCAAGTGTCAAGGATGTATAGCCCAATAGTCCGTCTATCTATCCCTATAAATAAGAGCATTTAATTGTGATATTCTAAAAAAAAGAGTTAAATATAACACCCCAACTTTTCTAAAGCATTTTCGAAATTATTTGATCAAAGTTCAAAATAATTTAACCAGAGTTGAGCAACGAAATGATTTTAAATACAAAGTAACTGATATTCAACCACTGTAGTGTACTGGTTTGTTGATACAAAGAGTTCGAAAGACTATACATATCTACAGGACTTTCTCCAGCTAGTCCTTCTGCCTGCTGCTTACCTTTGTTTCTGTTTCTGTTCACTCCGAAAATCCTGAAGCTACAGTAAGAGCTGAGGTTCAATACCCATTGAACCTCAGGTAACGGTTAACCTCATGCTTATGTATCAAATATGTATGACAGATATTCATGTCAAAACAACAATAATCACATACATTATTCTCATATTCACATAATAACATAACACAGCCACTGCAATATGCATGTTATTATAGTCTGCACTATTCACCAGTGCCACGGTGTACATCCGTGTCCTCAGCGCTAGGAAAACATAACGGCGTTATCAAGACTATAACCCGTATTAAATTGTATGTGTATGATCAATTTTTAAAAACAGAATTTTAGACTATCTATCACATATAAGCATACCATAAGCATCAGAGTTAAGGTTACAATACGCGTCCGTACCTTCCTTCCACGTGAATAGTAAATTACTATTCATGTATACGGCACTATTCATGTATACGGCACTATTCACGTATACGGCACTATTCACGTATCCCCAAACTTCCTTTGAATCTGACTCCGGAATCCTCGGATATCCTATAATATCATTTTTATTAGTGACCATTAATTTTCAGCATTTGCGGAAACTATGTTGGATATTCACTATTCATGTGAATAGTACCAGTAAAAATATTTTTACCGTGCCGGTAAATATTTTTTACTGTGCCAGTAAATAATATTTACTGTCCAAGGATAATTCTTTTCTGATGTGACAGATCAGACTAAGCTGCAGCCACAGAGCATACTCAGAAAAACTCTATCTGGCATTTCTACTATAATTACCAAAAGAAACTACCAAATATTAAGACTAGAGACCAAAGAACTTACCCTTGAAGTTCCTGCTCATTCTCTCCAGCTTCAAGAACTTTACTCTAAACTCGCTCTCTAACTCTAAGAATTCTCACTCTTCTCTTAAACTCAACTGTTGTTCTCTGAGTTTGGTGTGAAGAAAATGAAGAAATGAAGCATCTATTTATAGTGAAAAAGCATGATACTATTCATACTTTATCAGGTCAGATTTTGGCCGTTGGATCTTGACTTTAAACATGGCTTCATCTCAACCGCCCAATCCATTTGCTTACGTCATCGATGACGTCATCAAGATGCTTACGTCATCGATGACGTCATCATGACGATGACACTTTCTTACTCTTTTGCATTTATCCTATAAAGATTCCCTGATCGGTGTTCTAATCGCGTTATATTAGAAATTCTCAAGAATCCGGAAGCACAGCCTTGAAGTTCTATTTTTCCTCTTCAGAAATATCTGGGTCAACTAAATTTTTGATCCTATTTAGGGTATTCCGTAACCTGCCGAAGATTTTAAGTCGGACACTGACGGTTACAGAAATTACTTCGGGTGACACCATCTTCTAGACAAAAATTCACTGATTCATAATATGTGCAGTTGTTTACTACTTAGTTCAAGGATTTTGAGTTATGATTTATTTCCTACAGGTTCCACTATCTGGCCTGCTTCAAAATATCGGTTTCAACCTATCTCAATAATCATTCCGCCGATTACGGAAATGACTTTGGAGATAACCCACTCTGAGATAGAAATTCACTTGTTTATAATATACCCTTACTTTAAAAACCTAATTCACGGTTTATTGGAAATAATTTTATTTCTATTGTTTTCCAAAGTATAAGATATTATATTATAATAATATTATTATTGAGTGGGTCCCGCGCGCAAAATTTTTCAAAACTCACGAGACTTCTGTCGGCAGAGGAGAAATAATTTGATGTGGGTCCCGCATGAATAGTAAATACGTATTTTCAAATAGTGAATACGTATTTAGGAATAGTAAATACCGTATTTTTAAATAGTAAATACGTATTTGTAAATAGTAAATACTTTTCATATTTCTCAAAATATCGATTAAATACCGTATTTATAAAAAGTGAATACGTATTTGTGAATAGTGAATACTTTTCATGTACGTATTTGTGAATAGTAAACACTATTCATGTCCAATAAAATACTGATTCTAAATTCATTTTCAAAAATAGGGTCTAATAGTCCTCCAAAAATAGGCTAATTTTCAAGTCTTTAGGTCCAAAATTCAGGATGTTACAATTCTCCCCCCGTTCAATAAATTTCGTCCTCGAAATTTGACAATATAAAATCAAAAGGTTATCTAGACCTCTAGTCTATTCCTTCCTTATGCAAACTTAAATAGCACGCATCCTACTATTCAATGTCTCAATCTTATACCCAGGTATAGTACTAAATTACAGGACTTGCTGATCTATTCTCACAGTACTCGGTTACACAGGCCTCACTGCCTGATTTATTTAGCCTATCGGCTTAACACATATTGGCCTTCCGCATCTGCTCATTAATTTCATCTGAGTCTTTCCCATTCAAGTTCTCGAATTACTTCCACTTACTCAACACTATAGCTGACAGCTATTAATTGACTCAACTAGTTTAGTATTCCAGACCTTTCTAATAGTTGTTGTTCCTGTACCATAATTCCCAATTACACTGCTTTTCTTTTCAACACGATAGCGTCGACATTCATGTCATTGCTACCCAAAATTATTTTCTTGTCTCATTTTCAAATTTTCAAACATGAAAAATTTTCCGTGGTTTCAGTACATTTCACAATCCGCACTATACCACAAAGTAATAGTGCTATAACATTTTTAAACTTAATCGCTGCCATCACAAATTCGTGAAAACATTTTTCACTGCCGGATCATTTTCAAAAACTTTTATTACCGGCACATATCTTTGAGGGAGCTAATTTATTTCACAAAATTTTACAATTGAGAGTACACACCATCATTTTAACCATTTGGTACAGTGAGCGCCTTACCCCAATCCTCAAATCCAGTCTCAACAGTACTATCAACAATGTGGGAGAACCTCCGCCCCTCTCTCAGGAGACCCAGTGTTCACACTGGCACATAAAGTAGCAACCCTATCTAGCGGAACTCAGTCCAGTCATAGACAGTCAGGTTGTACTAAACAAAACATATGCCCTCGGCAAAGTGTTATGGATTGGGTGCGTTCACTGTTGGTGCGATTTCCATTTTCTCAAACAAAATCCCTCCAAAAACTTTTTGTTCAAAGAGAACATTTATCAAAGGCCAGCGATTTCAAACGTTTTAAAACATCTGGCAGACCCAGCAAACTGTGTACATCTACAACAGCTTCTGTCCTTCCAGTTTTGTACTGACTTTACCACAACATAGTTGAAAACTCAGTTTCAAACTCTGGGTTCTAACAAAACCGTTTGTACAAGACAACATCATAACCATCACTGTGGTCTCAAATTCTGTTGAAAAATATTTCATTTGAAAACTCGATTTCACAAATTTGAAAGTAAACTCCGAAAATTTCAAAATAGCAGGTGCATTGGTAAGTTCAAAAATTCAATTTTTTTTTTAAACCTTACTTAGGAATTAGACAACTAACATTAGAAGGTCATCACTAACTACACGCATTGGAACCTCTGTCCTTGGCTACTCAAACTATCCATAAAATACTTAGTTTGTTCTACTTTAATCTTCCAGCTATTTCAAACATCGTTCGCTATCCTCGGATCTCACAAAATTTTCTGGACACTTCTCATATTCGTTGTCTAACAACCGTGGGCTTCTGCTAGCTTATAAACACAATATGTGCTATATAGCACTGGAGCGACTCATGGCAATATACTAAGTTACAACAGTCTTTTCTCTAGGGAACCTATTCAATGTGAGATTCATTATAATGTACTTACCTTGAGAACCGATGCACTGGTAACTCTACTTTATGGTTCGTTGTCACAGCGGCTCCACTCTACGGTTCGTCGTCACGGTGGCTCTGCTCTACGGCACATTACTCGGTGCTTCACTTAGTCTTCTCAGACCAGTCAGCTTTTCCGGTTAGCATCCTCTGTAGGTAAACCTCCTTGATCAGAACTCCCCGTAGGTATCCTTCTCCGATCAAACTTCCCATAAGTAGCGTCAGTGATCGTCTCTGAATCATTATAATGAGAACTCAAATCTTATCAGGTTCCTATCCTTTAGTAGTTTCATAAACCGTTGTTTCTATGTCTGCCATCTTATCTAGGGTCATTCTATTTGTGGACTTTCACTTTCTATTTAGCTCCAAGCATAATTCTTAACTCAATTTTCCCTATCGGGTAGCCACTTACTTTAAAGGGAATTTATTAGCCACTAACATCTCTATGGTTCTTGGTCCCACCTTGAGACCATAACCTGGTGGCTACTGAGGTTTCCAGCTTTCGTATGGTTCTGTTAAGGAACTATCTCTTAGGTATTTGGAACCTAGGCAAAACTCACTCATATTTTCTCAGGGTTCTTACTCTCACAGGGGTCATAGTTCTGAGATTTCTCTTGCCTAAGCAATATTAACTTCATAATGTCTATTGATTCTTGGTACTAATATTGATATACTTACTACTGGGTACCTACAACTCTCATAGGTACTAGTATGACATAACTGTCTCCCCAGAATTACTGGGTACTTTCCCTCTTCTGTCAATTGATCACCACCGTCAAGGACTTAATCAAAAGATCTTCGTCCCCGGAGCCACGCCCCTTTGCACGCATGGTGTCTGGCCTCTACAAGGTAGGGATTTTCTTCTCAGGGTACCTTAACAAGTTATTATTTTGACAAGGACATTAAATCGATAGGTTACTATCCAAGGGAAACCTAAACAGTAGGTTACTGTCTACCGGAAAACTTAAGTCGTACCGACTTCTCTGTACCACTTCCCTTGAAACTCTGAGCGGGGATTTAACTTAGATTCCGATTCCCATATCAAAAGTCTTAAAGTTTAACAACAGAAACCATATTCTGTGCCATCTACTCTATATCAAGGCCTCCCGAGCCTAACCCTTTTCCTTAGGATGTACGTCCTTTTTGTATCACAACACCAGTATTGTATCAGTACTTGTACTTGTTTTTTCGAAACACTTTTAAAACCATGGCTTAGAGCCTAACTTAGTTAATCAAACCGATTGGCCAGGTAGGCGTCTATCATGGGAGCCTCACCGTGCTAGGGTGACTGATTGGCTGATCCACATAGACTCGGCCCTACCTCCGGCACCAATGGTTTACTGTAACTGAGTCGGGTTCATACCAGATAAAACACTTTTGAAAGCTTAGAACCTAACTCCGCTACTCAGACAATCCGACTAGGCAGGTGTATTTGTGGAAGGCTCGACGAATTCAAGGAAACTGATTGCCAACCACAAAACCCCTTTCTAGATATCAGACTGTTTGGAGTAACTTAGTTAACTACGTGCCAGGATGTCTGCTCTGATACCAAAATATAACACCCCAACTTTTCTAAAGCATTTTCGAAATTATTTGATCAAAGTTCAAAATAATTTAACCAGAGTTGAGCAACGAAATGATTTTAAATACAAAGTAACTGATATTCAACCACTGTAGTGTACTGGTTTGTTGATACAAAGAGTTCGAAAGACTATACATATCTACAGGACTTTCTCCAGCTAGTCCTTCTGCCTGCTGCTTACCTTTGTTTCTGTTTCTGTTCACTCCGAAAATCCTGAAGCTACAGTAAGAGCTGAGGTTCAATACCCATTGAACCTCAGGTAACGGTTAACCTCATGCTTATGTATCAAATATGTATGACAGATATTCATGTCAAAACAACAATAATCACATACATTATTCTCATATTCACATAATAACATAACACAGCCACTGCAATATGCATGTTATTATAGTCTGCACTATTCACCAGTGCCACGGTGTACATCCGTGTCCTCAGCGCTAGGAAAACATAACGGCGTTATCAAGACTATAACCCGTATTAAATTGTATGTGTATGATCAATTTTTAAAAACAGAATTTTAGACTATCTATCACATATAAGCATACCATAAGCATCAGAGTTAAGGTTACAATACGCGTCCGTACCTTCCTTCCACGTGAATAGTAAATTACTATTCATGTATACGGCACTATTCATGTATACGGCACTATTCACGTATACGGCACTATTCACGTATCCCCAAACTTCCTTTGAATCTGACTCCGGAATCCTCGGATATCCTATAATATCATTTTTATCAGTGACCATTAATTTTCAGCATTTGCGGAAACTATGTTGGATATTCACTATTCATGTGAATAGTACCAGTAAAAATATTTTTACCGTGCCGGTAAATATTTTTTACTGTGCCAGTAAATAATATTTACTGTCCAAGGATAATTCTTTTCTGATGTGACAGATCAGACTAAGCTGCAGCCACAGAGCATACTCAGAAAAACTCTATCTGGCATTTCTACTATAATTACCAAAAGAAACTACCAAATATTAAGACTAGAGACCAAAGAACTTACCCTTGAAGTTCCTGCTCATTCTCTCCAGCTTCAAGAACTTTACTCTAAACTCGCTCTCTAACTCTAAGAATTCTCACTCTTCTCTTAAACTCAACTGTTGTTCTCTGAGTTTGGTGTGAAGAAAATGAAGAAATGAAGCCTCTATTTATAGTGAAAAAGCATGATACTATTCATACTTTATCAGGTCAGATTTTGGCCGTTGGATCTTGACTTTAAACATGGCTTCATCTCAACCGCCCAATCCATTTGCTTACGTCATCAAGATGCTTACGTCATCGATGACGTCATCATGACGATGACACTTTCTTACTCTTTTGCATTTATCCTATAAAGATTCCCTGATCGGTGTTCTAATCGCGTTATATTAGAAATTCTCAAGAATCCGGAAGCACAGCCTTGAAGTTCTATTTTTCCTCTTCAGAAATATCTGGGTCAACTAAATTTTTGATCCTATTTAGGGTATTCCGTAACCTGCCGAAGATTTTAAGTCGGACACTGACGGTTACAGAAATTACTTCGGGTGACACCATCTTCTAGACAAAAATTCACTGATTCATAATATGTGCAGTTGTTTACTACTTAGTTCAAGGATTTTGAGTTATGATTTATTTCCTACAGGTTCCACTATCTGGCCTGCTTCAAAATATCGGTTTCAACCTATCTCAATAATCATTCCGCCGATTACGGAAATGACTTTGGAGATAACCCACTCTGAGATAGAAATTCACTTGTTTATAATATACCCTTACTTTAAAAACCTAATTCACGGTTTATTGGAAATAATTTTATTTCTATTGTTTTCCAAAGTATAAGATATTATATTATAATAATATTATTATTGAGTGGGTCCCGCGCGCAAAATTTTTCAAAACTCACGAGACTTCTGTCGGCAGAGGAGAAATAATTTGACGTGGGTCCCGCATGAATAGTAAATACGTATTTTCAAATAGTGAATACGTATTTAGGAATAGTAAATACCGTATTTTTAAATAGTAAATACGTATTTGTAAATAGTAAATACTTTTCATATTTCTCAAAATATCGATTAAATACCGTATTTATAAAAAGTGAATACGTATTTGTGAATAGTGAATACTATTCATGTACGTATTTGTGAATAGTAAACACTATTCATGTCCAATAAAATACTGATTCTAAATTCATTTTCAAAAATAGGGTCTAATAGTCCTCCAAAAATAGGCTAATTTTCAAGTCTTTAGGTCCAAAATTCAGGATGTTACATTAAAAGTAGTTAAATATAATTATTATGTAGGGAGAAAAAAAAATTACCCCTATTTATGAATGGGTGAAATAAAGTAATAATGAGAAAAGGATAAAAGAGAATATATGTAGTATAAAAATTAATTAAGAGCAAAATGAGAAAAAATGTATTTATTATTGAGATAAACTCAAAAAAATCTTATATGACAAGTTCATTAAAAAGAAAAAAAAAAAAAAAAAAAGCTAGAGGTGGGACCAATATCACACTTCTCCCTTTAATATCTATTAAGTGAACGTATTATATTCAAACCCTCTACGAATGTTATGACAAAAAAAAATCGTACAAGGACCCACGGCTTTTAAGAGTGATAGACAGTTAGACACTGATAGTTGCTGGACTTATTCTTGAGTAAGTGAAATTCAGCCATATGCATCATTATTGCTCAACCATTTAAGAGTGATTGACGTACACTTATAGGAGTTAAATGCAGGCACCTGTTTCCATCTGCCACTCATTATTGCTCAACGAATTCATCCAAATTGATAATCAAATTATTAATAATCAAGGCTGATAATCATCGGATTTGTTGTCGACTTCAGATTGACACGGAAGGACTATAACACTAGAGAGTAGAGACGCCGGTCCATTTGTCACCACATCAACTTGAGCGGAAGTGGGCTGTCTCTCATTATATAAAGTTAGGCATACGATATGTTTAGATAAGTTTTGGAGAATAGCTTTTAAAAAAGAAGTTTAAAAAATGATTTAGATGATAGCTTATGAAAAGGTTTTAAAAAAAAGGTTATGGAAAATCATACTTTTCATTTTTCAACGTCCAAACCATAGTTTTCCTGTCAAACTATGGTTGTAGATAATTTGAGAGTGTTTGGGTACCTTAACCTATGATTTTGAGCGTTAAAAGCCATTCATCGATCTGCATCATAGAGTACATCTTTCAGTCTCACAAGCCATAAAGCTAACTTGATGGTTGTTTTTGTTGGCCTTTCCCACTGCTTGCGATAATGTAGCTTTGATTGCACGGACGTGTTCTTCATCCTTTCTTCATCATGGCATTCCATTGCAATTTGAACTCTTCATGTGCTAAAGAGGTGAGTCCCTGAAGAACATTTCCGACGATGGCATCCATCATTTTGGTGTGAGTCAAAAGAAATTCTTATAATTCTTAGTTTGTGAGTTTGGTAAGTATCGCCGCAAACTCCAGCATGCAATATAAATAGCAAAAAAGGCTTTTTACTTAATCGGGAAAAAAAACTCGCAACTTCTTCATGTTTTCCTTCCTTTTTTTTTTTCTAAAAATTAACTTATATAAAAAGCAACTTGCAATTTTGAAATGATAAATTAGTTTCTCTTCCATGATACATAAACTCAATTCGAAGCAATAAAAACCAAACTTTTAACTCCATCCTCTTTATTTTTTGCCACTATGTAAATGCCCGGATCGGAATAAGCTTTTAATTCCCTATTCCCTAGTTACCTTCTTTTGTTGGCCTACATTTATTTTGCTTCAACCTGACTTGCAGTTGTAAATTAGTACTAAATTGCCGGACGCAACAGTCATCTATCTTCTTTTCTTCGCAACTCATAAATGATGGGCCATGTCCAAAGATATTTTTCACTCATCTTGTAAGGCAAAGAGATGGCGTTTTAGGATCTTATTTATACATTATTAAAATTTTTTATATATTGATGTTTAATTTTATACTTCATTTATAATCGTATAGACTTTATTCTCAAAATAATATATATTAAAAAAGTTGTTAAATTTTAAGACAGAATTAATGAGTTTTAAGGTTTAATATAAGAACCACTTAACTAATTTGATTATATTAAGAATGATATAGTTAAGTTAGTCAATTATTATTGCTCAGCTACTTAACAGTGATGGACACTTTTAGGAGTTAAATGCATGCATCTGTTTGCATTTGCCATTCATTATTATTGCCCAACCAATTTATCAAAATTCATAATGAAATTATTAATGTACTAGGCTCATAATACATACCCACTCATCACTTCTAACTTCTAATCTTTGCTCCAACAATGGAGATCCGTTCATGATCAATCGCTCACTATCATGGAACTCAAGGTATTGCGGTGACCTAAGATTTCCAATCCAGTCTGGTAAAAATATCTGTGAACTTATTTTTTCTAAAATAATTATATGGACACATATTTTAGTAGGAGTCATATATAGTGGATGTGTAACTAGACTCCAACATGAATAGCAAGAAAATCAGGAAAACAAGTACTCATTTCAGATTAATTAAAGAACCATAAGGGAAAGAGATCAATTATTGAAAGAGGCACCTCTATATATATATATATATATAACAAATCGCAATCTCTAAGCACCAATTTTTCCCTCAAAACAAAGGCAATACAATAAAGCATACAAATTGAAGGAGTAATTAGAAGCATGCTACTCCCTACACAAATATTATTCGATCAAAAGATAACTACTACATTGATGAATCGACGAATGGCACATGAACAGTTTTTTGCCACTCATCGCGAGACAACAACGGGGATCCGCTTATGGTTAACCTTCGTAATGATGTGAGATTGCGAAGGCCTTCGGGAAGTGACTTCAAAGAGTGACAATCAGAGAGCTCAAGACGTCGAAGTTGCAAGAGATTTCCAATCCAACCTGGTAAACTTTCTCCACAGAATCTTTTAATGAGTAGAACTTTGATGGTATGATGAGGACAAAGCCTTTCTAAAATCAATTCATCAGAATCAACTTTAGAGAACTCATCATATTTATTGTCGAATGTGCCCCAATCCAATGACAACTGTTGAAGATGTTGCTTATCTTGTAACCTTGCAGACTCAGCCTCTTTAGGATTTGACCTCAGGTGCTTCAACTCTTTTATTGTTAGACTGCCTCTTAAGTTGTTGAGCTCACCCAATTCATTTATCCTTGCACTTACCCTTCTCCAATGTGTTTTCCCCTCATCTACTACCCTTCTCCAATGTGTTTTCCCGTCATCTACTACAAAGTGTGTCAAGGTTTGGAGTGAAGTTAATTGCCCCAAACCACTTGGCATCCATTCTAACCTATCACATTTAGTAAGATGAAGATGCCTCAAGCTTACCAATTTACTGATGTCGCTGGGCAATTCTCGAAGATCATAATTAGAACTGAGGTTTAAGGTTTGCAAGTTCTGGAGTCTGGTAATGGCCCTCGAAACTTGCCTGATACCATTCCATGAAAGATCAAGAAATCTTAGATGCTTCAATTTTCCAATACTTTCTGGGATTTCGGTAATGTGTGCCTTATGTAAGTCCAAAACACGTAAGCATTTCAATTTGGACGCAACCAAATCAAAAACAGAGTGATCCATCTGACAAAAAATATCGTTCAACAAAAGCATCGTTCGTAATTTTTCAAACTTGAGGAAGGAAGTTGGAACTTTCCATTTTTTTCTTGGCACATCATATGACAAATGACGTGTTGTCGTCTCTTTAGAACCATCTTCTTTTCCTTCTTTAATAACAAGATACTCGTGCTTTGCTACAGATAGCGCTAAATCATGAATGAGGTCATGCATTTTGCATGTCTCTATGTTGTCGGCGCCGTCTCTTGTAACATCTTGGAAGAAGGATCTTGAAAGCAGGTTCACAAAATATTCATGTCCAACATCTTCCTCACACCTCTGGTTAGTTGAGGGAATGAATCCTTCAGCTATCCACATTTGAATTAGTGTTTGTCTCTTGAATAAAAAGTCTTTCGGAAATAAGGAACAAAAAGCAACACAATTTTTAATGGGCGAAGGAAGATGATCATAAGAGAGTTTCAACACTGCAAACACTCTCTCCTCCACCTTCTTATCTACATTCCAAAGCTCACAATTCTTCAAGTATGACAAATCTATTCCTTCTGAAGCTTTTTCAGACACAAGGCTTCCAACAACTATAATAGCAAGAGGAACACCTGCACATTTTCTTACAACCTCCCTTCCTATTGCTAACAACTCCTTATCATTTGATTCTTCACCCCTTTTGAAAGCTCTTCTGCAGAACAACTCCCACGATCTCTTACCATCTAAACCTTCAAGGATTATTGGCTTATGAGTGTCCTTCATCTTTCCCACCTTATGACTTCGTGTTGTGACAACTACCATGCTCCCTTCTGCTCCCTGGCTTAATAAGCGTTTCAGGCTATTCCAAAAATCATCATTTTCATTCCAAACATCGTCCAACACGATCAAAAATTTCTTCCCCTCTATTAATTGTCTAAGGTCTTGTTGCACTTCCTCCATCTCTTTTGTATTATCTTGCCCTAGAAGCTTTTGAGCTATTTGTCTGACATCACATTCATCAGACACACAAACCCACTTTCTCAATTCAAAATATTCTTGAACATGCTTATCATTGTACACAAGTTGAGCAAGTGCAGTCTTACCTAACCCCCCAAACCCAACTATAGGAATAATTGAAACACTAGATTTCACATTACTGTCGAAAAAATACCGTAAAATGACATTTTTTTCATTCCCTCTCCCAATAATTTCATCTCCTTGCACTAAAGAGTATGTTTGCTTGCGCCCCTCAAGTACAAAGAAAGGCTTAAGAGGCTGATCAGTAAAATTAAATTCTTTCCTGTCCTTTTCAATTTTATCTAGCGTTCCCCTGACTTCCCTCAATTTATGAGCCATCTTAATATTATAAACAACTTGGTTTGATTCTGAAAAGAAGATCCGTACCTTCTTTGCCACCTTATTTTGAGTCATGGTTCCCTTCCTCAAAGCTTCAGTGGACAAATCATCGAGCACGTCATCTGCATCATAGAGTACATCCTTCAGTCTGGCCAGCCAGAAACTAACTTGATGGTTATTGTTGGCCTCTGCCTCTGCATCCAACAATGTAGCTCTGATTGCACCGACCGTGTTCTTCATCATTTCTACATCATCTTTAGCATTCCGCAGCAATTTGAACTCTTCAAGAGCAAGAGAGGTGAGTCCCTCAAGAACACTCGCAGCGATGGTGTCCATCTTTTTTGTGTTGGGGAAATAAATTATTATGATTCTTAGTTTATGGGTTTGGTGACTACCAACTTGCATATAAATATCAACGAAGGCCTTTTACTTGGTCAAATATAATGCAACCCGCAACTTCTTCCTGTTTCCCTTTTTTATTGGAAGAAATTGCAGCATGCGGAGACTTTAAAATATTTTTAATTTGATGCATTGAAATTATTATTATTATTATTATTACTATTATTATTATATATGCTTCTCCTTGACGCGGAAGTATAGGACTAGAGACACTGACCTATTCCTCACCACACGACTTTTGAGTCAATATTCCACGTTACTTGGGTATTTAGTGGTGGAGGTATAAGTGACTTTTAAAGTATGTTTAGTACATTGATAAATTTTCAATAAATTATTGGTTGAGGTAAATTATCAATAAATTATTAGTTGAGGTGGTAAAGTGCCTCACTCTTATAAAAAAAAGAATACAAGTTTAAATCTTAGAAAGTATACTCATTTAAAGAAACGAGAACCTTTGCTCTCTAAGCTTTGGGGAGAGAAATCCCTTATTATAGACATAATAAGTATATAATAAAGTAAACCAACCTATAAAATCAAAGTCTCAAGATTTTAAATTAAAATGTGGCATCATTGTTCATTTGTTTTCTCCCTTCATTTTTGAACTTCTTTCTCCTTTCCTTATAGTAATTAATATCAAAGTCTAGTTCTTTAACAACATTCACCGCAATGGCGTCCGGAAGAGGATTCCTTCATGAGCAGATCCCTCATTTTTTCTCACAGGCAAATCCTGGCCGTCGAAATCCTGATCCAAGGATCCAGAATAATTTTAAAAAAAACCGCACGCGGTTTTTCTAAAAATTATTTTGGGCCCTTGGATCAGGATTTCGACAGCTAGGATTTGCTGATAGGGAGAGATGGACAGAAAAATGCTTATGAGAAGATCCAGACTCAATGGCGTCCATCCACTACCAACAAGAAAATGTTTTTCGAACCAGTTTCGCATATAATTGGTCTAAAATGTACTTTTTAAATCGGGAATTTGTACAACTGATCTAAAACCTACATATCATGTCTACAAAGTGATAAAAATAATGAAAAAATATTTTTTAACATGCTCTTTTTTTTTTAATTGATATTTTTCAACTTATGTTCGTTTTCAATGTTCTCCCATTTGTGACTCTTACCTTTTAAGCGCAACAAGTTCTTCAGTTTTGTATGGCTGCTTCCTTGACGTTAGCCTTCTTCATGTTTGTCATCTTCTCATGTCGTGTCGTCTCCTCCATGCTTGTCATCTTCTTTGTACTTCTAGTTTTCTCCACGCTCGTTGGCTTCTCCGTATTCATTGCTTCCAGATATGTGCTCATCCCGTGTGAATTCATGCTCATCGTGTCCATATCTACGTACGCTATCTCAATTGCTCTCATTACGTTGACCAAAAAAAAAAAAGAAGAAGAAGATCTCATTACATTGTCACCCAAACCCATGCTCACATTCGCCACTACCCTACTTTGTCCTAAGATTCTACATCAATTTCCTTTCTCTCTTTGTTTGTTTAGTGAATGATTTTCAACTTTAAGTTTATCGAATATATTCTTATTTTCTAAACCAATATGAATCGAGATTTTTTTGGTAAACTTGGTGGGTTTTTTTAATCATTTATTTGGACTTGATTGTTTTTACTCTTATCATATTTCTTATTATTGGATTGTTGGTTGCAATTTTATGAGATCTAGATTATTTTTCTTACTTTCTTCAAAATCTAGAGTTTATGATATTTCATAGATTTTTTCCTAACAAGGTGTACCAAGATAACGAACGAGGCCTCAAGCTTACCAATTTATTGATGTCTCTTGGTAATAATTCTCAAATTTTATATTGATATTGGTGATATTCATAAGAGATGATGTTGGTTATGGAAAATTTAAAATACATGTTTTCACATTTTTTTGAGACAAAACTTGGCTCACATTTACCTCGTACATACAAAATTGACCAAACAAGAACTGATGATTAGTTACCATAGAAAGATGACTTTCGCGGAAGCTACGTACATTTCGAGCAAAAAAAAAAAAAAAAAGCTACGTACATTGTAGATTTAGGCCATCAATTTGGTCAAAACCCCGTACCAGGGCACACGCTCAGTGACTTTCGCGGAAGAAAACAAGAAAGCAAAATACCATTTTCCCCATACCAAATATTGTCATTGTACGTAGCGGCTACGTAGAAAAACTCGTAGCTTCTTTTTATTCATTGGATCATTTTCTTCTTTTCTTGCTTTTTATTCATGCATGCAAAATCAGCTGATGATCCAAATCCCTTTTATTATGCTAACACTTACGTCGTTTCCTGTTAATAATCCTAGTAAAAAGTAGGGAGCATCAATTAACAATCATTTGCAACACATTTAAATCTTTTCTTTAAACAATCCAGCTAGCAAGCAAACTTACAAATTATTATTTATTTATTTATTTTTGGAGCCAAAAGAAGTCCATTTTATTAACCTTCGAACGTTTGGCCAGGAATGCTATTTTGAAAAAAAAAAAAAAAACAGAGTATCTAACTCTTAATATTTGTATTGTTGATGAGTTAGATACTCTGTCCCCCCCCCCCCCCCAAATATATACAGAGTAAGAGTCATAAATGAATATCGTTATTGCATTTAGCTGATTTACAAATATTAACTAATTTGATTTTCCATTTTTTGCGCTGAAGAACAAGTTTTCACATGATAATTTAATTTCTTGGTTTGACATAATTAAACTTACTTTTAAAAAAATTAAAAATTCATTAAGTTCCAAATTTTTTGTCAACATCTTTTCATCGACTGAGTAAGCAAGGACTAAGTCAAGTATTCAAATGAAAATGTTATAGTAGCACTGGCTGTATTGTTGACAAACTTTCATTACTGCTTAAAATCTATGCAATAAGAAACATGAATTTTTACGTAAAAACATTATTTACACTCAAGAAGTCGGCATTTTACTACCAGTGAATATTAAACAACAAACTACTACATCTAGACTTTAACATAAGATCTCCCGTTATGAGTGTATATGAACGAGATCTTATATCAAGGACCAAACATAGTGACAGAGTGATCCATCTGAAACACACGTCTTATTTTTCACTATTGAATTGAAGGAAATGAACAAATAAGTGACAGAAGCTATGCATTTGATTTTGTAAAAAAAAAAAAAAAGATATTTAACTTTTGTAACATCTTAGGAGACAGTATTGTTTACACAAACGAAGTCTGCAGTTGGATCCCAATTTACAAATAATCAGAGAATACTTATTACAAATTTAAAAATAAATAAATAAAGCCTCTGTAAAATCAGTTCATATTCAACTTCGGAAATTTCACTGACCATGCATTTAAGTGATGAAGATGTTGCTTGTCTTTCAACTTTGCAGACTCAGCTTTTTCAGGGTTAGGCCTCAGGTGTCTCCAACCATTGATTTGTAAAGAGCCTCTCTAGTTTATCTTCAGATGGACGAACGGCACCGCGTATGAACTATGGAGTTTTTTTTTTTTTTTTTGATACAAAGCGATAGGGGAGGGGGGGATCGAATCCAAGACCGGGAAGGGGGAGATTGATCCCCATACCACTGCACTACTAGTAGTGCTGGTAACTATGGAGTTATTAGTGAAAAAGGGGGAAAAAAACTATGGAGTTATCAGTGAAAAAGGGGAAAAAAAAACAGATATATTGGGCCAAACACACTTATAAGGCCCAAAAAGAAGCAATATAAAAGTTGAGGCCCAATCCATAAGAAGCAATATAGCTCTGCCATTTTCTTATTGCACTTGACGCTTTTTGAATGATATTAGAAATGGTTTCCACCAACTCCCAAGTTGTTAATTGAGGTAATAAAAATTACCTTGTCCTCTTATGTGATAAAATAAAAATTTAAATCTTGACAAATGGAATTATTAAAAGAGGCGAAAACCTTTGTGTCTGTTTTCAGACTTCCTACTCATATTTTCTTTTTCTTACTTTCTTGTTTTCAAAATTCCACGCCTCCCTTCTCATTTAGATTTATGGTTAAGTCCGTTGGGTTTAAAATTTGATGCTAATTAAGAACCAAAACAATTTTAGTCCAGAAATTTCACATTTAAATTATTGTATAGTGTGTGTGTCCTTTACATTTCTTTCAATAAAAAGTGTGGGAATGAAAAATATAATAAGAGGTTATTTTTGTTTTTCAGATATACAGCTCCATATTGTATATGAATTTTTTTCAAACAGAAATTATATGGTGGTATATGTTACTAGCAGTCACATATAGTTGACTTGTAATTATATGGCGGTGGATCTTTGGATCTTAGACCTCAGCGTTCCTCCTCCGTCGAAGGTTTCTTGATATGGCAGTGGATATGGCGGTGGCGGTGGCGGTGGATTTTGACCTTATTGGCTAACTGGAATAGATATCCCAGAAAGAGCACTCGATATATGAGATAGAGAAATAATAATTTTTTCTAAAAAATTAAAATATTTTCAACTTAAAAAGTAGACGTTGAAAGTCATACTATCCACGTCTATTTTTCTTTTTTGAAAAAAAAGATGTTAAAAGTCACTTTTAATGTTTGTTAAAAAATAGACGCAGGAAAAAAAAACCTATAATGTCACTCACCTAAATATTCCTATAAAAATGGTCATGAAAATGTCAAAAAGATATGTTAAAGGCGTTTTCTATAGTAATGTGAAAGAAAAATGTGAGAATAAAAAGTATAATGATAGGTTATTCTTATTTTTCAGATATATAGCTCCATATAATTTCAATAATTTTCATTTTAAAAAATTTGTAATATGATTCTAAAAAAGGATACGACCGTATATGTTACAAGGAGTCACATACAGTAGACTTGTATTGAGCCAAAAAAAAAAACATACAATAGACTTGTAACTAGACTACGTACAACACGAATAACAAGAAAACAAAAAGGAAAAAAAAAATCCCGCATTGCTTGTAATATATTAAGTGGTGTTGGCTTGATTGAATATTAGCTTTTAATAAATCAAAAGAACAAGTTTGCACATGACACCTTAAACTAAATTAAGAGATCTTCAAAAGAAGAAAATTTGTATCAACACCAACAGCTTCCTTATCAAGAAGCCATTCATGAAATTGCATTGCAGCCTCTAAATGTGGGATCACCCCTAACTGTAAATTTGAACAGTGAATATTAATTAAAAAACTACAAAATAAAAGAGATTAAATCTTGAAAGAGGCTCCCCACGACAAGATCAAATCACAGTCTCCAAGGAGAACTACAACGGTTCAGACAGACGTCCAAACCACAGACCAGACTTAGCTAAGGAATCTCGATCCATGCATGGTATATGAGCAACTTTCTGCCGCTTATCATCAGCCAACAATGGGGAATACTCTATGGTCAATGTTCGTAATGATGTGAGATTATGAAGGCCTTCAGGAAGGGATTTCAAATACACACAATTCAGGAGCACAAGATGTTGCAGCTCCAAGAGATCCACAATCCATTCTGGCAACCTTTCTCCACAAAATCCTCTAATGGATAGAGCTTTGATGGTATGATGAGGACGGAGCCTTTCTAAAATCAATTCATCTTCAGCAACAACTTTAGAGGAATCATGAGAGCAGTATGTGTCCCAAAACAACAATAACTTTTGAAAATGTTGCTTCTCTTTTAGCTTTGCATACTCGGCCTCTTTATGGTTTAACCTCAGGCGGCTCAACCCTGTTATTGCTAAAGTGCCTCTCAAGTTGGTAAGCTTACCCAATTCACTTATTCTTGCAATTCTTGCTCCAATCCAATGCATTTCCTGGTCAGCTACCACAAAATTTGTCAATGTTTGGAGTGAAGTTAATTGTCCCAAACCTCTTGGCATCCATTCCAAACGGCAACATCCATTAATATAAAGATGCTTCAAACTTACCAATTTACTAATGTCTCTTGGCAATTCCAAAAGAGATAATTTTTGCGAAGGTCTAATGTTTGCAAGTTGTGGAGCCTCATAACAACCTTTGGGACCCGCCTGAGACACTTCTTTGAAAGATCAAGAAATCTTAAATGCTTCAATTTTCCAATATTGTTTCGAATTATGGCAATGTCTATGGCATTTAAGTTCAAAACACGTAAGCATTTCAATTTTGATCCAACCAAATCAAAAGATGAACTCCTCATACAATCAAAGTCATCAGTGAGCAAAAGCATTGTTCTTAATTTTTCAAACTCGAGGAAGGAAGTTGAAGCTTCCCAAACTCCTCTTGGCTCAATTGACAAATGCCATATTGGATCTCCATTGCGCTTTTCTTTTCCATTTCTAATGACAAGATACTCATGCTTGGCTACATACAGGGCTAAATCATGAATGAGGTCATGCATTTTACAAGTCACTATGTTGTCACAGAGATCTCTTGTAACATCTTGGAAGAAAGATCTTGAAAGTAGACTCATAAAATATTCATTCCCAATATCTTCTTCACACCTCATCGAATCAGCAGTTGGTTGAATGAATCCTTCAGCCACCCACATTTGAATTAGCGTTTGCTTCTTGAATGAAAAATCTTTTGGAAACAAGGAACAAAAAGCAACACAATTTTTCAGGGGTGAAGGAAGATGATCATAAGAGAGTTTCAACACAGTAAAGACTCTCTCCTCCAACTCATCTACATTCCAAAGCTCACAATTTCTCAAGTATGACAGATCTGTTATTCCTTCTAAGGTTTTCTCATACACAAGACTTCCAACGGCTCTAATAGCAAGAGGAACTCCTCCACATTTATTTACAACCTCCATTCCAATTGCTATCAACTCATTATTATTTGGTTCTCTATCCTCTACAAAAGCCATTCTGCAAAACAACTCCCACGATCTTTCACCATCTAAGCCTTCAAGGATAATTGGTGGATGGGTGCCCATCATCTTTCCTACCTTCTCACTACGTGTGGTAACAATTATCATGCTCCCCTCTGCACCCTCACTTAGTAAGCTTTTCAAAACACGCCAACGCTCAACATCATCATTCCACACATCGTCTAGCACGATCAAAATTTTTTTCCCCTATATTAATTGTCGAAGGTCTTGTTGCACCTACTCCATCTCTTTTGGACCTTCTTGCCCTAAAATCTTTTGAGCTATTTGTTTGACATTAAATTCATCTGACACACATACCCACTTTTTCAATTCAAAACAAGCTTGAACGCCCTCATGATTAAACACAAGTTGAGCAACTGCAGTCTTTCCTGACCCTCCAAATCCAACAAGGGGAATGACAGAAACACTAGATTTCACATTACTGTCCAACAAATAACGTAAAATGATATCTTTTTCATTCTCTCTCCCTAGAATTTCATCTACTTGTACAAAAGAGCACGTTTGCTTTCGCTCCTCAAGTACAGAGAGAGGCTTAAGAGGGTATTCAATCAAATTAAAGTGCCTCCTGTCATTTTCAATTTCATCAAGCGTCCCCCTGAGTTCCCTCAATTTATGAGTCATCTTACGATTATAAACAAGTTGCTTTGATTTCGTGAAGGAGATCCGTACCTTCTTTGCCGCTTCGCACATGTTTTGAGTCATGATTCGCCTCCTCAAAGCTTCAGTGGACAAATCATCAAGCAGGTCATCAGCATTATAGAGTACATCTTTTAGTCTAGCAAGCCATAACCTAACTTGATGGTTATTGTTGGCCTTTGCCTCTGCATCCAATAATGTAGCTCTAATTGCAAGGACCGTGTTCTTCATGCTTTCTACATCATGTTTAGCATTCCGCAGCAATTTGAACTCTTCATGAGCAAAAGAGGCGAGTCCCTGAACAACATTCCCAGCGATGGTGTCCATATTTTGGTGTGGGTGGAAGAAATTCTTATGATTCTTAGTTTTGGGGGTTCGGTGTGTATCGCTGCAAACTCCAGCTTGCAATCGTCCTTGAACTTGTTCAAAGGCATCTTGCAACTTGCTTTTATAAAGTTGTTTCCTTTTTATTTTTGATGCAAAAGCTAAAGTAGTGTTTGAATTTATTAAGTTTGTTTGGGATATTTTTGGAATTGAAATGTTTATTTATGTAAATTAAGATAAAACTTATCTCACATAATTTTTTTTTTTTATATGAAAAAGTTTTAGAGTGGTTCAGGCACGGCCCCGTGCTCTATGAGCACTTATTGGGGATTTACGAGATTGACTACTAAAGGAGTCCCAACGATGGCAGAGGGGATCGAACCCACAATCCAAGGGCTTAGTCCTAAATCCCTTACCATTTATGCCAACTCTCATTGACTATCTCACATATATATACATTATATACAACCCAGTACAATGGTCAATAATTGGGCCGGTTTGGAGCCAGCGTCCCAGAGCGTTCAGCAGCCCAAACACCGGGTAGAGTTAGAAACCCAATGAACTTAATTTTTTTTTCTGTTTGGGTTCAACTGTTTTTTTTTAATCACTTCTAAAAAAAATGACTTTTTAAAGCTTTTTATCAAAAACCACTGGCCAAGCGTCAAACAGTTTCACAAAAATTTTCCCATGGTCTACAAACATCCTTAAAATTGTCCTATCTTACCCAAAAAGTATTTGATTTCTAAAATTAAAAAATTGATTTATTTAGTTAAAAATTTAATATTTTTACTTTATGCTTTATAATATATATTGTGGTAATTGGATATAAAAAAAATTATTCAAAAAATAAATTTAAATTTGATAAAAAAAATTGAATTATTATTAAAAACTTATAAAACTCTAAAGTACTTGATTAAATATATTATAGGGTTAAGGTGTAATTTTACCAATGAACTATTGGTCCAGGAGCGTACAACACAATTAACTTTCAAGTGGACCAAAAATACCAAAAATAGTTTTACTCAAGAGCGTCCAGCACAACGCCGTTAGACAAAAGTTAATGTCCGTTATCTAAGGTGCAAATTGGCCAACGAACTTTTACCCCTGGAGCGCTCGACACAAAATTCTAAATTTTACTAAATTAAATAATTTTTTCTCAATTGTCATTATTAAAAACTACTTTATAGATATATATAGACAAAATTACTCATTCTTTAATTTTGTCAAAATTATAATTTGCTAAAATAAACAAAATTTATAATTAAAAAATTTAATTATATGATTTAAATAAAACTCAAGGTGTTTTATAGTTTATTATATATGTTAAACATTATAATTTAAATCATATAATGACAATTTAAATAAAATTATATAAGGAGGACAAATATGGGTTTGTGTTGAGACTGGAGAGTTTCGTCTCATCTCACAAGGCATGCGTCTTAGTTGTATTTGGGGCAGTAAAGAGTGAACCAGTAAAATGGAAGAAAATAATAATAATAATAATAATAATAATAATAATAAAGAAAAAGAAAAAAAAGGGTTAAACAATCAATAGTGGCGATAGATTCAAGAAGAAACTCAAATATAAAATATATGGAAATGGTGTCTTGCAAGATATATATAAATACACACACATAGTCACGCAAACTCAATGAAGAAGGGAGATGGGTTTATATAAAAAAATATATGTATATGTATACACTCACACACAGTCCGAAATGAAGAAACTAGGGGGTGAGGCATGAATGATGATCTTATCTTATGCCAAAATTGAAGAATGAGTAATTTTTGTCCATATATATCTATACAAGTAATTTTCAATAATGACAATTGAGAAAAAATTATTTAATTTAGTAAAATTTAGAATTTTGTGCTGGACGCTCCTAGAGTAAAAGTTCGTTGGCCAATCTGCACCTTAGATAACGGACATTAACTTTTGTCTAACGGCGTTGTGCTGGACGCTCCTGAGTAAAACTATTTTTGGTATTTTTGGTCCACTTAAGAGTTAATTGTGTTGGACGCTCCTGGACCAATAGTTCGTTGGTAAAATTACACCTTAACCCTATATTATAATAGATAAATTAAAGTATATATAAATGTATATTTGATGGAATATTATTTGTTACATCACCTATCCTAATATTTTTTTCTTAAAAAAAAATGATTCCTTGAAAGAGCCCCTTTTTTAAAGGAGTCCATCATCTCGCAGGCTCATGCGAACTGTGGGAAATGGACTAAAATAAGATCTTTTTTTTTTAAAAAGTACCGGATTAGAGCAGTTGGGAAACTAATTCCCAAACTAATGCAGTCAAAGACGTCAGTTGATTGACGCCACAAATGGCGTTAGTCTACTAACGCCTTTCTGCAAATCTGCAGAGTGGCGTGCACGTCCCAAATTGACGCTCAAGGCGTCAAAAATTGACGCCTTGGGCGTCAATTTTTTTTAATTTTTTTAAAATATAATTATATTTAAAAATATATATAATAATTTTAATTAATAATTATAAAAATTAAAATATTCAAAATTTATTACAAATCTTAGGATATAAGACTAAAATAATATACAACATATTGGGAAAATAATATACAATATATTTCAAAAAAAAATATTTTTATTAATTCACTAATTATGATTCTCAAAAATTTCTTTAATTAAATTTAGCAAATAATATTTAACAATTTTTATACCAAATTATTTACAAAATATTAAATAATTAGTCATCTATCTCAAAGGTTATAATAAATTCACTAATTAATTAATTAATTAATTATTAGTCTTGTATCCTAAAATTTATAATAAATTTTGAATATTTTAATTTTTATAATTATTAATTAAAATTATTATATATAATTATTATTTATATTTTTAAATATAATTATATTTTTTAAAAAAAATTGACGCCTAAAGCGTCAAAAATTGACGCCTTGGGCGTGAATTTGGGACATCTGGGTGGTGTGCATTAATGCACGCCACTCTGCAGATTTGCAAAGAGCCGTCAGTAGGCTGACACCATTTGTGGCGTCAGTCGACTGACACTTTTGATTGCATTAGTTTAAGAATTAATTTTCCAACTGCTTCAATCCAGTAAATTTAAAAAAAAAAATTCTTATTTTAGTCAATATCCCTGCGAACTGTGGGTGGAGTTTTTGTTAGTGCGTTACTGTAGGTGATATTTTTAAAGCAAGTCAGTCTAGTCAGACATGTGAACACTCTGACTACACCTTCACGCTTCCCGGCGCAAGTTCTTGGCTCCCTAAACGGACCTGTTTCGGAAAGATTTATGACTTGACCTATCAAAACCAGATTAAAAAAATAGAATTAAAAATAAATTACAAGTCTCATTCACAAATGGTGAAATTTACATCAGGGCCCTTTTTATTAAAAAAAACCCTAAAATTTTAAAAATCCCAGAAAAAGCCCAATAGAATCTACCTGAGTTGTTAACGGAGCTGATATAGTTGTTAACGAGATACTGATATAGTTGTTAACGGGGCTGATTTAGCTGTTAGCAAATTATTGCTAATAGTATTGATTTAGTTGTTAATAACCTACCCGTTAACAACTATATTAGCCCCATTAACAACTCACGTAAATTCTGAAAATCTCAGAAAAGGCCTTGGAGCATTTTCTGAGATTTTTAAAATCTTGAGGCCTTTTTTAAAGATTTTTCTGTAAAAAATGCCTTGATGTGAATTTTCCCTTTAAGAATCCCCACTCAGCTGAGAAATGAACCCGTAGCTCATACCCCTACCTCTGACATTCGGATTAATTATGTGGTTGATCATTGTTTAGAGAATAGTTTTAGATTTTTTACGATTTATGTAAAGTTAAATATGTGAGAAGAGCGCTAGCGCAGTGGTATGGGAGGCAGTATTAACTGGCTTCTTTCACCCATGTTCAGGGTTCGAACCCTGTCTCCCTCCTCTACAATGATGTATCAAAAAAAAAATGTGAGAAGAGTTTTTTCAGACATGCGAGAAAAGCCTTTGGCAGCGGCAATTTAGTTGTTACTCTAACACTCACTAATATTCAATGTTTTGGTACCCTTAGCTTTCAGATAGGTTGTTTCCTCTTCATTGTCGTCTTGCCAAAGAAGATGGCAGGTTACATTAAAAGTAAACTCCCTTGTTGTTTTTTCCTTTTCTCAATTTTATTCAGTTAAAATCTTGGTGTGGTGGAGTAAAGTTTTTTGAGAAAATTCTTTTTAGGTGCTAAGAAACCAAAAAGAATATTTTTTAAAAAATGTCCTAAGGAAAATTTAGATATCAGAAAAGTTCTGTTAACAAATCCTTTTATAGGATTAACAACTTCATTTGTGTGATTAACATATCTTTGAAACTTTTTTGACATCTAAATTGTTAAGGGCCGTTTTGTTATTTTTTTAATCCTTTGGCATCTGAAAAGAATTTTAACAAGGTTTTTCCTTCATCATCTTTTATGTGTATCTGCCAAAGCCTTAAATTCCGGGGGTCCTTTTTCTTAATATGGCTGAGCACATTAAATCCTGATCATTCGTTCGGGCCTCAGCTAGATTTTCCCTCATTTTCTTTTGAACCAGTCCCATCTCCATGTAGAAGGAAATAGGCTGGGCAGTGACACGATGGAGATGGAGATGATTGAGAGGAAACCAAAAAAGGAGGGTTGTCAAAGTCAATAACAAATTATTACTACTACCTCCGGTCCTAATTATAAGAGCTAGTTGACTTTATTTGGAGAGATTAAGGAAGCTAAATAAGTTACTTAATCATTTTATTTGTTGTGTATCCTTAAATTATATATTAGTTTATTAGTCAAACTAATTAGTTTGAAGAAAAAAATAAAATACTCTAAAGTAATTTAATTTAGCTTCCTTAACCTCTCCAAAAAAGTCAACTAACTCTTATAATTAGGACCGGAGGGAGTATTATTTTTTTTGCTCAGAAATTATTACTAATATTGGAAAACTAACAACAATAATATTTTTTTTATACAAGGTGATAGGGGAGTGGGGGATCGAACCCAGGACCGGGAGGGGGGAAATAAATCTCAATACCACTGCACTACTAGTAGTGCTGGTAACAATAATAAATTATTACTCCCTCCGATCCTAATTATAAGATATAGTTGACTTTCTTTAGAGATATTAAGGAAGCTAAATAAGTTACTTAATCATTTCATATATTGTGCATCTTTAGATTATATATTAGTTTATTAGTTAAACTAACTAGTTTGAAGAAAAAAAATAAAAATAAAAATAGTCTAAAGTAATTTAATTAACTTTCTTAATTTCTTCAAAAAAATCAACTATGTCTTATAATTAAGAGCGAGGGAGTACTACTATTGAAAAACTAGAAACAACACGGGCTTGAACATAAGAGTTCTGTTTCAATCCATCGCATTTGAAATTTTGTGAACATTGGACCTTGGATGTTTAATTATACGTCCACGTTGGTGCATTTGGTCACCACAGTCATTTGAAATTATTGCACGAAATCATTCTCAGGCTCTAAAGTACGAAATTAATAATAAAAAAATTCCACATCTAATTCTCCTCACAGAAAAATCTTATTATCAGAATGACAATTTAATATTGTTAAAATAATTTTATTAATTGTTAAAATTTTCCTATAAAAATATCATTGTGAAAAATAGCTTTTTATGTGTTTAAAATGATTTTCCATGTTATAAAAAATTGTTCTGATTTCTTAAATTTTACACACCAAAAGAAAAACTTAGATAATTTTTGATAATATGTAAAGTCATTTTCATCACAAGATTTCCATAGAGACATTTTAACAGCTAATAAAGCTATTTTGACAGTGATATTTTTCTGTGAGAAGAATTTTTGTAACTTATTCATAATTAATCACACAAAAAATCTCAAGGTACTTTTGTGTGAGAGGATTGGGTTTGAGACCTTTTTATTGTTAATTCCATATTTTAGGACTTGACAGCGATTTTCCCTTTAAATTTTTGATACAAAAGCTAAAGTAGTTATTTACTTATTTATTAAGCTTGTTTGGAATTATTTTTAAGGTTAAAATACTAATTCACATAAACTGACATAAAACTTATATCTCACTTGCTAATTTCATATCACTTACTTATATCATATACCATATATCATGATTAAAAAACTATTTTTGAATGATTCAATAGTAATTCCAAACAACATAATTATCTATATAACTAAAGAATGCACAACATCAAGATGGTTGCCCGTCATAAGAAATGCTTTACCTTCTCAAATTTTATATTGATAGCAGATATTTACAAGGGATGTCATGATTTGTTTCTCTGGAAAGTGATTTTCTTTTCTTTGACTTTCACTAAAGTTGCGCACATAACCTTTCGATAGAAGAAAAGATAGGAATAGTAAAGAACACAGTGATGATCTAATAACAAACTAACCCTCTACCGTCTCCATTCTCTAAGCTCTCTTTCTTTGTTCTCATGGAATGAATAAGGATCATCTCGTTTATCTCCTTTTTCCCCTAGGAACATTGTCATCTTCGTTGCATTAACAGAGAAAATTAGGCATCCCCTTGTATGAAAACAACAAGAAACATAGGTTTTGCATTAAGCCACAAATTCAAAAACATTTTGTGTTGAAAAGGTGGGTGCGCGTATCTAATGAATTTGATGTTAGACAAAATAGCTTGAAGGATCTTATGATAAGCAAGTCAAAAAGAGACGACAAATAATATTTGAGGGGGAAGAGATTTTTCTTTTATTGTGTGAATGTTCTTCAAGGACGGAACTAGTTTTTCTGCTCAGCCAAAGCGCTCGTCCCTCTTGAGATGAGTGCCTAGAAGATTTGGTCGGTCTATATATTCTTTAGAGATTTGGACCGTTCATATTTCTGTTTTCTTTAATAGTTTTTTTTTTGAATTTTTGAAGTTATTTTTTAAGTATTAGTTAATATCCTAAAATATATTTTTAGTACCAATGAGCACCCTGAAATATTACATGGTATTAAAAAGATACTTCAGGGTATTGACTGCTACTTAAAATACTTTATGATCTTAAAAAATTATTTTAGGGTCTTACAAAAATATTTCAGGGTATTGACTAGTACTAAAAGAATACTTCAATATACTGACAGGTACTGAAAAAAGCAGTTAGTATGTTGAAGTATTTTTTCAGTACCATTCCGTATCCTATAAATTTTTTTTAGGATCTTAAAAAAATATTTTACGATACTTACTGGTACTAAAAAATATTTCAGTATACTAACTGGTTGTTAAGAAATAACTTCAAAAATTAGAAAAAACAATACCCAAAAAAAAAAACAGAAATATTAGAGATCTGGACCCTAGGTGCTCGTCCCAAGGAAACTGATTCCAAGTATTGCATTCTCAAGTTGGGCTTTTAATATCCCACTCAACATAAATGTGTTAAGTGTTCTCTTAAATCATGTAAGGTGAGTTTAAAATGTCTAAGATATGATAATTAAATTTCTTCTTAAAACTTCGAATCAAGCAAAAGAAAAATGGAATATTTATTTCTCAAACCAAATACCTGCGAGACAGCAAGAGCTTATAAAGAAATATGGAATGGATCACTGCAACAAAGCTGATATTCCTATGAGCTCAACAACTTTTATAATATTCTAATTTTTACGTTTAGGGTTTATTTATAATATACATGAGTTGAAAAATAATTGAGCTACAATTGCACTCATCATTTATTTAAAAAAAATTACAACCGTGTTCAGTCATTGTGTTCGAAACCACTAACCTCTTATTGTGCAGTCAATCATTTCTACCATTAATTGTGTTTGATAAATCCAATTTATTTCTTTATTCCAAGCCACAAAATCGGAATCATTGTTCTCTTATCCCTTCCTTCCGTCGTGTCTCTCTCAAACCCTCTATTCCTTCATTCAACTCCCCGGCTTTTTGACCAATCTAAGAACAAAAAAAAAAAAATTTACCGGATTAATGCACAGTCAAAACTATTTATCAGAGTAATAGGGACACGACACACGAGGGAGTGCCATTCATGAACCTTCAGAGTTGGTTCTTTATAGCTTTGAATTGTGATTATCACATCGGTGCAATAGTCAATCTTTTGGGTTTGCTGCAAGGTTACATTCAAATTTGAAGTAGAGTCAGATTTCAACCCTTCAAAACCATGCTTGATGCCAACCCTACGATTTTCCTTGCTATTATACGTAGATGCTTGTTTTGGTCAAGAAATTTGCTAACTCTTTCTAGTTTTTTCCCCATACTCACTTGATTTGAATCAATATATTAAGATTTGATTGTTTCTGGTTTGATTTGTGGCTGAATTTGATGATGAATCTCAATGTCTTGGAATAAAAAAAAAGGTGTTAACAAACACAATTTTAATTTTTGGAGTAAAAATAAAATGAGTTAACAAACTTAATTCTTATTTTCAGAACTCTTCCAAGACACAGAATCAGAAAAACTTTTTTATCTTAAAAACAGTGTTAGGGAACAGAATAGTTGCCATGCACATCTACAGAATGACAAATGAAAATTTCGTATATGTTAATTAAAATTTAAAACATCTCATTGATAAGTATAAGTGATTGTATTGACAAGTGATAAAATGACGATTAACAAGCTTATTCATGTTAAGAAGATAACTTTATATTTGAAATCTATATTACTGCAAAGTGACAAGTGATTATATTTTTCCTATCCTTGAGACTAGAGTGAGATTTTCCCTAGGAAAAATGCAAATTGAATTTTCCCACAAGTACATCCTATATAATTCAAAAAAATTGGGTCCTTCCATATAATTTTCCCTAAAACAATCCTAAACAGGCCCTTTTTTTTTATACAAAAATTTTAGGAAAATGGTTGGGTTCACCCGTGATTTAAGGGCAGAATGAAATTTCCCTTCCTCTTAGGTGATATCGATGTTGGGCAGGGCGAGCCGTCTATTACCCTCAAGTGTTTACCTAGGCACCTAAGACCTAGAATGTCTTTCCCAGCGCCTTGACCAACTCCAGGATCGAATCCCTTTCTTTTAGTGAGAGTGTCTGACCTTTTTGCCATTAAGGCCAATCAGGCAGTTCATTTTGCTTCAATAACAGCCATTACATAATTTGGGCTAAAGGAGAAAAAGGCCGGGCCCATCCCAGCCCAAAAAGAAGAAAATAACAATAACAGGGCTTGAATCAAAAACCCTAAAAGAGACTTCATTCTTTTCAACGTCATTGAAGGGTTGGTGTCACCTTAATCTGAAAAGAGACTTCAGTCTTGATCAATCAGGGGAATGGAGCTTAGTGTGGGGAGTTGCTGTCTGGAAGTTGTGGAAATGGAGAAACAGCCTCATTTTTGAAGAAGGATTTCAGAAACCGGAGAATCCCTCAGAAATTGTTCTCAGAAGCTGGAAGCATTTCACTGTGGCGCAAGAGGGAATTGATAATATCCAGCCTGTGATCGTCCGAAACTGGGGTTGGTCCTTTGAGGCACATGAATATGTCAGAGTTAGAGTTGATGGGGCGGTCACTAATTTGCAGGGCCGAGCTGGGTGTGGAGGGTTAATTCAAAGCAAGGAGGGGAGATGGATTGCGGGTTCCTCACGTTTTCTGGGTCCTTGTAATGTGTTTGAAGCTGAACAATGGGCGATATTAAAGGGCTTAAATTTGGCCTGGGATTTGGGCTTCAGAAGAGTTCTATTAGAATCTGATGCAAAGGAGCTGATCTCCTTAGTTGAGAATAATGATGTCAGCAGGTACGCCAATTTGCTTTTTTGGAGGATCAAGGAGTTCTGTGCTCGCAGTTGGGGTTTATGTTTGCGTTTTATCCCAGAGGGGCTAATAAAGCAGCAGACATGTTGGCCAAGAGGGGTCTTTCTTGTTCTGAATTCTATGATGTGTGTCCTGGGTTTTTACACACGGTGCTGAGTCATGTAGGTCTGGGATCTAATCCCCTGTGCTTGTAGTATATTTGTAGTATATTTCTCATTAGTAGCGGGGAAAAAAAACCCTAAAAGAGAAAATTGATCTTAATCTCAGAGAGAGACGATGAGAGTCGTCGGAATCCGTTTCATCGTGTTCGCCGGAGCAATGCTGGTAAGTTCTGAAAGCGTGTTTTGAGTGGACGAAAATGGAATCCCGGTGAGGAAAAGTTTAGTAATCAGAAGAAGGGGCGTGCAAAGCAATTCGAAAATGGTGGTGCTCCCTCTTTATGCGAATTTAGTTGCAGAGGTTGAGGAACCAACCAAACCCTTCTTCATGCCTCTCACATTGTTGATTCTTGGCTTTCTGAGGGATGTTTCTTCTTCGTTCACTATGTTCTTTGATTTTTGTTTGTTTTTCAACATTCAGATGAGATTCTCTGCTCAATCATGTTTGGTGGGCCTCATGAGTTTGAATTTTATTGTGAGCAATGAATTGCTAATACCAACTAGATTGGACAGCAGGAACAATGGAATTTGTTAGGAGTTTTATTAATTTGTTAACTTGTCTGAGCCATACGGTGCCGCCCGCCATGGCAGGGACGATTAGAAATTTATAGTATAGAGAAAATTGTGTAATTGCTTTGTACAATTTATAATTATATGTTTTTTCTACAAAAGAATGTGTTTTTTTCTTGACTTTCTCCTTCAGGGCTCACGTAGCGCCCATTAATCTTATCCTTTTGAGTCAAACTCTAAAATGCAGATACCCCCTCTGTTCCTATATTCAATATAAGGAACAGATAATTAAATGACTGCAATTTATCAAAATAGGAAAAAGTGTTTATCCTTAATTCCTTATCATTTGTGTTGTGTTGTGTTGCGTTGCAGGTGATTCTTATTTAATGCTCTCAATTTAATGAAGAGATGTCAGTCCCTGAAGGAATGGAGATTCAGATCTCATACTCTATCATCTTCTCGTTCTTCTGCCTCTTCCTTGTGATCTTCAAGCTATCTTCTTCCAAGAAACCCACCAAAACCCTACCTCCAGGGCCATGGAAATTGCCTCTCATTGGAAACCTGCACCAACTAATTGCTGGCTCACTACCTCATCGTTCTCTCGCAAATCTGGCCAACAAGTATGGGCCCTTCATGCACCTTCAACTTGGTCAGGTTTCTCATATCATAGTGTCTTCACCTGAATATGCCAAAGAAATAATGAAGACACATGATCTGATCTTTGCAAATAGGCCCAAAAATCTTGCCCCTGATATCTTGTCCTACGGTGGCACAGATATCATATTTTCCCCGTATGGAAACTATTGGAGACAACTTCGAAAGATTGGTACTTTAGAGCTTTTCTCAGCAAAGAGGGTTCAGTCATTCAGAAGGATAAGGGAAGAGGAGGCATCAGCACTTGTCAGGAACATCTCTGAACATGAAGGCTCTGTCATAAACCTTAGTAAAAAAATCTTCACAATCACAAGTTCCATAGTTGCAAGAGTGGCCTTCGGCAAGAAGACAGGGAACGTAGAACAAATCCTACAAAATATGGAGCAAGCACAACAGCTTAGCTCTGGGTTTCTCATTTCTGACTTCTATCCTTCGCTGAAATTTCTCAGCATAATCACAGGGATGAGAGCTCGAATTATGAAGATACACAAAGATGGAGACAAAGTGTTTGATGACATCATCAGAGAGCACAAAGAAAAGAAAATAAATGATGTTGAAGTGGTAGAGGAGGATCTAGTTGATGTTCTTCTCCAAATTCAAAAGCATAATGACTTTGACATCCCCTTATCTCTTGACAACATTAAAGCTGTTATTAAAGTTAGTGTTCTTATGCACTTTTATCATATTAAATGTCACATAGTTTTCTTTGTATGTCATTCATTACGTTCCTCTAATTAATTTGTATGAATTCCTTTCCAGGATGTTTTCTTTGCTGGAACTGAAACAGCGGCAACTACAATAGTTTGGGCTATGTCAGAATTGCTAAAAAATCCAAAGGCTATGAAAGAGGCACAAGAAGAGGTATATGTATAACTATAATTTTGAATGTTGCCAGATAAGTTTTTGGGTTGTGTATCTATAGATTAAACATGACAATTAGCATTTGTGATTATTTATTTATTTGTTGGCTAAACTATGCATAATTCTTTGAAAATTAAACCATATACGTGTAACTTCTATAATATTTGTAAATCTTTTTCTTGATATTATACTCTGGTATCCAGTGCGGGGTTCATGGCCGGTTTTGTCTCCACAGGTGTCTCCCCAGGGATTCGAATTTGAGACCTAAAGGGATCTAGCGGGTCCTTACACTGTTATACCAACTCTGTGTTAGTAATTTTTGTAACTTTACTAATCAACCCCTTAAACTCCTATAATTATGGAGATAGTACCTATATGATTAATTTTGTACATTACCTATCCATGCACTTCTTAAAGCTTAGAAGGATTATCTGCGTATTAATCAAAATTTTGAGAGATTACATGCATACAGAAGTAAAATTTAAGACATGAAAACTCATGGAGGTTTATTTTCAAGTTTTAAAGGTTATGCGGTTATTTGTACATGATCTAAAGCTTAGAGAATATTTGTCATTTTACTTTATTTTTTCATATTGATTTACAAAATTTGAAATTATTTAATGTATTATTATTGGCTTTGCATTAGGTAAGAAGAGTCTACGGAGGAAAAGGATATGTAGATGAATCAAATCTTCACCCATTAAAATATTTAAGCGCGGTCATAAAAGAAACCCTTAGGCTACATCCACCAGTGGCATTGTTGGTTCCTAGACAGAACAACAAAAGTTGTGAAATTAATGGATATATGATACCTCCTAAGACGAACATTATCATTAATGCTTGGGCCATTGGAAGAGATCCTAAGAATTGGAATGATCCAGAGATGTTTGAACCAAAGAGGTTTCTTGATACAATGATTGATTACAAAGGTTCAAACTTTGAGTATATCCCATTTGGCGCTGGAAGAAGAATATGTCCTGGAGTCACATTTGCTACACCTGTTTTAGAATTATTACTTTCCAGTTTACTTTATCATTTTGGCTGGAAACTACCAGAGGGGATGAGGCTTGAGGGATACGACATGGATGAGTCATTTGGCGCCGTGGTAAGAAGGAAAAACGATACGATGTTGGTTCCTTTTTGCTATTTCCCTTGAGTTTGTGTGTATTCATTTTTTTTTTTTGGTATAAAAAAAAAGTTTTGGAGGGGTTCGGCATCAGTTCCCCACCAAGGCCAGGGTTTGTGTGTATTCATTACTTGAATGATGTTTTGGCCCGTTTTAGATGTCCTTGAATCTATGTTGTGGAAGCCATAAATGAATTGAAAAAAAAAAAAAAAAAGTCATTTTGCATTGAAAGTATTTTGATATATCCAAACTCCAACAAAATAAAGTACACAAGGAATATTTGAATAAAATAAAGAAAAGAAATTAGAATTTAGAAGAATATGATTCATGAATGAGAAAGATTAGATAATCCCCTTTATTAATGGGAAGAATCTTTTCTGGCTCGCCATATAAATTAGGGAAAATCCTCATAAAATTGGGCTGAAATGATTAAAATTAAAATTGAGCCTACCCTTTTTACAAATTCTTCACAAGGTCAAGATGCCTAATCAGGAATTTATGAATGTTATTAAAAGGCAAAAATACCCTCTATTATTAAAAGGGGAAATTGAAAGTGGCTAAAAAGGAAAAAAATGATTTTTAAATTAGGCCTCATATAATTTAATTAATTAATAATTATTCAATATAACCAGCATACATTTGTTATTTTAACTTTAGGTGTTTCGTAGATTATTTTTTGAAAAATATGATCATGTATTTATATATTTATATCTACATATAACATATGATTTTTTTTAAAAAAAAACATTGACTTATAAATAATGCCACTCATTTTTTTTTTGTATTTCATACAATACAACATTGTTCCACATTGATTTAAAGGAAAATCTTATATAAAGGTAGTTGAATTACCCCAAATTATAATTTGGATTACTGAACTTAACAAATTATATTTTAGGCCATGCGTCATGATTAGGGATTTAAAATTTAGGTCAAATTACTTCTATATCCCTTAATTATTGAGATAACAGAATTGAAAACATAACCCTAGTATTTGCTATATCATTTAATTTCTTAGGAAATATTGTATGACTTTATGCTTCAACTTATTTCCAAATATTAATTATGCTCCATATTCTTTTGTTATACAATATTTGGTTTTATAGGAAAGAAGGAGTATATATAATTGAAAGATGTAAATTCTTGTGTACTACAATGTTTCACAAATGTCTTTATATGATAATTTTCCCTTTTTATTAAAAAATAATCATGGATCATATATTGAGGATACACACATACTTCTCGGTGATTAAATTTTGAATAAAAATATAAATATAAAAAAGATAATAGATCTCCACGTAATGAATACACCTACCATCACAATAGATTTCAATTTAGTTTAATACATTATTATATAAAGGAAAAATCCCATATAAAGCTGCCTGAAATAAGAAAATTCTAAATCAAGTAGGTAAATTCAATAAATCCATAATTAAGTTATCGACTTAATTTAAGATTTCAAAATGTGAGTTAAATGATTTCATTGTCCTTTCCTTGTTTTCTCTCTCCTTTTAAAGGTTCTTAACGGTTGTAACTTAGTTGTTTTTTTTTTCCTTCAATAAGTATTATACAACATCAATATCAAAAAAAAAAAAAATCAATATATAATAAAATAAAATATGATTAGCTTAAATCAAATAATTTTTACATCGTTGAAGGATCATTAAGAATAATTCAAAAAAAAAAGAAAAAGAAAAAGAAAGCATAGCTCCAAGATTAATTAAATTATTTTCAGTTGAATGTTAAAAATAACATTTTTTTATTTTTGACTAGATTTTTTTTTATAAAAATAAAATTAGACTATGTTAATAAAAAAAAAATCTGACTAATATGTATATTTCAAATTATACATCAAGTATGTATATTTCGAATTATACATCAAATATTTTCATCAGCGTCATTAAAAAAAAAAAAAGATTTTCATCAACTAAAAACAAACTAGATATTACAATATTCAAATAAAAATTTAATGAAGTATGATTTTTTTTATTGACAAAAAAAATCTTACGTCAAGTTTTTCTAAAAATATAATTTCTTATTATGATACTCAAATAAAAATATTTTAATTTATATTGGGTTAATTCTTTTCTTTTTATTTTTTGACTTGAATTATTCTTCTCGATTAAAGGAATCCCATTTTATTTTATTATATGTTAATATTAATATATATATATATATAAATTAACTTACTAAGTAATAAAATCCTTTTAAAAGGAAAGTGGATAAAACATACTAATAAGAGTGCAATAAAGTCATTTCACCCAAATTTTAAAATCTTAAATTAGGTCAATAACTTAATTAGGGATTTGTTGAGTTTAACAACCTGATTTAGAATTTTTCTATTTTAAGCAATTTTATATAGGAATTTCCTTTATATAAAACTGAATATTGTATAAGAAAATATTGTGCTTTTTTTTTTTTTTAACTGAGATAACACATCAACAAACTTGTAATAGAGCTTTCATACCTTGATGAGTTGATGGTATATATTTCATTCTTCACCACCTTTATAATTAATGTTTGGAAAGAAGTCAGCGCACAAATGGTCCGTTGTGCGGTACTTTTTCAAGAACTAATTGATAGAGCAAATAATAAGGTTATATTTTTTATTTTTCCCCATTAATAACTAAGGAATATAGAGAAAATTTGATCTAAATTTTAAATCCCTAATTATGACAAATAATCTGATATATAATTTATTAAATTCAATGATCTAAATTGAAATTTGAGTAATTCAATCATCTTTATAAGATTTTTTTTTTATTTAAATGATAAAAATATAATATTTAGAATAATTCTAAAATTTTCTATTTCCTCACTTCAAAGCTTTTACAAAATGAGTGGATTGCATGTTCGTCATCTTCACAAATCGTCAATTTTTTTTTAGTAGTTCATTACCTTTTATATATATATATATATATATATATATATATAGGGGTTTAAACTTCTCATGTTACATGAGAAGAAGAAGAAGATTCCTACACACATGAAATAGTGGGACCTACATATATATATAATGTTAATTTTATATATATATATATATGTGTGTGTGTGTGTGTGTGTGTGTGGGTCCTACCATTTTATATGTGTGTGCCATGAGAAAACATTTCTCCTATAACATGAGAAATGTTTTTCTCATATATATATAGGGTTTAAACTTCTCATGTTGCATGAGAAAAAGAAAATTCCTACACACATATGAAATGGTGGGACCCACACATATATATAATGCTAATTATATGTATATGTGGGACTCACCATTTCATATGTGTGTTACATGAAAATACACTTCTCCTACAACATGAGAAGTATTTTTTTCCTATATATATATATAGGGTTAAGGTGCAATTTTGCCCTTAAAGTATGCGCCTAGGAGAAATTTTGCTCCTAAAGTTTTCGGCGTAGCAATGTTGCCCCTGAAGTTTCAAAACGGAGCAATGTTACCCTTCCGTTAAAATCCCTAACGGGTTGACCGTTAGGGTTTTTAACGGAGGGGCAACATTGCTCCGTTTTGAAACTTCATGGGCAAAATTGCTACTTTTTTTGGGAGCAATGTTGCCCCTAAAGTTTTAAAATAGAGCAATGTTGCCCCTCCGTTAAAAACCCTAACGTTGACTGTTAGTTGACCGTTAAGGTTTTTAACGGAGATGCAACATTGCTCCGTTTTGAAACTTCAGGGGCAACATTGTTACGCTTGAAACTTCAGGGGCAAAATTGCTCCTGTATGCATACTTTAAGGGCAAAAATGCACCTTAACCCTATATATATATATATATATATATATATACACACACATACATATTTCCTCAATTCTAAATATTTGGCATACATACATAAGTACTTCTCCCTCTCATTCAATGAAATAAGAGATTGTAAATTATTTTTGTATAATTTTCTTTCAAACAGTAATTAATTTGGTTAAAGCTGAAAAGTTATGCTTAAATTTACACACTGGAGGGTGGATGTATCAGGATCCAAATGAATGTGTTGTGTCTTCAAACTAAAGGCAAGAAGATCTTAGACACAGACACCAACAAAGTCATTAAGACCTTGATCTATCCTATCTAATTGACTGGATACCTAGAAAGTCTGATAAACTAAAAATTATTATACTGAACAATTACTAAGAAACATATACATTGATGAAAAGATGCTCAATCCAGTGGACAGTCCGAGCTTTTCCGGGACTTACCTCTCATGTTTTTAATTATATTTAAATGATTTTTTTTCCTTAGTTGAAATATGAAAATGATGCTATGATCCACAAGTAATTTATGTATATCATCACCGATATGGACATATAATCACATTTTTTTAGAAAATAAAAAATCTTTCAACCTTGCATTGGGAAGTTAAAACTGATTATATTGAATAAATTATTAATTAATTAAATTTAGATTAAACCTTATATAGAAATCTCATTTTCCTTTTTAACTTCCTTCAATTTTCCTTTTAAACAATAGAGAGTCCTTATGATCTTTTAATAATACTCAGAAATCCGTTATTAAGCCTATTGGCCTTACTAATAATTTGCTAAAAGTGTAGGTCCAATTTTGGTTTTGTTCATTTCAGTTGGATTTAATTATGATTTTCCCTATAAATTAAGTCAAACTATAACCACGATAAACAACTATTAAAAATAGTAAACTACTTTCAATCTTTAATATAAGATATATTTTCCTAATTTGATAATATTAAGGAAGTTAGTTGAGTTAGTTAATATGACATGTATTTTCTAAAATATACTAATCCTCTTTCTCAATTTCCCTATTCTTTATCCTTCTTATTTGCTCTCTCTGGTCTTAATTATAGGAGCTATTTAGCAGAATTTGGAGAGATTAAGGAAAGAAGTTAAATTAGTTAATTATGTATATTTTTCTAATATACCCTTACGTACCCAAAATTTAAAATGACATTAAGGAAACGCTTGTTGAAAGGAAGATGTTATTGTAGAGTCAAGCGCGCTGCCCAAAACTATAGTTAGTCGAGGGTGTAAATCTATTTCTTTAAGCTTTCCCAAAGTTATGACGATTAAAAAAAGTTATTAAAAGTCAAAATAGATGTATGCAGCCGGGCAAATATATATATATATATTGTTAAAAATATAGGTGGTTATTGATTAGTTAGTGAATTGGTTAGGGCTCTAATCTATATAAAGGGCTTAATTATATTGAGTTTAGTGTGTTGGGTGTGGAGCCCTCACCAAGTGTATGAGATGTGGAATCTCATAAGAGAGTTAACTAGGTCTCTCTCTAAGAATTGGAGTAAACATGGTCTCCTTTTAGGTTTTAGGGTTAATCCTTATGGGTTACTCATTGAAAGAGTATATTGCTCATTGTTGTTAATACAATTGTTTCTTCATCTACTCTATTTCATATTCTTTCCCCATATCTTTTCTTCAATTACAATTGTTAACATGGTATCATAAGCCAGATTCATTTTTCAATTTTAGAGACATTAACTCAAATTGTTCTCACACCCTATGGTTCTTGATTTACCACGCTAACTAACTCTCTAATTAACTCTAACTAATTCATTAACCAATCAATTATACCCTTATATTCTAACATATATATATATATATATATATATATATATATATATATATATATATATATATAGCTTATGATTGATTTGTCCTATATTAAATTTTTCATATCAGATTGCAAGAACGATATATTGAGAGTAAACTTAAGAAACTTATGTAGCCCGTGTAAATGAAACAGGAATCCAAAAACAGGAACCTATCATGCAAACAATTAATTAATTATTGTAGAAGAAGTATTAGTAGGGGTGATATGGGAAAAATATGACAAAAATTGCCCAAAATTATTTTATATAAAAAAGTATAATTTAGGTGTATATGACATTAATAAGTTGTAAACATTATTTACTTTATAAAATATATAGATGTATTATTAAATTATTATTGTCTTTAATTATAATTGAGAAAGTATAAATAGGGGTATTATAGGAAAAAATTATCAAAAGTTAAAACTTGCTCTTATAATTAGGACTAAAACCAACTCCAAAATTTGCTTCTATAATTAAGATCGGAGGGAGTATTGTTGAGCGATCATCAATAACGGTAAATTAAAAAATATTAAAAAAATATGAAAATTTTGTTTTATATTTAAAATTAAGATCAATTCTCCAAATATATCTTATATTTAGGACCAGATGAAATATAGAAAAAGAAAGTAGAACCCAATAAAAAAGCCTGCAAAAGAAGAAACTAATTACTAGTATTTTTTACGGAGATGTGTCGTACGTACGTAGGAAGATTAAAGAACACAGTTATGATCAAATTAACTAGATCTCTCTCCATTCTCTAAGCTTTCTCACCTTCTTGTTCCCCCCCCCCCCCCCCCCCCCCCCCCCAAAAGGAACATGACATCTCAACACTAGACAGAGTGATAGCATTAAGCATTTAAGCCATTATGTCATCAGATAGGAAAGAAAAAACCTGCGATCATAATTTGTACAATACGATGAGATAAACTGTTTTCAAGGATATCACCGTAAATTTCTAGTTGTTATAACTGCTTAATATTTTCAGATTTTTCATGTAAATTAAAAGAATTCATAAGTTCACAAGTCACATCTGAATATCGTCAGCGAAACATATCATAATATAGAGTGCACGCTCTTAATCGGTTTTTAAAATAAGAACAGAGTTGAGTCCACAGCAATTTGAACTCTTCATGAGCAAAAGAGGTGAGTCCCTGAACAACATTCCCAACGATAGTGTCCATATTTTGGTGTGGGTGAAAGAAATTCTTATGATTCTCAGTTTGTGGCTTCGGTGTGTATCGCTGCAAACTCCAGCTTGTAAAGAAGGCCTTGCACTTCTTCGAAAGCATCTTGCACCTTGCTTTTAAAAAGCTAAAGTTGTTTCATCTTTCTTTTTGATACAAAAGCCAAAGTAGTTTTTTATTTTATCTCTAGGAGGCTTCTAAATCGAAATAAAACTAATCTCATATACTACATAAACTGTGATTGAAAAGTACCTAAAATTACCTATGTAACCAATGCACAACATCAAGGTGCTTGCTCGCCATAAGAATGCTTTACCTTCTCAAATTTTATATTGATTGCAGATATTTACAAGATATGTCATTATTTGTTTCTCTGGAAAGTCATGTGTCGTGATTTTTTTTTTTTTTGGTATAAAAAGTTTAGTAAAGGGGTTGGGCTCACCCACAGTCCAAGGGTAGGGTGCTTGGAGTCCAGTCCATAGGGCATACTGGGCCGGAGAGCACACATGCCTCCACCTCCACCCAACGTTTCCAATGCTTTATAGACTCTTAGAATGTTTCCTCTAGCGCCTTGATCTCTGAAAAGTGGTTTTCTATGACTTTTGCTGAAGTTGCGCACATAGTAAATGTGGGACAGAAAGGAAAGAATTGTTGGGTTAATGTGCTCTTTAGTCATTTAAGCCCAATAAGGCTTAATTGAGACTACAGCCCAAGAACTCTATGGCCTATTTTTGACTTGTTTGAAGTAGACCTATTTTTGGCCTGTTTGAAGTAGACCTGTTTTGTAGTGAGGCCTGTGGCCTGTTAGCCTAATTACAAATTTTTTAAAAATATAGGCTGCCTTAACAGGGCACAAGCTGGGCTTAGACTGAAAAAATGGTCTCTAACAGGCCACAAGCCAAGCTTAGACCACTTTGTTGCCGAACAGATTTGGCCTGTTAAGGGTGAAGCTTGGGCTGACCTGACTTATTTCCACAATTAAAATGATATGATATCATAAATAACAGTTTTAACATTTTTTTTGGTTAAGTAGCAATTTTGTCCCGGAAGTTTTTTTTAAAAAAGCAATTTTACCCTAAAAGTTTTTTTTTTTGGAGCAATCTTGCCTCTGCGTTAACCACCCTAATGGACAACGGTTATTTGACCGTTTTAGTTGACCGTTAACGGAGGGGCAAAATTGCTCTAAAAAAAAACTTCTGGGGCAACATTGCTTCAAAAAAAACTTCCAGAGTAAAATTACTCATCGGAGTATACTTTTGGGGCAAAATTGCTACTTAACCCTTTAAAAAATGATATGACCGTATATGTTACAAGGAGTCACATAAGTAAACGTTAACTAGACTACAACATGAATAAGAAGAAAATAAAAGAAAAAAAAAATCACGCATTGCATATAATATATTATAAGTGGTGTTGATCTGATTGAATATTACATTTTAATAAATTAAAAGAACACGTTTTCAAGTGAAACCTTAAACTAGATTAAGAGATCTTCAAAAGAAGAAAATTTGCATCAACACCTACAGCTTCCTCATAGAGAACAGATTCATGAAATTGCATTGCAGCCTCTAAATGTGGGATCACCACTGGCTGTACATTTAAGCAGTGAATATTAATTAAACAACTACAAAAGAAAAGAGATTCAATCTTGAAAGAGGCTCCCCACAATAAGATCAAATCAGAGTCTCCAAGGAGGACTACCACCCGTCAGTGTACAGGTATAACAGACCAGCCATATCCAAGGAAGCCCGATCCATGCTTGGTATATGAGCAACTTTTTGCCACTCATCATCAGCCATCGATGGGCAATCAAGTATGGTCAATGATCGTAATGATGTGAGATTATGAAGCCCTTCAGGAAGTGATGTCAAATACTCACAATTAAAGAGTACAAGATGTTGAAGCTCCAAGAGATCCCCGATCCATTCAGGCAACCTTTCTCCACAAAATCCTTTAATGCATAGAGCTTTGATGGTATGATGAGGACGGAGCCTTTCTAAAATCAATTCATCTTCAGCAACTTTAGGGGAATCAGCACGAAAGTTGCTGTATGTGCCCCAAACCAACAATAACTGTTGAAGATGTTGCTTCTCGTTTACCTTTGCAGACTCAGCCTCTTTATGGTTTGACCTCAGACGACTCAACCCTGCTATTGTTAGAGTACCTCTCAAGTTGTTAAGCTCACACAATTCACTTATTCTTGCACTTCTTGCCCCTTTGCGAGGCATTTCCTGCTCAGCTACTACAAAATTTGTCAATGTTTGGAGTGAAGTTAATTGTCCCAAACCTCTTGGCATCCATTCCAAATGCCTACAGCTAGTAATATAAAGATGCTTCAAACTTACCAATTTACTAATGTCTTTGGGCAATTCCACAAGATATTTACTTTTGCAAAGGTCTAATGTTTGCAAGTTGTGGAGCCTAGTAATAGCATTTGGGATCTCCTTGAAAGGATTACATGAAAGATCAAGAAATCTTAAATGCTTCAATTTTCCAATATTGTTTGGAATTTTAGAAATGATTCTGTAATTTAGAACACGTAAGCATTTCAGTTTTGATTCATCCAAATCAAAAATAAATAGGTCAACCCAAAGCATTGTTCTTAATTTTTCAAACTCAAGGAAAGAAGTTGGAACTTTCCAAACTTCTCTTAGAAGGTCAATTGACAAATGCCGTGTCGGGTCTCTAGTGAGCTTTTCTTTTCCATCTCTAATGACAAGATACTCATGTTTGGCTACATACAGAGCTAAATCATGAACTAGGTCATGCATTTTGCACGTCACTATGTTGTCATAGTGATCTCTTATGACATCTTGGAAGAAAGATCTTGAAAGTAGATTCATAAAATATTCATTCCCAACATCTTCCTCACACCTCTTTGAATCAGCAGTTGTTTGAATGAATCCTTCAGCCACCCACATTTGAATTAGCGTTTGTTTCTTGAATGAAAAATCTTTTGGAAACAAGGAACAAAAAGCAACACAATTTTTCAGGGGTGAAGGAAGATTATCATAAGAGAGTTTCAATACAGCAAAGACTCTCTCCTCTAACTCATCTACACTCCAAAGCTCACAATTTCTCAAGTATGACAGATCTGTTATTCCTTCTAAGGTTTTCTCATACATAAGACTTCCAACAGCTCTAATAGCAAGAGGAACTCCTCCACATTTATTTACAACCTCCCTCCCAACTGCTATCAACTCCTTATTATTTGGTTCTCTACCTTCTACAAAAGCCATTCTGCAAAACAACTCCCACGATCTTTCCCCATCCAAGCCTTCAAGGATAATTGGTGGATGGGTGCCCATCATCTTTCCCACCTTCTCACTACGTGTGGTAACAATTATCATGCTCCCCTTTGCTCCATCGCATAGTAAGCTTTTCAAATCACGCCAACACTGAACATTATCATTCCACACATCGTCTAGCACGATCAAAAAAATTTTCCCCCTATTAATTGTCTAAGGTCTTGTTGCACCTGCTCCATCTCTTTTGAACCTTCTTGCCCTAAAATCTTTTGAGCTATTTGTTTGACACTAAATTCATCAGACACACATACCCACTTTTTCAATTCAAAACAATCTTGAACGCCCTCATGATTAAACACAAGTTGAGCAACTGTAGTCTTTCCTGACCCTCCAATTCCAACAAGGGGAATAACAGAAACACCATATTTCACATTACTGTCCAACAAATAACGTAAAATGATATCTTTTTCATTCTCTCTCCCTATAATTTCATCTGCTTGTACGAAAGAGCCTGTTTGCTCTCGCCCCTCAAGTACAGAGAGAGGCTTAAGAGGCTGATCAGTCAAATTAAACTGTCTCCTGTCCTTTTCAATTTCATCTAGCGTTCCCCTGACTTCCCTCAATTTATGAGCCATCTTAAGATTAAAAACAAGTTGGTTTGATTTCGAGAAGAAGACCCGTACCTTCTTTGCCGCTTGGTGCATGTTTCGAGTCATGATTCGCCTCCTCAAAGCTTCAGTGGACAAATCATCAAGCAGGTCATCAGCATCATAGAGTACATCTTTCAGTTTGGCAAGCCATAAGCTAACTTGATGGTTATTGTTGGCCTGTTCCTCTGCATCCAATAATGTAGCTCTGATTGCAAGGACAGTGTTCTTCATCCTTTCAACATCATGTTTAGAATTCCACAGCAATTTGAACTCTTCATGAGCAAAAGAGGCGAGTCCCTTGACAACATTCTCAGCGATGGCCTCCATATTTTTTGGTTTGGATGAAAGAAATTCCTATGATTCTTAGTTTGTGTGTTGGGTGAGTATTGCTGCAAACTCCGGCCTGCATATTAATAGCGAAGAGGGCCTTTCACTTATTCAAAAGCATCTAAAGTGACCAGCGGGAGTTGGCTCAAGTGGAAAAGACTTAGGCCACTTAAGTAGGGGTCTCGAGTTTGAGTCCTTGTGGATGCAGAAAACTCCCCTAGCAGAGGTCCACGTATGTGCCCGACAGAATCTCAATCCGGACTAGGGAAGACAATAGCCAAAAAAAAAAAAAGCATCTAAAGTGGTTTATTTTTTCCTCTTTTTTTTTTTTGGTCAAAATTTTTTCCTCCTTTTAATACATAGTTAAAGTGGTTCTTCTTTATTATCTATAAAACCAATGCGCAAAATCAGGTGGCTGTTCCCAATAAGAAATACTTGTAGTGATATGTGGCTTTACAAAGTGTTTTTCTATGACTTTCGCGGAAGTTGCGCACATAGTAGAAGTGAACTGCTTTGTGGTTTGACCAAAAAAACAAAAAAAAAACCTGCTTTGTGGTAATTTTCTTCTATTCCTATCTTATTAGAGAATTAGTGTGGGACACAAGGGACTCAAGGACCGAATAAATTCAAAAACATTTTGGGTTGGAAAGGTGGGTGCGTGTGTCACATGAATTTGATGTATGACAAATAGCTCAAAAGATTTTGCGACAAGAAAATTAAAAAGAAATGACAACTGATTGAGAGGAACAGATTTTTTTTTTTTTTTTGGGGTGTGAGATGACAATTAATTGAGGGGATGCTTTTAAAATTTTCTGTTAGGTGGGCGCCTTTGGGAAAGTTGCAGAAAATTACCTTCCAACTCAATTATTTATGCAAGCTGGGTTGGCAGCAACATCCATCAAATCCACAAATTATTATCATAAATTTTTCTTTCAACCACCAAAAGGTTGGACTCCATCGCTTTGATTGTTCTTCAGCGACTGACGTGTATATATATTTCCTCATATTTTGATACATTAAAGTAGTTACGCCCTCTGAATTATCTGCAACGCATTTGAGAAGGATAAATACTTTTTCTATTTTCATGGAGTGAGTAGTTATTTGTTCGTTATATTGAAAAAAACAGAGGGCGTGACTTATTACTTGCACTGCAAATTGTTTCTATGACTCTATTTGCATTGGAGTTTGAAATAATTTACCCCTGAAAGACCACTGTTGAGGTGAGCAAAGAACATTTAATATATAATTCTCCAAAGGATAGAATTTATATATATTGCTTATGTATTATAAATTACTGGGTTGAGTAAGATGGTATCCAGGAGTGTTTTTCTTTGTTTCATCACTATCCTAAACTAATTTGAAGTGGAATTTGGCGGTTAGTGAGCAAAAGAGGCAAGTCCCTGAGCAATATATTCCCAGCACATGTTCAAAAGCATCTTGCACATGTTCCTAGGATTCTCAGTTTGTGGGTTCGGTGTGTATCACTGCAAACTCCAGCTTGTAAAGAACGCCACATGAAATGCTTTACCTACTCAAATTTTATATTGATAATGGATATTTACAAGATATGACATGATTTGTTTTTCTGACAAGTGATTTTCTATCAGCGTGTTTAAAATTTTTTTCAAATTTTTTTAATTTTTTCTAATCATTTTATTTTATTTTCCTAATTTTTAAATTTTTTTATTCTACGTCAGCATTTACGTCAGCGTGTCAGTGTCAGTGTCACGTCAACGCTCCATCCAAGTTGACGGTCAACTAACGGCCGTGGTGCTGGGCGCTCCCAAAACGTAACGTCGTGTGTATTTTTGTTCCAGTTGAAAGGTCGTGGTGTTGGGCACTCCTGGAGGAAAAAGTCATGTGTATTTTTGTTCCTTCTCCCTTTATATATTTATATCTACATATATAACATATGATTTTTTTTAAAAAAAAAACATTGACTTAAAAATAATGCCACTCATTTTTTTCGTATTTCATACAAAACAAGATCGTTTCACATTGATTTAAAGGAAAATCTTATATAAAGATAGTTGAATTACCCAAATTATAATTTGGGTTACTGAACTTAACAAATTATATTTTAGGCTATGCGTCATGATTAGGGATTTAAAATTTGGGTCAAATTATCTCTATAGAATTGAAAACATAACCCTATTATTTGCTATATCATTTAATTTCTTAGGAAATATTGTAAGACAACAGAATTGAAAACATAAGCCCCGTATTCTTTTGCTATAGAATATTTGGTTTTATGGGAGAGAAGAAGTATATATAATTGAAAGATGTAAATTCTTGTGTACTATAATGTTTCATGAATGTCTTTATGTGAGAATTTTCCCTTTTTATTAAAAAATAATCATGGATCATATATTGAGGATACACACATACTTGGGTGATTAAATTTTGAATAAAAATATAAATATAAAAAAAAAGATAATAGATCTCCACGTGATGAATACACAGATCTACCATCACAATAGATTTCAATTTAGTTTAATACATTATTATATAAAACCGAATATTGTATAAGAAAATATTGTGCAAAATTTTTTTTCCTGAGATAACACATCAACAAACTTGTAATAGAGCTTTCATAGTTTGATGATATATATTTCATTCATCAGCGCCCGTATAATTAGTGTTTGGAAAGAAGTCAGGGCACAAACGATCTGTTGTGCAATACTTCCCAAAGAATTAATTGATAGAGTAAATAATAAGGTTATCTTTTTTATTTTTCCCTATTAATAACTAAGGGATATAGATATAATTTGATATAAATTTTCAATCCCTAATTATGACAAATAATCTTATATATAATTTGTTAAGTTCAGTTATCCAAATTGGAATTTGAGTAATTCAATCATTTTTGTAGGATTTTAAGTTGATTTAAATGATAAAAATATAATATCTAGAATAATTCTAAAATGTTCTATTTCCTCACTGCAATGCTTTTACAAAATGAGTGGATTGCATGTTCGCCATCTTCAAAAATCATCATTTTTTTTATATAGTTCATTACCTTATATATATATATATATATATCATCAATTCCAAATATTTCACATAAATACATATGTACTCCTCCCTTCATGCAATGAAATAAGAGATTGTAAATTATTTTTGTATAATTTTCTTTCAAACCGTAATTAATTTGGTTAAAGTAGAAAAGTTATACTTAAATTTATAGGGGTTTAAACTTCTCATGTTGTATGAGAAGAAGAAGATTCCTACACATATGAAATGGTGGGACCCACACATATATATATAATATTAATTATATATATATGTGGGTCCTACCACTTAATGTGTGTGTGACATGAGAATACACTTCTTCTACAACATAAGAAGTGTTTTTCCCAAATTTATATGTGAAATTCTCATGTTTTTAATTATATTTAAATGATTTTTTCTCCTTAGTTGAAATATGAACATGATGCTATGATCCACAAGTAATTTATGTATATCATCACCGATATGGACATATAAATATATAATCACATTTTTTAGAAAATAAAAAATCTTTCAAACGTGGGAAGTTAAAACTGATTATATTGAATAAATTATTAATTAATTAAATTTAGATTAAACCTTATATAGAAATCTCATTTTCCTTTTTAACTACCTTCAATTTTCCTTTTAAACAATAGACAGTCATTATAGTCTTTTAATAATACTCAGAAATCCCTAATTAAGCCTACTGGCCTTACTAATAATTTGCTAAAAGTGTAGGTCCAATTTTGGTTTTGTTCATTTCAATTGGACTTAATTATGATTTTTCCTATAATAAGTCAAACTATAACCACGAAAAACAACTATTAAAAATAGTAAACTACTTTCAATCTTTAATATATGATATATTTACCTAATTTGATAATATTAAGGAAGTTAGTTGAGTTAGTTAATATGACATGTATTTTCTAAAATACGCTAATCATCTTCCTCAATTTCTCTATTCTCTCTCCTTCTTAATTATTGTTGAGCGATCATCAAGGTAAATTAAGAAAATATTAAAAATTTATTTTATACTTAGAATTAAAATCAATTTTCTAAATATGTATTATATTTTGGACCAGAGGGAGTATAAAAAAAGAAAGTAGAACCCAATAAAAAAAACCTGCAAAAGAAGAAACTAATTACTAGTATTTTTTATAGAGATGTGTCGTGCGTAGGAAGATTAAAGAACACAGTTATGATTAAATTAAGATCAACTCTTTAAATATGTCTTATATCCCCCTCATGGATTAAGTCACCTTGTTTTTCCTCCCTATGAACATGACATCTCGACACTAGACAGAGTGATAGTGTTAAGCCATTAAGTCATCAGATAGGAAAGAAAAAACCTGCGATCATAATTCGTACAATACGATGAGATAAACTTTTTTCAAGGATATCACCATAAATTTCTAGTTGTTATAACTGCTTAATATTGTCAGATTTTTCATGTAAATTAAAAGAATTTATAAGTTCATGAGTCACATCTGAATATCGTCAGCGAAACATATAATAATATAGAGTGCACGCTCTTAATCGGTTTTTTAAATAAGAACAGAGTTGAGTCCACAGCAATTTGAACTCTTCATGAGCAAAAGAGGTGAGTCCCTCAACAACATTCCCCGCGATGGTGTCCATATTTTGGTGTGGGTGAAAGAAATTCTTGTGATTCTCAAATTTTATATTGATAGCAGATATTTACAAGATATGTCATTAGTTGTTTCTCTGGAAAGTCACGTGTCATGATTTTTTTCTTTTTTTTTTTTTGGTAGAAAAATTTTAGGAAAGGGGTTGGGTTCACCCATAGTCTAAGGACAGGGTGCTTGAAGCCCAGTCCATAAGGCATATTGGGCCAAAGAGTACACATGCCTCCACCTCCACTCAGCGTTTCCACTGCTTCATAGACCCTTAATATGCCTCCTCCAGTATTTTAACCTTTGAAAAGTGGTTTTCTATGACTTTCGCTGAAGTTGCGCACATGGTAGATGTGGGACAGAAGGTAAAGAATACAGTGGTGAATAAATTGAGCCTCTCCATTCATCTCATTATCTTTTTTTTCCCGTTGGGAACATTGTCGTGTTAGTTGCATTAACAGAGAAAATACGCTTCCGCATATATAAAAACAACAAGAAACATAGGTTTTGCATTAAAGCCATAAATTCAAAAGCATTTTGTGCTGAAAAGGTGGGTGCGTGTGTCTCATGAATTTGATGTAAGACAAAATAGCTCGAAAGATCTTGTGACAAGAAAGTCAGAAAGAGATGACAAATAATTGAGAGGAAGAGATTTTTTTATTTATTGTGTGAGATGATAATTATTGAGGGGATGCTGTTTTTAAATTTCATTTCACCCAGCAAAAAGATGGACTCCATCACGCTGTGAAAGTTCTTCAGACTGACATCTCTTCATTAAATTGGGAGCATTAATTAAGAATCACCTGCAACGCAACGCAACACAACACAATTGATAAGGAAAAACACTTATTCCTATTTTGATAAATTGTAGTCATTTATTTGTTCCTTGTATTGAATATAAGAACAGAGAGGGTAACTTCTTGCTTCTACTGCCAAAGGTTTCTATTTGCATTTTAAAGGACATTGTTGGGATGATTAAAGAACATTGAATCAAAAGGATAAGATTAATGGGTACTACGCGAGCCCTGAAAAGTTTTTTCCCCCGATTGCGGCTGCTAGAAAAGTTTTTGATTTATGAAGTCCAATCCAATTTGATGTGGATTAACTATATAACTCGTTGTGATTTTTGGAAATCGAGTGATAGTATTGTAAAAGAGAAAAGTTCAAAACTTCATTACATTTAAGCCGAAGTCTTTTCATTTTGGTGGGAATTAACAATGACTGAGGTCATTCCTCAAGAACAGAAAGCATGCATCACCAGAATGAAATTGTATTTAACAAGCATTCACATGAAAATGTAATTTCCTTCTAACTTTTAATAATTACATCTGAGGAGCCAGTATTGTTTACCCTCAAGAAGTCTGCACTTGGCTCCCACTATTATTATTCAGTCAGCCAACAATGGGGACTCATTCATGGTCAATGTTCGCAATCATCTGAGATTACGACGGTATTAGCCATTCATTGCTAATAACAAGAGAGCCTATTAGCAATGCATTGCTCACAATAAAAAACAAACTCGGGAGGCCCACCAAACATGATTGAGCAGAGAATCTCATCTGAGTGTTGAAAAACAAACAAAAATAGAAGAACATAGTGAACGAAGAAGAGGAAAGATCCCTCAGAAAGCCAAGAATCTACAAGGTGAGAGGCATGGAGAAGGGTTTGGTTGGTTCCTCAACCTCTGCAACTAAATTTGCATAAAGAGGGAGCACCACCATTTCCAAATTGCTTCTCATGCCCCTTCTTCTGATTACTAAACTTTTCCTCACCGGGATTCCATTATCGTCCACCCAAAACACACTCTCGGGACTCACCAGCATTGCTCCAGCGAACACGATGAAAATTCCGACGACTCTCATCGTCTATGTCTGCGATTAAGCTTATTTTCTCTTTTAGGGTTTTTGGTTTAAGCCCCGTTGCATTCTTCTTTTTGGGCTGGGATGGGCCCAGCCTTTTTCTCCTTTAGCCCAAACTATGTAATGGCTGTTTTTGAAGCTAATGAACTGCCTGATTTCCTTAAAAAAAAAAAAAAACTGCCTGATTGGGATTATTTCAGGAAAAATTATATGGAAGGACCCAATTTTTTTGAATTATATAGGGTCTGCTCGTGGGAAAGTTCAACTTGCATTTTTCTTTGGGAAAAACTCACCCTGGTCTCAAGGATAGGAAAAATATAATCAAAAAAATTTCAGCATAGATTCTTCTATTCAAAAACTCCATAGGTATTGTAGTGACATAGATTCCAAATATAAAGTTATTTTATTAATAAGATGTTTTAATTAACATATACAAGCTTATTATTTCTCACTTTATGACTTATCAATATGATAAATTTACATTCATAATCTATATTGCTCAAGTCCCTAAGTAGTTTTTTATAAAGAAATTTACACTAAAACTTCTTTAATATTTTTTCTGATCCATAGACTTGAGTAAAATTCTCCCTTTTCCTTTTAAAACATGTTGGCATGCATGTTTGGTGTGTGCTATGTGTATCATGGTCACACTTGAGTCTTTCATTCCGACTTGAATTTCCTTATGTAACAATTTTGTCTTTTAATAATAATATTAATTCTTATATGAAAATATTTTTTCTTTTTAAAAAAACTAAAGACTAAAAAATCATTGACGCTAAAAGTTCGGGTGAACCTGTGAGCACATGTCATGCTTATAAAAAAAAAAGTAATACCCCTCTCAAATCTCAATCCTTTTTTTTTTTTTTTTTAGAATTGGGGACCTAATGGTCCTGGACAGGGTCGAACCCTGATACAAAAGCTGGATAGATCAGCGTTATACCACTATGCTACCTGAACGCTTGGTTCGAATCTCAATCCTTTGAGCTCGCTGTCTTACCCATAAATAAATTAAATAAATAATAGGAGAAATCAACAAGTCTATCTTTCTGACAATTCACACCTCAAAGAGTTGACTACGTAGAGATATTTTTTTTTTTTTGGTGCAAACGAGGCATTCAGCCTGATCTTATTTCTGAATCAAAACAGATCTGGGATAAGAAATTCCCATAGCATCTCTGTACAGTAAATCACCAATACAATGTGGGGGGGAATCAAAACTAACATATAATTCCTCCTGATTAAAACTATAATCAGCTAGAGCATCTGCACATTTGTTGCTTTCTCTGTATATATGCACAGCTTTAATACTTACAAATTGCAGCATTGCTTCCTTTATCTTTGACAGCAGCCTTGTGTTCACGTCCTCACTTGAATGCAGATTATCCAGAATAGACACTACTGCAGTGGAATCACATTCCACAATGACCTTTCTGTACTGCTTGCTGATTGCTAATTCCAAACCTGTCAACACAGCCCATAACTCAGCTTTGTAGGCATCACAAACTCCCAATTTTCTTATAAATCCACATAGCCATCTACCATCTGCTCCTCTTACTAATCCTCCACATCCCGCTAGCTGTTGGTTGTGACGAGATGCACCATCAGTGTTGAGTTTAACCCAGCCCTCTTCAGGTGGCAACCACCTAAGATTTACTCTCACCCTTGTGCCACTGATCCTACCAAATTCCAACCGTGCTCTCCTAATTTCCTGCACATACCAGAATACAATGGAGCCACGGTTCTCTGGTATCACAAATCCCTCCTCAAATCTGGTTTTGTTTCTCCAGCTCCACAACAGCCAGCAAACCACACCAAATACTAGACACCAATCATCCTTCTGCCTAGCTAGGTTCCATGCAAACCAGTCAAAGCCCTGCCTACTTACAAATTGATCATCAATCTGGTCGTTGCTCACTTCCTTCCACAAATTCCAGGCCACCCTACAATCTCTCATAACATGCATCAAACTCTCAGTCTGATATGGGCAGCAATGACAAAAAGGGTCCCCTCCCATCAAGTAACATTTTCTCTCACTTGTTAACAATCTGTCATGCATTGCTATCCAAAGAAACAACTGGACCCTTCTTGGTCCCTTCCATTTCCATAAGACACCCCACATCTTCTCACTTGTATGTTGCTCATTTTTAATTATGTGGTACATTTCAGCCACCACATACTTCTGATTCATACCCCTTCCCCACCGAATACTGTCTTCCCGGTTTGATTTCTCTGGAGGTAAAGCAGTCAAAACAGCAGTTCTGCCTATCTCGTTCAGCCACCTCCCAATCCTTTCCCTATCCCACTGACCATTTACATCAGCCATATCAGCCACTCTAATCTGTCTCTCAGCCTCAGTCACATTACCAGGGCATAAGTCACATAGCCTCCGTCCTCCATCTAACCATCTGTCACACCAGAAAGAGACACTTTCCCCATTGCAAATTTCCCAGCCTATATTTTCACTAACAGCTGGTCCAAGTCTGGCCACACTCTTCCATATTTCAGAATCTGTTTTTAGTACCTTGCACATCCTCACAAACTCCGTTTGTCTACCATATTTTCCAATCAGTACTTTGGAGCAAAGGCTACATGGATCTGCAATTATGTTCCAGGCAACCCGTCCCAACAACGCTTCATTCATGACTTCCAACTTTCTTAGTCCCAATCCCCCATTCTTTTTCTCCATACATATGGTCTCCCAACCCACTGCATGAACCCTCCTCTTCCCTTCATCACTGCCCCATATGAAGTCTCTCTGCAACTTTTCCATCTTCCTTATCACCCCTACAGGTAGGCTGGAATGCTGCATAGAGAAAACAGCCATTTGATTTGTAACAGCCTGCACAAGAGTAGTACGCCCAGCAAACGATAGTAATTGCCTTTTCCAGCTACTAAGTTTAGCTTGCATTTTGTCCAACAAGTATTGATACTTATTATTGCTTCTCCTCCCTCTAGTTATATGCGCACCCAAATACCTCCCCAAGTCCTCCATACGTTTAAAACCAGTAAAATCACATAGCACATTTTGGGTGCATCTATCCACATTTCGGGAAAAGAAAATACTAGTTTTTTGTGAGTTCACTCTTTGGCCCGAGGCCTCACCAAACTTATCTAATGTGTCCATAACAGCATTTGCATTCTCTAAGTTTGCTTCACATACAAGCAGAAGGTCATCCGCAAAGAGCAAATGAGACACCTCAACTCCATTTCTACCTAATTTGATTGGTTTCCACTGGTTACTACGAACGCAATCAGCAATCATGTGAGATAGTTTATCCATTCCCAAAACAAACAAATATGGTGATAGGGGATCTCCTTGCCTAAGCCCCCTCATGGGCTCAAATCCATCTCTTCTACTTCCATTCCATAACAATGACATTTTGGCCGACATCATGCATCCTTTTATCACTTTAATCAAATGATCATCAAATCCAATTTCAGTTAAGACACTCCCAACAAATCCCCAAGACATTCTATCATAGGCTTTTTCCAAGTCTATTTTAATAATCATATACCCCATTTTACTTTGCAATCTATTCATGGAATGGACCAACTCCTTTGCAATTATTATGTTATCATGGATGCTCCGTTTAGGCACGAAGCTTGTTTGGTATGGGGATACTAATTTATCCATAAGAGGTTTCAGACGATTAACTAATAGTTTAGCTAAGCCCTTGTAGAGAACATTACATAAGGCTATGGGTCTGAACTGACTTACCTGCTCTGGTAGTTCCACTTTCGGTATTAGAACTATGAGGGTTTCATTGATTTCACGTATTCTTTCTGGCTGTCTCCATAATACTTTTATAAAATCAATCACAGCTTGCCCCACTTCCATCCAGTTGTGCTGATAAAAAATTGCAGGAAATCCATCCTTACCAGGTGCCTTAAAGCTGCCCATCTGGAAGAAAGCTTTCTTTACTTCCTCATCATCAATTTCCCTTCCTGCTGCTTTTAAACTTTCAGCCCCAATCGCTCCCCATTGCTGTTCTGTTACAATCCATCTTCTATTTTGATTTTCCTCACTGAATAAGCTGGTATAAAAATTCTGAAACAGCTGTACAATATCAGCTTCCTCCTCCACCCACATGCCATTACTATCCTTGAGTGCATTTACTCTGTTTCTCCTTCGTCGAACCAATGTTTTGGCATGGTAGTATCGCGTGTTCTGATCCCCATCCTCCAACCATCGTCCTCTAGACTTTTGGAACCACATCACTTCCTCTTGTCTTAGAGTACTCATCAATTCCTCCTCCAATTCTCTTTCCAAATTAATGAGAAAAGGGTTGCAGTACCTGTCAAGGCTGCACTGTACCCCATTCAACCTATTAAGTAACCGACGCTTCCTTCCTTCAATCATTCCAAAGACATCTTTGTTCCAACGTGCTAGAGATAGGCTCAAGTTTGCTAACTTGACATGGGCCTCCTCATCTCCTCTCCAATTGTCCCTCAAGACCCCTTCGAACTGCACATGCGACTGCCACATAGCCTGATATCTAAAGCTTTTCTCCCTGACCCCCTGCCATTCGGTATTTAAATTCACAAGTATTGGGTGGTGATCCGAGCAAAGTCTCGGAACTATCCTAGCCACAGCATTTTCAAATTTTTCTAGCCACTCCACATTGCACAGACACCTGTCAAGTCTCTTAAACACCCTTTCAAGTCCCTCCCACTTTGGTCCCTTCCACGTGAAGAAAGGTCCCTTAGCATCCACATCAATAAGTCCACAGTCCTCTATCCACTCATTGAATCGCCTACATCTCGTTTCATTAATTCTGCCTCCACCTTTTTGCTCCAATGGTGTCTTAATCTCATTGAAATCTCCAGCTAGCATCCACGGCCCCGAAATGCTTGTAACCAGAGATTGAATCTCATTCCTCATCTGCACACGTCTTTGTTCAGAGGGACTAGCGTATACAGCCGTAAACAGCATGCTCTCTACACCCAACTTCAGTTGGCAGTGAATAAATTGATCATTCTTCACCAAGACATCCACACTCAAGTCATCTCTTTCCCAAATGATCCATATTCCACCAGAAAAACCATCAGCCTCCATTCTAATCGACTTCCTGAACCCCCATTGTCGGATAACTCTAGTTGCTTGAGTCCCGCTAATTCGTGGTTCCAACATTACTATAATGTCTAACTTGTACCTAGACTTCATATCCTTCAATACAGACGCAACACCCCTACTTGCAGCACCCCTATAGTTCCAAACTAATAGTTTTAACATGATAAACTGATGATAGAGGTGGCTGATCAGATAGCACTAAACAGTAGAAGCAGGGGTACACGACCCCTCCCCCATGCACGTCTCCAAAATCTCTATTGGAACTGGCATGCCATCCAATACTTTGATATCTTCCCCGACCACTGCACTAACATCCTTTTCCCCTACCATCGATTCTCCCGGATTTAAATTTTCCTTCCCCTTTGTATGTATTCCCGTCCCCATACTCTTCCCCAGGTACCTCACATTTTCGTACTTCTGTTTCTCCATGGTTAGCAGACTGTCCATCTTGCAAATGTTAGAGTTGCCTTGATTGCTTTCTCTTAGAACCTGATTTGCTTTTGCCCCCCGCTCAGTCTTACCCTCTTGTGACCTCCTCTCTAAGCTCTGTGTTGGAACTTTATCCAAGCTCTTCACTCCGCCCCCCTTATTACTACTTTTCTCGTGCCTACGCTGTTGTCGCAAGCCTCCTTCTCTCTGTACCTTTTCAGCATTAACAGCAGGCACTTGCTTCCGCTGCACCCCTCCTGTTTCTGTATCGTTGGACTCAGCCTCCAACTCCTCGCTTAACACAGCAAAGCGTGACCCCCCTTGAGCACCAGACGTTGAGGCAACGGACTTTCTTTGTCGCCTTGCACGCTGAACAGTTTTCCAAGGTCCTCCCACACTTTCCTTCTCAGCCGCTCCTGAATTTCCCTCCTCTCTTCCTTCAATTTCCATCTCACCTTCATTTCTCTGCATATGGAATCTCTCACAGCCTTCCATAACGTGCCCCACCCTTCCACATTTCCGGCACAGTAAGCCCATGCTTTCATAGACTATACTCAGAACTTGGCCATCAACCATAAACTCAGGAACCAGGGGCTTAGTTAAGTCCAGTTCAACACACATCCGGGCAAACTTACCCCTGGCTCGTTGTGCAGTGTGGATATCTAGTCTTATTGCTTTTTCGATAGAGTTTCCAAGATTGAGCAGAAACTTTTTATCAAACAACAAAGCAGGTAGATCAGGGAGCCTTACCCAAGCAACAATCGAGTCAATCGTTTCATTTCTAGGATTAAATTCCGGCCTCCATCTCGATACGCTTAAGTAAGCATCTGCAATTACCCAAGGTCCTCCGGTGAGAGCCTCCATGTAATCATCGAAATGCTGAAAGTTAACCAGGAAGAAGTCATTCTCCAAGTCAAACACGTCTATGTTTCCCTTCCTTGCCCAAATTTGGCTCAACTTCTTCATCATAAAGCCATACGATAATTGACGCCCCATCAGTTTCACGATCAGAGTTCTCCGAAAAGGTTTCAACAACCTTTCCCTCTCCTTTTCTTCTAGCTCGAACACCGGCCTTAGTGGATTTGAGAGGTCCACTCTTATACCGTCATTCGGATTTAGGACCTTAGCAAAGTCTGTTCCAGTGCCATAGTCTTCTAGTTCCTCATCCTCTTCGTCTTTGGCCCATTCCCACCAGCAGGACTTCAAATTCACATTGTGCAGCAAGGATTCTCTATAAGATTTCGGCTGAGTCACCTTGTCATCCGGGTTCATCCACGACTCCTCACGACTTCGCAGAGATTCACTACCAGTAAATTCCCTCTCTGCACCACTGACCTTCCTTTTCCTCCGATTCATCTCATCCCGATCCTCCTCCATCAGATCCTCACTTTCCCCTCCTCGCAAGTCGCGAATGGAGGGGCCGCTCATTTCCTCCGTCACAGTAGGTGGCGGAGCTCTCGTCAATTTGGCCGGAGGCAAGCCCTAGCAGAGATCGTCACTAACTTTTTTGACTACGTAGAGATATTTATTAAAGGGGTTAACATTTCTGCAGTTGTGGCTGAAAAAAAAAAATCTGCATGATAAAACGGCGCCGTTTCTTCTTCTTTTATATAAAACTTATACATTAAAAAACTCCGCCCGTAACCTTCACCACGTTTCTCTCTCTTCCTCTCAGACTCCCTCTCTCACTCTCTCTCCTCCTCCTCCTCCTCCTCTTATAGCCCAAAACATATCCTCTCCCACTTGCAGAATTTCAAGAACGACGAGAGAACGTGGGTTAATTGAATTGAAATAAGGAAACGAGAAGTGGTGCGTTTCTGCATAAGTTGCAGAATAAAGTAATAAAATAATGATAATGGAATAGTCCTCTGTCATTCCCGTTCTTCTATCGTTCTTGCATGTTTATCATAAATCAGCTTATTGTATCTTTTTATTTTTACGCATCTGTAATATTTGGCATTTTTCTTTCACAAATGTCAATCCAATTAATATATTTTGCTGCATTCTGACTATATCCCATCATTGGTTTTCACTCGTGTATAATTTAGCAGAAGTTGTGGAACTGGTGAAAAAGATTACGAGACATGAAACACTCGACGAACAAAAGTCGATATGTAGAGTTGCTCTCGGTGGGTTCGCCGCCATCACTGCTAGTGCTCCGTCGTGGAGCCATGGGCTGCGATTATTTGTGGGGTCGTGGCGGCTGCGGTTTGGAGGGGGAGAGAGAGAAGCAACTTGGAGAGAAGCAGCGAGGAAGGTTGTTGTTTTAAATATATATGGAAGGGAAGATGATGTAATAGGCATTGATGTAAAAAGGAAGAGAACGGGCTGTGGCTGTGCAATCACTTAAGTACGAGAGACGGAGAGAGTAAACTGCGTTTTTTGTCATGCGGCAGAAAAGTTTTTCTGCAGTGAAAGCAGAAATGATTTCCCCTTTATTAAAAGCCCAACTTGAGAATGCAATACTTCCCTTCAATCAATACTCACGATCCCGTCAACGTACACGTGAGAATGGAGATACAGATCTCATACTCTATCATCTTCACGTTCTTTTGCTTCTTCCTTGTGATCCTCAAGCTATCTTCTTCCAAGAAACCCACCAAAAACCTACCTCCAGGCTCCAGGGCCATGGAAATTGCCTCTCATTGGAAACCTGCACCAACTAATTGCTGGCTCACTACCTCATCGTTCTCTCGCAAAAATCTTGCAAACGAGTACGGGCCCTTCATGCACCTTCAACTTGGTCAGGTTTCTCATATCATAGTGTCTTCACCTGAATATGCCAAAGAAATAATGAAGACACATGATCTGATCTTTGCAAATAGGCCCAAAATTCTTGCCGTTGACATCTTGACCTACAGTGGCACAGATATCATGTTTTCCCCGTATGGAAACTATTGGAGACAACTTCGCAAGATTGGTAATTTAGAGCTTTTCTCAGCAAAGAGGGTTCAATCATTCAGAAGGATAAGGGAAGAGGAGGCATCAGCACTTGTCAGGAACATCTCTGAACATGAAGGCTCTGTCATAAACCTTAGTGAAAAAATCTTCACACTCACAAGTTCCATAGTTGCAAGAGTGGCCTTTGGCAAGAAGACAGGGAACGTAGAACAAATCCTACAAAATATCGAGCAAGTACAAAAGATCTGCTCTGGGTTTCTCATTTCTGACTTCTATCCTTCGCTGAAATTTCTCAGTCTAATCACAGGGATGAGATCACGAATTATGAAGTTACACAAAGATGGAGATAAAGTGTTTGATGACATCATCAGAGAGCACAAAAAAAGGAAAATAAATAATGTTGAAGTGGTAGAGGAGGATCTAGTTGATGTTCTTCTCCAAATTCAAAAGGATAATGACTTTGACATCCCCTTATCTCTTGACAACATTAAAGCTGTGATTAAAGTTAGTCTTCTTAAGCACTTTATCATATTAAATGTCACATAATATTTCATTTGTTACATTCCTCTAATTAATTTGTATGAATTCCTTTGATGTTTTCTTTGCTGGAACTGAAACAGCGGTGTAACATCCTAAATTTCGGAATTTGGAATCGGAATATTTTATGATAATTAAATTATGAAATTTGGCTTTAACTAACTATGAGATTAATTATTTGAAATTTAGGCTTATTTTTCCCCAAAATTTAATTTGGGAAAAGAAGAATTCAAACAAAAAATGAATTATGCCTAAAAAGAATATAGAGAAAATATATGAGAATTAAATAGTGGAATTTGGCCAAATGATTAAATTAGTTATTTCACTCTTCATTTGGCCCATACACCCAATAAAACACCAAACCCATTTCATTTTTGCAGCCCAACACGTGAGGAAAAAGACCCCAACAAAACAATATCCATTTAACCATTGCCTTGTCTGTTTATTTCTGTCACTCCCATTCTTGCAACACGTAAGAACCGCTGGTAACACGATCAGCAAATCAGATTTCCATAACTCCCACGATTTGCTTATCTTATTCGGCCATAACACCTAATCACGCTACTAGAGGTCTAAAGCTCGTAACGTTTTCTCCTAAATCTCAGGATCAGCGTGAAAACGGTGCCAACCACTAGAAAATCCAGACCCCATACTCCCGAACTCAACGCCACGTACCGTTAGTTTGATGGTTAAACCAGACCCTTCGGTCCCTATATTTATGAACCCACACTCCTTACTGATTCTCATCCGAGGACGTGAGAGGCCAAGAGGAACACCTCCACTGCTGGTTCTCTGTTTTAATATAAAAAAATAGAGGTGATAGAAAGGCGTAAGGGTGAGAGTTTCATAGATAGAGAGGGAGAGGGTTACTGAAATCTTTCTTTCTTTTCTCGGCTTAACGTTGCTGCATCGGGAGTGGTGGTTTTAGCGGGACATTCACCATAAAAGCCAACAACTAGAGGTAATCACCAAACCTAGTTTCCCTTTTAGTTTTGTATGAGTGTCGAGTATGAAACTGTTGAGGAAGTAGTGAAAATTCCACGTGAAGTTACTGCAATAAGAGTAATAAGTAGGGGTTGGTATGAGTGGCTGTATAAATAGAGATATATATGGCGTTAACTTTACACTTAAAACAATAAGACAAGAAAAAAATATAATGCATAAATTTATGCGAGTTGCTACCTAAGAACCTTGGAAATTACTTGAAAACTTGCTGACATAAATTAGCAACGATGTTGAACATATGAGAAGGAAAAAAAAAACTAATAGATACATGCATGAGCTTGTCGGTCTGCAACTCTTTAGGTTAAGAGAAGAAAAGCATACCACCTGAAATACATACATAAGTATCCAATGCTGTGGTTATCAAATTGTTATTACATTTCATGACTTTGAAAGTAAATTGCAAATCCTTCACGGCTGGACCCTCATACATCTGTTTTAATCTACTTCCTGGTTTAAAGATATAAATGTTGTACATCTCACTACAAGAAAAACAGTTTTTTGCGGCGGAATTTTTCCCTCGCAAAAGAACAAATTTTCGTCGCAAAACTGATTTGCGGCAGAATTTGCGGCGGAAAAAATTCCGTCGCAAAAATCGTCCACGCAAACCAATTTTCCGTCGCAAAAATGTTTATTTCCCTCGCAAATTTAGAATTTTGCGAGGGAAGAGGATTCCCTCGCAAAATGCCAGATTTTGCGAGGGAAAACTTTTCCCTCGCAAAATTTAAATTTATTTTAAAAAAAATCCAAAAAAAATAAAATAATTACATAAAAAAATATTAAAAATTAGAGGAAAAAAAAAGACTTGTATATCATAAAAATAAATTGTAACAATCATAAGAATTTACATGGCAAAAACAAAATATTACAAATTGTAATGTTGTAACAAATTATATTTTCTATAAGGTATGTGACCGGCTCTACCTTCAGTCAATTTAGAAATAACCTGTACAATAATGATGCAGGGACCTCAGTTAAACAATTCATGATCTTCAGCATGACGATAGTGATGACACTTTTAAAGCTAATTTTCATGTTATAGAACATAATAAACTCAGGTGCAAATATATCTATTATCAATCACTTAATGAGAAAACATAAACGCATCAGCCAGTCATGTGCAGCTTAATAACTTAGCCTTGTTCAAGAATTAATTACTTAACAAAAGAGTTTTTCTTGTTTTCGATTTGTTCCATTTGAAATACCATGTCTAACCAATTCAACAGCATAATTCACAGGAAACAGGCTCCCATAAATAAAGAGATTGGGGTTTGGAAATGAAATTATAACAGATAATTTCCATGCTCCAGCCAGTCATGTACAAGTTAATTAAAAGAAACACATCACTGGCAACAAATAAGAGAGTGACAAAATCAGATTAGGTTGGGCTAACAACAAAGCTAAAGGCCTCACAGTGCCAAGAGTAAGCAGACTCTTATTTATGCCAACACTTGAATTATTTCCCTCTATGAACCAGTAGTGAATCTAATTTGCTTAAAATACACATAAGTTTTGACGTGAGGGAATATGAGAACTTGATGCATGATTCGACAAATTGTCAATTTCCAGCCACTCCTACCATTTTTTACTCTTACAAACCACACTGAGTATAAGGAATGTCAGCACAAATGGCATAGGTAGAAATGCATTCAGACTACTCTTCCACATACCTCTTTTGAGGTGGGAAAAAGGATAACAACCAATAACTAATATCAACATCCAACTGAATAAGTTAACATTTATTCAAATGAAAATAAGTTATAAGTCAAATCAATAATGATATGTTAAGACTTAAAAGATACCAAGAGACTCTCGAGGTTCTTCACTTCCAACTGGCTCTCGGTATAAACTTCATCAGCTCCTAATTTCTTAAGTTTTTCCTCCACTTCATCAATCCCTGCCTTGCAGAGAAATGATTAGGCAAGCAAGAATAAGACTCCTCATAATTATCATTTCCAATAGAAGAGGAAAGAAGCAAGAAGTTTCAACTTTTGTTTTTAATCTAAGATAATGCAATAAAATTAACACATAATAAGTTTTGATCTAAATGTTTTGATTAAGCTTCAACAAACATTGACATTTAGAAGCTCATAAAGTCTACAATAAAGCATCAAATCAGTAGTACCTATCCCTTACTATATTGATATTGTGAATACCACTAGATTGTGCAATCTGAATGACACACTTCCCGACCATGCTTATAGCCCCATTTTGCACAATAGCATCTCCTGTTGATATCCACGATATGCATCTCAAGTAAGCATCAATTACTCAACTCCATAAGAAAAAATTATTGAACTGCTAGCAAACTGCAGCACCTGAATTCAAAGTAATGTAATCTTCAAGCATCCTCAGGGCAGTCAAAGGATTGACAGTAATTGTTGCAGCATATTCTATAGGTACATCCTTATTTATTTTATGCCACACGATCTGATTTTTGACAATGTATGTTTGCCAAGTCCCTGTGCCAGAGGAAAATCAAATAAATTTTGATAAGATCAGAGAACACAAAGGGTTCAATTGCATGTTTCTATATTCCAATTAGGGAGGAGAATATGATTTTATTTTGTCTTGACACATGATATTCATTTCGAACCTATTTTGTGCCTATGAATTGAAAATATTTGAACCGGGCATTTTCTTGCCAGTACCAAGTCTTCTAAGCTGCTTGGCTTATATGGAAGAATTAGACCAAGTAATGAGCTTTCAATCATTCTCCTGTAACCGGTTGCAATAGAATTCAAGTTATAGGAACGGGGACAAGCAGAGTCAGTGCATTTATTGAAATTCTACGATCTCAGCGCGATTTTGACAGAATACAAGCTTAAACTCGAGTAAGACGCACACTAGCAGGCAGAAACAGTAAAAGAAACTATAACGCTACTATTTCACAAAAGGTTTAATTAATGGATTTTTGAATTATACTCGCTAGTCAAAAATGCAATATCAAATGGTGAAACCAGCAAGAGAGGCGCACCAGAAGAGGGTAGAGAAGGAATAACCCAGTCACCGGGAGATAAAGCAGTAACCGCAGAGCCCATAGAATGCACCTTTCCGACGCCTTCATACCCACCAATAGTTGGTAGGGGTGGTCTCACGAGATATACACCTGTGAGCATACACATATAATTTCAAATTTTTTCATTCGAAGCTCGTATACAACAGCGAGATTATATATGTTTACCTCCCTCGAATCACGCATCAAGAATAGTTCTTACTTGCGAACCGAGATTATATATGAAGATCGACGGACCCAGGCGAAGGACTAGATGAGGTCGACGGCAGCTGTTGAGGAACGGGCTCGTGGCGGCCTGAGGGAGAATCGATGGTGGATCTGAGGCGTACTGAGGGAGAGACAAAGGTGGACGGAGGGAGAGAAAGTGCTGGACTTGAAGCAGATCTGAGGCGTATCAGGGAGAGAAAGTGGCGGACTAGGTTAAGAAATCACTTTTGCGGCGGAATAAAATATCCCTCACAAAATGACTACATTTTGCGAGGGAACATATATTTCCCTCGCAAAATGCAGTAATTTTGCGAGGGAACCTGTATTCCCTCGCAAAATGATTTAGTTTTTCGAGGGAAAAATGTTCCCTCACAAATTCTACATTTTCTAGTAGTGTATTTTTTTTAAAAAAAACATATTATTTTGCGAGAGAAATATTGTTCCCTCGCAAAAAATGGGAGGAAATTGGCGAGAATTTTCTCTCCAATTTTGCGAGGGAACTGTTTTTCCCTCGCAAAATGAGAGGACATTGGTGGGAGTTTTTTCCCTCAATTTTGCGAGGGAATAAATTTTCCCTCGCAAAATGGTCATATTTTGTGAGGGAATTTTTTTTCCCTTGCAAAAATCATCATTTTGCGAGGGAAATTTTTTTCCCTCGCAAAATTGACCTTTTTGCGAGGGAAAATTATTTCCCTCCCAAATTTACCTAAATTTGCGACGAAATTTTTTCCCTCGCAAATTCCGTCGCAAATTTGGTATTTTCTTGTAGTGTCTGGAAAATGAAGAACTTGTGTTAGATGGTCTATGTACATGTAGCGTTGCGCATGGGAAGAAACAAAAGACTCATGAGTATAACCTGCTGATTCATAAATAAGTATAGTTAAAGGTTTGTTGATAAGTATAATCGCTGCACTAAGAAAGTAAAAGGAAAGCCATTTTGTTGTCATATATATATTTATTGCCGTGCATGAGAAAGATTAAAAAAAAAAAAGATAAATGATAAAAAATAATGCATTAATTTAATAAATACATAAAAATAATAAATAATCCATAAAATTTAAATAAATAAATAAACAATAACTATAAAAATTTTTAATAAATAAATTACTATTATTATTGTTAGTAAAAAGAAAATAAATATTAAAGGAAATTATTAATTAATAATAAATAAAAGAGTGGTATTATTAATTAATGATAATTAAAAAGGGTAGTATTAGTAAGGGAATTTTTTAGGGGTTAATAATTATTTTTAATCCCTTAAAAAATTAGTTCTCGTAGCTAGTTACGTTGCGACGCGATTAAGTGACTAATGGTAATGATAAACGTTTTTAGGATTTCATAGACGCCTCGACCGATCCCAACACCTACCGGACAGGAATTTAAGGATTCAAGCTCGAGGTAGGTAATTGTAATCTTGTTAGCATATATGTATATGTTCATGTATTAGCTGATCATGTTTGCTAGATGCTTTACATGTTTATTTCCTAGCTATGGAATTGAGGCTGCGGTCTCATAGGACTGCGTGTCCTAATAAGGGCTGCGGTCCTTGGCTGTTAACTGCGGTTACGGTGCGACTTGTTTACTTGTAAATGTTTCTATGTTTAACATGTGCTATTGTCATTTATACCTCATATTTGTTCATGAGATTAACTGTTACCCCTGGGGTTCATTCATTTGAACTCCAGACCGTATTAAGGAAACAGGAAGTGGATCGGGCACGAAGGGAAAAACGCATCAGTAAGGATTACTATAGAAGTTTATCTTCTATCATTTAGGACTATTAGCCTAAATGTTTATCTATTATCTTAACATTTTGGATTACTGTATTAAGATTTTCCCTATGGGATAGACATCGCTTGCGAAAAATTCATCCTCGCGTTTTCAATGTTTTCAAACTAAGTTATTTTATGAAAATTTTATTCCGCGTTGAAGTCGTCCAAACTGTACGATGCCTGTACGCTTATACTTTGATAATAGTTATATGAATGCCCTGTACAAGATAGGGTGTTTTACAAGCGGCAACTACAATAGTTTGGGCTATGTCAGAATTGCTCAAAAATCCAAAGGCTATGAAAGAGGCACAAGAAGAGGTATATGCATAACTAGAATTTTGAATGTTGTCAGATAAGTTTTTGGGTTGTGTATCTATAGATTAAACATGACAGTTAGCATTTATGATTATTTATTTATTTTATGGCTAAACTATGCATAATTCTTTGAAAATTAAACCACATACACGTAACTTTTATAATTTTTGTAACTCCCCCCCCCCCAATATTATACTCCGATATCCGGTGCGGGTTCATGGCTAGTTCTCTCACCACAAGATTCTCTCTTGGGATTCAAACTTGAGATCTAGAGAAATTTAGTGGGTCTTTACATTGCTAGACCAACTGTGTGTTGGTAAGTTTTGTAACTTTACTAATCAACCTCTTGAACTCCTACATTTATGGAGATAGTACCTATACAATTAATTTTCTATGTTACCTATATCCATGCACAGCTTAAAGCTTAGAAGGTGAAAAGACCCTTTCTTATAAGATAACAATTAACCATAAACCGGTAATTATGGAATACCTTCCTTTTTAATACGCACACTTTGGGCCAGGTCCAGGTTACAAATTTCGCCCACAAACCCACAACAGAAAATATGCACACCTTGGGGTCCAGGTTCTTCTTTATTCCCAAAGTTAGCAATCATATATATATATATATATATATATATATATATATATATAAATACTTTCAATCAGTGAGATTGTTGTTCCTATTGTTTCCTATGCACAGTGACGCTGACACCTACCTATATCTATATATATATTTATATATTAAGTCTCCCCTTTTCTTCATTTTACTAATGCAGTTATGTATATATATAATATACAATTAATACAATGTTTCATTTTTGCTTCCTCGTACAACTATATATATATATATAAGTAAGTCCTTAATTTGAATATCATTTACATCACATAGATTCCTGTGTTAACTTTTATATACTCTTTTTCATAAAAAGCCACGTACACACACACACCAGCAACACATTTCTGAATATATTAATCATCAACACACAATGCTTAGCATCTTCCAACGTGATGTGTACAAATATGTTATCTTTATCGTTTTCCTTCTCTCTGTTTTATATATGGGCAGGGGGCAGCACTATACGTATACACTCTCAACACACAACGCTAATATATACAAATATGTGCAGTTATATTTCAGCAGAAGAACATGGTTTCAGTTTCCTATAACAGCAAGTTTTTGGGTTTCTAAATGTCATTATCCATGATTCATGTATATATTTATATATGTATAGATACTATTCCAACAACACTATATGCAGTAGCCTCTTAGTTTTAATATTCATTTTTGCAGGGAATCCATATGGCTTGAAGACTCACCTCTATTTTGGAACCGCTGGGCAGAGGAAGGGGACTTCAGCAAACTCTCTCCCTCTCACGTACTCGATCACAGACGCGCACGGCTGGGACAAAGTGAAGGAGTGTGGCTTATAAAGAGTTTCAAATGTCCAACTAGAGGAAGTGGATTGATGGACCAAAGAAGAAGGATCTTTGGTTAAGCAACGTTGGGCTCGAGATTACTTTTTGGTCTTGCGTGTACAGACGTCGGCTGAGAATGAGACAACGCGTCGTGGAAGTATGGCTATTAGATTTGCTGACAGCTTTCCTTCTCTCATGCTGCAGTTTGGACGCGTAAGATAGAGTGTTGGTTTAATGATTATTACTTCAACTTCTGTATATAATCTGTCACGTGTGTGGGTTGAAAAAGGAAGAATGGCTTGTGTTTTAAAACATGGGTCACGTGAGTTGGGCTTAGAGATGGAGATGGAGATGGAGATGGAGATGAAATTGGGTCAAAAGGAGGTTAAATGCTGGAGGTTCTGTTGGGCTAAAAAATTAAAAATGAATTGAGCTTGGTGATTTAATTGGTTGGAGTATTCAATTTGGGCGTTTGTTCATTCAACGGAAAAAATATTGGATAAATACTAAAATTTAATCCTTAATCTCATTTAAGGATTTTCCTCTCTCAATTAAATTCTTTTAGGCATTAAAATATTATCTCTAAAATATTTATGCTAAAAATTATGCACTAATGATTTATCCTTAATTTATGGGAAAATATACCTTAAATTCTAATAATTAATTTCATAATTATACTTAAATCCTAAAATTAAAAATTAGGATGTTACAGAAGGATTATCTGCATATTAATAAAAAAATTTGAGAGGTTATATGCACACAAAAGTAAAATTTAAGACATGAAAACTCATGGAGGTTTATTTTTAAGTTTTAAAGGCTATGCGGTTATTTGTACATGATCCAAAGCTTAGAGAATATTTGTCATTTAACTTTATTTTTTCATATTGGTTTACAAAATTTGAAATTATTTAATGTATTATTATTGGTTTTGCATTAGGTAAGAAGAGTCTACGGAGGAAAAGAATATGTAAATGAATCAAATCTTCACCAATTAAAATATTTAAGTGCTGTCGTAAAAGAAACGTTAAGGCTACATCCACCAGCGCCATTGATTCCAAGAGAGAACAGTGAGAGTTGTGAAATTAATGGATATATGGTACTTCCTAAGATGAAGATTATCATTAATGTTTGAGCCATTGGAAGAGATCCTAAGAATTGGAATGATCCAGAGATGTTTGGACCAAAGAGGTTTCTTAATACAATAATTGATTACAACTTCAAAGGTTCAAACTTTGAGCATATCTCATTTGGCACTGGAAGAAGAATATGTCCAGGAGTCACATTTGCTGCACCTATTTTAGAATTAATACTTTCCAATTTACTTTACCATTTTGGTTGGAAACTACCCGAGGGAATGAAGCTTGAGGGATTCGACATGGATGAGTCATTTGGTAGCGTGGTAAGAAGGAAAAATGATATGATGTTAGTTCCTATTTACTATTTCCCTTGAGTTTATGTGTATTCATTACTTGAACGATGTTTCGGCCAGTTTTAAATATCCTTAAATCTATGTTGTCAAAATCATAAATGAATTGAAAAAAAACAAAAAGAAGTCGTCATTTTGCATTGAAAGTATTTTGATATATCCAAACTCCAAAAAAATATAGTACACATACAAGGAATATTTGAACAATAGAAAGAAAATAAATTATAATTCACAAGACTATGATTCATGAATGAGAAGGATTAGATAATCCCCTTTATTAATGGGAAGAATCTTATGTTGCTCACCATATAAATTAGGGAAAATCCTAATAACATCGGTATGAAATGATTAAAATTAAAATTGATATGAGCCTCCATTTTTAACAAATTTTTAATAAGGTTAAGATGCCTAATTAGGAATTTATGATTGTTATTAAAAGACAATAATGCCCTCTATTATTAAAAAGGAAAATTGAAGGTAGCTAAAAAGGAAAAAATGATTTTTAAATTAGGCCTCATATAATTTAATTAATTAATCATTATTCAATATAATCAGTAGATTCTTTTTTGAAAAATATGATCATTATTTATATATTTATATATACAAATAACATATGATATATTTTTTTTTTTAAAAAAAAACATTGACTTATAAATAATGCCACTCATTTTTTCATTTTTCATACAATGCAAGATCGTTCCACAATGATTTAAAGGAAAATCCTATATAAAGACAATTAAATTACCTAAATTGTAATTTGAGTCGCTAAACTTAACTAATTATATTTGAGGCTATACATCATGATTAGGGATTTAAAACTTAGGTCAAATTACCTCCATATCCCTTAGTTATTAAGACAACAAAGTTGAAAACATACTATTATTTGCTATATCATTTAATTTCTTAGGAAATATTGTATGACTTTGTGTTCCGACTTATTTCCAAATATTAATTATGACTGATAACCTTTTTTATACAACATTTGGTTTTATAGGAAAGTAGGAGTATATTTAATTGAAAGAGATGAATTCTTGTGTATTACAATGTTTCACAAATATCTTTATATGAGATTTCCCCATTTTTATTAAAAAATAACCACAAATCATATATTCAAGATTCAAAACTTACACTCGGGTAATTTAATTTTGAATAAAAATATAAATATCGAAAGAAGATAATAGATCTCCATGTGAATACACAGATCTACCATCACAATAGATTTCAATTTATTTTAATACATTGTTATATAAAACTGAATATTGTATAAAAAAAGATCGTGCATAAATTTTTTTAGTGAGATAACACATCAACAAACTTATAATAGAGCTTTCATAGTTTGATGGTATATATTTCATCCATCACCGTTTGTATAATTAATGTTTGGAAAGAAGTCATGGCACAAATGGTGCTCTTTTGTCCAGTATTTCATAAAGAATCAATTGATAGAGCAAATAATAAGGTAATGTTTTTAATTTTGCTGTCTTAATAACTAAGAGATATGAAGATAATTAGACCTAAATTTTAAATCTTTAATTATAACGCATAATCTGATATATAATTTGTTAAACTTAGTGAACCAAATTAGAATTTGAGTAATTTAATCATCTTTATATGAGATTTTTGCTTGATTTAAATGATAAAAATGAAATATTTAGAATAATTCTAAAATTTTCTATTTCCTCACTGTGAAGCTTTTATAAAATGAGTGGAGTGCATGTTCATCATCATCATCTTCACAAATCGTCAGTTTTTTTAATAATTCATTACGTTATATATATATATATATTCTCATGCAATGAAATAAAAAATGTAAATTATTTTTGTATAATTTTCTTCCAAACCGTAATTAATTTGGTTCAAGCAGAAAAGTTATGCTTAACATTATATGTGAAATTCTCATGTTTTAATTATATTTAAATGATTTTTTTCCTTAGTTGAAATATGAACATGATGCTATGATCCACAAATAATTTATGTCTATCCTCACTGATATAGATATAAATATATAAAAACATAATCAAAGTTAAAAAAAAAAAATCTTTCAAACGTGGGAAGTTAAAACTGATTATATTGAATAAATTATTAATTAATTAAAGTTAGGTTAAACCTAATATAAAAAATCTCTTTTCCCTTTTTAACCACCTTCTTTCCTTTTAAAAAATAGAGAGTCATTGTGATCTTTTAATAACACTCAGAAATTCCTAATTAAACCTATTGGCCTTACTAATAATTTGCTAAAAGTACAGGTCCAATTTTGGTTTTGATCATTTCAGTTGGATTTAATTATGATTTTCCCTATAAATTAAGTCAAGCCATAACCACAATAAACAACTAATAAAAATAGTAAACTACTTTTGATCTTTAATATAAGAAATATTTACCTAATTTAATTAGATTAAGGAAGTTAGTTGAGTTTGTTAATATGACATATATTTTTTAAAATACTCAGTCATCTTCCTCAATTCCCATATTCTCTCTCATTCTTGATTATTATTAAGAGATCATCAATAAGGGTAAATTAGGAAAATATTGGCAAATATAAAAACTTTGTTATATATTTAGAATCAATATCAATTCTCTAAATATACCTTATATTTAGGACCGGAGAGAGTATAAAAAAAAGAAAGTAGAACCCTAAAAAAAAAAAACCTGCAAAAGAAGAAACTAATTATTTTTCAAGGAGATGTGTCGTAGGAAGATTAAAGAACACAGTTATGATACAATTAACTAGATCTCTCTCCATTCTCTAAGCTTTTTGTTTGTTTTTTCTCATGGATTAAGTCACCACCTTGTTTTTCCCCCTAGGAACGTGACATCTCAACACTAAACAGAGTGATAGCATTAAGCCATTAAGTCATCAGATAGGAAAGAGAAAAAAAAAAAAACCTGCGATCATAATTTGTACAAAACGATGAGATAAACTTTTTTTTAAGCATATTACCTTAAATTTCTAGTTGTTATAACTACTCAATATTGTCAGATTTTTCATATAAATTAAAAGAATTCATAAGTTCATGAGTCTAATCTGAATATCGTCAGCGAAACATACTCATAATATAGAGTGCACGCATTTAATCAGTTTTAGAAATAAGAATAGAGTTGACCCCGCCCTGGCTTGCAGCACAATATACACTACTCGTCCGTTTTTAAGACCAGACAATTTTTTTAGAGGTAGTGTATATAATTCTCATTGAAAGTTTTAAAATAGACATCTTAAAATAGACGTCTATTTTTAAATTAACGTTGTAAATTACTTTCAATGATGTGTTTAGAATATCAATTTTATGTAAAATCGTTGTTGTAATTAACTTACAACAGAATTTACGACTATTTTTTTTATATATAAAAAAAGTCAGTATTGTAAGTCTATTTTTTTCCCCTTTTCAAATTGGGTCGCGGCAAAATTGAACAATTATCTTTGGACATGGCATTTACTTTTCGTGTTTTGTGAGGGAAAAGCACCAAAATAAAAAAAAAATTTAAAAAATATACCGAACTGAAGCACTTTTGGAAGTAATTATCAAACTAATGCAGTCAAACACATTAACTGACAGAATGTCATCTGTCGCGTCAAAAAGGGTCACACCGCTAGGTAGTCGCGTAAGAGGGTCTCACGCCACTGTGGCGTGGTACTTTATCATGCCACCAGTGGCGTGATATATATTCACGCCACTAGAGTGGTGTGAAACCCTCTTACGCGACTACCTAGCGGTGTGACCTTTTCTAACGTGACTGATGGCGTCCTGTCAGTTGTAACACCCCAAATTCAATACTTTAGATTGTGTTGGTTGACACTTAGTTTTAGAAAAATCGATAAAGTTTGAGGTGCTACCACTCAGAGTAATGCGGAAACGGAGAGCATGCACTTACGTTTGGACAATGAGTAACTGATATAAAATGTTTAGGCATAACATGATATATTAAAAATCTTGAAAAAATATTCATATGATACAATTACAGGACTTGTGTATAACTACAACTCTTGACGTAGTAACTATACAATCTTAAATCAAGCTTTAACTAGACTTATAGCAATGAATTTAACTCAGTTAATCAAACCCTTTGACCAAGCCAGGTAAAGTCTAGTGGAAATCTCCCCGTCTTTCACGGCGACTTATGACTAAACCACATAGACGACCCTTTCTTAGTTTAAGCACCAAATGGTTTGATATAACGTTATTAGAATCATGCCAAAACTAGTCTCTGTTAAACTTCTTCCAGCATTCGCTTTGACTGGGACCTCTTCACAGCTCTATCTACTGATGCCACTTTTCGGATCCATCCTTCAGTGCCTCCACTGATCTAGGTTTCTTTCCTGAACCTTAGACAAATATGAGGTTCAATACCCATCGAACCTCAGTTAACAGTTAACCTCTATAGTAGATATGACAATATATGACAAATATTCATTACATATCAGCATCAACCACACATAGTACACAGCAGATGTAAGGTTACAACAATACATAAGCACGAAGTAGATGTAATGTCAACACAACAACAGTACATAGTACACAATACATGTAAAGTCATCCACATTTGCACTAACCAATGCCATGATGGCCCCTCACGTTCTCAGCGCTAGGAAAACTCAACGACATTATCAAAACTATAACCTATATAAAGCTGAATGTGTAAACAATGACCTAAGACATAATCTTAGCCACGGTGCATGACCAAAAATCTAGTCTTGTCCATCACCCTATGAATCACTCAATCATATATAATCATACAAGATGTAGACAATTAAAATTACTAGTACGCGAACGTACCTTTCACCATATAGTTACCACAACGCCCGACCTTTTGAATTCGACTCTGAACTTCCTGGATATCCTATACATTATCATCGGATTATCTCCTTTTCCATGATATTATAATTAATATCATATTTCCGAGAATAATACCAAAAAGGATATTTTCACCTATTTTTACATTTCTACCCTTGGTGGATTTGTTATTACAATTTTGTCCTTACATTTTCTTAAAAACGAAATGCTGGATTTTCTGGGCAGATTTTTCAGCAACTTTGAAAAATCATAATTAATTCTAAAAAATTGAAATGAGGTGCTGAAAAATTCTTCATGACCCTTGAAATGTCTATTTTCAAGGAAAAATATTCCCAGAATCCAGAATATCAAGAATCATTTCCAGGATTTGTGTTTTCAAACACTGTTCAGATTTAAATCCAAAACAGATGGCTTAAATTCAAAAATTCATATCTCTTTGTCCAGAGATCAAAATGTTACATATTTTATATATTTGGAAAGCCCTACATGTCTAATATATTCCTGTAAAATTTCATGATTTAATGACTTCATTTGCTAGATACAATAATAGCATCAATTTCACTGCCAGCACAGCCTTTAAAACTGGAAATTCTACAACTTTCACAATTTTGTTCCACTAATTATAAAAATTATTTCCCAACATCTTTTTATCTCATTAGGAATTTTTCAATGCAAGGAGGCCTAAAAACAAGTATAGGAATTTATTCTCTAATTTTCTGGATTAAACTACAATTATACTAAGAACTAAAAAGAACTAAAGACTTAAAGCTTAATAACTAGAAAACTTACCTTTGATGCTTCTTGCTCCAAGGACTTTGCCTCTCACTCTCATTATTTTAGAAATCAACTCTTGGAGTTTGATTTGGTGTGAAGAATGAAGAGAGGATTGCTCTATATTTATAGGAAAAATCCAAGAGCCTCAACCCTTGGATCATTTTTCTTCATCAATGGCTTATGTTGATTTGGTTTTCCATGAAGACACAATTTATGGTTCAAAGGTTCTAATTAGTTAGTTTTATTTACATAGGATTAAGGGCCCGTTTGGATGGACTTTTAAAAAAGAGTTTTTTTTAAGTGCTTATTTTTTAAACTCCAAATTGGAGCTTTTAAAAAAAGCAACACTTTGGCTTTTTTTTTTTTTTTTTTTTAAATATCATCTAAACACATCAAAAGGAACTAGAGCCCATTTTTATCCATAATTTTTGATACATCATGGTAGAGGGGGCAGGGTTCGAACCGTGAATATGGGGGAGGAATGCTAGTTAATACTGGCTCCCATGCTACTGTGCTACTGAGGCGTTGGCATTTTTATCCTTAATTTTAATTCGTGTCAATTATGGGAATTGGATGACACAATCGACTATTAATAATTCCATTATGAAATAGATAAATTGGTTGAGGAATTAATTAAGAATGGTAGCATGGAAAAGGTGCACATTTGGTGTGTTTGTTTGTTTTTTTTTTGGGGGGGGGGGGGGGTGAAGTGTCTGATATTTTTTAATAAACTTGGCTGAAAGATTTAAATTTCTAACTGGACGCATGTATTTGCCAACATCTACAATCACTTTTCACTACTGGTTTATAATTGATTATGTTTATGATTTAAAAGCCACATAAAACGACTGATGAATTAATTTTTTTAAGGGAAAATGTCATTTAAATACCATATGAAATTCTAAAACCTCAAAACGTCTGTTAAAATTTATAAAGGACATAAATGTGATAATGATCAAATTGAGATTTTAAAATATTGATGAATTTACCATTATACCCTCCCTCTCCCTTTGCTTCCTCCTCTTCTTGCACCATGTCCAACCTCTCTTCCTCTTTCTCTATCCTCTCCTTCTCTACCTCCTCCTTTTCTCATCACCAAGTAAGAGCTCTCTTCATCTTTCTCTCTCCTCTCCCTCTCTTCCTTCTCCTCTTTCCACCGCCATCTCTCTCTCTCTCGATGGTGGTGTTGTTGGTCATTATGGCCAAGTGGTAGTTGTCCCTAGTGAGGATATCACGCTCTGAAACCTATAGAGGTGACCGGCACAGAATATGAGAGGACTCACATTCTCTAAGCCTTAAACTTACATACAAATGCTAATTAATACTTATAATACCACAATCCGGAATATCTATGTGTTCCAAACAACAAAAGGGAGGTAGGCATCCTACCTATAGATTGCGTTTAGCATCTAGCATTAATAATAATACAAAAAGTCTAGGTTTATAATTACATGAACTAGTAACACTACAAAATGAGACCGCAAGCTTTAAGGCACTAAGAAGGCTCTTCACCGCTCGGCAGGAGGTACAGGATCAACAATATCGTCTAAATCAAAATAAATTTTCTGGTGAATAATGTCTCATTCTTTTAAATCAATAAAATACAAGACCAAATAATTTAAACATTTTTATCTTCTAATAATATTAATATGGCAATAACTTCAATTTCAAAATCATAAGATCATGAATAAAGACAAAATTCCATATAGGATCATTAATCAACTACCTCGAAATACGTAATAAATTATTTACTTTAACAAAACCAGTTTTAAATAGTAAATCATAAATAAAATAGAACTTTATATAAAATGTAATTAGTCAAATAATTTCAAACACGTACTAAAACCTTTGATTTAATATAATCAATTTAAAACATCACTATCAAACCTCATCTTTTCATAGAACTTCTTACAGAACAGATAACAAGTGTGGCTACATGATAAGCACAATTTATGTCATGTTTTCCCTATATTTTATAACTGAATTGTATGGTAAATACAAGCTTAATTGCAATCAATCTGAGCAAAAAGGCATTAATTCATGAATATAGGGAACTGAAGGATAAAAACCATTCGCATCCTAAACATGTGCTAAAAGAAGAACAAGTTACAAGGTTTTATGAGAAGAACGTACAGTAAAGCTGATACTGTGCTATAGCATTCTGACAGCATATTGAAGTGCAATACAAAGCATCTCTGAAGCTATAGCAAAGTAAAGGACGTAATGCTATGCGGCATATGTTCTAATCTTTTGTCAAGATTGTTTCAGGAAATATTGCGAAAGTCGAGAAAAGACAGGTAGATTGTTGACGTAACTGAATAGAAGATGTGGAGGATCGAAACCAAAAGATTTGAAGAATCCTGCAGGATCAGCAGAATCAATCTACTACAATCGAAAGATACGATGGATCTCAACAAATTAGGAAGGCCTAGCTCGCTGGAACTTATACCACAAGAAAGTCTGATTATATAAGGAAATAGCAAGCCAACCCTAACCAGGTCGAGTCGTTGAGAGCCTAAACGAATTTTCACATTCAGTCAGACTCGAAAGAAGAGAGAGAGAATTCACGAGGCACAAGAACTCCAAGAAAACCCAGCATCCTTCCTTGCAGTAAGACAGAGAGAAGAAGACGTGGAGTGGTGATGTGACAGGGCTTCTTCCACGTTGTTGGAACTTCGTCGAGCTTTTCTGTTTTCTTTTATTTTAAGCTTTTGATAATAGGTTATTTTGTTGTTATCTGTTTTGCGTTTCCCTCGTCAGTCATGAACTAAATTTCCTATGTTCCTAATTCTAATTTTAGCTAATCATCGGTTCCTTTTTCCCTCTTGGATTAGATTGATTTTAATCTCCATATTTACTTACTACTTGATGCTTGAGACCAATTGATTCAAAAATATACGTGCAATTGATTTTGAATCTATTCCAGATCAATGCTCTCATCGTTTCTGAAACCCACCTCTTTCAATTTATTTGGTTTTCATGTTATTTTTCTCTCATTTTATTTGGTTTCTATGCGTTGAATCATGGAATCAAATTTTTTGTTTTTCTTTCAGTTTATCTGGGTATTGAGTGACAAGGAAAGTCGCATTATTTGATTGTTTTGTCGCTCTCACTACTACAAATATGGGTTCTTACTACCTTAAAGGATGTCCCTATTTAAAAAAAGGAAGTAAAAAGTAAACGCAGTGGCATTTTTATAATTATATTGGGGTAATTTTATTTTTGGCGTCCCAAAATACAATTTGGAACTCCAAAAATCAAGAAAAAAAATTTGGCGGGCAATTTTGGGACACCTTAAATAATACTTAAGACATCCCAATATAATTTTAGGACGCCAAAAGTATTATTTTACTGCGTCCCCTGGACAGACGTCCCTAGAAAAAGAGACGTAAATTGGGTCTATTTTATGACGTTAAATGTATTTTTTGTAGTAGTGTTTCTGTACTTTTTATGGGCTTAGTGGCTAATGCCATATTTGACATTTTGTATTTTTTGTTTTATTTTTATGATGTCGCATAATATGTGGCATAATATCTTATATGGCATAGCCACATTAGCATAGTTTGGTCAACAAAGAGTTGACCGTTTGGATTTGTTAACCGAGGGAGAAAGTGCTACGATTTTGTAACTTTCGGGGTAAAATTACCTCTTAAAAAACTCTCAGGTACCCAATGTCTGTCAGTAAAAACTTCCAAGGAATTTTTGCCCCTTAACCCTAAATAATTTAAAAGCCCAACATATAAAGGAATTCGAAAAAACCTAGGGAATTAAAAACATTTTGGGCATGTATAAGACAAATTAATATTGAAATTTACAAGAAAAATATGGGTATTTACAAAATAAATAAAGGGATTCAAAAGAACCTAGAGAATTAAAAAAATATTTTGGTCATTTATAGGACAAATATGAAAATTTACAAGATAAATAAAGACATTTACAAGACAAATGAGACAATTTATAAGACAAATAAAGTACGAACGTTATTGTCTTTTTCATTGTAAAACTTAATTTCATTTTTACGTAAGAGGTGTAGTGAAGTTTAAAAAAATTTTGAAGGTTAACTGAAATTATATCACATCCTTATAGCTAATTGAAATTCTCCCTTAATTCAATATATATAACAAAATCCTTAATAAATTGCATTGTTCATTGTTTTCAACCTAGTTAGTATTACAAATTCATTACTGATAAGAAAAGCCGAATCGTCCAAATTGATGGCTTGTCTTCTTGCTGGGTCACATAAATATGGCATATTCCATTTCCCACAACCACGTTTAATTTTTGTCCAAAAAACACAAGGCTCACCTTCCCCCCCCCCCCCCCCCCCCAAATTATTCATATATACATTGCCTTGATCTCTTGATTAAAAATTAAAGGGTTTTTTAGGAAATTTTATTCCAGAAGTTTTTACCGATGGGTAACTTTAATTCAAGAGTTTTTTGGGGGATAATTTTGCGCCAAAAGTATAGGGGTGAAAATAGATCAAGCCCCTATTAGGCGGCTTACGACCTAGCCTGTTTAGGGTCTAGCCTGTTTAACAAAAAAAGCTAAAATAAGACCTATTTAAAGGCCTAAATATATAAACAGGCTAAGCCTATTTTATAAAGACCAGACTCGCTTATGCATTTTTAAATTATAATTTCATTTATATTACATGTGATTATGTTATATTTATATTTTTATCATTTTTATTTTGATTTAAAAATACAATTATTAAATTATCTTTGTGGGTTTGTGAGTATAATTTAAAACTCAAATAATATCTTTTTGAATTAATTTTAAATTATATTTATTAAATTATAAGAATTAATTTTTTTTAATCATACTATAGGCTTTAAATTATAGATCTTTAAGCTTATTTAAAACCTTTAAGCTCTCATTTTTTAGCCTATTTAAAACCCTATATTATAAGTGGGTTTGTAAAAAGGTTTCTGACGTGACTAGGTCTTTTAAAGATTTAGGCTTAAATCTAAAAAAAAGCATATGTATACAAGCCTACGATCAGGCTTAAGGCCTCTGTTACAGGCTCAAACCTATTTAGCCAAAGTTTTGCTTGACCTGTTTCCACATCGACAAAAGTGTTAAAAGAGGGGCAATTTTGCCCTGACTGTTAACTCAATTAATTTTGACTGTTTGTTAATCAAATATGCTAAGCTAGTAGTCCGAAATGTCATCAACGTTATTTTTGTTAATATGCAAATTTGCCTTAAAAGTTTTAAACCTAACTTTTTTAAAAAATGAAGTACATCCACATGGACTTATGGGACAAATTTGCACATTAACAAAAATAACATGGATAACAAGCGGACTGTGAGCTCAACATATTTGGTCAACTAACAGTCAAAATTAACTGAATTAATGGCTAAGACAAAATTGCCCTCTTTTTAACACTTTCAAGATAAAATTGACTCTTAACCCAAAATTGAATAAGCATTTCTCACAAACTAAATAATAGGGAAAATTCGCATCAAGACCCTTTTTACAGAAAAAAAAAACCCCAAAAGAGGCTTCAAATTCTGAAAATCCCAGAAAAGGCCCTAGGGCCTAAATTCCAGAAAAGGCCTTGGGATTGTCAGAATCTTGAGACTTTTGTTAACGGGGTACTGATATAGTTGTTAACGGGGCTGATTTAGTTGTCAATAAATTGTTGTTAATGGTACTAATTGAGTTGTTAATAACCTATCCGTTAATAATTATATCAACTCCGTTAACAATTCACGTAAATTCTGAAAATCCTAGAAAAAATCTCAGGACCTTTTCTAGGATTTTCATAATCTTGTGACCTTTTTTAGGTTTTTTTCGGTAAAAAGTTCCCTGAGGTGGATTTTCCCTAAAGAATAGTATAGTACTATTTGTTAAGATCAATTAATACATCCGAGATTTATTTATTCATTTATTTTGAAAAGATACCTTTATTAATTGTTTAATATACCGACTGTATATCCGATGATGTGCTAACTTAATTATGCCAAGTTAATGCGGATTGAAAAAGACAATTTTTAATAAATGCAAGGGACGATAAGTAGTTATTCCTTATAATCAAAGTCAAAACAAAACAAGACTCTCGTTTATTTTTGCATGAATGTCATACTCTTTTTAGTTTTTATTATAAGACATCAATTACTAATTCACGTAAATCAATAAAAACAGCTGCATTGAAGTTGTCATAAAATTCATATGATTTCTAATATTACCCTTACTAACTACACTAAGCTCAAATATCATATTAATTATTATTCTCTCTCACTGCCATTATTAAATATGGGCAAACATAGAAAAATAATCTAAATGCTCATTAATTGAAAACTTGCAAGTGTCTTATAAAAAGGATCAAGAATACTTGTTAGTTGGTACCTTATAATAAGGATTAGAAAAAATAATTTCTAACTTAAATCTCCATTACAAAACCAATTAGACTACACCGTACAACAATTAATTATGTCTTTTCTTTGTTGAAACAATCGATCACCTCTCATTTATAGGAAAACGTACGTTAATAAAAGATTTTATGTTTAGCAAGTCAAGGGAACCGTTTTCATGTGAATGTACAGTTTAATCCTTTATCTATAGGGAGGATTCGCTTAATCCTAATGTATTATCTGCTGGTAGTGGCGGAATAGTTCTTAGGGACAATATCATCAGGCAAAACTCGAATCAATTACATCATTTGCAAATGCTGCTGCTAACAGCATCTATAAAGCACTAGGAGGAGCTGGAGAATCCATTAAGTTGTGTGACAATCTTGAAGCTAGGGCCAACATAAATGAGAAAAGATATGATGAAATAGCTACTTCTAATTGGATTCCACAATTTTAAAATATGACTTAGTAATACTGATTGCTTAGAAATCAAATTATTATAGTGGCCCACATGCAACATCATGTATGCTTTTTTATAGCAAACTCCTGCCAACTAAGTGAATATATGAGTTAGTAATGCTGATTGCTTAGTAATCAAATTATTATAGTGGCCCTTGCATACATCATGTGGGCTTTTTTATAGCAAACTCCTGCCAATGAAGTGAATATATGACTTAGTGATATTGATTGCTTAGTAATCAAATTATTATAGTAGTCCATGCATACATCATGCGTGCTTTTTTTATAGCAAACTCCTGCCAACTATGTGAATATATATATATGAGTGTGTGTAGAGACAAAAAAGGGTTGGGATTCAAACCTCTTTTTTTATTTTGAAGTTGGGATTCAAACTCACAACTACTTAAATAAAAAAGTGCTTTCCTAGCTAGGTTGAAATATGGATAAGTTATGGATAAGTGGGCATGATTCCACAGGAGAGAGGGAAGGAAAAGGATGGATTAGGAGGAGACAAGGTGGTGAGGTGGCAGTAAATGGAGTGCCATGTGGAATCATTAGTCAAACTTAACATTCAAGATTAACATCTTAAATGGTGGGGGCAACATTACTATGTTTTTAACATTTTCAAGACAAAATAAAAAAATTAAAAAAAAAACTTCTAGATACCCATTCCCAGATGAAAACTTCTAGGAAAAAATTAAACCTTAACCTATATATAATTGTTTTGAATGATACATATTTGTGTTTGTCCTATAGATTCCCCTCAAAAAACCAAAAAAATGTCACCCCTGAAATGTTGCTACGAGGGAAATATTTGAAATGTAGCCAAATAAGTATGGAATAGGTGTACATATCTTCATTGATTTCTCTCCTAATTTCCTTTCTATTGATATTATCACCATTACATCAGGTTTCAATAGTTGAGATTTAATACTATTTAATGTTATATTTTATAATATTTTTATATAGTATTAAATGTCAATCATTGAATCTTAATCTAGTAGTGAATACATTCAATGAAAAGAAAAATCAATAGAGACATTCTTCTCCCACGAAATACACTTAGAAGGGGAGATTTGCAATCACATTAATTTTCATATGGTTCAAGCAAACTATTGATCAATAACTGATCCGTTTAATTTTATCTTTCAATTTCTTGAAATGATCCGTTCATATAATGAATATTTTAATTCTCATATATCTTCATTATATATATCCAACAATCTTTTGACTAAAAACCAAGTTATGAAAAGGGATACCTACTTACCAATAAATGATACTCCCTCCGGTCCTAATTATAAAACTAAGTTGACTTGTTTGAAGAGATTAAAGAAGCTAATTAAATTACTTTAGAGTATTTTTATTTTTCTCCAAACTAATTAATTTGACAAATAAATTGATATATAATCTAAGAATATACAACATATGATACGATTAAATAATTTGTTTAGCTTCTTTAATCTTTCCAAAAAAAGTCAATCCATTTTTATAATTAGGACCGTAGATAATGCTCAACTTGAGTGAATTGAATTAAATAGAATTAGTTGAATACAGATATTGATCTTGGTTATAACTTGATTGATATTTGGTTTGACTTGTTATTGGCGGTGGTCAGTGTTGCTATAGCCTATGGGGGAAAATGTTGGAAATTTAACTTGAATTTATCATTTTATACCAATTTCTAGCTCCAAACTTTTTAACCATGTCCAAGTAAGTGTCAAGTGTGCGTGTGTTACTTGAATTTGCAATCGTAGTAATTTTTATATATTTCATGCAAATAATTGATTACAACAGTTTTCATTTCTTTGTTTTCTTCTTTTGCCTGCCGATTACAATAGTTTTCGACCGTTCCTTCCTTGTACTTTCAATTTTCACTTCTTGAAAAGGTCCACACACAACCGTCACTATCTAATTAACAATATCAATATTTGGCAAGATCTGAAAAGGGGTTACCGTTAAATATAAATAGTACAGTTGAACAAAAGAAAATATATATATAGTACAAATGACATAAAGTTGAGGGAAATGAATTAAATATAATTGGCTGAACTCAATTATTTTTTTGGCCGGCAGCTGAACTCAATTATTGATACTTTGGTTATAATTTAATATATATTTGGTTTGACTACTTTATTTTTGACACACAAGCTGATGTTTACTTTTGCATTATCTTTTGGTTCATCAATTCAAACAAAATGAACAAAATGATATTATATTTGTTGCTCTAACTGTACAAATAATTAAAATTGCCTAAACGCATATACTATTTCTTCTTCTTTTTTTCTGTGACAACGTATACACTAACTATAGTTATGAAGCGATGGATACCCAAAAAACTTTACTCCTATCAGTTTTTTTTTTAATACATTACTCCTACCAATTCTTAATATAAGCTTTATTTAACTAATTTAATTAGATTAAAAAGTCAATTAACACATATTTTTTTTCCCCAAAAACACCATAGTAATCTTCCTTAATTCCCTCCACTTCTCTCTTACTTAATTATTGTTGATAGAGCATTAGTATAAAAAATTTATGAAAAGATTAACAAATATGTTTTACATTAAGAACAAAGATCAACCCCTTAATTATGTCATACAATAAAGGTTGAAGGGAGTATAAAGTGATGCTAAATATAAATCTTTCAAGACTGGTAGAATTAATTTTGAAAAATAATGTGACGCACTACTCCACAATCTTTTTAGAGTGCCTAACTGCCTATTGTTCCTCCTAAAATATTTATGTGTAAAACTACAGTTCAACCCTTTATTGTATTTTATTGCCAGAAACGATTGCCTTTATTAAAGAGTTAAGTAGCAAATTTGCTTCGGAAGTATACTTCGAAGAGCAATTTTTCTCTGGAAGTTTTTCTTAGAGCAATGTTGCCTCGGAAGTTTTTTTTTTGGAGCAATTTTGCTCATCCGTTAACGGTCAACGGTTAGTTGATCGTTGACCGTTAACGGAGGGGCAAAATTGCTCTAAAAAAAACTTATGAGGCAAAATTGCTACTTAACCCAAAAAAATGTTAAAACTGTTATTCTCATCCCCCTCATATATTTTTAATTCTTATTTATATAATATCTAGGGGTGGAAACAGGCCAGGCCTGTTTGGCAACAAAGTGGCCTAAGCTTGGCTTGTGGCCTGTTAGAGGTTGTTTTTTCAGCCTGAGCCTGGCCTGTGCCCTGTTAAAGCGGCATATATTTTTAAAAATTTTATAATTAGGCTAACAGGCTACAGACATCACTGCAAAACAAGTCTACTTCAAACAGGCTAAAAATAGGCCTACTTCAAACAGGCCGAATTACATAAATCAGCAAAGGCAGAAATAAAAAAGGCCTAATTAATCAATTTACAAAAAGTAAGAAAATTGATTAAATCATTTATTTGTGTAAGAAAAGTATATATCACTCTTCTAGAAATATTTATATTAGATTCGAAATAAATCTAGTTATAAGTAGCATGTAAATGTAAATTTTTATTAGCCCTGCTGTTGTAGCTAAGTTAGATTATTTTGGACAGCTAGCAAAAAAATAGATTATCATTTTTTTCATAATTTTTCATGAGTTATATAAATTTTTTTAGGGTTAAGTAGCAAATTTGCCCAGAAAGTATACCCCGAGGAGCAATTTTGCTTTGGAAGTTTTTTTTTTTTTTAGCAATGTTACCCCAGAAGTTTTTTTTTGGGAGCAATTTTGTTTTTCCATTAACGGTCAACTGTCAACTAACGGTTGACCATTAGGATTATTAACAAAGGGGCAAAATTGCTCTAAAAAAAAACTTCCGGGGCAACATTGCTCCAAGAAAATCTTCTAGGGAAAAATTGCTTCTCGGGACATACTTTCGAGGCAAATTTACTACTTAACCCTTTATTAAAAACAAATACATGACGACACTTCATGGTAGTTAAGAAACGAGCTCAACACAAACAAACAGAGAAAAACAAATTGATTCTTAAACGACAAATTAGTCTTCTGTCAAAGGAATATATATACTCAAGGTTGTCAAACTCACGAGTTTAAGCAGATTCGTGACACTGACATAAACTCGTATCGTGAACTCAAATCGTAAAACCGTAAGAATTTGCTTTTATTATTAAATAGGTATTACTAGTATATAATTAAATAATTAAAATATAAAAACGACAACCTTTTGATTTTTTAAATATATTTTAAATCTAAATAATTGAAATTAAATCTACCAACATTTATCATTTATTATATTTAATAAAGAAATTTCTATATAAAGCCGTTAAGCATGATCAAATAAAAAAAGTTAACACGTGTTTAAGAATAAGTTAACACAGTTTTGTAAGTTAGAAATGTAAAAACGGTAAACTCGATGTATAAACTTGTGAGTTTAACTGAGTTTACAACTAGCACGAGTTTACCACTGACTCGACTTGTTTTTTGAACTAGAATCGTAAAAACGGTAAACTTGGAGAGTTAACTCGTGAGTTTGACAACAATGTATATACTCCTCATATATACTTCCAAAAAGGAAAAACAAGTACATATTCATTAACTTAAACGACAAAATAGTTAATTTCAATATAATTTTTATTTATGTTGATATTTTAGATTTGGGATAAGTATACGCCCAACTCTCTTACAAGTTACTTTTAGAAGAATGTTTTGGTTTATAATATAAATCAATTGGAAACTAATTAATGCTTATTTGTCAATTTTGCACATACAATTAATGCTTACATATGACTTTTTATATTTTTTTTCTCTCCTTTAAAACATAAATTGATATGGGTAAAGTTGGGGGAAAAAATCAATTTAATGTATATATAATGAGTTAACTATCATTTATTGGTTTTAATGAATTAATTGAAGTGGCTTATCTCAATTAATCAACCAATCAACTTCATATATAAAATCATATAATACCCACTTAAAAACTTGTCTAACTAAAAATGGATCCGGTAATCACAAGTCACAACATTAAATTAACCTATGCGTAATTATAATTACACTCATTTAGTTACCTATTAAAGTAATTTTCTGTTTTGAAAAACACACTTACAAATGTAAATTCTTGTTATGTCACTAATAGATCAGAGTCGAACCAATTGTAACGTCGTTGCCAAGGCAAAATCATAATCCTTGATCCTTACCCTCCGAATGAGGTGTGGAGGTGTGGCCTCATCTGGGCGTTGCCAATTTTTATTATGATTCCCTAGACAAGTTACTGGGATACGACCGCAAAATTTGTTCAGTAGCAGGATTCCATGGTTTTAACGACTTCTTTGTCATGCCTAAGGGTTGGCTCTCCAGATGTAGCATAGGATTGAGTAATTGAGTTAAAAAAGACAAGTATAGATCCAAAGACAAGTATGTCAATGGTTAAAAAAGACATGTATATCGATGTGTAATTGAGTTATGGTACAATTTTATCAATAAAATTTTTTCCTATAAGTGTGTGGCACAAAAAATTTTTGGAATGGGCTAAAATACCAAGAAATAATTTAAAATGATGCAAATTTAATAAAGGCGTTAAATTTCACCAAATATCTATTACATTCACCAAAGCTAATTTGAAGTAAAATTTAACAGACGTTTGATGAAATTTAATGGTCCTTGATGAATCTACACCATTTTAAATTGTTTCTTGATATTTATCCCTTTTCAAATTAAATCTTATTCCATGTGTAATTAATTTAGTTTTCTTGACATTGTAAATTAAGTCTTTCTTTTTATCTGTTCCTTTTTTTTCCCACGAGGAACAATCTCACTAATAATCCAACAACACCCAAGTCAGCAAAAAAAAAAAAAAAACAAAACAAACAAACAAACGCGGAAATAAAATAACAGAGAGAGTTACAGCACAACAAATTGCATAATCAACCAGTATCTACCGGTCCATAATTATCAAAGTCTAAAAGTTTCCTCAATTGAGAATAAGGTCTCCAGACCCAATCATCAGGGCATGACCTATCCAAAGAAGCTTTTACAACCCAGTTAGCCACCACATTTGCTTTCCAGTTTCTACAGAATCCACCTACAATATTAAATTACTTATTGCAAGGATATTTTCAATCAGGATATCACATCTCCAATTAGGAGAGTCCGATATGATCTCAAGTTTAGACACTGAATAAGATTCTTTTTATCTGATTCACATATTGCATCATCGATTTGAATCTCATAAGTAAAAGTTACAGCCATGATCTGTTCCACCGATCAAACCCAAAAGTTTTACTATTTGAAAGACACGAGATAGAGATATATATTGTGGTATTTTACATTTGTAGAGAAGAAATAATATAACACTACAAATAAAATGTGCCGCGCTCTATATAAAAGGCATCGCATGCATGCACAAAATTAACCTCACTTTTCTCTAAATACCACGCCTGTTCAATATGGAGATACAGGTCCCATATTCTATCATTTTCACCTTCTTCTTCCTCCTTCTTGTGATCCACAAATTCTCTTTCTCCAAGAAACCCATCCAAACCCTCCCACCAGGGCCATTGAAATTACCTCTCATAGGAAACCTATACCAACTTGTTGGCCCTTTAGCTCATCATTCTCTCGCAAATCTTGCAAACCAGTATGGACCTTTCATCCACCTTCAACTTGGTCAGCTTTCGCATATCATAGTGTCTTCACCAGAATATGCCAAAGAAATAATGAAGACACATGATCAGATCTTTGCAAATAGACCCACATTTCTTTCCTCTGAAGTCTTATGTTAAAATAGCACAGACATTGCGTGTTCCCCATATGGAAACTATTGAGGCAACTTCGAAAGATTTGTACTTTAGAGCTTTTCTCAGCAAAGAGGGTTCAATCATTTAGAAGAATTAGGGAAGAGGAGGTATCCGCACTTGTGAGGAACATCTCTGAACATGAAGGTTCTGTCATCAACCTCGGTCCAAAAATCTCAGCACTCACGAATTCTATAGTGGCAAGAGCGGCTTTTGGGAAAAAGACAAAGAAAGTAGAACATATCCTGCAAACTATAGAGCGAGTGATAAAGTTAGGTCCTGGGTTATCAATTTCTGATTTATATCCTTCACTGAAATTTATTAGTGTCATCACTGGGATGAGAGCTCGAACAATGAAGGTACACAAAGATTGCGATAGAATACTCGGTGACATCGTTAGTGACCATCAAGAAAAGAAAGGTGATACTAACAATATTGGAGAGATAGAAGAGGATTTAGTTGATGTTCTTCTCAGGATTCAAAGGGATAATGACTTTGACATCCCCATATCTCTTGACAACATTAAAGCTGTTCTTTTGGTTAGTTAATATTTTTCATCACTTTATTATATAAATAAACTCATACGCTGTGCACCCACATCTATCCCTCTAATGATAATTGTGACTCTCGTTTTCAGGATGTTTTTGTTGCCGGAACTGACACAACAGCAACCACAACAGAGTGGGCAATGTCAGAAATGCTCAAAAATCCAGAGGTTATGAAAGAGGCACAAGCAGAGGTATAAGCACAAATTGAATTTCTCAAAGTTTTATTTTGTTAGCCTGTGTAAGTGCGTAAATATGATTCTTAGTATACTGTATTATATTAGTTTATAAATTTGAAATTATTGAGTTAACTTTATGAGAAATTACTCATTAGGTAAGAAGAGTCTTTGGGGGACAAGGCTGTGTAGATGAATCAAAGCTTCACCAATTAGAATATTTAGGTGCTGTTATTAAAGAAACACTAAGGCTACATTTACCTGTGCCATTGTTGATTCCAAGAGAAAACGGTGAGAAGTGTGTTATCAATGGATATGTGATACCTTCTAACACAAGGATTATTATTAATGCATGGGCTATTGGAAGAGATCCTAAGAATTGGAATGAACCAGTGAAATTTGAGCCAAAGAGGTTCCTTACTACATCGGTTGATTACAACTTCAAAAGTTGAAACTTTGAGTATATCCCATTTGGTGCTGGAAGAAGGATATGTCCTGGAATCACCTTTGCTACTACTGTTTTAGAATTGCTACTTGCCAATTTACTTTACCATTTTGATTGGAAACTTCCGGAAGGGCAAAAGTTTGAGAATTTGGACATGGATGAGTCTTTTGGTTCAGTGGTAAAGAGGAAAAAGAATCTTAATGTAGTTCCTTTTAGTTGTTCTCCTTATTAGTGCTTCATGTATATTTATCTTAAAGGATGTTTTGGCCCGGGGAATCCAGAGGAAAAGGGCAGGAAGGATTAAAAGATAGGCGTAATACACACACACAAATATTAGTGTTTCATGTGTCCAAGTTTTTATACCAACAACTCCGTTGTCTTTTCTTGTCTTGAAATTATGATCCATTCGTATATATAGAATAATTTAATATCGTCATATATCTTAATCATCCAACAATTTCATGGCTTAAAAAACAAGATATGAAAGGGACTACTTACCCATAGTATATTATAAAAATGATAGAAAATATGAGCGAATTGAATTAAATATAATTAATTGAACACAATTAATGATTTTGCTTATAATTTAATTGATATTTGGTTTGACTTGTTATTGGTGACCACGTGTTGCTGTCGGGAAAAATGTTGGAAATTTAAACCAAATGAGCTTTAAACTTGTAAGCATATCCAAATAAATGAAAGTTGTTACACACACAAACCTGAGACTAAGATTTTGTAACATCCCAAATTTTAAAATTTTAGAATTTGAAATAATTAAGGAAGATCTATGGATACTTATGGTGGGAAATAATGGAGTTTATGGAGGAGTTTATTTCCTAGAAAGGGTTATAGTATTGTAGATCATTTCAAAGCTGTTTTATGGAATTAAGGACCTATTTTCTTCAGCAATTTAAAGAAATGGGTAGAGGTTGTTTTCTAGCCTAAGATTTTAGAGAAATTATTTTAAGGGCTAAAGAAGTAAATTACAAAGAAAATCCTTATAAAGCATCAAGGATTTATTTCTAGCATTTATTTGTTAATTAAGCAATAATAAAGAAAGAGTAAAATAACCAACGGGGGTTGGCACAAGTGGTAAGCGGCTTGTGTCGCTTAAGCAAGGTCTTGGGTTCGAGCCTTGTGAATGCAAAAAAACTCCTATTGGGAAACTCTCCCACCATAGCCAGGTGCACGACGCGGGTCGGATTTGGATTAGTCGGGGTGAAGCCTTGGTGAAACCGAGTGGGCAAAAAAAAAAAGGAAGAGTAAAATAGTAATTTAATTACCCCAAAACCCAAAAATAAAATTAGGCCAATGTTTAGACCAAATTTAGAAGACCAAGACATGCTTTACTTTTTTTTTTTTTTTGTTATGAAGACATGCTTTACTTAACCTAGAAGATAAGCTCCAGGTTTGATAAAATGGCTCCAACAAATGCAAGACAAAAGGCTTACTTGTCTATTATGAAGGCCCATAAATAATATATATATATATATATATATATATATATATAGGGGAAATGATTTGTGCAATCACTGCACCTAAGGTTTTTTCCAGTGAATACAAAACAACGCAGTTTAGTTTAATGAACATTGATTAAAAAAAAAACTCATTTTCTCTCTCTGCTTCACCTCTCTCTCGGCCTCCCCGTTTTCAATTCGAAAAGCGACTTTCCGCTGACCTCTGTTCGAAAATTGACCTCCGCGGATCTGCTTCTCCCACTGGGAGCTCCTTTTTTGGCGATCCTGCAAATCCGGATCTGGACAATTTGGGTTTGACGGTGTTGAACTCGGACTCTTCGTTACCCAGAGAGAGGACTAAGAGATCGGAGATGCTGTTGAAGAACGAAAACTCGTGCTTATTCTTCAAAACGTGGGTGATGGCGGCATTGACTAACCTTAATTTCAAACTCATTCCAAACAAGAGAGAGGTGAAGCCGAGAGAGAGAGAATGAGTTTTTTTTTTTCCAATGTTTATTAAACTAAACTGCGTCATTTTGTATTCATTGGAAAAAATCTTAGGTGCAGTGACTGCACAAATCATTTCCCCGTATATATATATATATATATATATATATATATATATATATATATATATATTCAGCAACATCCAGCGTGCCTTTGCAGATCCATTTAGCAGCATGTCACGTGCTTTAATTCAAGCAGTAATACAAGCCCAATATAATACTCCTTCTCATTATCGAACAAGATGAAGGCCAGCCCATATATTCCCTCTAATATCTAATCTCCAATGGATCCAATATCAAGTAGCCACTGAAATAGCCCTTGGCCTTAACTAACAAAAGGATCAGACACTCTCACCAAAGGGAAGAGGTTCGATCTTAGAGTTGGTTAAGGCATTAGGGGAGACATCCTAACTCCTAGGTGCCTAGGTTAACGCTTGAGGGTACTAGACGGCTCGTCCTGTCCAACATCAGTATCACCTAGGAGAAAGTGAGGTTTTGTCCTAATTATGGATAAATCCAACCCTTTCCTAAAATTTATATATATATATTTAAAAAAAAAAGATAGCAACTAAAATACCAAGACGCTATAGAGATCACGGTCAAAACACGACACCACAATGTCCTTTACACAGAGATCAGATCACGCCATATCTCCTTGCGTCAGAAGCAACTCCCATACTTCTTGAACCAAACGCCACTCACCTCTCATTATAAACCAATCTGCACCCTTGCAGCAACCAAGAAAGAAAGAGACCAAGAGTGTAAAGACGGAAGAAGGAGAAAGAGAGAGTGAGAGTAAGAGTGAGCGATAGTGAAGATTGTTGGAGGAAGAAGGAAGTATCGAGCCCAATACGCTCACACATCTCCATTTCTAGTTCATGCACTTTAGTTAGTTACCTGCAGAAGAGAGAGCGTGAAAGACAAAGGAAACTGGGAAACACGGTAGTTGGAAAGAAGGAGTATGAACATTGCAAGTTGAGTTTCAAACAAGGTAAGCCTTCTAAGAATTTTCCCAACATTGGTTTTTGTGTTTGAAGCTTAAGTGGTAATGTTTACGATTGCATGTGAGGAAGTGCTATGGTACGTTGCTGCATAGAAATGAAATGGAAGCTCATGGAAGAAGAAAATAAGAGGCTACACAAATAGTCAACAAAGATGGCTAGAATAATGTAAAAGACACTATAGAAGAAAGAAGGAATGAAGCTACGGAGGAATAGGTGATAAAAGGAGAGAAGTCAATTAAGGAGGCATAAATGAAGGATGTATATGCAACATGAACCTACGGAATGTGACGGCTATGCATGAAAGAGTTTTGAACAAGGTAAATTTCTCTCTGCTGTTCTTACACGATTGGTTTTGATGTTAGAAGCTTACGTGAATGTATTTGGGTTCTGCATGTTGCTCAGTTTTTGGGAACTGAAGGAGAAGCTGTTTCAACATGTTTCTTATGTATGAAAGGTATAGATAGCAACACAAAGCATTAAATAATGCATGGAAATCAAGAGAAGAGGGACTGAAGACTCACCTAGTTGTCGGCTAAAAAAATGATCTTGGATGACGTTAAATGCCTCTGTTCTGAGGATTCAAAACAGAACACACACACATCCAGTTCCAACGCTCACTCTTCCTCCTTCTCACACGTTTTCTGTATCTCACACTCTCTTACGCTCTCATACTCAACTCAAGTTTTTGCTAAGACAAAATGAATGGAAGCCAAGAGACAATATTATATAATGCATGGAAGGTCTGGACCGAGGAGGAAAATACAAGGGTCAATGGCGGTGGGCTCAAGAAGTATGGCTCTCTCTGTTGTTGCATGGATTGCTAAGGCCGAGATCGTCGCTGCAAAAATCGTGTGCGTCTGCTCCTGTTTCCTGCTCACAGTGTTACCGTGTTCGGTGTGTGCGGGGGGTGGCTGCTGCTACTGTGTTTTGTTCGATTAGATATTATTAGGATGCGGTTTTATCCTTGTTTTGATTGCTTTCAGCGTATAGAGGGAGTTTTTTTATTTTTTTAATTTTTTGATACAGCCCATGGGGAAGGGGGAGGCAGGGCTCGAACCCTGGATAAGGGAGAAGGCCAACTCCCAAGGCTGGCACCGGGTAGCTTGGCGGGAGTATTTTTATTATTATTATTATTATTATATATATATATATATATATTCAATGTATTTCCTCAATCTAATGCTTGTTGGGCCAAGGGATTTAAATGAATTGGTTTGAGCCCAAATGCTTCGGTGCGTTGGCTAATGGAATGCATGAAAATGAATAGATCATGGTTTTGGTTTTAAAGTATATGGGCTGATCTCACTTTATTTATTTTTATCACGTGGCTTCAAGCAGAAGAAGGCATGGTGCTGGAATGTTTTTTTTTTATTATTATTATACAAGGCGATAGGGGAGGGAGGATCGAACCCAGGACCGGGAGGGGGGAAATTAATCCCAATACCACTACACTACTAGTAGTGCTGGTGCTGGAATGGTTTATGGTATATGAACTTTGTGTTTTTACTTGACCCACTTAACAATTGATCATTAAATAATAAATTATTCCCTTGTCTTATTGTTTAATTACCAAAGAAATGCTAGAAACAACTCTGTGATGTTTTGTAAGGATTTTCTTCCTTATTTGACTTCTTTAACCTTTAAATTAATTTCTCTAAAAATCTTAAGCTATAAATCAACCTCTAACTATTTTCTTTGAATTTCTCAAAAAAATAGGTCCTTAAATTTTAATAATTATTTTCATAATTTAGGCTAAATTTTCATAATTGATTTCCATATAATAATTCAATTTCAAATCCCAAAAATTTGGGATGTTACATTTCTCCCCTGTAATTTAAATTTCGTCCTTGAAATTTGTTATACATTTAATACACTCTGAGCCATAAACTCCAGATACTTCTGCTTCATGTCTTCTTCTGTTTCCCAGGTTGCCTCCCGAGGAGTTAATCCCCTCCAGACCACCTTAACGAACGGAATACTTTTGTGTCTGAGCCGCTTCTCCTGATGATTGATGAGCCGCTCAAGCTCAACCACATAGGTATGGTCATCTTGTACATCAATATCTTCGTACTCGATGACATGTTCAGGGTCTGGTTGGTACTTTTTCAATTGAGAGACATGAAATACGTCATGGAGTCTGCTCAGATTTGGGGGTAATTCTATTTGATAAGCCTATGCCCACGCTTTGCCAAAATTTCAAATGGACCAATGTATCGAGGACTTAGTTTCTTCCTCTTAATTGCTCTACCAATTCCTGTAACTGGAGATATATATTTTCAAGAAAACGTGATCTCCAACTTCAAATTCTAGAGGTTTCCTTCTTCTATCGGCATAGCTTTTCTGTCTGTTCTGAGCTGCAAGGAGCCTCCTCTTAATTAAATTGATTTTCTCAGAAGTTTCATCCACCATTTCCGACCCGAACACTTCGTGCTCAAATAACTCTGTCCAACATAGAAGGGATCGACATTTTCATCTGTATAGAGCCTCATAAGGGGCCATCTGGATACTAGCATGATAGATATCATTATAGGCAAATTCGGCGAGAGGTAAATATTGATCCCAATTTCCTTTAAAGTCCAGTATACATGCACACAACATATCTTCCAGTGTTTGAATTGTCCTCTCTGATTGCCCATCTGTCTGGGGATGGTATGCAGTACTAAATTTCAACTTTGTTCTCATTGCTTGATGTAAAACTTGCCAGAATTGTGAAGTAAATTGAGGATCTCGGTCAGAGATAATACTCTTCGCTGTACCACGGAGTCTGATGATTTCTTGTATATAAATCTCTGCCAGTTTCTCGAGAGAATAATTAACACTGACAAGAAGAAAATGTGCAGACTTAATGAGTCGATCAACAATCACTCAGATCACATCATGATGCCTGATCTTGGGTAGACCCACAACCAGATCCATGGTCACGTTCTCCCATTTCCACTCTGGAATCTCTAGGCCCTTTAATAGTCCTCCCGGATGCTAATGCTTAATTTTAACCTTATGGCAAGTTAGACATTTAGCCACATATAGAGTTATTTCCTTTTTCATCCCCGACCACAAAAATTGCAATTTCAGATCTCGATACATTATAACCACACCAGGATGAATGGTGTATTTGCTTTTATGAGCCTCATTAAGAATTTTATGTCTCAAATCATCTTTAGGTGGCACATAGATTCGCCCTTTATATCGAATTAAACCACTAGGTGAAAAATTGTAATCTTGGTTTTCACCTTGTGAGATCTTTTCCCGAATAGAGTCTACCAACTCATCTTGTTTCTGAGCTTCTTCAATTTCAGTCCTCAAATCATTCTCTTCTTGACTGACTAGAAGGTTAGCCAGATAAGCTTCATCGGACGCATTCACGTTCATGAAGATTTGGTTCATCTTTTAACAACTGTTGTTCTTTAATCATCATGAATGCTACCTGCACTGCTTTCCTACTCAGAGCATCTGCGATGACATTAGCTTTTCCGGGATGATATTTAATTTCTAGATTGAAATCCTTTAGCAGCTTCATCCATCTACGCTGTCTCATATTTAGCTCTTTCTGATCGTACAAATACGTGAGACTCTTGTGATCGCAGTACAACTTAACTGTAGTACCGTACAAATAATGCCGCCATATCTTCAAAGCAAATACAATAGCTGCCAGCTCCAAATCATGAGTGGGGTAATTCAATTCATGAGGTTTCAGCTGTCTAGAGGCATACGCCACCACTCTGCCCTGCTGCATCAGGACACATCCCAATCCTTGCTTACTAGCATCATTGTAGACCACATAGGTCAAACTGGGATCTGGGATAATCAATACTGGTGCGGATGTCAACCTCTCCTTCAGCTCTCGAAAACATTCTTCGCAACATTCATCCAATACAAATGGCTGGTTCTTTCGTGTAAGCTTTGTCAATGGCAAGACAATTCGAGAGAAATTTGGTATAAACCGACGGTAATAACCAGCAAGACCAAGAAAACTGTGTATCTCAACTACAGTCTCTGGCCTTTTCCAGTTTAGTACTGCTTCCACTTTACTGGGATCCACAGAAACCCCTTCTAATGAGATAACATGGCCAAGGAATTTAACCTCTGAAAGCCAAAAATCACAATTGCTTAACTTGGCGTAGAGTTGCTTCTCTCTTAGGATATTCAACACTATCCTCAGATGATTTTCATACTCTTCCTGACTCTTCGAGTAGATCAAAATGTCGTCAATAAAGACTACCACAAACTTATCCAGGTATTGTAGAAAAATTTGGTTCATGTAGTCCATAAATACGGCAAGTGCATTAGTCAAGCCAAATGGCATCACCAGAAATTCATAATGTCCATATCTGGTTCGGAAAGCTGTCTTCTGAATATTTTTAGCTTTTACCCATAACTGATGGTATCCTGATCGCAAATTGATCTTTGAAAATACCAACGAACCAGATAATTGATCGAGCAAATCATCAATTCTGGGGAGGAGATACTTGTTCTTAACAGTTACCTTATTTAACTCTCTGTAATCAATGCAGAGTCGCAGGCTTCCATCTTTCTTTTTCACAAATAATACCGAAGCTCCCCACGACGAAACACTGGGTTGGATAAATCCTTTTTCTAGTAGTTCTTCAATTTGATTTTTGAGTTCCACCATCTCGTTGGGTGCCATTCGATAAGGTGCTTTAGATATCGGTCCGGCTCCAGGCAGAGTTTTGATAGTGAATTCAACTTCCCTTTCCGGAGGTAGCCCATTAATATCTTCTGGAAATACCTCAGGGAATTCACTTACTACGGATATATCTTTCAATGAGATTTTAGTTTTTTCCTGGACAGAAAAGAATACCATATACCCTTGGCAACCCTTTTCTAAACATTTCTCGGCTTCAATTGCTGAAATAAGATTAAAGTGGACATCCGCACTAACATTCTTCTGTAGATTCGAGAATACTAATTTCTTGCTACCACAGTCTAATGGTACATTATTCGCCGTCAGCCAATTCAAACCCAATCTTACATCAATACCATGCAAGGGTAAGCAAATTAAATTTACCACAGATTCATAGCTATTAACACTCAGAACACAATTCAAGCACACGTCAGCTGTCACAGATTTCACACCAAACGGTGTTGACACAACCAGGTCATAAGGCAATTTATGGGCACTCAATTTCAACTATTTAGCGCAATCATAAGCAATGAAGGAATGACTAGCACCCGAATCAAATAATGGCTGTAATATGTTACCATTAAGACAGATAGTACCTTGTATCATTTCTGGAGACTTTCGGGCTTCCTCATGGGTCAATGCGAACACTTTCCCTTGGTTCTGAGGACTCTTCTCTGTAGTGCGTTGTGGACAATCTCTACCAAAATGACCAGGCTTTTGGCAGTTAAAACAAATAGCCTGTCCCGCACAATTCTTGCCTGGGTGTGCCTTGCCACAACGAGGGCATGACAGAGATTCTGGAGGTCTTTGAAAGGTACGTTGTCTAGACTGCAAGGGTTGTTTATTGTTCCCCTTGAACCTAGATGCTTGCCCTTTATGCTTATGTGAAAAGTTTCCCCGGCTAGGCTCACCGTGGATCATGTTTCCCCTTGGCATATACCTCTCATTAAGATTACCCTCGATGATTCTGCATTCTTCAACTGCTAGGTGAAACTCTTGAAATTGCCGGAAGATCATCCTCTCTTTAATCTCAAGTCTTAGTCCCCGAATTAACATATCAGCATTCCAGCTCTCATCATCTCGTTGTTTAGAATAACGAGACAACCGGTTAAAACGAGCGAGATACTTGTCAAAACTTTCACCACTGCCTTGTTGAATTGCCAGAAATTCTGGCTCTTTTGGCGATGTGAACTGAGTGAGGAAAGTATGTCTCATTGAACTCTTCTTGGAATACTTCCCAAGTCACTAGAGTATTTTTAGCTTCCAAAGTCATTTCAGTATTCTTCCACTATCTGTCAACGTCACCTTCCAGTTTATAAATAGCCAACTATGCCTTCTTATCAGCAGGGCACTCCAACACCCGGAATATCTTCCCCATCCTCATCATCCAGTCCTCAGTTGCTTGTGGGTCAAACTCCCCACGGAAAACAGGTGGTTTATGTTTGCAGAATTTAGCCACCCAGTACTGTGCTATCTCATTAGCATGGTTATTCTGACTTCCATGATGCTGAGTCCCAGATTGGGAGGATCTCTCGCTATGTTCCTCCTCATCATTTACTATTCGTTCCCCATCTTCATTTTAGGTTGTGGTGAAGGAGAAATATGACAAGTATTGGGGAGATCCCATGAAGATCAATAAACTTCTTTATATTGCCAATGTTCTTAACCCCTGATATAAGCTAGATTGGGTTTGTAAGATGCATACACGTGCTGTTGGTGAAAATTTGGGGGTGCATATTAAAGAAGTCTTGATTTCTTTGTATAAAGAATACAAACAGGTTCTTTCTCCTTCAACACAACTTAAAATGGGAGATCAAATGACACACAAGAAGAGCTTCTTGATGATGATGACCCTAGTCTAAAAGTTAGAAAATTGCTTGATATTAAAGAGCAATTATTCATGGATGAGTATCTTGGTGGAAGGACTAGTATAATAGAAGTGGATAGATATTTAAAGGGTAAAGGAGCAAAAATACACATGTATTTTACCCCCGGGAGTGCCCAGTACTATATACTTTTTTCGGGAGCAAAAATGCACATCTCCATTAAGATGGTTTAACTATGTTAATTATTCAGTAGGCCCCACATTATTAAAACAAATAAAAATACCTAACTTTTTAAATTTAGGTTATTGCCCTCTTCCTTGTCAGTCAATCATTCACCTTTAGATCCTGAGGCGGTACTGGCGGCGGCAACTTTGGGTCTCTATGACGGACTGGCGGTGGAAACCTTTGGGTCCCTGCTGTCCTACGATGCTTCAAGTTCAAGCCAACAAAATAGATGACCGCACAGAGTAATAACAGGGTCTTATGCTAAATTAAAACATATATTGCATTTAAACTACCCAGCATCATTCGAACCATTCCAGATGAGCTTTGAGAAGATGTGCTCGTCGATTCCCCAAATCCATTCGCCATGGCTACCCACTAAATCTACAATCTCAATCTACAAATGCACAAAAACAAAACCCTCTTCAGCAATAAAGAAATTATGTAGATTAAAAAAAACTTTCAGAAAATCTGAAACAGCTAGAAACGCGAAGCATCATCGACAATAAAGGGAGGATAAGAATCATAAAAATCACCATTTTCAATTCTTTGCAAGCCGTAGATCTACTAGGTGATGGCTGTCCTCTTCCCGAAAGCTTCGCGGGGACTACTTTACGACAATGGATGACCGCCCATAGGGGGTTTACTGCACAAGGCCCCTGCAGAGGAAAAGCTTTATCCCAACGAATATAAAGGACCACTATTGGACCAAGACAAGGAAATGCCTTTCTCCTCGAAGAATGCCTGTTAAAGCTCAACAAGCAACCATTTCAAGGTTGAAATGCAATAAAAAAGTTTTTCCAACAACTGGATTGCATAATCGAGAAACTATAAAATAACCAATGAAAGAAGAGATAATCTCTAACAACCAATACAAAATCAAGGGGGAAACCAAAAGGAAAACGCACAAATCAAATTGGAATCGAAGAGTTAATAAGCACAGAGGAATAAAATTCCAGGCGTATTGATCGGGACTGATAAGGAAGAGGGCAATAACGTAAGTTTAAGAGTAAATACCCTATTTGGTCCCTAAAAAAAATCACGGACCCCTTTTTGGTCCCCCAATAAAAATAACTCATTCCGTAATCCTTGACCACATTTGGGACACTTCACTGCATGTGTCCTCTTCAACCTGTAAGGACTAAAAGTGAACGGTTTTGGGATTTTATAGGGATTATGGGATGAGTTATTTTTACTTATGGACCAAAAAAGGGTCTGTGATTTTTTTTAGGGACCAAATAGGGTATTTACTCTAAATTTAAAAGGTTAGGTAATTTTAATTGTTTTAATAATGTGGGGCCCACTGAAAAAATAACAGAGTTAAACCATCTTAACGGAGATGTGCATTTGTGCTCTACTTTTGAAAGTTCATGTGTATTTTTGCTCTAAAAAAAAGCATATGGTGCTGGGCACTCCCGAGGATAAAACACATGTGTATTTTTACTCCTTTACCCTTATTTAAATGAAGAAATTGAGACTCGAAAAGATGATTTTTATATATTAAGTTGGTGGATGGTGAATAGTCCTAGATTCCCTATTGTTTCTTAAATACCAAGAGATGTGTTGGCTATCCCAATTTCTACTATTTTTTCTAAGTCTACCTTCAGCACTGGAGGAAGAGTTCTAGATTCATTTAGGAGCTCTTTAACTCATAAAGTTGTACAGTCCCTAATTTGTGCTCAAGATTGGGTTAGGCACTCCCTTAGCTATGTTGCATAAGCAGAGGATAATTTTTTTCAGCAAATAGAACTTGGTAATACTTTTTACATCTATTTTCTATCTTCATAAGAATAATATTATATTTATTATGATATTTCAACTTTCAAGGTATGTCTGATTTTTATTTTTTTATAATTAAATTTTCAAAACATTGCATTTGAGGCAACTGTTGACATATAGTAGATGCAATGTCAATATCTTTGTAAGTAATTTCTCAATATCTTTGTATTTTTGTAATATTTTATTTCTTTTATTTTTATTTGATTTACATAGTCCCCGAGAACTATTCTATTTCCCGATATTTTCAGGATTCTTCTCAAACTGGGCTTAATCATCTGTCTGATATAGGCTTATTCTTAAGTCTCTAAACCCAAAATTCAAGATATTACATCGAGTATATCCCATTTAGTGTTGGAAGAAGAATAGGCCCGGTGTCGCATTTGCTACTCCAGTTTTAGAGTTGTTACTTTGCAATTTACTTTTCCATTGTGATTGGAAGCTACCAAAAGGGATGAAGCTTGAGCGATTGGACATGGATGAGTCATTTGGTGCCACCATGAAAAGGAAAAATGATATGATTTTGGTTCCTATTCTCTATTTCAATTGAGTTTATATGTGTGATGTTTCATGTACGAATGATCTCTCACTCAGTTTTAGATAGCCTTGAATCTATATTGTGGAAGCCTTTAAACTAAGTGAATGAAAAAATTGTTTTGGGTATTGAATATTTATTTGTAAAAAGTAATTTGGAAGTTCCTATTATTTTACTTCATTTTAATTAAATTCTTCTAGTTTTTTTCCTATGGTTCCCTCTTTGATCCTCTCTACCATTCTCCTGTAGGTTCCCTCGAAAAGCCTCAAAAAGGTCACCTTGAAGTGCTGCTGTATATGTGAAAAATGAGTGAAATATAACTAAATTAATTAGGCATGAAATACTCACTTTATATTAATTATAGCTCCAAAAACATACTCAAATAATTGTATGAAATGCACTTATGAGCAGAGATTTGCTCTCGCATTAATTTTGATATGATTCAAACAAATATTGATAAACAACTCCGTTTTCTTTTAATTTCTTGAAATGATATGTTCATATATTTTCATTATCCAACAATCTCATGACTTAAAAACACGAAATGAAAAGGGCCAACTTACCTATAGTATCGTAGTATAAATGATATAAACTTGATTGAGTTAAATAGAATTATTTTAGCACAGTTATTCATTTTGGTTATAATTTAATTGATATTTGGTTTGATTTGTTATTGGTGGTCACGAAGGGTGTTGCTATCGAGAAAAATGTTCTGAACTTCACTAAATGAGCTTGCAAATACTCATTTTACACATTCATAGCGCTTTAAACTTCTGACCAGGTACTTGAGCAAAAAAATAAAAAATAAAAAACTTCTGACCAGGTATAAACTATTATAATAGTACAAATTATGCGTTGAATACTAGTTCACGACAGTTCCGCGTTCTTTTCAATCTTCATTTTTTGGAAACGGTCACATTAAATCATAAATTATACTTGATTAAATTTGAAAATAAACATCAAATCATGAATCAAAAATCATAATCACCAAATAAACATTTGGAGGCTATAAAAGCTATGCATATTGACATATGAAAATGGCGAAAAATACCCAAGAAATTCATCATCCATTATCGTAGGGATCTCTAAACAATTTCTACCACCTAAGAATTTTAGAATCTCCATTTATTAGGTTATTAGTGCAATAAATTATATTAATATATTAAAGTGAGAAAATTTGGGCTTAATGGTTAATTTTATATTTGATTAAGGGGCTAATGATTCCTACTGTGACTGCATATAAGCATTTATCTAGTCGTACTACGTCGTTTGGTCTAAAGCCCGAGTGTCATCACACGTACTGTAGTGCACACTATAAGCTTTTGCCCGACACTTACTCTCTCTCTCTTCTTCCACTCTCTGTTTGTTTTGCCCCTCTCTCTCCTTCTCCTTCTGGTTCAGTTCCAATACAAGGGGGCTGTGCATGTGGAGGACTGAGTTGTCATAAGGATGCAAAAATGGAAGAATGAGTTAAAGCAAATTGATATTTCTCTCTTCCCATTACCGCCGGACTAGAATAAATGAGAACCAAGTAGTAGCTACAAGATGTAAAGCAAATAATAATACAATAATGTGTGCAATTGCATTTGTAATATGATTTGAAAAGTCAACAAAGGCTGCAAGTTGAAGAAGGAAATGAACCAGATTGTATTGGGACTGAACCAGATTTTTACATTTCTGAGAGGAAACGTTCTATGGTGCTCTGCATTGTACTATTATTTTTCCCCTTTATGTCTTGAGATTTCTTTTTACGTGTTCCAGATGTGCCTCCAATAAACCGTCAACCATCTATTGGCCACCAAGAAAGCCAATCAATTCTCCCCCACGCACTGTGCCAGTCTTTCAGCCATATCCAGGCATACAATCCGAAGACGTTATAGAAGGAGAAGGAGAGTGAGAGCAAGCAAAACAAACAGAGAGTGGAAGAAGAGAGAGAGAGAGTGAGTGTCAAGGTGAAAGCATTTAGTGCGTGCTACAGTATGTGTGATGACACTCAGAGGCTTTGGACCAAACGACGTAGTATGACTACTCACTGGATAAATGCTTATATGCAGTCACAGTAGGAATCATAAGCCCTTTGATTAAGAGTTAATTTCATATTATTAATTTAATCTTTAAGAAAAAAAAACATGTTCTATAATTTTACTAATAGGGAGTAACGGTGTTGCCAAGGCAAAATCATAATAGGGTGTAGATATCCTTACCCTCCGAACGAGGTGTGAAGGTGTGCCCTCATCCGGGCGCTGCCATTTTTTATTTTGATGCCCTGGACAATTTGATATCTAATCACTTAGATACGACAAATTTGTTCGGCAGCAGGATTTCTTGGTTTCAACGGCTTCTTTGTCATGCCCATGTATTGGCTCTGATCTCCAGATGTAGCATAGGATTGAGTGTGATCTTGGTGACATTTTTAAAACTTCAAATCAGTATAGATCCAAAGACAGGTATGTCAATGGTTAAAAAAACGATATGGTGCAATTTTATCAATAAAGTTTTTCTCCATAAATAAATTTTGGAATAGATAAAAATACTGAGAAACAATTTAAAATTGTATAAATTCACCAAGGCTATTAAATTTTACCAAACATCCATTAAATTCACTAAGGCCAATTTGAAGTAAAACCTAATGAATGTTTGGTGAAATTTAACAATATGAGTAATCTACACCATTTTAAATTATTTTTTGGTATTTTTACCCTTGCCAAAACTTATTTATGCCACACTTGTAACATCCTGAATTTTGAATCTAATATCTTGAACATAAACCTATTTTGGGAAGACTAGTAGGCTCTATTTTTGGAAAGTGATAAATTTGAAATCAGTATTTTGTGGGCCCCGTGAATAGTATTTACTATTCACGTATACTTTTTTACTATTTACAAATACGTATTTAAAAAAAAAAAAAATATATATATATATATATATATATATATGTATATGTTATTCGCAAATACGTATTTAATACTTGAAATTTGTGAAATATGAATAGTGTTCACTATTCACAAATACGTATTTACTATTTAAAAATACGGTATTTACTATTCCTAAATACGTATTTACTATTCATGTGGGACCCACGACCAAAATAATTCTTCCTCCCGACAGAAACTCTCGTGAGTTTTGAAAATATTTCACGCGGGACCCACGTAATAGTAATTTACTATTTGATTTATAATATTATATTATTATTATATTATTTAAAATATTAAAAATTTTTAAAAGAATCATCACGGGGCGGCTGAGTAGTCACGGGGCATTTCTTTTTAAATTTTTGGGAAAATTACGTAAAACGACCCAGAGACGAAAATTACACTTAAGGACCCATTTTCCAACTATAAATAGACCTTCCATTTCATTTCATTCTTCACAACTTCTAAGAGCCATAGAGAGGTAGAGAGAGAGAGTAGAGAGATATTTGCTTGAGAGTCTTATAATAGCTGGTTGGTGAATCGGGTATTAGCAAGTAACAGGTAACTCTGAATATTCTTCCTTATACTTGTGAATTATGTATGATTATAAATTTGTTTGTTTACTATTTTGGCAAGAATATTTAGAAAATATTTATGGTTTTAAGATCTGGTGTGGGAACTTTGATTTGCAAATCTGCAGAGGTACTATTTATACGTACGTTACTATTCACGTATACCGTATTTACTATTCATTTTTACTATTCATGTATATATACCGTATTTTACTATTCACATATACACATAGTATTTTACTATTCACAGATACGCATAGTATTTACTATTCATAAATACGCATATTGATGTATAAAACTTTATGGTATAATTATGCATTATTTTGAGTGAACATATTCATCATGGCGGTTGTATTATGATGGGTGGAGTAAGGAGGGATTTGAATGATAAGAATGATTTATGCCACCACTCGGTGCACAGTGGATGGTACTTGTTTCAGGGCCCCATCTTCCATGTTTTCCTCTGGCCGGGATTTCATTGGAGTTGTGGGACATGTGACACCTCCTTAGTTATTTTAAAGGAGGGGAGCCATAGTCCAGATTTAAGCTCTATACCTTTGGCCGGGTGTATCTTAAGATTTGGTGAGCTTGGAACAATTCAGTCAAATGAATAAGTTTCTATTGGACTATGTGTTAGCCTATGGCTCCAGTCAGCGGTATACGGATGGAGGTGGTATAAGGGAGGCTGCATACTGCATAATGCATTTCTGAACAGATCAAGGATTTGATAGACTGATGAATGATTTGTAAAGACATATGATGAGAACTTCTGAAAAAATATATTTATATATATAAAGTCATATTTTATATTGATAACTACTTTACAAATAATCTTTGTAAGAGAAAGTATGGTATATATTTATATTTATGAAATAAGTTTATGCCTTTTTATCATACATTATTTACTTGTATGCGGTGGAAATATTTAGTAGTTACTGAGATGTGTAATCTCACCCCATATTATCATTTTTCAGGTGAATAACTTAGTAGAGATCAAGGGAATGCACCCATGGAGTGAGCTTTGTAGGCTCTTCTGTACTCCTTTAGTTTATGTTGTGTTATTTTATTTGCCATGAACCTAAAAGACTTCCGCATTTTAAAATAACTCTTATTTATTGGATTTATTTTGGCCCTGTATAAATGGATTTCTACCTTTGGCCATATTGTAAATATGTGTTTGAGTGTTGAATATCCTATATTTGGAGGTGTTACTAATATTTTGGCCAAGATTTTGGTATTGAAAATGAGGCGTTACAACACTCTCCTTAGAAATAACTTTGTTGATAAAATTACATCTTAACCCATGCCTAATTAATTTTGCTTTCTTGATATTGTAAATTGAGTCTTTCTTACTATTTGAAAGACACGAGATAGAGATATATATTGAGGTATTTTACATTTGTCCAGAAGATACAATATAACACTACAAACAAAACGTACCGCGCTATATATAAAAGGCATCGCTTGCATACACAAAATTAACCTCACTTGTCTCTAAATACAATTCCTCTTCAATATGGAGATACAGGTCCCATATTCTATCATCTTCACCTTCTTCTTCCTCCTTCTTGTGATCCACAAATTCTCTTTCTCCAAGAAACCCATCAAAACCCTCCCACCAGGGCCATTGAAATTACCTCTCATAGGAAACCTACACAAACTTGTTGGGTCTTTACCTCATCATCGTCTCACAAATCTTGCAAACCAGTATGGACCTTTCATCCACCTTCAACTTGGTCAGCTTTCACATATCATAGTGTCTTCACCAGAATATGCCAAAGAAATAATGAAGACACATGATCACATCTTTGCAAATAGACCCAGATTTCTTGCCACTGAAGTCATATGTTACAATAGCACAGACATCGCGTGTTCCCCATATGGAAACTATTGGAGGCAACTTCGAAAGATTTGCACTTTAGAGCTTTTCTTAGCAAAGAGGGTTCAATCATTTAGAAGAATTAGGGAAGAGGAGGTATCTGCACTTGTGAGGAACATCTCTGAACATGAAGGTTCTGTCATCAACCTCGGTCCAAAAATCTCAGCACTCACGAGTTCTGTAGTGGCAAGAACGGCTTTTGGGAAAAAGACAAAGAACGTAGAACATATCCTGCAAACTTTCGAGCAAGTGATAAAGATAAGTTCTGGGTTATCAATTTCTGATTTCTATCCTTCACTGAAATTTATTAGTGTCATCACTGGGATGAGAGCTCGAACAATGAAGGTACACAAAGATTGCGATAGAATACTCAGTGACATCATTAGTGACCATCAAGAAAAGAAAGGTGATACTAACAATATTGGAGAGATAGAAGAAGATTTAGTTGATGTTCTTCTCAGGATTCAAAGGGACCATGACTTTGAGATCCCCATATCTCTTGACAACATCAAAGCTGTTCTTTTGGTTAGTTAATATTGTTCATCACTTTATCATATAAATAAACTCATCACGCTGTACACCCACATCTATCCCTCTAATGATAATTGTGAATCTCGTTTTCAGGATGTTTTTGTTGGTGGAACTGACACAACAGCAACCACAACAGAGTGGGCAATGTCAGAAATGATAAAAAATCCAGAGGTTATGAAAGAGGCACAAGTAGAGGTATAGGCACAAATTGAATTTTCGAAGTTTTATTTTGTTAGCCTGTGTAAGTATGTAAATATGATTTCTTAGTATACTGTATTAGTTTATAAACTTGAAATTATTGAGTTGACTTTATGAGAAATTATTTATTGGCTTTTCATTAGGTAAGAACAGTCTTTGGAGGACAAGGTTGTGTAGATGAATCAAAGCTTCACCAATTAAAATATTTAGGTGCTATTATTAAAGAAACACTAAGGTTACATCCACCTTTGGCATTGTTGATTCCAAGAGAAAACAGTGAGAAGTGTGTTATCAATGGATATGAGATACCTTCTAACACAAAGATTATTATTAATGCATGGGCCATTGGAAGAGATCCTAAGAATTGGAGTGAACCAGAGAGATTTGAGCCAAAGAGGTTCCTCACTACATCGGTTGATTACAACTTCAAAAGTTCAAACTTTGAGTATATCCCATTTGGTGCTGGAAGAAGGATATGTCCTGGAATCACATTTGCTACACCTCTTTTAGAATTGCTACTTGCCAATTTACTTTACCATTTTGATTGGAAACTTTCTGAAGGGCAGAAGCTTGAGAATTTGGACATGGATGAGTCTTTTGGTTCAGTGGTAAAAAGGAAAAAGGATCTAAATGTAGTTCCTTTTACCTATTCTCCTTGTTAGTGTTTCATGTATATTTATCTTGAAAGATGTTTTGGCCCGGGGAATCCAGAGGAAAAGGGCAGGAAGGATTATAAGATAGGCGCAACACACACTCACTCTCATTTAGTGCTGAAAGAATAATATGTCCTGGGCTCACATTTGCCGTGTCTATTTTAAAGTTGTTACTTTCCAATTTACTTTACCATTTTGATTGGAAACTATCAAAGGGGATGAGGCTTGAGGAATTGGACATGGTAGAGTCATTTGCATGTTAGTTCCTATTCGGTATTCCCCTTGAGTTTGTGTTTATTACTTGAATGATGTTTCAACCAGTTTTAGATATCCTTGAATCTATGTTGTGAAAGCCATACATGAATGAAAAAATCGTCTTGCATTGAAAGTACTCAAACTTTTATGTGTCCAAACTCCAAAAAGTTATTTATATTTGGATAAGTATGTGTTTCCTCCTTTTGGATACGATAATGTCTAAAGCACGGTCGGGCACTAAAAAAAGAATTCCAAATAAAAATTTAAAAGAATCTGATTCACGAATGGGAAGGATTAGATAATCCCCCTTTATTAATTGGAAGGATCTACTCGCTGGATAAATTCAGTTAGTCTATAACAACAAGATAAACATATATTAAAAATAGAAAACTATAAAAATAAGGAAGTAAAACACATTTTTTTAAAAAATAAATAATAAACTAATTGTTTTAAGGGGAAAAGATAAGAAAATAAGACTTAAACTTTAAAATTTTAAATAAGTGATTTTATACTAAAATGAGTTATCAATTGCTACACTCTTGTAGTTAATAATATAACTATATTCTTTTGATATTTTGAGGTTCAAGTGGTTTTTTTTTGGTCTTTTTCCCTTGTTGTAAGGAAATGAATGCCATATAGGAAGATTAAATAACAATTATGATCTCCATCTTTAAGCTCCCTATTTTGTTTTCATGGATTGAATTATCTCCTTGTTTCTTTTCCCTTAGGAACATGATATCTCAGTTCATGCAACAGAGAAATATGCATCCCCTTATTTGCAGATAGAAACAACACTAAACAGAGTGATAGCATTAAATTAACCATTTACTCGTCATAGAGGAGAGAAAAAAAATCTATGATCATATAAGTTGTCAAAAACAATGAGATAAACCTTTTTTAAGCATACCATAAATTTCTAGTTGTTATACATCTGCTTAATATTTTCAGGTTCTTCAAATAATTTTTCATATAAAGAATTCATAAGTCATATGTATACCTGAATTTCGTTAGCGAAACATACTCAATATAGAGTACACTTAAATTGGTTCTAGAAATATGAACACAGTTGACCCTGCCATGTCTTGCAGGCTTGCAGCACAATAAATATGGCTCTGCCAAGTAAACAGCGATGTTAAAAAGGAAAGCTTTAATAAATGCCACGAATAATGATTGGTTATCCCTTATATGTAAGCTCAGACTCATTTATTTTTACATTGAAGTTATAATTCTTCAGATCTGGGTATATAAGTCATAAATAAATAATTAAATAATGTAGATCAAAAAGTTGATTAAAATTAGTTAAAGATAATAAATGTGTAAAAAAGATATTCTTTTCAATATGCCTTTTTTGTTGAGACTGTAAGTGGGAAAAGAGATGAAAATTAAAGAATGAGTAAAAAAAAAACAGATCGAGAGAGAGATGAGAGAAATATGTAATTAGTTGGGATAAAAGCGCAATAAGTGAACCAAATTTTCATGTAACTTATAAAGGAAACCAGTCTTATCCAAAAAATTATACTAACTTATATTTAGAACCCAGGGACTAATTTCTAACAAAGGAATCTCCGCTGCTAACAAATTAGACTATATATTTATTATTTAGCATCCATGACTAAGTTTTCCTTTTGTGTGAATCAAGCGGCTCTCTTTTATGGGAAAAAGTTAATCAAAGATTAGCAAACAAGAAAGTACAATGAGGCTATTTTGCAGGAGGGAGAGAATTTATGTGAATAATATTTTTGGAAATTGCATGATAGTTTACAACAACATCAAAATGAACCAGAGCCCATTTTTATCCTTAGTTTTAATTCGCGTCAATTATGTGAATTTGATGACACAATCGACTATTTATAATTCCATTATGAAATAGACAAATTGGTTGAGGAATTAATTAAGAATGGTAGCATGGAAAAGGTCCACATGCTTTGGGATATCCCCTGTATTTGGATATGTTGTTATAATCAAATTGTACCGTGTAATTTTTTAAAAGGCGTTCTTAATAAGTTATTTCAATTCCATACTTTCTTTCTTTTGACTTCAAATTAAATGAAGTAGAGTTTTAAATTATTCCACTTTTTTATCATTTATTATTATTATATATTATTATATTTAATATTATTTTTTTTAATATTATATGGAATTAGACCCACTCGTTTGAGTGGGTTTGATTCTCATTTACCACAACATTCACGCCATTAGGTGGCGTGAATAACCCCCACACAACTGACACATAATTTGTTAGTATGTGTCAATGGCGTGAACCTCTTTTACGTGATTAATAGCGTGAGTCTGTCCTGCACTACTAACTGCATTACTTTAGTAAAATGTTTCCAATCTATTTTAATCTGATAAATTTTTTTTTCTTATTTTGGTCAATCTCCCCTAATTTGATATTTAGTTTGACTTGTTATTGGCGGTGGTCACAAAGAGTGTTGCTATAGCCTATAAGGGGAAACGTTGGAAATTCAACCAAATGATGAGCTTGAGTTTCTCATTTTATATCAATTTCTTTTTTTTTTTTTTATACATCATTGTAGGGGAAGGAGGCAGGGTCGAACCCTGAACATAGGAGAAGGAGGCCAGTTAATACTGACTCCCATACTACTGTGTTACTAAGGCGCTAGCATTTTATACCAATTTCTACCTCCAAACTTTTTATAACCCCCACCTTACCAGAAAAAATTTCCGTCCGTGGTGTCACCTGTGCGTGTGTAACCTGAATTTGCAATCGTAGTAATTTTTATATATTTCATACAAATCATTGATTACAACAGTTTTCTTTTCTTTTCTTTTCTTTTTTTTCTTTTGCCTACGGATTACAATAGTTTTCGACCGCGTACTTCCAATTTTCACTTCTTAAAAAGGTCCACACAAAACCGTCACTATCTACTTCACGGATCTGGCTTGCGTCCTTTTAGTTTCATATCCGCTGCCATCCGCTGCATTTAAACGTCGCAATTTTGACTTAAAAAAACCTGAAGCTTCACTCTTTTCTTTTCTTTTTTTTGGAAAAAATATTTAAAGGTGCTGATTAGTACTAAAAAAATACTTCAGAATACCGAACAGTACTAAAAAGATATTTCAGGATACTGAAAAAAATACTTTATGATCTTAAAAAATTATTTTAGGATTGTGAAAAAATATTTTTAAATATATTTTTAGTACCAGTTAGTACCCTTAAATATTTTTTTCAAGATCATGAAATATTTTTTCAGTACCAGTCAGTGTCCTGAAGTATCTTTTTAGTATCATTCAGTACTCTTAAATATTTTTTCAAGATCCTAAAATAATTTTTTAAGATCATGAAGTATTATTTTAAGTACCAGTTAATATATTTAAGTATCTTTTCAGTACCAGTTAGTACCTTAAAATATTTTTTTAAGATTTTAAAATAATTTTTCAAGATCATGAAATATTTTTTCAGTATCGTTTCGTATTTTAAAGTATCTTTTTAGTATCAGTCAGCACCTTTAAATATTTTTTTCAAAAAAAGAAAAAAAAAAGAAGAGTGCAACTTCAGGTTTTTTTAAGTCAAAACGACGTCGCTTAATTGCAGCGGATATGAAAATAAAAGGACGCAAGCCAGATCCCTAATTCACAATGTCAACATTTGGCAAGGTCTGAAAAGGAGTTACCGTTAAATACAAATAGTACAAATGACATAAAGTTTGAGGGAATTGAATTAAATATAATTAGCTGAACCCAATTACTTATTTTGGCCGGCAGCTGAACTCAATTATTGATATATTGGTTATAATTTAATATGTATTTGGTTTGACTACGTTACTTTTTGACACGCAAGCTGATGTTTACTTTTGCATTATCTTTTGGTTCATTAACTCAAACAAAAGGATAATTATATTTGTTGCTCTAACTGTACAACTAATTAAAATTGCCTAAAGTATATACTATTTCTTCTTCTTTTTTCTGTGCCAACATATATACCAACTATAGTTATGAAGCGATGGATACTCAAACAAATTTACTCCTCTCAGTTTTTTCCCCCTTTTATACATTATTCCTTTAAGTTCTTAATGTAAAATTTATTTACCTAATTTAATTATATTAAAGAAGTTAGTTAAGTTAGTTAACACATTTTTTTCCTGAAACACCCTTATAATCTTCATTAATTCCCTTTACTTCTATTTTAGTACTTGGTTATTATTAAGAGATTATCAATATAAGTAATTTATAAGTACTTGGTCCATAATCAAAATCACTTGGAAACTAATTAATGTTTATTTATCAATTTTGCACATATAACTAATGTTTAAATGTGACTTTTTGTATTTTTCTTTCTCCTTCGAAACATTAGTAAATTTGAAAAAAGAAAATCAATTTAATGCATATTAATTTAATGATTTAACTATCATTTATTGGTTCTAATGAATTAGCTAAAGTGACTTACATTAATCAATTTCATCTATAAAATCTTGTAAAACCGCTTAAAAACTCAATTAAAAACAGGTTCGGGTAATCACAACATTAAATTAGTCTATGCATAATTATATTTACACTCATTTAGTTAATTCCCACTAAAGTAATTTCTTTTTTTTTTCCCTGAAAATTAAAACAATTACAAACTATATCCTAAAATAGATTATTTTCCTTTACTCCAGAAAATTTAACTTCTTCAATAATAATTGTGGACTAAAATTATGTATTCTATTTTCACAATCTTTTTTTTTATATATATATAATACTTCATAATCTTTTTAGAGTGCCTATTGTTCCTCCTAAAATATTTAGTGGGTAAAACTACAGTTCAAGCCTTTATTGTATTTTATTGCCAGAAACGACTGGCTTTATTAAAAATAAATCCAAGACGGCACTTCATGGTAGTTAAGAAACAAGCTCAGCACACACAAACAGACAAAAAAACATTGATACTTAAACGATAAATTAGTCTTCTGTCGAAGGAATATATATAGTCCTCATATATAGTCATATATATATACTTCCCAAAAGGAAAAACATGTACATATTCATTAACTTAAATGACAAAATAGTTAATTTCCATATAATTTATATTTATGTTGATATTTTAGATTTGGGATAAGTATACTCCCAACCCTCTTACAAGTTACTTTTAAAAGAATGTTTCGGTTCACAATATAAATCAGTTGAAAACTAAGTAATGTTTATTTGTCAATTTTACACATACAATTAATGCTTAAATATAACTTTTTATATTTTTCTCTTTACTTCAAAACATAAATCGATATGAGTAAAGTTGGGAAAAAAAATTTAATGCATATATAATGAATTACCTATCATTTATTGGCTCTAATAAATTAATTAAAGTGGCTTATCTCAATTGATCAATTGTAATATCCCAAATTTTGGGATTTGGAATTTGAATATTTTATAGAAATTAATTATGAAATTTTGGGCTTAAGATAATTATGAGAATAATTATTGGAAATTTAGGCCTATTTTCCCTTAGTTTATTTTGGGAAAAGAATAATTCAAATAAGAAATAATTTAGGCCTAAAATTATAGAAATAATTATGAGAGTTAGTTATTGGAATTTAAGACATATTATCCTGTAAATTAAAAGGCAATCTAATTGGGAATAATTATTGACCAGAATATTTTGGGGATGATATTTTATGATCAAAATAACTTAATTGAGGAAAAAACAGTTCAAGAAATATTCGTGAAGGATAATTTCAAGCTTAAAAATTACAGAATTTATATTTTATGGCTTACAAGAATTAACTGAGAAAGAAAATCCTTAAATGGAATTAAAGATTGAATTTTAATATTTATCCAATATTTATAAGGGATAATTTTAGAACACACACAAACATACATAATACTCCCTCAATTCATTAATTCTTTTCAACCCATTGTGTTTACCTTGGCCCAACACGTAAAAAATTCAGAGGGGGAAATCTGAGATTACAACAACAACTTAAAAGGCCCAATGCTCACTCTCATGTGTCCATTGTCCAACATAGCCCACAACCATTTAATGGTTTAACCTTCTCGGTCAAACACCCAGAAGTTCACTGTGGGAAAAAAAAAAGAAAAAAATAATAATAATGACACAACTCTTATATCAGTGGAACACAGGTTTTTTACCAACATAATATAAAATAAGAAAAAAAATTACCAGAATACTCCGTGTCAGAAACAAATTACCGAAATACTACGGTCAATAGCGTGGTTGACAGCACGCCACTGAACTCGCGAATCAACACCCGCCACCTGGACGTGGCGGGTGATTTCACACGTGTGGTCAAACACGCCACACATAAAGTGGCGTACTGTACTGCACGCCACATTTGTGGCGTGCTTTTCTTTTTTCTTTTTAATTAAAATAATATAATTATATTTAAAAATATAAATAATAATTATATATAATAATTTTAATTAATAATTATGAAAATTAAAATATTTAAATTAATTATAAATCTTACGATACAAGACTAATAATTATTAAATTAATTAATTAGTGAATTTGTCATAAATAATGAGATAGATGACTAATTATTTAATATTTTGAATATTAATAATTTAGTATATAAATTGTTAAATATTATTAGCTAAATTTAATTAAATAAATTTGTGAGAATCATAATTATTTATTCTAATTAATTAACATAATAATTAATTAGAAAAATATTTTTAGTTAGGATAAACTTAGTTTAGAGTAAAATAATAATTCAAAAAGCAGAAAATAAAGTTGAAAAGAAACAAGTTGCTTCAATTGACAAACTCTGAAACAGAAGCCGAACTCCAAATCTTTTTGTTTTTTCAGAAGAACAAGAACATCAAAAGCTTTATGTGAATTGAAGAGAGAAATGATAGCGAAAAAGCAAGAGCACTGAGAATGCAGAAACTGGCTCGTGTGGAGAATGAGAGGGAGGGATTGGCATGAATGGGGTAATCAGCCCCAGTTAATTCATACATTATTTATTTATTTGTTGTTCACTTTGTTTTCTTAAATTCATTAATTGATTTTGTGTGTAACCACCCATGACAGACTGTGCCTTTATTAATTATTCTATTTTGTGCCTTTATCCTAACTAAAAATATTTTTCTAATTAATTATTATGTTAATTAATTAGAATAAATATTTTTTAGAAAAAAATTCTCTAACTAATTATTAGTTAGAGATTTTTTCTCTAACTAACTAATTAATTATTCTCTAACTAAGTTTATCCTATAATAATATACAACATATTTCAAATAAATATTTTTATTAATTCAGTAATTATGATTCTCACAAATTTATTTAATTAAATTTAGCTAATAATATTTAACAATTTATATACTAAATTATTAATATTCAAAATATTAAATAATTAGTCATCTATCTCATTATTTACAACAAATTCACTAATTAATTAATTTAATAATTATTAGTCTTGTATCGTAAGATTTATAATTAATTTAAATATTTTAATTTTCATAATTATTAATTAAAATTATTATATATAATTATTATTTATATTTTTAAATATAATTATATTTTTTTAAAAAAAAAAAAGCACGCCACATTTGTGGCGTGCAGTACAGCATGCCACTTTATGTGTGGCGTGTTTGACCACACGCCACCTTTCAGGTGGCGTGTGAAATCACCCGCCACGTCCAGGTGGCGGGTGCTGATTCGCGAGTTCAGTGGCGTGCTGTCAAGCACGCCATTGACCATAGTACTTCGGTAATTTGTTTCTGACACGGAGTATTCTGGTAATTTTTTTCTTATTTTATATTATGTTGGTAAAAAACCCAGTGGAACACGTTAGGGCAGAAACATGTAAACCAGCTGCCAAGCAGCGCCGTAACTCCCTGACACTATAAATCATTTTTGGCTACCAGTGACTGTTCACGCAAGATCAAAAGGATCAGCAACGCCCATGCCTCTTGAGCCCAGTGCACTTCCCCATTCCCTCCTTATAACTATCAGCACCCTACTCCCCCATTTCCCTATTTATCCTCTTCGGTCAGAACTCCAAAATGCAGAGAGTGAGCTGGGAAAAATGCTGAGAGTATGAGACAAAGAGGGTAAGAGGCCGAGAGAAAAAGAAGTAAGTGTGTGCTCTGTTTTAATCCCCAAAGAACAGAGCAAGGAAAGAGAAACACACTGAGAGTGAGTTCGAGAATGTAAGAGAGTGAGCAATGAAAGAAGAGAAAGAACGGAAGAAGGAAAAAGGGGGAGAGGCCGAGGAAGGAGCTGTGATCGAGAGGGAGAGTCAAAGGAAGAAGAAGATTAATGAAGAGCTGAAGAAAACCAACCAGCCAGCCCTCATTCTCCATATTTCCTTCGGCTAAATATTTGCAGAAACCAATGGTGAGCCTTTTGGAACCTTTTCCTTGTAGTTTCTACAAATGCTGCACGTTAGTTTATGCTGCATGGGTTTGTGGTTCAGTCTTTGATAATGATTGAACCATAGCCTCTGCCTCACTGAGTATAACATTTATTTTTCCTAACGGAAAGATAAGAGGAAGTACAAATGGTTGCAAGAGTATTTCATAAGTGCTGCCTAGCTATTTAACGCTGAAACCATGATAACCGTGGGTGCATTTGGCGGTTGTTTACATTTGGTCATTCTATTAGGAACTTCAGGAAGCATGTGTTTGAGTGATTTGACCACATCTAAAGTATGTATAGTTGAGAAGATTTCACTGACACGTATACACGTGAGCATATGATTATACACATGCATGCTGATGCTATTTTTGGAAAACATATGATCTTTTCCCTGAAATTTTGTAGACAATTAGTACACATCATAGAGCTAAAACGGATTTGTAGAAAGTGAGATATGATTTTCCAAAGTTTAGCCAAAATCTGGAATGTTTTCTTCACTTTCGGTAAACAGTAATTTTCAGACTTGATTTTGGAATGGCAAACATATTAGCTTTTCCTCAAAATTCTTACAGTAAATATTATACATCTCAAACTTTCCAACGAACTAAAGAACACCTAAAACGGAGGCCTATAGCTCCAGATATAATTTGTGGAAGTTGAGCGAAAAACCTGGACATTTCTGGTATGCTTCTGGAGCAAGGAAATGACGTGGCATTTCGGACCAATTTAGCCTTTGAGTTTTTATATGAAATTTTCCAGATAAAAAGTAGACTCATAGATGTTTAATTTGATAGGTAATTCATCGAATTCTGATAAGTATTGAGGGAGATATGATTTTTGAAAGTTGAGTCATAATTTTAGAAAGTTTTCTGTAAAACTTTGGACATTGTTTGTGTTTTTCGAAAGTTGAAAATTTTCTAAGCCATAAAACCACTTGGTGACTTTAATTTATGAAAACAGACGTATCAAAGTTTAAGTAGAAATTGGAATCATTCCATTTGAAGTTGTATCGATCCAGTTATGAATTCTTTTAAATTCTCAGAAAAGTTAAAGGCTGAATTCTTGATTAGTCTTAAAATAACCACGTAGGTTGTTAATTATACAAAACCTTCAAAGTAAAGGTTTTTCTTTTAGATAACTTATCTATTAAGAGTTATAGAGACTCTAAAGTGACAAGAATAACTCTTCTTAACATTTTTGAAGGAAATTATTAATTAATAGTAAGTAATAAATAATAATAAATAGTATTATTATTTATTGATGAGGGAATAAATAATAAAAGGGGTTATTAATTAATAAGAAATAAAAGAGTATTATTATTAATTAATAATAATTAAAAAGGGTATAAATGGAATAACATATCCACTAGGAGTAGAAAGGTCAATAGTGGCAATGACCTCCCTTAGGATATTATTTATAAGGGAAATAATGCGGTGATACTATTATAGGATATCCGGGAAAGTTAGGAATCAGTACCAAAAGGTGAAAGTACCACTAGCTACGCAGATTAAGGTACGCTCGCGTACTAGTAACTTTAACTCTGATGTGTCTTGTATGCATATATGTGATGGAATGATTCATGAAGTGATGGGCAAGACTAGGTCTTGGGTTATGCACTGTGACTAAGGTCACCTGTTTATACATTCAGCTTTATATGGGTTATAGTATTGATAATGCCGTTGAGTTTTCCTAGCGCTGAGGACACGAGGGGCCGTCGTATATTGAGTTTTCCTAGCGCTAGGAAAATTACTGGGTTATAGTATCTCTCGTATTTTCTTCTTTTATGGGCTACATGGTCTTGGGTTTACGAACTCAAGTTTGTATTTTAAAGAGCAAGTGAGAGATTGTTGGGTTAATGTGCTCTTTAGTCACTTAAGCCCAATAAGGCTTAATTGAGACTACAGCCCAAGAATTCTATGGCCCATGTGGTTTAGGGTTAGGTCTTGGGTGTAGTAGCATATAATCCTACTTTCACCTGCTTGAGAAAAATAGACGAATAAGGAGGCTCTCATCAGAAACAAACCCTAGAGGCAGAAGTTCATCATCTGAACGGTTGCCCACACAACCATTCTATTCCCCTCGAGAGATAGTCTGGAAGATCGATCATAGAGCGGACGAGGGCTGTTCGTGGAGAGGCTTTCAGATCACTCTTCAGATACGAGGACTGTTCGTGGAGAGGCTTTCAAATCGCTGCTTCAGATCGCTGCATCTTTCCAGGTAATCAAAACGATGAAGGTTTTAACTTTTCCTATATCGCGTGGTACGATACGCTTCCGCGTTTCTGCTGAGATTCCAACAGTCATGGCACTGGTGAGTGCAAACGTGGATAACTTTACATGTGCTGTGTGCTATGTACTGTTGTTGTGTTGACATTACATCTACTGTGTGCTTATGTATTGTTGTAACCTTACATCTGCTGTGTGCTATGTATGGTTGATGCTGATATGTAATGAATATCTGTTATATATATATTGTTATACTTGAATATGAGGTTAACTGTTACCTGAGATTCAATGGGTATTGAATCTCAGAATTTACCCTAGCTTCAGGATCGGGAGTCGGAGACATGGGTAAGCAGCACACGTGAAGACTCAGCCAGAGTTTTATTTTGGGATAGTATTATGTATAAGTTTTAAATAGCTGGATAATTGTACCACTAACGTGCCAACTGGATATACCGTAAAAAATTTAAGTTTGTATCACACTTATATTCTTCCGAGAATTTTAATTAATCAGTATATGTCTAGGCATATGTTATCAGTCACTCATTCGTCCAAACGTTAAGTATGCTTTCTATTGTGACTCACTCTGATCTGTTAACGCCTTCATTCTGATAATTTCACACCAATTAGTCTAATAAGAGATTTAGGACATAAATGGACATCATAATGGACATAGGAACTAGGGGCGTTACATCAATCAACTTCATACATAAAACCTTATAATACCCGTTTAAAAACTCATTTAACTAAAAATGGATTTGGTAATCACAACAGTAAATTAATCTATGCGTAATTATATTTACACTCATTTAGTTATACCTATTAGAGTAATTTCCTTTTTTGAAAAACAATGTAAATTCTTGTTATGGATTAAATGTCACTAATAGAGTTGAACCAAGTAACGTCGTTGCCAAGGCAAAATCATAATCCTTACCCTCTGAACGAGCTGTAAAGGTGTGCCCTCATCCGGGCGTTCCCTTTTTTTTATTATGATTCCTTGGACAAGTTACTGGGATACACCGCAAAATTTGTTCAGTAGCAGGATTGAGTGTCATCCTCGAAACATTTTTAAAACATCAAATTAGTATAGATCCAAAGACAAGTATGTCAACGGTTAAAAAAGACATGCATATTGATGTGTAATTGGGTTATCGTACAATTTTATCAATAAAAATTTTTCCCATAAGTGTGTGGCATAAATAAATTTTGAAATAGGCAAAAATATCAAGAAATAATTTAAAATGGTGCAGATTCATCAATGATGTTAAATTTCATCAAATATCCGTCGAATTCACCAAGGTCAATTTAAAGTAAAACCTGATGGATGTTTGATGAAATTTAGCGGCGTTAATGAATTTATACCATTTTAAATTGTTTATCAGTATTTATATCCTTTCTTAAATTTATTTGTGCTAAACTCTCCTTAAAAAAAACTTTGTTGATAAAATTGTATCTTAACCCATGTGTAATTAATTTAGTTTTCTTGATATTGTTAATTGAGTCTTTCTTTTTGTCTGTTCCTTTTTTCCCCACGAGGAACAATCTCACTAATAATCCAACAATACCCAAGTCAGCCAACACAGATAAAAATACCTAACAAAAAAGCTAAAACAAACACGGAAATGAAATAACAGAGTTACAGCTGAACACATTGCATAATCAACCAGTATCTATCGGTCCATAATTATCGAAGTCTAAAAGTTTCCTCAATTGTGAATAAGGTCTCCACACTCAATCATCGGGGCATGACCTATCCAAAGAAGCTGTTACAACCCAGTTAGCCACCACATTTGCTTTCCACAGAATCCACCTACAATAATGGATCCTCATTAAATTACTTATTGCAAGGATATTTTCAATCAGGATATCACATCTCCAATTAGGAGAGTCTGATCTCAAGTCTAGACACTGAATAAGATTCTTTTTATCTGATTCACATATTGCACCATCCATTTGATTCTCATAAGCAAAAGTTACAGCCATGATCTGTTCCACCGATCAAACCCAAAAGTTTTACTATTTGAAAGACACGAGATAGAGATATATATTGCGGTATTTAACATTTGTAGAGAAGAAATAATATAACACTACAAATAAAACGTGCCGCGCTCTATATAAAAGGCATCGCATGCATACATAAAATTAACCTCACTTGTCTGTAAATACCTCTTCAATATGGAGATACAGGTCCCATATTCTATCATCTTCACCTTCTTCTTCCTCCTTCTTGTGATCCACAATTTCTCTTTCTCCAAGAAACCCATCAACACCCTCCCACCAGGGCCATTGAAATTACCTCTCATAGGAAACCCCTACACCAACTTGTTGGCACTTTACCTCATCATTATCTCGCAAATCTTGCAAACAAGTATGGACCTTTTATCCACCTTCAACTTGGTCAGCTTTCACATATCATAGTGTCTTCACCAGAATATGCCAAAGAAATAATGAAGACACATGATCAGATCTTTGCAAATAGACCCAGATTTCTTGCCACTGAAGTCTTATGTTACAATAGCACAGACATCGCGTCTGCGCCATATGGAAACTATTGGAGGCAACTTCGAAAGATTTGTACTTTAGAGCTTTTCTCAGCAAAGAGGGTTCAATCATTTAGAAGAATTAGGGAAGAGGAGGTATCAGCACTTGTGAGGAACATCTCTGAACATGAAGGTTCTGTCATCAACCTCCGTCCAAAATTCTCAGCACTCACGAATTCTATAGTGGCAAGAGCGGCTTTTGGGAAAAAGACAAAGAACGTAGAACATATCCTGCAAACTTTCGAGCAAGTGATAAAGATAAGTTCTGGGTTATCAATTTCTGATTTCTATCCTTCACTGAAATTTATTAGTGTCATCACTGGGATGAGAGCGCGAACAATGAAGGTACACAAAGATTGCGATAGAATACTCAGTGACATCATTAGTGACCATCAAGAAAAGAAAGGTGATACTAATAATAATATTGAAGAGATAGAGGAGGATTTAGTTGATGTTCCTCTTAGGATTCAAAGGGACAATGACTTTGAGATCCCCTTATCTCTTGACAACATTAAAGCTGTTCACTTGGTTAGTTAATATTGCTCATCACTTTATCATATAAATAAACTCATCACGCTGTGCACCCACATCTGATCTATCTCTCTATTGATAAAAGTGAATCTCGTTTTTAGGATGTTTTTGTTGGTGGAACTGACACAACAGCTACCACAACAGAGTGGGCAATGTCAGAAATGCTAAAAAATCCAGAGGTTATGAAAGAGGCACAAGTTGAGGTATAGGCACAAATTGAATTTTCAAAGTTTTATTTTGTTAGCCTGTGTAAGTGTGTAAATATGATTCTTAGTATACTGTATTAATTTGTAAATTTGAAATCATTGAATTGACTTTATGAGAAATTATTTATTGGCTTTTTATTAGGTAAGAAGAGTCTATGGAGGACAAGGGTGTGTAGATGAATCAAAACTTCATCAATTAGAATATTTAGGTGCTGTTATTAAAGAAACACTAAGGCTACATCCACCTGTGGCGTTGTTGATTCCAAGAGAAAACAGTGAGAAGTGTGTTATCAATGAATATGTGATACCTTCAAACACAAAGATTATTATTAATGCATGGGCTATTGGAAGAGATCCTAAGAATTGGAATGAACCAGAGAGATTTGAGTCAAAGAGGTTCCTTACTACATCGGTTGATTACAACTTCAAAAATTCAAACTTTGAGTATATCCCATTTGGTGCTGGAAGAAGGATATATCCCGGAATCACGTTTGCTACATCTGTTTTAGAATTGCTACTTGCCAATTTACTTTACCATTTTGATTGGAAACTTTAGGAAGGGAATAAGTCTGAGAATTCAGACATGGATGAGTCTTTTGGTGCACTGGTAAAAAGGAAAAAGGATCTGAGTGTAGTTCCTTTTAGCTGTTCTCCTTATTAGTGTTTCATATATATTTATCTTGAAAGATGTTTTGGCCCGGCCGGGGAATCCAGAGGAAAAGGGCAGGAAGAAGGATTAAAAGATAGGTGCAACACACACAAATATTAGTGTTTCATGTGTGCAAATTTTTATATCAACAACTCCGTTTTCTTTTCTTGTCTTGAAATAATGATCCATTCATATATATAGAATAATTCAATATCGTTCACGGAGGACTAACGGTTTTGTGGTAATTTAACATTTTAAATAGTTTGTTGGCATTTTAGGTCTAACTAATAGTTAATTGTGTTGGACGCTCCTGAGCCAATAGTTTATTGACGAAATCGCACCTTCACTCTATATCTTAATCATGCAACGATTTCATGGATTAAAAAACAAGATATGAAAGGGACTACCTATCAATAGTATATTATAAAAATGATAGAAAAGATGAGCGAATTGAATTAAATAGAATTAATTGAACACAATTAATGATTTTGCTTATAATTTAATTGCTATTTGGTTTGACGTGTTGCTGAAGGGAAAAATGTTGGAAATTTAACCCAAATTAGCTCTAAACTTTTAACCATTTCCAAATAAATGAAAGCTGTTACACACACACACACACAAAACCTGAGATTGAGATTTGCGATCAACGTAATTTTTCTATAATTTTTTTTTTGCTATAAATTTTTCTATAATTCGTACAAATAATAATGTCGCTTTTATCTTTACGTGAAGTTATCATCCCTATCTCAAGTTGAGTTATACAATTAGGCCAAAAGGATCCGGAAAAGAAAACGTGCCGTCCTATATAAAAGCCATCACTTCAACACACACAATTAACCTCACTTGTCTCTTATTACCATTCTTTCAATAGGGAGCTACAGATCTCACATTCGATCATCTTCACCTTCTTCCGCTTCCTTCTTATGATCCAAAAGCTATCTTCTTTCAAGAACCCAGAAAAACCCTACCTCCAGGGCCATGGAAATTGCCTCTCATAGGAAACCTACACCAACGTGTTGGGTCTTTACCCCTTCGTTCTCTCACAAATCTTGCCAACAAGTACGGACCTTTCATGCACCTTCAACTTGGACATGTGTCTCATATCATAGTGTCTTCACCTGAATATGCCCAAGAGATAATGAAGACACATGATCAGATCTTTGCAAATAGACCCAGAATTCTTGCCTCTGAGGTCTTTTGTTACAAAAGCACAGACATTGCTTTTTCCCCTTGTGGAAACTATTGGAGGCAACTCCGAATTAAAGATTTGTAATTTAGAGCTTTTCTCAGCAAAGAGGGTTCAATCATTTAAAAGGATTAGGGAAGAGGAAGTTTCGGCACTCGTGAGGAACATCTCTGAACATGAAGGTTTTGTTACGAACCTCACTCCAAAAATATTGCACTCACAAATTCTATAGTGGCAAGAGCGGCCTTTGATAAAAAGACAAAGGACAAAGAACATATCTTACAAATCGTGGAGCAAGCGATAAAGCTAAGCTCTGGGTTATCAATGTCTGATTTCTATCCTTCATTGAAAGTTATTAGTATCATGACAGGGATGAGAGCTCAAACTATGAAGGTGCACAAAGACTGTGATAGCATGTTTGGAGACATCGATCATCAGAGGCCACCAAGAAAAGAACTGTGATATTGGAGAGATCGAAGAGGATTTAGTTGATGTTCTTCTCAAGATTAATCCCCTTATCCATGGACAACATTAAAGCTGTTCTTATGGTTAGTTAATGTTCAAACTTTATCATAAAAATGAACTCATGCGGTGCGCACATCTTTCGATAGTCGTGAATCCTTTTTTCTGCAGGATGTTTTCATTGCTGGAACTCAAACATTAGCAACGACAATAGAGGGGGCAATGTCGGAATCGCTCAAACATCCAGAGATTATGAAAGAGGCACAAGTAGAGGCACACGCTCAAATTGAATTTTCAATGTTACATAAACATTTTGTTATCTAGTCCAAGTGTCTAAATATATGGTTCTTGGTATAAGTATCAGTTATTTATTCATATTGATTTATAAATATGGAATTACTGAGTGACTAGTGAGAATTATTTACTGATCTTTATTAGGTTAGAAGAGTCTTCGGAGGGCAAGGCTTTGTTGATGAATCAAAGCTTCACAAATTAAAATATTTAAGTGCTATTATCAAAGAAACCTTAAGGCCACTTAAGGCCACATCCACTGACGGCGGCATTATTGGTTCCAAGAGAGAACAGTGAGAGTTGTGAAATAAATGGATACGAGATACCTCCTAAGACAAAGATTATAGTTAACGGTTGGGCTATTGGACGAGAGAACCAAAGGCATTTGAACCAAAGTGGTTTCTTGACACATCGATTGAATACAAGGTTAAAGGTTTAAACTGAGTATATTCCATTTGGTTCGGGAAGAAAGATGTGCGCTGGAGTTACATTTGCCATACTTATTTTAGAGTTATTACTTGCCAATTTGCTTTATCATTTTGATTCACTATTAAGATAAATAGATACTACTTTCCTAAAAAACATCATTGTTTAAAAAACGAAAGTAAAACATAAAAGACGTGGCATTTTTGTAATTTTTTTGACATATTGAATGTCCTTGTTTAGATTTAGGACGCCTAAAGTGGACCTTAGGCGTCCTTAGACATCCCAAATTTGAATTGGGATGCCTAAAATTACATCTTAGGCATCACAAATGTGAATTGGGATGCCTAAAGTCACATTTTAAACGTCCCAAATGTGAATTGCGACACCTAAAGTCATCATAACTTTCAATGTATCTCTCACTTATCATAACAAGTTTCAGAGCTCTGCATCACAAGGCCTCACGTTCACAAGTCATGAGATTCATTTTCCTCTATCTCAGACACCTAAGTTTCGACCTCTGCACAAGGCCCCTTTTTGACCTAGTTTCAGAGCTCTACACAAGGCCCCTCCTTCGCCGCTCTGCCTCCTACATTCCTCCCCCTCCTCCATCACTCTGCCTCCTACGTCCCTCCCCCTCCTGCGCCGATCCCCATCTTCTACCACTCCCCCTCCTCCGCCTAAACTCCCATATGTGCTTGTAGATGAGTGTCGATGAGAATAAAGCCGATGTGAACAGATCCAGTGAGAACATATTTGAAAGTGTTCTCAATGATTTTTCTCCAGCTCCTCGATCTATGATTTCTATGATTTCATTTTTCTGATTTTTTTGTCTCGTTCATCTGTGATTTTTGTGATTTCATTTTTCTGATTCTCTGAGTTCTCTAAGGGTGGTGGTTAGAGCAACTCGATCTGCCTAAGTGTTTGATCTGAGTTCTCCTTCAATCACGGATGAGCAACTTCTTCCTACTCATTATGCACCACTAATTTCCGTATGAATGGCGGAGGACGAGGAGGCAATGCGTTGGGAGAAGAATGGCGGAGGACGAGCGGGGAGGTAGCATGTGGGAGAAGGGGAGGTGTTGGTGAGAGATATTCATTGTCAGAAAAAAAAATTATTTATTTTTTTAAAAAATACTTTCAACGTCCTAAAATATTAAAGGACACCATAAGTCATGCCTTTTTTGTGTCCCCAGTACAGACGTACCCTTATAAAAGGTAAAATGGGTTTAAAAATGAACGTTAAAGACTTAATTTGTCGTAGTGATTGGAAACTTCCCACAGGGGTGAAGCCTGAAGATTTGGATATGGATGAGTCATTTGGTTCCACGGTAGCAAGGAAAAACGATCTGAGTGTAATTCCCTTTAGTTATTTCATTTAGGTTGCTTATTATCTATCGCCTAAATCTTGTGTTTGGCTGGTGTTGGATCCGTGGATATATATTGTAGAAGCCAAGAATCAGGAGCAAGCTAAGAAAGATTAATGTTGCGAATGAAGTATCTATTTTGTCTAAAATACTAACCATATCCGTTGCCAAAAAATAAAAAGTACTAACCATGTCCAGCAACTACTATGTTTTGACAGGTGTGTGTTTTACAAATCATATAATTAAAGAGAGAACGATGCAATACATTGAAATTGTAACCAAAAACAAAAAGAAGCAATACCTTCTTATTTTCATTTCTATATCATTGTTTTAATCTTTGTATACTATATATAGTCATTTTTTAACTACATAGAATTTACATTCTTACTCTTTAAAAAAAAAAAACAAGAATTTACGTTCTTTAAATAGTCACTCGTCCAAAAATAACCATTAAAGAAGAACCCCCATGCATGAAATTGTGTGGAAGATATATGTGCGGGATTGATAAAAAAAGATTAATTAGAAAAATCATTTTTCTTATAAAAAGACAAATATTATCAAGATAAAAGGATTATAATGCAGAGGTAGTGCACCAATAATAGTATAAACTAGAAAAGAAAAACAAAACTACTCGTCGCAGTAGAAAACCAAAAAAGAAAAAAGGATTTTAATATGATACATCCCTAAGTAAGGAGCCATGCAGTTGGAGGGTAGAACAAGAAAGGACTTTTTGGTGAGCTAGGATAACTCTACTCTCTTAGTCTCTTTCTTTCAGTTGATTTGGCTTCATTATATTGTTGTAAAATTCATTTGGGGGCTTCTCAGAATCTTAGTCTTTTCTTTGTTGTGCGGTCGATCAGTGATAAAGTTCGCTTTTTTAAGGCAAGATGCTTTAAAGGGAAATACTGAAATGTATTTATTTATTCATATTGATTTATAAATTTGAAATGATGAATCATAGTTTCACCAATTAAAATATTTAAATGTTGTCATTAAAAAAATCCTGAGACTACATCTACCTTTGCCATTGTTTGTTCCAAGACAAAACAATGAGATTATGTTATAAATAAATATGTGATACCTCCCCCTAAGACAAGGATTCTTATTAATGCAAGGGTTATTGGAAGAGATAATCAAAATTGGAATGAACCAGAGAGATTTGAGCCAAAGAACTTTCTTACTACATCGGCTAATTACAACTTTAAAGGTTCAAACCATGACTGTCCCATTTAGTGTGAAAGAAGAATATGTCCAAGAATCATATTTGCTACGCCCGTTTTAGAGTTACTACTTTCCAATTGAATTTACCATTTTGATTTGGAAGCTTTCGGAAGGGAAGAAGCTTGATAATTTGGACATTGATGAGATCTTCTGGTGCTGTGATAAAAAGGAAAAAGACCTGAATATAGTTCCTTTTGGCTATTCCCCTTATTAGGTTTTCATATGCAATCACTACTACTTGTCTATATATAACCGGTTTTTTTTACCTATATTTCACGGTTAATTCAACCATTAAATATGCAAGAATCAAATATTTATATATAACGATTTTTAATTGTTAAATATTAGGCACTATTTTATAGTGTTTTTCAAACACAACCGTTACATGTATAGGGGACTATATTTAACGGTTATAAGAAAATCACCGTTAAATATAGCAATCTATATTTAACAGTTTCTTAATAACAACTGTGATATATTTTATACAATACTTAAAGGTTAAAATGATGAATAATATATTATTTGTCACCATAGAAGGGGTTTATTTGACAATTATACGAAAAAACCGTTATGCATTAGAATATATGTCAGTTATTGGCAAATAGCCAATAATCGTTAGGTATGTGCAGAATTTTTTTTTATTTTTTATTTTAAATGGGGGGCTCACTTTCAATTAGCCCTATACAAAATAACCTACAGAAACTTACCAAATACCTAAACTGATCTAGTTTTGGCTGGCTGCATCCAAAAATATATATACAAAATAACCAATTCCGGCCAATAAGTGCCAAAAATTAAAACAAATAATCAAATTCTATCTATACAATAATTATGAATACACCAAAGCTAAAGTAAGGGAATATACATATGATCAAGTGTCCCTTTTTCTTTTACTAGCCTTAGTAATTTTAATATTCTGTTTAGTTACAATTATTTTCTTTAATTTGTGAAGGAGCCCCCTCTTTGATATCCAAATTCCTTCATTGTGGCTATGCCTAACTTACAAAGCATTGTCCTCATCGAATTGTATTTCAATTGATGACCCTTGAAAACAATCATTCTCACTGAATTCACATCTTGCATCCTCATTTATTTTGTTTGATAACAAAGCAATAGATCATTCTTTATTAACAGGATTAGGAACATAGAACACTTGTTTAGCTTGAGATCGAAGCCAAAATGAAATGCTCTTCTGTGTACCCTTAATTATTCAAATTTAGTTGTATCAACTTTAACTCATCCACTTTCAAAGCATTAATTTTGTCAACCCACTTGCACACAAAAACCGGAACATGAAATCCAATGTAATCCAACTCCCAAATGTGCTCAACCACACCAAAGTATGACATATTGGCATAGATAGGATTCTTATCTTTTACATTTGATACATGCATGGTGTTAGCAATAACAGTTATCCCACTATTTTGCATTTTGCTTCGAGCATCTTGCTCTATAGTGTAAAAAGTATATTCATTAATGGTGTAGCTTAAGAAAGAAAAAACATGTATGTTCAAACCACGTGCCAAGAACATTGCTTTCTTAGGAACTGAATTATGATCAACATTTTACTTGTCATCCACGTGCTGCTTCAACTATGTTGTGAATTGTTTCTTATGTTCTTTGGGATACCAACTAGATCTGTACTCTATTGGGGTTCTTCCTTCTAAGCTCATTCATATGAATACCTATATATTCGTCAATCTTTTTAGAGTGGTGAAATACCTATAGGTGTGTTTGCTCCCAATGTTGTTTTGAGATAACAATAACTTTCTTTCCCATCAACCTTTGTCCACATATCCTTCCTTCATGTCGAGACACTGAAAGGCCAATATCACATGCATCTTTTAAGTAATTGGTATAGAATTAAGTTGCATCTTCACAAATGTACCATTTCAACAACACAACCCTCTGGCTAGATCCAGTTTTTCACTACCCTTTTAGGTCCTTCATCTTGCATTTGACTGGGTACATCCATCTCATATAGACTGGGCCATATAGTTATACTTGTCTAACTAAGTGAACAATTGGGTGTACCATTATGTCAAAGAAAGTTAGAGGGAAAAACATCTCCAGCTCACAAAAAGTAGTCACAAATATGGTTTGTAGCCTCTAGAAATTTCTTAGGGTCAATCACCCTACTGTAAAGTGACTTGAAGAAGAAATAGAGCTTCGTAATTGTAACTCGAACCTTATTAGGTAAAATACCTCGTATTACTACCGAAATAAACTTTTCTATCAACATATGGCAATCGTATGATTTCAAACCCTTCAGCTTCAAGTCCTTCATTGACACAAGGTTGTTAATGTTTGTCGAGTAACTCTGGCAATTTCATGGAAGCAAGAAACTCACAAAAACTTCTTTTTTCTTGTTTAGATAGTGTGAAAGCTGTTGGGTGAAAGAATGTATGAGATCCCCTCTCCTCCAATACCAATTCCTCCCTTATTTCCATCTTAAACATGTCTAGTCTTTCGTTTATGCCATCATTCATCTTCCCAGGAATATGGTGTAACATTCCAAAAAGACTATCTCACACATCTTTCTTAATGTGCATGACATCAAAAAAATGTCTGACACATTAAAGGAACTCCAATATGTTGATTGAAGAAAATAAACATTTTCTTCCACCTACTTGTCCTAACATATTTCCTAAATAGCTTCCCAAATATACAGTCCATGTGTTTATTTTTTTCAAACCTTGTCATCAGTCAAAGGTTCAAGTGTCATCCTTTTATCTGATTCCCCATTAAAATATTTTCTCATATGGCGATACTAATGACCCTTTTGTAACCATCGCGATGTCCCATATAGAAATTCTTCATACCATGCTTCAACCTGATTGACTATGTACCTTCTTCACAAATCGAGTATCCAAGTTGGCCTTTAATATTGTATCCTGAAAAATTATCGTCAAGAAAGTCATTGATTGTGACAAACAACATGGCCTTTATATTGAATGTTTCTTTCTGAGGAGCATTATATACAGCCTCTCTTTTGTCCCACAACAAGTTTTCAATGAGTGGCGCAAGGTCTACATCTATATTATTCCTTGGTTGCCTTAGCCCTGAGATTATAATTAACAATATCATGTAATTCTATATCATTGAGAGTCGAGGTTATATATAAACAAAATAACCGATCATGTACTGTGGGCATTACTCTGCATCCCAGATGGGTGCAAACCATCAGTAGCTAATACTAGGTGGAGGGTTTTTATTCCTTCAGCAAATATGGGATACTCAAAGTCAAACTCACTCCATTCAACCACAAAGTATGCATGATGTCAAAGCATGTTGTCTTGAATCCTTTCATCCGCATGCCACCTTAGATTTTTTGCATCAATTGCATTACTATTCAAATGTTTAAATCTATGTATAATTGAAAAATGTTATAACACCTTCTTAGGACTCTTCCCATTCGCTTGGTAGTGTGAGGGAAAACACATGGGAAAGCAAAAAAGTTAACAATTCAGAATACAATCGTTGGGGAAAACATGTATCTTTTTATAACTCAAGTTAGTGATGTGCATAACTTATTTTGCATCATCAATCTTGGTTGGCATATAGTTTCCTAGCAGTGGCATTCTTCTTAAAAGCACAAACAATTCTTTGAAGTCTGAGTCACTTAACCCATATTTTGCTTTCTAGTTGTACAAGTTCAACACTATAGATAACAATGTAAGCTCAATACAATTCGCATAGAAAGGCTTCTCTGTATCGCTCTTCATCCTCTTAAACTTTTCTAGGCATTCACTAAATTCTACTTTAATTGCATCGGTTATATCTTGAAGATGATCGATCTCAAATGTACTTGTGTCAAAGTTAGGTGATTCACACCTTTCCAAATTTGGTCTACTAGCATTGCTGCCGACATCCTTCTACCCATGTTTTGTCCAAAAGGTATAAGTCTGATCAATTCAATACATAAGTAAGTGCAACTCACAAGTGTCAGGATTAGCAAGCTTCACAACGCCACAATTGACGCAAGGACAAATAATGAAACTGCGATCGTTAGCATTATTACAAATTGCAAACCTTATGAAATCTCCTACCACATCCCAGTACTCCTTTGATAGACAATTGACAGATCTGACATTCATTCTTTATTTGCAATCTTCATATAGAGCATATACCCCCAAAAAAAATCTTTACATACTCTTTGCTCAAATCAATACTAACAAATAACAACTCTAGTAACAAGAAACCCTTAAAATCAGTGGCAAAACCTTATCCAAATACAAAATCACTTAAAAAATAATCTTTACATGATCTTTACACAAGTCAATACTAACAAATAACAACTCTAGTAAAAAGAAACACATAAAATAAATGGCAAAACCCTGTCTAGCTACATGCAAAATCACTCAAAAAAAAAAATCTTTACATACTCTTTACACAAATTAGTACTAACAAATAACAACTCTAGTAACAAGAGATACTTAAAATCAGTGGCAAGACCCTATACACATACAAAATCACTCAGAAAAATATTTTTACATACTCTTTACCCAAATCAATCTTAAAAAAATGAGCTGAAAAACCACTGGTAGGAAAAACTCAACTAAACTCAAAATTAGCAAGAAGAGAAGAGCTCAAAAACTGAACCTAGACGCCACTAGTAAGAGCACCCACGAAGCCATGCAGAAAAAAACTCTAGAACCCACCATAAAACCATGAAACCCATGGACAAAGAACGACGAAGGAGAGCTACGACAGAGAAGAAGTGAATAAAACCATCAAGAGTTTAGAGATATAGAAGTGAGCTGTCTATAACTTTGTAAGTTTCAAATGTTGAATGAAAATGAGTTTAGAAGGATTTTTTAAAAGAGTATACTTAACATTTGTTATTAAAGAACCATTATGTATATTATATCTTACGGTTGTGTTCGTCAAATATATACAACACCTATATTTAACTGTTTTTTACAAACAACCGTCAAATAAAAGATACCTTTTTTTTCCTAAAAAAAACCAAACTAATAATATATAACGGTTGGACTATAAAACCGTTTAGTGTTTTCTCATATACTTAATTAGTGGTGTGGGTCATTCTTCATGGATGGATACTCGTTGACTCTAGTAGGAATAGGAATCAATCAAACGAGCCCGCCTTGGAAAAAACAAAGCAGAGGACCAAAGCCATAGAAGAATTCAATCCATGGATGCTCGAGCGAAGATGACTAATAGCCGTACACAAGGTATGAAGAAACAACCACCGCACTGGATGTGAACCTTTTTCTAAAGCGGAATTAGGCTCATCCGACGATTTCGATCGGACAGAAGCGGAGAGTGGTACTCTTGCTCCCACTGAGCTCTCATACTCCAATTCTATGTGTCAAGCATAGTTCACATTGAGAAATCGGTAATATCGATTTGATGGCGGAAGGGATATGCTTCATCACCAGCGCACATGAAAAAAGGCCAAGGAGAGTGGTGTGCAATAGTTTGGGGGGAGATCAATTTCAACAATTACTTTATAACATAAAAATGTGAAAGGATTAATTAATTTGTATTAAATGAAGATTTAATTTTAATTTTAGTTAACATGTTGAATAGTGGGTAAAAGTTAAAAAACAAACTTATGAAACCAAAATAATATCAATAAGATTTTATGAAGAGAATTGAAGTTAAACCCAGCAATTAAAATTTTATTGCAAAACGAAATTAAGAAAAGATCTATCTTTATTAACCAAAAGAAAAAAGAAAAAACTTCATACAAACACGCATATATATGATTTCATAGATATTTATTAAAAAAAGCATAGTCCACAAAGAGTGCGTGTTGTATATATATATATTACCACTGATATATTTTTTTTATTAAGTAGCAAATCCACCTCGAAGGTATACACCTAGGAGCATTGTTGCCTTAGAAGTTTTTTTAGGTTCAATGTCACCTTGAAAGTTTTAAAAATGTAACAATGTGACTCGATATCGTCAAAAACTAACATTGACCGTTAAAAAAATTGACGTTGATTATTAACTTTTTAACGGAAAATGGCAACATTGTTATATTTTAAAACTTTCGCGGTGATATTAAACCTAAAAAAACTTTTAAGCCAATATTACTCTTAGGCATATATTTTTTAGACAAATTTGCTACTTTATATATATATATATATATATATATATATATATATATATATATATATATATATATTGGTAATAGTGATAAACATTGGCCAAGAAGCTTATGGAAAAGTTTTCATTCAACAGCGACCAGCGACGCAGCGGCGGAATCAGAGGGGGGCTAGGAGTGGCCCCCGCCCCCTTAAAATTATAGCACTTGACCCAAAAATTTAAGAAATTGTGATTTAACCCATAAAAGTTTCAAAATTTTTACTTTAGTCCCTTATTAAAAAGTCTCATAGAGGGACTGAAATGAAAATATTGAAATATTTATGAGGTTAAAGCATAATTTCCTAAAATTTTGGGTCTAATTCTATAATTTTTGCCCCCTAATTTCAAATACTAACTCTACTAAATTCTATTATGTAATTTTCGCCCCTCCTAATTTAAAATCCTGACTCCGCCCCTGCAGCGACGACAAAGCCATGGGACGTTTAGATCATGGGGTGACGTGGAAAAATTTGATTAGCCAAAGGACCACGCGCTCGCTGGGCCACAACATTCGGTTTATGTGAGCCTTAATTCATCAAAATCCAAGCCCCAGCCGTTCCAAACTTGTCTGCCGACGCTTTTTTTTAGTGCTGTACCCATAAGAATAAATAAAAAAATAACAAAATTGAGTACAAGTAGGATCAAATAAATAAATAGATAAAAAATCATTTTTAAATATTAAGAGGATAAATGTTGGGTAAGTAAGATATGGATTACGTATGAAATGTGTTTTTCACTTTCTCTGGCTCCTGCTCGCTCTGTCTAATTATCGAAGCTGTCAGGGGTCTGGTCTCCATACTCTACCGTTTGTTGTGTTGGGTTGGGGTATTTGTTTTTCTCATCCTTATTAAATAGCCCACGAAAATCTTTATCCTCCCATGAACCTCACCAAAAACTAGACGTATTTACCAAATTTCATGAGTAATTTGGTAAAAGTATACCCTCCTCTCCAACCAAACACATCCTATAAGTATATTTAGTTTGAGGAAATGGGAGGAAATAGAAGATGTGATAAATTTTTTATCTTGTTCTAACCAAATTGCTCATGAATTTTTTTTAATTTTCCATAACTATATTGTTAACAAAAATCATTTTTTCTTCTCATTAATGGCAATTTGATAAAAATCCTCTCTTCCTTCTCCTCCCCTTCCCTTCCCTCCCCTCAAACCAAACACACTAGCTTTTTATTTAGTTTATAGACTTCCATTTCATTCATCTCTACAAAAGGGTAAGACATGGTTCTATGATTCCTCTTTCACGCAACTGGCAGATTGCACAACTCTTGTAGTTTAAGGTTTTTGGAGTTCGTAGGCAATGTCCTTGACTCATTCTTATGTAAAATCTCGTTTTGTAACTCATTGAAACCCTTAAAAATATCAATAGCACACCATAACACCAAGTTTAACTCAACTGGACAAAAATTCCAAAGTTCAAGTCATAGAAACTAATCTTGCACTTACCTTGATCTTGGGCTTCAATACATGTGGCTTCTTCTTCCTCCTTGTGAATTTGTGTATTGTTTGAATTTGCTAAAATGTTACTGTTTGTTTATGTGGGAAGAGGATGTGAGCATATTTTTTAAAAGTATATTTTAGCATAAAAATTATTTTTCTTTTTCATTTTGAATTGATTACTTTTGAGGGTAAAATAGACATTTCCTGATTTTTTACCAACTATTACTCTTCATTTTCTTCCTACCAAACAACTCCTCTTCCCTTAAGCCATCTTCGCTTATCTTTCAAAATCTTCTCTTCCCTTCCTTTCCCTCCTCAAATTTTTTCCATGCCAAACGGACCTTTAATTCATCAAAATCCAAGCTCCAGCTGTTGCAAATTTGTCTGCCCACGCTCTTTTTTAGTCCTATCGCCCATAAGAATAAATAAATAAATAACAAAATTTAGTACAAGTAGGATCAAATAAATAAATAAATAGATAAAAATTCATTTTTAAATGTTAAGAGAATAAATGTTGGGTAAGCAAGATATGGATCATGTATGAAATGTGTTTCTCACTTTCTCTTGCTCCTGCTCACTCTGTCTAATTATCAAGGCTGTCCGCGGTCTGGTCTCCATACTCTAAAAGCCGTTTCTTTAGTTTATAAACTTCCATTTCATTCATCTCTACAAAAGGGTAACCCATGTCTCTATGATTCCTCTTTCACGGTTAGTCAATGCGGTCTTGGTCTTTGGTGGGCTCCTTATGAACGGCGTATCCCTCTGTTCTTGATAAGAATTGTTGAGCTAGGATAACTCTACTCTCTGTCTCTTTCTTTTCGTTGATTTGGCTTCATTGTCGAAAAATCCATCTAGGGTTCTCTTTGAAGCTGGGTCTTTCTGTTAGTATATAGGATGTTAGGATTGTTGTTAGGATTCTATCTTGTTTCTTTATCTTTGTATCATGCTTACAGGGCCTATATATATGGTCCAGTAGTCCTTGTATTCATGGATATTCATTATTCAATAATACAGCCCATGAGTTTAACATGGTATCAGAGCCATATATTCTTTGGGTTTAATACTTTGGGTCAGGTTTTCTGACCCGGTTTCATCTTGTTTTCACGATTAGAGCTCGGTAGAGCAGCGGCAACGTGCGTTCCCCTGCTTTCTTGGTTTCACGCAATTCTGGTTCGCGATTCTGAGTGCGTTCCAGTAGTTTGCGGTGGTTCAAGAATCTCGACGGTGGTTTGCGCCTCTTCATCGTTTCTATCCACGGTGGTAGACGGTAGTTCTGGTTCAAGAACGGAGGTTGACGCGATTCTGGTTCATATTCACGGTCGTTCTGGCTTACGATTTTGGTCTGGTTCATATTCACGGTGGTTCTGACCTTAGGTAGAGTTCTCTGGCCTGTTCTTGGTCAATCAGAGGTTACGGCAGGATAAACCACCGTGGTCTCTTGGTTGGTCTCGCCAGAAAATCAGCGGTATTGAAAACCCTCACTGTTCCTCATCTTTCGCCAGAAGATCGGTGGTATTAACGGTGGTTCGCGATGGTTCAAGAATCGACGGTGCTTCGCGATTCTTCCGCGGTGGTTCAAGAATCGATCTTCCATGCTCATTCGTGTTGGTTCATGGATTCTTGGTTGACATCAGCTCTAGTTCGGTGGTTTCTGATTCTTGCTCTGACCATCGACAGTGACTTGCGGTGGTTGAAGAATCAAGGTCGACGGTGTTTCGCAGTGCTTATACGTGGTGTTTCGCGGTGCTTCTCAGGTTGTTTCTGAAGGTTTTATTCGTGGCTCTCTCAGCCATTCTTGGTTGAAACTCGTGATGGCTCACGGTGGTTCAAGGTTCCTTGGTTGAAATCCATCACGGTGGTTCAAGGTCCTTTGGTTGAAATCCGCGGTGGTTCGCGGGGGCTCAGGTTCTGAGTAATCATTCTGAGGTTTTAACCATCCCACGATTCTCTGCGATTTAGAAGTTAGAAGTTCTCAAATTCAGAGGTCTCCTCGGTGATTCCTTGATTCTAAGTGGCAGGTTTCATCGGTAGATCGTGGCTCTATTCTCGTTGTCATGGTGAATGGAATTCTGGGAAGTGCAATAGATTGGAAGTTTGTTGCAGAGCAATTTGTTAAAGATCGCGGCTGTTCTTGGTGCCTCCCTTCTCGCCGGCCGTTTTGAATTTATTACAACCACGGTCTCAAGCACAACCCTGTTATGCTGTTATGCAAATTCCTTGAAGTTTCCGTATGTAGTAGTGTGGTTGTAATTTTCTTGCGTTGCAGCAGATTCTCAATGAACTTAATGGACTTTCCATTTCCAAAAAGTAAGAAGATTGAGTCATATTCAACACACTCATATATGCATTATTGCCCCGTATTAGCTCCTCTCTTGAAATTGTTGTAATTGGTGCATTGCCACCCACTGGCTGTTTTCTCTGAATTATGTGGTTATCGACCAGAGGAGGAAAGGTAGTGCTTAGCATGTGATTGAGATACAGGACTCTGAAATTAAGGTTGGATTGTCGCCTCCAGACATATCTCGCTCGTGATCTTATTTTGTCTCGATGACGTTATTCCATCGAGGGTTGTATTTTGTCTCGGTGACGTTATTCCATCGAAGGGTTGTATTCTCGATGACGTTATTCCATTGAGGTTGGGACACATTTTGATTTTTTATTTATCCCATTGTTTCTTGGCTTGGTTTAGAAGCAGGAGGAGTATATTGACATACGCTTGAACCATAGGGTGACTAAGATATCCAGTGATGACAACTATGAGTCAATTTTCATTGAATTCTTCAGAAGTAATTTTCTTAGATTCTTGGATCTATTTGTTTCTCCCATTTTGGCTCTTGTTGGTGTACTGGTATATACAGGGTCTTTCTCGTTAGGCATGGGAGGAATTCCTTGGGTTATCATGTCTGAGATATTCCCCATTAATGTGAAGGGGGCAGCAGGAAGCCTTGTGAAGTGTTGGTTAGGTTCGTGGATAGAATCATACGCTCAATTGATATGTATGTTTCTTGTCTTAGTTAAATTTCAAAGACAAAAATGCACCATCAAAGTGGGGTCGACCATTTCGGGTATATATCATGGTTCAGTCTCAAAGTGAATAATCCTTTATTGTGATGCAAAATCTCAAGGCGAGGTAAAAGTTGATATTTTGATGGTTAAGTTTGAGATTGAGATCTATAAGGTGTATGGAGAGTGGCTTGTGAAAGTGGATGCATTGGGGATCAATTTCTAGGCTGTGTTGGATCCTTTGGAACATATCAGTTACTAGTTGGAAAAGGTTGGTGAGCAAGATAAAGTGGGAGGCATTTATGGCTTCCCAAGTAAGCATCAGCTAAAAAGGGCTCGAAGCAATGATGTGATATTATATAAGCAGCAAGCAAGAGAATTTAAGGGTTCTACTTGAGCATATAATCTAGTGAAGGACATGCCAAAGGTCTCAGTGATCATTGTAATTGTAAACAATGAAGGAAGGCATATGAAAGGGGAAGAAGCAATTGTTGGTGATTGCAGAAAGGTGACTGAAGCATTCCAAAAGTGAATAAGCAAGTGTGGATATGAAGAAGAAGATTATTTTGAAGAAATCATTGTACCATTGAATTCTCTTTTTAGTTTTAAAGAGATCATTGTTATTACCCCTCATTTTTGTGTTGTTCAAGTTGAACACATTTAAGATAAATAGTGTTCAACTTGAGGAGCGTATTAGTATATAGGTTGTTAGGATTGTTTTTAGGATTATATCTTGTTTCTTTATCTTTGTATAATGGTTACAGGGCCTATATATATGGTCCAATAGTCACTACAAAAAAACCGCCCATTTGTGGCAGTCAAAAACGCCCATTTGTGGCAGTTTTTGGCGTGACAAATGACATTTGTCACGGTTACAAAACCGCAACAAAAACCAATGAAACAAAACATTTTGTCGCGGTTCAAAATAACCGTTGTTACATGAAAATAAACCGCTACATTTATTGTAGCGATTTATAATAACCGCCACTATATATGGCTACGCTGACAACTTATACACACAACTGTCGCGGTAGAAAAACTTATACAAAATGAAAAAAGTTCTGGCGCCTTTTTTTATTTTACATTTGTCGTGGTTCAGTAACCGCTACAAATTCGTCCAAATATCTGAAAAGGGCCATATTGTTTGTAGCGTTTTATAACCGCCACAAATAATTCGTCCAAATATCTGAAAAGTTTACGGCCATATTTTTGTAGCGGTTTATAACCGCCAAAAATAATTCCTGCCAAAATTTTTACAAAAAATTTTGGCGCCATTTTTATCTTTACGTAGCATTTTGTAACGGTTTAGGTTGCGATTTCTGTAGCGGTTTTTCTTAGTTGAGGTGGTGTGCCTGCTGATACTTTGATATTTGTAGCGGTTTTGAAACCGCTACAAAATTGTGAAATTTAAAAAAAAAAATATTTCACAACTCTTAATTAAATTATTATCTCATTTATATTTTTACGGAAAATGATATTAAAATATAATAATTGATTGTATAAGGTAGTATAGATATGGAAAATAATGAGAATATCCAAATATAATAACAATAACTTATGAGTTAGTAAAAATAAAATGAATTACAAAAGAAAAGTGTGGAAAAGTGGATCGATGAATAAGTATATGAAAGTAGAAAATTAAGAAAATGTACCTGTAAAATAAAAGAAGTTATAAGTTAATATCAATAGGGTAGAAGAAAAAACAAATATTATCAAGCTGAGTGACACTTACCCGATTCAAACACTTTGCCTCGTTGAGAAAACGTAAAAATATGAGAAAAGTTGGAGAGAAAACGTGTGCAGAAATCAAAATGGAGCATATTGAATGTGATTTGGTGGGGGTATTTATTTTGATCTCAGCGTATCATTTTGTCGCGGTTGAGGTTGCGTTTTCCGTAGCGGTTTATTTTAGTAGCGGTTTTGTTATGGTTTGTCGCGGTTAAAGAATTAGCCGCGGTTTTTTTAGGGTTTAGTGGCGGTTTCAAACCGCGACAAAAACTTTTTTTTGGCATTTTTTTAAAAAAATAAAAGTAAAAAGAAGAGTAGGGATACAAATAACTTTTTTTGGGGTTTTTTTTTTAAAACAATTAAAGTAAACTAATGAGTAGGGATAATTTTTCTTCTCAATCTTCGTCGGCCTCCCTGCAAAGAAAGTTTGTATAAAAAGTTACCTGTGAGTTAATATAAAATAAGATATAGAAAAATTTTTGGAAGTGAAATTTGTATATTTCATGTTACGGATATTAAAAGACGTACCGAACTATAGGTAAAGTGTCATCGCCGTCTGGGAAGAAGTTTTCGAAACTGGCGAGATGTAGCGGCTCACAATCGTAGGCGACGTTCTCACCATCGCCCATGTCGTATAGGTCCCGAGGCTTTAAGTGAACCACCATATTCCAATCCCCATGCCTCTCATCGGCGACGTAATAAACCTGATGGCCTCTGAGGCAAGAATATACGGCTCGTCATCTTCAGATTGACCAGTGTGAATAGGGCAGGAGAAATTCACGGATGTGATGCCTAAGTCATCGGTCGTGAGTCCCCAGGACGTTGTCGTATTTTCCCATAAACACTTGAACAGCGTCACAGAGAAAAGGCCTTAGTAACTTATCCTGACCACATCAAGCAGCTTTCCATAATATGGGACGTCCCCGAACTGCATGTTCCCGTCACTGCTGCTGGCATAACTCCTCGTCCCAAACGTGCCATATACACCCGAGTTTTGGGTCAACGATCCCTGATCTCGTGAAACCGTGCAAAACTTGAAGCCATTGACATTGTATGCTGTAAATCTTTGGGCGTGGTCAAGCGGGCCGAGTGCGAGAGCTCTGAATTCTGGTGAGTGGAGGTTGTGGTCATTCATTATTCTTCTCCTAAACCAACCCTGGAATTCTATGTGGACCTTTCTATCAATTTTGGAGGATGTTCGTGTACGGATCCTCAGCTGACGCTTCACATGACTCCTGAATTCCCTGCAATTAAACATGTGATGACGAGCAAGAAATGTGCCTATAAAATGTAAGGAAACATATAGGATAACATATAGTAATTATGTGCGCAATCCTTACTAAAGGTACGGTTCAACTTTAGTACAATTGATCAAGACATGTCTATGTGCTTGAAACTTCTCAAGTGTCGTGAGTTTGAAGATCTCACGTCCGCCAACTGGTTTACAACACGAGGGAATAACAACTTTGAACCTGATGGCTCTGGCTCTAGCTCTGGCTCAGGACAATCGTCCACACGAGGCAGTCTGTTGAATGACGTCTCAATGTCATCAAAGTACCTGGAACAAAAATACAAGACCTCATCCCCAATATAACTTTCTGCTATTGAACCTTCAGGCCACGCCTTATTCCTCACATAAGATTTCAGTTTCCCAAGGAACCTATAAAGTAATGAGGAAAAATGTCGATACATCAATGTTTAAACATGGGACTAAGAAGTAATGTATTATATATGTTGAAGTAATTAATTTTAAAAGAGTACCTCTCAATAGGATACATCCATCGGTAGTGAACCGGGCCAGCAAGCTTTGTTTCGTGAACAAGGTGTACTGTTAGGTGAACCATGACCGTGAAAAATGAAGGAGGAAAGATCATCTCCAAATGGCACAGCGTAAGAATGATTTGTTGTTGCAGCTGGTCGAGCTCCTCCACGATCAACACCTTGGAACACAACTTCCAGAAGAAAGTACAAAGCTCGACCAAAACGATCGACACATCGAGAGGCAGTGCATTTTTTATGGCCAGCGGAAGTAACTGCTGCATAAGCACATGTGAGTCATGACTCTTCAGCCCAGTAACCTTTCGAGCCTGCACGTCCACACATCGTGAAATGTTGCTCGAATACCCGTCAGGAACTTTTATTTTCTTCAAAGTGGCAAGGAAGATTTCCTTATTCGGTTTTGTCAGGGTGAATTTTGCCAGTTGAAATCTGTCATGCTCATCCGGCCATGCGTCTGCACGAACCCCCATCTCCCATAAATCTTTCCTCGCTTGAAGATGATCTTTTGACTTGCCTGGTTCGTTCATAATCGTGTACAAGACATTGTCGCACACATTCTTTTCAATGTGCATGACATCCAAACTGTGTCGGAGCAAATTATCTTTCCAATACGGAAGATAAGCGTCTTCTTTGCTCTTCCGTATTGAGAATATGGAAGGGCGAAGAAGACGCTTATCTTCCGCCATTGCTGGGTCGCAGAACCAGAAGCCCTGGCCGTCTTTGTCCCGGCCTTTGCTGTGTCGTCTTTTTTCCCATACTCAAATTCAACATCCACAATTTGCTCTATTATATCTGCACCGGATAAATTCCGAGGAGGTCCTCTTCTTTCTTGTTGCCCATTGAAACGATTGCGATGCAACTTAAACCTGTGTGTACCATCCAGAAACCTCCGATGACCCATGAAGCACCACTTTCAACTGTGGGGAAGGCGCACTGAGTCAGAGTCAAAATTGTAAGCCGGACACGGAAGGCTGGTATGCACATTCCACCCGGATAATGTTCCCAGTCCAGGGAAGTCACTAACAGTCCACATCAACATCGCACACATGTTGAACAGTGTCTTCTCGTGCGCGTCATACGTCTCGACGCCTTCGTCCCACAACTCCACCAACTCGTTGATGAGTGGTTGGAGATACACATCGATGTCATTTCCCGGTGCCTTTTTGCCCGGAATAATCATGGACATAATGAAGGAGCTCTGTTTCATACACATCCAAGGGGGCAAGTTGTAAGGTATCAAAACAACTGGCCATATACTATAACTTGTACTCAGATTACCAAACGGATTAAAACCATCGGTCGCCAAAGCAATACGAACATTTCTACGGTCCGCCGCGAAATCAGGAAAGTCTGAGTCAAACACTTTCCACGCTTCACCATCACGTGGATGTCTGAGTTTACCATTGTCGTTCTTGTCGGCTTCATGCCACCTCATATGCTCAGCTGTCTTAGACGACATAAACAATCTCTGTAAGCGAGGTTTTAAAGGAAAGTACCTTAGAATCTTTGCGGGTTTCTTCTTCTACTTTTTTCCCTTCTGAACTGTCCTGAACCTCAAAGTGTGACACTTCTTACAAGTCTCCCTCCGAGCGTCCTCCCCCATATAAAGCATGCAGCCATTGGGGCAAGCGTCGATTTTTTCGTAGTTCAATCATAATCTGTTGATTATCTTCTTGCCCTCGTAGAAGGTTGTGGGAATGTCCGTGTCAGGGAAAGCATCTCGTAATAGTTCCAGCAGCATCGACTTCGCCTTATCAGTGATCCCACACATGCACTTGATATGGTATAATTTGATCAGAAAGGATAATTTTGAGTATTTCTGACAACCTTGATACAACGGACGATCACTCTCATCCATTAGGCTAAAAAATTCCCGAGCTGCTTCATTCTTGTAGAAAACTGGTTGAGGACCTTGTACTTCTGCCGTGAAGTTGTCGTCTTGAACACCAAAAGCGTCGCGAACAGCCTCATCAACCGGATCATCTTGATCTAGTTGATTTCCTACTTGTGAGGTTTAAGGAAGATGATCCTCATATCTCATACCATGCTCCTCACCATGAAGTCCCCAGAATGTATATGTTTCTGGGAAAGGCTTAGTAAGAAGATGTTCCATAGTACCTTCTCGTGTTTGCCACTTCTTAAACTTGCATCTACAACAAGGACACACGATCTTGCCATTAATGCTAGCGTGAGAGAAGGCGAAATCTAAGAAATTTTTCAATCCCGCTAAATATATAGGAGAACTGCGCGGCATCTTGATCCATGACTTATCCATCTGTAGCAAACAAAGCTAGGAAAGTATAGCAATGTAGAGACAATGTTTAATAAATTTCACCTTGAGATGTTTAAATGCAATCTTGGTCACTTTGTAGCGGTTCACAACCGCGACACAAACCGCGAATCAGTTTGAAATACAATTGTCGCGGTTAAAGAACCGCTACCAATTGTAATTGTGAAAGCATTGCGGTTAAGAAACCGATACAAATTTGAATTGAAAATCCCGTCGTATATTTGTCGCGGTTAAGAACCGCTACATAAACCTTGAGATGTTTAATAAATTTCACCTCGAGATGTTTAAATGCAATCTTGGTCACTTTGTAGCGGTTCACAACCGCGACACAAACCGCGAATCAGTTTGAAATACAATTTGTCGCGGTTAAAGAACCGCTACCAATTGTAATTGTGAAAGCGTTGCGGTTAAGAAACCGATACAAATTTGAATTGAAAATCCCGCCGTATATTTGTCGTGGTTAAGAACCGCCACATAAATCGGTACCAAATGATGACTGTTTTTAAATTTTGGCGGATATTTTTATTTCTGAAATTCAAATTTGCAGCGGTTTTACTATAACCGTGACAAATATATTATTAAATAACATTTGTCCCAGTTTATCTTAACCGCTACGAAATTATAAACATACATTTGTAATTTTTTTGAGAATCATACATTTTTAATCACTAATTATAAACTCTATTTAGTAAAATTAAAATTTAAAAAAGCTGTGAAAACAAAGATAACAAATATTTAAATATAATAAAATTATTAACAAACATCCGGGGCGTACAAAATGAAATACTGTCCGTAGACAATAATAACTAACTATCAGGAGCCCGATGATCAGGTCCTGTCTCAGGGGGGTCACTCTCAGGGGCGACGCGGGCTCGACTAGAGGTAACATCGTCCTCGTCAGCAGTAGCATCAGGTTCCGGACGCGGAGGCGGGGGAGGCGGGTGAGCCGGGGGGGAATCCTCGAAGATGAACATAGGGGGAGGCTCGGGAGATGGAAACCGTCTGTCTAGCAGCAACTCTGTCAAGGCCCCGGCAAGTGACTGCCAGCTATGCCTCTGAGTAGCGAACTAACTGTTGAGACTCTCCTGCATGCGCCTAGTCCTGGCCTCATTCCTGGCCCTCTCTGCAGCAACCTTCTCGGCAACCTTCTCATCAAGCTGCTCGGCGACCTGCGCGGCAACTTTCTCGACAATCATCGCATCAATCGCAGCAGGTGGTGGCATGCTCGAGCCGGAGGTCCCAACGCCAGAGGAGGAGGCCTTGCCATACACCATGCTAGGCCTGGCGCCTAGCCCAAAGCCCAAAGCCCCTAACACGGCCAGGATGCTCGACTGGGCCCATACTAGCTTTCAATGTGGCCGTAGGATCAATAGAACCCTATGACTCCAGGGTCTGCGACTATCGCAACTCCTGCGTGCTCTGCTCAATCCGGGCCTGACGTACATATTTCATAAAACATTAAGCAATCAATTTAATTAAATTTAAATATACAATTAGTTTTTTGTAACTTACTATTATCTGCTCTGCTTCCTCAGAGATCGGCGTCCCATCACGGTGCCTATGGGTGCGTGTGAACAACTCCCCATAATCCGTCTGACGGTTCTCCTCCCGAGCCTTCTCTTGTTAAAAAAAATATAAACTTTGTTATGACTAGAACAAAACAATAGTCATTTAGTGCGTCATTAACTCCACTTTTAACATACCATCTCACTGTACGTCACCGCAAACGTCTTGGATCCTCCCGTGTGATTGATCCTCTGTGCTGCCCTGCTTCTGGTGTTCCTTTGCGCTAGGGCCTGCAAAATAAATTAGTGTAATTAATTAAAACAAATTTTAAAATATACAATACTTTCATGATTGAAAAACAAAACTATGATTAATAAAAAAAACGTACCAATCCACCCTGACTCCTCCTATATTGGACAAAAGCTGCCCAGTCATTTGGAGGAACGCCGTCTGGGACGTTTACTATCAATTACTGCAGAGGCATAGTCCCATCTCCATTCTTCTTGTCATATAGACGACCCCTCCGGCTCTTCCACGCTTCTCCCATCTTCATCTTTACATACCTCTTTGCCTCGACTCGCAGTTTAAATTTTTTCTATACCATTAAATAATTAGTAATTAATTAATAATTATTTAAGAAATAAATAACTAAATTAACCACAATTTATACAACTTAAAACTATTAACATGTAAATTTTAATTACACAACATAACTTACTTGCACAACGTCCGCAAACGCCCTATCCTTGTTCTCATCCAGAACCTTTCTCCAATTTTGGAAATAGATAGGGAAAAACCCCCCAATTCCCACCAAGCTATGACAGGAATCGGTTCAAGAAGTGACCACCGCTGCCGATCGGCTGGTCCGTGTCCGCGTTCCACGGGACAATCACGCGGTAGGTGTTGTTCTGGTGGTTGAGAGTGGGAACGTCCAGCGTCCTCCTGCTGACGTTCCCCTGTGGATCTACACAATTATAACAAAATTGTTGCAATGTATTTAGATAAACAACCATTACACGTCAGGAATTTAAATTTTATTTTTCAATAATAAAATACTTATACTTACCTTCGACATCCACCGTAAATCCGGTGGAACGAGAACACGACGGTCGAGGGTTCCCTTGGTCCCGCTCATTGTCCTCGTCGAGGAACTGCTCTGCTTCCGCAATGGGAATCTCAATCTGGATCTCCTCACCATCTTGGCTATTCAAGATGTCTTCAATCGACAGACTTGCGCCTCGTTCTCTGCCTACGGTCTCTAGGGTCTCTGGGTGTGGGATTGGTCATTTGCAAAGAATTCGTCAAACTCATTCCCAACCTGAGGGGCCTGAACGGGGGTATTTAGAGGCCCACGCCCTCTCCTACCTCTACTACTACCACCCCTGAGAGGCCTTCTTGGGGGTTCCACTACTTTCTCTTTTCCCTTGTCCTCAGGATTCATGATGGTGAAAGGTAAAAGTTGAAATTGAGAAGTGAATAGTAACAAAAATTGCGCTGTGAATTTTGAAAATGAAAAGCAAGGGATAATAACCGCTGTATTTCGTGGCAGTTATCTCAAAAACCGTCACAAAGTAATAACTTTTGTGACGGTTTAAGAGAAACCGCCACCTCCACTGAGACAAATGTGCCTCGTTTTTCGCTCAAATTTGTGGCGGTTCCATAACCGCTACAAAAAACTTGACTATTGAGATTTTGTAACAGTTAGGCGTAAAACCGCCACCTAAACCGCGATAGATGCACCTCAATCTTCGTGAAAATTGGTAGCGGTTATAGAAACCGCTACAAATTTCATAAATGTTGACACTTCGTATCGATTTTAGAGGAACCGCTACCGATTTAGTATTTATTTTTAAAAAAATTCAAGTTTGGATTTTTTCTTTATTACAATAAAAACATTTCCAATTATTTTCTTTAATTTCCAGTCAGGGTTAGTAATAACAAGTTTATTGAAAATTGGATTTAGTATAGCCACCGATCTCCCTAGAAAAACTCGCTGACTCATTTTGATCAGAGATATTTCCCAGAGAGAATGTTGGCTATATTGGACCCAATCTCCGATGATATGTTGGACAATCTTCAAAAGAGGAGACGTCTTTAAGTGAATAGAATAACTAAATCAAAATTTTCACTAAAAGAACATTCTTGGCTCCACATCTCTTATCTCTTATCTCATATCCCGACAACAGAGCAGAGAATGCTCATTTAGCGATAATCTTGACTTGAATTATTTTTAATTTGAATATTTATAGTTGTTGTACGGTCGCTATTTATAGAATAAATTTTGTAGCGGTTATATCCTAAACCGTGACTAATTGTAACATTTAGAGTATAACTGTCACCTAAACAGCGACAAATGCGCCTCAATCTTCGTGGAAATTTGTAGTGGTTAGTTAACCGCCACAAAAGCAATACACGTTGTAACGGTTTGGTATGAACCGCTACCAATTTAATATTTTTTTTAAAAAAATCCAATCTAATTAGTTTGATAAACTAATTAGATTGGATTTTTTTTTTATTACAATAAAAACATTTCCATTTATTTTCTTTAATTTCCCTAAAATAGTTAGGGTTAGTAATAACAAGTTTATTGAAAATTGGATTCAGTATAGCCACCAATCTCTCTAGTAAAACTTGATGACTCATTTTCATTAGAGATATTTCCCAGAGAGATTGGTGTCTATATTGGACCCAATCTCCGATGATATGTTGGATAATCTTCAGAAGACTAGACGTCTTTAAGTGAATGGAATAACTAAATCTGGATTTTCACCAAACGAACTTTCTCGGCTTTGCATCTCTTATCTCATCTCTCGACAACAAAGCAGAGAATGTTCGTTTAGTGACAATCTAGGTTTAGAATATTTTTTAATATTTCTAGTTGTTGCCTATTTATAGACTAACTTTTGTAGCGGTTACAGCGTAAACCGCTACAAATTGTAATATCTAGACGCGGTCAAAGTGTCGGTTTCTTCTCACCGCGAGAAAACGGTGTCGTTTCAAATACATTTGTAGCGGTTACAGTCAAAACCGTTACAAACGTTAACAATTAGACGCGGCAAAGGTGTTGATGAATTTTTGTAGCGGATATTTCAACCAAACCGCTACTAATAAACCGCCACAATATTCGCGCCAAAACACGCCAAGGCTGGCGCCATATTTGTGGCTGTTTTGTTTTGTGTAACCGCTACAAAATTCGAAGCAAAATAGTCACCATTTCCCGCCAATGTTTCCGTTACTAATTGGTGGTAGTTTCGTTTTAAACCGTGACAAATTCGCATCAAAATGTTATTTTGCAGCGGTTTTTTATAACCGCTACTAAGTAACCGCGGTAAATGACCGCTTTTTTTTGTAGTGAGTCCTTATATTTATGGATATTCATTATTCAATAATACAGCCCATGAATTTAACACTTTCATTTGTTTTGCCGTCGATCAGAGATATAGTTCGCTCTTTTGAGGCAAGTAGCAGCGCTTTTGAAGGGCAATACTAAAATTGAAAAAATTATTGGAGCGGAAAGAAAAAGGAAAAACTAAAAGAACTTGATTAAAAATGAGGTAACATCATACAAAATAAATATTCAATATTAAAAATAATAATTCATTTATGGCTTCCATAGTATATAAATTCAAGGATAAAACCGAGTGAAACATCATTCATGTAATATCATATACATAAACTCAAATGAAATAGCCAATAGGAAATAAAATCAAATCATGTTTCCTTTTTATTGAGGCACAAAATGACTCATCTTAAGTAGTACATGTGAGTCCAGGACATATTCTTCTTCTAACACCAAATGTGCTATACTTAAATTTTAAATCTCTAAAGTTTAATCAATCATTATTGTATCAAGAAACCTCTTTGGTTCAAACATCTATAGATCATTCCAATTTTTAGAACCTCTTCCAATGGCCCAAGTATTAAAGATAATGTCTGTTTTATGTGGTATCACATATCCACTCATTTCACAACTCTCATTGTTCTCTCCTAGACCTAGACCGTGTTTGGAAGAAATTAGAACTTGGGCTTTGAAAATAAAACTTAGGTTTAGCCAAAATTTTGTCAAACAGCAATAAAAAAGGGCAGAATCAATTCTGGACCCAAAACCTAGGTTTGAAAAAAAAAGTTATTTTTTTCCAGATTCTCTCTCTCTTTCTCTCTCTTCAATCATCATTAATATTTTTTCAACACTAGTAAGTATCTTTAAGTATTTTTTAGTACCCGTCAGTACCCTTAAAGCATAGAAATTAAATAATTATTTGGGAGTCTTATAGTAACTTTTGGTGATTATTTAGAGCTATAAAGTAACATATAACTCTGAGTATTCTTTCATATACTTATGAATTATATATAATTATGAATATTTTTTTGTAATGGATTGAATTATATGTATATATATTATAATATTATTATAATAAAAACTAAAAATTACGGTTTTTGCCCTAAATTTCATAAACTACGGTTTTGACTTTGAATGTGAGAAATTACATTTTAGTCTTCTGAATTTCAAAATGAAAATTTAGTCTTCAAATTTCAAAATTACAATTTAGTCATTCGAATTTCATAAATGACAGATTGGTCTAATGGGTTTTTACGAGATGGTTGGTTTACCTTGTGAAAATATTTGATATAAATGGAAGCAGGTTTTAATATGTTTTATTTTTGTTGAATAAAATTATCATGGCGGGTGTATATGTGATAGGTTGGAGTATGGAGGAATTTGAATGATGAGATTTATTTATATCATCACTCGGTACACAATGGATGATACTTATCAGAGCCCCTTCTTTTATGTTTTCCTCTTGTCGTAATTGCATTGGAGATGTGGGACATGTGACACCTCCTTAGTTGTGTTTTTAAGAAGAGGAGCTATAGTCCATATATACTTAAGCTCTATATGTTTAGCCAGGTGTATTTTAAGTTTTGGTGAGCTTGGAACCATCCAATCAAATGTGAATAAGTTTCTATTGGACTATGTGTTAACCTATAGCTCCATTCAATAGTACAAGGGTGGACAGTGATATAAGAAAGACCTGCACATTGCATATTGTATAATTGTATAGTTCACAGATTAACATAATGATGATTAATTTTGCAAAAAAAATTTGTATGAAAAATTATGGTGTGTATATATATAATCAACTCATGCATGTTGTCATATGTAATTTGCTTGTATATGATATAAACTTTCAATAGTTATTAAGACGTGAAATATTATCCTATATTAACATTTTTCAGGTGAAATTAGTAGAGAGTAAGGAAAGACATCAATGGAGTGAGCCTTAAAAGCTCTTTTGTACCATTATAGCCTATATTATGTTATTTTTATTTATCATGATCCTAAGATTTCCGCTTTGTTTTTATTATGAAATATTATTTTGGGAACTTTTGTTGACTTTGTACTATGGATTTTGGGATGAATGGTTATTTAATTTGATGATTTGGATGGTGAGCATCCTAGTTGAAAATATTTCAAATATTTTGATCAAGTATTTCAGTGTTAGATTTGGAATGTTACAAGCTACATCAGTATAGTCTAGTCAACAAAGGTTGACTGTTGAGATCTGTTAACTGAGGATGAAAGGGCTACGATTTTGTAACTTTCATGGGGGGAAAAAATTGTCTCCTACAAAACTTGAAAGCATTCAGGGCATTTTTGCCTCTTAACTCTCAAAACATTTACAAGACAAATGTATAAAGGTATTCGAAAGAACTCGTGGAATTAAAAACTTTTTTATTATTTACAAGATAAATTAATATAAAAATTTACAGGATAAATATTAGTATTTACAAGATAAAAAAAAAAGATATTTACAAGACAAATAAATGAATTCAAAAAGAACTTAGGGAATTAAAAATATTTTAACTATTTACAAGACAAAGATAGAAATTCACAATATAAATATGGGCATTTACAAAATAAATAAGATAAATAAAATAAAAACATCATTGTTTTTTCATCTCAAAACTTAATTTCATTTTGACCCAAAAGATGCGGTGAAGTCTTAAAACAATTTGGGGATTAATTGAAATTATATCATATCCTTATGGTTAACTGAAATTCTCCCTTAATTCAATATATATAATAAAACTCTTAATAAATTGCATTGTTCATTGTGTTCAAGCTGGTTGGTATTACAAATTCATTACTGACGAGAAAAGCCAAATCGTCCAAATTGATGGGTTGTCTTTTTGCTTGGCACGTAAAAATGGCGTCTGTCTCTAGATTCCATTTTCCACAACCACCTTTTTGTCCAAAACACAAGCCTCACCAAAGAAACAATAATTATGCAATAAAACTCTTAATAAATTGCATTGTTCATTGTGTTCAAACTAGTTGGTATTCTAAATTCATTACTGACAAGAAAAACCAACTCGTTCAAATTGATGGCTTGTCTTTTTGATTGGCACATAAAAATGGCATCTGTCCCTAGATTCCATTTTCCACAACGACCTTTTTGGCCAAAACACAGGCCATCACCAAAGAAACAATAATTATGCATATATTCATCCTCTTGATCTCTTGATTTAAAACTAAAGGGTTTATGGGTAATTTTGTCGTGAAAATTTTTTGAAGAACAATCTTACCTCAAAAAGTTAGGGCGAAAGACTCTTATTAGGTAGCTTACTGCTTGACCTGGTTAGGGTCTAGTTTGGCCTAACCTATTTAACAAAAAGGTCAAGGTGAGGCTTATTTAGAGACCTAAATATATTAACAAGCTAAGCCTATTTTATAAAGGCCAGATCTGTTTACACATTTTTAATTAAATATAATTTCTTTTATATTATAAATGTCAATGTTATATTTATATTTTTATCATTTTTTATTTTAGTTTAAAAATACAATTATTAAATTATTATAATGGATTGGTGGTTCTCTCTAATTTAAAATTCAAATAATAGCTTTTTGAATGAATTTTAATTTAGATTTATTATATTATAATATTTAAATTTTATTCTAATCAAGGCTTTAAATTATGGGAAAAGTATTTCTCCAGTCACTGGAAATAGAGTTATCTCCAGTGACCCCAAAACTACGTTGTTTTAAATTAATGAAAGGTTTGTTAGTAATTTTAGGTGAATTAATGAAGGGTGTTTCGGTAAAATGTATATGATTAAAAAATAAACATAATTACAGAAATACTCTTCATTAATTCAAAACGACATAGTTTTGGGATTACTGGAGATAACTCTATCTTCAGTGACTGGAGAAATCCTTTATCCATTTATTATAGCACATGTTGTATATTTTATAAGTTAGACAAATTAGTTTTAACCAACTGATAAATATAAGGGTAAAGCACATGTTGTATATTTTATAAGTTAGACAAATTAGTTTTAATCAACTGATAAATATAAGGGTAAAGGATTTCTTCAATCACTGGAGATAGAGTTATCTCCAATGACCCCAAAGCTACGTCGTTTTGGATTAATGAAGAGTGTTTCTGTAATTTTGTTTATTTTTTAATCATATACATTTTACCAAAACTCCCTCTATTAATTTACCAAAAATTACTAATAAACCCTTTATTAATTTAAAACGACGCAGTTTGGGGGTCACTGGAAAAAACTCTATCTTCAGTGATTGGAGAAATACTTTTCCCTTAAATTATAGGCATTTAAGCCCTAATTTGTGAGCCTATTTAATTTTTATTAATTGTTTAGTATACTGACTGTACGTCCAATGATGTGCCAACTTAATTATGCTAAGTTAATGAGGATTAAAAAAGACAATTTTTAATAAATACAGGGGACGATAAGTAGGTGTTCCTTATAATTAAAGTCAAAACAAAACAAAACAAGACTCTAATTTATTTTTGCATCAATGTTATAATTTCTTTTTTGGTGGTAAATCGGGGCCTCAGCCCAAACCTTTTATTAAATCAACATACGGCGTGGGTACAAGATACCCCTACTGTCACTATACAGACACTCAGTTATGACTTCTGGAGGTGTATCAAAACAGACAAAAATCTCCTCCTGAGCAAAGCTTAAGTTGGCCAGGGAATCAGCACATCTATTCCCTTCTCTATACACATGGACACAAGCTACGCTAGAAAATTTCTACAAAAACTATATATCTCAGATATAAGTGTTGTATCAGACTCTACAATACCATCGGTCAGCAGTCTAGACAGCAACTGCACAACAGCTACTGAATCGCTTTCCACGATTATCTGCTCAAGATGACATTTCTTGGCTACCTGCAATCCAGACAGGACACCCCACAATTCAGCCCTGTAAGCCGAGCAAGATCCCAATTTTCTGGTAAACCCTGTTATCCATTCCCCGTCACTAACCCTCAGTAAACCACCACAACCAGCCAGATTATCTTCTCCTCTCGATGCACCATCCACGTTCAGTTTGACCCAACCTGAACTAGGTGCAACCCATCTCACATTCACTTCCTCCCATACACCCTTAACCCTCCCAAAGACGTTTCTAGCATTATTCATCTCCTGCACATACCACAAAACAGTTCCACTTCTGCTCTCAGGTTCCTTAAATTCCACTTCAAATAGTTGTTTATTCCGCCAGTTCCATAAACACCAGCAAGCGAATCCAAATTTCAGACTCCAGTCACAACCAGAATTAGACAAATTCCACTCAAACCAGGCCTTTCCCTGCAATGTAACAAAGTCAGTTGGGATGGGGTCCCCAATCAATTCCTCCCATAGCACAAACGCATGTCTACAGTCTCTCAACACATGCATTACACTCTCATTGCTATCCCCACATCTAAAGCAACAGGGATTGCCGCCCAGTATCCGACTCCTTCTCTCCCCTGTAAGCAACCTGTCGTGCAAAGCCAGCCACATGAAAACTTGTACTCTTTTGGGCCCTCCCCATTTCCATATTCTACTCCACATACCATCTTTATTATCCTGCTCCTCACTTAGACAGTGATACATCTCAGCCACAGAATATTTATTGTGGGGATTTCTACCCCACCTCATACAATCAACCCCGTTAGAGTCTTTTGGGGGAACAACAGACAAGATGCGACTAATCCCTTCCTCGTTGACCCACTCCCTAAACTTAGACATGTCCCACTCCCCCTCAATATTTACCATGTCCCTTACATGCACCTCCTCTCCATCAATTAGTTGCCTTAAGCAATTCACAGCTATATTCCCACTGTGGTTCAGCCATTTGTCATACCAGAACCTTACCCCTTCTCCATTTCCAATCTCCCAATAGATGTTTGTCAAGACCTTTGGCCATAGTTTGCACAAACTCTTCCATATTTCTGAGTCAGAGTTGGCCATCTTATACTCAATAGGCAGATTTTTACCCCTTCCATACTTGCCCGCCAAAACCGAGGAAACCAAACTATTGGGCTTGGATATGATATGCCAAGCTATTTTACCAAGCAAGGCATCATTCATGGTACCCAACTTCCTTACTCCCAGCCCTCCATTTCTCTTTTGACTGCAAACAATATCCCAACTAATCGGGTGTAAACTCCTTCTTCCATCAACTTTGTTCCATAAGAAATCCCGTTGGATTCTTTCCATCTGATCTATCACCCCCTTCGGTATGCGCGAATGTTGCATACTGAATATAGCCATTTGATTAGATACTGAATTGACTAAAGTCAGTCTGCCTGCTAAAGAGAGCGTCTGCTTTTTCCAGCTGCTCAATCTCCCCTGCATCTTATCAATAATGTGCTGGAATTTCCTCTTGTTGCACCTTCCCCCTATCAGCTGAGCTCCTAAATACCTGCCTAAGTCATCCATCCTCTTGAACCCTGAGTACGTACACACTGTGTTCTGAGTAACCCTGTCTACATTGCTTGAGAAATAGATGCTGGTTTTCAGAGGATTGATTTTCTGTCCAGATAGCTCCCCAAACTGATCCAAAACACTCAAGGCCGAGCATATATTCTCCAAATTCGCTTCACAAATTAGTAGGAGATCGTCCGCAAATAACAAATGTGAAATCTCTGTTCCATTTCTCCCTAACTTGATCGGCTTCCAACCCTTATTGTTAACACAATCCATGATTAAATGGGATAGTTTCTCCATCCCAAGCACAAAAAGATAAGGGGAGAGGGGATCCCCTTGTCTTAGCCCCCTTGATGGAGTAAAAACCTTCCTCTTGCCTCCATTCCACATAAGTGCCATATTAACCGAAGAGACACACTCCATAATCACCTTCCTCAAGTTCACATCCAGACCAATTTCTTCAAGGACTTTACCAATGAAATCCCAAGACATCCTGTCATACACTTTCTCTAAATCTATCTTTATAACCATGTACCCTTTCCTTCCTTTGAGCCTTGACATAGAATGCACCACCTCCTTTGCTATTATAATGTTGTCATGAATACTTCGGTTGGGAATGAAACTTGTTTGATAGGGGGACACCAGCTTATTCATGAGTGGTTTCAACCTATTGACAATCACTTTAGTGATTCCTTTGTATAAGACATTGCACAAAGCTATTGGACGAAACTGACTAACAACCTCCAGTACTTCTACTTTTGGGATAAGTACCACAAGTGTATCATTAATTTCCCCTTCTTTGGGTCCTTCCAGATATCCTTTATAAACTCAATCACCGAGGAGCCCAGTGTCTTCCAATTATGTTGATAAAAAACAGCATGGTACCCATCATTCCCTGGTGCTTTAAACCCTCCCATTTGAAAAAAGGCTCTCCTAATTTCCTCTCCACTAAGCTCCCTGCTTAAAGACCTGAGATTTGCAACATCAAACAGACCCCAACCTTGGTTTGTATTGATCCATCGCCTCTTCGTATTCTCTTCCCTGAACAGATTTTCATAAAATCTCTGAAACAAATCCGCAATACCATCATCCTCATCTATCCACAACCCCTCATTATTCTTTAGCATCTTTATTTTATTCCTCCTTCTCCTAATGAGTGTTTTGGTGTGGTAGTATCTAGTGTTTCGATCTCCTTCTTGCAGCCATTGCCCCCTTGATTTCTGGAACCAAAGAATCTCTTCCTGCTTAAGAATCTGCAGTAGCTCTGATTCTAGTTCCATCTCTAAACTAAAAAGAAAGGGATTATCCCTTCTACTGCTCACTCTTTGGATCCCATTCAATCTGTTCAGAATCCGCTTCTTTTTACTCTCTATTCTGCCAAATACATCCTTGTTCCAACTAACAAGCATGTGTTGCAACTGTGAGAGCTTAAGGTTGACTACCTCTTCACCCTTCCAGCCATCCGCAATTAATTCATCATACCCCTCATGCAGCTGCCAGGCAACCTCATATCTGAAAGGTTTGATCCCACAGCTCCTGATTTCTGCTTCTAAACATATTACAAGAGGATGGTGATCTGAAGCTACTCTAGGTACAACTTTAATGGCAGCATTGGGGAAATGAGCTTGCCACTCTACATTGCATAAGCATCTATCCAATCGCTTGTACACTCTCTCAAGTCCTTCCCATTTCGGCCCTTTCCAAGTGAAAAGGGGACCATTTGCTTCCAAATCAATCAGATTGCAATCCTGTATCCAGTTGTTAAACTTCCTACACCTTGTTTCATTCACCCTATCACCCCCTTTTTGCTCTAAAGGCGTCTTGATTTCATTAAAATCGCCCCCCAAGAGCCATGGACTTGAAATCTCATGAGCAAGGTTACACAACAAGTCCCAAGTCCTTAGCCTCCTTTGTTCGTTTGGGCTAGCATACACGGCTGTAAATAACAACACTTTCCCATTCAGACAGAGCTTACAATGTATAAACTGCTCTTCTAGGACCAACACATCCACTGTTAACTCATCAAGACTCTAGAGAATCCAGATTCCTCCTGAAAATCCCTCAGCTTCACTTCTCACAGCATGTTTAAAGCCCCAAGATTTAATAACTTTATTAGCTGGACCTCCACTAATCTTAGGTTCCAGAATTACAACCATATCCAATTTATACCTACGTTTCATATCTCTAAGCACAGAAGCTACACCTCTGCTTGCTGCACCTCTACAATTCCATGTAAGGATGTTCATCATCATAAAGAAAATCAGATAGTACAGATACCAGTTACCTAGCATCCGCAATTCCAGCTGCCAAAAGCCCATTATCCACACACATATCGCCTGAAGCTGCTAGGCCTTCATCAGCCCCCAACATCTCCAGGTCATCCCTGCATGACTCCCCCCCAATCATTGTTGCACAGCCAACCTCCCCTGGATTTAAATTTTCTTTCCCAGTCAGGTTTACCACCTGACCACTCTGTCTAGCTGCCCTGATTTCCACCCCCTGATTATTGCTCGTCTTCAGCTCCTTTAACACCCCTTTTGTAATACTCCTTCCCTCCTCCCCGTTGTTGGGCACCATATTACTTCTCTCCTGTCTCACCCTCTCTTTCTTACCCTCACTTAGCACTGGCCCTGAGCCTCCCAACTTCTTTAACTCAGCACCTTTGTTCATCTCTCTTGTTTTTTTCAACTACGCCCTCTTTTCTGTAATGAATGAGCTGCTCTTCCCTCGGCACATTCTCTACAGGCGCCCTTTGATTGGCTTTTGCCTGAACATAGACCGCACCCTTTGAACTCCCTTCACTTCCTATTTCTGCATTCAACACCGAGAACCTGGAACCACTCTGAAAATTTTGCACTGATAGAGGGGTCTTCCTCGGCCTTCTTACCCTTTGCACTGTTTTCCATAGCTCTTTGTCCCTTGCATTGTCCACATTCTGCCTCTGATTTTCCACCGAAACCTCCATTTCCATCCTCGCCTTTGCCTTCTTCCTATGAAACTCAGAACAGCCATCTTTATTATGCCCAAACCATCCACACTTTGTACATAGCAAACCCAAACTCTCATATACAACACTGAGAGATTGGCCTTCCACCTTAAACTCAGGGATCAATGGCTTAGTTAAATCCAGCTCTACACACATCCTGGCAAACCGACCTCTCGCTCTTTGAGCAATATGAATGTCTAGTCTTATGGCTTTACCTATGGCATTTCTCAAATTCAGAAGAAATTTCTTATCAAATAAAGGGGCAGGCAAGTCAGGGAACCTTACCCATGCCACTACAGATTCCATCTTCTCATTTTTAGGACAGAAATCCGGCCTCCAACGAGAAACATTCAAATAGGCGTCCAGTATAACCCACGGACCACCAGTCAAAGCCTCCATGTAGTCCTCATTATTCTGAAAATTGACTAGATAAAAGTCATTTTCGAGATCAAACACATCGATCTTCCCCTTCCTCTCCCAGAGTTGCCTTAATTTCTTAACCATGAAATTGTACGTCGGTTGCCTTCCCAGTAACTTCACAACCAGAGTCCTACGAAAGGGCCTCATTAGACGTTCCCTTTCCTTCTCCTCAAACATGAAAGAAGGACAGAGAGGGTTCGATAGATCAACCGTAATTCCATCGCTCGGATTTAAGACCTTTGCAAAATCAATGTCTGCTCCATAATCATCAAGCTCTTCCTCATCCTCATTCTTAGACCATTCCCACCAGCATACACTCGGATTCACATTATTAAGGAGCGATTCCCTATATGACATTGGTGCTTGAGCTATTCCATCTGATTTCATCCAGCCATCCTCACGAGACTTCACAGATTCATCACCAGTAAATTCTCCTGTCGCAGAACTCACCTTCCTCTTCCTCCGGCTTCCCTCCCGATCCTCCTCCATCATTTCCTCACCTTCCCCCCTCGCAATGTGCGACCAAGGGGGACACTCATTTTCTCCGCCACAGTGGGTGGCGGAGATCACAAAGTTCATATGCTCAGGCACGGATTGTGCCCTAGCGCAGAAAATCAAAACCTGATGGTAAAATTTGCATCAATGTTATAATTTCTAACGTAACATAAGAATCTCCATTACAAAACCAATTAGACCATACTGTACAACAGTTATGTCTTCTTCTTCTTCCTTTTTGTTGAAACAATCGATCACTCTTATTTATGGGAAAACGCACGTTAATTTTGCGGTTCGAGATTATTATTTTATGCTTGACTCAAGAAATAAACCCATCCAATAAAAAATGACATAATGTTGAGGGAATTTAATTAAATATAATTAGGTGAACTCAATTATTATTTTTTTGCCAGCAGCTGAACTCAATTATTGATATTTTGGTTTGACTACGTTATTTTTGACACGCAGGCCGATTTTTACTTTTGCCTTATCTTTTGGTTTATTAATTCAAACAAAATGATATTATCTTTGCTTTTTCTTTGTTGCTCTAACTGTTCAGATAATTAAAATTGCCTAAACGTAGATACTATATTTCTTCTTCTTTTTTCTATGACAGCGTATGTACTAACTATAGTTATGAAGCGATGGATACCCAAAAAAACTACTACTACCAATTCTTTTTTTATACATTACTTATGTCAATTTTTAATGTAAAATTTATTTACCTAATTTGATTAGATTAAAAAAGTTTGTTAAATTAGTTAACACATATTTTTTTTAATACATCCTAATCATTTTCCTTAATTCTCTTTACTTTCCTCTTACTTGATTATTGTTGAGAAGCATCAATATAAATAATTTATAAAAATATTGATAAATATGACAAATATGTTTTACATTAAAAATAAAGATCTATCCTTCAATTATGGTGGAATTAATTTTGAAAAATTATGTGACGCACTACTCCACAATTTTTTTAGAGTGCTGTCTATTGTATTTATTGTATTTTATTGCCCGAAACGGTTGCCTTTATTAAAAACAAATACAAGACGGCGCTTCATGGTAGTTAAGAGACTAGCTCAAAACAAAAACATATTGATACTTAAACGACAAATTAGTCTTTTGTCGAAGGCATATATATGCTAATACACTCCTCATATATACTTCCAAAAAGGAAAACAAGTACAGATTCATTAACTTAAAACACAAAATAGTTAATTTCAATATAATTTTTATTTATGTTAATATTTTAGATTTGGAATAAGTATACTCCCTCCTCTCCACGATATAAGTTAATTACTTTTAGAAGAATATTTAGTCCACAATATAAATCACTTAGAAATTAATTAATGTTTATTTGTCAATTTCGCACTTATAATTAATGTTTAAATGTGACTTTTTGTCTCTCCTTTAAAACATCAATTGATATAGGTAAAGATGGAAACCAAAATCAATTTAATGAATATTTAATGATTTAATTACCATTTATTAGTTCTAATGAATTAAATGAAGTGGTTTATATCAATCAATCATCAATCAACTTTATATATAAAATATTGTAAAATTGCTTAAAAACTCGCTTAATTAAAAACGGGTCAGTAATCACAATTCACAACGTTAAATTAATCTATGCATAATTATATTTACACTCATTTAGTTAATACCTACTAAAGTAATTTCCTTTTTATTTTTGGAAAAACAATTACAAATTAGTTCTTAAAATAGACAATTTTCTTTTACTCCAGAAAATTACCTTCTTCAATAATAATTGAGATGACTTGACATAATCTTATGTCAAGTGACATGACAAACGATAAACCTTTTTATAAATATATATAGAGATTTGTTACGTTTAACTTCAATCTCTTAAGGTATTATTGACTAAATTCATATTTCACACACATACATATGGAAAAATCCCACCTTAAGCAACACATCCCTTAATTTTGGGTAATATCGTTTATTTTTATGTTTGACTCTATTATTATCTTTTTATAATTTTCTTTTTAGTTAGGTGTTTATAAAAATTACTTTCAATTTTATATTGAATTATATTCATTTCTTACAACGTGCAGGATATAAATACTTGTTACAAACTTTTTTTTTTTAATAATAAAAAGTTTTGGAGGGGTTTGGCATCAGTCCCCCACCAAGGCTAGGACACAGCCCCAGGCCTACTTACTGGGGATTTACGAGATCGCCTACCAGAGGAGTCCCAACGACGGCAGAGGGGATCAAACCCACGACCCAAGGGTCTAGTCCTGGATCCCTTATCATCTATGTCAACTCTCATTTTACCAACTAAATATTGGTTTCAACCACTTCTTTGTCAAGCCCAAGTGTTGGCTGTCCAGCTATATAGCATAGGATTGGGTGAGATGTTCGTGACATTTTTAAAACTTCAAACCAGTATAGATCCTTTTTTTTTTTTGTCAAAAAAACCAGTATAGATCCAAAGACATATATGTGAATGGTTAAAAAAGTCATGTATATCAATGTGTAATTGGGTTATGGTGGAATTTTACTAATAAAGTTTTTTCCTACGTGTGACAAAAATAAGTTTTGGAATCAATAAAAGTATCAAGAAATAATTTTAAATGGTGTAGATTCACCAGTATTGTTAAATTTTACCAAATATCCTTTTAAATTCATCAAGGTTAATTTAAAGTAAAACCTATGGGAACGATGTACAAGCTTATGCAACCCAGATAGTCACTGTATTTGCTTCCCACAGAATCTACCTACAAGAATGGTTGCTCATTAAATTCCTTATTGCAAGGATTTTTTCCATCAGGATATGACATCTCCAATTAGGAGACTCCGGATCTCAAGTCTAGACACTGAATAAGATTCTTATTATCTGATTCAAATATTGCATCATCGATTTGATTCTCATACACAAAAGTGACAGCCATGATCTGTTCCACCGATCAAACAAAAAACTTTTACTATTACAAGACACGAGATAGAGATATATATTGTGGTATATTACATTTGTGGAGAAGATATTATATAACACTACAAATAAAACGGCCCGCGTTATATATAAAAGACATCGCTTGCATGCACAAAATAACCTCACTTGTCTCTATATACCACGCCTCTTCAATATGGCGATACAGGTCCCATATTCTATCATCTTCACCTTCTTCTTCCTCCTTCTTGTGATCCACAAATTCTTTTTCTCCAAAAAACCCATCAAAACCCTCCCACCAGGGCCATTGAATTTACCTCTCATAGGAAACCTACAACAACTTGTTGGGCCTTTACCTCATCATTCTCTAGCAAATCTTGCGAACAAGTATGGACCTTTCATCCACCTTCAACTTGGTCAGCTTTCACATATCATAGTGTCTTCACCAGAATATGCCAAAGAAATAATGAAGACACATGATCACATCTTTGCAAATAGACCCAGATTTCTTGCCTCTGAAATCTTATGTTACAATAGCAAAGACATCGCGTGTTCCCCATATGGAAACTATTGGAGGCAACTTCGAAAGATTTGTGCTTTAGAGCTTTTCTCAGCAAAGAGGGTTCAATCATTTAGAAGAATTAGGGAAGAGGAGGTATCTGCACTTGTGAGGAACATCTCTGAACATGAAGGTTCTGTCATCAACCTCGGTCTAAAAATCTCAGCACTCACGAATTCTATAGTGGCAAGAGCGGCTTTTGGGAAAAAGACAAAGAACGTAGAACATATCCTGCAAACTGTAGAGCGAGTGATAGAGTTAGGTTCTGGGTTATCAATTTCCGATTTCTATCCTTCACTGAAATTTATTAGTGTCATCACTGGGATGAGAGCTCGAACAATGAAGGTACACAAAGATTGCGATAGAATACTCGGTGACATTATCAGTGACCATCAAGAAAAGAAAGTTGATACTAACAATATTGGAGAGATAGAAGAGGATTTAGTTGATGTTCTTCTCAGGATTCAAAGGGACAATGACTTTGAGATCCCCATATCTCTTGACAACATTAAAGCTGTTCTTTTGGTTAGTTAATATTGCTCATCACTTTATCATATAAATAAACTCATCACGCTGTGCACCCACATCTCTAATGATAATTGTGAATCTCGTTTTCAGGATGTTTTTGTTGGTGGAACTGACACAACAGCAACCACAACAGAGTGGGCAATGTCAGAAATGCTAAAAAATCCAGAGGTTATGAAAGAGGCACAAGTAGAGGTATATGCACAAATTGAATTTTTTTAAGTTTTATTTTGTTAGCCTGTGTAAGTGTGTAAATATGATTCCTAGTATACTGTATTAGTTTGTAAATTTGAAATTATTGAGTTGACTTTATGAGAAATTATTTATTGACTTTTCATTAGGTAAGAAGAGTCTTTGGAGGACAAGGGTGTGTAGATGAATCAAAGCTTCACCAATTAAAATATTTAGGTGCTGTTATTAAAGAAACACTAAGGCTACATCCACCTGTGGCAATGTTGCTTCCAAGAGAAAACAGTGAGAAGTGTGTTATCAATGGATATGTGATACCTTCTAACACAAAGATTATTATTAATGCATGGGCTATTGGAAGAGATCCTAAGAATTGGAATGAACTAGAGACATTTGAGCTAAAGAGGTTTCTTACTACATTGGTTGATTACAACCTCAAAAGTTCAAACTTCGAATATATCTCATTTGGTGCTGGAAGAAGGATATGTCCTGGAATCACATTTGCTACTCCTGTTTTAGAATTGCTATTTGCCAATTTACTTTACCATTTTGATCGAAAGGGCAGAAGTTTGAGAATTTGGACATGGACGAGTCTTTTGGTTCCGTGGTAAAAAGGAAAAATGATCTGCATGTACTTCCTTTTAGCTATTCTCCTTGTTAATGTTTCATGTATATTTATCTTGAAAGATGTTTTGGCCCGGGGAATCCAGAGGAAAAGGTCAGCAAGGATTAAAAGATAGGAGCAACACACAATCACACACAAATATTAGTGTTTCATGTGTGGAAATTTTTATATCAACAACTCCGTTTTCTTTTCTTGTCTTGAAATAATGATCCATTCATCATATATATTGAATAATTTAATATCGTCATATATCTTAATCATCCAACAATTTCATGGCTTAAAAACAAGATATGAAAGGGACTATTTATCAATAGTATATTATAAAAATGATAAAAAAGATGAACGAATTTAATTAAATAGACTTAATTGAATACAATTAATGATTTTGCTTATAATTTAATTGATATTTGGTTTGACATGTTCGTGTAGGGAAAAATGTTGGAAATTTAACCCAAATGAGCTCTAAACTTTTTTTTTTTTTTTGATATTAAATAATAGGGGAGGGGACATGGTTCGAATCCTAGACAGAAGGAAGGGAAGACCAATTAGTACTGGCTCCCATGCCACTACGCTACTAAGACGCTAGCTGAACTCTAAACTTTTAAATGAAAGTTGTTATACACACACTCACAAAACCTGAGACTGAGATTTGCAATCAATGTAATTTTTATATAATTCGTACAAAACGCTTTTATCTTTACGTGAAGTCTCGAGTTATAAAATTAGGCCAAAAAGATCGGGAGAAGAAAACGTGCCGTCCTATATAAAAGCCATCACTTCAACACACACAATTAACCTCACTTGTCTCTAATTAACATTCTTTCAATATGGAGCTACAGATCTCACATTCGATCATCTTCACCTTCTTCCGCTTCCTTCTTATGATCCACAAGCTATCTTCTTTCAAGAACCCAGAAAAACCCTACCTCCAGGCCCTTGGAAATTGCCTCTCATAGGAAACCTACACCAACGTGTTGGGTCTTTCCCATCGTTCTCTCACAAATCTTGCCAACAAGTACGGACCTTTCATGCCTTCAACGTGGACAAGTTTCTCAAATCATAGTGTCTTCACCTGAATATGCCAAAGAAATAATGAAGACTCTTGAGCAAAAAAAAAAAAAGAAATAAATAATGAAGACATATGATCAGATCTTTGCAAATAGACCCAGAATTCTTGCCGCTGAGGTCTTTTGTTACAAAAGCACACTGACATTGCATTTTCCCCTTATGGAAACTATTGGAGGCAACTCCGAAAGATTTGTACTTTAGAGCTTTTCTCAGCAAAGAGGGTTCAATAATCATTAAAGGATTAGGGAAGAGGAAGTTTTGGCACTTGTGAGGTACATCTTTGAACATGAAGGTTTTGTTATAAACCTCGCTCACTCCAAAAATCTCGCAATCACAAATTCTATAGTCACTACCAAAAAAAGAAAGAAAGAAAAAAAGAAAGAAACTTGTTTAGTGACGAACAAAATTCATAGCCAAAAAGACAAGATCCGTTGCAAAAAGGGGCCGCAGCAATTTTTTTTCTTATCACAAAAACCCTCTTTGTAAACAAAATTTGCAACATATTTTGTTCATCCATCGCGATATGGGGAAAAAAAATCCATTGCAAATTGAGGAATTAGGGAATATATATATATATATTAGGGCTCTTCCAATGTATAAAACACATGTTATTACAACTATTAACTGTAACCGGATAAGCAATAACTTATAACAAAATCTATAGAATGACAAAGCAAAAGATAATTAAGGGAACCACAAAACTAGCAAAGCAGTGATCAATTGTAAGTGGGTTAGAAAGAAAGCATTTCCATATTGCCACTACAAAAAAAATGAGTTTCAGTGGCGATTTTTGGCAGCGACTATTAATGTCGTCGCCAAAAGTATGACTTTTAGCGGCGACAACTGAAAATCACTTTCAACGGCGACTATTATATGTCGCCGCTAAAAGTATGTTTCAGCGGCGACTTATTGTCGACACCAAAAGTCCAATTTAAATTTTAGTATTTTTATTTTAGTATGTTTCAGCGGCGAGAATGCTGTGTCGCCGCAGAAAGGGTCCAATTTATTTTCAGTGCCCCTTTTTAATTTTTAGTCCAGCCACATATTTTGGTTTCCCTCGCTCCCGTGCGAAATCTCCCTCGCATTTCTCGCTCCCTCTCGCACCGTCGTGCCTCCGCCTTGCTTCCCGAAATCCACCGTCGTTGAGCTCCTACTCCCTCCTTGTTCCCTTCGTTCCTCCTCTTGCAGTCCGTCGGTCCTCGGTAGTCGTTTCGTCTCCCACTGCTGTTGTTCGTCCCTCCCCGTCCTGCGTCTTCCCTCCTCTCACTCTGTCAGACCACCGTACGCCGTCCCTCTCCCACCATCTTCGCTGCTCGTCGAACCCAGCGGGGTAAAGCTATTAATTCTCAATTCATATTGAAGCAGGTAAGCCTCCGTTCTTCTTTAGATTGGTTTGGTTGCTGAAAGAAGTAGGTAAACCTATTAATTCTCAATTCGTACCGAAGGAGAAGTGAATCCATTTTTTGTTTGAGCTGTTACAGATATGACTGCTTTTCCTCGTTCAATTTCAGTTTCAGGTGACCCTTTTGTTTCCATTTCCAAGCCTCTTTTTTTACCCTCACCCTTCAATTCTTCCTTCATTGAGCTTCGTGGAGATACATTGAGGGCTTCAAGGGTATTTCCGTTGTGTTGTATGATTTATCTCCTTGATGCCATTTTGTTCTAATTTTGCGAATGAGCTAATTTGATAACTATTGATGTAGCAGACATTTAGCTTTAAGCTGGAATCACGGAAAATCGAGCTGAACCATTTGAGATTGTTGAAGGGTTTAAGGTGAGTGCTCAACTTTCTCTTAGTGTCTACTTAAAGTGAAATTGTTAATGTTAGATTGTTTATTGTTAGCTTCCTTGTATCTATTGAAACAAAAATTAAATAGTTGAACCTGATTATTTACTGTTAGCTTCCTTGTATCTGCGATTGTTTATTACTGTTTGGAATGGTTGTTCTCATCTAATCCCCTGGCTATTTGGTGGTGACAATCGTTATACTAGTCTGAATATAAGAGATAGCTCTATGACTTAAAACATTCGAGAGGGAAATTATTAGAAGAGGTTTTGATTGTTGTTTACCACTGTTTTCATTTTAAGTTGTATAAAGTTTGGTTTGATTATTAGTAGAGGGCTTGGTGTGTCTCCTATATGGATTTCAGTTTGGTCATGTTTTCCTTGAGTGATCTATGCTTGTTTGATAACACCAAAACTTTTAATCACTATTCTATGTTGGATACTGATGTGTGTAATGTGATCCTATGGTATTTCATGGTTCAATTTTATTTTTTTGTGGTTTAATGGACCCTATAATTACACTTCTCTGTGGATTTTATAATCAACACTTTGAAGTAATTTAGTAGGTGAGTGGTATGTTCTCAAGTATCAATTACCTTGGTTTAATGTGGATAGGGATTTACTTTGAAATATTTCTCAAAATGTATCAGATTGGAAGAAAAAATTTCCAATTCAGAGTCAGAAAACTAGGTCCTTCACCACCAAGCATTGGCTGTATCACCAAAAGCTCTATCTGCAAGACCAAGGACTGTGATTATACAGGTAAAGGCAATGAATGAGCAGTAGGTCATTTGCCTGCATTTCAATTCATGAATAGAAATTTACAGTAAGATCTTGTGCACAATTCGTAGAGGACACCGGAAAATGGAAATGTTGTTAATGGAGAATTAAAACCTGCAACAGTAAGATGATGCTTGCTTTTGATGAATACATTAAGCAATTTTGAGCAATGGAAGGTTTGTTTAACTAAAAATTCTTTCCTTTTGTGTCTTTTAGGACATGACTCTTGCTGTATCCAATGTCCGCGAACCTGAATCTAAAGGAAAGCCACAAAAATCTCTCAATGAGAAACAGTAAGTGAGTGGCTCATTAGATGCTCTGGACAATCTAAATTTTGTTGAATATTTGGAACTGTCTCTTCATTTTTGTGTGTCATTTTTCTCAATCTTGTCGTTTCTTACTATCCCATTTTCTGGGTCAGGAAAACCAGGACTTGTTGATCAAGTGCATATCGCAAGATTTGGGATTTTCTAGGGGTAAACCTGTTGCTGCATGTATGATCTATAAATGCCTTCTTCACTAGAGATCATTTGAAGTCGAAAGAACAACTGTTTTTTACCGTATTATTCAAACTATATCTTTAGCTGTTAAGGTAACTTCCACTTCTTGATTATTTGAGCATTCTTCAAATTAGCTTTTGCATTGATAAATGCTTATACCAAATCTGAAATACTTTTCACTAATATATAGTGACTTCTGAAACATTAAAGGCGCAGGATAATGCTGATATATTAGCCTACTAGTTTTCTAATACATCAACTTTGTTGTTGCTTCTCCAACGAACTCTCAAAGCAAGTGGGGCAGCTAGCTTGACACCATAAAGGCGAAGAACAGCCTTAGCTTCTCTGTTTGGAAGAATGTCTCAAGTATGAAGAAACTATTTTTCAGTATTACTTTCTGAAGAAACTTTTATCTGTTTATGAAATTGTTGTCCTTTCTGTGATATTAGGGGCTAAGGGCATCTCCTCAAAGTGCTGGTTTACCATTTCTAAATGGTAGAGGGCTTAGTAGACTGGATGATTTAAGGCAAGTGGAAGCAAACTAGAAGTATTTTTCAGGCTAGTATTTTATGAATGGTAATGACAAATGACAAGTAAAATTTTATTGTGCTTCTCTGGTATTAAGGTTTTGCAGCAATGGGCATTTGCAGTGTTATTATCAATTTACATTTTATTTATTTATTTTATTTTAAAATGTCACTTTTGGTGGCGACAAATGTTGCCACTAAAAGACTATCCGCGGCGACACACTATTGTCGCCGCTGAAAACACTATCAACAGCGACACTTCTGTTGCACAGGAAAGGGTATCTGTGGCGACATTTGTCGCCGCTGAAACACTACTATCAGCGGCGACACTTTGAAAAGGGTATCTGTGGCGACATTTGTCGCCGCTGAAACCCTACTTTCAATGGCGACACCCATTTTCCTGGCTTCTAATGGACTTTCAGTGGCGACAAAAGTCGCCATTGATTGTCCACTTTCAGCGGCGACATTTTAATGTCGCCGCCGAAAGTATTCTCGACAACGCTTACCGCAACGACTTTTTGTCGCCACCGAAAGACTATTGGTGGTGACTTTTGGACTTTCATCGGTGACTTTTGTCGCTGCTGAAAGTCCATTTTTTTGTAGTGTGCACCTTGCTTATTAGTCCATCATCAACAACAAAATCACTGATGCTCTTAAAAAGCTCAAACAGTGCTTCAATCTCGCTATCAGTGCCAGACAAAACCAAAAGATGAATGCAACTTTAGACTAAAAAGAACTTGGGTGCCTGAAAGCAGAAAAGAGATAGAGGAATTCCATAACAAATGCATCAAATAGATGAGGATAAAGCCATGATAGACAGTTATTTTTTTGTGCTCGATGCTTCAGTCTATACCTTAAAGCCATGAAGCACAATAGACTCCTCCCCATGAAGTAGCCCACTTCCAGATGATCAAAAAATGATGGACCAGAGGGGACTCGCTTCTATCTAGAAGCAGCCTATTTTCAATTTAAACTCAATAAAGTGAACCAAAATTTGTTTGTCCCCTGTAACCCAAACATAGCATACAAAAATAAAAGCCCCTGCAGAATATCTCGTTTCCCAGTATGCTTTTCCTTTACTCTTTCTTATGATTGAGCTCACTTGATAGAGTTTTGCAATGTATTTAGGCAACCTCACTTAGTGGAATAAGACTTGTGGCTGATTTTGAATCATCAATCATCATTGAACTCATTTACATGTGATGTAAAGGGAAGTGAATTCACAAAGAATCAGCAGGGAAGCAATTGTAATTCATTGGCAAAGTTGCATCATATCAAAATTTACATGTGATGCAAGAATGTTACTTTTCCATATTCATGAAACTGATAGCAAGAATTATACTTTCACAAAAAAGGGAAAGGTCTACTTACAAGTTGTTTGTGATGCAAGAGTCACAGGATCTTAACGCCCACGAAATTGCCTTCTTACTTTAGAGCTGAAACAACCCATTTATGCCATGGACAGAGTGCAGGCAGCAAGGCGTTAGATCGGCGCCCATGCTTCACTGCAGTATATCATCAAAATCATCTTAACCTTGCAACTTCTTCTTTTTCGTGTATTTACCGTGTAACATAATTAGCGTCCGCATCAATGCTTCAGTTTTACGTGGATACTTTAGTAGCTAACTCAAAATTTCAATAATTGCTTTAAAACATAAAAATGTGAAAGGATTAATTAATTTTTATTAAAGGAAGATTTAATTTTGATTTTAGTTAACATGTTGAATAGTGGGTAACTATGATGCACGGACATGTCAAATTTGGGGAAAAGAACGTGTCCAACACATGAATTCTCCGAATACGCGAATTGGACAGGAATTCAGGAATTCGTGAATTACAGCGCTCAACAAGTCAATGTCAATTTTGTAATTTTATCAAAAGCTGAAGGTGTGTTTTGTAGCTAAGAATTTTGGCCCTAATCAATAATGACGAGCATCATCTTTCCCAAATCATCTCTCTCGAGTTCAACTCGGTGAAATCATCTCTGACTCTCTCAAATCTCTGTGTTCATCACTTTTGTCTGTGTTTTTCGCTTTTGTCTATGATTGAATGACTGTGTCTCACTCTCTGTATGTGTTCTTCGCTTCTCTCGGTAGTTCCTCCGATTGAGAGTTGAGAGAGATGATTAAAGGCTAAAGCTTCAAGCCTAAACTTAACTCCGACTGATTATGTGAGAATCTCTTAGTAATAGAAATGACAAGCGTTCTAGAATTTTATGACGCAATAAGTTTGCTGAAATGTTTCTGTGTGCGGGTGAACACCTTTGGTATCACTGTGTGTTTATGATGCCGTCTTAGCTATGAAGCAAGCAAGGCATAAGTTTTCTGTCTATCTTGTTACTTGTTAATATATTCTTCTTATTCAATACTAAGACTTGTTGGAAGGTGTCGAAATATTAGTATTTTTAAAGTAACGTGTCAACGTCACGTATCGATAACGTATCAAAAATGCCATGTCAATGTTGGTGCAACATAGGTGGGTAAAAGTTAAAAACAAACTTATGAAACTACAATAATATAAATAAAATTTTATGAAGACAATTAAAGTTTAAACCCAACATTAAAATTTTATTGCAAAATGAAATTAATAAAAGATCTATCTTTATTAACCAAAAGAAAAAGAAAAAACTTCATACAAAGTACAAACACGTATGTTGCACGCAAACCAGCAATGATTTCATAGAACTTTATAAAAAAAGCATAGTCCACAAAGAGTAAAAATTAATTTTCCATCAACTATAATCTTTTTTCCTTTTTTTCTTTCATTACCTCACACACACACACACCACTTACATTTTTTTGCGTAATAGTAATAAACATTTTTTTTTGTCAAAGCGTAATACTCTTTCCGGTCCTAATTATAAGAGCTAGTTGATTTTTTTGGAGAGATTAAAGAAGCTAATTAAATTATTTTAGAGTATTTTTATTTTTATTTTTTTCTTCAAACTAATTAATTTAACTAATAAATTAAGGGTAAAGGAGCGCCCAGCACCACGAAGTTTACTTCCAGGAGCGCTCAGCATCATGAAGTTTTTTCGGGAGCGCCCAGCACCACGAAGTTACATTTTTGGAGCGCCCAGTGCCACGGCCGTTAGTTGACCGTTAACGCTGACGTGGACTAACACGCTGACGTGGAATAAAAATTCAAAAAATTAGGAAAAATTTTAACAAAAATTAGAAAAAGTTTTTACACTTACAAAAAAGAAAAAAAATCGAAAAAAAATTCAAAAAATGAGGAAAAAATTTAAAAAATTAGAAAAAAAATTCAAAAAGTTAGGAAAAAATTCAAAAAATTAGGGAAAAAAAAAATCAAAAAATGAGAAAAAAATTTAAAATAATTAGGAAAGAATTAAAATAATTAGAAATTTTTTTAAAAAATTAGAAAAAAAATTCAAAAACTTAGGAAAAAATTCAAAAAATTAAAATAAGTAAAAGAAATTCAAAAAAAATTAGGAAAAAATGCAAAAAATTATGATCTTACAACACGCCTCTCTCATTTGGGGAAATGGCAATGACAATTTATTATATACTCCCTCCGGTCCTAATTATAAGACAACATTTGAGAGTTTGTTTTGGTTCTAATTATAATACAATATTCTAATTTTTGTCAATTTCTTCCTAAAAAATGTCTATTCATATAAATGAGGGATTATGTGAACTCAATAAGGTAGTTGAGGTACAAAATTTATATAAAGGCATTTTCCTAATTTTTTGAATTTTTTTTTCTAATTTTTAAATTTTTTTCCCTAATTTTTTTAAAAAAATTTCCTAATTATTTTAATTTTTTTCCTAATTATTTTAATTTTTTCCTATTTTTTGAATTTTTTTTCCTATTTTTTTTTGAATTTTTTCCTAACTTTTTGAATTTTTTTCTTAATTATTTTAATTATTTCCTTTTTTTTGGATTTTTTTCTAATTTTGTTTTATTTTTTTGTAAGTTTAAAAATTTTTTGTAATTTTTCTTAAATTTTGACCTTTTTTTTTTTTAATCTTTCCTAATTTTTTGAATTTTTTTTTATTCCATGTCAGTCAGCGTGTCAGCGCCACATCAGCGTTAACGGTCAACTAACAGCCGTGGCACTGGGCGCTCTCGAAAAAACTTCGTGGTGCTGGACGCTCCTGGAGGTAAACTTCGTGGTGCTGGGCGTTCCTGGAGGTAAACTTCGTAGTGCTAGGCGCTCCTTTACCCATAAATTAATATATATCTAATAATATACAATAAATAAAATGATTAAGTAACTTCTTTAGCTTCCTTAATCTCTCTAAATAAAGATAACTAATTCTTATAATTAGGAACGGAGGCAACAGTAATAAACATTGAAGGAGAAGCTTATGGAAAAGTTTTCATTCAACAGCGACCAGCGACGATAAAGCCGTGTGACGTTTAGACCTGTGGTGACGTGGCAAAATTTGATTAGCCAAAGGACCACACGCTCGCAGGGCAACAGCTCACAGCTCACTCACATTCGGCAATGTGGGTCTTAATTCATCAAAATCCAAGCCCCAGCTGTTGCAAACTTGTCTGCCCACGCTCTTTTTTAGTCCTGTACCCATAAGAATAAATAAATAAATAACAAATTTTAGTACAAGTAGGATCAAATAAATAAATAGATAAAAATTCATTTTTAAATCTTAAAAGAATAAATGTTGGGTAAGTAAGATATGGATTATGTATGAAATGTGTTTCTCACTTTCTCTGGCTCCTGCTCACTCTAATTATCGAAGCTGTCGGCGGTATGGTCTCCATACTCTAAGCCGTCTCTTCAGTTTATAGACTTCCATTTCATTCATCTCTACAAAAGGGTAAGCCATGTCTCTATGATTCCTCTTTCACGGTTAGTCAATGCGGTCTTGGTCTTTGGTGGACTCCTGGTGAACAGCGTATCTCTCTGTTCTTGATAAGAATTGCTGAGCTAGGATAACTCTACTCCGTCTCTTTCTTTTCGTTGATTTGGCTTCATTATCGAAAAATCCATCTGAGGTTTCTCATAATCTGGGTCTTTTATTTGTTTTGCGGTCGATCGGTGATAAAGTTCGCTTTTTTGAGGCAAGTGGCGCTTTTGAAGGGCAATACTGAAATGTTTGGCTGTTGGGAAAGCTAGGGAATGAAATTCGAGCCTACTTTATAAGTCTTAACGTAAACCTGAAGTTGAGGCTTGAGTGATGTGAATGTCGTTTGCGAAATAAATTTCTAGGGATAATGAACATTTTTCTTTTTTCTTTTTTTCAGTGAGAAAAGTGCCTTGTTATTTCGGCCATGCATAACGGCTCTTTTGTGGTTTAGATGCTCATGTTTCGTTTTGTTCATTCGACATATCTCTGTCACTGGACATAACTCCAAAGATCTGAACTTTTTCACTTTTGCAATCTTTTGAAATTGCTTGCTGGTAGGTAGGAAGCTGTTTTAGGGTCTGAAAAGGAAGGAAAAGAGCTTCTTTCATTTCTGCAAGAGGAAATGCGTCCAAATTGATCTTCTCTGCTATTATATAACGTATTGAGCTTGGACTATCGTTTGATCCCTTGGAGAAAAGTAGCAGCTTATGGAGTCAGAAGGGGAAGCTGGGGTGAGATTACTATATATTTTCCTTTTGTTTCCTCAAATATTACAAAGTTATTCCTTGTTTGGCTGCAATTACTGTTGATTGATTCTCAATAACACTTTCAAGTTCGATACCTGGTTTACTAACTTAGTTTTGGTTATGCATATGTGATCAGACAAAGCCAAAGACGGCATTGGGTGCCCAAGTGTGCCAGATATGTGGTGATAGTGTTGGGAAGACTGTGGATGGTGAGCCATTCATTGCCTGTGATGTTTGCGCTTTTCCTGTTTGCAGGCCGTGCTATGAGTATGAAAGGAAGGATGGAAACCAGTCTTGCCCCCAGTGCAAAACCCGGTACAAGAGACACAAAGGTAGAAGACCCTATACAATGTTGCATGTTGATTGTTAATTTTGATGACTCTTCATGCATATAGTGCAAACTGTAAAACTCAATGGCAGAGTAAGGTTCTCATACGCTTGAAAGTTGTGAGTTTTACTCAGACGTTTGAACTGAGTTGAGTCAGTTGATCTCATGCATTTAAGAATGAGAAAGCTCATAACTTCTCACTTTAGGAAGTTTCCTTCATGAGCTGTTTCACTGGAACTTATAAATTATGGGAAGGCTGTATACTTAAGGCCTGAAAAGCAGAGTAGTTCACTATTGGGATGGATATACCAGAAAGTGTCACAATTAGAAGGAATCATTTTGCTTGATGGCATATGTCACATTCTTTAACTGAGGTTTATTGTGCATATAGTACAAACTTCAAAACGGCCATAGCATATTTATATCAGTATTAGCTTAGGAAGTTTCTTTTCCCACTCTAGTTCAATTTAGTTAATTATCCTGTTAGCTTCATGTTACTTGGGAGTACATCTTGATGTCACAACTTCTGTTTTGATATGCAATACTCTGTAATCTGGCAAAAAGGGTAAAATTCAATACTCTGTAAATTTTTGGGAACTGCTATTTTGTGACTGTCATGATTATTTTCTTAATTGATTCTAGGAAGTCCTGCAATTCTTGGAGATGGGGAGGAGGATGGTGTTGCTGATGATGGTACTAGTGACCTGAATTATGATTCAGAGAATCAGAACCAAAAGCAAAAAATTTCAGAGCGAATGCTAAGTTGGCACATGACATATGGACGGACTGAGGAGATTGGTGCTCCAAATTATGATAAAGAAGTTTCTCATAACCACATTCCTTTGCTAACTAGTGGACAAGAGGTCATTCATTTAGCCACCTAACCTTAGCTCCTAACCACATAGCAAAGATCCTTTATATGATATTTGAAAGTTTTGTTTAAATGAACCTTCAATTTCAGGTCTCTGGAGAATTATCTGCAGCCTCACCTGAGAGGCTTTCAATGGCATCCCCTGGAGGTCCTGGTGGGAAGCGTGTCCATAGTCTTCCATATTCATCTGATATTAATCAATCACGTAACTTTTCTACCCCCACATTGCAATTATTCTCATTTATATCAACATATATTGCTTTATTTATTCATGTAGCTATCTAATTGTGACTTGAGATGTATGGCTGTATTTTGTGCAGCTAATATTAGGGCTGTGGATCCTGGATTGGGCAATGTAGCTTGGAAAGAAAGGGTTGATGGTTGGAAGATGAAGCAGGAAAAGAATGTTGTTCCAATGAGCACAGGCCAGGCTGCTTCTGAAAGAGGGGCTGGAGACATTGATGCTAGCACTGATGTGCTTGTGGATGATTCCTTGTTGTGAGTATCTACTTTTTTAGATTAGGAGTGATAAATCTTGGTAGCAAGTGGATTTTCTAAAGCCATGTATGGTTTATTTCCATATCTTGATCTATAATGATTCACACCTGAACTTTTTTAGTCATTATATTGTATCTGTAGTTGACGGTTGCATGTTCATTAATCAAAACCATTCAATTTAGTCACTTATGTGTATGATCTGTGTTGCAGAAATGATGAGGCTCGGCAACCTCTTTCCAGGAAAGTTTCAATTCCATCATCTAGGATAAATCCCTACCGCATGGTCATTATTCTGCGGCTGATTATCCTCTGTTTTTTCTTGCATTACCGAATAACAAATCCTGTGCGCAATGCATATCCACTGTGGTTAGTATCAGTTATATGTGAGATTTGGTTTGCCATTTCCTGGATATTGGATCAATTCCCTAAGTGGTTACCGGTAAACCGGGAAACATATCTTGACAGACTAGCCCTGAGGTAAAAAATTTTAGATATCTGGATTCTTTCTTTCTATTTTCAGTTTGATGCTCTTTTATGACTAAATTTATTTGAGTTGCAGATATGACCGGGAAGGGGAACCATCACAACTAGCAGCTGTTGATATATTTGTCAGTACTGTTGACCCATTGAAGGAGCCTCCACTTGTGACTGCAAATACTGTTCTGTCTATTCTTGCTGTTGATTATCCCGTGGATAAGGTCTCTTGCTATGTCTCTGATGATGGTGCTGCTATGCTAACATTTGAAGCTCTTTCAGAGACAGCAGAATTTGCAAGGAAATGGGTTCCTTTCTGCAAAAAATACAACATTGAACCTCGGGCACCAGAGTGGTACTTTACGCAAAAGATTGACTACTTAAAAGACAAGATTCAAACATCATTCGTCAAAGATCGTAGAGCAATGAAGGTAAGAGTGTTACCTATGAATTGGACTATAGTGCTCAGTGTACATGTGAATGCATGAATAAATTGAGTGTTGGAATTCCTTATGGGTGTCTTTTAATGACTACTTGCTTCCCTGCTTCACAGAGAGAATATGAAGAGTTTAAAGTTCGTGTTAATGCACTTGTTGCAAAGGCACAGAAAATTCCAGAAGAAGGATGGGTAATGCAAGATGGTACTCCATGGCCTGGAAACAACACTAGAGATCATCCTGGAATGATCCAGGTAGTTTTCTTCTTTTGTTTGTCTGATTTCTTCTGTGAAGGTAGATGACTTTAGACAGCCTGTTATGCTTTTATTATTAAGTTCTGAATCAATACCTAAAGTTGTTTCTAGTTCTTACTCTTTTCGAGAATGCTTGTATTATGTTTCTAACTTTATAGTCAATCACGTGTAAAAGTCTTATTCTTTGCATCCCTTGTATTTTTGCAAGTCTCTCGTTAAGCCACTTGGCTGCATTCTGTAGGTTTTCTTGGGCCAAAGTGGAGGGCTTGACACAGAGGGTAATGAACTTCCACGTTTAGTCTATGTTTCTCGTGAAAAGCGTCCAGGATTTCAACATCACAAGAAGGCCGGTGCCATGAATGCCCTTGTGAGTGTTTACAAAAGAAAATATAGAAATTACTTATCTTTCGATATATTTACTTATAGCTTATCTTACTAATGATGATTAAAATAATGGTTACAGGTCCGAGTTTCAGCTGTCCTTACAAATGGACCTTTTCTATTGAATCTTGATTGTGATCACTACATAAACAACAGCAAAGCCTTGAGGGAAGCCATGTGCTTTATGATGGATCCCAACCTAGGGAAACATGTTTGCTATGTTCAGTTCCCGCAGAGGTTTGATGGTATTGACAGGAATGATCGATATGCCAATCGTAATACAGTTTTCTTTGATGTAAGTATCTTTTGATAACATATTTATTTGTTATTTTGTATCATTTGGCAATACCTGATTTCAGTTACTGGTGTTGATATATGTGGTGTGCCATTTTTGGTGCATATGGTTACATTTTTGTGATCCTCCTTGGCATAATATGGGTGTTAAAGTCTGAGATTGTGTATGAGGGGGTGATAATGGATCCCAGTGAGGAAAAGTTTAGTAATCAGAAGGAGGAGCATGGAAATCAACGTGAAAAAGGTGGAGCTCCCTCTTAGCAATCTTGCTGAGGTCGAGGAACCAAACCATTCTTCATGCTCCCACCTTGTTGATGCTTGGCTTTCTGAGGGATCTTTTTCTTCTCCACTCCCCCCCTCCCCCTCTTTCACCATTTCTGTGACTCTCTTCATCTCTGACATACTCCTCAATCATGTCAGTCTCAACCAGAAATTTTTTTGGTGTTAGTGTAATATCATTTGTTCCTGACTGGGCCTTTGATTAGGAGTTTTATTAGTATAATATATATATATATTTTTGCCTTTTTAATTAATTCTTTTCTCTCTTTCCATACTTATATCATATTTCTGTGCCGTGTTTTTTCCCTGTTTTCTATGCATGCTTTCTATGCATGCCTGCGGCGTGTCATGGCAATGCTGGCATGTGCCGTGCTTGAAAGTCTGAGCTTCCATTCTTAGTAGGTGATACTTATTTCCTCTTTCATGCTGTTCTGAATGGCAGATAAACTTGAGAGGTTTGGATGGCATTCAAGGCCCAGTCTATGTGGGCACTGGATGTGTCTTCAACAGAACAGCTTTATATGGTTATGAACCTCCTCTCAAACCCAAACATAAAAAGCCAGGGTTGCTGTCTTCATTATGTGGTGGAAGTCGAAAGAAGAGTTCAAAATCTAGTAAGAAAGGTTCTGACAAGAAAAAATCTAGCAAGCATGTTGACCCAACCATCCCCATATACAATCTGGAAGATATAGAAGAAGGAGTGGAAGGTAAGCCTATCAACTATCTTCTATATGTGCAATAAATATATGGTCTACAATTCAAAATGTTTTGAACTTTTTGGTCACATTTAATCTTATGAAGATTGTTGTATCTCAGCAAGATTTTACCCCCACTCTAGTCTTTTCATGAAATTAGCTAATCCATCTGTGAAATCATATCTATTTAAGCCGTACACTCTTTCTGTTCTTTGGGTGCATCTCATTGGTTTATATACTTTGCATGACGTTTTGAAGTATTTAATTACTTAGCTGCTCCTAAAGGGCCTCTTGTACATTTTTATATTTAGGTGCTGGATTTGATGATGAGAAGTCACTACTCATGTCCCAAATGAGCCTTGAGAAAAGGTTTGGTCAATCTGCTGTCTTTGTTGCTTCCACGCTTATGGAGAATGGCGGTGTTCCTCAGTCTGCTACTCCTGATACTCTTCTTAAGGAGGCTATTCATGTTATCAGCTGTGGTTACGAGGACAAATCAGATTGGGGAAGTGAGGTAATGTTTGATGTTTCATCTATTTTCTTTCTGTTACCAATTGCTTTCCTCTGTTGCTGTATATTTCTAACAAATTGGTGTTTTTTTTTTTGGGCGAAATGTGATATTGTTCCACATGGTGAACTAGTTTCTTTCCATGTTGGTCATTCTTTAATAATTAGCATTTCTGTTGATAGTTTGCTGTTAATCCTAATTATAATTATGGATTCTATTCTTTTTAACAGATAGGATGGATCTATGGGTCTGTTACGGAAGATATTCTTACGGGATTTAAGATGCATGCCCGTGGTTGGAGGTCAATATACTGCATGCCGAAGCGCCCAGCATTCAAAGGTTCTGCTCCTATCAATCTTTCAGACCGTCTGAATCAAGTGCTTCGGTGGGCCCTGGGTTCCGTGGAGATTCTTTTTAGTCGGCACTGCCCCATCTGGTACGGTTATTCTGGAAGGCTCAAGTGGCTCGAGAGGTTTGCATATGTGAACACGACAATCTATCCGATCACCGCTATTCCCCTTGTCATGTACTGTACCTTGCCTGCTGTCTGTCTTCTCACAAACAGGTTCATCATTCCCCAGGTCTGTTCTTTCTCTAAAATTATCGTTTCTTGGTAACCAGTTTGTTTTGATTTCCCTACTTTAAACTCATATTAGGTGAAAAATTTTTCCTTTCAAAAAGAGGGGGGGGGGGGGGGGGGGAAAGAATAGGGGAAAAAGTGTGTGGAAGAAACATGATATGATGTCAATCATAATTTATCAAATTTTGTGACTTCTCATCTGAAGATTATGCTGAGGTCATCAATCCTCATGGTGTGTTGTAGCAAAATGATGTATCAGTATTTTAAAATATGATTTTTCCCCCTCCCCCTACAGAGAATTGCTTTTTCTGATTGTCTGCATTGAGTGATCCTTTACAGAAAATTGTTCCTCCGTACTATAATTAAATTTAACGAGGAATGTTAATTCCTAGGGGTATTTATCTGAAACCTGAAAATGATTTCACAAACTAAATGCCCCCAGAACTTTTCAAAACCTGGGCTTTTTGTGCAACAATGTTCCAAGTCTGATTTATTTTACTTGTGCTTTGCAGATTAGTAACATTGCAAGCATATGGTTTATATCACTCTTCATTTCCATCTTTGCGACCGGTATCCTTGAGATGAGGTGGAGTGGGGTCGGAATTGATGAGTGGTGGAGAAATGAACAATTTTGGGTCATAGGTGGCGTTTCAGCTCATCTTTTTGCTGTCGTCCAAGGTTTACTCAAAGTGCTTGCTGGAATCGATACCAACTTTACGGTTACCTCCAAGGCGTCTGACGAAGATGGAGACTTTGCGGAATTATACATGTTCAAATGGACAACCCTTCTCATTCCACCCACAACACTGCTAATCATAAACATGGTGGGTGTTGTTGCTGGGATCTCGTATGCCATCAATAGTGGCTACCAGTCATGGGGTCCGCTATTCGGCAAGCTTTTCTTCGCATTTTGGGTGATTATCCATCTCTATCCTTTCCTCAAAGGTCTCATGGGCCGCCAAAACCGAACACCAACCATTGTGGTTGTCTGGTCCATTCTGCTCGCTTCCATCTTCTCACTGTTATGGGTCCGAGTCGACCCATTTATAACACGAGTCAGGGGTCCTGACACCGAGCAGTGTGGAATAAACTGCTAGAAAAAAACTAGAAGACGAGAGAACTAGCAGGTTGATTGTATCACTTTTGTTACTCTACTAGCTCAAACAAAAAACAAGTCTGGAATGAAATGTTGTGCTTGACTTGTATTTTGTTCTGTTGAGTTGTGCTTAAATTATGTGTAGTAGATAGTTAAGTTAGATTAGGTTGTGTATGGTTCCGTGTAAATTGCCTTGGGCATAAATTCATGTTTGTTGGAGAAACTTATAAGCAGCTCAAGGATCACATGCTACATGTATGGTACCTTAAAATGGTAGCTTTATGGAGGTATGGCCTTTGGTCACCTTGAGAAGCGGACAAACCGACAAAATATGTATTATATAATAAACATAAATGTAAGTTGAAGTATCTAGATTATATTTAATGAGCATTGTGAATATTGTAGTTCGGCAGTTACATGAGAAGGTTTAAGGTTGGAACATGTTGCGTTGTTTTTTCAGTTGTGAAAAGAAGTTACCAAAACGGATATGAAAGCCTGTTGCTGACAAAATCTGAATGTATCCATTGAGGAAATATTAATGTTGGCACTTCATCCAAATGGTGATGTTTCAGATATTTCATATGAAGAACAGTTGTGAAAGCTTTGCTTAAACTTAGGATTGTTTATAAATGGTCTCTTAATATTTAAAAAAAAAATCACCAAGTTCCGTAGGCTATATCATAAAAAAGGCTTTACGATATTTCTCTTAAATCATAACGTTAGTGTTTTCGAGTTTCTATGATAGGATACCAAACCGTCCTCTTCTTGTTTATTAAGGAAGAGGCGTTTGGACAAGTCAAATTTAGGGAAGTTATGTAATAAGGGAAGTTTAGAAGTTGTGTTTTATGTGTGTGGTTATTATAAGTTAGTTATTTAGGGAGTTTGTACCAGTTTGGTTTGTTAGTTATTATCTTTATATATATCCCTTTAGGTTGTAAATAGGAGGTTATGCAGAAATTATATACAGAATATATTGTTTTGGTCAAGAACTTCAGATTCTGGTTCTTGGATTGTTATCCTAGATCGTAATTTCTCAGGATCTATCAATTTGGTATCGGAGCAATTTTGTTCTCTAGGCCATTTTATGCATTATAGGAAACAACTAGAAAAAGCAACAATCAACGGATCATCCAAATATGAGCCATGAAGCAGATTCTTCAAAGGAACAAGAGAATTTTCCTCCAATCGATGATTTGGCTTAGCAAATGGCGTTCTCCGTTAATAAAATTCATAGTATTGACGCTGAGATGAAATATTATATATTTAAAAAAAAACCGATGAAAGAACAAGAAGACAGAGAAATAAGAAGACATACCAATGATTATGAAGGATTTGAACGATATAAGTCACATAACTATATAAAATATAAGTCCAAAAATATGGAGTTTAACAACTCCTACAACCAAGTTCCAAAACATCAAAATAATAAAATTTAACAATTCCTAAATTATATCGATTGATTTAAATCAAACACACATTAACTTGCATTTCATCAATGTCCTCTTATCTTGCTTTTATAACAAGTTTATTTGCAAAATTTGGAATGTCCAAATCATGACCATCCATATGTTTCCTCATTTCAACTTCAATCAAAGCTTTTCTTATCATGGGCATAAACATCTAAGTTTTCTACATCTTCCCAATCTTCTTCATTATCCACTATCTAATCATTATTTTATGGAAGATCATCAAAATTATATGCATGAAAGTTTTGAGCTTTCTTTTTCTTACCCAATCTTGAATTGGCCATCACAAAGATAACATCATTCATAGCCTTTTGATTTAGAGAAAATGAAAATAGGGTTTTCTTTTAAGTAAAAACATAAATTTTTACCCTTTTTAAGCATAGTTTTTATCCTTTTTTACTTAGGACAGTTTTTACCTGCATCTTAACACATATCAAAACGTAAGTTTTTATATTTTTACACTAGTTTTTGACAATAATGGATACAAGTGCAACAATTACCTATTCGCAATGAGTTCTTTCCTTCTTCGCTTGGTGGCATCGATATGGTGCTGGGAGTCAAATAGTTAGCCTCTTTAAATACTATTGATGCTAATTGGCAGAAGTTATTCATGATTTTCTAAGTTATGGTAAACGATATAAGTATCAAGGACTTACTCAACCTTCTTCCCAAGTCTCTCTATGAAGTTATGATGGCATGGAGACTATTCATCGATTTGAAATTCTGCAAGATATGCTTTAGAAGTTTGCTAATGTTTTTAGTAAGCCTCAATGTTTACCTCTTGTCTGGGAAAAATGTCATGCCATTCATCTTCATCCGGGTGCCAAACCTCATAATATTTGACCATATCATTATCCACACTCTCAAAAGGATGAGATTGAAAAACAAATTACGACATTGTTATACAAGGGCTTTATTCAAGTCCATTTGTCAATCCAGTTTGACTAGTTCCAAAGAAAGATTCTTCTTGGTATTTATGCGTCGATTATAGAAAATTGAATAAAATAACAGTACTGGATAAGTATCATATACCTACTATTGATGAACTTCATGGTACTATTTATTTCTCTAAGATTGATCTATGTTTGGGATATCATCAAATTCCATCCTCAAGACATAGCCAATACAGCTTTGCATACTCAATCAGGTCATTATGAATTCATTTTTATGCCATTCAGGCTGGCCAATACCCCTTCCACTTTTCAGACTATCATGAATGACTTATTTCAACCATATCTCAGGAAGTTTATATTGGTTTTTTTTTTTAATGATATTCTGGTGTACAACAAGTCTTTTGAGGATCACATCACTCATTTGGGTAATTATCTTCCAACTTTTTGTGATTGAATGAATTTTATGCCAATTCGAACAAGTGTGATTTCCTCCCGCTTGACATTTCATTTCTTGGACATATTATTTCAGCAAAAAGGGTCAAGGTAGATCCTGACAAAATTATTGCAATTGACAAATGGCCTCTTGCAAAGAATATTATAGAACTCCAGGGTTTTTTTGGGTCTTTTTGGCTATTATATCATATATATCTGGGGTCAAATTGTCAAACCTCTAACTGATATAACTAAAAAAAATGCCTTCAATTGAGATGACACGTCATTAACAGCTTTCCAGGATGTTCAAAAAGCATTGGTTAATGCTCCAGTTTTACGATCACTGGATTTTCCCAAGACATTTATTGTTGAATGTGATGCTTCTTTTACAGACATTAGGGCTGTTTTACATCAAGAGGGTCATCCAATAGCTTTTTATAGCAAAGGTTTATCCAATCAAATAGAAATACTTCAGTTTATAACCAGGAATTGTTGGCACTAGTATCTTCTTTGCAAAAGAAATGTCATTATCTTTTGGGACTCAAGTTTGAGGTTCATACGGATCACTCTAGCCTCAAATATCTTCTCCAACAGTGTATCACTTCTCCTATCTAGCAACGTTTGATCTTGAAACTCCTTCCTTTTGATTTTCAAGTCATTTATAAAGCTGGCTCTTCTAATCAAGCTGCTGATGCTCTTTTCTACGTACCATATTTTGGTGAATTCCTCTCTTTGGTTATTTTTCATGCTTCATTATTTGATGATCCACCCGCCTTATTAGATCAAAATCCTTATACATCTTCTGTCAAAGCATCTTTACAAGTTGACCCTCACTCAATCCCTCACTTTTCCCGTAATGATGGTCGTTTATACTTTAATGATCACTTGGTTCTGCTTGCAATTTGTCACGGAAGTCCACTCAAGCCCTATTGGTGGTCATAGAGTTCTTAAAACGCTGAAACGTTTACAATGGTTTTATTTTTGGCAGCATATGAAAGGTGAGGTCACATCCTTTATCCAGAAATGGTCCACTTGTCAACGTGGCAAATATGTTTCACAATCTCCGGGGGTCTCTTGCAACCACTTCCAATTCCAACACACATATGGGAGGATATTTTGCTGGATTTTATCACTGGTTTACCTTCTCACGGTTTGAAGTGTATTTTTGTGGTAATGGATCGATTTAGCAAATCAACACACTTTATGGGTATGCCTCGGTTTTTTTTAGCTAAATCAGTTGCTTCTCTTTTCTGCAAAGAAGTGGTACGTTTACATGGTTTTCCTAAGTCTATTGTATCTGATAGGGATCCTATTTTCCTAAGTGCTTTTTGGAAGGAATTATTTCGTCTGAGTGACACTACTTTAAAGATGAGTACTTCTTACCATCCTCAAATGAATGACCAAACTGAAGTTGTTAACAGGTACTTAGAGACTTATTTACGGTGTTTTTGCCAAGATTTTCCTAAATGTTGGCATCAATTCCTCCATTGGGCTGAGTTTTCTTACAACACCGGTTACCATTCTTCTTTAGGATGTACCCTTTTAGAGTGGTTTATGGTAAGGATCCCCCTACTTTGCTGCCTTTTGTGCATTGGGACACTCGTATACGTGATTTGGCAGAATTTTTTGAGGAAATGGATGCTGTTTTGGACCTTATTAAATCAAACTTGTTGCTGCTTAGTCTCATATGAAATCTCAGGCTAATTCTCACCGTCAGCCTATGCATTTTGCTGTTAATGACATGGTTTTCTTAAGGGTCCAACCGTACAGACAAAAATCTTTGACTCAACGGAAGTTCCACAAACTGTCTCCTTGTTATTTTGGTCCTTATGCTATTAAACGCCAGGTTGGGGCAGCAGCATTTGATGGCCCTTTTTGGTCTTTAATTTTGGGGTCTACAATAAAAAATAAATTAAAGATTGCGTATAGGCAAATCAAGAAGTGTTCTCTCTTCTCAATGAGTCTTTTATTTAATCCTAAATAATCTAAATATCATGCAAATATAATAAAAATAAGGGGGAAATGGTTCTTGGATTTTCAAATTAATAAACTAAAGAATAATGCAAATTAATTAAATGCTAAACTATTATTTTTAGTATTTTCTTTATAAAATAGTGAATGAGTGAATGGAATGGTATTGAAGTGAAAATATGAATGATGAATGTTCTTGGTAATGAAGAAATGACTATCATTGCTTATAAAAGATTATGAGAGTTAAAAGTCATCAAGTCCTAAGAAAAACCTTAAGATAACACTTGAATCCAATATTTTCAATTAATAGTAGTTTCTATAAACATAGCTAACCACTACCTCTTAAGAAATTTTTTAAAACCACTTGATGTACAATTAAAATTGGAATAATGTAACATGAGTCTTCTTGAAATCGAGTACTAAACAGTCCCTCAAAGACACAAATCAATCATATTAACTAGACAATAATACGCTAATTAATATAATTTCATTGCAACCACAAGAAATTAAAACAATTATAATCTTCACACTACAAAATCCAATCTCAATTATAAATATCAAACCAATAGAAATAATTAACATCAATTTTAGTTCCAAATTCATACACAATAATTCTTAAAACCAGGCAACCTAAATATATAAATCACACTAATAGAATGATAGAATGACTCCCCGAGCTCAAGAACACATCCTCATCTCCAAGAACCAAAAGAAATCAGCCACACATTGCAATCAGAACACTCGCCGGAAAATACAGAGTTCACCGGAAATAATGGAGGAATGAACAGAAATGGCCGATGACTGAGGTGGGTGTCGGTGATGATGGAGGAATGGAGAACGGTGATGATGGAGGAATGGTGGTGCAAGGTTTAAGGGAAGAGTCGAAGCTCTAGTCTCCTCGTCTGTCCTCCGACGGTGATGATGATGACTGAGTGAGGGAACGGTGGTCAAGTGATGGAGGTCGCCGGCGGTGATGGTGGTGAGGGTGAAGGCCGCCGACGACTTAGAGGAAGAGGAAGGTGAAGATGATTGTCGAAGGTCCAAGCGTGAAGGTCCCAGGTCGTGTCTTGCCGCGGCGCTGAATCTCTGATTCTCGGGTCTGATATATCTCTGCATAGATGAAAAAGGTGACCTAATATCCAAAAATGCTGAGTTTTAAGCGTTCATCCTTCTCTGATGATTTCTCAATTTTAGGTACTTCTCTGACATTAATTATGGTCTTTCCCTGACATTAAGTCTCGTCGATCTCTGACAATTTTTCAATTGTAGGTTTTTCTCTGACATTAATTATGGTTCTCAGTTGACATTTTTCAACTTTCTTGCAAAATTATGCATACTATAACATTAAAAGTTCAAGAATCTATTATTTATATGAATAATTAATAAATTATGACCATTTTGTCTCTAATATAACTTAATTTAATACAAATGTCCCTAACTTAAATTAGTGCTTAATCATGAAATAATATCTCAGAAAATACATTAAGAATCCCAATTTAATTATAAAAAATCATATAAAAATATGGTTTGATCATTGAAGCAGTAGCATATGAGCTTCTTTGTACCTCCATAGATTCTCGCGCATCGGGTTTCCCATGTTTCTCTCCTTAAACCAGCTCATGGCTGCCATGTTTTTGCTCCATTGCCTCCTTAACCCATTTCTAAGAATTGGGAACTTCTTGAACCTAAACAAATCCTGGATTCTAAGATTCTAGCTGACCACTCTTTCGATATTCACTTGCTCTTCCAATGGAAAAACTGCCCTTTGGAGGAAGTTAGTTGGGAACCCTGTGATTTGATTGCTACCAATTTCCTCACTTTTTCTTTGAGGACAAGGCTAATTTTCAAGGGAAGGGTAATGATAGGATACCAAACCGTCATCTTCTTGTTTATTCAAGGAAGAGGCATTTGGATAAGTCAAATTGGGGGAAATTAGGGGAAGTTGGAAGTTATGTTTATTAGGGGAAGTTTAGAAGTTATGTTTTATGTGTGTGGTTATTATAAGTTGGTTATTTATGGAGTTTGTATTTGTTGGTTTGTCGGTTATGTATTTATATATATCCTTTAGGTTGTAACAGGAAGTTATGCAGAAATTATATATAGAATATATTGTCTTACTTGGTCAAAAACTTTAGATTCTGGTTTTTAAATTATTATCCTATATCCTTAATTCTCAAGATCTATCATGCTGCATGTGGAATGAACCATAAAATAACAGAAGCATCCTTCTCGTCGCTACATCCTATTTAGAGTATGAATAGAAGCAACTAGCTGCATGTTTATATATTTGATATGAAACCACAGAATCACAGTGAGAACGATAAACTTGGACATGATACTGAGAAATAATGCGAGCTCGTGACTTAAAATGATCACAACACTGAGAAGAACAGAAGTCTGAAAAGAATATATATATATGACTACATAGGGGGATCATAATGAAGAGAAAGAAAGTGAAATATAAATCCCTCATTCTACATCTTCTACGTCTCAAGGCAACGAACTTCTCCTTAGAAAATGCCAAGGTCCAGTTCCTGTCCCCATCCTGCGCATAAATTTAAAGATCAACTTAAATCATCATCATTATATAATCTGTGGACAAATATTGCTCACAGTTTTTGCATCATGAGTCCTTGTGTTTGCTGCAAAATTTACAAGGATAGTACAGAGGGAATGATGATTACCTCCAAACACCAGCAAACATGCGAAGACCCATATAGATGGTTAGTGCAATCCATATTCCAATGAAACCATTGCTCTTGTAGAGAAGGAATAACGAGGTAACACTTGCTATTGACACCATGACCTGCGCATGAATATTAATTAATGTAAGTGTCAGATTTCTGGCACGTGAAAATCATTGTTCCCCTTGTCCTTAATATTTCAGAAAATAGACAAGGGCATGCGAACTTGCCAAGGAGTAAGCAGAATAGGCAAAATCAGATGCTCCAAAGTTGACCCCATCAAACACAAAGGCTAATGTATTGATTGGTTGTGTAGCAGCAATAAACTGGTAGATACAAAGTGAAAAACAAAAATAATTAAATAGTTAGCATGTTTATACATACTTAGATTATTAACTATTATTACATTCAAAGAAGTGTGTGTGTGTGTGTGTACCGGAAGGCCTATTTTGATGAGGTGCAGAACATTAGCATTTTGGGAAAAGATTCCTGCTCCAAAGTACAAACCAACCCCAACTAACAGAGAAAGCACTAATCCCAGAACAAAACCCATCTGCAACAAGAAGAGAAGATAGTACATTATTTCAAGTGCTGAGATTAAGTAGAAAATATTACTGTACATAGGATTTGTGATTACCTGTAGTACTCTGGTTGCAGCAGATGTTGCCTTATCATAGTCTTTCTCAGCAAAGGAACAAGCTAGAATTGCCTGTGAGCCAAATGGAATCTGTTTAATTACTCTATTCTTGTTTGTGAGTGTGTGTTTTTTTTAGGCACACGAGATTTTGAGCATATGGCTTTACCTGTACAGCAACAGCTAAACCATCAGCAAGAAGGGAAGAGGTCAACCAGACCTGAAGGCAGGTTTGAAAAGCAGCCATGGGAATTGAGCCAAGTCTTGCCGCCAATGAGGCTGCCAATGTTACACAGAATGTTACTGCCACCACTCTTGCAAGCAACAACCCTCCTGTGTCCAACCATACACAAGTTCAAACATTAGTATACCAAACAAGGGCTTGTTTGGATTAACGTGGTAAAAGTAAATTTTATTCTAGCTGATTTTTGCAAACTGAAATGGGGGTAGAAGTCAATTAGTACAATGTCAAGATATGCTTACTTGTTTGAATGATATGTTAAAAAGTTACTTTTAGAAGATTCAAATATGAAGAAAAATCAAAAGCTAAAAGCCAAAAAAAGTTATTTTATCTTTAAAGTAGCTTTTAAATAAAAAGTTAATTGTCCCCAAAATCATGTCAAACATCATTTTTTTCTTCCAACTAGCGTTTTTTTTTTTTTTGTCCTAACTGACTTCTGAAACTTTTTAGCACTATCCCAAACAAGCCCTAAGTTGTCAATTTATTCTTTCTTTTTCTGTTGTAAAAGAAAAATGAAGGCCATGAATACTGAATGATTCAGAAAAGTTGACACTCAGACACCATTTATGACACAAACTCTACAAGAAGATGTTATGTGCTCCTTACCATTTTTAAGAAACCTGAAAATCTGCAGATCCTTAATACTCGGAGGTAAGAGATTCACTTTCTTCATCAGTATCAAGAAGAGGACCACTGCCATCACGTACCTAAAACGAGCAGTGAAGAGGTTTGAGGGACAATATGAGATTACTTGAGAACACTTGAATTGAATTTCATTGCACACAACAAACAAATAAAAGTTAAAATAGATTCATGGTAAGACTTACTGGGATAGAACATGTGCAATGGCTGCACCTCTGAGTCCCAACTTATACTTAAATATAAGTATTGGATCCAAAATGATATTTGCAGCATATCCCAAAACTACATCAAAACAAAATATAAACGAACCAGGTTAGAGAAGATATTGGTTAGTTTCTTTTTTGCTTAACAATGTTAAAATGCTAGTTAGCATGACAAACTAAGACACAAACAAGTCAAATTAACTAATAACTCTCAAGTTTAGACTTATTTTGTTTCCACGTCTATTCCATCATATAAAGTTGAAATCATATTTTCCTCATGTAAAAAATAAAAATGAGAATAAATCATCGAGAGTATCCCACCAATGACATATAAAGGAGTTTTTGTATCCCTGAAGCCTCTGAAGATTCCCTGCATGGCCAAGGAGAGGAGAACTGCAGGAGCACCTAGTGACCTCAATTGCAAGTATTTGATTGCTGGGAGTAACATTGGAGAATCCTACAGATTAGAAAGAAGTCTTAACCATAACAATAATTGCTGACACACAAGTACTTTTCCTGTAACTTTCATATTTCAAGAAAGATCTGAAACGTCAAAGTCACTTACTTGTTTCAACCCCATCACACCTAATAGAGGTTTTGCTGCACATACAAGAGTTACAGATTGAAGCAGGCCAAGAATTGTGCCAAAAAGTAAAGCTGTTGATGCAGAAGCAATATTTCTCCTCTTCTTGCCTCCAATATTTGACTTACTCTTACTACCACTAACAACAGAAGTAGAGGACTTGCACTTTAATGTGTTTGTACCTGTTATGAAAGTATCTTGAGGTCAAAATTAAAAAAAAATTAACTTTAATTCATGGTTTTGGCTGTAAATTATCAGAGAGGGATATAGAATAAGTACCATTTTCACATTTTGTATCAACTTTGTCAGAATTATCTGTTTCCATATTCTCTAGTGCTGAACTTTTTTGCATAGACAAGTCTTTCATTTGAATCATTTCAATGTTTTCACCAGACGAAGATTTTCCAAGAGTCTCAGTGCTGTCTTTGGATGACCCTTTTTCCAAGTCATGAAGAGAATCATCCTCAGGCATGATTGCTTCTTTAGCCTTAGTACGGTTAACAGCCAAGTTCTTGTCTGCTTTTTGAACTCTTCCAATCGTATCTTCCTCAGCAACAAAGGAAGTTGTTATGCTCACCAAAGGGAATATAGTGATCCTTGAAGCTTGGTTGAACAATGCAATAGAAACTCCTGCAGCAGCAAGCTCCACAGGTCCTACACCCAAAAATAGAAAACAAGTCAGGTTAGAAATATGTAGTACTCTATCCAATCCTTAATATAAAAGCAAAATAATTAACTCATAGATATTAAGAAAATTACTTAAATAATTATTTGTAACAAATGTGTTCTAGTTTCTCTAAAATACCCTTTGATTGGAAACCCCTTAATATGTGCAATCAATAGGGCTATTCAAAAAAAATTAAAAAATTATAAATTTAAGAGATAAAGCAAATGAAAATTTTATATCTAGGACTAAAGTAAATTACCTTAGGACCGGAGGGAGTAATTCAGTTAAAAAATCTAGATGGAAAACCTTATTGGAATGAAAAAAAATACCTAAGTGACCTATGAAAGCAGTGTCAATGAGGGAAGCAATGGGGTCAGCAGCAACAGCCAGAGCAGCTGGGACTGCAATTCCTACTATCTCTTTTCCAAGAGAATCCAGCTTAAAAAAAAGTCTGCATCACCACATTTATCAATGGAACCAAGTGTTTTTAGTCCAAAGTAAATATATGCTACAACAGAGATATTATCTAGGCAAAAGAAATCGACAGTGAAGAAACTGATAGCTATCATATGGTTTGAGAGAAATCATTGAAGACTAGTTCAAGAGAAAATATCCTTAAAAAGTAACTACTTGAGATTATGACTATGCTCTTAATTAATGCTGGATGAGGAGTAATTTATTTCTCTATTATTTTGACCCCAAAAAAAATTTATTTCTCTATTACTATTTGTAATTCTTAGCAAAGAAAAAATCAGATAATTAATTAGATCTTTGTACCTTGCGTCTTTGAAGAATACACTGAGAGGTATCTTCCACTTGCTCTTGGGTGCATGCAAAGTGCTATTCTCAGCCATGACGATATTCTATCCAAAGCAATAACCAAAAAAGAAATTTTATATTTTCATTCTGCAGTATTAAAAATAAAACTTTGAAATTATATATATAACTTAAAATGAAATATGAACCATTTAAAATCTTATTGTTGTTAATTTGATTAACAATTTTCTCAATTAAAAGTATTTAATCGACAAAATTAAACCAGGGCTATGTTGGATGTGATATAAATTTCCTGAATAAACTTCAAATCACAAAAAAGATTAGACAAGATGTGCTCAACCACATCAAGGTGGAAAGTGGAGACACACGTTTTATTATAAAGATAATTATTCAACTCAAAGTTACATGTGTTGGTCCCACAATAAAACCTCGAATTTCATGTTTTTTTTTTTCCAGAGAGTAACTTAAATTTTTTATATGTCAGAGAGTAATTATTTAAGGAAAAGAAATGGAGTATGGAAATGTACGACAGGTAGAGCAGACAGGACGCCACACCAATGTTTGATGACTTGATCATCCACGATTGCTCAGTGCCTCAGTGGACTTTGGAACTTGTCGCTCATTGGTCCATTGCTGTCGTTTTTGGATTTATTAATTAAACTATTTATTTTTTAATGTAAACTTATTTATTAAAAAAATTGTATAATTATATTAACTCAATTTGTCTAAAAAACATATTATTTAAAAATTTCATTCAATTCTTCATATCATTCAAGTAAATATAACAAATTTTGTTTACAGATCAATTTATTTTCATATAACAAAGACAGATGTTAATTTTTCTCGCATGTCTGTTTTAGGCGGCTTAGAGAAGATGAGGTATTAGTAGGTTGACGAAAACAGAATAAACACACTATCTAATTCTTAATATTAATATTGGAGTTAGATAATTAATTTGCAAAAATAAAGATAAAAATTTAGTTAGGTTATTTTTTGTGTAAAAATGTGTTTTGATTTTCCTCAAACACTCTTTTTAATAATTTGTATTGGAACTACCTTTTGATGGACACAAACACTTTAGTGTACGTGTGTCATTAATTAATAGGGACAGTTGGGGGAAGAAATATAAACTTAATTAGGAGCCAAAGTAGATTGGGGTAATACGTACGTTTAAGACCAAAATAAACCCCATAACTAGCTTCTACTTTAAGGGAGTATTATGAATTTAGTAGGAATATACACTACTCCAAATGTAATTTTGTGGGTTCCACATTATGTGCTTTTCCATTTGGTACGTTTTATATGTTTTTCTCTCTAATTAGAGGAATTAGGTGTTTTTTTTAATTTTTTTATATATTCTATTTATTTATATTAGATTATATGATACATCCTAAAATTATTTTTTGGCACCAAATATCTCAAATTATTTAATTTTCAATCCTGCATTCAAAAATATTTTTCCTATAACCCCAATATTTTGGAAAATAATTAATTTGAGATACTGGTGCAAAATTTTTTTCAGGATATAGCATATAATTTAATCTAAATAAATAAAAATTTAAAAAAATAAGAAAAAATTATAATCCCTCTAATTAGAAGGAAAAATACCTAAAAAAAAAGTACCTAGTGTGAATTCGGATCAAATACGGGCCGTATGGGTTAAATTTGCATGCATGATGCCTGTGAGTGACTGAGTGAGTGAAACAGTACCATGCAGTACAAGTAAAAGTAATGCATGATGACTAAGACATAGGATTCACTCCTCATCTTGTCACTTCACTCAACCTCTTATCAATTAAAACCTCCTGCGACTAGCAAGCTCTCAATAAAAATGCCTTTATTATGTTTACAAGTTCAAAAAGAACTGGCGAGGGCTCTTTAATTTGAACGTAATTATAAATCACACTTCACTCATGAGAGGCTCCCTGATGCCACTTGTGACAATAAACTTTGCATGAAGGATGAACTATATGCCAATAGTACTGTTATGCGCAGAGAGAGAGAGAGAGAGAGAAGCATACCTGGGAAACTTTGTATGTGGTTGAGATGCAATTAGAGAGGGAGAGTGAACGGAAGCTCTCTGCTTTGTTGGCTTCGAAACTTCATACAAGAAACGAATGATACAGAGTGCCCTATTTATAAGCATTCTTTGCCCACTCATTTTCCTAGAGCTTTTTTTTTTAAAAAAAAAAAATATATATATATATGTTTTAGTGCTCGAACACAGTTCATATCCCACTAACCTATTTCGCTCACAGAAAATTTATTGTCCATGTAGTTTTCAATGCAATTATTATCATATGATCATACATTCGGGAAAAATGATGATATATAATCAGACATAAAAAGTACTGGTGGTCAGTTTTACTATGCATATGTATATCATTAGTATATCCTTCGTATTTTTCATTTTTCCCCTAGAAGGGCAAGTGTTAATGTTTTTAATTTCAGTTTTCTATTTATTAATCTGACCCCATTCTGTTTGTGTGCTAGCTAGTACTAATTATTATTTTATTCTTAAAAATAAATTCTGTAAAATAATGTTTTGACATTCGTGGTGTGGGAATGAAATGAAATATTGTATTGAGGTTAATATAGTGAGTAGTGTTTATAATTTGTTCTTAGTTTTTATCCTTTTATATATATATATATATATATATATATATATATATATATATATATATATTATATATACACATAGTAGGAGAGGGGGCAGGGTTCGAACCCTGGACATGGGGGAGGGGAGCCAAACTCTCATGCCACTACGCTACTAAGGCGCTGGCTTTTATCCTTATATTTTTAAAACTTATTGTTGAAAAATATAAGTTTTGTTTCTTCAAGTTTCTTTTTGTCTAAAGTCCTGATGTCTTAATAAAAACATGGATTATTTTTACCCTTAGAGATCAAAACCTATTGTTTCAAACTAAAATAAAAATAAATTATAAGGATTAAACATCGTATTAAGCCTACTATAAGAGTATGATGGAAGTGGAAAGAACAAAAGAGGAAAGTTGGTGACATGTACGTTTCAATAAATAAATTTAAGGAGGAAGGGCGGCAATATATTGGCATATGTTTACATTATTCCATCATCTGTGTTCACAGAAATTAAAAATAAAAAACAGAAATATCTTAATTATACTCGAAAATGCACAAATATATTAAAACAAAAATTATTCGTCCAAGTATAATGATATATAATACTCTAGGACTTGTGAATAATAAAATGCGGGTGCCGAATATATTGTTTTCCCAACTTTAGGTTACAGTATATAATAGTGCTTTCATGTCACTCCATAGTTAGTGTTGTACATATTTTTATTGACTCCCATTGTGGCCTTAGTGGGATTTCCAATATCCATCTCAACACATTATCTCTAAACTTAGAAATTTTCAGTGTGCATTATGACCGAACTTTTTCATAGTCTCTTCATTTCAAGCATTTGTTTTATATATATATTTTTTGTTCTTAATATAAGAGTTAGATAATTAATTTAAGAATATTAATAAAGTTAGTTAAGTTAATTATCTATAATAAATATGTAGTGGTTTAATTTGGCTAGAATACACTTTCTAATTATGTGATTATATATATATTTTGCCCGAAATTATTGATTATATTGAAATCTTATATTTAGCACCGGAGTAACTTTTTATCTAGCTCCTATAGTCAGAACTAAAGGTGGTACAATTTTTCGTTTATACACACGCATATGGAGATTATATGCTAGTGTTAGTGCTAGTGTTGGGGTAGCACTTATGATTAAACCAAAAAGTTAATTAGAACGTTTAATTAATACGTAATCTTAATTTTTTATTTAATTATATTACCCTAGCTATATTATATGATTATCTTCTTTTATTATGGTGGGAATTGAATAAGCTAAATTAATATCATATTTTGACCTAAATATATTTGACCTTTGCATCACTTCGATGCTACGTATCAATTAACACGCGCGCTGTCACAAGAGTATAGTGAATTTTTTTTCCCCCCCAAAAGATAAATTTTAATATAGTTTTGTAAGAAAAAGCTTGAGAAATCCAACACGTCAGGAAAAAAGCGCCAACAATTCTCACATATTACTGCTCACAAAGAAGTGTATTAGTTTACTTAAATATACAATGGATTGCTTATAGTGTTTGAGACGCAAATTAATTTTTTCTATGATCTTAATTAATATTCTTCTAATTAAATATAAGAACTAGTTTTTCTTTGGTCTTAAATGTAAGAACTTTACCATATAAATATGTACAAGGAGGTATTCACTAATTAATAAGAATAGTGATTAAACGCAATATTCCAGAAAAATCAGTACACATTTATTATAAATAACTTTTTAAAAAATATTTATAGATTAGTTATCTAATTTCCAAACAATAAAACATATATATACATGTTAAACATGAGATTAAAAACTTGGGATATGGAAATGAAATGGGGGGTGCACATTGAAGTGTAGAAAGTGGAAACCAAGTGTCCACATTTTTAAGAGAGAAATGATTGAAGATAAGTACAATATTGGTACATACAACACCTCCCACATATATAGAGCCTTCTTCTCCACTTTCTTTCCTTTCTTCATAAACCCACTTTCCCACTCTTCATATTTTCTTTAACGTCATAAACATGTTGCCATTTTTAAATTACTAGCTTGATTAACAGGTGTTAGCTAGAGGCTTAGAGTACCTATATATGGACCACATATACGGCGATAAATAAATTTAAATATTTTAATTTCGACCAATGTGTGTCTATAATATATCATCTAAACTTTAGACCGTACGTGTGGTTAAATTTATAAAGAGGAAACAAAAACGAAAGAAAGAAAGAAAGATAACGACTTTTAGCTAGAGCTTATGCATCTTATTGGTGAATAAATTATTCATAGATTGTATTGTATTCATATTTTTACAAGTCGCACTATTTATACTATAAGCCATATATTTTGGATTCTGTTGGCTACAAGAGACGTACGAGGCATTTAAATATTGAAAGATTCATATTTGGTTCATTCATCTTCTTAATTAAGAAGCCTTCGCATGCAACGAACAATATAATATTTCTGATATGTATGCGTGCATCTCCAATGTCGACACTATGAGTTTGTTGATGATTTACTTTGCCTTTTCACGTCTCTACTTATATATATGTAAACATTCATTTCACTTTTTATACAGATTTTTTTTTAAAAAAATATTATACATATTTTTAATTTATTTTCAAAGTTTTTATACTATTTTTTTAAATTTCATTCAAAATTATTAAATTGATTACAGTGCTAATCTCTCATTAATTTTAAAAATATCCAAATTTAAAACAAAATAAAAAAAAGTATTACAAATAATAAAGCGAAATTTATTACCTTACAATAATAAAATTGAGATATTCAGATTGAACACTAGTATATATAATACTCCCTCCAGTCCTAATTATAAAAGCTAGTTGACTTTTTTGGAGAGATTAAAAAGTTAACTAAATTAGCTTAGAGTATTTTTATTTTTATTTTTTCTTCAAACTAAATAGTTTGACTAATAAACTAATATATAATCTAAAAAGAAAAACAACATATAAAATGATTAAATAACTTATTTAGCATCCTTAATCTCCCCAAAAAAAAGTCAACTAGCTCTTATAATTAAGACCGAAAGTAGTATTAAAAATAATTAAGGAGAGAGGGTGATGATACTTAATTTAAAGTCAAATTATAATATAATAAAAAAATCAAGATAACATTAAGAATAAGTATATGCTAACCCCTAATTAATTTTCTTTGGACCAAAACCAGAAGTAATTAGGTAAAGTTACTTTTCATTACGTATATAATTAATATAATCGCAGGCAATTTATCTTCTTCGCAAAGGACAGATATTTCCATGAATTTCGCTTTCCAATACCTTCTTTTTCGGAGAATGCTGGACGACTAATCTTCCATTTTATTTGACTAACAAGAGATTGTAAGTGAGTGCAGAAGAACATTATTTTCCATTAGAGGATTAGTTAAAATAACATATTGACAGTTTTCTATAAACAGAAATTGTCGGGGCATAAAGGTCTTTTTTGAGAATCATTATGAGATCTTAACATATTAGCCTGTTTTATAGAGTTTATACAAATCTAAAACAATATAAAGTCCTAAATCAAATGCTAATAATAATAAAAGATAGGGAAAATTCATATAAAAATGATTGAATTACCAAAATCCTACTTTAGGTCACTAAACTAAACAAATTATATATTAATTTATACGCCATAATTAAGTATTTAAAATTTATGTCAAATTACATCCATATCTCTTATGGAGCATTAATGACAAATTTTAGTATAAAAAATGACAGTACTTTACTTGTCATCAAAATTTCTTGATAATTAAATCTTTTTGTTAGATCTCATAGTGCTTTCCCCCTTTTTGAATCATAAGGCCATAATAGGGTGATGCAGAAAGGGTATGGTGCGAGACCGGTAATAGAAGATAAATGAGAGATGAGAGGAGGTCAAATATCAGTTTTGATTCAGTTCATCAAAGCTGAATACAACCGGTAATATTAGCCTCTTTTTTTTTATAGAGTTTCTACAAATCAAATGCTAATAATAATAAAAGTTTTGGGAGAATTACATATAAAAATGGTTGAATTACCAAAATCCTACTTTAGGTTACTAAACTTAACAAATTATATATTAAACTATACGTTATAATTAAGTATTTAGAATTTGTGTCAAATTACATCCATATCTCTTAGTTATTAAAACAGAAAAATTGAAAACATGATCATATTAACTTTATCAATTAATTCCTTAAAAAATACTGTAAAAATAATTTACTAATAATTTTTTAAAAAAATTTATAATATCGTTGTGCATCAATTATTCTCCTTCATCTACCATATCATATTATTTTTTAAAATTACTAAAACCAATTTTTAAAAACAATGATTTTTTTTTGATAGTTAATAACATGAACTCCTTCAAGAAACAAAGTAAGAATTGCAAATAGAGATAAACTGAGCGATTCATTGGTTGAAGACAATTTTATTTTTTGGGTTAACAATTTTGAGTGCCTTTTGTTTTAAGGCTAATGATCAATGAAAACAAGCGAGAAGATAGCCAAGGGCAAATGAAAATTGAAGTGAACTGCAGTGATTCACATCATTTAGAAAGGAATTCAATATAATGCTAGCCATTATTTAAAATGTGGCAAGCTTGAGACGTTTTTTTATATGCAAAAGAAAATCAAGTATTTAAGATGGGGGTTGGAGATAATATTCGGATTTTATTAGTGGCATTGTAGTTTTTATGTATTTCTATTTTGATTTTTGGTCATCCTATAGATAATTACAATTTCTAACATCCTATTCAATAAGCTATTTCATACATTTCTTATGTTTAAACTAATAATAATTAATTCAAATTTTAAAAATATAATTCATTTTACTTGTTTATCTATTATTTTTGTTGCTCTATCCTACCGTACTTCCTATGGAATTCATTGATAGAGCAAATACTCCCTCCGTTTCTTTTTATAAGAAGCAACTGCCATACATATGAAGTTCTTTTTTGGGAGAATCTCATATAAAGCTATTTAAAATAAGGAAAGTCTAAATTTGGTTGATAAATTCAATAAATCTTTAATTGAGTCATTAACCTAATTTGAGATTTCAAAATATGTATAAAATGACTTCAATGCTCTTTTCTCTCTCCCCTCTTAAAAGAGCTTTATTACTCTATGACTTTATTGTTCTATATATCAACATTAATATCTAATAAAATAAAATATGATTTGCTAAATCAATTAAATAATTTTTTAAAATTATTATTTTTCACACAAAAAATGATGTCGTTATTTTTATCAAGTGAGAGGAAAAAAAAACCAGGAAAGCATAAACTTACCAATTTCAGTTGGGAAAAATCAACTGAAATAAAAGTCACTTTTATCTATAAAAAAAGTCATGTTTACCAATGTTTTTATAAAAAATTCTAAATAATTTTCTTAAACACATAAATGAGATTTTTTTAAAAAATATTTAGTTAATATTTCAATTTTTAACTTTTCCTTTCTTTAATATTAAATATCTATTTCTAATAAGAGGCATGTAAATTTGATATACTTCTAAAGGTATTTTAGTTAAAAAGATATCAAATACACTTTAAATTTCACAAAATGTTGTATGCTGTCCATATTTAAATATAAAATTTTCCAAAAAAAAATCTATACTAGAAACAGATATGGTATAATTTTTACTTAATGTATTTATTAAATTTAGTATAAATTTCGTAATACAATTGCACTATAAACTTTGTCATATTTTTAGGACAAGAGATAATACTTAAAATTGTTCATGTTAATTAAATGAACTCTTTTTTAATATATATATATATATATATATATATATATATATATATATATATTGTGTATGCTTTTTTCTTATGATGATAGTTAATGTATAGTTTTTTTGTTATTATACTTATAATGCCATGTCATCATCGAAACGAAGGGGTCACATTCCCTCAAATATTATCAAATATTTAATAAACTTTGTATTATACAGACTTCAACAAATTTCATACAATATATATTCAAACTTGGAATATTGAAGGTGATTTGTGATGATCTTGTGATGAATTTCATATATTAGTAAATTACCTTAAAATTCAATTCGTGGAATTCGTTTTTTTTTTAATTATTAAGTAGTTAAAGATCGACTAGATTTTGTGGAGTTTGAGTGGATCAAATTTATATGCTTTCTTCTTATGAGAAATATTGATTTGTGATTGAAGTCGCATTGATTTCTTGTCCAAATTTCACTTGATATATATATTTGTCCATACTTTTCATTTCCTTCTAAAAGTCAATACTTAGTAGTATATAACATGATTTAAACATATAATTAAGGATATCAATGAAGTTACAGACTTACATGTTTTTAGCCTTAATTGTGGGAATTAATTGTTGGTTATTTAAACGGATTTTATGAGTCATTTTTTATACTTTCAACTGGTATTTTTGGCTTTAGGGTTCGTGACTTCCCCTTCTAATAAGTGTCTCCCTCTAAGACTCAAATTCAAGGTCTAGAGAATTCTAGCAGAGCTTACACTACTAGATTAACTTTGTGTTGGTTTTTTTGAGTCATTTGTAATACCTTTATTGTTGAGGTTGTAAACGGATTCTTTAATCTACTTTGATTGCTTTTAAAATTGTAATTTATGGCCTTGAGAAGTCGTTATTTTATACTCCCTACGGTCCTAATTATAAGGCATAGTTGATTTTTTTGGAAAAATTAAGGAAACTAATTAAATTACTTTAGACTATTTTTATTTTTATTTTTTTCTTCAAACTAATTAGTTTAACTAATAAACTAATATATAATCTAAAGATGCACAACATATGAAATAATTAAATAACTTATTTAACTTCCTTAATATCTCCAAAGAGAGTCAACTAGATCTTATAATTAGGACCGGAGTTAGTAACATGCAAAACCGATTTCATTAAAAGGTTTCAAGGCTATCAACGTTTAGATTTTCGTGGTAATCAATAGCTTGCTCAACCTCCAAATATCTGAGCCGATAAGGTACAATATTAGTAAGAGGCTCTAGTGATTGTCCTTGAGTTCCCACCTCTCCTTCTCTTGCATATTCTTTATTATTGAGTTCTATTATTTTTTGTAGTTCTACTTACTCTGTTTTTTGTAGAAAATGTCCGTTTAATCCTGAGGAGTGCTTCTTATCTGCCACTAGATGCGGAATAACTCTTTAAAATAATGTCATCGGGCACAATCGAATCAACCTTATTATTTGTAGGTACTACTTACCAAAAAGATCTACATAGCACTAGAGAGAAGTTGAAAGATCTATTGAGTTGTATCATAATCTAGGCATAGGCGGACCCACCTATTGGATTTTTTTTTTTTTTTTGTTGGGGGAGTGCCCCCTTGAATTTGAGAATTTTTTTTTAAATTATTGTATATAATTAATACATGTTTGAATGATTGATCATCCTTAAATTAAGTACTCACTCTTAATACATTAAGTCTGCACTTCATAATCGGATGGGGGATTAATGGTTGAATGATTGTTTAGTGCCTTATATTAATAAAGATGTATTTGATAGCATTGATAATAAGGCAATTATGATGGAATTCCAAAAAATAAGGCCTAGAAGAATGACATTGTAATTATTTTTACTGAAATATACTTTTGTTATTAAAATATATGTACTTGAACTTATTAAGTGCTCACCCTTCATTATAATTTATTTAGTTACATTTAATTCTAACAGTATTTAGCCTTACTTTTCTAAATAACAAGTTTGTAAAATAATGGCCTCTCTTATTACATTATCAGTATTCACTTGATTTCATAAATATTTTTTTGATATATTTTTTTCTTATTTATATTCTTTTGTTTTTTAAAACTTTCCTTAAAAAAAAAAAAAATCGGGACAGCACCTCCAAATATCCCACCAATTATGTCCCTCTTCTATAATTTCTTAGGTCCACCCGTGAATCTAGGAGCTACTGCCAATAACCATTACTTAAGGCCCATAGTTATTTGACAACTTACAATCATATATTAACTTGGTGCTACTTACTAATCAAAATTCTGAACTGGCATAAGATCAACTTATTAATTATCAAGCATTACTTTAATAAGATTGAAACACTAATCTTGCTGAGTAAAAAATTAACTTTTGTGTCCTTATAAAGAAAATATTGGAATAATTAAAAAGAGTTGCACAAAATCCACAATATTTAAACCAACTCAAATTGGTGTGAATTGTATAAATTCTCGGCTCTAAAATAAATTATTAATGACTCGATACTCTAATTTTCTTATGGAACAAACGTAGTGGGAAATGTCTATATTTTGTCTTCAGTATCTTTGATGGAGATTAGACTTTTTTGAAGATGAAGGACACTACTTTTCTATATAAAACATATGAAAGTCCCCAATATTTTTTATCTATAGACAATATTGATATTTTATATGATAATTTTTGCATGACGTACTGATAATTATAAGGTGTAACTAGTGGATTAATGATAGTACGAACAGGTCACAAACATGTGTAAGTGCTCATGAGTATGCTGATAACATGAAATGTCCAATATCTTCCTAGCAAATCCATCGTAGGAGGTGTTTACTTGGATCCCCTACCCTCTATTTTTTTTTAAGAAAAATAGAAAAAAAAAAAATACCCCTATTTAACAATCTTCCTCCACCTTCAAACGATATTTTTTTATTAAAAAAAAAATTACCCCTATTCAATCAGGGGCAGATTTGAAAAGTAAAACATTTTCAAACAAAGACAAACTCTAGTCTGCCTGTTTTTGGCAACTGTATAATATAGTAGTATTTAGAGACAGAGTGAACATAGTATTCTCGTATGGAACCATGCTATATAACATAAATATAAAAACATAATTCACTGATTTAGGGAGATTAAAAAAATTAGTTAAGTTGATTGTTTGCTATTATTATCGTGTTAGAAGTATGTGTTAGTTTCCATAAAATGCCAATATTTTAATGAGAGTATTACGTATAGGAGCTAGACAAATGCAAATTGGAAAAAATTGTGAAACTAATTAGAGTAATTCGAGAAACAAATACTAAGTAAGGGAGATAAAGAAGATATATAGAGGATCGAAGGGGATACATACATACATGCATAAATATATCTTTATTTTTCCATTCCAAAGAAAAGGTAAAATTACAATTTAATTATATATGGCTGTAAAACACTAGTGCAAAAAAGAACTTTAAGACCGCCTCATTTAGACCGGACTATAGAGAATCAGGTCTTAAAAGTATGACCGATGGCAGTTTCGTAAATATAAAGAACTTTTTGGTATGACCGGTGGCACTTTCGTAAATATATAGAACACTTTTAAGACCGGACTATAAAATATGCGGTCTTAAAAGTATGACCGGTGGCAATTTCGTAAATATTGTGAGAAGACGCCGATGAGTTCAAGAATGCGATGATTTATTTCTTCACTTAATTGAAATTATATACCGATGCTAATAAATAAATAATCTTCTGACCTAGGCAGTTCCTATAATCTAGGGATTACAATCAGGAATATAATTATGAAATTCAAAAAATCATGATCTGCTAACTTAATTCCTAAAATCTCTCTAACAACTTAATTAAGATGATTACAATCAGGAATATAATTACGAAATTCAAAAAACCATGATCTGCTCATTGAATTCCTAAAATCTCTCTCACAACTGAATTAAGATAATTGCACAATATAATCGTATATGCTAACTAATTAAATTTGAATTTCCAACAAATATATAAAACACTTTTAAGACCGGATGTTTGTAAAAATAGGTCTTAAAAGTTTATTTTTAAGACCGGACCCTTTATAGTCCGGTCTTAAAAGTATGACCGGTTGCAATTCATAAATATATAAAACACTTTTAAGACCAGACCCTTTATAGTCCGATCTTAAAAGTGTTTTATATATTTATGAATTGCAACCGGTCATATTTTTAAGACCGGACTATAAAGGATCCGGTCTTAAAAATATACTTTTAAGACCTATTTTACAAACATCCGGTCTTAAAAGTGTTTTAAAAAAAAAAACTAAATTCGCTAAACTCGTTAAGTCCGTGAGCGTGCTTGTCTTCTTGGTGATATAACATTTGCTTAGTTATAGATTCAATAAGTGTACCAAGAGCCTAACGAGTCAAATCCTCAGCAAGAATGACATCTTCTTCCTCTAATCTACTCGCAATCTTCGTAAGTCATCCTAAGAGCCACACAATCAAATCCTTGGCAACATTGGCAGTGAGATGCTTCGAGGGTTTAGCGATGGCATCAACTCCAATCCTCAGCAACGGCGCAAGGCTTCGAGGATTCTGGATGACGGCGGCTCCTTCCTCTTCGATCTATGGCTCCTCCCACACCATCTTTGCACAGATCTGGCTTAAAACCAAACCCAGATCTCTTCTTGCTTAAGTTTGTTTCCTCCTACCTTGACTGCTCCTGCTCAAATCTAGACTTTGATTTTGGTTGTTTGAAGCTTTGCCAGCATTGACAAGAGGATCCTGCTCAGATTTGGTTGCTTTAAGTTTGTGATTTTTTTGTTGATCTGGACTTCAATTTCACTTCTGATTTTATATTGATTCAAATTCGATTTCCATGGTAAATAATTTCTATTTCTTGTTATATTTTCTTATTTCTGGACTTTGTATTCATCTTTTTTGTTTTTCTTGTTGGTGTTGCTTTCAATCTTCTCTTCTTTTTTGTTTTTCTTATTGGTGTTGCTTCCAACCTTCTCTTGGTTCTCTGTCACTGATGATGGAGGAACATTCAAAATGTTACCAGATCTGGTGATTTGAGACCGATTGTTTCATTTGGTTTTTTTTTTAATTATTATTTTGAAACACTTTTAAGACCGGATATTTCAAAAGTTCGGTTCATCCGGTCTTAAAAGTGTAACTTTTAAGACCGCCTAGAACAAGACCGGTCGTAGATCCGGTCTTAAAGCCCTTTTTTACATTAGTGAAATTTTGTCAATCAAATGTCGGCCACCACGCTAGCTCCGTACGTCGATATTTTTGCGGATATCCAATGATAATTTATAATCAAATATTATATATGTATACACACAGAACATATGTATGGTTTCTTGTGGGCATTAAACTTGCTTCAAGAAAAATAAGATGATAATTAGTCACCAATGGGAAATAATAATAATAATAATAATAATAATTGAGATAACGAAAAAGTTTTCATTCCCAGTAAGCAGTAAGCAGTAAGCAGAGGCATTAGGAAAGAGTGAGTGAGTATAATTAACTATAAAAAGACTCATCCACATGGAAATATCTCCTTACATATAAATATATGATGAAGTTGAAGCCAAACATTGCCTCCAGTCTTTAATATAAGCAATTGAATTTTCTTGAGAATATTAAAAAAGCGAAATAAATCACATTAAAATATTTATATTTATCATTTTTCTATAAACTAATTTATTTAACTTATAAACTAATATATAATATAATGAACACAACATATTCTATGATTAAGTAATTTAATTAGTTTCATTAATTTCTTTAGCAAAAGTTATGACTCTTATATTAAGGATTAGAAATAGTAGAATTTATGTTAAATAAACAAATATTTTAGTGAAGTGGTTACGAGTGGGGGTACGAACAAGAAGAAATTAACGTATATATATAGAGTGGCGTGGGACAACGTACATAGGGAATCATGGGTTCATGAGCGAATGATTATATTATAACTAGCCTTTGTTGTGAGTGGTGTGTATATGTGTGGCTGTGTGCGCGCGCGCAGTGGGGCAACACCATTTATTCTCGCAAACACGTGTGTGTCTGTCATTTACATCCGACATATGCCTAACACTCCAAGCTTTGTTCTCTTATTGGCTCAATAAATATAATTCTTGCTTGGAACTTGCCTGTCGTGTCCCACACAATACTGCCTTATTCGAAGTCTAGTTACTCCTATAATTCTATTTATAGAGCTGGAAAAAGAGAAATTGGTCTTATTTATAGAATAGAGGGAAAAAAAATCATATGAATGTAACCCTTCATTTATTATTATTTTTGTATTAACTTTGTTTTCATATAGTATAATCAAATATTAAATAGAGGAAAAGTTAGAAAGTTGTTAAATTTTACAGAAGAATTAATGAAATTTAAGATTTTCCTTAGTTTATACTTTATATGAAACATCTTAAAAATGTTTTATAAATAGGACAAGACGAGTATATAGACATATATTTTACATACACACTCATCCCATGCTCTTATCATTATATGTATTTATGTATGTATATATAGACACACAAAAAGGATCACCAGTAAGTGGAATTTACTATTACCTCCCGTTATAATATAAGAGCTCGTCCGTAGTTTAAATTACACTATGATATAGATCTCACATTAAAAATAAGACGTAGCATATTCTTAAAGAAGGGTCACACGTATTTAAAGAAGGCCGGGAATAAGTGCGTGAACTGACTTATAGCAATGGGATGCATGGAGCTACCTTCAATCCGATGGGAATCGTCCCGCTGTTTAAAGAAGCGCCACCGAGGGTATGCGTAATTTGCTGCATTGGGATTAATTAATTTTTGTTTGAGGATAGTTAATATTCCCTTTAATATTGACTTTTTAGAAAGATTAAAAAAGCTAAAAAAAAAAAAAGTTACTTAATCATAGTATATTCTATGTATCATTAGATTATATATAAGTTTATATTGGATTTTGAATCCAAATCTCATAAGTTATGAATAAGAAGTGGGTTGAAAAAGAAGAGAAAAATGGAAGGTGAAAGGGGGATATAGGTACAAGCCTCACATACATTGGACAAAATATAAAAAGTGGAAAGGTTTATAAGCCTCCACTTCAACCCCTCTAGATTGCCCCTTGGGGCAAACCACTTTATTGGAGGAGAGAGGACACAGGTGGGCTTTGGTCCACTACACACAGGCGTGCTCTGCCTTCCGTCCAACCTAGTTGGTCGTGCTTGTGTGAAAGATTAAAAATAACTTTTTAGCTTTTATCTAAACAATCCCTAAATTTTTTACTAATTCCCTATCAGCTCTCTGTGTTTCTCCCAACCAACACCAATACATACCATTAAATTTTGAAACCAAAACACTGCGACCCAACCAGTACTAGTTGGCCAACGTCAGTCCATTCCGTCATGTTGATTTGTCTATTGCGTCGATTCTCTAGCTAGAGTCTATCTTACCGTTATTTTTTTGTCTATAAATAGACGTGTTTAACAGAAAATCTACTTGTTTTTGTCAATCACCTCGCTCTCATACATACAACATACTGCACTTGCTAGGTCATAACCTTTTGGGTGTGATTTATTTGGCGTTTGGTTGTGTTCATGGAATCTCTTGATTGATAGTGTCATCATTCTAGTGACGTAACCCGTTCTAGCCTAGAAGACAATTGTTCGTGATCTTTGGGCATTAGTATAGAAGGAACAAATTATCTTAAGAAGACAACATCTATCGGGCTCGTATTTCATTATTTTTTCTGCATCTAATTCTCATATGTTGTGATTTAGACTGTTTACTCTCTTGTGCAGAATTGTTGTATGTTTATAGATAGTCTCATCTTAATTACACAGATTACAAAAATTCCAATTCTCTAGTATTTTCGATAACAATTTATAAGTAGACAAATTAGTTTGGAAAAAACGATAAATATAAATACATTAAAGAAAGTTATTTAGTTTCTTTAATCTCTTAAAAAAAAAACTGAGTGTTAATAGATTAAGGACAGGAGGTAGTATGAATCAATGGCTAATGAGGCATCAAAGTTAATGATTTAATTGGACATATCACTATATTTTTCAGTAGTCCCAAAATAAGCACATGTTATGATGAAGAGGGAGAGAAGAGTTGACAAGTAGAATTGAATAATTGGGATCGGTGTCTCTTATCGTAATGCTTGTGGAGAGTGAGCAAACAGTGAAGATGGTGGTGGAACTTAGGGTTGATGAGATTAGGGACCATTTTATAAGAAGAGCTTACAGTCACACCAATCGAAATGGGCAAGCCTCTTGCAGAATCCAAAAGGTCCTGCATCTCTCTCCCTGCTCCGTACATGACCTTGTTCTTCACTTCCACTTCCTCTCTGTATATAGTCGTCCCACTCTCTGCGTACTCTTCACGCCCCTGCCTCCATCATCATCATTTAACATTCATTAACACTTGAGCTGAAGTAACCACGAATAATAAACAAACAAGTGGCCAATCACTATCTAGCCTATTGGCATCCGAGCTAGTTTGTTGTCTTGTCAGAGAAGATTGCAGGTTTGATTGTAGGTCATTAGTGTCTACCCCTCAAAATTAAAATTCTATGTACTCCCTTCAATCCAATATATAGGTCACTTTAACTAGTTCATCTAAATAAAAAAAAAATGGTTATTAACTCGTTAAATTTGTATGAAATTTCCAATTTGATCATATTAAATGAAGTATTGAAGGAGAAGTCATATTTAAACAATAAGTACCTGAATTACTCTCCAAATGGCTTATATTGTTGTTCAAATCATTCTTCTAGAAGCGACTTAAATTGAGAATTAAAAAGAGAATTGTTTTAATTTTATTTATAAGTCACTTCCATGACATTTCGCCAAAGCCATAAAAAAACCGTTAAACCTTATTACTAGGATGATTGTTTTCAATAAATAGGATTAAATGAGTATATTCCTTTCTCTCTACCCACAAGAAACCCTATATAAAATCATGAGCCTAATGTTAATTCATATCACTTTGAAAACATCGAATTTAGTGTTTGTATATTGGATTCAAGTCATGAATATAATAGTGTCGAGATATATAGTGAAGAAGACAGTGTGTGTGTGTAGTGAGTAAAGAAGGAGCCAGGGAGCACTTACATGGGAGAGAGCAAAGGGTAAGATGGCGAAGGACATGTGAATGAGAGGAGGATGAATGTGAAGGCGAAAGAACTTGGATTTGTTAAGCACTCCCAAATTGATGGAGCAATTGCAGTTCAGGATCTTGGTTGACACCCCACTTCTGTCCACTCCTTCCCCCAGCTTAAACTCTCTCACTCTTTCTATCTGCAATTATTTGGACAACAACACATTTATCTAATTTATTCATTATTAACATTTTACCTGACTAGTTTAAAATTGTAGTTAAAAAATAGTAAAGAGAACATTCAATTCACAAGGTAAAGTACATTAAAGTAGAGGCTCGATCATACGTACACACAATGGAATATAATGGAGCACATGTACATGGGATGACTAGAGCCCCCCTTTCGATGTATATTGTTAATATTTTTTCCTTTGGTTTCATATATTTTATTGGTTACTCTTCATATCGATCTTGTGCATAAAATAAATAATATGCTAAAATATTGGACCCACATCATGTATCCATCATTTCACCTACATCTTTTGTAACATTATTGTAATAATAAATCCCAGTAATAGATGCTCATAATCATAGTTAAATAAAAATGATGGTCATTGCACCGGTCCGGATTCTCTCAAAAGTAGAACTCTCAGTATCCCTCAGTATCGCTCCATCTGGGCCGTCCAAAAATTGATCTAAGGGTCTAAAATCATTTTCACAAAAACCGCGCGCGGTGAAAACTACCGCGCGCGGTTTTTGTGAAAATTTTATAAATCCCTCTCTGGCCGTTAGATTCATTTTTGAACGGCTTAGATTTGCTTCTGAGGGATACTGAGCAGGTCGCTTCTGAGAATATCTCCTTCCTTCATTGCACCTTTCATTGTTTGCTACTTTTAGCTTGTCAACAATCAAAATCACAAGTATGTGTGTGTGTATCTTTAGCACAATGCTAAATATTTTTCCCTAAAAATTCATGTAAACCTTTTATCATATATACTATTTTAATTTCTAAAGTATTATAAAGAAACACTAGTTTTTTTAAAAAAGTATATCTTTATAAATTACAAATAATACAATTTATTATAAAACTTTTATTTCATACTGCTCTTGTTTCTATTATAAGACACCTCTAACTAGAAGAAATTAAATATTGATAACACTAATCTATGTTACTCAACCAAGGTGCAAATATGGTATATACATCTCTATAGAAAAGTAGAATATGATCTATATATAATATAAAAATCCTAACTTCTTATAATACAATTAATTTCACAAATTTAATCTCTGCAAAAATTTACTAATAATCTACACAAAACATAAAAGCAATATTATTGATAAATCACCAAACATTGTGAGACAGCCCTTTACAAAACATACACAAGGTCTAAAGTTTAAGCGTTTAATGAAAAAAGAGATTGGAAGTGAGAATGTGGTACCGCAAGGGAGAACACAGGAGGGGGAGGCTTAGTGGCAATGTAGAAAACAAGCAATGCAACACTTAGACTCAATAACAGTCTCCAACTGATCTGAATCCAAATCCAAAGCCACGGATCTGTGTTCCGGTACGTCCAGTACCTCCTCCATCCTTTCTCCTTCCTCCAATCATAATCATACACCTCATCATCATCATCGTCATGCTCACCGTTGTTCCCGCTCATTATAATCAGACGGTTCATATCCCCATCATTCTCCGTAGGCGCCGTGGCATGACTCTCGTCGTAAGACACCTTCTTGTGGTGGTGGTAGCAGTGGACGGAGCCCCGGGACGAGGAGGAGTAGCGGTAGAGGGCAACGTCATGGGTAGGGTTGGAGGCATGCCGGGCTGGGGACTGGAAGGTGGATGATTCGGCGTCGTTTTGAGTGAGGGTGGTGGCAGAAGGGCTTTGAACGTAGTAAGTAGGCAATGGATAAGAATGGTGGTGGTGGTACATCAGAGCGTCGTGCTCTTCCACGACAACGTTGTTGTTGGACATTGTTGTGTCTGTTGTTGTGAGAGTTTGTGAGTGTTACAAGAATTAGAAAGCCTTTGGGGTTTTAAAATGAGCCAAGGGGATTGATGTTAGTGCATGATAGCCTAGGCCTTTGGATCTTCATTAAGGGACAACAATGGAAGCAAGCATAATTGCCCCTAATTGATTGTATTCACGGATTTCCTACCCTTTATTATTTTATTTTTTTACTATTTAATTCTTTACACGATTTTTTATTATTTTATTCCTAGTTAGTCAAAATCTAAAATCTAGGAACCTTTTTTCAAAGACAAAGTCACGTCAATTGACTGATTTTTATCCTAGTAATTAATGTACATTTCCCCCTCCATTTAGTTGAATTCTTACAACGTTGTTGCCGATTATTGATTATATATAGCCAAAAAAAAAAATGTAAGTAATTTCTTATACACACACGGTACCTAATTTTAAAACATTATTGCAGATAATTCTTGTCTTAGCATGTTACACATCTTTTATGTCGTAAATAAACCCATATCTATCTGAATTAATAATTAAAAAGAGGAGGTAATAACGTTATCATTTTCATTGAGCAACGTTATTAGAAATTAAAATGAATAAATTAAATAATAAGGACAAGAAGGGAATGCTGTAATTACGGAAAAGTGTTGGGGGACTTGTCTCAGAAGATTGCGCCTATACAAATGGACATTTTAATAATAAATTTAAAATAAAATTAATAATAATAAAAACTAAAAAGACATACTTTTGCACCGAAATGCCTGTGTGAGAATGACAGCAAAGCTTGCACGCTTTACTCATTACACTGTTCTCTTCTTTTTATTAAACTTTTTATTATTCTAAAACATTTAATTAATTTAATTGTCCTCCCAAATATGCCGAGGGCCCATTCATTCTATATTAGTTAATTGGATCCAATGCATCATGCATGCGGTCCACACTCCACATTTTATGAACACAGCTCTTAATATGCCAATGAGAGTTGGCATAGATGGTAAGGGATCTAGAATTAGGTCTTTGGGTTGTGGGTTCGATCCCCTCTGCTGTTGCTGAGACTCCTTTGGTAGGCGATCTTGTAAGTCCCCAGTAAGTGCTCATAGAGCTCGGGGCCGTGCCCTGGCCTTGGTGGGGAACTGATACTGAACCCCTCCAAAACTTTTTTTTATCAAAAAAAAAAAACACAGCTCTTAATATTATCATCTACATATAATACTCCCTCCAGTCCTAATTATAAGAGTGAGTTGACTCTTTTTTGGAGAAATTAAGGAAGCTAATTAAATTACTTTAGAGTATTTTTATTTTTTTTCTTCAAACTACTTAATTTAATTAATAAACTAATATATAATTTAAGGATACACAATATATGAAATGATTAAATAACTTATTTAGCTTCCTTAATCTCTCCAAAGAAAGTCAACTAGCTCTTATAATTAGGACCGGAGGTAGTATAAAATTATAAACATTCATACTCTTCGAAATACGTCCAATTTAAGAAAAAATATTATTCCGAATCTGTCAATGAATTTCTTTTTTTGGAAAAAAAAAATCTGTAGGGAGTTGATGGCTTATAATGAATAATTATATAATTTGATAGGTATGAGGGTATGACTTTCTTTGGTCTGTGTAGTTTTTTTTTTAATGTTGACATAAATGTTTGAAATATTTATTTTATTGATAATTATAATTTGTTAGAGTCACACACACATATCATTTATCGCACCTCAATATCTAGAATTTATTAAGGTGAAGAAAAATAGATTTGTGCTTTTTTCAAAAAATTAAGGTGAAGAACATTTTTATTTTTTTTATTTACTCCTAATATTAATATATAATATAAAATCTATAAGAAATTACACTATGACAAATTTGTGTTTGAATTGGACGTGAAAAACTTTTTCACGGTTTCAGAACAAATTAGCAAAACACTCCCTAAAATCTAAAATCTATTCTAAAGTCACAAAAGCACAACAGTCCAACTTTTGGCAAAATTTATCCTCAAATGCAAGCTCATATGCAACTGAGATCTGAAACCAGCATCCTTTCTTCTTATAAATAAATAAATAAATAATAATAATAATACTGGCTGGGCTGAATAAAAAAAGTTAGACGTGTTAATTACTCAGCCAATATCTAGTCGTGTCCCCATGTACCGATTTAATTCCATTCAATCTTCGGTTACATTTTCCATCAACTTAAGTAATTAACATTCTAATTTTTTAATAATCGAAGATTGATATGTTCTTCACAACATGATTTGAATTATGAGTAATATTATTCATGATTTGTGAATAATGTAGGCTGCATAAATTTAATATTTTATGTGGATTATTCATATGAATGAACATTAATTGACCATCAAAATGTCATATATTAAATTAAAACAATGTACTACTTTTTTGATACAGATATCCAGTTTTGATGTTAATGGTAAGTATCTGTGAATGAGGAATAATTAAGACTTGAAGTAGAGATGAAATTTAATTGAGGATTTCTTTGGATTGAAGAGAAAAGATGGATTGCAAAGCAAGGGTGATAGCCATATATGGTAATCATTGTAAGATAATATATATATAACCCTATTCACCTTTTGCTTTTGTATCAGACATTATTAATTCCACTTCTTCCTATCATCATCATACAAATAAATGAACATATATGGCCTTTTTTCTAAATATATTTTAAAAAAAGATATAATTTACATTAGATTTTTTTCCCCAATAGTTTATGATGTTTCTTTTGTCTAATATACGGTAGGGAGTTGAATTGTTTATAGTTTGAAACTATATATTCTTTTTCATCTATTGTAGATATATAGTCTACGAAGATTATAAGATGTATAGTTGATTGATTATCGATAAATAATACTCCTTCATGTCCTAATTATAGAACAAAGTTTATACTACACATTGTACTACAAATTTTGTAATATATTTAGAACTAAAAATAATATCATTTATATACACACACAGTATTTTTCATGTTGGCATATTTATTTATAGCATAATTTAAAGTAAAACACCTAATGACTCTTTAAGACTTTTTTAAATGTGAGAGGTTTTGTAAGTTCGAACCCTCTATCAAGAATATAATGAGTGTTTGACTTATGACACAAAGAAGTGATAAGAGAAGTATAAAAGTCTTTGAAAATAAAGTAAATTTATATGACACAAAGAAGTGATAAGAGAAGTATTAAAAAGTCTTTGATGAAATAAAGTAAATTTACTCTTTTCACTATATAATTTTCTTTACTTTAGATAACACTGGATTGATGTAAACTTTACAATTTTGAGAACCCAAATTAGGTGGACATAAAAACATATAAGGAGTGTCAGGTCATAAGGCTGAGCTTAAACAATGCATATTAAAAGTGAATATATATACCAGCACTTGTTGTGCGATGGTATTGGGATGTGTATCCCCCCTTAGGTCCTTAGTTCGAATCCCCCTCCCCTCGCCTTGTAATAAAAAAAAAAGTGAATATATATATATATATATATATATATATATATGCCGATAACTAATTTAATTGCTAATTAGTCTAGGGACACATTATCTTTATTATAGTGCATAATTTGTTTTACTCAAATATCTCAAACACATATGTTTGTTGTGTGTTAGAATTCATTGAAGGGAAGGGTTGTCATTGTTATATTGTTTGAATTCATATCTCTTGTTATATATATGCTTAATTCTTGTTGTTCTGTGTTAAATAATATTTGGTATTATTCACAAAGTTAGTCCTGATTATTATCGAGCCTAAATAAAGCTAGTTTTCCCAACATAATTTTTTTCTATCCAAAAAATTTGAATATTACTCAAGGCATTGATTCTCCTCCGTTAATTTGCTGTGTTTTTATAATGTTAAGAGGAGAATCTCTAGCAACAATGTCGCTTTGGCCGAGTGGTTAAGGCGTGTGCCTGCTAAGTACATGGGGTTTCCCCGCGAGAGTTCGAATCTCTCAGGCGACGTTTAATGTTTTTTTCGCATTCAGCTGTCCAAGTTCAGGGTTCAGGTGATGCAGCAGCCAAATTTCTTAAAATACAGAGAAAAAACAGTACACATCCAATTAAAAAACTTTCAACTGAACTACTTTTGTATGATGTGTCTACATCATCATTATCTTGTACATTTTTTCAGTTACATTCCACTAATTCAAAATAACAACCTCTGCATATTTTGTTCCCTTCTCTTATACAACAACACTACGTACAATATTTCAACAACTAACACCTTTTTTATTTCATTCTTCTTCTGCTTTTTGACTTCTCCCTAATACAAAGTAACCTTTCTCACTATTCACATTTTCTCTTCTTCATTCTTCATGATCATAAGAATCTCCTTTGAACATTATTGCACCAACCTAACCTATTCCCGTAAATTCACACAAAGAAAATATTGTACCAGGAAAAAAATAATAATATGCAACAACATTAATGTCCATGAACCCTATTCACATACAACTCCAGCTTTCTCTCTTTCTGCACATATTTATATGTACCTGACACAAGAATGGAAGCTGGGTGTGTACAATCTTGAAAAAAGGGGAATGAAACAGTGTGTGTGTTTATTGTAGTCGGAGGAACTGAGTATGGAGGAAAAAAATGCTTTTGTGCACTGAAGATGTTTGTGTAAATGTCTGAGAGAACAAGAAAGAAAATGAAGAAAAATTCCGAGGGTGGACATATATTACTCATTCAACTGAAAGAGAACAGGATATACCTTGCAAAGAACAAGGAGAATGGCTTGGGAATTTGGGTGTGTACAATTTGATGAGAAAAGCCTGAAAATTGGTGATCCACAAAAAGTTCTGTGGTTATTTCATTTGGAGGTGATATAGAAGATGAGGAGGAAAAATAGGTTTGTGCAGTGAATGTGGTTGTGTGAATGTCTCACAGAGAGAGAGAGAGATGAGAAAATTCCAAAAGTTGGACAATATTTTTTGTTCATTCAACTTGGAAATCAAGGAAAGGAAAAGAGGATATATCTTGCATCAAACCCTCCAAATCCCATTCTCCCATTCTTAAGTTTTCCCCTGATTGCCCATGATTATTATTTCCATATCCAACCAAGTCCTGATGATGATGATCAGTGTTATTGAAGCAACCATTATTAAAATGGTTGTTGTTGTTGTTGATATGACTTCTCACATCAATAGGACCAACACTAGTACCACTATTATACCTCTCTTCCATGCTTCTACTCTCCAAATGAGGAAGACACAGCTCTCTTTCTAACCCCATTATTTTACTATCTTCTCCCTCCAACACCACCCCATTACCATAATCACCACCATAAAATCCATCCTCCACCATGCCGCCGCCGCCGCCAACTTGGGCTAAGCATGCAGGCATGTCAAAAGGAAAATTACTGTTATTACTGTTCAACATGGAAAAGGGGTACTCCATTAACTGGTGGTCACCACCAAAAGCCGTGGCGGCGGCATGCATGGATTGTACAGATGCTGATGAAGATGATGATATTGATGAAGGTGATGAGTCCATGCACATGGTCATGTTGATGAAGGGCATGGAGGTGGTGGTAATGCCATTGAGAATAATATGATTTGATGAAGAGTCTGTACTGTTGTTTGGCGAAGGAGTAGCAGTGGAAGTAGTAGTAGCAGTAGTAGTACAAGTAGTATTGTTTTTCATCCTTTTCTTTAAGGTCGAGTTCCAAAAATTCTTAATCTCGTTGTCTGTTCGTCCTGGAAGACGTGCTGCTATCTGAGACCACCTGAGATTTTCAGAACAAGAAAACTTTATTAAGGAGGCCAACTAGCTGGAGAAGACAGAAAACCATTGTATATATATATATATAACACTGATATATAAGGGAACAGCACCATGTGTAGCTCTGTGGTTTATATCTATAATGCATGTGATTGGTTAAGGAATAAGGAAGCAATTGTCCTACATGTGAGACTCACACCTCCATGTGATGAGGCCAACTGCCAAGTAGTCATGATCAAAAGGTGATATTTTAGTTGGTGCTGTTATATGGAAAGATTTTTTTGTTTTAACTGACAGGTATATGTTACTTTCGGGGTAACGATAAATGTTTGATCCAATAAAAAATTAGAGCAAATAAAATTAAACTAATAAAACTTGAGTCATTATTTTAAGTTATAGATATATAATAATGTCCATGACCTCATTCATGAATCTCCATTATGGATATGGATTTGTCACAGGAGATCAGTACTGAGGGGCTTAATCACATTAAAGTTGTAAACTTTATGGTTAATTCTTAATCATTTATATATGAGTATGGTTCATAAATACAATATGGCAGGTATATATTGCAAGAATCCCAAAACTTATGCATTGAGGTGCGGTACCCTAGATCAGTTCAATTTTTGAAAAAAAAAAGATTATGAATTACGTTTGTCTGAAAATTTCAGATAGAAAGTAGAAAACCCCACAAAAAGGATTTGTTTTTTGTTTTTTTCTTTTTTTTTTTGGGGGGGGGGGGGGGGGGCACAAACTGAGCATGTAGGCTGGAAAATGAAGAGCTGATAATGCATGCAACTTTCAGATATATAAAAACTAGAATTTTTGGAGTTGAAGTAATGGAAGAAATTCACCAATTATTAACAGTTAAGGCAAACTCTTGAACCCCCAGGGGGAAAAAATTGTACATAGAAACTTCAAAGATCAGTAACAAATACTGTGAGGCACATTCACATAATCCATATAGTTAGATTTCTTTTGTTTGTCCAGGAAGTCTATATATCAGCAATGGTGATGACAGTGCATATGGTTTTTCACAATAAAAGGCACCAATTGCATCAATCTCTAGTTATAGTTGTCTTACAATGAAGTTAACTATACGTCTTCTGTAAAACCAATCATTATTAAATTCCATTGGATTTTTTAAGATTAATGGACGCTGTCAATGATATACTGTAAATTGGTACTACCTCATGTCTTTAAAATAAGATCCAATTGACCTTTTTTTTTTTAGAGATTAAGAAAGCTACATAGATATTTAATCATAGTATGTATTGTATATTTTTAGATTATATATTATTTTATAAGTCAAGCAACTTAGTTTGATTCTTTAATCTTTTCAAAAAGTCAACTCAATTGTATATTAAGAGTCCGGATAAATATGCAAGTAAACCTCTTTGGGATGACTTATTACCGATACAACCTAGTTGTTCGTCTGTGTGTGTGCATGATGAAGTTCTCAAACAAAATCACATCCAAAGAACTGATAAATATGCAAGGTATAAAGAAAATTGTAAAGAATTACATCAACTAAAAAATTTAAGCTATTTGGTAAAAATTCATGAGTACTCTACCCAAGAAACTTTAACACAGGAATACTCTAATACCATATATAGATCACTTCAAGAAAATGGAAGAAATTAAAAGATCAAAAGAAAACTGTTATTAACATCTAATAAAAATGTCTAGGTTAATAAAATCACTCCATCTTGAAGCAAATTATTAAAAATTTGTTCAGTTCACAATTTAGTCTTTAAAAATAGATAAATGATATGATTAACACAATTGCTCATTCTCTCGTTAATAATATAATAATTCAGAGTCAAATGAAACAGCAAATTTGACTGATTATATATGCCATAACATACATATATATAATGAATCAGCTTGAGAATTTAATGATTGAAGATAAAACAAGTGAGGAAAAAAAACGTACCTATTGCCAAGAATGGAATGAAAATGAAGAATGAGTTGTTCTTCTTGGAGAGAGAAAGCACCTCGCTTAAGGTCAGGTCTGAGATAATTAATCCAACGAAGGCGACAACTCTTGCCACAACGTAGAAGGCCTGCATTTCTGGCAATGTCACTCCAACAACCTTGTCCGTTGGTCAACATGTACCTTATCAGCTTCTCATCCTCCTCCGGCGACCACAACCCCTTCCTTAGCTTCACAACATTGTTGTTGCCATTGTTCTTACTACTACTACTATTGTTCTTGTCCCTTCCCATTATTTAAGGATCGATCGAGACAACAAGGGATTAAACAAGTTTCTTTTCTTTCAAGTGGGGGATTTTGAGAGAGATCTGAAAGAGTGCTATATAGCACAAGGAGGCTTCATGGTGTGGGAATGGTGATGATGATGGTGACGGGCTTGTGGGGTTTGCTTAAAATATGAAATATGAGAGAGAGAGAGAGAGAGAGATTGTGTTTGTTTGTGTAGTTAGTTGATGGGTAGAGTGGAAAACGGATTGGAGGGGGACCTCCATTAATGAATACACATAGCTAGAAAGAGAGAGTGAGACAGAGAGAGGGATGGTTGGTCTTCTTGTCTTTGACTCAATTCTTGTCTTTTTCGATATATTTTACTTCACTCACAAGGTAATCACCATCTCCTCGTCCTTCTCCTCCTTCTCTCGCTTCTTCTTTTTGTATGCAACACTAACAATTTTATTGCTTCCACTTCACATAATATACTCTCTCTCTCTCTAGGGTTTAAACTTCAAATTCACGTGTGTGATGAGACTTAAAGAAAGAAGAAACAGAAATCATGATTATATGTTATATAATATAACACCATTCTATATAAGAGAGCTGCATATATCTCTTCATAAAGCCACTTTGGTTTATAAATATCTTCTAAGATATATTCAGCATGATCTATATAGTAATATTTTATTTTACAAATTTGTTTTTTTAATACTGTGCTGTTTCTAGAATTTAATTTTTTTCTGGGAAAAGTGTTGCACGCTTGGCAGTTGCTGTATAAAAATGATTATTTCAAGGGTTATGTGAAGGTTACATTGTTTTGCATGAGTATGAGCTTCATTAGGGCTAACAACTTTAAGTGGCATATTTCTGACGCAAATCATTTACTCCTCCAAACAAAGCAATGCCAATTAATTTATGTTTCTTCTATTGGCATAATCTTATTGTTGACGCCATGCCATTCCAGGTTAAGTATTATTCACTTTAGTCCTATTTCAACATGAAACATCACACCTAAGATTTGTACGTGTAAATGATTAACCATATAGATAGTTATATAATTAACCGAATCAGGTTAAAACTCAAATTAAAGTACAAAAAAGGTTTCACTTTTAATCTGTATATGCAGAATTTACTGCTCCACGGAATGAAACAAACAAAATTAATTTAGTAGTACTTTGGTAGAAAGCAAGAAAGTACCCTCAAAAAACAACTTGTTCTTGCAATGAGAGTGATCTCAAATTTATTTAATTAAATATATACTACCTCCAGTGCTAATTATAGGAACACTTTTGTAATACAAATTGCACTACAAAAGTGTTTTTGTACTACAAAAGCGTTCCTATAATTAGGACCGGAGATAGTATCATTTTGCCAGTCAAACATAATAATCCTGCGTTTAAACTTAGTTCCATAAAATAATATAAAAATGAGTAAACTGAATTTTAGTTTAGTAACTTACATTGTTAGGCTAAATTGGAAACTTGAAAAGTATATATTACTTGATTTTGTGGTAAAAATTAGTTGGATATTTGTTCTTTGATAGGGATTTCTCCTCCTTGTAGGATAACACGTGTGCTTCTTATCCAGTGTAACAGCTGGACAACATCTATTTTTTCCTACCTTGCTTCTTAGTTTGTTTTACAATCATCTGATATAATTCTTTTTATTATTATTGTGATCCCAATCAAATCAGTTGAATTATGGAAAAGGATATTTAAAGAAAAATTGCTAAACCCATAATCAGTATCAAGTGCATAATCAATATACTTAAGAACTTTTCAAGATTTCACCTTGTTTATAATATATAGCTTTTATCTGACATGAATTTTTTACCTGAAAATTGAATAAAATATTACAAGATCACTCGCACAAAATTTTCATCCTTAACTATGGACACATAATATGCAATCCTTTTCTTCCTGGCTGTCACTCTATATCTCTTTGGCTAATTCCCTTTCATTACCTAATCATGTTTCCCCACAGCCAAATATATTTCTCACACAAATTATTTTCATGAACCAGATAAGGGAAATCCTATTCATCATCAGTATATCAGTCATTGTCCAAATCATAAACAGATATACATGAGAGTAGTCTCTGTCAATTCCAAGATGTTCCAAGGGCATTACAGTAATTGACTTGCGTTCTGACAGGAACTTCCACAATTTTCTGAGATGAAAATGAGTCAGAAACTTGAAGCTACTCATATGTTTCAAACGTGGCATCATTTTCTTAATCAACAGCTGTCCCATTAAAGAGAAGAGGAAAGAAAGAACATGCTGTGTGATGCTTATGAGGGTGTCCCAAGCAACACTCTACTTTGTTACAAAGACAAGAAACAACAACTCACCTGGGGATTCTTTCTGTGTCACACCTTGTACTACACTGTAATAAGGACATATATAAATGATATTTTATAAACATGCAGAAAAAGCACATAATCAGCGATAAAGGTACAAGTACTAAAGGACATGGAAGTCCAAAGTTGAATTTCAACCATTTTGATCCTGACAAAAAAAACAGCCAGGCCACAAATTCTGATTGTCTCTTTCCCTCTCTTTTATTATCTGTTATAGCTTTTTTTCTGATTTTTTTTTACTTTTGTTTCAATCATCACTGATGGCACCTCAGAGAGATCCACTTAAGCCGGAAAAGAAATAACGTGGCAACAGAGTCTTTTCCTCAGGAAGTATTGCAATGTACTTATATTGCTCAACCCTTATTGGACGCAACAGGAGTAATTTTTACATTGATTCCATATATGTCAAGCACAAAACACAAAAATATTTGGGATAACAATACCAAGATCCCAATTAAAGGAAATAATATTAGAAAAGTCCTATAGCTTGTCAATAACAAATGAAACAATAATCATTGATAGGAGGGAGAGCTATCATTAACAAGTTTTGAGACTTTTCTTATATTAATTTTTTTAATTGGGATATTAATGTCATTTTCTCAAAATGTTTTCTTAAAAACAAATCAAATTAAACAACTGCATATGATTAGCTTATATTTCAGTACTGGACTGCCTATATAATACAATTAAAATAGTTGGTTATCTTTCAAAATACTAATTGTTAATGGTAGGCCATCAATATTGTAGATATTAAATAATCACAGGAACTTCCCATTTCTCCACAGAAATTTACTGCCAAGCCTCAAGCCTATTTAGAGACAATAATGGAATCAATAAAATATACAGTAGTGCTAAAGCATACATAACACTTTCCTGGAATAGAACACATGTGCCAAGAACTTGTCCATGATAATGCAAAAATGTCTGTACAGAGCCCAACAAACTCAATCATTTCTAGGTACAAAACATTCATTTGAAAAGATGTTCTTAGGAAGACTCAAACAATATTACATCAAGCTGAGACCCACTCCTGACAGTCCTATGAACATATTCATCATCAGTTGATGTAAACTCACAAAGAACACTGTAGAATTTTTCTTAGAATGTTGGTGCTGAGGACCTTTTCTTTGGAAAGGAGTGGCAAAGGTACATCATAGTATAAAAAGTCTGATGTCCTTGAAAACTGAATATGGTACAGAAGTACTTGCAAAATAACCGAAAAGGTGCCAAACAAGCACATACTCAGACTGATTTACAGGGCAAGCATTATAGGTTGGAAGAGGAAGCTTTTATATGCCCAAAAAAAAAAGATGGCATTCCATCAAATACAAATCCAGATCTAAGCACATTATTACAAAGGAAAAAAGGTGTACGATACTTTTTTTCCTTCCTAAAGCAATTTGAATAAGAGCAAATTGTGGCCTTTCTAGATGTCAGCAAAGCGGAACCTCTCCATCTGAAGTGCCCTAGTCTTAATTGACATGTCAAGGGCCTTCTGGTTAAATTCTACCACCAGACCTCCCAGAATGCTTGGATCAATCTGGAAAAAAAATTAATCACATTAAGTTTATTTATAGAGGGAAGAAGGGACGAGTAACAAAAAATATTAACAAGATCGCTGAAGAGTCTCCTTCAGTGCCTGCTCCTCTTGAGGGGGAAGAGGCTGGTATAAAAAAAAATTGAAGTCATGCAACAAAGCCAAAACTAAACACCAAGTTAAATACAATATAGCCAGCCACCAGAGTAACTTAAATATGTAGAAAACATAGCATCTAGGAAGAATTATCCTTTATTGACAAGTCAGCAAGAAAAAGGAGATAAACTAAGGTGTTTAAGGAAGAAAATTCAGAAACATAAAAAGATATTATGATTTAACTAATTCTAAATACTGAAGTTTCTTTAAAAACGATATGAGAAAATGAGAATAACCAGAATAAAAAATGGTGAAAGTAAGATATGTGGATACTGGAAATGATAAGGTGACCAAAACAGTCAAGGCAGGAAGAAAAAGAATTTTTTCTTGTGCTCCCCACTTTTGGAAGGGTGAGACTGAGAAATAGTGTCACTTTTCCACCTATTGTGTGTATGTATATTATATATTATATAATCATAATATATATTATCATGGATAAGTGAGGGAACAGTTTTTTTAGATTCATAACTAAGAAAATTAAGATATAAATAGTGTAAAAGAAGGAAGAAATCTAAATAAATAAACAAGGATATATTTGTCAACTTCTAATTAGCTTCCCTCACTTCCATTGAACCAAAACAGCCTAATTCTAAAAATATAGTGTCACTTTTCCACCTATTGTGTGTATCTATATTATATATTATATAATCATAATATATAATTATCATGGATAAGTGAGGGAACAGTTTTTTTAGATTCATAACTAAGAAAATAGTAATTAAGATATAAATAGTATAAAAGAAGGAAGAAATCTAAATAAATAAACAAGGATATATTTGTGGGTTAAAGTGCGTCTAACATAACAAATTATTGGCTGAGGAGCGTCCAACACAATTAACTATTAAGTAAAGCACCATCACAACAAACTTTTAAAAAGGAACGCCCAGCAAAACAAACTTTTAAAAAGAAGCGTCCAGCACAATGCCGTTAGCAAATAGTTATAGTTCGTTATTTAAGGTGCGCCCAATACAACAACAAAATTACTCCAAGAGCGTTCAGCACAAAATTTTAAATTTTACTAAATTAAATAAATTTTTTCTCAATTGTCATTATTCAAAACTATTTGTATAAATATCTATAGACAAAAATTACTCATTCTTCAATTTTGTTAAAATTATAATTTGCTAAAATAAACAAAATTTTTAATTAAAAATATAATTATATGATTTAAATAAAACACAAGGTGTTTTATAGTTTATTATATATGTTAAACAAAAAAATATATGATTTATTTTTTATTTTAGAAGAAATTTATGTGATTTAAAAAATTCATTTAATGTTAATAAAATTTAAAAAATCTATTATATCCTCAAAGAAATGAAATGAGTTTAATTTTTATTTTTATAAAAAAAGTTTAATATAATGGATATGAATATGGGACTTGCTGGAAAAAATAATAATAATAACGTAAGAGGCTTGAGTAAGGACAATTTAATAATAGGTTAAAGAGCAATTATAATGGGTTAATGAGCAATTTAGCCTACGAAAATCCCATGTTCATATAAGCACTACATCATTTAATTAACAAATATATCATCAAGTTGCCGGATTTATATTATTAAGTATCAACGTTGATATCCATTAAACTCTTTTTATAAAAATAAAAATTAAACTCATTTCATTTCTTTAAGGAAATAATAGATTTTTTAAATTTTATTAACATTAAATGAAATTTTTTAACTCAAATAAATTTCTTCTAAATTTAAATCATATATATTTTTTGTTTGACATATATAATAAACTATAAAACACCTTGAATTTTATTTAAATCATATAATTATATTTTTAATTAAAACTTTTATTTATTTTAGCAAATTATAATTTTGACAAATTTAAAGAATGAGTAATTTTTGTCCATAGATATTTATACAAGTAGTTTTAAATAATGACAATTGAGGAAAAAAAATTATTTAATTTAGTAAAATTTAGAATTTTGTGTTGGACGCTCTTGAAATAATAGTTTGTTGTTTGACCAAAAAAAAATAATAGTTTGTTGTGTTGGATGCACCTTAGATAACGAACGTTAACTATTTACTAACAACGTTGTGCTGGGCGCTCCTTTTTAAAAGTTTGTTGTGTTGGATACTCCACACTTAATAGTTAATTGTATTGGACGCTCTTGAGCCAATAGTTTATTGTGTTAGACGCACCTTAACCCTATATTTGTCAACTTCTAATTAGCTTCCCTCACTTCCATTGAACAAAAACAGCCTAATTCTAAAAATGGGCTATTCCTATTAAGACCCTAATCATGAAGCCCAAAACAGAGACAATGCATGCCCGTCTAGTCTTTGAGCTAGGGGCCAAAATGTAACCTCCTACTCCTAACGTTGGACACTTGTACATTTTCAAAATATTTTAAGCACTACTATAGTAGAAAAGGAAAAGACCCAAACAGAAGGCCTACCATAGTAGTGAAACAAACAACTAGGCTTTAAAACAAACAAAGATATTTAGAAGACTAACCATGATAGAAAAGAACCAAAGATCACCCACAAGGTCTATCATGGTTAGAAACAACAACCAAAAAAAAAAAAAAGGAAAATTGATGCCCATGCCCACGAGCTCGTCACAATTTCATAACACAACAACACACAAGGCCATTTCATAATAATCTACTGATAAAATACACAATTTCAGATTATGTAGCGACTTAGAAGTGGCAATATACGTCTCAGACACAAACCTAAAAAGAGTTGGGCATACAAAGGTAAATTGATGCCCATGCCTCACATGCCTTCCCTTTGCAATCACTTTTTTTTTTATACAACTGGTAGGGATCAAACCCCTGTAAAGAGGAGGGAGACCAGACTCCTAAGCCTAGCACTAATGCCAATGTGCTACAAGGTGCTTGGCCCTTTACAATCACCTTTATTTGAACATCAACTTGAAAAATATTAATAAGTACAGGATGAGACAAAAGTCTCAGTAACCATTTACCAATTTACAGAATATGGAGGGAAAGATTGTAAGCTAATTAAGCAATGCAACTTTATATATAAATAAAGTACAAATCATAACAAGAATATCTTTTCAAAGAGGGACAATTTCCAACCAACTGAGCTCCTCCGTATAACTCCCCGCCATCGACCAGACATGCAGTATAATGCGATCAAAGGCTGCACAACTCACGTTGGATCAATAGGTCTCTTCCGTTTCCTCCCACCTGGATCTAGGTTAAAGAGGTGTGTTGCCCAAGTGCCCATTCCAAACCCCTGCAAAAGGATTAAAAAAAAAAATAGAGATATGAGCCTAACAAGATGCCAATCACTATGTACAGTTGTGGAGGTTGCCACGAACTTCCAAACAATTCTCCACAGTACCCTAAACCCTCCCAAACAACTCCATCACAACCAAATTCATAACTAAACCAAACCGTTTTTGCGTGCGCGCACTAATATGTATTTTTGTAAAGTCCGTACAACAGGTTGACAAACAGTTCTAAGATAGTTCCTGCTCCACCAAAATTTCATACATAACAAACATGCTTCCAAAAAACAATGTTTTCATAACATATTGTAATATGTACCAATTCATAAATTCTTGCCTTCCAAAATAAAGTAAATTAGCGGTTGTTACCTCAATTCTATGCTAGCCTCACAAAATAAAGAGAGAATCCACAAATCACACAATCAAATCTTCATGATTAAAACTCAATTCTTGCTGCTGAGTCTAAGTGCAACATCCTTCCAAAATTACCATTTAAATGATCATTTTATACCTAAACATATTTAAGTCCGGCCAATAATAAATTATTCCATATTAAACTTCATATCAACAGTCTCTATTCATAATATAAGTTCTAGTATGCAACAGAATACCCAAATTATGCAACATATCAAAAAGGCCCTAGCGTCCGGCAACATACATTAGATTATACTCATGTAACAAAAAAGAGACATACAAAATTGATAACTTATATCAAGTCTCAGATGCCTTCCTCTTGATATTAACGCCTCAATAGTTGTCTCACGTCCATTTACAGTCATCACACAAATTAAGCAAACATCAGCAGTCTTAGTTCCAACCCCTAAGGGTGTAGACACATTCAAATCATATGGCAATTTATGAATATCTAATTTAAGATGCGTTACAAAATCACATGCAATGAATGAATGCTGGCGCCTGTATCAAATAATGCTTGTAATAGATGACCATGAACATAGATCATACCTTTGTATTAACTCAGGTGATCTCTGCGCCTCCTCTTGTGTCATAGCAAAAACTCTTCCCTAGTTCTGAGGTCTTCTTTCAGCACTCTGCTGTGGGCAGTCATGGCGAAAATGACTAGGTTTTCAACAATTAAAACAAATAGATTGCCTAGTACAATCAGTTCCAGGGTGAGTTTTTCCGCATTTATTGCATTTCTGCGGCTCAACATGCCTCTGAAAAGTTCGTTGTCCAAGTCGGGAAGATTTTTTGTTATTTCCACGTCTACCAAATCCTAGCCTCTTACGTTTCTGAAATAAATTCCCGTGGCTAGACTCACCATGGCTGGATGTATTCTTGAGGGCATGTAAATCTCTAAGATTTCTTTCAACGATTCTACACTCTTCAACTGCTTGATGCAAAGCATGGAATTGTCGAGCAATCAGCTTTTCCCTTATCTCATATTTTAGTCCACGAACTAGAACATCCGCCAGACTACTCTCTGCACCAAGATTCCTATGGTAAGCAGAATATCGTGATAGACGAGTAAATCTAGTGTAATACTCTTCAAATGATTCACTTTCACCCTGCCTGATGTTTAGAAATTCAGATTCCTTTGCAATTCGAATAGATGGTGGTTGATACTATTCATTGAATCTTTCCTAGAATAATTCCCATGAAACCGGAATGTTCTGAGCACGAAGGGTTGTTTCTGTATTTCGCCACCATCGATCGGCATCCCCTTCAAGTTTATAGATAGCTAATTGAGCCTTTCTCACCACAAGACATCCCAGAACCTGGAAAATTTTCTCAATTCTAAAAATCCAATCTTTTGCCGCATCAAATCTTCCACGAAAGATAGAAGGATTCTGTTTGCAGAATTTCGAGACCCAGTATAGCGGAGTCTCAACATCTCTGTTTCCCTGTGGTTCTTCTGGTATCTCTTCTTGATCTCCATTACCATTGTTATTATTTCCTTCTTCATTTCTCTCCTGTCGAGCTCTCAGCTCGTTAATCTTAGCTCGCATCTGCTGCATCATATTTCCTTGTTCTTGCAGCATATTCATCATCTGTTGTGTCAAATTAGGTTCTGGTGCATCTTCTAGTATCTCTTCTTGATCTCCATTACCATTGTTATTATTTCCTTCTTCTTCATTTCTCTCTTGTCGAGCTCTCAGCTCATTAATCTCAGCTCGCATCTGCTGCATCATATTTCCTTGTTCCTGCAGCATATTCATCATCTGTAGTGTCAAATTAGGTTCTGGTGCATCTTGAGCTGGTTCCGGCTTTCTCCTTGTTCTAGTTCTTCTTCCAGACATTGTAAATTTCTTGCTACAACATAACAAAAACAAATAAATAATCATCCCACAAAACATAAACACCGACGTTTATTTTAACCACAGCCATATTTATATTCACATCATAGCACATACATTCTGACACATAATTCAATGTTTTACAGTCATACATACTATAGTCTAGCTTGTAGTACATCCATACAACCAACCAGTTTCGTTCTACTCTACTTCTATTTTACATAAGTTCTCTTGTACTGACATTCTACTACTAACATGGTTCACATATAAGGAAAAGTGCGGATTCAAACATAAGCGATGAAATGCTCAAAGTCGTATTTGAAGTGTCGTTCATACTCCATTACTATGTTAAGCAAATGTACCCACTTAGGAGTCCTCGGGAAGAAATGCAAAATAATGCTCTTCCATTGCATGAGGGGGTAATCCATTCCATTGGCTTCCCTTCCATTGTATAAAATCTTCATTCTCTTCATGTAACGACGATACTGTCTACTAGGGGTATGCTTCTCAATACAAGCCATACGATACTCCTTTCTTGCCACATTCAACAAACCCTCGTCAACTTCTGTAGGAAAGGAGTAAGGCAGGAAATACGTGTTATCAGACTCATCCTCTCCGTCTGATAACTGAGTAGGATCCTGTGGAAATACCATGGGCTAATCCACATCTCCTACTGATGAGTGAACCGATCCATTTTCCTCCTCTACTACTCCCATCTTGTCTTCATTCACTTCTCCTTCCATCTTGGGTTCGGGAGCTACCATAACTAGGGGAGGTACAAATATGGGAGCGGGTTCATGCTCAGGTATTGGTATGGGTATCGGTTCGGGTTTGTCTGCTATCTCTGGTACATATGGTATTTCATGGGAACCGGATCCTCTCATTATCATTTTTTCTCCCCATCTCTCACAGTCAGATCTCGGCCGTCCATTCCGTGATCCAACGGCCGAGATTAAAAAAAAAACAAAATTTTTGTTTTTTGTCTTTTTCGAAAAAGACAAAAAACAAAAATTTTGTTTTTTTTTTTAAATCTCGGCCGTTGGATTACAGAATGGACGACCGAGATCTGCCTGGGAGGGATAGGGAGGGGGGTGAAAATGAGAGAACCCGGACGCGTATTTCATGTGCTGGGGGAAATGCAGGTGAATGATGTACGTGTATGAACTTATGAATTAATGAGAAGCTTTTGATTACAGTTTGAATTATTATTTTGTATTATATTTTATAATAATTATTAAGGATTTGAAAGAACATTAACGGACAGGTTATTGAGCCTTAGATAAGTCAAAAACTTCACCAAATAAGACCAAGGAAAAAGATCTGAAAAACTTGAAGAAAAATGAAAAAGGAGCACGTTTTTAACCAGCAGTGCACAACAAGGACCCGTGGATAAAAAGGTGAATTGGATAAATTGGATAAAAAGCACATGGATCAGATTTTATGGCCCAAAATGCGCCACATTAAGCCCTAGAAATATCTAAAATTTCTTGGTGAAAAAGAAAAGAGAAAAAAAAAAGTACGTGCTTTTAACAACTAGATAAAAGGGCGTTTCCGGTAATATAGGTAATTTGCACATGATAAATCATAAAAATCTGATCTTCATGGCAGAATTACGCCACCTCATCTCTTGGGAAGCAAGCAAGCAAGTATTAGAAAATTTAAGAACAGGTAAAAGATTATAATTTTTGCAAGCAAGTGTACATACCAGGTTACTTTCCTAACGAAAAGAAAAGAATTAGGAGAGCTACTAACTACAGAAATGGCATACCTCGAAAGAATCATATTAGAAAATTTAAGAGACACAAACCTCCCACTAAGTGTAGATGTTATGTTTGTGGAGAGGAAGGTTATTTTGCCAGGGAATGTCAAAGCAAGAGAGGTAACACAGAATGCTTTGCTATTTATCATTCGCTTGATTTACTTCAAGATTTCGATGTTGTTAGCAATGATTAGGATGACAGTGATATTTGTTTTGTAATAGATGATGATATTGATAGCAATATCACCATAGATATACCTTTAATTCCTAACTTTCCTATCTTAGTATTATCTGAAGATTGGAACACCTCCAAAGTTTTGAAAACTATTATGTCCGTACAAAATATTTGCAACCACGATTTTGAAAATTATTTTTAAGCACCAGGACCTCCTAAGTGCTATTTTTGTGATTTGTTTTTGAATCAAAGGATAAGAACGAAGTGTAAATTTTGCAATTTAATCCTTTGCTATATATATATATATATATATATATATATATATATATATATTTGCCTGTGTGTGTATATGTATATGTATATGTCTTTATTTGTTTGTTTATATGTGTCTATGTATATATGTGTGTGTGGATACATATATATATATATGTGAGTGTGTGTTGTGGGTGTGTGTTTGTGTATGACAATACATACATACATACATATATATCTAGTACGTGTGTCTCTATACGTGCATATATGTGTGTATGTGTGAAGATCTATATGTATACATATATGTACACACATATATGTATATATAGCGTGTGGAAAGGAAAATCTAAATTGGCAGAGGTTGTTAATTTACTTTTACTAATGTAATTTTAAATATATATATTTATCGTTTGTCATGTTACTTGAAATAAGGTTATGTCAAGTCACCCCAAAACTATGTTGTTTTAGGGGTTCATTAATTCCCCTAGCCTTAAAACGATGTCATTTTGGAAGTTAGGGGAATTAATGAATGGTCTTTTGTTATTTTTGTTTTTGCATTTATTACATAAATTTTATCAAAACACCCTTCATTTGTTCCCCTAACTCCTAAAACGACGTCATTTTGAGGTGACTTGACATAACTTTATATCAAATGACATGACAAACGATAAACCCTAAATATATATATATATATAGCATGTGGAAAGGAAATTTTAGGTCAGAGAAATATGTGGCGGAAGTTATTGATTCACTTTTACTTATGTCATTTTAAATTTATATAAGAGCAAATAAGTAAATTTAACTAATTTAACTCCTCTCTTTAATCTCCCCAAAATCAGTTAAATATGTCATATAATTAGGACCTGAGGGATATTAAATTTAAAAATAATCAGTAACTAATACAAATATATTTTCTAATCAAGCCAAATTTTTAAAAATAATATAATATATTTTAAAATCGCTAGTTTTCAATCAACCCAAATCGAATTCAATAATAAGAATAAGAAAAATCAAATCTTATGGACAAAATTTATTTTTAAACCAAACCTCAAAACAACAAGATTATCAAATGTTAAAACTCAAATAAGAGAAAGAAAAATCAAATTTATTTTCAAACCAAACCTCAAAACAATAAGATTATCAAATGTTAAAACTTAAACAAGAGTAAGAAAAACGATTTATTAATTCTTAAATTAGAAAATAATCAGTAACTAATCCAAACATATTTTCGAATAAAAAAGAATTCAAAATAATAACATACAGATTTTTAAAATCACAGGTTTTGAATCAACCCAAATAAAATCTCAATAAGAAGAATAAGAAGAATCAAATCTTATGGATAAAATTTATTTTCAAACCAAATCCCAAAAAAATAAGATAATCAAAAGTTAAAAATAAAAATAAAAGTAAGAAAAAATATTTATTAATTATTAAATATAAAAATAATCAGTCACTAATACAAATACATTTTCAAAACAAATTTAAAACAATAAGATAATAGATTATAAAATTACAGGTTTTTGAATCAACCCAAACCAAATCTCAAAACAATACGAAAATCAAATGTTAAAAATCAAACAGGAGTAAGAAAAATCATTTATTAATTATTAAATTTAAAATTTAAAATAATGAGTAACTAATACAAATATATTTTCCAATCAAATCAAATTTAAAATAATAAGATAACAGATTTTAAAATCACAGATTTTCAATCAACCCAAATCAAATTTCAATATAATAAGAAGAATCAAATCTTATGGATAAAATTTATTTGCAAACCAAATCTCAAATTATCAAATTTAAAAATAGATTTTTAATTATAAAATTAAAAAAATAATAAGTAGTAATCCAAATATATTTTCAAATCAAATTTAAAATAATAAGATAATAGATTATAAAATTACAGGTTTTTGAATCAACCCAAACATAATCTCAAAACATTAAGATAATCAAACGTTAAAAATCAAATAAGAGTAAGGAAAACGATCTATTAATTGCTAAATTTAAAAATAATCAGTAACTAATACAAATATATCTTCAAATCAAATCAATTTTTTTTAAAAAAAAAAAAGATAATAGATTTTAGGGAAAATTATAATAAAGGGTCTAAGAAAAATAATATTTATTAAAAAAGACTATAAAAATAGTAATTATTGTGAAGAATCAGAAACTAAAATATTAAAATAAAAAGATTACATTGTCTTTAGTTAGCTTTCCTATATACCCTTTAACTGAAACAAAATTTAGAGTAAATGATGGATAATGAAAAATAAAGACAATTCAAATAATCTCGTTCTTTTTCAATTGCATAAACATAAAACTAACCCGACTTTTTATATTTCATATCAGATTAAACTTGAAAATATTAGTGATGAAGAAGAATATCACTTTCTCCATCGTCCACTTCCAAACCCAAGTTGCAGCATAGCAAAGGATTTTGAGTGAGTTAATTAGTTGCTTAAGATGGATATATTTTTCTTTAAAACAATTAATTTAGTACTTTTTTCCGCATTTTGGTTTTTAGATCGATGAAATCCAAGCCGGTAGGAATTGCCGAAATGGGAATGATAACTGCAGCTTAATATGAAAAGTCAGGGTTAGTTTAAGTTTGAGCAATCAAAAAAGAACAAGATTATTGAATCAATCTTTTATTTGTCATGATCCATCAATCAAATTTTAAAAATCAAATAAGAATAAAAAGAAGATTTATTAATTATTAAATGAAAAAATAATCAGTGACGAATCCAAATATATTTTCAAATCAAATTTAAAACAATAAGATAATAGATTATAAAATCACACGAACCTAAATCAAATTCCAGTACAATAAGATAATCAAATATTAAAAATTTTAGCTTTTTGAGTGGCAAGAAACAAGAAAAACTAAATGAAAAATAACTAAATAAGTTTGGATACAAGTTTTACCAAAGAGTTAAATAAGTAACTAAAAATACTTGTTGTCTGTTAAATACAAAATATTTACTTAAATATAAATTTAAAATAATAAGAACGTAAAATAAGAAATTAAAGATTTTTTTTTATGAATGGAATTCAAGATCATTAAATGAATTCAAAAAAATACTTCTAAATGGAAGGAATTTACTTCCAAATAACATCAAATTGCAAATTTCAACAAAAACTTCTCTCTAAAGTCTTCAAAATTCCGGATTGAATTTGCGGACAAAGTGAAAAACCAGGTTAGCGCAGCTCCTGTCAATGTAGCAAAAAATAGCCGGCAAATGATGGGCCCACGAATTCCCCTAATATACATGTCCATATTGAAATTATCAATATGAACTTGTGGATCCTGTCTTCCACCGTACTCCGGCAAAAAGGCCGTACGAAAACCTTTCGGGTAAGGGGCGTTCATAATCTGGTCAGTGAAGGGACAATTGTTATACCGCCATCTATTGCATTTCCTCGAAGCATCTTGTGTTTGAGGTACTGCATCCCGGTTTTGATCTCCTCGATCGCCTCCATCACGGTTAGCGTCACGTTGGCTCTGTTGTAAGGGACTTGAATGCTGAACTTCAAGGATCCGAACCAGGACTTGATTAGATTCCGGAGCATTACGAACCGAGTTTTCAATTCGTCTGAGACGCTCCTCTAGCAACTGCATTCTTTGATTCTCTTCTCGCCGCATAGCTGTATTACCACGATCTATATACTCCTGCATTATTCTGATATCCTCTTGCCTCTGCAGATTGTTGCGTTGCTCCAATTCCTCCATTCGCCTTGATATTGAATCTAAAGCGGTTTGCGTGAGGTGAATGTCCGGATTCACGATTGGAGGGACTTGCTGCGGGACATGTTGGATCTGAGGATTAGGTTGATTTTCAGGGACAAATGCATTTTGGGGACTTGGCGCGAGTATGTGTGATTTAATTAAAAAATGACCTATAAATAACACCAGTGTGGTAAGCAATTGAAAGTATTTTTTTCAGATAATAAATAAGTTCAAGGGTAGCCGGGTAATAAAAAATAGACTTGATTTAGCATGAAATAAAACAAAAGGCATCCCAGCAAATTATAGTCACCAGGGAGAAAGGGCTCAAACCAAAAAAATGGCAAGGCAAAGGATAAACGTTTAAAGAGGACCGCAAACAATAATATTGGAATCCAGAGGACAGCAAATAACTAAACATCTTCAGAAGAGAGAAGCAAAAGATTTAAAGGTGCTTACTTGTAATTTGAATCCATCTTGAGAAGGAGACGAGCGGACAAAACTGGGGCAACAGGCCAGAAGCTTGGGAAGACCACGGCGTTGATGGATGCGTGAGAACGGCGAGGGCTTCGTGGAGGCACGGTGACGGAGATGGAAGACTAGAACAGATCTAGAGTGAAGGAGGTCGCTAGTGGTGATTGTTAACAATTGTAATTGAATGTAAAGTTTGAGAAGATAGGAGAAAGAATGTAGATGAAGAAGAATCAATTGTATTAACAACAAAGAAAGAGCAATAAGCTCATACAATGAGTAACCCTCATGGTTAACTCTAAAACCTAGAAGGAGACCATGTTGACTCCTCCTTAGAGAGAGACCAAGTTAACTCTCTCTTGTGAGATTCCACATCCCACACATATTGTGAGAGCTCCACACTCTACACACTTTGGTGAGGACTCCACACCCAATACACACTAAACTCAATATGATTAAACCCTTTATATAGACTAGGGTCATAACCAATTCACTAACTAATCAATAACCACCTATATTTCTAACACGCCCCCTCAAGTTAAGTTGAACACTAAAGGTCCTCAACTTGAACAATACAAATATAAGGGGATAAGGTGAATTAAACTGATTAGTTTTCAATCAACAAAAAATACAAAGATTTCTTCATAACAATCTTCCCCGAATCAATCTGCATTGCCATATATTTCATATCCTGACTTGCTAAGCTTCTGAAATACTTCAATCTTCTTTCTTGACTTTTCAAGATCATTGTAGAGAATATTATGCCATTTGTCAAGCTTCAAATAGTCAAAGTTGAACCATATTCTTCTCAACACCATGGCCTAGACGTCCTCCAGATTCTTCGCCTCAAGTAAATACCTCACCTTGCCTTGTAACTAGTGCAGCATGCTTAACATCGCATGCTATATGATGTATGTCCAAAACTACATTGGACTCCAGTGGCCAATCTCCATCACAGCATCTTGTACAGCATTCACAAAAGCTTTGGAATTACTTTGTTTCACCATATCTTCAAAGTTCTCCTCAAAGGGCTTTAATTGAGATGGATGACACCAGGCAAAGGTCCAATCTCCCAAGTCTACCAAAATATCACCCAAGAAAACCAATCGAACACCAGACTTTTCTTTTGAAACAACTTGTTTGCAAGGTGTTCAGCCAGATCGAGATTGTAAATTGAAGAATTAAAAATCTAATATTATCTTTAGATTCACAGCGATTGTGCGATTTCCAAAATTTCAGCCAACAATCTCAACACAGCTAGGAACTTTGGAAGTAAATATACTAGTTCATATGCAAATTTGAAAACGGAAGAGACGATGCACATGTGAGGACTAGAGGAGGTACTTTGTATCACCATATGAAAACACAAGAGTTTGGTGCTAAAGCCTCAGTGAACTACTATCAGTAACCTCTACAGAAGCATGAGAAACATACTTGGTCCCCTTCCAATGTTGTAATAACATAAAGAAACCCTATGCCATTCTTAATTTTCAAATCACACAAGAAATTCTTGAACAATCAAACCCACTGAGAACAGTCGCTCAGAATCACCGAGAACTTCCGGCAAAACCAAAAAAGAATTCACGTACGGACCCCATGAGAAAACTGGTACAGCGACGGCGCTTCAAGTAACGGATCGGCGACAACCTCAGCAACGATCCTTCAAACCTCGAATACGGATCGGCGACAACCTCAGCACGATCCTTCAAGGCTCATCGATAGAAAACTTAGAGTGTGGTCTATACTTCGAATCTTAGATCGGCGAACAAAACTCAGCAACGATCCTTCATTGAAACTTATTGACTGGATCAAGAACGGCGGACAATGTGAACCTTCGACAACCAAACCCACTGAGAACAGTCGCTCAGAATCACCGAGAACTTCCGGCAAAACCAAAAAAGAATTCACGTACGGACCCCATGAGAAAACTGGTACAGCGACGGCGCTTCAAGTAACGGATCGGCGACAACCTCAGCAACGATCCTTCAAACCTCGAATACGGATCGGCGACAACCTCAGCACGATCCTTCAAGGCTCATCGATAGAAAACTTAGAGTGTGGTCTATACTTCGAATCTCAGATCGGCGAACAAAACTCAGCAACGATCCTTCATTGAAACTTATTGACTGGATCAAGAACGGTGGACAATGTGAACCTTCGACAAGAATTTGCAGCGGAAAGCATAACTCAACTTTCAGAGAATCTTCAACCAGATGCACCGACTTCAATGCCGCAACTGAAAGGTAGCGACACAAAACCAAGAAACCGAGAAGTGCAAGGCTTGTAAATGGCGTCTTCAGTGCCGGCTTCTTTGCTGGTGTTTGAACGGAATTCATGGCTGACAGCGTTGACCTGGCGCGATCTTGAAGGTGAGAATGCCGGAGATGTATGAGTGAGAACCCGTTCTTGGTTAATTGATCTGGGTGCTCCACTTCAGATCGGATTCCGGCCACCGTTCTGGGTTCTTGGTGGAAATCATGGTGGAAATCGTAGAGGCGAAGATGAACAGGGTATTCTGCCATTAAGAGCCGCGACCGAGAGGCTATTGGTTCTTGAATTGCCGGCTTGAATATCGGGGCTAAATATTAGGTCTTCTTGGTACCCAATTATAGTGGGCCGTGATCCAATATATTGTAGTACTTTGCTTTATGCTCACCGCACCACTTCCTCTATCTATGAGCAATTATACCAACTCAACAATATTATTAACACCTTGTATTAAAAAAAAACAATATTATTAACATCCCTTCACCCAGCTTCGGTAATTTTCACTCTTTTCATCTTCTTGAAAAATCAACCTGTAGCATTTAGATACAAGGTGATAAACCAAGAATGACCTTCATGGGCTTCTTGATTATCTAGCTAAATCCAAAATCAAAACCTAGGCTTATGATACCATGTTAACAATTGTAATTGAATGTAAAGTTTGAGAAGATAGGAGAAAGAATGTAGATGAAGAAGAATCGATTGTATTAACAACAAAGAAAGAGCAATAAGCTCATACAATGAGTAACCCTCATGGTTAACTCTAAAACCTAGAAGAAGACCATGTTGACTCCTCCTTAGAGAGAGATCAAGTTAACTCTCTCTTGTGAGATTCCACATCCCACACATATTGTGAGAGCTCCACACTCTACACACTTTGGTGAGGACTCCACACCCAACACACACTAAACTCAATATGATTAAGCCCTTTATATAGACTAGGGTCATAACCAATTCACTAACTAATCAATAACCACCTATATTTCTAACAGTGATGTCGCTGATGGAGGAGGTGGGGGAGGCGATGCGACGCTGGGCCGAGTGTGTAGGGTTTTAAGTATGAAAATAACTTTTTGGGTGCTTTTGGTATGAGAAGGTAAAAGGCGGTGGAATGAATTAACTGATTGGTTTTTTTTTTTTTCTCGTTTGCCGTTTGGGTTCGATGCTGACGGAGTGACAGGTTTGAGAGAGAAACGCTCCACGGCGCCAAGCCACGTTTTCTACAATTCGGGTTTGGATTCTCTCATAATTTCTTTCTCTTTTTTTTCTCCACCATTAGATTTAAATAAATAGATAGTTCAGATTTAATATTTTATAAAAGGGTTAAGGTACAAAAATACACATGTGCTTTTCTTCGAGGAGCGCCCAATAGCAAATGCTTTTTTTGGGTGCAAAAGTGCACACGTGGTTACAAATTAGGTGCAAAAATATTGTTTGACCGTTAAGTTTGACTTTGACCGATGACGTGGCATTTCAAAGGTGCAAAAATACATATGTGATTTGTCAAGAAGAGCGCCCAACAACAATTTTTTTTAATTTAATAATTTTATTTTAATTACTACCGGGTGCTAAAAAGATATTTAGAATACTGACCTGTACTGAAAAAATACTTCATAATCTTGAAAAATTATTTTTAGATCTGAAAAAAATATTTCAGGATACTAATTGGTACTAAAAAGATACTTTGAAGTATTTTTTCTGTACCAGTCAGTATCCTGAAAGTACCTTTTAGTACCGGTCAGTACCCTGAAATATTTTTTTCAGTATCCTTTTAGTACCGGTAAACATTTGAAATATTTTTTCAAGATCATAAAATAATTTTTCAAGATTATGAAGTATTTTTTCAGTATCAGTCAGTATTCTTTTAGTACTGGTCAATACTTGAAATATTTTTTCAAGATCCTAAAATAATTTTTCAAGATTATGAAGTATTTTTTCTGAACTAGTCAGTATCCGAAAAAAAATATTTCAGGGTACTGACTAGTACTAAAAAGTACTTTCAGGATTTGACTGGTACAGAAAAAATACTTCATAATCTTGAAAAATTATTTTAGGATCTTGAAAAAATATTTCAAATACTGACCAGTACTAAAAGGATACTGACTGATACTGAAAAAAATATTTCAGGGTACTGACAGGTACTACAAAGTACTTTCAAGATATTGACTAGTACAGGAAAAATACTTCATAATCTTGAAAAATTATTTTAGGATCTTGAAAAAATATTTTGAGTATTGACCGGTACTAAAAGGATACTGACTGATAATGAAAAAATATTTCAGGGTACCGACTAGTACTAAAAAGTACTTTCAGGATACCGACTGGTACATAAAAAATACTTCATAATCTTGAAAAATTATTTTAGGATCTTGAAAAAATATTTCAAGTATTGACCAGTACTAAAAGGATACAGACTGATACTGGAAAAATACTTCATCATCTTGAAAAATTATTTTAGGATCTTGAAATAAAATTATTAAATTAAAAAAAATTGTTGTTGGGCGCTCTTCTTGACAAATCACATGTGTATTTTTGCACCTTTGAAATGCCACGTCATCGGTCAAAGTCAAACTTAACAATCAAAGTCAAACTTAACGGTCAAACGGTATTTTTGCACCTAATTTGTAACCACGTGTGCACTTTTGCACCCAAAAAAAGCATTTGCTACTGGGTGCTCCTCGGAGAAAAGCACATGTGTATTTTTGCACTTTAACCCTTTATAAAACTATTATTTTGAACATGAAAAAATAAACTTAACTGTTAAATCATTATCTAAATAATTTATAACTGTAATACAAACAAAGTTAATAAAAAAATTAATTTATAAAACACTATTATCATTGTTTTAGAAAATATCAAATATGAATTGTCTATTTTTTCATCTAAGGATGGAAATAGGATTCTGAGAAGAAAATGATAGAAAAGATTCTGAGGAAATCTGCTCCCTCTAGTGTTCTTTGCTTTCTTTCTTTTTCTTTTTTTTTTTTTTCCAGCGGAAACTTTTCCTTCATTTATAACATAAAAGATGCCTTAGTAAAAATGTAATTATAATTAATTGAATTAATAAATATATTAGAAAATGATCATTTCTTTTTCAAAAATATCTGCATTAAATAATTAGTTGAATTTTTTAATAATTAACTTCATTAATAAATACTCCTTTTTAAGGTGGGTGTATTTCAGACAATAGGTCGCTATTTCTTATAAATAAAATCAAGAAATTCCTTTAAAAAAAGTATCTTATAAAAAAGATTGGAGAGGAATAATGATTAAATGAATTTGTTTGGTTTATTACTACCTCCGGTCCTAATTATAAAACATAGTTGACTTTGTTTGGAGAGATTAAGGAAGCTAAATAAGTTACTTAATCATTTTATATGTTGTGTATCTTTAGATTATACATTAGTTTATTAATCAAACTAATTACTTTGTAGAAAAAAAATAGAAAGAAAAATATTCTAAGGTAATTTAATTAGCTTCCTTAACTTCTCCAAAAAAGTCAACTATGTCTTATAATTAGGATCGGAAGGAGTATTAAAGAAAAATTATGCATATATAAAACTGTTCAATTGGATTACCTCAAAGAGGAGGAAAATACCCATTTTCACACATATATGTATAATGCTAGGTTTATAGTAATTTTTTTAATATTTAATTGTATGAATATTACTTAATGGGATATTCTTAATATTTTTTAACATTGAAATATAATTTTTTAATGGGGAATAATTTTAAATTTCTAGATTATTAATTAATTATTAAATATTTAATTGCAATAATTATTTAATATTTTACATCTTCTATAGGTAGGCACTTTGATCAATTTAAAAAATTATAATGGCAATAATGTCTTTTTTACTTGATTACATATATTTGTATCCTTAGTCCTAGTAACCCTCTTTATATTGCATAAGTCCAAACAAAGACTATGATGTAATTCTCTCCCATAAAACCAAACAAAAAGAAGGTTAGATGAGATGACAATTTTTATATTTAAAGATTTAGATGCTGATAAAATTAGAATTAGTGTATATTAGATATGAAGAAAAATAAGTTGAATATGTAATTGGGCAAAAAAAAGGAAAAAGGAAAAAGAAAAGAAACGTGATGGGGGAGGAGGTGATGATAGAGTCGTGTGGTGCTACAACTTCTAAATATATCGAGAACATGGTTAATCAGTGTGTCTTGGATATAGCGATCACATTCGTGAAGCCTCTCCTTACTTGTAGTCAACCTGAAATAATTCTGACGACAGGTGTGAGACGAAATTCAGTTTAGCTCTGTAAACTTGGATGCTGCTGGTGCAGATATTGTTGTTGATGGGGGCTGAGACAGCAATTCCCTTCGCCTTCAGCATTTCACCAATCAGGAACTTAAATCAAGTGCTGCAAACTTGTCAACAGATTGTGAGAGACCCAACAATTCGTGCTTTATTTACCCACTGGTTCTGCCCCTTCCTCCGTCTTCTTTCCTCTCATCTCTTCACTTGTTTTCTCTCCAACTGAATGGTAAACACTATCACCCCCTCTCATTTATCTCACTCAGCTTTTCAATAACTCGTCTCAATATAATCCCTTTGCTTTTTAACTTCCATTTTCTGTCTCTCATTTCAACAAAAATAACTAAATTAGCTCTACTAAAAATATGCCCATGATCTGATGAATCTGTAAACAGAAGAACAGTGATGACTCTGAATAATGCGGAGAGATGTCCATAAAATATAAGTAGTAAAAGTAATTCAATTTATCTATTCTTTTAATGGACCAAATATACCTCAACATTCATCCGCAATCCTGGATATTTGAATAATATAAACTCGAACTACATTATCGGCTTAAAGTTGGGACAATATTGTTTATAGTAAACACAGCACGTATTGAGACCACTGAGTTCCTTCTAATCTACCCCTACCTACGTGTAGTAAAATCTTCAAACTGGGAGGAAAAAAACCCCTAAAACAGAGGATTCAAAAAATATTACGGGATACAACAAAGAAAACTCCGAGATTCTATAAGATTCTTCCCAATCTTATGCTAATGTGTTGATTCATCACCAAATACCTCAACGTTGCAAACTGGGCATTTCTGGGAAAAAAAACAAACAAAAAACAATAATGAGAAAACAAATTGAATAGATGTATACATCAAGAGGGATCTCTAGATTAATGTATTTATTGTCATTGTCCTTGTATCCTAGTAGTATGAACACTCCCCATAAGTAGGGTGATGCGAGTTTGATTCTACTTATAACATCATGCCTATTGTGCATGTCCCTCTAATTCCCAAAAAAAAAGGCAGAAGAACTTATTGACTGACCTTGTTAATGCTGAGCCATTTGGTGATGCATTCACCATGGTAAACATGCCTGCACGGCAATTTCATTTGTTGGTCACCTCTTCTATACGTCATCTGACAAATAACGCACCTGCTTTTTCATTCGATTGTTAGAAAACATTATTTGACATGGTAAATGGAGACAAAATTTAAGAAAAGGGCAAGGGACCCGTAGATTTTGCCGGTAACACGCACTGATTAGTGATTTGGCTTCATAAGAGTTGGACTCACTCACCAAAGGATTCATATTCTTCCCATCACACCAAGTGAATAGAAAAAGACCAAATAAAGGGTAAGGATCAAGATGTCGTTACCTTTTCCCAAAATTTTTTCTTTTAAATAAGCTTCCAAATTTGTACTTCGAGGTTGGGAGTAAATCAATAAGTTCTTGAGAAAGACCTCGGCTCTGAGTTCCAACTGCCTCACCCAAGTCCAACAATTCCTACCAAAAAGTAAAACGTTTCAGCATCAATCCTCATGGTAATACACATTTTCAAAGAAATTACCAACTTTCGACCAAAAAAAAAAAAGAAATTACCAACTTAAAATAAGAATACATTCTTTCTTCAATCAATACTTCAGTGTAGGAAGATACATAACTTATGATCTCCCCATTTTCTTAAATCACTTACTATCGCATAGATGCATAACATTTGTATGAGAATCAAAGTCCCAAAATGTGATAATACTATCAAATGAAAGCAAACAAATTTGGACTGCACATCTAGTATGTCAACTTTGAATCTTCATTAACCTTCAGATATAGCAGAGTCCTAAATGCCTAAGACTAAAACACTTCCCCAGTTCTTAGTAAATGTTATTTAGCCAAGAAAACGGAACATGACGAGCAAATGTTTGAAAAGAAATTAAAAATTCCAAAAACATTTACACTGCGTCTTTATATGTCTAAGTAGAATGCAGCATCATAATTTAGGAACATGAACCTCATAAGTCATATTATCTGGATCGATATGGTCTTGCCACATAACCTGCAGCAATGCGGAAAAACAGTTAGTAGATTAGTTCAGAAGAACAAAATACAAAATATATATCCTGGTTTCAATTTATCAAGTCCCAAGTTAGGAAAAAAGAAATATAGCATAGCTTAACCATTTAGTGTATTTAAGTGCTTGAACTGCAAAATTCATTCTGTATTTTTCCCTTTTTTCCTCTTTTCAGCTAACTAATTCCAAGTTATATAGAGCATATTCAAAAGAGAACTCTCTTCGGCTTTAGGTCAGTTTAAGGGAATCAAGTATCATCTTCAAGAAATATATAATTTTTTCCCTCTCTTTCCAGAGGGAAAATGAATGTAACCAGAAGTCAAAGATATCTCCAAATTTTCAAGCGAATAGGTGCCTCTGTGCCTAACTAGGAAGCCCCGACATATATTCAAACGTAAAAGAAGAAATGAATAGCCTAAGTTCTTAAATCAAGCACATGAATAAGAAGGCCACCTACCGGAGCAGTACTGGAATCATGACGATTTGGGCTGGCTGCAAAACAATAAAATTTTCATCATAGAATACTCACTTTTCCAGATGCAATACAATCTAAAACAGCAATCACATCCAAACTCAAAATGAAAGAAAAAAAGACACTCCACATCTGCAAAACGAATCCTAAAAGACAAAGTTGCTGTAGCCCTGTTACTTTTCTGATACAAACTAAAACAGCAATTAGATCAGCGGCGAAAAAAGAAAAAAGAAGTGGGGCAGGGGGGACCTTCACTTTAAAAAGTTTTAAGTGATTTCAGCTTTGCCAACCCACCCCTTTTCTCTTTCTCTGATCTCTCCAGAAACACTACTGTGATGCAGGCCACTAGAAACTACAAAATATATATATATATATATATATAGCACTCAGTTTCAGAATAAGAAAATTCCCCCTGAACGACTTACATTAGGCATCTATATAACATATATAATATGAATCTATAAAATAGTTTTACCATTTGTATATCATGAACAATGTCGTTCACATAGGACCCCACAATCTAATTTGATGCCAATAAGATATAAATTAAATGTTACCATAGGGCCATGTAGAAAGGGAAAGCAAGTTTGAGCTTACATTCTTCAGGGATGGTCTGCGTGCCATTATTCACTTCGTCCCTTCTGGATGGAGAGTCTGTTGTGGTCGGCTCCTCAATGGTCGTTGTTAAAGGATATTCCCACTCTCCCCTGTCGACCTCCAATCTTGGGAAACTATTATCTTCTTCGTAAGAACCATAATAAGATGCACTATCCGGACCAGACAATCCAAACTTGTAAGGGTTCATGTTCATTGACCAGTACTCCTGAACACCAGCATATGACGCATTAAGATATATTATCATCAAATTTAATCTAGCAAATTTAATCTAGCAAAAATGTTTGAATTATGAGAAAAATAAAGCTAATTACGATACATGAGGTGCATAAATAACTAGTTATCTTTTAGTGGGCCACCAAATCAAAATGGTAAAATCTAAATTGTCCATTGGTAAACAAAAAGTAGATACAAACGATATATGTTGGAATATGCATCTGCGGTTCAAGTAAACGAATATTTATTTTACCGCCTGCCTCCTGAATCTTACTGACTTGAGGCTCACCTTCTCTATGATCTTGCGACGTAAGCGAATCTCACTAGCATTCTTATAAAAAGCATCAACAATACTCCCTTGCACCTTAATTGTCCACAAACCACCCCGTCAAAAGGATATTTGTGTCGGCTATAAAATAGGTTGGGATTCGTGCAAAAATCAGTAAAATCCAAGATGTCTAATAGCTTAGACATTAATGTCATAGGCAACCTTAGATTCCTATCCACAAACAAAAAGTCCAAAATTCTGTGCAAGATTTTTGGTCTTGATTCCTAAGGTGATAGAAATAACAAAATTTGAGAGAAGACTTCTGTTTTTACTCCTAAAAAATTTCCAGTGAGGTTTGTCGCAAGACCAGGCATCAATCTAGAAAATACAAATTCAACAAGTACAATAATAGTACTACCCGTCCTTGTATAAAATAGATCTACAGTTTTCATGCAAAAAAATAATAATGACGCCCAGGCCAGCACCATATTTATCGTTAGCATTTATGCGCTTCTAATAGGAAGGTACATCCTGATTATTTTTTAATACACACACCTGATAAGGAATTGGTCCAGCGTGATCATAGTCCACCGGCGGTCCGTCGAAGAACTCCATGAAGCTTTCTGTAGCAGTATACGAAAAACCAGGGTTTATGTAATGAAACTCTATTGGTCTCCCATCATTCATCTTGAGCCAATACTTCAACGACAACAGCGCAAATGAAAAGAAGCAACCTGCATATATTGTAAATCACCACATTTAAGACTAAAATGAGCAAAACAAATCAGTCTTAAAATAAAAAAAAGGAACTAAATAAGTCAATCAGCGATTATCATCCTCAACTATCAAATTTTGGTTCCCTGGAGCACCAGATTCTCGCCCAGATATGTTATCCGTGGCCGTGAGTGGAACTCACAAGTTACAAACTACACGAGGTTCTCGCCTTTTCTTCGCCTCTATCTTTTTTCCTTTACTTTTATTTTCCCACACACATTACTCAGAAAACTAACAGGCAAGACGACAAACTTCACTATTAACATTCTAGACAGCAATTTTCTCAGATTTTTTTCTCTCGGTAACCAAACGGGGCCAGAAAGAAAAGAAGATTTACGTCTCATTTACCTTAATCTGCAGTATCACATTCCAGAGAATCGCGAAAATTCAAGGAGCAAGGAGACGAAAATGGGAGAAACAAGAAGCATTCAAGCCAAAGGAAACTGAAAGGCAGAACGGACAATGTTGAATAGAGAGATCGGGGGAGGAGGAGAAGCAGTGTGCGAGAGGCGAGGCCTAGAGAGAGAACGATAGAGAGGGGCGTGAAATTATTTTATATGTCCCTCCCTTTGCATTTTCTCAGTTCTGTACTTTCATTTCTTGCGATAAAACGCTGCCTTGGAATACATTGCTCTCAACTATAATAGGGATAGGATATTGTTACAACTTTTTTTTTGTTACAACCAATGTTACTATCACTTTTCCACTGTTAGATCAGAATCTCATTTACCTATATAATTTCTCTCCTATTAAGACTCTGATCTAACGGTGGAAAAGTGGTAGTACCATTGGTTGTAACAAAAAAAAGGTTGTAATAATATCCTATCCCACTATATACTATAGGATAACATTTGAGATTGTGTTTTCTTCCTCTCTCTCTCTTTTTTTTTTTTTTACATAAGCGAGCGGGCAGGGTTTGAACCTTGGATATGGGGAGGGAGGTCAGTTAATACTGACTCCCATGCCACTGGCTACTAAAAATACCTCATTTGATATAAATAAGACATTATGTGAAATCAATAAGATAGTTGAAGTGTAAAATTTATATAAAAGCATTTTAGAAAAATGAGTAATATAAACTAATTTAACCTCAATCCTTAATCCCTCAAAAATTGGTTAAATATGTCCTATAATTAGGACCGCATAGAGTATTTCTCTAATTTTATTAAATTAATTAAGTTAATTAATATGATACTCCCTCCCGTTCTAATTATAAGACTAAGTTGACTTTTTTAGAAATAGTAAGAAAACTAATTAAATTACTTCACAGTATTTTTATTTTTATTTTTTTCTAAAATAATTAATTTGACTCATAAACTAATATATAATCCTAAGATATACAACATATGATATGATTAAATAACTTATTTAGTTTCCTTAATCTCTCCAAAAAAAAAAATATATGTGTCTTCCATAACACTCTGGTCATCTTTATTAATTTCTCAATTCTTTCTCCTCCTTAATTATCATTAAGGAGACTTTAATATAGATAAATTAAGAAAAAATTGATAAATATATGAATTATATTTTATATTTAGAATGAAGATCAACTCCTCAAATATGTATTATATTAAATGGAGGACTAAGATATTAGTAGTACCTCTTATCTTTTAAAATATTGGATTCATTCAAATAAAAAAAATTAAACTATAAAATAAATTTTATATTAAAGATTTTTTTTTAAAAAAAAAAAGTGTTTTTGCCAACGTATGAGGTTTCCCATGAATTTGCTTTGAATTCGATAAATAGGATCGATATACTCTAATTCAAATCCTTATTAATTTTTTTTTTTTAAAAAAAAAGCGAAACTTAATCAAATGAGAGAATAAATTAATATTAAATGCGATAAGAGAATTGAGAACATGATTACATGAAAAACACCAAATAAGAAATTAGTTTGCATTTAATTTCCTAAGGGTTACTTGAAATGCAAAACGAAAGGACTTAACTTTTCTTTTTTCCTTTTCTTATCCATTCTCATATTTTACTTCCTTCATAATCATTAAATTAAAATCTAATAATCCACATTTAATATTTCATTCTCATCCTTCTCTCCATTGTAATAATATTTTGATACACATGGAAGCATTATTATCAAACTCGCGAGTTGACTCTCTAAGTTTACCGTTTTTACACTTCTAACTTACAAAAATGAGTCGAGTCAATGGTAAACTCGTGCTAGTTGTAAACTCGGTTAAACTCACGAGTTTATACACCGAGTTTACCGTTTTTACGTTTTTAGCTTACAAAACCATGTTAACTTACTGTTAAACTCGTATTAACTTTTTTGATTTGGTCATGCTTCACGGATTTATACAGAAAATTCTTTATTAAATATGATAAACGATAAATGTTGATCGATTTAATTTCAATAATCTGGATTTAAAATATATTTAAATCAAATTGTTGTCATTTTTATATTTCAATTATTTAATTATACACCAGTAATACCAATTTAATAATAAAAGTACACTCTTATGAGTTTACAATTCGAGTCCACAATAGGAGTTTACATTACTGTCACAAATTTACTTAAACTCGTGAGTTTGACAACCTTACGTGGAAGAGGCAGGAGAAATAATGTACGAGGTTAAATGAAAATAAATAAATACTAATTAATCAAATATCTTATCATATTTTTAAAAAATATATTAAACGATCTAATAGCTATAAATGGGGTAAATGATGAAAACTAATAAAAAAAGAAAAGAGTATATCATCTTGCAATAAATAGGAGATCATACATTCCTCATCCTAATGTCATAAAAATGAGGTGTCCCTCACTTATTTGGTTTATACTTGAATAGTTCAAAGTTGAACCCAGAATGTGCATTGGGACACTTTATACATATCTACACTAAGATCCGACCCGTACACGTGTCTCTCCTTCTCATTTATTTCCTGACATATTTAGATATTATTCTTTCTTTTTCTTTTTTTCTTTCTTTTTTTAGTGCCAGCAAATATAATCCAAATGTTGAGCTGCCTGGTCTAATTGGTCAAATTTTTTGCCGGCGACCCATGCTCCTAGAAAATGCCAATTAAAGAAACAACCAAAATGTCATGCTTTCTTATAATATGTGTAACTACGCTAAACTGTTTTTCAATAATATTCATTTGGTATTTTAAAATAAACTTTAACGTATACAGTGTTTTAAAGTATTTTTACCATTGAGTATCATAATTTTTTTCCAGTAATTTTGTTTTTAAAGTATTTTTCTAGTAGTAATGAATATCAAATTACTTGAGGGTCTGAAAAAAAAAATTCAGAGCTAAACTTAAGAAAAAATATATGCATTTTCAAAAAGGGAAAATCTCAAAATATATATATATATTTTGACCAAATAAATGACTACCACTCTGATCCTATTTATAAGGTTTTTTTGACCAAAAAAAATTGGTCCTATTTATAAATCTCTTTTGACCAAATAATTACCACTCTGATCCTATTTATAAGGTCCTTTTGACCAAAAAAAATTGGTCCTATTTATAAGTCCCTTTTGACCAAATAAATGAGATTATGACAATTTTGCTCATATTAATTGTACCAATAAAAATAGAGAGAGAAGAAAAAGTTGAAAGCACCCAATCATAAATGAGGGTAAAGTTGAAAATTCATCTCATAATCATTGAGCTAACTACATCTTCTTGGTATGTGTGATTTAATCAAAATGAGACTTATAAATACCACTCTGGTCCTTTTTATAAGTCCAGTTTGACCAAAAAAATTTGGTCATATTTATAAGTCTAGTTTCGGAAATAAATGAGATTGTGCCAATTTTACCCATATTAATTGCACCCATAAAGATAGAGAGAGAAGAAACAGTAAAAAAAAGTACTCAATCATAAATGAGGGTAAAGTTGAAAATTTACCCTATAATCATTGTATCAACTAAATTTTCTTGGTATATGAGATTTGGTCAAAGTAGACTTATAAATAGGATTAGAGTGCATGATAGAAAAGGGGACAAGTAGGCCAAAAGAACAGTGGCAAAAACATGCGACGTGCATGGTTTTGTTTGTCTGTTTGCATCCTTCTGTATGCTCGTGAACCACAGGGGAAAAAAAATTAAGAAATAAATTAAAGAACAAGTGTCGTTCAACTTTTTATAGAGTGATTTACAGTTGCAAAACATACAAACAAAAGAGGAAAAAATAAATTAAAAATAAAAATATTCAATAGCGGACATTATGCAATTAGTTTATTGGAAGTAGGTGAACAAAAGCTGCAATAGTTTCTTCTCCCCAACTTCTCTCGGTCCAATAATTGTGGTTCAACGTACTCACGATCTGCTATTCAGATTAGAATCCAAACATGGCACGCATTTTTTTAATATATTATACGCATCAGCTGCTTTTTCCCTCCATGGTTTTTGGGTCTGTTGATTTTATTATATTAATTAAATTTAACATATAAAAAGCAAATAATGAAGACTACTTGACCTATGTGTGTGAATTAAGTTGAAATTCCAATATTGTACCCATAATGTCTTTCTTTCTTTCTTTTTTAATTACAATGGCTGCATAGTATTATAAGAGGAGAAATAATATTTTAGGTGTGTAATTCTTTGTTTACAACATCGTACTACTGAAAAATAGAATCAGCGTTTAATGATTGACGTTGATAAAAGCGAGTAGTGAGATGTGGAACATTAAGCATCTCATATGTTATTTAGATCTGTTTTAGATAGCGGCGGTAGAAGTGACTTCAAAGTCTAAAGCAAAGAGATATGGTTTCACAAAAAAATAGCTTCAAAGTCTAAAGCTATACCAAAAAGTGAAGAATAATCTAGCTTCTATTTTCACTGGGTTTTTTATGGACTTATTTGAACTTTTAAAGTGATCCCAAATAGGCCCTTAATATGCGACTAGATATATCATAATACTGCCTCTGGTTTTAAATATAAGATAAAATAGTTTTTTTTAGAGATTAAAGAAACTAAATAAGTTACTTAATCATATCATATATTGTATATTTTTATATTATACATCAATTTATAAGTTACACAAAATAATTTGGAGAAAAAATTACAACTATAAACATTTTAAAGTAATTTAGTAAGGTTCTTTAATCTTTTTTTTTTTAAATCAACTTTATCTTATATTTAGGATCAGAAGGAGTACTAAAAGTTTTAGGGTAAACATGCCTCTCACCTCGTATAATAAAATTAGAGATGAATGCATGACGTGGATGATGAGGGTGAGTAATATGAAGCATATGGGACCAAAGAAGACCCCATAAGCAAGCAAGGAATTGTGTTTTTGAAGGCACTTTGGACTTTGGAGAGAGCTAGGGAGACAGGAAATGCAAAGAGACGCATGATGCTCTCACAGATTTAAGAAAACGAGTGATTGCCCTAAATTAGAAACAATTGAAAAAGTGGTCAAAAATATGCAAAAGAAAGCACATCATCACAATTAGATGCATCTTCATCAATATATATTTTGCTAAAGCAACGTGAAGAATTTTGGTTGGGTCCCGTCTTCGTACCTCTCCAAAGTTAAAGAAGGAATCAACTTTAATTCCAAATTTGGGGTATTATAAGGTGTCTCTTCACGTTCCCACAATGGTATATGATATTTTTGTTCATTTTTACTGGCCTTCAATGTCTTTCTTTTCTAAAATTTTGACAATAAAATTCTTTAAAGCTTACTAGTATAAATTTTTGGAAGTATTAATCCTCATATTGATGTACAGTTTATGTTGTTTTACTCACTTAATAATAACGTGTTAATATGATGTATTTACACAAACACAAAATTCAACCTTTATATGTACACAACATAATATTTAAAACTATTATGTGTTAAAAAACAAGTAAAATTGAATGATGCTCTTTTGACTAAAAGGACATGAAGGTTATTGATGAAGCCGAATGATTTATGGGTTAGAGTCCTAAAAAGTGTGTATTTTCCTGGGGTGAATTTATTGATGTGGAGAAAAGGTATAAGGCATCCTAGTGTTGATCAAGCTTAAGGTATGGAAGAAACTACCTTTAAAAGAATCTACAATAGTTTGTTGGTAATGGTACAACGATTAGAATCTGTGATGATAAATGAGTGTCAAAGGCTAATTTCCCAAAAAGACTAAGTAATGATGATGATCCTATCGTGTCAAGGGGAAGAGTTTGCGATCTTGTAGTTAACCGTGAATGAGATCTTACCCCTACTAACCAATATCTGATTAATGAGATCATGAAATTATGATCCCCGACAACGAGCTGGAAGACAAACTGGCTTGGACTAGTGCTAAGAATGGAGAATACAAGGTGAAGGTGGGATACCATTGCTAAAAAAGATGAGAATTCTGCTAATGAGAATAGAGCAGGGTCCTCGACTGTTATACTTATATACCCACCAGATGCTGGAATTCAATCTAGAAGCTTAAAGTCATCCCATGAGTACAACAGTTTAACTAGCATATCTTGAATAATGCAATTGCTATTAATTCAACACCATTCCAGCAAAGGAAGTCTCCATATAGCCAATGTCTAGTATGCGTAGGAGCAAAGGAGACTATTGAACACTTATATTTCCATTGTCCTTCGACCAGATGTATTTGGTTTGGATGTTCGTTGAGTGCAAGAGTTGATGTCTCCAAAATTTCAAACTTTAATGCTTGGTGGATCTCGATGAAAGGTATGCCCTCTCTTGGTAAGCAGGATATATATTTCCTTGATCTGTTGGATTCTGTGATTCATTTAAAAAGCTAGAAATGATATGACAATCAAATCCTGGTGATATCATTGAATTGGCTAGAAAAAGTAATGTTGATTTTTGGGCTAATTACAACCTAGTGCTGAGGGGTTCTATTTTACTGAAGGACTGTGATAGTCCTGACATTAAATGGTTCCCTTCCAAATTAGGCAACCTTAAAATTAATTGTGATGGGGCCTTTTTACCTATGGAGAAAAATGCTGCCATTGAGATTATATGCAGTGATCATTTTGGTTCTTTTATATGGGGATATGTGGACAAAGTGAAATCAATCTTGGCTTTCATGACCAAAGTTTTGGCTATGAAGATGGCTCTGCTTATAGCAGTGGATCTAGAACATAATAGGGTGGCTTTTGAAGCTGATTGTCTTCCCTTGCTTACTTGTGTTGAGGCAAAGTCACCAGATTCAGTTGATAAGAGGAGTAAGAGTATTATTCAAGATATCATTTGTCTTTTACCTTCTAATGTTGGGTTTTCGGTTTCCTTTACTCCGAGACAAGACAACCGTGATGCAAATCTTCTAACAGCCGATGCTTATAAAGTGGTGTGCCCTATTGGGTGAGTTTCACAATCAACATCCGCTTTATTATCACTTCTAACTTTGGAGGCTCTTGAGACTAATATAGATGCTGCGGATTCTACACCCCCAATCTTTCGACAAGTGGTGACTAGTTGATTTATTCTATTTTGTTTCTTTTAGACTATGTTGGTCTATTGTTGTATTTGTTGTCTGTTTTTCTAGTCTGTTGCTTTCTTCTTTGTAATGCTACCTTTTGTGATGGTATTAATGCAAGTATCTTTGACCCAAAAAAAAAAAGGGTAAAATTAACGGAGTTTATCGTCAATTCTTTCATATTTTATTAGTGAAATAATGAATTAATTCATAAGAAATTATCTGCAGTATTTTTAGTCACTGCCAATTTTTCAATATTAGATTAGACAAGTTATCCGTGCATAACTTGGAATTCAAGACATTTTTGTATAATTCAACCACTATTTTAGTATCTAAAATGAGTTAACATCTTCAAAACAAACAATGAGGATATCATGAAAATAATAAAATTCAAATGCTAAGTACCCAAATAATCTCACTCGCAGAGTCTTGAATTAGGACGGTGAACGGGTGAAGTCAATGCTTCTGTCATTTAAAGTTATAAAGTTCAAAAAATATATCTATATAATATTACAGCTCTGTTTATTTCTTCTATTCTGGTCAATAATTACAAAATTTTATGAAGGAAAAATGAAAGAAAGTATGAAGATATGCTATAAAAGATGAAGAGTGAAGCAATCTAGGGGGAAAAAAAATTAAAGCTCCTTATATATAGAGAGAATATTTCTCAAAATCATCCGAACTCAAACAAATCATTACCTATATAAGATCAATTTTGATCGAAGCTAAAATCGACTCTGGGACCTTATCCCATAGAATAAAATTATAAAACAAAATCTGCCGGAGCAATTTGTAAGATTCTCAGAAAACTTCTGATTTTCATGATCATCTTCGCCTAAATATGAATAAAGGAATCTTTAAATTAAGCACCACCAGATCCATACTTCTTCCCCAGCATTAATACCTGCAGCTTGTCATAACCGGCAAGCACACCAGCTCCGGCGACGGCACGGAGGATGTTAGCACCGGCTCCTTTGAACAAGGACTTAGCGCCTTCATTCTTGAGAATTTGACTAAATGCATCCATGGAACTCTTGTACTTGACAGCTTCCCCAGAGGTCATCATCATCCTTCTTCTAACAGTGTCAATGGGGTATGATGCTAGCCCTGCACCATTGGTGATGAGCCATCCCAGTGCAAAGCTAGCAAAGAAACTATCCTGCTCTCATTCAACAACAGCTAATAAGTTTCTGGGTTTCATCAAATAATCTTGCCACAGATCTTAATAACGAGAAAGGAATCTTGTGCATTAAGAAAGTAAATATGTAATGTGCTCTTGTAGAGAAAGAAAAAGATTAAAGGGATAATGGAGTAATATGGGATATGAATCTCACGCACAATTAACAGTCAAGTTCCTTTATGTCAGTCTCTCTCTGATTGAATATATGAAGAAGATGCAATTTATGCCAAGTGCCAACCATTAGTCAGATCAACACATAAGATTCGGGGAAATTTTAATCAAGTTATTGGCATATTCAGAACAAATGACAGGACATCAAGCACGGGTACAAGATAAATTACATTGTTCAAAACATAAAAAACAAGTTTGACAGTATATATTAAACACAAGAGCGCGTTATAAGAATCCTTCCAACAATTAAAATAGATAATGAACCACCAAGGGCAAATCAGCATAAAATAGATAATGAACCACAGTGATGCAAGTTGCTTGACGTGATCTCATTGGTGATTTAATATCAGTAAAGTAACATACAATGTAATTCAGGAAAAGAATGGAGTGAGAAAACCAACCTGTAACTTTCCAGTCAAGAGCACTGGCTTCAGGGAATCATACATTCCAAAATAAAGACCACGATACACAATGATTCCCACACATGAGATGTTGAATCCACGGTAAAGGCCAGCAACACCATCAGAAGCCAGGGTCTTCCGGTAGACATCAACAAGTCCATTGAATTGCCTTTCTCCTCCACCCTTCTTTGTCGCCTTTGCATCATTTGCAAGACGGGTTCGAGCATAGTCGAGGGAGTAAACAAAGAATAGGGATGAAGCACCAGCAGCTCCTCCAGAGGCCAAGTTGCCTGCAAACCATTTCCAGTAACCATCCTTGTCCTTCCTGAAATTGAAAAGCCTCTTGAAGTAGTCCTTAAAAGCAAAGTTCAAGGCCTGCATGCAGGTAGAATTTGAATATCTTCTTCTTTAGCATCAATCACATCATCAGAGCCAAATTGCTGGGGTGAAAATCAGAAGAGTGAAAAATTAATGACTTGCCTGTGTGGGGAAATAACGGATGACATTGGCAGTGTTACCTCTCCAAAGGGAACCAACACCTTCAGATTGAATTGTTCGGTTAAAACAATCTCCAATACCCCTATAGGGCTCAGAGAGCCTACCGGCTTTAAGCATCTCATCTTGATTCTGCATCAGAAGTTTGATACGTTCAATAGGAGCAGCAGCAGTTTTTGATACAGCTGCAGAAACTCCGCCCATAAGAAAGTCCACAAGGAAATTTCCTTTCTCAGCTGGAGCAGCAACAAAGATAGGCGAGCCTGTTGTTGCAGCAATAGTGGAAATTTCAGTTGTTGGTGTACATGCTGGCATTGATGGGTACTGCAGAGCAGCATTTGAGTAATTCCCAAATGATCGTCTTTGGTAAAGAGCGGGTCGACTGAAACTGTTATCATAACTTTTAATATCAGGAGAAAGACCAGATTGGAGATGGATTTGGCCTGCAACCTTTTGTGTGATGGTGGGGTGATGAACCTGATCAGCCATGGTGACTGTTATGAAGACAGTCAGTAAATAATGTCAAATAAATTGATGAATTACATTGCTTTTTAACATGAGCTCTCACAACAATCAAGAGAGAGGAAACATAGAACTAAGAATGCTTTAATAACACATAGGCAATAATTACTCAGACAAACAATCTAACAGATCGAAAATACTCATCTCTAAAACTTCCTCTCAACGCAAAAGAAAGAGGGGGTTTAGATGCAACAAAAATTCACTTAATATATAGAATACATCATGTAACTGTGACAGTCTCAACACATCTATCAGATATCAAAGGAGGTAAGTCAAGACAATACCCGCTCTTTCAGTTTATGGATCTATAGATACACCAAGTAACTTTTATACCGTCACCCATGATTGAGTCAGAGACAAGTTGAAAACAAAAGGAAATTAATCAGGAGACAAAGCATAGAAAAAGAACAACGAAGATATAGACAAGAACATATTAAAATTTCCAAACATGTTTGTTGCATGCTCATGCATTCGAATTTTAATGTTAGGACTAATTAACAGCTTCCTTGACTACAAGGGCTGGCTCAATTGGCAGGATCGATTCTGTGAAACAGTCTTCAGTTGGATCCCTGATTGTTTGTTAGGAGATACTAATTGCGGTGCACCTTACCTTCTTGCTAGAATAACCTATCTAACACTTAAATCATTGTCCATATATACAAAGATAAATTAAAGCCCCACCAAGAACAAGATATACCGAAATTAGAAATCTGTGATCATTAGTAGAAACACATGGATGGATCATATATGTAACGGCCACCAGGATCTAAGCAGTGTATAGACATGATCAAAGTTCAGAAAGCGTGCTCCCAATTCTTATCATAAATCATTTTCTCAAACACAATGCCTTCAATGCAAGAACCGTGCAACAGTAAAAGAAAAGGCAATACATAAATAACCTTTCAGGAAACCCGATACAAGTAATCAGGTTAACAAAGAATATGAAATCCCAGATATAATATCATATTCACTAGAGAAACAGAAGGAAATGTAAGTGAGAAATCATACGGATCAAACAGTTAACGATCCTCAAAACAATAGTATACACCAACAAGTGACAGGAAACAAAACAAAACAAAACAAAAAACTCAAGAATGAATGTTCTACCTAAAAATGATAGCCTCCTGCCTCCAGTAATGTCAATGAGGGATGTAAAAGAGTGAATTTTAGGAGAAACGAAAGGGACAAATATATGTGACAAGAGGTTGAAAATCAACGAAGAAAGTGGAATGCTAAATTTACCTAAGTAGGTGGAGATGGGTGGCTACGCAAATTCCTCGGAGACGCTCTTCGCCTTCCGCTGGGTTGATTAGAATGTGTTGCAATAGCCGAAAGGCATGGTAGGAAGAACACGAGGGAGTTATGAGTGGAGGAGGAAGTGTTTTTTGAACGAAGCAACAGTGTCATTTTATGGGCACCGTGATGTGGGACCCATGCCCCGGGGCCTCAATGCTTGTGATTGGCTGTGTTGGAAGAAGTGCATGTCCCCGCCAACATCGGAACAAAACTTTGATAAAACTGCATGAGAGTGTGAGACCCAAATATCGGCGAGTATTGTAAATCTATATACAATCTTCATCTGTCTGTGAAATTCTCAAGTTTAAGTAATCTTGTGATTGCACGTAAATTTAAATTGTAAATTTGTAAGTATTTACTTTTATCATTAAATATGTATTAATAGTGTATAATCAAATAATTAAAATATAAAAAATGACAATAATTTGATTCAAATATATTTTAAATTTAAATAATTGAAATAAATGTACCAATATTCATAATTTATCATATTTAACAAATAGATTTCTATAAAATTCATCTATAAAGCCACTGAGCATGACCAAATAAAAAAGTTAACTCAAATTAAGAGTGAGTTAACACAATTTTTTTAAAAGTTAGAAACATAAAAATGATAAACTCGGTTTTGTAAACTTATGAGTTTAACTGAGTTTTATAGCTGATATGAGTTTACTAATGACTCGACTCAATTTAGTAAGGGAGAAACGTAAAAATAGTAAATTCGAAGAGTCAACCCGCAAGTTTAACAACAATGATCGTCATTTACACAGGCAAATACTTTTTTTTTTTCTGAATTTGATATATACAAGTGAACAAGCACATGAATCCATATGTGGATATTAGGGAAACACCCAAAACTAAAACTGAGGTTTCAGAAATCCTTTTTCACAAGCCAAATAAAACTTCTCTCGCACTTACCTTGTAAATCATAAAAGCTTATTTCAAAAGTTAATCCAAACATGCATTGTCCATATAGAAATAAGTCAAGCCATGCTTTAACTAATTAGCTCAAAGTCTGCATGGGAGCTTCAAGCCTGAACATGAATTCAGGCTTTTTTATGCTTAGTCATGAGCCTTCAACAGGCCTATCTAGGCTTTTTAAAGGTCTTATGTTGTAAATATTGAAAGCTATATAAAAGCTTCAAACCCAATAAAACTTATATAAAGTAAGTTTTTGATAGGCCTTAAAGCCTGCAAAAAAATGAATATATATATATATATATATGTTTATATTAAAGCCACAATTTATAAATATATATTAAAGTAAATTGTGTGTGCTAAAGAGGACATGCCTCAAGAAAAGAAAAAGAAAAAAAAAAAAGCCTAACTTGTTTAAGCAACCCCTTTACTAAACATACCAGGCTTTACTAGGCCTCAAATAAGTTAGGCTGTAAGCCTCTAAAAGGGCCAAACTTATTTCTACCCGTACACGATACATCAAAAGCTATTTGGATTGATTAAAAGAACAAGGGTTGAAATGCAAAAATGCACATATGCTTTGGTCAGAGGAATGCTCAGCAACAATTGTTTTTTTTTAGGTGCAAAGTGACTACATGGTTACAAATTATGTACAAAAATGCTATTTGACTTTGACTGTTAAGCTTGATTTTTTTTTTTTTTTGCTGACTAAATGATAACCTGGTTTTCAAAAGTGCAAAAATACACATATAATTTACCAAAAGAGTGCCTAATACCAAGTGTTTTTTTAGGTACAAAAATACTGTTTGACCATTAGTTTGATTTTTTTTTTTGCTGACTGGGCGATAACGCGACTTTTTTTTTTCGCTGACTGGACGATAACGTGACTTTTAAAGTAACTGTATGGAAACAAAATATGCCAACTTGTCACAAGTGTGAATTAGGAAGAATTAACATCACTTGAGCAAATGTAAAAATAAAATTTGTTTACCTGGTTTTTCTTATTTCAATTGGGGCGGATTTTCAGAGAAAATGAATGAGCTTGACTTACAAAATTAATCAAGTCAAAGGTTGAACTTCGGTTGTATGATTGTATTTGGCTTCAATAATACTCATCTCATCCTTAATGTAAAGTTTATCCATCTAATTTTGCCGAGTTAAAAAAGTTAAATAGATTATTTAATTATAACATATATGACAAGATCTCTATAAAATACTTTCATGTAGTAGTAGATTAGTTTTCAATTTATAAGTTAAATAAATTAACTTAAAAAAATGATAAATATATCAAATAAAATAGAAAAAATATTCTACATTTATGATGTAAATTCACTTTATTATACTCGGTCTTATATTTAAGACCGCTGAATAGTAAAAAGATATACAATAAGTTTGCCTATATGAATTAAGTTTTTAGCCGGCGAAGGGTGATATATCTGCATCGGATATGTTGCGATTTTTAGGTACAGTGTTGTTATAGGGGCAAACAGAGGGATATCGATAGTGATGTTAATTTTTCCCAACAGACTTGCGATGACATGTTTTTTTTACCACACAGTTGTTTTGAATGCTACATCATCGTCTAGTCAGCAAAAAAAGTCAAACTAACGGTCAAACGATATTTTTACACTTACAAAAACACTTGGTGTTAAACGCTCTTTTAGCCAAACCATATGTGTATTTTTGCATCTTTAAAAGCCACGTCATCGTCCAGTAAGGAAAAAAAGTCAAACTTAATTTTGTACCTAATTTATAACCATGTAGTTACTTTTGCACCTCAAAAAAACACTTGTTTCTGGGTGATCCTCTAACCAAAGCTTATGTGTATTTTTACACTTTAACCCAAAAAACAAAGCTATTCAGAGGAAATTGAATTTTTGTTTATGAAAGGGTTAAAAATAGATTTTTTTCTCCTCTCATCCCACTTTTCGCTTGCTATTTACTAAGTTAGGTACTATAATATTGTCTGTTTCAGATTTTGTGGGATAAAGATGCACATATTTATAATCACTTTTAAGGTTTTCTTATCATTACCATTTTTAGTTTTATATTTAAAATATCAAACAATATACTCATCTCTCAAAATGAAAATTATTAACAAATTTAGAATTTTCAGTCATGCAGATATATATTTATTTTAATCGATTGTTGTATTTAAATTTTATAAATGTACATTGTCAACTTTAATGCTTTTCAGAAGTTATAATAAAATAAAAAATACTTTTCAAAATTTTCTTTTATTATCATTAAAGGTAGAAAATTATATATTATAGTTTTTATATAATTTCTGTAATGTTGTATGAGTATATGGTTTTTAGATGTAATTCATATTTCATAAGCATATAGACTTTCGTATATTGGACTCAACTATAACTAGAGTTGGGAATCAGAGTCAAGAACTAACAGGTCAGCCCTACTAGACTCGAAGTAAAAAAAAAGGTCCATTTTTCAAGGCCCGTCTTGAGAGTATGTGGGCCAGGGCCATAAAATATTTTTATGAATTAAAATTATTTTTCTTGCGTTTTTCTTTCAAAGAAACAAAATTAATAAAATGCAACAATTAAACTTTTAATTTATTAAACAAATGTTGTCAATATTAATGTCTACACAATAAGCTTAATGTAATAAACAAATGTAGTCACTAATTCATAATTAAGAGTAAACTATTGTTCACAAGTAATCTATCCAAGCATAACAAGCTTGCCATTAAGCAACATGAGTACAATGACTATCATTTTCATCTTTTTTACCACTATCATCAATTTCAAAGAGATTTGATTTTGCTTCATTTCTAAGAGTAGGTTCTGCTTCATGGGTAAAAATATCAAGAATATTTTTTCTCACATTATGAATACATCCATAATCTTTATCTACAACAAATAATAGACAAAATCATAAAATTAAAATATAATTATTATGTAGTTGTAATTAAATGGATAAATAACTTTATAACATGAACAAAAAATATATAAATTAGTAAATTAAATGGTCAAGTCAAGTTAACAAAACGAAAAAAAAAAAAAAATTAAACGGCCGACCATTTTAAGCCATCAGTCCTACAAGGCTTACTTCATTTAGAAGCTCTAATTTACATGCCTGACCCTGAGCTTAAACAGGCTGGCCCAACAGGCTCGACCCGATATTTCAGCTCTAACTATAACCTCGTCAATGTTTGTTGCCACGCGTCTCTTTTGGCTCATCTTATTTGGCGCAATGTATATATGAGTAGACGTTCTCAAAGACCTTCCAAACCAAAATTATACTCAGGTAAATGTGTTTGTTATGTCATGGATTTGAGTCATAATTTGTAAATAAAAATACCATTGCTATTTTTTTAAAAAAAGAAATTGAAGTCCTATTACTCTATCCAATTACCATTGCTATTTTTTTAACCAACAATTACTATTGCTAATGCACCTTTGAGAACAATTTTTGTAAGTTTTAGATGATATTTAATTTGTTCTGAATGATAAAAAGAGAATAACTCAACCGCATACTTTAATAATCTTTTTGATTTGTGAAACACTTGTTCTGACAAAAAAAAATTACTAAGAAGAATTAGTCTAATTAATTTCTTTTTGTTTTGGTATAATAATTAATTTCTAATTTATCACATCTTAGTACAATATTTGACCAAAATAGGTTAGAAGATTAATAAAAATGAAGAAAATATTTATATAAAAAAAATTAGGCGAGTCAACCTGAAATTTTGTAAAAGGAGAAAAAATAATAAGTATTTTGATCAAATCTCAAAAAAAGAAGTCCAATCTCAATGACTTCATCTGTAGAGGTCAGTACAACATTATGGTGATGTATTTTGATTGTTTCGAGCACAAAAAGATGCATTTCGATTGTTGTCAGTGGGTTTGCCGAAATTACGAAAATGCCACTAGAACTGTAATTCTTGCCGAGAGGTGACCGAAGATACCACCACACTGCTTCTTGCGAAACAGCGAATCTGCAGATAGATTGTCGTCCTTCGCAGCGCAATGTCTCACGCCAACGGCCAGGTCCTATATATCCGATTGATTTGGCTTCCATATCAAAAACTTCAAGTTTTTGTCTGTGTTTTTAATCTCTTTTTTTTTTTTTTTTTTTTTTTGGCTCATTAGCCTGTTACTGTAAATCAGCTTCCTACAATATTCTTGTGTTAAGTCTGATTATATTGATGATTTGTTTTGGGCGTCTCCTTCTCCACCCTCCATCGTCCACCCATCGTCTCTCCGTGTGCCTTCATGAAAAAATCCATCCCTGGTAGTTTCTTTCGTCCCTCGTTCAAAACCTAGCGCCTTCTTCACTTGTTTAAAACCAATGTCATACGATCCGTGAGAAATCCCACGTCTGTACTCCTATGATCCGTCCCCTAGTAAGGTCCGTTCATCTATCGTCTCTTCCATCCATCTTGTTGATTGCTGTGATTTTTCAATGTGCTGGTCTTTTAAATACCCCCATTTTTCATTATCTTGGCGCGAAGCCTATTTTGGATAAATTGATGTGGTGTTATTTTTTTTTTGGTCAAGAATGTTATCTAGTTTTTCTTTTCCTCCCCTTTTGACTTATTTGGGAAGGCTGATTTATTTGTACTGTCATTTTTTTAACTTGGAAGAAGGAGCTTTATTGGTAACATGAATGTGTATAAATCTAGAAGCTAAAGAAAGCCGCACTTTTCATTGATCTGTGAACAAATAGCTTCCTAGCATCAGAACCTTGGTAGTTGGAACTATGACCTGGTTTAGTGTTTAGGTGTTGCATATTTGGGATTCATTCAATCTCTACAAGTTATGTGTTTTTCAGATAACTTGAAATTTGGACTTTGAAGAAATAACAATTAATCATAGTATGGGTTGCTCATATGGCCATGTAATTGAAGTTGTGATGTACCTGTTATATTTGTTCAATTTTCATTTTTTTTCACATGGTGATCTCAATCTTGCTGAACCTTTAATTGTGTTGATTGTTAATTTTCTGCAGAATCTAAGGAATGACGGAGAGAGCTTCAAGAATAAGTTTGAGCAGCATGAAGATAACCTTAGATTTCTAACTTCTCAAGCAAATCGCATACAGGAATCTATACTTGACTTACAAAGTATGATATAAAAGTCTATCTTTTCTTGTATTTTTAATGGGGAAGGTGGCGGGTGCGAGTCATGGGGAGGGGAGTCACTAACATGAACTGTGCAAACTAATTTGAGATCAATGTAATTGTTACAAGGGAAGGGAACTGGGAGAGCTAGTTAGTTTGCCAGCAAAATTATTAGTTTAGTATAGGAGTTAGAAGATAACTCACTCTGCTATGAACACTGGTATTGCTATAAGTGAAGAATATCATATCATATGTTGGGTTGGCTTTCGAATAACATTCTTAGTACTTTTTCTCTCTCTTTCTTTATGGTATTCATAATGATTAAATCTGTTTAATTAGTTATTATATTATTTTCTCTACCAACAACTTTTGACTGATTTAGTTTTTAGTGAGTCTTGGAAGGTATCATTCAGTTAATGTAACTGGGGCAGAAAATGGAAATGGTGCTTTGCAAGCTGAAGAGGAAACCACACAACAAATCTTGAAGAAGGGGAACACTGCTGCTGGCATACTTTGCTGGTTGAAATCTAATACTATGTCCTGGGCATCAAATGCGGTATTTGCCAAGGATGTTGTGGGAGTTGTTGCATCTCTCGCTAGGGTTGGCAGTGCTGAACTTAGCCAGTCAGTATTTCTTCTTTTAAAAAATTTAACATTCTTTTTGTCGTTCTGGTTTCCAATCCTGCAAAGAACCTGTTGTTATGTCGCAAATTGTGTTATCGTTGAGACTTAAGATGGTACTTAAGCCCTTAGTTATATTTATCCCACCAAACTGGCCGATAGAAATTGATCTGTGGGCTCATCTTGTCCCATCTTGAAAAATGAAGCTGTTAGTTTTCTTTTACTATCACTTATATGTACCAGCTGAGATGCAGACCATTCAAGCATCACAATCTGTCTGTTTCCTTGTTTATTGTTACTAGTGTAAATTTTAACTGTGTATCCTGACTGGCATAGTCATAAAGCTAGAAGATAAGTATTGCACTTGTCAATTCAGGATTCTTTCTGAGTATTTGGGACTGGAGACTATGCTAGCAATTGTATGCAAGACTCATGAAGGAGTTAATGCACTTGAGAACTATGATGCTGATGGCACAATAAACTCTTCCAGAGGTTTGCATGGGCTTGGGTCTTCAATAGGAAAAAGAGTACATGGCCGGTATATTGCTATATGTCTTGAAGAATTAAGGCAAGTTTTGAACTCTGTGTGTGTGTGTTACCATGTTTTAAGCAAGTGACAGTGTTTGAATATAATTTTGAAGTTCTCACTTTTTTTTTTTGGTTTTCAGACCATTTGTTGGTGGTTTTGTACCTAATGATCCTCGAAAGAAGTTAAATCTTCCAAAGCCAAAATTGCCTAATGGGGACTGCCCTCCGGGGTTTATTGATTATGCAGTGAACATGATCCATTTGGATCCTGAGAATCTATCATATCTTACTGCTGACGGGCTTGGGCTTCGAGAAACACTGTTCTATGCCCTATTTTCACGCCTACAAATATATGGAACCAGGATAGAGATGCTAGGTGCTCTTCCATGTATTGTTGATGGAGCTCTGTCCTTGGATGGTGGGATGATTATGAAATGTGGCATCTTTTCTCTTGGTAGTAGGTTAGTGTCAGGTTATCCTCAACCCTCTTTATTCATGCTTGAATAAAATCATTTTTCTAACCTCTAAGATGGTTAAATCTTTTGAAGGCATTCTTGCTTAAGCACAAGTTATATAGGCTCACCAGTCAGTGATTTTGAAACATGATTTAAGGGGGCCTCTCTGTATGAGAGAATTTTGATTTCTCAACTTTCTTCATTTGTGAGTCAAATCTAGGAATAGATGCCTACAATAGAACATGTTCCGAACCTTTTTCCCTCTACTATGTTAATTAAGAGTTTTGTTATCGCATATTTTAATTTTGTTTTCCTCCCCAGTAATCTTATATCAAGTATGTCCAGACCAGTTGATTTATGGATCTCATGTTGTCATGTTTGTTTGTCTATTTTCTGCATAGCACGTTATACGTTCAACAATATGCAAACTCTTTCCTGCTTAGCCATGTTAGGATTTTATTCATTTAGACAGTTCTTTCTGCTTGTCAACCTGGATCATGACCATTAACTGTTTAATGGTTTAACTATTAGGGTGATCCTAAGAAATTTGGATTAAAGGATTTTGAAAACTGTAATTATTTCTTAGGACCAAAGTTGTTATCAAGTTTTAGGGGACTTACTCCCATGTTTGGGGAAGTTATTTGCTAAATTTTAGGAAAATAATAGTTTGTAGTAACATTGCAATAATTCTCCAGAACTTAGTTTTGGCTTTTCTAAAATGTCTTGTAAAACTTGATACTAATTTGGGTCATTGGAAATAACAATAGCTTTTAACATCTTGTTAACTAAATTTTTTAAAAAATCAGTTCTTAGATGTAAATTTTCCTTAAAATTTGAGTATACCATTCTTTTGGTCTTGAAATCAAAGAAACTGTCTCACAAAGCTTCACCTGGCTCCAGGAAAGAAGTTGAAGTGAAATTTCCTGTGGCCTCTGGAGAATCTGACCTACCTGCAAGCTACATTCAAGCAGAAGACATGGCGAGAATGTTGAAGTGGGAAAGATCTAAATTTGCTGCTGATATTCAAAGGGAGCAACAATTATTGGATCACACTCAGGCCAACCTAACTAACCATGTCTGAAAATTTATTTCACTTCTGTCAACATCTAATTTTAGGGAACACCAGCCATGATTTTGAAGCTCTGCTCAAGAGGGATGACTCCAGGAAAGGTATGCCCAGTTAGACATGTAAAGTGTCTTAGGTGTGTGTTTGGATTAGCTTACTTTGAGTTATTTTGCGATGCATGATGGGAGTTTTGTCTCTTAAAAGCGCAAAAATGTGTTTTCCGGTTTTTCCCTAACTGGCGTGTCTAGTTAAAATATGATATGTGAATCTTAACTTCCAAGTAATCAATCATGTAATGATTAGTTGCAAAAGAATATGTACCAGTCATGCTTTATTGTAGAATCTGATAGCAATTATCATCTCAGTGTGTTGAAATTTCAGTTTAGGAACTGAAAGTAAGGAAAAAACTTGGAGTCATTCTTGTATTCTCTGTTTGAATGTTGTAAGTAAGCCCTCCTAGAATAATTCATTACACTCATCAATGCTGCCTGCAAGTGAAGCATGATTTTGACTGCTGTAGATGATCCTCACTAGCCATACACCCATAAATTACTCCCTCTCTTCCTTAATATAGAATCTAACTAGAAGTTGATTTTGGTCATATATATAAGACCTATTTTTTATATTTGTCAATATTTTCCTAATTTACCTTTATTAATGTTCCCTCAACAATAATTAAGTAAACAAGAGATAGAGGGAATCAAGGAAGGTTATAAGAGTGTTTTAGAAAAAACATATTATATTAACTAATTTCTTTAATCTAATCAAACAAGGTAAATAGGTTTTATATTAAAGAACGGAGGTAGTGTAATTTTTTACTAAGTATTTTTCAGATATGAAGCATTTACTGTTTTATGTTTAAATTTTACAAATTTGTAATGTAAGGTTATGACTTTACATATGTTTGGTCATGACTTCAAATATTTTTTTTTTTCCAACCATGATTCAAATATTCTATATAGATATTATCAACTGAATCCCTTCTATAGTTTAATTATTTTTTTCCTTTTATGTTTTTTTTAATCTCTCAGATTTTTATCGAACAAACTCCCTTGCCTCATGCTATAATAAATTGTGCTTCGAGCGAAGTTATGGGTTTGATTTGGGACTTGCCAAGTGCTTATTTGGGTTAGCAATAAAAGTTGCTCATACAATGTGAATTACGCGAATGATGTAAGTAAGTGAGAAGAATTTTATCTCAGTTTGTGTAAACGTACTTGTAGCTCAAACTGGTCTTTAATTTTATGGAGACTCTTTTCTGAAATTTTAGCTAATAAACATCCAATTCACTTCCATGACATGTCAAGGCAGACTTAAATAATTTTACTTTTTGATTTAGTTTTATCAAATTTAAATTTGTTCTATTGAATTCAATGATGAAGAGTGCATTATCTTCGACTTACGTTAATCTAACTTCACTTTGATATTTTTTCCTCAGAATATAACGGCAACTTCAAATTTGAATATTAGCGAATGAAGTTCAAATTTAAAATAATCGGCACAATATTAAGTTAGACATTAAAAAATTTATTAACAGGGTATTGTCACACATATTTACCCCCAATTTAAAACACAAACTTAAAACACACAAGGTTGAGTAAACTTCGGCATGAGCTACAATTTCATTGAACTTTGACTTGATTGTTTTATATCGAGGCTGTACCATATGTCATTTTTGAAAACTTGATGGCGGAGGCCCAATGCTTACTTGCTTTCTTCTCTTCTCACTCCCAAAAATGTTTTTGTAAATTGACAAAAATTTAAATAAAGAAATTGTCACACAAAATTTGGTTATGTGTGTCTGTGTGTGAGAACTTTATTTTGTTATACCCTTCATATGTAACAGAAAAAAAAAATGGTCCTATTTTAGAATTGCACTCACACTTGAGCTCACATTTTCCCTATCTAGCTTTATGGTTGTGTCTTGTCCAGGAACTTGTGCACGTAGTCACTTGAAGAATATGTCATTGATCGATTAATGTGCCACGAAGATTGATTCTGGCCTCACTTAATTCAATACAATAATAGTCAGATGAAGAAAGGAAAAGCACAAGGTGGGTTTATGGTTCTATATATAAGGACATGCTTCTTTCAACAAAAACCAATAATTTCAAACCAAAAGAATGAGGGAGGAGGGTTGTGAGGTTGATTCGAGACAGTGAAACATCTGCATATATGTGTGTAAAGTTGTGAGGTGAGGTCTTATTCACATCGCATTCTCATGTGCATGTGACAAATATAACAACTTGAACCCTCCAAAATGTGAAATGGAATGTACATATCATTGCTTTTGATGATAGCTTCTGATAATTAATAATAAGAGGCCGTCTCGGGTTAAGATTCCAGGGAATATGATGAAATTATTAATGGAATCATGAATTTCAATGATATGAGAGACGTGTGTTGGAGAACTGATTAATTGCTACAACAAAAAGAAACCACTAGCAGAAGTGGTAGCATGCATGTGGAGGATGAGTAAGGTCTTTTACGAGTTGATTAATACATACTTATTCAGAAACTTCATATATATATATATATGGACTTCATATCCGGATCAAGAAGGAAAGATGGATTTGAATTTGTTCTTCCAAAGAACAGAACCTAAAACATGAACGAACAAGATCTTGTGTGCTTTCTTCTTGTTGACGCCTCATTTTCCCTCCATGAACTCGAGAGAGGGGAAAAAAAATCATGGAGATTTGGAACTGTAAAGTATTACCCCATCTTGGAGGTTAGTTTTGCATTAAAGAATTTCAAATGATCTGCTGGGTTGTAGTTTTATACATACTTCAGGCATGTAAAATATAGAATGACTTCTAGGGTACTAGGTGCTTGCAAACATGTCTTCAAGAATTTTGGTGAATAAAGCTACAGACACAACATTCTCTGTTTTAAGAAAGTAAATACCAATACAGAGTTGATCTAGCGGTGTAAAACCTCTTAAAATCCCTCTAAATCTCAAGTTTAAGTCTAAGAGAAGATACACATGCTAGAAAAGATAACTACAAACCAGCACAAAACAGAGTAGCAGGTCAGGTTTCTTTCCTCATCTATTTTTTCATCATCCCTCGTAATCTTTTAATCTTGTCCGTGCGATCAATCTGAAAGGTCATATCATCAAGTTATACTTCTTGAATTTTTCTCTCATCTTCTCAATCAATGGGCTCACGAAAAAATGAATGATAAGAGAATCTCCTTCTAGTGTGCCTATCTACCATTGATTTTGTGGAGATGGGGTGTGTGGCCCCAATTCTCTTTAGCACTACCCAATAGTTAAGTGCTTCTTCTTCATGCTTTTATACAAGTCTTAAAACAAAAGAGTCTATTTCGCACAGGATTTTGCGGGATATGCCCTTTAATATATATATATATATATATATATATATATATATATATATATATATATATATATATATATTTTTTTTTTTTTTTTTTTTTTTTTGAGTGTAGAGGATAAGAAGTTAGTGTGATGAAGATGTGCCAGAACTACATTTTGTTACCATTGTGGCGTTTTGCTCCCAATTCTTAAGGCTTATTCCTGAATCACTTCTGACAACCAATGATGATGGCCATTTCTGTTATTGCCATCATGGTAAAACTGAAATTTGTGATCCTTGTACAGTCTTTACCCTGTTCCTCCCCAAACAAAATTTTTCTGCAGAACTATGACACTTTAAAATACAAGAACTATTATGCCTCTGTTACAAATTGGTACAAGTTTAGGATGAGTCACATACAAAATGCTTTTTAGTCCCTGTTGCTACCCTGCTTTGTGCTGGTTTTCTAGGGCTGTCATGCCTACTTCAGCACAAGATTGTAATTAAGAAGTAATGGAGATAGTCATGCCTCAAAAGTTAGTTTATAAGGTTAGAGAATCTAATGAAAATTACCAGGTAAACCTTGTGAAAATCTCTTACGCCTAATGTGACCCTCAAGATTAGTCCCTCACAAATGAGATTGTGTTATTAACACAAATCCAAAGAAAAAGCTCAACTCCAAAAAGCTAACCTATCAGGAGATAGAGCTCCTTAAACTTGTAAATTACACTTCATTTATAAGGCTCCTAATATAGAACTCATAACAATGCACTCCCTTTAAGAGCCAACGACCTTAGTAGCTCCACGTCATGGCAATTCACTCAACCTCTTGCTAGTCAAAACCCTCAATGGGTACCTCTCTGCATGAATATCAGGCTCTCAATGAAAGCACATTTGTTGCGAATACAAGTTCAATGAGAGAACTCAATCCCAAAAGACTAACCTATTGGGAGGGAAGGTCTATTGAACAAGTGTCTATTTGTTTTAGTTTTTTAGAAGTGTTTTTACAATTTATAAAGTAAATATGTGAAGAGAGTTTTGTCTCAGCTTATGGAAAAAGGGCTACTCTGAAACTATGGTTTCAAGGTTTCCAAAACATACAGTTATAAACCACAATGGAACTCATAGCTAGTAACACGGATTTACATAATTAGTTTTACATGGCATCTCTATGATTATGAGTTACTTCCTACCCTGTTCACGGCGCTATGGCGGCTCCACCATGATAAGGAAGTTCTAAATTGACATTGAGTCTCATTGAAGATGTCTCTTTCCTTCTCTGCAATGGTGCACTAATTGCAAGGTCCATTTTCTGCCACACTATCCTTCTAATTGTTCAAGAAGGTTACAAAAGCTTTAAGAGACGTATGGAAGCTGTCCACGTTTCCCAAAGAGTGATGTCTTTTGAATTTTTACTCTACAATTACAAAAAAATGAAAAGGATTTTAGTTTGCTATGTTGTTCTTACATCACTTGATCACATATTTTGAAAACAAATCATTCAAAACAAATTTACAAAACATTTCCATGTTTGCTTTTGTGATCGGTTGTTAAGAATTGACAGCTAATTAGTTTCTTTCCTCTTTCATGGCTAAAGCTTTGATGTGAGTGAATTGGCAGCCTTGAACTCAGAAAATATAGTCATTTTAGAGAACTTCTACTTTGTCAAATCACTTGGTATCCGAAAGTTACGTTTAATTCCGACTAATTTAGATTGAGTCACATGGAACCATAAAGATAGTAAGGGTGTGCATGGTAACACTCCCAGAATAAATTTTTTCCTAATTTTTATGCCCCGGAACAAAAATGGATGAAAATTGTGTTTGGTAAATCTGGTTTTTTTTCTTACTCCCGGATGAACCGATTTATTTTTTGTGCTGGGGAGTAAAAAAAAGAAGCTAAAAATTTCAGCTTCTTTATTCCAGGGTAAAAAATCAGAATTTATTTTTCTCTCAATAGAAGCAAAAATTTATCCTCGTTCACTACCACCACCGTCGTTGCCACCTCCAATACCACTGCTGCCCCACCGCCACCACCTTGCCACCGTCGCCACCACCGCCGCCACCACCACCACCGCCCCACCACCACCGCCACCGCACCGCCACCGCCCCACCACTACCACCGTCGCGCCACCGCACCACCACCACCACTGTCGCACCGCCACCGCCGCCGCCGCTCCCACCACCGCCACTGCCGTCACCGCCCCTGCCGTCACCACCACCACCACCACCACCACCACCCCCCCACCCCCCGCCCCCGCTACCACCACCACCGCCATCGCCACATAAATAATTTTTTTAATATAAAAAATTTTTTTAGGAAATTTAAATTTATTTGTAAAGTATAATAATTATATTAATTATTAAAGAAAAGGATAACATGGTAAAAATAACTCATTAATCCTTCATCTTCCTCCCTTACTATTTTTTTAACTCCCAAACAAGAGGAGGAAAAATGTGTTATCAAACGTAATTCTGATTCTCGGAGTAAAAATAAAATTGGTCAACAAACGTAATTCTAATTCTCAGAACTTTTCCAAAACACAAAATAAAAAAAATTGTTTTATCTCAAAAACAGTGCTGGGCAACAGAATGGTTGCCATGCATACCCTAAAACTCCATAAACAAGTATTTAATGCAGCTCAGTCATTTTAGAGAACATCTGCCAGGATAAGGTACTTAATTTTAAAAAGGTTAAGTAGTACATTTGTCTCAGAAGTACATATCTAGGAGCAATTTTATCCTACAAGTTTTTTTTGGCTCAATGTAGCCCCAGAGGTTTAAAAACATAACAATCTTGTCCTTTTCTGTTAAAAAATAGCAATCTTGTCCTTTTTCATTAAAAAACTAATGTTGACTGTTAAAAAAGTAACATTGACCATTAACTTTTTAACAGAAAAGGGTAAGATTGTTAGTTTTAAAACTTCTAGGGCTACATTGAACCAAAAAACACTTTCAAGGCAAATTTATTACTTAACCTATTTTTAAATCAAATCACCTGATATATGAAAGCTATGTTAGACTCTAACTAATGTAGATTAAGTTAGACAGAATCATAGAGACCGTAAAACTCCTTAAATAAATGTTTGATGCAGCTATATACCCAAGTGTAAAACACAAAATATCACTAGTTAAGTTAGTACAGTGCCTACTAGCTAAGGTATGAGATCTTTGGTCCATCAGGCACTCATTTTTTTGGTAAAAGCATTTCTTTTTGAACTGTTTTAACATGTCTCTTCATGCAATGTTGTTTGAATTTGTATCACCGACAAAAGTACTGACTTGATTGTCGAGGTTTTTTTATCTACGTCGATGATCAATTAACAAGAAAAGGAAGAAGAAGTCATGATTGATTCTATTTTTCTCTCTCCTTAGTCCTTAAGTTTTCAACTAATTCAAGTCTCTCATGGAGAATCTAAGCGGTCTGATCTTTTGCTAAATTGCCTGGAGGAAAGTGAGTTAGTGAACATTTCAAAATAATCTTCGATTTGACCCTTTGCTAAAGAGATGGATAGAACACTACTAACAAGTAATCAAGTGGGGGGTCCAAACTGACATTTTGTGTTATTTATAGTAATGACAGAGTTGACTATTGTGAGAATATGTGCAGGAAGCATTCATTCTTATCTTATTTTCATTTCCATTTTGAATTTCTTGACAAAGCTAATCACCATTGAAGGCTACTTATGCTGATTAAGAATGATTGTGAAGATTAAATGAAGCATACCTTTTCAATGAAAATCTTGACCAGTTTATATATGATCGCAGTCTCAAACAATAACCACACACAAAATTTACATTGCCATTAAATTAAAAGATTAAAAAAGAGCGAGTTTCGTAGCAACGAAACAGTTGTTGTTATATGACTTGGAATTTTTGGGTTTAAAATTTGGAATCAGCTTTTTCACTTGTGAAGGTAAGGCTCTATCCTTCTATATCTTTTAAAAACTCGCTTAATTAATAGGAGCCTTACGCATTGAGCCGCACTTTTAATTTAAACAATTGACTTTGTCAAAGGAGCTAGCAAGTAAAGTGTGGTGTGGTTAATTAAATGTCCTGTCATCACAAGCTGTAAGAGAATAATGGCAGAATATTAGATAATTAACCTATCTTTCATTAACTTATTATATACATATTGGTTATATAAGACTATTATGACTTTGGTTTGGTGGTTTTCAACATGAAACCAAAACCTCCCTTCGCTTCTTAATAATAAACATATTTATCTAATTTGATTAAATTAAGAAAGTTAGTTAAATTAGTTAATATGACATGTATTTTCTAAAACATCCTAATCATCTTCCTTAATTTTCTATTTCTTTTTTCTTCTTGATTATGGTTGATGGAGCATTAATAAGAATAAATTAGGAAAAGACTGAAAAATATAAATATTATATCTTATATTTAAAACCAAGATCAACTCCCTAATTTATATTAAAAATAGGAGGAGTACATGATATGAATCCAAAATCTCTCCTCATCTCTCATAACCTAATTAATTGTAGGCAATGATCGAGTTATGGCGAGTAGAGAAGTTTTAGGTTTTCTTAGGTATTGTAAATTATCTTTGAGATTTTATCAAAAAGGAAAACCTTTCAATAGATCATGGTTTACATTGATGATGATATCCTCTTATTTTCTGAAAATGAAGAAGCCCACAAGAATAGCTTGCTCTGGAGAAACGACAAGCTATACCTTGCTCTGGAAATTCGTACATATTATTGGAACATAACATCATACATTTAATCGGAGCAAGAAGAAGTTAGACTTCTATATAGCTGGTCTAAGAATTACCGAATACTGAAGGACAAGCTTTTACCTAATTCTGTGATCCATTTATTATAATTTGCAACGTTCAAGCTGTACCTTACACACTGGTGGTGAGTTTGGAGTGTTATATTTGGACACATGAAGAACCTATATAATGAAGAAAAAACACTATCAATGTCTGACACGTCTTAGACATTTGAATTTAATAGGATGTGACACATATTAATTAAATATTTTTACAAGGACACCCTTCTAGTATTTTTGCGTAAGTTAATACCCTAGCTATGTATATCCAGGGTTTCCTGTGTTTGGTTTGGATCCATATGTCAGGACTTTAGGGGTTTTTATCAAAATAAGATTTTTTTTTAAAAAAATTATTGAATTAGAGCAGTAGGCAAACTATTTACTAATCTAATACAGTTAATGGCGCTAGTTAACCCACGCCACAAATGGCGTCAGTGGACAAACGCCACTCTACAAAATTACAGAGTAGCGTGAATTTTTTCAGCCACCAATCAAAATTCACGCCATTAGACCCCAATTGGCATCAATTTGAAGCCCAAGGCATCCTTGGCGTCAATTTTTTTTTTAAAATATAATTTTATAATTATATTTAAAATTATAAATAATTATTATATATAATTATAAATAATACTATTAATTAATAATTATAAAAATTAAATTATTCAAAATTTATTATAAATCTTAGGATAGAAGAATAATAATTAGTAAATTAATTAATTAATGGATTTATTATAAACCATAAGATAGGTGACTGATTATTTAACTAATTAATTAAGTATTCTCTAATTAAGTTGATCCCAACTAATCTTATCCTATTTATATTAGGGTAAAATAATATACAACATATTTCAAAAAATATTTTTAAGATAGGTGACTAATATTCTCTAACTAATTAATTATTCTCTCTTTTTTGAAATATGTTGTATATTATTTTATCCTAAGATAAATAGGATAAGCTTAATTAAAGAATAATTAATTAGTTAGAGAATATTAGTCACCTATCTTAAAAATATTTTTCGAAATATGTTGTATATTATTTTACCCTAAGATAAATAGGATAAGATTAGTTGGGATCAACTTAGTTAGAGAATACTTAATTAATTAGTTAAATAATTAGTCACCTATCTTATGGTTTATAATAAATCCATTAATTAATTAATTTACTAATTATTATTCTTCTATTCTAAGATTTATATTAAATTTTAAATATTTTAATTTTTATAATTATTAATTAATAGTATTATTTATAATTATATATAATAATTATTTATAATTTTAAATATAATTATAAAATTATATTTTTTAAAAAAAAATTGACGCCTTGGGCGTCAAATTGATGCCAATTGGGGTCAATTTAATTGACCCTAATGGCGTGAATTTGATTGGTGGCGTGAAAAAATTCACACTAGTCTACAATTTTGCAAAGTGGCGCCTGTCCAGTGACGTTATTTGTGACGTGGGTCAATTGGCATCATTGATTGCATTAAATTGGTAAATAGTTTGCCAACTGCTCTAATTCAGTAATTTTTTTTAAAAAAAAAAATCTTATTTTGGTAAAAAACCCCAGGACTTTGAGCCTGTAAAACTCCGAACAAGAAGGAAATATATTAGAATTTGCTTGAAGCTTTCTTGCTTGTTTGTTTGTGATAGTGATGTTGAAACCTCATTAGGGTCAAAGCCTATATTATTATTATTATCCTTTTTTCTTCGGGCGCCATTGTTAGTGTACTATTGCAGTGAGTAAACTAGCTAGGACGAAGGCTAAGGATATGGAGTGTTTCTTCTCTGATGCGTCAACCTCAATACTACGCACTGACACAAACCCTTTTCTGAATCAGAGCTACACATAATATATATAAAGTGTTATATCACACCAACACTACAAGTTTTGGCCATTTTGTATACAAGGAAAGTGTTGTGCAGTTTCTGCAATTTGCTGCTATAAATCCTCCATTGATACATCACTTTCAATGCGTATTAAGGGGACAGAGAAACTGAGATGGAGACAAATTTTTTTCACCTTAATATCCCTATTTTTACGTAAAAGATGGTGAAGAGTGAGGTGGTGGATGGTGGGCCATAAATTTTCCTGAGAAAATGGGGAATTGAGAGAGAGAGAGAGATGATTGTGTATGTGTATAGCAGCGGGAATATAGCATCTTGCTGCGACTAGATAAAATCAACATTTTCGGCTAAAAATATTATTGGTGGGGGCCTAGCTAGGAGTTCCCCCATTTGAGAGTGGTACTGGTATCTGTTTCAGCATTATCCACTAGTAATTTCTGGGTTATGCTTTTTCTTTGTTTTGGAACTGCTTGTAATTAATGTAAGGTTACTACATGATTGGACTGAGTTTGTAAGGTTATTACAGTGAACTTAGAGAAGTAATTCAGTTCAAATAAGTGTGTGTGGGGACACACTTGCATGGTACCATGTCAACCATACTAAGCTCCTGACATCTTAATATAAGATGTTAATTTGTATTTGGGGCTGATGATCGATATACATTGATGATGTGAGATTGTGACTCGATCTCTAGTAAATGATATCAGGTACACGGTACCCCTTTAATTGGGTAGGTATGGAAATGTTAGTTTGTAGGCTAGTCTTTTCAAATTCATAATTAAGAAAAAAAAAAAAGTAAGAAACTTGAACAATTATAGAGTACTCCCTCCCTTTTGACCCAAAAAAAAAAAAAAGAGTACTCCCTCCCCACTCCACTCTTTTTGTAAGAACACAAAATCTAAATTGTCTTGATCTTTTTTATAAAAGTTTGATAAAAGTTGTCTTAGCATTTAATGAGTTGCCCCCCTTAGCTGTCATTAATTATGTATATTATATTAATTAAAGAGTTAATGATAATTATATTTACTCTATTTCTTTCTTTTATTTGTCTTCTATAAATAAGGGTATACTTTTAAAAAAGCTTATTTCAAGACATACTTAATATTCTTTTACTAATTTTAACCATTTTCTTAAACCGTGTAGTTCTCTTATAAATAGGATTGTAGGAAGTACAATTTATTTCAAAATATATACAAATGTCAACAAAAATGTTACCATTATTTAATATAATTAGAGTCAAAGGGTTTTTTTCCCCTTTAAATAATGTATAAATCCAATTTATATAGTTGGAGAATCAAATGTGCTTCGTATTATTGAACTTTGGGATATTCATATAAGAGTATCTCTCATGTCCATGTCACAGTTAATTATTGGCGATTAGTCTTTTAGCACGAAATTGCATTTTTCTTTAAGATACAATGACATTGATTATGAAGAAAAAGATCTTGTTGACTTTTCTCTCATCTGAAAAAGAAGCTGCGCTGGCTTTGATTTTGGTTTTTTCTTGTTCAAAGAGCTTCTTAAAAGTTAAAACTATACTTCACGTACTCAAATAAAATTTTTTAAACCCAATTATAAATTTCAAACTTACAATTAATATACAAATAATTAAACTAACAAATTAATCATCTTCAACCTTCTGTTATGAAGTACATAGATCTGTGTGTGTGTGGATTAAATGCTAAATTCTTATATGCATAAGTAATTGATAACTATATGCAGTATATAACTTGTAGATTTTGATGATTTGAGGTGGATTGGAACGAAGATGATGTTGAAATAAAATTTTAAAGAACACTTTGTCGCATTACAAGATTTTTGTAGACTGTTAGATAATAAAGTTGTGTGCATGATACAGTGTGTGTCTATATATATAGACAGACACACACATAGATACTTCAAGGTATATCTAAACGTACGTCCCAAAAAAAAAAAAAAAAAAGGTTACCAAGACAGATGGAAGATCTGTGTTAAAAGGCCAATTCATGAACTCAATAATGCATTGGAAAATTACTACCCACACGTTAAAGAGGGACATGTCTTAATCTCCCAATTTAAATTCATGTTTTGTTTATCTCAATTTAAAAAATACATAGTCTCTATTTTGTCATTAATAAGGGTATTCAAGCAATAACGCCCAAAGACTAATTTCCTTTGACGAGCCATAGAAATCATAAAAGTGGGTTTTACCGCTTTCAACAAAATCTTTGTTAATGCATTTGTTGGTATATATTTTTCTTCTTTTTTTTAATTATAAAAAAATTGTTTGAGTGTTGTATAAAAAAAAAAAAAATTGTTTGAGTGAGTTCAGTTTTGAAAACTCGTTGAACTCAAGAGAGTTCAGAAAATAGTTACAAAAATACTCACAGATTGCCCACCAACAAGATATATTTGTATTAATTGCAAGATTTTACTCCATAAGTGCACTAATTATGAGTTAAAAACCAATTTTTTTGTGTTAATTTTTTACCCCAGTTATATGTTATGTTAAGTTGACGTTTAAGTTCCTTATTATCTTTCATCTATCAGCAGTTTCAGCACCAAGGTGTATCAAAATTCAAAATACAACTTATTTACGTAATATTATGCATATGAAAATCTATGAGTGTTACTGTGGACAAGAGTAAAACTGAAAAAATAAGTCCACTTTTTATAAGATTTATAAAATAAATAAATTATTTTAATATACGTGATACAAGTTGAAACTTGAAAGTGTTGTATATTATAGACAAGAAGGAGTATATGCCTCGATTGAATGTTTCTGGAACGTGGGATCATCTGGGTAATAGCAGATTGTGTAAACCTCAACGTGTTCGAATCCATTAATCCTCCATTTAATTAATCATATTCGAGTTTATTATTCTAACTTCTATACATTTTGCTTTGTTTATTGCACGAGTGGCTTTGAGATAAGTGTGGAGAGATTTTCAATAAAATTCTACTACATATATGTTTTTAGTGGTCAAAGAGTTTTTTTTTTTTTTGGCTTTGACTATTCTTACACCTTTTTAATAGAGTATCATTTGATTTTGGAAAGTGCACATTTTTGAATTTGTCAATTCGAATCCAGCCGGATCAAACTATGTGAATTTGTTTTTTTTTTTTGGCAACAAATGAATTTGAATAATTTTATTATTCATAACAGTCCAATTTAATAATTTTTTGGTGAAAAAACAACTTAATAATTTACTGGAAAATGTATATATAAAATGAATTGATCAATTATCATTTATATGATCTTTTTTACACTTTGGGATTATAATAATGAACACTACAAGTTTATTTCTACTTTTGGTATATACCAATTTGATGTGGAGAGGCACTTTCTAAAACTGTTAAAAAAAACCATGGTAGTCAAAAACACACGTTTTAAACGGTAAAAACACCATTTTTACGTTTTATTTTGGGTTAAACGTGTTTCATTATGGAAAAACGGTTTTAGAGTAAAAACGTAAAAAACACCGCGATAAAACATAAAAACGGAGCGTTTAAGCAAAAAACGCAGAGTTTTACTAAAGGACTTAAGTGAAAATTTTAAAAGTTTTGAAGAGGGAAGAATTTTCAAACTATTTATGGGGAAACTGTAATTTCAAAAATATCTGGGTCCTTTTCTGTAATTGTTTTCTGGCTCCTTTTCTTCATTGATTTCCAATTTCCGAAAATTGTTGGGGCCTTTCTCGTAATTTTCTTCAGTCCTCAAAACATTAATTCTGACCCTCAAAAATCTTCATTTTCTTCTTAAACACCTATGATGCAAGATTAAATACAATATAGCATCAAAAGTCCAAAAAATCATTTGCATGAATAATTAATAAATAAAGATCATTTTGCTCCTAATTAAACTTAATTCAATACAAATGTCCCTAACTCAACTTAGTACTTAATCATGCAATAATGTCCCAGAAAATGCATTAAAAATCTCAATTTAATCATGTAAAATCATATAAAAAATATGGTTTGATCAATGACAATGTTGGATATTTTGATTGATATTGCATTGATCAGTATATGTGTGAATGATGACAAATGCCTTACTTTTCTTGAATTTATATATATATATATATATATATAGGTAAAAACTACGTTTTTTATTACGATTTTATGTTTTACGATTTTTCATTCTCTTTCCATTTTCAGGTAAAAACTACATTTTCACTACTATGAAAAAAAACTACCATTGAAATACAAACTAATTGAATGAAATTGTTAAAAGCATATGTCTTCTTGTCTATATCATATAATGCATAATTCACCCAGTGAAATATTAATTATATTTTGTTAAGATTCCCCCTATTTAAAATTTGATGTCATATTTTTTCAATTTTAAAGTATAATTCATGGTTTTAAATATAAGTAAATTCAGAATTTTTCATTTTCAAATAAATTTAATCACTTAACATACCCTTATGGCCTTATATATTAATCATGGTGAGGTACCTAGAGATACTTTAATTCATAATAAGGAATGTCTTATGTTTCGTAGTACTCCCTCAGTCCCTCTGGAGTCTGGTCCCATATATTGAAATTCAGGTTGATTTTTTGTTTACTTATTAATTACACTAAGCTCAATATCAAATTAATTCATACTCTCTCCCACAATATATCTTTATTAAATATAAGCCCATGTACATACATACATATGTATGTGTGAGTATATGTTTGTGTATAATACTTCATAGTTTTTAATAGGGTTGTCCAAAAAACCCAATGGTCTGGTTCGGTCTGACTCAGTCCGAGTAACAAAAAAAATTGGTCCAAGACAATTTAATCAGATCAAACCAGACCAAATTGCTCGGGTTGGACTGGACTTTGGTCTAAGGGCTTAGACCCCTTGGACTAGTCCTGTCTGACCTGAACTTGTTTTTTAAAAAAAAAAAAATCACTACTACACTTAGTCATTCACTAGAATCTAAATATCCTAATGTACTTTTTAATTTATAGGAATCATTTTTCACTCAGTCACTTTTTATTACTTTCAAAAGTAAGGTGAAACCAGAGTTAAAATATTATCTCCCAAGCAGAAAAAACTAGAAAAAAAAATAGTTGGATTGGTCCAGGAAGTCAGTCAGTCCGGTCTGGTCCAGCTCGACCTCAAGCTAGTATCAGACTGGACTAGAGCACGAGCTAACTTTTCTAATTCGAAATCTTATCGAGTCAAATCTTGGATTGACTTCTAACTCGGTGTAACCCAATCCTTAGACATCCGTAGTTCTTAACAAGGGACAAGGGGAAGGATATTAATATATTATCACTAGCGACAAGAAAGTGGGATTGACCAGAGATCTATGTTTCAATTCCCAGAGTTTCTTGAGCAAAAAAAAAAAAAAAAAAATTCCCAGAGTTTCATTGACCAGATGATAAATTACCTCGCATAATTTTATTATTGTATTTGTTTTCTTTTAATTTTCAACAAAAAAATTAATATGTCCCGTTCATCCCTTTTTTATTGTTAGCGCAGAATATAGTACAAGGGTACAACAGAAGATCAAAAAATTAGAAAATGAAATTGGGTTGAAGACCAAAGCACGTGGCTCTACAACTTGCCGGAAATCGCGGAGTTACTTCGATTATTACTTATTAAATTCTTAAATAAGTACCACTGTTTCTGTCACCCACTGAGCCCACCTTTAATTCTTCTTATCCATTAAAATTAATATTTATTTCTTTTCAAACAAATAAAGATTTGATCCATAAATTAACCTCGTTTGTTAGTGACTACATATATATGGATGAATTTTATAATAAGCTATACTTTCTTTGTGTGTGTGTTTGGATTAATTTTTGAAGAATAATTAACTTTTACGATTTACGAGATAAACATATAAAATGAATTTTATCTCGACTTATAGAAAAAAGCTTCTACACAAAAAACTCGATTCAAAACTAATTTTGAAAAAACTAGTTAACCACTTAATCAAATAGAGTTTTTCTTTCTTTTTTAAAAATAAATTAAACTTTTATTCAACGATTGAAACTTATCAATATTCAAAGACCAAAGTGAGGAGATGCCAATTAGAAGTGTTTATGGGCAAACTTGAATAGGGTATGACCCTTACCTGATCCCTGACCTAAAAGATGAATAGTCGGCATTTTGTAATTTACTAAAGCTCCAGTAATTTTAGGTTGGACACGGCAAACGGGCTTATATACCCAAAAATATCCCTCAAATTTTAAAAAAAATAATGAAGCACAAAAAATGAAAAAAAAATCTATAGTGTGATGTTTCAAAAACATATTGTATGCAATAGTTCTTTTTAGATTTTATTATTTAGATTCAATTCATGCGATGAAACAAGTTACTTCATTAGATTTTTTTTTACTGTTTAATAATAATTTATTTCTCAAGCACTCAATTTACTAATTTCTTAATTAAATATGCTTATGAAAAAAATATGCATATTTGTTGAGTAAATAGAAAATATGTTTATTCATTTTATTCTAATTGAATGGTAAGTAAATATACTTGTTTAATTCTGTCAAATATCGAATAATGTATATATATTATATATATTTTAAATAGTACTCTGATCCTATTTATAAGTCCCCTTTTGACCAAATCACACATATCAAGGAGAGATAGTTAGCTCAATGGTCATGAGGTGAATTTTCAATTTTATCCTCATTTATGATTGGCTACTTTCAATTTTTTCTTCTCTCTCTATTTTCATTGGTACAATTAATATGGGCAAAATTGTCACAATTTCATTTATTTGGTCAAATGAGACTTATAAATAGGACCAAATTTTGTTAGTCAAAAGGGACTTATAAATAGAACCAGAATGGTACAATTATATATATACTTCGGGCAGGGTTAAATGGGCAGAACAACATACCTTATCTGGTGTCCAGTCCTGCCTGGTACTTTGCCCAAATAATTTATGAGCTGAATTTTTAGGGCAAGACTGAGTTTTTTGTTTTTACTGGGTTCGAGCTCACATTTTAAGCTCATGAACACCCTTAATAACAATCATTTTTGCTTCCCGATATTATTATACGGTGATCAAACATATGGGCATTTAGATCCCCCCAGATAGCTTGAATGCACTTTCTTAATATAACTACTCTCTCTAGAAAACATATTTATCTAATTTGATTGAATTAAGAAATTAAAGTTAATTAATTTAGTTAATATAACATGTATTATCGAAACCAACCTAATCATCTTCTTTAATTCTCTCATTCCCTTTTCTCCTTGATTATTGTTGAGGGAGTATCAATAAAAATAAATTAAGAGAGAGGCCGGATTGGCAAATAAGAAAAATAGGTCTTATATGTATGAGTTATAACCAAAATCAATTCTTTAAATAAGTCTTATATTGAATTCTGGAGAGGATATTTTGATAAATATGACAAGTAATACTTGTATAGTTTAAACGAATGCACATTGCTTAAAGTCATTTACACGTTCACACGCAATTTAAATTTTCAAAGTTTGTTCTAGTTCGTAAAAAATTAGCTTATAACCATAAGGGGTTATATAGTAACTGGTTTTTGCCTTTCTTGACAAGCGGTTTTATCATAATTTAAATCCATATTCTCATTTTTATGAGGTTAAGGCAACTTATCAACTCAACTAACAGCTTGTTGTTGAGAAAGAAATAATATTGTAGTCCCAATGAATGTTATACATTGAGCTCATTATATTCAAAACTCGAGTATATTACTCCCTCCGGTCTTAATTATAAGACATAGTTGACTTTTTTGAAAAAAATTAAGGTAGCTAATTAAATTAACTTAGAGTATTTTTCTTTTTATTTTTTTCCTTCAAAGTAATTAGTTTGACTCACATACTAATATATAATATAAAGATATACAACATATAAAATGATTATGTAACTTATTTAGCTTCCTTAATCTCTCCAAACAAAGTCAACTGTGCCTTATAATTAGGACCGGAGGTAGTATAATATATTATTCTGCCTACGTTGGTGATATGTAGGGTCATGAATTTGTGATTGGTTTAAATATAATGCATAGGGGTGGAGAATGGAGATAGATCGAGTAGAAGGAAAGGAGATCATAGAAAACAATTGGTAGTGCATTATCGTATGTGGGGGTATAGTTGTCACGTTCCTTCTTTCTTTCCTTTTCAGGGCTCCATCTCTTTGCAATTTGTCCTGCACGCGTCCAAACAGTGTTTTTGCCGACTGTCTCCCTTTCCCTCTCCTTTTTATTTCGGCTCCACACGTATCCTTTTCTCCCAATCAACCTGTCCTTCCATCATGGAAAGAGGATTTTCTGCCTAGCACTCTCTGTCCCCATCTCTTCGTCTATTTCATTAATATGTCATGTATTTTATATAATACCAAAATCGTCTTCCTTATTAATTCTTTGATTCCCTCTCCCTCATTGGTTAGGGAATATCAAAATGAATAAATTATAAAAAGATTGACACATATAAAAATCATCATTTACACTATATTTAGTTAAGATCAAGATAATTCCTCAAATAAGTCTATATTAAAAATGAGAGGGAGTACTATATTTATTTATTTATTTCACAAATATTCAAATTATAGTCTCGTGCTATTTTTTCAAATCATATAATTTAAAATAAATTAGAGGAAAAAGGATGTTGTGAGATAAATATTATAAATACAGCAAGAGAAATAACACACACGACACGGGCGTACACACGTAAGACTTGGTCGCAGGACATTTTTGTTTTTATCCCTTGCTATGAAAAATGATTGATGCTTTTTATTTATTTATTTTTGCCAGAGAATGATACTATTTATAGGTCACGTTTTTTCATTAAATATTTACTCTTATAGTATTACATAAGTGATGATGATATATTGATTACTGATCCACGGTCACCTAATTCTGTTTGCTGTCGCTTTACGTGCGAGTTGACGGATTTCTGAATGAAACGACAAAGGCCTTGCACTGTGTCATTTTCTAGTTTCTGCGTATACGGTGGTTCGTTTCAGTACACCTCTTTATCAATGTCTCTGACGCCCACGATGTTTAATTTGTTTTTTTAAAAAAAAATTATATAAATTATTGGGAAAAAAAACAGAAAAAATACCTTCATTATCAAAAATTGACGAACTTAATAAATAATTTATAACTTATTTTCTTTTTTAGAAAATACATGATTTAAAATTTTACAAATTTTAAGTTCTTTTTTCTATTTTTCCCTCTAAATTATTTGCTTTTAGAAAACGATACTTGGTATAAAATATTTGGCTCCTTTCCCGATGCAGACATCTCTTAATCCATCTTGTTTATATATATTCATCACATTCATTCTTTTTCATCAATTTTGTGTTCCTCTAAAGCCAATCTCTTATTGAGGCCCCTCGTCTAATCAATATTTTTATTGAATATATATATATATAGACACACATCATGTGAAGAAGCAAACAAAACTACTTTTATAATAAGGGAAAATTTCTTCCAACCCCCTTATAATAAATTAATTTCAATCAACTCTTAAATTTTTTTGAAACTTTACTGCACCCTAATCAAAATGAGACTAATTTCTTTGAGTGAAAATACAATGATATCCGTTTTATTTGTCTTGTACATTATTTTATTTATCTTGTGAATATTTATATTTGTCTTGTGAATTTTCATATTTGTTTTATAAATGATCCAAATATTTTTAATTCTTAGGTTTTTTTGAACCCCTTCATTTGTCTTATAAATATCTTTATTTATTTTGTAAATGTCCTTATTTATTTTATGAATTTCTATATTTGTCTTATAAATGGTCAAAATGTTTTTAATTCCCTTCTTTTGAATCATTTTATTTGTTTTGTACATATCTTTATTTGTCTTGTAAATGCTCTTTTGAAAAAAATAAAAGAAGGGCATCATTGTCTTTCCAGTCACAAAAATTAATTTTATTTTAATCATGAGGTGCAATAAAGTTTCATAAAGTTTTAAGAATTAATTGAAATTAATTTGCTATAGGAGGAGCTGAATGAAATTTTCCCAATATTTAAAAAGAGTATACTAATTACATCTGATCCTAATTATAGTACTTTGTCCTATAATTAAGATTAGAGGGAACTACAAAGTCATATAATTAAAATTGGAGGGCACGGACTACCATTTTATGAATCATAAATAGGTTTGCTGATCAAAACCCGTACGATCTTGAAGCTACATATATACATAGGTCACCGCAGACACACCCGTGCAAGGAATTGTTGAGTGAAAAGTCCAATGCATAGATTTTTTTATTTTATTTTAAATATACCTCAAACAATATTATTAAGTATATATCCATGCTTAGGAAGACGACCCTTCGGGGGTACCAAGAAACTTGAAGCTACCAAGCCAGTGATTTAGAAGTCATCAAAACTAAACTGCTCCAAAACCTATAAACCATCATGTATATATGTGTATGTCGTTGCCTCTTGCCTGAGTGAGAAGAATGGTGGAATTAAATTAAGAGAAAAATTAATTTTTGTTGTTGTTCTTATATATAGTTTTGACTCAATTTCAATCTTTAAACTTTCATTCAGTAGAACTCAATTATTATAATTTTAACTCAATTGAAACCTTGTTATTCCTTAATTTTAATTTACTGCAAGTCAATCTCTATAACATTAATAATCATTTACAATTTTAGTCATTAATTTTCAAGAAATATACTCTATTATTTTATTTTCTAAAATATAGATATTAATATTTTGAATGAATAAATTATTATAAGAACTGAGTTGCATTGAGTTAAGACACTCTAGATACTGAATTGTACTAACTTAGAGTTTAGAGTGTGTGTTACAACTAATTCAATACTAAGGAGACAACAAAAATAAATTTTGTATTGAAATGATATTTAAACTTTAATTAACCTCTATTTCGAAATTAGTTGTTTTAGAACAGAATCACACACTAGACAAAACACAAAACAAGACGAAATGAGACAAACGTCCACCATATCTGAGATTACCAGCGTGATATTAAGAAATGAGATGATTTTTGAACCTTAATTACAACTCCCTCCGGTTTTAATTATAAGATCAGGTTGACTTTTTTTTTTGGAGAGATTAAGAAAATTAAATAAGTTATTTCATCATATCATTGGTTGTGTATCATTAAATTATACTACATTAGTTTATTAGTCAAATTAATTAGTTTGGAGAAAAAACAAATATAAATACTCTAAAGTAATTTAATTAACTTTCTTAATATCTCTAAAAAAGTTAACTTAGTCTTATAATTAAGACTGAAAATAATAATTTAAAATGTCAAGATCTTCAAGTGCACTACCGATGACGCATCTCTTAGCTAGAGGAGGCTGTGGGTTCTACATCTCAAGTAACAAAAAATGGAGTGGGGGTGTGTGAGTCCCCTTTAATTTCTTTGGGAGTTGGGGTTTTAAGTCGTAACAGAAATATTAATTTAAAATGAAGGTTTTTTTGGGGGGAAAATCGTAGTATGTCCTAACAAAGCAGAAAACTATAATTAGAAAAAAGTATAAGCATATGATTCATTATCTAAAAATTCCTAAGGGATTTAGGTGATATAGATGTGAATTATAAAGCATGTTTACCACTAAAGTCAATATAGCACATAAACTTGTCAAAAGTAACATTATTGCTTATCAATAATGTATATTCATTTGTTAACAGTAATACTATAACTTATCAATAATGACATTGTAACTTGTCAATAGGAGCAAAAATGTAACTTTACAATTTGAATTTATATATATCACTGAGGTTTCTTGAGAGTTCTTATATAGTGAATCATACACTAAAACTTTTTTTTATACATATTTTTCCAGTTCCTTGATACTATAGTGCAATTTTTCCTAGTTTTTTATCCCAAAAAATAACAAAAACCATCCTTCATAAAATTTATACTTGTGTTAAAGTAAAAAGTGAGTTATGCTTCTGTGTTTGAGTGTCTAGGTTCTTTTAAGGTGAAACAGTATACTCTAGTTAGGCTCACTACTACACAAAACACTCTTTTATCATCTCTTTTCAGAAGAACATCTATATAAGGGACGTAATAAAATCTGGGAACAACGTCCAATAAAAAAAGGACGTAGGTTTTTTTTTTTTTGTGAGAAAAAAATTCAAAATCGTTGGAACTGGGTTGTAACCCACCCCATGGAATTGACCCAATTTCATTGGAACTCAAATATGGAGACCATTGGTGGGGACACAGAGGAACGCCAGTGATGACAAAGGAGCATCGGTGATGACGAATCCCAGAGTCGCGGTCGATTTCCATTGGCTTTTCCTGCCATCGATTTCGGTCATGGAGGCGCTAACCCAGGTTTGGCCGTTGCTCATCTGGAGTCGAAACATGGACCTATGAAGGTGCTTGAGTTCCTTGAGACTCCGGTGGAGGTGGTCGATGGAGTTAGAAATCTGCTCGATAGAGTTTTAATTTTTGACTTCTACTAGTATTTTTTAAAAACATACACTTTTTAGGAAAGTAAAATTCATTTGTTGTAATAATGGCTTCCTGTTATGTCTAATACGAGTCAATTATAACTAATTCATTAGAGAAAAAAAATAGTTGTATGGTTTTTTTTTTTTGGCCCAAAAGTTGTATGGTTAAATTTGTTAAAAAATTATCCTGATTTTTGTCTTTACCCCTAATTAAATACCATAATATTTTAAAATATATACTCTCTATTTTCATTAGAATCTGAGAAGAAGAACATATTTGGAATATATAAACCACTGAATGTTACAAAAATTGTTCTCAAGTACGTGTGACTTATATTGTGTGTGAGAGAGAAAGAGACAGAACTAATAAGCCAGGACCAAAAAGCTGACATAAAAACTTGACTAGAGCCTACAACTCCGATCCATTTTTTTAATAATTAAACTGCATTTCATTTTGATTAATGAAGTTGAGTAAAAAAGGACTAGAATATATGACGAGGTCACTAGTTAAACTATAAGTGAGGCGAGTCCAAGTTAAGGCACATGGTGATCGGTTAGGCCTCAATTCTTTGGCTCTTTGGGAGACAAGCTGCTTGTCTAATCTCTGACTCTGCCCCTTTTACTTTCCCCCTTCTTGGTTTTCGGTTTCCCCTTCTTCGGGTAATTCCGGTCCCTCTCTTCTTCTTTTCCCTCCTCTCATTCATCATCATCTCCTCTCTTCTCCTCTCACTGTCACACACACTTCTTACACGCGATATTTACATATCATATAGTCATCATCTTATATATATATAACCATTCATCACCACAACTAGCTAGTCTCAACATTCTTCTTCATCATGACAGATCCTCATCAGTCTAATTTCTTCTCAAAGTGCTTCAACTTTGTCCCCCTCCATCCTCACTTGTACTCTCCCAATTCCTACAGCTCCTTCTCCATTCAGTTCCCTCCTCCTCCTCCTCCTCCTGCAAGAGAGGCCCTTCCTCTGCTGAACAATCTCAATCTCCTCACTAACCACTCCAGCCAAACACCTACTCATACGCATGTACAGCCCTCCACCAATAATAACAAGGAACCATTAATTCCACACAACAAAGAGTCTAGTTGTGACGAAACTGTCACTGTTGCTCTGCGCATAGGACTTCCCTCCATGACTTCTGCTACCACCACAAGCAGTAGCAGTAGTATTACTCAGATTGAAACGACAACCACCACCATGGACAAAGATGTCGTTTCTGGTGGTCACTGCTCTTTTGATGCCTTGAACAAGGGCCAGTACTGGATCCCTACTCCTTCTCAGATTCTCATTGGCCCTACTCAGTTCTCTTGTCATGTCTGCTCCAAAACCTTCAACCGATACAATAATCTTCAGGTGCTCTCCTTCTCCACCTTACTTCTTGTTTTCATTTTTCACTGTTACAACTGAAAACTGCTGGCTTTTAATTTTGATTATTTTTGTTCTACTGTTGTGAATACTGTGATATGCGAACCATAGCTGTACTCTATTTCACTTATTCGCACATCTATTTGCGACCTCGCAGTCACAACTCACACCCGCCAGAGAATTATGCTCCAACTGGCATATGAAAATGCCTTTTACTTTTACTTATTTTTAGCACTACCGTATATATGCTACTGCTACGGTATAGTTCCAGGGCATTTTCATGGTTCATATATACAACCTCCCTTCCGTCTTAAATATAGAACATATTTTGTAGTGTAATTTATAATATAAACTATGCATATATTTAAGATTGGATGTGTACTTTTTTTTTTTTTTGCATGTGTTTGTTTGGTTTTTTTTTTTTTGGCTTCTGCTTCATATCTAAACGTGACTATATACTTTTGTTAATTTGGTGTTACAAACAGACTCGGTATACTTTTATTAGGTTTTTCATGAAAAGGGTTGGAGTCGTAATTGTTTGATATGATGTTTCTTCTATTTTTTGGTGACCTTGAAGACTGTGCAATATGGCAAAGAAAAAACAAACTACTCTTAATTACTAATTAATGATAATATATATAGTGGTTGTTTGACAGGTCATTTCTGCATCAAAACTTTGTCTTTGAGCTCACTGAATTGAGTCTGAGTTTCTTGTCTGCTAAAGGCAGTAGTACATAACATACTGCTGCATCTATATATGGGTGCGTGTTGTGTGGAGTATCGATATTCAAATTTCAAAGCCGTGTCTGTGATTTGTGAACATGATGAAGTCATTATTCTTGAAGCCTACTACTCTCAGAGTCCAGATCTAGAATACACAAACTTGTTTGGTTTCTGAGCTAAACGAAACTTTCTTCCATACTCCGTACGGAGACTTCAAGTTGTCGGTAAAAGCGTCTCATGTGAACGTGTGTGAACATTGATAAATACAGAGTATTTACTCATTCACAAAAACAAAGCAAATTAAAATCCTTTCGTGTCAAGAAATATATATAATATACATTGACGAACCAATGTATCAATATGTGAGTGTATGTGACATAATTCATAACAAATCAAGTTATCCGTAAGTATTACTTTGGATACCTTTCTCTACATAACATTGTTGGTTAGCTTAGTTTCTCAACCATTATAAATCCTTATGAAAAAACATTGTTGGTTAGCTTAGTTTCTCAACCATTATAAATCCTTATGAAAATAAACTTAGATATAATTAAGTTGTAGTTATTAATAATTCTCTTAATTATTGGAAGCAAATTAGAACTATGCGATACGAATTCCAATAGGCGTATTATTACAAGTCCAGGCGAAGACACAAAGGACTCACAACTTGGCTAGCTTTATCTAAATACCTTGCCTACATTATAATTAAAGCTTGGACAAGCAAGTAAATACCAGAAACGCAGGGTCACATAGAATTGGAAAGCGTTTATGTTAATGCGAGCATCTGAGACTCGTTACAAACATGTGATTCAATCTTCTAATATCTACTTCTTTTAGTCCTTAATATAAAATATATTTACCTAATTTGATTAGATTAAAAAAGATAGTTAACTTAGTTAATATGGCATGTATTTTTTAATACACCCTAATCATTTTCCTTAATTCTCTTATTCCCTTGGATTATTATTGAAGAAGCATTAATAGGGGTAAATTAGGAAGATAATGATAAATATAAAAATTATGTCTTATATGACCTATTATTAACATATTAATCCTTCTTGGCGTTGATTCTAACAATTACAAAGTCTTGCAGATGCATATGTGGGGGCATGGATCTCAGTACAGGAAGGGACCAGATTCTTTAAGAGGAACACAACCTACGGCAATGCTAAGGCTTCCATGTTTCTGTTGTGTACCAAACTGCAAGCACAACATAGACCACCCAAGGGCAAGGCCTCTTAAGGATTTCAGAACCCTCCAAACTCATTACAAGAGGAAGCATGGAACCAAACCCTACTTGTGCAGAAAATGCAACAAGGCTTTTGCCGTGAAAGGTGACTGGAGGACACATGAGAAGAATTGTGGCAAAATATGGTATTGCCTATGTGGTTCTGACTTTAAACACAAGAGGTCACTTAAGGACCACATTAGGGCTTTTGGCCATGGCCATGGTGGAGCTTTTCCTGGCGGCGCTGGCTTTGATAATAATTGCTTGCAGGAAGAAGATGAAGAAGAAGCTAATTCTGAGATTGAACATGATAATAATAATGGCCCGACAACTCCATGTGAAAATATGTATAAAAGCTCAAGTCTTTAATTATATCCTCTAGACTATCTGCGTGCGTATATACATGTGTTTGCTAGACCAGGGGTTTCTAGACCTGACTTCTTCAAGTTTATTTAGATCTCGCGAGTTTGAGTTTTGTGAAAAGAGCTGTTTGTAAAAGGGTTTTACACTTGTGTGATTTAACTCAACTCAGAGTGTGCTTGATTTGGTTGGGACTCACTGTGACTTCTGGAAATAGGATAATGTTTAACCAATGCAAAAAAAAAAAAAAAAAAGAATCATGTACTATATATATATACTTTTAGATATTAATATTGTGTTTCTATGTTGTGATAATTGCTAGTTCTGACTGACTTAGTTTCTTCTGCTTAAATATGGGGTTTTCAATGTTTAGTTGAGTTTTCAGTACGTACTTATTATTGTTCATGCATGTGGTTGAATGAACCGTTATTTTTCCTATGTATATATGTAGAATTTATAATGTACACGCAGTTCTTGAGAAAAGTTTTATGGGAGAAAAAGGCTCTTTTCGGTTCATTATTAGTCATTCAAAACTCAGGAATAAAAATAGCTTAATTTAATTCCTCAAACATTTCCTTTTTTTGAAAAAAATTATGAGCTTGATTACAAAATCATGACATGATTGGTTGAACTCTTGAAGACCCCCGTAATATTATGTAATACTCCTCCGGTCTCTCAACATAATCAGACTTTTAGCTATATATATATATATAGCTTACGCCATTTTGGTGATATAACGTGTGTGTGTGTTCCAGTGTCACAAAACCCCACAAATTAAATTATAAATTCAAAACCACCTGATACTGATTTTAACTTTTCGCCCTGATGTGTTCCGGACTTGGTTTTAGTACTAAGCATTTGTTTGGATCTTCCAATTCATTAGATCTAAACCGTTCAATAAATTTGATTTTGAATGGTCTAGATTTGGAGTTTTTTAAAATAATGATTTTTAAATAAAAATAATTTTTTGAAAGAATAATAGTAAATAGATTAGCTTTATTTTAAATTCTTTACCCATTAAAAATAATTTTTATTAAAAAATATAGGCTTTTAAAAACTTAGATATAAACCATTCAAATCAAATCTAATAATCTAGTTCTGATAAGTTAGAAAAACTAAACACACTACTTAACATTGAATTCCTTCGTTTCCTCAATGCATAATATAACTAGGGGTGAGCAAATCAAAACCGAAAACAAACCGAATAATTCAGTGTGTCGGTTTTTCGGTTCGGTTCGATTTTTGAAATTAGCTTAATTCGGTGTTTGGTTCAGTGGTTGCAAATTTATTTCGGTTAAAACCGAAAAACCCAATTTTTTTTAATTTTTTTGGTAGAACTAACTGAAATCAATTAAAATGACAATGCATATGTATGAGTCACACCCAACCTTATGAGTCATGACCCTTGGCCCACCTCAACTGAAGACCAGTACTAGACGTCTAAACCCACCCCAATTCCTCTTTCCATCATTATTCTATGTTTTGATTTTAAAATCTGCAACCTATTGTCATACAAGTGAAAATCGATATATACCAAGTGCTTCATGTAAAGTATACTATAGGCAGGTTGCACTCAATAGTCAATATTGTAGATTGATTCAGCAAAAAAAAAAAAAAAAAGTAGGTTGGCCATTTTATAAAATTAACCCAAACAAGAAGGCTCAACTTAAGCCCAAAAACCAAACTAACTACAAAACCGAACCGAAATATGTCAGTTAATTCGGTTCGGTTTTTTCTGTACTTCGATTTCGGTTCGATGGTTAAAATGTGTGTATTTCGGTTTTAAACGAAAACCGAATGCTCACCCCTACATATAATATCGCAATTCTCTATGTAATCTTTCTAATACACATTATCGTCTTTAAATATAGAGGAGCTAAATAATTTTGACCAAAAAAAAAAAAGGAATTAAATGGATAATTTATAAATATGAAAAAAAAATTAAACTATATTTATTTAAAATGTATGTTTGATGCCCTAAAGTAATTCTTTTAATAATTTAGATCAAAACTATGTCATAGGCAAAACCCTTCCAGTAATTAATATATTCAATTAAAAAATATCGATGATATGAGGGAAAGAAATTAAATTTGGGAGACAAAGCAGTTTCTATTATAATAGTCAAAAACGCGCTTTAAACGGTAAAAATGTCGTTTTACGTTTTATTTTAAGTTAAACATGTTTCATTGTGGAAAAAACGAACTCAAAGTAAACGGTAAAAACACAACGTTTAAACGCAAAAGCGTAAAAACGCTGCATTTTTGCAAAAAATGTTTTTTTTTTTGGGGGGGGGGAACTTGAAGAGAAAGAGAAGTTTCCATGCATCATGATGTAGTTGAAGATTATGTGGAGCATGATGCCTTTGATGATAATAATTTGAATGATTTATTAGCTTAGATTGTGTTGTGACTTGTGACAATTGTTTACAATTCAGTTGAATAATGAGTGGTACTGTGGTACTGAAATTAAATTAGACTTGAATTTTAAACTGTATTGAGGTTGTTTGCCTTTATTTGAATGTATTTGATGACAATGTTGGATATTTTGATTGATATCGCATTGATCAGTATATGTGTGGATAATGACAGGAGCCTTACTTTTCTTGAATTTTTTTATATACATATGCAGGTAAAAACTACGTTTTGTATTACGATTTTACTTTTACGATTTTTCATTCTCCTTCCATTTTTAAGTAAAAACTACGTTTTCACTACCATGGTTTCTACTTCTATTTATTCCTGAATTTATTTTTTTCCTTTAGTTTTCTCTTCATCCTAACATATAATGTGGAGTACGGCCTTTGTTATTTGGTTTTAGGCTTATATCTTTGTGAATTTTTTATTCTGATGGATCCATCAGAATTTAACGTTTTTTTTCTAGGTTTTATTGCTCTCTCCGGTCCTAATTATAAGAATTAGTTGACTTTTATTGGAAAGATTAAGGAAGCTAAATAAGTTAATCATTTCATATGTTATGTATTCTTAGATTATATTCCCTCCGGTCCTAATTATAAGAGCTAGTTGACTTTTTTGGAGAGATTAAGGAAGCTAATTAAATTACTTTAAAGTATTTTTATTTTTATTTTTTCTTCAAACTTATTAGTTTGACTAATAAACTAATATATCATCTAAGAATATTTAACATATGAAATAATTAAATAACTTATTTAGCTTCCTTAATCTCTCCAAAGAAAGTCAACTAGTTCTTATAATTAGAACCGAAGGTAGTATATTAGTTTATTAGTCAAACTAATAACTTTGAAGAAAAAAAATAAAAATAAAAACACTTTAAAATAATTTAATTAGTTTCCTTAATCTCTCCAAAAAAAAGTCAACTAGTTCTTATAATTAAAACCGGAGGGAGTATAATCTAAAAATATACAATATATAAAATGATTAAGTAACTTATTTAACTTCCTCAATCTCTCTAAAAAAAAAAAGTCAATTAGACCTTATAATTAGGATCGAGGTAATAGTACATATCTAAGGAATTGACTAATACAACCACACTTACATGGAGCTCTGTTTAAGTGGCAGAGGTGTCTCCGCGAGGGCTATCTTAGTGAACTTTTAGTAGCATTTTATTTATCTTATATTGTAAATATAAGATAAAATCAACTTTTTTTAGGAGATTAATAGAGTTAAATAAGTTACTTAATCATATGATATGTATCCTTAGATTATACTAGTATATTAATTTATTAGTCAAATCAATTAATTTGGAGAAAAAAATAAAAATAAAAAACTTTAAAATAATTTTACTAACTTCCTTAATCTCTAGGAAAAAAAATAACTATCTTATATTTAGGACTAGAAGGAGTACTATTTTACCTAACAAAAAGTAATGGGAGTATAAGAAATGTCAGGACTTCTTGGATTTTAGCCAACTGAAAGGTGAGGGAGCTAATAAACTTATGCCCCTTGCTCCTCATGCAAGTGAGAGGTGATACGTTTGGTCCCTCCTTCTAATGTTAAGATGCTTTAGGGGAAAAAAAAGGTCAAGATTGAGAAATTTTTCTACTATACACATGTATAACATTCTTATTGAGACTATGACTGATAGTAGAGAAGAAAATAGATTTATAGATGGAAGCAAATATGCACTATTAATAGACAAAAGTACTTGGTTATCTGGGAAAAATCAATATCCTTTTAATGTTGAATTAGGATAGAAATAAAGCATTGGATCGAACTTTTCTTTAATGTCAAGGTAATAGCTATGAATAGTTAGCAACACTCGGTAAAGGGTACAAGAAAGGAGCCAATTATGAGATATACAATGCATTACAGACATATGATTATTATGTTTCAACCAAGTTATTCTATTAGAGACAATTATATTTGAGACATTATCAGACATTGTCTCTTGATGAAAATTTAAAGCTTTATTTGTCACATTGTAAAGCACTAGCTCCTATTAAACTTCATTGTATATGGTAAGACTAGAAAGTACTCCCTCCAATTCAAAATATAAGACAAATTTAAATTTTTCCTAGAGATATTAAGAAAGCTAATTAAATTATTTTATAGTATTTTTATTTTTTTGCCTCCAAACTAATTAGTTTGATTAATAAACTGATATATAATCTAAGGATATATAACATATGATATGATTAAGTAACTTATTTGATTTTTTTAAAAAAAGTCAATCATGTTTTATATTTAGGACTGAAAAAAAAAAAAAGTAGAGACTGTTTTTTTTTTTTTTTTTTTTGTCTCAAGAACAGACTGATTGTTAGAATGTAAGGGGGAGAAAAAGAGTATTTAGGTGGGAAGTGGGCTCAGTAAAGGTCTTATACACTAGATGGGACGAGAAGTCCAAATTCCTTGCCTTTAATTTTATTTTATTTTGGGCCGAATGCCTTTAATTTTCTTTGTCTTCTATGAAAAAATATATTTTTGGGCCCCATGGACTTTTCAGTTGTTCCTGTTGGGGGAGAAGTATTTTATTTTATATAATTATTTCTATATCATTATATTAAAATTGAATTAAAAAATTATATTAAAATTGAGTATTTTTCTTAATAAATTACGCCCAACATGTTTTTCATCTACAACTAATTTTTTTTAATCCAATCCAATATTGTTAGTTGCCTTTTATCATTCAAAACGTTTGATTCTCCCTAACAGTAATCACTACACATATTTTTTTCCCCGATGCAACACGGGAGACATATATCATTTATAAGTTTAAGAAAATTTTAAAAAAATAATTTCAAAATTTTAAATTAATTTTGTTTCCTATCATAAATTAGGTATTGACTATACTTGATTACACTGACCAAAAAAAAAAAGGAGAAAAAAGAGAGAGAGAGAGAGACCATACTGGATTACCAATTTACAACTCATTATTTAGAAAATTACTTTTTGATATTTTTAATTTTTAAGGATAATTTTCTGTTTTTTTTTTTTTTTTTTGCTACTGTGAAAATTTTCTTATGAGTTTTATACAAATCACATCTTTATGAAAGAAATCATGTTTTGGGCTATGTCTTGCGTCTTCAAATTTATCTCTATGAATTGGGTCTTAAATCCATAAATCTTTGTGGCTTGCATGAACTTGCTAGTCAAAGCTTGGAAATATCAGTTGTATGGGTATTGGGCATGTGGCCAGGCATTGTCACTCTCCTAAATTCCAACCTCAAATGCTGGTTTCAGTTGTGGGGTCTCAATTAGCTTGTGTCAAATACGATTATTGCTCTGGTTTCTATGTTTCTACTGCTCGACCGTTTGATGTCAAACTTGTTAAACTCTCTCATTTTCATGAGCATGTTGACAGTACCAAATGTAATCGAACAGAAGAGTCTTTTTATGTGGATAGCAGGACCTGTAAACAATCTAAAATTCAAGATTCTAATGCTCAAAAGCGCAAATATTCTGAGCTATCAATTCCTTTCGCTATGCATGTTAAGAAGACTAAAATTTCAGGGGCTACAATTGTTAACGATGCTAAAAGCTTTTGGGACACAACTCCTAATTCTCAAAGGGTTCTAGCAAGAGTGCTAGAGAAACTTGCTCGGTTGATAATGATGATGGTTTTTTTTTTTTAATAAGGGAGGTACTACTCGTGGAGAGATGATACTGTTGTCTTTGATTGGCTTGATGTTTATGGAATGACACAAGTTCTAGTTTGTTCTTATAAGAAACGATTTAAGTGCCCAATCGTCTCTGCTGGCCAAGTTCATGTTTCTTTGGGTCATGGCTCAACTCCTCTGTTCAGTGGTGCAAAGCAAACAACTTTTGGTAATGAAGACCAATATGATGCTAAAAAAAAAAAAGGTCAAAGATGATCATCCTCTAAACTTTGACATAATGGCTGATCCTTTTTTTAAGGAAAATCAGAATTCCCACCCTAATCAGAAGCAAAATGCTCATCATAAAGACTAGTTTGATCATCCTTTTCAATCCTCTAAGAAACGTTCTCATGTCACCTCTTCTTTTGGAACAATGACTGATCAGGTGAGAAAGAGAATGAGATCACTATCATGGGAGATGTTTGCTGATTTTTTTTCTTCCTTATAAAAAATGATCACTTGTCAAAGAGGCATAGAAGGCTTTATTCTAAAATATGATCCATGTTTTAATTCCCTAGCTCTTGCAGAAGATAAGAAAGAGAAAGATAAGAAGCGTCAAGCCAATGTTATCCTATCTTGGGATCCTACCACTAAAAATCTGAAGATTGCAGGAAGAAGTTCTCCTACTAATCGGGCTTAGGAAGCTGCCCTGAAGCTTCCGCAGGAGCCATGAAGATCCTAAGCTGGAATGTCGAGGTTTCTGAAAATCCTTGGCAGTTCAATGCTGTAGGTTCCTAATCACTTTGCACTGCTCGGATTTTATTTTATTATCAAAAACAAAGATCAGTGTTTAGGATGCCTTTTCTTTGGTAGTTAATTATGGTTTTTCATTTCATGCTGGTACTAATGCAATTAAGAAGGGAAGGGGAGCTTTAGTAGCATGGAAACCCTATTTCAATGTGCAGATTATTGACTTGTCTCCTTTTGAATGCCATTGCAAAATGAACGAAGTTAACTCTTCTTCCTCTTATTATTTGTCTTTCATCTAGGGTCCGCCAGAAGCTTCATTGAGGCATATCCTTTGGGATTGGATGATTGGATATGCTAAAAATATTTTTGAGCCTTGACTGCTAATTGGTGATTTTAACCATATTTTGAGCCTTGACTGCTAACTGGTGATTTTAACCATATTTTGTTACCATCAGATAAAATAATCTATTTGGTGAATAATAGTGCTATGTCTACTTTCAAAAATTGTCTTGATGATTGCAATTTGATGCAAGTAATTCAGCAAGGACCTAACTTTACTTGGACGAATAACAAGAAAGGTTATCAGATGGTTCTGGAAGAAATTGATAGGGCATTTTGTAATTGTCATTGGTTGACGAAATTCCCTAGATCTTTTGTAAATAATCTCTCTATAGCTTCTTCAGACCACAGTCCCATTATTCTCTCACAATTTAATGATGAAAAAAAAGCTAGATTTAGGAATTTTGAGGAATTTTGGTTCAAGTTTAAAGAATGTGGTCAGATCATCAAAGATTGTTGGACTCTAGATTATCAAAGTTATGCCCCTTTTAGGCTACATTGTAAGCTTAATAATACTCTTTCTTCTCTTGTGGAATGGAATAGCTCCTCTATTGGGAATTTTTTAAAAAAAGAATCCATAATGCTAATGTTAAATTGAAGCCACTCTCCTCTATAATTGATTTGTCTGGCAGCATGGACCCTTCCCATGAATTGATGCTCTTAAATACCAAGCACAACTTGAAATTTTTATGAGTGTGAGCATAGTTTTTGGTCTCAAAGGGCAAAATTGAAATGGCTCTCAGAGGGAGAAAGTAATGCTAAGCTCTTTCATGCATCTATCTCCAGAGGAAAGATAAAAAATCAGATTAAAAGCATAAAAAAGGAGAATAAGTCTTGGACAAGTAACAGTGAGGAAATATCCCATCTAGCTTGTTCTCATTTTTTAGAAATCAGTTGCCCACAGGAATCTTCTTTTATTCAGGATCTGTTATCTTCTTTTCAGGAACTTTCTATGCCCACATTGTCAAGTGAAGATTTCCAAAGTTTTTTAGAGCCTTTCTCCATGGAAGAAATTAAATAGGCAATCTTTTCACTGTCAAAAAATAGTGCAGCCCATCCTGATCGATGGCATTCATCATGCTAATTTTTTCACGAATATTAGAAGCTAGTGAAATCTGACTTGTTCAATATGATGCATAAATTCTAGGAATATGAGTTTATTCTTCTATCTTTCAACGTGACTAATATCGTCCCCATTCCCAAATCAAAGCAAGTACAAACTTTTAAAGATCTTAGGCCAATTAATATGTGTAATGTGGTCTACAAAGTTATATCAAAGTTTGTGTCTAAGGATGAAGAAAGTTTTGAGCAATTATATTGCTCCTTTTCAATGCTCCTTCTTAAAAGGAAGAGTTATTATTGACAATATATTCTACCAACTTCGGATTTAATGAATCAAATCTGTTTTGCCAGGGATGGAAGGAAGAAACTCATTGCATTTAAAGCCGACTTTTCCAAAGCTTTTGATTCTTTATCATGGGATTTTATTTATGCCGTTTTGAAAAGGATGAACTTCCCATATAAATGGATTGAACTTGTCATGCAATGCATACCATCGTTCGTTATAAGGTGGTGCTTAGTGATAGAATTGTAGGGACAATTTCTCCTTGTAGAGATATTCGTCGGGGAGACCCCCCTCTCTTTATATTTATATTTTATTTGCTAGTGTGCTCTCTTGCATTTTGAACATCTTTAAGCATGTAGTATAGTTGCGAAGGATAAGAATTAGCAATAATGCTCAGTCGGTATCTCATTTACTATATGTTGATGACTTAATAATTTTCTTTAAAAGAAATGATCAAAGTATAACCAAAAGCTAAACAAAGCCAAGTCTTCCTGGATTTTTAGTCCATACATCCCTCATTCTTTAAAGCTTGAATATTCTCATTTTTTGGGAGTGCATTTCACGGATAGACTTGGCAAGCACCTTGATACCTAGGTTGATCCAAAAGGAATAAATCCCAAATTTATAATCAGGTTATTAATCTGATTGGTCAAAGAACTACTGGAGCATTTATTTTCTGAAGCCTTTAGACTAACTTTAATCAAATCAGTGGTTGCGGGGATTAATCTACATGTATTATCTTATGTGAAGTTGTCTGCTTATATCTATCATCAAAATGACATGAGGTGCACTATATATATATATTTTTTGGATCTGGCTGCTGTGAAACTGCGCCAAACCTGTTTTGGCGCAGTCTCACTCACTGATCCTTCTATTAAAAAAAAAAAAATTAGGCACTTCGAGATATTAAAAAGATAATTCAAGATACTGAAACAATTCTTCATGATCTTGAAAAATTATTTTAGGATCTTGAAAAATATTTTAGGGTACTGACGGTTACTAAAAGGACATTTCATGATACTGAAAAAATAATTCACGATCTTAAAAAAATTATTTTTGGATGTCGAAAAAATAATTCAGGTACTGACTGCTGCTAAAAATATGTTTTAAGATATTTTTTTAAGATTCTAAAATAATTTTTTTAAGATTATGAATTATTTTTTCAGTACTAGTCAGTAGCTTGAAGTATCTTTTTAATACTAGTCAATTCCCTAAAATATTTTTTTGCAATCCTGAAATGTTTTTTCAAGATCCCAAAATAATCTTAAATTATTTTTTCAGTATCCTGAAGTATCTTTTTAGTACCAGTTAGTACCCTCAAATATTTTTTTCAGTACCCTGAAATATTTTTTCACGATCCTAAAATTATTTTTCAGTATCCTGAAGTATCCTTTTACTCCAGTCAGTACTTTAAAATATTTTTCATGATCCTAGAATAAATTTTCAAGATGATAAAAAATTGTTTCAGTATCATGAATTATCTTTTTACTATCCAGAAGTGCCTGATTTTTTTTTTGGGGGGTTAAAAAAAACAGAGGGATCAGTGTGTGAAACTGAGCCAAAACAATGCAATTTCACGCAGCGGACCGCAGCCAGTGTCTTTTTTTTTTTTTTTGGGGGGGGGGGGGTGGGGTACAAATGGAGATAAGAATATAATTCACTTGGAAAGCAAGGATTTCATTTTTAGGCACATTTCCGAACGTGGGTGACTTAAATCAATATCTCCTGATGATGAATCCTTTTTAGCTAAGCAAGTATGAAGGATTCTCAATTCTTTTGTGAGTGAACTTTTGACAGAAATCATGAAGATCAAGTACATTGATTTGAATAGTCCGTTATTAATTAAGCAACAATATAACTACTCCAGAATGTGGAAAGGTATGCGCAGTTATGCTTCTATAATTTGTGATCACTTAAGTTGGAGAGTAGGATCTAGCACTTCAACCCCTTTACACCACCCTTTGTGGTGGCCTATGCTATTTAGAGCTCAAATGTCTTCTTCATTGAAGGATATTAGAGATTTATTACTGTATCTTCCATCTAGCTGGCGATCGATAAATGGAACGTTCTCCTGGTAATATTTTTATATTCAAGTGATGTTGTTGAAGTCTTTGTCAATATTTCTCTATCATTTAATGATGCACATGATATAATTGTTTGGAACCTAAATTCCTTAAGCAGTACTTAACTAAACTTGGCTACAAATTGTTAGCTTGTCTATCTCATCTTATGGTTTTTGAAGTTTTTATGGTCTCTTTCTCTACCAATGGAAGATATTCTGTATGTGTGGAAATTGTTGAACGAGGCAATCCCTACAGTTGTTGTTTTAAACTTTCATCACCTCAATGTTTCAAGTACATGTGTTTTTGGTTGCTCTGAAAGGGAATAGCTGGCGCACTTTTCTTAAATTTCCCTTTCGCTAAGGCTGTATGTTACGGTGTTGCGTCCATTCGACTGCTTTCGTTAACCTTTGATAACTTTAAGCAGTTGTAAAAAAAAACTATCGTCAATTACATAAAGATGAGCTTTTCATGGAACTTCGATTGATGATCAAAATTCTTAGTATCATATAAATGAAGAGAAACCATATTAGTTATCAATTGCTAGAACCCATAAAACCCAAACCAGTCATTAAGGAAATTCATTGTACAGCTTCTTTATTGAGTCTAGCCACTCTGATATGAGAACTTTAGGAACAACTACAACAACTATAACAACTCAGTATTCATCGATCTTTGTAGGTCAAATTCTAAATGCAAGGTGTTCTATCCTCATGGAAAAATATAAGAATGGAAGAAAAACTATTTGTAAATCATGGATACACTTTGAAGGACAAGCTATTCAATCTTTCCGCTACATAAGTGTTTCTGGCAAGCATTTTCTTTCTCTCAATTGCTTCAGAGCATCCCTTTTATGGATTTCCAAGTCTTTGTTCTTCCAATCAGAATTTAACAGAGGATTGCAAGTCTTCTGCATTAGAAAACAATTTTTGCCACTGTTGGGAATAAAACTTGGCTAATATCCTTTTCAGGAACACTGAAAGTTATCTTCATTTATTTGTTTATGATAAGGTTTATAAGGTAGATAATATTAACTGCACTTTATTTGTTTGTTTGTGATCACACCCAATATGATTGTAGTATTGTGATGTATATAATCATTTTACTTTCAATGATAATTGCTATATATATATATATATAAACCATCAATCAATTAAATATCATCCTAAAAAGATTTTCAATTCAACATCAAATCGCATTCGTTGTGCAAGCACTGCCTCCATACCACAAGTCGCCCCTACTATTTTACAAGACCTAAATAAAAGGTGGTTAACTTACTATGATTTTTTTTTTTTCATTTTACCTAAATAGAGTAGTTTAAAACATTGCATTAGACCTTAAGGGCCCATTTGGTTCAAGGAACTCATGGGAGTTCCTGGGAACATAATAAAGTTCCCATGGGTCAAACACGTTTGGTGCCCAGCTTTCTGTCAAACCAAGTTCTTACCTGGCTTCATCTTCCTACAAACGTGTAAAATTAAAATCCCTCCAAAACTGGCGGGATTTCAAAATCTTCCCCGGAGAATGAATTAATGAGACAGAAAAGCCTCTCTAAAAAAGCTTCGAGCTCGGTTCTTCGTCCCCAAAATCGATCTCCCTCCAAAGACGTAGTTACGACTCGAGCTCTCTGGCCTTCTCATTTCCAACAATGACAGAGAGGAGGACAGTAATGGTGGCTCGTCGGAGATGCAAGAAGGTTGTTGGTGGTCTGGTTCAAATAAACTCTCTCATGGTGGTCTGAAGAATAAAGAAATCACAGAGAATGAGTTAGCAAAGAATGATTGATGTGAACAGTAAAACTATGAAAGAAGATTTAAGTATCAGCAAAATTTGCAAAAGCAGTAAGCCATCTTTCTTAGTTTCACCACTTTCAATTTCTACTACTTATTTTCATTCCTCAGCCTTCTCCTTAACTATGCTGAAATTAATTGTAACACAATTTCAGCTACTGTCAGTTTATGCGTTCGAACTTAGACTCTTTTAGATGAATGTTACGTTTGAACTTGTCAACTTCGTTCGAACTTGTCAACTTTATTTGATATGTTTGATATGACGTGAGAATTCAAGGGTCAACTTCTGAAATCCATATCTCTTTCGTATGAACTCCTTTGAACTTGCTTTTGGTGTTTATATGACACATTGGGAGTCTAGTTTCATATGAAAAAAGTTTCACCATAATTGGATTTGTGGTTTAAAAGATATGATCAAATTATTGAACCTTGTCCATGTAAAATGTAAAATAGAGCTAAACAAAGTAGTGTGAATAGGGAATTTGAGAATGAAGTTAATGTTCATGTATCAGTCAGCCGCAGTTGTTTAGCATATGTGTATCTTAAAAATTTCATTTTATGAAACACAATAATGTTTTCAATTGGTATTGTCGGATTCTTGCACTTGATTATGAACATTCATATATGTTTTCTTGATGCAATCTGGGTTCCTTTCCCTTTCTATCCTTCTCCTGGAAATCCTTCTCACCTCCGGCCATCGGTCTGATCGTCGCCCTCACATATCCCATCGGCAGCTCTTTTGATTTTCCTTCTCAACCATTTACAGTTGCGATGTGGGTGGTTTGTTTTTGCCCGATATCAAAAAAAAAAAAAGTCAGTCAACTCTTTCTCATTTTTTTTATGTTAGGGGTATTATAGGTACTTTACCTCTCCTTCTCACTTAACCAACACCCAATTCTTCTTACCAAACAAACTATCTTCTCTTAACTTACTTATATTCCCATGTCAACCAAACAACTCAACTTTTTAAAGTTCCCTCTCAATTTTCCCTTTAATTCCTTTCCACTCTTTAAGTTTCTTTCCCTCCTTAAATATTCTTTGAATCAAACGGACCCTAAATGTTCTCATAATAAATTATACAGTAATAAAAAATTCATGAATTGCCCCAAAATGACTTATCCTCGCACGTTTAAGACAGTAGGGGGATGGGGATAAACATTAAGCAACTCAGTTTTCGCATGATTGATTGATTGATACTACTTTCGGTCCTAATTATAAGGTATAGTTGACTTTGTTTGGAGAGATTAAGGAAGCTAAATAAGTTATTTAATCATTTTATATTTTGTATATCTTTATATTATATATTAGTATGTGAGTCAAACTAATTACTTTGAAGAAAAAATAAAAAGAAAAATACTCTAAGTTAATTTAATTAGCTTTCTTAATTTCTAAAAAAAAATCAAATGTGTCTTATAATTAAGACCGGATGAGTATTAATTAATAAAAAACAATAAAACAAAAATTAAAACATGCTCAGCCCATAGGTAATACTTAATTTATAATTAAATATTACATATCTGTGTTGACTTTTTAAGTGGAATTTGTATAGAATTTTTAGGAAAGAAAATGGAATCCTTTAATTCTGTTGGTCCGTTTTGACCTCCCAAAAAAAAAATTGTCCGTCCGTCAAAGAGCGCGTAGTCTTCCCGCGGAAACCGCCGAGCGGTGACATTTTGGTAACTTCAAGCAGACTGTAAAGTCAAGAGCTTGGTGGTGCTCGTATTTGTATGCGATCCCAACCGCCAAAAACCCTCGGGCACTATCGTTCAAATAGGTCATGCTTTCGTTTCTTGCTTAGGTTATGGGGCGTGAGGACTTTAATCTGCGAAATTACTGGCGCTTCGTTTCCATCTCCACCTTTCTTAAAGCCTGTTCTTCTCTAATTTTAAACTTCTAATCTTCCTAGCACTCGCCCGCTCGCTCTCTTTCAGTTGATCGCCATGTCTAAGAGGTAAGAGGTTCGATTTATCTTTTTTTTTTTTTTTTGTTCTTGTCTTATTTAGTCAATATTTGTTTATATTCTTCGTTTTAATCGGTTAATCCTCCATTTGCTTACTTGGGAATAGGGTTTCAAATGTTGCCTACTTTGGTCGCTGTTGGGACTGTGTGATCTTCGTTCGTCCATTAAGTATTTACCGTTTATTTTGCTTGCTGGCCATTGCCTGCTTTCTAGGATTATTCAGGCTGTTGATATCTGTAGATTGAATCTGGATTGGGGATAATGGTTGGGCATTGTTCTCCGAATGCTTGACAGAGGATGGATCCCTATATATGGACACTCTGAACGATGTTGGAAGAAGTGTTTCGCGCAATTACTTGATTGTTTTTGTTCCCCTTTATTTAATTGTCTTTGTTAACAGAATAGAAGTCTGTTGAGGGATTATTGTGGGTAATATGACCTCATTATTTGGCTTGAGTTTGCTGTAACTTTACGTTCCTATCGTTGATTGAAACTTTGCAATTTATACTATGTCAGAATGTTCAGCAAGTTCAAAACTGTCAGATTTAATTTGTTTGATATATTGTCATTATGTTCTGGATATCTTTCTATTGGTATTTTCAGACTCCTCTTCGATTATTCTTGCTGTAATTTATATATTCTAATCTAATTCATTTTTTATTCCTCGTAGGGTCTGCAAGTTCTATGCCCGTGGAAAATGTTTCAGAGGGGAGCAATGTGATTATTCTCATGACGGCCTGGATACTCCTGTTGATGTAATTTACTGCCTTCTGGTTTCCTTTAATGAATGGTTTCTGACATGGATTTGAGACATAACTTCAAAAAAACAGTGTCTTCATACAATTTTAATTTGTTATATACCATGTTTTATTTGATGTGTCAAACATGTACTGGATATGATATGGTTTCATTTTGAATTTTGAAATATCAGTACTCCACAGCCCACGATATATGCATCTCATGAAAAAAACTCATTTGTATGTTTTCCTATCTTGTCTTGTTTGCTGAGAGCAGGTCTGCAAATTCTATCAGAAGGGACACTGCTCCTATGGTAGCCAATGTAGATATAAACATGTCAAAGCTTCCCAGGCAAGTTCTGCATCATCTTCAGAAAATGGTGGGCAATCTCTGCCTTCAAAGTCTGTCATAGATCATAGTGCTAGAGGAAAATCAAGGTGGATCCCCAAGAATACTAATTTGGCAAGTAATGGTCATCTTAAGCATTTGAGTTCTCTAAGGAATGATGATGTTGGTGAATCTAGTAATGCTGTACCTTCAAAGCATATCATTTGTACATATTCGGCAGCCAACTGTCCCTTAGGGAAAAAATGCTTGCGCATTCATGGAGACCAGTGTCTGTATTGTAGAAAGTACTGCTTGCATCCTTCTGACCAAAGGGAGAGAGAGAATCATTTGAATTCTTGTGACAAAAAGGAAAAATACAATCAGGCATTAAAAGATAGTCAAGAAATAGAGTGCAATATTTGCTTGGATCGTGTTCTTTCAAAGCCTAAAGCATCTGAATGTAAGTTTGGGATGCTTCCTGAATGCGACCATGCCTTCTGTTTATCCTGTATCAGGAATTGGCGGAACAGTGCCTCAAACTCTGAAACGGATATCTTTCAAATCGCTAATAATAATACAGTGAGGACTTGCCCTGTGTGTCGCAAGCTATCATATTTTGTGATTCCAACACCTATATGGTACTCCACAAAGGAAGAAAAGCAGGAAATTATTGACAACTACAAGGCAAATTGCAAGTAATTTCTTGACCCCCTTGTCTTTTTCGACATTATTTTTAAACTTAACTGCTTAATTTCAGTTTCTCTTTAGCTGTGGTTAACTAATTGTGATTTCTTGTCCATAAACATCCCTTCCAATCTTGGCTGCATTTTGCCTTTTTCACCCTCTCTTGCCATCTTGATCATATGCACGCTTTCTTCTTAGCATGCATTGGATATATTTTAGTATGTACAATGTAGTTCTGGGAACAACATATTGGGTTATCTAGGGAACAATCTGATTAGTGGACATAAAGGTAAACTCAACAACATATCATTAAAAGCTAAAATATTTTTATTTAATGTAATCTGGTGTTGGTCAGGTTGATTGATTGCAAGCATTTTGACTTTGGAAATGGGAACTGTCCATTTGGAGCTAGGTGTTTCTACAAGGTAATTGAGTTATCATCTCTCCTTTCCGTCTAAGGTTTATTGCCATGATTGCTGACAAATGTATGGAGCACCCTTCTTTGGACAATTTTTGAACCCCTCTCCCCAATTCCCCGTCAATAGAATTGATGATAGTGTTTTCGATCTGATTGTTACTATCAAAAATATTTGTGTGCGATATATCTGTATTGTTTGTGAACATTTTAGCATTTACCATGCCATATTTGAATTATGAGTTTATATCATATTGGTTCGCAATGCCCATCTGAATCAGCGACTACGGTTTTTCCTATTATTGTTTTCAATTTTTTTTTCCAGTGTCAGTCATCTTCCCCCTCATGTTCTTCGGTAATCATATGTTTATGTTATATGATTGGCAATACTTAATGTTCTTTATTTTTCTTTGCAATAACATAAACTATTTGTTCATTCTTGTGAAAAGTTAAAATATTTCTCAATAGATCATGAGTTTTTGAAAGAAAAAAAAACGGAATAAAGACCCCATGACTGCATTCAAGAGTTTCAAACTAAATTCTAATGATTTATATCAGTGAGCGATAATCCAATATAAAGTGTTGCATTACTCATTTTTGTTTTCTGTTAGTTTGTCTGCATGTCTATGTTCTTTTTTATTTATTACTCCCTCCGGTCCTAATTATAAGAGCTAGTTGATTTTTTCGAAGAGATTAAGGAAGTTAATTAAATTACTTTAAAGTATTTTTATTTTTATTTTTTTCTTCAAACTTATTAATTTGACTAATAAATTAATATATAATCCAATAATATTTAACATTCGAAATGATTAAATAGCTCATTCAATTTCCTTAACCTCTCCAAAGAAAGTCAACTAACTCTTATAATTAGGACCGGAGGCAGTAATAAGAATCATTGTGGTGACCGTAATTATTTTGTTGGTTGGTCTTGTAGCATACTGTGAAGCCAGGCTCAGTGATGTGGAGACATGGTAAGCCGCCGCCGCCACCTCGGCGCCGCAGAGCACAAAATAATATGGCTATGTATGAAATGATAGATATGCTCAGTGGATTTGATTTACAAAGTGGTGAATTCTTTTCCATTATGCGGGACTCGGAGTATTTTGAAGATATGGATCCTTACGAGGTGATGACTTTATCAGATATGCTGGCTTCTTCTGGTTCAGGACCTAGGTTTTTTGACGATGAAGATTCTGATGATGACGGGTTGGGGTTTTTGGAGATGGCTGCTCTATCAGCGTCGCTGGAGGATCCTTTTGAGGATTTCGACAATGATGAATTAATGCCTTCAGAGGCAGCATTCTTGTCAATGTTAATGCAATCTAACATGGAAGAAGATAGTGAAGAGGACGAGGATGACTAGATTTAGCTTAGTTTATTTAATTTTTATGATTAACTAGGTTTTGGAGGTGATTCCTTTGTTAATGCATATCATCTAGATTTCATTTTGGAAAATCTCAGTCGTAACTGAAGGTTATTGGCTCGTGTACTTTTATCTAGATGTTTATAATTTTTTGTGGATCCTTTGCTGGTTTGTATATTTTGCTAGTTGCATGTTTTTCAAACTTGTTACTTGTCAGCCTATTTTTGCAGGTTGGGATTTCATATGGGAAGGTTCTTTAGTCCCTTTAAGTCCTTTAAGGCGTGTTTGGCATGGGAATTTTTAATTTATCGTGTAGAATTTGTTATTCAATGAATGTAAGATTTGCTTATATATGATATGTTATGGCTATTTGCTTATACATTTGAGCTTCGATCGTAATATAACTGAAATGGATAGCTTTATTCCAGTTATTGACTATGGTCCTTGGCTCTTTGCAAAAGCTATGCTTTCGCTTCCAAAAACTCTTCCATAAGCCCATATGTTATTAGTTTATATTTTCTACAATAATTTAAATAATCAAATCTTGAATGCTATACATATACTATTTCAAAAACTCTATGTAGTACTCCTGTGGTCCTTGATATATTATATAATTACTTAATTTGATTATATTAGTTAAATTAGTTAGTATGTTAAGTATTTTTTAAAACTCTCTAGTCACCTTTAATTCCCTCAATCTCTATCTTTCTTATTTATTGTTGGGACATTGATAGGAATAAATTAGAAAAATTATGAAAATTATGTTTTTTTTTTTAAAAAAAAACTAGATTTAACTCTCTAAATATATATTATATTAAAGAATGAAGGGAGTATAGTATAATTTTTAATTTATGATCAATTTGATAAATCAAACAAAAGAGAAGCATCAGCTTTTAACTAAAAAGTTAAGTTTAAAATTATGATTCAAGTTACCAATAAGCTGCTGGTTAATATACTAAACAGTCTCATCCTATAAAGAATATGACAAGGGTTGAAATTCCCAAAAACACATTTGTTGGAGTGCTATAACCTTAATATATGTTCTACATCCATCAATCATTGATCAATGTTCTCTAAAATGAGAAAATTTGACGAAAAGTTATAGATTTGGTAGAGAAAATATATTAAGAATACAAGTTAACTCCATAACTCATAAACTCTCCAAACTGCATATACTAACCAGTATAGAGTTCTTCTAGCGGTGTAAGGCCCCCCGGTAGATTCTTTTAGATATTGAGTTCGAGTCCCAGATGACACATTTGCGTTAAGGGTAGCCACCAACCCCAAATTAGATACCAGATAATAATATAAAGGGAGTTTATCAAAGAAATAATAGTAAGTTTGTGAAATAAATTTTGTCTCAACTTAAATGAACGTACTTTTGTAACACCAACTCAACTAAACTCTAAAAGTATAAAAAAATTAGCGTGAAATCTCAGAATGTAGCCACTAAAAGATTGTATGATTTGTTGTGGAATTTTTTGGTATTTAGCGTTCTTCCTTTTAAACCTCACAGGGAATTTACATAATAAAGATTACAGTGTGATGGTATTAGCTTGAACAGTGTGATGGTCATGGCCTATAAATTTACCTTTTTCGTGCTTCAACCATTTTCTGCGACTTGGAGTCACTGAGGCTGTTTTATGCTAACCATCCAAATCTCTAAGCTCAAATCTATCTTTCCTCGTATTTCTAATTTTCTATTTCCTTATCCTCTGCCTCCCACACCGTCCTCCTTCAGGTGGGACTCCCATAATACTTTCACACTTTTTTGTTCCATTCAATGGTTGCGACCTCACCTAAGAGATTTCTGGATTTTGATTCTTCTTTCTTGTTTTTTTACAACCAACAATAGCTGATTTGAGGTTTAGGGTTTCGATCATCCCGCCTATCTCGATTAACTTAACGGATTTTCAATTCCCGCCACCATGTCTAAGAGGTGAAAACCTTATATCTATTAAATGTTTGATTGATTGTTTTCTTTAGCTTTAATTCATTCCCGTGGTTACAGTTTCTGCCATTCTGGGGATTGTGATGGGGATATGGTTGTTGTTGTTTCTTCATCTATTTTAGTTTTTGTCATTGGTTCTCTTTATTTGGGGGCCTGGAGTGTTCTTTGAAGGAAACACTTTAGTCTTTCTTATTTCTTGGGCAATCTTTCCATATTTCAGATAGAAAAGAAAAGGGAGTGAGATTTTGAATCTTTTAATGAACAAAAGAGCGTGTATGAAATGAGTATTGACGGTGAAAGTTTGGTTGTTTGCCTTCTTGGATTGTCAAATGCAGGAAAGCCAAGAAGATATGCAAAATGGATAACTATTCACCCGAAGTTTTGTCTTAATATGCTACAACGGGAAAATTTACTTTTGATTTTGGGCAAATAAATTATTCCGAAGGCATGAGTGTTGTTTTCTTTTATTGTTGTTGATTTTGGGAGGCCACCGTTGGATGCCAGTAATGTTAGGTAAAATTAAGATTTATTCTTGTTTACAGTTCCAGTTACTTAATTCTTATCATAATAGCCGATGAATATCGATGCTGGTTTTAGGTTGCTTGGAATTGTTCAGAACTCTACACGAGGGCGAAATTTGATTTCGTTGCTCTTGTTTATGAGTATTAAAGTTGGCGTTAGACGTATTATTTGCTTTGAATTAGTCTTTTTATTAGCACACGGTGTCTTTCTTTTTGGGTGCAAGTCTAAATTTTTCTAATTCCGAGTTTGTGACCTTGTTTTCTGAAGTTTATGGGACAATCAATGCTCCTGTTTCTTGTGTTGAGTTGGTTTGTCTTTCTATTTCAGCTTGCATATTATTCTAACTTCTATACTATTATTTTCTGAATCCTCTAGGGTTCTTTGCAAATTCTTTGCCCATGGAGCATGTCTGAAGGGGGAGCACTGTGAATTTTCTCATGACTGGAAAGATCCTCCAAACAATGTATCTGATACAAGTTCCTTGCTTTAGTGCTTACCTATAAATATTTTGTGATATACATCGCTCTTAATTGCTGCTTGTATCTTGCCTTGTTTTGACAGATATGCACGTTTTATCAGAAAGGAGTCTGTGCCTATGGTAGTCGCTGCAGATATGACCATGTCAAAGCTTCCTGTGAACAGTCCTATCATCCATCTTCTTCTGCAAGTTTACACCCCCTAAATTCAGATTCTTCTATACTTGGTAGTACTAGAGTTACATCAAATGGGGCTGCTACAATTACTGAGTTGTCTTCTCATAGTGGACCTTCCTTACCTATTATTCCTGCATGGAATGGAGAATCTGAGTTTCATGTTCCTGATTGTTTTAATGCTTGGAATCCAGAACCTGTGTATCAGGGTTTTTTACAGGATAGTGGTGTCAGTGAGTCCAGAATTACTGATGCTTCTGAGCGTCCTATCTGTTCATTTGCTGCTGCTGGTAATTGCCCCAGGAAGGAGAAATGCCCTTTTATTCATGGAGATTTGTGTCCTACCTGTGGAAAGCAATGCTTACATCCTTTTCGACCTGAAGAGAGAGAGGAACATATGATTAATTGCCAAAAAAAGCAAAAGCATCTTGAGGCATTGAAACGAAGTCAAGAAATTGAATGCAGTGTTTGCCTTGAGCGTGTTCTTTCAAAGCCCTCAGTGGCTGAACGCAAGTTTGGGTTGCTATCTGAATGTGATCATCCCTTCTGCATATCTTGTATTAGGAATTGGCGTAGTAGTAACCCATCCTCTGGAATGGATTTGAATACCACATTGAGGGCCTGTCCAATCTGCCGTAAGCTCTCTTACTTTGTGATTCCAAGTGTCATTTGGTACTCTACAACAGAAGAAAAAAATGAAATCATCGACAGCTACAAGGAAAAGCTCAAGTAATTTCTTAACTACTGATAAATGCTCTCTCTCTCTCTCTCTCACACACACTCACACACACACACACACTCACACACACACACACACACACAGGCTCTATATAATCAGTCTATGACTTAGATCACTAATTAGATTGGAGTGCTTTTACTTTTGAGTCACAATTTATATTTCTTGATTTATGGTGGTGTTGTAATTCTACTTCACCTCTCATTCTTCTCTTTTTTTTGGTATGTATATGTAGGAAAAGATTGAATTTAAATGACGATTCTTGGTAGGAACATAAATTTATGTATATATTTATTTATAATTAATGAATGCCGTTTGTAGGTCAATTGATTGCAAGCATTTTGACTTTGGGAGCGGAAACTGCCCTTTTGGCACTAGTTGTTTCTACAAGGTAATTTATGAATATTATTATTATTACTATTTTTGGTACGCTCCTTTTTGTTTCTTGGTCCTTTTCTCCCTAAGAAAATGTCATTAAACCTGTATCTCCACATATGGAGTATTGGTTTTTCTTGATTGAGACTTAACATTATTAATTTATCTTTGTGAATAGAGGCCAAATTTAATCTATTTTTCCAAGTAAATCACGTTGTTGTTTGATTTATAATACAACAATAGAATAATTAAACAGTTGATATTTTACCTACTGATTAGATAATTAATTAGATATAGATATGCAGTTGTATTTTATGGTGTATGATTTCTATCTCTCCCATGCACCAATTTATAGAAATGCTTAGATGGTGTCTTGACTTTGACCCATACTAATGCTGATGCTTACTTACTGGTCTAAGTGGTGTTTAGAAATTGATGGTAACCTACTTCATCTCTGTTATCTTTTATGCAGCATGCTTACCGAGATGGCAGACTTGAGGAAGTAGTTCTGAGGCATCTTGGGGCTGCCGATGGAAACACTGTGATTGCCAAAGACGTCAGGTTTGTCCTGTCATTTTATCAGTTCTTTTATCTTCTGCTCTGTTGTTTTGCCTTTCCTCTCTTCCTATATATGTTTATTTATTTATTTTACTAACTGATAGATGGGTCAAACTGCAAACAGGCTATCAGATTTCCTTTCTAATATGCATTTAAGATGAAGAGTGATGCTCATACGTTCTGATGTAAGTTTTAAAGCTTGCAGTTTCTCTTACTATAAAAATGCATCTTATAAGTGGATTATACTTATGGTACTAATTTTTTATCTTTCTTGTTTCGTTATTGTTCTTGAGGATTTGTGTTTTTCTGCTCTTTTCAACTGAGGGGATTGGTGGACGATATATATTTAGATTTGGGATGTTTTTGATACAATTGGCTATCCACAGAGCTAGGACTGATAAAATTGAGAATGGTCCTTAGAAGAAAAAATAAAACTGAAATTTTATGTAAATGATTATCTTAAATAAATGCTGTAGAATGATGGAAGGAGAAAATGACTCAAATTAAAGCAGGAATTACCTTTTAAAAAGGAAGGAACACTCGTTTTGGGCCATTTGATGCGATTTTCTCAAATTTCGTTCCAGGCGAAGGAGAATTTTAGAGACAAAAAGACTTTTAGGTCTATTTGGCGGTTATAATTGGGATTTTAACTATAGAATAGCAATTGAACCTTCCCTTTCCCGATTTACATGTTATTTACTGTTCTAATTGATTATGTCCGAGGAATTACGAATGGAGTCTTGTTGCTTTCATTCCAGCAGGACTAACGGCAAAAGTTTTCACAATCCAAACAATGAATTTGAAATTTTATATAATTTTAGTTTTTGATGGAGTCAAGTTTGTAGTTCCTCTGATCCACCAACCGAGAAAAATCTTATGGATTTGGTTTTTTTGGACTCTGATTATCAAGAGAGGAATGAACCAAAACAAGGTCAAATATTTCAGATATAGTTACTTAGGTCTGTCCCAAATTATTTATATTATTAAACCTAGATATAGTGATTTTACAAAGAAATTTAAGTCTAATTTTCTGAGTTGTGTAGAAATAGAAGCTCTTTCAAATTTTTCTCTTCTTTCTTTAAATGTATTTTCCCCTTTGACTTTAGGACTTTCCCTGAGCTCCAACTCCTCAACGTAAAAGATATTTAGCTCAGATGACTATTTGGTTTAGTCTTACGCATTGTTTGCAGTTTTCCTTCACTAACAAATACAAACACCATTTAATTCCTGCAGTTTTTTATTAAGGTCTAAGTATTCTTGGTGAATACAGTTTGTCCTCATCGCTTTCCCTGTTTTGTCTCTGCAGGATACTTGTATAAAGAAAATCGGATAAGCTTCAATGTCAAAGTTCCTTTTTATTCAAGTCAAGCTCTTCTTGTTTTCATGGTTGGTGCTTCTACTTTTCTACAGTAAACTGAATATTCTTAAGTACCAAATTTTTCTGAATTATCATTCATGCTGAAAGTGAGTTTTAATTCTTTTTTTTGATTTAGTCCTCTTAGATTTTATGTCCTTACTGTCCTTGATGTCATAAAAGCTTCACTTGCTTGAAAGGCACAGTCACTGTGTGCAATATACTGTGATCTCATTTACTGAAATTCTGTAAGAAAGAATCATTCTTTTCTCTTTCAACAATATAGTTGAAGCTACTTAGATGATTGCTTTGAGAACACCTTTGAACAAGCAGATAACTCTCAGATACAAATGGAATTTGTTGATTTTGTGACTGGTGTTACTTGAGCTGTGCAATCATAAAATGTGGGTTTTGAACAGAGGTTTCTGACTTGTATTGTGAATTTGCAGAAGTATCAGTATGAGGGGAAGGGCAACATCAGACCATTGCATAGTGTGGGCAGCGTATTAAATTATTTTATAAAGATTGTGAACAGAAGGACGTACATGGCGACTGTAATGCCTCAATAAGCTCTCTAAAGAAAGCATCATACTGAACTCTGCAAGTGTGTATCCTATTTTGATGATGATGGTGTTATGAACTTCGTGTGTCCACATTCCTTGTTTAAGCCATCACAGCAAGTTTGACCTGAGAAAACAAATAAGCACTTTGATGGCTCTTATACTGATTTGGTTGATGAATGAATGAAGTTCTGCAGTTATTTTAAAAAAAGGAAATCACTCATGATTTCACCCGATTTTAAATCATGCTTTTATAGTAATTCCCCCCCCCCCCCTCTTTTTTAATTGGGTTCTATTGAGTTTCCTTAATCATCTGTTAATTAGGCTTAATGTGAAACAAACATAATTTTTCTTACAAACTACTAATAAATTACGAGTCCAAGGATTAAAACTTATAATTGAGAAAGCTACAAGAGATCTAAAGAAAAAAAATAATTACAAAGTTTGAGGTAAAAGCATAAAGTGCATGTTGGTCATTTGAGTTCACACAAATTTTTAGTAAACTTCACGAGTTGGAGATAAGTGGAGTCAAACTACTACATCTGCCACATGGTAGAACACCACCTCCGGCCCTGACTAATTCAACCATATCAATTTTTAGTAAACTTCTCATCTTACATGAAAAGAAGAAGATTTCTACACACATAAAATAGTGCGACCCATATATATAATGTTAATTATATATGTGTGTGTGTGAGTTCCACCATTTTATGTGTGTGTAACATAAGAAAACACTTCTCCTACAACATGAGAAATATTTTTCCCATAAATCAATGATGAAATTGGTGGTGAATGGAGTTTTTTTTTTTTTTTTTTGGTCAACGAATGGAGTTATTTTGTAGGGAGTAATATTTTATAAGAAACTTGAGGTAAATGGTAAATTTAGATAACGAAAGAAAGATATGCTTTAGCCAAGATTGAATTAAAAATGAATGAAAAATAAATGGGTATGAAAGGCAGGGAGACAAAAATGGTGGGAAGGAGCAGAAATCACGGGGAGAGGGAGAAATGGTATTTTCCAAATTAAAGCTGACAAGCTTCACGTGATTACGTTTCTGTTCTCTCCCTCTCTTCTTTTTCGCCTTTTTCCCATATTCCTTTCACAACTATCCGCTTATGAGTTATGATACATTCATCAAAATGAATTACATTTTTTATAAGGATTAACTAGTAAATTTACCCTAAAAATATACGTCCAGGAGTAATTTTACCCTAAAAATTTTTTTGACTCAATGTAGCCCCGAAATTATAAAAACATAGTAATTTTTGCCCTTTGTCATTATAATTAAATTTTTTATAAAGATTAAGTAATAAATTTATCCCCGAAATCTAAAAGTATTTTTTGGCTCAATGTAGCCCTGAAATTATAAAAATATAGTAATTTTGCCCTTTTTATTAATCAAAATGAATTTACAATAAGTTTTTTATAAGGGTTAAATAACAATTTTACTCTGGAAGTATATGTCTAGGAGCAATTTTGACTTAAAAGTTTTTTTTAGCTCAATGTAAGCTCGGAAGTTTAAAAATATAGCAATCTTACCTTTTTTAATTAAAAAATTAACGTTGACCGTTAAAAAAGTGACATTGACCGTTAACTTTTTAACTAAAAATAGAAAAATTGCTACGTTTTTATAATTTTGGGGCTACATTGAGTCCAAAAAAAAAACTTCCAGAAAAAAAAATTGTTCTTGGACATGTACTTCCCGAGAAAATTTGTTACTTACCCCTTTTTATAATTAAGTTTATTGATTTATCAAAAAAAATAATTAAGTTTATTGAGTTTATATATTTATGTCAAATGAATATATATATATATATATATATATATATATATATATATATATATATATATTGGGTGAGTTGTTGCATGATGGCTCCCTTCCAACTGTACAACGAACCAAATATCATACCCATACCGTATATATTATTTAAATGTTTTCATGAAAATTTCGGCAACATTTTAGAATCATTCGAATCTTGTGTATATTGTATCAAATCTTAAAAGATGATTATTTCTAAATAATTATGTTTTTGGCCCAAAAATAACTATGTTTTAATATGAATTTGGTCAGGAAAAAGAATTTATAATACCTTCAAAAACAAATTAATTAATTCAAATTCGGTTTGCATATATTTCCTTATCCATATTCAGATTAAAAATATGGAAGGAAGAACCAAGACTTTCTCTCACCATAATACTTTTTTTCTTTTACTTTGAAAAATTGATTTTTTTTAAATTATTTTTCATAAGTTATGGGTATTAAATGCACCCTCAAGAGCTATGAGCCTATGACATTTAGTTTTGTTTGATTAATAATAATAATAAATTACTTCTTATAGTATAAAATTCACCCATGCAATATTTATTAGCAAATATTTTTGTTCTTTTGTCCTTCTGCCTAATTTTCCTTTAATTATATCAAGTATTTAGAGTTATTCTAAATTGAATTTTTATTCTTTGGGCAATTGTAATTTTTTTTTTTTTTAAAAAGAAATTTATGCAAAAAAGAAAGAATAATAATTGAATGCAATCAATCAAAGTTGGCCGCAAAAAGAGACCACAAATATCAAGAGCCTTATTGCCAGCGAAAGTTATGGTCAGGCGTCAAGCTGGTGGGGTCCCTATTTGTTTCTTTTCTTAAATTAGGCATTTATTCACTCATCATTATTGCCTTCTCCCATTCCCCCACATTCTACCGCCGTTTTTGCGTCTCTTTTTGGGCAGTCTGCTTTTTTGTTTTTTATTTTATGAGCAACAAAAACAAAAGGGCATTCTAATTTACAAGTTGCCCCCTCCTTCCTTCATTATGTATGAAGTTGCGTTTGCTTATTATCGCCATAGACATACGTAGTGCTTTCATTGGGAATTTAAAAGTGCGCATTTCAATCAAAACAATCCATCAAAATGAAAACAATCCATCAAAATGAAAACAATCAATCAAAATTACTATGCCTCTTCTCTAATTCAAAATGCTCTCTCCATCACTAGTACTCACTTTCCCCACGACCCATCCCACCTCACCCTTCTACTCATTTCAATCAAAATGAAGATTCGTGTTCAAATTCCCGAAGCTCAGCCTCATTTTATGATAACAAGACTTCATCTTAAACTGAAAATGGCTCATCTCGCAGTCAGTATAGTACTCCATCTATTTCTCTTACGGGAAGAAAGACGTAGCAGTGCCCAGGTTATTCGCGCATCAAGACTAGAAAAATCAAAATGTATAAAAAATAAAAACCATCAATCATATAATCATCAAATATTAAATACACACATATATAATATATAGAAACAAACTAGCAACAACAGAGGACAAACTCTGCAGATTATTTCCCCCTAACCCCTACAATAAATAGAGTATCAATAACAATAATACAGCTAATAGCATCCATCTATATAAATAGAAAACAGTAAGAATCTCTCTCTAACTCTCTAAGTATCCGTAGATCCACTCGCTCAACGAAAACAATCTAGATCTCGAGAAAATGAATGGACTACTGCTCCACCCTCAGATCTACATCTACTGCTTCAAGATGGCCACCATAGACATGACGATCGAAGCACCGATCACGGCCAAAGAGGCGGAGACAGATCCAGCCGCACCTGCTGCCGGAGCTGGAGCGGGTGAAAGGCTGGACTCTTGAGCGAAAGCGGCGGCGGAGAAGAGAGCGACGGCGAAAACGACGGCCAAGGCCTTGAATGTGGTCACTGGAGCCATTCTGCTATGAAAAATGCGAGAGAGAAGGCAAAAGCCGGCAAGAGCGTCTGTAGGAAGACTGAAAACTGGAAAACGCTAGAGAGTAAAAATCCAGAAGTGAGAAAGGTTTGAACGGGAATGGTTGGAATTTATAGGATGGAGATGGAGACGGTGAGGCGCCTGGGGCCCAGTGAAAACGTGGACAGCTGGCAAGTGGGGCAGGCCACGTTGTGGCAACAGAAATAATGTGAGAGAGAGAGATTGGTATGTGTCGGAGTGATATTGGTGTGAATAGGTTAGAAAGTGTGCGCGTTTGTGTGCTGGCTGCTGGGTTTTGGTGTGGTGTGACGCGTTCTTCTTCTTCTTCTTCTTCTTTTTTTTTTCCCCCTTATTTTTCCTTTTTAGAAGGATAAAATATTGACTGCAAGATTACCTGTGTTTTTACGTCTTTTTCATATTTTATATATATATATATGTGTGTGTGGGCTTTTTAAAAAAATTAATTTAAATATAAAACAGGCTATCTATAACAACATCTATCTTGCTGGCATTTCTTATATTTTACTCCGGTCCTAATTATAAGATATGGTTGATTTTTTTGGAGAGATTAAGGAAGCTAAATAAGTTACTTAATCATTTTATATGTTGTATATTTTTAGATTATATATTAGTTTATTAGTCGAACTAATTACTTTGAAAAAAAATAAAAATAAAAATATTCTAAAGTAATTTAATTAGCTTTCTTAATTTCTTTAAAAAAGTCAATTATGTCTTATAATTAGGACTGAAGGGAGTATATTCTTATGAGATATTATAAATTTTGAAAATATACATTTTTATAAACCAAAAAATTCAAGGAAATTATTAATTTTGTTTAGCATTTTATTCCAACAGAGTATATATTTTATGGAAGAAGATAATATAAAGTAACTTTTGAATTGACAAGAAAGTGAGAATAATCTTGAATGTAAAAAAAAAAGGGAATAAATAAAGAGTATGTTTTGGACACCTGGGAGGCCATGTGGTGGGCGATGTAATTCAATTGAGATTGTTTAATAATTAAGAATAAGAATTCTGTAAATATACGTAATTTGGGATGGTAGTTTGCTTGATATTTGAAATTTAATACTATATATAGGTTGGCGGGTCTCCTTGGCGTTCAAGGAAAGCAAGCTCAAAATCTGTATTGTGTGAATTTGGGCCATTCGATCCATTTCCAGATAAATTCCAACAACCAAAAAACAAAAACCTTTAGGTTGGGTAGTCTACGTAGCGTGTAACTTTTTTTTTTTTTGTTGACCAACTGAAGAAAAATACTCCCTCTCATTATTATAAAACACCAATTAACAATTATTTTTATAAAACATTTGTTTGTTGCCAAAGCACATTAATTATTTTTTTCTATATATACGTATAATTAATAAGGGTAATAGGTCATAGTAATAATTAATATTATATTATATTTTTGTGCAATTTGTAGAGGTAATATTAGAAGTCGGTTAAATTATAGAACAATTTTATTAACTTTAACTATTTATATTGGTTTGTGAGAATTGTTAATTAGTGTCTTATAATAAGGATGGGTATAATGCTTTGTTTCATTTCATTTTATTTTATTTTTTGGTCCAGCTATTCACTTTTAATTGAATTACTTTATTTTTTATTTTTTCAATTTTATCGTATGCTCACATCCATCTGGTAAGGACTTGGTTTATACCGTTCGTAAGTATAACGGGTGCATGAGTTCCTTCGGGAATGATGACAAAAAAAAAAGTAATTTTTTTTATTCCACTATGATATTTTTATTGGATACCTTCAATTTTGCACAAATGTTTTTAGTTTCATACTTTCAGCACAGTTATGCACCTTCATGGTGATTCATTCCACACGAAGTGCAAGATTTTATTGTTTCCTTTTTGCCTACCAACAAAAAAAAAAAATGAAACGTGCTTTGGTGTGGTGGCCACTAGACTTTGGTATTTCCCTTTTCCCCTTACCTTTATTTACCGAAAAATCCCTTTTCTCTTACTTGAAGGCATGGTACTTAGATCGGACCAAAAACTAGCGAACCAGTTGGTAATCTTGTAAGGTCCGGGCTATTAATGCCGGTTTTGCTTTTTAACGCTCGTATCTTTGAAAAGTCTTCTACTAGTAATGATACTATTATCATTAGGGCCAACTCCATCATAGAAATTGTGGCCAAGGCGAGAGGAGCAATGCAGGGAGTTAAACTCAACGGCTATCGTGTGAACTCGAGAGGCGCAGCCTGGGAGCCGCCAAGGATTGGGTGGGTCAAACTGAATGTTGACGGAGCATGTGCACACAACCGTGTAGCAACTAGCGGTGGTGTCCTCCGAGATGGCAGTGGCTCCCTTAAACAGGGGTTCATGTTTAGAGCTGAGGAAACCGCGGACAGTCTCTCGGCTGAGCTTTGGGCTGTTCTTTTTGGTTTGAAGATGTGTTGGGATCTAGGGGAGCACCGGGTGTGTTTGGAGTCTGACACTGAGGAAGTTGTGGCGCTGATCATTTCGACCAGCCAGTCGAGCCACCCAGACATGGAAGTGATTCATGAGATACAGAACATGATAGAGAGGAATTGGGAGCTGTAGGTACGGTGGATACCCCGAGAAGCTAACGTGGCTGCTGACTATATTGCGAAACAAACCTTTGACATTTGGCCTGGTATTCACCATTTTCATACCACCTTCGGAGATTTGGAAGCCATTCTGGTTTGAAATAAGAATAACGTTGGGATAATTAGTGGCATTGGTTGAGGGTTACACCCCTCCTCTCTTTGTATCAAAAAAAACAAAAGAAAACGATTACTTCTTTTTTATAATTTTATATTAATAAATATGAAAAGCAAGACATAGCAAATTTAATGACTGAAAGGTTCGTTTGAAACAAAAGGTTATTGACAAAGCCGGACGTACATGTTCATTCATTCATCTGAGACAGCAAATTTACAAAGGAGGTGAAAATTGGTGGACATGGCCTTCATTTGTTAAGGGTTTCATTATGATGCCCTCATTTTGATGGCACTACACGTTGTGCTTCACACCCTCCTCTCTCTCTCTCTCTCTCTCTCTGTTGCTATTTGTAAAATTTTAAGGTGTTTTGTGCTGCCCTTGGTTAATGGTTATGCTTGCCCCTTTTTGGATGCTTGAATAACTTATTAGGGACCATATTGTATAAAAGCTTGGATTTCTTCTTTACACGTCCTTTTCATAAATCAACGGCCACGTGATTTCTAAATATTATATTCTCAAATTGGAATTTCCTTTAAACGTTACATTACTTGCTGCTTTTTGAAAATTTATTGGAAAAGGAGGTATTGTGTTATTCCTCTCAAATCAATTTGATGCTCATTACTCCATAAGGATTTTTTTTTTTGATATAAAAAATTTTAGGAAAGGGGTTGGGCTCACCCACAGTCCAAGGGCAGGGCACTTGAAACCCAGTCCACAGAAATACTGGCTAAAGAGTACACATGTCTCCACCTTTACCAGCGTTATCATGGGTACATCAGGAATTACATGAGCTACATATACATGGGTACAATTTGCATTTCACTTCTGGGCTTGGGCCAGGCCCACGATCTGATCACGGTCATCTGCATACGCGGGGAATTAACAAGAGGATGATCCAGTCTCTTTAAAAAAAAGTCCCCGAAAAAAAAAAAAGAACAAGAAGAGGAGGAGGACAACGAAAACAAAGCACAATAACATCAAAAATTAACTAACTACTCTGATCACAAGATTTAAACTCCCATCTAGGCCATAAGTATTTAATTCTTTTAAATAAACAGCTCGTAAACAATCAGTGAGATACTGACATTGAATCTATGGAATATACATGTTTGTTTTATACTTTTCTGCTCTTATTTATAATTCACTTCCCACATATTTTACACATACCAATAAAAACTTTAAATTGCATTAGCTCTATCGTAAAACTCAACTTTTCAACTTTATTCCTTCCAAATATATATTATACTTCATCATAACAAAGTCAATACAATGATAAATGAGGAGCAAGAATGAATTCATATAAAAAATTTAATAATATGCCTTATAAATAGGACGAAATATTTCTTCCCTCTCTACTGTATAAATAAGACCATAGGAGTATTTGAGGGGGGGGGGGGTGTTGGAATAGAGCTCCATCTCTATATGTTAACTCTTTGAAATTTTATATAGATAAATACGCTAATTAAAGGGGCAGAAGCAACATCTGTTCTCAAGGCAAGAAGCAGTCCACTATGCTGTTGAAGTGAACTGGAAGATGTGATTTTTGAATCGACGAAATATAACTTGTGGCTAGTGGTGAATCCAAGAAATTAATGAAGGGTGGGCGCTCAATCATGAGGGTGGGCATTTTCGTATAATGGATCCACCAGATAATATAAGGCATTTTCAATATAAGGGTAAGCACTCCAATTCGTAGAAGCTATATTCACAACCACCCTTCATTAATTGCTTTATATAATGATCATATTTCAAGGGTGGACACTTACCCCCTTTCTCATACACGTGTATCCGCCTCTGGTTGTGGCTACTATTAACAAAAATGTCACACCTTGTGATTGGAAGGACTAATACTTTGATAGAAAGTATAATTTTGATGTATGGAAACTCATTTGGAATCATTATGTGTTGTGGATTCTTGGAAAGGTTGACTTGGATTGCTGATCAGCTTGTTAAGTCTTTTGGGTTAGCATCTGCTTACGGGGTGGGTTTCTCTCCTCATCTTTTCTCATTATCCCTCATCATCTTTAAATCATATCTATTCAATCAATCACAATACTACTTTAACCTCTCTTTCCTCTTCCCAATCAACGGCCCAGATGGGGCCAATGAGGGAAAAGGAGAAACAAGATTATGAGAAAATCCTCTCCCATCTGGTTACCACTACTTCTTTTAAAAATGTTGAATAGGGATGTTGACAATAGAGACTTTGATTGAGGAAGATCTGATAGGAGCTGGTTGATTTTTTCTTTTTTCTTTTGTCATTTTTATTTTTATTGCATTTGAAGATAATTTTATTTTAATGATGGTTGTTTTTTCTTGGAAAAAATGAGATTTTTTATTGTAGAAAAAGTAAACCTTTAAATTATTTAATATTCAAATAAAAAGGGGAAAATGATAACTTTGGCACACCAAGTTCCTCCATGATCGGATGATCCTAATTAAATTAGTCAAAGTAGTGGTGGAAAAAAAAATGAGATTTTTTATTATATAAAAAGTAAACCTTAAAATTATTTAATATTCAAATAAAAAGGGGAACATGATAACTTTGGCACACCAAGTTCCTCCATGATCGTATGACATAAAAGTTCTTCGGTAACTGTGATTAAGTAGTTAGTGTATAGGTTGTCAAACTCACGAGTTTAAGTAAACTCATGACAATGACGTAAACTCGTATCGTAAATTCAAATCATAAACTCGTAAGAGTTTATTTCACTATTAAATAGGTATTAATAGTGTATAATAAATAATTAAAATATAAAAAATAACAACAATTTGATTTGAATATTTTTAAATCCAAATAATTGAAATTAAATCCATCAATATTCAAAATTTATCATATTTAATAAAATTTTTTTTATAAAACTCTCATATAAAGCCGCTAAGCATAATCAAATAAAAAAAAGTAAACACGAGTTTAATGGTGAGTTAATATTGTTTTGTAAGTTTAAAATGTAAAAACGGTAAACTCAGTGTATAAACTCGTAAGTTTAACTGAGTTTACAATGATCACGAGCTTACCAATGACTCGACTCGATTTAGTAAACTAGAAACGTAAAAACGGTAAACTTAGAGAGTCAACTCACGAGTTTAACAACAACGTATGCTGCTCCAATTAATTAAAAAATTGAAAAATGAAAGAAAATAAAATTCAACTCAATTAATCTATCAAAACTGTTGACTAGACCAATTAAAGAATTGGTTCATAAATAGAATTGAATTTTGATGGAAATATATTTAAGATATGGCTAGTTAAATAAAATTACAAGAATGAACACGTGCTAGCTAGTTGAACTATAAAGAACTTAAATATGGGGTTTTCCCATTAAGGAAAAAAAGTCAGACCACAAGACCTTGGTTGAAGAAAACGGTAAAAGAATCCATTTTGTCACGAGGTAGGGCCAAGCCTATCTCCATGCCCCCGACAACGTCTCTGCTGCTGATAAGTGAAATCGCTCTACTCTTATCAATTGATATCTCCTCTATCTTCCTTGGCCCTCCCCACCCAAAATCTGTTCCGTATAGCTTTAATTTTGGGGACCATGTTGCCACCACATGGAGCTCCGACCCGTTTATCCCCTCCCAATCCGACACCCATTTCTCTGCCCCGACAAGCATCCCCTGATCCAGCTTCTTAATTGTGCCTCCAATGGCTCTCGCTGCCACAACAATTCCATCTTCCCTAAGTAACTCACCCCTCATTGCCGATGCAAGGCCGAACCCCACGCAGTTCCCAAGATAAGTCGCCGGCACCGGAAACTGCAACCGGGTCATCCCTCCGGCAATGAACCCGAAATAAGCCGGATCCTTATAACGAACATCCTCGCTGTTGTTGTTGGTGATTTGTTGAGTTTTGAGCATGCAAACCCATAGAAAAGCACAAGCTAAGACGTAAGGAGATAAGTGCTCAGGCTGGGACTCGTTCTTTTCTCTGCATGATGAAACAATGAAGCGCTTGATGTTCTCCATTTGAGTTGGACCCATCAAGAACGTGGCTCGAACCACGTCGCTCAATGACGATGACTTGACCTTAGTGTCGTGGACAGTGATGAAATTCGTTCTCTTCCGGCGCCAATATTGCTTCAAGAAAACCTCTTCAAGCCCATGAGAATCCACAATCACACCCCGATCATAAAATGGTAGGGATTTTTGTGGAAAGGATGAATCTTGGGAGGAACAAAACGCAGCCCAAGTATTCATGAAATTGTGAAAGGTTCTTCCATCTGCAATGATGTTCTGATAAGTGATTCCAATACAAATACCAGAATCTGGGAAAACAGTAACCTGAATTGCCATCAACGCAATCTCCTTCTTTTCAGATTTGAGATTCGAAACAAGTGCATGGAAGGAATTGACGTCTCTGGCATGGTTGCTACAGAAATAATTAAAGTCGTCAGACGATTCCGCCACCACCAGGGAAACAGAGTTTGATTCCGAATAGACAATGTGGGGCTTGGAAGGCTCCAGCGAGGGCACGAAGTTTCCGGCGAAGGGGAAGTAGTGTTGGAGAGTGAGGGAGAGAGAGAGCTTGAGGTTAGGGAGGGTGAAGGCAATGAAGTGTGTGAGAGAGAAGGGGAAGTCGAAGAAGAAGAGAGGTTGGTTTGGGGAGAAGAAGAGCCATGGAAGGTCAAGGAAGGTGAGAGGAAGAGAAGTAGGTGAGGTTGAATGTGGAGGGGCAGAGACTTGGCTCCGCTCGATTATGTTCACTCTCAGACCTTCGGACATGGCTGCCTGAGGTTAACCCCTGAGAAAGGAACTAATAAGAAGAAGAAGACGACGATAATAGAAGGCTTACTTGCTTATTTCAGGGTCTTTAATTTTGTACTCATCTGGGCAATAACTGAGTATCTTCAGATGTTGTTTCGAGAATGCTGTTTTCTTCGTCAATTTAAAAAATTGAGGCCTGTGAACAAAATGGGACCGAGACAGCCAATTGATGAACCTTTTGAGATCTATTCCCATCACAACTTTGCTCTTGGGTGCACTTTGTATTTAAGAAATAGAAAACGATTAAATACCTTGCACTCGCACATAAAATTATTATGAGTAAATCACGTTGGCTTTTTAACATTTGATAAGGTTCTTCTTGACCCTTACCTAGCGACCACTAAAGAAAACTAGATACGCTTCCCCCCCCCCCCCAAAAAAAAAAAAAAAAAAATCACTTAAGAGAGAACCCACACATGTTCTTTTATTTCTTTTATTATATGGAAGATACAGTTAAAAACCTCACGCTTAAAAAACACTTAGAGAGTTTTTAGTGTTATTATTGGACAATCACAAAAAAAGAAAAGAAAGAAAGAAAGACATCTTTGTTATAAAACTAAAATAAATCTTGGATCCAAGAGCCAGAGAGGAATCAAGAGAGAGAACATGCCTAGCAACTTTGTATGATTACAATACAATCTTTTTTTGGTGTATATTTATGTGAGGGGAGGATAGAATTTATAATGGTTAGAGAGTAGGGAAGTGTTATGTAACTTCAACCTACTCCCTATCATAAACGTAGTGGGCGACCTTAATACCCATAATGAGCGATTTTAATGTCCAGGGCAAAATATTATATATTATGATAATATATAATAAAATATAATATACCAAATTGATTTTCACGTTCATTGTGACATGACGTGGAAAGTTAAGAGTCAATGGATATCCACATAAGTTAATATATTTATAACACTCCCCTTTAGCTATCTATTATGAATGTGCCTCATTAAAAATTTTAACTAGGAAGAACCCAGTGTGATAAAATCGTAGCAAAAGAAAAGAGTACATCATCCATTGATACACTTTCCAATGCTACCTCATTAAAAATCTTTTTAAGAAAACCCAGTGGGACAAAACTTAGATAAGGGAGAAAAAATACATGTATCGACCCACGCTTTTGACAATATCAGTATTACTCCCTTGATGACAACATTACGTTCAATGTCTTTGTGTTGGTGAAGAACTATATCTTGCTAATAAACATGATACATTAGTGCTCCAATAACACTAAATTATGGTACTTGTGGATCAAGTAGTTCTTCTTCAATTTCTTTCTTTAAACAATTAATTACCTCTTGAAGCTTTTTAGAGGAGTTCTAGTGTTGTTAATATTATTAACATAAACATCAATTATAACAAATTCACTTCTATATCTTGTCATAAATATGCATAGGCATATTGGGTCATTTTTGTACTAATCTTTTCACATATATGCCTTGAAACGATTATATCACATGCGCTCTGATTGCTTCAAGTCATATAGAGACTTATTTAATTTAATTTAGTATTGTTCTTGAGAACTTGAATTAGATGATTCTGACATCTTAAGTCCTTTAGGGACTCATGTTTCTGGCACATTAAATCCTTCGGGGACATGTGCTTCTGACACCTTAAATCTTTCAGAGACATGTGCTTCTGGCACTCGCAAATAATTGTGGCTCATGATTCTCATTATCATTCATTACATTGTATGCTATATTATAAGTAAAGATATCGTCAACGTTGACTTCCTTTTGATCTTATCGAATTCTGTTCATAACATAATTTATTGAGATCTCATAATTTTTTAAAAAATATATTTCAGGTACTTGGGTCTCTCTTATGACTACAACGTTCTCTTCTAGAGATATCTCTACTAGAGATAATAACTTTTCAAGAGATGGCTCTTCCAGAGCTATTAACTTTTCTTGATTATCCTCAACTTGATCATCTATATTCTTAGCTTATTTTCTTTTCCGAGGACTTTTATCTTTAGAACCGATAGGCTACCACACTTCAATCGTGCTTTAAATTTATTTATAATAGGTTATCCTTCAGGGACATCAATTCTGATAGGAGCATTAGCAGTTGGGATATATGACTTTGTCACTTTCTTTGGTCAATAAATGCTTCTGGCATTTGATTAGTTGAATTTTGCAAATGTTATCTTTTGAACTTTTAGTTCACATTGTTTTGTATGAGGATCAAAATGAGCCAACAATAATTCATTCCAATTAATCTCTTTATCCAACGGCTTATTTTCTCTCCATCATGTTAGGAAAATAATGTCAAATCACAATTGACTAATCATACAGTATAAGTCTTTTAAATCAATTTGTTTCCTTTAGAAACATCATTTTGTTTCATTTAGAGACAAATAAGAAGAAGGAGGTCTTTACACAATATTTATCTATCTATATGCATTGTGGTGGAATATTGCACATTCAAACCTTTTAAGATGGAATTAATATGGCTCTTAACCAAAAGCCAATTTTATAGGGAGAATTTTTTTGGTCTATATAAATGCTGCAATAAGATTAAATATACCAATATAGAATTTGTTCTCATAAGCATTGAATACATGATTTTTGGACTGTATAATCTTGAAATTGCATGCTTAATTTATTCAAATATTATTGCAAACTTTAGGTTGCAAGCTTTATTGCAAACTCCAGGTTGCAAACTTCAAGTTGCAAGCTAATAATTTCACATGCAACCATCTTATAAATGCATCTTTCGAATTTATCGAAAAATTGTATGGTTTACATGCTATTTTAATGGCCCATATAATAATGTTTGATATATTTCTAGAGATTCATTACCAATCATAACCAATGAAATTAATCCCAGTCTATCTTGAGCAACTAATGGCCCTACAGAAATGGGACACACATCAAAGAAGCAAGATGATACAATACCCAATTTTGCCAACTGGTCTGCCACTCCATTAGAAGACCATGGAATAAACTGCCAACGAATCTCCTAATCTTTCTTCAAAAGCTCATTAATATTCCAAAAGATCAGATCAGCAGCAGATCCGAAATTACCCTGAGTCAGCAAATCCACAATCTCCTTAGCATCCGACTCCACAATTACTCTTCTACATCCCAAGTTCCATGCTAACTGAAGGCCCTTGAGAATAGCCCATCCCTCGGCTTGGAAGGCAGAGCACTGACCCAAGGCATGAGAAAATCTAGCTATCCAATTCCCCTCATGATTTCGCAAAACACCTCCACAGCCAGCGGCATTAAAAGTCTGCACCACCGCTCCATCGACATTCAATTTTACCCAATGTAACTCTGGAGGTACCCAGCTGGAACTAGTGGTGGAGGACCCATCACCAGCCCTCAAATCTTGGAGCTGACAGTAACTACTCCAACAATAATAAATGTCAGTTGCAGGATTAACAGGTTTAATAAAGTCCTCCTCAAAACAACTTTTATTCCTCCAAGACCACAACTTCCAGATGGCTACACCCCATATTTGATCCCATTTCCCCTCAATATCAATCCCTATGTTTTTCTTAAAATTCAAAGAGAACCAGTGATGTAAGGAACCAGCAAAAAATTGAAAACTATAGGATGGATTAATCAGCGCAATCCACATATTCCGGGCATAAACACGATCCCTTAAAATGTGTATAACAAATTCAACCTCATCATTACAATAGGTACATACCGAAGAAGTGCCACTCCATGTGCTCTTCCAGCTGTTAGTAAGGAGCCTATCATGCACGGCTTTCCACATGAACACCTGAATGCGCTCCACACCCTGCCACGGCCAAATAGCTTTGAAAAGAGGATCAGTGATCTTAGAATTAATACCTTCAATAGCATCATACGCACTCCTCAAGGAGAAGATTCCACTATTGGTTCCTTTCCAAACAATAACATCCTCCCCAGCCGCCGGAAGAGGAGCCATAGTTGCAACAATTTTCTTAACAACAATAGGAGGCAGAATAGCAGCTACCCTAGGAAAATCCCAACATCCATCTTTCACCCACTCTGAAATAGAACTTCTCAGATCCGCATCAGAGAGTAGGGACCGAACAAAGTCTCTTAGGGAGGCCTCCTTGAAAAGCCAGCAATCAGAGAAAAAGTTCACATTCCTGCCATTACGAACACTCCAATAAACTCCGTCTTCAATAAATTCCTTCTGCCCCACAAATTTCCAGAGATTGGAATCATGGTTCCGATAGATCAATAAATTAGAGTCATCCCGCATCATATATTTATGGAACAATACTTCAGCCCAGAGTCCCTTCCTTCCTGAAATAAGCTTCCAGCCAAGCTTCACACCACAGGCTTTATTCATCGAGGTAAGACGTTTAAATCCCAAGCCTCCCTGAGATTTAGGTAGTAGCACACAATTCCAGCCAATAGGATGATAGCCATGTCCAGCCTCACTATGGCGCTATATGAAGTTCCACTGGAGCCGTTCAATTTCATAGCATACCGAGCTCGGCAGCCTCATTACCTGCATTGGATAGAGGGGGATAGCACTAAGCACAGAATTAGCTAAAGTAATCCTCCTTGCCATCGATAGAGATTTTTCCTTCCACGCAGATAATTTACATTTAATTCTATCAAGGGTGAAGGTGCGATTTTGCCAAACAACTATTAGTCTAGGAGCACTTTAGCCAAATAACTTTTAAAGAGACCAAAAATACCAAAAAACAATTGAATTCGTAAAAAAAATACTGCTCCGTCAGTTTCACACAATCTACCGTTTGAATGAACGCCACATGGGATTTTGAGGTCCAGGTCAGTCCTTATGTTTTTTGGTCAATGCCCAGGTGGCGTTTTTGGTTTTTTTTTTTTCCCAGCTGAATCCCTTTTCTTTTTTAGACCCTGTCGAGACAAAACGAGAACCCATCGGAGAACAAAAAGAACCACACCGAGGCAGAGAACGCGACCTTCACACAGAACTCAGTTCGACCCCAGAGCGTGCGCCAGAGAAGGTGAGAACGAAGAACCACAGCAGCGTCATCGAGAACCCAGCGGAGAAGGCGATCTGTAAATGTCACCGAGAACCCAACGGAGAGTTGCGATCTGCAAACGTAATCGAGAACCCAGTAGGAGAATCACACTTGTTTGAAACCCTTGTAGGAGAATCGATCACAATAACTGCTTCCGTAACTTCAATTCAGCTTTCTTCGTCGGGTTTGGCTGGGTTCGTCTGGCTCTTCTCTTTCGGTCGCTCTCAGGTGTCGAAGGAGTCCTCAGTTTTTCTGGGTCGCAAGTGGAACGGTATGGGTTATTTAGGGTTTAGTCATTTTCCCCGTCAGGTTTGGCTGGGTTCGTCTGCCTCCTCATTCGGTCGCTCTTAGGTGTCGAAGGAGTCGAACGATGGATCAGTTTTTCTGGGTTGCTATGTCGAGGGAGTCAAATGTTATTTAGGGTTTAGTCTTTTTCTTCGTTTGAAGCCAGCTGGAAATTCTTCAGCAAAAACAAAATACGCCACCTAGGACTGACCTGGACCTTAAAATCCCACGTGGCGTTCATTATGACGGAAGTTAGTATTAGCTTGACGGAGCTGTATTTTTTTTACGAATTCAATTGTTTTTTGGCATTTTTGGCCTCGTTAAAAGTTATTTGGCTAGAACGCTTCTGGACTAATAGTTGTTTGGCAAAATCGCACCTTCATCCTTCTATCAATAATATAGCTAAACGTCTCCGTAGGCTTCTTCTTTCTAGATAGAGGAACCCCCAAATACATACCAATTGCCGAGGAGATATGCATACCCATAATGTCAGCTATCACCCTTCTACACCCAAATGGCACCTTAGGGGAAAAGAAGACTGAGGATTTTTCCCTACTCACCTTCCCTCCAGATGATGAGTATATATTTTATGATTAAATAGGTGTATATTTTATGAGATTTGATTGGAATTATTGATATTATATGCCTATTTAATTATCTTTTATGAACTTTTCCATAATTGAATCAAACTTGGGATCAAAGAATAAATCGACATAAAATCTACTCATATCCTATTTTTATTGTGCAGGAAATATTAGCTGATTTGGATTGAAATAGAAAAAGGCAATAAGAGGATATGCAATCAGTCAAATTCAGTGGTCTCACGCAAGAAAAATAGAAATAAAATCAATTGTGTGATCTGCTGGAGTAAATTACAAGATATGAGATATCTTTGTAATAAGAAAAAGAGAATCAGGGACCCAAGACCTAAATTATAAATAAGGAGGAAGACGGAGAAAGATCGGGAGGCACAGAACGATAAGGAACGAAGGAGCAGAGGAGTAGAGGCTGAGCGTTTCAGTTCTCTTCATCATCTCCACAGAAGGACGGAAGGATTGTGGAGACGACGAAGAATCTTTCTTTCCTCTCTCTTCTTCTTCTTTGAACCTGAATTCTTATCTTTTTGTTTTGGATTTGAATAAAGCAATGTGTGGCTAGTTGGTTTTGCAACCTAGAGTACTATGAACTTGTTTGAGGCTTAGAAATTGTTCCCACTCATTAGTTTTGCTTAATTTTAATCAGTTTATTTGATCTTGTTTTTATTATTTATTGCTTAGTGATTGGCCACCGTTAAGCATGTTTTGGGGATTTAGGATTGAACTTGACGAAGGGAATCTTAAATTGACCTTGGGATTAAATAATGTGGAATTAGATTTAAATTTAACATGAAGTTAGGTTTTAATCTAATTTGCGTCTAGGATAGACATATACCTAGAAGCTCCGCATAATCAAATTAGAGTGAGCCCGATTTAAATTGCATCTTAATTAATTATGTGAGGCATTGCATAATTATTTGAGGTAGGTGTATAAGTGGACCGACATGCACTTATAAACATTAATACTCTAGATTAGTTGATTAGGTTAAGTTAAAGTTAATTTAGTGGGGATAAAATCTAAAAATCAAATAAGGGATTAGTGACTCTAGGTTGCTCGTTCATTAGTGTGTAGTTAATTTGTTTTAATTTTAGTTTTAATTTCTTTTTTCTACATTAAATTAAATTTTGGTTTTCTCAACTTAAACGAAATTGTGAAATTAATGCTCAACTAAAGGTTGTGATACTAAGTCCTCGTGGGAACGATACTTTTCTCATCACTTTATTACTTGATACGACCCGTGCACTTGCGGAGTTTTTTTAGACTTAAATCTATCCCTTGTTTAAGTGTTAATATATCATCCTTTCCCTCAAAAAAAAAAATTCATAACCAATGATATTCTCATAGTCAATTCTATTTGAAAACAAACAGCACATAATAATCCTTGAATAATATGTTGGCTATACATGAAGAATCTTCTGGTTCTTCAATGGATGTTAATATGTAATCTTATTTGCATTTTATATATATATATATATATATGACTTAGATGATCAAATAAGTCATGCCAACAATTTGTTTGAATCAGTAAATTTCTAGTTCACTATAATATATATCTCAATCAATTATAAACTTTTCAATTTCCATAAAATTATGATTTAAATCATTATCTGACATCCATTTTGGGAGATCTTTTAAGCTTTGTGTGAGAAGTATATAACTTTTCAAAAAATTATCTCACACTTGTATTCTAACTCACTTGTTTTTTAAAAATATCCCCCTCAAGTGTGAGTCATATAAACATACTTTCTTTATTTCAAAATCACTTTCAAAACCTTTAAAGCTTGAAAGGAAAACCTATATTAGTTCTTCAGGAACTCCCATATAATATTACATCACTAGAGAATCTTATTACTCATTAATCGGCCCGATTACAAGAATCTAACCACAACCTACTTAATAGGAAAGCCGAGGGACTTACGCGCCAGTCGGCCATCGTTTTGAAGGGTTGTGGGGAGGAGTCCCACGTCTGAGAGTCCCATGAAGCAACAACAAATCAGGTTACATGTGCAACACAAAAGCGTTTTACCCACCACCCCTAGCCTAAAAATCATGCGGTTTCCATCCAATCGCGGGTAGGTAGCACAAGTCGCCTTAACGGATGTGGGTCTGATGAGTATCTCACTTGCGGGAGGTCCAAGAACCCCCTGGCACGCACCACCACCGATCCGATTGAAGTCCCACACACTATAGGAAGGATGGGGGAGTGTACAAGGTGTGTCGTGTGGATGGCCCGATTGTAATAATCCAACTACAACCTACTTAATAGGAAAGCCGAGGGGCTTATGCTCCAGCCGGCCACCGTTCTAAAAGGTTATAAGGAAGAGTCCCACACACAAGAGTCCCATGAAGCAACAACAAATTGGACTACATGTGCAACACAGGAGCATTTTACCCACCACCCCTAGCCTAGAAACCATCTGGTTTCCATCCAATCGCTTGTAGGTAGCGCAAGTCCCCGTAACGGATGCGGGTATGATGAGTATCTCGCTCACGGGAGGCCCAAGAACCCCCAAATACGTGCCCCAACCATCCCATATGAAATCTAACACATTTTTGCGTGAATAGTACTCCCTCCAATCTTAATTATAAAACATACCTAACTTTTTTTTGGAGAAATTAAGGAAGCTAATTGTTGTTGGACGAGGTGCGTTTGGTTTGGGTGCAGCTTAGGAGCAAGAATTGATTGGTCGAAGGTATCTAATTTTAATGCATGGTGGATAATGATCACCAATCTGAAATCCTTGTCTGAAAAGGATCTGTCATTAATTTGCTGGCTGGTATGGCTGATATGGAAGCAAAGGAATGAGAAAGTATTTAACCATGTTGAACCAAATCCTTATGCTGTGATTGAATCTGCGATGAGGAGCAATGAGGAATTTTAGAGCCAATGGGACAAGAGATCAGGTGCGTCAAGTAGAGTAAATGCTGCTAATTCTGAGAGTGTCCGATGGACTCCACCTATACTGGGAAACTGAAAATAAATATTGATGGTGCTTTTGTTTCTGGCAAGGAATCTGCAGCATTAGGAGTGATTTGTCGCGACAGCTATGGGGACTTTAAATGGGGTTATGTAGATAAAATTAAATCAATCTCGGCCTTTATAACGGAGGCTCTTGCTCTTAAAAAAGCCTTGATGTTGGTAGTGGATTTGGGTCATGACAATGTCGTTTTTGAATCTGATTGCTTAGTATTGGTGTCCTGTATTAATGCTAGATCTGCTGTTTTATGTGAGTGGAGGAGTAGATGTATTATACATAGTATTATTTGTCTCTTTGCTGACAGGGTTAGGTTTTCTTTATCTTTTATCCCCCGGTGGGATAATAGAGCTGCGGATCTTCTTGCAGCAAATACTTATAAGGAGGTGTGCCCGGTTGGATGTGTTTTTCAACCAACACCTTCCTTGCTATTTATTCTAACCTTGGATGCTCCAGAGATGAATTCTGTTGTGGATGATGCTGACTTTTGCACTGCTGAAGCAGGGATCTCTTACATTTAGTTAGCCTTTTCTTGTTTTGCTATGTATTTGTTTATGGTGCTATCTGTTTTTTCTGTTGGTTGTATCTGTTAGTATTGCATTAGTTGCTCTTTGTATTTGCTATTATGTTGTACTATGTTTTTTTAAGTAATACAAGTATCCCTTCTGAGCAAAAAAAAAAAAAGAAAAAAAGAAAAAAAAGGAGAGCATATGACTAAAATATTCTAAGAGAATAACTTTATGCTTCATTGGAAAAATATTTATTATGTTAGCTTTAATATCCAAGGTTGTCAAACTCATAATAGTTTAAGCAAACTCATGACAATGACATAAACTCGTATCGTGAACTCGAATTGTAAACTCGTAAGAGGTTACTTTTATTATTAAATAGATATTACTAGTGTATAATTAAATAATTAAAATATAAAAATTACAATAATTTGATCTAAATATATTTTAAATCCAAATAATTGAAATTAAATCCATTAACATTCATCATTTATTATATTTAAGAAAGAAATTTCTATATAAAGCTATTGAGTATGATCAAATAAAAAAAAGTTAACATGGTTTTGTAATTTAAAAACGTGAAAACGATAAAATCGGTGTATAAACTCATGAGTTTAACCAAGTTTACAACTAATACGAGTTTTTCACTGACTCGTTTATTCAAGCTAGAAATGTAAAAACGGTAAACTCGGAGAGTCAACTCGCGAGTTTGACAATTATGTTAATATTAATGTGATAACCTGGATGAGCTAAGGGTTGGCTGGCAAATCGATTTGCTTCTCATAATTAACATAAGATTAAAAGCAGTAGTTCAATCATGAATTAGGAGGCGGCGAGAACCTATTGATTCGGTTGAAGGCTTGAGTAGAGTCCTAATTAAAGATGGAAAATTTGTGATAACGGGGAAACTAACTAAGACAAAATCCTTCATGAATTGAATCTCATCCTCTCCTTTTCTATTCCCAAAAAATATACATACAAGACTTTTGAATGGGAAATTATGTGAAATTTTCCAGGTAAATTGCGTTTATATGCACACGCAGTTATACACTACTATTTACTTGTATTTCTTTTAAGAATCTACTAAGGTATATATGAAGCATTTATAAAAATATAAAGTATGTATATTAAAGTATCAAATAAGTCTGCTCATATCTCACACAAAATTGTTTTAGTTTTGACTTATGAGTACTATTATTTGTAATATACAATAACAAGAAAAACAAATCATACCCTTGGTTTTATATACCTAAAAAACTTTTCCAGTCAAATTATATATATAAGTGCATGATTTATCTTTAAACAACATTTGTTAATTATTAATGCTTTTCTTTATTTTGAAAAAAATTAAACACTTCTTTGTCCTAAATCCTTATCATCCTAATTTGATTGTAACCAATAGTTTAAATATATAAGCCCAAGGATGTGAGATCTCCTCACTTTATTTATATTGTTATAGTAGCATATATATGAACGAGTGATGAAAGGTCGAAAACTTTCAATAATTTACTGTGTTTACATTTATTCTGTAAACATAGTTTAATACCTTATCACCACTTATCTTCTACCAATTAATATATCTTTTTTTGGTTGCCCACCCAGTTCACCAGAGTGACTAATTCAGATCCGACCTGCGTCGCGTGTCTGTCTATGGGGTGGGAGAGTCTACTAGCAAGGGTTTTTTGCATTCATAAGGCTCGAATCTAAAACCTTAGCTTGTTTAAGTGACACAAGCCGCTTACCACTGGAGCCAACCTCCGTTGGTCAATTAATATATCTTTACCATTGCAAGCTGACAACAACTTTAATATCGTATGCATTTTGTTGGCCAACAGGGGAAAAAAAAAGTTGTCGAACGCATTTTATTTTTAGTAAAGAAAGTGAATAATTAAATGCACACGTGGGGGTGACACAATATACTAAACTTTTATTTATGGAAATATTCTAATTGAATCATGAGAAATGAGCTTCTAACAAAAGAAGAAAATTTCAGAACCATACAAAAATTCCAAAATACTCGGTCAATAATGCCGTTTTTTTTTTCATGCAAAGATAAAAATAACCACGTAATTCTGAGCATTAATTAATTTTTATCTCTAAAAATAACAACAACAACAAAAATGACCCCAAAATTAGCCTGAAACCAAATTCATCTCCATTCTTGATTCCCCCTCTACTATAAAATCCTCAGGCAGCTTCTGCACATGTAATAAAATACAATAAAAAATAAAAAATTATACATTTAATTGTTTTTTTTTCCCTCATTACCACTCAGATCAAATCAAGCCATAATAATGGAGATAAAGAAGCTTGCCTGCGCCGTCGTCTTCGTCGCTGCCTCCCTCAGCGCCGTCATGGCAAACGTGCATCATGTTCCTACGGTCACGGTCGGAGCTCCAGATGCCTCTCCCTCCATCACCATCACCACCAGCACTCCGGCGCCGGCTCCGGGCCCATCAAGCGGAGCGGCTGGTCTTGTACCTTTGGCCGGCGCCACCATTCTCTCCGTGGTTGCCTACTACATGCATTCCTAAGCCATGAACGGTCTCTGGTCATGGCGGGAAATTATTGAAAAGGGTAGAAGGAAAACGCAAAAGCATATTGTGGGGGGGTGTGTGCGTGTATATATATAAACACTGTATATACATATGCGTCAAAGACGTTAATTTATTTGCTAGATCATATTGTGGGGTGTGTGTGTGTGTGGGTGTATAAACACTGTATATACGTATTCGTCAAAGACGTTAATTTATTTGCTAGATGATAGTAATGGCTAGTGAAAGAGCTAAAGAAAGAGAGGGTAATGAAATATCATTCTCTTTTCTTTTCTTTTTTCTTTTTTTTTCTGGGTACATTTATATGTATAATTTTTCTGTTATTTTCCCCTCCACCACAGAAAAGTCTATAATAGATTGATTGCTATTTGAATAAACTCAATAAAGTTTACTGTTTTCATTGAACAAACATTTCTTGTTTTGCTTAATAAATAGTTTATCTACGTTTTTGTTTATCATTTTATTCATTTTTCTATACATTGAGAATTGTACTACTGGAAATGCTAAAATAACAAGATTTTGATGGAATAGACAAGTGAATATATCACTGTTCATTACAGATAATCATAGCTATCCAGGTGATTCAATCTTTTAGTGCTAATTAAGCATTAACTAATTATCTAATCATATGATGATGCTGCAACTGGTTATGTTAAATGCCTTGGATTGTCTTCAAAGAAACTTGCTCTTAATTGCTACCTGAGAATGGAACTCAAATGGCCATTTTTTTTAAGTCAATTGAAGATAGAACATGACAAGTCGTTTAATGGATTCTTACATTGGGATGTATGGCAGTTTTTTTGGGGCCAAAACTCACTCCTCCTTTTCTTCGTATCTCAAATTAATTTGTACAGGAAATCACCACCGCAGTCTCTTTGTAAAGATCTGATATTATCTATATTGCAGATTCTGATCCCACTATGAATACTCCTATGAACATTCGATGCTGCTGCAGCATTTCTAAAATCATCTCATCTTTTTATGTTCAATGTGTGTGACAAGTCTCAAATGGGGTGGATTTTCTTGAAGAGACGTCTTATAAGACCTTGAGTTCCCAACTCCAACAACTGGCTTTTGATGGGGTATGGTTCTCCTTAGGACTTCTTCTCGGGGCCTACTGTAATGCCCCAACATCCCAAATGTTTATTTTTCCTTTTTTTCCCCTTTTGATCATCAATACTGTTGGAATCTCACCAGAAACGCGGAAGCGTATCGTACCACGCGATATAGGAAAAGTTAAAACCTTCATCGTTTTGATTATCTGGAAAGATGCGGCGATCTGAAGCAGCGATCTGAAAGCTTCTCCACGAACAGTCCTCGTATCTGAAGAGCGATCTGAAAGTCTGTCCACGAACAGTCTTCGTCCGTTCTATGATCGATCTTCCAAACTATTTCTCGAGGGGGATAGGATGGTTGTATGGGCAACCGTTCAGATGATGAACGTCTACCTATAGGGTTTGTTTCTGATGAGAGCCTCCTTATGCATGCGTCTTTTACTCTCAAGCAGGTGAAAGTAGGATTATATGCTACTACACCCAAGACCTAATCCTAAACCACATGGGCCATAGAGTTCTTGGCCTGTAGTCTCAATTAAGCCTTATTGGGCTTAAGTGACTAAAGAGCACATTAACCCAACAATCTCCCACTTGCTCTTTAAGATATAAACTTGAGTTCGTAAACCCAAGACCATGTAGCCCATAAGCCATCATCATCTGATTATATACCCTATCCCTTGTTTCGAGCTAGCCTGGGGATCTACCATTTGTCATTCATCAAGGCTCATGATAATCTACAGAAGATTATCTAGTTTGGTGTTATTCCACTAAAAGCCCAAACGTGATCTCCAAGAATAATGACACTTATAACAAGAATATGCATTACCCCTTTATAAAATGTCTATAATTGATTGACTAGTTTTCTGTAACCCAATCAATTATTTATTCCCTTAACTTTAACAGTTTCTCTAATGGATTACATGCACTGGCCAGTGTCTTAAATATCCAAGTACCGAAACATATCAAGGGGACATTTCCTATAAATTCCATGTTGTTGATCTCATAAACACTGATAACCAAATGGTCTCAATCCCAAAATACCGAGTTATTGGCCGTCATATAAATCAAACCTCACCCGTTGGTAAATCAAAGAATGAAAACCATTCGACTACCTATTTAAAATAAACTCAGGATTAAGAGTAACTACATGACTATAGTTATCTGGAGATTTGATTTCTTATGACAGAAAGAACAGCCTTAATCAAATTTCTCTTTGATCCATTCAATGTAAGTATTAACTCACACCAATATTTCATAATGATTCGGACAAAACCATTTCATAAAATATTGCAGCCTAAATAAAGTGCCCAACTTAATTTAATAGCTATGAACCAATTCATCAATTGTGAGAACTTATGACCATGTCCTCTATGAACGTATCCATACGATCATATACTCCACAATTGATCCGGACCTTAGAGTTTGTAAATAGTGTGCGAAATAAATGAAAAACACCTCATTTATTAACATTCAGAAAAAAAATGCAATGTCATAATGTCTTGCTCAAAAGGCACAAAATAACAAAGTGAAATAACAACTACCTAAAGCTATAGCAAATCTGGAATCCTCCTAAGACCCATAGATGAAACATGCCTCTCAAACACACGTTCAGGCAAACTCTTAGTAGAAGGGTCAGCAAGGTTCTCGTCTGATTCCTTTGCAGCCTCAGAAGCAGCTACATACTCAGCCTCATTGGCAGAGTCAGCCACACATGATTGTTTTATACTTCTCCAACAAATGGCACCGCCATTAAGAGTGTACACATATCCCGAGGTGAACTTACTTGAGTCAATATCTCCTTGGAAATCTGAGTCCGTATAACCAATGGTTTCAAGACTCCCACTTGAATAGACCAACATATAATCTCTCGTTCTCCATAGGTACTTGAGTATATGTTTAACCGCTACCCAGTGTTCCTTTCCAGGGTCTGATTGGTACCGGCTTACTACTCCCACTGCATAGCAGATATCTGGTTTGGTACATAGCATAGCATACATGAGACTACCTACTGCTGAAGCATAAGGTATCCTACTCATGTGTTCTCTCTGCTCAGGAGTTTTAGGAGATTGCTTCTTAGAGAGATGAATCCCATGCCTGAAGGGTATAATTCCCCTCTTGGAATTCTCCATGCTAAACCTGGCAAGTATTTTGTCAATGTATTTAGCCTGGGATAATGCCAAAACCCTATTCTTCCGGTCTCGCAAGAGTTTAATACCAAGAATATAATTGGCTTCCCCCAGGTCCTTTATATCAAAATGCTTGCTCAGCCAGGTTTTTATGCCTAACAATACCTCTGTATCATTTCCGATAAGGAGAATATCATCCACATAAAATACCAGAAAAGATACCGCACTACCTTGGATCCTTTTATACACACGGCTCATCAGGACTTTTCTCAAAGCCATAAGACTCAATGGCTTGATCAAATCTGATGTTCCATGATCTGGATGCTTGCTTAAGTCCATAAATGGACCTCTGCAACTTGCATACCATTTCTTTTTGCCCTTTGGCTATAAACCTTTTTGGTTGCTGCATATAGATTTCCTCTTCCAAATTTCCATTTAGAAAAGTAGTTTTGACATCCATTTGCCAAATCTCATAATCAAGATTTGCTGCAACAGCTAAGAGAATCCGGATGGACTTGAGCATGGCAACCGGCGAAAAAGTTTCATCATAATCCACACCTTTTTTTTAGGAGTACCCTTTCGCCACCAATCTAGCTTTGAAGGTTTCAACCTTCCCGTCCGATCCTCTCTTTCTCTTGTAAATCCACTTACACCCAATGGGTCTTACCCCTTCAGGTGCATCTACAAGAGACCAAACTGAGTTGGAATACATACCATTTCACGATTCATAGCCTCAAGCCATTCCTGAGCATCAACATCTCCTAGTGCTTCATCATAACTCGTGGGATCACCATCTTCATCAATGATGACATCCTGATTTGACTCACCCAACAAGAGATATCTTGCAGGTTTATGAATCAATCTCCCATTACGACTTTGTCGCACTTGATGTTGTGCATCTACAGGGGGTCCACATTTTGTGGGTTAACAGTTTCTAGATGAGGACCCTCATTAAGTGGATTAACCAATTCATGATTTTGTTCTTCATTAAGTTCATCATCATGTTGAACTTCATCATTATGCTTAACTTTTGGTTCTGTCTCTGGTTCCTGTGTATGTTCAGGTACATTTTCCCCTCTTTGAACAACCACAGGAACAAAAGCTGGAACCCCTTGAGGTTGTGGTGAAACTTGATCTGAGACTAGTTTATCAAGAATAACCTTACTTCTTGGCTTATAATTTGTCATATAGTCCTCCTCTAAGAAAGTCGCGTGAGTGCTCACTATGACCTTCTTTTCTTTTGGACTATAAAACAACCAACCTCTAGTTCCTTTAGGATAGCCTATAAATATGCATACTTCAGTACGCGAGTCCATCTTATCTGGTTTTTGTTGCAAGACATGTGCCGGAGCACCCCAAATCTGAATATGGTTCATGGTGGGCTTGCACCCTTTCCACAATTCTATTGGTGTCTTTGAAACCGACTTGGACGGAGCTAAGTTCAATAGATACATAGCTGTTTCTAAGGCATATCCCCAGAATAAATCAGAAAGAGATGAGTAACTGAGCATAGATCTTGTCATTTCTAAAAAGGTTCTATTTCTCCTTTCAGCAACTCCATTCTGCTGGGGTGTCCCTGGAGAAGATAATTGTGAAACTATCCCCTCTTTGGTCAGGTAAGACCTGAACTCTCCAGATAGGTATTTAACCCCTCGATTAGATCAAAGAGTCTTAATTTAAACACCTAGATGCTTTTCTGCCTCAGCCTTGAACTCTTGGAATTTTCCAAAAGCTTCAGACTTGTGACGCATCAGATACACATGTCCAAATCTAGAGTAATCATCAGTAAATGTGATGAAATACCGATACCCGCCTCTGGCTTGGACATTTATTGGTCCACATACATCAGTATGTACCAATTCCAGCTGAAGTGTGGCACGTTTTCCCTTGGCCTTGAAAGATCTCTTGGTCATTTTACCCTCTAAACAGGATTCACATACTGGTATCGGTTCAAAATTCAAGGATTTCAAAATCCCACTTTTGACCAAACCTTGTATCCTATTAAAGTTAATATGACCCAATCTCAAATGCCAAAGATAAGTTTCATTGGAAACTTTTCTTTTCTTTGATGAATTAATATGCTCAACATCTTTTAATTCAACATGATTAACTTCACGGGGAGCAAGATTAAGGAAATAAAGACCATTAAGCTTTACGCCAGAACAAATAAAAGAAGATGAACTTCTTATTGAAACTGAGGAATTAAACTGAACTGTCAAACCATGTTTATCCAAACAACTAACAGAAATTAAATTCATCTTAAAATCTAGAATAAATAAACAGTCTTCTAAAACCAAAGTCCTGCAATTATCAAAAGATAAAATAACTTGTCCCACTGCTAGTGCAGACACAAGCTCCCCAGTTCCAAGCTTCAAATCTCTTTGTCCTTTACTTACAGGCAAGCTATGTTTGAACCACTGCAAAGAGTAACAAACATGGTTAGTGGCTTCTGAATCAACGATCCATTTATCATCGTGATTCTTCACTAAACAAGCCTCAATCACATGTAAATTACCATGATCATCAGCCTTCTTGAAGTTCGCTATCATTGTTAGACAATGATTCCGCACACTTCCTCCAGACATCACTGTCTTGGTGACTGAATTTAGCGCATTTTGCCTAGCAGAGTTGCTAGCAAACATGCCATCAAGAGTCTGGAGCATTGTTGCTCCACTCTCAATCATGAACATTGTTGCTCCACTCTCAATCATGCTCACTTGCTCTTAAAGGTGATTGACGAGACTGGCCAAAATGTAGCAGAGAATTGACACATTCGCCTTCTCCCATCTTTCCTTCTCCTGCTGAAATCGAGTCCGAATTGCATCAGACGCGTCTGCAGCAAGCTGCGCTGGCATAGGGGTAGTGAGAACAATTGGGGCCCGTAGGTTTTAAAATTAAATACTTAATTTAAAACCTTCACCCATTCAATATTTTAAATTTATAATTTTCAATTTCCAAGAATTTGTTCAATTTAGAGTAAATTATTAGGTATCTAAAAATTAGTCATGATCTGGCAGAGTGTGCGTCACATGACCATTTTAAATAACCCATAAATTACTCCAAAAGGTACAATTCTCTAAGGAAATTTCATGGATTATTTGTCTAGATTTTAATTCCACAATTATTATTCTAGATTTTAATTTAAAATCATAATAATTAATAATTAATGTCTAGATTCTAATCCCACAATTAATTAATCCAATTATTATTCTAGATTTTAATTTAAAATCATAATAATTGATAATTAATGTCTAGATTCTAATCCCACAATTAATTAATCCAATTATTATTCTAGATTTTAATTTAAAATCATAATAATTGATAATTAATGTGTAGATTTTAATTCTACAATCAATTAATCCAATTATTATTCTAGATTTTAATTTAAAATCATAATAATTGAAAATTAATGGCTAGATTCTAATTCCACAATCAATTAATCCAATTATTATTCTAGATTTTAATTTAAAATCATAATAATCTGATAATTAATGTGTAGATTTTAATTCCACAATCAATCAATCCAATTATTATTCTAGACTTTAAAACTTAAAATCATAATAATTGATAATTAATGTGTAGATTTTAATTCCACAATCAATTAATCCAATTATTATTCTAAATTTTAATTTAAAATCATAATAATTTGATAATTAATGTGTAGATTTTAATTCCACAATCAATCAATCCAATTATTATTCTAGACTTTAAAACTTAAAATCATAATAATTGATAATTAATGTGTAGATTTTAATTCCACAATCAATTAATCCAATTATTATTCTGGATTTTAATTTAAAATCATAATAATTGATAATTAATGTAGTGGACAATCTAAATAATCTCACATAATAACTATCATACTAGTCGATTCAAAACATAATAGCTACTATGCAATTATGACATGTGATTATGCAACAATATGGCACCTTCCTATTTTATATGACATGTTATAAATGTAACATCCTGAATTTTGAATCTAATATCTTGAACATAAACCTATTTTGGAAAGACTAGTAGGCTCTATTTTCAGAAAGTGATAAATTTGAAATCAGTATTTTGCGGGACCCACGGCCAAAAATAATTCTGCAAACTTTCTCGTGAAGTTTGAAAAAAATGGCCGCGGGACCCACTCAATAATAATTTATTATTTAAATAATATTATATTATAATAATAAAATAATATATATTAAAATATTATTAAAATTTTTAAACAAACGTTCACGGGGCGAGTCACGGGAAAGTTTGTTTTTATAATTTTGGGAAAATTACGTAAAACGACCCAGAGACGAAAATTACACTTAAAGACCCATTTTCCAACTATAAATAGACCTTCCATTTCATTTCATTCTTCACAACTTCTAAGAGCCATAGAGAGAGGTAGAGAGAGAGAGAGAGTAGAGATATTTGCTTAAGAGTTATAATAGCTGGTTGGTGATTCGGGTATTAGCAAGTAACAGGTAACTCTGAATATTCTTCCTTATACTTGTGAATTATGTATGATTATAAATTTGTTTGTTTACTATTTTGGCAAGAATATTTAGAAAATATTTATGGTTTTAAGATCTGGTGTGGGAATTTTGACTTGCAAATCTGTAGAGGTACTATTTATACGTACGTTACTATTCACATATACCGTATTTACTATTCATTTTACTATTCACATATACCGTATTTACTATTCATTTTACTATTCACGTATACCGTATTTACTATTCATGTTACTATTCACGTATACCGTATTTACTATTCATGTTACTATTCACGTATGCCGTATTTACTACTCATTTTACTATTCATGTATATACCGTATTTTACTATTCACAGATACGCATAGTATTTTACTATTCACAGATACGCATAGTATTTTACTATTCACAGATACGCATATCAACGTATATAATGGTATAATAATGCATTATTTTTGAATAAATACATTCATCATGGCGGTTGTATTGTGATGGGTGGAGTAAGGAGGGAATTGAATGATAAGAATTGTTTATGCCACCACTCGGTGCACAGTGGATGGTACTTTTCAGGGCCCCATCTTCCATGTTTTCCTCTGGCCGGGATTTCATTGGAGATGTGGGACATGTGACACCTCCTTAGTTGTTATTTTAAAGGAGGGGAGCCATAGTCCAGATTTAAGCTCTATACCTTTGGCCGGGTGTATCTTAAGTTTTGGTGAGCTTGAAACCATCCAGTCAAATGAATGAGTTTCTATTGGACTATATGTTAGCCTATGGTTCCAGTCAGCGGTATACGGTTGGAAGGGGATATAAGGGAGGCTGCATACTGCATAGTGCATTCTGAATTATTCAATAAAGAATGATGAGTATTTTATAAAGATATTTGATGTGAACTACTGTATATCTAAAAAAAATATCTGTGTATATTAAATCCATTTTTTTTTACTATCTACTATTTATGTCATATGTAATTTGCTTGGGTAAGGTAGAAATATTCAGTAGTTACTGAGACGTGAAATCTCATCCCATATTAACATTTTTCAGGTGATTATTCTAGTAGAGAGCAAGGGAAGGCACCTATGGAGTGAGCTCTGGAAGCTCTTTTGATCTCCAATAGATTATGTTATGTTATTATATTTGCCATGAACCTAAGACTTCTGTTTTGTATTAAACTCTGAAATATTTTCTGGAATTTATTCTGATTATGTATTACGGGTTTTATTCGAAATGGTAACATTGTAAAAGGATTTGGATATTGTTGAACTCTTTTGAAGGTATTTTCAATATTTTGACCGAGTTTTTGGGTATTAAAATTGTGGCGTTACATTTTTGGTATCAGAGCTAAAGGTTCCATGGCAATTTTGTTTATTTTCTAAAGTGATTTCTTAAAAAAAAATTTAAAAGTTTGTGGCAAATTAAATATCATAACATGAGCACTTCCCTTTGTTAGATTTAGAATTTATTTAGCTATTTTTATTTGTTTAGTGTCCTTATAGTATTAATCATAGGAGGAGATAATGGCAAGAACTCGAAGAACTAATTCAACCCCTGCTCCATCCCAAAGAGGTCTCCCTCCGCATCAAGATGGTCCCTATCCTCAGGATAACAATGCCCTTTTGGCAGAGTTACGAGACGTCATCTTGGAGATGAGAGAGAAAGTGAATAGACACGAGGATGAACTAGCAAAAGGAAGAGGCCAAGGTGGTAAGGAAGGAAAGGAGAAGGCTCTGGAAGTCACACCTTCTGACCATCAATCAAGGGGAGGAAGTCATTCTCGCACTGAAGATGGAGGTAGTAGCGGTTCTCATTCTCAGTATCATCCCTTACCTATTACTGAGGTTTGGGAAAAATTTCGGAAGTTTACTCCACCGATGTTCGAGGGGAAGCTAGATCCGATTGCAGCACTGGAGTGGCTGAAGCGTGTAGAAAAGATTTTCAGAGTTATCGAGATTAGCTCACAACAAAAGGTGATGGTTGCTGAACAATTGTTGCAGAAAGCAGCTGAAGAATGGTGGGAAAGCACCAAAACAAAAAGAAATGCTGAGATGACGTGGGAAGAGTTTAAGGAAAAGTTCGAAAATTATTACTTTTCCCCTTCAATCAGAATAGAGAAAGAAACTGAATTCCTCACATTCAGGCAAGGGGAATTACATGAAGACGAATTTATTACTCGCTTTTTAGAGTTGTCTAAATTCTGCGGATATTCACAGAACAACTCTAAATGGTTGAGTGCTCGATTGGTTGAAAAAGCTAGACCAGACCTAAAAACAGCTCTATCACCGTTCCTTGATGAAACAAGGGATTTTGAAGAAATATGTGACAAACTGCGCACGATAGCAAGGAACAAACGAGAAGAGGAAGCTGAGAAGATGAAGGGTTTTCAGGCCAGATCTACACACCTCATGAGACCAACGGGAGGAGTTACTAAGAAGCAGAGTCACAACTTCAGTAATGTGAATACGCGGTTTAGCCAACCATCCAGAAATCACTTTGGTGGACCATCGAGGAGTTATTTTACTGGACCCCAAAGAAGTCATTTTAGCAGACCACCGAGGAGTCAATTCAAAGGACCTCAAAGGAGTCACTTCAGTGGAGGTCAGAGTTCATATAGGGGATCCACAGCTCCTGTTGCAAGCACCGCTAACAATCAGATGTGTGCCAAGTGTGGAAGAATACACCAAGGACCATGTGTGACGTGTTTCAACTGTGGAAAGCCAGGACACATTTCCAGATTTTGTGAGGAGGAGCCTCGAGGAGCCAAGGATGCTAGAACTGCAGTGCCAGGGAAAGTGTTTGCACTATCACATCAGGAGGCAAGTGCTTCACCAAATCTGATTAAAGGTATCCTCAAACTCCAAGGTCTTGAAGTAGAAGCCTTATTTGATTCTGGTGCCACACACTCTTTTATATCATACGACTGTGTGCCTCGATTGAATTTAAGAGTGAGTGAATTGCCTTATTATATGATTATTTCTACACCGGCGGGAGCTTCAGTAAAAACTTCTAGGGCTTGCTTAAATTGTACGATTGAGATTGATAATAGGATCTCAAATATAGACCTCGTTTGTTTACCCACGAAGGGTATCGATGTAATAATAGGAATGGATTGGTTGTCAGCTAATGACATCATCCTTGACTGCAAGAGGAAGACTATCTCTCTTGCGGATGACTCTATGAATCATAGTAGACTACAAACGTCGTCTATAGCACAAGATGAAAAGCCTGTTCATCAGAGTTGTCTTGTGTACATGGTGTTTTTCTCCATTCAAGCAGAAGTGGAGGAAGGGATAGAGAACATTGAAGTGGTGAAAGAATTTCCGGAAGTATTTCCGAAAGAAATGACAGGTTTACCCCCAGAGAGAGAAGTAGAATTTTCTATTGATCTCGTACCTGGAACAGAACCTATATCTAAAGCTCCTTACCGAATGTCTCCATCGGAACTAGCAGAATTGAAGAAGCAGATCGAAGAATTGTTAGAAAAGGGTTTTATCAGACCCAGTGTATCTCCTTGGGGATCGCCCGTACTCTTTGTGAAGAAGAAAGATGGGAGCCTGAGACTATGCATTGACTATCGCCAGTTGAATAAAGTGACTATAAAGAATAAATATCCTTTACCCAGGATCGACGATCTACTTGATCAGTTGAAGGGAGCATCCATATTCTCCAAGATCGACCTCAGATCAGGTTATCACCAACTTAGAGTCAAAGCTGAAGATGTCTCAAAAACTGCATTCAGAACTAGATATGGCCATTATGAATTTCTTGTTATGCCATTTGGGCTAACAAATGCTCCAGCAGTATTCATGGATTACATGAATAGAATTTTCCGACCATATCTAGATAAATTTGTAGTGGTTTTCATTGACGACATCCTTATCTACTCTAAGGATGAAGAAGAGCATAAAGAGCACCTTAGAATCGTGCTACAAGTGTTGAAGGAGCACAAGCTCTATGCGAAACTGTCTAAGTGCGAATTTTGGTTGAAGGAAGTAAAATTCCTAGGCCATGTCGTATCGGCTGAAGGTGTTGCAGTGGACCATACTAAAGTTGAAGCAGTTCTCCAATGGGAACGACCAAAGTCCGTGACTGAGATCAGGAGTTTTCTAGGTCTAGCTGGCTATTATAGGAGATTTATCAAGGGCTTTTCGCAGATAGCTATGCCCTTGACAAAGTTAACTAGGAAGGGTCAACCATATGTATGGGACGAAAAGTGTGAAGCAGCTTTTCAAAATTTGAAGACTAAGTTGACTACGGCACCAGTACTTATAATTCCAGATCCTGCTCAGACCTTTACTTTGTACACAGATGCTTCCAAGAAAGGTCTTGGGTGTGTATTAATGCAAAATGGTAGGGTAGTAGCTTATGCTTCTCGACAGTTAAGGCCACATGAAGGGAATTATCCTACTCACGACTTAGAACTGGCAGCAGTAGTGTTTGCTCTGAAGATTTGGAGGCATCACCTCTACGGTTCAAAGTTCGAGGTTTATAGTGACCACAAAAGTCTGAAGTACCTGTTCGACCAAAAGGAGCTCAACATGCGACAGAGGAGATGGATGGAGTTTATCAAGGACTACGACTTCGAATTGAAGTATCATCCAGGAAAGGCGAACGTTGTAGCAGATGCCTTAAGTAGAAAGACAATCCATGTAGCCCAGATGATGATCAGAGAACATAAATTGCTCGAGGAGATACCAAGTACATCTATTGATGTAATGTCAGGTTTGGTCGCTACCATGGAAGCATTAACTATTGAAAGCACAATTTGGAAAGAGATTAAATTCGCTCAGCTCGAAGATGAGTATCTATTAAACGTGAGGGAAGATATTGAAGAAGGAAAAGAATCGAAATTTGGGATCGATAGAGATGGGATATTAAGGTATAAAGGAAAAGTGTGCATACCTAATGATGGAGAAATAAAAAGGCTCATACTAGAGGAGGCACATCGGAGTAAATACACTATCCATCCCGGAGCAACCAAGATGTATCATGATCTCAAGCGGAATTGGTGGTGGCGGGGCATGAAGAAAGATGTGACTGACTTTGTCACTTGTTGTTTGACTTGTCAGAAAGTCAAGATCGAACATCGGAAACCTCCTGGATTATTAAAGAATCTGGATATCCCAGAGTGGAAATGGGACAGCATCTCTATGGATTTCATCATGGGGCTTCCTCTAACGACATCCGGACATAATGCCATTTGGGTAATTGTCGATAGGTTAACTAAGTCAGCTCATTTTCTAGCAATTGCAGCAGAATACTCATTGGAGAGACTAGCAAAGATCTACATGAAGGAGATTGTCAGATTGCATGGGATACCGAATAGCATCGTATCTGATCGTGATCCACGATTCACTTCACGATTTTGGAAAGCATTGCAGAATGCTATGGGAACTCGGATGAGTTATAGTACCGCTTATCATCCTCAAACTGACGGGCAGACTGAGAGGACTATTCAAACTCTGGAAGACATGTTGCGGGCTTGTGCAATCGAACTAAAAGGAAATTGGGACGATCATCTTCATCTTGCGGAGTTTGCATATAACAATAGTTATCACTCCAGCATTGAGATGGCACCTTATGAGGCTTTGTATGGAAGAAAATGTAGATCTCCTATTTGTTGGACGGAATTGAATGAGCGAATTTTAATAGGTCCAGAACTTGTGGACGAGACGACTCAAAAGATTAAGGTGATTCAACAGAAACTTCTCACTGCTCAGAGTCGACAGAAGAGTTATGCTGACAAGAGAAGACGACCGTTGGAGTTCATGGTGGGCGAACATGTATTCTTAAGAGTCACACCAATGACTGGCATTGGTAGAGCAATACGAGCAAAGAAGCTTTCACCTCGTTTTATGGGTCCTTATGAGATTTTGGAGAAAGTTGGACCGGTAGCTTACAGAATTGCATTACCTCCACAGCTTGCGAACCTTCATGATGTCTTTCATGTATCGCAACTGAAGAAATACCAACCGGATCCTTCCCACATTATAGAAGTAGAAGAGGTAGAACTCAAGGATAACATGACGTATAAAGCTGAGCCGGAGCGGATTGTTGATGCAAGGGACAAGAAATTAAGAAACAAGACCATTAGACTTGTAAAGGTCGAGTGGAAAGGAATGACTCCCGGAGATGCTACTTGGGAAACGGAGGAGAGCATGCGACAAACCTATCCTCACTTATTTAAATAGGTTAGAATTCTTATTATAGCGAAATTTTGAGGACAAAATTTTCTTTTAGGAGGGGAGAAATGTAACATCCTGAATTTTGAATCTAATATCTTGAACATAAACCTATTTTGGAAAGACTAGTAGGCTCTATTTTCAGAAAGTGATAAATTTGAAATCAGTATTTTGCGGGACCCACGGCCAAAAATAATTCTGCAAACTTTCTCGTGAAGTTTGAAAAAAATGGCCGCGGGACCCACTCAATAATAATTTATTATTTAAATAATATTATATTATAATAATAAAATAATATATATTAAAATATTATTAAAATTTTTAAACAAACGTTCACGGGGCGAGTCACGGGAAAGTTTGTTTTTATAATTTTGGGAAAATTACGTAAAACGACCCAGAGACGAAAATTACACTTAAAGACCCATTTTCCAACTATAAATAGACCTTCCATTTCATTTCATTCTTCACAACTTCTAAGAGCCATAGAGAGAGGTAGAGAGAGAGAGAGAGTAGAGATATTTGCTTAAGAGTTATAATAGCTGGTTGGTGATTCGGGTATTAGCAAGTAACAGGTAACTCTGAATATTCTTCCTTATACTTGTGAATTATGTATGATTATAAATTTGTTTGTTTACTATTTTGGCAAGAATATTTAGAAAATATTTATGGTTTTAAGATCTGGTGTGGGAATTTTGACTTGCAAATCTGTAGAGGTACTATTTATACGTACGTTACTATTCACATATACCGTATTTACTATTCATTTTACTATTCACATATACCGTATTTACTATTCATTTTACTATTCACGTATACCGTATTTACTATTCATGTTACTATTCACGTATACCGTATTTACTATTCATGTTACTATTCACGTATACCGTATTTACTACTCATTTTACTATTCATGTATATACCGTATTTTACTATTCACAGATACGCATAGTATTTTACTATTCACAGATACGCATAGTATTTTACTATTCACAGATACGCATATCAACGTATATAATGGTATAATAATGCATTATTTTTGAATAAATACATTCATCATGGCGGTTGTATTGTGATGGGTGGAGTAAGGAGGGAATTGAATGATAAGAATTGTTTATGCCACCACTCGGTGCACAGTGGATGGTACTTTTCAGGGCCCCATCTTCCATGTTTTCCTCTGGCCGGGATTTCATTGGAGATGTGGGACATGTGACACCTCCTTAGTTGTTATTTTAAAGGAGGGGAGCCATAGTCCAGATTTAAGCTCTATACCTTTGGCCGGGTGTATCTTAAGTTTTGGTGAGCTTGAAACCATCCAGTCAAATGAATGAGTTTCTATTGGACTATATGTTAGCCTATGGTTCCAGTCAGCGGTATACGGTTGGAAGGGGATATAAGGGAGGCTGCATACTGCATAGTGCATTCTGAATTATTCAATAAAGAATGATGAGTATTTTATAAAGATATTTGATGTGAACTACTGTATATCTAAAAAAAATATCTGTGTATATTAAATCCATTTTTTTTTACTATCTACTATTTATGTCATATGTAATTTGCTTGGGTAAGGTAGAAATATTCAGTAGTTACTGAGACGTGAAATCTCATCCCATATTAACATTTTTCAGGTGATTATTCTAGTAGAGAGCAAGGGAAGGCACCTATGGAGTGAGCTCTGGAAGCTCTTTTGATCTCCAATAGATTATGTTATGTTATTATATTTGCCATGAACCTAAGACTTCTGTTTTGTATTAAACTCTGAAATATTTTCTGGAATTTATTCTGATTATGTATTACGGGTTTTATTCGAAATGGTAACATTGTAAAAGGATTTGGATATTGTTGAACTCTTTTGAAGGTATTTTCAATATTTTGACCGAGTTTTTGGGTATTAAAATTGTGGCGTTACAATTTACCAACATTATGTTAATCGCAAATATAATTCATACAATTTAACAAAGGCATTAAATAATTAAACAAATAACTTTAATCCATGGTTTTCCTAAAAAAATAAGAATAAAAAAAAATTACAACTTTGGAATTCCTCTTTTGTCCAGCCCATAGTATCTGTCTCTAGCCCCTTTAGGGTATCTATGGGCCCAAAAGCACAAATACCCATACTTTAGCTAGAAACCCTAGGACACACAAGAGGAACCCTAGCCGTCACTCCTGCCAACGCCTTCAGCCGAAGTCATCTCATCCTCTTCGCAGTTTCTTGATCTTCAACTTTTACAGAATTTCAAAAAATACATAGAAATTCCAAAATAAAATTAAAAACAGCAAGGAGGAAACCTAATCATATGGGATTAGCCTCCTTGTTACAAATCAAGAAATACACGAGAAAATCTAACCATGGATTAAAGCGATTAACCAATTGAAATTAAAACTAATACCAAATATGAATTATAAACGAATAGTTACCATGAAATAAATAATAAATATAGAAAAAGATGCCATATTTTCGAAAAATAATTTTCGAAAAGAATCACATGAAATATAAATTAATATCAAAACTCGGTTCTTTTCCTCATCGCTCTTAGCTTTGATACCAATTGTTGGAATCTCACCAGAAACACGAAAGCGTATCGTACCACGCGATATAGAAAAAGTTAAAACCTTCATCATTTTGATTACCTAGAAAGATGCAACGATCTGAAGCAGCGATCTGAAAGCCTCTCTACGAACAGTCCTCGTATCTGAAGAGCGATCTGAAAGCCTGTCCACGAACAGTCCTCGTCCGTTCTATGATCGATCTTCTAGACTATCTATCGAGGGGGATAGGATGGTTGTGTGGGCAACCGTTCAGATAATGAACGTCTGCCTATAGGGTTTGTTTCTGATGAGAGCCTCCTTATGCGTCTTTTACTCTCAAGCAGGTGAAAGTAGGATTATATGCTACTACATCCAAGACCTAACCCTAAACCACATGGGCCATAGAGTTCTTGGGCTGTAGTCTCAATTAAGCCTTATTGGGTTTAAGTAACTAAAGAGCACATTAACCCAACAAATACTTCCATATATTATCCAAGTCAAGCCAGAATCTCAATCCCTCATCAATCTTGTTTATGAGATCCTATATATGCTCTATCTCTCATTTCGTATATTGTTTGCTCCCCGATCTTCTGAGCAATTTCGGATGATCCTACACATAAACCCACAATTTCATCTCAAAATGATAAACATCGAGCAGGCTCAATGTTACAAACAAGTTGAGATTTCCCAGATCCTCCACCTATTCCTACCACGGAAAATAGCAACACATCTTGTCCTGCCCACTAGTGTCCATGAAATAACTCATCATATGATTCTTTTCCCTCATCCCTTCCAATAAATTTCAAATCGTTCACATAACATCAGAGATGTGATCTAGCCCTTTTCATGATTCATCTTACTTGACAACTCATTTTCATAAAGTACAAAACTTGGTTCCACACATAGACATCAAGTCATGGTCTTGGTTAACCTATATATAGAGACAAGTTGGACCCCATATTTTCAGTCATTACTCGTCTTCTCAGAGCAGACAGGGTCATCAGCATTAAGAAACAAGCCTTTCATTTTCTGCTAACTTTGTAGTAGGCCTTTTCACTCTGCATCATCGAGCACATGGAATTTATATTACTTATAAAATTATCATCTTAAATCTAAGTTTTAAATCCCATCATTTTTTTTTAAAAAAATATTCACTACCGCTCGACTCTCACTTGGTGTTTTGTTCTACATCAAGCTGTCAACAAAAGCAAATTTCGAGAGTTTGAAGATATCTTTGCTCGGATGAAAACTGTTTCTTCTCTGTTTGAGGCGTTTTACAATGTTGCATGCATGTCCATGTCCGTAATTTTTGAATAATTAGTTATATGGCAGTACAAATATCGGCTACATCCCTGTCTAAAAGGCCTACATAAAAAATTGGTGGTTAAGGTATACTTTTAGTCCTTTAAATTTACATGAGGTACACTTTTGGTCTCTTAACTTTATAAAGTATACTTTTAGTCCTATAATTCTAACACTATGGAAAATACAAACTCAAGTGATAATTGTGTAATTAAATGTTATTAAGTTTAAATTTAAAATATGGGTAAATTGAAGAATATATAAAATTTGTGTAATTAAATGCTATTAGTCATCATTTGAGTTTGTTACATCAATGTTTTTCGTTAGCAAAATTAACGGTGTTAGAATTTTAGGACAAAAAATATACTTTATAAAGTTAAAGGAACAAAAGTATGCCTTATGTAAAACTTAAAGGACTAAAAATATACTTTTATTTAAACGGGTTTCCAAGCCAAATCAAACTTTTAATAGATAAAAATTTAAAAAAAAATTGAAAGAATAAAAAATGAAATATCTTAAAAAGTGATCTACCTCCGAAATATCCTGAGAAAATAGACAATATAACTCATTTAAAATAGGTAAATTATATATTTTATCAATTGAAAGAGTATATTTTTGGACAAAATTGAGAAATAAAATTTATCAACACATCGCAAGGCAAAAAATGGTCTGTACGACTGAATAAATTTTCGTTGAAGGACAAATATTATACATGATTTTCTCAGCCAACAAAAACAACATGGCGAATTTTTTGATGAACGAAAAGAGAAGGCCCAAAGCCCACATCGAAAAAGCTGTTCTTTCATGAGACGCCGCCTCTCAGCCACTTCCTGTGCCTCCTCCGTTAGTCCCCTCCAAAACCTCAGCCTCCTCCCATTTTGGCTCTAAAACCCTCCTTGTATCTTCCAATATATTCACTTTGTATGATTCTTCTTTAATCGGTGAATTCAGCTGCCATTGGAATATTTCCTCTTTGGTAAACTGCACTTCCTTGACTAAGTGCCTGTCTGACCTCCAATCGCTGTACTAATGATAAAACTTTCAACTTGGGGTTTACTTTTTGTTTTTTGTTTTCGTGTGGGTTCTTATTTCTTCTGAGAATTAACAATTCAAATGCTACTGAGTAGATTGCAGCAGCTGAAAATTTGTTTTTTTATTCCCCTGTTCTGTTCAAATGATTGCTTGTAGTTTTTTGAGCTGGAATCGCTGTTGGCCGGTCCTTGAAGATGGAATTGGTTGTGTTTGTTCATGGGCTAATCCCTCTATGGCATTTTATAGGATTTCACCGGACTGGAGAGTTATTTTAGATGCTGTCTTTACTGAGATTTCCAATGTTTGCGTTTCGTTAGAGAGCTGACTTATATCTCTCTCTGAGTAGTGGTGGTTTTCCTATATTGCTCATGGGCTAATACTGATTCTGAGAGAAGGGATATAATCCCTTACATATCATGACCCGTCAAACATACTATTTGCTACATCCACCTCCCTATCTCTTTATTCCTGTTCTGGATTCACTGATATAGCTATTGGATACAACAGGAAAAATGGCTGGAAAGTCGAACAAGGGGAGGGGCAAGAGAGGGTCACACAATGCTTCAAATTCTTCCAATCCTACAGAGACAGCGGTTCTATCTGACGTTCCTATAAAGGATAACATTGAGAATGCTTCAGAATCAGTGAAACATGAGGCAACCGACGTTTCAGCTGCTGTTGAATCAACGAATGTTGATTCTGCAGCGAAGGAGCAGGAATCAGCCCAAAAGCAAGGTAAAATTGACGAGATGAGTAATTTTTTTGGTGGTTCACATGAAAGACTGGAAACTCGTGTTGCAGTGTCATAACTAATGTTTTGGGCTTACTCGTTCTAATGTTTTATGTTTTTAAATTTCTCTTCATGAGTAAAAAACAAAGTCCGTGCTTCAAGGGGTTAAGTTTATGTTATTTTGTTTGATGGAGGGTCCCAAATTCGTTTCCTATCCCCAAAATAGAATTTGAATGCACTTTTTTTTTTTCTGGATGTTGCTTTTGGTGGTCCATGCAGCCCAAGTTGCTCCAAATAGATTCCAAGCATTAATGTTGTAAATGCCCTTTTATGTTTGTGGAAGTTCCTGAACTTTAATGATTGTCATTCATAACTAAAATGTTTGTATTTCTACTGCAAAAGGTCATAATTGCTAACAATATGCGGACATAATAAATTCACAAGCAGTGTTTTTATATATTATATCCATGTATACAGCTGATTGTTTGAAAATCGTCCTTCTTGAATCAATTCTTGTAAAAGTTCGGCTTAATGAAGTTTAGCAGAAATTGTTAATTGATGACATTGAATTTGGTTGATCATCAGGAGCAAATCTCATAAATGAGGGGTTTCTATGTCACTGATAATTGAAAAATGAAAGAAGAAGACAAAAAGAGAAACTGTATGCATGCATTTAGATCATCTAACCATTTTTAGAAACTTGAAAACATTACTATAAACATTACATAAGAATATGACAAAAAGTAAGTCATGCAATGCCTAGTACCGGGCACTGGGCATGCTGCATTCTTGCAGCTTAATTATGTATGTGATGCAGAGATTGTGATAGTCTATTGGATTACTGTATAGGGACCTGTAAGCAATAGTGTCTTTCATGTGTTTTGTGCCTTACCAGAAGAAGAAGAAAGGGCATTGTGTACTCTTGGATTCATAGACCGTGTACATGCACTATCTCACAAACAGTAGGAAAATTTTTGTGATGCAGAGCACTATCAGCTTCTACTGCTGAAATCACTTTGATGGGTGTAACTGGCTATTTGTGAGTGAAATTACCTTTTTGTTAATAATTGGTAATATTTTGATGGTGTGGTAGAACTATGTTTATAAAAAGTAGTTGCATTATTTTCAGGTGACTGACAGCTTTAAGTTCATCTAGCATTGATATGATGCCAAGTTATTATTTTGTTGATGTTTCTGTGAATTTTTTTCTTTATTTAACTTATTTTCCCCCTTTGGGTGGCAAGACGAGACTAGCATTTGCCATTTTTATGTGTTCAAAGACTTAATTTTCCGTGTCATTGGATGAATGTGGTTTTGGTGAATTTAAATTCCCTGCTGTTTCAACTGAACAGCATGGGAGCAGGACCCCTTCTCAAACACTCTGTACTTTACATGTACTGTTCAATGTTTTTGCTTCAAATATAGTGCCTGATTGTGGATATTTGGTGAAAGTTATATCTTTTTGGTTGTTAATTCTGGCAGTATGACATGAACTACGCACCATAAGCAAAATCTTTTTCCCGACCTTAACTCTGCAGGTGATCTTCAACTTTATCCTGTCTCTGTCAAAACACAGAATGGGGAGAAGCTTGAGCTACAGGTGAGTTAGCACATCATTAATTCATTGCTTGTTATTGGTTCATTGTCAACAATTGAAGATTCAAGAAGTTCCGTGGACAACTTTTTCTGTTCCAGTTTCACTTGTGCATCACGCATCTGTTCTGAGTTGTTTCTGTTCATTGATTCACAGTTGAATCCAGGAGACTCTGTCATGGATATAAGACAATTTCTTCTTGATGCTCCAGAGACATGTTTTATCACATGCTATGACTTGTTGCTACACACAAAGGATGGGTCTACTCATCATTTAGAGGATTATAATGAAATTTCTGAGGTAGCTGACATTACTATTGGTGGTTGCTCCTTGGAAATGGTACCTGGTATGTTTATAGAACTTTTGCTCTTGCAGTAATAGAATAGTTTGACATCAGAGGAGTAATGGGTTATTGTATTAAAAATTGCATTTGCAGCATTATATGATGATAGATCTATAAGGGCTCATGTTCACCGCACAAGAGAGTTGCTTTCCCTTTCTTCACTTCATGCATCGCTATCTACATCACTTGCACTTCAAAATGAGACGTTTCAAAATAAAGCTGCAAGTTCAGGTGGTATGGAATGGAACAGTTCTTTCCTCTTCATTGGATTTTGTTTTATTTCATTGCTGTTTCTTTATTCTTGTCATGTTAACATGAACATTGTCTTGCTTCTGTATTTTCTCTAAGAACAGATAATTTGAAAACTGAAATTCCTGAACTTGATGGGCTTGGTTATATGGAGGATGTCTCTGGATCACTGGGTAATTTGCTATCATCCCCACAGAAGGATATTAAATGTCTAGAGAGCATAGTGTTTTCATCCTTAAATCCTCCTCCAAGCTATAGAAGGTACAAATATTTTTTCTCTGCAGCAAATCTCATTTTTATATTATAGAGGCTTGCTCATTTCAAAGTCGTTTAACCAGAGTTCTGTGGTCTACAGGCTCGTTGGAGATTTGATTTATTTGGACGTGATAACATTAGAGGGTAATAAATATTGTATTACTGGAAGCACAAAGATGTTTTATGTCAATTCGAGCACAGGGAATACACTGGATCCAAGGCCAAGTAAAGCTAGTTCTGAAGCAACAACTCTTGTTGCCCTCTTACAGAAGATTAGTCCCAAATTCAAAAAAGGTAATTAAGTGTGATTGAAGTACATTGTTTAAGATTTTAATTTGACTTATTTAGTAATCTAAACTTTTATGTTTGAAGCTCTACGGGAAATTTTGGAGCGGAGGGCTGCTGCTCACCCTTTTGAAAATGTAATGTCTTTGCTGCCACCTAATATGTGGCTTGGATCATATCCAGTACCTGGTGAGCTCGGCCTTTGGAATTTTGTCTGCTGGCATTTTCTCTTCAATTTATGTGGCCATGCTTTATTCTGCATCTAAATTTTAGTGTCGCTTTTCCTTTAGTGGTGGGTGTTATAATATCTATATGTATTGTAGTTGGCCCGTTAGCTTTCATTTATTCTGTTTATTTCAGTTTCATTAAGTAAACAACAAACATGCCTTTGAGGCAGTTATGTTATGTGGTGCTAGTATTGTCAAATATCTACTTGATATGATCTGCATAATGCGGTTTATAGTGCCCTGGGTTTGAGTTTTAAATGAGCTTCATTGTTTGAACCTCAGGCTGGTTTTATGTCTTTTCTAGATTTTAATGTTGTTCCCTTTGTTGCCAGATCACAAACGTGACTCAGCCAGGGCTGAGGATGCTTTGACTCTTTTGTATGGCAGTGAGCCAATTGGAATGCAAAGAGATTGGAATGAGGAGTTGCAATCTTGTCGGGAGTTTCCTCATACAACTCCACAGGAGAGGTACCTTAATCATCTCATACATGATTTGATGACTGGAACCCTTAACATGTCTTTTAACTTGTCTGTTGGTTGACAACTTTATGTACTAAACTACTACTGATTTCTTTATTATTGCAGAATTTTGCGAGATAGGGCTCTTTATAAGGTGACATCAGATTTTGTTGATGCAGCAATTAATGGTGCTATTGGAGTTATCAGCGGTTGCATTCCTCCAATAAATCCAACTGATCCAGAATGCTTTCATATGTTAGTATGACTCCACTTCTCACGTTTAAGCAATTTGCTGGCAGATCTTGTATCTGTTGGAAACTCAGATTTTTAAGTAATTTTTTTTTTTAAAAAAAATCTTTTTGCTGATATTACAGGATTTAGATATTGGAAATATGTTTTATGCTAGCTACTGCTTATTATTATGCTTTAGTAAATGCATGTTAAACATTGTTGTGGCTGAGGTTGGGGATTGTCCACAAATGATAATAACATGGAAACGTCTTTTCATTCATTTTTTGTGGAGTGGGGTGCGGTTGCTTTTTGAAGAACCTCGTAGTCTTATTCTAGCACATAATATTTTCTCTGTTAAAAATCTTGATTAGAATTCATAATTACATGGCAACTTTGCTGTGCATTGTTTGATTTGGCCAATTTCCTTAACAGTGGTTAGTTGATGGATCCGCAGTATAATTTAGTTCTATATTTGTATAATAGGTATGTGCACAACAATATATTCTTTAGTTTTGCTGTTGATGCGGACCTTGAGCAGCTACCAAAGACCCGTGGAGAGGCTAACTCAAAAACATGCAGCACGGTGACTTCGCATAGTTCATCTGAAAAATCTTCTGATAGCTTGCCCAATGGGGCAAAAGATGATAGTTCAAGTTCAGAAGTCCCTACCAATGGTGTGGATATCAATCAAGATATTCTTCCTGAAACACAGTTGGCGGAGAATGAGCAGGCAACTTATGCTTCTGCAAATAATGATTTAAAAGGCACCAAGGCTTACCAGGAAGCTGATGTCCCTGGACTTTATAATCTTGCTATGGCTATAATTGACTACAGAGGTCACAGGGTGGTAGCTCAGGTATATAGGAAGTTGAAATTCACCTATTGATTATATTTCTCTTTTCCCAGAACGTGCAATTGCTCATGGGATACAAGTTATAACCATTATGTTGATAAGTATCAGATTCTGATACACATAAATTAGAGCATTATTTCTGGAATATTTGTGTTAGAAACTTTTCTAAATATAACAATATGCAATGCAACTTGTCAAAACAACCTCCAAGATGCTAACACACTGCTTTGACAAAACTATCGAAATTTCCCCGTATATCCGAATTCATATTTTTATCAGCTTTCAAATTTGGCATTTGTTTCAACACTACTTATATATATATATATGCTTTTGTTTTAATTGGGTAAGAAATTCTGGTAACGCAGTATGAGAATAAAGAATTATATTTATTAAATTAATTATTTCTTGCTCATGCAATTATCATTGGTATAATTTAGGATTTAAATGGGGATTCAAATAAAATGTTTGAGCCTAGTAATATGTTGCCTTATGCTATTGTATCATAGTGGATTAGGATATTAGGTATTGATGTTTGAGTTGCATGAAGATTTCCTATTTCATTTGCCTCTAATAGGTATCTCATCAAATTAGATAATTAATTACCTTATTAAAATAAATTGAATTCAGTTTTTTTGGGGATTTTTTTTTAATAAATTTTTTCTTTCTATTGCCTGTGGTAAGTGCTGGATTGTCTGATGAAAAATATCACTACATATGTTGCATATGAACCTGTAAATTTTATGAACTCTCTTTCACAATTTCACTTTTGACATTTGATCCTTTGTGCGTATTTTGCTGCCTGCAGAGTGTCCTACCAGGAATTCTCCAAGGTGACAAATCAGACTCTCTTCTGTATGGATCTGTTGACAACGGGAAAAAAATTTGCTGGAATGAGGATTTTCATTCTAAGGTAATTAAGGTCGTGTAATTTTGATAGATCCTTAGATTAGGATCGAAGATAGACACTTCAAGAACCAGAATCTGAAGTTCTTGACCAAGTAGACAAATACAAACTGTATATATATTTCAGAATAGTGCTCTGTTTACATCCTAGGGAAATATATAAGAACATACAACTGCAATAACCAACTGAATACTAAACTCCTAATAACTTCCTACTAATCCTTATCCAAACAAATACAACTTCTAATAACTTCCTAATAAGTCCTATTCAAAACATAACTGCCTAACTACCCATTTAAACGCCTTTTCCTAAAATAAACCAGCAAGGGACGTTCTAATATTGTACCTGTTTGGCATAGCTGTAGATGGGGGAAAAAGCACATCAAAAGCCATTTTGCTGTGAAAGCAAATTTTTTGGGTGTTTGGGTGAGAGCCATTTTGTGATGTGCTTAAAAGTTGATGTGGAATTTTTTTTGAAGCAAGTCAGCCTTGCTTCTAAACACATCAATTTTCTCCTGGTCACTTTTTCTCTCCCCTCCTTCACACCAAACACAAATCACATCATAAAAAAGTAACTTCTGCCACCGCTATCCCAAACACAAATCACATCAGAAAAAGTACATCAAAAAAAAAGTCCAACAAAAAAAGCACATCATAAAAAAAGTCACTTTTTCCGCCGCTATCCCAAACAGGCCCATTGCTGGTGTCATATCTGATATCCTATCAAATTTTAGTATTTGTTTGTGAGGATAACTGGTTGAGACTAGCTCTATGATATTGTGGAATGCAAATTGGGAATCTTATGAACCAGTATGTTTGCTCTAATCTCAGTTTTGAAAAGGCACAACAGCAAGAAAACCTGAAGAATGTATGCTCTGGCACAGTTTGAGGCTGTTAGATGCCCCCAAAACTTCCCTGGCCACTCAATTAACCTTCTTTTAGCTACCCCTCTTCTTCTGTTACTCTACTCTCCATGGCATTAGCATAGATGAACTGCTGTCTCTTCCCCTTTTCATTTCTGTGGGTCACACATACTTTCCCTTTCACCTGTCCTACACTTACTCTCATACACCTCGGTGACTATGGTCCCAGTCTTATCCAATTGAATTTTAGGCATATCAATATGATGAAGTGCATGAACTGTGAAGTTATGCTTGGGATGAAAGAAATTAACTACAAGAAATGAATGTTCATGGAATGAAGGCAAATTCTGCATCATCTGCAAACTGTTTCGATACATTATGTTTTGGGCTTGTTATATTCTGTGATCTCTTTCATATTGGCTTCTTTAATATCCCTCATAAGCTCTTATTTTAGGTTTTGGAAGCTGCAAAACGGCTTCATCTGAAGGAACACTCCGTCCTTGATGGATCTGGAAATGTTTTCAAATTGGCTGCACCTGTGGAATGCAAGGGCATTGTAGGTGGTGATGACCGGTATTCACCTGATTTAATTTTTTGTTTTTTTTATGACCCTTGTGTTTTCAACATAGCTACTATAATAATTTTTTATAGCTCTATTCTAGCTTTCTTATGATCCCGTTTAGCATACTTTATTTGTTGCTTGTAGTTGTGTACACTATTCTCCACCAATATATGCAATAATTTGCTTTTCTTTTTTGAAACCAAATCAGGCATTATCTTCTAGATTTGTTGAGGGTAACTCCTCGTGATGCAAACTACACTGGGCCTGGTTCTCGATCATGCATCCTGAGACAAGAATTAATCACTGTCTTTTGCCAGGTGAATATGTTGCACGAATGTCAATATTGTTTTGGCATATGAACTGTATATTCAGTTTCATAAAGCTTACTCTTTGTTGGAATAGGCCCGTGCTGCAGAGAGGTCAAAATCTAAGGAGACTAGTCCTCAAGGAGCAGATGTAACTGCTGATTCTCAAAATGTTACTGATGAGAAGCAGGTGAGCATTGCAGTAGTGTAAAATATTACTTGACTAATATTTCTGAGAATTTTGAGACATTGTTTTCTCCAATCCTCTCCCCCTTGACTAATATATCTTCAACTCAGTTTGACCTACCTGTCCTGACTTCATCTGACATTTTGGAGTTACTTTTGTTGCTTGTGAGTGTGCACGCACATCACTACACACTGGTTATAGGCTCCCTTCCTCTAGCCTTAATGGGATTAATATGACAGAAAAATTACCAATCTTGCAAGATGAAGGTTCATTATAGCTGGAATAGAAAAGGAAATTGTACTCTTAATTGCTCTACTTCTTATCCATCATGTTTCTTTTAAGAGCTATGTTAACAGCATCCTTTTCCCCTTCTATTTGAAGACGAAAGTCTGTCTGTTGTATGACCAATTTCATAGTTTTATGGCTTGACAACCTAATGTTGGTATGTGCCTTGATTACCTTCAGCAGGATTTATCAAAGGAAGAGATGAGTGAGGAAGTCAAAGAACACACTTCTGCATCTGCGGAAGGTTCAGACTCCTATGAGGAAATAGTTTTTAACCCTAACGTGTTCACTGACTTCAAACTTGCTGGGAATCCAGAGGTTGTATTTGAATTTATTTTTACTTTATCTTTGCCCATTTTTCGATTTTTTCTTCATTTTAAGTGTGTCTAAATATTTGTTTGCTCATTGATCTCTTTCCTGGCTCACTGTGCCTGAGCTTTCTTTGAGAATACTTTATGACACCCTTTCTGCATTCATTGGTAAATTTGATCCCGTTCCCCAGGAAATAGCTGCTGATGAAGAGAATGCAAGGAAAGTTAGTCTGTATCTAACTGATGTTGTACTTCCAAAGTTTATTCAAGATCTCTGCACACTTGAGGTTTCGCCCATGGATGGTCAGACATTAACAGAAGCACTCCATGCTCATGGAATCAATGTTCGCTACCTTGGAAAGGTAAGCATACTGGTCAATGGTCAATGCTTTTGAAATGGTTCCTTTTGGAGATTGTGTACTATAAGATATTCTAAAATTAGTTTAAATTCCTATTTTTATCACCAGAGATTTTTATTTTGCTTCTAACTTGTCCTTATATTTTAAAAGGTGGCTGAAGGGACTAAACATCTACCTCACCTGTGGGATCTTTGTTGTAATGAGATTGTCGTAAGATCTGCTAAGCACATAATCAAGGTGAACATTACCATCTTGTCTGTAATAAGAACTTTGCCTCTGGACTACTTTATGTCTTCAATTATTAAATCTGGAAGTGCATTTTGATCTTTTACATCTTGCTCTAGCACTATCTGTATCATTGGAATCATTCCAAAAAGAGTTTCGCTATCAAGAGGTTTGTTCATCTCCATATCTAACATGAGTTCTTGAGAGTCTAGTTAGCTGGTCCCTGTTCGAAGCACCGCTTCCTTCCCAGGATGAATGTGTCCAACTTTGGACAGGAGGTGTTCTCACCCCTCACATTGTCAAAGGAGAGTCCAGTCCTAAGTTGATCTTCCCCCCATGAGCCAGCTTGGAAATCCCCAGTAACCTCTAATTATTCCTCATACACTTGAAAGTGACTATGCCTGTCTAGATGGACATGTACCATTTGTTTAATTCCCCAACATCTTACATTCCTCTTCTTGGTTTAATCTGAGAAGTAGATGCTTCAATTGCTTCATTGATACAAGATATTGAATTAGCATGAAGAACATGATAATTTTGTTGGTTTCAACTTATTTACTTCATGCTGAGGATATGCCGTCTCATGAAACACACTAAATCCTATTGCACCAGGGAATGTTGCCTGCCTGTTTTCCTAGTAGTGTTTTGGTCATGACATCATGTGATTTTCTTTTGCAATCATCTATAATTTGCAGGATGTACTGAGAGACACAGAGGATCATGATCTTGCGCCAGCAGTATCCCATTTCTTGAACTGCCTGTTTGGAATCTGTCATGCTCCTGGTGGAAAATTAACAGCCAATAACACACATTCCAAAACTCCTAAAAGGGTATGTCCTGTAAGGTTGAATTGTGTCAAGTAGTCTTCCAACTAATAAACTGTATTATGCTTGTTCGTGCCTTAATTTTCTCAGTTCATTTGTTTGCTTTTCCTCCCCCAAGGTGTTGCAAATCATTTTCGTAAAACATTTTCTTTTCTCCCTTTCCTGTTAAATTTATATGATAAAGCATATTAAATGTTTAGTGATTTGTGATATAGCATCTCAATGAGGAATTCTTGTATGCATATGGATTTACAGGAGCATTCTGGGCATCAGTCATCAGGAAAGCATTCTAGAGGGCAAGCAAGATGGAAAGGCAAGGCATTCTCAAGAAAGTCTCTAGCTCCATACATGAATATGAGCTCTGAAGCTCTCTGGTCTGACATTCAAGAATTCTCAATGGTCAAATACAAGGTATCAATCATCACCTAACCCGATTGTTTTTTTTTTATCTCTGGAACATTGTGATGCTGCTAAATCGTGTGTATTCTCTGTTCATCTAAAACGTGAACTTATTTACATTGGATCATTTGAAGTTACTTTTTTATGGGTTGACATTTGAAGCTCTTTTAGCTGAACAAGATATTGTCGCAGTTATCATATTGTGGAATTGGTTTAGTGCTATATTATAAAACATATAATTTAGGTTCTTCTATGTTGAGTTTAAACAATGTGTCTTTCCATGCCATGAAATTTGACATCTAGGAAGTAGGAACATTTTGTATTGCTGGAGTAAATTTGAACAATTCACTTTAATGCAGTTTGAGTTGCTAGAGGGTGCAAGGTCTCAAGTGAAGAAGATTTCTGTTCTTCGTAATCTGTGTCAAAAGGTAAGTACAACATGTCAATCTCTGTTGAGCTGACCCATTTGAATGTGTTAGTGATCCAAATGATATTGTGTTTTCATGGTCTGTTTTTCTGATGGTTCAATGTGCTATTTGCTCTAGAAATAGATGCACTAGGTATTTAGTAATGTACGCATTTCATAAAAAAATTTGTTATGTTATAGAGGAAAGATCACTTTATTTTTACATCACCAGAAAAAGTTATCCTCATCATCATTTTAAAAATTTGTTGATTTGCCATCATTATTTGTTTTATTCCTTATTTTGTATGTGTTGTTCATTGAATGAAATATGATGTTAGGTTGGTACTTAGTACTAGTAGGTTTTACCTCATCTGCTCCTATGGTTGATCTGAATAGTTGCTGAGTGATTCTTACCTCACTTAATATATTAATTACGTGTGAATGGGTTTCATCATAATTGAAAAATGTTGGTGTACAGGTTGGTATAAGCATTGCAGCTCGTAAGTATGATCTTAATTCTCCAACACCCTTCCAAACATCAGATATCTTAGATCTCCGTCCTGTGGTCAAGCATTCAGTCCCTTTGTGCTCAGAAGCCAAGGAACTAGTGGAAACTGGAAAACTTCAATTAGCTGAGGTATTTACAATGTTTATGGGTACTAATTACTAGTTGTAAATGTGGTTTGTGCCCCTTGGCATATTTTAGATGAAGTGATACTATTATTTTGTATGCTTTTATATTTGATTTTCTTTAGTGGGTGAATCTTTGTGGAAGATTACTGGAATAAGAAAAAAAAAATTAAAATGTTTGTGCGTTATTTTGGGGTTAGGCCCTCGCTGGTCAAAGCATATAAGCAATTATGTTACTTAACATGGGATTGTCTTATTTTTGTTGAGATGATAAAGTTTATGTAGTATTGAAATGGTTACACCTTTCTGTGAAGATGTAAATGTTCAAATATGTGCATGTTTGATGCTTGACTTGATTTATTTTCTGACGAGACTGTGTTACATTGTGTAATATTTTTCTGTTGCAGGGCATGCTCAGTGAAGCTTACACCTTATTTTCGGAGGCATTCTCAATTTTACAACAGGCATGAAATTTGGTTTTGTATCTCGTGAAATAGTTCCCTGTGCTTAAAATAATGTGTTGTGTATTGGGCTGCAGGTTACTGGTCCAATGCATCGTGAGGTTGCCAATTGCTGTCGGTACGTCAATATTTTTTGTTTCTATATTGTTTTTTCTAAAGAATTGCTACTTTTAAACATTGGTTTAGTTTTTTGCTTCAGATTTCTGAAATAGATTTTATACAAATTCCCGCATTAAATTATTTTTTTATCTACCAAGGCGTATAAATTTGAAGCAACTAACAAAGATTTGCATTGCTTTGCTACAGCATCCAGCTTCTCGACTTGTAATTTATTTGTTTGTGGTGCATTAATCTGATTTTATCTAAGTTTTGATGTCTTCAATAAATTTCAGGTACCTTGCCATGGTTTTGTATCATGCCGGAGACTTGGCTGGAGCTATTTTGCAGCAACATAAGGAGTTAATTATAAATGAACGTTGCCTTGGTCTAGATCATCCTGACACTGCTCACAGGTATTCCCTACTCTACTCTTTTATGTTCATTCCCTTGATATTTTAATTTCTTATATTCTGTTGCAGTTCTTCTTTAATATCATTTTATTTATGTCGAGCCGAAAGGAATCTTAGAATGGGAAAAAGTGTAAATATTGAGATGCCAGGTTTCAGGAATCTGAGTTTCATTTCCTGGAGGAGTTTTTTCTTGAACATTTTGTGATCTATTATATTGTTGTTTCAGTTATGGCAATATGGCTTTGTTCTACCATGGACTTAACCAAACAGAACTTGCCCTTCGACACATGTCCCGTGCTCTACTCCTATTAAGTCTGTCATCAGGCCCAGATCATCCTGATGTTGCAGCAACTTTTATTAATGTTGCAATGATGTATCAGGATATAGGAAAGATGAATACTGCTCTTCGTTATCTTCAAGAAGCCTTAAAGAAGAACGAAAGGCTTCTTGGAGAGGAGCATATTCAAACTGCAGTGTGTTATCATGCTCTTGCTATCGCGTTCAATTGTATGGGTGCTTTCAAGCTCTCTCACCAGGTATGTATAGTGGTATATCCAGTTTCTAATATTTAGCAAGCGATTGTCTGATTCTGGCAATTGGTATGACAGCATGAGAAAAAAACATATGATATACTTGTCAAACAACTTGGTGAAGATGACTCAAGGACACGTGACTCACAAAACTGGATGGAGACATTCAAGAAGCGTGAGGTATACCTACTTCTTGTTATTAGGCATCAAAGTGGTGTTTTAGATCCTGGACTTTGTTGGATCCAAATGGCTACAGAAATAAGGACTTTTGTGGAGCAAGTACTCCCGCCGGTTCTTAATATAAGACCTAATTGAGGAGTTGATTTTGGTCCTAAATAGAAGACTCATTTTCTATATTTGTCAATCTTTTCCTAATTTACCTCTATTAACTAACTTAAATAAATTACTTAATTTAATCAAATCAGGTAAATGCATTCAGGATTAGAGGGAGTAGAAGTAATTCTGGGGTACCACCTAAATGATTATGAAAGTAAAACCATTCATTTTGTAGTGTGACTCATTTCTATATTTTTTTTTCCTTTTTGCAGATGAATGCACAAAAACAGAAGGGTCAAACTATGAATGCTGCTTCTGCTCAAAAGGCTATTGATATCTTGAAGGTTATTCTCTATGATATAGTCTTGTGGTGTTTGTAGCTAATACTGAAAACATCTTTGAGATTAACTCTATTGGTTAAAATTAGGAATATCTTGCACTAGTTTTCTTGTCAAATCTTTTTCTAAATATGCATTTGTTATTCCTTTCATAGAATTTCATTCTTTCGTTTTGACATGAGAGTTGACTTGGGGCTTTTGGTGAAATGTTTAAAATTTTTCCTTTTGGTCTCATGCTCTAGGAGGCTGCTGACAATTTCTAAGATTACAGTTTGATTTTTATTGCCTTCTTTAACCAAAGGGACCAGATAAAGCTTCATAACTTGCTCAAGACAATTGCCTTTTCTTTGCATATTAACTTGTGAAGTAAATCTGATTCTATAGTCTAAACTTTAAAGATCTTCTGAAGTTTGGAATTTTCTTGTCACTAACAGGCAAACCCAGATTTAATGCATGCATTCCAAGCTGCTGCGATTGCTGGGGGGTCTGGAAGTTCAGGCATGGCTGCCAACAGATCCCTCAATGCTGCCATGATGGGTGAGACTCTTCCCAGAGGAAGGGGAGTCGACAAAAGAGCTGCACGAGCAGCTGCCGAAGTTAGAAAGAAGGCCGCGGCAAAGGGCCTATTAGGACGTCCGCATGGTGTTCCAGTACAAGCATTGCCGCCCCTTACTCAGCTTCTCAACATCATAAATACGAGTGGTGTAAGTCCAAATGCTGTGGAAAACAAGGATGAAGATGGAACAAAGAAGGAAGCTAACGGCCTTCCTTCGAGTGATTCACCCGATGTTCAGAGCAACCAATCAACACAACCTGTACAAGAAAATGCTCCTGTTGGATTGGGCAAAGGCTTGGCATCATTGGATTCAAAGAAGCAAAAGTCAAAAGTAAAGGCTGGGGCTTGAAATTTTGAGCATCTAACTAATATTTATTTGAGATAATAATTCATTTTATGATGGTTGGATTGGCCTGGTGCTCTGCTCAGCTATTCAATAATGTTGAGTAGTAGTAACAAGTAGTTTTGTTCCTTTTTCCCATTTCTTAACTAGGTTCCTAGAAACAATTAGGCGTTCAGAGTGATTGCGATGATTGTGAAGTGCAATATATGAATACACATTTTTTTTAGGTGGGCAGTGGCTGGTCTTTTGATCATGTATTTGGGGAAAAAAAAAACTGCCCAAAAAAAACTATGTATTTGGAAATGTTGTTGAATCTTGTCTAAAAGATGAGTAGATCAAGCTAATTTATAACGAGGCAAATAAGCATGTTAGAATTCATATCTAACATGCCTAGTTGTTTTTGGCAAGGCTGTGTCTACGTTATCATGGGTAGATTTACTTACTCCGGAATGTCATGTAGGAAGTTTTGCATTTTGATTTGAATCATTGTATCCGACAATTTTTTATTCGCGGTTGCAATTGGGCAGACAATTCTCAAATTTTGTTGGGTTTTTGGCTGCAGTGTATGACTCTAATGTGATTATCAATACAAAATATTAAGCCTTGTTTCATTATAATTGGTGGTGAATCAATCATTCAAAAAAGTTGCTTTACTAAAGCGTTTATCATAGGGACTCCCACACGTTAAGTAAACAACCTAGTGACAGTTTTTTTCATATGTTCGAGATAGCGGGTTTCATTTACTCCTTTATAATTTAAAAAATTCCTTTAACCAAAATGGAAAGTTAATTACCAACTTAATTATGAACATTGTTTTTGGACATCGCAATTACATTATGGTCCGTAAATCAAGCGACGGAGAGAGATTAATGTTGAAACTTGAAGTTGGAACTATTTTTTTGTTGAAAAATTGGAAGTGATGAAGAAACCAACCAAGAAACCTTAATTTTCCCCTTCCTTTTTCCATCTTCAAGATCTTGATGATCAATAATCGACACCTGAAATACAAAATATTCTAAAATACTGGTTTTTGGTGGTTGAATTCTTTTTGTTGGGTGAAAATCTAATCCATCATGCACTGAACTAATCTAACCAACCCAACGGTTAAACGTAATTACTTCAAAAAGCTTTATAACATCTTTAACGACCCATTTCATGATCACTATTGCTTTTGAACACCTGAGCATATGCACCTTGCCCTTTTATCTGTTAGTATCTGCAGAAACAAGAGTGGAAGAAACGAAGTTAAGGTTATTCAAAACTCATGATGACATGTAAGGAAAATTTTTCTTTTTTTGTTTTTGTCTTTTCAAATAATGAATTTCTTAATGCTAGCCATAAAAAGATATTCATGTGCCACGATGCAATAGAATCTGACAGCAGATAATTATATTTTCTTCAGTACCTTGACTTGTTTTCGCAGGTCTTTAATATAAGCAACCGCCAAATCCAACATATCAGCTGTATTTGTTTGCTGCCAACATAGAAGCAATCAGTATCTCACACACAGATATGAATACACACACACAGAGATGTATATATACCTTGTCTGATTTTGGGAAAAGCTCTTGCAGCTTCTTTATTCTTTCACTAATCCTTGTTCTTCTTACCTGATAACATAAATAAAAAGGTTCAATAACTTGATTATGGTGGGGTGACGAACTTTTATTCTTTCTTTCTTTGTTTTTGTTGGGCGAAAGGAGTGATTATCTTTTAAATGGACAAAATAAGGTTTTTAGTTTTACCCTTAAGAAAAGTTTGCCACTTTAATTAATTATTTTTTTCCCTTAAGAAACCTAGATTTGAATTTCATGTACTAAATGAAAATTTTCGAAAGTAGAAAGATAGAGAGAAAACAATGAAAGGTTAAAAGGAAACAAAAAGGTTTGCCATTTTGTATATTACAAGGAATCTAAATTATCAAGTATAACAAACAAAAAAAAGTAATATTTATGCAAATATCCTCATGAAGAAGAATTTTACCCTCTCTGCAATGCTTCTTGGGTGAGTAGCAAAGCCTCTTTTGGCTCTAATTTTACAGGGAACAGATCCTTGAATATGCAAAATCATCTCTCTGCCATCTTTCTTTGTTGATGAACTAATAGGCAAACTCATTTGATGAGTTAAGCCAACATTCTGATGTCCAAACTGATCTGCTTGCTGTCAAGTGTTAAATACCATCAAAAGAGACATTAATTAGGGCCATTTGACAAAAACACCATACTTTCATAGGACTTACATTTAGTATAGATAGTGAGTTTTCAGTCTAATTCTGTTAAGAATATTTTTAGAATTCAATTTGATATGTCATCTCTTGTTATCATGTCACGTCATTTGACTTAGACTTTAACATAATATTGTTTCATTTCATGCAATGAATGACATGTAGAGAGTGGAAATTCCCTTAACAAGATTGAATTAGAAACCCTATAGAATTGATCCTATTGAGAAAACACAAGAAGATTTGAATTTAGTATAGTTTATAGGTTTCTGTTTCCATATCCTCATCATTTATTCGAACCAGTCATCTATTCTCTCATCGTAGCATCATTTCATTCACAAAAAAATTCTGTTTAGTCCCACGTAAACAATTAATTACTAAAAAGTCCAACAACAAAATAGTACACTATAAACGAGATTTTATATCAAGAACTAGAAATAGAATAGTAGAGTCAACAAGTTAAAACATATTGCAGAGATCTTCTCAAGAAGATTGAGTTGAAAACCAACCTGAGATTCGGAGGCATCTGAAGTAGAAAACATGAATTCATTGCTGTCACTTGCTGTTTTATGAGCAGTGAATGAAGAACTTTCCCATAAGTCACTTGTGTAACTGGGCATATAACTTTTGTGGTGTCTTTCATTATCATTTCTCATGCTTCTAGTTTCAACAATGATTCTTGCTCCGTCTTCTAGGGTTTCATTTCTATTTTCTGCAATCTGTGGCATCCTTCTTGGGCAAGAGGAAGATGGCTCAGATGAGAAGGTTGCTGCAAATATATGGAAAACATATATAATTTCTAAGATAATAAAATAACAATAATTTATTCATAAGATAAAGATTAAAAGAAACGAATACCATTTGTGAGAGAGAAATTGGAGAAAAACCCAGGAGGTGAGGTCTTCTGCCTGAGGAGAAGATTATTGGAACAATTGCCCGAAGCCATTTTAGATTGAGTGGAGTTCTGGGAACCCATAACAGTGTTCATCATCACACTTGAGCATGACCCACCTGCTCCATATTCTTGGAATCCTTCACGAGAATCATAAATCAGCTGATTAGCCTCATTGCAGAAAACAGAACATCCTCCTCCTCTTTCTCCTCCTCCTCCTTCATGCTTCACATTGCTCCATCCGTTGTTCGAATCTAACATTCCTTCCATTTCTGCATCGAGGGATTGAAAATAACATCTTCTCTCATGTTGTTGTTGATGTTCCAAGCCTCTGCAACCTCCTTCTCTTTCCACCAGGTTTGCCACCAATGAGCTTGGAGCGGAGCGATACCTCAAAAGCCCAGAAATTTGCTGCTGCTGCTGCGGCTGATGATGAGGATGACAACGTTGTTGTTGTTGTTGAATGTTTCTAGGATCCATTCCTGAGTACTTGAGAGCAGGACTATAGACAGCACTCATGGCGATTTCCTGAAAAGAAACCCAGAAACTTTTATCATATTTAAACACAATATAGAATGACCAAGAGCATGAGCTCAGCTCAATGTCTATGTCGAACTCTGTTGCCTCTAATCATAGTAGGATCAGAATGATGAAAAACACAGAGTAAGAAGAATAATGGAAGAAGACGATGAAGGAATTTCTTAGTAGTTGACCTTACCAGTTGGGGTGATTCGATATGTATGAAGTATTGAGGCGGTTTAAATTTGTGGTTGAGCTCAGAAAACAGAGTTAAGAAGAGACGAGAGGAAGAAGAAGGTGAAGCCTGAGACATGGCCGTGTTCTTCTTGGGCATATTTATATACACAGTTAGTTATGTAATACAGTACTACCTTGTTCTGTAATTAGTAATTAATTACCCTTATGTTTCGTCATTATAACCATGTTTACCCTTACATTTTGCATTATTCAAAAAACTTCCACTCTCTTCCTTTTGACCAATCAAATCCTTGAAATTGCCTAACTCAATAATTTTTAATACAACCTACCTGATTAATCTAATACAAAAATAAAAATAAAGCCTTTTAAAACAAGGTCTTGAGTTAATTTAGAGAAAAACATGAAAAATTTCATTTCTTTGTCATCATGCATATTTTATGATTGTAAAATAATTTAATTTTTACAGTTGTATTGTTTATTTGACGGAACAATTGCATAACATGACAGACTATTTCATGCGCTAATCAAGTGAAAAAGGAACAACATAATGAGATTGGGATAAGTAGTGATGCTTGACTCATCATCAATCCAGTCATAAAAATAAAAAAAGCATAGAAAAACTATGTAGGAATAGAGATAGATATTCAAAACATGGGGATGTGGAGGCATAGAGCAACTATATTTAGTTTTAGGGATCGAGAATGACTTTGAAATCCCAATTAATGTCAGAAAAGTATTAACAAATGAACAAGGGATTAACAAGTCCAACCGTTACCATTAACAGTTTATATATAAGACTTATTAATTGATATTGCTTCCTTTGGTTGAGACGTACGTGAATATCATTTTTTAGGCTAAGTTATAAAAAGTGGTGTGTTTTTAGTTGCAGGAAGTGTCACGTGTGAACGTTACAAGAGTCATCCATATATAGCGGCTCAAAACAACTTATTCTTTTTTAATCAATTAGTCATTTGTTTGAATAGTCTTCCTTTTTCATCAAGAACCAATCAAAGACCCATTCAAGGTTTAAGGTTATCTCCTTATCTTGGGAAGCGATCGATGTTTAGGCAATATTACTATCAACATTCAAGATATGATTAATATAAGGGTAAATGATTTCTCCTGTCACTGGAGATAGAGTTATCTCCAGTAACCCTAAAACTACGTCGTTTTGAATTAATGAAGGGTGTTTTTGTAATTTCAGGTGAATTAATAAAGGATGCAAAATTACGGAAACACCCTTCATTAATTCACCTGAAATTACAAACATATCCTTCATTAATTCAAAACGACGTAGTTTTAGGATCACTGGAGATAAGTCTATCTTTAGTGACAAGAGAAATATTTTTTCCTTAATATAAACATTAAAAAAAAAAAACTACATCATCAAGTGAGTAATAAGCAATGGTAACTTTTAATGCATGGAATAACAAAATCTTCACACTACTTACTTATTATTAGGATTTTTTTTTTGTTATTATATTCATTTCTTAAGACCTTATAGTGATTTTTCTGGCTTTTTATTATTGCTACATTATTTTTTAAAAAAATTGAACTCTGAACAATTTATAAATAACTTCCTTAACCTTTGAAACTTAATAATTAATCCCCTTAAACTTTCAAGTCTATGCAGATAACTACAAACTATTAACTTTATACTCCATGAACTTTTAATTTTTATGCATAGAACTCCATTCAAACTTTAATTAAATTATATCTAGATAAGCCTTTTAAAAACTTTTAGTCATTTGTAAATAAATAATGATATGAAAATTATCTACATAAATGAAAAAGTTAAGTGAATTTTATTGTAAAGTTTTAAAAGTTAAAGATACTAAAAAGGACATAAAGTTTAGGGGGTTTTAAACAATTTAACTTTTATTTATAAAACTTACCTAAAACCTTATTAGTGCTTCCTTTAGATACGCATAACAACAGTTCTTGTTAACAGTTAAGGAAGAGGGGAAGGGGAAAAATTAAGAATGAATGATTTAGTTCTAAAAAAAATTTGTTCCAAAATTTAATCCTTTAAAAAATATGTATAAATAATGTTGGGTTTAGTCAATATATATTTATATGATTTGTAAAAAGGCTACACTGTTCATGCATAAATAAGGTTATTTATTTTAGACTACGTACATATGTACCACAAGTCTCTCTCTCTAGACACACAAACACACACACAAATATATTATATATATGGGATAGGATATTGTTACAACCAATATTACTACCACTTTTCCACCGTTAGATCAGAATCTTAATAGGAGAGAGAAATTATATAGGTAAATGAGATTCTGATCTAACGGTGGAAAAGTGGTAGTAACATTGGTTGTAACAAAAAAAAAGTTGTAACAATATCCTATCCCTATATATATATATATATATATATTTGTGTGTATCTCACACGCACACACAACGAGTAGTTTCTACTTATTTCTTTTCTCTTTCTTAATTTCAAAATATTTTGCCTCTCTTCTAGCAAAATAAATAAGTATGAAGTGTCTTTTTTCATTTTTTTTATTAAGGAAATTGCTTCTAACTAATGATAAGGATTTCGAGAGTTTTTTTTTAAAAGAAAAATCATCAATAGAAATATATATATATATATATATACCGCGGTCCCATAATAGAATATAATTTAAACGAATAATGATATATGAAAAGAAAATTCAAAGAGTCTGTTTTCAAACTTTTTCTGATATTTTATTTTGTATTAAAATAAAGTAGCTTTAAAGTCAATGATGTGAGAACCTAGCTAAATTAGACAATGCCCAAAATTTTCGAGTCCGGATCTTCTCATAAGTATTTTTCTGCCCATCTCTTCTCATCAGCAAATCCTGGCCGTCGAAAACCTGATCCAAGAGCCCAGAATAATTTTTAGAAAAACCGCGCGCGCTTTTTAAAAAAATTATTTTGGACCCTTGGATCAGGATTTCGACGGCCAGGATTTACCTGTGAGAGAAAATGAGGAATTTGCTCATGAGGGAATCCTCTTCCAAAATTTTCACCCTATGATTTCAATTCATAGGAAAATAAATAATTACACGTGTTGAATTCGTTGACCTGCAGAGTCCAGACTGCCTGATTGACCAATTCACCATTTTGCATAAAATTGTACGCCAAAATTGAAATTATTTATTTGCATATATTCGTTAAAGAAAAATATAATAACAAAATATAATTGTCAAATAATACTTCGTTATGAATTCACAGTTTTTGTCTGTTAAACAGCATATGAAATTCATCAAAACACTATTTTAACAAGATATATATGTGGTGATATTATTTTGAGGATGTTTAAATTAACTTCATGTAATGCATGAATGAACGTATTTTTGTGATGAAAGTATTAAAAAAAGTCAACTAACCTATAAAATTCCGAAGATATGAAAATTCAATGTCAACGCAATTCACATTTGCATATATGTTCGTCTTGGAAGTCTAACGTTTGACATTTGGCATGAAAAGTGAAAAAACTTAAAAAGTCAATGTCAACGCAACGCCTTCAAATATTAATTTAAATGAATAAATTTTATCATGTATTAACAAAAAATTTATAAGTTATTTGTTATCCTTCAGTTATTCAAATTCAATCAATCTTCAAGTTTAACATCATATAAGATTAGCAATGTGGTAATAAGATGTGTTCATTGAAGCAGTTTGATCTCACTTTTGTAATTCTATATATCAGGGAATATACTAATTATATAGAACTGTAAGATAAATTACTCATTTTTTTAATCTCAGTTTTTAATTAATTATAAAAAGTATAGAATTTGATTGCAATTATTTCGTGTTCTTTTATATTATATTTTTAAAAATATACCCCTTAACAAAAGCATATTTTATATGATATATATATATATATATATATATATAGATTCTTGACCTTGCCGACATGTCCTCAAATTTCTTTAGACGTACTAGACAATTTTCAGGTACAAGTCAAGGGAAATTTTCACCGTATTATTCAATTGGGGTGCAACTTGAATAAACAGATAAACTAAGTTTTTCTTGTGAGAATGGAAATAATTAAATGTTAAATAAATTTTTTAATGCATTAAGTGAAAAAAACGTTGACATAAATGAGCATTGAGTAAGGTAGAGATTAAGTGTGGTTACCTACGAAGAAAAAGAAACATTTGACTTTACCTGTTTGACCAAAATCCTTGAGACAGTCTGATTTTGATTGTTAAATAAATGTTAAGTCTGACTTTGATTTCGAACCCTATCCCTTCTCCTATTATGTGTATAAAATAAAAAAATAAAAAGTTCTAATATATAAATCAGTTGATTGTAAATAAATATTTCATAATATGATGACTGCAGTTTACATATTATGAAATAAATATATTATACAGACCCAAACCACTTATGATAACATACACGACCATAAGATGATTTTTACAGTCATCATACAGGTATTGATACCTTTGAGGATAAATATCATCTTATGCTTGATCTAAGTCTAAAGTTCTAATATATATTAGTTGTATATTGTATAATATGTGATAATTGAAGATAAAAATTAAATTTGACTACAAGTAACTCACACAAAGCATAACTAGCTTACCACTAAATAACATGAGTACGATGACTATTATTTTCATTTTCTTACTACTGACTATCATCAATCTCAAAAACATTTGATTGTGCTTCACTTCGAGTAGTAGGCTCTGTTTCATAGGTAAGAATATCAAGAATATCTTCTCTCACATCATGAATACATCCATAATCTATATTTGCAATAAATATTAAACCAAATCATAAAATTACAGTATAATTATTATATATTTGTAATTAAATGAATAAATAACTCTATAACAAATACAAAATACATATAAGTTAGTAAATTAAATTGTCAAGTTATATTAATGAAATAAAAAATATATATTTAAAGGGCCTACCCTACAGGGTCAACTTAATTTACAAGCCCGACGGAGTCGACCTGATTTCCCACCCTAACAAACACCTATATCACTCTTAATAGAGAAAGAATTAAAATAAATTGTTTTGGATAATTTACTCATAAGATTTGTTGGAGTTGGGAGTTGCAGTACTAAATGCAGTCCAATAAGTGAGAACAATAATGGGTAAGTTGAGACCTAAACCCTTTCTCTTTTCCCTTTTTCTTCGTTCATTGGTGCAAAAATCATAGTCAAATTAAATTAGGCATCGAACTTACTTACTTTTATTTTTTGTGTGTTTTAAATTTGAATTCTGGTAGGAAGGCTTAAATCCTAATTTAGTAATAATTGAGAAGGGCTTGATTAGTGTCTCAGATTAATCATACTATTTTTTTCTTAACTTAAATCAAATTTAAATATTGACCCCTAAAAATAATATTTCTTTTTATAAAAAAAAATCACAATAGTATAGTTTGTCATTGATAAAAAATAAAAGTACTTTACACAAAAGTTTTGTTGAATATTGAGTCCCAAAAGTTCATCAACATCAAAACAAGTTCCCATGATGCAAATAAAATTTATAAAAATACCAACAAAAATTCTCACATATGTTGATTGAACTTGCATCCCTCACCTTGAACATCCCTTGACAATTTGGTAGCTGCAAATTTCGTTGTTGTTGTTTCTTTCTTTCTTCTGGATTTACAAAGTGTAGCCAAATTAAATGATAGAAAAGGAGAAAGTTTAAAGAAGTAACGAGTTGTTCTGTTAGTTAAGACTTGATTAATCCGGCTACTTGAGTGCATTTTTGAGCTTCTTGACTTCCTAGTGTTTCTACCTCATTTCCCACCTCTTGATCTTTAGATTTTTGGGAATTTGGAGGTTTGAAATGTTAGGATTTGAAGGAAAGGTTGTTGCCATGAACATCCCTAACCTTTAATTAATGGATTCTCCCAATCTTTCCAGCATGAGTGGATGATCCTAAAGTTCGATTAATGACCTAAGTTGATGCTACTACATATTTTTTAGGTACAAAATCGAACATTCAGGACAAAAGCCAATAGAAAAGTTGGCTCTTTTTGTTTTGGTTCAAAATAAAAATAAAAACACACCCAATGAGCTGAGTGGCCATAAACTGGCACTCATCGCTTTCAAGAGTCTTGGGGCTTATTTCTAAACACCCAATGGGTGTAAAGAGAAGACTAAAAGATAATGTTAGGTTTTCCTAATGGGTGCCCAAAAAAAAAAAAATCTACCTAGCATTTTGGTCATTGGATCCTTAGAATCTGTGTCTTTTTAATAATAGAATCATAATACTTTGTTCTGAAATTTGACAGGTTGGTGGGGAATCCGCTGCCTTATGAGACAAAAATGAAAAGGGGTATTTATCCACACACAAAAATGAAAATACAAACTATTTCTAAATTCAATTGAGTATTCATCAAAAAGATATATGCAGCATATATATATGTATATATGTGTGTGTAAAGTACTTCCCCATGCTTTCTTTTTGCCCTTTTTTTTTTTTGCTACAGATGCGGGGAGGGGGAATCGAAGTATCGAACCAAGGACCGGGAAGATATCAAACATCTCAATACCACTTACAGTGCCACTGCACTGCGAGGAATCGTGGTTCTTTTTGCCTATTTGAAGATATTATCTTTAACATTATATTCATCGTCCTATCAACGTGCCTCCTTAGACGACAAGATATTTGTCATCAATATAATTTTTCTTTATTGCGACCTACAGAGACATGCATGTTTTATACGAGTCTATTATGTTAACACCTGAACCTTTATACCACCTATAAATTTAATATAGCCTTTCCACACACAAAAAAGGTTTTAAATTTATGAATCCTTCCACTCATGTATCTTTCTTTTAACCTAACTCTATCCAATATCTGATTTCTTCTTACATTAACTCACACTTGACTCCAAATATACTTACTGCTGTCTCCATTCAGGAGGTTAGTTATGTTAGTTTTTTGTCACAAATATAAGTTAGTTTTCGTAAAATACTATGTATATTTTATCATGATTATCATTAAATAGAAACCCCTTAATCTGTACGGTCAATAAGAATACTTTGAGTATAAATTATGAGTTTAAAAGATAATATGAATTGGGGTCTTACTACTAGCTCTTATATTAAAGACCGGAGTCCGGAGATAGTAGCTAAGAGTGGGAAATTGAAACCAAACCACAAAATGTTGTTTGGCATTTGAACAAACACGTATTGCTAAACTAAATGGCTCTGCACTGCAAATATTGGAAGCTGATAGATCACATGGTGGTGGAGTACAAGTTCTGATTCCAAATATGGAATAAGGATATTTCATCATTATTTGATTTGAAGTATCATATTAATGGGAATGTTACGTTGTGTCACTACTTAGACATTAGACATAACTTGGCATTTCCTTTGGATGCAATTTGTCCCCTTTAAGTGGAATTGGGAATCAGAGTCGGACACAAAGGTATACATTAATAACAAGAATCTTCACGAAATCATTCACAAAATAAGATGTTGATAAACAAGTATACACTTTTGGTCAAGTCTTAAAGACATCACTAGTTAAGTAGATGATATCAAAGCACAAGAAGAGCCCACACACTAGCTACTTGTTTGTGTAATCTACTGAGGCATATTCTCTAATATTTATTTAGATATTTGCAACAATCATCAATCAATCATTATATAAATTTTAAGGAAGTTAGTGGCTTATAAACAATGTTACATGATTTAACAAAGGGGTAGTTAAGTAACATCTAGCACTCTCTAAAGTATTTTCTTTTTCAATTGCACTCATTGTTTTAAACTTTTTTTTTTTTTGTGTGTTTACAACACCCTAAAATAGTTTTTCAATATATTAAGTATCCTAAATTTAGGCGGCTTGTTGCTACTGAGAAAAATATTTTAAGGGTAAAATTGTACAAAAAATTACTTTAGAATATGGTTGCTAATATAAAAAAATACTTTAGGATATTCAAAAATTATCCCAAACATTGATGTTTAGAACACCAAAAATTAATTTAGAATAATGAATTTTTCTAGAAAAACACTTTAAGATAATGGATTCGAGTTAACTGTGGAATGAATATGGTTTGTCTTGAGCTACATGCTTTAAGTTTTTATTAATTAGCTTTTGAAAGGTTGATTTTATGGTAATCATATCAGTCACGTCAGTAGCCACGCTTATGTGATAACAGAAACCAACATCTAGAAAACACGAGTATAATGCATAAGCCAATAATAATGAAGGATACTTTTGTGTCATGCTTGAGTCAGCATTTTAAGTTTATGTTAAATAGGATTGGCCATTGGGATTATATTGGCTCTGTTTGGAATGCACCACGTTAGGAGCGTTAGAAGCGTTAAAACCAGTAATTTTGAAAAAAAGTCCACTAACGCTGCTAACGCTCATTTGGTCTGTTTGGGTTGAGCGTTAAGAAAAAGCTCCTAACGCTCAAAAAGCCTGTTAAGCTAAAAGCTCCACCATGCAGCTTTTTCCAAAACGTTCTCAGCTTTTTGACGTGGGTCCCGCCACTTCTACCACTATCAATCCAAACACAAATTAGATAGCTTTTAAGCTACCACTCCTACCGAGCTTTTTCTAAAGTCAGTAGCTTTTAAGCCACCGCTCCTACCGCCAACCCAAACAGAGCCATTGTTGGCTGCGGATGACAGAAGAGAGATTGGAATGGATGTGTGACTGTTTCCAATTTCTGAAACTGAAAAAGTGAAAAGCAGTGAGAAGAAGAGCCAATTGAGCTTCTTTCTTTTGCTTTTCTGTTATTTTAAATGTATGGCTAGCAGGAACTTTTTTATATATATCATATTATTATTAGTATTAATTGTGTTGGGCTTATTATTAGTGGCTTTGTGATTAGAGGTCGTTTTCTTCCACCTACTTTTATAATTATTTTTTTATCTTTTTTTTCTGTGTTTGGTAGTATTAGAATGGAACTACTTGCTGAATTTGATAATGTTTGTGACGAGTGAGTAGTAATGGAGGATGTGCCTTTATGACGAAGTAATATTCTTTTTGGCCAATTAAAACTTGTTTAGTTGATAAGATTATGACTCACCCTCTCATATGATGAAGTAATACTCTCACTTGTTTACAATTACTTAATGAGAATAATCGTTATAGCGTGACAGCTAAAACCAAAGACTTTTAGTTATGGTAAAATCATTATGAGCTCCTAATGAAAGAATATAATCTCAAAAAAAAAAATCTCTCGACAAGTGAGCAGTATACAATAACAATATCTAGCGCGAAAAATAATAAGTTTATATCATTTACTTGTCTTCTGGATTTTTTCTGTTCTTTTTTTCCCCCCCATTTCTTGGGACTCGGTGATTTCCCTTTTAATCGCAATTTACAATCAATTGAAGTGCGTGTGCTAAATCTGAGTTCTAGGGCTGCGACATACCGAATTAGTTGGAGGAATATGTTCACTTCAATAGTAATGAAAGAGATCGAAACATAAATCTGAGCATTCGTTTTTGACGAACTTGATGACAACTGGGTCATGAGAATTTACTCTACACGCAATAAAATTAATTTGCAATAATTTGAAAGTACGCATAACTTTAAATTGCTACATTTTTACAGCTTTACATTTGTAATCCTTTAAATTTCATGACTTATTCTCTTGAGATTTTTCTGTTATAATTTTTGCCAACTTAAAGTAAATATTGAGTGTTATATTTTTATTTCTCGGACCATAAACCAATAGAACATCAAAATTGAAAAGGGCAAAATAGCCTTTAGATTCAACAATGTAATACACACCAATAATTCATTTTGCTTATGATACCATTCGCCTAAAAAATTTACTTGTTTATTAAGAAACAAGCTTAGTTGCCAAACATGAAACACAGCCGAATCCCTTCTCCCTAGCATGCAAATGTTCCTCAAGACAAAATAAAAATTCTAACACAGTTCTTTCTTGGCTAAAGTGTAATTATAATAGAAGTACACAGATTTCACCTAGACGAACCCCAAAAAAAAAAAAAAAAACAATCAAGCAAAGAGAAGCACTGCCTATGGAAGCACAGTACGGAAATGACAATAAACCCTCATCCAACAACACCAACCATCTTTGACGTTTATGCTGCATGCAGGAAGCTCAGTAATAAGCCTTGCGAGGATTGTTCTATCAATACAAAAACATGAAAACCGCATTACTTTATGGTGACTTGAGCAAAGACATTACACAGATAAGAAGAAAGTGGAAAAGGCGCTTTGTACCAGAGGATTGGGTCTGTAACGATAACCAAGCATCATCCTCTTTTTGTATTGCTCGTATATGTCGTCTTCAGGGGTCACGTCCCCAGGGTTGTTTGCACCAACCCCCAAATTGTTCATCTTAACATTACCGGCCATGATTGGATCTGAAATACCTTTCCTGGAGCTGCCCAGACCCTCACCTGGAATTTTGATGATAATTGTTGGCAAGAGAAGAAATAATAAGTGTACCAATATCATGAAAACACAATTTTTCTAATCAACAATTTCATAGGATCCAGATATATAAAAATGGACCTCAGAAAACACAACCCAATGGCGATTCCGAGAACATACTTGTTTTGTATTACATGTCATACTCACTTCGCACAAATAAGTATATTGTTGACGGGAAAAGATGCCTTAATGCAACAGCCAGAGCTTGAGCCACAATTAAATTGAGCATGCCTGAATGAAATGCACCCAAGCGCTCGAAAAGGAAAGAGAATAGGAAAGGAAAAACACACCTTCTTTCCATCCCATTTTTGACAAAAGCTTGTGACCCACATTATCAGCCTGAATTTTAGCCTTCTCTGCAGCCTCCTTAGCAGCTTTCAGTGCTGCTGCATCATTACAGTTAGCCATGAACTTCTCTAGTTCTTCCTGGGGAATGTAATCACCCATGTGATGACCTTTCTTAGAAGAAGCTGTCCTTACCCAAAAGGAAGCAATTAGAAGAATATTCCGTAGAAAGCAGAAAGGTGTAATAGGAATTGTTTTTGAATGGTAAATGCATATAACACTGATGAACATTCGTTCACCAACGCAACTCATGCAGAAAACAAACCTTGAAGAGATGCAGGAGGGGGCATCTCATCTTTAGATTGCTTAGGTCTTTTCATCTTCTCTTCCTGTGCAGCCTTCTTCATGTAGAACTCCATCAATGCTAAAGAATCAGCATTCGATGATCCACCAGTTTCATCTAAAACAAATGGCAAACATCAAGAGGATTGCACATCAAGTACATGAGAAGAGTTTCAAATTTGTTAAATTGACAGATGAATATAGATCAAAACCGTAAAAACTCTGAACAAAACCAAGAAGAATTAAAACTGATACAATTCTTACTATTGCTTCCTCCTGGGGCTGCTTGACCTGGAGATCCATAAGCTCCAGGATCTTCAGAACTTTCATACAGAGCAGATGCAGGAATTTGGTAAGCTGAATGCGGCTGAGATGATCTCCGAGGAACATTGGTTGATCTAGAAGATGAGGAGCTAGTACCCCCTGCATGCAAAGTTGTTGATCATGCTTCTTAGTGAGGTAAGAAAACATATATTCCAACAATCAGAGAGAACAAGAGTCATATGTGCTTTCCGACAATGTTAACCTTGACAAGACATCTCACATCTAAAAACTGATTTGTTAAGGGAGCAACATTTGAAAGGGCACATCCCTATTTACTAATCCTATAACATGTCAAATATCACAAATAAAATGCAGCATGTAAACAAATTGAAAAAAAGCATGAATTCCAGGATAACAATTGCCTCTAATACCATTGCAATTATATTTATGACAATTTGTCACAATACTAGAATCAATTCCATGACCTCAATAAGCTAAGTTGTAAAATCCACCAACGTCGTCATCTACTACTTGGATCCACTATGTTGTTGTAAAATCCATGACAATATGACAGATCCCATTATGAATCACGTGATGAACTTATAAATCCAAAACACACCTAACAATTAACCAGATTGATATCATGATTTTCTACAGTTATAATTTAGTTAAATAGGGTAATTTGCAACAGTTGCAGTGTTTCATGCCCTTAATAACAGTAACAAATTACAATGCCAAATAATTATGGTAATTTGCAACAGTTGTAGTGGTTTAAGCCCTTATCAATTCAGAATCACTAGCTTCTACACAATCAATTCAAAAATTGATTAGGATAAGAATATATGTTCAGATACAAACCATTATGTGATGTCTGTGATTCCTGGGGCTTCGCTAGAGCCTTTTCCTCCTGGGCTAGTCGATATTCATAATATTTGTAGTCGGCACATTTCTCATCAAATAAAAACCTAAAAGAATGTGTTGACATAAAATTAAAATTTATAGATCATAGGCGAAAGACCAGTTGAATAAGGTCAAAGTTCACCAGAAACTTACTTGAAAGGTGTATTCCCTGGATTTTTTTGACGTGTAACATCCTCAAATTGCCTTCCATTTTTAGCCACAAAACTTGCTAGTTTCTCAGCAACTTTCTTCACTGTAGGATCACTTGGGGAAGAAGGTGCTGCATGGCACTTACAAAACTCATTAATACCGAGAGCATGAACAAGAGAATGCAAATTACCCTTGTAGTAGGCGTGCCAATAGACCACTCTTGATAGGAACTTGAGGAATAAGCTGCATTCATCAGACGAATATCCAAGATATTTTATTTTCTTTGCTACAAAATTTCAATGAGCAAAGATCGTCTACACCGAGATCACCTCTTCAATAATGAAACCCCGCATCATGCGGAGAACAATTCTATTTTCAAGACGAGAAAGGCAGAGGGGCAATTATCACAATTTCAACTATATGCCCACACTGGCTGAGAAGGGAAGATTTATTTTGATCTTGTTTTACCTATATATCTCAAAGGAAAGTTCCAAAGATACCATGCAATTATGCCCAAATTCACTTCCTTCTTATTCCCCCTTTATTTCCATTGTATAATTATTACAAAAATGATGAGTTCCTAACAAACTGTTTTACCCTAGAATCCTCCTACCTACCTCAAGTAGTAACAGATTTCATCAAATATAAAAGTCACTGCGATGTTTGCCATATGACAATTTTATAAGATATTGTGTTTGACATATTTGAAAAATTTAATCTTCCATGATGGACATCAAAGTCATAACCAACATTGAAATATTGATGCTGTCGTAGATCTCATTCAAACTCCTTAATTCTCATAAACAGCTTTCTGATAGTGCAGAATATCAAAATTCATTGATCAAATATCACCTAAGAGGCAAAAATAAGTACATGAAACATAGTTCCTTAAAGATATATTGAAAACATAAAATGCATTCACATTCACGAGCCAGATCACAGCAGTAGACACAAAAAGTGGCAAAAGGAATAAAGGGAAATGGCAAATATATTCTGAGAACAAATTAAAAATGGAAGTAGAGGAAGAGAATCAGAAAGGAGATCAGTACTAATTCTACATAAGAGAAGGAGTCTCTCAAGTGCTTTAATGCATGAAGAATATTAATTCAATAAAGGAAATAATAGAAATAGTTAAAAAAAACTATTGAGTGCCCTAACTCAGCACTTTGCAAGGCTTGCTAACTACAAGACCATTAGACAAGGAAAAAGATTATGTGAGACGTAATTACCATCATCAGATTGTCTTAATGATCGGTCAATGCCATCTTCACTCCCCAACCTTTGTCGTTTTAGGGGTGCATCGCTTGAAACATCACTACCATCTGTTTCTTCTTCATCATCTGCACTTAACTTAACAGGTGGAGGCACTAGCTTAGACTTTTGTTTTATACTGAATGCAAGTTTGCCACTGGAACCAGCCTGGGATGTTTTCTGTGTGTTATAAGCCTTCAAGTCTGCAGAGGTCCTTTTATTCATGGAAAGATTAGGAGTCAAAGACCCTGAGACAATTTTAATAGGTTTAGAATCCTCTAATTTTTCATTTTTCTGCTCTTGTTGAAGTTGCTTGAACCTCTCCATGAATGAACCATCATTAACAAAAAGGCTTGGAGGCACTCCGTCATCCATCACCAAACAGCAAATAATGCAGCAAAACACTGTTTGACAAACAAGTTTAGAATGCTCGTCAGATAATGCAATTAATTTTGTGATTGTTTATGTTAAAAAAAGAAACATTCTATTTGATGAGCAAATACCAAACGGAAATTGTTGTACATTAACACCTAAGATTAACAATATGCGCAACATAACGACAATGATTACATCATAAGCCATCAAGAAAAATAGTGCTGAACAGAAATTGAATTATAGTATAAATAACAACAGACTCTAGAGGATGGCATCATAGCACCAATTCTTCAACCAACTAATAAGACAAAACTGCTTGAACTCAAAAGGCTTTAGTCCTAAAGATGCCAAATAGTCTACACGTTCAATCGCTCAGTGATAAAAACAACCAGAACCCAGCGTATGACGAAACCATGACAGAAAATCTACGCTTCTGTGATGGTATAAAAAGCGACATTCTTGCTCCTAATTAAGGTTTGCACAGCGTAATTTAATGGTTCACAATTTGTTCTAATTCCTCATCTCCTACTCTATGTTTCAATTACTTACCGATATCAAATTCAAACATATAATTTTCGAACCAAAAAATGAAACACTGATAATAAGGAACAGCCCGAAATTAGCCAAGCATTTGTGCGTCAGAAAATACAATGAACCCAATCCCCCAATAAATCTTCATAACACAGACAAATCAAACAAATGCCCAAAAGCAAAATAAGCCTTAGTGATCCCTGTTCGACAAAGGGAATATATGAAATTTTTTTTTTTAAAAAAAAGGCATAAAACTTCTTGGATAAGAGGGTAAATAGGGTACCAAATCGCCTTCTTCGTTTGAACAAGATTAATCGGAAAAAGACCGGGCTCTTCCTACAACTGATGAATTGAACAATAATTCCGCCTTGATCATCAACGTCGGAGGCCGATTACGTAGACTTGGATCGATGGCGCGTATAGGCGGTGACGGTCTCTGGTGGGAGGAACGAGCGGGCCAGACAAAGAAAGCCTATCGCACCGAACTAAGCTGAGGCAGCTTTGTGAATTAGATAATTATTGTCAAAATTAAAATTACGACTTCGCCCTCTTATTGCTGGATATTTAAAATCGGCCCAATGACTTTATAAACTTGACGCAAAAATCCCCATCCGCCTGGCTTTCCAGCTCTTGACTTCCCTCTTTAATGCCAGTAATTCAAGCGACCAGCCCAAAATGTCAAAATTTTTCAGACTTTTTAAAAAAAGATTATCTCAATTTCTATTGAGGAAATTACTAAATTACTAGAATAAGGTTTGGAGAAAAAGAGTTAATCACCAAAAAGTCATACCAATTATAAACGAAGTATTGTTCTTTGTTGAAACTTATGATCATGGTTTGTGAAACCGGACCGGACCGGCCGGTTCAGACCGGAAACCGGCCTGGAAACCGATCCGGTTTAAACCAAAACCGGTCTGAACTGGTTAACTCGGGTTGACCCGGTAAAACCGGTGTAACCCGGACTGATTACAATGATCAACCCGGTTCCAATTTTTTAAAAAAAAAATTTAATTTTTTTTTATTATTATTTTTTTTAAAAAAAAAAAAGCAATCTAATTTGATCATTTGAAATGACATATGCTAATATGCGGGATTTCCTAAATCTACGCTAATAGAGGGAAATGTAGGTTGAAAATACTTTAATCTGAATATTTTGTCTCAAATGTAGGTTGTAAAGAAAATTATTCAGAATATCTGAATATATCACAAGTATTAAAGTATATGGTTATTTTGCTACTGATCTAAAGTATTGAAATGATATATAATATATGAAATTTATGTTCGTGTGATAAAAAATTAATTATTTTCTAATTTTTTATACCTCACTTTTAGCCCGGGTTGACTCCGGTCTGACCCACTAACCCTTAACCCAATACCCTGACCGGTTCAGTGACCAGTCCGGGTTTCAGAACCTTGCTTATGATTGCTCTCTAGTGATTGTTGACACTTTTTGATAATTAAGTCTCTTACTTAAAATCTCATAATAATTTATCATTCCTATTTTTTTTTTACAGATATTAAAGATAAACAGATTCATATCTTTACACTAATTAAAAATATACTGCAACTCTATTTAAAATTCTCAATCTTCACAAAAGTGTGTGTGTGTGTTTTTTTTAAAATCTTATACTATTTAAACACACACACTCACCCAAAACATGTTAATATAACATGTCTTAAACATGTTAGCTCTAACTTAAGATGGGACACCATCCAAACATACTTCCCTAGTCCTTAATATAAAACTTAGTTAATTTTTTTTAAGAGGTTAAAGAAACTAAATAAGTTAATTAATCATAATAAGGATAGGATATTGTCACTACCAATTTTATGTCATTACTAAGTCACTACCACTTTTTTACCATTAGATCAAAATCTCAATAAGAGAGAAAAATGATAAAGGTAGAAGAGATTCTGATCTAACGGTGAAAAAGTAATAGTGACAATATCCTATCCCATCATAATATATGTTGTATATCATTTGATTATATATCAGTTTATAATTTGAATAAACTAGTTTAATATTAGAAAAATAAATGTAAATGTTCTAAAATAATTTATTTAACTTTTTTAATCTCTCCAAAAAATAAATTAACTATTATATTAAAGATTTGAGTGAGTGATATGTTAATGCTAACTTAAGATGAGACATCATCCAAACATTATGTGTGGAGATATCACAAGATGACTTGACGTTAACTTTTACAAAAGTCATGATAAGCCCTAATACAAATATATTTTAAATATGATTTTTTTCTACCAGCATATACTCTAAATATGTTTAAATACTCAAGATTCTGAGCCTAAAATCAAACACGAATGAATTATATTTAGCGGTGACGCTAACTTAAGATTATAATTTTATTTGCCAAATAAAAAGTTTGAATTAGTATCTGTTTGTTTTATTTTTTTTATAGGTGTTTTAACGATTTATAAGATAAATTTGTTAAAAAAATTTTATTTTAACTTCTGAAAAAAGACATCTAAAACCATAGTTTAGTTGTTTCCCAAACACACTGAAATAATCTGGATTATATATATATATATATATATATTTTTTTTTTTTTTTTTTTGAAGCTAGAGAAAAGTGGAAATACGACCAGTCAGGAGCATTTCATCACAACTTGTCGATAGGTTAGCTGTTAACAGTTAACTGTTGACATTAAAAAACGAAACTTTGGCAAAAAAAGAAGAGGAAAAAACACGCAAATTTTGTAAAATTTGTAGAGCATTAGCATATATAAATGTATAGTAGGTATTCCAGAATGGCGCAAGCGTAATATTGAAATAAACGAGGTGGGACTCGTGGGAGGCTGCAAAACAGAAGTCAGAGCAAAAAAGCAGAATGCAATGGCTTAACGGATAGCGGAAGAGCAGAGGGAGAAGTCTTCAGTAATGGACTCCGCTGGCCTCAAATCCCTCAATATAACAAACCCTTTTCATTTTTCACAAAGAGCTTCTTGTCTCTCTCGTCCCTTCTACTCATTTGTTCCCTTCAAGCATCCTCTTGGTCTTTCTCTTCCCTCTCTCCGCCTCTCCTCTCCCCTATGCTCTCTCAGTAATCACTCACATCTCTCTTCGCACGTTCTCTTGTCACTGATTTCTGCCTTATCTTTTTTTTTTTTTTTGGGAGTTGAGTTTTGTGATATGAGTCGGTGGAAATTGGTTGTTGCTTACAGATGGAGCAGCTGCGACAAACAAGCAGGGCACTTGGCCTCAGGGGATTGGCGAGGCATTGGGTGGGCCATCCGATTCTAAGGCTCTTCAGGTTGTGCTGGTGTCTCCTCAGGTACATTTCAATTCAAGTCGACGTTGTTATGTTTTCTCTAAGCTTTTTGTAACTTCTCCTTTCAGTTTGATATTGTGCTGGCTTTGTACTTATAACTTCTCTATTAAAGTATCAAATACGAATAGCCCTATTACCAAAAACGAAGTATCAGAGAGAATTTGCCTGCTAAAAGGACTGCTTTTATCTAGAGAAAGGCACAACTAAATTCCAACGTGAAATCGTAGAAGAAAGGTAGGTTTATTTCATCCCAAGATAAATTCTTCCAGCCTAGTATGACAGTCCTATTAATAGAAGAATATCTATGACAAAAGTGATCTAAGTCAAATCTCTCCGTAATGGACTTCTTGCTACCTCCTCCTTTTCCTCTTAATGAGTTCTAGCACTGAACTATACATGCCTTGTACAATATTGTAATAAACACGCTACACTCATGAACTTGGAAATGATAAAAGGATTGAAAGTGAGGAGAAAAAGTGGAGTGCACTCGTGCCCTGCATTTTTTCCTCTTTATTGACAAACTCTAGACACTGTTCATTTTGTGTTTTCCGCCTTTTGGCCTGATTGCATGCGTTAAACCCGTTTCATAGTTTTTATTTTTCTGTCTAGAGCCTCCAGAAAACATCTTGATATTACCTTCATTCAGGATTAATTACTTATAAAACTGTGAGTTTGATGTAGAGTCAGTCTCATTGGAAGTGATTGTGCTTTTCAAGTTTGATAAACAATAATCTTTATACCACCAAAAAAACATAGTAGTTTGGATCTAATAATCATTATTCTTTAGCTTTGATCAAAATATATCAATTGCACTAAGCATCATATCTGGTTGCAGACAACCTCAATTTCTGAAGCTGGCTCTGAGATTTATATTGTTCTTGGCAGATACCAGGAAACACTGGGTGCATTGCTAGAACCTGTGCAGCCACTGCTGTTGGGCTACATTTAGTTGGGGTAGGTATTAATATAAACTCTTGTTCTATTCAATCTATGATTGCTATCCATTTTTGTGCTATATTGCAAAAATTTGCCAGTGATCATGGTAGTACTTCCCTGTCTTTTCAGCCATTGGGATTTCAGGTGGATGATAAGAAGCTGAAGCGTGCTGGACTGGATTACTGGCCGTATCCATGGGCATATGTTTATAGTTTTCTGTTTTTTCCAGAATATTCTTTCTACATATATTTCACTTGCAACTCTCTTGCTATTGCAGAAATACATAGGGAAGTTTTTAATTCTCCATGCAAATTTTATGTCAGGGGCTTACCTACTCCCTTTGTCCTCCTGCACCCCACCCAAAAAAAAAAAAAAAACTTGCTTTGACATGATAGGATTCGTTGTACTTCAAATTTAGCACATCTAAGAGCTTCTATCATCTACATGATGGCGTCATTGCTTTGTGACTTTGCAGAATGCACAGAACTTGTTTGTTTTTCAACTTAACGCATGTTTGTAGATATGTGGTTGTTAAAGTTCACGATTCTTGGGAAGATTTCCGTGAATATTTCAGGCAACAGGTAATAATCATTCCAAAAGATGAAAGCCAGAAACTTTCATTATGATCTTTCTCTGACTTCATAATTCACCATTGTTTGGAACAGGAGGGTGAAAAGCGATTACTTGCATTTACAAAAAGAGGAACAAAAATTCATTCTGTGAGTGTTGCGGATGTTGAAATACCTTACGCCCTTTAATAATAGCATTCCTTTTCAATGCATTTTTGCCTAGCTAAGTGATAAACCTGTTACTTCTGTCATTAATTCCCCTAAGGTTTCATCCTCAACACTATAAATGTTTTTTCTTTCCCCTTTTAAATGAACTAGCATTGATTCCGCCGTGCACAGCCAGAATTCACTTCAATGAAATCAATAGTCTCAGTTCATTGCTATCTCCATCACCACAAAAGCATTAACACAATATAATTACACTCCATGTATTGTACATTGCAACAAGGAACATATAAGTAATGCTACACCTTTTGGTTCATAAATGGCCCCTGCCTATCATATTACTTATGTTACATAGGAAAGAATCACTGTACTTTGAACTTGAAAATAGATATTGAATTATATGTGAATAAATCATTGTTGCTATAGATATGATCAATTTAATGTCATACTCTGTCTAGTGAGTGTACGTTTGATTGATGGATGATTCTTTTCTACTATTTCCTGCCTCTTCCTTTCTTGTTCATTTGTGTTGGGAAGAAAGAGAGCAAAGAGGATTACTTATTCTGCTTAAAATGATTATATTTTTTACCTACAAACAAACCAATGCAGATATGGAGATCAACTATACGGCAACAATAATTTTGATTTAGCTTCTTTAATTTCTTACCTCGCAGGAGTTTTCCTACAGAAAAGGTGACTACCTTTTGTTTGGTTCTGAAACTAGTGGGTTGCCGGCTGAAGCCCTGCTAGACTGCACCTCTGAACCATTTGGTGGTGGGAAAATCCGGATCCCAATGGTAGAAACTTATGTCAGATGTTTAAATCTTTCTGTAAGTGTTGGCATAGCAGTATATGAAGCTTCCAGACAACTAAACTATGAGCACCTTCAGGTGCCTTCTGTGAGTTGTATTGATACTGAACAACCATTTCTTACTGAGGACATTTTTGCTTGATTACATGTGCTGTAGCCACTACTTGTTCTAATTTGACGTAGAACATTACATATGCTCCACTAAGCATGATTCATGATTTTGTTAAATTCCAAGCTTCCTTAGAGTAATTTGATCTCATTCTAGGAAAACGCTGTACACGTAATTTCACTCTTTACTATCCAGTAAATTAAGTTACTTCTACTCCTCCCATTTTAATGAATAAAAAAAATTTAACCTTTCTCGTGCGGACTTTTGAGTTTGAAGGATGTCCAAAATGTGATGATGACAAATGATATAGGTTGATAACTTTAGGGAAGTTGGGAGCTCAGAGCCTTCACTACAAAATTTGGTGTTGTCTTTAGATCAAGTTACTCACTATGAATGCAATGTCCGTTCAATTACGCTCCCAAACTTGAATCAAAAATTTTAATCAAGTCCAGGGATCATATTCTTCCACACAAACTGATAACTACATTGTTTGAAAGTTCAATGAGCACAGCATCTGAATAATCAACTTTTGCTCATTTGACCTAGAGACCATAACAAGCTTTTGAAAGTAAATTATTTGATGAACAACACAAACCCTGCTCAAGCTTCTAACTTGCCAAAATTAATTATTACTAATTAATAAATTCACAAACAACTCAATTCGTGAACACTCACACAAGAAGTGATGTTTGAAGAAATTTACATATAATTAAAAAAAAAATCATCCAGACCCCAAGTCTAAGAGCTTTGACAATTCAATAAAGCCAAGGGCACTCATGATAAATAATAAAAGGACTGCCCGAAGAAAAAATTCTTCCGAGGCTGCAATTCCTCCTCATGAGTAATTGGAGGATTTTCTTTTTCCCTAGATGGGGCTCTTAGCCCTGTTTGTCATTTAAGAAGAATGGATAAAAGGAAAAAAAATCAATTGACAACAACAATTTTCCATAAAAGCTCCTCTGAATATCCAATAATGCATCCACATTTACAGAAAGTTCCTCTCAGTGTTGTGTGCAGCAATGTTACGTCTCTAGTGTGTTTCAACACTTTCACTAAGGTTACATTCATGGATTTGGATTTCCTGCGCGTCAAAACAAGTCAAATGCTTAGATGCAATGTATTAGAGATGAAAATATTGATTATATGTAAAACAAAGAGAACATGTAGCTTTTAGTCTCCAAAATTTTTCTATTATCAATTCAGTCCTTAACCTTTAGCTCAATAATCATTCTAGTCTTTGACCAAATACGTTATTGTATTTGGCGAAAAACACAGAAAAGGCACAATTCATTAAAACATGCAACAATATTTTTAAGTTATAAACAACATGGCTACTAAATCGCACAAGTAAACTAATGATACATTTGAGTTTTTTTTTAAAAAAAAATAAAAAAAAACATCAGATAAGCATACCTTAGTTTTTTCTTTACAGGAATTGACTTTCGTAGTGATTAGTATTATGCAACTGATCAAGACCCTCATAAAAGGAATTTCCTTAGGGACAGGCAAAGCAAAGCTTGAGATTGATAAAATCTCACAAGTTGGTGCGGTTAATACTTAGCCAGAAGTACTCCAAAATTATGTTCTCCTGTTAACCCTGATAGACTGGGGCTGAGGAACATTATCATGAGCCAATCAATTTCTTCAGTCTTTCCATGGCACTGTAATTGGCAAAGGACCAAATACTAGAGATTTTCAGCAACAACACAAAACAAAAACAAAAAAAAAACAACAACAACAACAACAATATAAGACAGAGGGTGAGAGAATTGAGATTTAAAAATTTCACTTGCTTACAGCGGAATTTTATAAATTAACAAATATCTACATTGTGAAAATTCTTGTCAAAAATTGTAAAAGTTGAATTTGAATTGGAATTGCCCTTCACAAGTTGCAAAGGGACTTAGAGATATTCAAGCGAGAATCAACAGGAAACACAACCACTTCATTTACAGAAAATCCTATGACCAGGCCAGCATAGCCGAATCTATTAGGGATGTTGAAAATATCAAGTTTAGAAATATTAAGTATTATTATTAGGGATATCGTTTAGTATTTATTATGATTAGATATGAATATTATATTTTAGGAAAATATATTTATGATATTATGATTTGATTTGATTAGATTATGATATATTTTAGGGTTAGGATTAGCCTATTAATTTGCCTATATAAAAGCCTCCTTATACTCTCTTATATTTTTAAGGATCAATAATATTCAAAGTATTTTTCTTGTGCTTCAATGTGATCCTTCTATCTCAACAAGGGAAAAGATGTAAAGTCAAAATTACCTATCTGAAAAGGAAGGAACCAACTCTTCAACTATTCGAACAATAGCTGAATTTCTGACATCTTTTTCAGATGATGATGACTGCCCTCCCACTGTCATGAAACTGAACATTAGATATCTAAAACAATTATGACATAAACCAAAATTTCAAATACAATTATGCAATAGCAATATGTAAATACTGAGTAGTGAGTAGGGAATACACAAGATTAATGATAAAATATTTCAGTCTTTTATAACAGGCAAAATGGTAGAAAATCAAAAAATGAGAGTACCTTGCACATCTTTAATTTCATTATCACCTCTCAAGTATAAACTCTGTCCGTCATTCAAATCTAGGCCTTCAAATTTAGCAAATTCCCACAACAGATGACCTATAAGCTTATGAGTAAGCGTACTTGTCTCATCACAAGCATCTTGAATGATAAGGTATTGGTTCTTTCTCATGTCATTCCTGGTGTACTCAGGTTCAACTGCCTCACGGGAAAAATTTGTTGCTACATTTCCTGGATCCATCCCAGCATTACCTTCAAACAAATTATGTCTTTTAACAAAATTTTCACCCAACACACTCTCAGGTGGAACAGTTGAGGTTTTCTCATCAGACATAAAGGAAGTTGGATTAAAACCAAATGGTACAAATTGTCCAACACTTTCTGCTTTGTAGTCTGAACCCATTGAATCACAGATGCCATTCATGAAATGTCTATCCTCCCCTTCTGGAGGATCATCATAGTCATCTTCACTTTCTTCTAATTGTTCCACATATGCATCAGTAAAATCTTCATCAAACCTATGGTCAGGCAACAAATCCAAAACAATTTGTTTTGTCTGAGCACTGATGCTTAATATGTAATCAACCTCTTCTTCAATTTTCTCCTTCCCTTGCCCTAATTGAAAAGGTCTATCATCCGAACTCCCATTAAAGAAGTCTAAGATCTTAAATAGACTCCTTGGTATTCTCTCCATGTCATCACATTCAAAAAGAAATTCAGTCAACAATTCAGTAAAAGACGACCGTAGTATCTTATTTGACACTTTAGCCTTTGGTTCTAAGAGGGTCTTCAAATTTCTCAGCTTTTCTATTCCCACTTCATTTTTAACTAACCATATAGCTTTCATAATATCATTCTGCAAAGAATTTACTTCAGGTGGGAATTGGTAAAATTCCTCTGAAAATATGTCATTACAATGTGTTGCAAGTTTTAGTGATAAGTTAGCTACCGCCATAGCTTTGGCTAAGGGCTCTTGCAGTTCATCTCCTTCACCAAGTTGAGAAACCATTTTCATACTGATACTCCTCACTGTCTTACTCACATGCTTTCTTTGTCTCCATCCTTTTCTGCAAGTCCGTAACTGAGGCATGGTTGCTTTCACTCCTTTAAGCTTTCTTCGCATTGCAGACAGGGTTTGATACGGAAAGTCATTTAAGTCATTCATTACCTTTTCAATGGCAGAATGGTTAGATTGGCATCTTGAAGCAGATAATGGTTTGCAATTATGTTGAAAATGCTTTTGATTATTGAGAACTCCAAAAAGCTGTTTGAAAATTTCCAGTTGATAACCGTTACTGTTTTGGTTGCTAAGAGCACTTGAAAGAAAACTCTTGACAATCTTCTTCAATTTGCAACGAGTTTTCTCAAACCTGACTGAACCACCAGCAATGATCATGGCAAGGAGATATAAACCTCTTGTAGTCATCTTATCCAGGCATAATATCATCCTTTTAATGATGGACATGTCAACCGATAACATCTCATCCTGAATAACATTAAATTCTCGTTCAATATCGTGTTCCCCAAAGACACCCCCAACATAAGTTCTTACTGATTCATAAAATACCTGAAATTTGAAATAGTTGTTAGAATCTAATTAGAAAATATTTTTAATGATTCAGTATATTAAACATGGTCATAAAGAAGTATACCTCTTCATTCAGAAAACAGCCTGTGCAAGATTGGTCATAATAAAGAACAAGAAAAAGGTTTCCAAGTTTATCTATCGGAAAGTAGTATGAAATTTCTAAACATTTTGAAGTTCTGAAGCCTGCTTCAATTCAAAACAGTTGCATATATATACAATAAGAATGTTCACATGTTTAATAAAGACCACAGATTTATGCCAAAAGGGCAGACTTAATCCAAATCAAGAAGCAAAGAAAAAATACCACGCTAGTAATCAAAAATATATAAACACATGAATCCGTGTTGCCATATTTCTAAGCTTTCATAATGGAATATGTAGATAGCAGAGAATAAGAATATTTACATCGTCTTCCCTAAGCAAGGACTCAGGCAAAAACCTATCTTCTAAAAACTTAGACTTCTTGAAGCGCTTTCTATCAGATTTTGAAGCGGCAACGCCCAGCAACCACCTACACCAGATCAAATTCTTATTCAGAGTAAGGAGGAAAACATTAGCATAAACAATCAATGAAAGAAAGAAATACCTTCTCTTAAGTTGAATCTGTTTCTCGTCACGCTTGATTCCGGACATAATGAATGCAGCATCTGATCGATGAACCACATTTCTAAAAAGAAACGCCTGGAAATCAAATCCGTTCACAATGTTAGAAACAAGTGACCCCACAGTAGACAATACCACACAACACACGCAAGCATTCAAGTCCTCTCAAATCACATTTATGCCAAGAGTCAAATCCTGACACAAGCCCAATAATCTGCGATAGCGTCTACCCTCGTTCAACCCACATATCATCGCCCAAAAACAAGAATACAACAACAAAAATTAGTTTTCTTTAAAAATGAGAAAGTACTCGAGGCTTACCCCCTCTAGTTCCATAAGAGAGAAAAGAGAACCAGCTGCTAAAATATGTTCAGAGGGGCCAAAAAGGTTCGTTCATATGAACTTAGACCGCCTACGAGCTCAGAGTAAACAATGATGTCGAATCACTTTATTGACAAAAATATTAGCGAGCAGAAAATTTTTCCTTTCGTACGAGCCACCTTCTTCGGAAGGCTCGCCGGGCATAGAAGGGGCTTTACCCCTCTAATCTCAGAACCGGACTTAAAATCCAGACTAGAGGAGGTGACCGGTGGCACCTCCGCAGCTACCTACAACGTCAGAAGCTTTACTATACAAATGCCGGTCTTGTAGTCGCTGGCATCGATCTGACTCCAACAGCTCCGGGGACGAGTGTGGCAGTGCTGCTTTTTACGCGTGGATGGCGGGAGGAGCGAAAGGCGTGAAGCTGAAGCCTGAAGTCTGAAGTGTTCACGGTTATGACTGAAGACTGAAGTCGGCGTCGTTTCAATGGAATTAGGGCAAATGTCTGTCCTGCTACTGTCGGCTGAATAAATCAAAATCTTGAAATCACTCCCTTTCCAACCAAATTATATGCAATTTGAATTTAAATTCAATTTTTTATACATTATTGATTTATATTAATAAATATACTATCATTTTTTATTTCCCTTTATTTTATACTTCTTCCTAACATAGCAAAATATTTAAATAATTTTGTTTTTGTTTTCTCATTACACTATTCTCTAACTTAATTAATGAAAATAATTCAACCATAATTTGTTAACATTAAAAAAAAAAGCATTAAAAAGGTATATATTTCAGATGTGGTTATTTTATGGAAAAATTATATTTTTAAACTTTTTATATCTCTCATAATTTAGTTTATAAATCATTCCATTTCAATACGATTCTTTAAATATTTTTTGACAACAAAGATAACAATTCTTTATAGTCTAGAACATTGTTATAATTAGTTGGGATTTAGTTTATCGTTAATCTTAAGGTTTCAAAAAAAGAACCATATCTCTGATGGGAAAAAAAGTAATACGCATAACCTCCAAAAAGTAGTACTATGTAATTATTATAAGGGTTAAGGTATAGGTTGACCAACGAAGTGTTACGTTAGAAGTGTCTGACACAAAAATGTTCTGTAGACAAAATACTGATAAAGAAATAAATTCTAATAAAAGTAACACAACCCCCCTTTTTCGCTGAAGTTTTAAATTTATTTTTGTTAATATTTTTGCTCCCTTTCAATTGTTCATAGTATTTTTGATACATTCAAAACATTTTTATACCAAATGCTCCTAATTTAGTACTTTATTGGTTAATCTGCACTGTAACCCTTATTATAATTAACTGGACAAGATTTAGTCTTCTAAAAGAAAAACATTTTTAAGCGCATGAAATCTGTTTGTGCGAGTGTAAGAAACTTTCAGGTTGTTTTTCACAATTCGCAAGTTCTAATACAGTCGCCCAAAATGCCAGTAAAGCCTAAAAATAGCGCATAAATCAACGAAAACTCTAATAAATTACATTCTTTATCAAATGCCAATAACATAACAAATTCGAAGTAATTCATTAAGTCATATTTAATTATTTTTAATACACAAACACACATATCAGTATCAAAATATAGCTATTGTTATAAACTTATTTTTCAACACTTGATTATTTGTCCTATTTCTTATTTTGCATTCCAATTATTTTTTTCCCTTTTTTTTTTAAAAAAAATAGAATAAAAGACCAAACACATTACAAGAGAGAGTTGTTTATTTGAGTGTTAGATTTTTTTTTTTTTTAAAAAAAATGTTACTCCCTCCAGTTTTAATTATAAGAGCCAGTTGACTTTTTTGAAGAAGAAGCTAATTAAATAACTTTAGAGTATTTTACTTCTATTTCTTTCATCAAACTAATTAATTTAACTAATAAACTAATATCTAATCTAAGGATACACAATATATGAAATGATTACGTAACTTATTTAGCTTCCTTGACTTCTCCAAAAAAAGTCAACTAGCTCTTATAATTAGGACCGGAGGTAGTATAAATTTTATCTTTTATATTAACGAATTTTTTAACTAAAGCTAAAAACACGCCCCACATACTTACCACTAGAAAAATATGCTTAACAATTTATTTATGAATTACATGATAATCCCGTTAGAGCAACATTACTTATCCATCTTTCACAGCATCTATGCCATAACACAAAAGCATTACCCAAGCCAGCAAAACATTCAAACTCAAATCCCAAAACTATAAGAAGATCTCATCTTCTTTGAACTGTTTGTTGTGTTGGCTTCCATAGGACTGCCTTAAGATGTAAAAGCAGAAACCAGTCTGAGAGAGATCATTTAGTGTGGTCATTATCCCATACGTTGTCCCAAGAAGCACTTGGAGCGGCCTTAGGTCCCTCAATACTATACACATTTCCTTGGGAATATGAGGGTCCTGGCAAAGCATGTCCATTTGGACCTTGTGGAGGTGGGTTCACCTTCCTAGGCTTTGTTTTAATCCCAAGCACTCTAAACACAAATCTTGCTAGTTCTCCATACAACATACCGGAGCGATCAAAAAGCTGCAAGAGACCCAAAAATCATGCCACATGTTAAACAAATAAATGCATTACCACGCTGGAGGAAACAAATGAACAGCAACAAACTATAATTCAGAATGGTATACACAGAATCAGTAACATATTGAAAGTACGGAATGCATTCTTTGGATATAAAATCCGTGAGTGGCATGTGATTGGATATGCTTCCAAAACACCCAATTAAGAATGCAAAGATTTGGCTACAAATTTCCACTGTGGGATGGCAGAATCAGGTAAGGACTGGATTTTTATTTTGCCAAGATCATTCTAGACATTCCATGAAAATTACCTAAACAACTCAGCAGTTTTAAGAAAACATTCCCGAACATAAAGCCAACTTGTACAAAATGAATCCTCCCAAAAACAGTCTTTGCTCAAGTTACTTCCCTCCCAAGAGGGATAGTTTCACAGCAACCTCAACCACAAATGCATACATGATTATGATGGAACACAACAACAGAAAAAGTATTATTCAATGACAAAAACTCCTCCAGAGTGCAAGTCATATGGAGGTATACCCAAGCAAAGAAAAACAATCGCTCTCTGTGCATTCCAGAGGCACAGGAACTCTCCCAGTTCACTCACCACATTTATCATACCCTCTACACAATCAGACCCCCATTATAAGCCCCGACTCTCACTAAATGTCAAACAGAAAATACCACAAATACCCGTACTCCCATGGTTTGCACCCCACATGTCAATATTACCCTTATGTTCAACAACAGATTTTTAGTACTGCAATTTAGGAATAACTCCTTTAGTGTTGGCTATTAGGTTCTCAAATAGAGACAAGATATATGAAGAATATTCTTTTGAAAAAATATGATCCAGACGTCAAACTGGAGAAATGATTCTGCTTATTTTTTTTCTTGGGAAAACTAGCAGCAAATACCACAACACTGTATCTCAGTATGGTCTCAGTATGATCTTTTCATTCAAGGATGAGTTTTACCCAAAACGCAACAAATAAGACACACAATTAGTAATTAAAAAAAATAACGTAAACGGACAGAGAATGGCTGGAGATAAAACCTGAAGAAGAGCGTTCATGAACAAATGGAAAGCCTGCGTGTTCTGGTCTACGAGCATTGCTATCCGACCAAAGAAATTAACCACGCCATGCATCTGCCATTAAATCAAAATAAGTAAAACAGACTACAAAGCAGTTTCAAAGTAACATGATGTCTTTTTTGGCCTCCAAAGTAACATGATAAAACCACATTTGTATCAAAGTTTTCAACATAATTAAAAAAAAGTAGGGTGGAGGGGGAAGAAAGAGAGAATGGGAATCCCTAAAAAATATCAAGTCCATTTCTTCCACTTTTCTATGATCCTTTTCTCCTAATTCTTAATGACACGATTTTCCATATCAAATCTCTAACCCAGCAAAATTCAATAGCACTATACCCAGTCCGTTGAATTCGGACACACAACTCGCTGACACGCCTGACTAATATCTCAAATTCACAACTCAAACATGAGTTTCAGATTCCTTGTTATGGAAAATCAGCATACAAAGATGATATGGATCGTATTCATAAAATAATAATAATAATAATAATAACACACACATTCCAATAAATTGTCAACAACAAAGAATTATATAACTTCATGATCTAATCATCCAAAGTCGAAGAAATGCAAGCTCAAGTCAATTGTGCATATTCATAGCGCAGGAAATTAGTATAGCCAAAGCATGATATGGCTCACCACACGAAGAACAGAAATCCAAAATCCTGGTGGAGATGGAGGACCACCATGCGGATCATTGGGATCTTGACCTCCAAAAGGACTGCCCATGCCATAACCACCCATAGGGCCCCCAAAGCCACTGTTGTACATCCCACCTCCATACAACCCACCACCATACATCCCGCTAGATGATCCATAAGGCCCACTATATCCTCCCCTGTACATACTGTTACCATACAGTCCTCCACCATTCATCCCTCCTAATCCACCATAAGATCCATACATTCCAGATCCATAGCCAGAATTATAATTATTCATTGTAGAACCATAACCTGCAGCATAAAAGAAAAGTCAAAAGATTTGTAGAAATAAATGATGAAAGAAAAAATTGAAAGGAGATAAAGGAAACAAAATTTACCTCCATAGCTGTTGTTTCCGTAGTTCTGCTCCCAAGGCCTTGGGGGAAGTGGCCTCCCAACAGAATTCCTGTTAACAGTTGCAGGCCTATCAGAACTAGAAACTATTTCACCAGGTTTTGCAGTCCCTGAAGACTCAACTACATCACTTGTGTTGCCAGCTGATGGGGGTCTAAAAGGAGCTGGGCCAGATGAGGATCCTGCATGTTCCCACGGTTTTGGTGGAGGACTACTAGCTGCAAAACACAAATTTATTCACACTTTAGGAGGTTTTGTGTTTAGGGGGAGAAGGAGGTGGAGGTTTTAACCAAATTTACTATGGGTGTGGGTGTAACATAAGCATGATAATAGTAAGCATCCACAAGGGCCATACCAGAATGAAGAATTTTAACACCAAACAAATCAGGGTATGCTGACCATGACAAGTAAAGCAAGCAATCCTGTTTACAGTAGCTATTCATGTACACAGTGCTGAACTGCTGATCAAGTAAGTTCGAAGATTTGTATGCGGATTTACCAGAAACTTTTGCTCATTTTAAGAAAGTAACAAAAAAATTTATGCCACAAATATGGGTACAGATAATTTAATGCTGACAAACAACGGATTGGAAACTTATTACTACCTCCGGTCCTAATTATAAAAGCTAGTTGACTTTCTTTGGAGAGATTAAGGAAGCTAAATAAGCTACTTAATCATTTCATATGTTAAATATTATTAGATTATATATTAGTTTATTAGTCAAATTAATAAGTTTGAATAAAAAAATAAAAATACTTTAAAGTAATTTAATTAGCTTCCTTAATCTATTCAAAAAAGTCAACTAGCTCTTATAATTAGGACCGGAGGGAGTATAACAAATAAATAAGGAAAAAGAGAGAGAAGAACAAAAAAGAGATAAGAAGACATCGCCAGAAAAGTTCTCTCCAACTGAAAATCCAGCACGTAAACCCACTTAAAAAGGTAATAGCTGAAACTGATGGAAGAGCCCAAAACACATGAATAAATATCTAGTTATAAGCTCTATCTTCTCAATCCAGCCATAATAATTCAGAATGTTCAATATTTATGATTCTTTAGAGGATGAATATTCATGACACAGTCAACAAAAAAACAATTCAGAATGTTCAATATTTGGGATGTGAAATAAAAGTACATAACACACACAATATCCTAATATTTTAGAATCGCACGCAACAAAATAATCATTTTCACAATGGCATCTGGGAACGAAATAAATATTTGACTAAACAAGAACATCGAACCCTTCCATACACATCTTTCATGATGGTCACAACAAGCAAATAACCATCGCCTCACAATAAATTACCACCCAAAAGAATTAAGTGTGAACAGTTTAAAGTCAATTTTTTTCCCAAAAAAAAAAAGAAAGAAAAACTTTATCGGCTGAAGCGCACCATAATAAACAGCGCCAACTTGCAGAATTGCTTGACCCAAACAATCTAACCTATTAATGATCGCAAATTCTTCAATATCCGACTAAATTCGATCCCCAGGCTAAACGAATTAGAGAAGCAAATACAAAGAAAAACGATACATGGAAAGATGAGCGAGGTCGGGAATAAAAGTTCGAACTTCGGGGGGAAAAGCGGTTTAACGAACCTGATGACTGGGGCTTCGACTCCATGAGAATCGCAGGTATTCAGCATAAGATTGCGATGAGCAAGGTCCCTCCCTCCCTCCCTCTCTGCCCCTTCTCTCTAAGTTGTTGAAGAGTGAAGACGCGTCGAGGCTTGGTTTACGATCTCACGCCGCCCACGAGGGATATCCTCTGGATCTCATCCAAGAAATCTTTTTTTTGGTCGGAACCAAGAAATCTTTTTTAATACATAGCAGTTTAAAATAATTTAATTCCTGCCAAAACAAATAGTTTATGAAATAACATTTTACAAAATTTAAATTTGATTTCAATATTTTTATTTATTTTATCAATATGAGCTATATCCAAAGTAAGATATGTTATATAAATATAAAATATAACCGTTAATATTTATTATTTTCTTCCTTTATATTTATATTTTTAAGAAAATAAATCATATTGTAACTATTCATGAACAAATAAAGTGAATTACTCCCTCGGTTTATTACCCAATTTAATTTAATTAAAAAAGTTAGTTAAATTTGTTAATTATTTAAAAGGAAGTATCAATGAAGCTAAATCAGAAAATATTAAAAAATACTCCTTTAGTTCTTATTATAAAACATAAACTAGTAAGTGTATTTTGTCCTTTTTATAAGGCACTAGTTTGTTTTCAAAGAGTATTAATCATTTTTTTTTCATATATGCCCCTAATTAATAGGGCTAGTGTAGTTCTCAAATAGTATTAATTATTTTTTTTCATATATACCCCTAATTAATAAAGCTGGTGTAGGAGAGTAATGATTAACATGATATTAGAGAATTTAGTGCAATTAGTAGAAGTAATATTGAAAATTATTTAAATTATATAATAACTTTATTGACTTTAACTGTTTGTATAGATTTGTAAAAATTGTTAATTGGTGCTTTATAACAAAAATCAAAGGGAATATGATTAGAATGAAAATCAACCCTCTAAATCTATCATATCTATTAACGACTGAAAGGAGTAATAAACACATGTGGGGATTTGATGTACTCATCATTGTGGGGAGCTTTAAATCATCCAAATTAATTTCTTGGTGTGACAAAAACATAAGATTTTGGTGACATTATATTGAAATGTGAGGCAAAACAAGTTATAACTAAAACAAACAAAAAACTATAAAAATCTAAAACGAATAAACCATTGTAACACTGAAGAGAAGAAGTGATGTCTCATGAGGAAGAGTGGTCATCCAACAATACAATAGGAGAAATGAACTCAAGAATAACATTTACATGTAAAAAGTTCAATGTCCAACCGAATACATACAATGAGTAGTTACGTTGGGATTCAATACTTGCCGCTCGCGACTGACCAGCCAAATACAATGAACACAAATACCGAAAAGAAGAACAAAAAAAGCAAATTAACTAACTAGGATGGCACCATACAAATCCCAAAATAATGGCAACCATATGAGTAGGCAGAGGCGGACGCATATATAGAATAGGGGCACGTGCCCACCCTTGAAATTTCCTTTTTTCTTAAAAAAAAAAATTTATTTTTTTAAAAGCCATTCTATTCCTTCGGATCAACGTTGTGCAAGCTCTTATGGGGTTTGACTTGTATAGTAAGTGGTGGTGCTCTTAATTAGTTTTTAATAATTTTTTTCCTACTGGTTGGAAATTACTGAACTGTGATGCATCATTTATTAGTATTTATGGCAACTCTTTGTTATATATGGTGAATAGGCTGAAAACTGGAACATCCACTTAACTGGATATTTAAGTGTATTAACATGCTAGTCACTGGTAAAATGTTTTATCTACTAACTTCCATTCATAATATTTTATGACTGAATGAAATGTTTTAAAGTTAGCATTAACTTTGCCTGTAGCAACTGCATCTATAGAAAGAACATTTTCAGCTATGAAATACATCAAGACTGCACTTCGCAATCGGATAGGGGATGAATGGTTGAATGATTGTTTAGTGTCTAATTTTGAAAAAGATATATTTGATAGTATTGATAATGAGGCAATTATGATAGAATTCCAAAAAATAAGGCCTAGAGGATGACATTGTAATTGTCTTTATTGTAATATACTTTTATTATTAAAATATATGGTGTCCAACCTTGCTATTTTTAACAATACTTAGTCTTACTTTTTCCCTTTATATTATTTTATTTTTTAATGTATTTAAAGCTTTACTTTTAAAAAAAAAATCAGGGGCGTTGCCCCTGAACCCCCACATCCCTGGCCAATAGTACCCCCATAAATTCCTGGATCCGCCCTTGTGAGTAGGCAGCCAAAAAACTAAATCAAATAATCATATTATAAGTATTTGTAGAATTTGACACTGTAGAACGAGAATTAAAGGAACAAATCCATTTTCACCAAATTCTTATTTAATACTCCCTCTGGTCAGAGAGAAATACAATAAGGGGGCAAAAAACTATAGAATAGAACCATAATTTCATGAAATTACATTTCAACTCAATGAGAATTTCAATATTTTTATTTTAGTCCCTCCATAAAACTTTTAATGTAGACTAAAGTGAAAACATTAAAATTTTTATATGACTAAAATGTAATTTCCTAAAAGTCTGGGTTTAATTCTATGATTTTAAGGGGGCTAGGTCCGCCCCTGCCTCTGGTCCTAATTATAGGATAATATTTGAAAGTTAATATTGATCCTAATTATAGGACAACAATATAATTTTTGTCAATTCCTTTATAAAATACTCTTATTAATACTCTCTTAATAATAATTAAACACAATGATAATATAATAATGCACTTGTATATTCTATAAATTAAACAATGCTCACAACTCATTAATATCACATACACCTTAATTCTAATGTTTTTTGTGACATCTTGGAGAGGTCTACAATACCGAATTGTATGAGTTCGGAAAAGTGTACGATATATATGTGTTTATAGATATAGACATGTGTGTGTGGGTGGGTATGCACGCAACACACAAAAGTATGCACACACATGAGATGATAAGCACACTCATAGAGCACACATTTTTATTAGGAAAAAAACGCTTGTAAGGAAATAGACTATACAAACAACTAATGGTTTATTTGCCTACTCATCACATATGATTGCGGATCCACCACATAATAATTAAAAGCCAATAAAATTAATTTTAAAATTATTTAACCATTATACCATGGTACTTATGAGAATTCTAAGACGTTTTCTGTTGGGAAATGATAATTCATTCTTTTATATATCTATATAATTCTTTAATATCTCATCGGGTCTTCTGGCACAATGACATTACCTTTTTTAAATATTTCTGAAATTTTAGGTTCTGTATTCTATATTCTATGAGTATTATTGGTGCATAAGCTCCGTCCCTTAAAGGAAGGATGGGAAAAAAAATCATTTAATATCTCATACACTATTAAGTTATATTTTAGTATTTCAACTTAAGTCCTTTTTTGCCAATAAGAGAATACTATCATTAAGATCCAGAAAAATAGCCACGTCCAATAACAAACAAAGCAAGACAGAAATAATCAAGTAAAAAAAAAAAGTTAAAAAAACTTCTTATCTAAACTAGTAGTAACACTATCATTAGCTAACAAGGGCGACAGCAATGAAGGAGGTCTGCAAATCCAATTAGATAGATAAACACAATCCATTCATAGAAGCTTAGTAGTCTTCCAAAACTGCTTCCTTATAAACACATAAAAAAGTGGTTTCTAATGAAGATCACATTGAGCATTTCATTGCATTGAGTGAACTTCTCAAGTATTTTAGTAAGATAAATATTTTTTTTATTTAGAACACAACAATTTTCACAAACTTTTTTTCTGAAATCCTTTCACAAACGGAAATTGGAGGAGAGACATTTTGAATTTGTTCTTCAAGAATTTTTATTTTTCTTTTAGAAGAAAGAAGTTCTTTAGCCAATTTTCAAAACTTCGAATGAAAAGAGTTATATTCAAAAAAACAGCTCATCGAAAGTTGGTTCAGAATCATTTACCTCTTCATTTTCTGACTTTTCTTGAGCTACGAGACAAATATTTGCCATTTCTTCTTTATTAGCTTCATCTTCTTTAGATGAGCTATCTTCCTATATGGCTGAGACTAAGCCTTCTTTCTGAACTTATTGAATTTCTTCTTATCTTTTTCTTTGTTCTTCAGCTAGGATAATGAAAAATTAAAAATGCAAAACTATCAAACTTCATACGAGAAATCCCTTGTCAAAAGTGAATTTGATAATTAGATTACCTAAGGAACCAATTACTTTTCTCCCGGCAACGACACCATTTGATAAAGGCTTTTTGTCGTCAACTTTGGAGTTCACAATAAAAAATTAACTAAGGATTGTATATAGACAAACCTATTATCGTTCTCTCATTTTGAAAAGCCTTTTATTGATTTCTAAATAATCCAAATGTCATACAAATAAAATAAAAACAGGGGGGGAATGGTTTTTGGATCTTTATATTAATAAACTAAAGAATAATGCAATTTAACTAAATGCTAAACTATTATTTTTGATATTTTCTTTATAAAATGGTGAATGAGTGAATGAAATGGTATTGAAGTGAAAATATGAATGATGAACGTTCTTGGTGATGAAGAAAATCGCTATCATTGCTCAAAAGTATAGGAGTCAAGACTTTATTATTGAGTCTTAATAAGAAAAACCTCAAGATACCACTTGAGTCTAATATTCCCAATTAATAATAGCTCCTACAACCATAGCTAACTACTACCTATACCTCTTGAGATATTATTTAAAACCATTTAATGTGCAATTAAAATTGGAATGATGCAACATGAGTCTTCTAAAATTTAAGTGCTAAATAATCCCTTAAGGGTACAAATCAACCACATTAACTAGACAATAACACGCTAATCACCAGAGCTTCGTTGCAACCACAGAAATTAAAGTACATAAAATCTTCACACTACAAAATCCAATCTCAACTACAAATATCAAATCAACAAAAACAATTAACATCAATCTTTGTTCCAAAATTATATAAAATAATTTCTAAAACTAGGCAATCTAAATATATAACTCTAGACTAATGAAATCATAGAAAAACTCCCCTATATAGTCCTATGAGCTCAAGCACACATCTTCATCACCAAGAAGCAAGGGAATTAGCTACTCATAGCTATTGGAGAGCCACACAATCTGCAAAAAGAGCTCATTGGAAAGTTGCAACACTCACTGGAATCTGGAAAGCTTCCCATCAAAAAATGTTGAACTTTGTCGAAAACTCACAAATAGAGGCTGTTGATGGTGGTATAAAAGAGAGGTCGACAGAGGACGGAGGAAGAGGATTAAAGATCAAGGTGATCAGAGGAAGAGCTTTCCACTGTCCACTCTCTCCCGCAGCATTGCGCATAACATCCCAAAATTTGGGATTTAGAAATTTGAAATAATATATAAAATTTGGCCAAATGATTAAGATTAATTATTTAGGAATTTATTTTCCTTGTAATATTTTTTTTTAAAAAAATTCATGGAATATGGCAAGAGATTAAATTTTGGAGCCCATCTAATCAGATAACCCGTAAGCCCAATGAAAATACATATTCCATGATTTAGGTGAAATGGGCTCCATTTTTTTTTTGGTCGAAGAAATGGGCTTGATGGGGTATAATGGGCTGGTATGTATTTTCATTGGGCTTATGGGTTATCTAATTAGATGGGCTCCAAAATTTCATCTCTTGCCATTTTGCATGATTTTCTCCCTTTCGGTCCTAGGTTCGATCCCCCCTCCTCTATCGCCTTATATAAAAAAAAAAATCCATGATTTTGTTTTTATTTTTTTAAAAAAATATTACAAGGAAAATAAATTCCTAAATAATTAATCTTAATCATTTGGCCAAATTTCATACATTATTTCAAATTTCTAAATCCCAAATTTGGGAGTGTTACACCCTTTATTTCCGGTGTTGGATGAAGAAGCGAAGGGCACTAGGAGTCAGGTGAATCAAACCTCTGCACTGCCCAGAAACGTGGATCCTGGTTGAGCTGTCTGTGTCTATCGTGCCTAGTAGACCGTGTTCCTTCCAGTAGATTTTAATCTAGTTGGTTTCATTCGTATTCAGTTTCATTCCTTTCGGTTTTCGTTTGGACTGTTTGATTATTTGCATGCGATGCCCTAGTGACACTGTAATAGCTTTATTACCAGTAATGCATATCCTATAATTGTTCCTTCATGGTCACCTGTAGTAGCACAGTATGCATATTTAATTGGTCCTTATATGTAGCTATTCCAAAACTCAAAATGAGTCGTGGCAATGACTTGTATATTATTTGATACTAGGAGTTAGAATCAATCATATGTCCTTTGCGTTTATTAGTAATTGCTCCACATCCATCAGAGCTTGAATATAAGGTATAGAGAAAAGTCATGTCGAAAATGGACAAACATAAAATGGTGAGCAAAAGGGACAGATTTGGAATATTTTATGAGAAAATGAACTTTCCATCGTTACTTTGTCGGAAAGATTCCTTGCCGGCCCCTTTTCTTTATCTGTTCTTGTTCTTTCCCATCCGTGTCGACGCATTTCTTATATATATATAACCTGGAGATTATCTAATTATATGGACGAAAGATCAGTCTGAATTTTAAATGTTCTTCATAACACAGGAATTGTAGCCCTTGATGAAGCCTGCCAATTCTGTTGTCCATACCAAAACCAAGCACATAGAGCATCTTTGTTAATTACCTAGAGATTATCTAATTATATGAATGAAATAAAGATCCGTAGGAATTTAAAAATTTATTATTACCAAGCATTTTGTAAGCGAGAACATATCAATAGGTATGTAGTAATTAAGCTAGGATGATCATGTCCAACCTTCTGACCAGGGTCTCTGAATCTTCTTACTAGGCTTCTGTCATATGCTCTTCCGATTGATTCATCAAAAACCAAAACTTGACGCTACCATTTTGTCAAAATTATACGTGATCTTAACCAAAATTTTTCAATTGATCCCAAAGCGATTATAGAATAATAACTATAATTACCTTCAGTAAATTGCGTTAAGAAACACAAGATTTTCTACCACACTAAAATTTAGAACTCACTAATTGAGACATCTATCTGGAAGAATGTATGCATGCATGCATGCATACAATTTTGTATAATAATCATTCAATAATTATTAAGCATATATCTCCATGCGTACTTTTCATGAGTTTGATGCGCATACAACAACAACTATAATAACAACAACAAACATCAACCTCTAGATATGATCAGCTTACATTAATTATATTACCTGATCATTGTATTTTATTGACTACTCACTCTTTAACACACATATACATACAAATGCAAAAAATCATATTCCCTTCGTGAGGGTACCTATTATCATAGTTTTTATAGGTTAAATACCAATTTTGCTACGGAAGTAGCTTTCATCACCCAGAAGTTTTTTTGGTATCATTTTTGTTCTGAAAATTTAAAAACATAGTGATCTTGCCCATCAGTTGATCTTGACTGTTCAATTATTGCTCTTGTTTGTAATTTTTCAGGGCAAATTTGCTCTTAAGAAGAACTTCCGGGGTAAATTTGCTCCTAAAAAATATTCTGGGGCATATTTGCTCATTTTTATAAACTTTTGGAGCAAAAATGATACCAAAAAAAACTTTCGGGTGCTGAATGCTCCTTAGCTAATATTTCCTCGACAAAATGGTATTTAACCCTAATTTCTGTAACTAATAATTTTAGAGCTTTCATAAAATGATACGGGTTTCATACTGAGGGTGAAGGGTCAATATATTATGCAATTTCTCTGACATTTGGTTGTGTTTGTTGGGACTCTTGATTGATAGTGCCATCATTCTGGAGACATAATCCGTTTTATCCTGGAAGACATTTGTTCGTAATCCTTGGAATCCGTATAGAGAAAACAACTTGTCCTAACAACATACTTTGGGCTTAGATTTCATCAATCTCAATATCATTATTTTCGGCAATCTTGTGAATTTTTTTTTTTATGTTTTTCTATATTATACAGAATTTTTATATGTCTATAAATTGTTATACTGATTACACAGATTATTATCTTAGTGAAATTTCTATCTTGAAGGTATTTTTCAACAATAATCTTAAGACAATTTGGTTTAAATCTGTGTTTAGTTTTTAAATTTTGGATTCTTGATTTTGACAAGTTAGAGTTTCTAAAATTATGATTTATGTGGGTATATATATAAATCTGGATTTTTTTTTGTATGTCTTTGCGTTTTTCATGAACTATGTTATTCGGGAAAAATGAAAAAATATAGGGAGGGATTATAAGGAATGATTTAAATTATTTTCTATAAGATGATGAATTGTTGTTCATAGTTATAGAGACATGTATCAATTGAAGTTTTCCACACTGCATATATTTGTTTGTTTCAGCGATTGGTGTCTATGTGTATTCAAAATTTCATAGGATAATATAGAAACAGAAAGAAAAACCATAAGAATGAAAACCTGTTGTATGTTACTGTTCATAATCTTGTTTTTCCAGAAGCATGACTGCATATGCTATATATAACGGATTGGATTCAACCAAAACTATGATTTTAGGCTACAAAAATCATTTAGGGAGTGAAGAGCCGGAGGAACAGAGTCCCAAAAGACCGGACCGAATTTTCTCCGAATTCCTCTCCTAGTCTCCTTAGTATCCTTTAGTATCCATGCATAATCACTGTCCAAAAATTGATCTAAGCAAAAATACCTCATTTATTTCAAATTACCGCATGGGGTAAAAACTACTTCACGCGGTAAAGATAAAAATTTAAAAAGTAGATGAGGTATCTTTTTCTAGACGCTTAAATTAATTTTTGGATGATGAGGATGCACAGATATTGAGGAGATGGATCATGAGAGAATCGAAATCCCCCAAAAGATTGCAAAACAATTTCTTAATGCCTCAACGTATAGTGCATATCTCGCCCAATGAAACCATGAGTTGGGTCATTGAAAAACTGGAAGGAGATCCTTTCCTATATTTTTTTTCATCAGCCCATCTAGGTCATTGATTAAGAAAATGAGAGAAAAATTCTCCTTTCCTTTTTTTTTTCTTTTCATCAGCCCATCTGGGTCATTGATTGAGAAAATGAAAGAAAAATTAAAGTAATATTGTATTGATTAAACGGATATGATTTAGAGATTATGAAAGATGATGAGAAAAAGATAAAAAGAAAAACTCAAACATATGCTCTCCCTCTCTCTAATTCTTAATAAAAGAATTATTTCACCTTTTTTTTAATAACAACTAAAGAAGTTAAATAAATTAGTTAATTATATTTATAATACTATTATATGTTATGCATTATTAAATTATATATCAATTTATAAGTCAAATTTAAAAATAACAAATATTAACTTAATTAATTTTCTTAATAAAAAAAAAACTCAACTGACGCAAGGTAGTATAATTCTAGTACAAGTTGAGTTTCTCTCTTTATCTTTTTTTCATCATTATTCATAATCTCTAACTCATATTCGTCTAATCAATACAATACTATTTAATTTTTTTTTTCAATCAATGGTCTGGATGGACTGATGAGAAAAAATATTAGAAGAGGATCTCCTCTCAAATATTAAGATATACAAGAATCTTGAAAGAAACTGCCGTAGACTTGGGTCGGTGCATGTAACCCAACTTGCGGGACCATGTCAGAATTCTGGCCCTTTCTTTCATGAATGCTACTAATCATCATGGACGTATACCCCTCACATGGGCGGGTTTTACAAGAAGTTGGCTTTACCTCCCCTACTTCTTTTGGTCTGTTGCGGTCCTTTGCTTGTCGTTTTTGACACAAAACACACACACTTGTCCTTTTTTTTTTCCCCCTAAAAATATTTCAAGGCACGGTAAGGTAGTAAAATAATAATTTAGAATATTGAATAATACTAAAAAAAATTCATGATCTTAAAAAATTATTCTAAGATCTTAAAAAAATATTTTAGGGTATTGGTTGGTACTAAAAAGATACTGATTGGTATTGAAAAAATAATTCATGATCTTAACAAAATTATTTTAGAATCTTCAAAAAATATTCTAAACTATATTTTTAGTAGCATTAGGTATCTGAAATATTTTTTCAAGATCAAAAATAATTTTTTTAAGATCATGAATTATTTTTTCAGTACCAGTCAGTATCTTCTTAATACCACTCAGTACCCGAAATATTTTTTTCAAGATCCTGAAATAATTTTTCAAGATCATGAAGATTTTTTTTTAATACCATTCAATATCCTGAATTATCATTTTACTACCTGGTAGTGCCTGATATATTTTTAGGGAAAAAAAAGAAAAAAAAAGACAGTTGTGTGTTTTGTGTAAAAAACGACAAAGTTTAGAGCAAAGGACCGCAACAAACCAGAAGAAGCAAAGGAGGTAAGCCAACTCCGTTTTATAAAGGGGAAAATCTTTTAAGATGTTAAAATATTAAAAAAATGTTAAAAAATCCCACAAAAAATTATAATATCAAAAAAATCTCATTAACTTTTAACAATTCTTTGAAACCTTTTTTATATCATATTTTCTGTAGGATTTTTTTTGGGGAGATTTTTTTGGTCTTTTGAGACTTTAAAAGAATTTTCCTCTTTATAAAGTAGCTCATTTTTAACTTCAAAACGGCGGCTTTTACCGCATCAACCACATATCACTTGCAACCACCCTATACTGCAAAAATCATTTTTAATTTGCTTCATATTTGAGACTCTCTAGAATTCCTGGAGTTAATTTGTCCAACATCAAAGGCTGTATCAATCATTTATATTTTTGGACTTTGGAGATAACATTCACCAAATTTTCTCTTTATCTTATGGATCAGCAAATTTGAGCAAATGTTCCTTTTCCAAGCCTGATTATTTGTTAGAGGGGCTGGATCTCTAATGAGTATAAGAATAAAAGGTGAAAAAGAGAATAGTGCACAACATTTTTAAGACACGGAAAACACTTTTAATTTATTTAGGCTAGATTTGCCCCATCTATTTCTATATAATATGGTGCAATTCATCGATTACTTTATATATATGATGTAATGAAGACCTTTGAGTATGGATTGCATTCTCATCACTCAAACCAAGAGTTTTTTTTATAAACACAACACAACTTTTCACCAAGTGATAGTTGCCACATCTAACCTTTCACTCATCTCTAGAAACTGAAGAAACATGTGGTGACTTGTAGTGTTACTACTCCTTTCACAACCTTTTATACAAATCCCTTAATTTAATAAAATGACTTATAGAAAAACACATATCTCCATTTTACAATATTGCAACACTAATTAGCCGACTTTTTGAAATATGGGCATCTTTTGTGGACCCGGGAAAGGAAAGGTAAGTTAAAAAATTTGTGAATCTGCTATTAGTCACCTATATATAGCATCATCAGCATCCTATCTTCCATTCCAATTTCTCTGTTCCCTCTGCAGTATCAATGGAAGAATCAAAGGCCGCAAAAGCAATGGGCGTTCCAGTGGCGATTCTAGTTCTCATATGGACGGCATGGAAGGTGGTGAACTGGCTGTGGCTAAGGCCCAAGAAGCTGGAGAGGCTACTCAGGCAGCAAGGTCTTCAAGGAACTCCATATACTCTTGTTACAGGGGATTCAACCAGAATGTCCAGCATGCATTTGCAAGCCAAATCCAAACCCATGAATCTTTCCCACGATATAATCCCTCGCACTTCTTCCTTTTATAATCATCTTGTCAACCAATACGGTATGCTTTTTTCTCGGTCATATTTTGGCCATAAATTTTGTTCTAAACAGTGACAGTATTTGGTTTTGGAGAATCCTTCTTTTAAGTTACATGTTCCTTCATCTATTGAAAGAGGTGATCAGGGTCAGCTGCTAAATTTTGTACCAGATAGGTATTGGAATGATTTTGCAGGTAAAATGTAGTATTTGCTTCAATTTCTTTTTATTATTATGTAGGAAAGAATCCTTTCATGTGGATTGGAGCATCACCAAGGATACTTATTACTGATCCGGTGCTAATCAAGGATGTAATGAACAAGATCTATGACTTCCCCAAACCTGATACAAATCCAGTCGCCAAGTTACTGGTCACTGGTCTTGTCAATTATAATGGTGACCAGTGGGCTAAGCACAGAAGGATCATCAATCCTGCATTTAATGTTGAAAAATTGAAGGTCACTTTTTCACTTTCCCTTCCGTGGCTCAAGTTTTTGTGATATATCAACTTGGGATTTTTCCTTACTTTCTATTCTATTTTCTTAGGCTATGTTTGGGAGTTTCATTTTGGAGGAAAAAGAAAGGAAATGGAGGTTTCGGTAGTCCATTTCATTGTTTGTAAGTTTTAAAAATAAAAGGAGAGGGAATCAGGGATTTTTACAAATCCCTCAAAACCCTTATTTTTCTAAAAAATAAAGTTCTCCCAATATGAGAGGTTTTAAGAGGGAAAATAAGTTAATTACTTCTTTATCCTCGTTCACCATCAACACCACCACCGCCGTCGCCGCCGTCCCACCACCACCGCCCTACCACCGCCACCACCACCACCGCCACCATCACCGCCCCACCACCGCCACAGCTACCAACACCACCGCCACAGCCCCACCGCCACCACCATAGCCGTCGCCGCCACATAAATAATTTTTTGAATATAAAAATTACTTAAATAATTTTTTTAGAAAATTTAAATTTATTTGTGAAGTATAATAATTATATTAATTATTAAAAAAAAGGACAAAATGGTAAAAATAACTCATTAATCCTCCATCCTCTTTCCTTACTATTTTCTTAACTCCCAAATAAGGGGAGGAAATATCCTCCATTTCCCTTTCATCCCCTCCTCTCCATCCTCCTTGCATCCCTTTCCTTTCCATTCCTTCCAAACTCCCAAACAAAGCCTTAAACTCTTATATCTCTTTGCCGTAGAAGTTCATTTGCTTAGTTTGAGGTTGAAAGTTTAATCTTCCCAACACATTCCTCTGCCACAGATCATGTTGCCCATATTTTATGAAAGCATCAATGATATGGTTTGCAAATGGGAGAAAATGTTGTCTTCATATGGCTCATGCCACATCGATGTATGGCCTTTCCTTCAAAATGTGACCTGTGATGTTATATCTCGGACAGCTTTTGGAAGTAGCTATGAAGAAGGAAAAAGAATATTTGAGCTTATCAAAGAGCAAGCTGAACCTTTTATGAGACTTCTCTTCAAACTTGATATTCCAGGATATCGGTAAGAATAGACAGCATATTATTGAAGCATGTTTACCTGTTTATCATATAGGAAAAAACAAATTATCCGACCACGTGTATAATTGAGATTAAAAAGCACTTTTGCTCTAAACCAACAATCACTCATATTAGTTGTTCCTTCTTATTTTTGCCATAATTTTAACCTGGAGCGCCTTTTCATTTGTAGGTTTCTACCTACTAGTGACAAGAATTGGATGGCAAGAAATGATAGGGATATAAGAGCTTCACTTAAGGACATAATCAACAAAAAAGAGAAAGCAATGGAGGCTGGGGAAGCTCCAAATGATGATGTATTAGGCATTCTTTTGGAGTCAAATCACAAGGAAATTGAACAACACGGAAATAGCAAGGAAGATGTTATGAGTATTGAAGATGTAATTGAGGAATGCAAGCTTTTCTACTTAGCAGGGCAAGAGACTACGTCTGTTCTGCTTGTTTGGACTATGGTGTTGCTCTGTAAGTACCCTGAATGGCAAAAAAATGCAAGAGAGGAAATCTTACGAGTATTTGGCAACCAACAACCTGACTTTGGTGGACTAAATCAACTCAAGATTGTAAGTACTTATATGCTTCCCTATATAATAAATAGAGTAATAAGATATGAGTTTTTCTAATAAAATTATAATATAAAGGATTTACCTTTTTCAGAGTCAACAATAACATGAAGTTTTATCACACTATAAACAATATTTTCATGCTATTCCCTCTTATCTTTAATATAAGAACCCAATTAACAAGTATTATTGGTTTTTTTTATAAGGCACTTGTTAATTTCTGATGCATTAAATATTGTTTCTATGTATATTCATATTTAACAAGAGAGGTGGCAGAAAGAATAATTAATATGATATTAGAGTGTAATGTAGTTAGTACGGTTAATATTGAAAATCACTTGAATTTTAAAACAAAATTAATGCTTTAACTATTTTATTGGTAGGTGAAAATTTGTAGCCAATTCCTTATAATAAGGAGTAGAAAGAGTGTAATTTTATTACAAAATCTAATGGTAATTGGTTTTGTTATAGGTGACTATGATTTTATACGAGGTTTTGAGGCTTTACCCACCAGTACTTTTTTTTCATAGAGCAGTTCCTAGGGATACGAAACTTGGACACCTGACAATACCAAAAGGAGTGGGTGTTACCTTACCAGTAGGATTGATTCACCATGATTGTGAATTGTGGGGTGATGATGCAAAGGAATTCAAGCCAGAGAGATTTTTTGAAGGAGTTTTAAAGGCAACAAAAGGGCAAGTTTCATTCTTTCCCTTTGGATGGGGTCCAAGAATTTGCATTGGGCAAAACTTTGCCATGCTGGAAGCAAAGATGGCTATATCTGTGATTCTACAACGTTTCTGGTTTGAGCTTTCCCCTACATATGCTCATGCTCCAATTCTAGACGTTACTCTTAAGCCCCAATATGGTGCTCCAATTGTTCTACATAAGCTGTGACTTGTGAGCATTTAACTGCTCGAAATATTTGTGAGTAAAACCTATATACTATGTAGTACTACCTCCGATTCTAAATATAGCATAAAGTTTATAGTATAATTTTATAGTACAAACTTTGTTCTATATTTAGGACCAGAAGGAATACTATTTACTTGGGGGCAAGGCCTCGTTTGAGTTTGTATTGTGTGTATACATTTTACCCAATAGGATAATAGGAGTATAAAATCATGTAAATATAATAAATATGTATTATTTTCCAACTATACCCTTCTATGTAAAGAGAAAAAGTAAGAGAATAAATTTAATAGATACACTTAGCAAGAGGTAAAGTTGAAAAACAAACCCAGTACCTAAAATGAAGATTATATTTTGAGATATATTCATTCACGAAATTATAGCTTATGATAAGGAATGAATGGAGTATAAGATCTGGAGGGTAGGTAGAGTTCCAATCTACATGGCATTTCTTGTGAGCTTACAAACATCTTAAAACTACTACTCTAGTCCTTATTATATAAATCTATTTCAACTAATTCTCACGTATTAAGAAATGCATGTCAGTTCATTTAATATTTTTAAAGGATAATTTTTTGTAAGTTTACCCTTATTATTTTTTTCTACATTTACAAATCATTTTCCTCGTTTTCTTTTTTTAAAGGAAAATTAAATAAGAATAAAATTAAAAACAGTCATTAATAAATTCCAAGGGGACTTGTATAAATTTCTTTTTACAAGTGGAGTTACAAGTCGGTTTGTTATGAAGACATTTAATTAAATTAGAACAAATTAGTAAATGTTAATTGGCAATTAAGCTTGTACTAATTGAGATTAGTTACATAATTTTTCAAGATGAATAGAGGCAAATTAAGATCATCAAAAAAGGGTTGATTATTTCGAAATATATAAAGGCCAAAGGTGAGGAATATAATTAAGCTTGTCTAATTAAGCAATAATTTCTATGGTTAGTTAACAAATCAATTAATGACCAATGAAAAGTCAACAATGAAAACTAACCAATGAAAAATCAAGAAAATAAACTAAATCTTTAGGCAATTAATTGGACCAATGGAAAACTTAAGCCATGGATTAAAACTTAAACTAACACAAATTAGATCCAATGGTTGAGAGGAAAGAAGAGGTGTTAGATTTGCACATGGAGGGATCAGAGAGGATTTATTATATAATAATCAAGATATTTAGCTTATAAGAGCACATGCAAATTAAAACAAAAGATCTTCAATAGTGTTTAGATTTTTCTAACAACGATGAAGGGAGAGGATTAAATCTTGTAAAGTAAATTAGATCTAATGGTTGTGAGGAAAGAAGAGGTGTACATGGTGGGGTCCACTTGGACTTGAAATTTTCATTATAAATAGAGGGCTCCCCTCTTCACACTAAAACTCAATTCAAATTGATTAAGATAGAGAACAAGGCAAAAATAGGAGCAAGGAGAAGAAGGAGTAAGAACTTCAAGAGGTAAGTTCTTAAGCTCTAGCTTTTTAGTTTTTAGTAAAATTGTAGTTTAATCTAGAAAATTAGAAAGTAAATTCCTATACTTGTTTTTAGGCCTCCATTGCATTGAAAAATGCCGAATGAGGTAAAAACATATTGGTAAATAGTTTTTGGAATCAAAAGACCCAAATGATGAAAGTTGGGAAAATCCCAGATTTCAGTTTTTCTGGAATCAGTTACCTTGTGGTCATTATTTTATATATCAAATGAAGTCCTAAAATCATGAAATTTTACATAAATAAAGTATACATTAGGGCTTTCTAAATATATAAAATGTGTAACGTTTTGAGTTCTACACAATGATTTATATATTTTTGAAGATAAGCCTTATTTCTGAAACTATAAACTGAATAATGATTGCAAACGCTAAAACTGGGAATCATCTATGATGTTTAGCTTCTGGGAATATTTTTCCTTGAAATTAGACATGTCAAGGGTCATGAGTAATTTTTAATCACTCAAAAATTATTTTTTTTAGAATTAATTATGATTTTTAAAGTTAGTGAAAAATTAGGGCATAATGCTGGAAATTGCGTTTTTTTTAAAGAAATGAAAGGGAAAAATTGTAATAAAAAATCCACCATGGATAGAAATGTCAAAATAGGTGAAAATATCATTTTTGATATTATTCTAGGAAATATGATATTTCTGACAGTAACGTTATAGAATATCCGGGAAGTCCAGAGTCAGGTTTGAAGGACGAGCATATTACTAACTACGCAGTGGAAGGTACGAACTACGGACACATACTGTAACTTTAACTTTGATATGTCTTGTATTCATATATATAATTGAATGATTCATGAAGTCGTGGATAAGACTAGGTCTTGGGTCATGCACCGTGACTAAGTTATGGGACTTAGGTCACCTGTTTATATACATTCAGCTTTATTCGGGTTATAGTCATGATAACATCATAGGAGTGTTTTCCTAGCGCTAAGGACACGTGGAAGCGTGGAATTGGTAAGTACAAATGTTGTGAACATTACATTTGCTGTGTGCTATATATTGTTGTAACCTTACATCTGATGTGTGCTATGTATGGTTGATGATGAAATGTAATGAATATTTATCATATATATTGTTTATACTTGAGCATGAAGTTAACTGTTACCTGAGATTCAATAGGTAATGAATCTCAGACTTGACTAAGGTTTAGAAAAGGAACCAGGATTTAAGAAGACAACGTGCCCATGGTTAGGAAAAGGCATTGGTGGATGGAGCCAAGAAGAGGCGCTGGTCAGAGCGCATGCCAGAAAAGGTTCATCAAAGTATAGTTTCTGGCATAAATCTGATAAAGTTATTTCAAACCATTTGGTGCTTAAACTAAGGAAACGTTGGTCTATGTGGTTCAATCATAAGTCATTGTGAAAGACAAGAAAACTTTCACTAGACTTAAACATCAACCTGGCCAATAGGTTTGATTGATTGAGTTGAGTTCCAAGCCATAGGTCTAGATAGACTAGTATTTGAGTCTGTAATTGTATCACATGAATATTCCTTTGGGAAATATTTAATATACCAGCTTATGCCTGAGCATTTTAATTATATTAATTACTCATTGTCCAAACATTAGTTCATGCTCTCCATTCCGCTTTACTTTGATCCGTCAACACCATATTCCTAAGTACTACGTGTCACCGGGCACGGTAAGTAGTATAGAATTTGGGGTGTTACACCAAACCTGAAAAATGCATAAGGGAAAATGACAGAGAGGTAAGAAGGTAGGAATTTAGATTTTGAATATTTAGGCAAAAAATCAAACTACCATTCATTTCACTATTTTCTCTCCACTGTCCACTCTTCTCTATTCTTCCTCACACTTCTCTCTCCCTTGTAAGAGGCACCACGACTGAAGAACTCCACCATCACCACCTTCATCCTCATTGCAGGCATCTTGCTTTTCACCAAAGAGAGTCACGACTCAGAAGGCTGAGGAAGGGGACTTGAAACAGTGAAAAAGAGGGAGGGGACAGAAAAGGAGGCTAAAGAAGAAGGTGAACAATAAAAATGAGTTTAACAAGTTTCGTAATTGGATTTACAAGTTTAGTAATGAGTTTGACAAGTCTTGTAATGGGTTTCACAAAAGTATTTTGTAATGGAAAAAAAAAGGTTGAGGAAGAAGAAGGTGAACAGTAAATAATGAGTTTGACAATTTTCGTAAAGAAATTCATAACTTTAATAATGGTTTTGATAAGTCTAATAGGTTTCACAAAAGCATTTTTTAATGGTGAATCCTGACTTGCATGTTTTCATCAAAAAATGTTTTTGTGAAACTTATTACAAGACTTGTCAAATTCATTACTAAACTTGTGAATCTTATTACAAAATTTATCAAACTCATTATTTACTGTTTACCTTCTTATTTCACAGCCTCTTTTTTTCAACTGAAAATGCTTTTGTGAATCTTATTACAAGACTTGTCAAAACCATTACTAAACTTGTAAATCCTATTGCAAAACTTATCAAACTTATTATTTACTGTTCACTTTCTTCTTACTCAGCCTCTTTTTTTCATCAGAAAATGCTTTTGTGAAACCCATTACACATGTCAAAACTATTAATAAACTTGTGAATTTCACTACGAAAATTGTCAAACTCATTATTTACTATTCACCTTCTTCTTCCTCAGCCTCGTGGCTTCCTCCAAAAACACCAATTTCAACCTTCCTCCACCTTCGCCTCTCTTTCTTGCCATGGACAACTACCATTCCGCCATAACGACCAACAACACCACGATTTCAAAGGCGAAACAAAAAAAAAAGGGGGGTGGGGAGAGAGAGAGCTCAAACAACCTTTTTTCTAGAGCTTGGTCTCGATCTCATTGTTGAGCTTCCGTTCACTGTCGCTAGCAAGCCTCCCAACTTTGCCATGGTGGCGGGAAGTGGAGGAGGAAGAGTGGGAGAGGAGAAAGAAGGCATAATAGTAAATTTATCTACATTTTAAAATCTCAATTTAATCCATGTCACCTTTATGTTCTATACAAATATTAACAGACCTTTAAGGGTTTCAAAATTTTATATGGTATTTATACGTCATTTTCCCAAGAAATAAGGATGAATTTTCCATCCTTGAGGCCACTGCAATATCACCCTCAACTATAATAGCCCTTCTTTTTTTTTTTTTGATACATCATGGTAGGGGAGGGGGTAGGGTTCGAACTCTGGACATGGGGGAGGGATGCCAATTAATACTGGCTCCCATGCCACTGCGCTAATAGCCCTTCTTTAAAATCATTGGTTTTATGTGGATTTTCTTGTAGGACAACACTCTTAATGCGTTTTTTTGTTGTTGTATTTATAATGTTTAAATCATGAACCTTGTGAAGAAAATTTGAGCTCATTCTAATCCAATTAGCTACGTTTAGTTATGCAATGCTGCTTTAGATGTGAATCTCGCCTTCATCAAATTTTGAGTATGGGTCTAATCATAATGTAGCCAGAAAACACTATAATGCGCGCCAAAAGTGTCCTTTAATCATTAGATTTGTGATTTCAAGGGGAATCATCATGGGTGATCACCGATTTCCACTCAAAAACATAAATCACGCATCACTAATTTACGGATTTCACCATATAAGAAATCTGATGTGTCAAATGCATTCAAAGTATTAAAACATTATTAGGAAAAACAAGCTTAAATGTTTTATAATTCTAAGTGAAAACTCATTCTTCTCCCTTTATATATACTTCTTAACAACGACCTTGATAAGTTATTACTATATCACTCTTTTCGGTTCTACTTATATGATAATATTTAAAAGTTGATATTAATCCTAAATATAGGACAAAGTTATAATTTTTATCAATTTTCCCTAAAATACCCATATGAGTAGTTGGATGTTTTAGAAATTTGTAAAAGATGTTAGAGTGAAGCAAAAATAGGCGCTAAACAGAGACGTAGCATGGGAGGGAAGAAGATACTCTCATTGTATTTTTTTCTCATTATCCTCTGATCTTCTCATCTTCACCCTTAGATTATAAAATGGATTGTTTAGATTTAATATTTTATATAATTATTATTAAAATATTTTATAAATTATTTTTTTTAATGAATTGCAATTATGAAGGGTATAGATCAACTTTTAAGAATTTAAATTTACTTATTCATATTTATAGAAATAATTTTATAAAAGATTGAATCTTAATCATATATTGTTTTAATTTAACTGTGGATATGAGATGATGAGAAGAAAATAAAAAAGAGGACAATAAGAGAAATCCAACCCACACTGTAGAGGATGCTGAAGGGAGGGGGGAAAGCGCATAAACAAGTTATTAAATAAAGGCATTTTAGGAATATAAATATAATTAACTAACTTAATATTATCCTTAATATCTCTAAAATTAGGTAAATATGTCTTATGATTAAAACTCGATGGTGTACTATATATAATATATGTGATATTTTTAAAAAAGGCCCCTTTAGTCCGTTTTGATTAGTCAATTTATAGCTCCCTAGAGAATCAATTTCTTCAAGTATGCTCTATAATAAAAACTGTGTCGTTCGGGTGGCGATAGAGTAAAAATTACAATGATAATGGTTTTTATTTAGTATCATTAATAAGAATTATAGAAAATAAATTCAATTTTATAACACTTTAATACCTTAACTAATTTTAACTATTTTTTCAACTTATAAATTAATTATGAGTGATTTTATATCTGCAATTGGAAATAATTTATTTATAAAAAAATTTGAAATATATCATCATCGTCAAATATTTACTTTTAAACATTAATGATTAATTGTTTTTATTATTTAAATAATTCAAACTTAACTCAGTTAAAACAAAGTTAATGAAAAAGAATATTTATAAAATTAAATTCCCTCCCTTTGACCCTTTTCAAGATATCAATCCAGTCTACTTAGTTGGTGGATAAAACATATATATACCCACCTTACCCTAATTATACCACTTTAATCTTATTTAATTATAAGTTCAATTTGACAAAAAAAATATTGGTCTTTATTATAAGTCTAGTTTTAAAGTAATAAATGTATGTGTGTTTTTTTAAAAATATTTTTGCTCTTATTAATTGCATTAGACAAAAAGAAATTTTCAAGTTGACAGTTGAAAACAATATATATAAAGGTAAAATTGAAAATTGAGCACATTATTAATGAGTTCACTAACCCTACTTAGTATATGAGAATTATTTAATTTGGACTTATAAATAAGATCAAAGTGATATGAGTTAGCCAAAATCTTAAAGATAAGACCTTGATCCATTTTATCTATAATATTATCATTTTTTCAAATCAAGATGTTTAATTTATAAACTGATATATAATCTCATACTACCTCCGGTCCTAATTATAAGAATATTTTTATAGAACAATTTACACTACAAAAGTGTCCCTATAATTAGAACCAGAAGGAATACTATATAAATATATTTAAAAAATCATTTCATATTTATTATAATTGAGTAATTTATTTAATTTTATTAATTTAGTTAAGTAGTTGGGCTCTCATATTTCAAGGAGTATTTACTTTTCATTGCACGTAATTAGTAAGTTAATCCCACCGAGAGTCATTGCCCCCACCAAGTGCATGTGGCATGTGCAGGACATTGATGAGTCTCAACTCTCAATTGTAATAACAAGCACTTCAAAAAGGGCATTTTAGTCAATAAACACGTATAGAATCTTAACCAAGTTTCGACCTCCCTACATAAAGCCCAAGCTCCCACGCTCCTTCATACACAGAAGTTTGCAAAGAGCAAACACACACACTCTCTTCACTCAAGACATATGGCGTTCTTCCCCTTGTTAGTTGTTACTTTGATTCTTGCCGTTACTTCTGCCGTCAACTCAGGTTCGCCGTCGGAGCGGGCGGCACTTCTGGCCTTCAGAGCCGCACTCACCGACCCTTACTTGGGAATCTTCAACTCCTGGAACGGCAGCGACTGTTGCCTTAACTGGTATGGCGTCCATTGTGATCCCACCACCGGCCGCATCACTGATATCAACCTCCGCGGCGAGTCTCAAGACCCGATCTTCCTCAAGGCCGGCCGCTCCGGCTACCTCAAGGGAACAATCTCGCCTGAGATTTGCAGCATTGACAGCCTCACGAGTCTCGTCATTGCTGACTGGAAAGGAATCTCCGGCGAGATTCCGTCCTGCATCACCTCCCTCTCCTCCCTCCGCATCCTAGACCTTATCGGCAACAGCCTCACCGGCGAGATCCCGGCGGACATCGGAAAGTTGCAGAGCCTCGCCATTTTGAACTTAGCTTACAACGCTATCTCCGGCAAGATCCCGGCGTCTATTGTCACCCTCACCGGCCTCAGGCACCTTGATCTCCGCAACAACCAGCTCAGCGGCGAACTCCCCTCCGATTTCGGCAACCTACGCATGCTGAGCCGCGCATTGCTAGGCCAAAACCAGCTCACCGGTCCGATTCCGACTTCCATTTGCAATCTGAAACTCTTAGCGGACTTGGATCTATCAATGAACCGGATCTCCGGTTCGATTCCGGACCAACTGGGCAAAATGCGGGTCCTCTCCACACTCACTTTGGATAGCAATTCACTTTCGGGTCAAATACCTTCAAGCTTGTTAAGCAACCGGGACATGGGCATCCTAAACTTGAGCCGAAACAGTTTGGAAGGCTCCATACCCAACACATTCGGGTCAAAATCATACTTCATGGTATTGGATTTATCCTACAACAAATTGTCGGGTCTAATACCCGTTTCGTTATCGTCATCCAAGTTCGTCGGCCACTTAGATCTCAGTAACAATCACCTCTGTGGAACCATCCCAATTGGGTCTCCATTTGATCATCTTGATGCGCCGTCGTTTAGCAACAACGATTGTTTGTGTGGGAACCCATTGAGAACTTGCTGAAGAGCACAGTCTGTAATACGGGTCGGGTATTCGGATTAAGTAGGGCTTGTTGATCTAATATTGACGGGTGATTAGAGTGCAATTAAGAGTTAAGTGTGATGTAAATCTTAATGTTATTGTGATTTTTTTTTTTGAGATAAGATTAGAGAAAGTGTGCATGTGCATAGGATCATAAGATTGAGGAAAGAAAGATGTTTTAGTGATGATGTGAGAGCAGAGGTCAAGCAAATAATGAATATTATAGTGTGTGTGGCATGTGAGGTTTCCAGGTAGATTTTTCTAAAATATTTGGATTATTATGGATTGGATCCATCAATTATTGTTGTTGCACCAATTTTAAAGTGCCACTTATTCTGATCGACCATACTTGATTAAATGATTCGACAATCATAAATATAAATAAATAAATACTGTATAATTATTGAATAATAATAATATGTTGACAAAAATAATCATAATAATAATAAGTGTTAGTAATGTGTTTAACATTTAAAAAATAGGGATAAGTATCATTTTTGCTTCAAAATTTTGGCTCAGGAGCACTGGGCACTTGGAATTTTTTTATGACAAAATTGCTTCAAAAATTATCAAAACGAAGCAATTTTGCCCCTGAAAGTTTAAAAATTTAAGCAACAATTTAACGGGTAAAATTAACGAGATGGCAAGATCATTACGTTTTTTAATTTTCAGGGTAATTTTGCTCAAAAAAAAATTTCCGAATGCCCAATGCCCCTGAGTCAAAAATTTAAGGGCAAAAATGATATTTATCCCTTAAAAAAGTATGTTAAACCATCTTACTTATAGGATGGGTTGGCATGTTAGCTTGATTTTTGCATCAATCATACAACATAGGTTGAATAACAATAGTAAATATATGGTTTAGTGGGAACATTTGCTTAATTATCAAGTCAGTTCATTGTCAAACTCAAAATCATTATATGTTTATTTGTTTTGATCCTCCAAGGGTTACTTACTAGATTATCTGATTTGATATTCTATTATGATACCTTTTCAATTTAGCTTATTCAACGAAACATAGATTAAGTACTTTATTGTGAAAGATTATGAGAGACCAAGTTCACACAAATATTTTCAAATGAAAAAAGAGGAACTGCATGATATTTCAAATGAGAATAACATTTAAATATTATAGACTGAAATTGTCCCAACTCCCAAGGATATTGTTGGCCACCTAATTAACAATTGGACACATCCGGATTTCATGCTGTACTACTTGAATAATATATATTGTTGTGCCCTAACACGGAGGGACAGTATATATATACACTGCACAATAATCATGTATTAATAGATTCAACATATACTTAGGGGGTCAAATTCAACATGTGGGTTTTTTTTTTTTTTTTTTAGAGGAGGACTTTACTGACTACTGTTGCTTAACTTTTTAATTTTTTGGTAAACAAATTTTAGGGATAGGGTTGGACTCACCTATGATCTAAGGACATGGTGAAATCTCTATTCCTCTTAGATAATACAAGGTCATGTAGGACGAGCTGTCTATTATCTTCGGACATTTTATTAAGGCACCCAAGAATTAGAATGTCTCCCCTAACACATTAACCAACTTTAGGGTCGAATCTCTTTCTTTTAGTGAGAATGTCCAAACCATTTACCAGTTGAACCCAAGCCGCCCTTTGCTTAACTACTTGATGAAGCATATTCAATGGAACTAGATTTGTGGCTTCATTAAATAGCAAGTAAACGTAGATGTGATCGTAGGGTGGAATTATAGTGTACGAATAGTCGAATAGAGGTCCCAGTTCGAGACTTTAATTGGGAATTTGAAATTGGAGTTTTTTTTTTTTTTTTTGGGGCAAAGCTGTTTTTACTCTCTTTTACACTGTAGGCCCTAATAAAAATACAGATTGCACATGGGCATGACTGAGAGTTGTAATGGAAAATTTAGTCCATTAAAAGAATAGTTCCACTGTTGAATAATTAAATGTGGCATTTAAGAGAAATCGGCGCACATCTTTTTTATAAATAATTAATTTAACTAAATTTTTTGAAAATATCTAGAAATTATATATACTTATTTGTTTGTGTTTCTAGTTTTAGTAAGTTGGTCATCCATTCTCCTTGGCTGCATTCAGCAATGCCCAAATATTGGGACTATTGAATGCCTCTCTATGTAGATGTCATTAAATTAGGCCAATTCATTTCCTTGAATATTACTGCCATGAGTCCATGAGACCCATACTTGAATCATCTCTACAGTTTAGGGCTTAGGCGCCTCCCTCTCTATAAATATAACGAAACACTTTTAAAGTGTTTTTAGATCAATTTGTTTGGATTAAGGTTTAAAATAGTGATTTTTTCTTATAGCCTGTCTAGTTTGTGTTCATCTGGCATTCAACGCTTTTTCAGGATCATATTACTAAATATTCTAGTGATCGATTAATGTGGATTGGGCTTTGCAACCAGGATAGAAGTGACTTTTATCCTAATTGTTTTTTATAAATTAAAGTTGGGGTATAAGTCACTTAATGTAATGTAATTTATATATTGGTTTTAGCCCACTTGATTTTTGAAGAAAAAAATCATTTTGTATTCACTGCGATTTTGAAACCTAAAAGAAAAAAAGAAGTCTTCAAAATTTGGTTTTGGGATTTTTTAAGAAAAAATTATTTAACTTTAAATGCCAATCCAAAAATAACTTTTGAACTCAAATTGACTTTTATATGCTTTTAAACATAACTTGTGTGTATGATTAATATGAATATGGAATATATTATTTTTGGGTATGGCTTAGTTTTGCACTTTTTGATTATTTTTGGTCAATTGCTGTGTATCGAATGACGAGCTTGCCATCAGGAAGAATTGTAGCTAATCCTGATGGCTTGGTCAAGTGGAGTCCACTTCACAAGTCCCTACATAATTTTGCCCAAAACAGCACATTTGAGATTGTATGGATAGATTGTACATGTAAAACAAGTGACTTAACCTTTGAGATTGTGGGGATAGATCCTAGAACAAGTGATATAACCTTTGAGATTGTAGGGATAGATCCTAGAACAAGTGGCATAGTCTTTGAGATTGTAGGAATAGATTGTAGAACAAGTGGTATAAATTTTGAGATTTAGATCATAGAACAAGTGGCATAACCTTTTACACTTCATTAGTCTTGTATGTAATAAATATAATTCACCTATAAATTCTCATTTTTTATAAGACGTCCTTAGTTTTGAAATATTTACCTGTTGGAGGGTAGATTTCCAAGTCTCAAATATTTTAACAAAACTCCATTCAATGCGCAATCACATTTATATGTTATAATATTCATGAAACTGAAGGCTCTAGAAATTTTTAGAATTAAAAAAAATAAAAAGTAACCATATTCATTCAAATATAAAGTATTTCTTCACAAAGAACTTAAATTCAAATTCTTCTTACTAAACTCCGTTCAATTAATATGTGTAGATATATAATATTATTGAAACTAGAAGGCGGTAGAAGGTGGCTAAGCTTGTTTGCCAAAAGTGGCAAACTCTATGATTAGGATTTAGAAGTGACTTTTTTATTTAATGTTGTGAAAAATGCTTGGTTGGACCTATGTGACTGCGGTGTTGATCAGTGGTGTGATTTGGTAAAAAAAAAAGTTTAATGTGCGCCAATGAGGTTAGTCGGGGTGAAGAAGTTGGTTCCTCACAACTTGATAAATTAAAGTTTAAATTCTCAATCTTACTTCAAGTAAGATTACTTCTAATAGAAAAATACTTGCATGCACGGAAAAAAAAAAAGGAAAAAAAAAAGACTTAATGTGAGTTTGTTTAAAAATCTCGGGAAACATAAATTTGTTTTTTTTTTTCCATAGGTTTGAATTTAGGAATGATGTTGAAATGTATCATTCGATATTGCTTACTTGTTGTAAGATTTTTTAATAATTATATTCATTTCTTAAAATCTCAGTGATTAAAGGCTTGATATGATTATTTTTTTCTTAAACCACGTAAGTCTCGTCTAATGTTTGGTTTGCTACGTACTGTGTATATATGTTCCTTTTTTAAGGGTTTTTTTTTTTGGTATGAAAGGAGTGCAAAGCCTTAGATTAAAATAAATGAGGAGGGGAAAGAATTCCCATACAATCATTGTATGAAGAGGGTAGGGTGGGTTTCTTTTGTTAATGAGAAAGAATCGGGGTTGGTGAAATTACGATTGTTGTGACTGAAACACCCCACAATTAGCTGCATCTCAGCACGTCTTGTCACTAATTACTGTAATTAGCGATGCTTTCATTAACCAGATATTTTAATTAACATGCAAAGGCAACCCCAACAAAAAAAAAAGTTGAAGCCAAGAGACAAGAGGATCATAGATCAATTCATCAGCAACCTAATAGATCTTTAAAAGCATATATGTTTTTTTTTTTAAAAAAAAAAAATGTTCCAGAATCCGATGGCTATTTTAATTTTCAATATGTCTTTTTTAATGGTTATTCAAATGTCACATCTTTTTCTCTAGAAGCAAACGATCCCCCTTGAAGCTTCATTTACCGGTTATTGTATGATCACCAGTACTAGTTTACCATTTAATTCTTTTTTTTTTTTTGTTGGTGTTTCATAATTTGGTCTAATTAGTAAATTATCCTCTGGGTCAAGATTAATTAGCTTTTCTTGATTTATAGTTGGCCATTTAGCTAATTCCTTTTTTTTTTTTAACGCAGAAAAGGTAAGTCGATAATCTTGACTTTAAAATTATTTTAACCCCAAATATTAAGACGTTATTTTCAACTATCATTAAAAATAAAAAGAATTATTTACACACTTGGAGGGACATGGTTATATTCTCAAAGTTTTTGACTTAAAGGAGTAAATGTTAACTGCTTGAGGTTACAAGTGGAATCAAGCTTGTGACATTCCAGCTATTGAGTAGCTCTAGTATCATTATGTTATGAGGTCATGAGCTATATTCTCTCTCTCTCTCTCCTTTTTTTTGTTTTTTTTTTTTTTGCATTTTTGAAAAAAAAAATACATATGATTTCTGAAGTATTATACCTTCAAAACTATATATGCAAATTAAAAATAATGTTTCAACAATTTCTGAATTAGTATTTACCAAATTTCTCTGAATACTATGATTAGAAAAAACAGTCCTAGATTTCTCTTGACACAAATCTTCGTTTTCTTAACCAAATAAAGAAAAAAACCAAATATCCTTCTTAATTGACATGTATATGCATGATAATGATTAGTATTTAGCACTACCTCCGATCCAAATTGTAAGAACACTTTTGGGAAGGTCGTTTTTGGTCGCCGGTGACTCTCGCCTTCACCACCATAGGCGTTGGCCACCTTCTTCCACCAACCACCGTCACATTTGTTGCTGGGGAAGCTTTAGAGACACAACAGCGACAGATCAAAATAGAAAGGGAAGGTCGTTTTTGGCACTCTGGTTTTCAAAGTCCCTTGCAATTTCAGCGTCGAATTTCGACTTTACATGCTTTGTTAAGCGCTTCTTCGCTGTCGTCCCCTGAATCAAAAGCTCCGTCTCCTATTGTTCCTTCGGCTACTTCTTCTTTATCGATGCCTTTTGTTGAATCAAAGTCGCCAGAACCAAGCTTGAATTACGCTGTTGCAAATCCCAAAGGAAGCCGCTTCATGCAGCTTCTTTGATCTTCCGAAACTTCCATTGAAAGGGTGATTTGTTTGAGCTTTTTTTTTTTGCTTTCTTTTTTGTTATTGCTGAAGCCTCATGTTACTTCACACTTCTTTCTAGCTTCTCGGTAGTGTTTGTTTAGTTGATTTCTTTTTTTTTTTTGCCAGAATGTTTGTTTAGTTGTTAACCGATGGACGAATAACTGAATATTAAAGGCACAAAATATCATGAGTATTCTAGTGAATTAATAAAAATGTTTTTTGTACATCTTTGAATCACATGACGAATTGATTCATCAACGAGTTTATTATTTTGTAAAACTAACCTTACACTCTCAGTATCTTTTTGGAGTCAAAAGTAAGCTTTATCCAACTTTTAGTTCCCTAAAGACTATAAATTTTATGTCAGGACCATCTGCTCAAAGCCATGAAGCCTTCCTAGGATTTCTTGTTAAGTATTATGTCTCTGGATTTGATTTGTAGCTAACGAGTTTGACTATAATAGACACGGTTTTGATTCTGTCTCTGGATTTAATGAATTGTTATTTTCAATACAAATTTTGTTCATAGTGCTTAGATTTTGTTTAATCTTTTGAATCTCATTATACACATATACATATATATTATTTATATATGGGGAAATGATTTGTGCAGTCACCGCACCTAAGATTTTTTCCAGTGAATACAAAACGACGCAGTTTAGTTTAATGAACATTGAAAAAAAAAACTCATTCTCTCTCTCTCTCAGCTTCACCTCTCCTCGGCGTCGGATCCGTCATTGGCGCCAGAATATTCGTTCTTACTGGCCTTGAGGCCAGGGACAGGGCTGGCCCGGCTGTGGTCATATCTTTTGTCATCTCCGGCATCTCCGCCTTGCTTTCAGTCTTCTGCTACACCGAGTTTGCCGTGGAAATACCCGTCGCAGGTAACTACTGATGATTCGTTCAAATTAATTTAATGTATTTAATTTGAAATTTAAAAAGTAATTATCCCTATGGAATAATGTAAGCATGTACACAAATTGATTATGTATTTTTTTTTAATGTTATTCATGATCTCATATAAAAAAATTATTTGAAATTTCAGTATATGTTTTGTTTTGAATTGTGTATATATATATATATATATATATATTTAATCAATGTTCATTAAACTAAACTGCGTCGTTTTGTATTCACTGGAAAAAACCTTAGGTGCAGTGACTGCACAAATCATTTCCCCTTTATATATTACATATTTATAAATATAATATGTTAATCTAATATTATTTATATATATATATATATATATATATATATATATATATATAAAATACTTGCATTTGGTATAAGAATTGTACTATGTGTCCTTGGGTTGTAAGACTGGTTGTGTAATCTGCGTAAATATTGGCCGTGTGTTCTCATGATTCATGATGATTGCGTTGCATAGTGAATACGAGCTGATTATGATGATTGATTATTTGATGATTTGTTTTGCATGCTTCGTGAACTTGTATATGTTATGATTGTTTGTGGTTACTACTGGGATTCTCAAGAATCTCACTCATTTCCTTAAAAAGATAAAAGTTAAGCAGCTTGAAAGGCAAAGGCAATACAGAAAAGTTAAGTAGCTTGAAAGGCAAAGGCGCATCGCTAATAATTGAGAATGTGGAGAAGCGCTTTATTATTTTAAAATGCTTAAAAATCACAAAAAATATAGATACCTAAAGTAATTTAATTAACTTCATTAATCTCCACACACAAAAATCAACTGAGTCTTATATTTAAAATTGTTGAGATTGAAGGATCACATTGAAGCACAAAAGAAATAATATTATTGATCCTTAAGAATAAAAAAGAGTACAATGAGGCCTTTATATAGGCAGGCAAAATAATAGACTAATTATAATCCCTAAATATATGGATCTACCGTAATCCCTTATTATATGGAAGTGGCTTGCACATGCAACAACTGATCACTAATAATTTGCTTCTTCATGAGATCTTGAATCAAGCAGCAAGTTCGGGCACATCCAAGAATAGTTCAACCAAACGTCACAAGGACATCCAAAAGTAATAATCCACCAGCTTCACCAGGAGCGCGAACAACAAAGAGTATCAAATCAAAGTAGAAGCTGCAATGAGCAGTCTTACAAGGGACTCGAGCAACAATAAACATGAGGAACACCAAACGGTCTCATCAGGGACCACTACTAAAAAAATGTGTTTTAGCGACGGAATTTGTGACGGAATATTTTCCGTCGCAAATTCACGGTATTTAGCGACGGAATATTAATTCCGTCGCTAAACGGGGAACTTAGCGACGGATTCTTAATCCGTCGCTAATTTTAGCGACGGATTCAAAATCCGTCGCTAAGTTTAGCGACGGATATTGTATCCGTCGCTAAATGCCAACGTTTAGTGACGGATATGAAATCCGTCGCTAACTGGCGGCCAAAAAGACCACCAGTTTTTTTGATTTAGCGATGGAATCTGATTCCGTCGCTAAATTTAGCGATGGAATCAGATTCCGTCGCTAACTGGCGGCCAAAAAAGCCGCCAGTTTTTTTCATTTAGCGAAGCTGGCAGCAAAAAGTTGCCAGCTGCAGCTTTTAAGCGACGGAATTTAGATTCCGTCGCTAAAAAGCAACTTGCTTTTAGCGACGGAATTCAAATTCCGTCGCTAAAAATTAATAAAAAAACATCATCTTCCTCATTAATTCGCATTTCTCTCCCACAGCTCGAACTCTCAGCTCCCGCCGCGCACAGCTTGCCGCCGACAACTCCCCCACAGCTCGCCGCCGCCGGCAATTGGCCCCCAGCTCGCCCGCCCCCAGCTCCCCCCTACCTTACCCCTCAGCTCGCCCCCAGCTCGTTGTCCCCCAGCTCCCCGTGACCCCCAGCTCGCCCGCACGCCAGATCGCCTCCACCCAACAGCTCCACCGTTCCCCACCTGACCGGTCCCCCTCAGCTCCACCGCCCCCACCCCAACGCCCTGACCCTCAGCTCCCAATCCCTCAGCTCCCACCCCACCGGCTTCTGCGCTCCCCCTCCCCCACAGGTAAGACTTTGGTTTTTTTTTTAAATCACTTTAATTTTTTTTTTTGAGAAATAAGTTTAGATAAACATTGAAAAAAATTGCTCATATTTTTTGCTTATGAATAAATAGGTCTCCAAAGTCGCCGTTCTCTAGTCACCGGTGCTCTTATCTGCTGTCCGGCTACCCTCTTCATCCGGTAAGTTTCCTTTATTTTGTTATTTTTTTTCACCAAATTAATTATTATGTTCACTTTAAAGGTCTTTTTTTTCACCAAATTAATTATTATGTTCACCAAATTAATTATTATGTTCTCCGGTAAGCTCCCTTTCCTTTTTTTTAAAATTAAATAATAACTATTATAATTATCTGTCTCTTGTTATCGTTAAATAATAAATATTATATTCCAATTTATCCAATAATTTTTTGATAATCATAGCTTAGGCGCATAGGGGTGATAATTGATTTTTAATATATGTGTGTGTGTATATATATATATATATATTTTTTGTAGTCTGAAATGTTGGTTTGAATAACACTTCCGAATAAATAGTTGGTGGAATTATTATGTATATTTATATTTATAATTATCTTATAAATATAACTAAAAAAGTATACATGAAAAATAAATACCAATTGCATTTTAAAATTTGAATTCAATGGTTTATTTATTAAAATAATTTGTAAATTGTAAAATTTTATACTAAATACTTTTTATGTATTGATAATAAGTATTATCTATAATTAATTATACTTTTAACTAATTAATTTTAAATTATCAATAAAAGACTTAATATTGATTTTCTAACATATCTTAATTTTATTAATTAATAATTATATCGGTTCGATGTATCTAGACTCTTGAGACACTATCCGAGAATCAAATTAATTGCAAGAAAAGGATTTGTTAGTTTTGTTAAACTTGATAAGTTGAAATACCACCCTTTCTAAAAGTTATTAAAAAAAAAAATACTCTTCCTAATTACTATATTACTATATTACGAAAATTCTGTATCTCATATTTACTATAATTAGTGTTTTAAAAAAAAATTAAAAAAGGGTATTGTTGAAATAAATATAAACCACTCGATCGAGACCTTGTCATCATATAGCTGTGAGTAGAAACCATCCGAGGATTCCTTACATCTGATTAACAACTAGACGACAAACGCTCAAAAATTAATAATCAAAATACATTTAATATTAGTTATAAATAGCTAACTTTCTGATGAAATAAACAAAAACATGTAGGAATATATATATATATATATATATATATATACATATATGGCCGGACCCAAGTGTTGGATAGGGGGCAAGTGCCCCCCTTGATTTTTCTTTTAAATTTATTTATTTATTTATAATTAATACATGTTTAAATGATTGTCCTCCTTAAATTAAGTGTTCATCCTTAATATATCAAAACTACACTTCATAATTGGATGAGAGATGAATAATTGAATGAATTTTTAGTGTCCTATATTAAAAAAGATGTATTTGATATCATTGATAATAAGACAATGATATCAAATTAACTGACAGGTATTTAAATTTCACATATAAAGTTAATTTTGCAGATTATATAAATTTTATTAAGTCTTATATAATCTTTATATGTTAGAAAATCCAAAATACTTATAGTATTGTATTTTTTGTTTGCCCCCTCCACAAACATGTCCCCATGTTCTGGTGTGCTATCCTCATTCTCTGGTTGCTTGCTGGGATATGTTCTTTGTTCAATGCATGTGTTTGTTTTTTGTTTTTTTTTTTACTTTCTTCATTAAGTGGCAATTGGTTGACATATATAAGTGGCTAGTTGTATTGGCTACTTATAATTGTATTTGTGGCAAATTGAGATATTAATTAGGTTAGTAACTGAAGTAGCTAGGAAGTATGGAAGACAATCACGATAGGAGTTGGATGTACAATCGTCTAACTGGAAGAGAACTAAATCCAGCATTCAGGGCGGGTTTGAACGAGTTCATCCAATTTGCTTTGGCGCATTCAAATAATTCAAGTAGGGAGATCAGGTGTCCGTGTGCCAAATGTAAGTGTTTAAGGTTTAAAAATCCGAGCAGGGTCAAAATTCATTTGTGTCAGAATGGATTCATGAAGGATTATGAGTGTTGGGAATGTCATGGCGAAGTCCGACAGACACCGAGTGGTTATTACGGGGACAGTAGTCATCGAGAAAACCTTAATGCGTATGAGCAGTTGGTTATGGATGCCGCGGGACCGTCCATCGGAAGATATTTTGATCCCGTTAATCATGCCGAATCGTCATACATGGGAGAGGAGACCGGTACACATACTCAACCATCATACATGGGAGAGGATCCTCATCCGGACGCCGATAGGTTCTATAAAATGCTTCAAGAAGCGCAACTTCCGCTATGGGAAGGATGCGAACACTTTGAAAGTAGTGAATATTCATCGCTTTCGGCTACCCTAGCAACACTAAGCTTGAAGACTGATCACCATATGAGTGAGAGGAATTACAATGAAATGATGCAGATCATAAACAAAGTTGTTCCCAAAGACAATAATTTGCCGAAGGATTTTTACCAAGCAGAGAAAAAGGTGAAAGAGCTTGGGCTTGGATGTGAAAAAATCCATTGCTGCCCTAGAGGATGTATGTTGTATTACAAGGATGATGCTGAGCTGATCAATTGTAAATTCTGTGGACATGACAGATATAAAGTTGTGAGAAAAGGAAGGAAAATGACCCGTCAAGTGTTAAGCAAGATGCACTACTTTCCTCTGGTGCCCAGACTTCAGAGATTGTACGCATCAGAACAAACAGCTGCTCACATGAGATGGCACCGGGAGCATCACAGGGATGAAAATTTTGTGACGCATCCATCCGACGCCGAAGCTTGGCGTAAATTTGACGAGGTGAACCCTTTCTTTGCTATGGATCCCCATAATGTCCGTCTTGGTCTATGCTCGGATGGGTTCGCTCCTTTTGATAAATCGGGTAGAAATTATTCCTGTTGGCCTGTCATTGTGACACCGTACAACCTCCCACCTTCTATGTGCATGAGAAGGGAGTTTTTGTTCCTCACCGCGTTAATCCCTGGGCCATCCAACCCCAAAAAGAAGATAGATGTGTACCTCAGGCCTTTGATAGATGAGTTGAAGATGTTGTGGAGTGAAGGGGCTTTAACGTATGATATATCATTGAGTCAGAATTTCACATTGCGTGCTGCCTTAATGTGGACGATAAATGATTTCCTTGCATATGGGATGTTGAGTGGCTGGCAAACGTCGGGAAAGCTTGCATGCCCGGTATGTCTTGAGCAGAACATGGGTTTTAGCTTGGCACACAGTCGCAAAGTCTGTTGGTTTGACAGGCACCGACGATTCCTACCCCCGGACCATCCGTATAGGACAAATAGAAAAGACTTCATGCGAAATGTGGTTGAACGAGCAGATCAACCTCGTCGTTTAAGTGGCCAAGAAATATGGGACAGGGTCAGGTATATTCAAAGTGTCGAAGAGGGTGCTGCTTCCAACGAACCCGAGGGATATGGTGTTGATCATCATTGGAACAAACGCAGTATCTTCTGGGAACTACCATATTGGAAAGATCAATTGTTAAGACACAACCTGGATGTCATGCACATTGAGAGCAACGTGTTTTGCAATATTTTGTACACCGTGATGGACACGAAAGGCAAGACAAAGGACACAATCAATGCTAGACGGGACATAGAAGCGATTTGTAGAAGGCCTGCTTTGCATTTGGTGCAGGATGGCAGGGGACGGATTTCCAAACCTAGAGCACCGTACACATTAAACAAACAGCAGAATTTGGAATTGTTGCAATGGGTTGAAGAGCTGAAACTCCCGGACGGTTATGCGTCAAACTTGAAAAGATGTGTCAACTTGCACGAGGGGAAGTTATTCGGGATGAAGAGTCATGATTGTCATGTTTTTTTCCAGAGGTTGTTGCCGTGGGCCTTCAAAGCATTACCGAACCACATATGGTCTATTCTAGCAGAATTTTCCAGGTTCTTTAGAGAAATTTGTGCTTATGAGCTTAATGTGGAAAACTTACGGCACCTGGAGGCGAGCATGCCAATAACACTATGCAAGTTAGAGATCGTGTTTCCTCCTAGCATGTTTGACTCAATGGAACATTTACCTGTTCACTTGGCCTACGAAGCAAGAGTAGGAGGTCCCCAACAATATAGGTGGATGTATCCGTTTGAGAGGTAATATATATATTTCTTTCGTGCAGTTATTTCTTTTGCGCACTTTAGTTTATAAATACCCTCTAATTGTCCATTGTAGGTTTTTACGCACTCTTAAACAAAAAATCAAAAATCCAACCCACGTTGAAGGATCTATCGCTGAAGCGTATCTAGTCGAAGAGGCCACAAAATTCACGCAATACTATTATCCCCCTGAAATGACATCAATATGGAGACGGGTACCTCGCAACGATGATGGCGGTAATACGAACGAACAAAAATCAATATTTGATTTTCCAGGCCGAGTCGTGGGAAAACGTTGGAGATCAACTTTTGAAGCAAGAGATAAGCGAGTAGCGGAGTGGTACATTGTAAACAACTGTGAAGAGGCCGCCCCATACTTAAAGTAAGATTTGTTTTCTTTTCACTGTTACGGTAAGTATTATAGTATTAACTTCATTTTTTTGTTGCAGTCATTTTTCTAATTTGGTCCGATCGGAACATCCTGAAATGTCGGAATCCCAAGTTGACCAATTCACGAACTCTAAGTTCCCAAAATGGTTTCGCTCCTACTTCTTGGAACACCCAGAAGATCCCAATCAAGTGGCATGAAGTTTATCTTATGGAGCTGGAATTAGTGTTACCCGGTGCAACAAATATATAATCAACGGGTATCGATTTTCAACTGTTGAAGCGAACGCAGGTACACAATGTTGCAATTATGGTGTATGTTGTCGAGGTGACCAAGTTGACGGGGTGGAGAGTTACTACTACGGGAAGTTAGTCGACATAATTCAGCTGAGTTACCAGTGGGACAAGGTGGTGACACTTTTTAAATGTGAGTGGTTTGATAACAGTCCGCGTGGGACAAAAGTGGACAAACATGGAAATATTGAGATCCACTGGACAAGGAGATATACGGTTGGTTATGACCCATTCATCCTTGCTCAACAGGCGGAACAAGTGTACTATACAGAATACCCCACATCCCGCCAAGGGTGGGTGGGAGTTATTAAAACCAAAGCACGGAATATCATACCTCAGTCGAAAGAGTCGGCAGCAAATGACGGCATGAAGGAACCGTTCTAGGCTGATGTGGAACATGTACTGCCCATAAACATTGCCGACGACGATATACCAAGCAATCTGTTTGATTCTACTGCGAACTTAGAGTTGATTCCTATCCAAGTTGATGATGAGGAATCAGACGATGAGACAGAAGTGATTTGCTCTGATAGCGAATCTGAGTTCGACGACTATGAGACTCCAGAGGAAGCCGTGCAAGCAGATGACGAAGAACTTGAATCATCCGATTGATTTGTGTTAGTTCTTTTGTTTATGACAATTTGTTATACTACATACTCCGTAATTGCGCTACTGTCATATTAAGTAATAAATATCTTATTTTTATGTATATTTTCACAATCTGTTTGTAAGTGTTCATAGGTATATGGAGCATCCAGCTGGAGGACGTTCAGATGGTGGACGTGGTCGTGGTCGATCCCGACCTCGTCCTATCAGAGGTAGGGGAACACAATCTGCTCCCTTCGTAGGCATGGGGGGGAGAGGCGCTTCCCCAGAGGTTTCACCATATGAGTCCTCATCTTCACCATCGATTTACCTGTCCACTTCACCGTCACTGTATACGTCCAATTCTCGTCTTCCTCCAGTGATCCACAGCAAGGGGGACGCCAGGTTTACTTTACCATTTCTGATTGATTTACATATGTGCAGTTTTATTTAACCATCTATGTACAAACTCTTCAATAATTCACATGCCTTCATTCAGCACATTCCGTCGCCTCATAGCCAGGTCGACGAAGGAGGTAGTTCCTCTAATACACCTGTATGGGGAGCGAAAGATCCTGCGACGGGGAAGCTGTGGATCCGTCCTGACGGCACCGAGGGGTGAGTCATACAGCGTTACTAATAACGCTACGATTTTTACCCTTTAGTTTGTATGCTCATATTTGCATCATATCCTCTGTCTACAGATTTGACCCTTATCCCCCGGTGGCTGATGTCTTGTCAACCCAAATATTCCGCAATTTCAATGAGCCTTGAGGCACGTGGAAAGAAATTCCTAAGGACACTCGGAATAGATGGTTCAACGAGTTTTTGGTAAGTTAAGTGATTTATAGTTATTAATTTCTTATCCAAATACGAACTAATTAAGTATTTGTAACATTTCGAGCACTAATTGTTCATTATTGATTTTCAGAGTAAGTTTGAGACGTTGCCTGAACATCATAAAGGTCTGAGAAAAGCTTTTAACCATAAGGGAAGCAAGTGGTTGTCTGGGAGATTTCATAAATTGAGAAAGGGTGTGGGCAAGACAGATTGGATTGACCCTGACACTGTAAGCCTATTACTTGCACAGTGGGAGAACGATGAGAAATTTAATAATAGAAGTCGGAAAAGTAAGGAGAATAGGGCCAAGCAGGTGGGACCTTCATATGCTGGCGGGTCCATTCCGTTGAGTGAGCATTATCGAAAAATTGTGAGTACACGTTATTTTCTATTAAAGTATTCAATGTTTTGTACCTTGAAACAATTTGTTAACGATTTTTCATGTGTTTGCAGGCACAGTCTGAGGATGTTCCACCAGAAGAAGTTGAGTGGCGTGCCTTTGAGCAGACCCATACCCGGAAAACTGAAGGGGGTGAGAAGATATGGATTAACGCCAGGGCGGAGCAAGTGGCGGTGAGACATTTATATTGTATTGATTCTTTGTTTCGGACACCAACATGTTTATTTCATTTCACATCGGCTTTTTTTGTGATGTCTTTTTTTGTTTATAGGGCAACTATCTGAGGCTGACTCAAGAGAGAGACTCGCAGAGTGGAACCCAACCCTCATCCTCTCAGTCCGATAACGAGACTCTATTCTTACAGGCTGCGGGTGGATTTAACAGCAAAGGTAGAGTCTTCGGGTTAGGTTCCTATGCCAGCCGACTTAGGGAATCAAAGCGCTCCACATCCAGCAGTAGCGAAGGTGTTTCTGCAGGTAAACGTAATACATTTGATATTGATTGTAACATTTTCATTCTCTGGTTCATTTAAATGCAGTGCAAAAAAGATAATTATATTTCCTAATTTTTTGGCAGATGAGTTGATGAGGATGAAGACAATTATCGAGTCGCAAGCAGTTGAGCTGAACGAGACAAAGCAAAAACAAATGAACACAGACATTGAGCTCCACCAGACATAGGAGATGGTTAGACAGATGCAGCGTCAAATCATGGCCCTAATGAAAGACAAGGGTCCGATGCCGCCTCCTGAAGGTGATCCTCCTGCTGATGATGATGATGAGGATGCTGTTGTTTAGATTACTTTTTTAGTACATCTCTGTTGAAACACTATATTTATAATGTATTTTTATGAAGATTCGGTATGTATGTTATATAATTTTTTTTAAATATTTTATTATATAATTTTTAAACAAAATTAAAAAATAAAATAAATAAATTTAAAAGAATAATGGAAAAGAATATAATTATTTTTAAAAGAATATAATTTTCAAAGAAAATTAAAAAAAAATAAAAAAGTAATTAAAGAAAATAATAAATAATTTTTTTTAAAAAATAATCAAATTAGCGACGGAAACAGAATCCGTCGCTAATTTGAATTTAGCGACGGATTTGAAATCCGTTCTATATTCAAATTAGCGACGGAAAATAATTCCGTCGCTAATAGCGACGGAATTTAAATCCGTCGCTAATTGCGACGGAATTTGAAATTCCGTCGCAATTGCGACCACTTTTTAGCGACGGAAAAAATCCGTCTCTAATTCCGTCGCTAATTCATTTAGCGACGGAATTTGAGGGTTTAGCGACGGAATCTGTCGCTAAAACCCTTTTTTCTTGTAGTGGACCCAACGAGATCCAAACGTCTCACTAGAGACAAACACCAAAAGAAACACCTTACCGGAGGCAAAGAACGACAATGAACGTGACGAACACCAAACAATATCCAAACGTCTCATCAGAGACAAACACCAAACGAAACACCTCACCGGAAGCAAAAAAGATGAATAGGTTAACTGTCAGACGAATAGGTCACCCAAGGACCCCAAACAACAAATAATTGCCAAACACCTCATTGGAGGCAAAGAATAAATAGGTCATACAAGGACCACCAAACAACAAATAATTGCCAAACATCTCACCGGAGGCAAAGAACGAATAGTTCGCACAAGGACCTCCAAACAAAACCCTAACTCTCTCTCTCTCTCACTATAGCCCGAAAATTGAACTCAGAATAGGAGAAGAACAAAAACAAACTCAGGTCCAAGGATCGAAACCCTAGAGCTCTGAGGATCACATTAAAGCACAAGAGAAATACTAATATTATTGATCCTTAAGAATAAAAAAGAGTACAATGACGCCTTTATATATGCAAAATAATAGACTAATTATAATCCCTAAATATATGGATCTACCGTAACCCTTTATTATATGGATCTAACTGTAATCCCTAATATCCTAATATGTTTCCTAATAAAAATTAATGCTTAAAAATCACAAAAAAAATATAGATACCTAAAGTAATTTAATTAGCTTCATTAATCTCCACACACAAAAATCAACTGAGTCTTATATTTAAAATTAGAGGCAGTATGGTCTAATATATCTTTTTAGAATTTTTATAATATGATACGTAGGGATAAAAAGTAAGCCATACAATATAAGGGGAAAAACTTAAATTAAAGTAAGAATAACAACAACAGAATTAATCCAAAATAAGCAGTGAAACTTTTCCCTTCCTAGGAACATCCATCCTTTAAAACTTTAGTAAGAATTAACCTCCTCATCTTTTTCAAGTAAATAAAGGCTTTCTGTGTGATAACGAAAGAAAACACTGTTTTCTATAGTACCCTCTAAGAGGAGATCGGTTTGACTTGTTGGATTGCACCTATAAATCCGCCCTTCTTCCATTTCTAATATAAGATCACCGTTCTTCCTTGCACCTAACACGTGTTCAGGACGCATCTTTTTTTCTTCATCTTCAATGAGGAGGTTTTTGTCCATGACTCATGGTTCCCATATTGTTTCATAGTCCAAGTATCAAAACGGTAGCTAAATCCATCCTTATGATATTCATATTCAAGATCCTCATGATATTCATATTCAAGATCCCGTTGTGTAAAAAGAAGCAAGTCTCCTGTTGTTGCAATAAAATTACTGAAGCAAAAATGACAACGTACGTCCTTAGGAAGCAATATTTGTCCAAATATTTCACGTGAGAGATCAAATGTAAGTATAACATCACGATTTGTCTCATTATTATGTGCTATCCAATGAATTATACCATTCAAGTATACATTGGGTTCGCCACGATAAATAGGACATGAATGAAGGATACTTCCATATATGAGACGTTTCCATGACCATGTAGTATATGAGAAAACCCACGCTGAATCAACCTCTTCAAACAAGTAGCTAGAAGAAGGATAAGTAATAATATTTACGATCTTAAAGTTATTGCTGCTACAATCAAAACCAAAGCCTACAATAGATGAGCTTAAATCCTGATTCATCATGAGGGGAAGCCATGCAAATTTTCGAATAGTTGGGTTCTAAAGAATGAATCTGGAAGGCATGGTGCTGGTAAGACATATTAACCCATTGCTCATGCCTATCACGTGTGTATCTTTAAAATCATCAATGTCATTCTCTATTTTATGAGATAAATCGAATTGATTGTTATCCCAATGCACTGCAATGGTTACTCTGCAATATGGAAAATGAATATATTCCCTTTTATAATTTTGCGAGCTCTCTATGCAGTAACAGGCTTTAATAAGGAGGATTTGGTTTGTAGATCCAAAAGATGAGCTGCGAAACATGAAGTCGGGGCTTGTAATAAGTTTATTCCAATCTCTCCATACAAATAATGATGATTGAGACAGCGTTTGGACATCTACTCTGTTGAGAATTTCTTCAACAATATGGAGGGGAGGTAAGGAATTGAGGATACGAGTTTGGCTTCCATGCTGATCGTTCGTACGTGATTCAACTGCGCTGTTTATATAATATATGGACATGGAAAGATAATATTAATAATTTAATAATACTAAAGTATATCACCTTGGATTTCGACGGAAGCTAAACTAATATATTATTTTGGTTATCAGTATTGAAAAGATATTATTTTATATTATTTTGGTTATCTGTATTGAAAAGATATTATTTTATCATATCCATATTCTGTTTTTCAAAACGTCACATCTATCTTTTAATCGGGTACATTAATTAGCATCTTTTAATCCCTATAAGCCTTATATTTAATTGATAAGCGTAAACTTAGTTATAACAAAAGATTACGCGGTATAATTTAGTTATAACAAAGCGGAAAACGTGGATTATCGTAAATTTTTAATTAGTGATTATTATTCTTTATTTAAACTTATCTTATCTTTATATATCAAATTGTTAATGTACAAAATATTAAATAATTAGTCATCTATCTAATAATTAATTAATTAATTTACTTCTTAATCTTCTGGCTAAAGTTTATAATAAATTTTCGATATTTTAATTTTTTTAATTATTAATTTAAATTATTATTAATTTTTTATTATTTATAATTAATTATACATTTAATTAAAGTATTTTAATTGATTTTTTATTAGTAGCGTGAGACAGTCTCACGCCACCAAAACTGTCAGAAACTCAATAGTGGACCCCCCTCACGTGACTGGTGGCGTTAGCATTAGTTTGAAAAATAGTTTTAAAAATGCATTAGTCCAGTATTTTTTTTTGTTTTTCCTTCTTATTTTGGTCAATCTACCGATGGTATTACATAATTTTCGATTTAAATTTTTAATTTTGATAAGTAAAACTAATCAATACTAAGGTTCAAAGAAATCATTTCAAATTCAAACTCAATTAAATTTTAAAATTTTTGGTTTAATAAATTAGTTTATTTCATCCTCCCAATTAATCGCCCAAAAAGATAAATATCTCATGATAATTAATGTTAAAATTGATCTATAATTCAACTTTGATTAATCTACATTAAATATAGTAGTTAATCAATGTAAAAGATAAATATATTATATAAACTTTTTGCTCTTAATAATGACATCTATATAAGATATCATTAAAACTAATCATATCCAACAAATATTATAGTTTTACCAATTTAATTTGAATTTAATGATTGATTTATGTTTATTAGAGGTAGAATTGGTGTTCAATTTTTGGCCCAGGCTAAAAATATCTTTTGATTTTGCCACTAGTCAAACTTCTTTCACTTCCCGGCTTTGACGTTGTTATCTTCATTTTAAGGACTAAATAGATACTTAAAATCACTTCTTTTTACTTCACTTCTTTTATATATAAAAGTTATTTGACGTATTTTTATTTTTGTAATGAGGGTAATATTATGCTGATTAGTGAAAATTTTGGGGTTATGATTTTGGGAGATTCTTAAATTTTGACAACAGATGGCTATATATATGTAGAGGATGATTAATGGCTAATTTTAATATATTTGGATTTATTATTTTGTTGTCTTATGATTATATAATGAAATTCTCTTTTAAAAAATAAATTATAATAGGTTATTTGCTTAGTAAAATTGAATCAGATCTATATGTTTTTTAAAATAATTTTTTGGGGTTCATACTTTTTTCCCAATCATTTTGTTTTGAGGTAAGTGAAATGCACATTTTAATGTTAGTTTTGTAGATTGAGTAGTACGATAAGAATTCATGTTTAGTGACAAAAGATATTAATTAACACTGACACTTATTTATTTGTATTTTCAATGTTATATGATACTATTTAATAAATAGTTCAATATCTTTATTTTTTTAGCCTGGGTTAAAAATATTTTCTGGTTCCGCCACTGCTCGTCAGTTATTCACAATCGGTCATTGCCTTGAAATATTTTTGTAATATCATAAAATAAATTTTTAAGATCATGAAGTATTTTGTTCAAGTATTTTTTTCAGTATTCGTCAGTATCCTTAAACATTTTAATTTTGTACACAAATTTTTTATATTTATTATGAAGTTTAATGTTAAAAATATTTAAAATACAATCTTATCCTTTATATGCAATCATACCAGAAGTTAATGTCCTTTTTGGTAAATTTGACTATGAAAAAACTGTTTTAATAACAATATCCAAACATTATCATTTTATCAAAATCACTTTTTTAAAAAATTTATTCTGCAAAAACCATTCTAAAAAAACCATTTTACCTTGAAAATTTTAAAGCTATTATGTAAAAACTAAATCCAAACTGGCTTGGGCTACAAAGCGCCGCTTAATGCTCATCAATCGTGATAGGCCAGGCTTCAATCTTGCCCTAGGTTTAAGATGTTTCAATCAAGCACGGTAATTTCCAAGTTTGATAAAGTGATGAAGGTAATGGCTGGTGATTATTTCGATCCTGCTATTAGGCTTGTTTGGGTTGGTAGTGAGAGCGGTGGCTTAAAAGCTAGCTCACCCTTGATGTAGAGAAGGGTGAGGTCACTTTGATGTTGATTGGAAAATTCCTCTAATCCTTGGGCGTCCATTTTTAGCCACTGCAAGGACTCTCATTGATGTAGAGAAGGGTGAGGTCACTTTGAGGGTTGATGATGACCAAGTGATATTAAACATGCAAGAGGGCTTGAAATTTCATGACAATTCAACTCAATGTTCTTTTGTAGATATATTAGATGAAGTTATTCCTTGAGAATCATATGCTTCTATGATCAAAGACCCTTTAGGGGCATTCTTGATTGGTGAGAAAAGCTTTGAGAAGTTTGATGAAGATCTTGTTGAAGAAAACTTTCATTTTGACCCAGTTCCTCATTCTAGACCGAGGACTTTTGAACCACTTGAGGTGTCTGATGCCTTAAATACTCAATTGAAGCCTTCTATTAAAGTTCATCCGGTTCTAGAGTCGAAGCCATTACCTTCTCATCTCAAGTATGCTTATTTTTGGAAAGCACGCCACCTACCGGTGGAATTGGAGCATGGAGCTTATTGGGCTATCAAAAAGCTAAATTTTGATCCTAAAGCTGTGAGGAAGAAGAAGTTACTTCAACTCAATGAGTTAGATGAATTTCGCCTAAATGCGTATAAGAATGCAAGGATATACAAGGAGAAGACCAAGCAAGATCATGACAGCAAAATTGTGCCTAAGAGTTTTGAACCCGGTCAAAGTGTTCTCCTCTATAATTCCAAGTTGAGGTTATTTCCGGGAAAGCTCAAATCTCGATGGTCCGGTCCATTCACTGTGGTTCAAGCATCTAAATTTGATGATGTGGAGCTGGAAAATGAGAAAGGTGAAATATTCAAGGCTAATGGTCAATGATTGAAGCATTATTGGGGTGGAGATGTAGATAGGCTTGTGTCCACTATCTACTTAGTCAATGAGGAGTGACCACCATGAAGAGTCAAGCTAAAGACTATAAACTAAGCGCTTCTTGAGAGGCAACCTAAGTTCTAAACTAAATCTTTTCATTTTGTGTGTGTCTGTCTTTATTTTTTTCTTTAGTAGGTTTATGTTTGATCTTGTGTTTTGTAGGAAGAAAAGGGTACCCAACTTGGAATTGGACTGTTGCAGCTGAGAGGAGTATTTATGAAGGAAGAAGGATTCATGAGCTATAAAGGGGAATGCTTTTGAGGAAGCTCACTTGACTTTAAGCTCATATATACATGATTCTGGGGTGAAATTGTGATGACTAGTTATTTTTGAGTAATACTGTGGCTATTGTGATCATTTGCTTGATTCTCTATGTGAAATCCACTTGTGACTATGACTTGAGTGTTCAAAATTTGATGTGTTGTGGTATTCCCTATGAATATGTGTGTATGTGTGCCTTATGGTCTTTGATAGTTTAAAGTGTTTGATCTTGAGTAATTTGGTTGAGGATGATTGGTATAAAGCTTATTGGGTGATTTTTGGGATACTTGGGAATGTTTCTTGTGTTTTGCAATTGTGTTGTTTGGTTTTGTTTTTTACAGCAAAACTTTCCGTGGAAAGTGTTGGACTGGCTGTGGAAAGTGCTCTCTGTGTTCACTTTCCGCGGAAAGTGTTGCACTGGCTCTGGAAAGTGCTCTCTATGTTCACTTTCCGCGGAAAGTGTTGCATTGGCGGTGGAAAGTGCTCTCTGTGCTCACTTTTCGCGGAAAGTGCTGCACTGGCTGTGGAAACTGTTCTCTGTGTTCACTTTCCGTGGAAAGTGTTGCATTGGCTACAGCCAGTGCTTCTTTTTTTAAAAAAATATTGAGACAAGTGTTTTTCTTTTATTTAAAAATTATTTTTGATTTTTTTAAAAACATTTTTGTTTTAAAAAATACAAAAAAAATTATTATTATTATTATTATTATTATTATTATTTAAAAAAATTAATTAAAATAAAAAAAAATCATTTTTTCCTTCCCACGTTACCCTTCATTATCTAATTTAATCCCATTTTACCCAATAAATCGAGCCTCCATTAGTACCACATTCATTCCCAATTTGAAAACCCTAATCCCAAATGTAATTTCTCTCCATCTCCATCCCATCTCCATCAAACCCTAACGCCATTCCATCCCTTCCAGTTCTAAACCCGCGGCTTCTTCTCCCTCAAGCTGAAATTGATCTTGCGTCTCTTCCTCCGATGCCTGTCATCCCTTTTCCTTCCTTTTGCGTCACTCACCTTCAAATCTTTTGACCCTCCGTGTGCCTTCCCTCTGTTCACAACCCAATCAATCTCACCATCGCCCTTCTTCTTCCCTCCGGCCACCACGCCTCCAACACTCCATCCCACAATCGACTTCACCATGCCTTCTTTCTTGTTTTTCTCCTCAACTCGTCAAGATCCGCGGTGCTGTGTCTTTCCTGTCTATTCTTTTTTTTTTTTTGCTCTTCAGATCTCAAACTCCACCAACGTATATCACCACCATCACCTTCGGTCCACCACGCCTCCTCTCACCTTCCACCGTAACTTCCACCGTCAACCTCCCTATATAGATCCTCCGTCATACCAGAACTCACCGTGCCTTCCCTCCTTTGCAATCGTTGCCCTTCCCCTGTTCGACCCTTAGCGTTGTGAACTCCCTGTTCGCCATCACAAGAGCAATGGCAACGACATCTCTGTTCCAAGTCCATGGCGCTGGAGTTCTCTGCTCTTGTGCTCTGTTTCGTGATGTTCCAGGCTTTATTTTTCTGCAATTAAGGTCCGTTTGTTGCTGCCTTCTGAGGTAAAGCTCCTGCCTTTCTCTATTTTCGGGTTGGCTTTGGTTAGATTAGGCTGTGCATGGTAACACTCCCAGAATGACTTTTTTCCTAATTTCTATGCCCCAGCACAAAAATGGATGGGAATTGTGTTTGGTAAATCCGGTTTTTTTCCTTGCTCCCGGGATGAACCGGTTTATTTTTTGTGCTGGGGAGTAAAAAGAAGAAGCTAAAAATTTTAGCTTCTCTATTCCAGGGCAAAAAATCAGAATTTATTTTTCCCTCAATCGCAGCAGAAATTTACCCTCGTTCACCACCACCATTGCCGTTGCCACCCCCAACACCACCGCTGCCCCACCGACACCACCCCGCCACCGCTGCCGCCACCACCACCACAACCGCCGCCGCCACCGCCACCATTGCCATTGCCCCACCACCACCCCACCTCAGCCGCCTCAGCCGCAGCCCTACCACCGCCATCACCGCCACAGTCACGCCCCACCATAGCCACCGCCGCCACCCCGCCGCCGCCGCTTCCACCACCACCCCGCCTCAGTCGCCACCGCCCCACCACAGTCACCACCACCTCGCCGCCGCCGCCACCACCACCACCACCGCCCCCCGCCACCATCACCACCGCCATCGCCACATAAATAATTTTTTGAATATAAAAATGACATAAATAATTTTTTTAGGAAATTTAAATTTAAAATTATTTTTAAAGTATAATAATTATATTAATTATTAAAGAAAAGGACAAAATGGTAAAAATAACTCATTAATCCTTCATCTTCCTCCCTTACTATTTTTTTTAACTCCCAAACAAGAGGAGGAAAAATGTGTTACCAAACGTAATTCTGATTCTCGGAGTAAAAATAAAATGGGTTAACAAACGTAATTCTGATTCTCAGAACTCTTCCAAAGCGCAGAATCAGAGAAAACTGTTTCATCTCAGAAACAGTGCTGGACAATAGAATGGTTGCTATGTACACCCTTAGAGTCCATTTCAATGGAATAATAGTGTGATGCCTCTGGTTTTCATTAAATGTCAAAGCATGTTTATCTTAGGCTTGAACTGACGTGTTTGGGTTGAGCCAGCAATGTCCATTTTCATTCTTGAAAAGCATGCTTTTTGCCTTGATTTTGGCCTCTGCATTGAGCTTATCTTACTAGAACTCATTTTTGGTTTATATTGGCTGTTGGTTGCTGAAACTTAAATCTGAATTGAGCATTGCTTGCTGTCATATGGGTGGTAAAGTTGCAATTACTTACCTCTGTAATTCCCATAGCTGTGACTGACTTCTAATTGAGACATTAGGTAAAAGTTGTACCTAGTGAAGATGAGTTTCAAACCCTATGGATGCTGTTATGGATTGTTAGCCTGTAATATTCTAACAAAAGAAAAAAGGGATTTGGCATTTCTTCTGTGATTTCAAACTCAATTGTTGCATTGTTGAGTCTTTTTGTATAGCCTTACACTTTGAATTTTGTGCATTTTTTAGCTGAACTTTGTGGAAGTCTGAGTACACATGGTTGCTTTTGGGATTTGTCTTAATTCAACATGCTCTGCACTCTTATAAAGCATAGTGGCATCTAGGCTTGAATTTGAAAGGTCATTTGAGGTGTAGTCACTAGCAATACTTTGAGATTACTTGTTTGCAATTACTGATGAACCTATTTCTGTTTTGGATCATGTAATTTTGATATGAGAAAAGCTTTTGTGGGTAACTTAGAAAAAAGTTCTTTTGGTGATTAGAAATGATTTTGATTCAGGGTATTAACAATCATTTGTCAAAACTAAATCTGTGGCCTTTTATTTTTCTTATGATTATTAAATTGGTCCACTCTTGAACTAAAATGGTTTCCTTGGCCTACCACAATGAAATGGATTGATTAACTACCTTTTTCAATCTTTGAAATGTCATTTTGAGAAAGTAAGTGGTTTTCTAAGGAAGTGTGGAGTAGGTGTAGGCTTGGAATCTTGCTTGGCTACTTGGTATTAGATGAAATCTAAGTTTGGGGGATCTTTTCTTTTCTTTTTAGGATAGGTTGAATAAATTCCTTTCTGTTTTATGTGTTTATTGTTGAGTGTGCTTTATTGTTTTTGTGTTTTTGTTTCTTTTATTTAGACTTTTGCATAGGTTTGTGAAATCCAACTGCAGGGCTTAACCTTAGATTGTGCTGCAATTTTTGCTGATGGATTTATGCTTTATTGTGCCAATCTTGTCGTTGTTAATGATTAATAGCCGGCGCCTTCCTCTGGTTTGGATTAGATGGTTGATATCTTTTTGATGTGGATATTTGATTCTGATTCTTGATGGGTACTGATGGCCACTGTTATTTAACACTCTGGTTAGCATGTGAATTGACTTTCCTAGCTACTGATGGCTAGTTTGAGTGGTTTAGATAATTTTTTGTTTCCATGAATTGTTTGCTGTGTTTGTTAATATTCTAGCTACTGATAGCTAGTAATAGAAGCAATTTTGAAAATGTTGTGGCTAGTTTACTGAAGGCATAGTTGTTAGTTTGTAAATGCTGTGGATGTGAGCTGAATGAATCAGGTACAGGTGCTAATGCTGTGGATGTTAGTTTGTAAATGCTAGTCCGAATCAAGGTTCTGTCGGGCGCATACGCGGATGGCTCAACCAAGATGATTGAATACTGGATAGTCCAAGTTGTGTCGGTAAATGCTAGTCCGAATCAAGGTTCTGTCGGGCGCATACGCGGATGGCTCAACCAAGATGATTGAATACTGGATAGTCCAAGTTGTGTCGGGCGCATACGCGGGGACTTCCAAGTTGCGATTTCCCTCCCGAATAAAAACCCCTTCTTCTTTTTTTTTTTGCTACTGCACCCGGTTCACCGGTCATCCAAGTTGTGATTTCCCTCCCAAATAAAACCTTTTTTTTTTTTGCTAGTGCACCTAGTTCACCAGAGTTTTGCCCTGTCTAGTCCGGATCGAGGTTCTGTCGGGCCAAGTTGTGTCTTTTTTTTTTTTTTGCTACTGCACCCGGTTCACCGGACATCCAAGTTGTGATTTCCCTCCCAAATAAAACTTTTTTTTTTGCTAGTGCACCCGGTTCACCAGAGTTTTGCCCTTCCTAGTCCGAATCGAGGTTCTGTCGGGCGTATATGCGAGGACCTCTCTCAAGGGACTTTTCTGCATCCATAAGGACTCGAATTCGAGACCCCTGTTTAAGGGGCCCAAATCCCTTCCACTTGAGCCAACTCCCGTTGGTCCAAATAAAAACCCTAATTGCCAATTAAATAACAACCCTTACCACCAGGCCCAGGAAAAAGTAGTAGTCAAACTGTGCCAGGTGAGCGTAGGGTAACTAGGCTCATCCAGTCAAAGTTTAAGTTGCGATTTTTCTTTTTGACTGGTCCATGACCATTGGAATATTCGTTTTGGATGAGTGTTCGCATTGGCGGGACATGTTCCGTCTTTTTCACTGCGCCATTGCCTGCATTTACGCTTGCTTTAGAATCATTTACTACTACTTTATTAATTACCATGAGCTTGTTTCATATACATCTCATCTCTTCGTAAGATTATTTAATATAAATGTATTTATTATATAATTATTGGAAAAAAAAAAGGACAGATCTCCGAGTTGATAATACAAATTCTCTAATAGAAGAATCACATTAAGGGATCCTTCTAAATAGATATTAACATTGCATCCTTCGGTTAAGGTCAGTAGCTCAAAGCAGTGACTATAGAGTATAGACCGAAAGTTCTTTAAAACATGGAACTTAAGGGACAGATTGTTTGAATGAGAAACAAAATTAATTACAAATTTCACGGTTCAGAACTTTGAATTTCTTTTAACAAGAGTTCAGAACTTGGAAACGGAAAAAAAAAAACAAGAACCTGTGGCAATGGAGAGCAGATAGAGATGAAAGATTGGATCGATTAACAGAGAGACAATCGAGTGAATCGGTGGAGACACGGATGGCGTTGTCGTCCGAGCTGAGTGGTAGTTGCCGACTACAGAGGATTCGCAAAGGAGGTGCGTCAGATGACAAGGATTAGGATTGGTTCGAGCAACTCATTATTGCTGGTAAGAAAAAAAAAAAAAACTTCTCAGGCTTTTAGTTTTTTTTTTTTTTCACGGTAAAAAAAAAAAATCTTCTTATTTTAAGAGTTTTTGTAAAAACATGTTTGACCTAATTTTTGCTTATAAGAAGAGAAGCTAAAAAAAATGAAGATCCAAGCAAGCACTCAGTTGACTTTTTTGTGAAGATTAATGAAGCAAATCAAATTACTTTAAAATATTTATATTTTTTTGTGATTTTTAAGCTTTTTAAGATAATAAAGCTATCCAACTTCTCCACATTCTCAATTATTGACGATGACCACACCTTTACCTTTCAAGCTTCTTGGCTTTTCTGTATGTTATTTTAAGGAATGGGGTGAGATTCTTGAGAATCCCAATAATAACCACAGACAATCATAACATATGCAAGTTCACAAAACAAGTCATCAAATCATCAATCATCATATTCAGCTGGTATTCACTATGCAACACAATCATCACGAATCATGGGAACACATAGCCAATATCTACATAGATTGCACAACAGATCTTACAGCTCAAGGACACATAGTCCAATTCTCATGCCAAATGCACGCCAGACCTTAACGCCTCATGGGGATTAAGCCTCAGAACACATAGTCCAATGATAAAATCACCCATATATTCATGAAACGAATATAATCGACGGGACAAACAAAAATAAAGAACAATTGCATTCATCGGTAGTTACAGCTTGTTAATGAACTTGTTATTCTCATTACAAATTATGTTCAAAGTGCTCAAATTTTGTTTAGTCTTATGAGTCCCATTATATATATATATATATATATATATATATATATATATATATATATATATATATATGGGGTTATAGTTTGTCATGTCACTTGATATAAAGTTATGTCAAGTCACCCTAAAACTACGTCGTTTTGAGGTTAGAGAAATTAATGAACTCTCAAAATGACGTAGTTTTGAGGTTAGGGGAATTAATGAAGGATCTTTTAGTAAAATCCATATAATAAATACAAAAATAAAAATACAAAAACACCATTTATTAATTCTCTTAACTCCCAAAAGGATGTAGTTTTGGGGTGATTTGACATAATCTTATGTCAAATGACATGACAAACGATAAACCCTATATGTGTGTGTATATATAAATATGTTAATATAATATTTTATATTTATATATATATATATATATATATATATATATATATATCATATTTATATCATATATAAATATATATTATATATCATATATTTAGATATTATATATACACATATTATATTATGTATATATAAAGGGATTCACAAGTTCAGTAATAAGATTTATAAGAGTGTTTCTTGATGAAAAAATATTAAGAAGAATATATATATTTGTTAATGCATATATATTTTGAAACAACGAAATGGCTCAGTGGGTGGGCTACGAGTTCCTCATAAAAGTGGGGTGGGTTCGAACTCCACCCTCCCACTTTTATTCAATCTTTTTTAAAGAAAAAGATTCAACCTCACCCAACAAAAAAAAAGACCCTCGCCAGATCTTAGGCCGTTGGCGATGGTCCTCCGGTCATGATCATTTTTCTTTTCTATTTTAATTTATTTAAAAATTGAGGGGAAAAAGGTAAATTTATCAAGATTTTAAAATCTCAATTTACTCTCTGTTACTTTTAAGTTCTTTAGAAATTTTAAAAGACATTTAGAGGTTTTTAAATTTCATTGAGTATTTAAATGTAAAGCTCGTACCTACTGTAGTTTGTAGCCTCCATGCCTATGCGTCAATCTCATCCCAAGTTTTTTTTTTTAAGCCATATGTATAAGTTCTAATTGAAAACAGTTTATATATATATTCACACAAATTCCACCATATAAAACCTAAAACTCTTAATCTCAGAGGGACAAAAATCACATATAACCCCGAATGTATTGATATTATAACATGAAAAACGTTACATATAACATATAAATGTTTTTATTTCCCTGTTCATTAATATTATATATTGGTTTATGGTAAAAATATATATATATTATTCACAAACCAGCTCCAAAAGCATGCCCTGTACATTGACTTGTGTTATATGATTCGAACCTCGAATTTGAAGATATTAAATTTTAAATTCCTGCATATAAGAGTGACTCTAAAGTTAGTAGGTTCCTCCAGTGACACATCACGTATAGAGTAACTCTGAAGAATAAACACATGCGCATATAATATGTACCTTCCTTGAATTTACCTTGTTTGGAGGGACTCTTTCCGTCCATCTAAGGGTGTGTTTGATTTGAAGGAGGGGAGGGAAGAGGAGAGGAGGGAGGGGGGAGTGGGAAATTTTTTAATTATATTGACCAAATTGCCCATAATTTTTTTTTTAATATTCTAAAAATACACTTCCAACAAAAAGAAATAATATTATTCTCATTAATGACAATTTAATCAATATCCTTCTCCCCTCGAATCACACATGCTGGAAAAGTCATACCAGCGTATGACTCTTTCAATAAAAATTCTCACATAAAACTTCAATTTTATCTTTTAAAAAAATTTGAAACCACCTGAACTGATTTTTATTGATTATGAATAATATATATTTTCTAAAATATTACTAAATACTAATCATTATTATGCATATACAGTCAAAAAGGATATTCGGTTAAAAAAACCGAAGATTTGCGTTAAGAGAAATCTAGTACTATGTTTTTGTTTTTAATCATAGTGTTACTAGAAATTTGGTAAATACTAATTAATCCAGAATTTGTTGAAACATTATTTTTTATTTGCATATATAGTTTTGAAGGTATAATACTTCAGAAATCATATGTGCTTTATTTTGGAAAAATGACAGTCAGGTCCCAATGATCATAAAAAAATTACAAAAAAGTTACAACAGAAAAGGACTTTTTGGATATTATTTCTATTAATAACAGGAAATGCTATATTTACAATAGATAATTTACATTAAAATTTAAAAATCTGGTCATTCACAAGAGGAAGTGTCATGTTCACAACAAAATTTAAACACATGCATTTTGTTTCAAATTCAAATCCCTAAATGTACAGAGGTTATTTACAACAGAAAAAGGCTATATTCACGACAAAATTTTAAACCTAGTCATTCATAACAGAAAAAGTCATATTCACAACAGGAAGTGCTATATTTATAACAAAATTTAAAAACATGGATTTTGTTTCAATATAAATAATATCAAAAAAACCCCTAAAGACTTTTTTTGATATGTGAATTTTTGTTAGGACTTTTTTTTAATAATTTTTTATGGTCCTTGAGACTTGACTGTCATTTTCCCTTTTATTTTTTCAAAAATGCAATATATATATATATATATATATATATATATATATATATATATATATTATTTTATTTTTTTTTGAAATTTGAGAATATAGTTCATGACCTCATAACATAATGATACTAGAGCTACTTAATAGTCGGAATGTTACAGATTTAATTCCACTTATAATCTCAAGCAGTTAATGTTTGCTCATTTAATTCAAAAACTTCGAGAAGGTAACCATGTCCCTTCAACTGTGCAAATAATTCTTTTTATTTTTAATGATAGTTGAAAATAACGTCTTGATATTTAAGGTTAAAATAATTTTAAAGTCAACATGTTGACTTAACTTTTCTGCGTTAAAAAAAAAGGAATTAGCTAAATGGCCAACTATAAATCAAGAAAAGCTAATTAATCTTGACCCAAAGGATAATTTACTAATTAGACGAAATAATGAAACACCAAAAAAAAAGAGAGAATTAAAATAGATGTGACATTTGAATAATCAGAAAAAAAAAAAAGACACATTGAAAATTAAAATAGCCATCGGATTCTGGAACATTTAAAAAAAAAAAACATATATGCTTATATAGAGCAATTAGGTGCTGATGAATTGATCTATGATCCTCTTGTCTCCTTGCTTCAATTTTTTTTTTTGGGTGGTTTGCCTTTGCATGTTAATTAAAATATCTGGTTAATGAAAGCATCGCTAATTACAGTAATCAGTGACAAGACATGTTGAGATGCAGCTAATTGTGGGGTGTTTCAGTCACAGTAATTAGAGCTTCACTTATCACTCCTGGCCTGTCTTTTTCATTTTTATAGTTTGTCTTTCTAGTATTCAATCATCTTAGTTGAGCCATCCTCGTTTTGTTTAGAACGATAATGTTTGATAAATTCTTAAATTTGCACTGTCGAAATATAGATTCTTAAATTTGCATTGAGGATTAACTCGTGTAAATTTTCCTGATGCTTTTTTCGGCTGATTTTAATAAACAATAAAGTCAATAATCATGTCTTTTTTAAGCCAACAGTACATACGGTCAATTAAATTTCATGCTTTGATATTTTTGGTATTTTTCTCCTAACTAATCCATCAGAAATGTGAATATGAGGTAGGCTTTACACTAAATTTGATGGCGATTATAAGTTACAATTATATATCTCACATAAATTATAAAAATAAAATTTATTTTTTGTAATGAATATGTTACAGATTAAAACCCTTTATCCATTTTTTGCTGTTAAAAATTAATGACTTAATATAAGGCGCCCTCTTTACTAGATAAATGTTGAACTCAATTTTTGTCAAACAGATTTGATTAGGAGTACTCTTACAAAATAACAATTAACGTGATTTATATTTTGAGTTCAGGAATTTGGGAAAAAAAATACATGGTGTAAAATACACATCTGTATCCTTGTTAAGCATTGCCAAAACTATGTGAGCCATCTTTCCTCTCTTTACATGGAAAAACAATGGCAAAAATATGGAGCCATCTTTCCTCTTTTTACATGGAATTGAAGTACAATGGCAAAACTTTGTGAGCCATCTTTCCTGTTTTTACATGGAAAAACACTGGCAAAACTACGTGGGCCAACTTGAATTCTAGTGCTTTGTCAAGACATACTTTATATTTTAATGATCATGGTCGCTTTTTATTTTTTATGGATGTTACTATGCATGTTAATTGAATTGAGTTTGATTAAAATATTTGATACTTTGAAATCTGCCCTCCAACAAGTAAATATTCGAAAATTAGAGACGTCTCATCAAAATTGAGCATTTATAGGTGAATTTTATTATAAGCAACACTAATGAGATGTAAAAAGCTATGCCACTTGTTTTATGATCTATCCTACAATTGCTATGCCACTTGTTCTATGATCTATCCTTACAATCTCATTGTGCCACTTGTTCTATGAAGGTTATATTACTTGTTCTATGATCTATCCCTACAATCTCAAAGGTGCTGTTTGGGGTAGAATTATGTAGGCCACTTGTAAATTGGACCCCACTTGACCAAGCCATCAGGATTGGCTACGATTCTTCTTGATGGCAAGCCTTGCATTCTATATACATGAATTGACCAAAATAACCCAAAAGTGCAAAACTAGGCCATAACCAAAAAATCTTTAGACCTATAGATAAACTTAGCCTTACAGTCTGGGTGTCCTTGATGTGTATTTTTTGCTTGCAATTGACACAGAGTTTTGACTTTCATCGCATAAAATAATGATTTCTTTTATCTATTTTATTTCTTCAAATATATTTTAACTCTAAATCTCCCAAATAAAACAATATAAAAAAAATTCTAAACCGATTAAAACTTTTAAGATCACCTTCACATGCATAAGTTGTAAAATTACGAACCACCATTATGAACATATTTTTGTGGTGTTTCGTACCAAACAAGTTCACAATTACAAAACTCCGTATACTCTTAATTATGGGGACATTCACCAATGACGATTCTCTATCATGCACATTCACATGCACAAACGTACATAGATTTTCAGAGCAGGCTGATCGAGGCCGGAAAAATATAAACTTATCTATCAAATATTGGATATTTTTGTAATAACAGTACTATTTCTAGTTCTGTTTTTTACTTAGACACAATTAACCGAATCATGAAAATTTAAAAGTTAGTTAAAAATTAGTTGGAAAAAAAAACTTTAGTTAAAATTAATAAAAAATACAACTTGATTTTTTCAAAAACACTCTTATTTACTACTGGGAGAGAGTGAGTGATAATTGATAAAAAGAAACTAACTAATAATTAATTAGAGAAAAAAAGTGTAAAATATTACTAAAAATTTCATGAAAACTATATATTGTTAGTGTCTCTTATAATAAGTAACAAATTATTCAAAAAAATAAAAAATCTCTCCTATATATAAGAGTAGATGGAGTATTAGTTAATGTAAAGATGGTAGATCGAGCATTTAGTTATATATCATGATGGCATGCATGAGAGAGGAAGCGATTGCAAATTGCTTTGGCATATATTTGTTATACATTTAACCATCAGGGATTTGAGACGAGACATATCGATTATCTCTCTCACGAGGGCGAATATATATATATATATATATATATCAAATAAAGACCGTTTCAGTTCAACTATAACACTACAAAAATTTTCAAATTTTGCTACGGAAAAATTCCGTAGCAAAATCCTTCGTCGCAAATTGCGACGGATAAGGAAAATCCGTCGCAATTTGCGACAGATTTTCCTTTCCGTAATTTGCTATCCGTAGCAAATTTGCTACGTGCCACGGAATTCTATTCCGTAGCAAATTCTTCATTTTTTTTCTTAGCAGCAACTGGGTTAATTTTTAAACAGAATGTGGTAAACAAAATGCTTAGTCAAAGCAACAGAATTTATGTAGCTAATATTTTTTATAAGAACAAAATTGCCACATTATCATCAGAAATTATTGTTTTAGAAGACTTTAAGACATTAGGGCACTGCCTCACCCCTCGTGTTGAACATTCCCCGTTCAACTCAAGGTTGAAATACCCTTCAGGATGAAGATTTAAAGATAACAATAGCAAACTGAAACCTAAAACTAATGACAAAACAGAGAATGAGAAGGGCAACGAAACCCTACCACATGCTGCCGTTATACTTGAGTGTATATGGACCGCCCTCAAGCGCCCGATCGAAATGGCTATGAATCTTATGCTTTCCTTGCCCACTTTGATCCAAAAGCGTGAGCTCAAACAGAGCCCTCACATCCGTACCATCGCTTGCCAAGGCGATGAAAACAGAAACGTAGAGTGAATTATACTCAGGATTCTTGCCATCGGGGTAGAAATAAATTGCCCATTGATGCCCTCCCACCGTAAACAAATCGCTCCCAAAAATGAGAAACAAACAAAGAAGAAAAAGGCACGGACCAATTAGAACAAACCTAGAAGTTCTGTTTCCCCCAAACTCTTTCCACCATGAGTAGCCTCCAGCCTAATCGATTACTAACGCCATCAAGCAGAAAAGAAATTATCCTCCAACCCTAATCAAACAACACAGCAACAATCAGACCTAAAGACGCAGAGAGCCAAAACGAACCAGACGAGTATCCAAGAAAACGGCAGCAACAAGTTCGAACCAAAAAAGAAGTACCGGCGGCGAACAGCCGTGCATCAGCGGCGGCTTAGACGGAACAGACGGAGGAACTGAGTTGAACGCCGGACTTGAGATGAAGCTTCCAAAATCGCGAACTTTCTGAACCCCTCTGATTCTATCGATGCGTCCGTGTGATAAAAGAAAAAAAAAACTGACAAAATTTGCTACAGAATTGAAAATCCGTAGCAAAATTTGCTACGGATTTTTTCCGTAGCAAAATTTTGCGACGGAAAAATAAATCTGTCGCAATTTGCTTCGGAATTACAATTCCGTAGCAAATTGCGAAGGATTTGGATTCTGTAGCAAAATTTGCTACGGAATTGAAAATCCGTAGCAATTTGCTACGGATTTTTTTCTGTAGCAAAATTCCGTAGCAAAATTCAATTTTTCTTGTAGTGTAAATCATTATATATATATATGTATATGTATTATTACCGGTGGAACTAGAAAATATTTTTAGACTGGGCTAAAAATTTGACATCAATTATATTCTACCTCTAATAAACATAAATCAATCCCTAACTAGCTCTTACATTAAAGATAAGAGATAATATTTTTTTTTGGGTGATTTTCGTCAATGATACACTTTTTCTTATGAATTTTAGCTTTTCAAATAAAAAGAGAAATCAAGCTTTAAAAAAATTATTACAGGTAAAAAAACCTAATACTCTTAATCTCATAAAGGGAAGAAATCATATACAACCCCGCCCGAATGTATTGATATAACATGAAAAACTTTACATATAACGTATAAATGTTTTTAGTTCACCACTTCACTGTTCATTAATATTGTATCAAGTTGATGGTAAAAATATATATATTATTCACAAAACCAGCTCCAAAAGCATGCTCTGCATATTGACTTGTATTATATGATTCCAACGTTGAATTTGAAGATATTATATTTAAAATTCCTGTATACAAGAGTGAATCAAAATTAAAGTTAGTAGGTTCCTCCAGGGACACGTAACGTATAGAGTAACTCCAAAGAATAAACACATGCACATATAATATGTATCTTTCTTGAACTTACCTTGATTGAAGGGACTCTTTCCACCTACCTAAGGGTGTGTTTGGTTTGAGGGGAGGGATGGAGGAGTGAGAAATTTTTTACCTCATATTAACCAAATTGCTTATAAAAAAATTTCAAAGTTCAAAAAAAAACACTTTCAATAAAAAAGAAATATTTTTCTTATTAATGCCAATTTGGTCTATCCTTCCTCCCCTTAAACCACACATGCTGCAATAGTCATATGAGCTTATGACTCTCTCAATAAAAATTCCTCACATAAAACTTGAATTTTTGAAATCACATGAATTGATTTTTATTGATTATGAATAACATGTATTTTCTAAAAATAACATCTATTTTCTAAAATATTACTCCCTCTGGTTTTAATTATATAAACACTTTTGCAATGCAAATTACACTACAAAAGTGTTATTATAATTCAGCCCATAACCATAACTGTCTGTCTTTCGACTTAGCTCTGTGGTTTCGCCTTCGTCCCGCTAGAATACCTTGAATGAATCAGTTTTATTATTAAGAAAAGAAATTAAACATAGGTCAGCAATTATGATGTTGCACAGATTTTGAGCGTGCAACTATAATTTGGAATGGGAAATTGTTAAGAAAATAATGAGGGTTGAAATTATAAAGGAAAAGAAGAGACCATACAAAAGCTGTTACTGACAACTTAATTGTAGTGTTTGACGTGCGCATATATTTTACCTTAAGTTTGTATTTAGGCAATACAATGATGGTATGACAACATAAAGACACATACCCTTTATTACAGGGGTGCCAATAGTTAACTTCTTTTAATCTACTACATTAAATTCTTGATCCCTTAATATGCCCTCTAGCTGATCCTTTGATACTAAGCCGCCATGTACCTACTAAAAGTACCATCATGGAGTAAAGTGGCTTCAAGTATATGTATATCATGGCTCATGAATTTGAAAGACTTTGAAATCTAACATTTTATTCCATCAACTGACTACTTCACTAAAAGTGTATAACACATGTAAGAACTTGAGAGGATCATAGTGCATTGCATTAATGTGTGATCTGTGATGCTTCGGTCATTTTTTCTTCATTCTCTCGCTCCAAGCTCGCTAATGAGGTGCTTGGTTACCGGACTTGATTTCATTCTTTTAGGTTTGTAAGTTTATCAATGCTTGGTTAAATTTCTCTTCTAATTTCTGTATTCCCTCTCTCTTTTTTCTTTTCTTTTTTCTTTTTGCTTTTCCACTTGGTCGGTATTGTGATTTTTTTTCCTTGAATGCAGGAGAACATACCCATTGAGGAGGTGTTTGAGAATCTGACCTGTAGTGTAGGGAAGGTCTCGCCTCTGACATTGTTGAACAGAGACTAGCCATCTTTGGTCGGTATTTCATTTGCAATGTTGAGTGAGTGTGTGTTTGTGTGCTTTTTTATTTGTTTTTCTTTTTTTGGGAAATTTTCAGTACAACAACTTTTTGAAGTTCTTGGGATTTGTGTGGAACCCTCTGTCTTGGGTCATAGAGGCTGCTGCTATAATGGCGCTAATGCTTGCCAATGGAGGGGTGAGTATATTACTTACAAAGGTTTCAATGTTAAATTTAATTTTTTTTTTTTCAGAGAGTCTTGGTGTATTCAACAATTTTTTTTTAAGAGTCTTTGTACATTGAACAATTATTATTAATATGAATTGGTTTATGCATGATTGAAAGTGTCTGAAAACATGTCCAATAAAGTCTTGAAAGAAGATACAAATTTGTTGTCTGTTGGCATGCATGGAGTTCAATGAACCTCACATTCTTCTCCTTCAATTAAATTACAAGACAGACATGACAGATGGAGACCTGCAGAGTTATGGGTGACACATGTCCTTACTGCCTTGCTACCAATTACAGTAAAATCAGCAAGGCTTTAGTTACTGTTTCTTGTCACTTATGAACTATTTCTCCAACTTTCTGACACTTTTAAAAGATGGTCAACCTCTTTGGTTAGAAATGAACCAGTTCAAACAGCTAGGCAACGATAACATCAGATATGGAAGGATTTTTCCCTTGCATTATATGTTTAATGTTTACTGATGAGTTCTTTTTCCCTTCCAGGATTTTTACCAAATGCACATATGGAAGGGATTTTTTCCTTCCATTCTATGTTTAATATCACCTACTTTCAACATCTTTTGCCAAAGCTAACTCGTACTCTTCATTGAGAGTTATGTCTCTCTTTCAATACCTTTGTTGTGCATCTGTATGTGTGGCTTGCTCTTTCTGCTTAGTGGTTGGCTCAGTTTGTATCATGATTGAAAGTGCATTGATCTTATCAGGTTTCGTTGTCCTCTCTTTCATGGAGTAATGAAAATACTCTTTTCAGCATGTAGTATCTACTTTAGTAACTTCATTTTGTTTCAAATGTAAAGTACCATTATGTTGCTCCATTGGTGGGAGCTGGGATCGCCTTAGTGTCTTTATTGAAATCTTGATTCCCCCTATGGTGTTCTCATAAGAGGCACTACGTGTGGTGCCCACTTCCATATATCCTTGTCATACAGAGAAGCAGTCAGGCTTTGATTCCAACATTTTGCAAAAAGTGGTCTCTAGTATTGCATGTTTGAAGATTCTTATACAAGATGGGAAAAATCAGGGAAAATGTACAACTACCAATGTAAAGGGAAATACTAAGAAATGTTTAGGGAGATAATTGACATATTGGATGTTCATTTTATATATATGAATGTTTATGTAATCTAATGGCTAGCATGTTGATATTATTGTGTTGTTGCTTTTGAGCTGCTACTTACGTTGCTAAACAACTACTGATGTTACTATGGTGCATATTGTGTTTTCAGATAAAGCAATAACTTATATTTTGTGTTGGTCGATTTGAAACGTAGTACTTTTCTTTTACTATGCTTTGTTTTTTTTTATTCAATTACTTAATAATTTAGATGAGTTTCAGGAGAGGATGCCCTGTAATTTTTTTTTGAATTGTTGCACCACGCAGCGCGTGGGGATTTGATGCTTGTTTCCGTAATAACAGTACTTTTTCTAGTTCTGTCTTTTAACTAGAGACAAATAACCGAATCATGAAAATTTAAAAATCAGTTAAAATTAGTTGGCAAAAAAAATTGTTGGTTAAAATTAATAAAAATACAACTTAACAAAAACACTCTTATTTACTATTGAGAGAGTGTGTGATCGATAATTGATAAAATGAAACTAACTAATAATTAATTAGAGAAAAAAGTGTAAAATAATACTAAAAATTTCATGAAAACTATATTATTAGTGTCTCTTATAATTAGGAACAAGTTATTCCAAAAAAAAAGAACAATCTCTGGTATATAAGATTAGAAGGAGTATTGGTTAATGTAAAGATGGTAGATCGAGCATTTAGTTATATATCGTGAGGGCATGCATGAGAGAGGAAGCGATTGCAAATTGCTTTGGCATATTATTTGTTATACATTTGACCATCAAGGATTTGAGACGAGATATATCGATTATCTCTCTCTCACACAAGAGAGAATATATATCTCATAAGTGGTGGAACCCAAAAATATTTTTAGTCCGGGCCAAAAATTGAACATCGATTCTACCGCTAATAAACATAAATCAATCATTAAATTTAAATTTAATTGGTAAAAATATCATATTCATGTTGGGATCCATACACGCAGCGGATTAAAATTTCTTACGAATCTCGTCCTGAGAATCACTCAGGTGCATTTAAATCAAGACTTAGGAATCCGAATCATACCTTTGGAGAATTCGTTCGTGTCTTGTTCTTTCTTGAACAGGCTACCTCCTCGATCAGCAGAAGACGACTCTTAGAATCCTCTTCCTCTACTGGTATCCACACGGACCAGTGGCAGAGCCAGGAATTTTAATGAGAGGGGGCGAAAATTTTTCAGTACAAAAATCACATTGTTAATTTCGAGCACAACCTCTCATTCCAATATATTTTACACTCATATCTAGAATGCTAATATCATGTTTTATGCAAAATTGTTGAACATGAATCAAGAAAGCATCCTAACCTGTCGGCTGTCCCTCTTAATTTCTTAAGTAACTCATTTATAGTTGAAACCATATGTAAAGTATTTAAAATATATTGAGACTCTTGTCGCAAAACCTGACAAAAGACTTCAATAATACCCATAATTTCTTTCATAATTTAAGATACAATATAATGACAAAATCAAAAGATGTCAATGATAACTTATGAATATGCATTATCTAAATCTCCAAAATAAATAGACTCCACAACACAGATGGTGCTTCTTGGTGAGATAACTGGAAGGCCTAAAAATTATAAATTGAAGACCAGATTTCTCACATATTAGAAATGCCAGCAACATGAGTTGAAACTCCGGTCTTAATTAATAGGGTCGCAAATGACACGTCACGGCAAGGAGAACAAGAAATGAAGCTTCGGTTTCCAAGTAAGACAAGAACAGGTAAAATAATATTAATAAAATTTAATTGAAGAAGCAATAAATTCTTTGTGGAGTTAAACCTACCAGGTCAAGCAGATAAATTCTTTACGGAATAAATTCTAGTTAAAAGGCCAATGAGCTCCCCTCTTTCTTTTCTTTTTTTTTTTTTTGTAAAGTTAGGGGGGGCGGGGGCCCACCCTAGCCCCCCTCTAACTCCGCCACTGACACGAACAATCCTTGTACACGGCTACGGCAGCGTGCTAGCGCCTCGAACTGAGTCTCACTCTATTTCGCTCTAGGGTTTCTCGCATGCAGCTTTCTAATACGCTTACTGAAAGTTCCGTAGGTTTTTCTAAATCGGCGTATTATATAATCAAAATTAATCCTTATTAATTTTGGAAATTCAAATTTTTGAATCTGGACAATATATTGATCAAATCTATCTCATAAATGTAATCAAATATATTAAAAGTCAGATTTGAAATCCAAATCTTGAATTTAGATCAAATCTAAATTAAAAGTCTTTTGATTTAATTTATCATTATAAATTAAATCTGAGAAATGATATCTATCTATTTAATTAAATCTGAGATACTATATCTCAATTTAATATTAAACAGATATACGATATCTTTATTCAAAATTAAATGAGATACAATATCTCTATTTGTTTCAGATATTTAATTTATCAAATAAATTAAATACTAAACAAATATCATATATAATATTATAATCTCCATTTATAATATATATATTAATTTCGATATATATATATATATATATATATATATATATATATATATATATATCCTAGATTAAATTCATTATTCATTTATTCTCAGATTAATCTGAGATTCGATGAATCTGGACACTTTTACCCGTGTTGGATTATTTTTGTGTGCGACCCTGCAGGCCCATATGAAATTGGCAGTGGGCCAAGACTATATCAGCCCACAAGTCGCAAGCGGCCTCTAGCAAGACATTGCGACTACCCAATTCACATGGGGATCGATGACACGATACTACCTATCGTACAACCATGTCACGTCCCTTTTGTCACGCGTTAATTTGGTCAAGGATGAGGCATGGATAATGTCAACTTCCTTTTCTTGACCATTACTTTCTCGATTCTCGAGTAATCTAATAAGTGAAATGGAAACTCTTTTCCATCACAGTATGGCCATACATAATTTCTTAGACTCACTCATCGAGGGGCCCAGCATTATCTCTCTACATATGTGAGGGACAAATTTCATCTTGACCACTCACATTCCTCCGCATGAAAACCACTGATCCCGATCCAAGCATTTATCATCACCCGGTCAAAGGTGACTTTTGACTAAGTCAAAGACCAGTGACTCATCATGTAGGAATCTATGATGGTCTCAGGTCATAGGGCGTCGTGACGCGGTTATACATGAATTAAGCTTATGACTTAATCCATGCAGCTTTCTCATAGTGGGTCGGTCCAGCACCTTGTACTCTTACAAGTGCCCATGACTTTGATTCGTATCTTCATACCTCATCAAAGTCATACTGGTCTTATTTCATCTTCACTCCCATGTAGATGACCGACCAGGGACATTTAAGATAATCTATAAGATTATCCAGGGATGCAGTTATCAATACGAACATGCAAACGAAAATGATAACAAAAGAGAATACTTTAAATAACTTAAATATCCAAAGTACTATGAATTGCCCCTAGGGCATAATTTCCAACAATTCAATCATAAAATTTTCCTAATATTCAAACTATAACTCTAAATCTCTCAAATAATGTAATATAAAGATTCTAAACCGATTAAAATTTTATGACCACCTTCAATAATCCAAATAAATTATTTAACCCCGATTTAATTGGTTAGAAATTCTAGTATAGAATTATTTATAGACTAATTATATAGAAAATTTATTATAAACTAAATAACAAAAGTAAACCGATTAAAATTAATTATTAATCATCTTCTATATTCCTATAGTTATATATTAACAAAACTCAAAACTTGTCCAAAATCCTAACCCTAAAATATTCTCTATTCAATATAAAAGTAGTATCATTAGAAAGATAAAATCACGTAAAATAATTTTTATGAAAGAAATTTAATGAAAATAAGTGATTTTCAATACCTTATCGATTTTCAAAGTTTATCTAAGCTCTGAAAAGGAAAAAGCCGGACGAACCTAAGAAAAAAGACGAGGTAGGCTACGGGAAAATGAAGAAAAGTGGAGGTGGGAATATATTAAAGAGTGTGGACCCCACCAATTTATTATTTTATATAGGATTAAGTAGCAAATTCGTCCCGGAAGTATACGCCCAGGAGCAATGTTGCACTGGAAGTTTTTTATTCTCAATGTTGCCCCCGAAATATTAGAACGTAGCAATGTTGCCCTTCCCATTAACACCGTTAAGTTTTACCGTTAAAAAGACACCTCAGATCCTAACATGGCTCTCAAATGCTACCTACTCCTTCCACCCTCTCCCCTTCTATCCACGTCATTATCTCCGACCCCATCCTTCCTCCCTCTCCTTCCTCCCTTGTTCATCGTTCCCAGAAACACCTCTAGCCCCACTACCAGCAAGCGAAGATGACACACTCGACGCCTCCTCTTTCCACCCTTTTAGCTTGATCGCAGAGAAACATGGGTTCTCACCAAGATGGCACAAGCTGCCAGGAATTGGATCCAAATCCTTGTGCCAACAACCGTGGCTTCTTCGACACCACCGGCACGATGAACCTCTGCTCTAAATGTTACAATTAGACTTCCAAATCAAAGAGTACCAAGCCACTTCCGTTATAGCCGCCATGGAGAAATCACACAACCCTAGATCCATTCGCTCACCTAATCAGAAGACAGAATCGGACCCTTCAGCGCAATTCCTTTTCGGAACTTCTATGAAAGCCTCGCCTTCATCCTCCGTAATCCAATGGTAAAAGCCCCAAAACTTGACAAGATTTAGGACCTGCTTCAGTCGTGCAACTTGTATTTTATTTGATTAGCGCATTGGTAAACAGTTTGGTTTATCTCTCTTCGTAGCTACTAGTTTGGTGGAACTAGATTGGATAGTCCAATAATAAATCTGATGCTTTTTTTAATCATAGTCGCTGAATATTTTAAGTAGTTAGCTACTTCTGCTTTCATCACTTTGCAGGCCTTCTATTATTGTTTGGAATCATCTGATTGGATTGTAAGTCTTGTTACTCAATTAATCAACGAGAAGTGGTGGATAATAATATAGTACTATATTATGTTAAACAGAAAACGAAGATTTGTGAAGAATACCATGAAATTTCCTGTTAGCAAAGGCTGATGGCGCTCTCCCCAGTGTTCATGGTGAGGGAGGAGCCGTCGAGTGTTTCGTTGCTAGCTGGTGGTAGGGCTAGAGGTGCTTCTGGAACGAGGATTAACAAGGGAGGAAGGAGAGGGACGAAAGAGGGGGTAAGAGATAATGATGTGGATAGGATGGGAGAGGGCTAGGTGGCATTTGAGTGCCATGTCAGGATCTGATGTGTCTTTTTAACGGTAAAACTTTACGGTGTTAATAGGAAGGGTAACATTGCTATGTTTTAATACTTCGGGGGCAACATTGAGACTAAAAAAACTTCCGGGGTAACGTTGCTCATGGGTGAATACTTCTGAGGCGGATTTGCTACTTAACCCTTATATATATATATATATATATATATATTATTTTTCCCTTTGCAAGAGGAAAGAGACAAAGGAATGGGGGAATAAGTGACGGGAGGATTTATAAAAATGTGTGGGCGCCCCTCTATATTATGATACACATATATATAATTTTTAAATTCATTTATCTTTTATAATATAGACAAAACTCTTAATTTTATACTTCTGAACCTTCTCTAAACCTAATTTTACTTAATAAATCACATTCTAATAGCACGTAATTACTATTAAAAAAATTGAGATATTACAAAAGCAAATTAAATTAAAAGACAGTGGAAAGGAAGGGGAAAATATAATGTCAAAAAAGAAGTGCAATTATGGAGAAGATAAAAAATTAGCTAGACTTAAATTCTAGTTTAAAGGGAAAGATGTCTGAAAGAAAAATAAGGGAAAGTAGAAAAACTTCACAGCCGTATAGTGGCCACCTAGCGCTACGTTTATACGTAGGCAGCATCAACACAACACTTGCAGGTGAAATAACCGACCCGGTGTTTTGTGATATCACAATAAACCAATAGAAGAACTTGCCGCTAAAAACATCATATGAGGTCTTCTATACGACCACTACGATTCAAACACATTCAGAAAGTTCATTCGATGGATGTCGTGTATGCAAGCAATAACAACGTCGTTTTACTTTTTACTAAAAACATGGGACAATACCCAAGTAAATATGGTTTAAAACCTTAGTAAGAATTAACCTTAAAAACATGGGACAATACCCAAGCAAATATGGTTTATGGTTTAAAACCTTAGTAAGATTTAACCTCATCATCTTTTTCAAGTAAATAGAGACTCTCTGTGTGATAACGAAAGAAAACACTGTTTTCCATAGTACCTACTAAGAGGACATCGGTTGGATTTGTTGGATTGTACTTATAAATCTGCCCTTCTTCCCTTTCTAATATAAGATCACCGTTCTTTCTTGCGCCTATTACGTGTTCATCAGGACCCATCTTTTTCTTCATCTTCAATGAGGAGGTTTTTGTCCATGACTCATGGTTTCCATACTGTTTCATAGTCCAAGTGTTAAAACGGTAGTCGCTGAATCCATCCTCACCATAATCATATTCAAGATCCTCGTCATATTCATATTCAAGATACCATTGTGTAAAGAGAAGCAAGTCTCCTGTTGTTGCAACAAAACTATTCCAGCAAAAATCACGACGTGCATCCTTAGGAAGCAATATTTGTCCAAATATTTCACGTGACAAATCAAATGTTAGTATAACGTCATGATTCATCTCATTACTATACGCAAACCAATGAATTATACCATTGAAGTATACATTGGATTTGCCACGATGAATAGGACATGAATGAAGGATACTTCCATATGTGAGACGTTTCCATGACCATGTAATATATGAAAAAACCCACACTAAATCAACCTCTTCAAACCAATTATTAGAAGGATAAGTAATAATAATTACAATCTTGAAGTTATTGCTGCTACGATCAAAACCAAAGCCTACAATAGATGAACTTAAATACCAATCCTTCATCATGGGGGGAAGCCATGCATATTTTCGAATAGCTGGGTTCCAAAGAATGAATTTAGAAGGCATGGTGCTAGCAAGACATATTAACCCATTGCTTACGCCTATCACTTGTGTATATTTAAAATCATCGATGTTATTCTCATAAAAATTCTCTATTTTATGAGATAAATCGAATTGATGGTTATCCCAATGCACCGAATAAGTTACTCTGCAAAATGGAAAATAAATATATTCCCTTTCATAATTTTGCACGCTATCTATGCAGTAACAGGCTTTAATAAGGAGGATTTGGTTTGTAGAACCAAAAGACGAGCTATGAAACATGAAGTCGGGGCTTGTAATAAGTTTATTCTAATCTCTGCAAACAAATAATGATGATTGAGACAGGGTTTGGACATCTAATCTCTTGAGAATTTCTTCAACAATATGAAGGGGAAGGTAAGGAATTGAGGATGCGAGTTTGGCGTCCATGCTCTAAAACAAAAAGAAAGTAAAAATGGAGAAAAACGAGAGTGATATCTGGGAAAGTGCTTTCCTTTTTATTCCTCTGCAATTTTAACAATCTCAGCATGACTCTTTATAACGTAGAGCCAAGGACCTGTTTGCCACAATTCTCTCTAACTGTACTAACACTTCCATTATTCTCTCAACAACTAGAAACAGAAATATAGGAACTAACTTCCTTTATTCTCTCAACAAACAGAAAAATAGGAACTAACTTCCTTTATTCTCTCAACGAACAGAAAAATAGAAACTGACATACGTGAATAGCTTCACGTATTTTGACTTAGAAAACAAACAGCAATAAAGTAAATAAAAGATTCAAGTCGCACGCTTTTCGGTCGGTAAGGTTTGTACTAATTTTTAATATGCTCATCATTCGTACGTACGTGATTCAAGAGTTTAAGCGGTGTGAGTTAAATCTCAAGACTGCGCTGTTTATATAATATATGGACATGGAAAGATAATATTAAAGGATATCGCTTTGTATTTCGACTGAAGCTAAACGAATATATTGTTTTGGTTATCTGTATTGAAAAGGTATTATTTGATCATATCCATATTTAAGGACGCATTAATTAGCATCTTTTAATCTCCATAACCCTTATATTTAATTAATAGGTAATCTTAACAGATCGCATTACATAATTTTCGATTTATTATTTTTTTTAGAAGTAAAACTAATCAATTACTAAAGTTTAAAGAAATCATTTCAAATTCAAACTCAATTAAATTTTAAAATTTGTGGTTTAATAAATAAGTTTATTTCATCCTTCCAATCGCCCAAAAAATTAAATATCTCAAGTTTGATATCGAATATTAGATAGATAAGTTTATATTTTGGCAGTCCCGATCGCAATCAGCCTGCTCTGAAAATCTATGTACATTGGTGCATGTGAATTTGCATAACAGAGAATCGGCGTTGGTGAATGTTCTCATAATTAAGAGTATTTGGTACGAAACACCACAGAAATATGTTCATAATGGTGGTTTCGTAATTTTACAAGTTATGCATGTGAAGTTAAATAAAGGGGTAAAATGAAACTCTCCAATCAGACGGCGGACGACATTCCATAGATTCATCGAAGAATTGGATCTGCGCACTTTTATGAGAAATAAACTGCATTATTTATGTTTTATAAGACATTACGCACCATAAGTTTTGTACCAGTATTTTATACTGATTTACTGAGATTAACACAAGGCAAATCCACTTGTACCAAATCATAACAATTATTTTCATGTGTGTGGTAGATAACCTTTACTCAGTGTTTATTTAATCTTTTATAAATATAATATCTCCCTCAAATAAATTAAATTAATCACACTTCTAAATTTTCCCAAATTGAAACATGGACAAAATTTACAATATCATTACCATTTCTTCAATATATTTGAAAAAAAATAAAATAGATAAAAGAAATCATTATTTTGTGATGAATCTTAAAATTTTATGTCAATTGACTGCACAACACCCATTAAGGACACTCAAACTGTGAGGCGTATGGGTTTGAAGAATTTTTTAGTATGGGTTGGTTTTGCTTGGTTAATTCCTGTGTATAGTATAATAGGCTTGCCATCTCGAAGAATCGTGGCTAATTCTGATGGCTTGTTTAAGTGGGTTCTAATTTTCAAGGCAACTACAGAAGTTTGCCACAAATAGCACCGTAAGATTGTAGGGATAGATCATAGAACAAGTTACATAACCTTTGAGATTGTAAGGATAGATGGTAGAACGAGTGGTATAAACTTTGACATTGTAGGGATAGATCATAGAACAAGTGGCATAAACTTTGAAATTGTACGGATAGATCATAGAACATGTGGCATAAACTCTTGCATCTCATTAGTATTGCGTATAATAAAATTCAACCATAAATTTTCATGTATGATGAGACGTCTTGAATATGTACCTGGAGGGTAGATTTCTAAGTCTCAAATATTTTAATTAAACTCTATTCAATAATATGCACAGTCACATGCATATGTTATAATATTATTGAAACTGGAAGTCACATGGTTTTATTATATTATTGAAACTGGAAGGCTGTAGAAACTTTTAGAATTTAAAAATAAAAAGGAACAATGATCATCCAAATACAAAATATTTCTTCACAAAGAACAAAAATTCAAATTCTTCTTACTAAACTCCATTCAATTAATATGCACGTTCATATAATATTATTGAAATGTAGAAATTTTTAGGATTAAAAAATAAAAAGTAACAATGATCCTCAAGTACAAAATATTTCTTCACAAAAAACTAAAGTTCAAATTCTTCTTCTTCCAGGAGGAAAGATGGCTCACATTCTGTCAATTCTTCTTCAACAAGGAGACAGGACTCTTCCGGCAATCGTCGACAATCTCAAGGATGTTATGTTTTACTGCTAAGGCTGGTTCAATTTAGTCATCTGTGTCGATTATGAGAGGCTGGAACTAACACATGCTTTTATTATATGTATATAAAGTTGATTTAGTTTAGTAATTTTTTGAGATGCTGGGACAACACATGCTTTTATTATATTATACTGCCTCCGATACTAATTATAAGACTTAATTGACTTTTTTTTTAGAGATTAAAGAAGCTAAATAAATTACTTAATCATTTCATATATTGTGTATCCTTAGATTATATATTAGTTTATTAATTAAACTAATTAGTTTGAAGAAAAAAAAATAAAAATACTCTAAAGTAATTTAATTAACTTCCTTAATCTCTCCAAAAAAAAGTCAACAGCTCTTATAATTAGGACTGAAGGCAGTATAAAGTTGGTCTAGTTTAGTAATTTTGGGAAGAGGATCAGCTCACGCAGGTTTTATCTAGTTTAGCATATATAGAGAACTACCCATCCTTTTTGACTAGCACATACATGCTGTTAGCTTAGGTAGAACCCACCTATATCTGAGTTGTGATCCATCTTGAATACTGTTTATCTTAAATATGCAATTTGTTGGTATGAAATTAAATTTCTTGAAATTTGAATAGTAATTAGTATAAGAGAATGAAATCTGTTTAATTGAAAATAGAACTTACTTGAAAACCGAAGGTAAAATTCTACTTTTAGATGTGATTGCTTATGGACTTATTTATTCTAAATGTATGATGAATTGATGATCCTTGTAATTGTATATGCAAGTATATACTCCGTCTTAATTAATTTTTGTTATTGCATTGGTTCTACTTGGTTCTAGAAATAAACTGCATTATTTATGTTTTATAAGACATTACTCACCATAAGTTTTGTACGAGTATTTTATACTGATTTACTGAGATTAACATAAGGCAAATCCACTTGTACCAAATCAAAACAATTATTTTCATGTGTCTGGTAGATAACCTTTACGAGATGTTTTCAGTGTTTATTTAATCTTTTATAAATATAATATCTCCCTCAAATAAATTAAATTAATCACACGTTCTAAATTTTCCTAAATTGAAACATGGACAAAATTTACAATATCATTACAATTTCTTCAATATATTTGAAAAAATAAAATAGATAAAAGAAATCATTATGTTGTTATGAATCTTAAAACTTTATGTCAATTGACAGCAGAACACCCCTTAAGGCACTCAAACTGTGAGGCCAAGTTTATCTAAGTATGGGTTTGAAGAATTTTTAGGTATGGTTTAGTTTTGCACTTCTTAGTCATTTTGGTCAATTCCCGTGTAGAATGACAGGTTTGCCATCTCGAAGAATTTTTAATATTTTTTTCTTTTCTTATTTATATTCTTTTATTTTTTTAATGCATTTAAAACTTCCTTAAAAAAATTTACAATATCATTATTTCTTCAATATATTTAAAGAAATAAAATAGATAAAATAAATCTTTATTTTGTGATGAATCTCAAAACTCTATGTCAATTAATAGCAAGACACCCTTAAGGATCTTAGACTGTGAGGCCAAGTTTATCTAAAGTATGGTTTTGAAGAATTTTTTGGTATGGGTTAGTTTTGCTTGGTCAACTCCTGTGTATAGTATGATAGGCTCGCCATCCGGAAGAATCGTGGCTAATCCTGATGGCTTGTTCAAGTGGGGTCCAATTTACAAGGCAACTAGCACCTTTAAAATTGTAGGGATAGATCATAGAACAAGTTACATAATCTTTGAGATTGTAGGGATAAATTGTAGAACAAGTGGTATAAGCTATGACATTATAGGGATAGATCATAGAACAAGTAGCATAAACTTTGAAATTATACGGATAGATCATAGAACATGTGGCATAACTCTTGCATCTCATTAATATTGCGTATAATAAAATTCAACCATAAATTTTCATCTATGATGAGACGTTCCCAGCTCTAGCTCTTGAATATGTACCTGTTGGAGGGTAGATTTCTAAGTCTCAAATATTTTAATTAAACTCTATTCAATAATATGCACAGTCACATGCATATGTTATAATACTATTGAAACTGGAAGGCTGTAGAAACTTTTAGAATTTAAAAATAAAAAGGAAGAATAATCATCCAAATACAAAATATTTCTTCACAAAGAACTAAAATTCAAATTCTTCTTACTAAACTCCATTTAATTAATATGCACGTTCATATAATATTATTGAAATGTAGAAATTTTTAGGATTAAAAAATAAAAAGGAACAATGATCCTCCAAGTACAAAATATTTCTTCACAAAAAAACTAAAGTTCAAATGGCTCATATTCTGTCAATTCTTCTTCAACAAGGAGACAGGACTCTTCCGGGCAATCGTGGACAATGTCAAGGATGTTATGTTTTACTGCTAAGGCTGGTTCAATTTAGTCATCTGCGTCAAGAGGCTGGAACCAACACATGCTTTTATTATATGTATATAAAGTTGATCTAGTTTAGTAATTTTTTGAGATGCTAGACCCACACATGCTTTTATTATATTATACTACCTCTGATCCTAATTATAAGACTTAATTGACTTTTTTTTTAGATATTAAAAAAGCTAAATAAATTACTTAATCATTTCATATATTGTGTATCCTTAGATTATATATTAGTTTATTAATCAAACTAATTAGTTTGAAGAAAAAAAAAACAAAAATACTCTAAAATAATTTAATTAGCTCCCTTAATCTCCAAAAAAAAGCCAACTAGGTAGGACTGGAGGGAGTATAAAGTTGGTCTAGTTTAGTAATTTTGGGAAGAGGATCAACTTACGCAGGTTTTGTCTAGTTTAGCATATGTAGAGAACTACCCATCCTTTCATGAAATTGAATTGGGTTAAGGAGCAATTTTACCAATAAACTATTAGTTCAGGAACGCTCAACATAATAAACTCTTAAGTGGACCTTAAGTACAAACTAACTTTTAAAAATGTTAAAGGGCCACAAAAACGTTAGGGGTGTGGCAACGTCCGTCTGTGGAATTAAATTGAGGGAAATCAATTGATTTCAAATGCACATGTAGCGGGTGGGAAGTGAACACGTGGGCAGCAAATTAACTCTGGAGATTGAAAGCACCAATTGAAATATAGGTTCATTCTAAAAGAAACAGAGGAGAGTCGAAAGTCTCGGCGAAATCCATTTTCCTTCAGAAACTTTTCAAGAAGCTGCTTAGCCTTTTCAGGAGCAGAACTCTCACACTCAATCTCGTACAACGTTCCAAAACCAAAACTAGTCTCATCCACTTCCAATTTCAGATCCTTCCACTCACACACACTCCTCACATTTTTGAACCCTCCTAAGCCCACATATCCCTTCTCACCCACCACCCCAAACTCCTCTTTCATCCTCCTCAGCACTCTAGACTCCACAATCGAATCCAACTTCCCCGGTTCAACCACACAATCGCGACCCACCTTCGGGTCTAGATCCCCTTCATCCTCCTCCACCCGAATCACGCCATTGACCAAGACCGCCTTGGCTTTGAGTGAAACAACACAGCGGGCGTCGTCGTCGTAGAATCGGAGCCGGAGGACGGCACGGCGAGACAAGAGCTCCTCGGCTGCGCCGTCGAAGAACAGATTCTCTTGGCGATGGGTTATGATGTGGAACGGAGCGAGTGAAGCCGTCACGATAAGAAGAGCTTCAGCATTTTCTAGCCGTAGCTTCACTTCCACCTCCATTGGGGATGATGAGGAAGGAGAAAGCAGACGTATGTTGATTACGCTAGAGGGAAATTTTAGGGTTCGTTTAGGAGGAAATGCCACTATATTTCAATTGGTGCTTTCAATCTCCAGAGTTAATTTGCTGCCCACGTGTTCACATCCCACCTTCCACATGTGCATTTGAAATCAATTGATTTCCCTCAATTTAATTCAACTGACGGACGTTGCTACACCCCTAACGTTTTTGTGCCCCTTTAACATTTTTAAAAGTTAGTTTGTATTTAAGGTCCACTTAAGAGTTTATTGTGTTAGGCGCTCCTGAGCCAATAGTTTATTGGTAAAATTGCTCTTTAACCCAATTAAATTTCTTGAAATTAGAATAGTAATTAGTATAAGAGAATGAAATCTGTTTAATTGAAAATAGAACTTAATTGAAAACAGAATGTAAAATTCTACTTTTAGATTTGATATGTGATTACTTATGCACTTATTTATTCTAAATGTATGATGAATTGATGATCCTTGTAATTGTATATGCAAGTATATACTCCGTATTAATTAATTTTTGTTATTGCCTGTACTTGGTTCTAAATGGGAGTATTATTGATACATATATGTATGACCGTGTTACTGATAATCTGCTCTTCATGAAATTGTTTCCTTCCTCTTAAATTTAAAATGAGCTAAATCTTTAAGATATGACTTTATAAATAATATTATATGACTTTTTATTAAATTTATAACTTCATATTTCCCTTGTCAAAAAGTAAATTTTATTTAATATGAAATGCTTACCAAGAAAATGCAGTGAGTTAAATATTTTCAAAATAACAAAGTTCCGTATAATTGTGCATAATCATGTTGTAAAAAGGTTTTGAAATATTTTGTTTTGGTTGTTTACTTATTTTCAATGCAAGGAAGCTGAAGTAGCAAGCCATTATCTAAGTTCGTAACATACTCCTCCTGTAATATCCTAAACTTTTGGATTAGAAGGTTGGAGATAAAACTGAGATAAGAATGCTTCCAGCCAATAAATTCCAAAAGTCTTAAGTTTATTATGAGAAAAAGTTTAAGATAATTATTAAAATTATTTTGTACTTTAAAAATTTGGAAAGATTATAAAATAACATTTCGAGGATATAGAAATATTATGGTGGAAATAATTATGGAAAATTTAGCCATGTTAAAATTATTATTTTAAATTTTAAAGTTTGAATAATATATGGAAGTTAATTATGAAATTTTGGCTTAAAATAATTATGAGAATAATTATTGGAAATTTAGGTTTATTTTTCCATTAATTTATTTTGGAAAAAGAATAATTTAAATAAGGAATGAATGATGCCTAAAAAAAATAGATTCAATATTTTATGGTTTAGGAGAATTGGGAATTATTTTCCTTATAATATTTAATAAATAAAATGTTGAATAAGCCCACATAACATAAGCAAACCAATCTATTATCCTCGATTGTTCAACACCTTCATCAGACTTCAACCCATCTAACCCACACGGCCCATAAGCCCAATTCACTATCTTTTGTTGACCCCAAACCATATACCTATCAGAACATATGCAACGTCGTATATCTATAATGGGTCCGTTTGGCAGGACTTTTTTTTTCAGCGTTTATGTACAAAAAAACCAGTGGCTGAAAAGCTACTGGACCCAATATAAAAAAAGCCCAAGACACCATGTTTGGACTGGGCGTTGCGTTAGATGGACTATTTCCATTTTTCCTGTCGCTACCGTGCTTAATCAACGCCCCGGTTCCATCATGTCTTCAGTTTGAGGTAGAGCTGGGAATCAGGATCGGCCCGACCTGACAGGGCCTAAGACAAGGAAAACATATATTTTTCAAAGCTCGGCCCGATAGTACCAAGGCCTGGAAATTACTATTCTAAATTTTAATTATTTTTCTTTTGAGCTTTTTCTAAAGAAATATAATTAGTAAATTGCAATCATTAAAGTTCTAATCTATCAAATAAATATTATCAACATTAATATCTAAATAATACAAATCATCCAACAAATAAACACATTCATTAATTCGTAATAAAAAACAAACCAGGTGCAATAGCCGGATAAAGGGATAATGACTTTGAGAGAAAAGTATCTATTGTTGAACTAATTATGTACAATTGTAAAAATACCTTCGGAGCGATTACAGAGCAACGGCGATCGACGGTGCGATAACTAGCGACTGCCGACGGTGAGTAGCAACAGGAGAAACCGAGCGAGGGAGGAGGCTAATCTGATTTGAGTGAGCGACTGAGCGGTACTAGCGGGTGAGCTTGCGAATCTGAGATTCAGATTTTTGAAGGAAACACAAGCAATAAAGACTAAAGAGACTGAGATAGCGAGAATAGATATGAAATTAGGGTTAACCAGTTAAGTGCCTCCTAGCCTCTTTCTCTTGGCATCTTTGACTAATTTTTGTTTTTTTTTAAGTTACAAACTTTTGGTTTTGGTCCCTCTAGAGCAAAATGATGCAAATTTTTATTGAGTTATAATTTAGAGTAAATACCTTTTCTTGTCCTTGACAAAAAACACTGACCCATTTTGGTCCTGTACAAAAAAAAATCGACCCTTATTCGTCCTTTTAATGGATTAAAAAATGACCTTTTGGAAATTTGTGAGAGACCAAAATGTCAACCAATCAACCCTTATTCGTCCTTTTATGAGCTAAAAACGACCTTTTTTTTTTGGACTAAAATGGGAATCGCGTTTTTTGTCAGAGACCAGAAAAGATATTTACTCTATAATTTATAAGGACCATTGTTTAAACTAAATGAAACTTGAGGAACCAAAACCAAAATAAACTTGAGGGACCAAATATTATATTAACCCTTAAAGTAATTTGTTTAATTTCCTTAATTTCTCCAAAAAAAAAAAAAAATCAACTATGTCTCATTTTAAAGATCAAGGAATATATTATTCCCCAATATCACTAAATCACTAATGCACAAATTAAGCAATCATTCCTCGTGACAACCTCCATACTACACTTTGATTATGTAAATCAGGGCAACTTAATTCAAGGTCATTCTGTTAGTTACAAGCGACGAGTATTATAAGTTTGTAACAGTGATTGTGTCGGGGGAAAAAATGTTTGAGTTGTTATTTAAAAAGTACGTTTACACAAGTCAAGACAAAACTTATCTCACATATGTATCTCATACATTATAAATCACGTCAGAAAAGTAGTTTTTACTGCTAATCTAAATAAGCGACGTTTAACCCAAGTAACCATTATAGAGACCATCTTACTCTAAACCCGTTGAAATTAAGGCAAACCAGGAAGAAAGAAAGAAAAAAACACGGAAATCTTGAAGCACAAAGGAAGAAAATCCATTAAGGTGGCATTTGGATTTAGACTTTAGATTAAAATTCATGTATTTAAAATGCTTTATTTGGGTAGCATAAAAACTCCACACCAATAAAAATGAGTCGTCCAACTTGCGTGACTCGTCCACATGCTTGAGTATTTCTTTAAAAATGGTTGAGATTTGAAATAATCGGGGTAGATTTTATAGGATAAGGGATCTTATAGTTGAGCAACTCCGCACAAGAAAAAACTCATACAGACAAATCAAATTCGATAACAAGAGAAGAGAGATAAAAACGGCTAAGTCACTAACCATCCATGCAAGCGTTTGTGAAGGTTGACCGTGGTCCGAGTACTCTCTGGTTAAATTAAACCGGTTCCGATTAGAGCCTCTAGTCGAATAATATTTCTTCCCCGAAAAAAGGGAAAAAAAAGTTTAAATGCGTGTTGTCATGAGAGAAATGCATTTTGAGTATTTAGGAGATGTTAAAAAATTTGAAAATATATGGGAGTTGCTCTGTTGAGGTATAAAAAATTAATGCGAATAATTAAAATTTAGAAATTTGCAAATTAAATTTTTATATCTACAAATTGATTTATGTGATACTTTGGGCAGAATCCAAGGGAATCGTTGCGCCCTTTTTGCCTCACCAACTACACCTCTATAATAATTAATAACTAAAGAATGACAACTTGATCTTGTAATAGCATAATCATGGTGTAAAGAATCTTAAAAGTGGCTAAGCTTCCTTTGCCAAAAGTGGCAAACTCTATGATTAGGATTTAAGAGTGACTTTTTATTTAATGTTGTGAAAAATTTTGGTAGGACCTATGTGACTACAGTGTTAGCCAGTGGTGTGATTTGGTTGAAAAATAAATAGTTTAATGTGTGCCAGTGAGGTTGGTTTAGGTGAAAGAGTTGGTTTCTTGTAGCTTAATGAATTAAAGTTTGAATTCTCGATTATACTTCGAGGAAGATTGCTCAAAAATAAAGAGAAAAAATGTCTTAATGAGAGTTTGTTTAAAAATCTCGAAAAACATAAATTTATGTTTTCCAACATATCTCACCATCACATGCAAGTGTAAATCCAATTATATGCCTAGTACGCTCTATATGAAATTGGGAGCCAGCTTAGGTCTTTTGTGGACTCCCGTCTGCTGCGGCTTATAAGGGCGCGTGCACACAAAATCATCCTTTTTTTTACCTGAATTTTTTTAGAGAGAGAGAGAGAGAGAAGGACCATTGTGTCTTTGTGTGTGTGTGCCCTTATACGTCAACGTATAAATCGTAGTGGGCGGTAGTCCGCAAATGACCTAAGCCGCTTCCATGAAATTGTGGGTTGGACATCAAATACTTAAGTCTGAATTTAGGAATGATGTTAAACTTTTGATTTTCTTATTTAAAATGTATCATCACATGTTGCTCATTTATTATAAGACTTTTTATTTATCACATTTATTTCTTGAAATCTCATAGTTATTATCCATATTTTTTTAATTGAGGACAACAGCAACTAATCATGGGGTTCATATAAATGCGAGGTTTATTTATAATACATGTATATAGGAGACTTTTTTTTTTTTAAGGTATTATTATGAAGATGGTATGGTGGGTTTCTTCTTTTAATGAGAAAGAATCTAATTGTTGTTAAATGGGGTTGGTGAAATTACGATTATTGTGACTGAAACACCCCACAATTAGCTGCATCTCGACATGTCTTGTCACTAATTACTGTAATTAGTGATGCTTTCATATTAACCAGATATTGTAATTAACATGCACAGGCAACCCCACCAAAAAAAAAAAAAAAGAAAGTTGAAGCCAAGAGACAGGAGAATCATAGGTCAATTCATCAGCACCTAATTCCTCTATATAAGTATATGTTTTTTTTTTTTTAATGTTCCAGAATCCTATGGCTATTTTAATTTTCAATGTATCTTTTTTTTTTTCTTGGTTATTCAAATGTCACATCTTTTAATCTAGAATCAAACGATCCCTTGAAGCTTCATTTACTGGTTAGTGGTTACTATGATCACCAATCACCAGTGTACCGTTTAATTTTTTATTATTATTTTTTTTGTTGGTGTTTCATTATTTGGTCTAATTAGTAAATTACGGTTTGTTTGTCAATTTTCCTTCGGGTCAAGATTAATTAACTTTTTTTATTTATGGTTGGCCAATTAGCTAATTCCTATTTTTTTAATGCAGAAAAGGTAAGTCAATATTTTGACTTTTAAATTATTTTAACCTCAAATATTAAGACGTTATTTTCAACCATCATTAAAAATAAAAAGAATTATTTGTACACTTGAAGGGACATGGTTATATTCTCGAAGTTTTTAAATTAAAGGGGTAGATATTAACTGTTCGAGGTTACAAGTGAAATCGAACTTGTAACATTCCAACTGTTGAGGAGCTGTAGTATCATTATGTTATGAGGTCATGAGCTATATTCTCAAATTTTCAAATATTAATTTTTTGCATTTTTGAAAAAATAAAATGCATATGATTTCTTAACTATTATACCTTCAAAACTACATATGAAAATAAAAAATAATGTTTCAACAAATTCTAATTAGCATTTACCAAATTTTTCTAACACTATGATTTTTTAAAAAAAAAAACATAGTCCTAGATTTCTCTCAACACAAATCTTCTTCTTATTCTTTTATATATATATATATATATCAAATCTTCGTTTTTTTACCAAATATCCTTGCATGATAATGATTAGTATTTAGTAATATTTTAGACAACACATGTTATTCATAATCAATAAAAATTAATTCAGGTGGTTTCTAATTTAGTTTCAGATAAAATTCAAGTTTTACATGAGGAATTTTTATTGAAAGAGTCGTACGCTTATATGACTTTTACAACATGTGTGGTTTGAGGGGAGAAAGAATATTGACCAAATTATCATTAATTAGAATAATTTTTTTTTGTTGAAAATATATTTTTGGAATATTTAAAAAAAATTATGAACAATTTGGTCAATGAGGTATAAAATTTCCTACTCCTCTCCCTTCAAATCAAATACACCCTTAGATAGACGAAAGGAGTCCCTTCCATCAAGGTAAGTTCAAGGAAGGTACATATATGTGCATGTGTTTATCCTTCAGGCTACTCAAATACGTTGTTTGTCTCTGGAGGAACCTACTAACTTTAATTTAGAGTGACTCTTATATATGATTTTTTTTTCCCCTTACGAGATCAAGAGTTTTAGGTTTTATATGGTGGAATTTGTGTGAATATATATATATATATATATATATATATATATATATATATATATATATATATAAATTACAAATGGCTTAAAAAAAACTTGGGATGAGATTAACGCATAGGCATGGAGGCCACAAATTACAGCAGGTACGAGCTTTTTTTTTTAGGAAAAAGACATATAAATATTATTTCAATTATTAAAGGAAAATTTTCATTTAAATACCAAATAAAATTTCAAACCCCTAGATGTTTGTTAAAATTTCTAAAGGACTTAAAGGTGACAGGGACTAAATTGGAATTTAAAATATTGGTGAATTTACCCTTTTACCCTCAGTTTTCAAATAAATTAAAAAATGAAATCATTATTTTGTGATGAATCTCAAAACTCTGTGTCAATTGATAGTAGAACACCCATTAAGGATACTCAGACTATGAGGCCAAGTTTATCTAAGGTATGGGTCTGAAGAATATTTGGGTATGGCTTAGTTTTGCACTTCTTAGTTATTTTGGTCAATTCTTGCGTATAGATGACAAGCTTGCCATCTACAAGAATCGTAGCCAATCCTGACGGCTTGGTCAAGTGGGATCCAATTTACAAGTCACCTATAAAATTTTGCCCCCAAACAGCACTTTTGAGATTGTAGGGATAAATCATAGAACAAGTGACATAACTTTTGAGATTGTAGAGATAGATCATAGAACAAGTGTAATAACCTTTGAGATTGTAGAGATAGATCATGAAACAAGTGGAATAAACTTTGAGATGGAAGGAATAGATCATAAAACAAGTGGCATTACCCCTTACATCTTATTAGTCTTGCGTATAATAAAATTCAACTATAAATTCTCATTTATGATGAGACATCCCTAGCTTTTGAATATTTATCTGTTTGAAGGTAGATTTCTAAGTCTCAAATATTTTAACTAAACTCCATTCAATAATATGCATAGTCACCAGTCACATTCATATGTTATAATATTATTGAAACTGAAAGGCTATAGAAATTTTTAGAATTAAAAAATAAAAAGGAACCATGATCATTCAAATACAAAGTATTTCTTTAAAAAGAACTAAAACTCAAATTTTTCTTACAAAACTACATTCAAGCTCCGTTATATAATATTATTGAAACTGGAAGCCTGTAGAAATTTTTATGATTAAAAAATAAAAAGGAACAATGATCATCCAAATACAAAGTATTTCTTCACAAAGAACAAAAGTTTAAATTCTTCTTCATGCAGAAGGAGGAAAGATGGCTCACATTCTTCCAATTCTTCTTCAACAAGGAGAAAGGACTCCTTTGGCAATCCTGGACAATGTCAAGGATATTATGTTTTACTGCTAAGGCGAGTTCAGTTTAGTCATTTCTGTCGATTATAAGATGCTGAAACGAACACATGCTTTTGTAATATGTATACAAAGTTGGTTTAGTATAGTAATTTTGAGAGGATTATGTGATCAGCTCACGCAGATTTTGTCTAGTTTAGCATAGTAAAAAACATAGTCCCAGATTTCTCTAAACACAAATCTTCTTATCTTTGTTTTTTTTGGACCAAATATCCTTTTTCACTGTATATATAGTATTTAGTAATATTTTAGAAAATACATGTTATTCATAATCAATAAAAATTAACTCAAGTGGTTTCAAATTTACTTTTAGATAAAATTCAAGTTTTGTGTGAGGAATTTTTATTGAAAGAGACATACGCTTTATACGCTTATCTAACTTTTAGGGGGTTGGAAAGAGTCCCTTCAATTTAAGGTAAGTTCAAGGAAGGTAAATAAAATATTAGGAAAAATTGTACCCAAGTCCAAATAAGAGAAAACACGATAGAAAGGCCGTTAATATTTTAAGTTTGCAATAAAGCTCTGTGGGATATTTTTGCAATATATTCAAAAATCTAAAAAGTCTAAAATACTTTTAATGAATACACAATCATTCATTCACTTTCTCTACTTAATCAATAGGATTATTTTAAGGTACTTTTCTATTATAATTTTTTTTTTGGGACTTAGGTACAATTTTCCCAAAAATTAGATCAAATATTAGATGTAGATGTGTTTATTCTTCGGAGTTACACCCTCGTAATGTGCCCCTAGAGGAACCTATTAACTTTAGAATCACTCTTATATCCAGGAATTTAAAATTTAATATCTTCAAATTCAAGGTTGGAATCATATAACACAAGCCAATATACATAAAGGGCATACTTTTGGACCTGGTTTGTGAATAATATATTTTTTACCAGCAACCAATATATAATATTAATGAACAGTGAAATAAAAACATTTATATGTTATATGTAACGTTTTTCATGTGATTATATGTGATTTTCATCAATATATAATGTATTTTCATCAATACATTCGTGGTTATATGTGATTTTTTTTCCTTATGAGATTAAGAGTGCTAGGTTTTGTATGGTGGAATTTGTGTGAATATATATATATATATATATATATATATATGGGAAAAACATTTCTCATGTTGTAGGAGAAATTTTTTCTTATGCCACACACACATAAAATAGTGGGACCTGCATATATATATAATTCTATATATATGTGGGTCCCACCATTTTATGTGTGTGTAGGAATTTTCTTTCTCTTATGCAACATGAGAAAAGTAAACACCTATATATATATATATATATATATATATATATATATATATATATATAAACTGTTTTTAATGAGAACTTATACATATGACTTAAAAAAACTTGGGATGAGATTGACGCATAAGCTTGGCATGGAGGCTACAAACTATATATAGTAGGTACCTGCTTTTTTTACTGAGAATATATACACACACCATTTCTATTATTAAAATGCTAAAAAGTCTATTAACACTTGTAGATAATAGAGAGGTTATATGAGATCAAATTGAGATTTTAAAGTGTTGTTGGTGATTTTACTATAATATTCCTTAATTTTTTAAATTAAAAAGGAAAAAAAGCACCTAGTCGAACCACCACCACCGGCCGGCCGCCGGTCTCACCCCACCAACTTGCCTATTATTATCGGAGCTCCGGCACTTGAGGCCGAATCTCCAGTAACAACTTCAATAATGAAATTAACTACTTTGGTATTGAAATTCACAATTTGGACTAAATTGTCAATCTTTATACCAAGTTGCTAATTGTGATACTCAAGTTGTTAACGACGACAAAATGGAGTATAAGCAATGACAACTTTATAATTGAAATTAACAAACACTAAGAGAGATCCAAAACACAAACAAGTCAAAATGAGGTAATTGCTAATTGTTATACTCAAATTATCATTGTTTATACTTAAGTTATCATCGATCTCTAATAAGGGTATTGACAACATCATAATAGTAATTAGCAAAACCAAAACCACAAACAAAAATCAGATTCCAGTGATGACTAAAATCGACAAAGAAGATTATGACAAAGTAGTCGACAATGCTATGGTGGGGAGTGAGAGAACCGTCCACTATAAATGCTTCTCTTTTGTTCTCCCTCTCTCTGGTCTTTGTTTTCCAAAATCTCAGACCAGATCATCCTTCATTCTCCAAAGGTTTTCTTCACGACATTGCCATTTACCACGATCTTTTCAGCCACCCAGCCATCCCTTGTAATTTATACTAGAAGCTCATTCATGTTACTGGACTAGAAGCTCATTAGATTTCTTTTATTTTTCTTCTGTTTGGCTATCTGCCTTACTGCCTTCTTAAGTTTTTAGTAATTAAATTATTAACGTAGGACTGCATGAAAATTCTTCCAATAATAAATCTCTATTTAATTATAAGGATAATGCTCGTGACCTTCTGCGTATAAAAAAAAAAAACAAAAAAACTTTCAACTATCTTTTTCGTTTTTTTTTCCAAGGAAAGTGGGGACACCCTAATTTTAAAAAGAATTGTTAATGGCATGCAAGAGGAATCATTAGAGACCTGCCAAAAAGCCTAAACCACAAATAGTTTTATGACCAATTCAATACTATTGTTCAACTAACCTGTGGCTATCTCAAGTAAGAATCAAACTTCTTCTAAATATTTATATTGTGAATTGTATTATAAACTATATCTTATATTTAAAACCAGAGATAATATTTTTAATGATATTTAGAAATATGGAAATGTAACGACGTTAGAAGATACAAGGAAATTTGGGGGGAAAGATCAAGTAATTTCCTATTCATATCAAAATTGGAAGTATTTGGAACATGATGCATTTTTTTATAAGCCTCCAACCGTTGACCACTAATTCACGAGTGTCTGTTTTTTTCCCCAAACAATACATGAGTCTATTTTAACCAAGGATCTCGAATCCTCGCAAATTATCATAATAGTCACAATGTTTCTCAATTTTTAACCATTGGCATCAGTATTCAACTCATATTAATATATTATTATCCAATCACAAGCCATGGCCCTATGGATAGAGCTAGATGAGATAGGCTTGAGCCAATCAAGACACGGACTTATGATTTAGAACTTTTAAAAGGAGTCGGGCCTAAAAGAGCCAATTTTATAGGGCTACGAGCTTAAATGAACCATCAATTTTTTTTAAGAAAAAAAAAAAATTTATTTAATGACTACAAGATGAGTTTTGGTTCAAAAAAATGATTTTTTAAAAATTGCAAATGTTTTTAAAATCATATATTGTTATTTGAACATTTTAAAGGAAAACATTTGATTATATTCTTATTAAAAAACTAAGAGGAGCTTGTTGATGACATTATAGTTAGTTAAATGTCTTCTAATTGATTTTTTTAAACAAATATTACTCAATTTTTAAGAATTTTTAATTTGATTCTTAATATTTCCTGAAAGAATTTGTTCCTTATGAAATATTGAAAGAATTATTTTTTATTGATGTAAGGTAAACAAAGAGAATAATTTTTTAATTGTATTTGAAGAAATCTGAATATTATGCAACTACATTAAAAAGAGAAATTAATAACACAATTTGAAAAATGAGAAAATATAGTCTCTATTTCATGAAGAATTTTGTTTTAAGATAAATGACTACTTATTCTATTTATTAAAAAAATATTTAATATTTTAAAAATATTTTTGTTAGATTAAAAATATATGTTTTGATTTAATTTTTTTAAGAAAATAAAAAAGAAAATATGGTTTATTAAATAAACTTGAAGCCCACGGTTGAACCGAACCCATAACTAAGTAGATTTTTTTTTCCGAACATAAGTAAGTAGATTGAGCTTCAAAATATGAAGGATTTTTTTATATATATATATATACACATAGTAAGGGGAGGGGTGCAGGGTTCGAACTCTGAATATAGGGAAAAGACCCAAACTCTTATACCACTGCGCTGGCTATAAAGGATTTTATTGGAGCTTGTTAGGCCTTGAGCACGAAGAGCCGACCCTATAGGGCAGGTCGACTTATTCTATCCATGAAAACCCGGTAGAAACCTCATCTAGCTACAGTGTTGGATAACGATATTTATCAAGATTCCCACTGACTATAATTTTGTTTCACATTATTTAGCTAATTATATATTCTATTCAATATAAAAATAAAATAGACAACCCATAGTCCCAAAGGCCAATCCACGTACGTTTCCCATTTGCGGGAAATTCCACTCAGTTTTACGTCATTTTAACTTCATGCTGCCCACACCTGGCGCAACATCATTGGCTCCCGAAAGCGACCCCAAGACGATATGTCGCACACCGACTCGCCATATCGTGATTATATCGGCATATCAACGTCGCATGTCATTATCCCTGGGCCCACCCTACTTTCTATCATCCCCATTATCGAAAATTCCATTTTCAAAGTACACGCTCGATGACAATTATGCCCTCGCACTCCCTTCGAATTTACTCGCCGATGCCCCTCCATCCGTTGTCGAATTTCCGAGAAGCAGCAGCAGAAATTGTGGGGCACGATGTGTAATAAAAAGCAAACCAGAACGAAAGCAAGTTAGACAACGAATATCGTAGATCACAATAATTTATCATTTCCAAACAAAAAAGGAAAAATATAAAAACACTAAAAAAAATTAAAGTTTGATCGGAAACAAGATCGCAGAATTAATTCATCTTTGGTTACACCTTCTCCGTTCCCACACACGTACAAACTTTTTTTTTTTTTCTGCTAACAATTTTCTAGATCTCCGAGCAAGAGAGATTGGAGGACCAGAACTCGATCGCTTAGAAACGGATCTTGGTATTGTTCGTTCAAATATTCCTTTCGGGATAATCTTTTTCTTTTCCGGTTATCAAACTGACACGATCTTCGGGGCTTTGACCACAGGATTCTCCCTCGCGATCGCCTCACGTCCGGCAGCTTTGTAGTCGTAGCTGCAATCATGACGATCGGAGTACCTATGCTCAGCACAGAACAACTCCCCGCACCGGCACCTGAACCCCGTCAACCCGACCTTCCTCCGGCATCCGGAGCACCGATTCACCACACGCTTGGCTTCAGACGGCGCCAACTCGTCCGTGTTCGCCCGATCCGTCGTTTGCGTAGAGTCATCTGAAGGATAAGATCTCTTAGGAGACCGAGAAGCGGTAGATCTAGAAGACTTGTCGTCGACAAATTTAGAAGGCGCCGAAACTCCGGCAGCAGAGGAAGCAGAAGAAGACGACGAGGACGAGGATACGGCGGCGGCGGCGGAGGTGGTGGCGTTGAAGCACTTCTGGCACATATTATTGGTGGCCGGATTACCGGTGAAGCCGCAGTTGTTAACGCAGGGGATTATGGTTTCGGGGACCTTAAAATCGGTTTCTTCCTTTTCCGTTCTCTGAGCCATAACAACAACAACAACAAGAGTAGTAACTTGTAAGGCGAAGAGAATCAAGGACGTGGAATCAGAGAGGAGAGAGAGAGTTTCAGAGAATGAGCCGAAGAGGGGAATGGTGGATTGTGGGTGTGGGTGGGGGGGATATGAAGAGATTGTGAGGTGAGTAATGGCGATGGAATATGGGCCTCATAGAGACGCGTATCTAACAACTTAACATCTTTATGGCGGCTGTAATGACCAATTTGTCCAACTGGTTTTGCTCCTATTGTCAGACCTTTTTTTTTCTCTTTTCTTTTTCTGTTTTTCATGTCCTTGTCGCCCAACCTACCTCTCTCCTGTTTTTTTTTTTTTTAAAAAATAGCCAATCATTAAGCTTATTTATTCTGCGTATAAAATTAATTTATTTATGGGCAATACGACAACGTTTTGTTGAACCAATGCTTTTCGTTCTTTTCCCCCTCCGCTTTTAAAAGATTGGCAAGTTGTTCAAGCTGTTCATGCCCTGTGTAATTTTATTATTCTATTATTATTTTTTGGTAAATTATTATTCTATTATTTGTTACTACTTGGGGATGGATAATCGCGTCTTATCATAATCCGAGTTGTGACCAAATCAGCGTTTTTGACTGCATGTGATCCTCATTTTCTTAACATATATGCTTGTTTGATCACTCCAAAAAATGCCCATAATTTTCTATTAATGTTTGTACATAACATTAATAAAAAATTACGGCAAAAATCATCGCTATAAGACTCTACTGGTGGTCCTATTGTAACTTTTAAAAAAAAAAGGAAAAGTTTAAACTAATAAAATGAAGGGTAATAGTTAGAAATTAGAACCCAAAACTATCTCAAGTTACAATTTGAGTAAGAATGATTGCACATTATTATACATTACAATTTTGCAAGGAATTAATATTAATAATCGGATGTAATTGTTTTAGGACTTGACAGTTATTCCACTTAACATTAAATGGCCTTCGTAATTCTTCCCAAATAAAATTATTGGGGGTTGATTAATTAGTTGCTAAAATCTTCGTTAAAATGTGACTTTGATCAAAATAATTCAAAAATAAATTTATCTTAGTTAAAAAAAAATTAGCTTTATTATTAGATCATAAGGATCGTAGGATTTAGTTAACTTTCAAATATTACTTCATTAATTTGTCTTAATAGCTTCTTAATTATAATTCACACCTTAAAAAAATACTATTTTTTCTAAAAAGTTACCCAAGTTTTTTGGCGTTGGGTTGGAGACAGAGGCAGGTTCACGATTAATATCAAGTACTTACAAATTTTTCTATAATTGTGTCGGGTCTAGGTATTCTTTCGGTTTTAAATGTAAAATATAATTTGTAATACAAATTATATTATAAATTATGTCATATATTTAAGTTTGAAGGTAATATTATTCAATATTGTATTGTCTAATTTCTAAATTTATAAATGGGAAAGGCTAATCTATATTAATTTTCTGAATTGTCAGAACAAAATAATAAAACACCATCATGTATATGGGAAAATGATAGAAAAATACTAATTGGACTTGAAATTTCAATTGACAACAATAGTAACAAGACTATCAAGAATTATAAAACAATTGGCAACTCATTTTATAGTGAAGTCTGCTATTTATTATTTTGAAGTTTTAGTGATGTTTTTTATTTTTCCTATACCGATTATGTTTATTATTTTTTATTAGAAGCTACGTACTTTTATGGAATTTCTTTCTTAAACTTGCTTTGTCTGGTTTAACGGTTTGGCAGGCATTCCCAGTTTCCAGACAAACAGTGCACTTAAAAATGAGAAAATAAGCAAACCCCGAAAAACATTTTTATCTAATTTAAGAAGATTATAAAAATTCTACATAATTATAACATTTATAAGGTAATCTCTCAAACATACGTAACATTATGGGAAAAATAATTCTCCAGTCACTCGAGATAAGTTATCTTCAGTGACTCCTAAAATTACGTCGTTTTGAATTAATAATGGTGTGTTTGTAATTTTAGTTGAATTAGTGAATGGTGCAAAATGATAGAAACACCCTTCATTGATCCAAAACAACGTAGTTTTGAGAGTCATTGGAGATAACTTATCTCTTCTGAATGGAGAAGTCCTTTACTCTAACATTATACAAATTAGTTTAGTAAAAAAATGGGTGTAATTTAAGGATAGAATAAAGTATTGGTGAATATTTAATTATTTAAATGAAAATAAATGAAGGCAAGTGCAAGTGGAGGGGTTGGGATTTGATTGACGTGCAAATTGGGGAGCAAATGGGGTTTGTGTGTGTGGGGCATGGCTTTTACGTTGGAGAAGCCGTCCACGCGAAAAGTGGTAAGAGAGAAGTAATAGGGTCAAAATGGGAAATACAAAAAAGTCTCCACGGCCATTTTCTGATTCTGAGCCGCCCCATCTGACCTCCCCACCCACGTCCTTTCCTCCCTCGTCCTTTCCTCCGCTCCTCTGTCCCCCCACGCGCTTACGACTCCTTCCCCCTTCCTTCAACCCGATCAAATTACTACATGCCCACCATTGAAATTTGAGAATAAAACTCTAAGTGACTATTAAATGTATTTAGTCTTTTTTATAAGACATTTACTTGTTTCCAAAATATATTAATTATTTTTTTCCATGTATACCTATAATTAATAAAGATAGTAGGTGAGAGTAATAATTAATATAAAATAAAGTTTATTACAATTAGTATAGGTAATATTGGAAGTTACTTAAATAGTAGGATAACTTTATTTACTTTAATATAAGAATTGGTAGTTGGTACCTTATAATAAGAATCATAGGAATTAAATTATTTAAGAAAAAACATTTAAATCTTACCAAACACAAAAAAAGAAAAACGAAATTTACATGTGAACTTACAGATTGTTCACTAATAAAATCATTACACCAATAATATTTAAATTCACAACCTTGTATTCGTAAAAAAACGAGTTTAGCCACTAGACCAACCTTCGTTGGTTTAACAATTTAATCAATACAAAGTCCTACACACAAGCTATATGCAACTTGTTGTATTTCTATACGGATTGTTGTCATTGCATGTTGATGATTTGTTGTATGACCTTTTATTGATTAAATTTTTTATAAGAGACTGAATAATAATTCTCCCATTTTTTTATTTACAAGTATTTTTATTGAAAATAATCCTATTCAAAACATAACTAGACATTAAAAAAAGGTTATTAATTATCATTTTTCATTTTATCAATACTTTTATTGGGTTTAAGAAGAAGATTTATGCACACACATGAAATAGTGGGACCTACACATACATACATACGTATATATATAATTAACATTACATATATGTGGGTCCTACTATTTTTTATGTGCAGCTGAAATAGATTCTAATAGGGACATGGTTAGATTTTTTTTCCCTTGAATTTAACAGGGATATTAATGAATTAGCTGTTTTGTCATAATTTTAATGAGGTGGTAGAAAGTAATTCAACTTTCAATATTGAATTCGGTGTGGCCTATTAATGGCAAAGTGGAAATGGCAACTTTATGAAGGTCTCTTTATAGCAGCACATTGTTGTAAGAAATTAATATGGCTGAACAACTATTTTTATATAAGGAGTATTTTAAATTATATGTTTTCTGGAACACAAACATTAAACACAGGGATCTATAATATTCTCAAAACTGGACGTATTAAACCTAGAAACTCCGAATAAAATGATTAAGGATCATGAATTTGACTGAAATTTTGATTCCTATGTTTGGACTATTCGTGTGATTAGCCAACTATTCAACAAATTATGTAGGGCCTTCACAGTGAGTCAACGTGATGTCGCCTTTGCAGCCATGTTTGTGAAACGGATCAACCAGCTGATTCAGACCGGGAACCAGCCAACCGGCCGTAAAACCGGTTTGGTTTGGTGCAAAATCGGATTGACCCGGTAAAACCGGTCGGGTTACAATGGTTAACCTGGTTCCATTTTTTTCCCCTGATTTGAATATGTCACTAGTATATCTGAATATGTCTTAAATATTGAAGTATATGGTTATTTTACTACTGATCTAAAGTATTGAAATAATATATAGTATGTGAAATTTAGGTTGGTGTGATGAGAAATTAATTATTTTTCAATTTTTTTATACCACACCGGTCTACCCTGGATTGATTCCGGTCTGACCCACTAACCTTTAACTCAGTATCCCGACCAGTTCAGTCACCAGTCTGGGTTTCAAAACTTTGCTTTGCAGTGATCATCTAATTTTTTAAATGGTTTTTTGGAGTGGTACATTGCATAATAACTTATCTTAAATGGGTAAAATATACATAATGAAAGAACACTGTAAAAGAGTTGTCTGGTTAATTAAATTCCTCTTTATACAAAAGTACACAGTAGCAATTGTTAAATGAGGATACAAAAGTTTATAAACACACAAATGTATATATATTAAGAAAGTAACAATATGAAGAAATTCTGATTATATTGAAATTTTTTATAATAATGTGTGAGTACAAGCTATTTATAAATAAATTAATAATCACTATTTCTAACTAATTCCTAAAATTAAAAAACTAATTACAAAGTAAGTAAGACGAGAAAATAGAAAACTAATTATAAAATAAGTAAGACAAAAAAATAGGAAACTAATTACCAGTTACTCTAATAACATTCTTACATATTTTGAACCACTTACTCTAATAATATTCTTACATATTTTGAACCAGTTGCTACTTGTTTCAGGTTTTTTTTTTTAAAAAAAAAACTAGTTGCTACTTGCTACAAACGTAGTTGGATTTTTTTTTTAATATTTGAGATAAATGACTTTAAAAATTTGTAAAGTAACAATATTTTGTTTACCACGCTTTTGTGCAAGTGAGGCTTTCATGATATAATGGTTATGAAACAAATTAAAATTAAAAAAATAATGTTGTGACTCGCCAACCTAGGCTCGGACTAGTTATAAATTTTTTATAGGTTAAAATAATTTTAGGTCATTAAGCATGTTCAAATTTTAAACCATATGTTTCGATCCGGCAAGTTTTAAAGCATGTTTGTATTAGTGTGGCAGATGTGACCTTTTGTTTTGTTTTTTTCAATATTACCTTTGCAAGTAAGGATCTTAAACCTTACCCAGTGGGATGCTAATTGAGTACAAAGGTCATGAAGATGTCGTTACATCAATTTCTGTTGAAACTTCAGGGCTTTGGATGGCATCAGGTATGGTTGATGATAGTATATTTGATTCAGTGAAGTATAGATCGATGGTGGTGGGTCTCCTTATATTCCTTCTTCTTTAAAGGTTCCAGTGATGATAGTATATTTATGTTGCTTGGAAGATACATGTCTTAGACGATGGGAGATTGGCGAAGCCATTATTTATGTTGCTTGGAATCTTTTGCCTGATATGCGTATTCTTGCTGTCTGTGCGTTAGTGTGGTTTAAGAAGAGCAGAAATACAAATAGATATCTCAACCTTCATTTAATATGAATATGTCCCAAAAAATTTAATATTTATCCATCGAGATGGGCTATTTACAAGCTAAATTTATAAATATAATATCTCATGACATATGAGGATTAAATGAAATTTAAGGGAATTATCTATATTTTACTTTCTTGCGTTAGGCCTATGACTATATGAGTAACAACCCCCCCCCCCCCCCCCAAAAAAAAAAGGGACATTTTTTAATTTTAAAAAGGAATGTGTGTTTTCTTTAATTTCTGAGGCATGAACGGGCCCAAATATTATGTTGGGCTCAAGGGCTATCTACAGGTATATATACTGGGCCTGGGTGATTAAGCTCAAGTATAGCGTAGCTTTTTCAACCTGGACCAGCGTTTGTAAGTTGCAGAAGCGTGCGTTAATGTGTATGCATATGTGTGTGTGTGTGTGTTTTTTTTTTTTTTTGATAAGAAGGATGGCTTAGAAGCTTACATTAGAGAAAACATTATATAGGAGGGAAATTAATCCCATACACTTCTGTTCCACCCAAGATCTCAACTGAGCAGGGCAAACATTACAAATTTCAGAATGTGAAATACCTATCTTTGTTAGAGCATCAGCAATCCTATTTGTAGCTCTAGTCTCTAGGAATGTTTCTTATAGAAACCTGCCAATTCCATTCCCTCAGCAATCCTATGCATATGTGTTTTGATGAATCAGAGTGTGGTTTAACCAACCAGGTTAGATCTAATGAGAGAGCTATTTCCTCACCAGTCATCATGTGGCAAATCAATATTTGAATTCCCATAGAAAATGTATTCATATTTAATGGTCAATAGTATTTCAAATAACATTACTTCTAATATCAGGATACTTGTGCCTATTGCCTAGAAAAAAAAGAAAAGAAATAAAGAAATAAAGCGTGGTGCGCGTATGTGTGTGGGCTATACAAAGGACCTTTGGACATTAAAAAAAAGGGGGTCAAAGAAGACATATTCTTATGATATGGTTTGTTAAGCTGAAAAAAAAAGGCAGCGATCATAGATACAAATGTATTTTTTTGAATTAGTAGTAGAAACTGTTTTTTCAATGTAATTTACGTTGTACGAGGTAAATATGTAAGAAAAGTTTTATCTCGATTTATATGAACTTATATTGATACCGCTAATTTAAATAAGTCTGCAATTTCAAAATAATAAGACTAGCCAGCAAGAAGGGTTAGCTCATTTGATAAGTACTTGGCTCATGACCCATATAATCATAAGTTCAAAGTCATATAACTCTTATATTAAGAATCAGATATAATAATTTATTTTGGTTAAATTAACGGTTTAAGTGTATTTTTAAGATTTTGCACCCACTTGCTTCGTCCAATTCATTGAATTTACCTTGCACATGATGATGAGTATTCTGTCTGAGTGTTGCATCATCATGATCACGTGGCTGAGGGGATTCCTGGTTTAATGAATATGAAGACCTCGGTTTTGGGTTTAGTATTGGAGGAAGGAGTTGGGCTGCAAGCGGTTGTGGGCCTTGAGGGAGAGGGCAGGAAGATTTCTAAAGTCATGTTGGGCCGAAATGGTGGAGATTCTATGGTTGGGCTCGGTTTTATTCAAAACAGGGAAAGTAATTCTTTTGGGCAAACCGTAGTGGGCCAAGGCTTGGGGAATTACACGGACGATGATTTAAGGGGTGCAGGTGGGCTTTTTGGTCAGAATTCTCATTTCACTTCAAGTGTTGCTGCTGGCTCTCAGTCATTGAACACGGGCTTAATTTCCACAATTAATCAGGTCAGCCATAATTCTAATCAGGATCTTTGTCATAGTTCTATTGAAGAGTCTCAACCTTACAGAGTCGAATTTCCTAGTGATGACGAACACAACACTAAAGCTATTATTCCCATTAATGCCTCTTCCCCTATCTTGGCCATTTCGGCTGGTATTAAAAGAATGAGGATTAACAATCAGATTGACGAGGACTCTGAGGGTGAAAGCCCAAGGAAATGTAGAAGGGTGGTTTTTGAAGATAATATGGATGTGAATTATGAATTCTCTTCGATGGTCATGGAAAAAAAGGGGCGGAGGAGGAGCTTTAAATCTGTTAAAAAGATTCTCAGACAAAAGGGTAATAAGGGATGCATGGGTTCTTCTAGTCGCTCTGCTTCTTTCCCTCACATGGAGTTTCCGGAGGATGGCTTGTTTGAGTGTGATGCTAATGTGGAAATGATGGAACCCGCTTTGGGTAACGCCGGTGGTTGGATGGGACCAACCACCGGTTCGCCATGAATCTAATAGCTTGGAACTGTCAAGGATTGGGGGTTGCCTTGACAGTTAGGAATTTAAAGGAAGAGTGCTTCCGAAAGAAACCCCACTTGGTATTTTTAATGGAAACTAAGCAGAAGGCTAGCTATGTTAGGAAGATTAAGCGGAGATGTGGTTTTACTGAAGAGTGGATAGTGGACCCGGTTGGAAGAAGTGGTGGTCTGGCCCTGTGGTGGTCAGAGGCAGTTACGGTTAATATTCTTTTCTCATCTTCGAATGTCATTCACACAAGTGTGATGTCGGATGTCTTATCAACTCCTTCATATATCTCTTTCATTTATGGCCCTACTGATGATGCTGATAGAATGCTATGCTGGCAAGAGGTCCGGAGAATTGGCAGTGCTATTAAAGAACCGTGGTTATGTCTTGGGGACTTTAATGATATCTTATCTCAAGAAGAGAAGTGGGGTGGTCAACCTAGAGCATGGAGAAGAATTCTTAACTTCAAATGTTTTGTGGCCGACTGTGAACTGGAGGATTTGGGATTCAATGGACCCAATTTTACTTGGTGCAATAATCGTGACAACCCAGATACGGTGTACGAACGTCTAGATAGAGCCTTGGGCAATCTGCAGCTTCGGGAGCTCTTCCCTACTCTTCAAGTCTTTAATGTTGACCCGGCAAAATCATCCGACCATCATTTGTTGTTTATTCAGTGCCAGGACAATAAGGTTAACAGCAGGCGGCCATTTCGGTTTGAAGCTAATTGGGCCAGCCATGTGCAATATCTTGATATAATTAAGGGGAGCTGGAGGGATTATTTAAGTTATGAAATGTCGCCTATTGATTCCTTCATTTGTAATCTAAACAACTGCAGACAGAGTCTGTAACACCTCAATTTTAATACCCAAAAACTCGGTCAAAATATTGAAAATACCTTCAAAAGAGTTCAACAATATCCAAATCCTTTTACAATGTTACCATTTCGAATAAAACCCGTAATACATAATCAGAATAAATTCCAGAAAATATTTCAGAGTTTAATACAAAACGGAAGTCTTAGGTTCATGGCAAATAAAATAACATAACATAATCTATTGGAGATCAAAAGAGCTTCCAGAGCTCACTCCATAGGTGCCTTCCCTTGCTCTCTACTAGAATAATCACCTGAAAAATGTTAATATGGGATGAGATTCCACGTCTCAGTAACTACTGAATATTTCTACCTTACACGAGCAAATTACATATGACAAAAATAAAAGGTAATATAATGTGAATTTAATATACTCAGATATTTTTAGATATACCGTTGTTCACATCAAATGCCTTTACAAAATACTCATCATTCTTTATTGAATAATTCAGAAATGCACTATGCAGTATGCAGCCTCCCTTATATCCCCTTCCAACCGTATACCGCTGACTGGAACCATAGGCTAACATATAGTCCAATAGAAACTCATTCATTTGACTGGATGGTTTCAAGCTCACCAAAACTTAAGATACACCCGGCCAAAGGTATAGAGCTTAAATCTGGACTATGGCTCCCCTCCTTTAAAATAACAACTAAGGAGGTGTCACATGTCCCACATCTCCAATGAAATCCCGGCCAGAGAAAAACATGGAAGATGGGGCCCTGAAAAGTACCATCCACTGTGCACCGAGTGGTGGCATAAACAATTCTTATCATTCAATTCCCTCCTTACTCCACCCATCACAATACAACCGCCATGATGAATGTATTTATTCAAAAATAATGCATTATTATACCATTATATACATTGATATGCGTATTTATGAATAGTAAAATACTATGCGTATCTGTGAATAGTAAAATACTATGCGTATCTGTGAATAGTAAAATACGGTATATACATGAATAGTAAAATGAGTAGTAAATACGGTATACGTGAATAGTAACATGAATAGTAAATACGGTATACATGAATAGTAACATGAATAGTAAATACGGTATACGTGAATAGTAAAATGAATAGTAAATACGGTATATGTGAATAGTAAATACGGTATATGAATAGTAAAATGAATAGTAAATACGGTATATGTGAATAGTAAAATGAATAGTAAATATGGTATATGTGAATAGTAAATACGGTATAAATAGTACCTCTACAGATTTGCAAGTCAAAGTTCCCACACCAGATCTTAAAACCATAAATATTTTCTAAATATTCTTGCCAAAATAGTAAACAAACAAATTTATAATCATACATAATTCACAAGTATAAGGAAGAATATTCAGAGTTACCTGTTACTTGCTAATACCCGAATCACCAACAAGCTATTATAACTCTCAAGCAAATATCTCTCTACTCTCTCTCTCTCTCTCTACCTCTCTCTATGGCTCTTAGAAGTTGTGAAGAATGAAATGAAATGGAAGGTCTATTTATAGTTGGAAAATGGGTCTTTAAGTGTAATTTTCGTCTCTGGGTCGTTTTACGTAATTTTCCCAAAATTATAAAAGGAAACTTTCCCGTGACTCGCCCCGTGAACGTTTGTTTAAAAATTTAATAATATTTTAATATATATTATTTTATTATTATAATATAATATTATTTAAATAATAAATTATTATTGAGTGGGTCCCGCGGCCAATTTTTTCAAACTTCACGAGAAAGTTTGCAGAGAATTATTTTTGGCCGTGGGTCCCGCAAAATACTGATTTCAAATTTATCACTTTCTGAAAATAGAGCCTACTAGTCTTCCCAAAATAGGTTTATGTTCAAGATATTAGATTCAAAATTCAGGATGTTACAGAGTCTGGTCAAATGGAGTAGGAAAGAATTTCCAAATAATGCCTCTCGTATTGATTTTATTAAGAAACAGCTGGCTGATCTAGCATCTGGAGTGAGAACACCGGAAATTTCTAAAGAAATATTGGTGCTCTGTGGGGAACTGGATAAATTGCTGGAATTAGAAGAGCGATATTGGTGGCAACGTTCCCGGATTAATTGGTTAAAAGCAGGTGACCGAAACTCTCGTTTCTTTCATGTTTCCACCATTAAGAGGCGGCAAAGGAATCGGATTGCTTGTATTAAAGACGACGAAGGCAACTGGTTAATGGATAGAGAGGCCATTTCCCAGAATATTGCCAGTTTCTTCCAAAGTCTATTTACGGCTTCTGAGTCTCACTCTATGGATGTGGTGCTGAGTTATGTTGATCCTAAAATTTCTGAGGAGATGAATCAGAGTCTTATGCTACCAGTTTCAAGGGAGGAGATTAAAGCAGCTGCTTTTTCTCTTGGGAGTTCTAAGGCCTCGGGGCCAGACGGTTTTTCTGGTAAATTTTATCATTCTGCTTGGCCTGAAATTGGTGAGTCTGTGTGTTCTATGGTAACCGATTTCTTTGCAGGAAACTCTGTGTTATATGGCATTAACATGACTAATATCACCCTTATTCCTAAGATCCATAAGCCGGAGCATGTTTCTCATTTTCGTCCTATTGGCCTATGTAACTTCTCTTATAAAATTATTTCCAAAATATTGGCCAATAGGATACGACCTCTTCTTGATGGTTGTATTTCCCATAATCAGAGTGCCTTTGTTCCTGGCCGTTGCATTCATGATAATATTATTATTGCCCATGAGGTCTACCATTACTTGCGGCGAAAGAAAGCGGGAGGTAAGTATGAATTCGCACTTAAAATGGACATGAGTAAGGCTTATGATCGAGTGGAATGGGACTTTATTGAAAATGTCATGTTACGGTTTGGTTTCTGTGCACAATGGGTGTCCCTTGTTATGAAATGTGTGCGTTCAGTGAGTTTAAATGTTTGCTTATCTGGTGAGTGTGTTAAGTCTTTCGTACCTAGTAGAGGTATTAGACAGGGTGACCCCCTGTCGCCATATCTATTCATTCTCACTACAGAGGTACTCTCACTTATGATTAGTAAGAGTCAGGTGGACAGAAGGCTTACAGGTATTAAGTTGAGTAATGGATGTCCTGTTCTCACTCATAGCTTCTTTGCTGATGATGCCCTTCTTTTTATGCGTGCTACTCATAAGAACTGTTTGTCTTTGGCCCGTATTCTGGATCTGTATAACTGTATTGCAATGCCTCAGGTCAGGTAATAAATCTTGATAAATCTAGTATTTTCTTTTCTGCTAACACTTCTTCTGCAGTGGTTACTATGGTGAGCGGTCTGTTAAAAATTCCGGCAACAGAGGACCCGGGTACTTATTTGGGCATCCCGAGCATTTGGGGAAAATCAAAAAACCAGGCTTTGGCGTATATCAGAGAACGGGTGGCAAATAAAATCTATGGATGGAGTCAATCCCTTCTTTCCTTTGCAGGGCGGGAGGTTATGATTAAAGCGGTCCTCTAGGCAATTCCAATTTATCCGATGAGCTGTTTCAGATTCCCCGTTCACACCTGTAAGCAGATTAACAGTCTTATAGCTAATTTCTGGTGGGGTGGTAGTGCTTTTGGAGGCAAGACACATTGGAAAGCTTGGGAGTCCATAACCAGGGGTAAGAGTGCTGGTGGTATGGGTTTTCGAGATCTGCTGGAGATGAATTATGCCATGTTAGCCAAGACAGCATGGAGGCTTATGCAAAGGCCGAATGATTTATGGGCAAGGGTGCTTAAGAGTGTGTATTTCCCGGAGCAGGCCTTCATTAATGCGGAGAAGGGATATAAGGCCTCATGGTGTTGGTCCAGTATTTTAGATGGCAGAGACTTCCTCAAAAAGGACCTTCTATGGGATATTGGTGATGGCACTGAAATCAGGATTTGGGGGGATCCGTGGATTCCAGGTGATGTCTTCCCTGCTAGGCCGCGCACTACGGATGTTCTGATTATTGAGTTCGGTAGGGTTTGCGATCTTATTGTTGATGGCCAGTGGAACCTTTCCCCCATCTACAATCATGTATCTTCGACAGTCATAGAGGCTATTCTTCAGATTCCTATCCCTTCAAATGGGATGGAAGATAAACTTATCTGGACAAAGGCAAATGACGGGAAGTATGAGGTCAAGCGTGGTTATCAGTGCAGAAAAGACTGGAGTTCTACGGAAGTAAATAGGGCTGGTTCCTCGACTGTAATCCACTCATCTTGTTGGAAATTGATTTGGAAGTTAAACGTCATTCCTAGGGTTCAACACTTCATATGGAGAATACTAAGTAATGCTGTGGCCACCAAGGCGGCGCTATATAGGAGGAAAAGATCCCCTGATAGCGTATGCCCTATCTGTGTTAAGGACGTGGAATCTATTGAGCATCTCTTTTTTCAGTGTCCTTGGACTCGTTGTGTATGGTTTGGCTCTCCCTTAGGTGCTCGGCTTGATGTAGCTAGCGTCTCAAATTTTAATGCTTGGTGGATCTCGCTCATAGCTACTCCTTCTTTGGGGAAGAAAGACCTTTCTCTGGTGTGCTGGCTTCTGTGGTTTATCTGGAAGGCTAGGAATGAAATGAATTTCGAGCATAGAGTGCCGGATCCGAGGTGTGTTATCGAATTGGCTTGCAAAAGAAATTTGGAGTTCTGGACTACTTGTGATAAAGGGGCGGGGGAGTGTCGAGAGGCTGTGATAGTCCTGGCATAAGATGGTCCCCCCCGTCTAGCGATAGTCTGAAAATCAATTGTGATGGAGCCTTCTTTCCCTCTGACAATGGTGCTGCGATTGGTGTGGTATGTCGTGACTTTGCTGGCTGCTTTAAGTGGGGTTTTGTGGATAAGGTCAAGTCTATATCTGCCTTTATGACCGAAGCCCTGGCCCTCAGGAGGGCCCTGCTATTGGCCTTGGACCTTGGGCATGACAAGGTGTGTTTTGAATCGGATTGCCTGCCTTTGCTTACGTGTGTTGAAGTTAGGTCACCGGACAAGTATGATTGGAAATGCAGAGGAATTATTCTGGATATCATTCGTCTGTTGTCTTCTAGAGTTGGGTTTTCTGTTATCTTTGCTCCGCGAGGAGCCAACCGTGCTGCGGATTGTCTTGCAGCTGATGCCTATAAAGGGGTGTACCCTCCGGGATGGGTCTCACAACCAACACCTACTTTGTATAATCTTCTAGCTCTGGAGGCGCGCGGGTCTAATGATGATGCGGATAATACCCTGTTGTTTCATTTGGCTGTGGATGGTGGCTGAGCTTTCGGCTGTTATTGTTATGAGTCAGTGTCTTTCATTTATTTGTATTTTAAGGTGGTCTTGTGGTTGTATTTAATTGGTAGGTGTCAGTGTCTTTCATCTATTTGTATTTTAGTGTGGTCTTGTGGTTGTATTTCAGTGTAGTCTGGTTTCTGTTCAGTTTTACTTTATGGTGTGTGTAGTTCGGTGTGCTGCTGGATGTACGGACTCGTCCTGTTTTAGTCTAATGAAATCTTGTTTGACCAAAAAAAAAGAATCCTCTCACAGTCCCCCCTCTCCCCATCTCTCATAGTCTGATTTGGACCGTCGAAATTTTGATCCAATGGTCTAGATTTGTTATTAAAAAAATATATTTTTTGTCTTTTTCTAGGTTTTTTTTAATAAAAAAATCTGAACCGTTGAATCATGATTTGGACGGCCCAAATGCGACTATGAGAGATGGGAAGAGAGAGGGAAGAGGAGAAAATCCTCTTCCAATCTTAATACTATCATTTCTCCAACTCTTGGATTTGTGGAAGCTCCAAACTTGCTATTAAAAGAACTCACGAGGAGGACCAGCTAATGAGGAGGTTTTCTGGTTGTGTTTTTTGTCTGTGACTGTCCATGCTCATTTTGACTCTATTGTCTCTGCTTGCACCACCACATCAACTTCAACTATGGACAAGGGCACTAATGGGGTTGGCACAAGTGATAAGTAGCTTGTGTCATTTAAGTAAGGTCTTGAGTTCGAGCATTATGAATGCAAAAAAAAAAAAAAACCTTCGCTGGGAGGCTCTCCCACTATAGCCAGGTGCGTGACGTGGGTCGGATCCGGACTATAATCGGGGTGAAGCTTCGGTGAACAGGGTGGGCAACCAAAAAGAAAACTATGGACAAGGGCGGGTCCAAAAATTTTAAAAAGGGTAGGCACCAAGGCGGAGCTTGGAATAAATTTTTGGGGGGCCAAATGTATACTAATTAACTAATTAAAAAATTTTATGATTATATAACATGTTTAAAATATTTAGATTTATAATCAAATTATTTTAATAATTCTAATGTATAAGATGACATACATTTCTCTAGTATGGATGTCATATCAATTACAAATTATTCTAGCACTACCACGTATTTCTTGAGTCGCCGGATGGCAGTGGCAGCTACATTCCACCCGAGTTGGGTTTCTTTTATAATCTCTAAATATTGTCTGTCCAAACAATGCAATACTACTTTAACTTATCTTTTATTTTTCCAATCAACAGTCCATATTAGCTAATGAAAGAAAATGAGAAAAAAGTTAAGGAGATGATCTCCTTCCCGTTCCACCACTAGACGCTCCCAGATTTAAATAAACAAAATAAGTTGTTTAAAGCTTAAATTTCACCAGGGATGGGACCCAATTTTCCCTATGTTATGTGTGTCCAAGTATTCTATTATAACCAAACATTTTTTTTAGGCGTTGCTAAAACTTAGCCCAGTGATAAAACAAACCATTGGCTTGGATGTATAACAACAAAGGAATCAACGGTTCAGTTACTAACCGGCACTACTAGTAGTGTAGTGGTATTGGGAGTAATCTCCCCACCCCCTTGTACTGGGTTCGATCCCCCCAATCCCCTATCGCCTATGTATAAAAAAAAAACGGTTCAGTTACTAGATTGCCATGCCAACGTGGATTCCCAATTTGTTAGCCCAATAATGTGAGATATTATGTTAATCAAAATAATAAGGGCCCACAGCAGGCTCTATATGAGGCCCAACGTTGAAAATAAATGTAGTTGTAGAGGAAAGGGACGAAAATGAGTTTGGGTGGGGCATTGTAATAGAATGGTAAAAAAATCTGAACATTTTTTTATGACCCCCCTAATCATTTAAAAGCTCCGCCCTTGGCACCAATGGTGGGGATTTGGGGGGTTCAGGGGATTTTTTTTAAAATAAAATTTTAAATGCATTAAAAAAAAGAATATAAATAAAAAAAGAAAAGAATATCCAAAAAAATATTCATGAAATCAAGTAAATATTGATGATGTAATAAGAGATAGTTATTTTACAAACCTGTCATTTAGAAAAACAGGGTTAAGTGCTATTAGAAATGCAGCTACATAAATTACAATAAGGGTTGAGCACTCAATAAGTTCAAATACATATGTTTTAATAACAAAAGTATATTACAATAAAAATAATTACAATGTCATCCTTCTAGGTCTTTTTTTTTTGGAATTCCATCACAATTGCCTTATTATCAATATCATCAAATACATCTTTTTTAATATAAGGCATTAAACAATCATTCAATCATTCATCCCCATCCGATTACGAAGTGCAATCTTGGCGTATTAAGGGTGGACACTTAATTTAAGGATGAACAATCATTCAAACATATATTATTTTTTAAAAAAAAAACAGAAATCCCCAATTTAAGGGTGGGCGATTGCCCCCCTAATCAAATATGTAGATCTGCCTATGACTATGAATGATGCTGCATAGCACAATTTTGCTTCGTGCTACTGCGCCCAGCCTCTACATGTACTCAGACTAGAGCTCCTCATTAAAGGGATGCGTGGATTTGAAATTGTGTTTTATTTCTTATGGAGTGAGACCATTTACCACTTTAACTAATAACTTATTAAACCTTATGAAGCCTTATGTATATGGTCTTTCATGTGTGTTGTTTTTCCTTTCCCTGCATGTCCCTATGCGTTTGTCCTTTTTCTTGTTCTCCTTTTTTAATAGATAATTCATATTTAATATTTTTAAAAAATTTCTTTCTATAAAATTTTTAAATTATTTTTTTATTTCATTTGTACTGGTGTAATGAATTGCATAGATTAAATTTTAACAGTTTAAAATTATTTATTCATGTTTATAATAATGATTTTATAAATATTAAATATGAAGCATATAATTGTTTTAAAAAAAATCTACAGATTATAAGAAAAACGAAAGGAGAAAGAGGAAAAAAGAGAGGGAATCCAATCAAATATTTGATCTTTTATAAAACATATAGATAAGGTTAGTTTTCAATTAAAAGATTTGTCTTTCCCCTATTTCACTTTTTTTGTTTTGCAATGTGATGCAGGGCTGTAAGGCGGAGTATGGAACTCATAATTCATGAGCCCGTTCACAACTCACAACCTAGTATAATTAGGTCATTTTGAGTCCGTCTAAAAAGACCTATAATGGAGCGGTTAGAATCTACCCATTTAAAACTTAAAAGGGAAGGCTATGACACACCTACGAGCTGCCCATACCTATCCATTTAGTGTATTTTTTTAAAATTAATTACTCATTTCATTCTTGCATTCCACCATAAGTTAAAGGTGTTCCCTGACTCCCTCCCTATTCGAGATTTCGAGCATTTAGCTACCTTTAATCTCTAACCATAAATTGGCGTTTGAATATCAAAATTATGTTATGATAGTACTGGCATAAATTTATGTTATTTTGTATGAATTGTGATTATTGGACTTTGTAGATTCAGATTTCAAAAATTAAAATGATGAATTTGGATGGATGCATAATGCTAATGTATGTTTTTTTTAAAAAAATAAAACAAGTCAAAATGTAAATGGGTTGAAGGCAGTAACTTTCCTTCTGTGATATTTAACATAATAAGAGTTTAAAAAAAAATCCCTCTGTCGCAATTTAGTCAACTAAGCCACGGTGCTTAGTTGACTAAATCGCGGGAAAAATCAAAAAAATTCAACGCCCCTGTTTTAGTCGACTAAACTTGGGGTTAGTCGACTAAACATGGGCAGAATAAAAAATAGTTTGGAAACATGAGTATTTCGGTAATTAGTTATTTAATAAAGGGTAATTGGGGAAAAAAGTGTGTGTATATATATATATATATATTGACTTGGATTAGGGGAAACTTGCATGATTCTCTAGTTTTCTATATCCGGATTCCGGACCGGAACCTTAAGCTCCCAAACGAGCAAAATCATATATGCGCTTGTATATATGTCATATATGCGCTTGTATATATGTCTGCATATTAATGCCCACCCGGAAAATCCTCGTCACCAACACCATCGTATATTAGCTGCAAATTTCTTTTTCGTTGCCGATTCTCTCCACCGATCTCCTGGGCTCCGCGGAGAACTCTGAGGGGTTTTCTCCCATGAGTGCTCACCATCTTCCTCACTCCGCAGCCAATTCTCATCTTCCCTTTAAACCTCTCGTCTGTGGAGTGTTCCAAAGTTTTAGTCTTTTCGTGGAAGACTTTAATCAACTTCTTTAGGGTTTGGAGAGTATCGGGATTTTGGTTGAATTCGTTTTTGTTTTCTTTGGGTTTTTGATTGTTGTAGATATAGGGGTTGGTTAGGGTTTTGTTAGTTGGAGATGGGGAGCGTGGATCGGTCCGGTGATCGGGCATTCAATGCTAACTTCACGGTTGATGGTGTGTTGAAGCTGAGGGAAAAAGTGAACGAGAAGCTGAAGGAGTTCATGGGGGATTACACTGATGACACTCTTGTGGTACGAGCTTATTGTCACGCTTGTCGATTTTGTGCACTTGTTCACTTTATCAATCTGGGAGCAAAAACTAGATCGTTTACTTGGGTTGGCTCATTGTTCTTCTAAAATGTATTATATATAGTATGATTTAGAGAAGCCTTCATCCATAATGTATTATATACAGTATGATTAAAAGAATCCTGCCTCCTGTGCCATGAAGGGAAATGCCTCTCTTTGTCAAAGTAGGACCTCTTAAAGGTCTCAAATCATGAAATTAACTTCTTGTTACCCTTTTGTCACTCTATGTAATCTGACGAAATTGAAAATATAGAACATCATCACCTGACTATACCTACAAGCACTTGTGGATTCAAGTGGATCCGAATGTTCTCGTGAATTATTATTGCTGACATTTATACCGTACAAATTGCATAAGATGAAAAATAGTCATTTTCTTAACGAATAAGGAGGTTCAGTATCTGAATATTCTCTATTATAATGATATAAACTTATCTAGGAACTATGACTAAATGATGTGAGAAGTACTTGTGTCAAAATCCTCGTCTGTGTAACTGGAATGTTGAGGAGTTCTGCATCTTCAAGAATCTTGTGAGGTTCAGATAAATATGAAGTGGAAATTTGTTGGTTGCTGTAAAAGTGAAACTGAAGTTCAGATAGCTCATTACAATGATTTATGCCTCTATGATAACCTTCATGTGTCACTTTTCCATCTAAATTGTAAACAAGAAGACCACTTATTACATAAATAGGAAGGCTATAATGTGTAGCATGTTTGAAAAGAAATCTGATACTGGTTTGATTGGGCTAAAAATTATTTTTTATATGTGCTAAAGTGCTAATCCTCTACGCCCTTCTAGTCTATATTCAGGTTAGAAGGGAACTTGATTATGGTATTGTATGGAATGAGTAGGGCGTGCGTCTTGCAATCATGCTGTAAATTATGTATGACATGAAACACACATTAACATGCCCCTTATGAAACTTGTAACTTCTTCATGGATGATATGTTCTAGATATAGGCTAGTGTTAAAAAACGATTGATGAATTTATAATTTATTCTACAGTTTATTTATGAGGAACATTCATATTTAGTGCACATACAAAGGCTGCAGTTCTGAGCTACTAAATTTCTGGTGATGGTTCAAATTTATGAGACACAGTCAACAGTAATTTGCATTCAGTAGATACTAATAATAATGTTTTCTTTCTATAAAGTCATCTAGCTAATAGCAACAAAATGATGCTTAATTCTTAAACATCCCCCCCCCCCCCCAAAAAAAAAAAAGAAAAAAAAAGAAAAAAATGCTTAATTGTAGCCTAGTTAGTGGCTGTAATGGTTATACTTGGAGTGAACAAGCTGGATTCAACATGTTTTGGACCATGATGAGGATTTGAGTACATATCTTTGGATTTTCATTGTTGCTGCATCTAATTTCACATTAAGGTTATGTATGATTTTATTGAAGAAAATGATTTGGTGTCTTGGTGGTTAGAAGTTGCGAGTGTATGGGAACTTAGTTTCCAAATTCTAGTGTCAGAATGTTTTCCATTTATTGAGGCCTCAAGTAGTATGGTACTGATTTTGAATGCCAACATGATTAGTATGGTTATAAGATTGCTTAAATACCTATAAGTTAGTTTATCTTCAAGTGGAAAAGCACATATGATCAATGACGTATTTCTGAAGGAGGATATCTGCCTTTTCCATTGTCATTGTTTTTAAACTACATATCTTAATCTTATAACACTGTCTTCATATGTCAGATTTGGTTCTTGGAGATTTCAAATTATCCAGTACAAATTTAATTTGATATTCACTCTATGCTGTGGCAGGATTATGTTATTGTATTATTGAAGAATGGCAGGCACAAAGAGCAAGCAAAGAATGAATTGAATGTTTTCTTGGGGGATGATAGTGATTCTTTTGTATCATGGTAATTTTTGTATTTTATCTTATTGACAAATGTGATGTCATTGTCATTGCAATCAATATAGTTGATGGACCCATCATGTAATGTACTGATTCATGTGCTATATTGTTAACAGGCTGTGGGATCATCTGACTCTGAATATAGATTTGTATGTACAACCTAACGAAGTGCAGGATGGGACCCCTGAAAGGGCTGTATCAGTGGTCCAGGCTAATGAAGACACTCAGCATTTAAATTCAGAGTCCGATAGAGGAAAGTCTCACAAGTTAACTAGAAGGCGGCATAACAAAGATTGGAAAGGATTAGGAAGGGACGAAGCAGAGCAACCTACCCTACGCAGCTCTGTAGTTGACAATTCTCAGTTGGAGGTAAAGACCCAAACTAAAGTTGACCATCATCCAAGGTCATCACCTTCACCTCCCGTTCGGAGGAAGAGAGGCCATCCAGATGAACAAAAGACAAAGGTCTGAATTGGTGAAATATTTATATTGATTTTTATATAATATTTATGATGAATTTCTGTAAACTGAGTTTTTCTTGGCAATATTTCAACACTAAGTAGATTAGTGCCAAAGGGAACACAAATGACTTTGGTCATACGGCTGAGAAGGTATAATAGTCGTATAATAGTCGCTTTAATGATATTGTAGTTAGTTGATGGCAATTGTGTAGTGAGCATTTTGGGATATTGCTTTCATTGGTTCAAGATGTTAAGCTGATGTTTTCATAACGTTGTCTGACTCTTTTTATTCGTATTTTGCTTACGAAATTTGTAGATGCCCTTCTGTTTCTTTTTCCCTGCTATTTTTTCCTGTCCATTTTTTGCCTAATTTTATAGTAAACAAGACAATGCCCTTTTTGCGCTTTCCTTGAAACCTCTAACCTTCAAGGAACTTTGACAGAGGGAGACAATTTCACAAGCAACTATCAATGCACCTCGACGGTTACTTCAGTTTGCTGTACGAGATGCAGTGGCTACTTCAAGACCGTTTAATTCAGGCCCATCTGTAGAGCCCTCATTGAAGCGTCTTCGATCTGTAGTTTCTACATCTTCTGGTGATTCAGCTTTGGCCGAACGTCCTAAGAGGTTACAGCCTGTTCCAAGGGTTTCAAATCCCATGTTTACAGTTATTAAAGCTGTGGCAGAAGCTGCTGAAGATGTGATGAAATTTAAACCCTCAGGCAGTGTATTTGATCGTATTGGTCGTGGTATGAACCCGTCGCATGGCAGTAACCAACTTGAAGATGATTATCAAAATCAGGAGCAAAACCAATCAATTTATCTCCAAAGAAATGACCACAGCGGTCTGTATGCCACAAGTAATACTGTGTTGGAAGATGAAGCTGATGTTCCTTCTGATTATGCTTCAGATAATGAAGTGTATAATGATGAGAATGTCATGGGTCATAGGGGGATTGGTGCTTTGCAGATTGCCTCCTCTGGTGGAAACAGGGGTGATAATTTATCGATGGTGCAGTGTAGTGTTGCTCAAAATACTGATCATAATATGCATCTTAAACAGAATAGAGACCAAGAGCTACCTGCTGCAGCCAACACATCCCATAAGATGGTGAATATTTCTGTAAATGTAAATACTTGGAAGCCACCACAATATCAGGAACCAAGAGAGGTTGCAGAAATAAATGGTCTTAAAGCTATAGACTCTGAGGCAGAGGCTCGCAGATCTTGCCATCAACTGATGAAGGACAAGGCCAACACTCCGAAAGTTAGTAATGGGAATGTGAGTTATTCATTCAACGCAAATATTCTGATTAACTTTGAAGTTTAATTAAATTTTAAGGAAAATAATGTGCTTGAACTATGACATTTAATAGGTCAACCCTGCTTTTAATGTTCAAAATGAATCTCAGAAGATACAAGTATCTACATCTGGTGAGTGCTAGATGTTGTGAATGCTATATTTCTGGTTTATTACTTGTTTAATGAGTAACAATTTTTATGCTTTGTATTTTTAACTTTTTGGTTGCTGCTTCAGACTTTGTCAACCTCACATCTATTTAGAGATTTACAGTTTTACTTCTTACCTTTTGGGTTCTCAGGTTCAGGCGCTGCTAGTCGTCCTTTGGAGGATGCTGATTCCCGAACCATATTTGTTAGCAATGTAATGATTTGTGCTCCTTTGACTTGGGTGGGGGTGATTAGGCCCCTTAGATGTGTTGAATCTGCTCATGTTCTAAGTTTCCAAATATTAATTTTCTTAGGTTCATTTCGCGGCCACCAAAGACAGCTTATCTCGCCATTTCAATAAGTTTGGGGATGTGCTAAAAGTGGTTATACTTGTTGATGCAGCAACAGGGCAACCCAAAGGGTAAGATGTTTCATACTCTGTTCATTCATTATATGTCCAATGCATTCTTTCGCGACTCTATGCTGATCCATGTTTCTTAAGCAGGGCAGCTTATGTGGAGTTCATGCGAAAAGATTCAGCGGAGAATGCATTATCTCTGGATGGCACATCTTTCATGTCACGGATTCTAAAGGTACAACCTCAGATTTAAGAGGATTTTCAGGGGGTGCATGATGTCTGAAGTATTGGATTAAAATTCCCTAAGCCTGATCGTATTTTGAAATTCTCCTTTGCCCACCAGTCCATCACGATACTTAATTTTTCCAATGCAGGTTGTGAAGAAAAGCGCTGCACCGCAAGAATCGACTCCAACAATGGCATGGCCACGTGGAGTTCGAGGATCCTCATTTCCGGCTGCTAGGTTTTCAAGATCTCCCTTTCCAAGAGGCATTCCTGGTTCATTCTGGACTCGGCCTCCAATGAGAATTGGGGCCAGGAGCATGCAATGGAAGCGTGGGGATGCTCAGGGCAGTACCCAATCTGACAATGGTGCTTCTTTGAATACCAGCAGTAGTGCCGTACCTGCTGCTCGTGGTCTCACCTATGTAAGAACAGAGTCAAAGCCCGAAAGTAGTTAGGGTACAACGCAAGATCGATATTTGAAGTGATGGTCAAGTGAAATCAGAGGAATGACTTCTGGGCAAATTTTTTTAGGGGAAAGAGAGTTCTCAGCAACCAACATACGGAGTCACCTGGCTTTGCGTAAATGAACTTTAATGATGCTTATAGATATCTCTGGTTGCACAGGCGTGAAATTTTTGATGGAATGAAGATGAGAAGAATGTAATGGAAATAGTTAGGATCCTGATATTAATTTATCCTCCCATTATTGTCCATAGAGTTGAATTAAAATTTGTGGATAGGGTGGCCTTAAATGGTCCATTGGTTTTGGGACAATCCGTTTTGGTTTTCCACTTTGGATATGTTAATTTTGACTGATAGATAAAGAAGTTAGAAAATGCCGGAAAAAAAGATGAATTTATCTTCACTGCCTATATATCTATTTATATATTTATGTTGTCATTCAATTCTTTCTGTAATGTTTCTTTTGCTGCGTACGAATTGGTTTTGGTATGCGTCATGTTAGTAGCTTGAGAGCTCAGATATTTAAGTTCGAGTTGATTTCAGTTGTGAAAGATAAATGTAGTTACCAAGAAGGAAAAGAAAAATAACATACTTGTGCTTAGGCTGATCACGAACATATTGTTTCTCTTTGTTGTGAAGAGGCATGGATAATTATCCTTTGGATTATTTTTTTAATTAATTCATATAATTCGTATATCTCATTTATTTTGGGTAGAAACAAATTGAGTTGCAAATAGTTTTATTCCTTGTTTAAATTTTTTACTCCCTCCTGTCTTTAATATAAGACTTATATAGAAAATTGATTTTGGTCATAAATATAAGAATAATTTTCACATTTATTAGTCTTTTCCTAATTTACCCCTATTCATTCCTTCAACAACAATCAAGGAGGAAATAGAAAGAGGAAATTGAAGAAGATAAATAAGATATTTTAAAGAATACATGTCATATTAACTAATTTATTTAATATAATTGAATTAGGTAAATATATCTTATATTAAGGACCAGAGGGAGTATAATGTGTTGAAATGATCTTTTCTTGAGCTAACATCACTTATGTTTAATTCCTTCAACTTATTTATTATTTTCATGAAATTTTAGTCACATATATCTATACAATATAATTTAAAAGCACAGATATTACTTACGTAATTGAAAAATAAGATCTTTAAAATCTAAAATCATAGTTTTTCAGTCGTTCTCAACATGAAACCAAACATACCATTTTTAATATCATCATTCATTTTATAAAAGACTAGATATTCCTTAAAATAAACAAGCAAGACAATATATATATATATATATCAAACGAATTTTTTTGGTTTTTAAAAAAAAAGTGACATCATGTGTTTTGAATCTCCTAACTGAAGTCATCAAGCACCAAATGCATTGAAGATGAATGAAAAACAAACCCATACCATAAAATAGTTGAATAAGCATGATCCTCCCTGATTTTTATCATCCTCTATAAATTCAAAGCCTCTCATTCTAATGATTCCCAATTCAGCAAGATCGAAATTAACATAAAGAAAAGTTGAAAGGATGAAGCAGTTAGGATCAAAGGCATTTTCAATTATGTTGGTTTTGTTGATAGTGAGTGCTTTGGGGACACAAGGGCAAACCAGTCAATGCACAAGCACCTTCTTCTCAGCTCTTGTGCAGCTCATACCTTGCAGGCTATCAGTGGCTCCATTCAGTCCCATCCCTCCAAGCCAAGCCTGCTGCGTTGCCCTTAAGGCCTTAGGGCAGCCCTGCTTGTGTGTCCTCGTCAACGGCCCTCCCATCTCCGGCATTGACCGGAATATGGCCCTGCAGCTACCGGAAAAATGCACTGCCAACTTTGAGCCATGTATATTGTTATTATTATTATATTCATCTCTTTCCCTCTCTCTGGTCTTTGACTTGGTCTTTTGCTTTATAACAAGCTAATATGTAAGATTGTAGGAGTTGGCTACTCTGTTTATCACTTTCAAACAGTAATGAAGGTATGGGGTATCTCCATGCAAGTGAATGAAGAATTTACTAATTTCCTTTCCCTTTCTGTTTATTTGCAGGTGATATCATGAAGTGAAGAGCAGGAGGGAAGTTATTATATTTATTACCAATGTGTTTTTATCTTTTATCTTCCTTTTTGTGTGCGCTTTACATGGGTCTTCTCCAATAAAGAGATATATTTTGCCTGGAATTATTTACTGAACCTCAGTTTCAGTCTACGTTGTACCTTGTCATATCATTCAATTAAAGTGACATAAATTCTCTCAACAGATAATAGTAGGGTACAATTGTCCTTTCCAATTAAGAAAAGAAATACAATGTAGATAAAAATTGGTCCAAGTTAGTAAGAATTTTGTAAGGTTATTATTCCAAATTTCGTTGTGATGAGAGGATATGTTGGTGAGTGATTTACTTCTATAAACGTTACTTAAATTTGGAGGCATGTATCGACCCTAATAAGCCTCCACAACCTTCCCCCCCAAACAAATAAAGCTTATTGTAATTTTACTGACCAGAAAAACCATCATTTGGAAACAACCTTACAATATATAGATGCAGATGTAAATCACTGCCAAGCGACTAAAAATAGAAGAAGGCATAATTAAAATACTGTTGGGTAGTAGAATGGAAAAGAAAAGTGATGAGCATCATGCCAAAATCAATATTTTCAGCATAATTTTTCCGTTATCATATTAAACCCTTTCAATTGAAAAAAGGAAAAAAGCTTCAAGCACACCCTAAAAATTAAATACTTTAACACTCACTTTTGGTTTATGTTATTGACATGAAATTCTAATTACTAGATCTTTTGACACCAGCTCCTCACCCATATTTCTGTGCTATTCTCATTTTGACAAACCTAAAAGAATTTTCCCCATTTCATAATAAATATGATTTAAATCATAACATTACATTCTCTTGTGGTTCTAAGCCAATCCAGCAACTTGAAAAAAGCCAATATCAAACTGGGAAAAGGGACTGCCTGCGGCTTAAAACTTGAACCCTTCCTTCTACATCCAATGATAAACCAAAAGGTACATATGTACATATCACTGAGTTAAAGGAATTGCCTTTTTCTCAAACTTATCGAATGAGATGGTAAACCATCCTTTATGAAGAATACACTCGAGGGACAGCATAAAATTACCAAATCCTACAAAATTTCTACTCTGGGCGGTTCCCTGCCTAGATTGATTGGGATAAGTGTAGTGGCCCTTTTTTTCTTCTTTTTGTTGATCAGAGTATAATGATAATAAATGAACCGTAAAAATTCTTTGTAGAGTTTTCATCTTCATCCAGAACCTGAAGCAGCTCTCTGTTTAACATCTTCCCCTTGCTCTTCCTTGGCAAACTCTTCGATTAATTCACGCTGTCTCTGCGTCAGGTTTCTGCAACACATGGAAAAAGCCAAACCATTATATTCTAAGCCTTCATCAAAAACAAGTTTCTTTCCAGAAGAAGAAAATGGAAAAAATCAAAGCCTAGGGTTATCTTTATATTGCGTGTGAGGGAGGGGTTTGGTAGCTCATCAATGGCGCTTACGTTGGGATGCTGACATTAAAATGAACAAATTGATCCCCGAATGACCACGAATTTTTAGTTTTGATCCCTGTCAGAAAAACAGATAAAATGATGGCAGAAGAGATTTAGCTGAGGCTTTCAAGCCCATGAACTATATTGCTCAAACAAGTTGTAATGACAAAATCTTAACTTTACAGAGAATGTCATGAATTTGCTCACCTTTCTTTTTCAACACCACCTTCTGACCAGGTTGGGTGCCAGGACGAACCTGCCAAACAGTGTGTTATTCAGAGTTCTAACAAATATAAAATTTCCAGAATACAGAACACATTTTCGTACAAACCTTGAGAACAACATCTCCAGTAAGAGTGGGGACCTGAATGGTACCCCCCAAAATTGCCTGAAAAAGAAAATCAAATATTTCATTATTTAGACTCATCTCAAATTCTCAAGGACCTTGATAGCCTAGAATATGAATGTGAATTTTAAAGCACAAAAAGTACAGCGAAATAATATTTCACCATAAAATTTTTTCTCTCTTCTACCCATGCATCCATTCAATGCACTTCTCCCCAAATTTATACATTTATGGTGAAAGGGAAAAACATGGAGATTGAACCTGAAGTCACTCCTAAAAAGGTATAAAAGCATACTACTCAAATAGTTCAGTGTAGGAAGACCACCTGAGTGATGCTCAAGACAGCATCCACATGAATGTCAGATCCTTCTCTCCGGAAAACAGGGTCTTCCCTAACCTGCGAGAAAAAGAGGTTGCAGTGGAAGATTCAACTTATGAGATGCAAAAGGAAAAAAAAGATGAAACCTTTGCTATTAGAAAGATAAAAAATCATACCCTGACAATTACGTAAAGGTCACCTGGATGATCTCCATCCGGGTCTGCTCCACCACTTCTATGAACTTTTAAAGTCTCATTGTTGTCTATCCCTGTAGATATGGAAGGGTAAAAAAAAAACCATAACCCAATCAACATTTCTCACAAATGTAAGGAGAAAAAATAGCCAATAGACATGCATTACTAACAGCAAATATTTATGATTCTTGCCCTAAAGCCTTCTCAATTGATCGAACTTGTCTTGTTGAAAAAAGATAGCTCCAAAGTAAGGAGTTTTAATAGGCTGAAATTATTCATAACTAGGGTATCCACTCAAATCAAGGCATTTATGAAAATCAATGAGGAAATTGCTCATTAAAATGCATTTCCTTGGTGTATGTATATACAACTAGATGAGGCCTACATAAAAAAATGCATTCAAAAATATCAAAAAATGGCTACCAGGCGCGAAATCCAACTTGACCGACTTTGTTCCTTTGATAACCTTTGCACCCCTGCAAGACTTGCAGAAGCTCTGGTACCAAGAAAAAAGAGAATTATAAAAATAGTGAGGTTATTAGCAGACATTACCAAAAAAGAAAAAAAGAGAAAAGAATAGCTATAACTAAGCAACATGAATTGTTCATCATATGATTATCATAAAATTGAACAGGTAAAGCAGCAGGAACAACAAACCATAAAGTCAAGGGATATGTTGATTGTTATGAAAAATATACATTCACATAAATATCAAACGTACCAAATTCCTCATAGACAAGAATATTTTATGATCAAGAACAAGAATTAAATCTAAAGAAGGGATTGATATATTATATCCACACACACACACACACACAAAAAGAATTTGCACCATACCGATACAATTTTTCCAGTTCCCTTGCATGTGGTGCAGGTACTCTCCATCCTGAATATGCCAGCTTGTACATAATTCTGAAACATATCAAAGAATATCAACTTGGCAACTAAAACTAAAGTCCATCACAAGTTCAAAAAAAAATTAGTTTTGCTTCAAGAGATTACTCACCACACCAGAACCTTTACAGCGTTTGCAAGTTTCAGGTCTTGTTCCAGGAGGAACGCCACTACCACCTGCAATAACTCAGAAGAAAAAAATGTGAGGCCAAAAGTTTCACTTCTAACTGCATAGACTTTACTAACTAAACTGGATATCAAAGTAACTGTTGACAAATAAATGGATTGGCGGACCACAAATGTATAAACAATAGTTACACGATGGGCATACCGCAAGCATTACAAAGCACATCAGTTTGAAATGACACGTTTTTGGTGCATCCTTGAACAGCTTCCATAAATGACAGTTCAACAAAGGTCTGTACAAAATACAATATAATGAGATGCTTTATATCAAACAACTTGTTAGCACAACTAGAGATGTCTGAGTGTGAAGAATGGCAGAACCTTGACATCCTCTCCACCAACATTTTGATGAAAAAAGTTCTTGACAAAATCCTGCTCACCATTGAGGGCAATGCCAAATCATAGAAGACCACCGCATTAGACTTCACATGTGGGATTTATATATCAAGTCGATTCTAGAAAAACTTGTATTAAATTACAGAACTGAAATGATATAGTAATAAAAGCATTTTGAAAGTTAGTTAATCTAGTTGGTTAGACAAGTGGCATTAACCATTAGTAGCAATAGCCGTTTAGGAGCGGCACTAGCCAAACATGGCCTTAGCCGTGTCTAATGACTAATGAACCTTAGGGTGATAGGTGCCCCTATTTTAACGAAACCCTCTACTGCCTATACATATGTCAGAGTATTCTTATTGTAGTTCAATTTTGCAGTGTAAATAAGATTCAGTGTACTATTCAGTATTTCCTATCTCTATCACTTCTCTATTTCCTCTAATTCTTTTTCAATCGGCTAAATCCTCTTCTCTTCTACCCCAATTCCCAATTTAAAGATTGATATTACAAAAGCTTATCATGAGCACACGATTTTTAGAAACTACAGCAGCAAGGGTGCAGACAAAAGAACAAGTAACTTGGCTGATCCAAAATGTAATGGTGCCTAATATTAAATCCTGGATTACAAAGCAATCATAACACGTAACTAAGCATAGGTAAGATAAAATGTAGAAGTGGATCGTTGAAGTTCATTCAGCTTTGGTCTGAACTAGTAATCCTGGAAGTTGTATAATTACTCAAGGTCTCCTACTTGAGTATTATGAAAGCAAATAGAAAAGTTTCAAAAACAATTTAAGAATTACCACATGTAGGTTTCATTACACATACATCTTTTAGATTTTTTCAACAATACAGATAGGAGCAACAAAATAAAGAGACAAAAAGCTACACAGACAAGAGAGCAAGAGATGGAAGAAGGTCAGGCATTACATGATCACGGAATATCTGTTCAAATGGATTAAAGCCAGCATCACCACCACCAAAACCATTGCTTTGTTGATTTACATAGGCATCATGGCCAACCTGCAGATTCATGTTCAATAGATAAGAAGGATTCACTCAACAAATTAGCAAAGCAATTCATGTTAAAATCCAAGAAATAGTAACATGAGTATGAGTTATACACACAAGCACCTAATCACATCTATGATCTACAAGCTTACTCTAAAATCAAGAAAAGGTGTTCTAAAAAATTACAGGCTAGCATTTCATCCACCTTCCAAATCTTCCTTCTATAAGTTTTCTTCACTCCTCTAAAAAGAAAGAGAAAAGGTAAAAATGGCAAATAATTCTGGGTTCAACAACAAAAAGCATAGACAGAAAAATTTTGGGAAGTAATGTTTCACAGCAACCAGAAATACACCAATTTTTAGTAATCATATACCCCAAAAAATTGTCTTCTACTCTAGCATAAAGCATTAGCAAAATACAATATATTGAACTGATCACATTTTGCCTTATTAATAAAATCATTTTAGCTTCATTCACATAAATAAGTGATTAAAGATACTCTCATTTTATTGCCATGCAACAGAATGTTCCACATCTCTTGGGTCTTATCAACTCCCCCACCTCTTTCTATAAATACATCCCTATAGGAAAGAAGTCTATCATGAGGGTTATTACACTCCATGCAGCCATTTCCAGCCATCTGCTTTTTCATAAACTAAAACTTGCTATCATTCTTCCATTTGATAATGTTCCACATCTCTTGGGTCTTATTACTTGCATATAGCAGCAGCCATAAAACGATGGATAAGGGAACCAAGAAATATCTGGAGAGGTGTGAGACCTGATCATATTGTTGCCGCTTCTCCTCATCCTTCAAAACCTAAAGCAGAGTTGACCAAAGAAAAATAATCAAATAAATAGTAAAAGAAGATACAAGATGCTAGAGTTCAAGGTAATAACAAGGAACAACATTAAAATTATACCTCATATGCCATCGAAACTTCTTGAAACTTCTTTTCAGCCTCAGGATCATCTTTGTTTGTATCCGGGTGGAGCTGCTTTGCTAGCTGAAAAATGTAGACAATAATTGAGGCAGTAGGAAAAGTGAAACAGAAAAATTTCTGGCAGCTATTGATATCAAAACCATGATTGCCATTGCCTGAACAATTCATGTCAAAGGGGAAAGAAGGGTAGGAGGTACAAAATATTTGATAACAGCGAAGCAAAATACACTTGCATAGTGTAGACATCAATACATTTTTGAGAGGATGTATTCAGGCATAGATCTACTCATATGGTAGCAAGTATTAAAATAAAACACATAAAAAATAAAAAAAGCAAATACAGGATTCCAAATTAAAGCATGAGTAATATTAACAAGACGGGGAACAAAAAAAAACTTTTCATGCCACTCAAGCTAATATTTTTTAAGTTGGCTATTCGGGGAATGAAAAAGTTTCTCTTGTAAAAGAAAAACTTTTAAATGGTCCGCTGGCACTATGAGGATGCACAGATGGAAAATGAAAACGTGATACCCTATGTCCAGGAAATATACAACATATTGCAAGGTTGACCAGGAAACAGTTGAGAAAAACTTACCCCGTAATATGCTTTCTTTATGTCAGAAGAGCTTGCATTCCTGTTCACTCCAAGGACGTCATAGTAATCTCTCGCCAATGAAGCTGTGAAGGAGTTTTGGGAAGGAACAAGTCATTAATTTGCCAGGGCCATTACACATACGCATAGAAAGGGTCAGTTACAAAAATGGGAAAAAAACAGCATGAAAAATTGAACATGTAATTAATAAATCTCATCCTCCTTGGTCAGAAGACATGGTGAGAAAGGGATCAGCTAAGCAGAGGATAACAGTTTTATCCCCAATCCTAACCAAAAAGATAAAGAGAAAATAGAGGGACAGAGAACAAAGAACAAGAGATGGAGGAAAGGAAATCAATTCATCATCCAAGTGTTCAAGCGCAATTGAAAGAAACAGAAGCCACCCATCTATAGACAAGGGTCATTCAAAACACTAACGACTAATAAATCCCAATCTCAACTACCCTTGACGAACTCTTATGGCAATTATTATTACGTATTAACATGGTTTCAGGAAGAACAGAAACGAAGTGAGCACATATGCGGACGGGTGATTCATACCCGTGCCATGAATGGATCTTGCTCCCAATAGCATTCTGGTCTTCACCGTAAGAGCATCTCCAACTGCAAATATGTAAAGTGCAATAAGGTCAGCACTAAATATAATGCAAATCAATTTCCCAAAGGAAACATATGTAGCCAAACAGAGGTCCAGGTGAAGAAGAAAGGACCTTTGGCCCAAAGATAAGAAGAAAAGTATCGGCCAATCCAACAAATTCGCATTTGTCTAAGAACTATAATTAAATTACAAAACCCCAATTCAAAAAATTGAATGAAAAATAAAATCAACGATTTCCTTAGTCAATAGTCATTCAGGAGGCTATACAATGAGTTTGCAAAAGATGTGATTTTAACAAATACCATTTGAAGTGTAACGCTGGAAAACCCCTGAATTAATTGTCCTGTAACCTCTTCGGGAGACAGCAGCCTCGCATATCTGCAATTCGCCACCAAGAGAAAAATTCCCGCATTACCAGATTACAGTCAGTAAAAATGTCTGTAACAAACCATAAAACAATAAAAGGGGAGCCAGCGGAAGCCGCGTACATTGTTGGCTGCTTTTGAAGCGATAGATCGAGCTGCCCATCTGATGAGCCGGACACCATTGCGAACCATCTTACTACGTGCAGGTGGAGTTTTTTTTTAGGGGGGAGATATTGAATATGAGTGGGGTGAGTGAGAGAGTTAAACCCCGGAAAAACCCTAATCAGAAGCAGTGGAAATGGAAAGTTCTAGTAGGGACTCTGAGGGCCAGCGACAGGGAAAGAGAACGAAAGAAAAGCTGAATTCTTTATTAGGGAGAGAGTACTGATGGATGGCCCAATCTTGTGGGGGTCAATTCGCACGGCGCGAGGTATAGTCCGAAACCTAGTGTGTGTATGTGTGGTTAGCATTCTTCTGTTCGATGGCATACGTCTCGAGCTTTCTCGAACCGGTAATGGGTTAGGGGTAAAGAAAAACGTCGTGTCAGACGAAAAAAACCCGGTTGTTTTCCGGTTCGGTATGAGTCTTGAGCAACTGCCAACTGACCACTAAACATTTTTCTATTGTAGAGCATTTTTTAACAACATTTTATATGGCAAAGTTAGTTAAATAGTTTAATTGACACCTGAATAAATGAAGATAAGATCTTAATCGATTTTATCGTATACTCCCCCATCTTAATTATAAAAACACTTTTATAGTACAATTTGTACTACAAAAGTATTCATATAATTAGGACCGGAGGTATGTCTATATATATATATATATAATGTTTTCTTGAAGTGATTCATTTAACTTATAAACTACTCCTTTTGGTCTAAATATAAGACAAAGTTGTCGTTTTTTAAATATTAAAAAACAAATTGAACTATTTTAAAATATTTATATTTATCTTTTTTATTTAAATTATTTTTTATAACTTATAAACTAATATATAATCTAATAATGCACAATATATGATATGATTAAAAACTGAATTTAAGTATATTATCAAGAAACAAAGAAAATATGAACAAGAATATTATTCTAGGGCTTGAGGAAAAAAAAGCCCTCTGAATTCAACATTAATCTAAGTATTAAATGATATCCAACAAAATTATACGATCATATCAAGTAAAATTTAGTGTTCAATATTTTAAAAATTATAGCATAAATACTAAAACAACTTTAGAATCCATGACCACTTATTCATAAAATGTTTTTATCTCAAATACAAATACATCATTAGACCCAATAACATTGAAGAAGCATCACATTACTTTATAACTTTTTCCCTAATGAATTTGCTGATCAAGTCATTTTTTTTCTAAAATTTCCATAATATAAACTTCAAACTTCACACAATGCATAAAAGAAGCCTGAGTTCAAAAATACTAAAGAAAATAAAATTTATATATATCAAACACAATAAATGTATTAGTATAAATCACAGTCTCTGACCATATATATTCTTAGGATATTTATTGACCATAACTTTAACTAGTTAAGGGTCAATATTTAGATGTTTGTATATTACAGATATTAATTTTTTTTGTTTGTGTATATATGTAAAGCTCAAATATATTTTTATAAACAAGGTTTCTGAAGACTTGAGGAGATTAAGATATATTCACCATGCAAACATCACAAGAAGGAATAAAGTACAAGGAAAGCACCGTTGGCTAAGTTCAAAAAAATTCTGAAGCTGCCTTAGCTTTCTGTCTTGCATCTTCTAATGTACCTTCCAAGTTCTGTCTCTCTCACTTTTTCTTCACTTTTGCATTGCTCAACACAGAAGAAAGAACTGATCCCCATGCACATATATACCCAAAAAAAAAATTGTTCCATCTTCGATTCGGCTAATCTCATTTAGGTCTTGGAGCAAACTCCTTCGTTGTAAACAGAGCTGGAACAGCTTGTTCATATCCTATCTACAATCCAAAGGCATTTCGTACCAAAAGAATGAGTCAGCTTTAAGTTAGATGAATGTGAAGCTTTCCCTCAAGCAGCTTCTGCATCAAATTATTCTTTGCTTGACCAAAGTGGCAGTATCAGTAAAACCCTTTCTTGTTTCAAACAGTAGTTCGGTTCAATTGTGAATGGTCATTTAATTAGCTTCAGCTTCTTGTGACAGTGTGAGGTTCACAAGACAATAAAGGAAAAATGAAGCTGGTGGTGGAGGTCATTGATGCTCATGATCTTATGCCTAAAGATGGAGAAGGATCAGCGAGTCCATTTGTGGAGGTAGAGTTTGAAAACCAGTTGAGCAGAACAAGAGCTGTTCCAAAGAATCTCAATCCCATTTGGAATCACAAGCTGATATTTCATTCGGATGCAACGAAACCTTATCATCGCCAAAGTATTGAAGTGTCGGTCTACAATGAGAGGAAGCCTATCAGTGGGAGGAACTTCCTTGGGAGGGTAAGAATTCCTTGCTCCAATATTGTGAAGGAAGGAGATGAAGTCTATCAAGTTTTCCCACTAGAAAAGAAATGGATTTTCTCACCTGTGAAGGGTGAGATTGGCTTGAAAATATACTTTGTATCAGAATCCAAACTCAGGAAAGCTGTTTCTTCATCATTTACTGCACAACCAGAAGAAATCTCATCTTCTCAGCCACAAGTTCAGGATTCCACAGCTGCTGCTACATCTACTGCCAATCTTCTAGAAAATAAAGGCTTCACTCAGAAAGAAATAGCAGAAGGTCCTGACATTGATGTTCCTAAAGTTGCCAAAGAAGAAGTAAACTTCGATTGTGATGTAAGTTCCTCAGTTGAAGCAGAGGCTAAGTCTGGAAGGATCGAAGATACGGTTAATGTGCCAAAGGAGGAGAACAGAGAGCCAGTGCAAGAGACAGCTCAACAGCTACACAAGCACCAAGTTATGCAGCAGCCAGCTATTTCCATAAAGAAACGACCGAGAGTTACTTCATTGACTAATGTTCACCCTGTGAGTTCTCAAGTTCAACAACAACGACAACAACAAAGCCTTAACCCTGTGAGTTCTCATGTCCATTCTCGTCAGAATTATGAGGACTACAAAGTGAAGGACACCAGTCCACAGCTTGCAAATAGGTGGTTGAATGGTGGTGGAATTGCAAAAGGGTGGATTATGTGTGGGGGTGCAAATGGTGAAAAGTTCGCGAGCACGTATGATCTAGTTGAGCAGATGTTTTATCTGTATGTTCGGGTTGTGAAAGCGAAAGACCTTACTCCTAGCTTCATGACGGGGAGCCGTGATCCTTACGTTGAAGTGAAGCTTGGAAATTACAGAGGAAGAACAAAACACATTGAGAAGAAATTGAACCCAGAGTGGAACCAAGTCTTTGCTTTCTCAAAAGACCGGATTCAGTCATCTGTGCTGGAAGTTTTCGTGAAGGATAAGGAAATGATGGGGAAAGATGATTATCTCGGGTGGGTGGATTTCGACCTTAACGAGGTACCGACCAGAGTTCCTCCAGATAGCCCATTGGCTCCGCAATGGTACAGACTTGAAGATTGGAGAGAAGAAGGGAAAGTCAAGGGTGACATTATGCTTGCAGTATGGATGGGAACTCAAGCTGATGAAGCTTTCTCAGATGCTTGGCATTCTGATGCAGCCACAGTTTATGGAGAAGGTATATTCAATGTCAGGTCAAAGGTTTACGTCTCGCCAAAACTGTGGTATCTTTGGGTCAACATCATTGAAGCGCAAGATGTGATTCCCGGTGACAGAAACCGCCTGCCAGAGCTTTTCGTGAAAGCCCAAGTTGGAAACCAAGTACTAAGGACCAAGATATGTACACAACCGACAACCAGCCCAATTTGGAATGAAGATTTGATTTTTGTTGTTGCAGAACCTTTTGAGGAGCACCTAGTGATTACTGTGGAGGATCATGTCCACCATACTAAAGATGAGGTTCTAGGGAAGATAAACTTGCCATTGACGCATTTTGACAAACGGCTAGACCACAGGCCGGTTCTTTCTCGCTGGTTCTCTCTTGAGAAACATGGTTTTGGACTAATGGGAGGTGATAGGAGGAATAATGAGCTCAAGTTTGCAAGTAGAATTCACATGAGAGCTTGTCTTGAAGGTGGATATCATGTGCTAGACGAATCAGCTTTGTACACAAGCGATCAAAGACCAACATCAAGGCAGCTATGGAAGCCTCCCATTGGGATTCTTGAAGTGGGTGTTTTAGGAGCACAAGGCCTTCTTCCAATGAAGATGAAGAATGGACATGGCAGCACGGATGCTTATTGCGTCGCTAAGTACGGCCAGAAATGGGTCCGAACGAGGACAATTCTCAATACTTTCAATCCCAAATGGAATGAGCAATACACATGGGAGGTTTACGATCCTTGCACTGTGATCACACTTGGAGTTTTTGATAATTGCCACTTGAGAGATGGAAATTCAACCCCTGATTCTCAAATAGGCAAGGTAAGAGTTCGGCTTTCTACACTAGAAGGTAATAAGACCTACATCCATTCTTTTCCACTTCTTGTCTTGCATCCACTTGGGGTCAAGAAGATGGGGGAGCTTAACCTTGCAATCAGGTTCACCACTTTCTCACTTTTCAATATGATTCAAATTTATGCCCATCCTTTGCTTCCCAAGATGCATTATTTACACCCATTTACAGTGAACCAATTAGAAAATCTAAGATACCAAGCCATGAATCTAGTAGCTATGAGGCTTGGCCGAGCCGAGCCACCATTGAGAAAGGAGGTGGTGGAGTACATGTTGGATGTGGATTCTCATTTGTGGAGCATGAGAAGAAGCAAAGCAAACTTCTTTAGAATCATGTCACTCTTATCTAGATTGATCTCAATCCAAAGATGGTTCAGTGATGTTTGCCAATGGAAGAACCCTATCACATCAATTCTGGTTCACATTCTGCTTCTGATACTAATCTTCCACCCAGACTTGATACTTCCAACCATGTTTTTATATATATTCTTCATTGGAATATGGAACTATAGGTTCCGTCCTAGACACCCACCTCATATGGATCCTCAGATATCTTATGCAGAAGCTGTAGAACCAGATGAACTTGATGAGGAGTTTGATACATTCCCAACTTCAAGATCCATTGATGTGGTGAGAATGAGGTATGACAGGCTTAGGAGTATCGCAGGGAGGATTCAGACTGTGGTCGGGGACATTGCCGCACAAGGTGAGAGGATTCAGTCTTTGTTGAGCTGGAGAGACCCCAGAGCAACCACCATCTTCATCTTCTTCAGCCTTTCCGTGGCAGTGTTTCTTTACGCAACACCATTTAGATTGGTGACTGTGGCCGCCAGTATGTATGGCTTGCGCCACCCAAAGTTTCGACGTAAGCTGCCTTCTGTTCCCAGCAATTTCTTCAAGAGGCTGCCTTCTAAGACAGATAGTTTGCTGTAATATTTATTTGTGTGTAATTTAGAGATAATATGTTGAATTCCTGCGTTATTGTGAGTAAAATCTGTATGGTTCACTCTCCTAAGTACATCTTTACAGAATGCGGAATGCATAGATTATAATTTAAGACGCCCGGTAAAAACATGAACGAAGTCACATTACAAGCCAGATCCGACATATAGAAACAACCATTTGGCAAACTCACCAAGACTTAAAATATATAACAAATTTGTAGAATTAATTTTAAGAGTTCCCGAGCAAAATTGAAAGGAGGGAAAATCCCTGAACAGTTAACTAAAATCGCAATCATATCCTTTCGAAGTCTATAGCCAAGAAATAAAGAGTACAGCTACAAGGACAAACTTCAAGAAATAGGAAAATCAAAGCTAACACTCTTGTATTCTCTTAGAAGACTAGTTCATGAGGCTTCATGCCAGCCTTGAGAGAGAACCTAGCACCCAAATAAGCCTTCAAATCAGGGACGCTCTCAATGGCTTTTAACAAAGCAGAATCCACGGTTTTCTGGTCATCCTTCTTCTCTTGGGGGATCACACTCTTCTCCTGCATTTCAAAAGAATAAAACAAAGCATGAGAGCAAAGAATAAACAGGAATGACGGAAGCAAGATCACAAGACCAAAAGAATTGGATATGATTAAGAACAATAACAAAGCACAATAAATTAACAACCAACCTCCTTTTCGGCCTCAAAAAACTCTCCTTCACTCTTCTCCTTCTTCTTTTCAGTCTTCTTCGAGAAGTACTTGTCGTCAAATTTCTCAACATTGACACCAGAAATATCAACCTTTGTGGAGGTGCCAATGACGTAAGATTGGCATACACGTCTCAAAGGAACTCCATTAATCTTAAATGGACCTGAAGTAGCATGTACAAAATGTTAAAAACACAGACAATAGCTAGTCATAAAAATCACAATATAAATCGTAAGAGTACCCAACTCAGGGTGCAAAATAGTAAGCACTGGCACAAAGAAACTACCATTAACAAAACTAAAAAGAAGCTAGATTGAACTCAACACACTCATAATACACGCCAACACAAACATCATCCTTTGTACACAATTGCCAGCGCAAAATTAGTAAATATAATTTTTAAGCAAAATAACAGAAGAGAAAATATTTCCAACATCAAAAGAAATTTTATAAGAACAACACAAAAATATAAACCAAGCTCCCTCAAAGATCATGGGAAATGAAGCAATGCCTATTACAAACCAAATGCATATCATTCAACTACTCCTCTGACAGATGGCATCAGATCACTTACCAGTAACAAGGAGCAGTCCAGAAGGAAGCTGCTTCAGAAAAACTACTCTCTTTCCCTTGAATCTCCCAGCAAGAAGAATCAGCACAGTGCCTGGAGTTATGCTAGCCCTACAGAGTAAAGGAAAAAGCAGACAAATACCATCAATAAATCTGTGCCGAAAAAACCCATACAGGTCAGAAACACATAATTGTTCTCTAAGAGATTGAAGCAAATAAAATTGTGATGCCCCCTGAAAAAGAAGTGCAAGATAAGAGCTCAATTCACCATTTATCAGCCACATTATAGAACAAGCCTCGTCCAAACCCGCATCACTCTATATGCCAGTTTAAGAAAATCTCACATTCTAAATTACCCAACTTCCATTTACATTTTCTACCGTCCAAATAAACAACAACCACCAAAACCACAATAACAATAGAAATCAAATATAGACAAAATAACACAAAAACACTCACAAAATTAAAGAAAATGAAAGGAGGGAGAAGACACCGAGTTTTGGTTTTCATCTCAACATTAATTATCCACAACTAACACGGCTAATCCTAGCATAAATCCTATAAGATTTCCCAAATCAAGAGATAACCAGCACTCCAAAACCCACATTTTCTCACGCTAAACATTTTTCTTTTTGGACAAAAAGAATAAAACAACGGATAACAAATTAAATCAACAAATCGGAACCACTAGCACAATTAAACAAAGGAAAACCAATAATTTTAACAAACACATGAATCGCAGGGTGGGTAAAACACCTGAGCTTAGTAGGCTTCGGCTTGTGCTTGTTGACCAAGGGCTTCTTGACATCATCGGCGGGATAAAACTTGGGAGCTTTCTCCGCAGGTGCTTCAGGCTTTGGCTTAGCATCGTGACGAGGGAAAACGCCACCATTTTTGGCCTTGATAGCCCAGAGTCCTCTCTTGTGGTACATCTGGGACCTCGAGTACTTACCAATCCCTCTAATCAATTCGGGATTCCTGCTGACCTTTGGTGTTCTCTGCTTGGGAGCCATTGCTACTGCTTCAGCTTCAGCCTCTACCTCCTTCCTCTGGTTCTGCAGTAACCTGCGACACTGCGGGAATAAGAGACGCTCAAGAGGCCGTGTTAGAGGATATATATCACCGATACTTCGCTAGGGTTTTGTGCGAACGGAATCATCCGGGTTGGGCTTTTTGAAACACACCCGCATTGCTCAAATTACTTTTACACCCGGCCCACTTTTTTGGGATAAATTGGCCATTATAAATATATATGTATTTATATAAAAGAAAATGATAGAAAATTTTCATGTAAATTTTGAAATCATGTTAACAATAACAGGTATAGAATTAACAAGAATAGTAAATTAATTGATAACTTATTTTATTGGAAAATCACCTATTTTACATTTTAAACACTTATTATTATTATTATTATTTACACACACACATATTACTTTAGATTAGGCGTTGTTAATAATTACTAATTACTAATAATTGATTTTTTGGTTGAGATGAATACTATTTGGCCTGGAGCTTACTTAATGATTGTGATAGTAAAGTTTATTATTACTCATTGACATGCATCAATTTTGTGGACATGTAATAATATATTTGGAAATATAGACGTAGATTTTTTTTTATATATATACATCATGGTAGGGTTAGGGTTCGAATCCTGGACATGGGGGAAGGAGGCCAGTTAATACTGACTAGAGCCTGGAAATCGGGCCGGGCCCGTCGGGCTGGCCCTTTTAAGTCTTGGCCCTGTAGGGCTCGGGCCTGAAAAATATGCCTGAAATTTGAATTTGGCCTTGCAGGGCCGGCCCTGTAGGGTCTCGGGCTTTATCGGGCCGGCCCTGCAGGCCCTGTTACTGTAGCATTTTCAGTTTTTTAAGAAAAAAAAAATTAGTCAAAAAGTGCCAAGAGAAAGAGGCTAGGAGGCACATATATAAATATATAATAACTATACTCTGATTTTATGATTTGGTATATTATTTGTTGCAAATAATGATTATGGATATGTTCATGATGCGGGAGAAGAAATTCATGACATTTTTACTCCTGAAGCACAGCCTTCTACTCAAAGTGAAATACAATCAAATATCTATGAAATTGATGAGAGTGATGAAGAAGGTGACAATTGACAATGATAGTAGTATGCTTTTATATTTTATGTGAGTTATCTAATGTTGTTTAGTTTAATACTTCTTAAGTTTTATGTGAGTCAATTGTGGACAATGGTTTGTTTTTTATTACGAATTAATGAATGTGTTTATTTGTTGGATAATTTGTATTGTTTAGATATTAATGTTGATAATATTTATTTGATAGATTAAAACTTTAATGGTTGCAATTTATTAATTATATTTCTTTAGAAAAAACCTAGAAAAAAAATAATTAAAATTTGGAATAGTAATTTCCAGGCCCTGTAGGGCCGGCCCTGGCCCTGGTACTATCAGGTCGGGCTTTGAAAAACAGATGTTTTCCTTATCTCAGGCCCTGTAGGGCCCAAGCCCTGGAGGGCCAGGCCCTGTAGGGCCGGACCGGTCCTGATTCCCAGCTCTAATACTGACTCCTATGCCACTGCGCTACTAAGGCGCTGGTAAATGTAGATTAAACCTGACAAGTAATGAAAAGATAAAAATTTTCCATAAATTGTTTATGGCCTGCATCTGTTTCTTTAAGTTAGAACAATGAAAGAATGGAATTGTAGAAAAACAGAGATTATTTTTCACCCTGTATTAATAAAACAAAGGGTATGATTGATATTTTATAAATTTTAGAATTACCTTGATCTTTTTTGTGTTTTGATTAAAGATATGGCATTTTATGAGTTAATTTTTTTCTTTTTATGGGCAAAAATGATGTGCTTTTGTTTTTGTTTGTTTTTTGGCCCCAAAAATGATGTGCTTGTTTGGAAATGGGCTTTTGCACTATTAAAATTGAGATTAAACTACCACTATCGAAGTAAAACTCTACTAGATCTTAGGTTTTAAATCGAAGCTCAGAGAAGACATTCTTGTTGAAAGAGACAGTAGTGAACCCCGAAAATACTAGAAGGGACAATCGTGAACCTCAAACTAAATATGAGATGTATTATATGAAATTAAAATTTTCTTATATCAATTGAACAGTTTTTTTCCCTTTCAAAATACTGATTTTTTTAATAAAAATGTATCAAGATATAAATCACATCCATTATATTAATTATCTTTTATTTCAACTCAAAGTCAGTTGGGATAATTTATTTTTCCAAAGCCCTCGACCAAAAATAACACAATCTGTCAGGCATGAATACCATGATTAAAAATTAAAGTGGCCATCGTCAGGCTTTTGGTGCTTCTGGATTTTAAAGTGTAAACTTTAAAATATCACTTGCTAAATTATTTGCATTTTGGGGAGAAATAAGTTGTATGTTTTTTTTTTCCCCGATTCTTAAAACCTCAAAACCTCTCATGCACAGGTCTGACCCTCATATCTTACATCGCAATCCTAACAGAAAATCGAATCTATCACAAAGCGAAGGTCCAAGAATGTCTGTTACATTTTATTGACCTTTGAAGAAACTGAGTTCCTGCATTGCTGTAACAGTGAAAGCAAGAAGAAGGAAAACACCATCAAATGAGTTTTCCAAGCAACATAAGAATGAACAAATGAAAAAATCAAAGCAAGGCATCAGACTTTGAAGGCATCCTCCTGAGGAAATTCTGTGGCAAAGCAGGTATGTCAAATCGAAACCTCGGAGGCCTCAACAAGTAAGTCACCACAAAAAACACAACAAGCTTAAAATGAAAGAACCAACTCATTATCCCACCACACAAACAGAACATCACAAACAGAGCTGTCGCTCTCGGATCTCTCCAACTCAACAGTGACTCGATCCTCTCTCCCTGTGTCGCCAAATCACCCATCACACCAACCAACCTCCCACCAATCCCTCTCAACCGATCATACCTGTTTCTCAATTGTTCACCGTGAATTCTCGACGGAAATGTATCAAACTCTTCTTCTAATTCCTCCACACTCACAGTGTCAGCATTAGACAGCTTCAGATCCATATGAATCGGAAGTCTCGGCCGTGAAGGATATCTCGAGATTCCGATTCCGATAAGGAGTGAAAACATCATGGGAAGGATTATTCCTGGGAAGAACATCACTACTAAGAAGATGAAATAAGCAATGAATGTTTTCGCTGAGCTTTTCCAGTTACGAATCTCATGTAATTGCTTGCAGACATTAACTATACCACCCAGAAGGCTAAAAAGTCTCTGAATTTGAGCTTTTCCTTTTCTGATACTCCAAACATTTGCTCTCACATCAAGCATGTAATCCACAACCTCTCTCTTCAATGGTGGTTCAGCCCTGCTTAGTCTCAATGAGGTTATAACGGCTACTTGGTTTCTTAAACTATCAAGCTGGAATACTGATAATGGGCTGATGTAATGCATTTTTGGAAGCATAGGTTGTGTGTATATTTGCAGAACATTGAGCAAAGATGTGGTAGAGAATCTCACAACTAGCTGAATCTCTCCCATTTTTATGGCTCCTTGAGGCTGCAAGTTTATGAGTGGGTAAAAGTGGGTGTATATTCTACCAGTCTCAAGCGTTGAGAGTCTAATTCTTACTTTTCCAATTCTCTTATCTACTGATGCTTCTGCATTTTTTTCTGTTTGGAGATGGCCATTGTCAAATACTCCTATTGTTATGACTGTGCAAGGATCATAAACTTCCCAAGTATATTGCTCGTTCCACTTGGGAGAGAGACTATCAACTATGGTTCTTGTTCTGACCCATTTGGGGCCATACTTGGCAACACAGTAAGCATCAGTTCTATTGTCCTTTTTCATTGGTGATAGCCCAATGGCATTTAGAATTCCCAATTCCAAAACTCCAATTCCTGGTTTGCTCAGTTTCTTAGATGCTGGCCTGAGATCACTGCTATATTGTGTGGCCTCATCAAGAACATGGTACCCACCATCCAAGGAGATCCTCATGTTAAGCTTTGTTGAAAACTTTACTTGTTCTTTTTGTTGTTGTTCACCTTCATTGACCTTATTATTAGTTTTCCCACATCCCTCTTGACCCTTCTTGTCCTGATGTTCAAGGTTGTACCATTTGCTACAAGGTGGTGCTGCATCTATTCTTTGCTCTACATTCTTCAATGAAACCACGCAAAGTCCCAATTTTTCATGCTTACTTGAACATGAATTTCCTTGCTCTAGGCTCAGAACCAAAGATTCATCAAAGGGTTCTGCTGCTACAAACATTAAATCCTCATTCCAAATGGGGTTTGGACTAATCTTCATGGGACGGCTTCTAAGGGCAAGATTCCCAAGAATAGCTTGAATGAAGATTTCTGAGGTATCATTCTTTTTGGTTACTAGCAAGTCCTGAGCTTGAATCACATTCACTCTTAAGTACCATAGCCGAGGAGAAATATACACTTTCGATCGAGTATAAGCAATGTTATCACTCATAATGGATGTTGCTGCTACATCTGAGTGATAAGCATCTGGAAAAGCTTCATCTGCTTGGGTTCCCATCCAAATAGATAGCATCAACTCTTCTTTAAGCTTCACTCCTCTTTTATCTTCAAGTCTGTACCATTGTGGGGCTAATGGACTATCTGGTGGAACTCTCATGGGAATATCAGATACACTGAATAAAACTTTACCCATAGCTTCAATATTGGTATTGCTGACCTTGTCATTCACCGAAATCTCTAAAACCGGCTCCTGAATCCGATCTTTTGCGAAAGCAAAGACTTGGTGCCATTCTGGATTTGAAGTTTTGTGGAAGAATCTGGTTGTTCCTATGAAACTTCCGAGCTTCACTTCAACATAGGGATTGCAAATGTTGGATTTATTAGTGGTACTTTGCAAGTTTCTAGCTTTGACCACCCTCGCAAAGAGAAAGTGCATTTGCTCTACAAGGTCAAAGGCAGTAGGAAGCCTGTCTCCACTCATGATTTTTCCTGCAGCAATGTTTGGAGTTGTTTCCTTGAGGGAATAATCCTCATGTCGCTTCTTTTGATTTTGTTTGGCCATTGTTTATTCTGCAATAATGGGCTGAAAAGTTATTAGATATTCTCATAAATTGTTCCAGAAAACATTCTGGTTTGTCATATACATGAACAAGAGATTCATCTGTGCATAAATATTTCAATATTCAAAACACCACATGTTGAAGCATACTTCTAACAAATCACAGATATTAGAATAAGCCATTGTAATAAATCAAATACAGACATTCTCTTAACCCCCTCAAATAGAAAATAAGGAGAGATCAGAATTTGACTTAAATCAGCTAAAAGTGAACATATCAATTCTGCAGAAATAACATAAATAACCATGTATGATAATTACAGATACTTAAAACAAAACAAAACAAAACAAAAAATCATATAACCAATTTTACTATCTTTTATTTTTCTTGGTAAAGTATGATCCCATTATCTCTATAATGTAACAAAAAAACCAACAAATTAGATATGCAAAATTCTTTATAATATAGTAACTATGAGAGCAGAGTGCATGGAAAGTTTGAACTGGTTACAATGTATGCAAGTATCTGGAGATTATCCCACTCCAATCATCACTAAGCTTCAAGGTTCAGAGACAGAGATGAAAACTCATATCGTGAAATTTCATGGTAAACAGAGTATAAATTTTTTAAAAAAGAAAAAGACAGCAGCATTAGTCACTACCTGAAAGACTTCAAGAACAGGGATTCAATTTGAGAGACAAGACACGATAAACGCAATGTGAATAGCAAGAAGCCTAAAACAGGGGAAACAGAGCAACCTCAAGAGAGGATCTTCAAATAAAAACCATTCCTTATAGCATTCGATGTGGAAAATTGGGGAGAGTTGTTAGAGAGAGAGGATGATACGAGAAGTTAATCCTGTAGCCCACGTCTCTCTTTACCGTTTGCCTTCGTAGTTTCTCAGACGTAACTGTCGTCGTCAACGCGCATGACATGAAAACTTCATTTTAGTTAACGATATGTTTTTTTTTTTTTTTTTGGTGTTCTACTGTTTGTACGAAGGATGAGGAATTTCTTGACTTGAAAAATAATGCCATGTTTGGTTTGAGACTTGAGAGAGAATAAACCTAGAAGAGGAGAGAATTTTAAATTTTTAAAACCCATATAAATGTTTTATAACCGATATAATCATAAGCTTTTATGAGATTATTCTGCCTTTTTGGTATATAATAACCGATGCATTGGTATTGCATTATGATTGGGAGATTATTGTGAATTTCATATCAAGCATTCATCTTTTTTTTGCTCAAAATATCAAGCATTCATCTTCGCGCTAATTTCATTGTCTTGTCCAAACTTTCTATGAAGTCCAAAATACTTACAATATTTATTAAATTGATTAAAATATATGTGCTTGATCGGATCCCAATGCTCCTAAAATCTTCACTCATTTGCTTCTCATAATCTCATCTCTATTATTAGATAAAAAATGGATATAATCTCATCTCCAGTTGGACTAAATCAGTTTTAGTGTAAAGTGTATACCCATTTCTAGAGATTGCTTTGGTTAATAGTCATTTTATTTTTCATAAATTAATAAATAAATTTGAATTTAGGCTAAAATATGAAAAAAAAAAATCTCCTTAAAAAGTGGGTGTATATTTTACCACCAATAATTAAGGTTGTCACTAATTGTAGACTCCAATTGTAAACCCATAAAAATTTACTTTTTATCAAGGTATTAATAGTGTATAATCAAATAATTAATATATAAAATGAAAATACTTTGATTTAAACAAATTTTAAATCTAAATAATTAAACCTAAATTCATCTTTACTCATTATTCATAATTTTTCATACTCAACAAATTTTTTTTTTTAATAAAGTTATATAAGGTCACCGAACTTGATGAAATCAAAAAAATTAATACAAGTTTAAGATTAAGCAGCCAACACAATTTTGTAAACCATAAACGAAAAACGGTAAATTTGGTGTGTAAAAACACGAGTTTGACTAAGTTTATAACTATTATGAGTTTATACCTATAATAAATTAATAGATGCAAATTTAAAAATATAAATAAAATTATATAATTTACCCACAATATTAATGATATCAATTAAACCCAAGAGGGGGGATATCACATTACACCCGAACATATTAAATACCCATATCATGCTCTGTCTTGGTACATAGACTGTATGCTACACCACCTTATTAGAGGATGCTTCAAAGGAAGTTGGGGTTTCATTCATTCACTAATAATACTCGAAATCTTATTTTATGATATGGCCATAGCCAGAAGCTCTTGCACATACTGAAGCGAGCTACACACACCAGCAATCGTTTCAGGCAATAAGAGCTTCAACCTTGTTTTCAATGTAAGCTTCATTGTCCTCCAGACGACCTTTGATTGTGTCGTCCTCCCACCGGATCAACGTGGGTACGGATGTGAGCCTGAACCTTGAGTCTTTCCTCCATGCATTCTCAGGGTTCTTCCATGTTGCTATGTCTCCGACATAAATCCTCAACAGTGCAACATCATCTGATGCAGCTTCCAGCTTTTTGTAGATCATAGGTTCAGCTCTCGAGCAATCTATAAACAATAGAACAAGAGCCAAAGAGAAACAAGTCATTTTTTGGGCTTTGCTAAATGAGTTCTAGCTAGTTCAGGACTGGTTTGGGATGATGGAGATAATAATTACTCAAACTATTGCTTGGAATGCTTGGATGATTGCAGATAACAAGTAATGGAGTGGTTGGGTAAGGATTGAGATGGATTCTCAAGCCACTCATCTATACTCCAATTTCAATTACTAATTTTTCCTTTATCACCCATGAAAGAAAATTATGAATGACAATAATTAGAAACAGATTAGTGCAATATCCAGTAACCTCAATTCTGCAACAAGCTCATCCCACTTTTTGGGTTAAATAGTGAATTAGTGATGAAGCTTGGGTAATTTTCAAGGAAGAATTTCACTACTCTAAGCAGAGCTTTCCCAATGTAAGATATGCATTTCACAATTCTCGCTCTAGATTTTTGTGTACTGATACGAGAATTCCAAAGTGCGAATCGAATAATCCCTCAAAAGTGTGCCCTAATGCTCCAAACAAATAGGTATACTAATAGTGGATCTGAGAATTAAGAGTAAGCTTGTACGGAAAACTGAAAATGGGAAACGATAACATAGAGAAACAAGCATGATCTATGGAGATTCGAAAGAAGCACAATAATACCAGGGCAAATGCTGAGAGAGGTAGCAGGGTGTTTGTCGACCAGGAAGAGGATTAGATTGAGCTTGTTGTTGGGCGCCTCTGATCGAAACTTGTCCAAGACTCCATTGAAGCTTGAAAGTGTGGCATCAGTGATCTTCAGAGGCATTTTTCCAACTATCTGCCACTTTGCAACCAAGAATAGGGTGACTTTACAGCGGTGGCGATGATAATGTGAGCGCCATTACATATTTGATATTTATATGGAAGGGGAGGTGCTCATTCTTCTAATTATTTTTTTAAATATATATTTTATTTATTTAGATTAAATTATATGTTACGTCCTGAAATATTTTTATATTTAGTATTTTATATTAATTAATTTCTAAGATACTAGTGTTACGAGAAAAAACTTTCTGAATATTGGATTGAAAATTAATTATTTTAAGATATTATATGTAAAAAAAATATTTTAGAATATTATATATAATTTAATCTAAATAAATAAAATAATTTCAATCACCTGGTTAGAGGATGACCACATAAAAGAAACATACGAGGATAAACCCTTAATGTGAACTAAATAAAAACTTTCGGGCAGGTTGAGCCCGACGATGTTGACCATGACGACTTTAAAATCATTTTTTGAATATTATGATGAATCACAATGCGTTTGAGTTGGTTGTGGGTCCAACTTCATCCACCACATGCATTTTTTAATGGAAATAAGAGCCAAAATATCCAAGCACTCCCTTCCAAATTCCAATCCAAAGACGCACTACAAAGCTTCTCTTTAACCCGTAATTTAAGGGAGCCAATAACCACATACGACTTTTTTTTTTTTCCTAGTCAGTGGGGAGAGGGAGGAACCCTAAACAAGGAAGAGGGTCAACTCCTAAGGCTGACCTTAGTATTATCGCGCCATGAGGCGCTTGACATAACCACATATGATTTTAATCATATCAGATATAGCAATTGAACGAGCCACACAAGAAAATATACAAGTATACAAAAAATTCCACAATTCTAAATAGCAGCAAAAGAAAGTACTTCTTCTGGTTCTTATTATAACTCATCAATTAGTAATTATATTTGGTCTTTTTTATAAAATACTTACTTATTTTCAAAGTACATTAATTATTTTTTTCATGTATGTTCATAATTAATAACAATGGTGGATGAGAGTAATAATTAATAATATTAGAGTTTAGTTCAATTAGTAGAAGTAATACTGGAAATTACAAGACAATTTTATTAACTTTAACTGTTTTTATTGATTTATGATAATTGTTAGTTAGTACTTGATAATAAAGAATAGAGAGGAGTACAATATCTTTAGTTATTGCAAGATGATCTGGAGTAGGAAAAGCATATAAGAGAATCTTCAACCTAGTATGCGGGCAGCACAATGATGGCAATTGGCAACTAAGATAGTTGTCACTTATCAGAAAACCTTCAAAGAGCGAATATTGTTTTAAGTATTTGGAGTATAGGGCTCTCACTTAGTTTGCTGTCCTAATGTTATTTTTTAAAGTCGATTAATGAAGTCAAAATCAAGCACTAGTATGTTTAAGTTGGTGAGCGAGCAAAAACTAAAAAATGGAACGCAAAATAATGTCCTGCCTCTTTGTCTTCCTTATACACACGCATCTTTCCTCCTTCACTAACTCATAAAGCAATACAGCTTCAGAGATAATTATGAGGCAAGAGAGTGTCCTCTGCATCAGCCACCATGTTCTGCTGATTCATGCCTGAATCATCAGCTTCGTCTTCATCCAACAGAAAATAAGATGAAAGCAGTAAGGGGCATGCAATGGAAGCTGTTTCGTCGATGCTGAGACACGGAGATTCAGAAATTTTCTGAAGCTCCCATTCTTGTTTCTTACTTCCCTCTTAATTTCTATCCTCCTCGCTTGTAACTCATATATATGTATATAGTGTTAAATTGTAATTCTTGTATATATAGTTAATTTTCTTTCTACATTCGCGTATCAGTTGTCCAAGTTCGTTTAGATTAACCTCCTATGTAGTCTTAACTCTGAAGTCTGAACTGCTAGTGTTCTTCACAGGACGGGACGTAAACAATTCGGTGTTTGTTGTGAACGTTACTGAGTCAAACAACAACTTAGCTCTGAAGACTAATTTTTTAGACACCGTAGCATCTTACATAGTCAATTCATAGCACACAAGAAAACAAAGTGTTGTTAAATTATATATATGGAGTATGAACTTTTTTGTTTAATATTCCCTGATGATAGCTCCATGCGAATATGTTCCTGCATTGGCTTCTATGTTTTGATGCTTAACTACTGTATGCCTTCTCTGGTGGAGAATCGATCCGGATAAAGAAAGTGACAGCTTTTTCCTTGGAGGCCCTCCAACCAATCTTATTTATTCCTTCCTCTATGTCCTTATCTGCAATTTTGTTATCTACGGTATAAAGTTCTTCCCTATGAAATTATTATCTTATGCACTCAAATTAACTATTAATTTTCATTTCATTTTCATAAATAATAAAAAAAAAAAGACTAAAATATGACCCTTTTTTTTGGGAAAAAGTATATGTAAATATTTTACCACCTAGAACTAACTCAAAATCTCCTGTAAAACAATGCAGATATAAACGCACATTTTAAAATATATAAATTATATAATTTGCTGAAAATATTAATTATCATCTGCTAAACCCAAGAAGAGAATTCACAGTGCATCCAAATATATCATATAAACTCATCATGCCCTGTCCTAGTACACGTCCTTCTTAGAGGATCCTACGAGGATGTTGGGGGTTCATTCACTACTACTCAACATCTTATTTTATGACAACATAATAACTAGAAGTTCTTACAAACTGAAGCGATCATTTCAGGCAACAAGAGCTTCAATCTTGTCTTCAATGTGGGCTTCATTGTCCTCCAGACGACCTTTGATTGTGTCATTCTCCCAACGGACCAACGTTGGTATCCCAGTGATCTTGAACCTTGGGTCCACCCTCCATGGATGCTGAGGGTTCCTCCATGTTGGTCTGTCTCCTACATATGCCTTCAATACTGCAATATCATCTGATGCGGCTTCAAGCTTTTTGTATATCACAGGTTCAGCTCTCACACAGTCTACCAACAAGAAAAAAACAAACAAACACAAACAAGTCAATTTTTGGGTTTTCCTAAATGAGTTCTAACTAGTTTAGGATTGGTTTGGGAGGATGGAGACAATAACTATTCGATAATTGCAGATAAAAAGTAATGGAGTGGGTGGGTTAGGATGGATTCTCTAGCCACACTCATCCACATTTTAATTTTATACTCCAATTTCAATTCCTGGTAATTATGAATCACAAATATCAGAAATAGAGTAGTACAGTAGCCAGTCTTGCTGCACTCTCCTTCAAACCTCAATTCTGCAACAAGCTCTTCCCACTTTTTTGGGTTGAATGGTGATGGAGTTTGGTTAATTTAATGAAGAGTTTCACTTCCTTAAGTGGAGCTTTCCCACTGTAAGATATGTATTTCACAATTCTCGCTCCAGTTTTTGGCTTACTGATACGAAAATCTCAAAGTGCTAAAAGAATAATCCCTCAAAAGCTTTCATTTAACCTACCCAAAACATTTCATTAAATGTGATTAATGCTCCAAACAAACAGGTATACTATCAATACAATCTTGCAGAATTCCATACTTACTCCAAAAATTCACCATATCAGAGAATTAAGGGCAAGCTCATAAGAAAAACTGAAAAATGGGAAACGATAACACAGAGAAATAAGCTTGATGTATGGAGATTCGCAAGCAGTTCAAGAACCACAATTATACCAGGACACCAGCTGAGAGAGGTAGCAGGGTCTTTGTCGGCGAGGAAGAGGATTAGATTGGCCTTGTGCTTCGGCCCCTCTGTTCGGAAGTTCTCGAAGACTCCATCGAAGCTTGAAACCGTGGCATCAAAGATCTTCAGCGGCATTTTCCCAATTATCTGCGACTCCGCAACGAAGAATAGGATAACTTTCTGGTGTCGACGACGATGATTTGCACGCCATTATATATGTCAGGATTCTCTTCTCTTGGATTGATTGATAGCGGGTCGGGTCATCAGGAGACGACGGGGCATTCCTCCCCCTTCCCCTCTCTCTCTCTCACAAAATGTTTGTTGCAAATTTTAAAAAATATAATTAAATTTCAACATATTTTATTAAAATTAAGAAAATAAATAAATTTCAATAGCCATGTATTAAAATTTAATAGTTTTATATTATTTAATATACACTTCAGGTGAAAAATTATATATCTATATGAAAAAATTAAGAATATGATTTATAGATAAAATAAAAAAGTATTTTCTCTACCTTACAAATTAGGTGAGGAGAGTTTTTTTCTAAAATTCTAAAGCCCACACAACTTTAATATCATCAATCAATTATTATTCTATATATAATGTAAGACTTATATAAAAAAATCCATATTTTCCTAGGATACACTCTACTTCTCTTCCAGTCCTCTTCCCATCCTTTTCCTTATCTCAGCCGTTGGATTGAAATCTGAACTGTTCAGATTTAATATTTTATAAAAATATTATTTATATATTTTTTAATAATTTAATATTTTATTAATATAAAAATAATATTTTTATAAAACATTAAATATGAACCGTTCAAATTTCAATTCAACGACTGAGATGAGAAAGAGAATGGAAAGAGGACGGAAAGAAAAGTGGACCGTAGTTAAACCCAGTATAGAAAGTATCCCCATGGGCTTAATATTATGCTTTTTTAAAAAAAAAATTGTTGAAATTTCTCGTATAACGAGAGTTATAGCTTACTATGTGGTGATTCTTCTTCTGCTAGTTTACTGTTTCTGCAGATTAAGGAGCTGATAAATAGAGATTGGGTGGTTGATCTTGGTTATGTCCAGCGTGATTGTAATCGCATTGTTAATGCTTTGGTCAAGATAGGATTATCCAAATCTGCTATTATGGGAGATTGCCCAATGTATTTGAGGACTTGAGCACTTGGGTGGATCAGGACTGTTTGAGAATTAATTCCTTTGTGTATTAATTTTCTGTCATTTATGTATATTTCTCTGGCTTTTTAAGCCTTCATTATTATTTAAAAAAAAAAAGAGTTATAGCTTAAATATCTCTGAAATTGTTTAACGACATAGGTGGTGCAATGTATCTGGACGCAAGTCTTCTTGAAATTTTGTGTAGCCTATTTTTAATGGCATGCAAAAGGAAAATAAAAACATTTGCACCATCTAACTTTCTTCTTATCTCTCATCATTCCTCATAAATCAATCTGCACCATTGATTTCACTTAATCTTGACTATCCATTTTATATTCTTAATACTTATTTGCAACCCCTCAAATGCTTCCACTCCTACAAATACTGAGACCCTTTATTTTAATATTTCAGATATTGATATGTGCTAAAAAGATACTTCATGATACTAATTAGTACTGAAAAAATATGTCAGGATCGTTAAAAATTATTTTAGGATCTTAAAAAATATTCAAAGATACTGACCAATACTAAAAAGATATTTTAGAATACTGACTAGTACTTTTTCATAACCTTGAAAATTATTTTAGGATCCTGAAAAAAATATTTCGACTGGTACTGAGAAAATACCTCATGATCTTCAAAAATTATTTTATGATCTTAAAAAAATATTTTCATGATACTCAATGGTACTAAAAGGATACTTCATGATACTGACTGGTACAAAAAAATATTTGATGATCTTGAAAATTATTTTAAGATCTTTAAAAAAAAATCAGGGCATAGACCTGTACTAAAAATATACTTCAGGTTATTTTTTCAAGATCTTAAAATAATTTTTCAAAATCATGATGTATTTTTTCAGTATCCTGTATCTTTTTAGTACCCATCAGTACCTGAAATATATATATATATATATATATATATATAAATATATAAAAGTCTCAACATTTTTTATAGGTTGAAAATGAGTTTTAAAAATATAAAATAGACGGTTAAGATGAAGTGAAATTAATGATGTATATTAACTTGTGAGGGATGAAGAGAAAGAGGGATGATGAGAGGGTCCTTTCCCTAGAAACCAATGCTACTCAAATACCTAAAAATTACGTGAATGATGCGGAGTCCACTTTATTACATGTGACTCATACTCATGTGGGGTCAGGAGTGGCTACAGTCCACTACAGTGGACTGTCCACTTCCCTATTTTGCTTAAAATTTGTGTCGTCTTTTACATAAGTTCTGCCTTTTTTAAAAAAAATATATTTTAGGGTATTGGCGGATATTAAGAAAATACTTTATGGTCTTAAAAAATAATTTAAAGTACTGACTGCTACTAAGAATATTGAAGTATTTTTTTAGTACTAGTTAGTATTCTCAAAAATTTTTTTAGTAGCAGTTAATACCCTAAATTAATTTTTCAAGACCATGAAGTATATTTTAAGTACCTACTAGTACCCTAAAATATTTTTTTTAAGAAAAAGGCAAAGCTTGTGTAAAAAACAGCACAATTTTTAAGTAAAGGAAGGAAGTGGACGGTCCACTGAGTAGGCTGTAGCCACTCCCTGTGGGATCTGGGTTTGAAGTGATACATCATCGTACATTCATATAGCTACAAAATAGGTCCCGTGTTCGAATCCCCCCTCCCCGAATCCCCCCTCCCCTCGCTTTGTACCAAAAAAAAATATAGCTACAAAACAAAACAAAACAAAAGGATTGATGGATGATTGAACCAGGGATAAGTCGATAAATTTATGAGGAAAGAATTGTCACCCGTTCATGATAAGGGTCTACATTTCATGTTCGATAAGGGTCTACATTTCATGTTCATCAAAAAGATGGGCATGAGATGCTCATCCTTCTAATTTTCTGGATTGGGACCTTTTTTTAAAAGAAAAAATTAGGTACTTTTATTTATTTGGATTAAGTTGTATGCTACACCCTGAAATATTTTTTGCATCTATTATCTCAAATAATTAATTTCTAGTATTGCATTCAAAAATATTTTTCCTATAACACTTGTATCCTGAATTGTTTTTTAGTAGCATCTAATGTCTGAAATATTTTTTCAATGCCCGACATCTTAAGTTGATTAATTTTTTTGTGAATGGAGTATTATTTTATTTTATTTTTAAAAAAACACTTTTATTTAGGGATGAGTTTGGAATGTAAATTCATTCACATATTAGTATTAAGATTTAGATCAAGGGTATAATTTTATGGTTCACGTTTCATACTCATCCAAAAGATGACCATGAGGTGCTCATTCCTATAATTTCAGGTTTGGTACATTTTGTTTAATTTTTCTTATGTATTTAGATTAAATTGTATGTTATACCCTAAAATATTTTTTGCATCTATTATTTCAAATGAATTAATTTCTAGTCCAGCATTCAGAAATATTTTCCTTGTGATACCAATATCTTGAAATATTTTTCTAATAGCACTGAATGTCTGAAATACTTTTTCAATTGCCAGTATCTTAAAATGATTAATATCTAGTACATGGAGGTTTTTTTTATTAAAAAAAAAACCTTTTATCTGGGGATGAGCTTGGAATATGGATTTATTTACATACTAGTATTATGTTTTAGATTAAGGGTTCACATTCCATGCTCATCCAAAAGTTAAGCATAGGATGCTCATCCCTCTAATTTTGGTGTAGTGACTTTTTTTTTAAAAAAAAATTGCTTATGTATTTTATTTTTTAATTAAAATTTATGTTACACTCAGTATATCAAATGAATTAATTTCTTATCCTGCATTCAAAAATAACTTCCCTATAACACTAGTATCCTAAAATAAATTTCCAATCGTGTCTAGTGTCTGAAATATTTTTACAACTCCCAGTATTTTATGTTAATTAATTTTTAATGTATGAAGTATTTTTTTCAAAAATAAAAAAATAGAGGAAAAAAACCTTTTATTTGGTAATGAGCGTGGAATGTGGATTCGTTTAAATACTAGTATTAAGTTTTAGATTAAGGGTATAAGTTGAGGGTTCACATTTCATTCTCATCTAAAAGATGAGGATCCCTTGAATTTTGTAGTAGGGACAATTTTTTTTTTAATGTATTTTATTTATTTAGATTAACTTGTATGCTATTCCCAGTATCTTAAATGAATTAATTTCTTTATCCTACATGGAAGGTTCACATTTGGGGATGAGTATGGGATGTGAACCCTCAAATTATATCCTTAATTAAAACTTAATACTAGTATGTGAATAAATCCACATTCCACACTCATCTACAAATAAAAAGGTTTTTTTTCGCAAAAAATATTTCATGCCCTAAAACTTAATTGAGATACTAGGTGTTGAAAAATTATTTTAGACATTAGGTGCTATTGGAATAATAATTCAGGATGCTAGTGTCCCAGGAAAAATATTTCTAAAAGAAGGACTAGAAATTAATTCATTTGAAAAATTGGCTAGAAAATTATTTCATGATACAACATACAATCTAATTCAAATAAAAAAATACATAAAACAAAAAAAAAAGTACTAGTGTGTGAATGAATCTACTTTCTAAACTTATTCCCAAATAAAATGTTTTTTTTTTTGGGAAAAAATACTCCATGCACTAAAAAATAATTAGCTTAAGATTCTGGTGTGATTGAAAAAATATTTCAAGAGACAGGTGTCGCATGAAAATTATTTCTAAATACAGGACAAGAAATTTGAATTATTTGAAATATTACGTCCAAAAAATATTAAGTTTGCAACATACAATTTAATCCAAATACATTAAAAAAAAAAAATTTGTTGCAACCACAAAATTAAAGGGATGAGCATCCCATGCTCATATTTTGGTTGAGCATGAAATATGAACCCTTCACACGATAATGGATCTAAACTCATCTGCATTTTGGCTTCAATATAATTATCACTACTTATTAATAGAAGTTGAGGGAAAAAAAACTACTTATTAATGGAACAAGTATTGCTACCTTCTTATTGGTGGAAGTTATTTTGACCTTTTGAAGCTTTTGCCAGTATAGAAGAATAATTTATGGTTCTAAAATATTGTTTTTACGAAGTGTGAAATATATATTATATAAATTAGTTTTTATGATTGAGCATTTTTTTATTGTATGCACAATAAAAAAATATTTGTTTGTAATCATAATAAATCATGTTATTATTTTATAATAATCTATTTTAAATAATTTGTGCGTGTGTAAATCTCAAATGTATTGCTTGTCCAAAAGATAGATATCACGCTATGATAGTATAGCCTAATATAATGTGAAAACACTGAACACAATTAAAAGTAAAATAAACTCAAAACTTAGATTCATTTGAAAACTCAAAATAACACATGGGAACTAAATTTTTTAGGATGAGTAAACTCAAATCTGGCGTTGACGATGACGATTTGCATGCCATTATTTGTGTAAGGATTCTCTTCTCTAGGATTGATTGAAAACAGGTTAGGTCATTGGAGAAGACATCATTTGGGCCTCTCTTTTCTCTTTTGTTTTTTTTAAAGCAAAATGACATTTAGATCTTAGCTAAAGGAAATAATATATTAACATGTTCTATAAAAAGAATTGGAACTAATTTACTTATTAATCCCCCTATTTATTTGTTAATTGTGATTTTTTTAATATTATTTCCTTGATTGAAACATATAAGTTTTTTAAATGTTTGTTGCAAACTTTTTTAAAAAAAAACTACTCCACTCCTCCCGATTATAATTAACTTCCAAATATTCCATTAATATTAAGAAAAACTTTAAATTCGACTAATCATATATTAATTTTTTTTAAAAATAATTTTATCCTTGTCCTATATATTTTTCGTGTATAAAGCTATACAACATATGAACAATTTTAAAATATGACTTACAGATAAAACAAAAATTTCTCCATCTTATAAATTAGGCCATGAGAGTAATTTTCTAAGATTCTAAAGCCCACAGCCCCACACAACTTTAATATCATCAATCAATTATTATTCTATATATAATTTAAAATTTATATATATAAAAAAGGTAAAAAAAAGCACAATCCATATTTTTCGAATATTGTTGAAATTTCTGCATAACAAAAGTTATTGCTTATCTGAAACTTTTTTTTTTTTTTTTTATAAATGCTTATCTGAAACTTGTTTAACGATATAGGTGCAATGTATCCCGGACGCAACTCTTCTTGAAACTTTGTGTGGCCTATTTTTAGCCTCGTGCAAAACAGATAAAAAAACCATCTGCACATGGTTGTACATTCCGTACCTGATTAGAGCCAGTGGCTACTCATGTACGTAAAAATCACGTGAATGATGTCGGCAGTGGGGTCCAGTCTTATTACTGTAACTCATGTGATGTCTGGGTTTGATGTGATGTATTGTTTAGGAATATAAGGGAGTTAACTAAACTACTTAATCATATTATATAATAGTATTAAACATCTCTAAATTATATACTCCCTCCGGTCCTAATTATAATACAACATTTGATAGTTAGTTTTGGTCCTAATTATAAGATAACATTTTAATTTTTGTCAATTTCTTCCTAAAATACCCTTATTTATTCTTTTAAATGTATTTAATTTTTGGTGAGTATATATCTATGGGTGCATAAACTATTCAAGTCAATAAAACTTTTAAATTGTTAAATATATATATACACACAAACATATATATATATATATATATATATATATATGTTTATGCGTGTATCTAAATATGCGTGTGCCCGCGCATATGTATATGTGTGTGTGGGTGTGTGTGTTTATATGTGTATAGATATATATACAGACAAACATATATATATGTGTGTATGTGTGTAGATATATATACATATGTGTGTGTGTGTTTATATGTGCGTTTATATGTATGCATATGTGTGTAGATACAAACATATATGTGCGTGTGTTTATATGCATATGTGTGTGGATATATATACTCACAAACATATATATATATAAATATATGTATATATCTGTGAGTGCGTGGGTGTGTTCTTATATGTGTAAATACACATACACAAACATATATATATGTGTGTGTGTGTTTATATGCATGTGTGTTGATATATATATTCACAAACATATATATATATATATATATATATATATGTATGTATATATCTGTGAGTGTGTGGGTGTGTGTTTATATGTGTAAATACACACACACAAACATATATGTGTGTGTGTCTATATATCTACATGTGTGTGTCTCATATATACATACACATATATGTTTTTGTAGCCAGACTATTATTTCAATTAGAAAGTGTGTGGAAAGCAAAATTCTAGGTGAGAGAGGTATGTGGTAGGGATCAGTGACGGACCCAGGATTTTAGGTTTGTGGGTGCACAAATAGTGGTGAGATGCGGGGGTTCGGGGGCAGCGCCCCCCAAAAATTTTTTTTAAAGGAAAGTTTTAAACGCATTAAAAATTTAAAAAAAGCTAATCAATGAAAGCCTTGTTAATGCGAGAAGCACATTAATTCTGTAAGTACATACCTAGTGCTCCACCACCTTTGCCAAGAACAATACCAATGCGAATTAGAGCTAATCTTACATCTCCATTTACTTTATGAGCTGTCGATTCCAATTCCCTACAAACCTGAAAGTGGACTAATAATGAAGAATCCATTTATAATGGACAAAATCATAAACAAAGGAAAACTCAGAACAAAATAATACAGAAGAAGTGGCTACTTTTGTATGCTCTCTGATTCTAATGAGTAGGATTTTTCAGCAACAAGAACATCTATTGCTTCTTGTTGGACTTGTTCTTAAACAAAACAAGATCCTCTATGACTTACCCCAATTCCTGGAGCTTGTTCCCAAGAAAAGCAAGATCCTTCTTGTCTGACAATGATATTAATGCTTGCTTGTTGCCTTCTTTAGAGTTCAGACCAACATAACAAAAACAAGCTCAAAATTGTTTTAGTATTATAATCAAGGATCAACCATGACACTGTATGGTTGAAGCGTATCAGCAATTTAAAATGTATCAACATATAGGGATAAAAGCCTGATTCTACAGTAGAAAAAAACTTAACAACCCAATCGACAATTTGGTCCCTAAATTGTCGGGTTCATTGGACTGTACTCTCCAAAATTCAGCAGGTAGCTGAGTGCGCTGAGCTAATAGAAAATAGCAAACAGTTGTGCTATAGCCCTTTTGACATCCCTATTTCCAGGGGCACTCATAAATTTTGGGTATTAAAACTAAATGAAGCTAATAATATATGAAACAAATTACAAATTATAGCTCAATGCACATTAACCCCAGACTAGTCAAGCAGGGAAAAAAGAACATAAATTACCAGCAACAAAGGATGAAGAGGTACTTTTAGAGACTAAAAGTGTGTCAGTTTCCGCCATGGCTTTGATTGGAATTTGGAATAAAACACCGGCGCAGTGAAGAAGAACAGAACTGAACATAACCGGTTGAAATTTCAAAAATTACCTCGGAGGAGAAACACGACCCAAGGCGCAATCGGCGACAAGCAACGGCGAAGCCTGAGGACTAGCGGACGACGAGCCTGAGGACGAGCGGACGACGAGCCTGAGGACGAGCGGACGACGAGCCTGAGGGAATTGGGGGAAATGCTGGGTGACGCTCGGACGAGGGAATTGGGGGAAATGTCGGGTATTTAGGGATGGAAATGGGGAAAAAAAAAGAGAGGAAAGGGAAAGCTGGGGTTCGAACTCGAGACCTCATATAAAAAGATAAGAGCCTTTACCATATGTTCTAACTACATATACCGTTAAAACTTTCTTGCAAATTATATATATTTTGTGTCTGCATCTGCCCACAGTTGCACCAACGTGGGTCCGTCCCTGGTAGGGATTGTTGATTCACTTTTATTTTTGTCATTTTAAATTTATATAAGGGCATTTTAAGAAAATGGGTAAAATTAACTAATTTACCTCCTTTCCTTAATCTCCCCAAAAGTAGTTAAATATGTCTTATAATTAGGACCAGAAGGAGTATTAGTTTATAAGTAAAGGTAAATAGTTTAGAGAGAAAATGATAAATATAAATATTTTAAAATAATTTAATTAGTTTTTTAATATATTAAAAAAATTAAATTTCTCTTATATTTAAAAGAGGAGGAATATCATCATACCCAAGATTGTCAAACTTGTAAGTTTAAGCAAACTCAGTAATGAATGGAATTAGGGGAACTAGGGGTGGCCCCACCCCCCTAAAATTATGGACTTTTACCCAATATTTTGGAAAATTATGCTTTCTTCTCAAAAAATTTAAATATTTTCCGTTTAGTCCTTATCGAAGAGTCTCGTAGAGGGACTAAAATGAAAATATTGAAATATTTATGAGCCTAAATCATAATTCCCTCAAATTTTGGGTCAATTTCTGTAATTTTCTCCCCCTAATTTCAAATGTTAACTCTACTAGATTTTATTCTGTAATTTTCTTCTCTCCTAATTTCAAATCCTGGTTCCCTGGTAATAATGATGTACTAAATTCAAATAAACAACTAATAAGAGTTTTTTTTAATTATTAAATAGGTATTACTAGTGTGTAATTACATATTAAAATATAAAAAATGACAATAATTTGATTTAAATATATTTTAAATATAAATAACTGAAATTTAATCCATCAACATTCATAATTTATCATATTTAACAAAGAAATTTCTATAAATTTTATACATAAAGCTGCTAAGCATTATCAAATCAAAAAAGCCAATATGAGTCTAACAGTAAGTTAACCTGGTTTTATAACCTATAAACGTAAAAATGGTCAACTCAATATATAAATTCGTGAGTTTAACTAAATTTACAACTGAATTTATCAGTAACTTGACTCGTTATTATAAGCTAAAAACGTTAAACTCGAAGAGTCAATTGAGAATGTTAGTCATCCTGCCATAAAAACAAATAAGGATTGATGGATGATTGAACCAGGGATGAGCCGTAAATCTCTACGGAGAGTAGCCACCCGTTCACGATAATGAATCTAAACTCACCTGCATTTTGACTTCAATATAATTATCGCTGCTTATTAATTAATAGAACAAGTAATACGGTGTAAAGTTATTTTGAGCATCCCAAATTTCTGCAGAATGACAAATTATGGTTTTAAAGTATTGTTTTACGATGTGTGTGATATTTATTATATAATTTAGTCTTTATGATTGGACAATTTTTTTATTATATGCACAATAAGTAAATATTTATTTGTAATCATGATAAGTTATGTGATTATTTTATGGTCATCTATGTTAAATGACTTGTATTTATAATGAAAGTCACAAATGTATTATTTGTCCAAAAGATGTATATCACCCTTCAAGAGCGTAGCATAATATATCCTGAAAATTTAAAGTAAAATGGACCTGAAACCGAAACTGCATCTAAAAACTCTAAACAACACATTGAAACTCATTTTTCTATTTTTTATGTTCTTGATTATTGTTTTGTTGGCTTGAAAGTAGGTGTCAACATATCAGACAATCTTACATTCCCATTATCAACCAATTGATTGTCATATTTTTTTCTTTCTCTTTTAAGGAATGGTTGAAGACTTTGACGAACAAATTATTAGAAGGTCATCATTGTTTGGAATTTTTTCTGCTAACATTAATGTTTTCCAGGAGCTTAAAGCATATGTTTCTATTTCTTTTTTTGCTTAGAATATGTTTCTATTTCAGAGGGATAGAAAAAAAAAAAAGATCCAAAGAATAAATGAAACGACAAAAAATATGAATATACAATCAAGTATTCAATCACAATATATTTTACTATCAACTAAATTATTTTCTTACTGTTTAATTATGAGTATGTAAACTAATGCAAAATGTCTCGTTCCTTATAAAATTGCAAAACACCCAAACTATTGGATGGGTATTTGATGTGGCTTCTGCCCAAAGCCTAACAATATTTTCTCATTCAATATAATGCTCTAATTGTGTCAGAGAAGTTTCAAGCTTTGCAGACCAAGTTCTTCTTTCTGTCGTTAAAGAAGAAACTTAAGAAAATTAAGTATGGAGGAATATATATAAGAAATAAATTTAAATTCAAAAATTAATATATTACAAGGCATAGAAGATCAAACAAAAGGAGAAAAAATAGGATTGAGGTAGCTAACTTTCCATCAAAATGTGACTTCTTTTAGTCATCAAAATATATTTTTTGAAAATTAGATTTAGTGTGAATTATAATAACTCCTTGATTTATAGGCTAAATTATTAATTATGATAAGTCCTTAATCATGAGGTCAACTAATAATTTATGGGTATAAAATAAAAAATATTAACATTCAATTATAAAAGAGAGTGATATATAATTATGATAGTCAAAAGAGGGATATTGATAATTATTGGTGTTAAAGTAAACGAAATTCACTAACAGCGTTAATAAAAACACAACTATTTTCTCTAAAAGTAGTTGTTCACGGAATGGTTTTTAACACCGTTACTATAAATATTATAGAAGATATAGATATAAACTTTAATAGGCTAAAAAAAAAAACAATTGTCATCGTTGACTCATCATAAAAAATTCAGGCATGTATCATTCTCACAAAAGTTCGAGGTTGCTACATCTTAATTAAATTAAAAGATTAAAAAGATGCTCGGTATTAGTTGAGGCAAACAGCGTTGACTTGACCCAAAATTGTATACACTCACCATACGGGTAGTTTCTAAAATTATTCTAATCAATTACTCCCTTCGGTTTTAATTATAAGAGTTAGTTGACTTTTTTGGAGAAATTAAGGAAGCTAACTAAATTACTTTAGAGTATTTTTATTTTTTTCTTCAAACTAATTAATTTGATTAATAAACCAATATATAATCCAAGGATACACAACAAATGAAATGATTAAGTAACTTATTTAGCTTCCTTAATCTTTCCAAAGAAAGTCAACTAGCTCTTATAATTAAGACCGGGGGTAGTAATATTTAGTAGCTTCTTGCTTATATGTTCAAAAGAGTAATGGTATTTCTTTTAATATTTAATAAGATATATTTACCTAATTTAATTAAATTATAGATATTTTATAAAACATCATAGTGATCTTCTATAATTTCTCAATTCCCCCTCTTTTTTAATTATTGCTGAGAGAGAGCGTCAATAGAGTAAATTAGAAAAAGATTAACAAATTTTAAAAGACTAAAATATACTTTTAGTCCTTTAAGTTTATATGAGGTATGCTTTTGGTCCTTTAATGTTATAAAGTATACTTTTAATTCTATAATTCTAACACCGATAATTTTGTTAACGGAAAATGCAAATTCAAGTGATAACTGTATAAACTTAAGTGATGACTGTGTAAATAAATGTTATTAAGCTTAAATTTAAAATATAGGTAAATTGAATAATATATAAAATTTATGTAATTAAATGTTATTAGTCATCATTTAAGTTCGTTGCATCCACTTTTTATGTTAGCAACATTATCAATGTTAGAATTTTAGGATCAAAAATATACTTTATAAAGTTAAGAGACTAAAAGTATATCTTATGTAAAACTTAAAGGATTAAAAGTATATTTTAACCATTTAAAAACTATATCTTATATTTAGAATTAATATTAGCTCCCTAAATATGGTGGACTACAAGTTCGTGCTTTGCATGATATATGAAACACCGATAGAGTTATATTTCTAATCATTTCTCGTAATCTCTAAATCATATCCATCCAATCAATTGGAAAGATCACAATGAGTCACGTCATCAAATTATCACTCATTTGTTTGTGAAGGATATTAAAATGAACTGAAATTCTATGTATTTGTCAAAGTTGCTTGAATGATCCAATGATAGAAATTATTGCTCAATCTTTTATGTTTGATAGGAAATTTTGTTTAATGTGTATTGATGGATGTTTTGTAGTGATGAATCATGTTATTCAGGAATTTTTAAACTAAGAAAGCACCATTGGAGTTAACTTTATTCTGGATGTTTTTGTTGAAGAACTTTGTGGCAAATTAGGTTATATGCCTCTTGTTTCAAACTGTTGATTTCAAAATAATCTTTAGACTTTTTCAAAGCTTTTGATTTATTTCATGAGATTTAAAGAAAGGATTAGGGCACTTCATAAAATGCGATTGAGCCTTTCAAGCTTACCCAATTGATTCTATTCCCTTTTGAACCCTTATTTTGAGCCTTATTGAAAAACCAATTATATATTCTTTTTGAAAAACCTAACATCTACCTACCTTTGCCAATGTGAAAAACCATGATTCATTTTGCTTTGAGATAGATGATAATTTATTGGGGTTGTGGAATATAGTGATGAGTAGAGTGTTAAATTATTAGAAAAGAATGTAGAAAGCAAAAGGGTTCATATTGTATAGAAATCAAGCCAAAAAAACAAAACAAAACAAAAACAAAAAAAAAGAAAAAAAAAGAAAAAAAAATATGTATACGAAAAAAAAAATCCAAGAAGGCTTGATATGGAAAAGATCAATTTGATTTAAGTTTGCGGGAGTATGGTTAATGAGAAAAGGAAGGAATTCCTTGAGGGGTTATCATCTATCTTGAGGTATTTATTAATTATCCTTTACCTTTTCTTTTGAGCACCTTAACCCCTAGCCCCATTACAAGCTGAAAAGTCCCTTTGATCTTTAAGTCAAGTGAAGTGAATTAGAAGAAAAGAAGAAGAAATTAGATAATGATGGAATTAATTGTTTGAATATAGTTGTATGATTTAAGTTGTTGCTTTTAACTTTGCCAAGAGCAAAAGGAGTATGTGTCAACTCCATTCACACACTCACATTTGGAAATTCTTGAAAAGCATGTTTTAAATCTATGAAGTGTTCATTGGTGCATATTTAGTTGATTTCCTGTTTTATATAACTCTTTGAGCAATAGATGAGGATGAACTTATTCATGCATCAATGACAAATACTAAAGAAATTTAGTGAAGATACATGTTTTTGCTTGAGGACAAGCAAATATTTAAGTTTGGGGGTGTGTTAACTCTTAGAAATTGACAACAATCCAGCACATTTTCTCTCCCCTTTTATCTATTTTTGGTTCAAAATGTGCATAGAAATGAAGTTATAGAGGAAAATGTGCATATCAAAGTATAAGGCAAATATCAAAGAAATCCTTGTTTGATCCTATAGAGTTTGTGATTTAATTGAGAATTGATAATTCTTTCCTCTTTTGTAGGAAGGTGAAGACAAGCTTTGAAGCTCCACAAGAATCAAGAAACAAGGAAAGAAAGAAAAGATGTGAAGCAGTGCAAAGTTGGAAGAACCTGTGCAACTGGCCACAGCCAGTGTACAACTGGCCGCAGCAAGTTGTTCTCTGCGTCACTGGCCGCAGCCAGTGGACCACTGGCCGCAGCCAGTCGTAAAAAAATGCTGAAAATACAGCTACGCGTTTTTTCACTTCAGAAACAGAAAAACCCTATTTAACCTAAAGGGAAGGGCCGAAAAAGACACTCTTGACCTAGGGAAACAAGTGGGCACACAAGGGAAGAGCTTGGGAGAGAGATTTGGACAATCTTGGAGGCTTGGGTGCTCATCCTGAAGGAGATTTTGGAGATTTCACCTTGGTTTTTCCTCTTTTCCTCTCCTTTCTTCTTAGTTTCTTCATGTATTCAGTTCCTTTGCTTAGAATCTCTTTGTATTTGAACATGAGTAGCTAAACCTTTCATTCTAGGGTTCTTTTACCCTTTTGTATGGATTAATACTTGAACTTTCCTCTCTTTTGGTAGATAAATATATATATGTGTTGATTTCAACCTTGGCTTAATGCTTCTAAGTGATTGGCCTCCATTTAGATGATTTATTCACTTGGGTTTTGACTCGAGAGAGCTAATCTAGGTGTAGAACTTGATTGAAATCATGCTTGTCTTGAAGTTTACTTGATAAATGGATGGTTTGTTGGTAAAATAGAGATATATTTACTAACCTTGCATTGTCACATTAGGGTTGTTGCTTAATTATTGATTCTTACTAATTGTAGCAAGAGATTGTGCATTTTAGTGAGAAGAGAAACTTGATTTTGACTTGAGAGAGCGTTTCAAGTGTTTTTGAACCCTAGACTAACACATATATGTATTGAAATGCTAGTAGAGAGGAAGTTCACCAAGTTTTATGAAATGCAAAAGGGGAAGAAGAATCCTAGGCTCCATATTTCTTGAAGTCACAAGTCATTTGCCTTTATCAATTTTTAGTTTTAGAAAAAGTCTTTAAAAATTCTCATTCCAACTCAAAACTTTGTTCTAGCTCAACTTGATTGAATTCACTATGCTTCTTGCTTGACCAATTTGTTAAACAAATTCTCGTGGGAACGATACTTTACTAATCACTTTATTACTTGCGAAACTCGGAGGCGAACAAAACACTACAGTAGTTATTGAGGGGACGTAAAGTATGGGGACACATGGACTTTATACTTTGGTTGGCATGAAAATTGAAAACGACCCTCTGAGTAAAAAAGGGTTTTGGAATAATGGATGTAAGGGGAAGCTTCCGGTCACCATCTATCCATGTTGACCATTTTAAACAAATACTAATTTGTTTGAATAAGATATTTACAATATTACTTTTATTTCAATTAACTTGTATGAATTGAAGTTTAGAGTAAAAGTCATTTTGTTTGAATATTAGTTATATAAAAAGGTTAGTTTAATGGGAATTTTCTTAGGTGATATAGTGAAAAACCAGTTTTAAAAATTTCAATAATGAAGAAAAGCCAAAAGTACAAAAATCAAACCTTCGACCTAACTAGTCTTTTTTGTAAAAAATAAATTTCACTTGTTCTCAATATTAAACCATAAACTCATTTTTTTCAAAAGTGAGTTTTCTGATCCCAAATAAGGACACTTTGTTTGAATGAAGGGAAAAAAATAGAGGATAAAAGAAATATTTTTATTTGAAAAATAATAATAGTTTCATTCATATTTCGATTAAGAGGAAATCTTTTATGTCTTCTGCAATTTTCTCTCCTCTTGTTTGTGGGGGGTTTCTTTCTTAATTTTTGGCCCCATTGAAACAACCCTAAGGTAAAGACGAGCAGAGCATTATAGCAAATATATATATAATTTATTCGAGCACTCCCCCACAAACACTCACTATAAAAGCTACTTTAATTCTAAGACGCGTAATTTAAGGCCTCTAAATATACCAAACTCTAATCATGTCATATATGTAGCATATATATATATATATATATATATATATATATATATATTTTGTCGCTCATTCGATATCTAAAGTTTTGTTCTGACTAATCCGAATTTGACCCGGGTCGCACACCTAGTTATGGTAGGTGACTTTCTGTATTCACAAAGTTTGAACTTGAGATCTTATTTAAGTAACACAAGCGACTTACCACTTATGTCAACTCCGTTGATTATGTAACACATATTCTAACTAAACCTAAAAACAAGTTTATGAAAATCCCACCGGAATATAGGAGGGATAGAGATCCACAAAGTTCATGATCATCTAAGTTAAAGACCACTACTGAAAATAGAGCACACAGTTTGGAAAAAAACAACACACACACACAGATGTCAGGAAATCTTTTAACTGGTGTCTAGGGACATTAATAACAACTCAAATAGTTAACACTATAGTTAAATAATATACCTTCAAAAAGTGATAGTGAATTAAGCTTTATAGATAGGAGTCTCTGACTAAGAAAAAAAACATGATCATATCATATTATATTACAAAGGAAAGAGGCACCTACCTTCCTTTCAGGAGCCAAGAAAATTGCTGAAGTTATTAATTGAAGTCATCAAAGTCAAAGCACTAGCATATGTTTAACTTGGTGAGCAAGCAAAAACCAAAGACCAAAAAAAACCAAAAAGAAATGCAAAAATACCAAATATATCCCTGCGTCTTTAGCTTCCTAGCTAGCTTGCTTATATACACACGCCACATGTTTCCTCTGGCACTGTGTTTGATTAATAGCTTGAGAGAGAATTAAGAGGCAAGAGAGAGTGTCCTCTGTGTGAGCCGCCATGCTGTGCTGCTTCATGCCTAAATCATCATCAGCTTCATCTTCTTCATCTAACAACACAAAAAAAGAAGATGAAAGCAATAAGAAGAATGCAGTGGAAGCTGGTTCTTTAACGCTGAGACACAAAGAGATCCAAAAATCTGAAGCTCCCATCGTTGTTTCTTACTTCCCCGTTAATTCCCATCCTTCTCGATTATAGCTCCTAGTCTTATGTGTGTGTATATATATATATATGGTCCTCTTCATCTTCTTCAAGACTTCAACCCAGCCACTTCTCTTTCTGGTATATACATATGATCAGGGAAAACGCCTATCGCTTCTCTTTGTATCAGTGATTTTCTTTCTTTCTGAGTTTCTTCTTTTGTTCTGTGGTAAGGAATTATTATATTTCTGCCCACAACAAATATGTGGATGATCGATACATATAGCTAGCTTATATAAGGGATGTTATGTATGAACTTGTAAAATTTCAATAAACCAATGGACTACAGCAATGATCTTTACATATTATTTTTTCTTTTGATAGAGATCTTACATAATTTGAATACTCTGTAGACTTCAGGTTGATTTACTTACAGTACGTAGGTTCCCAGACATTTATATCATTGATTTTGTTTCCTCCGAAATACGGCATAACATTTCAAGACTTCAAGGGCTTAATTAATTAAGATACTTGGCTTTTTCTTACTTTTTTTTTTCTTCGAAAATTAAGAATATATATATATATATAAACTTATTAAATATATATAATTACTTGTATAAATTTCTTAATTCTTATACATATATCTGGTCAATAATTACGTCTGGCATCAATAAATTAAATGAATATAATAATACTAAAATGATGGACCAACTTTTGTCTTTTTTTTTTTTTTTTTAAAAAAGCCAATTGGACCGGTGTGAACATAGAATTGTGTATGCATAATTGCATATGCAAAGATGTGGATGTCCATCTTCAATATTCTATCATATTTTGTTAAAGTTACAACTATTATGATTGAAATTGACAACTATATCTTCGACCAAAAATTGACAACTATATGACTTTCATGTTTCATAGAGTTAAGTTTCTTTACTCCTGGATTTTCAGCTCTACTTGATGCATTTCAACCCAGTTCATCAAATTACCCAGTTTACTATACTCAAGCATTGGCCTAGGCCTGAGATGACCCTCCTGGGTCTCCAGACCTCTCTAAACTTTATCCTAAGATATATTCGTGATTACATTGATGACAATGATAATGACAATCTTTCTTATAGTTATAAACCTATCTGTAAGTGAAGAATTACAGACACGTAATATACTTGCAAACTTCTAGTAGAATAATACAAAGTATGTGGATAAAGTTACTTTATACAAAACGACAAACTCCTGATACTTTGCCAATAACCTAAAGTAAGATTTATAATTCATTATTCTACAATTAATCTCATATAAGTTCATTGAATTGTAACTTCATGCTTATAGATAGCGCATCTCACTTGAAAACTAAATAATAAAAATATTTCTATCTCATATTGCTTAATTTAATTTTCAATTTCTTCATTATTTTACTTAAACTCAATCAAATTGAAACCCACAATTTTTAATTTTTTAATTTTTTTTAAAAAATTTCTCTACTCTTTCCTATTGCTACACAATGTGTTATTTGCCTTGTTTAAAATACAATAATCAGGGAAAGTTTGTTTATATATATATTTTTTATATAAAGACAGAATAATATTAAATAAGCCAATGTTTACATGGTATATAGAGATATAGAACGTAAATAAGCATATACGAAGCCATTAAAAGTGTATAAAAATAACCTTAAGTTGTTGCTTGAATAGTCAAAAAAGCAAGATAAGATCTCCTGCTACGTAACATTAAGCACATATGAATGATCATTTGGAATAATGCAGATGAAACACTTATATTAACACAGCCACAGGCAATTAAGATTGGAAGCTTCTAAATTGCGGCTGATGAATCTGGTACTCCTGATCCAAAAGAGAGTAGCTCTGATGCATTTTGAAAAGAAACAACCACCTGGATGGTGTGCCATTAGTTTGCCTTAGAAATTCCTCAAGAGGATGATGTTTCTCAAAACATATGATTGAAGAAACTAGATATTTTGGTCCACTACTTGCATCATTTGCAAGCGAGCATGAGAAAGCTAGGTCCACGAAATGAGAAACCTGCTAAATTTCCCTCATAATACCCATGGGAGTATTAAATTTTTTCCTGTAAAAGCCATGTTGTGTTTCTTCCGGAGAATGTGAAGGAAACAAATTATTTGAGATGATGCCAATGAAAACAACCCATCATCACACATAAGCTAGATATATGATCCATATCCTCGAACCACTTCTTAAAATTAGTAAAAGAGGAGAAAGAAAGTCTGATACTGAAATGGCCAAATAACACACTCCTTGTAAAGGAACATGAAATAAAATAAATGCTCCGATAATTCTACCATATCACAACCAAACTGACATACATAGTGCAGTGTATGCGTTGGAAGATGATGTTAGGTTACACTTTTTAATGTGAGATTTAGTTCCAATAATATATCTTCTCTCAAACACAACGATTATCTATTTCTTTCTTTCTTTTTCCTTTTTAATAAAAAGACAAAATGATATTAATAAACTATCAATTAAGTTTATAACGATACCAAAGAAACTCAACTAAAATGCAAAAAATTTAATAGATACTGATGAATCTCTTTAATGGATATCTATATTGAGATTGTGAATCAATTACGTTAGACAAAGAATTTACTTATTGAGATTGTGAATCAATTACGTTATACAAAACTTACCCGATCAGACACACCTTATTATAAGAAAAAGTTGCATATATCAGCTACATAATCACCCCTATTTAGGATACCGGACAGAGAACATCTAATCTCAGACAAAAAAAGACAAGTGAAGTCCTAAAGAATACTCTTGCTCCTCCATAGAAGCAAATTTGGTGACATCAACCACCCACTGAACAGATTTTGGCTAATATAAGCGATATGGATTCGCCTCCATCAACAATCTTAGCAATGGTCCTCTCATAGATAAAACACAAAATAGTAGCAACTACAAGTACTTACCTAAACACATATTATTTGAAATTTTGAATAACTTATTTGATCATCCCATATTATCTTGTACGATGCAAAGAATGATTGATAATACTCATCGGCGTCTATTTTAGGAACAAAAGATTTTTTGTAAGTTGCCAACATTAACATATCATACATTTTTAGAACTGGTGCGTGTTGTTTGTTCTTAAAAACTGATTATGAGAATATCTTAGTTATGATTTAGAATGAACCATTACATATATGCAAATAAGATCAAATGCATATTTGATAATTGCATTTAGAAGTAAATTGACCACGTATGTTTATAATCAAATTGCAACATGAAAATTACAGAACTGTTTGAATACAATAAACAACTAAACTAATTAAGTGTGCGATTTCAAGATGAAGCCCACACAATTTCTCTTGAAAATGGTAGCAAGTTTATGTGTATGTTTATTTTCGCTTTTTAGAGGTGATTTTATTTTTGTCTCGATTTATTAAAAAAAAGCTTAAAAAACACTTATTTTCCAAAAAAAGAAAAAAAGAAAAAAGAAAAAAAGGCCTATGTGCTATGAAGAATAAATTTTATTATTTGTAGTGTGATTTTCTAGTTTTGGTTTACATTATTACATATTTAATTGGTTTCATTGTAAAAAAAAAAAAAAAAAAATCATTTGACATCCAAATGAAACAAAACCAAAGTCTGTGGCAGCCGCCGCATTTTGCAGCCTCCACTGTCCGTGCCCACCTCAGTTCTTAAAGGTCGTGATAATCTACATGTCCGCCTCTTATTCAAAACTCTCCAAATTTTTTGACCAAAAAAAAAAAAAAATCTCCAAATTCTGCCACCTGTCACATCAAGGCCAAATATGTAAATTTACTGACAAGTGGCTCTTAACAATTGGTTATTTTCAAAATAAAAAGCTACGTCCCACCCCAATAACCCGACCCGATCATCAACAAGGGGAAATCCAATAACGTCCCTCCAAAATCACCAAAAGCAACTTTGCCTTCTCCCTCCCTCCAAATTCCATTCCCAGTTGAGCTTCATTGATACCCTTTGTCCTCACTTCTTTTTAATAAGTTCATTCATGTATTAGAATCCAATTCCCACACTCCTCCTAATCTCTCTGCAACTCTGTACCTTATGGCTCTTGTTCCCAAGCTTGCCTCTTTCTCTTCTTCTCTTTACAATTCACCTCATTCCAGAAACCCCCATGCTTCGAACCCACCATCAATTTGTTCGTTCAACTGCAATCTCTCTACTTCGCCTTTCACTGAGAAGCATTCCGTCGAGAGGTACCAAAGGGACCAATGGGTTTACGAGAACCAATTGGGGCAAACTCTGTCCTGCCCACTCCCGTCCTCTTCAGGATTCATCAGGGAAAACGAGATCGCGCTGCAGCTCCCGGAGCTGAAGAAGATGCTTCAGGTGCTAAGAGAGAAGAGGGAAAGTGAAGGGAAGTGTGGCGGCGGCGGCGGAGGTGAAGGGTCGCCTCGGGGGAATGTGTTCTTGGTCGGAACTGGGCCTGGCGATCCTGAGCTCTTGACGTTGAAGGCTGTTAGGATTATAAAGAATGCTGATTTGTTGTTGTATGATAGATTGGTGTCGAATGATGTGTTGGATTTGGTTGGTCCTGATGCTAAGCTTCTCTATGTGGGCAAAACTGCTGGGTACCACAGCAGGACCCAGGTAAAAGAAATAAAATGGATTATCCTTTTTGTGAATTTTAGTGGAATATTGGGTTTCATTAGGGAAACCGCACACTCGTACCACATACTACCCAATACTTCAAATTACCCTTGATCACTTTATAATTAGTCATGTTATGAGTTGCTATTATGTTCTGTTTTATACCTGTTCTTGGCAAGTGGCTAAATCCTCTCTCTAGAATTTCTTTATGGATTTGGGTGTTTTGGCATTTCCTTCTTTGCTATTGAGCCATTCAATGCCTTAATGTTGGTGAAAGTTAATTTGTTTTCTTCTGGTCAACTTTTGGCAGGAGGAAATACATGAGCTTCTTCTGAGTTTTGCAGAAGCTGGAGCTACTGTTGTGAGACTTAAAGGAGGTGATCCATTGGTGAGTTTTCAACTTGGGAGGGGCTTGAGTGACCTTTTTTAAACACTAATTTGATAGATTACCCTTTTTGTGATTTCTGCTGTGAACTGTGGAATCGCTTAAATTCATATTATTGGGAATTTGCAGGTGTTTGGGAGAGGCGGGGAAGAAATGGATTTTCTCCAACAGCAAGGCATTCATGTGAGAGTTATTCCAGGTATGCAACAGTTGCAATTCATAGAAGATTTGGATCCTCAATTTCTTATAAGATGTTGGTTAGCTTAGCTCCTCCGTTGTTGCATGTGTAGTAGCTCACACGAAGAATGATATAGAGACATTGTAGAAAGTGGCTAGCAATTGTGACTTGAAATATATATTCTCATCAATCACAGGCCTATATCAGATTCTTTTTTCATTTAACAAGCATAGTTTAGAGTTTAGACTCTGCTTTAAATGACTGTCTACTTTTATAGATTCAGTTTGTATGTCCTTCTGAGTCTTATGTACCCATAGAGTGGTATGTTTGTAAAATCTAAAATGTTCTGAAACGATGATGACTCCCATGGTTTTATATTTTGTTTGCAAAACAATTCATTGCTTTTTTAATAGTGAACAAGAAAGTGTTATTTTTTGCCATTATATACAATTTAAACTATTGAATAAAATGACATAGGACCTAAATGTAAGATATTTATGCACACGCGTGCTTAGTTATTGAAAAAGCACAACATAAAATCATGAAGCATGTCTTCTGTTTTACTCATTCACACTGTACTAGATGTGTGTGGTTATGTTAGTTCTTTGATTGCTGTCAATAAGAGAAGACATGGCGATACCGAAATAATCAATGCTTTCATGGCTTCAGGTATAACTGCAGCTTCAGGAATTGCAGCAGAGCTGGGGATTCCATTGACTCACCGTGGCATTTCAACGAGCGTGAGATTTCTCACAGGACATTCAAGGAAAGGTGGAACAGATCCTCTCTTTGTAGCAGAAAATGCAGCTGATCCTGATTCAACCTTGGTTGTTTATATGGGCCTATCAACCCTCCCTGCACTGGCCAAAAAGTTAATGGATCATGGTCTATCCCCTCAGACCCCAGCTGCAGCCGTTGAGAGAGGGACCACTCCTCAACAACGCTCAGTGAGTATAATCAATATTCTTGTCTTGTTCATTTCCAGTACCTGCTTTCTTCCTTTTTTGGCTGCGTGATCACTTGTTGATTCAACTCTGTAGTGAGGAGTTTACTCCAGCTGATCAATTTGTTTCTACACCAACTTTTATGCATAATGGACGCTTTAAGGCTCAGTTTTAACAACTGATTCTAGTATTTGCAATAATGCAGGTTTTTTCAGAACTGAAGGACCTTGCTGATGAAATTTCATCGGCTCAATTAGTGTCGCCAACACTGATCATAATTGGAAAAGTTGTGGCACTATCACCATCTTGGCCAATTTCTCCTTCAAAAGAAGAGTCATGCTTGCTGGAAGCATGATGGGCATTATTGATGCAATCTGAGCAACTTGTGAGAAGGCGACTCCTTATTTCGAAGATGATATGTTTATGGAAAGCGGAAAAGCAGGCAAGCAAATACTCTGGTATTTTTTTTTTGGAAATGCAGAGCTTCCTGGGGAAAACTTCAGTGATGATATTTATTGGTGTAATTGCTGCTTCCTTTTTGAGCAGAAGTGGATCAGAACGGCAAAATCTGGTATTACAAGTTGGAGCTTGGGATGGATTTTTTTTTTCCCTTTCTCAAAGTCTCAAGCTCTGAGGAGAAATTTTGTCTCATTCTAATTATGACAAATGACAGCAGAAGAATCAAACAAATTTTTGTCTCATTCTCATTCATGATAAATTACAACAAAAGAATCAAACAGGTTCCATGGTCACTAAATTATGTCATTCCTCATTGTTTCATGACTGTAATTCGATTTATTGAAGTTTTCTTTGTTGCCATGCTGGATCTCATGGTCTATAACCATGCCTATGTTCTTGCTAATTTAACATTTTGGGGCTACTTGTAGTTATTTTACAACACAAAAATGAGTGCTGTTCATAATTTGTGAATAGTACACCTTATTATAAATTTTATTATGCATATTGAAGATATATTAATTATTATCCATGGCTTGTGATGTGTATATGAAATTTATTTTATCCACTACTCTAATCTAGATTTACAGTCTTGAAACTATGCATTTTAGTTCTGTGATTTAGTCTGTCCATAGCATGACTGGAGTTGAAGTTGAACACATGATAGTTTGCAGCGAGACTACAAGCACCCTTTACAAGCCTTTAGCATAAAGAATTAAAGAATGATAATTTAGTATGTTTAAGGAATAATGTGAGACTGTGAGTGCACCTGCAGTGAGAGTTTCCCTAAAAATTCTCCCAAAAGTTGCTCTCCAAAAATCATAGGACCCACCAAAACTAGAGCCAACTCTCTTGTCAGGAGCATTCACTATTGCTACTGAGTAATAAGTCTGGAGGCTATGGTGTTAAGTTATATGAAGGAAGGAGCATGTGAATCATTGCACATGCACTCTGGGACAGGATATTTGGTGACATCCCTTTGAGCCTTGCTTGTTCTGAGTTCAGGCTGCCCTAACGAGTCTCTGTGCAATTCCTTGATTATCCTGTTAAACTCTGTTTCTGAGAGAGAAGAATTCATAAAGAAAGGTAGCATTTGTCTTTTGTTTGGTGTTATGTATTTCTTGTGCCCTGCATAAGCTCGGTGGCCCTGCAAATTATTGTTTCACTTGGATTATATATATGAAGTAACTCAATTAGAGGGTGAATAAATATCACTATGAAGCATACCTGAAGTGCATGGCCCATGTTTCCTCCATGAGAAGGCATGAAAACATCACTCTTATCAGAGACCATGTAATCTATGGCTGCCATTAGAGAAGCCTTGTTTCTGAAAGGCTCTAGTTCTCCTGGCAAGGCAAGATCTTCTTTATTGTAAAAGTGTGGAAATTCTTTGATTATAGGAAGCAATGCTTCTTCTCCACCCAATGGTTTCCCTCCAGCCCAGTAAATTCTTGCACTTTTTGAAGCTCCTAGAGCTTTCAGCAGCCTATAAATAAGACCCAATAGTTCATTAGAGGAAGTTATATGGAATATGGATTTCTCTGACTAGAATACACAAGCACGCCCTTACCTGGAAACCTCCACGGCATTTAAGGGGCAGAGGCCAGCCAGTTTCCTTTGATGATAAGTCATGTTTGATCTTGCAGTTAATAGCTCAGGGTGCTGTATCCTCTCATTATAGATAATCTCATCATACTGTGGCCTTAGACCTGGCAGGCATCCCGTTCTCACCCACACATCCTTTTCCATTCTCAAATGCAGAGCTATGTAGGGTCCATTACTTCTCATTCTTTCTGCTATCTTGTTCCCAATTTCCTCCACTGGTTTTGCAAACCTTAGTGCATGAAAAGCAACCTGACCCAAAAGAAAAGAAAAGCTTCGCTGACTATAGATTAACATAATTTTGTCACTGTTAGTGCATGAATTTTATGCAGTCTGTCAAATTTAAGTTCAATCATGTCGGAAAGAGTTGTTACTATTTGATGGATTGACGAAAGAAGCGCAATACCTTGCATCGAAGTTTCTGAAGATCGGGAGGAAGATCCTTGGACAGCCTTGAATCCAAGCCACGTAAGAGCAAAACACCTTCTCTGTTGAGCTGTTGAGAGAGGATAACAGGATCATATTATTACAACACTTTTCTGGGAGAAACATGAGTTTTCCCTAGTTAACAGTGGACGGAGCTTATGAATCAACCACAAACGGAATTGTTTGTCATCGACAAATGTTATCTAATAATAGTTTTTCGTTGTAAATATTTTGTTACTTCAAAGAATTCCTTTATTTTATTTTATCTTTTTTAAATTTAACAACTTATAAGTGAGTTTCAACTAAGCCAACATGATGTAAATTTATGCTGGTGCCTGTGATTGCATTGGTGTCCATATTCTGAAATCAAGATGACATTATTGACTCTACAAGATTTTATGGTCCACAAATGGAGGTTTAAAGATAAAGAAAACATTAATTTTTTAATACTCTTCTGACTCAAGTATAAACTTTGCAAATAAAAAATAAAGGAAAAAAAAAAGAGCATGTAAAAGTCAAAATAGAAACATGTTGCCTCCAAATCAAATGGTTCTCCGTTCCCTTCTACTTTGTGTGCATTTAGAGGGGACAGGAGCAAAAGATCATAGAAGATCACACGTATTAATGAGAGCATAAAAGGGAACATTTAAAGAACAAAAGCGGAACATAACTCATACCCTTTTGAGATAGCGAGAACGGATCCAAGTAGGAGTGACATGAAGAGGAGGTTTTCCCTCCACAGGTCTTGTCATGAGATGTGTTGAAGGCAATGCTGATACCACTCTCACTTCGTCCCCAAGAACTCTCTTGAAGTGCTCCAAATCAAATATTTCGCCAAATTCACTGCAACCAAATCAAATAATAAACTTTTCATCAAACACTCATCAAGTCTATATATCATTCCCAGCTTCCATTGCCCTGCAAACAACTTAAACTTGGTTCAAAGTTTAATTACTACTCAACCATATTTAGATACTTATCTTCATTTCACTTCCAACTTGTTAATTAATCTGGTGTTCCTGGAGAAAATTTTTGAAAGTCTGAACTTGTGGGTCTGTCATATTTACCTTTCATCGCCCCAAATGACGTTGACCTGCAAAATAGGGACAACCAAAGCAGCCCCAAGAATTCTAGCTATTACAACAGCATCTACTATCTGATTCCTCTGTTGATTCAGTCCTCCAGCAACCACAACCATCAAATACTTTCTCTTTTCCTTCACAATCTTTTCACTTTCTGTTCTGAACTCTTTGCTGAAACCCAAACATGGCCTATACCCCAAGCCATCCGGTTGCTTCCAAAACTCCGACTCCCCTGTTTCTTCTTCTTCTGCTTCTTCTCTTCCATTCTCAGAGGAAAAACCCTCAAGCTCGGACTTTGAAGCATACCCATTCGAGGAAATAACACCAAGTTCGGATTTTAAATGATACCCACTGGAGATTGAAACATTTGGGAGCGTTATAGCACATGGGTAGGGAGAAAATGGGACGTACATGAGAATGCCGAGGAAGGAAAGGAGAAAGAGAGTGAAAAAATAGAGTAGTTTTGAGTGTCTGGTAGGGAAGCCATTAATGAAGAAGAAGACATTGTTGTTCCTTGAAGATTTCTTCGGGCAGTCAAGCAGAGTTTGGAGAGATGAAGAGGAAATGGGGTTGATGATCTGAGAAGGGACTGAGATGTAAGAAAGCTTCTTGGGAGTGTTCTTCTTCTTACACTTGGCCATTATAATGACTGTGAGGTTGATGGAAAGAAAGAAGGAAGAGGGACAGAGAACAGAAGGACTGTATAGTTTTTCTTACCCACAAGTCATGGAGATTGTTGCATTTGATTTGTCTCTTATAGGAGCTGTTTCAGGGAAAGAAAGAAAGAGGCAGAGAGGGAACGCAAAGCGAGAAGATGACATGTCTACTGGTAATGGAAATGAGAGCTGGAAATCTTTTTTAATAAAAAATAATCTTTTGAGCTTGCTAGATACGCTTTAATTTAGCAAGAGTACTATGGTGTGGTGCAATTAGCTTGCAAAAAATCTCTTTGTTTCCCTCCAAAATAAAGTGCTTAGCAGATAATGCTCATCAAATCCAGGCCGTTGAAGTTAGAGTGAGAGCAAAGAGTTAGACTAAGAGGGTAGAGAGAGATTAACGATCAGGATCTGATGAAAACTCCTTACCAAACAACTTGCTCAGCAAAGAAACTGTTTCGTTATATTTAGTGGTTATGTATCATTCGGAGAAGTTCGTATAAATAACTTGGTTTTTTCGTTTTCTTTCTGTAGTTACGCACGCACACAGAGAGTGATGTCATGTTGAAGGCCAGATGAATAGTGATAGTTGGTCGAAAATAAACAAAGAAACAAAAGATAGAGGCCGATGGGCAGAGGATGCCGTGTCGTTTTCAGGTAAAAGCCAGCTGCCACCAAGAATAAACGACATGTAAAAACCTCATCGGAGCAATGTAATTAGTGTGAGAATAATTTATATGTTTGAGCAAAAAAGTGAGAATAATTTATATTTAGGGTTCCTTATTGTCTCGAAAGCTTTTTTTAGGCCTAATATTATTTCAAAATTATTAAAATGAAACAATATTATAATTTTATTAAAAAGTTAACAGTCAACGTCAATCTTTTAATAAAATAGAGCAGCATTGCTATATTTTTTGAAACTTACAAAATAACATTGAACATATAAAAATTTATAAGGCAATATTATTCATCAACGAAAATTTTTAAGGCAGATTTAGCAGAGTGAGGGATAAAATCTTCGCCACTCTTAGGAACCAAATAACTGGTTGATCAATGTTTCTCTCCCCGCGAATAAGAGAGCAATTTCAGCAGAGGGATAAAATCTTTGCCCATTCTCACACCTTTGGAATCAGTTATTATCACCTGATTTCGTAGAATGTAGATTACCATGTACATATTAGTTATACTTCTTCCAGGCTCTTTAGTCAGATGGCACAATAGCATTTGCATACTTAAATTTAACCCCAAAAAAAAAAAAAAACGGAAATTAAATCCTCGATCTCCTCTTCTTCACCAGCGTCCCCGCCTTCTTCCCAAAATATGTTGGATGACAGGATGTATGGGGAGTTCAAGAATAACAGATGAAAAAAAATAATGGCTTCAAGGCGTATCCAATACTTTCCTTTAGACTTAATTTGTCTCACCTATATCTATTTTATTGGGTTCAATTTGAATTGCTGGGCAAATTTCCTATAGGATAAAATGAATATTCTTAAGTATAGATTGTACTTCTAATACTCGAGTAAGATAAAATGACTTTTATAAAATGATAATTTAAATTTATTTTTATGTGTACTTGCATGACAAAGGTAATGAGTTTGATATATTGTTGTATGATTTCTGATATTGTGTTTTGTTGTTTTTTTCACAAAAGAAGTAATGGTGGAGGGTATTTTATAGATCATGAAGTGGCGCCCCTTGATCTTCAATTAAAAGTCATAATCACATGTTATATTCATAAACCAACATAATTTCGTTAATCAATGATGATTTAAAATAACTCTTCCATGAAGAGCTACACAACATTCCATCAAGTAATAATTACCACACTATTTCATATATGTCTTTAAAAATTAAAAAGACATGAATGACATTCATGATCTTTAGTATTATAATTCCATACATAACTTTTCACATAAAAATTTATAAGAATATGATTTTTTTTTATAACAAATACATCTCTTCATTTAAAATATTCCAAGATCCCACCAAATCGTGCATGGCACATCAACAGACCCCCTCAAGACGAATCGTGTGCTGCGATTCCCGGTCACTCCATCGAAGCCACTAAAGAACTTAGATTTGTTCTTCTCCAACCCATCATAGTCGATAGAACCTAGATTCATTTTCAAAGTATCATCGTGGTCGTCTAAACCAATCCTAGACTTAATTTTGGAAAAGGAAAAACACACACACAAACCTCCTCCTTATAGGTCTAAGTTGGCATTTACAAAAAAAAGAGAGAGAGAGATGGATGTTAGCATTATGGAGTTAACTAACGTCTGGATTGTTAATTCAAAAATGATATTATTACGTTTTGAAACTTTCAAGACGACATTAAGATTAACAAAACTTTCAGGACAATAATGAAACTTCACGAATACTATGCACTTTGATCATTCTTATTTTAAGCTCCATGTAAAGAAGCACCATATAAAAAAAGAGTGTGTAAGACCATAATAAGCGCCATGTAAAATGGTCATGAATCGTCTTCTCCCAAAATGTGAAAATGACACATATATGCAAGTGAAGGAGATTAATATATACACATAGAGAGCCTATGTAATAAGTATCAAATCTGGAAGCATGGGAGCTGTAGCCTCTTCAGACCACGCTGGCATTACTTTGCCACGCGTCAAACACTAACACATAAATCGATGCCACATGAGATGTCTCGAATTATGGTTGCGATGAAAGAAAAGAATATATAAAAGGTTAAAGTATAAATATAAAAATGAAGCAAGAAAAGGAAGGAGATGATAGGGATATGGATGTTTCTTGGGAACGAAGTGATGATGAAGTAGAAAATGATTCGGGTGAAGAAAGCATTAAGCAAATGGTAAGTGCATGATTGAATATGAGCCTAACCAACAATAATTACTCAATGATATTTTAAATATTGCTCTTTTCATTTATTAAATAACTTACATATTATGGTAAAATTTAACTAGTATTATATTAGAATAAATTTTTTCCGGAGGTAATTACTTGATATATACCTACTTTTATGTTCACTAATGAAAGTTAAAATAGTTTTAAAATAATTAATATTCAGTAATTAAAATTCTAAAGTGACAATATTAAGGCTTGATAAAACATTTTATGGAGATTAATATTCGGTAGTTTAATGTTTGAGTTTGTTGATATGGAAGAAAAACCATTTTAAAAATGATTCCTAAATTCAGGCTTGATAAAGTCTCGAAGTTATAATTAATCAGTTGTAATATGAACATTTTATGGAGATTAATATGAATTCAAATTCTAGTAAATTTTCAACGAAACAGGGGGTTAAGGTGTAAATCTGTTTCGCAAGTTTCGCTGATGAGGAACATATTGCTCGAAAAGTTTTTCTAGTCTCAATGTCATTCCAAAAATTTCAAGACATAACAATGTTGTCATATTTTATTAAAAAACTAATGTTAATCGTTCAAAAATTAATGTTGACCATTAAATTTTAACAAAAATAGGCAATATTATTTTAACACTTCTGAAATAATATTAAACTTAATTTTTTTTTTTTAAAAAAAACTTTCGGAATATTATCGCTTCTCCAACCCTTGAAAGCAAATGATGAAATAAAAATGAATCGTTGATCAACAAATAGAAATAACGTGAAATAAAAGGAAAGTTGTAGTAAACCATATTGAACAATTTTAGAACATATGCATTTGCTTAGTTTTGAAGGGTTGGAGCCAAGGACGATCAACCACTTATTGAACTAACTCCATTAATTCACAAACTAATAAAGATATTGAATCTTCCCATTAAACGTATGAATTAAACAATGAATGGAATATAAAGCACACATGCAAGGTACCAATAGGATTTTCTGAAATGGCAATATGCCACCATGGATTTAATCTGAGAGTGACCAAATTAATGTGTGGTCATATAACTTTTTTCCTAAGATAACATACAAGTTTATTTTCAATGATTTCACGTATATAAACCCTATAGCGTTTCATATATATCTCGCTTTGAGTATAATTCAAGAAAATTATAATGTGCCCCATCCATAAATGATGTCCTGCAGAGATAAACCAAAAAAAAAAAAAAACTTGTATTTGAAAAGATTTTAACTCGATCACATTGATCCTACCTCCAATGGTTATATACATTAACATGAAAAATTAAAACGCTGATATGTATATAAGTAAATAAAGATCCATAAAAGTATAAAACTTGCGCTATATATTCACAAATAAGAAATAGTGCATTTTATTTTTTAAAAGCATTGCAATCAAGAAAGCACGTGTAATTACAATGTTTATTATTTAGCTAAGGATGTTTCTTTTTCCTTTATTTTCAGAGTATGAATATTCTTGAACGTTGTTTACAAGAAATTAAACATTGAATTGATTCTAAAACATTCTTTTAAAGGGAAAAAAGGTTATGCATGTTATTTTATTATCTTTCTAAATTTTTTGCTGAAACCTATATTCTCTCTCCGAAAAGAAATAAGTATTTAGTGTAATCTTTGTAAGCCCCTTTTCGCTGTTCTTGCGTCAAATAAATTTTGGCATGCCATCTGCTATTACGATATATAGTTTAAAATTTAAAAATCTGTAAACCAGCTCTCACAAAAGAAAAAGAAAAAGAAAAAGAGGTATTAGGAAAAAGGTAGATAACTATATATATATATATAGACACAAGTAAGATTCAATCATACAAACTTAGATTTTTATTCTACATTCATTAGCTAGGTTTTTGGTTCAATCATATGATTGAAAAGTTCTTGTCATTGCTTGTTTTGATTTGATATAACCTGAAGTCGAGTTACATCTATCATGTATCTAGGCAAGCCTTCACGCAATTTGATTTGATAACATACCACTCTGTGCTGATCATAGTGAAAAGGGTTTTAGTCGTTTTAGTACAATGTATAAGTTTGATTTCATGTAAAAAACATTTTGATTACTAATTCCGGTAATTCCTATAGGATGTATGAATATGGTTCTAAAGGATCAATTGGTCTGCTTCTTTTAGCTTTCTTACCATTTTGATGTATTATTGAGCTAGACTATCATAGTCTAGTCTCCATCTCTCCTTTTCAAGCTTCGACTTGCCTATTTTACATTATTTATAAAAAAAAAAACATTTTGAGAATATATATCTCCAGTTAAATCCAACGATACTTAAAATTCATGTAATAATAGTAAAAAATTGATACGATAACAAAAGTGGATCAAAGCAAATGACATGACAAGTTACTATATATAGAATAGGATTAAACCTCCTCCCCCACAAAGTATATGCTGAAATTATATTCATACTATAATACCCCAAAATTTGTATTTTTCTTAAATATGATATATTGGTGAATTTTGAATTGGTATTTGGTTTGGCGTGAATAGTATTTACTATTCATATATACGTATTTACTATTCATAAATACGTATTTACTATTTATAAATACGTATTTAATTAGGTATATACTATTCACGTGGGACCCACGGCCAAATAATTTCCCTCTGTCGACAGAAAACCCGTGAGTGTGAAAATAATTTGACGCGGGACCCACTCAATAATATAATATTATTGTAATATAATATCTTATATTTTGGGAAATAATAGAAATAGAATTATTTCCAATAATCCGTGAACTAGGTTTCTTAGGTAAGGACATATTATAAACAAGTGAATTTTTATCTCAGAGTGGGTTATTTCTGAAGTCATTTCCGAAATCGGCGGAATGATTTTTGAGATAGGTCGAAACCGATATTTTGAATCAGGACAGATAGTAGAACCTTTAGAAAATAAATCATTACTCAAAATCCTTGAATTAAGTAGTAAACAACTGTACATATTATGAATCAGTGAATTTTTGTCTCGAAGATGGTGTCACCCGAAGTAATTTCTGTTACCGGCAGTGTCCAACTTAAAATCTTTGACAGATTACGAAATACCCTGAATGAGGTCAAAAATTCAGTTGACCCAGATATTTTTAAAGAGGAAGAATAGAGCTTCAGGGCTGTGCTTCCGAATTTTTGAGAATTTGCAAAAGATCACGCGGTCAGAACACCGAACAGAAATTTTATCAGTAAAAAATACTATTTGCATTATTAAAAAAAAAAAAAAAAAAAAAAAGAGGAACACCCGTGAACCTTTTTAATATTTTTTTAATATTTTTGGAAATTACGAAAAATGACCCAAAAACAAGAAATTACACTTAAGGACCCATTTTCCAACACTATAAATAGAGGCCTCACTTCTTCATTTTCTTCACACCAAACTCAGATCACAACGGTCGAGTTTAATAGAAGAGAGAGAATTCTTAGAGTTTAGAGGGAGAATTTAGAGTAAAGTTCTCGGAGCTGAAGAGAAGGAGTAAGAACTTCAAGGGTAAGTTCTTTGGTCTCTAGTCTTAAGATTTGGTAGTTTCTTTTGGTAATTATAGTAGAAATGCCAGATAGAGTTTTTTTTTCTGAGTATGCTCTGTGGCTGCAGCTTAGTCTGATCTGTCACATCAGAAAAGAATTATTCTTGGGCAGTAATGTTATTTACCAATACAGTAAATACTATTTACCAAACAGTAAAAATTATTTACCGTCACGGTAAAAATATTTTTACTGGTACTATTCACATGAATAGTGAATACTATTCACATGAATAGTAAATCTTCAACATAGAATTCCACAAGTATTGCAAAGTTGATGGCCAATGATAAATGTGATATTGTTCCTATAGGGTATCTGTGAACTTGTACCGCTGTTTTCCGTTAGAAGTACCGTTTTAGTCAAACGTACCAAAACATCATCAACGAAGGTACGGACGCGTATTGTAACCTTAACTCTGATGCTTATGGTATGCTTATATGTGATAGATAGTCTGAAATTCTGTTTTTGAAAATTGATCATACACATACAACTTGATACGGGTTATAGTCTTGATAATGCCGTTATGTTTTCCTAGCGCTGAGGACACGGATGTACACCGTGGCACTGGTGAATAGTGCAGACTATAATAACATGCATATTGCAGTGGCTGTGTTATGTTATTATTTGATTATGAATGTATTGTATGTGATTATTACTGTTTTTGCCATGGATATCTGTCATTCATATTTGATACATAAGCATGAGGTTAACCGTTACCTGAGGTTCAATGGTAATTTGAACCTCAGCTCTTGCTTTAGCCCCAGGATCCTCAGGAGGACAATCCAAGGAGAAGGGTAAGCAGGTGGCGTGAAGAGGCAGAAAAGGAGTTTTCTTTTAAAATCTTTATTTTCTGTTTTTCTGAATATTCGACTCTTGGATGACTGTAACAGAAGACTGATGCACCTTAAATGAATGTTTTATCAGTTACTCGTTTCACGACTATTCCGATGATCTACTCTGATTAAATCTTTTCAAATTCTGATCGAACTATTTCGAAAACACTTTAGAAAATTGGGATGTTACATTTTTGGTATCAGAGCAGACGGTTCTGAAGTTAACTAAGTTACTCCAAAAAGTCTGGCTAGGCCGGTGTATTTGAGTAACGGAGTTAGGTTCGGAGTTTTTTTTAAAAAATATTTTCCGGCTAGAACCTGGCTCAGTTATAAGAAACCATTGGTGCCGAAGGCAAGGCTAGTCTATATGGTTCGGTCAAGCAGTCGCCATAGAGTTGGTGAGACCCCCATGATAGACACTTACCTGGCCAATCGGTTGATTAATTGAGTTAGGCTCTAAGCCGTAGTTTTGGAACATATTTCGAAAAGAGTACTGATATAACTTTGGTGTACGTGTTTCAGGAAATGGCTAGATCCCCACTTAGTTATCAAAGAGCCCCTTTTGTTTACCGTTACGGACGTGTGAGACGTGTTGCTCGAAAAACTGTAAACCCTCTGATGGTGGCCCGAAGATTGAACCCTGACCCGGTTTATTCCCCGCCCGCATCTGCACCTCAAATTGTGCCAATACGTTCTGTTCCTGCTAATGATTTGGGGTTGTCATACAATCCACATTACCCTGTTGAACACTTACATGACCCAGAGCCCGAATACCATCCAAGCCCAGAAAACTCTGATGGTTCTAATTCTGTTCCAGCCATACTTACACCAGATTCCCCAGCAGATTCACATCATTCCTCTGTTGGGGACAATTTTGACTACATCAATGTAGCTGACTTAGAAGAAGAGCACGCAGATAATGTAGCTATTTTAGAAAACGCTGACGATGAAAACCTACGGTATGTGCTGAATGGCAACCGCGACTTGACGGAGATTTTGTATGATGACTTTGTTCGAGCAGGCTGGAATGTGGCAACCGCTCAAGAGCAGTACTTACGCTTCTTGACCCGTGTTAGGGAGCTTTACGATATGTTCATGCCCTTCAACAGCCCCTATCCTCCCGAAGACTGGATCCGATCCACTCTTCATCATTTTCCTCGAACCAATTTCTGGATTCACAAAACGAATGAACTTCTTGATGCAGGACCTATTGAGAAGGTCTACATCCATCTACTGCTGATCCAAAGCTGGGTACATCGTAGCATGTGAACCAGGAGGGAGACAAAAACCAGAATCAGTCCAAGGAAGCAATGGAAGTGCTAGTGACGCATAGTAATAGTAGTAGTAGATATAGACGCTGTTGTAGTACACCTTTAAAAGACCCTAAGGAGATAAATTGTAAAATAAAGCAATTACTGTGAATGATGGTTGATTATAAAAATATATAATTATGTTTGAATATGTGCTAAGCCTATTTGTATGCTAATTATTATTTCTCTAACGTTCATATGGTTTCATAAATAAAAGATTTAAGTATGGCAAACTCGAGAGGATCCGGAGTCCCTAGAGGACGAGGCAGAGGCCGAGGTAGAGGTCGAGGCAGAGGTAGACAAACGCAAGTAATACCCCTGCCAGGTCCGGAACAACCACAGCAATCAGAGCGGGATGAGATGCAGGAGATGAGAAGAATGTTACAAGAGCAAAGGGCACTCATTGATGCGCTTCTTGCAGAACGGCTTGAGAGACAAGCCGAAGGGGGACAAGTAGAGGAAGAACAAATTAATGAGGAGAATGAAAACAACAACGAACACGACGAAGAACGTGACAATGAAGTTGAGGGAACCAATCGATTCCAAATACCTCCCCAACAAGAGAGAGCGATGGCTGAGCTACAGCAACCGAATAGAGTGGTCGAGAATACCCAATATTGGGTAACACAATTCTGTAAAATGAAACCCCCAGCTTTCCGAGGCAAGCTTGATTCAGCAGAAGACTGGTTGATGCAGCTGGATAAGATATTCGAAGTCATAGAATGTCCGGAAGATAGAAAAGCTCAACTGGCAATTTATAAGCTGCAAGGAGATGCAGATCGTTGGTGGAAGAGCATTGCGGCAACACTGCGAGCACGTCACTGTCCCATTACGTGGGAGAAATTCCTAGAAAAATTCAACGAGCAATATTTTCCACCCTCTGTTCAGATGATTAAGGAATCTGAATTTCTGCACATTCGACAAGGGCAAGATGAATCTTTTGATGACTACTATGCACGTTTCACCAATTTGTCTCGATATTCAACCCTCTTTAGGCAATGTGAAGATGAAGGCAGTATGGCAAACATACTGATTTATGGCTTGAAGTATGAAATAAGGGAGAAGCTTGTGTCGCAGCAATTCTCACAATTGATTCAAGCGGTGGAAGCTTGTCGATTGATCGAAAGAAATTTGAAGGAGCTCAGGAAGACTAGAGTCTTTCATAGTAGTGGCCCCAGTCGTGGCGGTTTTACCCGTGGAAACTCATCGCAGAAACGGAAGACCAATTGGAGTAATTTCCGTGAAGGAAACAAGAGGCCATTCCAACCCGGGCAGCAGAACTTCCCAAGGGTACAGACATCCAGAGCATGTCCAAAATGCGGAAGGTATCATCAAGGAACTAACTGCGAAGGAAAGATTGTGTGCTACAAGTGCCAGCAGCCGGGGCACCTTAGCACAAACTGTCCACAAAAAGCACTGGAGGCGAGGCCGCAAAACCCAGGTCGAGTTTTTGCTTTAACGAATGAAGAAGCCAGAAAATCTCCGGAAATGATCAAAGGTACTATTTCTCTTAATGGGAATTTACTCCAAGCATTGTATGATTCTGGTGCTAGCCACTCGTTTATTTCATATGATTGTGCGAAGCGGCTAGGAATGCATGCTTATAGACTACCATATGATCTACTAGTAGCCACACCACTTGGTGCGAAATCCTTAGCTTCTGATGCATGCCTTAATTGTATTGCGAGCGTAAATGGACGAGATTCAAACATAGATCTTATCCGACTACCGCTTAGTGGCATCGACGTTATTCTCGGTCTTGATTGGCTGACGGCTAACAATGCGATAATTGATTGCGGAAGTAAACAGATATCCTTTGCACCCCCGCACAACCGAAGCAAGGTTGATGGGAGTCTGAGTTATATCTCAGTTTCGGAAGCAGAAAAATGCATAATGCATGGTTGCCAAGCATACATGGTATTTTTCTCTGTAAAGGCGGAAGCTGAACTCTCACTCAAAGACATTCCGGTTGTCAATGAGTTCCCTGATGTGTTTCCAGAGGATCTCACTGAGTTACCTCCTGAAAGAGAAGTTGAGTTCGCTATTGAATTGATGCCTGGAACGGGATCAATATCAAAAGCACCATACCGAATGGCGCCGAACGAGATGCAGGAGTTGAAGAAGCAACTTGAAGAACTGCTGGAGAAAGGGTTTATTCGACCCAGCGTGTCACCTTGGGGAGCCCCCGTATTGTTTGTTAAAAAGAAAGACGGAAGCCTACGACTTTGTATCGACTACCGTGAGTTGAACAAAGTAACTATCAAGAATAAATACCCACTTCCCCGAATCGATGATCTACTCGACCAACTATCTGGTTCCTGTGTATTTTCAAAGATCGATTTGCGCTCAGGATACCACCAGCTTCGAGTAAAAGCCAGTGATATTCCAAAAACAGCTTTTAGAACCAGATATGGGCATTACGAATTTCTTGTGATGCCTTTCGGATTAACTAATGCACCTGCCGTATTCATGGATTACATGAATCGGATTTTTCGCCAGCACCTAGACAAGTTTGTAGTAGTATTCATCGATGATATACTGATCTATTCAAAAAGCAGAGAGGAGCACGAGGAACATCTGCGAATCGTATTAGGTATACTACGTGACAAGCGACTTTTTGCTAAGTTTAGCAAATGTGAATTTTGGCTGCCAGAAGTGAGATTTCTGGGCCATGTCATAACTCGCGACGGAGTTGCCGTTGATCCTAGCAAGGTAGAAGCGGTTCTGGACTGGAAGAGACCAGAAACAGTGACAGAGATACGTAGCTTCCTGGGTCTAGCGGGATACTACCGCAGATTCATTCAGAATTTCTCGCGTCTTGCCTTACCATTGACAAAGCTCACAAGGAAAAACCAACCTTTTGTGTGGGACGAGGACTGTGAGTCGAGTTTTCAAATACTGAGGGAGAGATTGACTACAGCACCAGTATTGATCATCCCAGATCCAGATGAGACTTATACAGTATATAGTGATGCCAGTGGACAAGGATTGGGATGCGTCCTGATGCAACAGGGCAGGGTAGTAGCTTATGCCTCTCGTCTGTTAAAGCCTCACGAGTTGAACTATCCTACGCATGATTTAGAACTTGCAGCTATCGTGTTTGCTTTAAAAATATGGAGGCATTATCTCTATGGTGCAACCGTAGAGTTATACTGCGACCACAAGAGTCTGAAATACCTTTTTGATCAAAAGGAACTCAACATGAGACAACGTCGCTGGATGGATTTGCTAAAAGATTACGACTTGGAGATCAAGTATCATCCGGGTAAAGCAAACGTTGTAGCTGATGCACTCAGTAGAAAAACGGTACTCACTGCGTACATGATGATACAAGAGCGGAAACTACTTGAGGAGTTCAGAGACCTAAACCTGACCAATCAGGTTTGCATGAACCACTGCACATCCGATGACATCTATCTTGAAAGTCTCCTTGTTAGTCAAGGGGAATATGATCTGAGAGATGCGGTTGAGGAAGCTCAAAAGCACGATGAGTGGGCTATAGCAGCACGGGAGATGATCTCACGAGGAGAGACCCAAGACCGTGACCTATCGCCAAGTGGCTTGGTCAGATACAAGAAGCGGATCTACATTCCGAAGGATGGTGAATTACGACAGAAGATACTAGACGAGGCTCATAAGAGCAGATATACTCTACATCCGGGAATGGTCAAAATGTACCGGAACTTGAAATCCGAGTTTTGGTGGCCCAGATTGAAGAAAGATGTAACTGAATACGTGGGAAAATGTTTGACCTGTCAAAGAGTTAAAACTGAACACCAACGACCCCCTGGTCTTCTTCAAGGTTTGGAAATTCCAGAATGGAAATGGGAGAACATTACCATGGATCTAGTGGTAGGGTTACCTAAGATCAGACAACACGACGCGATTTGGGTAATTGTTGACCGATTGACTAAGTCAGCACACTTTCTCCCCATTAGTATTAATTACTCACCAGAACGTTTGGCGGAGATTTATATCAAAGAGATCGTAAGACTTCATGGTGTACCTAAGAGTATTGTCTCTGATCGGGACCCGCGATTTACGTCCCGATTCTGGGAGGCTTTGCATGCAGAGATGGGAACTAAGCTAAGACCTAGTACGGCTTATCACCCACAGACCGATGGTCAATCTGAAAGGACAATACAGACGCTAGAAGATATGCTTAGAGCGTGTGTATTGGATTTCAAAGGTCATTGGGATAAACACTTACCGCTGGCCGAATTCGCTTACAACAATAGTTACCATTCGAGCATACAGATGGCTCCGTTTGAGGCATTGTACGGGCGAAAGTGTCGATCACCTATATGCTGGACAGAATTGTCGGAGCGAGAATTCATCGGGACAGATTTAGTTGATAAGACCTCCAAGCAAATTGCATTGATCAAACAGAGACTCCTAACAGCACAAAGCAGACAGAAGAGTTACGCTGATAAGAGGAGAAGACCACTAGAATTCGAGGTTGGAGACCATGTGTTTCTCAAGGTATCCCCGGTAACTGGTGTTGGAAGAACGCTTAAAAGGCGAAAGCTAAGTCCTCGTTACATTGGGCCATTCGAAATCTTGGCAAAACGTGGACCGGTCGCATATCAATTAGCTTTGCCCCCGAATCTGAGTAAACTCCACGACGTCTTCCATGTTTCTCAATTGAAGAAGTATCAACCTGACCACGATCATATTATCCAATATGAAGATGTCGAAGTGCGACATGATAACACTTTTGAGGTCGAGCCAGAGCAAATTGTTGATTACCAGGAGAAGCGGCTTCGACAAAGAAGTATCCCGTTCGTGAAAGTAGTATGGAGAGGCTTATCTCCTGCTGAGGCAACTTGGGAAACAGAAGAAGATATGAAAAAAAAATATCCGGAGTTTATGGCTCAAAGTTTAGTTAGTGTAGAGTAAAATTTCGGGGACGAAATTTTATTTAACGGGGGGAGAAATATAATACCCCAAAATTTGTATTTTTCTTAAATATGATATATTGGTGAATTTTGAATTGGTATTTGGTTTGGCGTGAATAGTATTTACTATTCATATATACGTATTTACTATTCATAAATACGTATTTACTATTTATAAATACGTATTTAATTAGGTATATACTATTCACGTGGGACCCACGGCCAAATAATTTCCCTCTGTCGACAGAAAACCCGTGAGTGTGAAAATAATTTGACGCGGGACCCACTCAATAATATAATATTATTGTAATATAATATCTTATATTTTGGGAAATAATAGAAATAGAATTATTTCCAATAATCCGTGAACTAGGTTTCTTAGGTAAGGACATATTATAAACAAGTGAATTTTTATCTCAGAGTGGGTTATTTCTGAAGTCATTTCCGAAATCGGCGGAATGATTTTTGAGATAGGTCGAAACCGATATTTTGAATCAGGACAGATAGTAGAACCTTTAGAAAATAAATCATTACTCAAAATCCTTGAATTAAGTAGTAAACAACTGTACATATTATGAATCAGTGAATTTTTGTCTCGAAGATGGTGTCACCCGAAGTAATTTCTGTTACCGGCAGTGTCCAACTTAAAATCTTTGACAGATTACGAAATACCCTGAATGAGGTCAAAAATTCAGTTGACCCAGATATTTTTAAAGAGGAAGAATAGAGCTTCAGGGCTGTGCTTCCGAATTTTTGAGAATTTGCAAAAGATCACGCGGTCAGAACACCGAACAGAAATTTTATCAGTAAAAAATACTATTTGCATTATTAAAAAAAAAAAAAAAAAAAAAAAAGAGGAACACCCGTGAACCTTTTTAATATTTTTTTAATATTTTTGGAAATTACGAAAAATGACCCAAAAACAAGAAATTACACTTAAGGACCCATTTTCCAACACTATAAATAGAGGCCTCACTTCTTCATTTTCTTCACACCAAACTCAGATCACAACGGTCGAGTTTAATAGAAGAGAGAGAATTCTTAGAGTTTAGAGGGAGAATTTAGAGTAAAGTTCTCGGAGCTGAAGAGAAGGAGTAAGAACTTCAAGGGTAAGTTCTTTGGTCTCTAGTCTTAAGATTTGGTAGTTTCTTTTGGTAATTATAGTAGAAATGCCAGATAGAGTTTTTTTTTCTGAGTATGCTCTGTGGCTGCAGCTTAGTCTGATCTGTCACATCAGAAAAGAATTATTCTTGGGCAGTAATGTTATTTACCAATACAGTAAATACTATTTACCAAACAGTAAAAATTATTTACCGTCACGGTAAAAATATTTTTACTGGTACTATTCACATGAATAGTGAATACTATTCACATGAATAGTAAATCTTCAACATAGAATTCCACAAGTATTGCAAAGTTGATGGCCAATGATAAATGTGATATTGTTCCTATAGGGTATCTGTGAACTTGTACCGCTGTTTTCCGTTAGAAGTACCGTTTTAGTCAAACGTACCAAAACATCATCAACGAAGGTACGGACGCGTATTGTAACCTTAACTCTGATGCTTATGGTATGCTTATATGTGATAGATAGTCTGAAATTCTGTTTTTGAAAATTGATCATACACATACAACTTGATACGGGTTATAGTCTTGATAATGCCGTTATGTTTTCCTAGCGCTGAGGACACGGATGTACACCGTGGCACTGGTGAATAGTGCAGACTATAATAACATGCATATTGCAGTGGCTGTGTTATGTTATTATTTGATTATGAATGTATTGTATGTGATTATTACTGTTTTTGCCATGGATATCTGTCATTCATATTTGATACATAAGCATGAGGTTAACCGTTACCTGAGGTTCAATGGTAATTTGAACCTCAGCTCTTGCTTTAGCCCCAGGATCCTCAGGAGGACAATCCAAGGAGAAGGGTAAGCAGGTGGCGTGAAGAGGCAGAAAAGGAGTTTTCTTTTAAAATCTTTATTTTCTGTTTTTCTGAATATTCGACTCTTGGATGACTGTAACAGAAGACTGATGCACCTTAAATGAATGTTTTATCAGTTACTCGTTTCACGACTATTCCGATGATCTACTCTGATTAAATCTTTTCAAATTCTGATCGAACTATTTCGAAAACACTTTAGAAAATTGGGATGTTACACATACACAATGGCCTATATTTAGATGGAGAGAAAATTGGAGGGTAAGAAAACTGGGAAGGAAAACTTACAAAAATGACAATTTTTTTTTAAATACTAATTTTGGAAGTTTTTCCTCCTCATATTTGTTCTCTTCATCCAAATATAGAGGTAGTGTTAGGGTTCAGAAAGCATCCAACACTAGGAATAGATACTCTTAATGGCCTTTATTCTTCCTTGGTAAATAACCTCTCTTTCATCCTTATTATAAAGATTTATTAGTTAAAATGGTTGAGCATAAATTTTTTTTTTTAAATCAATTTTTGAAGTTACCTTAATAAAATTGAGATGAGATAAATAATAAGGGTAATAAAAAAAGGACATTAAAGAATGAGACATGCATGTTTCATCAAGTAAAGGGTCTCGTATTAATTAAAGGTCATGAGGATGGATCTTATAAATAAAATCACAACTAGTGAGCACATGCTACTTTCTTTGACCCTAGATATATAGGAATTAGATAGCTAATAATTTGCATAGATTAAATAAACTGGTTAATTCAGTTTTTTTTTTTTAAATGTATTGGTTTCTCTAAATAGCTTAATGCAAAACCCTAAATATAAGTAATCAATTGGATTATTTTATGAAAAAAATTAAAAATTTGAGAGACAAATTAAAATAGATGGAAGTGTATGTTGCATTAAAGATCAAAATTAACCCATTAATATAGAGCTCTTAGATTTAGAATCAAAGTGAATACTTTCTATAAGAGAACTAATGTCTTTAGAACCCTTGCATGCAATACAAATACTATTTTGAAACCATGAGACAGAAGGGCAATAAGGATGCATGCATTATTGAAAGAAGAAAAAGGAGAGGGACAGAGAGTGGGGTTCGTTGCTCTGCAAGAGGATAAGAAGAAGAGAGGAGATGATTGGCTTCTTCATAAGGAACCTAAGTTTAAAGTGAGAATGCTTTTAACGTAGGAAACATGGCCATGTTTGTGTCATGTGATCATTGTCCCTCTTCCATGTGCCTCCTTCTTCTTTCACTCTATCAAACTTCCTTGTTTTTCTCTCCCACTAACTTTGCTTTTTGTTGTCTTTCATCATCATCCCTACATTCCTTCCATTATTACTCACTTCATAATTTCTTTGTAAGATTTTCCTTTTCGTGCAACTTCAATTACTCATATCTATTTTGAGTCCCAAGCAACTAGCATTTGCGCCATTATTGATTTCTATTATAAGTATCACATTGGTGAGCCTCACATATTGTGGTTTATAACAGAGGGAGAACTCAATGATTAAGGAAAGAGCTAGTCAAGGGACTCTGATCTTCTCTCCTAATAGACTAATTTTTTTGGTATTGAACTCTCCTTTTAGACTAATGCGCATAACAACTATACCATCTACAAGATTCAAAGATTAATTTATGTTTTAAAAGAAATCTAGTCTTTTCTGCTCAGCCTTTATTTAGGTTTTAACTTATAATATACTCATTTAGTCCTTAACATAAAATATATTTTCTTAATTTGATTAGATTAGGGATGTTAGTTGAGTTAGTTAATATAACATATATTTTCTAAAACACTCTAATCATATTTCTTAATTTCTTCATTCTCTTTCCTCCTTGATTATTATTGAAGGAGCATCAATAGTGTAAATCAGAAAAAGATTAACAGATATAAAAACCATGCCTTAAATTAAGGACCAAGATCAACTTCGTAAATATATTTTATTTTAAGGACGAGAGGAGTAATTATATTTATAATGGAAGTAATGTGATTTCATTTTATGCCTTTTTAGGTAGAGTGAGGAAATTTCCACATTGGTTATACAAGTATCTTTTTTTAGTAACAAGTAGGTCTATCACAGGACATTGTTTTAACTTTTTGTATGCGAAATCACTTTTAGCCATTTTCTTAAAAACTAAATTAGTGTTTTATATTGGATACTAAAAATAAAGCTAATTATTTTCATAATGATTTTGTAACGTCAATAGGATTAATGATAAAGTGAAAATCGTGGTAATTGAGAATTTTGATTCCCAATTTTTTTTTTTTGATTCCCAATTTTAAGAAGAGATGAAATGGCAGAAAGAGTACAAGATTCATTCGTAGACAGGTTAGAGATATTCACATGTTTTTGGGCCAAAAATTCCTAATATCCCCTAGTCTGGGCCTCAGTACAAGCCCAGACATCTGACCCAAATGAGAACAACCATATTTTTTGCTCGAAGAGAACAACCATATTGGGATAAGGAATTTGACACCTCCTAGGTAAGACGTAGTTTTGATCTTATATAAAAAAAAAAAGACGTAGTTTTGACTTTTGTGAATAAAAGAAACACTTTGAAAAAGTTCTTCCTGGCTTCAATTTAAATAGATTAAGAGTATTCTATTGGAGTATTAGACATTAGAGCTTCTGTCATAAAAGATCAACTTTGAATGGAGTTCAAATGAAAGTAACAAATGGGCTAGTGAGTATCCTAATATGCAAAGAATTTCGAAAAGTTTTCATATATTTATGTGTAGTGATTTAAAATTTCAACATGCTTCAATAAGTGGTTGTGAAAATTGCATTATTATTATTTTTTGAAATTGAATTTATGCATTTTTTTTATTTTAAAATCTGATTATCTTTGAAATTTAGAGTATGAGAATACCTCCGGTTCTACATGTTGGAGTTATATAATTAATTTAATTTACAAGTATTAATTAGTTATTAGTAAAAAAAAGTTTTCCAAAAATATCCCCTTTAATTTTTTACGTTGAAACTACATTATGGATGGAAGTTCCTTTAACATACGCATTCAATAAAAACAGTTTGAAGAAAATTTTAAAAATTTTGGGGGGACAAAACAAATCCCTCGATAAGCTCTAACATTTAGGCTTAGAGGGAGTATTTTTTTCAATAGCTTTATCCAAGCCTGTTTGTATATAACTTAATAATGAGTTATAATTAAGTCATGAGACCAAAATATATAAATTTTCGGCAACAATAATCCATGACGTGATTTGAATATTTTTATCAGATTTTAGTTTATGGAAATGGATATAGTAATGGTTTTCTCTATAAATACTTACGTTGACATCCCACAATAGTTGCACAACATAAATGTTCCAATATTGCTCTTGCATGAACGTGATTTTGATACGAGGTTATGTAGTCAAATTGATAAATGGAGGAACACATGTTTATTTTAATTTTAATTTTAATTTTAATTTACTCCTCTGATCCTAAATATTGCATTACAAACCATATCCTATATTTAGGATCGGAGATAATATTGATTTCGAAACATGGGAAAGTACGAGAGTAACACACACATGCATGCTAATGATAGTGAAGGAAGGGCTCTTCAGAGATATCACTGTCCAAAGAGATATAACTAACGTAGGAGGAACATCTTGAGCCAATAAGCAGAATACTTGAGCTTTCTTTTCAAGTTGTTGTAATCCACGTACGTTAGTCCAAATCGAAATGTGTAACCATGTTCCCATTCAAAGTTGTCCGTGAATGCCCAAACATAATACCCCTTCACGTTCACCCCCTCTCTGAAGGGAAAAACAAAAACTTATATTATTCAGTGTGTCTACGAACAAGAATATATTACATAAATACGTACATAGTTCAATATATATAAAATTTCACACTCACTTGATGGCTCGAAGAAGATTTCTGAGATGGCTATCATGATATCTGATCCTTATACTATCCTTGATGGCTTCGTTAATTGGTTTTGATGCATCATTTCCTTCAGCAACTCCTGAGTTCCAATATAGCAAGTTTATCAAATAATTATTGTAAACTATAATATAATTATGTGTCTCTTATTTATATGTGTGTGTGTTGCTTAATTAATTACGAAAACAAGTCATGGATTAATAAGTGCTTAACATATACATATATACATACGTACGTACCATTTTCATGGATATAAATAGGTGGGTTGTTGTATTTGAGCTTCATATAGATCAGAAGCTCATAAAGTCCCTTTGGACAAACATAGAGCCAGCTCAATGCAGTCTACAAAACCAGACAATGTAACTCTGTTCTTTAACATCAATGAATCCAGGTGCGTGTGTGTGTTGAGGGAGAAAAATGAAAAAAAATACATACCGGGGTACCAACAGAGACTCCATTTCTAGTACCTATAATAATTGGAAGAAAAATTAAGTGAATATTGTATGTGCTAGGACATTCAGATTGGATGATACATATGCCAAAGTATAAATTTTAGTCTCTTAATCTTAATACCGTTGATCTCATTAACACAACATGCAGACTCAGCAAATTCAAATAGTAACTCTGCATTTTTTGTTAATTAGATTAAATAAAATTATGAGAGGGAAAATACACTTTATAAAGCTGTGTTTTTGTGTGTGTGTTTGATTTATTTACTTACCCGAGAAAGTGACTTGCATATCAGAAGTGAAACTCTTGTTAAGAGTGGAAGCAGAGAGAGAATTATGTTGAGCAAAATTAGAGGTATAATAATTCATGCCAAGAAAATCATAAGATCCTTTCAACATTTCTGATTCTGCCTTTGAGAATTTGGGAAGCCTATCTCCCACTATAGACTTCATGCCCTTGGGATAATCTCCATGCGTGACGGGGTCACCATGCCTACGTACACACAAAATAAATTATACATTTCAAAACAAGATCTATCATCTTTGATTTTTAACAATAAGTAGAAAATAAACTATGGTTATATCTATATTATATTGAAATGAATTTATAATTGAATCATCTTTCATGTATTATACGAGGAAGATTTAGACAGAAAATATGCAAGGGACATACAACTTCGTTCTCCTAAATATATATGAAATTAAAAGCGGATAGCTTCTGTCCAATTTGTATGGAGTTCATTTACAAAGATATTGAGAAAATATATATATATAAAAAAATATATAATTTTATATGAACGATCTAAGAGAAAAGCCATATTATGAGTTACCATGCCAAGAAAAATTCCAAGGCCCGATTTGCAGCCACACGATCCATCATGGTATTAGATTTTGGCTTAAACCAATGCGTCACTAATGTGATTCCGATTTTCCCTTTTTGAGTAGCCTGTAATAAACAATTCAATATTTTGCTTAATGATTATTAAAAAAAAAAAAAAACTAAAGAGAGTGCATTGACATTATGTTTTGATAAAAAGGGACCTGATATTTAGTTCTGTAGAGTCTAACAGTAGCAGCATGAGCAAGAAGGAGATGGTGGGAGGCCAAGTAGGGCTCGGTGGCGGAGTCGCCGGCGGTGCAGTTTCCGACATATTTAGAACACCTGCCCGGTGCCTTGGTGCCACCATTGTAGCCACTGACTATGAACACATAGGGCTCATTAACAGTAACCCAAGTTTTAACCCTATCTCCAAATGTTTTGAAGCAGAAGTCTGCATACTCTTTAAAATCATCCCTAAAAAATATTATTATTAATCAGTTAACAGAGTAATAAGATTATATGCCAATAATTCAAAAACTTTGTTTGTATATATCAAGAGATTGAATGGACAATAATGTACTCCTTACACGATTTTAGGACTCAGGAATCCACCATACTCATCTTCAAGAACTTGGGGAAGATCCCAGTGAAAGAGAGTGACACAGGGCGTTATACCTATGTATATATATGGACATGAGTCCCCCAAAAAAAAAAAAAATTTTATTAATTTAATTTCAAAATTTCATGTTGGTACAAAAATCAATAGTAATTTGGAGATTAACCAAAAAAAAAAAAAAATAGGCTGACCATTTGCTAGGAGTTCATTTATGACATTGTTGTAGAATTTGACGCCCAAGTCATTCACTTTTCCCCTGCCCTCTGCACAAATAAAAACAAGTAATAATTATTTTTAAAACACTTTGATCAACATATTATATCGTTTAATTAAAAAGAAAAATAAATGATTACCAGGGAAAATTCTAGTCCATGAGATGGAGAACCTAAAGGAGTCCAGCCCAATTTTTTTCATGAGATGTATGTCAGTCTGCAGAACGGAATATTGGAGCGGAGAGAGTACATAAAAAAACAGAGAGTTTGTGAATATTGATAAAATTGAGGCTGATGACTTGAGAGCACCTTGTACTGATGATAGAAATCGGCCGCCACGTCACCAGTGCTATGATCCACAATCTTTTCTGCTCATTATTACACACCAAAAATTAATCTCTGTATATAGTTTAAGATCTGATTTACCATACTAATTATCTATAATTATTTGACTTACTCTTTCATGATTAAATTAAATATAGAGAATGAGTCAGAGTTTTGCATTCCCACATATAAATTATAATTTAATTGATTTTTTATTATTTTTTGAGAGGGATAGAGAGAGAGAGAGAGACCTGGGTGGTGCTTGGTGAAGGTGTCCCATATGCTTGGTCCTCTTCCGTCAATGTTTGCTGCTCCTTCGTTCTGTGGCAATTTTTACCCAAAAAAGAAAAGAAAAGAAAAAACAATTGAAGTTTGGTCATTATTGTGTATAAATTAATTCTAACAGAGATGGAATTATTATTAAAAAAAAGAAGAAGAAATGGATTAATTAAGGAGTTAATGAACATAATATTACCTGATAAGAAGAAGAACCAGCGCCGAAGACAAAGTCATGAGGGAAAAGGGTTCTATTGAATGGAGCCGAGTATCGGCTAGGCTTTGCAGAGCCACCGGCCGCTGCCGCGAGGGTGGAGGCAGTGGCCACCAGTGCCACCAACAGGAGAAAACCTCCACCAGCCATCCTCATATGCCTGCCTCTGCAAGCTGTTCCTGATATGCTTTCTTTTATTTGGTCACTAAATTACTCTAAGAAGCTGATCGTCTGCTTAACCACACACACTCTCTATTTAAAGAGTTGATTTTAGTTTTAAATCTAAATCCTTTTCATATTTATCACACTTTTTCTAATTTATTCTTATTATATTCCTGCAATGATATTAAAAAAAAAAAAGAGAGAGAGAGAGAATAAGGTAATTGGAAAAGATGATGGGATATTTTTTATAATTAAATGAGATGAATTCAGACTGTCCATGTCTCATCCAGGCAGTTCATTTGCAATCTGGAGATTGGATGATGAGGGACCATTTGTCGTTTTTGGCAAGGTAAAAAGAAAAAGTTAAAGGGTCCTTTTCCTGTCAACAGGGAATTAAAGAAAGTTAAAAAAGAAAAAAAGCAGCACCGTCAAGCGTCTCGTAGCGGGATGGTACTAGGGTCAGTCTTAGGAGCTGGCTTTCCCCCTTGTCCAGGATTTAAACCCTGCCTCCCCCTCCCCCCACTGGGCTATATCAAAAAAAAAAAAGCAGCACCTCCTTGGAGGCGCTTTTAATAATTGAATGACACATCAACACTGGTATTTTAAAATTGGGAAAATCCTCTTCAAGGCCCTCTTTACTAAAAAAATTCTAAAAAATGTCCCAAAATTCTGAAAATTTTAGAAAAGGCCCTTCAGAATTTACGGAGTTGTTAACGGAGCTGATATGATTGTTATCGGAGTACTGATATAGTTGTTAACCGGGATGATTTAGTTCTTAAATTTTTTTTTAACAACTAAATCAGCCTGGTTAACAACTATATCAGTACCCCGCTAACAATTATATCAACCCCATTAACAACTCACGTTGGGTCTTTTCTGGAATTTTTAGAATCTTGAGGTCTTTTCTGAAATTTTCAGAATTTTGGGGCCTTTTCTAAAATTTTCATAATTTTAGGGCCTTTTCTAGAATCTTTTTTAGTAATATGGGCCTTCAAAATGATTTTCCCTTTAAAATTACTATAATAGGCTTGTGATTTATAGTGGTATTGAATATGATATGGAATATAAAATTGGGAAAATACTAAATAAATACCAAATAGATTTGTAAAACTCCTAGAAGTCCGTCGACTTTGCAAAAAGACTGAGAGGTGACAAGGACTTTTGGGGGATATGCAAATTCAAGCGAAATGACCATTTTGCCCTTAGTTATAAATAAAAAAGAAAAAAGAAACACCCCCGTGGTGGGCCCCATCGCCGGGGGGATATTTCTATTTTTTTTAAATTATTTACAACTAAAGGCAAAATGATCATTTCGTGCGAATTTGCATATCTCCTAAAAGTCCTTGTCACCTCTCAGTCTTTTTACAAATTCGATGGACTTCTGTGGGTTTTACAAATTCATTTGGTATTTTCCCTATAAAATTTAACACCGATTCTGCTATTGAATAAATTAAAATTGTTGCAATAACATTTTTATTTGAGGACACAAAAATCAACTTCAGCCAGCGCCTTAGTAGGGCAGTGGCATGAGAGTTTGACTCCCCTCCCCATGTCCAGGATTCAAAATCTGCCCCCTCCCCTACTATGTGTATAAAAAAAAAAATCAACTTCAAACATAATTAAAAACACTGTGTGTGTGAGAGAGAGAGATGTTCCCAACCATAACAAAAGTCTAATGGGTCTTGTTTAGAGTATCCAGTACGTTGGCTGGATTTATTCCATTTACCCTAACGCCACCTGACTTTTTTAACGCCCCAATTTGAAGCTTATTTGCCAACGGATGCTCATCTTGTCCAATCCAAAAAATAACAAAGCTTGCAGTGATGTAGTGATGGGACCCAGACATGAAATTGGAGTGCATTCGTGATTATTACGCCTGCAAGCAAAAAAACAAATTAAATATGAAATCATTGAATGGATGAAATTAATGTATTATTTATATGTATTTTATTTTATAAATAATTTTATCCATTAAATATATTTAATTAAGGACTTTATTGTTTATTAATTTTTTTAATAATCATTTAAATTTTTTCCAAATTAAAATTAAAATTTTTATTATCTTAATATATGCAACTAATATGTATAGTAGTACTTAATATGATTCATGCCTTTTTCAGTCATTTTCCATGTTAACTGACTTTTTAAATAACAATCCAAACACTCATCAGTTAAGCCAAACTGGCAATCCAAACACAAATCACCATTTACAACCTAACTTTTTTCCTACCGAGCTTTTATAAAAGTCAAATAACTTTTAAGCCACCACTCCTACCGCGAACTCAAACGGGCCCAATGTGAATCAGAGGATCAAGAGGCAGATTTATTGACAAAACCTGTCGGCAACGAAGAAGCTATTAAGTTAGGTAGTGAAGATATTTTCCTGCCCCACTTGAGAGGACTGTGGAATAGCTTGTGTATACCACTCTGATCCTATTTATAAATTCAGTTTGATCAAAAAAATTTGGTCCTATTTATAAGTCCAGTTCCGGAAATAAATGAGATTGTAACAATTTTACCTATATTAATTGCACCCATAAAGATAGAGAGAGAAGAAACAATCAAAAAGTACCCAATCATAAATAAGGGTAAAGTTGAAAATTTACCCCATAATCATTGTGTCAACTAACTTTTCTTGGTATGTGAGATTTGGTCAAACTGGACTTATAAATAAGATCAGAGTGGTATGTAAATAAGGGTATTTACGTAATTGTCGTAAATTAGGCGTGTATCTCGTTGGTCTTTCCGTCTGTTGATTTCTCTCATTGTTCTCCTTTTTATTTTCTTTCTATCATATCATGTCTATTTAAATTAAAATAATATATCACTCACATTCAATCTGTTATAAAATTATTTCTATAAACAAATAAGTAAATTTAAACCTTTAAAATCTAATCCATACCATTTATAATTACAATTCATAAAAAATAAATAAATTTAAGTTTATAAAATAGTAAAAATCACTGTCAAGTCCCAAATAACAAATTTAATCATAAATAGAGAGATAAGCATATAACAACTATGTAAAAGAAAAGCAACTAATATGAACCTGATCTTTTTATCATGTGGTGATGCTTGGTGGGGATGATTAACTTTCCTACTGTTATGATGAAAAGTAAAAAGCATTCACATTGACGAGTACTTTTGTGCACAGGAGATACCAAGTACTCCCTCTGATCCTAATTATAAGATTAAATTTTTAATGTAAATTGTACTATAAAATTATTCACATAATTAGTACCAAAGATAGTGCTATCTCTGGTCCTAATTATAAGAGCTAGTTCACTTTATTTGGAGAGATTAAAGAAGCTAAATAAGTTACTTAATCATTTCATATGTTAAATATTCTTAGATTATATTAGTTTATTAGTCAAACTAATAAGTTAAAAAAAAATAAAAATAAAAATATTTTAAAGTAATTTAATTAGTTTCTTTAATCTCTCCAAAAAAATTAATTAACTCTTATAAGAGTAATTAGAATGAAAGGGAGTACCAATTTGCATGAAGCCCAGGTCTTTAAGATTTTTGAATATGAAGATGTCAGAGAATCCTAAGTAAAAAGTATCCAAGAAAGTGAAAAAACCGAAGTTAAAGGGTTTTTATAGTAGTGAATTACTTTTTATTTATTTAACTTTTATAAACTTAAAATATGATAAAAATTAAATTGTAAATATGATTGATGTTGATTGACGGTAATAGAAGTTGTAACATCCTGAATTTTGGACCTAAAGTCTTGAGAATAAGTCTATTTTTGGAAGACTACTAGGCTCTATTTTCGGAAAGTGATAAATTTGAAATCAGTATTTTGTGGGACCCATGAATAGTATTTACTATTCATGTATACGTTTTTACTATTTACAAATACGTATTTAAAAAAAATTATATATATATATGTTATTCGCAAATACGTATTTAATACTTGAAATTTGTGAAATATGAATAGTGTTTACTATTCACAAATACGTATTTACTATTTAAAAATACGGTATTTACTATTCCTAAATACGTATTTACTATTCATGTGGGACCCACGACCAAAATAATTCTTCCTCCCGACAGAAACTCTCGTGAGTTTTGAAAATATTTCACGCGGGACCCACGTAATAGTAATTTACTATTTGATTTATATTATTATATTATTTAAAATATTAAAATATTATTAAAAATTTTTAAAAGAATCATCACGGGGCGGCTGAGTAGTCACGGGGCATTTCTTTTTAAATTTTTGGGAAAATTACGTAAAACGACCCAAAGACGAAAATTACACTTAAAGACCCATTTTCCAACTATAAATAGACCTTCCATTTCATTTCATTCTTCACAACTTCTAAAAGCCATAGAGAGAGGTAGAGAGAGAGAGAGAGAGTAGAGATATTTGCTTGAGAATTATAATAGCTGGTTGGTGATTCGGGTATTAGCAAGTAACAGGTAACTCTGAATATTCTTCCTTATACTTGTGAATTATGTATGATTATAAATTTGTTTGTTTACTATTTTGGCAAGAATATTTAGAAAATATTTATGGTTTTAAGATCTGGTGTGGGAACTTTGATTTGCAAATCTGCAGAGGTACTATTTATACGTACGTTACTATTCACGTATACCGTATTTACTATTCACATTTACTATTCACGTATACCGTATTTACTATTCACATTTACTATTCACGTATACCGTATTTACTATTCATTTTACTATTCACGTATACCGTATTTACTATTCATTTTACTATTCACGTATACCGTATTTACTATTCATTTTACTATTCACATATACCGTATTTACTATTCATAATACTATTCACGTATACATACCGTATTTACTATTCACGTATACATACCGTATGTACTCTTCATTTTTACTATTCATGTATATATACCGTGTTTTACTATTCACATATACACATAGTATTTTACTATTCACAGATACGCATAGTATTTACTATTCATAAATACGCATATTGATGTATAAAATTTTATGGTATAATAATGCATTATTTTGAGTGAACATATTCATCATGGCGGTTGTATTATGATGGGTGGAGTAAGGAGGGATTTGAATGATAAGAATGATTTATGCCACCACTCGGTGCACAGTGGATGGTACTTGTTTCAGGGCCCCATCTTCCATGTTTTCCTCTGGCCGGGATTTCATTGGAGTTGTGGGACATGTGACACCTCCTTAGTTATTTTAAAGGAGGGGAGCCATAGTCCAGATTTAAGCTCTATACCTTTGGCCGGGTGTATCTTAAGATTTGGTGAGCTTGAAACAATTCAGTCAAATGAATAAGTTTCTATTGGACTATGTGTTAGCCTATGGCTCCAGTCAGCGGTATACGGATGGAGGTGGTATAAGGGAGGCTGCATACTGCATAATGCATTTCTGAACAGATCAAGGATTTGATAGACTGATGAATGATTTGTAAAGACATATGATGAGAACTTCTGAAAAATATATTTATATATATAAAGTCATATTTTATTATTTTTGTATTGATAACTACTTTTACAAATAATCTTTGTAAGAGAAAGTATGGTATATATTTATATTTATGAAATAAGTTTATGCCTTTTTGTCATACATTATTTACTTGTATGCGGTGGAAATATTCAGTAGTTACTGAGATGTGTAATCTCACCCCATATTATCATTTTTCAGGTGAATAACTTAGTAGAGATCAAGGGAATGCACCCATGGAGTGAGCTTTGTAGGCTCTTCTGTACTCCTTTAGTTTATGTTGTGTTATTTTATTTGCCATGAACCTAAAAGACTTCCGCATTTTAAAATAACTCTTATTTATTGGATTTATTTTGGCCCTGTATAAATGGATTTCTACCTTTGGCCATATTGTAAATATGTGTTTGAGTGTTAAATATCCTATATTTGGAGGTTACTAATATTTTGGCCAAGATTTTGGTATTGAAAATGAGGCGTTACATTTTTGGTATCAGAGCCAGGTTCTGGCCAATCTGTAAATTTCCTATCAGTTTTCTAAATAAAAATTTTGAGGTCATGGCAAATTAAATATCATAACATGTGCATTTTCCTTTATAGCTTTGGATTCTTTTTACCAATTTTCTTGTGACAATCATGATAGGAGAAGAATGGGTTAATCAAAATATTCAAGTGATTGATAATGAGGATTTATGATTTGAGGATGTGATTGAGATTAAATTTCAGAGCTGCGTAGCGAAAGTTGGTAAGTAGAAAATTTATTGAATATTGGATTCTGTAGGCCCAAAATTACTTTCTAGGATGAATATTTTTATTGGTGTCTAGGAAAGTGATTGAAAGACTAAGCCCCTATTTGATGTTTATTCAATTAGTTGCCGTTGTAAAAAGTATGAAGAGATTTTCGCTAGATTTTCACTTACCTAGCTAATTTATATGAGTAACAGATGACAATACCATAACAGAATACGGGCATAGTCTTGATTATACCGAATAACTGGCTTAAGTTTGAATTTAATAAGATAAAGTTGAGTTTGGCAGGAAAACTCGAAAATCCTTATGAATCCTAGAATAGAGATTACAAACATTAGCAAGAAGGCTAAGAAGAGTAGACTATATTAATTCAAGCATCAAGAACAACAGTTGGTACAATCCCACCGCAAGCTTCGACTATCTCAAGTTTAAGTCTATTAATTTCTTCCTGAGCGGCTGCTCTTGAGAGAGGACCATCAGGAGACATTGTTCTTCTCAATCTAGCTATTTGCTTCATAGTGCTTCGAATTTTTACATAAGGCCAATGCTTTATTCCTCCCCTATGGCATATTTTCATTAGAACATTTTTGCATAGACGAACTTGTTGAGCCGCTTCTTGTTGAGGTAAATGGAATAAGTCTCTAAGATCATTTATTGACATTGATGAAGCTCTAATATTTTGTTCAGCTCTTGATCGGTATGGATTACTAGGTATGGGGACTGAAGGATTATTATTTACAACCATGAGCTCTTTTCCTTTATTGGATATATTTTCTGTATTGGTTGGAAATGAACTATTAGGGAGTTCATTTTGATTTTTAGTCCATTCCAAACCAACACAGAGGGCCTCATAGTAGGCTGATAGGGGATCCGACACCAGGACATACCCTAAAGATTTTTGATTCAAACAATAATTTTCTAGAAAATGTTTGACATCATCTAAATTCTTCTTACCAAAGTCAAATACTTGAGGACTGGAAGAACCTCCTTGTACGTCCTGGTGAAAGACAGCGTGGCATATCATACCAATCCTCCCATGAACTTCAAGTTTATGGTATTGAAGTCCATTGGTGTGAATAATCTCTCGTAGAACATGGCAGCAACTACATGAAAATGGATTAGTAGTCTCAGTCAAGGTAGAAGCAGGATTCCTTGGTTGAGAAGGTACCGTAGACTCCATAAGTTCTGCCACATTACGACACCTTTGGACAGGTCGCCTTGATGGACCTGCTTCAGATTCCTTTCTGTTAGTAGTGGTAAAAATAGAATCTTGTATCCTTGGAGGAGGAGTAGGAATGTTAATCGTTGAGGCAGATGAATGAACGTTCATACTTACGGGATTTTGGGGAAGTAAAGAAGAATAAGGGTATGATGCATTGTTTGACAAATCAGACAACATGTTAGTCTGATAGTCATGAAGTAAGGCTTCAAGAAAGAAAGGGTTGAATGAATCGGAGACTGGAATAGAGTTACTTGAACCGGCCATGTTTAAGGATAATGTGGAAGGTTATAGTGAAGGTTACGATCGGAGAGGAAATGAATATGTGGAGGTTTTGTGAAGTTTGAGAGAACGTGAAACATTTACTCTTTCTTTACTCTATTTATAGCTGGGCTAGCAACGTCTATATTTTTTTAAGCAGCATCGGATTCTCATCTGTCGTTAGCTCAGAATCATGTAGACTTTGTTGTTATGCGGAAAATTTTATGGCACCGCACCCTAGTGCACCCTAGCCACCGTTAGGGGTCGCAGTTTCCTAGACCTTTGCAGACAGAAATCGCTATGGCATTTATTGCTAGCTGTGTTTTCAAGAAATTAAGTTTGGACGTTTATACGCGCATTTATCTAAGAAATCTGTCTTGGATGTGCAGCTGACTCAAGATGTCGGAATTGACATTTGAAAATAGGATTTTAAGCGTAAGCGTGCTAAGGTGATAGTAATCTTGGGAAGGGTGACTTCCTAATAATATTAGATGAACCGGAGAGAATCCGAAGATTTGAAATGATGATGAGTTGTGCCAATTAACCCGAGAGCATTCTTCACTCTCTGAGTATCCGAAGAACTCTATGAATTTGTCACAGATAATTCAAAGACTAAGGTTTTTGGATAAACATGTTGGAAGATCGATGGAAAGGTATGAAATGGTGATCCTTAGGAATGCCAGTAAGATGTTAGAATGAATATAGTAAATGTTGAGGATAGGCTTTAATTTAATCTAAGCTGAAATAGAACTTAAGAACGAAATGAGCCGTTGTGATATTGCAGGTTGAGGTAGAATTAGAACCTTGTGAATGCTGCTGAGGTTGTAGATAGTCTTCGTATAATCCAAGAATTAGATTAGGAAATGTGAATCATGATCTTAGTATGTATAATGGGTATTTTTGGGGAAACACGAATTATCAGTTGATGTTGAGGTTATAAGAATCAAATTGTAAACTTGACTATTAATGTCTGGGAATATTTGAAAATAGACTTGAATTCAATCTGAGTTAAGATAGTATGTCTAATTAAGAAAGTATGAAATCCGGTGATTTATGTTACAATATTAGTATGTTATTTGGGTGTGATTAATAGATAACTATGATGTCTCATGGAATGAATCCTTGCGAAATTCGAACAAGAATTGACTTTTACATTATGATTGTGGTGGAAGGTGTACAAGCTAGAAGAGGTTGGAAACTGTTGTGAATATACTTAGTTTGCGGAATCTTGCCAAATGTACTTGTTTTTGAATTACTTGCCATTGGTGAAAGCTAGATTTAGTAAGTAAGTGTTTTCTTAAACTTGAATTGAGGAAGCACGGATATAGGATAGACGAGCAGAGGCTTGAAGCGGTAAGACCCGTTGAGCTAGTTTGCATATGGTGGTATCTCTAGGCTATAAGACTTATGTGCCTAGTATTGAGTTTGTTGCCTATCATGGTAACATTAGACCTGTATGTCTAAAGTTTATTTTAAGGTTGGTAGAATAATCAGATTATATCATGTTGTGGTTATTATGGCCTGAGGGTAACTTCTTAAGTTGTAAGATCTGAATATCCAGTGTCGTGGTAATACAATGAAATAAGCAGAAAGGAAGAATGAACTGGCCTGTGAGGCCAGTGTAACCAAGCGCTCAAATAAGGAACTAGTGGATCCTGTGTCTGAATATTACTTTGGGTACAAGATGAACGAAAATTGTGTTGTGTGCTTGGTGAGCATGTTTGGGAAAGAGATAGGACTTAGGGATAATATGATATATAAAGCTGAGTCGGAGCGGATTGTTGATGCGGGGGATAAGCAATTGAGGAACAAGGCTATTAACTTGTAAAGGTTGTGTGTAAAGGAATGGCTTCCGGAGATGCTACTTGGGAAACGGAGGAGAGCATGCGACAAACCTATCCTCATTTATTTAAATAGGTTAGAATTCTTATTATAGCGAAATTTTGAGGACAAAATTTTTTTTCTTAGGAGGGGAGAAATGTAACATCCTGAATTTTGGACCTAAAGTCTTGAGAATAAGTCTATTTTTGGAAGACTACTAGGCTCTATTTTCGGAAAGTGATAAATTTGAAATCAGTATTTTGTGGGACCCATGAATAGTATTTACTATTCATGTATACGTTTTTACTATTTACAAATACGTATTTAAAAAAAATTATATATATATATGTTATTCGCAAATACGTATTTAATACTTGAAATTTGTGAAATATGAATAGTGTTTACTATTCACAAATACGTATTTACTATTTAAAAATACGGTATTTACTATTCCTAAATACGTATTTACTATTCATGTGGGACCCACGACCAAAATAATTCTTCCTCCCGACAGAAACTCTCGTGAGTTTTGAAAATATTTCACGCGGGACCCACGTAATAGTAATTTACTATTTGATTTATATTATTATATTATTTAAAATATTAAAATATTATTAAAAATTTTTAAAAGAATCATCACGGGGCGGCTGAGTAGTCACGGGGCATTTCTTTTTAAATTTTTGGGAAAATTACGTAAAACGACCCAAAGACGAAAATTACACTTAAAGACCCATTTTCCAACTATAAATAGACCTTCCATTTCATTTCATTCTTCACAACTTCTAAAAGCCATAGAGAGAGGTAGAGAGAGAGAGAGAGAGTAGAGATATTTGCTTGAGAATTATAATAGCTGGTTGGTGATTCGGGTATTAGCAAGTAACAGGTAACTCTGAATATTCTTCCTTATACTTGTGAATTATGTATGATTATAAATTTGTTTGTTTACTATTTTGGCAAGAATATTTAGAAAATATTTATGGTTTTAAGATCTGGTGTGGGAACTTTGATTTGCAAATCTGCAGAGGTACTATTTATACGTACGTTACTATTCACGTATACCGTATTTACTATTCACATTTACTATTCACGTATACCGTATTTACTATTCACATTTACTATTCACGTATACCGTATTTACTATTCATTTTACTATTCACGTATACCGTATTTACTATTCATTTTACTATTCACGTATACCGTATTTACTATTCATTTTACTATTCACATATACCGTATTTACTATTCATAATACTATTCACGTATACATACCGTATTTACTATTCACGTATACATACCGTATGTACTCTTCATTTTTACTATTCATGTATATATACCGTGTTTTACTATTCACATATACACATAGTATTTTACTATTCACAGATACGCATAGTATTTACTATTCATAAATACGCATATTGATGTATAAAATTTTATGGTATAATAATGCATTATTTTGAGTGAACATATTCATCATGGCGGTTGTATTATGATGGGTGGAGTAAGGAGGGATTTGAATGATAAGAATGATTTATGCCACCACTCGGTGCACAGTGGATGGTACTTGTTTCAGGGCCCCATCTTCCATGTTTTCCTCTGGCCGGGATTTCATTGGAGTTGTGGGACATGTGACACCTCCTTAGTTATTTTAAAGGAGGGGAGCCATAGTCCAGATTTAAGCTCTATACCTTTGGCCGGGTGTATCTTAAGATTTGGTGAGCTTGAAACAATTCAGTCAAATGAATAAGTTTCTATTGGACTATGTGTTAGCCTATGGCTCCAGTCAGCGGTATACGGATGGAGGTGGTATAAGGGAGGCTGCATACTGCATAATGCATTTCTGAACAGATCAAGGATTTGATAGACTGATGAATGATTTGTAAAGACATATGATGAGAACTTCTGAAAAATATATTTATATATATAAAGTCATATTTTATTATTTTTGTATTGATAACTACTTTTACAAATAATCTTTGTAAGAGAAAGTATGGTATATATTTATATTTATGAAATAAGTTTATGCCTTTTTGTCATACATTATTTACTTGTATGCGGTGGAAATATTCAGTAGTTACTGAGATGTGTAATCTCACCCCATATTATCATTTTTCAGGTGAATAACTTAGTAGAGATCAAGGGAATGCACCCATGGAGTGAGCTTTGTAGGCTCTTCTGTACTCCTTTAGTTTATGTTGTGTTATTTTATTTGCCATGAACCTAAAAGACTTCCGCATTTTAAAATAACTCTTATTTATTGGATTTATTTTGGCCCTGTATAAATGGATTTCTACCTTTGGCCATATTGTAAATATGTGTTTGAGTGTTAAATATCCTATATTTGGAGGTGTTACTAATATTTTGGCCAAGATTTTGGTATTGAAAATGAGGCGTTACAGAAGTGACTTTTTTAAATTGAAAATTATTTGGATAATTATTTAAAAAATAGATTTAATAAAAAATGACTGAAATGACATGAATTTAATTAAAGGGAAAATGAAAAATAAATACTATATGGATTTGTAAAACCTCCAGAAATCTTCCGTATTTGTAAAAAGACTGAGAGGTACCAAGAACCCATGAGGGATATGCAAATTCAGGTGAAATTACTTTTTTGCCCTTAGTTTTAAATAAATCAAACAAAATAAAAATACCCTCGCCGGAATCGGCCAGCGCCGGCCACTGGCGAGGGGGTAGGGTTTATTTTTTTAGAAAAAAATTTATTTATTGAAGTGTAGGGGTGGGGGCTTCTGTGGGGTTCGAACCACCACCCCTCACACATGCATGGGACTAACTGGTGCACCAGTTGAGCCACTTGGTTCTTTTAATATATATATATATACACACACACACACATATTAACAAATATATATATTCTTAACATTTTTTCAACGGTAATTACAAAATTTTGATCAATAATTACAAATCAACCATCACTATTTACAAAATTTTCATCGATATTTACAACTTTTTTTTTTTAGGTTTTCCTTTCTTGCCTCTAAGGAAAAAACAAAAAAATAATGCATAATTACAAAATTTTCATCGCTATTTACAACTTTTTTTTTAGGTTTCTCTTTCAGTCTCTGAGGAAAAAACACAAAAATAATGCATAATTACAAAATTTTCATCAGCATTTACAAATTTGCAAGGACGTACCACCAGTAAAAAAAAAAAATATAAATACCGATGAAAATTTTGTAAATAGCGATAGAAATTTTGTAAATAATGATGGAAGATTTATAAATAGCGATGAAAATTTTGTAATTATACATTTTGTAATCCAGGACGATGTGCATCGCTATTGTTAGTTTACCGGTCTTGTGAACCCTTTGAGACAAAAATTGAAAGAATGGGGTTATCATACGTCCATTTGAGATAATTAATAAGTAGCCCCCACAAACACACACACACACAACATTAATCAAAGTCAGACTTCATTTATTTGAAATTGAAAAAGGTACATAATTATTAATTTCATAAGCAGCCATGTGCTGATGATTTACGAAGGAAATTAAAGCCTCCTCGCATGAATGCACATATATATATTTATATATTCCTCTCAAAAGGCTTGAATAATTGAGGACTTGATGATACTAATTAATAGTAGGCTGATGGATGACTAATGAAGGAGGAACATCTTGAGCCAATAAGCAGAATATTTGAGATATCTCTTGAGATTATTTTTGAAATCCACATAAGTGATTCCAAATCGAACTGTGTAACCAGCATCCCACTCGAAGTCGTCAAAAAATGACCACGCATAATATCCCTTCACGTTTACCCCGTCCCTGTGGACAAACACACACACACATTCAATTTACATATATATAGTTAATTAATATTCAGTATATATAAAATACTTAAGAAGAAGAAGACGTATGTATATGTATATGTATATGTATATGTATGTACGTGTCACACACTCACTTGATAGCTTGAAGGAGATTTCTGAGATGGTTATCATGGTATCTAATCCTCATACTATCTTTGATTGCTTCTTGAGCTGGTTTTGAGGCATTGTTTAATTCAGCCACTCCTTAAAAATTAACAAAAAATTACTCAAATTAAAAGGGGTCTTGAACAACAACAACGATAAGTCAATAATAAAGGTGTACACACACACACTGCACATACCATTTTCAGTGATGTAAATGGGTGGGTTATGGTATTTGTCCTTTATATAGACCATAAGTTGATGGAGTCCCTTGGGAGCAATAAAGAGCCAGCTCAAAGTAGTCTACACCATTACAAATAATATAATCACTATCACTTTCAGTGTTAGTACTTAGTCCTCTCTATTCATGTCCCAATCAAATTAAATGAGGCTTATCACTATATATGTATGTGTATATGATTTTTTCCCCCCGGCCAAATGTGTTTATGTATTTAACATGCTAATAATTATTGATAAGAAGAAAAGATCGTACCGGGGTACCAACATGGAGACCATTTCTCGTGGCTGAGATTGGAAGGGGAAAAAAATGAGGTGATTTTACATGTTAGTACATTAACTTTAATCATAAAGAAATATGAAATTCCTGGCAAAATAAATAAATAAATAAAGATAGAAACAGAAATTTCAGAGTTGGTCTAAGATATAAGACTCTATTAAATCCATCTTAAGCTCTGTTAAATCCCTTTTAATTTTGAGTTTCAGTCCCAAAGGAAATATATATATTGAAAGGGGCAACACTAACATCAAACCGGATTCCTAAAAATAATATATATATGTGTGTGCGTGTGTGTGTGTGTTTTTTTTCAAGACAGATGATATACACTTTGAGTTATGCCAATATATTCTCATTTAATTAAGGAAAAACAATATTTTTGTACATATTGACTCAATTGTAATTCAATTTTTAAGTTTTAACTTAGGATCACTCAGTTTCTATAGTTTTTGACTTGAATGTAACCCAATCCCTATAATTTAACCATTTAAAATATTAACCTCTGTATTTTTTAAAAAATAAAATTACATTTTACATAAAGTTTAGAGACTGAAGTTTTAAATGGTTAATACTATATATAAGAGCAAAGCTATAGTGAATTAAAGTTTAAGGATTAAGTTTATATCAAATTAAAATTTAAAATTGAGTTACGATCAAATCAAAATTATAAAAATCCAAAGATTTTTTTTTTTTGCCCATTTAATCACTTACTTGATAGAGTGACATGGATGTCAGAAAGGTAACTCATATTAACAGTGCTGGTAGAGAGAGGGTTTTCTGCATAATTGGTGGTATAATAGTTGACACCAAGAAAATCATAAGATCCTTTTAGAATTTCTGATTCTTCTTTTGTGAATTTTGGCAACCTATCTCCCACATATGATCTCATGCTCTGAGGATAGTCTCCATGGGTAATAGGGTCAGCATACCTGCATCAAATAACCTTCCACACATTAATTATTTATGGACATTAGATTTGGATGTCATATATATATATATAAACACCCATATATAATGTCTGTGCAGAGGCGGAACTTATCAATGACAGGGGGGCCATGGCCTTCCCAAAAAAAATTGTTTAAAATTTTTTTATGGAACTTTTTTTTTTCTTTTTTAGTGTAATAATACAACTTTGGTCCCCCAAAGTAGTGAACATAACTTGACAATTTGTGAAGACTGTTGCTTTCAATCTCCATCATCTATCAATTTCTCTTTATTTTACGGTAAACATTCCGTCTACTTCTTCCTTTTTTTTTTTCCCTCGTATGTCTTCTTCTTCATTGAAAAGTATTGAACTTAAGCTTCCTTCATGAGTCAATTTTCTAGGTGTCTTCATCTTTGAGCTAATTATCCAATTCTTAACCCCCCCCCCCAAAAAAAAAAAATTTGTTTAGATTTTTTTTTCAAAAAAATTAATATAATGTAAAATTAAATTTTGGCCCCCAACTTTTAAAAAAAAAACATTTTTCCCTCTTTTTATATCTTTGGGCTTATAATTTAATCTTTTTTCCATGTGGGGTCTTATATGATTTATGTTAATCTTGTTATTCATTTCTATATTTTATTCTAATTACCAAAAATTTTTAGCTTATCAATGAATTTTACTTTTGTGGTGTATCTCTTACTATACTCTTACTCATTTTACACTGCACTTGTAGATGAAGTTAATTGACTTGATTTCATGAATTTTTTTTATTCTTTTCATTTTTAATCATTTAAAACTTTTCTTAAAAAAATTTTCAGGGACACTACCTCCGAATCTCCCCACCACTATTTGGCCCCCCAAACTTTTCCTCCAAGTTCCGCCACTGTGTGTGTGTGTATGTAGATGTATATATACATCTATACACAGATATATATATATATATATATATATTTGATTGAAGGTTTAGATACATGGTATGCGATATACTGAATATCTCCCATCGAACTAGTGTTTGTTAAGATGGGCAAATCATGGTAACAGGATTTAATCAGAAAAAAAATATATTTTTAATGAAATTGACTATATCATGACTTTAAAAATAATTAATTTCTTATCACCTACCATCCAAAGAAAAAATCTAGAGCCCGACTTGCGGCATCACGATCGACTGTAGTTTTAGACTTGGGCTCAAACCAATGTGTCACTAAAGTGATTCCTATTTTTCCTTTCTGAGTAGCCTGTAATTATAATAAATAATTGAGTATAAGATATATATATATATATATATAATTTGATAAATTACATATCTTGTTAAGTAAATAAAAAATAGACAAAGCTGGATCAATTTGGTTTGGATAGAATATATTTGAAAATTAAAGGGAACCTGATATTTGGTTTTGTAGAGTTTAACAACAGCAGCATGAGATAGAAGAAGGTGGTGGGCCACCAGGTAGGGCTCGGTGGAGGAGTCTCCGGCCGTACATTTTCCGACATAATTAGAACACCTACCCGGTGCAAATGTGCCGCCATTGTATCCATTAACACTGAATGAGTAGGGTTCATTTAAAGTAACCCAATTTTTGACCCTATCTCCAAAAGTTTTGAAGCAGAAGTTTGCATACTCTTGAAAATCATCCCTAAAATTACCAACCAATAATCAATCAGAAGAGACATAATAATGAAAAATTATGGATTTTGATTCCATGTCCATCATGGTATTTTAATAGTAAATTTAAAATGTTGAATAGTGTCATAAAATTTGATATAAAATATAAAGTAATATTATCACAAATAACTCAATTTTTTTTAAAAAAAAATTATTTGATGGACAATGTTGTGTTTTACTTACACTACTTTAGGACTACGAAATCCACCATATTCGTCTTCAAGAGCTTGAGGAAGATCCCAGTGGAAGAGGGTGATAAATGGAGTTAAACCTATGTATCCACAATAATTGAGTCAACAAACATGAGAAAGATCCGTAATATTATTCATTTCAAAAGTTTATATGTTAATACAGAAGTTAAGTAATGATGTTTTTGGAGATGATTAATTAATTAAATGAAAGGATAATGGAGGGAGGAGTCACCATTTGCCAGGAGCTCATTTATGAGATTGTTGTAGAATTTGACACCCAAGTCATTCACTTTTCCCCTACCCTCTGAACAAATATTAAAAACAAGCAATAATTATTTTTAAATCACTTTGATCAACATTATAATTAATTGTTTTAAAAAGAAAAATCTTACCAGGGAAAATTCTAGACCATGATATGGAAAATCTAAAGGAATCCAGCCCAATTTTTTTCATTAGCTGTATGTCACTCTACAATAATGCATGAGGGAGAAATAAATAATAGAAGGAGGAATTTATTTTAATCTCATATATATAAATATACACACACACACATTAAAAGGGTTGGGGGAACAATGAGAAGATAGATAAACTAAAAAGTTGATGATGAGAACCTTGTAGCGATGATAGAAATCGTCGGCCACGGCACCAGTGCTATGATCCGATATCTTTTCTGCTCATTAATTGAAAATCAATTTGTTTAATTAAATGCTTCTTCAGCCTCAAAAACATAAGAAAAGCAGTGTAAAAGAGTTGGTCTGATGATGAAAGACTCTATTAGATCAGCATGAACATGATTAAAAGAGAGAGAGAGAGAGAGTTGATAAAGATTTACTAAATCCTGGGCCTTGAATTCAAGCCACAGAAGAGACATCTGTATTGAGAGACGTAGCCATAAACCTCGGATAACGGATGATAATATAAAAATGAAATGAAAACATGCTTGGTTTCTGTTTGAATGACTCTTATATTTACCACCTTCCTGCATGTCATTTATTTTCTTTCCAAAACTAGAAAGAGACAGAGATGGAGGGATAGACAGAGACCTGGGTGCTGCTTAGTGAAGGTGTCCCAAATGCCTGGTCCTCTTCCATCAATATTCGCCGCTCCTTCTGACTGTTATTATCAACAAATCCCATATTTCATGTAAATAAATAAATATATATAAACACCCACAAACTTTTACACACATAGAATAGTTCAAAATGAATGAACCTGATAAGCAGCAGAACCAGCACCAAAGACGAAGTCAGGAGGGAAAAGGGTTCTATTGAAGGGAACAGAGAAACGGCTCGGCTTTACAGTGCCACCGGCAGCTTCCGTAAGACTAAGAGTGGCAGCGGCGGCGACGGCCACCAGTAATACACACAGCAAGAAACCACCACCTTCAACTCCCATAGCTGCTTATGCTTTTGTTATGTGTTGCTTGTGTTCAACTACTATATGAAGCTCATCTATTTATAGAGGTCCTTGTGATAATAACAGTGAATGCGGGAGAAAAATGTCCACAACTATTTTTGCATATTCGGATTGAAATAATTCTTCTCTCTCTTTTATTTTAAGCACGAATAGTTTTGCTATTTGAGACAATTTTATTTAAAGTACTATCCAATATTATATTCAAGCACCTCATTTGATGAAAATTTGAGTATTGATTGATCACATTGCGAGAAACTACCTAATCCTGTTAATAAAGAATTTAATATATATATAATATGTTTTAAATTTTAACATCACATTTCTTATTACGTGATTTACACACATATATATAATATATATAGAAGTGCGGACCAAAAAAAACAGTTAAGGGTGAACACCAGTGGTGGTAGGGAGATTCGGGTTAGGGGGCAGCGTCCCTAAAAAACTTTTGTAAGAAAATTTTTAAATGCATTAAAAAATATATATATAAATAAAAAAATAAAAAAATATCGAAAAAGTATTCATGAAATCGAGTGAATACTAATAATGTAATAAGAGAAACAATTATTTTACAAACCCGTCATTTAGAAAAGTAAGGCTAAATGTTATTAAAAACGCAGCTACATAAATTATGATGAAAGGTGGGCACTCAATAAGTTCAAGGACATATATTTTAATAAAAATAATATATTACAATAAAAATAATTACAATGTAATTCTTTTAGGCCTTATTTTTTGGAATTTCATCATAATTGTCGTATTATCATTGCTATCATGTACATCTTTTTCAATATAAGGCACTAAACAATCATTCATCCCCCATCCGATTATGAAGTGCAGTCTTGATATATTAAGGGCGACCACTTAATTTAAGAGTGAACAATTATTCAAATATATATTTATTTATTTTTTTAAAAAAAAAAAAAAACTTCAATTTTCCAATTTAAGGGTGGGCACTTGCCTCCAATGCTATACCTAAGTCTATGTGTGTGTATATGTACACACACTATATGTATATATTGTTGGGTTTGAAAAAGATCCTCATAATGTAGAGGGCAAGTTATCTGTCGTAAAATTGTTTTCTTTGGGAAACAAATAATTTTCAAATGTTAATTAACAATTTTTGTATGAATTTTAAATATAGTCTTAAAGTAATTATGTGTTTGAAAATCTCGTCACATTTAGGTTTCATTTTTCTTTAAAAGTTATTTAAAAAAATATACATACAACAGACCATTAAACTGTAAGTTATCTTTTGGACCCCATATCTTGGTTTATCCTTGTAGAATAAATTAAATACTATAATAATATGCTAAATTAAATCATCTGTATATATAGTAAAAGGCTAAGGTATCCGTTTAGTCCTTTATGTTTGCTTCAGGTATCCATTTAGTATAACACCCCAACTTTTCTAAAGCATTTTCGAAATTATTTGATCAGAGTTCAAAATAATTTAACCAGAGTTGGGCAACGAAATGATTTTAAATACAAAGTAACTGATATTCAACCACTGTAGTGTACTGGTTTGTTGATACAAAGAGTTCGAAAGACTATACATATCTACAGGACTTTCTCCAGCTAGTCCTTCTGCCTGCTGCTTACCCTTGTTTCTGTTTCTGTTCACTCTGAAAATCCTGAAGCTACAGTAAGAGCTGAGGTTCAATACCCATTGAACCTCAGGTAACGGTTAACCTCATGCTTATGTATCAAATATGTATGACAGATATTCATGTCAAAACAGCAATAATCACATACATTATTCTCATATTCACATAATAACATAACACAGCCACTGCAATATGCATGTTATTATAGTCTGCACTATTCACCAGTGCCACGGTGTACATCCGTGTCCTCAGCGCTAGGAAAACATAACGGCGTTATCAAGACTATAACCCGTATCAAGTAGTATGTGTATGATCAATTTTCAAAAACAGAATTTCAGACTATCTATCACATATAAGCATACCATAAGCATCAGAGTTAAGGTTACAATACGCGTCCGTACCTCCGTTCGGTGTGAATAGTAATTTACTATTCATGTATACGGCACTATTCATGTATACGGTACTATTCACGTATACGGCACTATTCACGTATACGGACTTCCTTCGAATCTGACTCCGGAATCTTCGGACATCCTATAATATCATTTTTATCAGTGACCATTAATTTTCAGCATTTGCGGAAACTATGTTGGATATTCACTATTCATGTGAATAGTATTCACTATTCATGTGAATAGTACCAGTAAAAATATTTTTACCGTGCCGGTAAATATTTTTTTACTGTGCCAGTAAATAATATTTACTGTCCAAGGATAATTCTTTTCTGATGTGACAGATCAGACTAAGCTGCAGCCACAGAGCATACTCAGAAAAACTCTATCTGGCATTTCTACTATAATTACCAAAAGAAACTACCAAATATTAAGACTAGAGACCAAAGAACTTACCCTTACTTTAAAAACCTAATTCACGGTTTATTGGAAATAATTTTATTTCTATTGTTTTCCAAAGTATAAGATATTATATTATAATAATATTATTATTGAGTGGGTCCCGCGCGCAAAATTTTTCAAACTTCACGGGTGTTGGCAGAGGGAAATAATTTGACGTGGGTCCCGCATGAATAGTAAATACGTATTTTCAAATAGTGAATACGTATTTAGGAATAGTAAATACCGTATTTTTAAATAGTAAATACCGTATTTTTAAATAGTAAATACTATTCATACCCCACAAAATACCGTATTAACCAATAGTAAATACGTATTTGTGAATAGTAATTACTATTCATGTACGTATTTGTGAATAGTAAATACTATTCATATTCAAAAATACTGATTTCAAATTTGTCATTTTCAAAAATAGGGCCTAATAGTCCTCCAAAAATAGGCTAGTTTTCAAGTCTTTAGGTCCAAAATTCAGGATGTTACATTTAGTCCCTTAAATTTGTAAAGTGCTCGTTTAGTCCTTTAAAGTTAACACCATTAAGCAGACTTAACGGAAAATACTAACTTAGCAATTTTAAACGATGATTGTGCACTTAAATGCTGACAAAACAAGCTTATATGTTACTTTTTTAATAAATTAATATTTTAAATCCTGTAAATTGAAATTTTAAACGATGACTGTGCACTTAAATGCCTCAGACGAATAACATATAGCCAAAGTTTGCTTAAATAAATTTCAATTTATAGGATTTAAAATATTAATTTATTAAAAAAGTAACATGTAAGCTTGTTTTGTCAGCATTTAAGTGCACAGTCATCGTTTAAAATTGCTGAGTTACTATTTTCCGTTAAGTCTGCTTAACGGTGTTAACTTTAAAGGACCAAACGAGTATTTTTTAAATTTAAGGGATTCAATGGATACCTGAAGCAAATATAAAGAATCAAATAGATACTTTAACATACAGTAAAATTATAAAAGGGTGAAGGACCATTTTCGCCAATCAACTATTAGGCAAAGAGCGATTTTGCCAAATAAGTTTTAGAAGGTCCAAAATTGCCAAAAAACAATAAAATTTGACAAATCATCACAATTCCGTCATTAGCCTTCTAACGTCCGTTTAATCCCCCAGATGTGTCTTCCACATCAATGCCCACGTGGTGTTATCTGTTTCTTTTTTTTTTTTTTAAAGGTGAAGAAGCCCAATTTTTGCTCCAGTGACGGACGAAAACGAGGAAACAAAGCCAAATCGTAAAGGGGAGTGACAATTTCCAATCGCAAAGGTGAAGAATCCTCTTTAAGATATTCAGTAATTACAAAGCAAAAGCAAGCAAAATCACACAAGTGCTCCTCCTTTAAGATATTCAGTGAGAGCTAGTGCAACTAATCCCAGCATCGCGAACCTTCCATTCCAAAGCTCTGCATCAGAAGACATGAACGATTGAGACTTCGATTCCACACTCACTCCCTGGAACAATGGAATCAGCGATGCCACCGATAGGACGATGCTTGAAAACAAGAACCACGGAATGCCTTCGTCGGCGATTTGCGCGAACACGTCTTGCCCTTTCGCTATCTCCACCGCAATTGCCGTCACAAACCCTATCATCACCAATCTCCTGTTGATTCTCTCCGGTGCTGGTCCACTGAACGCCAATACATCCGAGAATTTTGTGCTCACCTGCTTCTGTTCATGGTCATAATTCAACATCAGGTACCATTCAAATCTTAACTTTTACAGAGACAGCAACAATGTTCTGGAAATTGTCACTCCCCTTTGCGATTTGGCTTTGTTTCCTCGTTTTCGTCCGTCACTGGAGCAAAAATTAGGGCTTCTTCACCTGTTTAAAAAAAAGAGAAATAGATAACACCACGTGGGCATTGACGTGGAAGACACATCTGGGGGATTAAACGGACGTTAGAAAGCTAATGACGGAATTGTGATGATTTGTCAAATTTTATTGTTTTTTGGCAATTTTGGACCTTCTAAAACTTATTTGGCAAAATCGCTCTTTGCCTAATAGTTGATTGGCGAAAATGGTCCTTCACCCATTATAAAAACTTGATATCCTGTTCCCCCGCCCCATTTCACAGTATTGCTGACAGCCTGACACTAAAAAATGGACAGCCACCATATCCTGTCGCCGTCCAATTTTTGACTTCAATAAATACCCTAAAAAAATAAATTGATAACATCATCCTATCACCAAAAAATAAATTAATAACATCGACCAACCGGAAAAAAATCTTTTAATTTTCATTGATATCCTTCTGAGTTCTGACAGTCAAAGACCCGGCATGCGATATAAATATATAATGCCAATAATGATTGATCTCCATACTCCATTATTTGAAGTTTAAAGATTTTTTATAAAATCCCTCCCAAAAAATAAAAAAATATCAAAAAAATCTTATAGAAAATTCTGATATATAAAATATCTTAAAGAATTGTTGAAACCCATAATAAATTTGTTCATTACCTTCTGAATGAATTTTAATGTGTCTCTTTTTATATTAGAATTTTCTGTGAAATTTTTTTCTTTTATATTTTTTGGTCATCATTTGAAACCAGATTTTTCCAAGATTTTTCTGGTTATGTGTCAAGGTTGGATATCTCTGTAAAGCTTTGCGTGTAGTAATTCATTTGTTAAATTAATAGGAATTTCTTCCAGCTGTGGCAATCCAGAAATTTTACTACCTTAAAGCAGTTCTATTTCTTAAGGAAAATTGGTAAAAAGTTTATATTTAAACATTTTATCGAGTAAAAACATGTGATATCAACTACCTTCATTATCTTCTTTAATCTAATTAAATTAAATTAAATAAATATAAATATATTTTATATTAAGGACAAGATGGAGTGTATTTTTGCACATACAAAATATTGATATCATGTAAGATTTTATATCATTCTTATGAGTTAAACATTTATAAACTCAAAACATTACCCCAAGTATACGATAAAAATTACTCATTCTCAACAACTTTTGGGTCAAATTATTCTTTTACTCTAGTCAAAATTGTTACCCTAATAGTTAACGCAGGTCAAATGTTGTTGTACAATATTGTTATTGCAACATTTTTTAAGCTTCCAAAAAAGTACATGGGAAATTGATTAGAAGTCATATTTAAAAATTTTATTGATTATTACACTCGAATTTTTTCTTATTGGTTATAAAGATTTGATAAATTTTTACATACAAAGAAAAAAAAAATTATCACCCTTCCAAATTTTATACATAAAAAATAGGAATAATTCTACTTAAATACCACTTCAACTTTCAAAACCTCAAAAAATACATTGAGATATGAAAATGATAGAAAGGTGAGAGTGGATTAATTTGAAATTTTAAAGTGTTGGTGATTTTACTATAACGCCCCTCAATTTTTTTTTTTTTTAAGAGAGATAGAGAGAGAAGAGCAACCCTCGTCGGAGCACCACCACTTGAGTTCCAGTGTTGGTGGCTTTTTTTTTTTTTTTTGGGGGGGAGGGGTTTATTACTTTTTTTTTAAAAAAAAAAAAGAGGACCCAAGTGACGAGGGTGGGATTTAAACCCATCTCCATTTTATCCTCCAAAAGGCATGGTGATCGCTGACCATTGGGCCACAAAACTCTTTTGATGCGCGCGCACATACATAGTTAGTGCGTGTGTGTGTAAATAAAGGTGTAATGATATTTGACTAAATGAGTAATGAAAATAGCTAAAAGCGTAATGTCATTAACTAAATGAGTAATGTTATTAACCAAAGGCGTAATAATATTGACTAAATGAGTAATTATATTTACTAAAGACGTGATGGTATTTACTCAACAAGTAATGATATTGATTAAAGGTGTGATCGTATTCACTAAACATGGTATTGACTAGAGGCGTGATGATATTCATTAAATGAGTAATGGTATTAACTAAATGTGTAATAATATCGATTAAATGAATAATGAAAATGACTAAATGCGTAATGGTATTGACTAGAGGCGTCATGATATTTACTAAATGAGTAATTTATTAACTAAAAGCTAATGATTTTAACTAAATGAGTAATAATATTTACAAAAGGCGTAATGGTATTGATTAGAAACATAAATGTATCGACTAAAAGAGTAAATCATTACTCATTTTTAAGGCTAAAGAATACATTTGGTCCTTCGTGTTTGCCTATAGTATCAATTTAGTCCCTTAAATTTGTAAAGTGCACGTTTGGTCCTTTAATATTAACACCGTTAGTCTAACTTAACGGAAAATACTGACTCAACAATTTTAAACGATGACTGTGCAATTAAATGCTAATCAAACATGCTTATATGTTAATATTTTAATAAATTAATATTTTTTAAGAAATATTTAATCTTCTTCAACCAAAAAAAAATATATTTAATCTTCAAAAAATGTGAAAAGCCATAAAACAGTCTGTGAAGATTAAATATTTTTCAATTAATAGGATTTAAAATATTAATTTATTAAAATATTAACATATGAGTATGCTTGGTTAGCATTTAATTGCACAGTTAGCGCTTAAAATTGTTGAGTCAGTATTTTCCGTTAAGTTAGACTAACAGTATTAACATTAAGGGACTAAATGTGCACTTTACAAACTTAAGGGACTAAATTGATACCATAAGCAAACATGAAGGACTAAACGCATACTTTAGCCCATTTTTAATAAATAACACTATTCACTTAGTGAATATCATTAAGCCTTTAGTCAATTCATTACTCTTGTAGTCAATATCATTACATCTTTACTAAATAACATTACCCATTTAGTTATTATTACTGATTCAATGAATATTATCACGCATTTAGTCAATACTATTACCTGTTTTGTTAAATATCATTACGCCTTTAGTTAATAACATTATTCATTTAGTGAATATCATTCTTTAGTCAATAGTACTATTACACCTTTTATCATTTTTATTACTCATTTAATCAAATATCATTACATCGTTATATATATATATTAAAAGGGCTTGATGGCCAGATGGTCACCATGCCTTTTAGAGGACACTGGATGGATTCAAATCTTACCCTCATCACTTGGTTTCTCTCTATTTTCTTTTAAACCCCCCCCCCCCCCCTCCCCCCCCCCCCAAACAGAAAAAGCCATAAACGCCAAAGCTCCCGCGGGCAACCGACGGTGGTGTTCCAACAAGGGGCGCTCTTTTCATTTTTTATGTATAAAAATTGAGAGTCATTATGGTAACCAAACAATAATCTACTTCTTCTACCAACCAAAAAACACCATGCATCCGTCCATACTCAGCGTGGTTGGCCCAGTGCTAACACAGTCTTAGTAACTCAATTTGGCAATGAAACCTTCATCCTCCACCAAAATGTAGTATTATATCTTAATTTTCGCTTCTGCGTCCCTTTATTTCTACTTGAAGTCCCACCTGATTTAGTGATATGGCATACCACCCCAAGAGCGTACTTAAGAAAAATATTTATATACTCTAGGAGTACCACGCTATCTAAACTCTATCTAATGAAAATATAATTCAAATCATTTTAATTCTAGTTGGCTGATGATTCATCTTAAAAAATTCAAATTTTATCTTGTTTTTAAGATTTTTTTTTTTAAATTTGCACAAGTTAAATAAATAACTTTCTCAATTTAAGCAAATTAAATAAATATTTCTTATATCAAGGAACAAAAAGAATCATACACATCCTTTTGGTTGTTTACAGGAGTTAATATATTACTGGCCATACGCATAGGTCCTAGCAAAGGGCACTATGACCATTATTTAAGCATAAACATGTAAATGCTGACACATGTAGCCACATTCATACAAATTCATATAGGGGCCCAGCTTCCAGTGGCTAATTAATCATCAAAACATTTCTTCCGCGCAGAAAAATTTTGAACCACAAAGCCGATCTCTTACGGTACCTTCTCAGCCCATTCTTGTAGTCTACATACACCATTCCAAAGCGAACCGTGTATCCCAACCTCCACTCGAAGTTGTCCAAGAATGACCATGCAAAGTAGCCCTTCACCCTCACACCTTTCCTGACAAAATTCCAAGTTCAAAACAGAAGAGCTAAGAAAATTGGGCTCATCAAAATTTACAGCCTTGCCTGTGTTTTGTTTTGTGTTAAGACACTTGTATCAAAGAATACAAACACAATGCTTCAAATTGAATCTGACTCTGAACGCAAGAAATTGGCAAAAGCAATATACTTTGCAACTGAACTGATTTTACTTTTGTACCCACCTTATGGCCCTTTGAACATACAGAAGGTGGTTTCTGAAGCAGTCGATCCTCATTTTATCATCGAGTGTCCTTTTACCATCATTGACTTCGTCAACTCCTATGAATACAACAAGATATCCAAATGAAGGGGAGAACAAAATAAGACACCAGGGCTATGACTGGGTAAAGATCAAAGGCAACCCTTTACAGTTAGAGGGAAAGTAATGGCTAATCTTACCATTTTCCGTTATGTAAATGACGGGATTGTTAAATTTCTTCTTTGTGTATAGTAGTAGCTCTTGAATTCCTGGTGGATAGACATAGAGCCAGTCTGAGGCAGCCTGCAAAATTATTTAACTACTCAATTTCTTTCTGATGTAGAACTCGTTCTGCACACCCCTATGAGTAAGAAAAACATTAACCCAATCCAACTTTTACTTGGATCAGTAGCTAGGTTTTTACTATAGAGATATAGACAAACTTGGGTGGCGTTTTGTATATAGATTTTTATATGTTTCAAGCATTTGGAGACCTATACAAAAATTTGAGCATAACATATATTACAAATTCAATATTTATTTATATAATTTAAATTCGTTTCAAGAACTTGGAAAAGTGAAATGCTTGAATGCCAAAAACCACCTTAGGGACGACTTTAAGTCATACACACCCTTTAAACCAGAAACCATTAAACTAACCAGCTTGATTTAGTAACTCAGGCTTTGGCTACCGAAGAGTCTTGGAGAAAACATTTCAATTTCATGCACTAAAAGTTTCTCTTAACTGAGTAAAAATGATCTCTGGATGAATTACCTTTGGGCCAATCGGAACTCCGTTTTTCACAGCTGAAGCAGCAAGAGGTATCACTAGTAAGCAAAGGTATTTGCAAACTCATAAAAGTAGGTGGACATAATATGAGGTTCATCTTCATAACTTACAAGTAAATCTAACGCAAGAGTCTGTGCTATAGGTTTGATTTTCATGTTGGCAAGGAGTATCAGCTGCATATTTTGAAGTGTAATAGTTCAAACCTACGAAATCAAAGGACCCTTTAAGCATCAAGGACTCGTTTCTGGAAAACTTCGGCAACCGTGCACCAACTTTTTCAACCATGACAGCAGGATATGCACCAGAATGCAGGGGTTCCAGGAACCTTGAAAAGCAAGAAATGGTGAGTGCTGGGCCTGATCACTCATGAGGAATTACAAGAGAGAGGAGGTGAAAAAACTACGAGAGGTAAGAACATGAAGCAAGTAGATTATGTTCAAACGAGGCAGACAGTTACCAGTCATAAGAAAAAGCAAGACTCCGAGCTGCTGCCTCTTTGTCCGCTTTAGATGGGGTCAGAGGCATAACCCAGTCAGCATTCAAGGTTATCCCTATTTGACCCTTCTGAGAAATCTATTCAAAAGGTGATTATGTTAACCAAGCCACAAAGTTCCTTCATGAAAATGAAATGTAATTTGTTCTCTGGCAGATTTTAAAACCATGAAAACGCAGTAACCTGGTACTTCTCCCGATAGACTTTGACAGCCGCAGCATGAGCAAGAATCAGGTAGTGGGAAGCCAGGTATTGCACAGTACCAGAAGCAACAGTGTTATTACAGTTGGGGTTACCCAACTTAAAGCATCCATCTTCATAACAACGAACATAATAAAATGGCTCATTAAGAGTGATCCAGTGCTTTACCCTGTCACCGAACTCTTTGAAGCATACTTCTACGTAGGATGCAAAGTCCTGCCTGTTTACAAAATCAAAGGGTAAATGTTTCCAGCAGTTAGAAAAGAAATAGCAGAGGGTTCCATGAATTACAGAAAACCACTGCTTACACAATTCTGGGACTCAGAAAACCCTCATATTCGTCTTCAAGAGCTTGGGGGAGGTCCCCGTGAAATAGTGTTATAAAGGGTTGCATTCCTGTTGGTATAAGGAACAAGAAATTCAGTTCAACTTGGACTTGATTTGGGAGATAAATATAATGAATGAGAAACACACACACACATTCTGCTGACCTTTTGATAAGAGTTCATTTATGAGATTGTTGTAATATGCAATGCCTTCTTGGTTCACTCCTCCTTTAAGGTCTCCCCCTACAAAATAATTTAATCATGAGACTAATTAAATAGTTATAAACTAATAATCCAAATTAACCTCTGCTTGCGTCTCAAGAAGGGGGGAAATCAGTTATTGAACATTCAATCTGAGGAGAATAAAAGGCACAAAAACAGTAAAGCTCAGTTTTTCGCAGTTCTCACTGGGTAGTATTCTGGGCCAAGAGATGGAGAATCTGTACGCATTAAATCCAACATCCTTCATCAAAGCCACATCTGCCTAACAAAGTTTTATGCAAGAGAAAATGTGATCAGTCTAGATGGAAGTGAAGTTCAGCAATTTAAAATTTGAAATATTTAGAGAATGAAAGTACCTTGTAGTGATGATATGAATCATCAGCGACATCCCCATTACTGTGGTCAGCTATCATTTCTGAAGAACCAAGAAGATGTCTCAACCCTCAAGCTTTTTTGTTTGTTTGATAATAAAATTTAATCAAGAAAAATAAGAACAAGTTCTTTAATATCATGTATAATCATGCTTCCAAAAAACGCGAATCCCCCATAAACCAATCTTCAACAGAAAACATTAATCAATTATCTGGGGACTTGAAGAAAAACAATGTCAGATTGGTATTTAAGGGTTTGTTTGGAATGACGATGGGAGTTTTTTTCAATCACGATTTACCGTACATGAAATAAGTATATGAAAGGAGTTTTAAGCAGCTCCGAACAAGCACTAAGAAGAAGACATCAAGTTCCTTGTTGTCATTTCTAAGTCCAAACATAAAGGATTGAATATGTACAAACTTTCATAAAATATTTCAGCTAGAACAGAGGATATTACTCTGCCATCTAGGGATTAAGAAAAATTCAAAGTTGCTAGTTTGGTACGAAGAAGGATGAGATATTCATACCGGGGAATTTGTGAGTGAAGGTGTCCCATATGCTAGGGCCTCTACCTCCTTCGTTCACTGCACCTTCATACTTTGTTTACAAAAGAAAGAGTATGAAGATCAAAACCCTTTTGTATAGGAAAATGCAAATAACTAGCCAATGTTGAGAGGAACATGATAAAGACTCAACTCTTTACAGAGTCAGATGAAAATGAATAGCTATACAATGGTAGAGAGTAAGAGAAGTCACAGAGGCAAATAGCAAAACCTGATAAGCCGAAGATGCAGTCCCGAACAAGAAATCCACCGGAAAACTGCTACGATTCAGAGAAGCTACTGAATCGAAAAGAGCACAAGAGAACACTAGGAGAAGAATTCCCCTAACCCACCACATTATCCCTCGAGTTTCCCTTCTTCCTTACGCTAGAAAACGCGGGAATTAATGTCTCAAGTAAGAGCTAGGCACATCGAACGGATAATATATATAGATTTTACATTGTGATGACGTGTAACCTGTCAGCCTAATATATAGGACCATTATCATATAACTGACCAAATTACTGGTAAATGATTTTCACTACTCCTTAAGAATAGGTAGTCACATGCCCACAATATTTAAAAATAATATAACGAAAAAGATGGGATCCTTATCTTATCTTGAACAGTCAACACTCCCCTCACTCATAATAATATGATTATGATAATAATAATAATAATGAAGGTATACACACACACACTGCACATACCATTTTCAGTGATATGATGTAAGTGGGTGGGTTATGGTATTTGTCCTTTATATAGACCATAAGTTGATGAAGTCCCTTGGCAGTCTACATGGACACCATTACAAATGATATAACCACTATCATTTTCAGTGTTAGTACTTAGTACTCTCTATTCATGTCCCAATCAAATTAAATGAGGCTTATCACTATGTATGTGTTTATGAATCCAAATGTGTTTATTTCTCGTGGCTGAGATTGGAAGGAAAAAAAAATAAATAAGTGATTTTACATGTTAGTACATTAAGTTTAATCATAGAGAAATATAAAAATTTCTAGCAAAAAAATAAAGGTTAAGGTATAAAAATACATATCAATTTTACCCTGAGGAGTGCACAACACTATAAATGTTTTGTTTTTTTTTTGTCGATTAGATGATGACGTAGCTTTTAAAGGGATAAAACTACACATGTGGTTGGGCAAAAAAAACGCCTAACACTAGGTTCTTTTTTTTTAATGTAATAATTTTATTTCAAGGAAAATTATTTTTTTTATGTATAATTACGGGAAGGCCAAATTTTTTATTTCCATTATTTATTATTATTTTTTAAAATCCTTATTAATTTTCTAATTAATAATTATAAATGAATATTTATGCATTTGATATTATAAATACTATATTTAGTTAAAAATAATTCAAATTTTTTGATCCAACTAAACTCTAGACTTTTTCAAAGTAAATAAATTATTTTTTTATAGAATAAATGAATTGTTTCTTTATTTACTTATTTTTATATTATTTATAATATCAAATTTTAAATGCATAAATACTCATTTATTAATTATTAATTAGAAAATTTAATAATGATTTAAAAAATTATGGAAATAAATACTTTTGTATCTATTGACTTAATTATAATTCAATTTCTAAATTTTAATTAATTACAACTCAATCTCTATAGTTTTTTTACTCGAATGTAACCCCTAATATCTCCCATCAAACTAATGTTTGTTAAAACGGTCAAATGGACAAATCATGCTAACAAGATTTAATCAGAAAAAAAAATTATATATTTTTAATGAAACTGACTTTTTGCTTTGTTGATCCAAGTGAAACTGACTATTTGACTATATGATTTGTACTAACTTTTGAAATAATTACTACTTTTGGTCTTAATTATAAGAGCTAGTTAACTTTCTTTGGAGAGATTAAGGAAACTAAATAAGTTACTTAATCATTTTATATGTTGTATATCCTTGGATTATATATTAGTTTATTAGTTAAATTAATTAGTTCGAAGAAAAAAATAAAAATAAAAATATTCTAAAGTAATTTAATTAGCTTCCTTAATCTTTCCAAAAAAGTCAACTAGCTCTTATAATTAGGACCGGATGGAGTAATTTTTATCACCTATCGTCCAAAGAAAAAATCCTCAGCCCAATTTGCGACATCATGATCGACCAGAGCTTTAGGCCCCATTTGTTACATAGAAGATTTGAGAAAGAAAATGAATGGAATGGAAAGGAAGATTAGAAGGGAATTTTAAAAAATGTGTTATGTTTGGTAAACATGAAATTGAGATGGAAGATGATAATTTTTAAAAGATTAAAATTAACATATAAATTTAAAATGTCCAAAATACCCTTTTCCATAAAATAAAAATAAAACTCTTCCTTCTTCATCCTACCTCCCGTCCTGAGCCGGTCGACAAAGAGGGGAAAAAAAGCTTCAGATTAGGACTTGCGTTCTTGCCGGTGGTGGTGATCTGGTGTTGAGGTCGAGGGTTCCGACGGTTTTCCCACTCTTGTTGCTGTTCCTACTTCTTCATCCCTGATGTTCGACCGACAAAAAAAAAAAAAAAGATCCAGGAAATAATGTGGGTTCCGATCGGTGGTGGTGGTCTGGTGAAGTCAGATCGGCGACGGTGAAGGAGGAAGTCTTCACTGGAGAGGAAGAGAGTCAAAGGCGAGAGGAAGAGAGTCACCGGTGTTACCTATGTCAGTGAGAAAGGAGGAAGAAGATAAAAGGGATCTAATGGGAATTCGCTCACAATCTTCTAGGAAGATTTTATCTTCCACCCAATATGTGAGGGAAGATTAAGGAAGGAATCTTCCCATGGATGAAGGAAGATGGTGCCTCACTGGAAGATAGATTCTCTATAACAAACACTCAAAACCGAGGTAAGATTGAAATCTTCCTATCCTTTCTCCAATCTTCTTCCTAACAAACAGGGCCTTAGACTTGGGCTCAAACCAACTGTCACTAAAGTGATTCCTATTTTGCCTTTCTTAGTAGCCTGTAATTATAATAAATAATTGAGTATAAGATATGTATATGTATATGTGTGTGTATATAATTTGATAAATTACATATCTGGTTAAATAAATAAAAAACAGACAAAGCTAGATCAACTTGGTTTGGAGCAGTGGCGAAGCTAGGGGTGGCCTCCCCCCCCCCCCAAAAAAAAAATTATAAAAAAGAATCCAAATGTTTATGAAATTTTATTCAATCTAATAAAAATTTTAATATTTTTACTTTAGTTCTAAGTAAAAGTTTCATTGGGGACTAAAATCAATATTCTAAAATGTTTATGTTTTAAATGAAATTTCATAAATACCTGAGTTCTATTCTATAATTTTCACCCCATGATTATGATTTCTAACTCCACCCCCAATTTAGAGAGAATATATTTGAAAATTATAGAGAACCAGATATTTGGTTTTGTAGAGTTTAACAGCAACAGCATGAGAAAGAAAAAGGTGGTGGGCCACCAGGTAAGGCTCGGTGGAGGAGTCACCGGCCGTACATTTTCCGACATAGTTAGAACACTTGCCCGGTGCAAACGTGCCGCCATTGTATCCATTAACACTGAATGAGTAGGGTTCATTTAAAGTAACCCAATTTTTTTTACCCTGTATCCAAAAGTTTTGAAGCAGAAGTTTGCATACTCTTCAAAATCACCCCCAAAATCATCAACCAAATAATCAATCAGAAGAGACATAATAATGAAAAATTATGGATTTTGATTCCATGTTCATCATGGTATTTTAATACTGTAGTAGTAAATTTAAAATGTTGAATAGTGTCATAAAATTTTATATAACATATAAAAGTAAATTATCTACAAATAACTCAATTCTTTTTTTAAAAAACAAATTATTTGATGGACCATGATGTGTTTTATTTACACTACTTTAGGACTGCGAAATCCACCATATTCGTCTTCAAGAGCGTGGGGAAGATCCCAGTGGAAGAGGATAAATGTTAAATGGAGTTAAACCTATGTATCCACAATAATTGACTCAACAAAAAAGAGAAAGATCCGTAATATTATTCATTTGAAAAGTTTATATTTTAATACAGAAATTAATTGTTGAATAAATCAGGAGCAATTTGGAACAAAACCGGTATGAGTGATCTGAGTCGCGTATAGGAACGCTGTCCTATAGAGTTATTCCGCAACCACTGGCAAATTGGAAACGGTATCCCCCAGGATTAAACAGACCCTCACTCTATGGCAAGGCGGCATAACTGGTGAAAGATAGTGGTAATCGACGGCAAGAAAAATAGACAGAGGAGAAAAGACTATGTAAAATGTCGTACCAAGCACTTCGTCCGACTTCCTTTTGTAAACGCTGTCCGTAGAGAAGAGTTATTCCGCAATCACTGGCAAACTGGAAACGGTACCCCCCAAGATTAAACAGACCCTCGCTCTATGGCAAGGCGGCAAAATTGGCGAAAGATAGTGGTAATCGACGGCAAGAAAAATAGACAAAGGAGAAAAGACTATGTAAAATGTCGTACCAAGCACTTCGTCCGACTTCCTTTTGTAAACGTTGTCCTTAGAGAGCCAACGGACGTGAAACCATTCGGACGACGCATCCCTAGTGACCCAACAGACGTTGCCTGAAAAATTGAGTCTACTCGTTGACAACAACTTTTGAACGGTAAGGCTCTGAAAATTAAATTATTATTTTAGAGCAAAATATTTTCACAAAAGTGCCGGTGTCATATATTACTCGTGCGCAGTGGGGAAATCGCCGGATTTTCATTGCGTTTGCCACTTGGCGGCCCATTGTTGGGCACGCGAGCCCACTACTCCTCAAGCCTCTTTACAAGCCCAATATTATATGATTCTATATATAGGCTTGTACTCTCCTTTTCCCAAGCAATGTGAGACTTGTTTCTTTGACACACCCACACATTCACTCATATGTTTACAACATTAATTAATGATGCTTTTAGAGATGATTAATTAATTAAAGGGTTAAGGTGTATTTTTGCCCTTAAAGTATGCGTCCAGGAGCAATTTGCTCTTGAAGTTTTTGATGTAGCAATGTTGCCCTTGAAATTTAAAAATGAAGCAATGTTGCCCCTCTGTCAAAAACCGTAAGGGTCAACTAACGGTGTATTTTTGCTCCCTAAGAAAGCATATGGTGCTGGGCGTTCCTAAGGATAAAGAACATGTGTATTTTTGCTCCTAAACCCTTTTCTGAGAAATACTTGTACTTCATTTGAATCCTCTTGACCAGTAAAATTTTCAAATAGGCTGATTTTTCCAAGAAAAAAATTATCCCAATTAAAAATTGAAGATATCAATTACATCTGGTGAAAAATTTCATAACAATTATGGAAAAAACAAAACAACAAAAGTTAGGGTCCATTTGATATGAGAGAAATGGAAGGGAGGGAAGGGAAAATTTTAATGTGTTAAATTAAAAAGAAATGGAGGGGTGATGTTATAAAATTTTTTTAGAGAAAATTTCAGATTTAAAGAGTAATAAAAATTTATTAAAAACCTAACCTCAGGTACTCTAATTTTTTTAAAATCGAACTTGTTAAAATTTTCCCTCTCCTTCTCTCCATTCCCCGCACCAAATAGACAATATTAGCTGCCATGAATGGATCATTATCCAAAAGTCCTTGAGCTGAGGGTTTTCCTCTCTCTGTTTGGAGGCACGGGGTTTGTTCTTGGGGTTAGGTCTTAAGAGACGAATAATAATCAATCGAAAAGGACAAGTTTATCTTTTTTTTTAATATATAAATAAAAAAAATTTAGAGGGGTTCGGCATCAGTCCCCCATTAAGGTCAGGGCACGGCCCCGGGCTCTTTGAGCACTTACTGGGGACTGGAGACTTACGAGATCGCTTACCAAAGGAGTCCCAGCGACGGCAGTGGGGATGGAACATACATCCCTTTGGGACTTGACCAAATCTCTTACCATTTATACCAACTCTTTTTTGCAAAAGGCAAGTTTATCTTCTACCAACCAAAAAACACTATGTACCCGTCCATACTCAGTTGTGCTTGGCCCAGTCCTAACAGTCTTAGTAACTCAATTTGGCAATGAAACCTTCATCCTCCATTAAATGTAGTAGTATTATATCTTAATTTTCACTTGATTCTTCACAACCAAAAGGAGGGGGGAAAAAAACCATACCCTTTGATTCTACCTGGAGTTCCCACCTGGTTTAGTGATATGGCATACCACCCCAACAGCATACTAAAAAAAATATTTACATACTATAGAAGTATGACGTCACCTGAACTCTATCTAATGAATTACATAATTTAAATCATTTTAATCCTAGTTGCTAATGACTCATCACAAAAAATTTAAATTTTATCTTGTTTTTAAGACAAAAAAATCTTCATTTGCATGAGTTAAATGAGGAACTAATTTCTCAATTTAAACAAATTAAGTAAACATATTTTATATCAAGGAACAAAAGACCCTGAAGGGAGCATCTACATTAAGGAATCATAAACAACCCTTTGCTTATTTGCACGAGTTAAAATAAGGCTATTACTGGCCCTACGCGTAGGTCCTAGAAAAGGGAACTATGACCATTATTTAAGCATAATCATGTAGATGCTGACGCTCGGCCACTTTCATACAAATTTATATAGTGGCCCTGCTTACAATGGCCTAATTAATCATCATAACATTTCATCCGCGTAGAAAAACTTTGAACCACAAAGCTGATCTTTTACGGTACCTTCTCAGCCCATTCTTGTAGTCTACATACACCATTCCAAAGCGAACAGTGTATCCAGAATTCCACTCGAAATTGTCCAAGAATGACCATGCAAAGTAGCCCTTCACCCTCACACCTTTCCTGATAAAATTCCAAGTCCAAAACAGAAGAGATATGAAAATTGGGCTCAACCAAACTTACAGCCTTGCCTGTGTTTTGTTTTGTGCTAAGACACTTGTATCAAAGAATACAAACACAATGCTTCAAATTGAATCTGATTCTGAACGTAAGAAATTGGCAACAGCCATATACTTTGCAGCTGAACTGATTTTACTTTTGTACTCACCTTATGGCCCTTTGAACATACAGAAGGTGGTCTCTGAAGTAGTCGATCCTCATTTTATCATAGAGTGTCCTTTTACCATCATTGGCTTCGTCAACTCCTATGAATACAACAAGATATCTAAATGAATGGGAGAACAAAACAAGACACCAGGGCTGTGACTGGGTAAAGATCCAAGGCAACCCTTTACGGTTAGAGGGAAAGTAATGGATATTCTTAGTAATGGATATTCTTACCATTTTCCGTTATGTAAATGACAGGATTGTTAAATTTCTTCTTTGTGTATAGTAGTAGCTCTTGAATTCCTCGTGGATAGACATAGAGCCACTCTGAGGCAGTCTGCAAAATTATTTGACTACTCAATTTTTCTGATGCAGAACTTGTTTTGGATAACCCTATGAGCCAGAAAAACATTAGCCCAATCCAACTTTTACTTGGATCAGTGGCTAGGTTTTTACTATAGAGATATGAACAAAATAGATCTTTAAATGTTTCAAGCATTTTGAGACCTCTACACAAATTTGAGCATAACATAAATTACAAATTCAATAATTATTTATATCATTTAAATTCGTTTCAAGAACTTGGAAAAGTGAAATGCCTGGATGCCATAAATCACCTTAGGGACGACTTTCAGTCAAACACACCCTTAAACTAGGAAACCATTAAACTAACCAGCTTGATTCAATAACTCAGGCTTAGGCTACGAAAGAGTCTTAGAGATGACATTTCAATTTCATGCACTAGAAGTTTCTCTCAACTGCGTAAAAATGATCTCTGGGTGAATTACCTTTGGGCCAATGGGAACTCCGTTTTTCACAGCTGAAGCAGGAAGAGGTATCACAAGTAAGCAAAGGTATTTGCAAAGTCATAAAAGTAGGTGGACATAATATCAGGTTCATCTTCATAACTTACTAGTAAATCTAACGCAAGAGTCTGTGAAATAGGTTTGATTTTCATGTTGGCAAGGAGTATCAGCTGCATATTTTGAAGTGTAATAGTTCAAACCTACGAAATCAAAGGACCCTTTAAGCATCAAGGACTCGCTTTTGGAAAACTTCGGCAATCGTGCACCAACTTTTTCAACCATGACAGTAGGATATGCCCCAGAATGCAGTGGTTCCAGGAACCTTGAAAAGCAAGAAATGGTGAGTGCTGGGCCTGATCACTCGAGGAATTACAAGAGAGGTAAGAACATGAAGCAAGTAGATTATGTTCAAATGAGGCAGACAGTTACCAGTCATATGAAAAAGCAAGACTCCGAGCTGCTGCCTCTTTGTCAGCATTAGATGGGGTCAGAGGCATAACCCAATCAGCATTCAAGGTTATCCCTATTTGACCATTCTGAGAAATCTATTCAAATATGTTAACCAAGCCACAAAGTTCATTCATGAAAATGAAATGTAATTTGTTCTCTGGCGGATTTTAAAACCATGAAAACGCAGTAACCTGGTACTTCTCCCGATAGACTTTGACAGCCGCAGCATGAGCAAGAATTAGGTAGTGGGAAGCCAGGTAGTGCACAGTACCAAAAGCACCAATGTTATGACAGTTGGGGTTACCCAACTTAAAGCATCCATCTGCATAACCACGAATATAGGAAAATGGCTCATTAAGAGTGATCCAGTGCTTTACCCTGTCACCGAACACTTTGAAGCATACTTCTGCATAGGATGCAAAATCCTGCCTGTTTACAAAATCAAAGGGTAAATGTTTCCAGCAGTTAGAAAAGAAATAGCTGGGGGTTCCATGAATTACAGAAAACCATGTGATTTTAACAAGTGCTTACACAATTCTGGGACTCAAAAAACCACCATATTCATCTTCAAGAGCTTGGGGGAGGTCCCAGTGAAATAGTGTTATAAAGGGTTGCATTCCTGTTGGTATAAGGAACAAAAAATTCAGTTCAACTTGGATTTGATTTGGGAGGTAAATATAATGAATGAGAAACACACACACACACACATTCTGCTGACCTTTTGATAAGAGTTCATTTATGAGATTGTTGTAATATGCAATGCCTTCTTGGTTCACTCCTCCTTTAAGGTTTCCCCCTACAAAATAATTTAATCATGAGATTAATTAAATAGTATAAACTAATAATCCAAATTAACCTCTTCTTGCCTCTGACAAGAAGGGGGGAAATCAGTTATTGAACATTCAATCTGAGGAGAATAAAAGGCACAAAAGCAGGAAAGCTCAGTTTTTCTCAGTTCTCACTGGGTAGTATTCTGGACCAAGAGATGGAGAATCTGTACGCATTAAATCCAACATCCTTCATCAAAGCCACATCTGCCTAACAAAGTTTTATGCAAAAAAAATGTGATCAGTCTAGATGGAAGTGAAGTTCAGCAATTTAAAATTTGAAATATTTATAGAATGAAAGTACCTTGTAGTGATGATATGAATCAACAGCGATATCCCCATTACTGTGGTCAGCTATAGATTCTAAAGAACCAAGAAGATGTCTCAACCCTCAAGCCTTTGTGTTTGTTTGATAATAAAATTTAATCAAGAAAAATAAGAACAAGTTCGTTGATATCATTTCTAATTGTGCTTCGAAAAAGGATGAATCCCGCATAAACCAATCTTCATAAAATATTTCAACGAAAACAGAGGACATTAATCAACTATCTGGGGACTTCAGGAAAAACAATGCCAGAATGCTACTTAACGCTTATTTAGAATGACGATTGGAGCCTTTATTGGAAGCTTTTCAATTACCGAATTTGAGATAGATATATGAAAAAGGTTTTGTGATAAGCAGCTCCAAACAAGCACTAAAAAGAAGGCATCAAGTTCCTTGTTGTCATTTCTAACTCTAAACAGAAAGGGTTGAATATGTACAAACCTTCATAAAATATCTCAGCTAGAACAGAGGATGTTACTCTGCCATCTAGGGATTAAGAAAAATGCGAAGTTGCTAGTTTGCTAAGAAGAAGGATGAGACATTCATACCGGGGTATCTGTGAGTGAAGGTGTCCCATACGCTAGGGCCTCTACCTCCTTCTTTCGTTGCACCTTCATACTTCATTTACAAAAGAAAAAACTATGAAGATCAAAACCCCTTTTGTATGCAAATAACTAGCCAATGTTGAGAGGAACATGATTAAGACTCAACTCTTTACACAGTCAGATGCAATTGAATAGCTATACAATGCTAGAGGGTAAGAGAAGTCACAGACGCAAATAGCAAAACCTGATAAGCCGAAGATGCAGTTCCGAACAAGAAATCCGCCGGAAAACTGCTACTATTCAGAGAAGCTACTAAATCGAAAAGGGCACAAGAGAACACTAGGAGAAGAATTCCCCTACCCCACCACATTGTCCCTCGGCGTTTGAATTTTGATTCTCAAGTTTCCCTTCTTCCTTCCGTTAGAAAACGCGGGAACTGTGATATTATATATAAATGAAAGGAGAAGCGTTTGTCTTTTTCTTACTAAAAATGAAACGGAATAAATTTACACCTCTCTCACCTAACTGCTCGGCACAGTATTCATTTTCAACGGATAATATATATAGATTTTACATTGTTACAACACGTAGGCTGTCACCTTAATATATAGGACCATTATCTTACAACTGACTAAAAGGCTCGGTAAAATAAACAGAAAGGATTTTTACTACTCCCTAAGAATAGGTAGTCACATGCCCACAACATTTTAAAATAATATAATAAAAAAACCACTAACAGACTCAACAAAATAAACAACTTAAAAACTAAACAACCCAATCCTTTACTTGCCAAAATCAACAACCACGTACAGAGAGAAAAAGCTGGGATTGTTATCTTCAACAGTCAACACTCCCCCTCAATCCATAGCTTCTTTGGTTTTTGAACATTGAGTCATTGACGAAAGCTCTCATGTTTGCTTCTACTCAAGCCTTTTGTAAACAAGTCAGCAACTTGATTTTCTATTTTAACATGATCAAACTCAATTTCTTCTTGTAAAACTTTCTCTCTAACAAAATGATAATGAACATCCATGTGCTTTGATATTGCATGAAACATCAAGTTCTCTACCAAACGTATTACCTATAAATTATCACAGTACAAAGGAATTGATCCTTCAATGGTTTGCTAATAGCTGCACAAGCCAAGTGCTCTCTTGAGCTGCCATGGCTACTACTCGGTACTCTGCTTCTGTGATTGATAAAGTCACAGTTGGTTGCCTCTTGCTGCCCCATGAAATTGCTCCAAAGCCAAGCATAACCGCATACCCCAGTAGTGGAACGCCGGGTATCACAGTCCCCTGGATAATCAGCATCACAACAGCCAACTAACTTCCAATCTCCACTTTTCTGATACATGATACCATACCCAAGTGTGCCTTTGATATAACGCAAAATCCTTCTAACGGCATCCAAGTGTGCCTTTGTTAATACCCATTTACTTTTTGTTAATATCATCTCCTTTATTTGTAATATCCCAAATTTTGGATGGATAAATTTAAAGATAAGCCTATATTAAGCAGATAACTAAGTTAAGTTCTAGAAGTATCATATTAAATTTTGAAAATATTATTTGGGATTAATATTCCGTTGATAAATTAAGGCTATTAGTTGCCTATTTGGAAATTATTGGTTAATTTTGGTTAAAAAGTAAATTTTTAAGGATTTTGTATTTATATTGGGATTATTTAAAGATGTGATATGGATATCCTATGAATACCATTATTTTCGAAATAATGCAAAAGGAAAAGGGGAAAAATGAATAAATTTTGAGTTAACAAATAATTAAATTAATTTAATAAGAGAGCATGTGATTGGAGGAGATTAAAAGAGCAATTAAAGAACCATAGAATGCCACATCATTTGGTAGGTAAAATATGTGATGTGGATCCAGTGGCCAACCATGCAAGTAAAGAAGAGGTAAAAGAGCAACCAATGAACAATAAAAGGCCACATCATATGGTACGTAGATTATGTGCACATAAAAGTGCCAACAAGGCAAGTAAAAAGTAAAGAAAAGTAATGGTAAAGGAGTGATAAAGAAGTAGGTAAAAATTATGGAATTACATAAAGCCAACAAAGCAAGTTTTAAGGGAGTAAAAGTGATGATTCTACCCTCCCTTTCACCACAAATTTTAGCACACTTGGAGAGGGACATGTAAGCTAGTATTTTATCACATGTTAAGGTAAATTTGGAAGTCCCTAAAGAGGCCATATTCAGCCATACTAGTCAATGAACCTAATCTATATAGGCCGTAGAATTAAAGTACCAGTACAGGAGCGCACAAAACAATGTTAATCGGTTGGTAAAAATGCCACTCAAATTGGTTGGTAAAAATGTCATTGAGTATGTCCTAAAGTATGAGACGATTAGCTAAGCAAAAATGTGCCAAAATAGGTATGCACATGACATTTCCTAGGCAATATCTGTGCCCTACGTTTTTGGCAGACATCGGTATGTGGTGTCATTTGGCGGGTCTCGGTATGCATGGTGTAGTCTTGAGAAAAACCCTGAGTAGAATTCAGACAAATGGCGCATTCTGGACCAGACACGTGGCATATTCTGGCCTAGACAAGCGGCGAGTTCTGGCTAGACAAGTGGCGCGTTCTGAACTAGACATACGGCGCATTCTAGTTCAAACACACGGCGCGTTTTGGACCGCACTCGTGTTCTATATATACCCCTTTTCCCCTTATTTGTCTTTAGGTCATTCTTGGCTGAAGCATGGAAAAGAGGGGGGGGGGGGGAGGGGAAAACAAAATAGAGAGAGAAGGAAAAGAGGAAGAAGGAGCTATAGGAGAGAGAAAGAGTCTAGAGCCAATTTCACCTCTGATTTAGTGTTTCTAGTTCTTGAGGCCTTCTCTAAAGTTGTTCCTCTTGATAAGAGCAATATTTGTACGATTTTGGACTCTTGATTTGAGGTATTTAATGTCGTCTACATGGTGGAGGTATTACCATATCTCCAAACCGATTACGGAATCAAGGTAAGTAGGACTTGGATTCTTGCTCTACTTCCTTCAATCTTCGTAGACATTCCTAAAATCTTGATGAATGATTCTTGCATGGTGCTATCAAGTCTTGATCGAAACTACAAAGGACCCCATGGAGGAAAAGTTTCAAAGAAAAGTTAAGGTCTAGAACAAGTGCCGTCACCAAGAACTTTTAAAAGAATTTGGAGTAAGTAATTGATTGTTTAAGTTTTCCAGGTAGTAACCTTAATCTCATATGCTTTGTATGTCTCTGTATGTATGTCTTACTATATATATGTATGCATTTGATTGTTGTTATTATCCAAGCGCTTTGGAACTGGAACCCGTTATGTGTGACTAGGGCCTTATTATGCGCTGTGTCCTACACTCTATGCTGTGTGCTATTAAGGCTGCTTGTTTTGGATTAGGCTTCTTTCCTCGCTGTGTATAATTTACTAAATGTTTTATGGTTTGTATTTATGGTTTTCTTACATGCTTTGAATATACTTTGTGTATGATATTAACGGTTACTCTAGGATCCTTCGGGATTCCAGCCTCTGTTGCTACCTGTATGTTGTATAGTTTATTGGATATAGCTCCCAGGCGGATGTTAGCAAATGGAGACGTTTGACCAATTCCAGATTATTCAAAGAATTGTTAGAGAAATTTTATATCATTATTGTTTTAAGTTTTGTAACCAAGATTTGTAATTTATTATCAATATACTATACCCAAATCATTTTGCCACTATAGTGCACTATAATGCTGTGATCTATAAAATATTACTGGAAGGGTGTGATAGTTAGATTTAATAAGTAAAAGAATATCACACTACCCTCGTACTTATTAACTCTTATAATTAGGACCGGAGAAAGTATTATTTTTAAATGTTGTGCGCATGTGACTACCTATTTGTAGGGAGTAGTAAAAGTTCTTTTTGTTTATTTTATCGAGTCCTTTGGTCAGTTCTATGATAATGGTCCTAAATATTTAGATTGACAAGCTACGTGATGTTGTGACAATGTAAAGTCTACATATAGGAAAATCACATTTAAATAACGGTTGAATTTGTTACCCTCCATATGCCCACTGGACTTCTTAAAGGGATGGGGACTTGTGAAGGATAGGGAATTTGAGGTGAAGAGTCAAAATTGCCCTAAATCCATAGATTATCAAGACAAAGGATGAAGTCGCTCAATTTCATCCCTTGCGGAAATCAACAACCACGTATACGTAAAGTTGGCATTATTATCAAGGTTGTCAAACTCACGAGTTCAAGCAAACTCATAACAGTGACGTAAACTCGTAAAAGTTTACTTTTATTATTAAATAGGTATTATTAGTGTATAATTAAAATATAAAAATGACAACAATTTGATTTAAATATATCTTAAATTCAAATAATTAAAATTATATCCTTCAACATTCATCATTTATCATATTTAATAAAGAAGTTTCTATAAAATTTCTATATAAAGCTGCTGAGCATGATCAAATCAAAAAAAGTTAACACGAGTTTAAAAGTAAGTTAACACAGTCTTGTAAGCTAGAAACGTAAAAACGGTAAACTCGATGCATAAACTCGTGAGTTTAACCGAGTTTACAACTAGCACGAGTTTACCACTGACTCGACTCGTTTTTGTAAGATAGAAGCGTAAAAACGGTAAACTCGGAAAGTCGACTTGCAAGTTTGACAACAATGATTGTTATCTTCAACAATGAGTTCGTCTGTTGGCCAAAAAAAAAAAAAAGAGTTTATCTGAAAAGAACCTTTTATGATACCATCTTTTCCTTTTTTGAGGAGCTATGTGTGTATATTAAGAGTAGGTTCTTCTGTTTAAACTCTCACAAAGTGGCGTTTTGCAAATGCAACAATTTTTTTTTCCCATTTACAAACTAGAGCTCTGAAACGTACACCAAACCCTTTAAATGAACGTGTATTGAATTGTATTTGGATTTTAAGGATTTCTCTATTTGAAGGATACGTTTTAAATGTAGTATGTGACAAGGCAATAGAATTATAAATCGATCATTTTAATCTACAAATCCCTTTCAATTATAATTCCTCCAGGAGAAAAATAGTACTCCAGTAGAAAAATTATAAGTCGATCACCACCATCAGAGAAAATTTTAAATGGTAAAAATTGCTTAAAATTATTTTATTAAAAAAAAAGTATAATTAAGGTGTATATGGAATTAATGGGTTGCAATAGGTACATTATTAAATTCTTAGTGTTTAATTATCATCGAGAAAGTATCAATAAAGGTATTTTAGGAAGAAATTGACAAAAATGATAATGTTATCCTATATTAGGATTAAAATTAACTCATAAATATTATCTTATAATTAGGACAAAAGGAATTAGTATATAATTGATAGGAAAAAAAATTGAACGGAGTACATAACTTTCTGTAATTTATACATTAAAACTATTGTAAAAGAAGATTAAAACAACTTGTTATACCAAAACCATAAAATTTATTATTATTATTATTATGGAGTTTACCTGTGAATATAATTTTAATTTAAGAAGTGAACGACAAAACTCAAGGCCTTTTTTATTTCATACAAGTCCTTTTTAGTGGCTAATTGCTTAATTGGCTACTGTGAATAACAAATTACTTGCTGGGGAAAAATAATAGAAAATTAATTAATACATTATTATAAACTACATTGCCCTTTATCTCTATGTATATCATGCTTTTTTAGAATGCCCCTCTATTAATTTCTATTGTACCCTGCTGGTATTAAAAACTAGACGTACCTAATTCTTTTATTTTTTTTTCCCATTAATTTGTCTTGCAAATATTAAGTATTAATAAGCTCATATATTTTTTGTAATGAAAATTAAAGGCCTCTTATATGCAGTCAATTGGATATTTGTGTGTGTGGTCCAATTCGCCTCTCTCTACGAAAGTTTGTCTTTTGTGGAGTGGGGGTGGTGACTTTACATAAAAGTTCTTTTTAATAATCATTAAGATTTACTAATCTCTACTTCTCAAATTTACAAGTCTATTATTAAGAGGTTAAAATTTAATAATTTTTTAAAAAACTAGAAGAATAACAAGTACTGTAAATTTTAAAACTGACACTCTCAGTCTCATGTTCACAACTGAAATTAGAAACCTGAAACTCCATTCAGGAAATTCTCTGAAGTCTGAAGCATTATAGCCGACAAATTTATTATTCTTTTAATTTTTCTGTGGGCTTCTATTCTCTCAAGTATTTGTTTTCCCTTTTTTGGTATATTGGGCCTTTGGCCTTGACTGTCTTTTCTTAACAGGAAAAAAAAAAAGAAAGGTTGACGCAAACTTTTTTTTTTTTTTTTGGCTACAGATGCGGGGAGGGGGAATCGAAGTATCGAACCAAGGATCGGGGAGATATCAAACATCTCAATACCACTTGCAATGCCACTGCACTGCGAGGAATCGTGGTTGCAAACTAATTGATTAAAAATTTAAAACCTTTAGCTGAGTTTTAACCCAAAAAAACAAAAAAAAAACCTTTAGCTGAGTTTTGGGGCCCGACCAGGCTTCAAGAATGAAAAATGTGGTAAATGTAATCTACAGGGATGGAAATAGATTAGGGTAGGCTTTACATAAATAGATATGGGTCTTCAACAAAGATTCAAAATCTAAGTCTCTATGTAAGCTTTTTTTAACGCCTAATAAGACATATTTAAAATGTAAACCTTTAAAGCTTATATCTTCAAATTCATATGTAACATTTCACACTTATTTATAATCCTACATTATGTCTTAAAAACGTAATATCCATTCTTATCTTAATGTTAGGGCTTAATAAGGAAAAGAAAAGAATGTCTAATAATAATAATTATCTGAGCAAATAGAAATAAGAGAAAAACTAATTGTCTGTTGACTATTTGACTAATGAAATATATTTTTTAAAATTGATTAAAGCATAACAAATAACATATAAAATTAGATTTTACCTCTTTTATTCCTCGCATATAAATTCAAACAAGCCCTTCTACTAAGATTACAATATTTCATTAAGCACTAAAATAAACTCATAACAATGACTACCTTCGATCCTAATTATAAGCCCTAATTGACTTTTTTTTTTAAAGAGATTATGGAAGCTAAATAAGTTATTTAATCATTTCATATGTTGTATATCATTAAATTATATATTAGTTTATTAATTAAATTAATTAGTTTGAAGAAAAAAAATAAATACAAATACTATAAAGTAATTTAATTAGCTTCTTTGATCTCTCCAAAAAAGTCAATTAGGTCTTATAATCAGGACCAGAAGAAGTATAATGTTTTAGGTGATATCGCAAATTATAAGAGAGGGAGTAAGTTCACGTTGCCATATCGAGCAAGGTAAATGATTGATACAAAAATAAGGTTTGAGTGTCATGATGATGTGATATGAAACTTAGAATTAAGGTCAAATTGGTAAATTTAAAAATTATTTATAAAATTTTTTGGATGATATTATATATAATTATATAATAGTATAAGTTAAGAAAAGTTAAATAGGCCAGGTTTGTAAACTTTTTTTTTTCTTTTTTCGCTCCAACAGGTTTGTAAACAAGGCCTTATGAAAATAGGTCTAGCAAAAAGCCTAAACTTGAGCCTATTTATTAAATAAGTCAGACTAGGCTTTATATAGGTTAGGCTATAGGCCCCTATTAGAGGTCTAACCTATTTTCATCCCTAGAAGGTAAGGACTGACACTTGTAGCCACATTCATAATGTTGAAGAGTCTCCACGAATTTGTCAAGTATGACCACAAGAACAAGTCAGGTCTCATCTTATTACGGGATGGCTAATAGACAGACAATAAAGTACACAAAGATCATTCCAATGAAGCCTTAATCATCAGCTATCAAGTTCATATAGTGGCCCTGCTTACAATGGCCTAATTAATCATCATAACATTCATCCGCGGAGAAAAACTTTGAACCACAAAGCCGATCTTTTACGGTACCTTCTCAGCCCATTCTTGTAGTCTACATACACCATTCCAAAGCGAACAGTGTATCCCGCACTCCACTCGAAATTGTCCAAGAATGACCATGCAAAGTAGCCCTTCACCCTCACACCATTCCTGACAAAATTCCAAGTTCAAAACAGATTTAGGAAATTTTGTTTTGTGTAGGACACTAATATCTAACGATACAAACACAGCACTTCAAATTGCACCTGATTCTGAACACAAGAAATTAGCAAGAGCAATATACTTTGCAGCTGAACTGATTCACTTTTATACTCACCTTATGGCCCTTTGAACATACAGAAGGTGGTTTCTGAAGTAATCCATCCTCATTTTGTCATCGAGATTCCTTTTACCATCATTGGCCTCGTCAATTCCTATGAATACAAAAACAAATCTGATAAGGGGGAGAACAAGCAACTGGGGCTGTGTCTCGCGCCTTTATGGCAAGAGGGAAAGTAGTGGCAAATCTTACCATTCTCCGTTATGTAAATGACAGGATTGTTAAATTTATTCTTTGTGTATAGTAATAGCTCTTGAATTCCTCGTGGATAGACATAGAGCCAGTCTGAAGCAGCCTGCAAAATTATTTCACTTCTCAATTTCTGTCTGAAATATAACTTGTTCTGGACAAGTAATGAATTTGTCACTCAAGAGTAATTATTTCAAAGGAGTCACCCCTACAAGACAGAAAAACATCAACCCAATCTAACTTTTACTTGGATCAGCAGCTAGGTTTTTATTATAGAGATATAAACAAACTTGGATGGCGTTTGGTATATAGATCTCTAGATGTTCTGGAAGCCTATTCACAAAAATTTGAGCAAGAGAGGCATTACAAATTTAACTTCTATTTATATCATTTAAATTCGTTTCAAGAACTTGGAAAATTCATATGCTTGGATACCAAAAACTACCTTGGGGGTGATTTTGAGTCATCCACCCTTTAAACCAGGAAACCATTAAACCAACCTACTTGATTTAGTAACTCAGGCTTTGGCTACGAAAGAGCCTTAGAGATGACATTTCAATTTCATGCAGTGAAGTAACTCTAAACTGAGTAAAAATGATCTCCAGATTAATTACCTTTGGACCAATGAGAACTCCATTTTTTACAGCTGAAGCAGCAAGAAGGGTCGTAAGTAAGCAAACACATTTGAAAGCTCAATGAAAGTAGGCAGAGAGATATATAAAGTTCATCTTCATAGCTTACTAGTAGATCTAACGCAAGAGTCTGTGTATAAGGTTTGCTTTCCATGTTGGCAAGGAGTATCAGCTGCATAATTTGAAGTGTAGTAGTTCAAACCTATGAAATCAAAGGACCCTTTAAGCATCAAGGACTCGCTTCTGGAAAACTTTGGCAATCGTGCACCAACTTTTTCAACCATTACAGCAGGGTATGCACCAGAATGCAAGGGTTCCATGAACCTTCAAAAGCAAGAAATAATGAGTGCTAGGCCTGATTACTCATGACAAATTACGAGAGAGATAAGAGGTGAAAAAAACTACAAGACAGGTAAGAACATGAAGCAAGTAGATTATGTTTAAAGTGAGACAGACAGTTACCAGTCATACGAAAAAGCAAGACTCCGAGCTGCTGCCTCTTTGTCAGCATTAGATGGGGTCAGAGGAATAACCCAACCAGTATTCAAGGTTATCCCTATTTGACCCTTCTGAGAAATCTATTAAAAATATCATTATGTTAACCAAGCCTCAAAGTTCATTCATGAAAATAAAATGTAATTATTTTCTGTTGGGTTTTAAAACCATGAAAAAACAAAGTAACCTGGTACTTGTCCCGATAGACTTTGACAGCTGCAGCATGAGCAAGAAGCTGGTAGTGGGAAGCTAGGTAGGGCAAAGTACTGGAGTCACCAATTTTTTTACAGTTCGGGTTTGCCCACTTAGCGCATCCATTTGCATAGCCGCCAGCAGTATAGGAAAGTGGCTCATTAAGAGTAATCCAGTGCTTCACCCTGTCACCAAACTCTTTGAAGCATATTTCTGCATAGGATGCAAAATCCTGCCTGTTTACAAAATCAAAGGGTGAATGTTCCCAGTAAATAGAAAAGAAATAGATAGGGGTTCCATGCATTATAATAGACCATGTGATTATAACTACTGCTTACACAATTCTGGGGCTCAGAAAACCACCATATTCATCTTCAAGAGCTTGGGGGAGGTCCCAGTGAAATAGTGTTACAAAGGGCTGCATTCCTGTTGGTATAAGGAACAAGAAATTCAGTTAATCAGTTCAACTTGGATTTGATTTGGGAGATAAATATAATGAATAAGAAACACACACACACATTCTGCTGACCTTTTGATAAGAGTTCATTTATGAGATTGTTGTAATATGCAATGCCTTCTGGATCCACTCGTCCTTTAAGGTGTCCCCCTAGAAAATGATTTAATTGAGATTAATTAAATAATACAAACTAATAATCCAAGTTAACTTCTTGCATCTCAAAAAGGGGGGGGGGGGGGGGGGGAAATCAGTTATCGAACATTCAATCTGAGGAGAATAAAAGGCACAAAAGCAGGAAAGCTCAGTTTTTCTCAGTTCTCACAGGGTAGTACTCTGGACCAAGAGATGGAGAATCTGTACGCATTAAATCCAACATCCTTCATCAAAGCCACATCTTCCTAACAATTTTTTATGCAAGAGAAAATGTAATCAGTCTAGAAAAAAGTGAAGTTCAGCAATATAAAATTTGAAATATTTAGAGAATGAAAGTACCTTGTAGCGATGATACGAATCAACAGCGACATCCCCATTGCTGTGGTCAGCTATCATTTCTGAAGAACCAAGAAAATGTCTCGACCCTCAAGCCTTTGTGTTTGTTTAATGATAAAATTTAACCAAGAAAAAAGAAGAACGAGTTCCTTGATATCATTTCTAATCGTGCTTCTAAAAAGGATGATTCCCACATAAAATATTTCAGCGAAAACATAGGACATTAATCATCTAGAGTGCTACTTAATTAAGAAGACATCAAGTTCCTTTTTATCATTTCTAACTGTAGACCGAAAGGATTCGATCTCATCTATTATGTACGAACCTTCATAAAATATACCAGAGCAGAGGATATTACTCTGCTATTTGGGGATGAGAATAAGAATTTGCTAAGCAACAACATACTTGATATCGTGCTCTATTTTTTTATTTTTGGGAAAAAAATCAAATCCATATGAAAGATTGAAACTCAAATATGAGCGAATCTTCATGAAAAAAGTTTGGTGAAGGCGGATGAGAAGTTGCTACTTGCTAGTTTGCTAAAATAGAAGGATGAGATATTCATACCGGGGAATCTGTGAGTGAAAGTGTCCCATACGCTAGGGCCCCTACCTCCTTCATTCGCTGCACCTTCATACTTCATTTACAGAAGAAAAAGTATCAAGACCAAACCCATTTACACAGGAAAATGCAAATAACTAGCCAATGTTGAGAGGGAAGTAAGCCACATGATAAGACTCAACCCTTTAAACAGCCAGATGCAGATGAACAACTGTACAATGCTAGAGAGTAAAAGAAGCCATAAATGCAAAAAACAAAACCTGATAAGCCGAAGATGCAGTTCCGAACAAGAAATCCGCCGGAAAACTGCTACGATTGAGAGAAGCTACTGAATCGAAAAGGGCAAAAGACAGCACTAGGAGAAGAAAACCCCTAGCCCACCACCACATTATTCCTTGGCGTTTGAATTTTGATTCTCAAACTTTCCTTCTCCCTTCCGTAAGCAAGCGCGTGTGTTGTTTTATATTATTATACGCACACTTTTGTCTTGAAGAAAAGAGCAGCACAAGGAAGCGTTTGTCTTTTTCTTGCTGGAAAGGAAACGGGGAAAAAATTTGCACCTTTGTCTTGAAAATGCCATTATTCTTACAAGCTGATGAAGTCGCATGCTTGAGCTAAAATATTGATAAGTGTTATGAATATATCAGTTATGTGGATGCCCATTGACTCTTGAATTTTCACATTCTGTAAGCATTCATTTATATCATTATTAGTGGGCAACTAAAGAGCCACCGATTAACGCTTGAATGGATGAAACTGTCCCCCACCCCCAATAATGTATTGTATTTGTTGGGTTATAAATACCCATATACAGACTCAACATGGACACACAGATCATATGAATGAGAATATGAATGCTCTCCTTTTTCTCTGATGTTTCTCTTCTCATGTTCTCTGCTTTATTCTCATCAGATTTTCTTCAGTTTTATAACACGTTATCAGCACGAATTGTTCCCTGAGCCAAGCCTCTCCTCACATCGGTGACTATTACCCACCGGCGTCAAGCACAACCCATCCTCAGCCTCTACCGGATTTGACAGCACAACTCAAGGCGCGACCTACCTGCGATATTGATCAGATCTGGCAGATTCACCCACGTTTTTTTTTATACATCAGATCTCAATTTCCCGTCTTAAATCGGTGCCGCTCCAGTTCTGGATTTCCTTGCCGGAATTGGATTCTTCCTGATCCCACCACTTTGGATGGCGCTTGATCTCAGAATATTCCTTCGCCGGAAAGCCACTGAACATCCCGGCAAGCCGAGATCCGTGAACAACTGGAGTCTTACGAAAAAAAAAAATATAGAAGAAAGTCTAGCTGAGATGCAGATCTGATGAACCAAATCTTCGTTTAATGGCGAGATCTAAACCAGGAAAGTAGAGAAGAGGTTGATGGGGACGAACTCCAGTTATATTCCGTTCCTTTCTCAAAATGAAAGATGAAATCTCCACTCAGGTACATTTTCCATCCATTATAGTAGGCTTCAACTGTAATTTTCTCGTCTCTCATGCCGTTTTGATAAGAAGCTCACACACTTGCACCGAGACGCACGCAGCGCAGAGAAAGTGAGATGAGAGAGAGAATGAATGGTGAAGAGGAAGAATGAACAGTCGCCATAATTAAAAAACAAAAAACAAAAAAAAAACTTATAGCAGGCGGTTACGGGAATGAAAGGAGGTGGGGAATTGATATAACAATATATGACCCATATAATTAGTTGAAGGAGCAAGTCACGGGGTGGAATTTAATCTCATAGTATAATCAGGTGGGCTCCATACTTAATTGTATTATTATTATTTTCTTCTTTTGACAAACAGAAGAAAACGCATATAGGAGTATTGAAATTAATATGCATGTGGGCCCATGTGTTTTACATATTTTATTATCATATTACTATTTGCATAGTAATTAAAGAAAGAAAGAAAAAACAGCACATGGAAGTCATATTTAAAAGTAGCCAAAATATTTGACTTAAATAAGATTTCATGTACTGCCTCACGCGCACATGATGACTATTTACTTTGTCAGCAACTTTTAGTTTATATGGTATGACTTATTTTATTGAATAAGAGGTCATTATATAGATTGTATGCATTATTTAATTAGTATTTGTGTGATGGGTCCATGACATATGCATTACCCCATAATTCACACAATTAATAGTCTACGGAGGCATAACTTATACCCATGTCTCATTTTTAAGCAAAAAATTTTTGGTTTCTCATAAATGCCTTTATTTTATGTCTCATACTATATTCTGATTATATAATGATAATAAATGGCCAGAAGCTATATAGATTTAATTTCATATTATAAGATTAAATGGTCATGAAGATATGAGACAAATAATTGGCATGTAGATATAAGACACAAATTGATCTGAAGTGCCGTGAGACAATTTGGCCTGAAGCCCTGAGACAAATTTGGCCTGAAGCCATAAGACAAATTGAAGTGAAGCCAAATCCGTGATTTTTATATGTTACCACTTGGTACTAAAAGACCCCCCCTTTGTTCTTCTAAAAGTTTGTTATAAATTATTATATCCATTTTGTTCCTGTAGTAGCAATTTTGTGAAACAAGTTTTAAGAAATATTTTGAATTAATTTCATTGACCTCATGTAGCCAAACAAAACAATGAGTTTTATTGCAAGAATCTTGAATATTGTCAAACTGGCTCGACTTCATTCCCAAAAGTGAATGAAGTAATAAATGAATTTAATTATGGCCATGGACATGGGTAAAATGTTCATGTTTGTAATCATGTTGGTTCAAATTTCCACCTGAAGTGGAGAAAAATTATTAATGAGAACCACAAAAGCCCTGAAGGCCTATGTTTCAAATATTGTATAATACAATGATTTTTGTAGTCTTGGAAAAGTATTGTCAAGAAGACAATAACAGACAATAACTTGCAGAGATTTGCGTCACACTAAGTCTAAAGGCTAATAGAGATTTGTGACATATTTTGCCCAAATTTGTAAGAGAGGCCAATATTTAGAATATATATATATATATATATATATATATATAGCAGTATAAATTTGGTAGAAAAGCTAATATTTTGTTACTTGAAGGAACAAAATTATTATTCTACCTTATAAAAGAAACTTATTGAGTTTTAAAGATATCTGGAGAAATGAGTATTATACTATTGTAAACTAGAAGTTTAAAAATAGCAATGTAAACTAAAAGTGTACAAATAATCAAGGGATTGTAATTGTAAACTAGATGTTTATAAATATAGCAAACCAAATATTTGCTAATGCTGCCAATGAGATATTAAAGAAGCAATGAGCTACAGAGAAATATGCTCATCTTTATTTTAAAGGCAAGGCTCAAGAGAAATAAATAAGCCCATAAGGTAATGTAAAGCTTACCTTTTGTTGTTATTATTATTTACATTTATTGTGACTCCATCTTATAAATCTGTTGCCATGAAAATCTTGTGCTGGAGAATTTTCATATGTGTGATTCTAAATCGATGTGATTCTAAGTTATTTTAATTATGAATATTTTCATATGTGGTAGACTATATATTTTGTATATATAAACAAATTGAAGTATATTATTAGATCATCTAGTGATACAATATTATATGTTTATTCCTGAAGAATCAACATGTTTTTTCCTTTCGAGGTTTAAAGGATTTGAAAATAATTTTGACATACAAAACTCACACTTGAGGGGGAGATTGTTAGAAAACAAGTGTGAGTTGAGTTATAGTACAATACAAGTGTGAGCTAATTTTTATGAAAAGTTGAAAAGCTATATACTTCTCACACAAAGTCTAATAGATCTCTCAAGATGAATGTCAGATAATTTATGGAAATTGAAAAGTTTATGATTGGTTGAGTTATGTTACAGTAAACCAGAAGTTTACTGATTTAAATAAATTTATTGTTGGCATGACTTGTTTGATCATCCGAGTCATATATATATATAATGCAAATAAGATTATGTATTAACATACATTGAAGAACCAGAAGATTCTTCATGAATAACCAACATATTGTTTATGTATTATGTATTGTTTGTTCTCAAATAGATTTGACTATGAGAATATCATTGGTCATGATTGGTAATGGATCTCTGGAAATATATCAAACATTATTATATGGGCCCATTGAAATGACATGTAAACCATATAAATTTGAAAGATGCATCTGGTTACATGTGAGATTATTAGCTTACAACCAGAAGTTTGTAAGAATGCAACCTGAAGTTTGTAAAAATGATTGCAATATGGAGTTTGCAATAATGTTTGATGTTTGAATAAATTAAGCGCGCAATTTCCAGATTATACAATCCAGAAATCATGTATCCAATGCTTATGAGAACAAAGATTTCTATGTTGGTATATTTGATTATTGTAGCATTTATATAAGCCAACGAAATTCTCCCCGCAAAATTGGTTTTTGGTCAGGAACCAGACAATTCCATCTGGAAAGTTTTTGAATGTGCAATGCTTATAAATCCACTACAATGCACATAGATGGATATAGAAAGAAAGTTGGGATAAATGCTGTGTAAGGACATCCTTCTTCTTGTTTGTCTCTAAATGAAACATAATGATGTTTCTAATGGTAACAAATGGATTTAGGAGACTTATACTGCATGATTAGCCAATTGTGATTTGACATTGTTTTCCCAACATGAGGGGGAGAAAATAAGTAGTTGGGTAAAGAGCTTAGCTGAAATGAATTATCATTGGCTCATTTTGATCCTCGTACAAAATAATGTGAACTGTAAGTTCAAAAGATAATTCATTTGCAGAATTTAGCTAATCGAATGCCAGAAGCATTTACTAACCCAAAGAAAGTGACAAAGTCGCATGTCCCAGCTGCTAATGCTCCTATTGATGTCCTTGAAGGATAACCTATTATAAATGAATTGAAAGCATGCCTGAAGCATGGTAGGTCCATCGGTTTGAAAAATATAAATCCTCGAAAGAGAAAAGGAGCTAAGAATATAGATGATCAAGTTGAGAATAATTAAGAAAAGTTAATTAGTTGCTCCAAAAGAGCTATCTCCTGAAGAGATATTATCTCCAGTAGAGATATCTCTAGAAGAGAACATTGTAATCCCAGAAGAGACCAAGGTACCTAAAATATGTGGAAATAATGAGATCTCAACAGAATCTGATGGGACCGAAATAAAGTCAACGTTGACGACATCTTTGCTTATAATATAGCATATGATGTGATGAATGATAATGAGGATCATGAACCAAAATCCATTAGCGAGTGCCAACAGTAAAAGGATTGGCCCCTATGGAAAGATGTTATTAATGCAAAATTAAAATTACTAGCAAAACGAGAAATATTTTGGACCTGTAGTCCATACACCTGAAGATGTAAAGCCAGTCGGATACAAATGAGTATTTGTATTGAAAAGAAATGAAAATGGCGAAATTATATAACGCAAGCCTTGTAGTCCAAAGTTTCAAATAAAGGCATTGCATTGATTTTGAAGAAATATATTCCCCAGTAGTGGATAAACTATTTTTCATTATTTGATTAGCCTAGCAGTAAATGTAAGGCTTGATCTATGTCTAATGGATACCATAACTGCCTATTTGTATGGTTCAATTGATAGTGATATTTATATGAAAGTCCTGAAGAACTTAATGTGCTAGAAGCATGTCCCTGAAGAAATTAATATGCTAGAAGTACAAGTACCTGAAAGGACTCAAAATGTTTGAGGCATTTAATTCAAGTTTTCAAGAACAATACTCAATAAAGTTAAATAAGTCCCTTGGCCTGAAGCTATTAGGGTGCATGTGGTATAATCATTTCAAGAAATATTTGTTGAAAGAAGGGTACAAAAACTAACCCAATATGCTCATGCATCTATATGAAAGAGTATAGAAATGAGTTTGATATAATTGTTGTTTATGTTGATAATATCAACATCATTAGAACTCCTGAAGAGCTTGAAAAGGCAATTAATCATTGAAGAACTACTTGGTCCAGAAGTACCATATCTTACTACTATTGGAATACTAATGTATCATGCTGCATAGAAGTTAAAGAATGGTGCTAATGTATCATGATTATTACCAAGAGATATAGTTCGTCATCAACACAAAGACATTGGAAGTAATGTAGTCATTAGGGGGAGGAATACTGATATTGTTAAAAGAGGAAGTTGATACACGCTGTACTCTTTTTCCCTTATCTAGGTTTTGTCCCACTGGGTTTTCCTAGAGAGGTTTTTAATGAGGCAGCATTGCACAGTGTATCAATGAATGATGTACTCTTTTCTTTGGCTAGGTTTTTATCCCACTGGGTTTTTCCTAGTTAAAGTTTTTAATGAGGCACATTCATAATGGACATCCAAGGGGGAGTGTTATGAATATATCAGTTATGTGGATGCCCATTGACTCTTGAATTTTCACATTCTGTAAGCATTCATTTATATCATTATTAGTGGGCAACTAAAGAGCCACCGATTAACGCTTGAATGGATGAAACTGTCCCCCACCCCCAATAATGTATTGTATTTGTTGGGTTATAAATACCCATATACAGACTCAACATGGACACACAGATCATATGAATGAGAATATGAATGCTCTCCTTTTTCTCTGATGTTTCTCTTCTCATGTTCTCTGCTTTATTCTCATCAGATTTTCTTCAGTTTTATAACAATAAGGATGGTTATCACCTTTATCCCTTAAACAAAATATTGATAGCTTCAATTAAATTCGAGAACATTTGTATATTTCTCAAATTCAATGATTGACACGCTTCAATTCCTGTTTTGATAGCTAAGACTTCGGCCATCGTGACTAAATAGAGGCCAAGTACCTTTTTGAAACCCATAATCCACTATCCTTTATCACCTCTAATGAAGCCACCACATACCAATGCTAATAACTTTTTGTCCATTTACAAACTAGACCTATAAACGTACACCAAAACCTTTAATTTTTTATCTTTTTTGGCCAACCAAACCCTTTATATTAACCAACTCCGTATTGCTTATATACTTTCATTTTAAGAATTTATCTGTTTGAAGTTGTAACTTGTAAGAGCATGAAATGGGCATACGGTTAAAAAATGGATATGTATATTCTAAGGAGAAATAGAACGGATTACATAGTCATTTTTGAAAAAATTATCCATTAAAACTCTGACATAAATTCGAAAACCATAAAACAATGGTGTCATGGAGTACAATATTATACACACACGTTATGTAATTAAATATGTTTTCTCACGAGATTTTAAATGGATGATACTAATTTTTGTATTACAAGTGTAATTTGTTCATAACTTTTATAGTTTTATTTGATGATAAAAAGGATAATGTTAGTCTATTCAACAACAGGATCTGATTCCCTTCAAGGACAAATGAGTACAACAGAGCTAAAAGGACACCAATTTCAGATCTTTAAAAATGTAATACATGATCTATTAAAAAAAAAAAAATGTATGCCATGAACTCATTTATTTATCTCTCCTCACTTCTGCCTTTAATTTTTGTTTAAGAACAAAGGACAATCAAGTTCCAAATATTGTCAGGCACTAGACACAGATTCCTTTCCCAAATATAACATCATAACAATTAAAACAACAATTAAAGATAGAAGCCGAAACGGCTTTAAAAGTTTGATGAGTGAAATTTTTCAACAAAGATAGAATTTTCTGCATTGTAACCTTTCTTGTAAGATGAGGTTTAGGAGAGAAGCTGATGAATCCTTTGTTGACACAAGTGACTGAGAATTTGTTGTGTGATTGACCACAGTTGATATCTAAATTGAAGATCTAAACATCTCAAGAAGAAAGGCGTGCCCACGATAATATCATTCTTCCAAATGAATTGTATCAAGGGAGCATCTTGGAAGTATATGCAGCATTCACAGGAGTGACATCTGTTTCTTTTGAATTTGTGGATGCAAATATTCTAATGAGCTTTATCTATACTCTCCACCTAAAAGCAAATACGGGTAGTAGACCGTATGGAAGAGGTGCTGTTGGAAGTATAGAATGCCAACTCCACATACTAAAGTGAACTATTAATTTTTCAAATCACAGCATTCGGATTATCAATTTTTTCATGATGCAGAGGAAAATTCCTTTTCCTCCCAAAAGAGTATGATAAAGAAATGACGCAGGACAATAATTTGTGATTATATTGGGTATAAAGATCCATCAGTAAGTTCTTAAGCCATGATTTAATATTTTTAAAATCAATATATAGATGGGACTCTTATCATAAGAAGTCCAATCCGGGGCAGGAAAAAGAACCATGGTGCAAAGATTCATCTTCACATGATAGTATTGCAGAATTAAGCAATTTCCATAAAAGAATGAGAAATTTGCGAGGCAAAGAGATTCTCCATATCATCTTTCAGAATGAGCTATCTGGGCTGTTTGCAGGATTAGTCACTTAAGTGAGCATATGATATTCATCCTTAACTAAGCAAGAACCAAAAGAGTCACCATTCCAATAAAAAGCTATCAGCCAAGTTTGCCACTGAATGAAGCAATCCCACCAATCTAGCTAGGATCCCATTGCATAGACGATGGTTGAGAGAAATTGATAAACCCTTACCCACATTCCATTTCAGCTTATCCAGGATGAAGCTGGCACAGTCTGATATTCCCTTCCACATCCATGAACAATTATACAGAAGCTTTTATAGTGGAATTAGAACTAATATCAATGTGTTTGATCTTCAAAATATTTGCAAGCAGAGATGATGGTTCAGATGATATATATGATCCTCCAAAATTGTTTAGCCAGTAATACCTGGTTAACAGCTTTAATTGGACGTATCTCCAGTCCTCCCTTTTCAATGGTTTGAAATTTTAGTAAATGCATTTTCTTCTTATCACTATTAGAACCCCAAGAGAAATTGGTGCAACAAGAGTCAATTTTATCACAAACATAGAGGGACAGATTGATACAAGATAGAATATGAACACCCACCACTACCAAGATTGACTTAATTAAAATTAATCGCAATGCTTGGCAAGAAGTTTGACTTTACCAGGGAAAAGCACCAAAATAATGTTTTTTTTTTAAAAAAAAATATATCTAATTAAAGTACATTGAAAACTTTTTACCAGAGTAATGCTCACGCCACTAGTGGCGTAAAAAGGGTTCACGTCATTAACACAAAACTATCAGTCGCGTGAAAAAGGTTCACGCCACCTAGTGGCGTGAACGTGAAAAAGGTTCACGCCACTCAATGGCGTGAACCTATTTCACGCCACTAAGTGGCGTGAAATCAGACCCACAATTGTGGGTCTGATCCCATATATTTTTTTAAAAAAAAAATGTCTTGTTTACGCCATTGACACCTTTGTGTCAGAAAGTGTCAATGGCGTAAACCCTATTTACGCTACTAGTGGCATGACCTGTCTTTACATCACCAACTGCATTACTTTAGTAAAATGTTTATAATATGCTTTAATTAGGTAAAAAAAAATTTAAAAAATTATTTTGGTGCTTTTCCCACCAGCACTTGTTCTTGCTTCTATAGAGTTTACAACCTGCTGATAAATGATTGATTGTTATATTTCTCAATTTTAGAATCAAACGGAGACCCATGAGTTTAGAAAAGTCTGATTATACACACATAATTACAATCATAATTTAACGAAATTGCATGATTAACATGGCCACGCGAGATACATGTTAATGGGAGGGATGTTATATTAATATTATTTTTTGGATTTTCAAACAAAAAAATATATTATTTTGGGATTAATAGTAACAACAATAAAACATAACTCACTAGGTGGAATTGGTTAATGGTTATCCTTATCAACCATTAAACCTTTAAATATGTTATTAATAAAAGGTTTCATTTTGATTGGTTCACTGAGTTTGCTTTTAAATTCTTTGACCCAAAAAAAAAAAAATAGTTTGCCTTTTTAATTTACTCCTACTTCATTAGGATTCTCATTCTATACACATAATTATGTGCCCAATTATGAGCACATAATTATATGACCATAATTATGTACCTTTATTAGAAGTATGAGCATTTTTTTTTTAATTTTTTTTTATATATTGTATTTATTTAGATTTAAATTATATGTTGCTTTCTGGACTTTTTTTTGCACCCAGTACCTCAAATTAATTAGTTTCAAATTCTGCATTTATCTGTAACACCAATATCATAGAAACTAATTAATTTGAGATACTGGGTGCAAAAAAAAATTCCAGAAAATAGTATATAATTTAAATCTAAATAAATAAAATATATTTTTTTAAAAAATGCTCATAATAATTGGGCACATAAGAATGTGCAATAAATGTGATCTCTACTTCATTATGGGTCTCTACACTATCTAATCCCGTATTCTTATGAGTTTCACCACCAACAAACTTTTTAAAAAGATGTTCAAAGCACCACAAAAAGAGTTTGTTAATTTTCTTTTCCCTGATAGATGTCACATTGCTACTGCAACTCTTTATGCTATTCCAATTTTATATTTTTGTTTGTTTTTTTAAATACTCTTGGCAAATAAATAAATAAAAACTAGCAATAAAAACTAAAAATATACCATATGTATTTTCACTAATGAGATTATATATTTTCATGACTATCTCAAAAGATAAATAAGAAATAGCTGGAAAAAAAAAACAGAGAGACTAAGTGCCCATTTAGGATAGTGGTAATAAAAGTAGTTTTTTTTTTCCCTGCGGGAGTTTTTTTATGGATTTTTTTTCTTTCTAAAAGTTATACTGTTAATGAGATTTATATTTGGGATAGCGCTAGTAAAAAGGACTTTTTTTTAGATTGGCTCTTGTTTAGCATAGCTTATGAAGAGTTAATTGAGATTAAAAATAACTGAAAAAGACATCAATGAATATTTGATTTCTTCTTCTTCTAAATTTCTCTAAAAACTCTTGAAAAATATTTTTTATATTTAATTTTGTTGTTAAAAGTTTGTAGTACAAGACAAAGTTTATAGTACAATTTGCATTATAAATTTTTTCTTATATTTAGAATCGGATAAAGTATTATATATATATATAGACATACACTCACATTTAAAAGAACAAACATATTTTACCAAAAGAAAATAATATACCAAAACCGTTTCGAGAAAGTCTCTAATCAGCTATAAATTCCCTATCCCACCCAGGATTCAACTCACATATCCTTCCTTTTCTCTTACGGGAGCAGATTCTCTCAGTATCTGTTCCCTCCTCATCTTTTAGTATCCCTTCATATCGACCGTTTAATATTTGATTTAACCGTGAAGAAAGGGGCACATCATACATTTCAAAATAATGCATGCAGTAAATATTAAAATTTTGAAATATATGATGTGTCGCTCTCTACGCGGTTGGATCAAAAATTGAACGGTCGAAATGGAGGGATACTAAGAGATGAGGAGGGAGTAGCTCCCTCCTCTTACAGTGTGGTGATACTATTTGTCTTGTATGGTCATTTTCCAAAAAAAGGAAAAAAAAAAAAAGTGAAGCTACTGTGATGGTGATCAACTAGAAGTTTAAAGTGGCTCAGCCAAGAAATGACTTCAGACCCAAAAGTCCACCAAATGTTAAAGCTTTCCCAAACACTTTCACCAAATGGATGAGGTTTAATCCTGAAGTTGATCAGAACGTTAGGAGAACATTCTAACTCCTAGGTGTCTAGGTTAACACTTGAGGCTAATAAACGACTCGCCGTGCTAACATCGATATCACCTAGAAAAAAGGGAGATTTCGTCCTGCCCTTAGATCGGAGGCAAACCAAACCCTTTTTCTAATTTTTTTTACCAATATATATATATATATATATATATATATATTCTAACAAGCCAATGACGTGCCACCACGTTATGCTCAGATCAAGCTCGTAACGTCTTGAAGTTGTAACCATTCAGCGATACGAATTCAGATCCCTCCATAAAATAGCGGGAAAATCCCGTTCACGTCCTCGGCAATCTCAAGTCCCCACCAAAACAACGTGGGTCCTCACCTATGCAATCACCGCCACTCCCCCCGCGTATCTTTCACCGTCCGATTCATGACGTTACAAGCTCTGTACGATCCCGATTCTCGCTTCTCTCGTGCTTTTCAACCCATGGGTCCTCCCCATATCCCATTTCCATCTTCCCTCAGCTTTCACTGTAATTCACCCACCTATATATACATATATCCTTTGCGCTTTTGCCTTTCGCTTTGATACACCCACCGTGCTGTGAAATCTCGAGGAAGCTACAGTTTTATAGGCTGTGCATTGCATTGTTGGATCAGCTGAGATAGCCATTGGATCTCAATTTGTTTGTGTTAATGGTTGATTTTTATATTTGGTTGGCTTTCGCGACAAACTTCTTGAGTTCTCTATTTGCCTCAGACAGGTGGAACAAGGAGCTTTCTTACGATTATTGTACAAAGCTTTTACATTTTTCATGAAAGAATGGTGGGATTTGATATGTTTTAGATTTATATTTTGTGGGATGATATCGCCTTTCTTTTCTTTCCTGCTTTTGGATTTAACATCGCGATCTCTGGGATGCGCTTTTTCTTTATTTGAGCTGCTTTCTTTTGCTGTTGGCTGAATTTTGGGTTCAACATTCTCTGGCAAACAATCGTTGAAGTTGAGGTGAAATAGCTACGGTTTCCTTGCCTATGATTCGCTTTTTCTGAACTACTGACGCCCATAACCTTATTGAATCTCATGAAATGAAGTTTTCTTGAATGGAGCTATTACGCAATGAAGGTTGCGTAAGAGCTATCAAGTCACATTGTTTTGCCATATGAAAGTGTTCTTTGGTATTCGAATATTGCCGTGTTGTACATTAATAGAGTTTTCGGCAAATTCACTATTTTTGTGGTTGTTTTTGAGATTTTCATAATATTATTGCACATGCCACTCCTTTGTTTCATAAATTGAATCGAATTAATGATTGTCGCTGATGGAGTGAAATGCCACAGCCAACAACTGGCAATCCGAAGCCCTTTATTTTGATTTGATCTATGTACAACTTCCGTGTCCTAAATTCTTGGGATAGTACTACTCACAATGTTATTTATTTCCATATGTAGCATTATACTCTTTGCTTCATAAAAGATGTGGAGATTTAAGCAATTCACACAAAAAGAGCCAGCTGGGCTTGAAGGACGCACTATAGATGTTGGCAATCTTAAAATAAATGTTCAAAAGGCCATTGCAGAAGGGGGTTTCTCTTGTGTCTACTTGGCTCGTGATTGTGCACACATGTCAAAACAGTTTGCTTTGAAGCACATTATTTGCAATGATGAAGAATCCCTCGGATTGGTCAAGAAGGAGATCTCAGTGATGAAGTCATTGAAAGGGCATCCTAATATTGTCACACTCCATGCACATACAATTTTTGATATGGGCAGGACAAAAGAGGCATTCCTGGTGATGGAATTCTGTGAAAAGTCTCTGGTGCAGGTGCTGGAGAGCCGAGGAGCAGGGTATTTTGATGAGCAACGGGTTTTACTGATCTTCAGGGATATATGTAATGCAGTTTTTGCAATGCACTGCCAATCCCCACCTATTGCTCACCGGTAAAATTGACAGCCACTTGGATATGATGTTTTGTCAAAGTTAGCAGATTCTCTCTTTATTTATAGTTTTTTAAGTTTCTTATGAACTACTTTCTCCATCCTGAATATAAGACCTAGTTGGTCTTACATTTAGAAGCAGAGGAAGATGTTTTTTTTCAGAGTATTTTTCTTTTAAAAAAATATTGTCATTGCGACTGTTATTTTTTCTTCTGGGGTTGTTAGATATATGACGTGTAATTACATTAATACTGTAGACACTTATATTTCCCTATAGTGTTACACTTTATTTTATCTATATTTTCCATGAGTTCATCTTTAGGATATACATATATGGTTTTTCTGTTACCTTATTTTTCTTGAGGCTTTGAGAAAGTATCCTCTTTTGGTAAATATGTTTTTCAGTTTTACCATTTGACGTGAACAAAGTTGTTTTCTTTTGGCGTGACCTCGAAGGGCTTAAGGAGCTTGTACAGTGTGCACTCAGATACGATACTTTGTGGAATGTTATTAATGTTTTACTTTCCTCCATTTTCCAGAGACTTAAAAGCTGAAAATCTTCTATTAACTTCGGATGGCCTGTGGAAATTGTGCGACTTTGGAAGCACATCCACCAATCACAAGCGTTTTGAGAAACCAGAAGAAATGGGGATTGAGGAGGATAATATCAGAAAGTACACAACTCCTGCCTACAGGGCGCCTGAGGTGAGTTGAAAATTGCTTTCTCAAATACAACTGGTCTTGTGTGATGAAAATAGTTACTAACCATGTTCCTTTAACGCATTTTAGATGTGGGATCTGTTTCTGAGAGAAGTCATTAATGAAAAAGTGGACATATGGGTAAGTCAGATAGACTCCAGCCATCTCTTAGATAATAAAACTTCTTCAAAATATTTCAAGACTAACTGCAACTCAACCCTCTTACAAATGTTAGGCTCTTGGGTGTCTTCTCTTTCGCATATGCTACTTCAGGAGCGCATTTGATGGAGAATCCAAGCTTCAAGTCCTTAATGGAAACTATCGCATCCCTGATTTACCTAAATATAGTTCATCCATTGTAGACTTAATCAGAGACATGCTTCAAGCTAGACCAGATGACAGACCAGATATCACGCAGGCAAGCGCTTTGCTTGATTGGACATTCATCTCCATGAATTTAGGTTGGTCTTAGATCATCCATGCCAATGGCATTCTTAGGTGTTGCATGTGTTGCAACAATAGGATTGCTAATATTGGATAATTTACCATGGTGGCAGGTCCGGTTTCGGGTTAATGAGCAGTTACCTGTTAATTTGCAGAAGTCATTACCTGATACACCACCCGAATTTTCTTGTTCCAACTATCATGAAGGTAAGTTGACTATAGACTGGGAAATTGGGATTTAAAGTTCTCTTGTTTCAGAAGATTAAAATGTGATAGAGGACAGAAGTTTTGGTAGAAAATTGGAAATTGCTGATTTAATGTAACATTGTGACTTGTGAGCAAAATACATGACATGAAGATCAATTTATGGTTAATTTTTGACAGGTGCATCAAAGCCTGCTAACAGATCAACCCCAGTGCCTCGTAGGAGTCCTCCCCTGCCATCTGTAGAACACAGAACTTCTTCACATCCATCCCTTTCTTCTAGGGGAGGTGGAGGTGGGGGCCAGATTGGTGCTTTCTGGTCCACCCAGCACGCACAAAATTCACTTGCCACAGAAGGAAAGGGCAAACCCATATTTGAAGAAAAACCAGCTGTCCATACTGTTTCATCAAAACTTGATAGAATTTGTCCCGAGAACAATCAATCACCTAGCACTGTTAGCCCTAACAAAGTGGTCAATGCTCAGTCCCAAACTTTGAAAAGCAGTTCCTATGGAAAATCAAGTAAGCCTGATACTGGTTCTTCCAAGGACTTTGAAATAAATTTTTTTCAAGGTCAAGATCATAGTAGTGAGAAGCGAATGTCATCAAGTAGAGAAAACAAAACTACTTTTCAAGACCAGGCTTTTAACGCTCTTGTTGCTGAATTTGATACAAGTAAATTCAACTCTGGACCCAGTTATAAATCTGATATGGAAGCAGCATTAGAATCTGAGGTGGAGAAAATGAAGGAGCAGCTGAAGGAAGTTAACCTGGAAAAAGCTCAAGTAACTTCCAAGTATGAAAAGCTTACTTCCATCTGCCGATCTCAAAGACAAGAACTACAAGATCTCAAGCAGGCACTTGCAGCTAAAACCCCCTCACCAAATAAGGAGGCTCTTAGAACAGCATCAACAATTGCAACATCTACTGCTATGGTAAATCTTATTTAGTGATTTTCTTTTGCTTTCATGTAACTCGAAGATTTTTTCTAGCTCTGGTTTTTGGCACATGAGTATATGACATACATGTTGCATTATAATGGCAGAGATGTGGGACTGTTCAGGAACAAGTGCAAAATAAAGCTCAATGGAAAACTCCTGGTCCTGAACCTAAGTCGTCATGGCAAGCTTTTCCAGAACAACAGCTGCCGCACTCTGCTTCGGCGTACAATGCTTCCAAGTGTTTCGGGAGTAGGATTGATCAGCAAAACAATCAGCCTGCCCGGCCAACTGGAAGCCCGCAAATGCCTAGGCGTACTACTGATGGGAGTAATTCTCAGGCTAAGTCAGCTTCTCAACCTGCGGGATGGGCTGGTTTTTAACTGTATGGCAAGCTATGACTATGAGCTTCATGATGAAATGCAGGGGCAAAGTTGCCCCCTCAAGGTTTGATAAGTAAGAAAGTGGAATTTCTAAAAAAATATTTTGTGCCTTTTGATTTGAGTATTTTGTGTTTCTCGTTGTGTAAATTATATTTTTTATGGACTAAAGCAGCAGTTTTATTATGTGTACTCCCCTTACTGCATCATATGTTGGATGAGAGCATGGTTCATTTGCAGTTTGGATGATTCTTGCGTTACATTTCCTATGGAATGTATGTGTGTTCTTGGGTTTGAAGGTCTGATACCTAAATTAAGAAATCCAATGTGTCCAAGCATGCCTGTTCTTGACATGAGTAAAGAATCAGTGTTTCTATATTTAATTTTATATGATTATGGGACCCGTACATTTCGACATCATCATCAGCTCAGCTTCAATGAATTTTCTTGAGTGTTGAATTTCTGAGTATTTTTACTTTGAAAATCGTACGTGAAAAATATAAAAAAGAAACGTAATTCAACTACCACCCATATCACTCTGATCTTATTTATAAGTCCTTTTTAACCAAAAAAATTTGATCCCATTTATAAGTCCCTTTTGATCAAATAAATAAACTTGTGACAATTTTGCCCATATTTATACTAATAAAAATAGAAAGAGAAAAAAAAAAGTTAAAAGGTATTCAATCATAAATGAGGGTAAAGTTGAAAATTTACCTTATAATCATTGAGTTACCTACATTTCCTTGGTATGTGTGATTTGGTCAAAAGAGACTTATACGTTCTTTCTGAGACATGACGCAATAAAAATGTTGTACCCCCAAAATTTCAAATGTCAAATTGTAATAATTCCCTCCCTCTCTCTCTTTTCTATCAGATTGATTATTGTCCTATATACTCTTACCCTTCTCTTCATATTTTTTCTGCCTCCACTTCTTATCTAAGCTTTTAAATTGAAATCTAAAAGCATTTTTTATTGCAGTTTTAAATTAGCATAACAAAAATTTAGCACATTTTGAATTTATTAAATTATTTTTTTAATAATTTCATATTTTATTAATATTTTTATAAAATATTAAATCTTAACCGTTCATATTTCAATCTAAGGAATGAGCTGAGTAGTTGAAGAGAAGAGGATGGAAAGAGCAGAGGACGGTAGTTAATCCCACCTAGACCCCCTCTCTAGCATGCTGACAAGCACCGGAGAAATTTTATCATCACTTAGTCTAAGTATGGTAGTTAAAAACTCGATTTATCACTGCGATTTTACGATTTTACGATTTTTTTCATTAAAACGATTTTACTAATTTTTCAAACGCTTTTAAGTTTTTACGATTTTCTTACGATTTTACTACGTTACGATTTTACGTTTTACGATTTTTCATTCTCCTTCCGTTTTTAGGTAAAATCTACGTTTTCACTACTTTAGTCTAAACTCATGAATTGTGGCTGAATATATTCTAAGTCAACATTCTAAGGGTGTATATGTATGGTCAAAATTTTAAGGACGTTGTTCTCAACAAAAGGCAGCATTATTTCTCTGTTAAGATTATCATTTTAACAGGCATTTTGAAATAAATTTATTTTCATTCAAAAGCTTCCAACTCATCAAATAAAGTACCCAAAAAAAAAATTAAAACAAGAATTAAAATTCATCAAAATATGACAAGCTCCAAAAATTAAAATCTATATTTAGTCTTAATCTCCTGGCTTTAAAGATCTTCAGGAGCTTTTACCATCATCATTAATGTTGTCAACACGCAGCCATAAATTTAAGGTTTTGTTCAAACCCAAAGCTAGTCCTATTCACAAACGAGGCAAATAACTCCCACGTTGGGTTTGATGTGGTCTTCATTGGGTCTGTTTGGGTTGGCGGTAGGAATTGATAGCTTGAAAGCCACCTGACTTAAAAAAAGCTCGGTAGGAAAAAAGTCAAGTTATAAATAATGATTTATGTTTGGATTGTCCATTTGGCTTTTGTAGAAGTGACTTTTTTCTAAAATGAGGAGTGTTTGGATTATTATTTCAAAAGTCAGTTGAGATAAAAAAAATGACTAAAAAAAGTATGATTTTTATTAAATACTCTCACTGAACCTAAATATAAGATAAAATTAATATTTTTTAAGAGATTGAGAAAGCTAATTAAATTACTTAAGAGTATTTTTTATTTATTTTTTTAAAAAATTAATTAATTTGACTAATAAACTAATATATAATCTAATGAATCATTATTTGTCAATGAGATACGTGGCATTTGTGGAGGAGAGAACCAGTTGGGTCCTGCGTAATTGATAAAAATGAGAAGATGGCATTAATGGAGGAAGATACGTGGCATCTGCATGTCTTCCAAAAAATATTAAAAAATAAAAAGAAACACATAGTGGACGGATGGGCGACGTGTTTTGTGGAAGAAAAAGTAACAGTTGTCTTCCATCAATGGTCTTTAAAAACAGCTGGAACCGGAGCAAAAGGGAGGGGAGATTGCGCAAGACGGAAAACAGAGAGAGGAGAGACCAGCACTACACAGTACACTCTCTCATCAGCGGCGCCGTTGAGTGCTTCAGAAGAGTTGGAGAGCCACTTCCTCCATCTTCACACTCTCTGGTTGCTGCCCCTTGGAAGAAGACAATGAATAGTAGGCTCCTCCCTCCAATCTGACTTTTCTCTCACCTACTTTTCTCTCTGGTTGTTGCTCGTGCGTCAGCATTACAACATAAGCTCTATTTTGGAGCGTTCAAAAAGCTCAGCGGCGTTGAGGGAGATGGAAGAAGCCAACGTATAATCCAAACAGATGAGATTTGCGTTTTTTCACTGTTGATCCGTTTGCTTTTCCGCCGCTGGATATTTTTGCCTTCAACGCTGCATTTAACGAGAATCCAAACAGAGCAATTGACTCATTGATCAGCCACGAGGACCCCTAAGAATTTGCCATCAATTACCACAGAGCCTTCTGCCTTGAGCACCGCTTAAGGTTATACAAGAAAAATCCACAACCTTAGCTATATTTTTCATCTATAAGTAATACGACCCTCTTATTCTCTAATCTTTATACAACATATTATTCTATTACCATGAATCTCCTTCACCACCAAGGCCTCTCACTGTTTCTTCTGCTATCATCGATGGTGGTAGGATCCCAAACCACAAACATAACCTTAGGATCATCTCTGTTAGCTTCTAAGGATTCTTCTTCTTCTTCATGGCTATCAGCATCTGGGGAATTTGCTTTTGGCTTTCGTGCCACCAACAATGATCAAAATCTCTACTTGCTTGGCATCTGGTATGACAAAATCCCAGATAAAACCATAGTTTGGTGGGCAAATGGAGATAATCTAGCACCAGAAGGATCAAAACTTGAACTCACTACCAAGGGTCAGTTTATACTCACTGGTCCAAAGGGTAAGCGGATTCCTCTTCCTATGTCTAATTTTGTTGTTGATGAGATTTCCTATGCTGCTATGCTTGACACAGGCAATTTCGTCCTTGTCAAAAGTTCTAGTTACGTTTGGGAGAGCTTCAAGAACCCTACAGATACATTACTTCCAACTCAGGTACCAGAAATTGGTGGTAAGCTAATTTCAAGGCAAATGGACAGAAACTATTCAAAGGGAAAGTTTCAACTTAGAATTCAAAATGATGGAGATGTAGTTCTTCAACAAATTGGCCTAGCTATAGATTTTGCCTATCAGCCTTATTTCAACAGCAAAACAGCTAAAAATTCTGATCGTATGGATTCTGGGTATCGCCTGGTTCTCAGTGACTCAGGTATTGTGATGTGGTTAGAAGGAATGGCAACACTGTCAATATTGAAAATGAAACACAAGTTCCTTCAGGGGATTTCCATTACAGGGCAACACTTGATTTTGATGAGGTTTTCACTCAGTATGCTCATCCCAAGGATAACAGAAGGAGCAATTGGGGTTCTTGGTTCACTGTTTGGTCTATCCCTGATGATATTTGCTCGGATTTGAGTAGTGACTTGGGAGGAGGACCTTGTGGTTACAATGGATTCTACAGACTTGATGCTAATAGAAGGCCAATTTGTGATTGCCTTCCTGGGTTTTCCCCCTTGGACCCCACTAACAAGTTCAATGGCTGCAAGCCAGACAACCAAGTAATTTGTGATTCAAGTAAGTCAAAACCAGAGGATATGTACAACATGCAAGAGCTATCCAATACTTTTTGGCCCGGTTCCTCAAATTTTGAACAATTGCAGGGATTTAATGAAAATGGCTATAGCAAATCTTGCCTCTATGATTGCAACTGTGTGGTTGCTGTTATAAAGGAAGGCACATGTTGGAAGAAGAAGTTGCCTCTGTCAAATGGAAGGCAAGACTGGGATGTCAATGGGAAGGCTCTGATAAAATTGCCCAAACATGATGTTCCTCCAGATGAATTCCTTTCAGAGGATAGAAACACAAGGAAGAAGGACCAAGCAACTTTGATATTAGCAGGAGCACTTCTATTAGGTAGTTCTGTGTTTCTCAACTTACTTTTTGTTGCAGCGGTTATATTCGTTTTCCTTACTTTCTATAAAAGAAGGCACAGAAATACATACAGATCAAGTCTTTTGGATGCAAATCTTCAAACTTTCACCTACAAAGACCTACAAGAAGCCACAAATGGATTCAAAGAAGAGTTAGGAAGAGGTGCTTTTGGTACTGTGTATAAAGGGGTCTGTAGAAGAATATAATCTGAATGTTATGTCTATTCATGTATAAGGAAGACATATTTATACAAGGAAGAGGAGCCTCAGAATTAATGGCTCTTTAATCACTATTAATGGGGATTATTCCTCCAATCCTAACATATCCCTGATTTCCTAAGATTTCCTAATATACACAGATTTCCTAACACTCCCCCTCAAGTTGGAGCATAGATATTAATCAAGCCCAACTTGTTACACAGATAGTCAACCCGAGTACCATTTAAAGCCTTAGTCAAAAGGTCACCCAATTGGTCACTAGACCGCACATGGCCGGTAGAAATAAAGTTCTCCTTGATCTTATCACGTACAAAATGACAGTCAATCTCAATGTGCTTTGTACGTTCATGAAATACAGAGTTAGAGGCTATGTGTAGAGCAGCTTTATTATCACACCATAGCTTTGCAGGTAAAGATGTGGCAAGGCCGACCTCCTTCATTAACTGGTGAACCCACACAATTTCCTGTATTGACTGGGACATCGCTTTGTACTCAGCTTCTGCACTCGACTTCGAAACCACATCTTGCTTTTTACTCCTCCAAGATACTAAATTGCCATCAACAAACACACAATACCCTGTGGTGGATCGTCTAGTAGCCTTTGAGCCTGCATGATCTGCATCACAAAAACATTCAATCTTGTTGTGACCATGATTCGTATAGAGAACACCACGACCAGGTGAGCCCTTTAAATAATGTAAGACATGTTCCAAAGCTTCCCACTGAGCAATGGTTGGTGCAGTCATGAATTGACTAAGTACACTCACTGGAAAGGTCACATCAGGGCGAGTCACCGTAAGATAGTTCAATTTTCCAATTAACCTGCGGTATCTCTCAAGATAGGCAAACGGCTTGATCTTCTCTGGATCGATTTTCTTCTGCATATCCTCAGGTAGCTCATCAAACGGTATGCGATCATCAATGTCTAAGAAGGGATTAGGGATCATGGGAAAGCTACTTGGTGCTGCTCCAAGTTTCCCAGTTTCTTTCAATAAATCAAGAACATACTTTCTCTGCGTCAAAAGGATGCCTTTCCGACTTCTCATAACCTCGATCCCAAGAAAGTACTTTAAGGGGCCCAAATCTTTTGTTTGAAAATGGGAATTGAGAAAGGCCTTGAGTGAAGAGATTCCCGAAGCATTGCTTCCCGTAATGACAATATCATCAACATAAACCACTAACAAAATCATCCCAGCATCTGTCTTTTGATAAAACACAGAGTGGTCACACTTACTCTGACGCAGACCAAATTTCTGAACCACGGAACTAAACCTGTCAAACCAAGCACGAGGACTCTACTTTAAGCCATATAAGGATCGTTGAAGACGGCATACCTTCCCATGCTCCCCCTGAGCAACAAAACCAGGAGGTTGCTCCATGTATACTTCCTCAAGAAGATCACCATTTAAGAATGCATTCTTAACATCCAGCTGATGAAGATCCCAACTGTAATTCGCAGCCATAGAGATGAAGAGGCGAACAGAAGACAATTTGGCCACAGGAGAGAAGGTTTCTGAGTAATCAATACCATAGGTCTGAGCATAACCCTTGGCAACTAACCGAGCTTTCAAACGTTCCAAGGTGCCATCAGCTTTAGTTTTGATCGTGAATACCCATTTATAGCCAATAGCCTTCTTTCCAGGAGGTAAATCAACGAGAGTCCAGGTACCAGCTTGATCAAGGGCCATAATTTCCTCTTTCATAGCAGCACACCAACCAGGATGGGATAAAGCTTGGTGGAGTTTAGTTGGGACAGTAATAGAATCTAAGGAGGCTATGAAAGAACAAGATGAAGGGGAAAGATGGTTGTAAGAAGCAAAAGAAGAAATGGGATAGGTGCAAGATCGCTGACCTTTACGGAGGGCAATAGGCAAGTCAATAGAAGTAGGAGAGTCAGGCACGGGGCTTTCTGGCGAGGGAGAGTCAAGTATGATTTCTGGCTCTGGTGTGGAGTCAGGAGAATCAAGCATAGTCACTGGGACTGGAGTAGAGACAGGAGAAGGTGCAACCACTTCTGGATCCGACGTCGAAGCAGGTACTGGGGGGGCTGGAACCTGTTCAATGTCATTACTTGCCTTGGGAAGCTTCCAATACACATGATGAATAGGTAGTTTAGCAGGTTCCGGATCTGGCGCTTGCACCGGTGATAACTGAACCTTATAGATTAATACATCATCAAGACTATCAGTGGTGTCAGGGGATGGGGAAACCGGGGCAGAAACAGGAAAGAACGGGGTCGACTCATGAAAGGTAACATCTGTGGACACCAAATATCGCTGAAGAGTAGGGGAATAACATCTATAACCCTTTTGAACCTAGAATATCCAAGGAAGACACACCTAAGAGACTTGGGATCAAGTTTGGTAACAATGAGCCGAACATCACGAGCAAAACAGACACAACCAAAGATTTTAGGGTCAACAGGAAACAGAGGTTTGGAAGGAAACAAGGTAGTGTATGGAGTGGCACCATTGAGAATACGAGGGGACATTCGATTAATAAGGAAGCACGCAGTAGACACGGCGTCAGCCCAAAAAGGTTTAGGAACATTCATTTGAAACATGAGAGCCCGAGCGACTTCTAATAAGTGTCGGTTCTTACGTTCTGCAACACCATTTTGAGCCGGTGTGTCTGGGCAGGAGGACTGATGAAGCATGCCATGTTGGATCATGTAGCTTTGAAATTAGGAAGAAAAGTATTCTTTAGCATTGTCACTCCGTAAGGTTTTTACAGACACACCAAACTGAGTTTTGATTTCAGTACAGAAATTGCAAAAGTGAGAAAACAACTCAGACCGAGTTTTCATTAAATAAAGCCACGTGGTACGAGAGAAATCATCAACGAAAGTAACAAAGTACCTAAAACCAGGCTTAGACTCAACAGGACATGGACCCTAAACATCTGAATGGACTAAATCAAAGGGAGATGCAGCTCGTTTATGAACTCGAGGTGCCAAGTGAACACGATGATGTTTAGCAAGCTGACATGACTCACATTCTAAAGAAGACAAATTATGGAATTGAGGATACATACTCTTCAAGGAAGACAAGGACACATGACCTAAACGACAATGAATATCAAAAGGGGATGAACCACCAGAGCAAGCAACTGAGCGCGGTACCTGATCCTCAAGGAAGTAATGGCCACCAGATTCTTAGCCTCGACCAATAACTTGCTTCGTCGTAAGATCCTGAATCAAACAATGGTCAGGATATAAAGTAATGAAACAATTTAATTGTCGAGTGAGTTTGCTAGGAGACAAAAGGTTGAATGTAAGATCAGGGACGTTAAGGACATGAGATAAGGAAATAAACGGTGTAGGTTCAACAGTGCCAGAGCCAATAACACGAGAGTAAGAACCATTGGCAATTGTGATACTAGAGGTATTGGCATAAGGCGCATACGAGGAAAACAAATTATGGTTACCTGTCATATGATTAGTAGCACCGGAATCGACGATCCACTTTGAGGAAGAAGTGGCAAGACTAGAAGCAATATTACCTGTGCCAAGAGCTACAGAAGAAGTAGACGTAGATTCAGCCATCAAAGTTAAGTTTCACAACACGCTCTCCAAGCAAGAGACCAGCCACGAAGAATATCACCAGAGATGACAACACCCAACAACCAAATCGGGAAAGACAACCAATCAACACACCTCACCAGGTCACACAAACAGCAAACGGCCACCAAAGAGATAGTAACTCAACACCAAACAGCAAACCAACACTACAAGAAGGCCAAATACAGCAAAAAACGAGGCAAACCAACTATACCCAACACCAAACAGCAGAAACAACAACCACTGTATGGCAAACCACAACTGAAACAGCCGGAGAAACACCAAAAAACCTCTGTCAATCCTTAACCAGAGTGACCCACACCACGAAACAGCAGGAATAGGCCGAGGAAAGTAGGTCAACGACGAAAACAGGAAGAAAACACCAAGAACTCGCCGGAAAGTGCAAAACAGTCGCCGGATGCTCACCGGAAAACTTCAGACAGTGACCAAATACAGCAAAATTCAGGGATCAGGCCGGAAATGAGACGAGAAGACCGAACCAGGAAGTCGTTGTTGAAACGGAGGCTCCAAGCACTGTCACGCGCCGCTGCCGTGAGAACTGCCTGAGAGTGCGTGAACTCCACGCGCCGTCGTGGAGGTGTCGGATGACCACCAAAATTCCGGCGTCCGCCGATCGGAAGGTGTGGAGAACAGTGGTGTGGCGCGTGTCTTGAGAAAAGGTCGGAAAAAAAAACAACTCGAACTTGCTCTCCTCTCTCTCACTGTTACACAACGTCTGAGCCCACTATGCAGAACGGAGGAACGCAGAAAACGAAGCTCAAAAAGACCACTATGGCTCTTATACCATGTAGAAGAATATAATCTGAATGTTGTGTCTATTCATGTATAAGGAAGACATATTTATACAAGGAAGAGGAGCCTCAGAATTAATGGCTCTTTAATCACTATTAATGTGGATTATTCCCCCAATCCTAACATATCCCTGATTTCCTAAGATTTCCTAATATACACAGATTTCCTAACAGGGTCATATTCTCATCAAGTTCAAGAACCTATGTTGCTGTGAAGAAGCTGGATAAGCTGCAACTTGAGGGAGAAAAGGAGTTCAAAACAGAAGTAAGCGTAGTAGCAAAAACCCATCACAAGAACCTAGTTAGACTTCTGGGGTTCTGTGATGAAGGGCCAAACAAGCATTTGGTGTATGAGTTTATGAGCAATGGAACAGTAGCTAGCTTCTTATTTGGAATCTCAAGACTTGACTGGAACAAAAGAATCCAAATAGCATCTGGGATTGCAAGAGGGATCATGTACTTACATGAAGAATGTGTCACCCAAATCATCCATTTTGACATCAAGCCCCAAAATATCCTTCTAGATGATTCATTCATAGTCAGATTTTGGGTTGGCAAAGCTTCTTTTGAGTGATCAAACTCGAACTCATACAATGATTAGAGGAACAAGAGGTTACGTGGCACCAGAATGGTTCAAGAACACTCCTATTACCGCAAAAATAGATGTTTATAGCTATGGAGTGATGCTACTCGAGATTTTATTTTGCAGGAAAAGCCTTGACATGGGAAGAGAGAATGAAGAGGAAGTGATACTGGTTGACTGGGTTTATGACTGCTTCAAAGCAAGAAAATTAAGCAAACTTGTAGAGGAAGATGAAGAGGCTAGAAATGACATGAAGAGGTTAGAGAGGCTAGTGATGGTAGCACTTTGGTGCATACAAGAGGACCCATCTTTGAGACCTCCCATGAAGAAAGTCATCCAAATGCTTGAAGGTGTGGTGAATGTGTCTGTGCCACCATGCCCTTCTCTTTTTAGTTCTACTTCTTTCTGTTAATTTAGTTACCACTATTTTACTTTTGTAATGACCTTTTATTCATTTATTTATGAATATCTTAAGTAGAATAAACTTGCTCTCACAGTCCAGGTTACTTTTATGCCTCTCACATTATCTCATTACGAAATGTTTTATAATTTTCTCTAAATAAAAAGGATGATTAATTGTCCTTTTCTCTCCTCATGTAAAGGAATTAAACCCCATAACTTCCTTAAAGGCCTCATTGTCTCAGTTTCTAAACAAAGGGCCATGTTATCAAGAAAACTAAAACAGACCATTTCATAATTTCTGGAACAGTTAGTGAACCTTTTGGATAGAGGTTCTTACAACAAGACCAAGAAGATAAAGCAATCAAAGTCATATAAATGGGTTGAATCTCCTTTGCTTATTCAAAAAAAAAAAAACATGCGAGGCTTCCTGGATCACATTTTGAGGTTATCAATGAATGATTCTTCCAGCTTCCTGTTGAAAAATTTATGGAAATACTCTGCATTTGTCATGGTCTTATACAAAGGAGGATTTCCCTCACCAATAAGATTCTCAAATGGTGCAATATCAACACAAGGACTGGGATAACAGAATGTGACTATTGATAATCTCTCCTTCAACTTATTTACAACAGCTCTGTGTACTGGTGCTTTGTATATGCCATTGCTCAACACCTGCACAGTTTATTCAGCAATTCACTATTGGATACTCACAGCTCTTACCCGAAAACTTCAAGGGTAAAACTGGATCTTAGCCCTAGATAAAAGAGATGTAAATGTTAGTTTAACAGGTTAATTAGTAACAAACCTCAAAAATTTGGCCAATGTTAACAACAATGGCTCCTTCAATAGGTTGAACAAACACCCATTTTCCATCGTTGAGGACCTGTAATCCAGGCAAGTGTCCGCATTCAAGCAAGAAGGTTATGGCAGAATTGTCAGCATGAGGCACAATCCCAAGAACTCTTTCAGGCTCAGGACAAGGAGGGAAACAATTCATCCTTATATTATACTGTCCTTCTTCAAAGCTCTCTAATAATAGCTTTGAAGCCTCAACCCCCAAAGCCATACAAATGAACTTCACTACTGAACTTGCCATCTCTCTCATTTCTTCAGAATATCTCTCTAAGCTTTCCCTGAAACACGATTTTAAATGACACACTTCAAAGCATCAGAAAAGATTGTGACAAAAAGCCATAATCCAATATTGAATGTCAGAAGAGCTGTTACCTGAACTGAGGAGGATTTTGGGGCCACAAATCTAAATTTCTGTTTTGAATGGGTTGAGTTTTGAGGAAAATCATGTCATTCCAATCCAGCTTTGTTACAAATGCTTGGCCATAACCTTGAAGAGTTCCTGGTCTCTGTGCCCATCTCATCTTTTCTTTAAACGGAAGCTCAAAAAATCTTTCGACTTGATCCCTCATTTTGTCAAGAGATTCATCAGAAACTCCATGGTTCACCAGCTACAAAAAGAGTGAACCAGATAAAAAACCAAAACAATCACTTTAGAAGGAAAAAAGATTAACCCAGTGAAGTGTATAGTTTTTGAAGCACCTGAAAGACACCCCAGTTTGAGCAGGCAAGATGAAGTTTTTGAAGCTCTTGAGCTCTTGTCTCAGCGTTGACCAACTTGGCCATGTCGATGAGAGGAACACGAAGAGATGAATCAGAAGGGCAGGCTTCGATTTCACCATCTTCTCTGATGTACCTAGGTGGTACTTGATCTGGCCTTTGAATGGCTAGTTCTTGAACGCTCGGAACTTGAAGGGATGATTCCAGGTTTGTCGTAGGGTCAGCCATGGCGGCCATTAATAACAACTCCCCTCTGGTTCGGTGGACAAAGAGGTGTATATATATGTGTGTGTACTACTAAAATCGGTAGTTTTGATCAGTTGTCACGTCAACGAAGAAGACAAAAAAGTGACTTGGTGGATATTGCGTTAGATGGGGTCCGTTAGATGGATGCCAAATAGGGAAGAGAGGAACACGTGGGAATAAGGTTATACGTTGACTTTGTTAGATAAAACATATTTATAGGATATTGTTACAACCATTTTTTTTGTTACAACCAATGTTACTACCACTTTTCCACCGTTAGATCATAATCTCATATACTTTTATAATTTCTCTCTCCTATTGAGATTCTCATCTAAAGGTGGAAAAATAGTAGTAACATTGGTTGTAACAAAAAAAAATGATTGTAACAATATCTTATCCCTTACTTTATACCAAAAAAAAAACATATTTACTAAATTTAATTAAATTAAAAAAGTTAGTCAAATAAACACTCTATTTTAAGAACCTTATTTATTTTCCTAAATTATCTCCTTCCCTCTTATCCTTAATTATTGTTGGGTGAACATGAAGATAAATTAACAAAACATTTACAAATATAAAACTAATATATTATATTTAGAATTAAAATCTATTATCATATTATATCAAGGCAGGAGGAGTAATATTCTTCTTTCATTTATATAGTTGAGTTTTTTCAACTAGAATTAGATTCCTTTTTTTTTTTTTGATACAAAGATTCCATTTTTTTAACCGGCTGGAATTCGGTTCCATGTATGATAGCTAGCTATAGGTCGTGAATGTATATGAGTATATCCCTCTTCGAGCAAAAAAAAAAGTATATCCCTCTACTTCAAAAAAAAAAAAACCATTGCAACAAGTAACAATTTATCACTATCAAAAGAGTGGGGAACTCAAACCCACTTTTTTTGGGAACTTTATGTAATATCTTATTAATTAATTTAATTAGATTAAAGTAATTAGTTGATATGATATGGAGTTAATATAATATGTTTTTTATTTAAAAAAAAACTACCTCAATTATTTTCCCTAATTTCCTCCCCCCTCTGTCACATAGGACCTGTTTGGTTTGAGGGGAGGGGAGGGGGAGAGAAAAAAAATTTTCTCTTATCTTTACTAAATAACTCATGGAATTTTTTAAAATTTTAAAAATATATTTTCAACAAAAAAGAATATTCTTCTCATTAATGACAATTTGACAAACATACTCTTTAGGGATTCTTCCCCTCCCTTTAAACCAAAGAGGCTCTTATTGCTAACCGGGAATATTAATAGGGTAATTTGAGGAAAAAAATGATAAATATGTAAGGGTTAATAACATATTTGGTTCCTCAAGTTTACTCTAATTTCAGTTTTGACCTATTAAGTTTCAAACTATTAGTTTTAATCTCTCTAAAGACCAAATGGTCCAGGTTTTTATTAAATTATATCAACCATTGTTTTAAATGAAAAAAAAACCATGAAGAATCAAAACCTACAGTTTGGAATTTGAAGAACTAAAACAAAAATAAAAACAAACTTAAAGGATAAAAAATTATATTGACCTAATATGTAAAATGGGTAGTATTATACATTGAGGAACAATATCAATTCCTTGATTAGGTTCTACCTTTCATCAGTAGAATAATAATTTTAATTGAGTTAATGTGTAATTTTAATAATGAAGTTTTATAATATGAACATCAAACACAATTAAGTTTTATAATTTTTTTAAGGGATAGGATATTGTCACTACCATTTTTTGTCACTATCACTTTCACCTTTAGATTAGAATCTCATCTACTTTTATCATTTCTCTTTCCTATTTAGATTCTAATCTAACGATAAAAAAGTAGCAGTGACAAAAAATAGTAGTGGCAATATTTTATCCCCCTTTTTTAAGTGGTGGAAACCCCCAACTAGAAACCTTTCACCGAGCCAAGGGATTATTTCTAGAAACGCTCTCTCAAACATTGCCACTCTCACTTCCACAAATAGAGGTTGTTAGGAAATAAATCAATTTCAATATATTATAATTAATTAATATCTCATATAATTAGGGATTATAGAAATTATGAGTGATTAGGGAATCCATCATCATAATGAGTCATTACTTCTTGTTTTCTTTCTTATGTATAAATACCCTATTGAGCATATGAATAAATACATTCATTTGAGAGTATATTTTCTCTATCTTTCTCTCTATTATTTCATTATATGGTACCAGAGCTTGGTTAGTCCTTGGCCAATTTGAGTTTTCCGGTGGCCGCTGTCACTGTACAGTGACAGTGGCCTGCCCGACTCTGGCGTGTGTGTTTGTGCCATTTCAGTTTCCATCCATTTCTTGGTTATCCTATGGTGGTGCTCCTTCTTTTCCGTTTGTGTCGATTTGCTGTCTTTTTGGTATTGTTCCATCTGTTGTTTCGTGAACAGTGAACCATGTTCATGTTGTCATTATTCACAGGGGGAGAGAGAAAGTGTGTACCTCATTGTATGGTTGTCATTTGGTTGTTATGACCATTTTCTGGTCGTGCTTCATTCTCCAAAGCCTTCATTCCAGGTATGTATAGACCGGATCTTTGCTTCGAAGGTTGCATTGTGAGACTAGGTTTCTACTATTTCAGCACAGTCGGCATTTCATTTCGTGCATGTTCACTTGTCTCTAATGGCTGGGTTCTTTGTTTGTTCGTTTTCCAGTACGTTCGTGAAGTGTTCTTTTGTCTTGAATGTTGTACTTGTGGTTGGGTAATTTTATTGGCATTTGCTGTATTTTGCTTCACCTATGGTGAGGTGTTTGTCTCAGGTGAGACAGTTTGGTGGTCCTTGTGTGACCCATTCGTTGCTTTGTCTCCGGTAAGACGTCTGGAAGATTTTTGTTTGGTATCTCATGAGATGTTTGGAGTATTACTGGTCCCTTGTGAAACCATTTGGCTCAGCTCTTGGTAAAGTTGTTGGAGTGGTTCTCTTTAGCTTGAGGGGGAGTGGTGTGAGAATTTTGTGATTTGTTACCTAAAGTTTTTTAATTTGAGTTGACTATCTCTGTAACAACTTGAACATGATTAACATCTATACTCCAACTTGGGGGGAGTGTTAGGAAATAAATCAATTTCAATATATTATAATTAATTAATATCGCATATAATTAGGGATTATAGAAATTATGAGTGATTAAAGAATCCATCATCATAATGAGTCATTACTCTCTTATTTTCTTTCTAATGTATAAATACCCTATTGAGTATATGAATAAATACATTCATTTGAGAGTATATTTTCTCTATCTTTCTCTCTATTATTTCACTACTGAGGTTAAAGATACGAGGCAACCAAGTAAAAATGAACTACCCTTAAACTTCTATAAAATTAGTACAAACATCGGTTACTTTTTTTATGTCGGACTCGTTTGTTTTCCCTCTGATTTTATAATAGGCATTTGGGTCAATTATATTTACAAATAGAATGGTTAAAATTGCATCATTTTTAAAAAAGATTTTACCTACTTTTTCACTGTTGTGGACTTAATTACACATGGTAAAGTTAAAATTTCACCTTATCTCATTTTAACTCCCCCGTAAATCTTTTCAAGTCTGCTCTGATTTTCCTTTTAAAAAAAAAATAATCACTATTTATCATTAAATCGTTAACTGAATAAACAAAAGAAGTGGTGCAAACCAAAAAATAATAATAATAAACAAAAGAAGAAAAGGAAGAAAGAAAATGAACAGTATTGCACGCGCGCGCCCATAACCCAGTGTCGGGTCCGACCTGAGCTCCGCTCAATTATTCGAACCCGCCGTGATCGCTCCGACAACGACCCTTCGCCACCGTTTAGGTTCTCTTCAGAGCTCACTTCATCCGCATTTGAATCCTTTAGCACCACCATTTTCTTGGTGCTGCATCGCTCTTTCTGATTCTGGCGCTGTTCTGAGTTATTGTTCGACATTCGCTCTCATTTTTGGCGTTTTCGCATTTTTCTGGATCTGTGTTGGTCGATTCCACTGCAAGCTGGCTATGGACTACGAACCCTTCGATAGTAGTGGTGAGCTTACTGGAAGTTTCTTAATTCTTCTCGTACTTCATCAAGATTTGCAATTATTTTCGGTTGGAGTTTAGGGTTAGGCTTCTTCAACTTTTTTGCTGTTGTTCCCTTACTTTATCCCGTTGTGCTTTAAAATTTGATAATTTTTACCGTTTGTGAACGGCAAAGAACTTTAAATGACACCGCTTCATGGTAGCTGGTGCGGTGGCTGAATCTGGCTTGTGTTATTTCCTGTAGTCTCGGACGAGGATAACAATGATTAGCTTAGACTTTATTTGATTGATGGATCATAGAACCTGTATGTTCTCCGGGCATTGGTTAGCCCCTTTCTTGAATCGAGGAACTCAAGAAGTATAGTATTAGGTCGACAGGAGAATTCAATCATTTGGTTTTAAAGGATTAAAACTCTTCTCTTGAAAGAACGGGTGTAAGAATATAACTAGACTTGTCTCAACTATCTAGCTTCTCATCTGATTAAGAGAATTATGCTAGTTTTTCATTTTCTAAATAGATTTTAAGCCACAATATATCTTTCTATGACATTGGATAGCTTACAGTTCTTAGAACATAGACATTTTATGAGAAAATTTTGCGTGTGTATTTTTTATACTAGTATTATTTAGATTAGATAGTAGTTTCATACTTTTCAAGCCTTGAAATGATGATGGAAAGTTGGAAACCCACAAAGGAGTCTGGAAATGTATCGGGATTTAATTTATTCTTCTTTTAGCTAGGAACAGGGATCCCTTAACGAGAAAGCATTAAGGAGGAGGAACAATGAATAAAAGGAACAAGGAAAAGGGTAAGAATGTGGAGAAGGATTGATTTGAGATATATAAGAGCATTACAGCTTATATACTAAGATACACTTCTTCAATATTGTTTTATTGACTCTCTTTCTGATGAAATGTTGTCAGACTGAAGATCCTAAACAATGGTTGTTCCTTGCTTCATTTTGTTATTATGAGGTTTTTTCTCAATTTTATGGATAGTAAGTTTGATTTACACTCATATTTTGGAAAGATGGACTCTCTTTTAAATGAATAGTAGCTTGCATGGTAAACATGGTGAAATTTTGGTGATTTGAATAATAAATTTCCCTGTAGCCCTGGATTTAGCAGAAAGTTTCGGAGATTTTTTTTTTTTGGTCCCCATATTGCTTAGTTTTTAACTCTTTACGTGTAGTGCTATGGATTACGATGTATTTCTCATGTTTGAAATAGCTTTTTCACCAAAGCCAAGGAAGATTGTATATGTTGTGACTTTATGGTCCAATCCCAATTTTTCAGTGGTTTATCCATTTAAAAGATTGTCATGATTGCAGGAACTGATGATGATCTGCCACCAACACACCAAAATAGAATTCCCAGAGGGGGACGTCCTGCTGGGAATGGAAGATCTGCTGTAGGGTCAGTTCCATATCCTAGGATGTATGGTGAAACTGATATGGAAGCTCAAATTCACCAACTTGAGCAGGAAGCTTACAGTTCAGTTCTGCGAGCATTTAAGGCTCAAGCTGATGCCATTACTTGGGTATATTCTGTCATTTTGGTTCCTGAAATCTAATCTAATGTTTAGTAAATTTGTTTGATCAGGTTTAAATGACTGCTCCATGACATGTATTTTCTTCAGGAGAAGGAGAGTTTGATTACAGAACTTAGAAGAGAGTTGAGGTTGTCAAATGAGGAACATAGGGATCTTCTAGGCCGGGTTAATGCTGATGATGTCATACGAAGGATAAGGTCTGATAAAACTGACTCGTTGTTACTTGTTTTTACAAGCTTAATGAGTTTTTCATTTAATTTTCAACTTTTGTTTATTAACAATATTGAACTTTACATTAGGGAGTGGAGACAGGCAGGTGGCCATCAGCCTGGCTTGTTGAGTACTGGTCAAGCTGTTCATGATTCAATTTCCAGTCCTACAAGATCTGCATCCCGTATGAAACAGAAGATAATACAGTCTTTACCATCACAATCTTATGGTGGACCATCTTCAACCTTCCACCCACAAACAGCGGCTGCACCCCACCTACCATCTTCATCTACTGCAAAACGAGGACCTTTCTCTAGATCCAAGGGGAAGAAGAACAAATCTGTGAGTAAACATTACAAGTTAGCAGGTGGCAATTATTTTAGAGACATTTGTACGCTTTATTGTGTTTGAATTGATCACCATGCTGCTCCTTTTGAAGTTTGAGTTTCTCATTAAAAACTATTGTGAATTAAGTATTACACCAATAGGATAAATTCTCACATCATCATCATTATGTTTTTTCCCATATTCAGGGTCAGCTATTACCTGGCATCTCTTCAATGAAGCAGTACCCTTCCTCAGGACCAGGAGGAAGGAATCAGATGACTAGTAGAGTTTCTTCTGGTGCTGTCATGGGTGAGGCTGCTGAGGGTGCTACATATGATCAATTGATTGGCAGGAGAGTTAGGACTAAGTGGCCTGATGATAATAACTTTTATGAAGCTGTCATCACTGACTACAATCAAGCTGAGGTACTTACAGCCTCCATGTCATAGGAATTAGGATTTCCATCCATATTAAGATGACATATTTCTTTTGGTCCTATCTCTTCAGGGTCGACATGCTCTGGTATATGACATGGGTACAGCAAATGAAACATGGGAATGGGTTAATCTAGCAGAGGTATATCTGATGCTTTTTCCTGATTTCTAAAACAAGTCTGGCATTGATTTGAGAAATTTGACAACCCCCCCCCCCCCAAAAAAAAAAAAAAGAAGTGAAAACCAAAAAAGTTACCCCCACACTCAAAAATGGAGAAAAAAATCTGATAACTACTATTCCTGCTTCAATGAAAAGTGTTTTCCCATTTGTAAGGCATTAATATAGTCATTACAATGAACAAATCATTAGATCGATAGAATGGGAAGCTATAGAATTCATACATAAAAATTTGACCTAGTCAATTATGAAGTATAGTTAAAAGTTCTTATAAATCCATGCATGTATAAGGGATTAAATTTTTTGCTACTAAATCTACTGCAGACAATTTTTTATTTTATCTATTTTTTTAAAACTTCCAACTTGGAAGTATGTTAACAAAGCTAAAAAGAATTCTTAAAAATTATTTTATGTAGTTTGAAATCGTCTCTTTATTTGGGAACATAGGGACTATTGCTGAGACCAATAAAACTGAGTAGTCTATCAACTTTTACGAGGTAGGAAATTGTTTTTGTAGACTTTCCTTACTTTTATCATTGAATTGGTTGGTCTTCTTTTACCCCTCCCATTTTTGTATTTTCTCGAAGTTCTTAAAATTAACACTAGAATTTACTAGTTCATCCAAGAATCAATTGATAGACTGTACGCTTTTTTTATCATAGATATTTGATGATCCATCTTTTGAATTATTTTAACTGGAACATTTCCTGATATTTTTTGTGGATTTTTGAACCACTTAGAAAACACTAGTTTGTTTTCAAGTAAGGCTAGAAATTTGGAAAATTGAAGATCAATTCATTTATTTTGGACAATATCTAAAAAAAAGTTTCTAGGAACGACTGTTCTGCAGTTATGATGTTTGATGCACGTTAGTACTTCGTTGATTTTACTGATGTAGATACAGTATTGTAACTGCAGATATCTCCTCAAGATATTCAGTGGGTCGGGGAGGATCCGGGAATCAATCACCGTGGGGCCTATGGTAGTTCTAGTCATGGGATGAATAGGTCTATTGGTCGTGATGGTGTTCCAGGAGCTGGAAGAGGCAGAGGAGGCGCAAAGGGGCAATCCAGGAAAGATGTCTTACCTTCACAAAATGGCATAGGAAAGAAGGGTCCGGATGATATACAATTACTTCATACTGATACGCTGATAAAGGAGGTAACTTCAAACACTCAAGTGTAGCATTCTTTGATTGATTGCTTTTGATTGTATAATAATTTTTCTGTTGGACTTGGACAGGTTGAGAGGCTTTTCAGTGCAAATCATCCTGATCTTGTAGAAATTGAGAAAGCCAAGAAAGTATTGAAGGTACGAGACAAAAGAATCTCCCTCAAACACTCACACACAATTGTACTGGCTGACTTGTTTGATTTTCTTGCAACGGGTTCATGTTCATAGATGATCAATAACTCATTCATCGCAGGACCATGAGCAAGCTCTTCTTGATGCAATTGCAAGAATTGCGGATCTTTCAGATGGTGAAAGCGGTACTTTCCATTTTATCATATTTTATGGCACATTCTCTGAGCTCTGTCATTCCACTTGTAGTAGTCATCTAAGAAAAGTGTGGACCTTTCCAGGGGTATCAGATGTGTCTATTCTTTCTATAGTCCTGAGTATTAATGAAAGTTGGATTTATAAAATGAAAGACCTTTGCAGAGCTGTTGATTTTAAACTCAATTATTTTATGTATGCCAGCATTCTTATAATTTGATAAATGTTTATATAGAGGGTGGCCGCCATTTCTCACATGCTCAATCGTTGGATCGAGAATGACGAAGGATTATATGGTAATGGTGGCCTGCACATTCATGCGGGAGGGTGGACTTCTCTTGTTGTACCATGCCGTACAATGTATAGTTCCGTAACACATGATAGGTAGCTCTAGACGGTTTGGGTCTTTCGGATTAGGATGACGTTGACCATATTGTAGCTTGGCAATAATTATTTTGTTAAAATTAAAAATTAACGTAGGACCCAACAACTGTTGCTTTTGTATCACACCTTGGCATCAATGATCATCACTTGTGATGTGATTGCGTACAAATTTGGACTCCTTGTTTTGTTTAGAATTACCATGCTTGTTCTCTCTATCTCTTGCCTTCTCCTGCCTCTCATTACCAATTTCATTCTGTTTGATGCTGACCAAAATCGGACGTTTTACCCTAAACGTAAATTTATGTTTATTATATTTGTTTATATATGAGTCAATGATTGATGGTGGAGGAGATATTACGGTTTTGTCCATTTCATAACTTATAAAAGCTTAGCTTATAATTGGTTATGTAAGAAGTTAAATGTGCTTATGAACCCTTTGCATCAATAATTATTATTGATGAGCTTATGATCAACTATGATTTGAACAATATCAAGATAAAATGTAGGCTGGTGACTGGTGATATAGCAGATGAAGTGGTAAAGACAAAGCTATGGACGGCAACAAGCACTAGCTAGCTATGGCTTCACTGTGAAGATATTACAGGTTTAATGCTTCCATTAAGGGTTTAAAGAAAAGGTAATAATGAAGAAAATGAAATCTAGGCCTATGTAAGTAAATACTACAACAGCTAAATGAATAACAGTGTACAAGAGAACGAAAGAAATAATATACAAAACCACACATCACCTCTTTGATCGCTTCTTGGGCCTCTTTTCCTTTCCACCATTTTCCCTCCCCCGCTTTGCAGAAACATTACTAGCTTCTGCCACCTTCTTTGGAGGCCTACCTACACTCCTCTTCGATTGACTACTATTCTCATTCTCATTATTCTTTTTGTCCCCGGAGCTACTACTGCCGCCGCCACCACCCTGCTTGGATGCTTTTTCTTTCCCTTTGCCACCACTGATCATCTTCTTCTGGTCTTTCCCACTACTTCCCCCACCTTTACTACTACTTCCACTACCGCCGCCGCCACTTCTCAATGCCTCTGTCGGAGCACTTCGCTTTATCCTTTTCAAGAAATCCACTGCGGCGCTCCTCTTTTTATCTGTTCCTGCAGAACCTTCTGCTTTGCTCTTATCTGGTTTTGGCGGCTCTGGTGGCTTGCTGATCGTGCCTGCCTTCTTGTTGGAGTTGCCGGTGGTGACAGTGAGGTTTTTGTTGCTTCTTCTCAGGCTTCTTACTCTGGTGATGGGCTTTTCCTTTTTCGTGGGAGGTTCATCGTCTGTATCAGAAGAGGACGGCTTCAATGGGGGTGGTTTTGTATCTGCAGCTGGCTTCTTCTTCTCATGACCTGTCATGTCACCCTTTTGGCCAAACGTGGCGGAGGAGATAGAAGGTTTGGCAGAGAATGCACTGCGTTTCCTGCTGAACAGTATAGGCGCAGAAGCTTTGTGTTTTGACAAGAGAGAATCAGGGTTTGGTTTTGATGCGGATGATGGGTTGGGTGGGAGTGAGTCTGGGTTTCTGGTAAGTGGCTCTGGTCGGGTCACCGGAATGCGGTGTGCAACCTCGGCGGAGACAAGTTGGCCCAACTGATGAGCAGCACATGATTCCGCAGATTCTTTGGGGAAGAATGTGGCGGCGTTGGTGAAGAGGAGGAGGAGATCACGGAAGAAAGCATGAGTGCAGCGGGAATAAGTCCCGTTTCGGAGTCGCCGTTGTATGGTTTCATAATCCATTTGCTGACGCACTACTTTCTTGTATTTTTCTAGTTCCTGCAACATTACAAAAGACCCTCATGAGTGAGTTGAGATTTGGCCAGCCCGAGAAAGATATATTTAGATATATATATATAAAGACTGAGTTAAATTAATTAAATTACTTAAAAATATTTATATTTCTCGTTTTTTTCACACTTATTTTTTTTACTGATAAACTGATGCATAATTTTATCATACACTTAATCGCTTTTTTTTAAAAAAAAAAAAAGACAGCAAAATTTTATATTCAAGGCCAGGGATAGTACTACGCAGCACTCATTCTAATTTGTTAAATTTATTTTCATTTATTCATTAGGAGCATTTTTTAAAATTAGTTATTTACTAATTCATTACTATTCAAACATAGGGATATGATATTGTCACTAACATTTTTTCACCGTTAAATCAAAATCTCAATAAGAGAGAGAAATAATAAAGGTAGATTAAATTCTGATTTAACGGTAAGAAAGTGATAATGACATTGATAGTTCTTAAATCTATTACATTTGTTGAAGCCAATTTTGGAAGCAGAGGAGGGTAGATTATTGAAACATTTTCAACCCCATACCAAATCCAGTTTATGGGCCCAATTGGAGAAGGTCAAGCCCACCCATCTAAAAGTGGGCCTATGGTTTCCACGGGGTCTCTATAGCCCCGCTTACTTTTCCCCCATTGCGACTAAAAGAACATAAAGAATCCTGGCTTGTGTCCCCACTCCCTATAAAGAAAACAAATAATTAACATAAAATTAACAAATCCTCTGTTTTTTTTTTGTCCAACTAATTAAAAAATCCTCATAAAGTCATGGTAAAGATGTCAATCTTTTTATTTTTTTTCAAAACATATCCATATTCATCGTACATAATAAAACGTTTTCATTAAAAAAAAAAAATACAATGTACAAGATTAGAAAGAACATTATAGAAAAATCACCGTACATTTATTACACAGAACTAATTTAACTAATACCTGTCTTTCATATTAAAGGCTAGAGGAGTACATATTAATATGATATTATGATGGAAAGGGCAGTTAAACAGATAAATTAAGAACCTCTCAAACAAGTATATATTTTAAAAAACGCTGTAGATTACAAGAACATATTAGTCAATAATTAATAAAAATTAGCTAAAAATTAATAAAAACCGCCATAAATAATAACAGTAATAATTATTTTCACATAATACAAAAATCAAATATACCAATTTGATTAATTTCTACTAATTTAATCACGATAAGTTTAATTCTAAAATGGTGCTTAGAATATATTCTATTGAATTTAACTTTATTCTTTTATTTGTTCAAAGACATGGCCATTAAAAAATGGTGTATCCTATTCACAACGACAACAGTAACAAGATTACTAAAAACAATTAACAACCCATTTTAGTAGGAAATCACTTACTTGAGATTTTGAGATTTTGAAGTTTAAGTTATATTTTATTGAGATTTCTTTCCAATTTAAAAAACAAAAGGCTTGACTGTACGTAATTTAAGAACAACTAAAATAAATTAATTTCATATTTATTTAAATCATATTTTAGAGTTTCTTAATATTAAATTTAGGATAGGATATTATCACTACCAATTTTATACCACTACTAAATCACTACCATTTTTTCACCATTAGATCATAATCTCAAAAGGAAAGAGAAATGATAAATGTAAATGAAATTCTGATCTAACGGTGAAAAAATGGTAGTGATTTGGTAGTGACATAAAATTGGTAGTGACAATATCTTATCCCATTAAATTTATATTCAGATTAATTTGGTAATCATTAATTTATTAGACACTTTCTTTCTTTCTTTCTTTTTTTGCCAGGGATATTAGACGCATTTTTCTCATGTCATAAAATTCGAGAAATAAGTTGCCTAATTCATGATTTATCAATATTTCTAGTTCTCATAAATTTGTATTAATTATTTATTCCATTATATACACATGTTAACTTATAATTGCTCATGTATATTGTCTAATTGGCTGAAATGCCAAAAAAAATAGATAAATAAATAAAATGTTGTTATGAATTATAAAATTCATTATATTGGGATATGAGACTTTTTTTTTTTTTTTTGGGCTCGAAAAGACTCATATTTCACCATTGGTACACTGGGTACAATTCACTAAATCCATGTGATTAAAAGATTAGATCCAATTTTTTCAACCAAAAAAAAAAAAACTTAAATACGTGAAAGATCTCAACACGTATCAAAGTTATAAATGATTTTGTTTTAATTTTTAAACTAAATTTTCTATGAAAATATTTTTTGTCTTACGTCAATGCTCAATTAAAGGCATTGGATTGGATTATAAATGCATTTTCAAGACTTTCTGAAATATCTATGCTTTTTTATTACAGGTTTTGAAAACATTTGTGTAATAACGATTCTACCCATGCAAATATGATTTGGATTAGGTACCTGGCTCTCGAGACGGCGCTGGAACAATGAGTTGTGATCGTGACCCTTGATGGAATCCAACACCGCAATCAACGGCTGAACTTTCATGGCTACCTCATCGTTCTCTGGCGACTCCTCCCCCTCCTTCCTCCGCCTTGGCTTTCTTTTCCTCGTCAAACTCGCGGAGCTCTGCACCTCACTGCTCTCCCTTGTTCCTCCCTCACCACCACCATCCCTCGAGTTCGTCACTGAGTCTCGCAACTCAGACGAGTCCTCCACCTTCCTCTCCTCGCTCGGGGGAAGTGAATCGCCTGTCGGCACTTTCGCCGCCGCATCGTAGCTTCCGTTATTAGATTCTTCTCCGAGCGGATTGGCCTTCCTCTCGACCGCATCCGGTTCATTCGGACCGGCCTGGTCCGGGTTGGGTTCTAATTTAATTTCTCCCTCCCCGGTTTTCCCAACGGAAACCGTCGAGTTAGACTCATTCACGGACTGATTTTCCCGGTCGGATTCGTCACTTGCCGGTTGCTTAATATTATGATCCTCATCAAGCCGCGTAGCCGGTTCGGCACTCGTCGCCTCTGGAACTTTTTCAAGTCCGCCTTTTTTGTCCTTTTGTGGTTTCGGGTCGCCGGAGCCGGCCAGATCCGGTTTTTCTTCCTCTTCTCCGACGTTCTCCTTCAAACTCTTGCCTCTCTCTTCCTCCAACCTCTTCACCTTCAGCTGCAACGACCTTTTCCGGGGAAAATTAGCGGAAAGAAATTTGAAAACGAATTAGATCTAAAACCTAAAAATCGAGCAAAGTGATGAAAATCGGGGAGAGGAGAGAGATTTACAGAATGGAGTCGTCGGAGCGCTGGACGGCTTCCTGGAGTTCGGAGACGCGGAGTTTCCTCAGTTCGTCAAGCCAGGGTACATGATCGACGTCGTCACCGGCGGGAAGGGTGTCAGGGACGGCGTCGTCGAGGTTGGCGGCGAATCGGCGGCTGAGATCGAGGAATCTCTGGCGGCAGTGGTTGGCGGTGACGAGGAGGGTGGTTCGGGTCTGAACCTCGGTGGCAACGGCGTCCCAATCCTTAAAGCCATGACGCTGGACGGCGCAGGCAAGCAAAAGCTCCTCCAACGTGCCCCACTTGTGGTGGTGTGGATGAGTCTCTGGGCTTCTGGGATGGTTTTCCATGCGAGAGAGAGTCTCAGCCACTTCAAATCTTATATTTCATAATCATCATATCCTTAGGGTGTTTCCTGTTTACAGTTTTTTCTTTTTCGTTAAAGGGGAAAAAAAAAGATTAAAAATTTATAAAGAACTAGGGTTTAGGTTTGGAGGGTGATTATGGTTGAGAAGGGAGGAGGGAGGCTGAAATGGTATTTAAAAAAGATTGGGGATGATTGGAAGAGAAATATTGGGGAGGGAAGCATATGTGAATGTATTATGCAGTTAGGCAGAGATCTCTCTCGCGGGACGGATTGGTTGGTGTGTTCAAGTAACGTACTTGGTAAGAACCCTCAGGCCTCACCACTCATATTTGTCACGTAACCGTGTCAATCACTGTATATATATCTAATGTGAGTGCGGCCCGTTAAGAGAGTTACGACCAACAATTTTGAAAAAAAGTCTCACTAACGCTACTAACACTCATTTGGTCTGTTTGGGTTGAACGTTAAGGAAAAAAACTCATAACGCTCAAAAAGCCCATTAAGTCAAAAACTCCACTATAAAGTTTTTTCCAAAGCGTTCTTAGCTTTTTGACATGGACCCCGCCATTCCTACTACTATCAATCCAAACACAAATCAGATAGCTTTTAAATCACCGCTGCTACCGAGCTTTTTTTAAAGTCAGATAACTTTTAAGTCACCGCTCCTACCGCCAATCTAAACAGGCCCAATATCTATATAAAATGATTAAGGTGCAAGTATGTGATTTTTCCCAAAAAAAAAAAACGAAACTCCAGGTGTTTTTTTATATGAAAAAAAATGACTATTTTCTCCGGTCTTAATTATAAAATACAAACTAATAATTCTCACAAACCAATAAAAATAGTTAAAGTCAATAAAGTTTTCCTACAATTTAACTTCCAATATTACCCCTATTAATTGCATCAAATTCTTATATTATACTAATTATTACTTTCACCCACTACCCTTATTAATTAAGGGTATATATGAAAAAAAAAAAAAAAAAGAGTTAATGCTACTTGGAAACAAGTAAGTGCCTTGTAAAAAGAACTAAATATACTTTTTAGTTGGTGCCTATAATAAAGACTAAAGGGAGTAAGTGGTTATAAAAATTGAGCAAAAATACTCATTAATCGTTTGTTTGACTTTTTTGTATTTTAAGGCTGATGTTGACGATAATTCAACGAAATTTCATCCTAGTTGGCATAGATATTTTAAAAATTACAGTTCAGCCCTTCTCTCTCTCAATGTTAATCTTACCTACGGGCCGCTCATCTCCGCCTCCTCTCCGTCATTGCTGTCTTCCTGTAATATCAAAACTATTTGGGCCCTTTTATGTAATTTTCTCCACTTCTCCATTGCCAGCTGGGATAAAATTTAACTGAGTCATAATCTATGTTAGCTTTAAAAATACAAAAAAGTCAAACCAACTGTCAATAGGTATTTTTGCTGCATTTTTGTAACTACATAGTCACTTTTGCACCCAAAAAAAATCATTTGGTATTGAGTGTACCTTTGAGAAAACCACATGTGCTTTTTTGTACCTTAATCCTATATAGCACTCTTTCTAGTCTTAAATATAGGATAATTTGCCGTATATTAAGAGGATTGCACTACAAACTTTGTACTACCGAAATACAATTCACACTACAAACTTTATGGATTTGGCTTAGGTCCTATACCCTTACCCTCCTTTTCCCTTTTTAACCGTTGGATTAAAATCTCAATGGTCTAGATTTATCATCATTGTTTACCATCCTTTTCCCTCCTTTTCCCTTAGAATAATATTTTCATCATATGGTAAATTTGAACCATTGATATCTTAATCCAACAATAGAAAAAGGGAAAAGGAAGGAAAATGATGATAAGGGGTATAGAACCTTAGTCAAATCCAAACTGTATCTTATGTTTAATACCGGATGATTTTTTACCAATGTAATGTGAAACATTAAAAAATTAATGAATTGGATATCGCAGGGCAAAATGATTGAATTGGATCTTGGATTAAGGCTGTATAATTTATGTTAGTTTTCAATTGTTAAGTAATAAGCAAAATGACCCCCCAAACAAAAAAGCACTACTTGAATGTCAAAATCATATAACCATAGTGATAGGATTAATAAGAACAATAAAATAACTAACAATTCGTTTAATTGAAAAATCACCTATTTGAAATTTTGAAATTTCTCTAGTATTTATTTTTAATGATTTTTGCTAATTTTATATATTATTAATGGTTCTAATGAAAGAGTTAATTTGGGATTAGATTTAGTCAAGAATATAAGATCTCAATCTATTTTATTTGGTATATTTATCATTTTATTGTTGGCAAAAAAAAATATTTATCGTTTTATTACAAATTAATCTACCTAAATTATAAGCTAACTAATGTATAATCTAATATCATACATGTATATTTTAGAGGGATCACATTATATTTATTGAAATTAAGTAATTTTTTTAATTTTTTTTAACCTACCAAAATAATCAAGTAACTTTTATATCAATGAGATATTAAAGCATGAGGTTTACACTTCTTATGTTGCATGAAAAAAAGAAGATTTCTACACACATGAAATGGTGGGACCCACATCTTTTATATATAAAAATAAAAAAACTCAAGTATGGAAATGGTGGGACTCGCATTTTTTTATATCTATGATATAAGGATATACTTCTCCTACAACAAGAAGTATGTATTTCCCTTTTAAAGTATAATATATGAGATTCACAGGATATATAACTCTCCTTGAGTATTTATTATATGCCGTCTAAAATGGACGTGGATCACTGATAATGGATTGTTTTGTTTTGTTACTGTATAAATGTATTATGTATTACTACCTCCGGTTTTAATTATAAGAGCTAGTTGACTTTTTTTTGGAGATATTAAGAAAGCTAAATAAGTTACTTAATCATTTCATATGTTAAATATTCTTAGATTATATATTAATTTATTAGTCAAACTAATAAGTTTGAAGAAAAAATTAAAAATAAAAATACTTTAAAGTAATTTAATTAGATTTCTTAATCTCTCCTATAATTAGGACCGGAGGTAGTATTAGGTATTAGAGCTATGTTTGACAAGAGGGCTACAAATTGTTGGAAGCGTCGGGGTTCTCACTACATGAGAGCGTAGACATAGTGTTGGCTCTTACTCCGACATGACCAGAATGACTAAACTGTTGGGATCCGTAGCGGATTAAAATATTTACGAAACCCATCCAAGGATCGCTCAACAGCATTTAAATTAAGGCTAGAGGAATCCGAATCATACCTTCAATGAACTCATCCGCGTCTCGTTCTCTTAGAACTGGTGGGCTACCTTCTCGATCAGTAGAAGCCGACTCTGTGAATCGCCCTTCTCTACCGGTATCCACACGAATAATCTCAAACACGACCGTGGCAGCGTGCTAGCGCCTTTCTGAGTCTTGTGTCTCTCTCTCTCTCACTCTAGGGTTTTCTCGTGGCTTTCTAATAAGCTCGACTAAAAGTCTTGTAGGTTTTTCCAAACCCGATTAGCGCATTACATTAAAATTAATCCTCATTAATTTTAAAATTTGAATTTTAAATTTGGATTATAAATATATTAATTAAATCTATCTGATAGATCTAATCTAATGCATTTATTTAATCTTAATTAAAAGCCTTCAGATTTAATTTATCACTATAAATCAAATTCGAGAAATGATATCTATTTATTTAATTAAATCTGAGATACAATATCTCAATTTAAATTAAATAGATAATGATATCTTTATTCGAAAATTAAATGAGATACAATATCTCTATTTGTTTTAGATATTTAATTTACCAAATAAATTATATATAAAACAAATATTATATAATAATATTATAATCTCCATTAAATAATATTATTATGTTATTTTCAAATTTAAATATATACACACATGAATATATGGGAAAAATATTTTTCATGTTGCAGGAAAAATGTTTTCTCATACCACACACACATAAAATGGTGGGACCCGCATATATATATAATTAGCACTATATATATATGGGTCCCACCATTTTATGTGTGTGTAGGAATCTTGTTTCTCTCATGCAACATGAGAAAAGTAAACCCCTAAATATATTTACCCCAGATTAAATTCAGTATTCATTAAATCTCAAACTAATCTGAGATTCAATGAATCTGGACACTTTTGCTCGTGTTGGGTTATTATTGTGTGCGACCCTATACCTATAGGCCCATATGAGATTAGCAGTGGGCCAATACTGTACCAGCCCACAAGTCGCAAGCGGCCTCTAGCAAGACATTGCGACTACCCAATTCACATGGGGATCGATGACACAATATAACCTATCGTACAACCATGTCGCGTCCCTTTTGTCACGCGATAATTTGGTCAAGGATGAGGCATGGATAACGTCAACTTCCTATTCTTGACCATTACTTTCTCAATTCTCGAGTAGTCTAATAAATGAAATGGAAACTCATTTCCATCATAATATGGCCATACATTTCTTAGACTCACTCATCAAAGAGCCTAGTATTATCTCTCTACAAATATGAGGGACAAATTCCATCTTGACCATTCACATTCCTCCGCATGAAAACCACTGATCCCGATCCAAACCTTTATCATCACCTGGTCAAAGGTGACTTTTGACTAGGTCAAAGACCAGTGACTTATCATGTAGGAATCCATAATGATCTCAGGTCATAGGGCGTTGTGACGTAGTTATAGGAGATAAGCTTATGACTTAATTCATGCAGCTTTCTCATAGTGGGTTAGTCCAGCACCTTGTACTCTTACAGGTGCTCATGACGTTGTTCGTATCTCCATACTTCATCAAAGTTATACTGATCTTATCTCATCTTTGCTCCCTCGTAGATGACCGACCAAGGACATTTAGGATAATCTTTAAGATATATCCAAAGATATAGTTATCATTATAAACATGTGAATGAAATAATAACTTAATAGAGGACAATGACTTACCCTTAGGGCATAATTTCCAACATAAACATCGCTGCTGGTTTCCCAGTTAAGAGTTTGATGTGTAAAATATGCTATGAGGTATCGAATGGTGTCCCCTGGAGCTGGATACCTCCAACTCTTGCTGCCTTGATATACCAAGCCATGTTTTATTAAAGTATAAATATATTATATAATATTTAGAGATAGGATATTATCATTACCAATTTTGGTTACGACCAATGTCACTACCATTTTTCCACCGTTAGATCAGAATCTCATTCTCTCTACTCTTGAGATTCTTTTTTTTTTTAATAAGATACTATTGAGATTCTAATCTAACGGTGGAAAAGTGGTAGTGATATTGATAGTGACAATATTCTATCTCTAATATTTATATATCGATGAGTTGTTTTACTATTTATGATATATACATCATAATGAAATAAGACTTGATTGTTTATCAATGAGTTTTTTTTTTTTAAAAAAAAAAGACCTCGGTCATTTCTTAATAGCTTACTGACAACTTATTTTTTTATAACAATAATTTTGATATTCACCTTGTTACGGACCTGCACCAAAGCCCAATAATGGAAAGGCGTAGTAGGGAGTATCATATCGTAGCAGATATGTCGGAATCTATCGGCAACAAGTAGATATTCAAACTACCCCATAATAAAGGAGTATCTTCATATATAATATAACGACCTATATACTCGCACAAGAGATCACGCAAGGTCTTATATACCCTATCTAAGGTAAACTCTATAAATATAGGATCAAGTCTTAAGATACATAAGTTCTAACTCAATACTATTTATATTCAGTCATGTTGTGCATACACACCACCCCATTGGCGAAGAGTCTAACTTGTACACAATGATCCCACGCTCTCCTGACTATCTCCTCCATAGATACTCAGGCAAAGCTTATCAATCTAATATCAAAGCATCAGCCCAAAGCTGGACATCTATGTTCTACACCAGAACACATCCCATTTCTAGATCATATAATTTAACATTATTTCAATTATGATATTTGGAATGATAAAATACTATAGTGTAGAAGATGTAAGAGAATTTTTGGAATGATTAAATACTATAGTGTAGAAGATGCAAGAGAATTTTCTCTACAAAAAAAATAGTAAAATAAAAGTTTAATTATAGGCCTGGAAGGAATTTTTATGTATGTCTTGTCTAAAAAGCAGTTCCTAGTAATGTATACAAATATTCCCAAACTTTTCTTACTTTAAATTGGTAAAAAAGAAAAGAAAAGGCATTTGCTCAACGTGAAAGTTTTTCGAAGGAAAATTCCGTTCACCGTGAAGAGTCTTAATTTAGTTAACCCAAAAAACAGTGACGGGGAGCATTGTTAGGACTAGAGGGGGCCATCCCCCAAAAAAAAAAATGTTTAGAATATATTTTTTAAATAATTTAATATAATGTAAATTTTAATTTCAGCCTAACATTTCCCCCCTTTTTTCATTTACAAGTCGGCCTTTTATATCTTTGGGATTTATAATTCAATCTTTGTTCTATGTAGTATGTTAATCTTGTAATTTTTTTTTCTATATTTAAATTTAATTGCATGAAATTTTTAGCTTATCAATGAAATATTTACTTTTGTGGTATATTTTTTACCTATGCTTTTATCCATTCTACACTACAGTTGTAGATGAAGTTAATTGATTTTTCATTCTAAACCTCAACCTCAACCTCAGAAGTAAAAGTATTTGTTATAAATTTAATTGATCTAGGAAAAAGACATTGCCAGCAGATGATGTTGTTGAATCAGAGTGAAGTACAACAATACTATTACTGAGTTTTCTAGTTTCTTTACAGTCGAGCTGCTTTATCTTCGGTGCATTATCATAGTTATAACACAAAAGATAGAAAGCTTCTCTACATTTGGCTTTTAATTTATAAAGTTTCTTTTCTGTGTTTTCTCCGGTTCATCAAAATACAAGTAATATTGTAATATTATTTTTTTGATTTTATTTTCTCCCTATTTTTTCTCTTCTCAACTTTTATTATAAATCTGAATATTTTAAAAATTTTATATAATCATAAAATTTTTTAATTATTTTTTTTGATACATCATGGTAGGGGAGGGAACAGAGTTCGAACCCTGGACATAAATTTTTTTTTTTAATTAGTTAATGTGTATAGATTCGGCCCCCAAATTTTTGTCCCAAGCTGTGCCCCTGCCAAAAAAGATTTAGCATTTATTGTGTGAAAATAAAGTTAAGTAAGGCATTTATATGGGAAAAAAAGGGTTTAGAAAAAACAGGGCAGCGTTATTTTTTTATTTATAAAAATTAATTTCATATTTTATTACTCTGTAAGGTACAGGGAAATTTCAGAATTCTTTGGGATTGACTATCTATCTTCAACGGTTGAATAAAATTTTCCCTCTATTTTTTTTTTTAGGATAGGTTATTCTGCCTACTCTTATTTTGCCTACCTTTGCCTACCTCTCTCAATACCGTTAGATTATAATCTCATCCTACGGTAAAGATTTGAGGGATAAAATAAATTCTTTTATCCCTTTCTCTCCCCCCTCACACCCTCTTTCTCTCTCTTTCGCTAGCATGTACGAACCCCTGGATCTATTGAGTTCCATCTTATTTCTTCAACGATAAAGAAAGAATTTTCACATTCCCACACTTCCCCCAAAAATCTGTTTAATTTGCCTACAATTCCTGGATCTGTGTCAAAGAAGCCTATACGCAATCAGAATATAGTGCCGAGTTCATTGAGCATAAATTGGTATGATTATTATTTTTTTTAAAAAAAAAACATTAAGCGACTAAATATCCTCCAAAGACAATTGTCTCTCCAATCCTATCAAAAACCCAAGATTCTTGCAAATCTCCAAATGTTTCGAGGAAATCTGTTTTCTTTTATTATATGAAAATTAACGCCGAGTTCATCTAAAGCTACCCAGAAACTAAAGAACAAGAAAATAATTTGAATCAATTGATCCTCCTCATACTAAAATTTAAATTTAATTCTCCTCAAATGCATTGAAGACTACGCATATTGCTAATTTCGAATAAAGAAGTGTTCCCATCAGTCGCTACTAATCAATGACTATAGAGTATAATTCCCAATTTTCTAATTGAGATTAGGGGGGAAAGAAATCGTGTCGTATAGAAGCCGCTAGATCATGAAAGCGAGACTATAATATTGAAATGAATCACTGAAAAGAAGAACATTGTTTAATTATTGTTAAGATTCAACGAGCAGCATTTACCAGTACTTCTTCATATCAACAATAGTTGCATAGAAAAAGCGAACTCAGAACCCTAAATTGCAAGAGAGAGAGGGTTGGAGGGAGGAAATGATAAAATGACTTATTTTATCCCTCAAATCTTCACCATTGGATGAGATATAATCAAACGGTATTGAGAGATGTAGGCAAAGGTAGGTAAAATAAGAGTAAGCAAAATAACCTATCACTTTTTTTTATTACTCCCTAGTTTAAAGAAGAAAGGACCAGGCCCAAGTAATGCTTACCCACTTAACGGCCATCTATCCATCATGGCCCACTGCACTATCTAGGCATAGTTGCCTTTCTTTCTCGACTTGTGCGTGTCATCCGTGACATGTTCACATATCCCGTGTATCAAAAAAAAAAAAGTTCGCATATTAAGGAAGTAGTCTCTGTTCTCATAAGTGTTTTTAGTTTGAGGGGAAAGGAAGGGGTTTAAACTCACAACCTGTTTGGTTTAAGGGAATAATATGGAAGGGGGTTTAAACCTACAATCTGTTCGGTTTGAAGGGAAGGAGTGGGAGGGGATGAGAGGATATGAAGATGGAGGATATTAACCAAATTGTTATTGATGAGAAGAACATTCCTTTTCGTTGAGAGTGTATTTTTATAATATTAAAAAATTTTCATAAGCAATTTGATTAATATGAGGTAAAAGATCCCTTCCCCTCAAACCAAACAAATTCTTAGAGACTGATAATTATGTTTTTTTAAGGTCTCTCATCTCCTCTCCTCCAGTCTCTTCCCTTCAAACCAAATACACCCTAATACCAACAAATACATTTGTAAGTCCCATTAATGAATCAGTTTCTATTTGGAAACCATGCTTAACACTAATATCAACAAATATATTAAATATTCTCAAAACAAATCAGTCATGCATCATCATCTCTCTAATACATATCCTAGTTGTGAAAAACACATATTTATATATTTGTTAGAGATATGATATTGTTACTACCATTTTTTGTTACTATCACTTTTCCATCGTTAGATTAGAATCTCATCTACATTTATAATTTTTCTCTATTATTAAGATTTTAATCTAACAGTGGAAAAATGGTAGTAACAAAAAATGGTAGTAACAATATATATCCCTATTTGTTATTGATAACTTTTTGGTTTTTGTACAACCCACAAACATGGCTTGCCATCTCGGATTTTTAGTTTTTACTTAACCAAAAATCCGACTAAATCAAAATTTGGAATGGACTATCAATTATACGCACACACGTTTTGAAATATTTACAATTTGTTGCCAGAAATATTTTCATTTTTTTTAGTTGAAATGGTATAATAGTAATTTTCTTCCTATCACTTAATATTGGGTTTGTTTGGAGTGCCCATTTGGACAGCTTTTAAGGCAAAAAAGCCCAATGACATACCTGGTAGAGAAAAAGCCCGGTGGGAGTCTGGGAGATGTTTGGGAAAGCTTTTATTTCACTGGGCTTTTTTTTTTCTACAAAAAATTTCATTAGTGTTGAGTCTCACGGACCCCGCTTTTTGCCTTTTTTTTTTTTTTTTGGTCAAAGCGCTTTTTGCCTATTGGAAACGCTTTGTTCAGACGCGTCCCAGGTCCTTCGTGCAGAGCTTCAGAGACAGTTCAGAACAGCCAATCAAATGCTTCCACATAAGCATACTCCCCCCCGTACTTCTTTTTTGGAAATTAAATTCCATAACCATAATCAATTAATTTCTTTTATTATAAGCATCAATACCTTATTTTATGGCCACGGTCACAAAATTCTTTACTCGATTTTTATAATATTTAAAAATATTACTCCCTCCAGACTTAATTATAAGACCTAGTTGAATTTTTTTTGGAAAAATTAAGGAGGCTAATTAAATTATTTTAGAATGTTTTTATTTTCATTTTTTTCTTCAAAATGATTAGTTTGATTGTAAACTAATATATAATTTAAATGTACACAATATATGAAATGATTAAGTAACTTATTTAATTTCCTTAATTTCTCAAAAAAAAGTCAAATAGGTGTTATAATTAGCATAAGAGGTAGTAGTACTTTAAGGTTATATAAGGTATTTTTCGTTTGTTAACTTTATAAATTAAACTCTGCATCATATAATTTTAACACCGTTAATATTACTAATTAAAAAAATTGTATACATTATAATTTATATGCAATTTTTTCCATTAAATATATTTACTTCAAGACTTTATTGTTTATTAATTTTTTAAATAATAATTTAATTTTTTTTCTCTAATCTAAAACTACATTTGAATTTTTTCTTCAATTATTGCAATATATACAAGTAATATTAATATATGCAGCGTTCAATAAGATCCATGCCCTTTTTGTTTATTTTCTATCTCAACCAACCTTAGAAATAATAATCAAAACACTCATCAGTTTAAAAAAATGGTCACTTCTATAAAAGTTAAACGTCAATCTAAATACAAATCACATTTTGAACAAAAATACAAATCACATTTACAACATGACTTTTTTTTATTTAATTTCTAAAAAAATCAGATAAAAAAATAAGTCATTGTTTTCATCGCTAACCCAAATAAATAAGTACATCTTTTATGGGTTACTTTGCAAGACAACTAGGCGGACGTGGCTGTCGTGTTAAATAAGAGAAAGCAGTTGATTCCTCAAAGATCAAATAGTGAATATTTCTGCAAATCAGTGTTCTCACAAATTGCAATAATCTTATCACTATGCCTAGTGATATGAAAGTTTTTTTATAAACGTCGTAGGTTGCATCTCATTTGTAATATCAAACTAGATCCTTTGACTTTAAAAAATATCTTACCACACAAATTGGGATTTATGCTATTTTGGGTACATTTCTTTTAGTTCAAAAAAAAAAAGTAAATTTTCATTAAAAATTAAATAATCAGACTCTTTGAATTTAGGGACCCATGTTTTCAAGAAAGTTTTGGCTGGCAGATCAACTTTTCATTGTTACCTGTGGGCAGGAATATTGAAGCTTATTATTATGTCCCACATGAGTTCTAATTACAACAAGAAAAAGTTGTTTTGGTTCTGATTTAATCAGTTTTTGAAAAACCACAAAACTGTGGTTTCAAAAGTCTTTTTTTTTTCTATAAGATGACACAAAATTTATCTTATATACTTATTTTTAAACTGTATAACTATTTTTTTAAAACTAATCCAAACATGTATTTAGATTTTTTTAAAAAAATCCATTTTTTTGTTGTAGACTTACTGTAGCCTGTCGAGTAAAAAATTATTTAAACCCATAGCCCAATCTCTTTAAGGAAAGAGGCCACTTACTTAAAATTTCAACATCCCTCCTATATTCAGCTTTTGTTTATCTCCCCGGTTTGTTATTGGACTCATATTCTTCTTTCTTGGGCATGGCCTCCATATTAGGCTTAAGCCCAGTTTATTTCCTGGCCCAACATTAAATTTTCAAATTTAACATTTTAGAAACTAAAATTAAGACCCTCGTACTTGAATTCAACTGGTAAAGGGATCGAGCACTCTCATCAAACCAAAAAGAAGGAGGTTCAATCCTGGAATTGGTCAAGGCGCTGAGGGAGGCATCCTAGGTGTTTACGAAGCAACGGTAACTCAGGCTAAGGTGGATGCATGTGTATTTTTAGTCCTGAATTCTTTGTAGAGTAGGCTCCAAACACCATGCCCTTAGACTACGGGTGAGCCCAACCCCTCTCCTAAAATTTTAATATATACATAGAAAAAAACTAAACTTAAGAGGTTAGAGTAGTCAGGTAAAGAATCAGCAAGTCCACATTATGTGCCCAAAAGATATATGCTTCTTATGTGCTTATACCTCTATTAGAAGCATGAGCTTTTTTTTTTTTTTGTATTTTTTATATATTATATTTTTTTTAGATTTAATTATATGTTGTTGGCTGAGATGTCTTTTTGCACTCAGCATTCAAGATTTTTTTCCACAGAATATCTCAAATTAATTAGTTTCCAGTTTTGAATTTTTTTACAACACTAATATCATAAAAACTAATTAATTTAAGATAGTAGATATAAAAAACATTTTAAAAAACAATATATAATTTAAATCTAAATATAATATTTAAAAAAAAATGTATGAACACATAAAAAGTATATATCTTTTGGGCACAGGACTCAGGATCAGCTACACCAGGTCGCTTTAACTTGTCAACGTTCACGGTTCTTACAGAATCGTGCAGAAGTGTGGAACTCTCAATTTCATCTGCGTTAATTTCTCTTCCGGAGATTAATCAGAGGGTACTTCCCCAAATCATGATAGTGGTCGATGGGGTTCCGTTCTCTGCGCATTCATCTTCTACATCTCAGGTACCCCTTTTGTCCATTTCCCTCAATTGCTCGTTCTCCCCCCCACCCACCAAAAAAAACAAAAAAAGGAATCTTTTTAAGTGATCAAGGGAAACATCGACGAAATAGAAACCTAGAATCTTGGTGCTGCTCTGTTCATTTATCCAATAATTCTAGCCAGTATGAAATGGGCTTGTTTATAGTAGCCATTTAGGTTAACTTTAACGCATTCTTCGGTAAAGAGATGAAGGCGTTGGCATAAAGGCATCAGGGGACCGATTTGCTATTGAAGTCAAAGCCATGGAGTGTGATGTTTCTATATTACGTGTTGCTTTAGGAACTCTATGGCTAATTTTTATTTTAAGTCAGTGCCTGTTGTGTAACTCCATGGAAGGATACATGTTTGCTTGAAGTTAAGCTTGAGCTTCATGGTATTCTCAACTTGCCTTATGGATTATATCATCCATGGATACTTGGACTTATTGTTTGACTTTGACCGTGGACAATTAGGAGCACATGTCTATGAATAGCTACGCCATTACCTATGAATTGGTTGGGCTGCGGATGAGGGAGACGGGTGATCGTAAAGAGAAGCTAGGAGCTGATCAATCTGGAAATCATGGCTTATTCATAGAAGACTCAATAAAAAAAACTTGATCTTTTTATGTGCTCATAGATAAACTTGTAAAATACCTGACATTTGTCCTCGTGTACAGGGAATAGACACTCTACGTGCTTTATTAGAGAATCCCTTTGTGGTATCAGCCTCAAATTCTTTCAAGGCTATCCCAGAGAGGAATTTTTCAGTTTCAGGAGAGTCTTGTTCTGATGGATCGAAATGGGTATATGTATTCCAGAGTGAATATGCGACTGTGGACCCTGCATTAGTTGATGTATTTACCTTTCTCCCTCTGTTCAATTTCGTTAGGAAAATGAGAGCACTGAATAGTATGACGCCAATATAGATTTCAATTGTTTGTATTTGATTTCACTGTGCTTTCTTCTCTCTCTGTATTGCTAGTTTGTTGGCACTGATGAGGCAACAACGTGTGTGGGCCTTGCCATTCGGAACCGGAGCAATGGGATGTAAGAATTAAGGATTAAGTCCTTTGTAGATAGGAAGTTGTCTGTATTTAAATTTCACTTATTTTTCCTATTGTTTGATTTATTTTTTTTGGGGCCACAGCCAATGTCTGGTTTATTATTTTATCTCTGTGATGCAGGACATCCCTTGCTCATATGGATTCGCCCAATATAGTAGATATAGGCCTTTCTCAAATGCTATCACTACTTGTTGATCACAATATGGAGACTGAGTTTGAGGCGTTTTTCTTTTTCTTAACTTTTTCAATGATTTATTTTGGCTATCTGTACTTTTAGTCTAGTGATACTTCAAAAACTATCTTTTAACTGAAACTTTGTTGTATTTCAATACAATGCAGGTGCATCTGATTGGGGGTTTTGAAGATGTTTCACCAAAAGTCTGACTAGAGTCTTCTACTCCATTAATAATTTTCATTAAATGTAGTTTCTTCTCAGTAGCATAATTGTTCAGTCTCTTGAACTTCTGTGCAGCATGCTAATGGTAGGGCAGAATCAGAAACCCATTCAGATTTGGACGGTTATTCCTTTCCGCTGTGTTCAAAAATTGTCCAAGCTTTATGCACAAGGGAAGAGACCTTTCATCTTCAAACGTTCTGTGTTCTTGGGCATAACACCCGAAGGGATTCTTATGGAAATGCATTCCCCATTTTCAATGGATTTGTGGTCAGCACCTGCTTTATTTTCTCCGGACTCTTGTTACCTTTTCTTTTGGTTTGTTTATAATTTGAAATAATCCTCTTTCTTCCTATCATTATATGAAACAAATTATCATGCCCAAAGCACATGGTGAAGTTTCCTCTGCAATTTCTGCCTACGTATTTGTTGATCACTAATGGAAATGCTCATTGTGTTTTTTCCACTTCGAAGATTGTATAATAACTGTCATAATATGTCTTGACCATTAATAAGAGACAACCAATTGAAAGATTTACACATAATACACAAACTTGTGCACATAAACATCGTCTTCTTCTTTAATTACAGTCAGATATGTTTTGATTTATTAGCATCTGAGAGTCTAGCATGCTTCTCTTGAAGTTTCAGCTGCTTAAACATAAAGCTGGAAACTTCTTTGGGATACTAATACTGGGTACAGTTGCAAGATCGTAGTACTAAATTCTATGAGCAAGTTATAAGGTTCACAAAATAATGTTGTATCTGCTGAATCAATTAGTATAACACACAACATTATCATATTGGAAGGGTAAACTACTTATGGTGTGACACATTTTGGTTATTCACAGTTTGTGAAGACATGTTTCAGTTCCTCCTTTTAAATTTTAGCGTGTACTCATAGTCTAAAGGGGATTTCAACTTCTTAATCTTATTCACCATTTCAGGTGGAAACTATGACCGGAAGAGTCATCCCAGCGAGTTTTGATCGAACTTCTAGGTGCCCTGATGAAATTGTCAGGGGAATACGAGTGACTGCTTCCTTTGAAGATCCCAGTGGGAATGGGAAGTTACTGGAGACATATGACACTGAAACAGATCGGTTCATAATTGCTCCATGCCGCTGGTAAATTGGGGGAGATTATAACTTCATCTTGAACATCTGCATTTACAAATTATTTACAGTCCATGCATTAAAAAAATTGTTTACAGTTGGAAGCTGAACGAAAACAAGTATTTAATTATGTTATGCTGGTGAAAATTATTTTCTAGCAGTCTATGGTATCTCTTTGATTAACTAATATTGAAGCTTCTTCCCCTGCCCCTTCTGATTTAGGACTCTTCGCCAATATCATATTGCTTCTGCACTAATTCATTGTTCTGATTCGGAAATTCTTCCACTATGTTCTACCTCACCTGATGCCGAAGGCGCAGATTTTGTGGACAGCTTGAGAAGGTAAAAACTCTTTGATTCAATGTTTCAGACATTAGAATATTATTTAATTCAAATAACCATCAGTTGTTGCTGAGGGAGAGAGAGAGTATGAAAGGAATTATGGAAAATATTAGATTGAGAGGAAAGAAGTCAGTGGACAGGCAAACAGTGTAATTTGACTTGTCTAAAATATAAATTCTTCAAGTTTAGACACTAATAGTATAAAAAATCAAATAGTCATGTGGAAAAAAGTCGAAAATAATCGGATCATTTAAACTTTGTTGTTTTTCACCTCACTTGAACGATGAGACAATCAACTGGCTGTGCTTGTTGTCCCTAATCTTCCTATGTTCATTGTGGTAGGAAATGGAATTATTTGATTGAGCATCCATACTGGACAGAAACCTTCCCTAAACAGCAGCCTCGTATTTTTGAGAGGACAGCTGATGGAGGCTGGAAAAGATGTTGACGGCACTCTAAGGATGCAAACCTTTTTCCATTATTATTAGACCAGCTCCTGCAATGTCATCTTTCACGGTTGGACATGGATTGATTGGTTTCTTTGTCTGCTAAGAGAAATGATCTAGTGTCATTGTCACTGGACATTTCATTTGTGGTCAACTGCTTCTGACTCTCTAGTTTTATTTAAAATGGTAACAATAATAATTAGGTTTCTCCTATAAATTATATGATTGTGTTGCCTCAGAATTTTACTTTCCTTTGCTCTGTAAGAAATTCTTCCCCAGAGGCTTGGTTTGGAAGGGACGAAGAATGAGGATAAGAGAATATCAGGAGGAAAACTTCATAATTAGTAAAAAAATTTCACTGTTTTTGAAAAATTTCCCTTCCAGCATTCTCTTCCCCCTATTTTCCTCCCCATTTGGAACGTGAGTTGGATTTATTTTTTTGGGTAATTTTTTTTATACATGCAATTTCAGATCAAATATGTACTAGTATTGTTAACTATGGATTCTTTTTATTATTATTATTATTATTATTATTAAAGCCATATAAGTACGCTTGGGTTATTTCAGACAAAAGTGAGTGGGGAGAAAATTATAGCCAATTATTCAGCAACATACATGTTTCTTAAAATTGTTGAATTAGAGACGAACATGTTGAAATTGTAGACTCACTGTTAATCGTGTTAAAAGGAAATTCCAAATCTCAATATTACAGCTTGTTGAACTAGAATCAAGAGACGCCAAGGGAACACTGAACTTCTTGGATTAAGACTCACGAACAAACAAACTTTTGAAGTGGGGCTGAGAACAGATTCGATCTCGAAGTGGGAAATCGGAATCTCTCGAAATTTTAAAGTGGGGCTGAGAACAAATTCATTATGGAAGGAAAAATGGGAATCAACTCATCTTGATGGGGGACACACACACACACACAATATTGCCATGAAAAAAGAGGGTATATTAGTCTCGAAATAAAGATAGAATTAATACTCCCTCCAGTCCTAATTATAAGATATATTTAACTGATTTTGAAGAGATTAAGGAGAGTAGTTAAATTAGTTAATTTTACTCATTGTCCTAAAATGCCCTTATATAAATTTAAAATAACATAAGTAAAAGTGAATTAACAACTCCTACCACACATCTCTTCAACCTAGAATTTTCCTTTCCACATGCTTTCTAATTGAAATAATGGTCTTATTATATACATATATGTGTATATATATATATATACGTATAGACACACACATATCTACACACATATATATGCGTGCCCACACACACAAATATATATATCTACATACATATATATTGCAGGCGCACACACACACACAAAAATATACATATATGTACACACACACATATACATAAATACACACACACATATACACGCGCTTGTGTATGTATGTATTTGTCAGTAGACACACATATACATATATACACAGACACACACACACGTGTGTGTGTGTCTATATATATATATTGGCAAATTAACGACAGTTGATCGATAAATAAATTACAATCTAAAAATCGAAAAGTTTGATTGACTAAAAGAATCTACACACCCACACATGAATAATCACTAAACACATTTGAGAAAATAAAATAAGGGTATTTTAGGAATAAATTGATAAAAATTAGAATGTTGTCTTATAATTAGGACCAAAACTAACTCCTAAATGTTGTCCTATAATTAGGACCAGAGGGAGTATCATTTACAGAGGTGATTGGAATCCAGTTTTGGTACACATCCTTAAGAATATTTTTGTTTATATATAGTAAGATACTTAATATAAGATATATTTATCTAATTTGATTAGATTAAGAAAGTTGGTTAAGATAGTTAATATAATACGTATTTTTAAAAACACCTATCCTCCTTCATTCTCTCATTCCCTCTCATCCTTTAATTATTATTGACAAATATAAAAATTATGTCTTATATTTAAGATGAACGTCAACTTTCTTAATATATCGAGACAAGAGGAGTAGGTAATATATATTTTTGTGTGTGTTGATTAATTTTGTCACACTTTTTCGCTGGTCAGAGTTTAGAACACCGTCCAATGTGGATTTGAGTATAAAGATTAAGAGAGAGAGAATCCGTGAGAACGGAAAATGAATAAATTTAGTGCCCATTTACACAGTCATGAAAGAACACAAGCACACTTGTATATTTTCTGATGCAGACTGACGATAAATTCCAGAAAGGAAAAAAGAGGCAGATTCCAAGAGTGTGGTCCATATGCATATGCATGATGGGGAAGAGACAAAAAAATATTCCCACCAATTATCACAAGTTAAAATAACTGGAAAAGAACACAGAATATTTTGGAGGTGTATATATATATAGGAGGTATGGAGTAACATGAGCAACAAGCAAAACTTGAATAACCCACTTTGAGAGAGAGAGTGAGTATCAGAAGCAACATGGCCTCAATGCAATACTACAGAAGCTGCAGTGAGACCTACGAGACCCAACACCATGAAAACTCATCCCTCACCCACAAGGTCTCTGACATGGTTGGCAAGGTCTTCCATGGAAACAGCCACAAACACAACCACAACAACCAGTCTCTCTGCCATGGCCAGACCACTCTGCAACCTCACCATCACCACCACAACCACCAGCTCGGTCAGTACGGTGCCGGTTACCTGACCCCGACCATCGGCACCGGCGGCTATGACCACCATGGAAACCATGGCTACAACAACGCATGCTCAACTGAATGTGGAAACGGAACTTATGAGATTAGGAAGGTTAAGAACAGGTCTCACTCTCGCCGCCACAAGCACCGTGACGGCAACCGCAGCTGCAGTGACGACAGCAGCGGCAGCGACTCCGACTGAATGGATCATCATCAACTTCAAAAATGGGAGGCCGCGGGCAGCGGAAAATGATATATGATTATCTGAAGCTGCCCTGGAATAATGGGTGGGATGTGTGAACTATACTACTACTACTAAATAAAACATGAGTCATGTCTAATAATTAAGCCACGTTTGTTTCGTTGGCTTTTGGCTGTGCCTCACGTGTAGTACTGTGAATCTGTGATATCACAAATAAACTATAATTATAAATTTAATAAAAGAAGACTTCTCCCTTGTTGGATAAAATAGGGAAAGGAGGTATAAATGCAATTTAAATTAGAAAAACTCCAAACAAAAAGTCTGTCAAGTACAAATAGGTTTCAAATGACTGTTTTAAAATTCAGAAATGTTTTGTTTTTACTAATATGTCTCTCAAATACTTTTTAAAAATAAAAAATAAAAAACCATCACCAGCACCCTATTTATTTGTCATATCTATATATTAATAAATTTAACTTTTTGAAGTTTTTTAAATTTAAATGGTATTTATTTAAAGGGAAAAGTATTTCTCCAGTCAAATTGATAGAATTATTTCCAGTGACTCTAAAATTATATCATTTTAAATTAATGATAGGTATGTTTATAATTTTAGATAAATTAATAAAGATGTTTCAGTAAAATTTATATGATAAAAAATAAATAAAATTACAGAGACACGAAACACCGGGGTTTCGTTAATCCATACCCACCCATATAGTTTTCACCGAGAAATCATAGCTCAAATGTCACACTGATCGCGCGTTTGAAATATACCCGCCATCATGCCCGTCGATCCCTATCATGCCACCACCGTTGCAACTGCAGCCTCCGCCGGCACTAAATCTGTTACAGACGACACAGCCACCGCAATAGTCACGCCTTCTCGTTGTTTAACAAGTTCACATCCATCGTCACCTAGACCCATATCTTCACTCCCTCATCAGCCCCATCCTCATCCACACCAACTCCACAAAGCCCTCCATTTCCCAGTGCAATCCCTCTACACAGCTCAAGCGCTCCCCGTTCGGCCCCCAAACCCTCGGTCCAATTCTCAATTGTCGATGCCCAAAGGTATTGGCCCCTTTTCGACGGATCAGATGGTCACCGTGTCGACCCACGGTGGCAGTGTTCTCCGAGCCAGGGGTTCGCCTCATTTGGATTACTTGAACCATCCGTTCATGACTAGTCTGCACAACTCACAGTTCCCTCATCTGGGTTCTGCGGTTAACGGTGTTTCGGTTTCTTCACATACGAAGGTTTGACAGTAGATGCTGCTGCTTCTCCCTAGTCACAATTTTTTACTATCATATAACTGACAATATAAGAATAATAGGATGTTGCTTAGATCAGTATCACAAGCTCCATTCAATCTGAATTATTTCGCTACATCATAACGCTTTCTGTTTCCTCTGTTTTAGATTGCTCCTCGAACTACAATTTCCCATGGCAAAGGCTGTAAAGATGTAAGGTTAGTTTGCTCATGAAATTTCATATATACAGATTCACATTCTGTCATTTTTTCCCCCGAGCAAAGGTAGACGAATTGATAGCTTCATGATATGTTTCTCAGGGACAGAAGCAGAGATGCCAATTTTATCAGCATCAAGGGCAGAAATGTGAGCACACGTTCCTTGTTATCGTTTTTTAAATGTCCTAAAGTAGAAGGATTGCCGCATGATCTTGATAAATTCATTTATATTTGATTTCCAGTGATCAGAAATTCTTTTATTTGTTATGAAATAGCCTAACAAATACCTTGAGTCAGGATTTTATCTCTGTGTCACGGTTTTTTTTTTATTGTTTTTTTATTCCCTCAAATGTTGATAACATTCTATTTCAAATTTTTAGGTCAGAATAACAAAGGATGCTTCTCTGTATGCACTTTGTAGATCATGGTTGAGGAATATTACATATGAAGACTGGAAGGTTTGAATTATATTTTGAAGCTTCTTATTTAAGCATTTTGCTTCAGCTTCTGTGTTCATGCAGACGTACTTCTGACTTACTAAGTCTTCCATTATATGCTCCCTGTTGATCATTTTTAAAAATGTGAGGAAACTTTGTTATTGCCCATGGCTACATTATATACTCTTTTGACATTTTACGAAAACATCAACTACCATCAAATTAATGGTAGTTTATTTCTATCTTTTTATTGTTACAAATAAGGGGGAGAAGGGCTCCACTGTGTGAGAGGGTTAGGTGTGTGTGCAAAACCATATTTCTGTACTACCTCCGGTCCTAATGATAGAAATACTTTTATAGTGCAATTTACACTACAAAAGTGTTCCTATAATTAGAACCAGAGAGGGTATTTTACATGCTTATAGCCTTTTTTTTTTTTGGAGGAAAGAAATAGCCTTTCAATATATTTTATTTGTCAGGCCTGAGCTAAGCTTCTTCTTTAGGAAATATCTGTTCCTCAAATATCTCCAGCATGGCTTTGGTACTTGTGTCTTTTCTGTTTCCTGACAAGGTCCTTTTGGACCAGAGAAAGTTTCATCTACCTCAACCCTTATATTGCAGCACCCTTGGTTTGTTAGACTCTGTTGAGCATAATGACATGCCCAAAAGGGGATGATTAGCCCTCCTAACATATTTTCCATCATTGATTTTGTGTGGATTGCGATATTTCAAGGAATTCTAGGTTTTCCCGGAGGAGGAAAAAAGCCTAGGCTAAAGCTTTGGTGTTTTCATTTGTTGTGTTGTTTGCAATCCTATTAAGGTTGCTGTAATTTGTTATGTTTATGTCAATTGAAGTTTTTGGTTTCTCCAAGAGCTTGTTGTTCAGTGGGGGTAAGTTCTTGATTCTTATTGCACAAGTTTTAACGTCTTTGTTAGGTTGAGTTATAATTAATCAAAGGCTTCAGCCCTAGTGTGTTTGGGTAGTGAAGACTTGTTGGAAGAAGGACGAGGGGACTACTCAGGAGAAGTAGATGGAAATCTAGTCTTTCCAAAAGTTGGTTGGATATAGTTAGCTCGTTGTGTCTTCCTTGTGGTTTACCATGGCTAGTTATAGTGCTTGTCATGCCCAAAGCTTTTTTTTTGGAGATCATTTGATGATTTTTTTTTATCTTATATATATATATATATATATATATATATATATATATATTCATTCATATTTAATATCTCATATATCATTATACTATGCAGGTACAACAGAAGGATGTCCTAAAGGAACTTCCAAAACCCTTGCCTGCATCAGTGATGTCTAGTTATATGTCAAACAAGAAAGATGAAGAAGAGCAAGAGGTAAAGTTTTCTTTATCAGCTGTTTAAAAAAAATCTGTCAAAGGAAAAGCTTTATTGACATGAAAAATAGGGGAAAACTTTTCATCAACACAACTAGTTATGTTGAACAAGTTTGATAGGACAATGCAGTTCTTGTGTAATTTTAGAGACACTTACATAAAATATAGAATTATTTTGCTAAGCAATTCTTATCTCAGAATTGATAGTTTTGATTTCAGGATGAAAAATCTGTTGAAAACTTAACGCCACGAGATATATTGCAGAGGCATATCAAGCGTTCTAAAAAGGTCAGAGGAAGGTAAGGTTTTCACCTTATTCTTTGGGGGTTAGCTTCTGATTTATTTAGTCATGATATGTATTTATGAACTGCGGTCAGCACATTTCATGACTGAGTTGACATAATGCTCTGAACATGCATTTATCTACATAGACATGTATATATTTGCGTCATGCATGTTTACTCTTCCATTCACGTTGTTTACAAGTTCTATTTTAGCAAGAGTAGACCGCTCCTTATCAAAGTAAATTCTACAAGTACCGTGTTTTGAAGCATCACTTTCAGTGATTTCATGTTTTTTCAATTCTTTGATTGCCTATCTTCTCAAGCGCTCAAGGAAGTAAACTAAAATCTTCTTTCTTTCCTTGATTAAGTACAGAATAAGAGTGCTTCTCATTTAAGATTGGTTCAGAATATTTCATTCTGCCAGCATTGAATTCACACTCTTCCTCCATAGTCATGGAGCCAGCAGAAAGATAGATTTTGACATTTGTGCTGTCTTCATTGCTTGTAGGTTAAGGAAAGAACGATTACAGCGAATCTCAAGATACAGAAGTAGGCTCAACCTTCTGCTTCCACCCCCTACTGAACAGTTCAGAAGTGACCCAGCTGCTGGGAACTGAGCTTGCTGACTTCACAAACTTCAGGGCGATCAAATAACCCATTCAGTTGCTGTTAATTCTGTATTTTGTGTGAGAGTTCTTCAAGAGTGAAGAGCAAAAATTGGTGGGGAAGCTGATGAATCTGATGCCAGGAGGAGAGATATTTATTTTGTCAAGATAAAGGTTTTTCTTCCATACATTACTTTATATACAGGAGTCTGTTATGAGACTGAATAGAGCATTCAGGTATTGTTTTGATTTCCTCTATAGGTCCTCCACCAATAAAAATCACTAATACTGGCTATGACTTGAATGGATAGCAGTTAATTACTGATGCTTTATCTCTTCCCAGAGGAATAATGACGGTATTATCTTGTGCTCAGGCCAGATGAGTTCACCTAGGTGTTGTGGATACGATGTCTGTTTCTGCTAAGTGATACTAATTAAAACTTTGTGGATCATGATGGTACTTGGCTTGCAATCTCTGTAAATTATGTATTCACTGTTTATTTGTCTCTCTTTTTAAATGGAAGTTTCATTTCTATCTATAGACAGTCTTTGATGTTCTCTTAATCAGGGACATCTAGCTTTGCCATGTTGGTGAGACTTGTGGGAGTGAAACATCTGAAGACAGTGTAGTCATTTTGCCATGTTCTCTTCAAAGGCTTTGATGCTAGCTAGCTTAGTGAAAGCTGTAGAATTCCCAAATTTTGAAACATTCCATAATAACTCAGTAAAAAAAAAAAAAAAAGTGTATTTCATAAATAACTCAGGCTTCAATTGTAGATGAACTGAACATTTGGTTTATAGTAGTGTATCTCTTATCACTCGGATCCTCTCCATTCACAAAAACTAATGGATTGTGCATTCATGGAGAAATAAATAAAAGAAAGTGAGCAATTGAGTTTCATACATAATTATGAGATACAGATCTTATACACAATACATCCCGTTGTTTCTATCGCTGAATGCACTCTTTCGATTTGCAGCAGAGTAAATACATCAAGTGATAAAATACAAAACTTCAATATTGATAGTTAATTGATTTATCTTAAATTAAAACAAATAATGTGAATCAGATTATGAGACTACGTACAGTTTCCAGGTAGACAAGTTCAAATAAAGTTGACTAGAGGAGCATAAACATTAATTTTTCCAAACAATACCAATGTTGTTTGGACTTAAATCTCATTGTGTGGAGTGTGGACCATAAACTTCTTTTTTCTTGGTTTCCCCAGTTGTACGTAATTGACCAAACCTTGTATTATTTGACCCACTTCTCATCTTTGACCCCATATCTTTTTTTGAGAAAGTTCAATAAATAAAGTCATGAACTTCTATTTTGTTTAGTACAAAGAAATTGACTTATTTTGGTACTTGACATGAGCCAGAAGTTCGTGGACTAATCTTTATCAATCAAAGATGGTGGCTGAACGAAGTAGTTCGAATTTTAGTTCTAATATTTTTTATTTATTTGAAAAAAAATTAGGAAGATTGAAAACTTTATTGGTGAGAAGGATTTGATAAACTTTTATACATAAATAGCACTGGTACACAATAAAATTTGTATGCACTGAGTACGAATACTCTAACTCCACAATTTCACCAATAAAAATTTTAATGTGAGATTTTTGCCCCAACTTTTCCTAATTTCTTGCTAACTCTAAAGACGAATAAACATAAAGAATATCAAGACTATTACGAATATTTCTCACGGGCAAAAATTTCTTCAGAGAATCGAATAAAAAAGATCTTAAGAAATTCTTACGAATCGAGGAGATTATTTGACATGCTAGAAAATAATGAAATTATCATAAAATTAATTAATATATTTCTAGAAGGGCATAGGTCAATGAATGAGCTATTCATCATTTTGCCCAACTGAAGAATATTCTAAGTTGGGCTTTTTGCTCTGAGATTTGGGTTTTGCAAATTGGCAGTGAAGTCTGTGGAGATTGACGTGGCTAATAGATTTTGATGAGTATCAACAAATATTGTGTTCTTTGAGAAAAAAAAAAAACAAATATTGTGTTCGTACGCAATCTGTGACTTTAATTTCGCAATTGAATCAGCAAATTTTTATTTGGACTGCACAATTTTGATTCCTCTCACGGTAAACCCAAAAAGTAAATTGGACCTATTCTATCACGAGAATATTCAAAATATGTTCCACACAAGGTATATAAAAGATTATGTATGTTTTGGCATACGACACAACCGATTAGTCTAATTTGTGGGAATGTAGGCCTATAATGGGAGAACTTCACTAACACAGAGTAATTATCATGGCTACATACCCAGAGCTCGAACATGAGATCATTGGTTAAGCTTGAACAACCCATAATCAGTTGATTCAAGGGCTTGACTGTAAGGTTATGTATGTTCTATTATTTAACTTATGTCATTTTGATAGAAATGCAACTTCAACCCACATGAATTAATTTATAGCTTGTACTTAGTTCAATTATGTGATGAAACTAAGGGCTTATCTTATTGACCATCCATTCAATACTACCGTTCATTAAAACAAATTTAATTTTTACTAGCTTTCACTATTATTACTTTTCTATTAATATTATTATCTTTGATGAACCTTTTAAAAACTATGTTTTACAACAAAATTACCTAAATCGACATGTCCTTAAGACTTACAAGGGAAAAAAAAACATTATAGAGATGATTGTACTATCATTAAAATCATTTTTTGAGAAAATCTTGCTAATTTAACCATTTTATTCAACCTAAATACGTAATTACTAAAAATTAAAAAAACTCCCCAAAAAAATTGGCCAAACAGATTAGACTATCCCAAATAAAAAACATATGTTTGACCATAATACCAAAAAGTTGAAAAGAGAAAAAGAGGGTGAGGAGGGACATACAACCCCACTAAAGTTTGCAATGTGTGTGTGTGCGTCTGTGTATGGAATAAATTAAACAAATAAGAAATATTCTATATATATTTTGGTGGTTTCTTATGATGATATATAGAGTATAATAATTGCACTAATCATAAAAACCACAAAAACAAAAAATGACACCATCACACACCATCCAATTCCAACCACCACCATTAATTTTGAAAATTTTCAATGATCATGGTTGCCTGTCTGCTCCTTCCCAAATTCCACTCTGAATCATTCTTCCTTTTGATTTTCCCCCACAAAACATTCATTTAATAGATAAGCATCAGATTTGAAAGGCGTCTCTTAGTCAAAAAGCATGCCTATTACATCTCAACGCTAACGTTCACTCTTTCTTTCTCTTTAATTATGTCATAATTGCTTAAAATATAGTCTATTTAAACAATTAACAAATTATATATGCTGTACATAGTTAGGTATATGATTAACTCAATAAAAGTAAAGACATATTTCTATACCAGAAAAACAAGACTTAGCTCATGAAGGTTGGTTTAGTCACAAGTCATGAGTTTAAATATTATTGTCGATATATAAGAACCTTGTTAGTGTGCATTGTGCAATATGTAAACGCCTTTGTAAGCATTTTTTGAGCATGACACATAATCTAATTCTAATGGATCTCTGTCTTTATGGAACCTAACTCATTCAAACTTTATTTCATTAAAAAAAAAAAAACATAATCACCTAAGGACAAGACTGATGTACTTAGACTTACATATATACTTAATATATTTTTGTCAAACTACACCAAAATTTTATTCGTAAGAGAAGAGATGCTCTCATTATATTGATTCTAAATATAAAGTCTATTTGAGAGTTTTCGTTTTGGTGCTAAATATAAGATTGAATTGCCTCTTGTTTCCTATATTAGTTGTTTCTTTTTCATATGATATGCCTATGATATATCGGAACATTTTTAATCTTTTATCCTTACATATTAATTTCGAATCATTAAATAAAAGGATATTTGTTAAGAAATTAATCACAACTTCTACGAATTGGATTAAAGAACCTTATAAAATCAGACAGAGTATAATTAGAATTGGTTACTGCCGGAGGCATTTTAATAAAAGTTTTAATCATTAATTTTGAAAGTGCATATCATTGCTAATTGCGTGTTGAAGATGGCAGCTGAACAACGACATGGTGTTTGGTGCCATTAACACACCATTGATCACATCATCTTTTTTGGCTCCATATATATGTTTTGCTGTTTTTTTCCTTAATGATATGATATCATTTTTTATCATCTTTATATATTTTCAATTTAACATTGTTGGCTTCCATTGAATTCCAACCGAGTTCAATGCTTATCAAATCAATCATAATTAGATAGGCCCCACACAATAATTTCTAAATCAAGCTAGTGATGATCACAACTTAATCAATAGAATTGATACGAAAATCTCACTAGAGATCAATCTAAAAAATAAATAGTATGATTCAAGACTTGTAAATATTTTATAATTATACTATATATATATACACACACACACACATATATATGCATAGGTATCAGTATTAATATGCCCCATTGATACCAACAAGTTGTTATTGGTTGAGTTGATAAGGGGTTTCATTTCTTAACGAAGAGAACATATCAGTATTAATATGCCCCATTGATACCAACAAGTTGTTATTGGTTGAGTTGATAAGGGGTTTCATTTTTTAACGAAAAGAACACAAGTTCGAATCTCATAAAGCCACTTATTTGGAGAGGTGAGAAGCTTTTACCTTCTAAACTTTGAAGGAAAAACCTTAATGATATAAAAAAAAAAAAAAACCCCCCATTTATTATTTTAATTCATCAACGGAAGGACTGGTATATTTAAGTTAATTAATAAACTTGGTACGAGGATCCAATAAAAAGAAATAAATCCAAAATGGGGTGAAAATGTAATTAGGACTGCCATATTAGTTTTCCCATAAACATATAATAAACCATATCCGATCCTTTTAAAGCTTGCAAGCGATGAATCATTAAGAAGTAATACCTACCATTAATAGTAAAGTAGGTGCAAGAGTTAAGAGTGTGGAGGGCATTCATTGAATCTGGCTAATACAAACGTACATATATGTTTTTATGATTCACCACATTTGTCTTTTATGTTGTCTTTCTTGCTGCTCTCATCTACCATCCACCAATCTTATCATTTTATGATCCATATACAAATATAATAAAATTAAAGCTTACATGTATGGATATATATACATAAATATGTGTGTGTGTGTTGACTTGGAAAATAGTGCAGCACATGAGTAATATGGATTAAAAGTGCGTTGATGAGTAACCATGCACCACTCACACATTAATTAATTAATTAAGTGTAGCTATTTGTTTTGATTATGAAACCCCTTGAACCTTATCCAACAATGCAAGCTAGATCAACCCTTATATTTACTTTAATTGCGTGGACAATTTGAGAAGAGATCATTAATTAGTAAGCAAATGCAAAAAGGTGCATGTGTGTGTATTATCTACGTATATCTGCATGTGTCTATTCATGTGTGTGTGCTTGTTGACGAATTAATATATTAAAGATCTCTTATAATGTAACCTAAACTTTTCATTTCCTTTATCCTCTCACAATTGACCTTAATTTCTCAGGATCTTTAAAATCCATATTTCCAACTCTCTTTGATTCTCCACTTGGGTGTTAAGAAACTCATGGCACGTCTCCACAATATACAAACGCGCACGCGCACACACAAATCTTATAGGGTAAGATCGTCTTTTGATTCCATTTGATTTTAATCATTTATAGTTGTCAATTAATTATTACATGCATAAAATATATTAAGAAAAACCTTTTAAAATCGATAATCAATATTTATAAAAATAAAAAGTATTGATAAGTATGTATAATAATTACACTGAGTTAAACAAATAAAGATTAGTCTTCTTTAGTAAGGATGATGTGACTCATGTTTTCACTAAAGTTTTAATTCATATCTGGTTATCAATTATTAGTCGGCAAAACGCAAATATATTTATAAGTATGTGCTTTTTAAAGTTTAAAACATATCTTGAGCTTGGCGAGCTATTATGTATCGAGTTATTTTACTTTAACCCAATAATTGTCACAATTTTTTTTATAAAATGGTTACAGGCCATACTTAGCCTCCAAACTCAAATATCATTTATAAAGATATTTATAGATCATCTATCAATAAAGCCTTTACGTTAGCAATGAGATTTAAACTCACAATCATATAACATATAAGCTATCTCCTTACCAATTGACCAAGCTTTGTTGACAAATTGCCACAACTAATTATCTAGTAATCAGTTATGTGAATCGATTCAAATAAAATCTTAGATATATATTTAATTACTTATTTTTGTTTCATTTACCATATTTAGATCCTCGACTTTGCTTTAAAAACAGTACTACCATAAAAATCCCACCCACTCACTCTAGCTAGTTTTATAAAGTCAATTTCGATACAAATGTTTGAAAGTGTGTGATTAATTGGATGCCCCACCTGAGGCTGAGCTAAAACCTGATTCCCACATGTAATAAATTTGTTTTTCTTTCACCTAAGTGAAGTGACCACCACGTACCAATCAATAGCTTCATATCATAATCTTTGATAGGGTTAGGGTTAGGGTTTTCAGGTGCTTGTGGGGTCATTTGGTCCCCTTCCCCACTTCACTATATATAAAGAGAGGTAACGGTGGTTACCTCGGAATTGAACTCTCCTCCACTAATAAAATTAATTATTCTTCACCTTAATTATGTCAATCACTGTGTATGATTACAAAATAATCCTTAATTAATTACATCCAAATACCCGGCCACCACCCCATACACATCTCTATCATAATCTTTGAAAAATTAATTATTTGAAAAGTCCGTATCACCAAAAGTATTGATCAGATGCATACGAGATGGATATCTTCCTCTCACTTGTCCATATCATACCATAATTTGAAAGTATATATATCCCTTCATATATATAATTTTAATTAAGAAAATATATCATTTTAAATAATTATATAGATATAATTTAGTTGTCCTTTTTGAGTTAAATCCCTACTTGCCACTGCGTGATATTAACAAAAAGACAGCTAACTAAAATAATTATCAACTAATTCTTATTATTGTGCCTTGAAAGAGGGATTATGAAAATATATGAGATTTAAGCTCTTGATAACTTTTTAAAAATAAAAATAGAAAAGACGCGTATAAGTGAGTTTAACATCGATATTTTAAACACTGTATTTACATAATGTGAAAGGAGGAGGTAAAAAGGACAGAAACGTTGAATAGAATGAGAGGATAATGCGTGACATGCAATAATGGGATGAGTTGAAGTTGGTATAGAGAGGTAATGTCAAGCTTTTTGGCTTTGGAGTTCCAACGAGGATCCTTGTTGGTTGTTACAAATTATAATCAATGTCCATCAATATAGCAACATGATTGAACCATATTAGAGTATTGCCTAGTCCAATTAGAGATAGCTCTCGAAAAAAACATTTTATTCATTATTATTTGAATTTTAGACCTCATACTTAAACCATCCAAACCCTTTATATTAGGGGTAATCCTTACTTGTAATAACATCTTGTTATTGTTTATTATTAGGATTTAATGTTTCTATTGCAGAAATAATTTTTCTATCACACTTATATAAAAGTGAGCAAGTCTCATTAATATTTTCTTTTTTCTTTTTTTTCAATGAACCCACTTACTTTTATGTAAGTGTACTCGTACGGCAAAAACAGAAATATTAAACCTTTATTATTATTCACATTATTTTTCAAACATTTGTGCCTTTTTCATATCATGCCATGTGTTGTCTTTGCTATTGTATGTCTTTCTTTATGACTGTGACATTGAAGGCAACGCATGCACTCTTGCATGCATTTTATTTATTTATATTATATTATATATATATATATATACACACACACACACACACATATTCATTAATTGTTGTGTCTGCTTGCATACACTTCACAAAAATTATGTGTCTTTGTCTTCTTCTATCTTTCTTTCTCTTCCCATCTTTCTCCAACACCATTCAACATATTTATCTTATATCATTTATATTGAAACTAACATGATAAAATCCGTAAATATGTGTAATTAATAGAGATAGTTTAGGAAAATAATTATAAATTCGGAAGATAAATTGAATTAATACTAGGATAAAAATATATTTCTAACTAGACTCTATTTTTAAAAATAAATGGAAGTATCTCTGTGTGTGAGAGAGAGTATATATATGCTTTGTCTTTGATATATTATAAAGTTTTTTTCCTCTTACTTTCTTTTTTATAACTGCCGATTCTCTTTAATTTTTATGTTGCAACATCTGGTTAAGACTTTTTTATTACTGCCTATTTGGGGGGGAAAATGAATAATTTAATGAGGAAAAAGAGAGAGTGAGAGGAAGGGATTGATTGAAAAGTCAACTTGATTACATGGAATTATTTCCAAACAAAAACAAAAACACATCATGTCTGACGTAATTATTTTTCTCACATGATTGGAGTAAATTAACATGGCTTTTGAAAAGGGTAAATAATTTCATAAACTTCAGTCTCTTTTTTAATTTCCCGAATAAACTTGAGTCTGAAGTATAGTGGCAGTGCAGTTATCATGGTTCAAATTTGAACCATTTTTGGAAAATATAAACTGACATAAAGTGGAGATTAATTAAAATAAAATGATTAATGATAATGTATTTGATCTTATCATGTTTGATTGTTACTCGTGTACTTTGTTTATAGTCTAAACTCATCTTCTGTTTAACATTCCTACAAATACATGAACTAATTAAATAATTTTAAATCGATTATAATTCATTAGTGATTATTAATATTAATATATTGAAGACATGCTCAAACGCTACTGGGGCCACTAATGGATTATATATGTGAGCATAATTTGTTTGTTTTGTATTTTTTTCAAATAATAATTTATCATAATTTATTTATATTGTATATTTTTTCAAATAATTTTTATTAGATTATTTTTTTTCAAAAACTAATTTCTCAAAGTAAAAACAATAAATCAATTGATTATTTTAGTTTTTAGTATACGGCGATAAAAACATTTTAAATTGATTTAAAGTGGAATTAATCATCACAACATGAATAAGGACCCCCAAAAGGTCGACATTAGAGAATATAATATAACCGATTACCTTCTCAATTAAAATTCAAACTTGCCTTTTGTGATTAGGAAATATAATTTAATTAAATATTTCTTAATTTGGTCAAACAACTCAGAAAAGCATATTCATGTAGCACACTTGCACTCATGATTCATGGATTGTTATTTTCTTCCTTTAGTTTTTTTTAAAGGCAAATACTTTTTCTTGGAAAAAATGCTCGTTTTATTAATGCATATAATTTTTATAAAACAAAAATAATTTATTCATATACATTATTCTCAGGTAAAAAAATATAATTTTTCCTGGCAAAAAAAAAAAATAAATTTTTCCTTTTAAGTCCCATTAATAATTAAATGAGCTACCAATCAATTAATAAGCTATTAGTTAGTTTTCTTTATATGATCATTAATTAATAAATAAGATAAAGGTATCACTTTTTTTAAATAAGATGCTCTTATTAAATGGAGTTTGTTTTACTCTCTCTGGTCCTTATTATAAGACACCAACTAACTTTTCTCACAAACCAATAAAAGTAGTTAAAGTCAATAAAATTGCCCTACAATTTAAGTAACTTCCAATATTACTCCTACTAATTGCACTAAACTCTAATATTATATTAATTATTACTCTCACACACTACCCTCATTAATTAGGGACAGACATGGAAACAAATAATTAATGCGTATTGGGAACAAGCAAGTACCTTATAAAAAGGACCAAATAAACTTACTAGTTGGTGCCTTATAATAAGGACCAGAAGGAGTACTTAGTTAAGAATTCTGTTCAATTGCATGAAAAGACAAAGTCACAAAGATATAATGTTGATAAAAAGGTAAATGAAAAATTAGAATAATAACTTCACACACAGACTAATAATTAATGCGCATTGGGAATAAGCAAGTGCCTTATAAAAAGGACCAAATAAACTTGCTAGTTGGTGTTTTATAATAAGGACCGGAAGGAGTACTTAGTTAAGAATTGTGTTCAATTGCATGAAAAGACAAAGTCACAAAGATATAATGTTGATAAAAAGGTAAATGAAAAATTAGAACAATAACTTCACACACAGACTAATAAAGTTAACTAAACTAATTAAATTTGTAGCAAGGTAGTTTTTTTAACCTTAAAAAAAAAAAAAATCTCTCAAGTAATGGTTGACATTTCTTCTTATTATTTAAATTTTTCTCTCATGCGCTTCGTAATAGAAAATATCAATAAACAATGTATTCAACGTCTAAAATGATATGTAAAATATTTTTTTAAAAAAAAATCCTAAAAACAGCTTTATTTTAGAAAGAGGACAATAAGTTGTAAACAAACGTTTATAATGTAGAATAAGGACAAGATAGAGTATAAATAAATGCAAAGGATATATAGATAGACACAGTGATTGAATACCTGTAATAAATAATGAAAAGTGTACTTCACTGCTTCATCCTCTCATAATTGGGGTTCCTAAAGGGACAGCCTTCTTTATCAGACATGTTTATGACTCTGCTTCCTCTCTTGTCCCACTTTTAACCATTTCTCGTGCATCTCCTTCCCATTTTCGAGACTCATTTCACTCCCTTCCATGCTTTACTTTTTTCTTTTAGCCATGTATATTTTATTTTTAATTGTGAGATAATCTTGTTTGAGGTGAAGTTGGACATTAAATATGGATATATATCTTAGTAAGAATTCAATTCTTAATTCACTATGTTGTGAGAGGCTAACCCATTTTACTAGAGTTAACTCTCATTGCTAAAGTTGTATACTTTAGAAAAAGTCATTGGTTCATTAATATGAATGATTTAGTTATTTAGTAAGTCATTATACTAATAAATTATTTTCAAATATCACCTCTATTTTGATTATTCTTTGTGATCTTAAATGTGGGTAAAACATGTTTCATTTTCAAATAATGTAAATGAGTCAACCATATATCTTTTTGCTTTGATGAGTTAGTTAAAGGTTATAATATAAACTGTAAAGAGTATAGAGTGTTCTTCTGTGTTGAGCCATAAATAATACTTCTCCTTTTCCTAAATATCCCTAAATATAGTAAGAAGTTTTTGTAAGACATATCAAAGAGCTTGTTTTTGTTTAACTTTTTTATTCTTTTCAAATATAACCTTAATTAAATAAGGATATTTTTTTTAAGAGATAATTAATTAAGGAATAAGAAAAACTCATTAATATGGATTTCTTTTTAGAAAATATTTCAAAACATCATAAAATTCTAAAATTTATGTATTACAAAAAAGGGAGACAGAGGCAAAAAAACTACATATTATATTTAGAAAAGGATAATATATATAATTAAGAGAAAAGTAAGTTGAGAATAAAAATAGGGAAAGCAGCTTTCAATTTTCATCGTGGTGTGAAGATACTAAAGCGAAATATGATTAAATAGATGAAAAAGTGGGGTCATGAAGTGTGATATTGACCATGAGGATGTCAAGCTTTTAGACGTAGCAAAAGCACAAGCGAATGAATGAAGCGAGCATGGTCATGACGAATGATTGAGGCCTTCGTGTAGTAGGTTCATGATGCCTTTAACAAGAATGAAATCATTAAAAAGTGAACCATTTCATGAATTAAAGTCTTCCTCTTTCTGAAAAGCCACCCCTAAAACCTCACCCTTACGACCTTACACCCCCCACCTAGCTCTATTCAATTCCTTCTTAAATATATATCACCTAATTCATTTTAATTTCAGATTTTGATCTCAATATTCATCCCCCTCCACCCACAAGAATAATAATGCATATACATACATGTATACACACACATCTATATAAGATTGTTATATCAGTCTAAGATCGATCCATAATTTTATCTATGATTTCTTTCTTCACTGTCTATAATTCACTCTTTCTCTTTTACATCTGATGATGAAAACCCAGAAACATGATGTAATCAAAGTGACAACAAACTAAAATTACAAAAGAGAGAAAGAAACCCAATAATCAATATCAAAACTTGAAGTGAACCCATAAAAAGCTATCTCAGTCTCTCATCAAAGAACATCCATGTATATGTACAGATCATAAATCTTTTAGGAAGATCGATCATCAACTCCACCATTAATCAGCAGCACTCAATAAAATCTCAAGTTTTCTACTCATCAAGATTCTATAACTAAGCCACAAAAAATGAGCTCAAGAGGGCGTGGATGGGTGGTGATGGTGGGGCTTGGTGTGAGCAAAGGGATAGAACTTCGGTTTGCTTAGAGGGAATCCAATGGCTTTGGATTCAATGGCGGCTCTTGTTTCAGTGACTTTGGTCGCAGAAGGACTTGCAGAGGAAGCTACAGCAACCGTAGTGGCGGAGGCGGCGGCTAGGGTGGTGGCGGTGGCCGTGGCCGTGGCGGAAGTGGTGGTGGAATTGTTGGTGGCGACTCGCTCACAAGAGGGACACATGGTCAAGGTGGTGGCTGGTAATTGCATGAAGAATGGGTTTGAATTAGTCTTCAAAGCTCTCAATTCTTGAAGCTCTTTGTGAAGCCTTCTATTCTCTTCCGTTAATGTCTCACAACACCTCTTCAAGTACTCACAGTCTACCTCTGTCTGCTTCAACTTCGTCCTGTACGTCCAAAATCCCAGAAAATTAACCCAGTTTGATTATCTCAATCACCAAAAAAAAAAAAAAGGTTATTTAATTTTCTTGACTAACATGTTACAAGCAATTTTTTCCAAGACTATTTTGCTATATATATATATATATAAATACCTTGCTCTTCTGTTTTGGAACCAGACTTCTACTTGGCGAGGGCGAAGATTGAGCTGTTTTGCAAGAGCAAGTTTCTGTTTCTGCACCATAAATTTTAGCAAGAAATTTAGAGGAAATTTAATAGATACGTTATGAGTTTATATATATATATATATGAGGTTCTTTTAGATACTTACTGGGTTAAGGGTGCTGTGTTCTTTGAAGCTCTCTTCGAGAAAAGCTGATTGTTCCTTGGACAGCCTTAGCTTCTTCCTCGTACTACCAACGTTGTCATCTTCATCGCTTGCTCTTGAAGAACCAGCCCTTTGATCATAATATACCTCTCCTTCATAATCCCTCTTACAGCCACTAATACTACTCCCTCCTATGTTAAACACACTGAGATCCATCTGAAACGACGACGCAGCGCTGTTCGGAGACGACGACATCGCCGCCTCATCTTCCTCAGCCGCCGCCACCGGCGGTGGCAATCTATTCATATCCACGCCCCTAGGAGAACTGCCTGCATGTGAAAAACAGAGTCTTCAGCCTCAAAAACAGAGGTGAGATCGTCAAAGGAACGATTTTTTGAGGCTTTAAGAAGTGGGTACTGACCATTTTCAGACGGAGGCCATGGAAATGAAATTTGAGAAGGTGGGTTAGTGCGAGAAACAGCGACTGGAGTGTGAGGGAGAAGATCGAGCTGAACATATTCAAGTCTATCTTCGTTTTCTTCAATACTCTGCTTTCCCTTTTGCTTTTTTGCTTCTCTTTCCTCTGGTTCTTGTTGATCTGATGCTTTGGTACTAAAAGGACCAATGGATAAAGTGGTGAAGCCTAATCCCAGGAGGCTGGAGGCTTCAGAAGGCTTTGAAGCATGATCTCCCAAGCTCAAACCAAGCTCCATCTCTGCATAAACAATAATACAGAGAGAAGAGAGATATAAATAGAGAAGAGAAAGAAGATAAAGAAGGTGGGGAGAGAGAGAGAGAGAGCGAGAAGAGATGAGGTTTTGAAGTAAGAAGGCGTCATTGAAAAGGGGCTTTATAATTATTGATGAGAGTCTTAGATGATCATGGGAAGACCAGATGGTCACTTTTTTATTTTTTATTCGGAATGAAATATTTTTTACTTTTTATTATAAAATAATTCATTGGTGTTTTGTTTTAAATATTAGTCATAAAAATTGTTGTCAGTGTGTACGAGAGGAGGAGGTTTTGACCAAGAAAGCATACCAAGGTTGACAAACACACACGTGGTTATCCTATTTTATGGGTGGGAGAAAGACAGTGGAAGAGATAAACAATAAAGAGTGGTTGATACTTATTATGTTTATTATTATTATTAGGTTGATAATACATGTTAAAACGATTTATATACCTCCCATTAGAAACAAATTGCATATTTGTAGCATTATTTACAAACCATAAAGAAAGTGACTTTCTGTTGGAATAATAATAACAACAACAACAACAACGCTATATAAATCGTTTTAACATGTACTATCAACCTAATAATAATAATAAGAAGGTGGCTCCCTTTACCTTATAATCTATACATATTCCAGATCCTTTTTATTGGAAGAGAATTTATATTTTTCTTTTGATATTGTAACAATATATATATAAGGGAAAAACACTTTTTATGTTGTAGGAGAAGTATTTTCTTATGTCACATACACATAAAATGGTGGGATCCACACATATATATATATATATATATATATTCCCTCCGGTCCTTATTATAAGACACCAATTAGCAAGTTTATTTGGTCCTTTTTATAAAGCACTTTTTGATTTCCAATGAACATTAATTATTTTTTCCATGTCTGCTCATAATTAATAAGGGTAGTTGGTGAGAGTAATAATTAATATTATATTAGATATTAGGATAATCAGTAGGGGTAATACTGAAAATTACTTAGATCCTATAATAACTTTATTGACTTTAACTATTTTTATTGGTTCGTGAGAAAAGTTAGTTGGTGCCTTATAATAAGGATCAGAGGGAGTAGTTAACATTATATATATATGGGTCCCACTATTTTATGTGTGTGTAGAAACCTTCTTCTTTTCATGCAACATGAGAAGTTTGAAGTCTTATATATAATAATATAATGGGAAGAGAGTTTTTTTTCCTTAGAAGAGACAAAGGCGAAATTGGTTTTTGGCTCGATGCCCAGAATTTTCAATCCTTTCACTTCAGAGTTTTCCTCCACATTTTTGTTTTAATTTTCCACTTGAATTGAAACTCAAATACAAGCAAGGCTTTGAACTACACACCTGTTCAGGTAAAAAACAAAAATAAGAACTACAAGTCAACAGGTCATGAATCCTTGAGCAAAATATCCGGAAAAACAGGTACAAGAAATACAAGCTAATATATAAAGAACACGAAAGATCAATTGCAAATTTTTGACTAAGCATGAAAAGTCTTAAAAAAACCGCAAATACGATGAAGTTTTCATTTTCTAAATTTTATATTATCTTTTCTGCAATTTTTTATATACTACCTCCGGTCCTAATTATAAGTGCTAGTTGACCTTCTTTGAAGAGATTAAGGAAGCTAAATAAGTTACTTAATCATTTCATTTGTTGTGTATCCTTGGATTATATATTGGTTTATTAATTAAATTAATTAGTTTGAAGAAAAAAATAAAAATAAAAATACTTTAAAATAATTTAGTTAGCTTCCTTAATTTCTCCAAAAAAGTCAACTAATTCTTATAATTAGGATTAGAGGGAGTATATATTTTTGCAAAAAAACTCCTGAATCCTTTTTTTCTCAAACATCTGAGTGATCACACTTTTATTTCTATTTTTCGGCACAAAAGCCGAGGAATATAAAGGTCATTGGAAGAAGGACATGTCATGAAATGATCTTACTTCCTTCGGTTTAGATATAAGATAGAATTATTTTTTTATAAAAAATAAAGAAACTAAATAAGTTATTTAATAATATCATATGTTGTAAATATTAGATCATCTTATCAGTATATAAGTTAGATAATATAGTTTAGAGAAAAATGATAAATATAAATATTTTAAAATAATTTAATTAGTTTTATTAATATCTTCTAAAAAATTCAAATTTGTCTTATACCCTCATTGATCTTTATTACAAGTCACTAACTAATAATTCTCATAAATCAATAAAATAGTTAAAGTATGTCCTATAATTTAAGTAACTTCCAATACTATCCTATTAATCGTGCTAACCACTAATATTATATTAATTATTACTCTCATTCATTACCCTTATTAATTATTAGTATACATAGAAAAGTAATAATTAATGCGCTTTATGTAACATCCTGAATTTTGGACCTAAAGACTAGAAAACTAGCCTATTTTTGGAGGACTACTAGGCTCTACTTTTGAAAATGGCGAATTTTGAAACGGTATTTTGTGGGACGTGAATAGTATTTACTATTCACATATACGTATTTACTATTCACAAATACGTACATGAATAGTATTCACTATTCACAAATACGTATTCACTTTTTATAAATACGGTATTTAATCGATATTTTGAGAAATATGAAAATATTTACTATTTACAAATACGTATTCACTATTCAAAAATACGGTATTCACTATTCCTAAATACGTATTCACTATTTGAAAATACGTATTTACTATTCATGCGGGACCCACGTCAAATTATTTCTCCTCTGCCAACACCCGTGAAGTTTGAAAAATTTTGCGCGCGGGACCCACTCAATAATAATAATATTATAATATAATATCTTATACTTTGGAAAACAATAGAAATAAAATTATTTCCAATAAACCGTGAATTAGGTTTTTAAAGTAAGGGTATATTATAAATAAGTAAATTTTTATCTCAGAGTGGGTTATCTCCGAAGTCATTTCCGTAATCGGCGGAATGATTATTTGAGATAGGTTGAACCGATATTTTGAAGCAGGACAGATAGTGGAACCTGTAGGAAATAAATCATAACTCAAAATCCTTGAACTAAGTAGTAAACAACTGCACATATTATGAATCAGTGAATTTTTGTCTAGAAGATGGTGTCACCCGAAGTAATTTCTGTAACCGTCAGTGTCCGACTTAAAATCTTCGGCAGGTTACGGAATACCCTAAATAGGATCAAAAATTTAGTTGACCCAGATATTTCTGAAGAGGAAAAATAGAACTTCAAGGCTGTGCTTCCGGATTCTTGAGAATTTCTAATATAACGCGATTAGAACACCGATCAGGGAATCTTTATAGGATAAATGCAAAAGAATAAGAAAGTGTCATCGTCATGATGACGTCATCGATGACGTAAGCATCTTGATGACGTCATCGATGACGTAAGCAAATGGATTGGACGGTTGAGATGAAGCCATGTTTAAAGTCAAGATCCAACGGCCAAAATCTGACCTGATAAAGTATGAATAGTGTCATGCTTTTTCACTATAAATAGAGGCTTCATTTCTTCATTTTCTTCACACCAAACTCAGAGAACAACAGTTGAGTTTAAGAGAAGAGTGAGAATTCTTAGAGTTAGAGAGAGAGTTTAGAGTAAAGTTCTTGAAGCTGGAGAGAATGAGCAGGAACTTCAAGGGTAAGTTCTTTGGTCTCTAGTCTTAATATTTGGTAGTTTCTTTTGGTAATTATAGTAGAAATGCCAGATAGAGTTTTTCTGAGTATGCTCTGTGGCTGCAGCTTAGTCTGATCTGTCACATCAGAAAAGAATTATCCTTGGACAGTAAATATTATTTACTGGCACAGTAAAAAATATTTACCGGCACGGTAAAAATATTTTTACTGGTACTATTCACATGAATAGTGAATATCCAACATAGTTTCCGCAAATGCTGAAAATTAATGGTCACTGATAAAAATGATATTATAGGATATCCGAGGATTCCGGAGTCAGATTCAAAGGAAGTTTGGGGATACGTGAATAGTGCCGTATACGTGAATAGTGCCGTATACATGAATAGTGCCGTATACATGAATAGTGCCGTATACATGAATAGTAATTTACTATTCACGTGGAAGGAAGGTACGGACGCGTATTGTAACCTTAACTCTGATGCTTATGGTATGCTTATATGTGATAGATAGTCTGAAATTCTGTTTTTGAAAATTGATCATACACATACAACTTAATACGGGTTATAGTCTTGATAACGCCGTTATGTTTTCCTAGCGCTGAGGACACGGATGTACACCGTGGCACTGGTGAATAGTGCAGACTATAATAACATGCATATTGCAGTGGCTGTGTTATGTTATTATGTGAATATATGAATAATGTATGTGATTATTGCTGTTTTGACATGAATATCTGTCATACATATTTGATACATAAGCATGAGGTTAACCGTTACCTGAGGTTCAATGGGTATTGAACCTCAGCTCTTACTGTAGCTTCAGGATTTTCGAAGTGAACAGAAACAGAAACAAGGGTAAGCAGCAGGCAGAAGGACTAGCTGGAGAAAGTCCTGTAGATATGTATAGTCTTTCGAACTCTTTGTATCAGCAAACCAGTACACTACAGTGGTTGAATATCAGTTACTCTGTATTTAAAATCATTTCGTAGCCTTACTCTGGTTAAATTATTTTGAAAATGCTTTAGAAAAGTTGGGGTGTTACATTTTGGTATCAGAGCCAGGTTAAAGGTAACCATGATCAGGGGTTCTCACAGTGTGATCTGTGGCGAAGCATTGGCTCTTACCCTGACATGGCCAGGGAGTCTGGTTGCACTGGGACGTATGGGCGTACCCTGAGCCGTGAGGCGGTGCGTAAAACTAGCGGCTGAGGAACGTTATGTTGCCACGGTGTATGGGCACCACGGAGACATTTTGGTATCAAAGCAGACATCCTGGCACGGAGTTAACTAAGTTACTTCAAACAGTCTGATATCTAGAAAGGGGTTTTTTGTATACGGCACTATTCACGTATACGGCACTATTCACGTATCCCCAAACTTCCTTTGAATCTGACTCCGGAATCCTCGGATATCCTATAATATCATTTTTATCAGTGACCATTAAATTGTAACATCCTGAATTTTGGACCTAAAGACTTGAAAACTAGCCTATTTTTGGAGGACTACTAGGCCCTATTTTTGAAAATGACAAATTTGAAATCAGTATTTTTGAATATGAATAGTATTTACTATTCACAAATACGTACATGAATAGTATTCACTATTCACAAATACGTATTCACTTTTTATAAATACGGTATATAATCGATATTTTGAGAAATATGAAAAGTATTTACTATTTACAAATACGTATTTACTATTCAAAAATACGGTATTTACTATTTACAAATACGTATTCACTATTCAAAAATACGGTATTCACTATTCATAAATACGTATTTACTATTCATGCGGGACCCACGTCAAATTATTTCTCCTCTGCCGACAGAAGTCTCGTGAGTTTTGAAAAATTTTGCGCGCGGGACCCACTCAATAATAATATTATTATAATATAATATCTTATACTTTGGAAAACAATAGAAATAAAATTATTTCTAATAAACCGTGAATTAGGTTTTTAAAGTAAGGGTATATTATAAACAAGTGAATTTCTATCTCAGAGTGGGTTATCTCCAAAGTCATTTCCGTAATCGGCGGAATGATTTTTGAGATAGGTTGAAACCGATATTTTGAAGCAGGATAGATAGTGGAATCTGTAGGAAATAAATCATAACTCAAACTCCTTGAATTAAGTAGTAAACAACTGGACATATTATGAATCAGTGAATTTTTGTCTAGAAGTTGGTGTCACCCGAAGTAATTTCTGTAACCGTCAGTGTCCGACTTAAAATCTTCGGCAGGTTACGGAATACCCTAAATAGGATCAAAAATTTAGTTGACCCAGATATTTCTGAAGAGGAAAAATAGAACTTCAAGGCTGTGCTTCCGGATTCTTGAGAATTTCTAATATAACGCGATTAGAACACCGATCAGGGAATCTTTATAGGATAAATGCAAAAGAATAAGAAAGTGTCATCGTCATGATGACGTCATCGATGACGTAAGCATCTTGATGACGTCATCGATGACGTAAGCAAATGGATTGGGCGGTTGAGATGAAGCCATGTTTAAAGTCAAGATCCAACGGCCAAAATCTGACCTGATAAAGTATGAATAGTATCATGCTTTTTCACTATAAATAGAGGCTTCATTTCTTCATTTTCTTCACACCAAACTCAGAGAACAACAGTTGAGTTTAAGAGAAGAGTGAGAATTCTTAGAGTTAGAGAGAGAGTTTAGAGTAAAGTTCTTGAAGCTGGAGAGAATGAGCAGGAACTTCAAGGGTAAGTTCTTTGGTCTCTAGTCTTAATATTTGGTAGTTTCTTTTGGTAATTATAGTAGAAATGCCAGATAGAGTTTTTCTGAGTATGCTCTGTGGCTGCAGCTTAGTCTGATCTGTCACATCAGAAAAGAATTATCCTTGGACAGTAAATATTATTTACTGGCACAGTAAAAAAATATTTACCGGCACGGTAAAAATATTTTTACTGGTACTATTCACATGAATAGTGAATATCCAACATAGTTTCCGCAAATGCTGAAAATTAATGGTCACTGATAAAAATGATATTATAGGATATCCGAGGATTCCGGAGTCAGATTCAAAGGAAGTTTGGGGATACGTGAATAGTGCCGTATACGTGAATAGTGCCGTATACATGAATAGTGCCGTATACATGAATAGTGCCGTATACATGAATAGTAATTTACTATTCACGTGGAAGGAAGGTACGGACGCGTATTGTAACCTTAACTCTGATGCTTATGGTATGCTTATATGTGATAGATAGTCTGAAATTCTGTTTTTGAAAATTGATCATACACATACAACTTAATACGGGTTATAGTCTTGATAACGCCGTTATGTTTTCCTAGCGCTGAGGACACGGATGTACACCGTGGCACTGGTGAATAGTGCAGACTATAATAACATGCATATTGCAGTGGCTGTGTTATGTTATTATGTGAATATATGAATAATGTATGTGATTATTGCTGTTTTGACATGAATATCTGTCATACATATTTGATACATAAGCATGAGGTTAACCGTTACCTGAGGTTCAATGGGTATTGAACCTCAGCTCTTACTGTAGCTTCAGGATTTTCGGAGTGAACAGAAACAGAAACAAGGGTAAGCAGCAGGCAGAAGGACTAGCTGGAGAAAGTCCTGTAGATATGTATAGTCTTTCGAACTCTTTGTATCAACAAACCAGTACACTACAGTGGTTGAATATCAGTTACTCTGTATTTAAAATCATTTCGTTGCTCAACTCTGGTTAAATTATTTTGAACTCTGATCAAATAATTTCGAAAATGCTTTAGAAAAGTTGGGGTGTGACATTTTGGTATCAGAGCTAGTTAAAGGTAACCATGATCGGGGGTTCTCACAGTGTGATCTGTGGCGAAGCATTGGCTCTTACCCCGACATGGCCAGGGAGTCTGGTTGCACTGGGACGTATGGGCGTACCCTGAGCCGTGAGGCGGTGCGTAAAACTAGCGGCTGAGGTACGTTATGTTGCCACGGTTATTGAACCTCAGCTCTTACTGTAGCTTCAGGATTTTCGAAGTGAACAGAAACAGAAACAAGGGTAAGCAGCAGGCAGAAGGACTAGCTGGAGAAAGTCCTGTAGATATGTATAGTCTTTCGAACTCTTTGTATCAGCAAACCAGTACACTACAGTGGTTGAATATCAGTTACTCTGTATTTAAAATCATTTCGTAGCCTTACTCTGGTTAAATTATTTTGAAAATGCTTTAGAAAAGTTGGGGTGTTACATTTTGGTATCAGAGCCAGGTTAAAGGTAACCATGATCAGGGGTTCTCACAGTGTGATCTGTGGCGAAGCATTGGCTCTTACCCTGACATGGCCAGGGAGTCTGGTTGCACTGGGACGTATGGGCGTACCCTGAGCCGTGAGGCGGTGCGTAAAACTAGCGGCTGAGGAACGTTATGTTGCCACGGTGTATGGGCACCACGGAGACATTTTGGTATCAGAGCAGACATCCTGGCACGGAGTTAACTAAGTTACTTCAAACAGTCTGATATCTAGAAAGGGGTTTTGTGGTTGGCAATCAGTCCCCGTGAATTCGGCGAGCCTTCCACAAATACACCTGCCTAGTCGGATTGTATGAGTAGCGGAGTTAGGTTCTAAGCTTTCAAAAGTGTTTTATCTGGTATGAACCCGACTCAGTTACAGTAAACCATTGGTGCCGAAGGTAGGGCCGAGTCTATGTGGATCAGCCAATCAGTCACCCTAGCACGGTGAGGCTCCCATGATAGACGCCTACCTGGCCAATCGGTTTGACTAACTAAGTTAGGCTCTAAGCCATGGTTTTAAAAGTATTTCGAAAAAAAAACAAGTACAAGTACTGATACAATACTGGTGTTGTGATACAAAAAGGACGTACATCCTAAGGAAAAGGGTTAGGCTCGGGAGGCCTTGATATAGAGTAGATGGCATAGAATATGGTTTCTGTTGTTGAACTTTAAGACTTTTGATATGGGAATCAGAATCTAAGTTAAATCCCCGCTCAGAGTTTCAAGGGAAGTGGTACAGAGAAGTCGGTACGACTTAAGTTTTCCGGTAGACAGTAACCTACTGTTTAGGTTTCCCTTGGATAGTAACCTATCGATTTAATGTCCTTGTCAAAATAATAACTTGTTAAGGTACCCTGAGAAGAAAATCCCTACCTTGTAGAGGCCAGACACCATGCGTGCAAAGGGGCGTGGCTCCGGGGACGAAGATCTTTTGATTAAGTCCTTGACGGTGGTAATCAATTGACAGAAGAGGGAAAGTACCCAGTAATTCTGGGGAGACAGTTATGTCATACTAGTGCCTATGAGAGTTGTAGGTACCCAGTAGTAAGTATACCAATATTAGTACCAAGAATCAATAGACATTATGAAGTTAATATTGCTTAGGCGAGAGAAATCTCAGAACTATGACCCCTGTGTGAGTAGGAACCCTGAGAAAATATGAGTGAGTTTTGCCTAGGTTCCAAATATCTAAGAGATAGTTCCTTAACAGAACCATACGAAAGCTAGAAACCTCAAGTAGTCACCTGTTATGGTCTCAAGGTGGGACCAAGAACCATAGAGATATTAGTGGCTAATAGATTTCCCAAGAAGTAGGTGATTACCCAATAGGGAAAGTTGAGTTAAGGATTATGCCTGGAGCTAAACAGAAAGTGAAAGTTTACAAATAGAATGGCCCTAGATAAGATGGCAGACATAGAGACAACAGATAATGAAACCACTAAAGGATAGGAACCTGATAAGATTTGAGTTCTCATTATAATGATTCAGAGACGATCACTGACGCTACTTATGGGAAGTTTGATCGGAGAAGGATACCTACGGGGAGTTCTGATCAAGGAGGTTTACCTACAGAGGATGCTAACCGGAAAAGCTGACTGGTCTGCGAAGACTGAGTGAAGCGCCGAGTAATGTGCCGTAGAGCAGAGCCACCGTGACGACGAACCGTAGAGTGGGGCCGCCGTGACAACGAACCATAAAGTAGAGTTACCAGTGCATCAGTTCTCAAGGTAAGTAAATTATAATGAGTCTCACATCGAATAGGTTCCCCAGAGTGAAGGTTTAAGTAATCTAGTATATCACCATGGTTTGCTCCAATGCTATATAGTACATATTGTTAGACAACAAATACGAGAAGTGTCCCAAAAAGCTTGTGAAACCCGAGGATAACGGGCAAAGTTTGGAATAGCCAGATGAGTTAAGTAGAACAAACTAAGCATTATACATATGGTTTGAGTAGTCAAGAACAGAGGTTCCAATACGTGTAATTAGTGATGACCTTCTAATGTTAGTTGTCTGATTCCTAAGTAAGGTTTTAAAATTGAATTTTTGAACTTGCCAATACACCTGCTGTATTAGAAATTTTGAAATTTATTTGTTCGAACATGTGGATTTTTTTTTTTTTTTTTTGAAGCTGAGTTTTCAAATGAAATGAATTTGAGACCACAGCGATTATTATTTTGAAATGATATTGTCCTGTAAAAAAAGGGTTTTTGATAGAACCCAGAGTTTGAAACTGAGTTTTTAACTATGTTGTGGTAAAGTCAGTACAAAACTGGAAGGACAGAAGCTGTTGTAGATGTACACAGTTTGCTGGGTCTTGCTAGATGTTTTAAAATGTTTGAAATCGCTAGCCTTTGATAAATGTTCTCTTTGAACAAAAAGTTTTTGGAGGGATTTTGTTTGAGAAAATGGAAATCGCACCAACAGTGAACGCACCCAATCCATAACACTTTGCCGAGGGCATATGTTTTGTTTAGTACAACCTGACTGTCTATGACTGGACTGAGTTCCGCTAGATAGGGTTGCTACTTTATGTGCCAGTGTGAACACTGGGTCTCCTGAGAGAGGGGCGGAGGTTCTCCCACATTGTTGATAGTACTGTTGAGACTGGATTTGAGGATTGGGGTAAGGCGCTTACTGTACCAAATGGTTAAAATGATGGTGTGTACTCTCAATTGTAAAATTTTGTGAAATAAATTAGCTCCCTCAAAGATATGTGCCGGTAATAAAAGTTTTTGAAAATGATCCGGCAGTGAAAAATGTTTTCACGAATTTGTGATGGCAGCGATTAAGTTTAAAAATGTTATAGCACTATTACTTTGTGGTATAGAGCAGATTGTGAAATGTACTGAAACCACGGAAAATTTTTCATGTTTGAAAATTTGAAAATGAGACAAGAAAATAATTTTGGGTAGCAATGACATGATTGTCGACGCTATCGTGTTAAAAAGAAAAGCAGTGTAATTGGGAATTATGGTACAGGAACAGCAACTATTAGAAAGGTTTGGAATACTGAATTAGTTAAGTCAGATAATAGCTGCCGGTTATGATGTTGAGTAAGTGAAAGTAGTTTGAGGACTTGAATGGGAAAGTCTCGGATGAATTTGATGAGCAGATGCTCAAGGCAATAAGACGTAGTGTGCAAAGTATACACGGGATGATGCTCCTAGGACATAAGACCGGTGATACTTAGCACTGTGTGAAATGCTAAGTAACTATGTTTAGAATACATCGTAAGACTAGCAAAACATTCACTGTATCAGGTAGTAATAAAGATGCCTAAGGGTTGAGGATGAATTCCTAAGTAGAAAGGTTAGAATCTCCAGTGCGATGGTAATAGATTGAGCCGGAAGACCAATATGTGTTAAGCCAAAAGGCTAAATAAATCAGGCAGTGAGGCCTGTGTAACCGAGTACTGTGAGAATAGATCAGCAAGTCCTGTAATTTAGTACTATACCTGGGTATAAGATTGAGACATTGAATAGTAGGATGCGTGCTATTTAAGTTTGCATAAGGAAGGAATAGACTAAAGGTCTAGATAACCTTTTGATTTTATATTGTCAAATTTCGAGGACGAAATTTATTGAACGGGGGGAGAATTGTAACATCCTGAATTTTGGACCTAAAGACTAGAAAACTAGCCTATTTTTGGAGGACTACTAGGCTCTACTTTTGAAAATGGCGAATTTTGAAACGGTATTTTGTGGGACGTGAATAGTATTTACTATTCACATATACGTATTTACTATTCACAAATACGTACATGAATAGTATTCACTATTCACAAATACGTATTCACTTTTTATAAATACGGTATTTAATCGATATTTTGAGAAATATGAAAATATTTACTATTTACAAATACGTATTCACTATTCAAAAATACGGTATTCACTATTCCTAAATACGTATTCACTATTTGAAAATACGTATTTACTATTCATGCGGGACCCACGTCAAATTATTTCTCCTCTGCCAACACCCGTGAAGTTTGAAAAATTTTGCGCGCGGGACCCACTCAATAATAATAATATTATAATATAATATCTTATACTTTGGAAAACAATAGAAATAAAATTATTTCCAATAAACCGTGAATTAGGTTTTTAAAGTAAGGGTATATTATAAATAAGTAAATTTTTATCTCAGAGTGGGTTATCTCCGAAGTCATTTCCGTAATCGGCGGAATGATTATTTGAGATAGGTTGAACCGATATTTTGAAGCAGGACAGATAGTGGAACCTGTAGGAAATAAATCATAACTCAAAATCCTTGAACTAAGTAGTAAACAACTGCACATATTATGAATCAGTGAATTTTTGTCTAGAAGATGGTGTCACCCGAAGTAATTTCTGTAACCGTCAGTGTCCGACTTAAAATCTTCGGCAGGTTACGGAATACCCTAAATAGGATCAAAAATTTAGTTGACCCAGATATTTCTGAAGAGGAAAAATAGAACTTCAAGGCTGTGCTTCCGGATTCTTGAGAATTTCTAATATAACGCGATTAGAACACCGATCAGGGAATCTTTATAGGATAAATGCAAAAGAATAAGAAAGTGTCATCGTCATGATGACGTCATCGATGACGTAAGCATCTTGATGACGTCATCGATGACGTAAGCAAATGGATTGGACGGTTGAGATGAAGCCATGTTTAAAGTCAAGATCCAACGGCCAAAATCTGACCTGATAAAGTATGAATAGTGTCATGCTTTTTCACTATAAATAGAGGCTTCATTTCTTCATTTTCTTCACACCAAACTCAGAGAACAACAGTTGAGTTTAAGAGAAGAGTGAGAATTCTTAGAGTTAGAGAGAGAGTTTAGAGTAAAGTTCTTGAAGCTGGAGAGAATGAGCAGGAACTTCAAGGGTAAGTTCTTTGGTCTCTAGTCTTAATATTTGGTAGTTTCTTTTGGTAATTATAGTAGAAATGCCAGATAGAGTTTTTCTGAGTATGCTCTGTGGCTGCAGCTTAGTCTGATCTGTCACATCAGAAAAGAATTATCCTTGGACAGTAAATATTATTTACTGGCACAGTAAAAAATATTTACCGGCACGGTAAAAATATTTTTACTGGTACTATTCACATGAATAGTGAATATCCAACATAGTTTCCGCAAATGCTGAAAATTAATGGTCACTGATAAAAATGATATTATAGGATATCCGAGGATTCCGGAGTCAGATTCAAAGGAAGTTTGGGGATACGTGAATAGTGCCGTATACGTGAATAGTGCCGTATACATGAATAGTGCCGTATACATGAATAGTGCCGTATACATGAATAGTAATTTACTATTCACGTGGAAGGAAGGTACGGACGCGTATTGTAACCTTAACTCTGATGCTTATGGTATGCTTATATGTGATAGATAGTCTGAAATTCTGTTTTTGAAAATTGATCATACACATACAACTTAATACGGGTTATAGTCTTGATAACGCCGTTATGTTTTCCTAGCGCTGAGGACACGGATGTACACCGTGGCACTGGTGAATAGTGCAGACTATAATAACATGCATATTGCAGTGGCTGTGTTATGTTATTATGTGAATATATGAATAATGTATGTGATTATTGCTGTTTTGACATGAATATCTGTCATACATATTTGATACATAAGCATGAGGTTAACCGTTACCTGAGGTTCAATGGGTATTGAACCTCAGCTCTTACTGTAGCTTCAGGATTTTCGAAGTGAACAGAAACAGAAACAAGGGTAAGCAGCAGGCAGAAGGACTAGCTGGAGAAAGTCCTGTAGATATGTATAGTCTTTCGAACTCTTTGTATCAGCAAACCAGTACACTACAGTGGTTGAATATCAGTTACTCTGTATTTAAAATCATTTCGTAGCCTTACTCTGGTTAAATTATTTTGAAAATGCTTTAGAAAAGTTGGGGTGTTACACTTTAGAACAAGCAAATGTCTTATAAAAAAGACTAAATACAATTACTAGTTAATGTATTATAATAAGAACCAAATAGAGTATATAGAATTAGAGACAATATATATAACATAGTATTCCTTTCAATGCTTAATATAAGAGTCAGTTAATTTTCTTAGATCAATCAAATAAGTTAAACAAATTACATTAAAACATTCAAAATTTAGCGCTTTTTTTCAATGAATTTTTTGATTTAAAAACTAATATATAGTCCAATGATTCATAATATATGTTATAATTAAATAATTTATTTTGCTTTATTAATTTATTAAAAAAATAAACTGAATTTTATATCATGAACCAAGAGTAATAACATAAACTGCTTTTCGTATATGTTCATATTTGATCTACCTATAGCCTTGTGTCATATTTTTTGGGCTATGCATCAACCGTCTTAGGCCAGCCTTCTCTCACAAAGAACTTGATCTAGATCATAGTGTTGGAAGAGGCATCATAGAGATCTAGAAAACAGTGGTAAAGCTGGTAGAGGTGGAGGCATGTATATTTTCTGGTTTGTATTCTTTGTGGATTAGGCTCCAAGCGTCCTATCCTTGGACTATAGGTGGGCCCAACCCATTTCCTAAAAATTATATATATATATATATATATATAAAAAGAACTTGACCTATAACTCTAGTCTAATTTGAATTCGAGACATGACAAGACTATTTTTTTTGTTTTTCCAAATAGCATCTCTACTATCTAGGTTGTTTTTTTTTTTTTTTTGCTCAATCTCTACTATCTAGTTTTTTTTTTTGGTCGAACAACTGTGTGTTGGTAGATATAAACATTGAGTGGCTATAACCTTATGTCATTAATGTATGTCTTTTTAATTAAAAGGGGGAAAAAAAGACGTGTGGCATAATGAAAGATGAGGCGTGAGCATGAGTGGAGGCTTGGGGCGGGGCCGAAAAGTGAAGGGGAGGCACCAACAACAGTAGCGCCCACAAAGCGCCACCTAAGGTTGGTAGTGGGGACCACTGACCCATTAACTAAGGGACCCAACATAACAACATCATCACTAATCTATCTCTTTGCAAACAAACGCCATCCTTTAACTATATTTCTTTAACCAACACCGGATATGACATTCTATCATATTTCCCCCAAAATAAACAACCACCTTATTGTCAATACAAAAATGTATTCCCTCCTAATTATAACGTAAAGTTGACTTTTTTATATAGATTAAGAAAACTAAATAAATTAATTTAGATTATTTTTATTTTTTTAACTAATTAATTTAACTAATAAATTAATTTATAATTGAAGGATACATAATATATAATATGATTAAGTAATTTATTTAACTTCTATAATTTCTTTTAAAAAAATCAACTTGATCTTATAATTAAAAGGGAGAGTAATATATACTCATTCCCTCCACCCACCTTCTATAAAACTCAATTTTGAAAAATATAATATAAGATCATAATTTCAACAAAACTATAAGATGTTTTCAAATATGCCACTATTAAATTTTTATATTATAATAAAAAAGCATTTGGAATTATATAAATTAAGGAGAATTCTAAATAAATACCAAATGAATTTGTAAAATTCCTAGAAGCCCGTCGAATTTGAAAAAAGACTGAGAGATGACAAGGACTTTTGAGGGATATGCAAATTCATGGAAAATGACTACAATGCCCTTCTATCTTCTCTCTTTCCTCTCTCTTTGTCTAAACCAGATCCGTACCAGATTGCCGTGACTGCGCCACCGTCTACCTCCACCATGGACGTCGATGCCAATGCGGCAGCCACCGCCACCTACGTCACACCCACCGACGGTAAAAAAGAAAAGAAAAACGAAACACACACAAACGAGAACAAGAACAAACAAACAGTAATTTTTTTTTTGGGGTACCTTTATTCAATATTGATATACTTCCTTCAAACTGAATAAAAGTTCAGCCCAAGAGTTTTGGTTTTGTCCTCAATATAAAATATAATTTTCTCTTATCACTTTTATTAATTGTCTCTTTATCATATTACGCATATTTATTAGAGCGTTTTTATTTCTGCATGCACATTGAATCCTAATATTTGAATAACAAGGGTGTTTTAAAAAAGTCATGAATTCTCCACAAATTAATTAAAAAACTATGATCATTTATTTATATATTTATATTTAACATACATGATGATATATTTAAATCATTTGTGCAGCATATATCTACAAGAAAAAATTCCCTTAAATATATTAAAAATTTGAGGCTTTCACATAGAATATCCACTATATAGCTTCTTCACTTAAATCTTACCGAGACTTCTTGGCCTGATTAAGAATTTGTTAAAAGTGTAGGCTCAATTTTAAATTTGATCATTTTATATGGACTTAATTAGGATTTTTCCTATGTTGAAATATTTATTTAATATAGGTAAAGTAGGAAACTTCTTTAATTTCAAAGTAGATTTGGTGAATTTTAATATTTTTCTTGATTCATATAAAATGTTTGAAAGTCACTTGTAAATATAGAATTGGAGAAAATATGAGTTAATTTCTAATATATCCAGTGAATGAATCTTTATTGCTGATCATATAATGTTAGCTAAATTAAGTGATACCTTTAAATAATATAATGATTGGAAGTAGACAAGTGAGAATGACGTATATTATTATACTATAAACAATTTGGTATTGATCACTATCCTTAATCATTATGTACCTTGCATATTAAGCCAATTTTATTGAACAGTTTAATTTGTCATTTTTAATATTTGATATTTTTTTAATGCATTTAGATAAGCCACGTATTGGATATATATATACTCCAACACAACTAATCGATCTATCTTTCTTTTGTATGGCGATATGAGGAATTATAACATTATGGTATACAACCTAACAAATGTCATAGTCTTGTATTAAAATATGATTTTGAATGACATGATCAATTATAGCATCTTTTTTAATAATAACTTCAAAATAATTAAAATCAATTTAACTAATTTGTCCATTTTCTATTATATTCAACAAACCTGAGTTAATTAAATTAACAAAATGCTTTTCCGGCATATAGTAATATTTTGTAATTAATGCCAGCGCCTTAGTAGCGCAATGACATGGGAGTTTGGCTCTCATCCGCTATATTCAAGGTTCGAACCCTGCCCCCTCCAACTATGTATATCAAAAAAAAATTATTTTGGAATTAATGTATGCCTTTAATCAACTACTCGTATATAATATGATTCAAAGATATGTTTGGTATGTAGGTTTAGCTATAAGCATCAACATTAGGAACTAATCAAATCTATTCAATCATTGATTAATAACTTTCAGTTGAACCAACCTGCATCTACGCATGTTGTAATTAGTTTCAATTTTTTTTAAAAAATATTATACATACATACATATTCGGACAAAAATATGTTCCTTAAGTTTAAGCTATATATATATATATATATATATATCATGGTAGTTGCCAACTCACACACACATATGATTCTAAAGATTATTTAGAAAAAAATGAAATATTTTGAGCATGCGTTTCAGTTAGTTAATGAGTAATTGGAGTAATGGCAAGCAAATGATGAAATGATCGGTGTTACATTTTTGCTTTAGTGTGCAAATATAAAAATATTAAGAATAACTCGATGTGTGTTGTCACTTGTCACACATTTAAAATTAAATGGAAACATACATGATTAGTTACGTCAACTAATTAACACAGCTTACCAACTTGTGGCTAAGTAATTGCAACAAATGGGAAAATAAAAGGGAAAAAAATGAAAGAAACAAAATTATATAAAGAATATATTTGTTTAAACATTTTGGTTCCTCCGAAGCCTATCATTTTCATTAATGTCTTCAATCAATAATCTTGACCAAAAAGACTCTCATATATGAAAGCTTTCATAATTAGTGTGGTGATCATAAATCATGATCGCAATAAAAATCATGCATGGGTACCCACATAGAGATGATTGGATCATTGGAATAACAATGAAAAGACAAAATATTAAATGAGAATGTATAATATTAAGCAAGTAATATATATGTCTCTTTCATTGTTTTTCAAAAAAATGTTCGAATTTTTCTATGATTTATATTTTTACTGTTTTTGTGTTTTAAATATTCAATATAAAACATATAATGAAACATACTCCTATAAGACCATTTTTATAAAGCAATTTGTATTATAAAAGTATTCCTATAATTAGAACCGGAGGTAATATAAAGTTCCAAAAATCTCATTCATTTAAAACTAACTCCTAATTAACTCAACCTAATCATTGAAGGATATTCCTGAATAAGGTGATTAATGAATCATTATTTTCTTCGATATACTGTGTACCATAGAACTGAAACTGTTTCAAAACACTTATTCTAAATCAAAACGGATGGGCTACTATTTATAAATCATAATTAATACTAGTATAACATGTATTAGACTTTGCATAATGCACTAGGAAATATGCATAGTTTTATAGTGGTTGGACCTTCTGATCCAACACTAAATACTTATCTTAAATCTTTATCATAGTTACATAAATTATTGAGAAAATTTTATATAAAGACGGTTGAAATAAGAAAATCCTATATAAGCCTGGTAAACTTGACAAATCTTAAATTGGGTCAATGATCCAATCTAGAATATTTAAATGTTGGTTATTTTCTAATAAAACCCTAATCCATGGTTCAACTTAAAAGAGGAATGGAAAGGCCAGAATTTGGATGTCTGTCGCACTCGCTACCATTATTGCTCCCTCTCTCTCATGTGCCCTAGAGCATGAATAACGTCATGAGAAGTCGTCGTCGTCGTCGCTGTGAAAAGTCACCTCTTTCACTAGTGTTAGAAGCTGCTGCTGCGGCGAGGAACTCTGTTTGTGCCCAAAAGTCGGGTATGAAGCACTAGGTTCACCTTGACCCTTAGAAGCACCACCACCGCCATCTTGAGCTCTTGAAGTGCTACCGGAGGAAACACTGTCCAAGTTAGATGTGTTGAGATTAGAAGGCAAGGAAGACTCATTCAGTGAATTTGCATATGGGGATTTTCTGTGCAGCCTTGAATGGTTCAACTTTGCTCAAATTCAAACTCAATCCCCCATTAAAAGACGCCCTTGTACCCTCATCCATATTGATTGTTGCAATGCCCGAACCACTTTTCTGTATCTATTTCCAAGAAGCTTCTTCTTATCATCAGCACAATCCACACTCATTGACAATTGTTTAGACTTTGGATTTGTTTGCCGAGTCCTACCCGGCCATCGATGTTGCTCCAAGGGTTTCGAAAATTAATTTGTTTACCCATTTTTGGTTTCTTCTTTCATCTTTTCTTCAGATTATGGGTTAGGGTTATTATTAGAAAATAATCAACATTTAAATATTTTAAATTGGATTATTGACCCAATTTAAGATTTGTTAAATTTACCAGCCTCATATAGAATTTTCTTATGTCAACCGTCTTTATATAGAATTCACCCTAAATTATTTATGGTTGAGGCTTGGTGAAGGATGTAAAGTGGGGGAAAAAAAAAAGGTTTTATAGTGACCAATAAAAAACCAAAGGGTGAAGGAGCGTTTTTGCCAATCAACATGCCAGGAGCGATTTTGCCAACTAATTTTTAATGGGCCCAAAAATGCCAAAGAACAATTAAATATGTCAAAAAACTACAACGCCGTTTAATGAACAGTAACGTCCGTCTGTTTGCATGCCACGCGTGATTTTGAAGAGTGCCACGTGGGATTTCTAATGCCAGCTCAGTCTCCTATGTGGAAATGTGAAGGAGCGTTTTTGCCAATCAACTATTATTCTAGGAGCGATTTTGCCAACTAACTTTTAATGGGCCCAAAAATGCCAAAGAACAATTAAACATGTCAAAAAACTACAACGCCGTTTAAGGAACAGTGACGTTCGTCTGTTTGCATGCCACGCGGGATTTAGGTGCTCTCCACGTGGGATTTTGGCTCACTTATGTGGAAATTTCATTGCCTAGGTGGCTTTTGTGTTTTTCTTTCTTTCTTTTTTTTTTTTTTGGTTGAATCCCTATATTTTTACCCAAACCGAACTTGCTTGACAGACGAACCCTTCCACAGAGGTATCCTTCGACACCCGAGAGCGAGCGAAAGCGAAGAGCCAGACGAACCCAGCCAAACCCGACGGAGAAGGCTGGATCGAAGTTACGAAAGTAGTTTTTTGACATGTTACGAAACCCAGCCAAAATCCCACGTGGAGAGCACCTAAATCCCGCTTGGCGTGCAAACAGACGGACGTCACTGTTCCTTAAACGGCATTGTAGTTTTTTGACATGTTTAATTGTTCTTTGGCATTTTTGGGCCAATTAAAAGTTAGTTGGCAAAATCGCTCCTGGAGTAATAGTTGATTGGCAAAAACGCTCCTTCACATTTCCACATAGGAGACTGAGCTGGCATTAGAAATCCCACGTGGCGCTCTTCAAAATCACGCGTGGCATGCAAATAGACGGACGTTACTGTTCATTAAACGGCGTTGTAGTTTTTTGACATATTTAATTGTTCTTTGGCGTTTTTGGGCCCATTAAAAGTTAGTTGGCAAAATCGCTCCTGGCGTAATAGTTGATTGGCAAAAACGCTCCTTCACCCAAAACCAAATTGTTCCTATAAAATTTCTCTCAATTTCATCCAAAACTCCAAAAGTAGATAGATATTATATTTTTACTAAATATTTTAAAAAATATGTCATGTCATTTTTACCCATTTTAACAATAACAGCTTGAAAATTAAAAGGTAAGACACTAACATGAAAATAATAAATATATTGAATAAATAAAATATTTCTTTTCCTCCTCTAAAATATTTCTATTAAACAAAATATAAATAATGGGACATGGGGCATGAGGGTATTCATAGTTTATCCAGATTTTAATTTCATATAGATTTTATGTTATATGTATGCAAGTCAAACACGTTTCCCTCTCTTATATAATGGAAAGTGGAAATACAATTCATCAAAAAAGGTTTTAAATTTCCAACATTTTGAAGGAAACAAGGGAGCTCAATTAGTGCTTCATGGGGTAGATTGACAAGAAAGCTATGATGATTGCCTGAGTTGAAATTGATGAGACAATTAAAACAGTTAACTACGTGTTTACGTTAACTCTTTTTAATCTTTTGGTCAAATATATAAATAGTTAGGAATTGAGTGGTCTTAGTTTCATTTTTCAATGCTTGTGTTAGAATTCACACACGAAGACATAAGCCAATTTCAAATCAACATATACACTACAAAATCTTATTTTTCGATGAAATAAACATCAAATTGATCGGTTTTAATTTATTTCACAGTAATATATTCTTTGACAAATGAAAGTTTTAATTTATTTCACAGTAATATATTCTTTGACAAATGAAATTAATGAGATATTTTCTCTTTTTAACTTGCTAGTAAAAAATAAATTCACATCTCATTTTAATATAAAAGGTTAAGGTATTTTGAAAAATAGTATTTAAATTTAAGAAAAACTTTTCAAATTGGGACTTGAAGGAAAGTTTTTTATGGCTTAAAATGACCAAAATTTGAGTATCTCTCTCTCTCTCTTTTGTTTATAAGAATATACTCAGTCATTCTAACTAATACAATTTTCAAACAGACAGTTTTCACCAATTTTTCCAATATAATATAATATTGCAATATATAATACTTCTTGTTTTTAATATATGCCATATTTGAATGGTTGATATATTGATTCTAACTATGAGATATATTTTTTATATATATATTTGTCTATCTTTTTTTAATTTACCCTTATTGATAATCTGTTAATAATAATTAAGAAGGAAGTAGAATGAGGGAATTAAGAAAAATGATTATGATGATTTTGAAAATAAATTTCATATTAACTGACGTAACTAACTTTCTTAATTTAATTAAATTAGATAAATAATTAGGTATGTATATATATATATATATATATATATATATATATATATATTAGGTATATATGTACTTGAGTGTGAAAGTCTAAAACATTGTATGCTATTATTTTGGAGCTTGGTCGTGCATTGCCTACGTGGCTACGTCAAATGGAAACGACTTTTATATTTTAGCCGCCGTGCACTGCCTGCGATTTTCGTCTCCGGCGGCAATCATTAATTATATACACACGCATACACACACACACATCTCTATATGTATCTGTGTTGTGTGTGTATGTCTTCCCACACACACACACACAGTGAATAAAAGTGTAGAGCTAAGTAATTGTTGTCGTCTAATTAGGTCTCTGCATTGGAAAAACTAAATTATAATATGTTGTGGTGTTGAATTATACTTGAATGAAAAGAACATGCAACTAAAAGAGTTGAATTCATTGACTTTACTTTGATTTCCCATGCAGGTATTGAATTGTACTAGCTTCCTGAATAAGGCCATACCTCATATATAAAGCCATTTATAAAAATCTATTTTCATTGAAAATTTTCCTTCGAGAAAAAAATAAATGGAACAGCTTAGATTTTATTCCACCGTATATTTTCTACTTATTATTCTCCTCAACGTGTATTATTTTTTTAATATTGCAAATTGTTATAATGATTGCACTTTTGACGAAAAAATGATCTGATGATAATATAAATAATTTTATTTTCCATAATACGTCATTGAAATAAGATTTACATGTGGAATTAATTAAGCACTGGATTTTTTTCCACTAACGTTAGTAATTTACACATGAATAAATAAAGTTAAACATCATCCCATGGACCATTTTACAATGAATAAATAAGAATAATTAGAATCTTGAATTGACTTTTCAAATATGGACGGCGCGTAGCAGTCTTGTTATAACTCATTTGTAATACTAGTATAACTTCAAAATGACACATTTATACGAATACCAACACTAATTAATGTCAAATATAGTAGAAATTAATGACTCATTTTCTTAACTCCATGCAATAAAAATATATATACCCTTAAATATATAACTCATTTTTAATTATCACAATTAGGGGGGGGGGGGGGGGGAACTCCGTAGCTCTCAATAAAAAAAATAATATCTAGTTGACGTGTTTGTTTTAGTTTAAAATACTCTATGTATGATTTTAATCTTCTTTGCCTCTCTCATTTAATATTTTATCCCTAAATTGCTTTCACTAATTTTTACAGTAGCTTTTCTTACTATTTTTGTCTTTCATATCTATTCTGTATGAGAACAAGAGATATTGGACTTAACCTATGAACAATGCCTAGGGCCTACATACTTTCTAGAGGGATCAAAGTTCACGTAGTTCGATACACAAATAGACGTTTAACCAAAGGGGTGGTGTGTGCGCTTTGGGACGGCTGAATTGTAAATAGCTAGAGAGAGCTTAGAATCTGTGTACCTTAGGGTTTACCATCTATTTATAGAGTGTATCTTAAGGTTAGGGTTTGGACTTGTAGGCCTATGTACCTCTAAACCCAAGTGATGCGTCGTCATATCTGCGCCATGTGGATTGCCCCTTGTTGGGCCACGCCTTGGATATAAGCCTTATATAAGTCTGTAAGACTGTAACAGTATCTAATGATCTCCTCTCTTTGGGGAGCTTTTCGGGAAAATGATACACATGCATTTCTCACACATAATACTAATAATAAGATCTAGTTGACCTTTTTTATAGATTAATGAAGCTAATTAATTTATTTTAAAGTATTTATATTCATCATTTTTCTCTAAACTAATTTGTTGATTTGTAAACTAATGTATAATATAATGAATATGATTAAATAACTTATTAAGCTTCTTAATTTTTCCAAAAAAGTCAAACGAGGCTTATATTTAGGATCGAAGTTAGAAACAACTAACAGTTAATAATAATAAATTTAACTAGTTTTCTTACTATTATTGAATCAATTAACTATATCTTATATTAAAAAAGGTAGGGTATTTAAAAGCTAATTAGTATATTATAGCTGTCATAAAATAGAATTAGTTTCAAATATTATCCCTATCCATGTTACCAAACCCTAGGCATATGTTATTATTTATTTTTTTATGGTCTAATAAATTTAAAAGGCGGATTATATATGGAATTGGATGAGGTGATTCTAATATATAACTCATCCATATAAACAATACTATAAAAATTAATGATAAAATCGTATTGTTTATGAGTTAGAAATAATGAAATTCATTTTTAGACTCTATTAATAAGAGATCAATAGGGGCAAGTAGAGACAAAGAGAAGTGGGCTATATATTCACTTAAGAGGCTTGAGGGGAAAGGAGCTGTGTCTTTTGGAGGCAATGTCCCAACCTACCTAATTATGCCCTCACTTCATGCGCCACTTCTATTATTTTTCACTCTTTTTTTTTTTGTTTCCCTCCTAATTTATTGATTTACTTCCTCTAATCCTAAATATAAAATTTAGCAGTTAGACTTCTAGCAACAAAAAAAAAAAAAAAAAAGTTAGTAGCTAGACTGATTTGTTTTGGTGTTAAATGTAGTGTATCTCAATCCACTTTATTTTTAAGTTTATAATTTTTTCTTAAACTCTAATTATTGATAACATGTATTAAAAGAATTTTCTGTTAAAAAAATATTTTTAAAGGCAAATGATTAAAATGAGTGCTTTACGGAAATCAACACATTTTTATAAATAGCTAACTCTACTAATTTTTTTAATTTCTGTAAACTAATTGTCTAGCTAGCTCCTACATCTAGAACCAATTCAATTACATTGTCACACCCAATGAATATATATATCTTAGAGCGTGTTTAGGGAGGCAAAATCATAATTAAGCATTAATTCAAAAATTAATGAATGAAGGCCTGCATCTGAATCCTAGTGAATCCTTATCATTGCGTCTCCATAATGTCTCCACTCTTTTTAAATCATCTCAACGCAATCTTACCACATCCTAGCTTGTCCCTGTTGGAATGAATTTTTTCCTTTTCCTTTTTTTTTCCAGATTTTTAAAAATTATTTTATGGTAGTATTCTATTAATCTATGTTTAATCAGCAGTTTGATATATGCTCACCTTTGTTTCTATATATAAGTTACGTTCTTTAATTGTCCCTTGTTAAATAATATTCCCTCCGGTCCTCATTATAAGAGTTAGTTGACTTTTTTTGAAAGATTAAAGAAGCTAATTAAATTACTGTAAAGTATTTTTATTTTTATTTTTTTTCAAACTAATTAGTTTAACTAATAAACTAATATATAATCTAAGGATACATAACATATGAAATGATTAAGTAACTTATTTAGCTTCCTTAATTTCTCCAAAGAAAGTCAACTAGCTCTTAATTATAATTAGGGCCGGAGGTAGTAATAAATAAATAAATAAAACACACACGTTAAACAAGCCGTAATAGATAATTAGAGATATTACTAGCTAGCTTTGGTGGCTATTATTTGATTAGGGTAATTTTAAAAAGTTAAGATGTTTTTTAAAACATTTTAAAAAACAAACTTTAGTAATTTTTTATTGGTATAAATTAGTTATAAGTGACTTATATACATACAGAAACAGAGAAGTACTCAATATTATCTAAAATTAGTCATAAGAATGACGAATTCATTGGTCATGCATGAATATAGCAAAATGAAATTATGATTCTTTTGAAATTAAGTCTCTATCCAAATTAAAATTTTACAAAAAACATACAGCAAGGCGCATTATTCATTAAATAAAATTGTTAGTAATTTATTTGAAATATCAATTCTTGTGCAACACTTTATGTTTTTATGGACAAATGGATTATATTAAGCATTTCAAGACACAAGTGTGATGATGATCATTGTAATGATGTGATTATTTAATTATTTAATATTAATGGGAGGCTTGTAATTAATCGATAGTAGCAATGCGAGGTAGCATAAATGATGGTGCTGCTCACTCCTCGTGTGATAACATTCATCATAATTTGTTCCTTAAGACATTATATACTGCTCTATGACCTCGATTATCTAATAATCATCATCATTACTCATATGTTCCTTTTTAAAAATATATATATAGTTTTATGGTATTTATATAATTTATGCTTTACACACACATACTCTCTAATTATTCCTTATTAATATAATTGAGTTTGTGCCAAGCGCTTCGTAGCGCGATGGCACTAGGGCCAGCCTTAAGAGCTAGCTTTCCCCCTTGTCTAGGGTTCGAGCCCTGCCTCCCCCTCCCCCACTGGCTGTATCAAAAAAAATATATATATATATATATATATAATTGAGTTTGTAATTAAATAATGATTTTAGTGTTGCCTTTAATCACAAAATATGGGAAGACTAACTTAAGGGGTAGGGCTGTGAATTAGGGCCGGCTCTTCAGGGCCCGGAGTAATAAAAACATAAAAACATCTGTTTTTCAAAGTCCGGCCTGAGAGTGCCAAGGCCAGGGTCTAGAAGTTACTATTCTAAATTTTAATTATTTTTCCTCTGTTTTTTTAAAAAAGAAATGTAATTAGTAAATTACAATAATTAAAGTTCTAATTTATTAAATAAACGTTGTCAACATTAATATCGAAACAACATGAATCATTCAACAAACAAGCACAATCACTAATTCATAATAAAAAACAAACTATGTTTACATCACATAAAACATAAGAAGCATACCACTAAGCGACATTAGTACGATGACTATTATTGTCGTCATCTTCACTACTATCATCAATTTCAACGACATTTGATTGTGCTTCGTTTTGAGTAGGCTCTGGTTCATGAGTAAGAATATTATGAATTTCTTCTCCCGCATTATGAACACATTCCATAAAATCTTTATCTGCAACAAATAATAAACTAAATCATAAAATTAGAGCATAGTTATTATTTATTTATGTATTTGTATTTAAATGAATAAATAACTTTATAACAAATACAAAATACATGCCACTTTAGTCCTGTTTATAAGTCCAGTTTAACCAAAAAATTGGTCCTTTTTATAAGTCTATTTTGACCAAATAAATGAGATTGTGAAAATTTTGCCCATAGTAATGATGATGAGAGAGATTGACTAGCCATGTTGGAAAGAGAAAAAGATGAAAGAGATTTGAAATTTTAAAAAGTACCCATTCATAAATGAGAGTAAAGTTAGAAATTTGTTCCATGATCATTGAGATACTTACCTTTCCTTGGTATGTGAGATTTGGTCAAACTGGACGTATAAATAGGACCAGAATGGTATAAAATTACCATCATTTATGAATCCATGCATCCAAAAAATAATAATAAATTAAAAGGGCCTGCAGGGCCGGCCCGAGGCCCTCCAAGGCTGGTCCTTTTAAGCTCGAGGTCTTATACGTTTGGTCTTGTAGGACTTATTTTATTAAGCTCCTCTAATTTTCAAGTTCGGTCCTTAAAGGGTCAAAACTTAAAAGGGCCAGCCTGATGGGCTCAACCTGATTTCCTGGCTCTCCTTAAGGGATAGGGAGGCCTTTTGGTTATTAATTAAATAGAGTGAGTCTCATGTATTATTTTCATAAATTTTGAAATAAATCATGCCTAGGACTTATAATCAAGTTCATTAGGCTTAGACCGGCAGGGGTACTGAGTCAAAGGTTAGACCTGAGTCAAATCAATTAATAAGAAATTAAAGATTTTAAGGTTATTAATATAAAATTATAAAGAAAATAAAAAATAAATTTTTAAAATATAAAAAAGTAGTGAACCTTTGTCGGTTTTCAGACCGAACGAGCCAGTCCAGGTTTCAAAACCCTACTTATAATCCAATGACACCAAACTCCTTTTAAGTATTTCTTTAGTGTGAAACTAAGAGTTCAATCACTATACAAGTACTGTAACCAAAAAATTGAAATTAAGTATATAATTTGTAAAATGTGACTAATCTCTCTTTTTGGACCTGAAAATGAATAATGATATTGATAAAGTGATGGTGAGAATCTAATATAATCATTACAGGACACGTGGCTTCTGCCAGCTTGGAGACAACTTGGGTTGGAAATGATCATGTGGGCTTTGAGGTAATCTGCATGTAGATTTAGATTCTGCTGCCAATAATTTTAATTCGTCTGCGGAATTAATCATAAATCTGTCTTAGGCTAATATATACTCTTTTTATTATATATAAATATGTAATGTAATGTTTGTCGGAATAAGACAGTGATACCTGTGTTGTGTGATTTGAAAATGACATAATTCGATGATTGAGGTTGAATTAACGGTTCATATAATTTATAAATAGTTGACATATTAGAATTTGTAAATGAACATACACAGATGAGAAAGAATTATGGCCAGTAAAAAATAAAAGAGGAATTATTTTATGGCATTACTTGTCCATGTAATTAATGCAATGTGTGTGTAGAGATAATTTTTTTAAAAAAATAAAATAGTAGTAAAATAAAAGAGACACAATCATGTGCGTATGAGCATGTTCTTTGTTTGTATGATGGAAAATGCATTATCAATCAATCACGCCTCTTGATTATTACTTATGATTATTATTCTATTCACATTGCAGACAAACCTAATTATTTGATTCACATATTTGTGCTTTTAATAACTAATTATATTCTTTTTTAAAAAAAAATCATAGAGGCTTAATTGATGAAAGTTAGAAATTAAGAAAACAAAACAATACACAAGGGGGAGCTCCATCTCTCTACTCTAATACTTTTCTGGTCCTTAATATAAAATATATTTAGGGAATTGATCTTGACCCTAAATATAAGACGTTATTTTTATATTTGTCTATCTTTTCCTAATTTATTCCTATTGATGCTCTCTCAACAGTAATCAAAGTAGAGAGAAAAGGAGGGGAATATGGGATTAAGGAAGACAATTAAGATGTTTTAGAAAATACATATTATACTAATGACTAACTAACTTCTTTAATTTAATTAAAATAAGTAAATATGTTTTATATTAAAGATTGAATTGAGTTTTTTTTTTTAATGAACGAAATACTTCCAATTCTTACATGCATTTCCATCACTCATTTTTAATTCAAACTAAGCAACAATTCCACTGAAAAATTGAAAAATGTGATTCTTCGTTTTGGTAAAAGCCCATACATACATAGTTCAATTGAGACAATCTTATTTGAAATATTGTTAAATACTAAATGTGAACACCTATCTAAGAGAGATTCAAACCTTGATTTACTACATTGTGAGGGACTAGCCTCTTCCACTAAATTCAAAAGATGTGATTCTTTTGACAAAAAATAAAACTATTTATAAAGTATGGATCATGCTAGCAAAGGCTTGTATCATATTCTTACAGGAATTTTTTAACAACTAATACATTTTTTTTAACAGTTCGATGCCAAACTATTAATTCTTTACCCAAATTATCAAAGCTTATTTTTTTTTATTGGATAACTTGGCAACAAACACCTAAGATACACCTAGCTGGTTGCAAGTGGACGGATAATGAATCAATATTTAATATATAATGACGATATATAAACAATAAGTCTTATTCTACTAAGTGAGGTCGACTACATAAATCGCGTAATGCTATCTTACTCTACCAAAAGATATATAAACAACAAGCAGCAAAAAAAAGAAGTTACGAGGCTCATTCAAATTTTACATAACAAGACTCACTAATTAGTATCTAATTTGAACAAAATCAGAACCATATTCTTTTTTATATTTGTGGCACAAATCAGAAGCATATTCAACAAGCAATCTTGCAACAAAAGGGAAATCTGGGCCTACTTGTTTAAATGAGCATAGCCCAATTAACAACATAACCAATCTATCTAGGTCCATGGGTCATATCCAGGCCCAGGTTATGAATTTGTTGGGAAAGTTAGTCACCCAGTTTCACCAAATTAAAAAGTCAGTTCTTAGCAAAAAAAAAATTAAAAAGTCAGTCATACAGTTTTATCCAAGATAAAGTTGAACACACAATTTGGTCGGACTTCATGCATCTAAACAATTCTCATTGGCCTCCCTAGGGGTAAAAGGCAAAAACAAAAACAAAAAATCATATTGCAGCATAAATAAACATATCAAATTATTTAAATAATCTCATTGATGCCTAGTTATATCACTTTTTGTCAAATGTTAGTAACACTTTGTAAAAACTTAATCTGTTGTAACTTTGCAAATATTGGTGCAACTATCCCAGCTATTCATGCATGGCTGCAAAATTCCCATTTCACAAGAAAGTACTCTGTAAAAGGTGAAAAGATTTAATCATAAATAAATAGATATAATCATTATTAATAAGATTTATCATTAATATGTTCAGTCATTACTGTCGTAAACAATCTAAAGATATCTATATAATGGATTTCTATTACACCGACCTCAAAGGCACCAATCCAGGGGTCACAAGGACGTCTTGTGCTGCAAGCCTGCAACTTCTCACCAAGAAGGCTTGCATCTCCACATCAAGATTTCACTGAGAAATGTTTGTATGAACTTAATTTATACTAGTACAATATTAAAAGATTGTGATAATGACAATTAACTACGTGCATTAAAGAGAGTTTAATAGGCAAATAACTAGCGATGGCAATAACTCCAATCCCAAGATATTTCTAGGTTTAATCTCAGAAACAGATCTCTCTTGCCAGGATGTCTATCCATGAGCTATCGCCTATCATGTTTATCAGCCCTAGATTAACTTGGCTCGAATTATCCGGCGCATTCAGAGAAAGATATGAAAAAATGTAGTAGGCCCCATACCCAATTAGTAATTAAGATGTGGAGAAAATCCAAAGGCAGATTGATCCAAGGGTTCAAATGAGGTGATCAAGGCGTTTTCCTAGCCTCGAAAGTCAAAACTTACGGTAAAATCAGTTTCTTCACGTGCATTGCGTTAAGCCAGTGAAACACTCTATCACTCTTATTCCTCCATCAGCCACTATTTCTTTAAAGCTGTGCGCACCTTCACCATGAAAGAGGTGATTCTAAAGGCTGAAAATGGCTAGGTGGGGATGCAGCCAAAACTGGGAGGCGTGTGGTGTTGCTATCAAAGTTGTGAAAGCCATAGAGCATTATGATGGATACCAAGTGATGCAACACAAGCCTTCGAAGTTCAAAGATCAGGGATGGTACGGTTTCACAATTCTGTATTTAGCTTTGTGAGTGATGAAACCTAACTGAGTTAAATTCCAGATGTCTCTGCGTACACGCCCCTCAACCTAGGTTTGTGGAGCTGCTTCTATGGCCAACCACATTTGGGAGCAAACTAACACACCCCCAAACAGACTGAAATGACAGCATTTCTGTCAATTCGATTTAACAACTGAAAATCATAACAGCATATGGACAGGAGACACTACCAGCAGAGGATCCAATTCTGTTTTTCTCACCACAGGTACCAACTTAAGTCTTGATTCTGGCTGATGCTGCACACATAAACTCTAGTGGAATTTGCATAGAAATTCAACTCTAGAGAGACACAAAACGGTTTTTAGTGTAAGTAGTTAACAAGTCTTGAAATTCAAACTTCTACTACACCACACACTAAAATTATAACACCGGGCTAGATGTCAATAATACTTCATTTTACAGTTCACACAACAGACAATTCACTTTCTATCAAGCAGTTATAGACAACCAATCCTATTTGTACAAGTTAGGATGTCACAGGCCCCTTCCTAGCTAGCTCATAAAGTTAATCCAAAATTTTCTTCCGATGAAAGACTGTCCGAAGGCTTGAATCTAGATAATCAAGTTTTATTCACAGCAAAATGATCGATCTACTGAGTAGGGATGCAGATCAAAGGTCTCAAGATCGTGTTCATGTAAATGTAGAAAACGTCCTTGGGAGAGCTACCCCCAATTAGACCCGACAAGTCTCGAATCTGACCAAGTCATATAGGCATATAAAAAAGGGTATGTGTTATTAATTAAGAATGAATCAATAATAGAGGATATTGGTTTCTACATGGAAACTGTTGTTAAAGTTTATAATGATACCATTCAAAACCCTCCAAATCAAGGACCAGAAACTCCATGACCAGGTGATAAGGAATGCAATTTTTGCAAGCATGTTGGTTTAAGTGGTCCTTGACACCAGTAAAAGACCTTATATGTAAACAAGATAGTGGCTGTAAGCTAGAAGTTATTCAAAGTGATTGTTGGCAACAAACAATATTTGCTTTAAACAAAGAAACTGAAAAAGGGATCATAAACATATTGAGGTATGTAAACGAGGAACCTTCAGTCCATGAGGTGCAAGTATGCCCTCCAAGAAAAGATCATCTTCTCAGCCTTCTCCTCCTGCGCCCATTTGGAATTCTAGTGTAAAGATCTGGAAGTCCTACCGCAACAGTTCTGCTAGAAGATGAAGAAGGCTCTATGGAACTAACTTGTACACTGTTATCTGCTGTCGAGATACTTGAATCTATTACAGCAGTCGCGTCATTGTTCATATATAAAGGAGAAACAGAATCATTGGCCGCAGGATCACTTGCAGCTACATCTGGAATATGTCTCCCTGATTGGTTTGTAGCAGCAATGCTAGAAGGTGAATCTCTATTATGAGGAAGAGGATGTAGTAGCTCTCTAGAGCTTCCTATGGGTTGAGGTTGTTGAGGATGAATATATGCTTCAAGGTCTCCAAATAATCTTTCAGCAGAATCCATTGCAGAATCTAATGCTGATGAAAGGGATGAAAATGAAGCAGCTCCTTCAACTAACAACCTTGAAAGTAGACGGGAACGATTATTCTGCCTGACTTCGGTCTCCATGCCATGTGATGCTTGGGGCTGGGTATGACGAGGTTGATTTATTGAAAATCGAGTTCTATCAGTAGCAGCTGATCCAATAGCTCGACTAATCTCCTGGATTGTAGAAGATGATGCTCCCCTGCTAATGAGCTGTTGTCTGAAACTGTCAATTCTATGTGCTTGGGGCCGAGGAGGGATGGTAAAACCACTTTCTTTCAATTCCAACTGACGGTTGCTAGAGTCATCTTTATTTCCATAAATTGGAATAATGCCTGTTTCAGCGACTTCTCCCTTACAAACAGGGCATTCCCTTACATTTGAATAAGCATATGACACCTGATAAAAGCATGGCCAACAGAATAAGTGACCACAGCATGTCAAAATCGGATCCCTTGCCATGTCCAGACAAATGTTACAATCAAAAAAATTCCCAGTGGTGGTCACTGCCTCATCTATATATGGATCCATGCCCAATGCTTTAGCTACTAAATGGGAACTGTTCCTTTTGCCCGTTTTCCAATTGTTGACTGTTCTTTCTTGGTCTCCACCAGCCTCTTCCCTAGGCAAGCTACGTTCATTTTGAGCAGTAGTTGTTGTCAATTCCGCTAACACAACTGTTCCTTCCTGGACCGCAACACCAACATCTTCCTGGGGCATCCTGTGCTCATCATGAGCATTTGGTGTCATCATATCTGCGATGACATTATTTATTTGAACTGAATCATGACCCCGTCGCCACCTCTGACGCTGCCTATATCTCAAGTTTACTGCTTCAAGTTGCCTAATGCGCTCTTCTATATGTCCATGCGTTGATTCTAGCTCATCCAATATAGAATCAAATCCAATCACTGAGGTAGGGGTTTGGTCCAAGGGCTCCACGTTCAAATCAAGCTCCATTTTATTTCAAGTTCTTCAACCAGGTCTAAATCAGCAGGGACTACAGCTCATCTGTATCAAGGAACTACTACAAATTAATAGAAGGCAAAGCATGAAGCCGGACAAGCAGAACAAACCTTCCAGCAAATAAACTAAAATCTGTGTTCGTGAGCATCTTATATCCACAATTCATATTACATTCCTTCTTCAAGATTTTCTCTTAAACAACGCTAACAGTGAAATATAACCAAATTTTCGTCAACCAAAATAAAACACTGGTTTTGTATTTCGGCAGTTTATGATTCGAAATAAAAGCGGGTAGAGCAAAGAAGATCTAATTGAATTGAAACCTAACAGTGAAAACTTTGATAGAACGGCGAGAAGGAGGAAGATTTACCATTCGCATCTGCCATTTCAGCGTGACGATCAATCGGGTGCTTCTCCCACCTCTAAAGTTGAGAGATGCGAATTGGGCTGAAGAGATAAGGAAAATCCTTTGGTGAAAAAAATTCGGTTCAATTTCTATGAATCCGAGTAGGAAGAATTTACGGAGGAAATTGGGGATTTATAGGGGCTTTCCCATTTCATAGCACAGGTTGGATATCAAGTATAGAAATCAACGAATCAAAATATACTGGTTTAACTAACAAGTACGCGGACTGATTTAAATAACAAGAAACAGAAGGAAGATAAAATAACTATTTGTTTAATATTAAAACCAGATTTTGGTTCCGGTATATAACTTGGCGCTCACTTTTTTTTACTAACCCATTTGGTGGTGAATATTTTTTGTTATGATCTTTAGTTATACTCTCTTGATATTTTTCATTTTTTTTTCTAAATTATTTTTTTTAACCTGATATATAATCTAAGAATATACAACATATAAGATGATTAAATAATTTATTTAATTCCATTTTTTTCAGGTTGAGAAAACACGTTTTAGCATGGTGATTTCGTTTTAATCCATCTTTTTAGGGTTAAAATATTTCTTTTCAATTTTCAATTCTGACTTGACCAACGCGGGGATTATGTTATATTACAAACGACGATAAATGATTGATACAGGGGGATATGTATTAATGTTAGAAATTATGAGTCAATACATGTAGGCATCTTCTCCTTGGTCAATAGTTTCCAAGTGAATATTTAATAGACGATAGGAAAACACGTGAATCAATTAAAAATATTATGTTTTTACCAGAAAAACACTCATATAAGATGTTTATTTAACAAAAAACCACACAATAAGTGGTTTAAATTACCAATCAAAAATAAAAATAAACTTAACTGATTCTCATTGTCAAGAAGATATATAGAACAACTGATGCTAACATGATAATTATCATATACACTCCTGTAATTACTAATTACATCAACCTTATCAAAAGTATTAAATCAATAATCAATGTTTACAAATAGCTTTCGTTTAATATCTGTGGCAGATACCTTTCACACATCATACCAGATTAGGAACTAATTGTAACCAGAATTATATGACGGAAAACGTAGGATCTAGAAGGAATTTGAGTTTATAGATGATACAACTATGGTCTTCTGGTTTGGAAGCACACAAAAGTGCTTTTTTCAAGTTATCTTAAACGTCTCACATAGTTATCTTGAACTAAACAACCTAAAACAAAGTGGCACTTACGAGAACAAGTTTTACCAAATCCACAACGTTGAAAGAACAACAAAACAGACTGTAAACAGAACCCAGAATGTTTAACCAGCTTCTGATTACCAGTAATGCACAACAAGATCATTTCAGTCGCCTGCAAATTTTCTGATTCGCAGGTCCACGTCCAAAGTTTCCCTATTACAAAAGGAACAAGGCGGACTATCATAGCAACATATTACGCCATACTCACTAAACTGTCACTGCACCTACAATCCTACAACTATATATACAGGCATTTACAGGTATCATTTTCCCAGAAACATCCTCCTATCCTGTTAGGATTTAAACAAGTTCTTATAAGACGATGATTCAGTCTCTAACACCATCGTCCTCACCATTACCGTTTCCTACGCTCTTCTCCGAACCCTCGTGGCCGGCGAAGTCATCAATGATCTCTGCAACATTCACCGGCGCCACCCCGCCATCAGTCTCCAAGCACTCGACCCTCCTCCTCAATTCACTCAGTTCCCTCTCCATCAGGAATAGCTTCTCTTTCAGCGTCAAATTCTCTTCTTCCAGCTGAGAAATATGGGTGTCCTGTTCGTCGACTCTGTTCTCTAGTACACTGGTCTGGTCGTCGCCAATGGTGGAGTTTGGGTATATCATTTCGAATCTTCTAACGTCATGGTCCAATTTCTTCTCAACTTCCACGCGCTCTTCTTCTACGTCGCTGTCACTTGACGCGCCGCCGCTGTTGTTGTCGGAATCGGCATCCTCTTCAACGCCTGTGGGTGACCCAGACCGAAGTCGGATCAGACCTTTCATCGAGCCGTACCCATCGACACCCCACTCTTCCTTCGCCATGTCCATCAAATCCTCCCTCGCCGGGGAGAACACCGGCGTCGGGAGGGTCGCCGGTGTGACGGGACACGGCGAGACCAACGACGCAATACCGCCGGATTTCTTGGCGCGAATCAGGAACGAAGTGGTGTTCCTCGGAGCAAAGGGAGCGAATCGATAATCGGACTTCCTCTTGGGGTAAAATCTTCGAGCTTTCAATCGATTCTGAAACTGCGAATCAATCTGGTTCGCCGGTTTGTATCCCAGACCCATTGGAGCCCCGAGCGGGTCGGCTCGTCGAAATTCCTTCCTCTTATCGGGTTTGAACCTCCAATTCGCCCGACCCGGAGGCTTGGTCACCTCCGTCGGACCGTTGAATATTACCGGCCGGTGAGGGAACGCAGGGGCGTTGTCCGGTGGGAACGGTGGCGGGAGGTGAGGCCAAAGGGCGTAGTTTTGTCGGTTTTGCGAGATCTGGGACTGGTCGTTCATGGGCTGAGCAAAGCAAAATGGATCTAGGAGGTCAAAAACCGTCGGATACCTCGGAACTTGATAGCAAACCGTCACGATTAGAAAATCAGAGAAAAATAATAGGGAAGCATGAATCCCTAGTTTGAAAATAATGAAATTTTGCTAGTGTTTGAGCCATGAAATGGGGTTTAACAAAAGATGCCTGCGAATTTGGAAAGATTGGAGGATAATGGAGAGATAGAGAAATAGACAGATTGATCGCTGAGATGAACGGTGGGATTATAATTTAATGAATTGGACGGACGACGATCTGGTCGCTGCTCCATTTGATTAATTCAAGGCAAAGGAGAAGCGCGGAATATGGTGCGCTTTGCAGCAAGCAATAACATTCCTGTTGTTATGGTTTCGAGGCCTGTGTCTTTGAAGGAGGTAAGATCATCTCATCATCATTTTTTTTTCTTTTTTTTTTTTTAATGATTTTATATATAGACTGTTGATTGAAAATATAACAAAAATTTAAAAAAATATAATTTCATGATAAATAGATTAGACAGACAAGATTTAACATAATGATGAGCAAAATAAATAAGAAGAGAAACCTAACTCATCTCCTAAATGGTACTCCCTCCGGTCCTAATTATAGGACATATTTAACCACTTTTGAGGAGATTAAGGAAAGAAGTTAAATTAGTTGATTTTACTCTTTTTCCCAAAATGCCCTCATATAAAATATAAATGACAAAAGTATAAGTAAATCAATAACCCCTATCACATATCTCTCTACCTATAATTTTCATTTCCGCACATAATCTAATTGAAATAATGGTCTTGTTATGTATGTATGTATACATATATGTGTGTGTATACATATGTATACACACGCATATATATGCATACACACACACAAAATATATAGACACACACCTATGTACGCGCGCACGCACACAATATATAGACACGCATACACACACAGGTATATATGGGTGTGTATGCATACATATATATATATATATATATATATATATATATATGTATGTATGTATGTATGTATGTATGTATGTATATACATATGTACACACACGCATATAGAGGCACACACATAAAAAATATATAGACACATGTGTGTGCGCGCGCATACAAATATATATATATTGTTATATATAAACACACACGCGCACACACACATATACATATATATATATGTGTGTGTGTCTACACACACATATATAGAAACACACATATATGTGTATATGTGTCTATATATATATATATATATATATATATATATATATATATTGACAAATTAATGTTAATTGATTGATAAATAAATTAAAATCTAACAAAAATTTCATTAACTAACTAGAAGAGTTTACACACTCATATACATATATTTACTAAAAATCAAACACACTTGAGAGAATAAAATAGGGGTATTTTAGGAAGAAATTGACAAAATTTAAAATGTTGTCTTATAATTAGGACCAAAATGAACCTCCAAATGTTATCTTATAATTAGGATCAGAGGGAGTACAAAATTAGTTACTTTTACAATTATTGAAATTCAACGTATTTATTTATCTTTTACTAATTTTGATGGTTTTTTTTTTTAGTCACCCTAATCTATTTTGTATGCTTGGAGATTATGTTTTCAATCTTGTCTGACTGTGTCTACTATTTATATTTACATATGCAATAATTGATAGGGAGAACGGTATTTTTCTAGTGCTTGTTTGAAGCACTTAAAAAAAGTATTTTCCATAGTACTTTTTATATTCTTAATATAAAATATATTTAAAAAATTAAATTTGGTCCTAAATATAAGACATAGTTTTCAAATTTGTTATCACTTTCTTAATTTATCCTTATTGTTACTCTTTTACCAATAATCAAGTAGAAAAAGGAAAAATAGATTAAAAAAATAACTAAGGTGTTTTAGAAAATAAATGTTATACCAAAAAACTTAACTAACTTGCTTAATCTATTCAAATTAGATAATTGTGTCTTATATTAGGGACCAGAGGAGTAATATTTTATAAGATAAAACACCTTTCATATATTTTTATCATAAAATGTAAAATTATTTAAAATAATATAATCCAAACAAGCAATTAAATTTAAATTTAGGACTTGAACCATGTATTTGTATTTTTTTTCCCCTGATCCATGTATTAGTATATGAAAATTTTAAACATATTAAAATTTAGCTTAATATCATTTGACATATTATAAAAATAAAAAGTTCTTTTTTTTCCCCCGAAAAATACCATGCATGCACACCAACTTTAATACGCTTCTATGCACCATTTTCGGTTTTATCCAAAATATCGAGGTATGAAATTAACATATAATAAACAATATAATAAACAGATAAAAGATTTGGACTGTAATTCATTGGTTAAAAGATTTGGACGGTAATCCATTGGTTCTTTTAACACAACGATCACAATATTTAGGAGGAGTATTATTGTTGAGTAGGTTAAAATATTACTCCATTTCAGTTTTAAATATAAGACATAATTGACTTTTTTAGGAAAGATTAAAATGAAGCTAAATAAGTTATTTAGTCATAATACTTAGATTATAAATTAGTTTATAAGTTAAACAAAATATATTGGAGAAAAAACTATAAATATACATATTTTTAAGGTATTTAATTAATTTTCCCCATACATTCTAAAAAATCAAATCTATTTTATAAAGTAAGAGAGAGCATTAGGTTTAAATAGAAGTACCTCTTCTAATTAACATGATTCTTTTCATCAACAAATTTTGAATTTTGTTTGTGGAGAACTAGGTCTATTCCACAGGATCTACCCATTACTGACAAGATTGCATTGATTATTATGCTGGTGAGTAAGAAAGAATACCAAAACAATATGGAATAAAGAGCAATTTGACCAACAAATTATTATTCCAAAAAAATTTAAAAATGTGCAATCAACACAAAAATAGAATAAAACTTTTTGTATTGGGCATTCCTAAAGTAAAATTTTTTTTGTGCTGATTGGTAGTCTGCACAAAAAATGGAGTAAAACTTTTTTGTGTGGGCCGCTTCTAGAATAAAACTTTTCTGTGATGGACACTTCTGAAGTAAAACTTTTTTGTGATGATTATACATTTTAAAAAGTTTTTTAGTATTTTTAGTCAACTTAAAAGTTATTTGTGTTGGACGTTCTTGATATAATAGTTTGTTAGTTAGATTGTTCCCTAACCCTTTATTTTATACTCTCTTGTGCCTTACTCGTGTAAGTGGTTCATAAGTGAAAAAACACCCTTTACCTACGTTGAATCCTCATTTCAAAATGAGCTGGGAATGCTTCATCTCAAAATGATTTTTAAAATTTTTTCATTGATTTTTTATTTGTTTGAATTAAATTGTATCTAACAGCTTGAAGTATTTTCTTAATAACATTTGATATTTAAATTAATTAATTTTTAGTGCATTTTGCATCATAGATTTTTTTTTTTAGTCAGTAAGTGCTCCTGAAAAAATACTCCATGGTGCTCAATACACTAAGACTTAATTAATTTAAGTAATTTGAAATACTACGTGCTATTGAAAAGAAATATATGATATTGAATGCTATTGAAAAAATATTTTTAGATATCGGATAATGTTGAAAAAAAATATTTATAAATGCTATATATAGTATAATTAATTCATTTGGGATAATGGTTGTCAAAAATATTTTAGGATATGTCATACAAATTTTTTTTTTTTGGTGAATGTACGGAGCCTAGCCCATTTCCATTACTGAATCAGAACGTATCGTGGGTAGGAAATACCCATTACATCTCTTTGTAAACAGACCTGTACAGATGAAGGAGGATTTGCAAAACAAACAAAAGAATCCTCCTGTACAAAAGTCAGATTAGCAAGGGTATGAGCGCACTTATTCCCCTCTCTATACACATGGGTACAAATCAAGTTAGAAAAGGTATTCAACAGCCATGGCGCTCGATACACTAAAACTTAATTAATTTAAGTAATTTGGGATAATGCTTGCGGTCGGATATGTCATACAATTTAGTTCAAATAAATAATTAAAAAATGGGTTCCCTTACATTTTGAGGGTTGCTAAGATTCTTGGTTCCTGTTTTAGACATCATTTAAAGCTTCAATCTCTCATTAATCTTCACTGGTGCCTACGTCAAACAGTTCATATCCTACAACATTACTCCAGTCATTTCATTCTTCAATCTTCACCACAAGACCCCATGGATAAGCAAGTCATTCTTAGTCATTGATCATGGATGTTTCAAGGTATGACTATACATGGCGGTGTACGGATGATTTCCTGACCAGCCTATCAATAAGGTCTCTTTTTCCTCCCTAGCTCTCGACTTTGGTGCATGCAAGTTTTTGGATTACATCTCAACTATTACACCACAGAGGTGGCGCATCAGATTGGGAGTTTATTTGGCTCTGTTTTGGAATTCGACCAATCCTGTACCCAATATCCAAGTGGGTTGCGAGTCAGGGCTCTTCCGTTCCGGATTTTCAACAAACCAAGCTAGTCTCTTTGCGAGGCAATCATACCTCATGCTCAAGAATCTTCCGGGTTGAAGACCTTCCTCATAATCGGAGATGTCAGTTTGTATTTCTGGATTCATTCTATATTAGAAGGGGAAGGAAGCGTCCATGTGAAGAGTTTCATCCTCATATATATTCTGGGTTCTGACGGAGCCATGCATGCGCCAAAAAGCTATTGAGTACAAATAGGCATCGATAGGGACTAGTACTTATAACCATGGCGGCATGGCGCTACGTTTTCATACCATGGAGCACAGTTGAAGCGTCCACGGGATACGTCTCATGCTTTGGGTTCTGGCGGAGCTTGTGCCAAAAAGCTCCGCACCTGTGGATGATACTATTGTGGACCTCTAAGTTTGTTAGCAGCCACTTAGAGGTCCATCATACAGTGCTGCATCTCTTAGATTTTATATATTCTTTTGTGTTTTAGGTTCCTTGTCGGTCTCTTTCGTTCATGCTTTGGTATGGTTTATGCTTGTGTTATTGTAGGTTTGTTGCTTTGGTCATCAACCTTTCCATTTGCGTCACTTGGAGATTAGGATTGTTCGCTTCTCTCTACTTCTGGCATTTGGACTAGTCTGTTTGCCTCCTCTCTCTTCCTACAGGAAGCTTCGAACCACGATGGTTCACTTGGGTGCCCATGCCCTCTAGAAGACGTGCTACTACAACACCCTCATGTTCACTCTTGCTCAACTCTTTCTGGCTTCATTGCGTTAATGGAAGTCTTTGGTGACTACAAACCTTCGTATGTATCAAGGTTGTTTACTGCTCTGTTTTCTATTATTTTCAAGTGTGTTGTTTTCTGTTGCAGTTTGTTTCGTTGCTTTGTTGTCTTGGGCTGCTTGCTTTGCTTCTGTTTGTGATGTAATGCAGCTCAAATGTGTTGTATTCATTTTACTGTATGTTTAATATAGTTTGTCTTTATAAAAAAAGTAGAACAAGTTAATAGTGAAATAAAGTATAGTGAGACTTCCATTGAACAAGCGCTCACGCTTAACTTGATTGGTCTATCTTTCAAAAATCAAATTTTTGTACACTTGCCTTGTAATTAACTCGTATCTATGGGTGTCTTCCAAGCCAAAGTTGAGCCATGAAGCAAGCTCCAAACTTCAAGCTTTTGGCACATAATTCCCTCAAGTTTCATCATAGTGATACTTTTTAGTCTTTTCAAGTGTGCCAGTGTTAACAAAAGTTTAGTCCAAAGAAGATGACTGATAATCCATGAGATATAATTCAAATCCAATTGTTAATATGAAGACCTTAGAAGGAGGTAATAAGTGCTCTTTGAATCCACATGCATGCCATAATCCTAATAAGCTTCTAAATCCAACTCACCTAAATTTTTCTGGGCCAAGTTGCTGGACAGCTGCAAATAGACATTCAATGGAAGTCCTGCTACATTCTACAATTTTATTATGGTATTTGATACTCCTTTACTCCTGATTATAGCTTAGAGAGAGACGACTATTTTTCATGTGTACAATGTTATAATTATTCTTATTATTGTATTGAGTTTATTCTCATGAAGTATAATGTATATTAAATAAAAATAAAGTTGTTAAATTCTATAGAAGAGTTAATGAAATTTAAGGTTTTTCTTAGTTTATATGAAACATATTGAAAATACTTTATAAATAGGATTAAATGAGTAATATATATTACCGTCTCATTAAGTGTTTTAAGGTTTTTGTACAAGGAAGTTTAACAAGTGATGTAATTTTATTAATTTGTCCTTATTAAGCCAGAGCCTTTCATTTATTAGGTTATTTTCCCTCAACCTTTGTTCGACCCCTGTCCCCATTGGCCATTGATATATGATGAGAAAATTGGTAGCTCTAATCCCTGATTTTCTGTATCACTTCTTTTTGAATAAAAGTTGCAGATGGCGTTAAAAGAAAATAATACTCCCTCTCGTCCTTATGATAAGGTAAAAACTATTAATTTTCACAAACCAATAAAAACAGTTAAAATCAATAAAGTTATCATACTATTTAAGTAACTTTCAATATTACCTCTACTAATAATTGCACTAAACTCTACTATTTTATATTAATTATTACTCTCATCTATTACCCTTAAGAATTATGGGCTTACAAGGAAAAAAATAATTAATATGCCTTGAGAACAAGCAAATGTCTTATAAAAAGAATTAAGTACATTTGGTAGTTGGTGTCTTATAATAAAGACCAAGTGGGAGTATTATAAAAAAGTCTCAGCCATAAATCATCCAAAGCATTGTTAAAAGGTTTCTGATCTACTAATTTTTTTTTTTTTTTTGGGGGGGGGGGGGGGGGGGGGGGTGGTTTTCCTTGGCAGGTGTACCAATCCCTTCAGTCAAAATTCTCAAGGCTTCCTTCCATGCATGTATTTTAGGAGGACGACGCAATTGAGTTTACGTACAGGCTGTGCATCTATTTTTTCATGCAACACCAATCACGTGCCCTTTTTTTTCCTGTCATTTATCCAAGATTTCAATTTGTTCAATTAAACTTCTTACTTTTAAATTTGATTACATTTTTTTAGTAGCAGGCTCCAACTACTTTCTAATTTTTTTAATTAAGAAGGGCTTAGATAGTGTCGATGATGTTGATTTTTTCACTACCCCGCCCTCCTATCCTTAATGTTGAACATGATTGGAGAGTTGATATTGGTCATAAATGTAACACTTATTTATTTAATTTGTCATTTTTTTCTAACTTGCCCTTATTGATACTCTCTCAACTATAATCAAGTATGAGAAAAGGGGAGGGAATTAATAAAGATGGTTAGGGTATTTTTAAAAAAAGTTAATTAATTAACTTAACCAACTTTCTTAATATAACCAAAAGGAAATATACTTCTCATGTTATAGGAGAAGTGTAACATCCCAATTTTTCTAATAATAACTAATTAATTTTAGGAATAAGTTTGAAATAAGAAAGCTACTAGGCTCTTGATAATCGGTATTTTTCGATGCAATCAGGGTAAAGAAATCAGATATTAACTTGAATGGTAGATGGTTATGAAGTAGATAAGCATGTGATATTTGATCGGAAGATGAGTATTCAGTAGTTAGATGGTAGATGGAGATATGTATGGTAGCTACATATGAATGGTAGTTAGATTGTAGATAAAGATATGTATGGTAGTTACATGGTGGATGGACATATGAATGGTGGTTAGACGGTAGATGAAGAAGTGTATGGTAAATGCGTGGTAGATGGACAAATGAATGATAGATAAATGGTAGATGTGTAGTAGATGGACATGTGATTTTTGAAAACTAGTTGAGACCCGAACTCTATAAATACCTCATCCCTTCTCATTTCTTTCACAACACACAAACACTCAAGACTCACAGAAAGGTAGGGAAAGAGAGAGAGAGAGAGAGAGGGAGAAGGAATGTAGGGAAGCCTTGCGGTAACTTTTTGGGAGCTATAGAGTGACAGGTAACTCTGAATATTCTTCCATATACTTGTGAATTGTGTATGATTACAAATTACTTTTTAATATGGACTGGTTTATATGTATTATAATATAATTGAGTATTATGGTTTTGTACCTAGCAAAAATTACAGTTTTGCCCCTGAATTTCAGAATGACATTTTAGACCCGAATTTAAGAAACGACAGTTTGATCCCTTGAATTTCAAGAATGACATATTAGACCGACGAATTTTTATGAGACATTTGATTTACCACTTTATGATATTTGATATAAATGGAAGTATGTTTTATTATACTTGATCTTATTGATATAATTATCATGGCGGCTGTATGATGGGTTGGAGTAAGGAGGGATTTGAATGATAAGAATTGTTTATGCCACCACTCGGTGCACAGTGGATGGTACCTTTTTAGGGCCCCATCTTCCATGTTTTTCCTCTGGCCGGGATTGCATTGGAGTTGTGGGACATGTGACACCTCCTTAGTTGTTATTTTTAAGGAGGGGAGCCATAGTCCAGATTTAAGCTCTATACATTTGGCCGGGTGTATCTTAAATTTTGGTGGGCTTGGAACCATTCAGTCAAATGAATGAGTTTCTATTGGACTAAGAGTTAGCCTATGGCTCCAGTCAGCGGTATAAGGGAGGACGGTGATATAAGGGAGGCTGCATTCTGCATTGTATATTTGTATAATTCATAATTCGACATATTGATTACTTTTGCAAATATTCTTGTATGAGAAATTATGGTATATATATATATTTGAAACTAGCCCATGTTTTTGTCATATGTAATTTGCTTGTGTGCGGTAGAAACTTTCAGTAGTTACTGAGACGTGGAATCTCATCCCATATTAACATTTTTCAGGTGAATATCCTAGTAGAGAGCAAGGGAAGGCACCTATGGAGTGAGCTTTGGAGGCTCTTTTGTACTCCTATAGTTTATGTTATGTTATTTTATTTGCCATGAACCTAAGACTTCCGTTTTGTGTTGAACTCTGAAATATTTTTCTGAAATTTATTTTGATTATGTATTATGAATTTTATTGGAAATGGTGATGCAACCCGATGATTCGGATATGGATAAACTTTGTTGGAGGTATTACAAATATTTTGACAAAGTTTTTGGGCATTGAAATTGAGGTGTTACAAGAAGTATATTCTCATGTTATAGATAGAAAAAGATGTGAGTCCCATCATTTCCATGTTTGAGTTTTTTTTTTAAAAAAAGAAGTGGATCTCATCATTTCCATGTTTGAGTTTTTTTTTTTAAAAAAAAAAAGATGTGGATCCCATCATTTCATGTGTGTGTAGGAATCTTCTTTTTCTCCTGCAACATAAGAAGTGTAAACCCCTATAACCAAATTAAGTAAATAAGTTTTATATTAAGGATTTGATGAGTAATCATCTCGTCCTATAGATAAGGTAAATAGAAGACAATTTTTAGTCCTATTTATAAGGTAAAAAGGGAAACTTTTCAAAAATGAATGTACAATTTTATCCTTAATTTATTATTGTACTGACTTTTTTATAGAGTATAATGTATATTAAATAAAGGTAAAATTAAAAAAAATAGAAAATATTATGGTAGAGTGATATATATGAGAAATATTGAAAGTGCGTTATCAATGGGACAACAGAGTATTAATGTTGCCCCTACCAGCATGTTATCTTTAATTAGAGTCGGGGAAATCGGGCCTACCCGTTTAAACCCTGGCTATGTAGGATTCGAGCTTAAAAAATATACCTGAAATTTGAATTTGACCTTATAGGGCCTCGGGCTTAATCTGGTTGGCCCGTTAGGCCTTGTTACTATAGCATTTTCATTTTTTTTTAAAAAAAAAGAAGTCAAAGAGTGCTAAGAGGAAGAGGCTAGGAGGCACATATATAAATACATAATAACTATACTCTGATTTTATGATTTGGTATATTACTTGTTGCAGATAATGGTTATGGATGTGTTCATGATGCAAGAGAAGAAATTCATGACATTTTTTTTTTGTATCAAAAAGTTTTGGAGGGGTTCGGCATCAGTCTCCCACCAAGGTCAGGGCACGGCCCCGAGCTCTATGAGCACTTACTGAGGACTTACGAGATCACCTACCAAAGGAGTCCCAGCGGCGGCAGAGGGGATCGAACCCACGACCTAAGGGCCTAGTCCTGGATCCCTTACCATCTATGCCAACTCTCATTGGCAAATTCATGACACTTTTACTCCTAAAGCATAGCCTTCTGTTCAAGGTGAAGCACAATCAAATATCTATGAAATTGATGATAGTGATGAAGAAGGTGGCAATTGACAATGATAGTGGTATGCTTTTATATTTTATGTGAGTTATCTAATGTTGCTTAATTTAATGCTTCTTAAGTTTTATGTGAGTCAATTGTGAACAATGGTTTGTTTTTTATTACAAATTAATGAATGTGTTTATTTGTTAGATGATTTGTATTGTTTAGATATTAATGTTGATAATGTTTATTTGATAGATTATAACTTTAATGGTTGTAATTTAATAATTATATTTCTTTGAAGAAAAAACCCAGAAAAAAATAGTTAAAATTTGGAATAGTAATTTTTAAACCCTAAAGGGCGGGCCCTGACCTTGGTACTATCGGGCCGAGCTTTGAAAAAATGATGTTTTCCTTATCTCAGGCCCTGTAAGGCCGGGCCGACTTTGATTCCCAGCTCTATCTTTAACCAAACAAATATTTAACAAAAAAGATGTTGGGCCTGTTTGGGTTGACGGTAGGAGCAGTGACTTAAAAGCTATCTGATTTTAAAAAAAGCTCAGTAAGAAAAAAGCTCGGTAGAGTTCATGATTTGTGTTTGGATTGAGGGTGGTAGAAGTAGTGGGACCCACATCAAAAAGCTGAGAGCATTTTGATAAAAGTTGGATTCTGGAGCTTTTTCCTTAACGGGCTTTTTGAGTGTTAGGAGCTTTAAATCCAGTGAACTTAACGTCGAACCCAAACACATCACGTTGAGCTTTTTCTCTAAAATCCATTAACTCTACCGCAAACGCTCCTAACGCTCAATCCAAATAAGCCCGTTATCTTTACTTTTCAGAACTTGACCTCTAACGTGCAGTGTCATTTTTCGCGCTTTACAGCACGGCCGTAAACTTGCGTATGGATAAAAAATCAAAACGTGATTAAGGGAATTATTCTGTTTAAAATTACAGGGCGGCGGCAATTTCTGTTTCACTGCATTGCCAAGTCTTCCATCCAAGTGTCCATATGCGGCAAATCCAATTCTCTCTCTCTATAATATGTTCTGGACCTTGGCTCTCCGACATGTTCAAGGGTTCAAAAACACACAGAACCCTACGGTTCTCAATTCCCCATCGCTCCTTTGGCCGTACTATCGGTTATAGATAAGGAAATTGAGTCTTTATCATATCTTCAGGTGATGCATCTTTCCTCTCTTAGAAAAAAAATGTGTTCTTCATTTTATCCTTTTCGTTTTCCTCATATTTTCTTTATCTGAGGTTTCCATCATCGCTCGAAACCCAGGATGAGGCGCTACTTATCGAAGTTAAATGATTGGCGTATTGGGCTCAAACAATCAAATTTCTTCCAGGTGCAAGCTGTTTCTAACTTTTGGTTTGCATTGGTTTTACGATTGTCTGTGTGTTTTGTATCTTTTATTTATTTTGCTATCTGAACAGTCATGCTATATTTTTTTTTACTAAAATTTAATGGGTGGAAACTCTTGGATTACGTGAACAATAAAACTGAATGAAGTGTCCATGTCAAATTCTGGTGGACTGCTGTCAACATACGTTGTTCCCTGAGTCAATCAAGAGCATGCCATTTTATTGTCCATTTCTATGCAACGACTAAATTTTTTAATGTTTTTTGGTTGCTTCTAGTTATTTTCACTGCATAACACCCTGCACACTTCCAGTTTTAATGTTTTGTATTACTTCTAGTTATTTTCACTGGTCAACAGTCCTATGCAACAGCACATTCTTTGTGGCAGGGAAGATTCTCTTCTTGTTTAGATGGAGTCTGATGGGTAATGAGTGAAATTGTATTGTCCAGTGGGACATGCTCTGATCAGAAGATGCATTTATTTTGTGGAAAGTTCAAAGATACTACCTCCAGTCCTAATTATAAGACATAGTTTACTTTTTTTTTAGAGAGATTAAGGAAGCTAAATAAGTTACTTAATTATTTTATATATTGTGTATCCTTAGATTATATATTAGTTTATTAGTCAAACTAATTTGTTCGAAGAAAAAAAATAAAAATAAAAATACTCTAAATTAATTTAATTTGCTTTCTTAGTTTCTCCAAAAAAGTCAACTATGTCTTATAATTAGGACAGGAGGGAGTAACATACTCAGGATTCACATTTAAATGGTTGATGATTCACATTTTCCATTTGAGAATTGATTTAGTATCCAAGATTGTCTTCTTGCTTGTTAATCTTAGTCGTGGTTGATGCTTGATTTTGGAATTAAAGGAAGGCTCCCTAACACCACAAAATAATTGCAACAGGTAAATTGCGAGGTTGGATCTTTTTGTGCCTCCAGAAATAGTAATGGTCAAGCTTTATTCAGTGGAATTTTGAAGGAACATGCAGCAAGAATGTATGCCACATCTTCTGCTACATGTTTAGAAGATCAGCCAAAAGATAATTCTGACTCTGACATGTTAGTAGATTCGTTTGGAAGGTTGCACACTTATTTGAGGATATCCTTAACGGAGCGGTGCAATTTACGGTGCCATTACTGTATGCCAGAAGAGGGTGTGGAGCTCACTCCTAGCCCTAAGCTTCTAACAACGACTGAGATAATGCGATTAGCGAATCTTTTTGTAAGCTCTGGAGTGAACAAAATTCGTTTGACTGGTGGGGAACCAACTGTCAGAAAGGATATTGAAGACATATGTTGGGAGTTGGCAAACTTGAAGGGTCTAAAGACATTAGCCATGACTACTAATGGCATAGCCCTTGCAAGGAAACTTCCTAAGCTGAAAGAATGCGGTCTTACTTCTGTGAATATTAGTTTAGACACTTTGGTACCAGCAAAGTTTGAGTTTATGACCAGACGCAAAGGACATGAAAAAGTAATGGCTTCAATCAATACTGCCATAGACCTTGGATATAATCCAGTTAAGGTAACTTTTGGTCTTATTCACTTCCATCCCCTCAAGTAGTTATCACTTTTCCTAATTATTGAATCATTCAAGTAAATTTTATAGCCTTGTATATAGCCTTGTTCTTTTTTAAGGGTTCATAATGTTTCCTAATGTCGCTGGGGATGCATTTTTAAGCTGTTTAGCATGCTTTCTAATGTTTCAGGTCAACTGTGTTGTGATGCGTGGAATCAATGATGATGAGATTTGTGACTTTGTTGAGTTGACAAGTGGAAAGCCGATTAACATTAGATTTATTGAGTTCATGCCATTTGATGGAAATGTGTGGAATGTCAAGAAACTTGTGCCCTACGCAGAAATGATGGATATAGTGGTAAGGTAGAATTCTGGCTGGTGATTCATATAGAGTTTTGAAGTTTTTTTACAGAGATCTTATGAATTTTTAGCCATCATCAAACAGGGGAAACGATTTGCTGGCTTAAAGAGACTTCAGGATCACCCAACAGATACAGCCAAGAATTTCACAATAGATGGGCATCAGGGTACAGTTTCATTCATCACATCGATGACAGAGCATTTTTGTGCTGGTTGCAATAGGTTGCGATTATTAGCTGATGGAAACTTCAAAGTTTGTTTATTTGGTCCTTCAGAGGTAAGCCCAAATTCTACCTATTAAGATTACGCGTGCACACTTTATTTCACTAGAATATTATGTCGTGTGTTGGTAACTTGTGTGGAATATGTGATTTTGGAATTATTAATTTGATTCAGCAATCAGGGCGGTGCTGTTTGGTTGTGGAAAAAACTTGTAGGCTTTCTATGTCCAACTTGGTTTTGAACAGTACATTCAAGAAAAGCCAGCAAAGGGCCAGGATTCACAGAATTGGTATTAAATGCCTATGAAATGAGGCTAATGCTGTTGTATTTCTTTAGCATTCTAGGGCTTTGAAGTGCATATTGGATTCAGTTTGGTTAGCTTGTGAAGTTGAATTCTAGCAGTTTGTCTCTTAATATCAAACAGAGAAATTACAGTTTTAAGTCAGAACTTTGAACTACTGGTTCTATTGTGAATTCTTACATATGATGGGTTCCCTGTTTTGGCATCAAAGAAATTCAAATAAATTGATCAGCATAACTATTGAATTTGCAAATTACCCTGCAAAAGCTGGAGTGGGTTTGTGACAACTGGAAAATCCATTCCTCTGGTGCCTTTAGGGCCAACCTCTCAATTTCTTTTTCTGGTTCATTATAGTTTATATGATGGGATCTTCTTTATTTACATATTGGTTTCATGTACCATCCATTCAAAAAGTGTTTTTGCACAGCCCACTTGATCATTTTATTCATATCTTGTTAACTTTATGTACGAGTGCAATGGGCAGAAACAATTGTAGACGTGCTTATATGCTCTGATTCTCTTGCAGGTTAGTTTAAGGGATCCTCTTCGACATGGTGCAGAGGAGCATGAGCTTAGACAGATAATAGGGGCAGCGGTATGCTTCCTTAATTATTATTGCTAACAATTAGGAGCATTCACTTAGCCTTATCAAAGCTTCATGTTACTGCGTGCTTAATTAAGGTGTTGTTTTCAAGTTTTTGTTATTGATATCAATCAAATTATCTGTGATAAAAACTTGTCGTTTAGATATGTTTTACAGTTCCACATCACATATTAAGGACTTGTCCACTTTGTTGTGATAACAAGCACCCAAGAAACTGAACTAAGCATATTGAACTATCAGAGGCATCTTGTACTATATTATGTTTCTCAAGCATGTGTGTTTGGGCATATGTAGGTGAAAAGGAAGAAAGCTTCACACGCTGGCATGTTTGATATTGCAAAGACAGCAAATAGGCCCATGATACATATTGGTGGATAAGGTCTGCTTATATCTAGTGTACACTTCTTGTGATCAGTGTCTTGCATTCAATCTCTTTGAAGATTGCATTCAATCTCTTATGATAACAAAAGATTGTCATATTTGAGGCGTTGAGATGAACAGAGGCAGAGCTGCCCCCGGGAAGAAGCAGCCTCAGTTATATTAGTATTGGTTGTGCTTCTTATTTGTGGTCCTTCTCACTGTGTATAGAATAAATGGTCTTTAATCCTCTCACTAAAATGTTTTACGGAGCTTCATTGTACCAAGGTTCCTTCCTCTGTAATTTATCTGAGTGTTCTCAATGAATAAGATGCTTTGCATCAAGACGAAGCTATATGCGATAGCAATAGTAAGACGTCCTCTGAAATTTACTATTTTCTTGTGTCTTTCTTTGAATGTATCATATGTTGAGGGGAAAAAAATATGCCTGCCGTGATTAAATTTGCTTCATATATAAAGTCTAGGTTATCAAACCTCTAATTATTTATAAGAGGACGTAAGCACCCTCCATTGAATTAGTATACTATAAGTAATTATGTGTGGAATATACATTGTATATTTTTTTATGTTTATTAATTTTTTTGGTTTAATGCAATTTAGGTATTCACTTTTGTGAATGCAAATTAGCAAATCAAACACAAGGCACACATCTTCTGTAAAATGTGTGTTACAAAGCCACTAGTCACTTATTTATAAAATCATGACATTTTATTTTGCTGATCGATACATAATATGTCATTGGCTGAAATCAATACTAGCTTATTCCATTTAATAGGAGAATCCTATTACCTCAAACAAATTTCTTGTATGCGTGTATAATATGAATTTATAAAATATCACTATCTCGGTATCTCCTACCCTAAATATAAAAGCTAAATAAAGGAATTTACTTTAGTCATAAAACTTAAGTACAAGACTTCAATCTACTTTACTTTCAATATAAAACCACAGTAAACGAACTTCCATCAAAGGTGTAGTTAAAATGCACATAAATAAAAATTGTATTTTAAGGAAAACAACAAATATTTGTTATAATTAACTAACTTAAATAAATTTATTAAAGCATGTGACTCACTAATAGGCTCGTATATATAGTTTACTTTCTAAATGAAGATTGCAGAGTGCGTGTACTTTGGAAGAAAGCGATCCTATCATATGAAGCTTCATGTTTGTATTGCTGTTGGCTATATTGTACTGATAAAGTTTTCATTTTGTTATCTCCCCTTGTTAGTTTCATGGTTTCAGGCTAAGACAAAAGTTTCAAGAGGTACTCTTCCAATCCTAAATATAGGACATAGTTTGTATTGCAAATTACACTACAAAATATATCATATATTTAAGACCGGGGATAGTATTATTTTAGTCCGAATTAAGGTAGCTTAATTCTCAAAGATTCTCCCATTTTCCATCTTCACATTAAAATTTGTAAAGTTCTCGTGTACGTCCATCCATAAGCAACAGCTTCAGGTCTATTCTGATAATTAAGTTTTGACTGATACTATAATACTGTAGCTCAAATGTTGTAAAGGTCCGATTTTGGATTCTGGGAAGGTTAAGCTTTCAAAGGAACAAGATGAAGTCAAGTATATTTAACAATGTAATACTAAAGCAAGCGACACTCACTCTTATAATTGTGCCTCAAAATGGAACCAGTGGAAGTTAATAAGACGAACTACTACATCAGAATTAAGGTAAATATATATGGCCACACACACACGCGCGTATATATATACTCTCACAGACACAACCAAAGAGACAGACAAAAATAACGAGACAGAAGTAGAAATGAAGGGGTTAGATTAAATTATCATTACACTACAGGCATGGTGCTAAACTCTTCCATGAAACAGTCGAATTCTGAAGAGAAACCTTCAAGGAAACCACCACCACTACTGAATTTTCCATTATCATTATTCTCTCCCTCTTTCTTGGTCCTTAACCCATTTTGCACATCCACCATTAACTCGTGTTCTTGTTCCTCCATAATCATCATTGGATCTAACCTCTTTGGCGGGGTTTTTGTTTTCCTTCTTCTGCCTCCTTTCTCTTCTTCTTCTTCATGTTCTGGTTTACCAGTGAGGCGCTGAACAAGCTCTCTGAAATTTGCAGCATCCGTTTTGATGACCTCTGGAGCGTACACGTGGATTATCCTGATCTTTGGCTTCAACTTAGAGATCAAATTTGAACTTGTTCCAATTCCTAGCTGAGACGATGAAGCTGACCTTGGACACCTCGTGCGTGACTTTGTCATCTTTTTTTCTGATCTCTGCAACTCAGAGACAAACGTGCAAGCTACTAGGTGGTTGATTCTATATATAATGAAAACACTAATAATTCTGTTTTCTAAGAGAACAAGTCGCAAACTTTCTGGCTCTCATATACGAGCGTGGCTTTTGGAAACTACGATTGTGTGTGTGTTTTATATATATATATATATAGATATGAAATAAAATTTGGTTCTACCTACTCACCAGCAACGTACATGTGGGTGTTGGGTCAATATTTGTAATATAACATATTACAAAATTAAAGGTGAAAATTTCCAACTGCATTTGACAGTTTCAAATTTAAGCCGCGTTACATGAGAAAAAAAAAATTATTGGGGCGAATTTTAAAATAACAAAGAGCGGGTGATTAGTTAGTTAGTATAAATAATCAAAAGAAATTTTAAAAAACTGACATGTATATGCCAATGAACCATACTTTAGGGCTGAGTTTAGGGTGAATTTTTATGTACTCATGATACAATAAGTAAAAACAAAAGGAGATGAGTTATATCCAAACTCATCTGGTCTTTTTTTTAATTTTAAGTTTCAGTTTGATCTCATTTTACCAGATGAAGGAAATTGAGTTTCTTTTGTTTGTTTATGTTTTGATGATTTTGGAGCCCATAGGAGCTCACCATATTGATATGCTTAATATATACTCCTATGTCTTGGTGTAATGTTCCTATTAATTATTAGTTAATTTCGGTTGGATGGTCTGTCACCAACACAAGAGGCATATATAAAGAAGATGAGGCTAAAAACATATATCCTCACTTGTCAATAACTATTTTTTTTAAAAAAAAAAAATCATTTACTCGTAGATACTCCCTCCAGTCCTAATTATAAGAGCTAGTTGACTTTTTTGGAGAGATTAAGGAAGCTAACTAAATTACCTTAAATTATTTTTATTTTTATTTTTTTTCAAACTTATTAGTTTGACTAATAAACTAATATATAATCTAAGAATATTTAACATATGAAATGATCAAGTAACTAATTTAACTTCCTTAATCTCTCCAAAGAAAGTCAACTAGCTCATATACTTAAGATCGGAGGTAGTAGTACTTTTTAGAATTGAATATTATCTCCAATGCTTAATATAATATCCACTCAATAAGGGTAGGAGATAATACATTATTCAATTGATGATATAAATGTTTTTTTATTCATCAATTTGACTAACAATAAATCGGTAGTAATTAAATTCATTATATATGTATATATATAAAATCCCATATGACACAAAATGTAAGTTGATTTTTATAATTCATCTTTTTTTTTTGAATTATAAATAGGTTGAAAGTCAACTTGTATACTAGAGGAATCAGTTAGGCATTATTGTTATACTCTAACAAAAAAGATATAGTATTTCTTCTTCGGATCTAAACATAGAACAAAATTTATAATATAATTGTACTATAAACTTTATCCTATATTTAAGATCATCCGAAGTAATAATATATAAACCCATCTAAATTGGTTTAGAGAGTGAAATGTATTGATGAATGTGAAAACACCAAAGGGAGATTGAAAAGGGATATCAAAAATTCAAAAGGAAGTGGTAATAATAATAATAATAATCAACAAAGAACACTTGAATCAAATGTCAATGGGCGCATGTTCTTAAGCTTTGCATTTGATTATTTTTATATCATCACTAGATTATTTAGATATCAACTTATTTTTAAAGTCTACATTATTGTGCATTGACTACTAGAAAAATACGGACTGGATTTCGATCCGATTATCATTTAATTTTTATAAATGAAAAATATATATATATTGGTAAAAAGATTTACCAAAATACATAGTGAACAAGATGACTTTATTTGGTTTGAGAAAGTAAATGTACAGATAATATTTTATTGTTTTTGATACCATTAAAACGTATTTTTTTTTAATTTTTTTTTAGGGGAAAAAAAAAAAAAAAGGAAGAAGGCGAAATGGATCACAAGAGTTGGGGTGAGGTGACAGAGGGTGTCCTTGGGGATAAAATATTGTGGCAGAAAGAGAATCGTGAGGGAACGCCTAACCACGTGGTGGTGTGGTGGTCCCCACACTCTGTGCACGTGGGTTCTGATTCCCACCGCTTTGTCAGACACTCACGGTTTTTTATTACGTACACAAACAAATCATGCTCCCTTAGACACTCACTTTTGTTTTTTCATAAGGTATTTATAAGTTTTTTAAAAAGCATTTAATTTATTTAATATGTCTATCAATATATAATAAATGGGAGTAATATGATATTCCAGTTTTGTGCTGTTGATAAAAATAAACTTAAATATTCTTATTAATTTATGAGAATTGGTAATTAATGTTTAGAATAGATAGGAAAGACAAAGCACAAAGTTGGACGCTCATTTATGGGTAAATTTATTTACGATTCAAAATTTAAAGTACTTTAAATTACTGAGACAGATTCACAGTGAATCGGTCCCAATTCCCAAATCAAGGAATGCCACAACGGAAAAAGTCACAGTAATAAGAGGGCAGTACGAACTACTATTGTAAAAGAAAAGAGAAAATCCTGCTTAGGGTCCATATTATAAAAAAAATTTGAAAAAAAATCCAAAGACTTTGAAAATTAAAAAAAAAATGCCTAAGATTCTGAAATTCTGAAAAATACCCAAGGTAAGTTGTTAATGAGGTTGATATAATTGTTAGCGGGGAACTGATATAGTTGTTAATTGGGCTGATTTAGTTGTTAAAAATTTCTGATTTAGTTGTTAAAAATAAAAATTTTTAACAACTAAATTAATCCAGTTAACAACTATATCAGTATCCCGCTAACAACTATATCAGTACTCTGCTAACCTTGGGCTTTTTTTTGAATTTTCAGAGTTTGTGGGCCTTTTTCACATTTTTTTTTGATAAAAAGGGCCCTAAACAGGATTTTCCCAAAAGAAAAAAAGGGGTAGCGTCCGCTTCCATCTTTTACCCCCTTTATGGCCATTGGATCAAGATCCAATGATTCACATTTAATATTTCCTTCTCATCTTTCTCTCTCCTCTTTTTATAAAAGGAGAAAAAAAATATTAATAGCATTAAATGTGGATCATTGGATCTTGATCCAATGGTCATAAAGGAGATAAAAGATGGGAGCGGACGGTAAAAGAAAAGGACAGAAGCCAAGTCCAAAAAGAACTTGTGATTTTGCTAATATTACATTGATATGAGCAAGTTGAACCCATTGATTGTTTAATTATAGAATATAATAACACTAATCCATCCCATAATTACGAAATTTTCAAAACTTTACTCTTTCAAATGATCCACACACTTATGTAATCCTCATTGACTTCCCAGAGCTTGACGTTCACAACCTTTGAACAAATCTTTAGACTTTGTGAACTGGCTTTTACCACGAAAACATTATTTGTTAAAATTGCAATTTGACGAACAACAAAAAGTGTGACAATAGATGTTATAGGGAAAAAAAAAGTGTCACAGATTTTTTTTTTTTAAAAAAAAAGAAAAGGACAAAATGTAGAACTATTTGCTTATAGTCCCTTAGATTCAGGTCATAAATTAAATTTTATCATGTATGGCTTATATTATTAATGATATTTTAACAGGATTTTGAATTTTTCTACATTAAAAAAAAAATCCATGTGTTAAGATTTTATTCAATAACTAAACGAAAAACACAACGCTCTGCATTTGTGAAATCCAGCGTTCCATTTTCGCTGTATTTATTTTTACGGAAAATCTTATTAAAACTCTTTTTAAATATCTAAATCTTGAATTAGCCCTCTAAATTTAACTAATTCTAAATGAAGATAACTCGCCCAATTCAAAATTGGGTGATTTAACTTGATTGCCCTCTTGCTCCTCCCATTTCCGTCTCATTCTAATGGATTTTTTTTTTTTTTTTCCCAGGCCGTTACTTTTCTCATTCTAAATCTTTGCTTTCTTCTACAAGACCTCATTAATTTCCTCCTCCATATCTCTCTCTCCTCGCTCTCTTGTGTCTCATGCATCCGCTGCGCAGCCTCACATTCAGGTATGAGCTAACTCTGTTCTCTGCTTACAGACTGAACAATGAATATTCTAGTTTCTTTTCCTCTTGCATTTTCATTTCAGAAGGACTTTTTTATGAGTAAGAAATTGTAAGGTTGCTACAAATCCATGAAAGAAACTTGTTAGGGTGGAACAAGAGGTAAAAGGAGGATCAAGAATGGATACTATGGAATTTAGCATGGGAAAACTGTAATGGATCCAAATCAAGTATCTGCGAAAATGAGCAACATGCAAAAAAGGATCCGAAACAGAAGATGGGGTAGAAGGAGCATAAGGGCATACAAGTGAAATCACTCAATTTTAAAATTCTGAATTGAGCTTGTTGTCCTGATTTAGAATTCATTAAATTTAGAAGTATGATTCAAGATTTAGGTATTTAAAAGGCTTTTAATAAGATCCCCTAAAGGTATTTATCTTACGAATGAAATAACAGAGGATTTTTGTTAAAAAGAAACAGAAACTGCTAATCTTGATCTAAGGTTCGGGATTAATTGATCTCATCCAAGCCAGCTCTGTGCAACGGCTCTGTATTATATATACACGCGCGTCAACAAAGGAGATTACTTGTTCAGAAAGTTTAAAGGCTAGTTTAGTTCGTTTAAAGCATCAAACCTGCACAATGAAAACCATTTGATCGCCCAAGGTCCATATATATGATGAATCGAAAAGGATACAAATATATATATATATATAAGACAGCTGAAAAATGCTCAAAATCATTAACTTGATATCGATGTTCAATATACAGATTACAAATCTAAAATCTCAATATATATATTCCAAAATCATAGCAGTATGTATAATCCATACACGAGAAAAAGAACCAAAGAATAAACAAGCGCGAAAGCATCAGAAGAATATTCCAGGACCTAATTAAACTAAAGTACGCTAGCTACTGAACTTGTGGGGCCTGATCGAGGGATCATTCAGACTTGTTATTTTCAACGGCGAGGGAGGGAGGGTCCTTAGGAGAGGGAGACGGCTCGACAGGCTGGTCGGAGAGGACGGCGAGAATCCGGCGAATACTGACGGAGCGGGCGGTCCTGAAGGTGTTGGATCTGGAAACGGTACTCTTGGAGAAGATGTTGGAAGAATTAGAGAGGATGAGATAAACCAGAGCTTGAACCAGGACGAACAAGCCAACCTTGACCAACACGTCACTTAAGCTCATCACAAACTCCATGATTTAACTCTGATTCGAAGAATCTCAAGACAACACTCACACAGAAGCTAAATGAGTAGGAATGAAAGGATGAAAGAGATAAGATGGAGAGGGGTTGTATATATAGAGTTGGAAAACGTGTGAAATGTTATTTAAGTTTGACCAGAAAAGTTGGAAAGGTCATAAATGAGATATGTATTATGTGGCAAAAGGGTAAAGAAAACTTCGTGGTTATCCACAAGGTGGTGGTGGCAGTAGTAATAGTATTAAAAGCTCAATTATTTAGGGTTTAGGTTGACTTGTCCAGAAAGTTAGTTGGAAGTTTATGTGGTCAAAGTGGTGGGTTGAATCCTCGTCAGCATCATCATCTGCATCTTAGAGTTTGCATAAGTCCTTACGTAATTAATTAATCGTATATAATTTCTTAATTGAGGGCAACATATGAAACGTGATACATAGGCTGAGTCGTAGTTAATTGGGAGATGTGATTAGGATAGTTTGATGAACGAGGCTTTCTTTGATTTGCATCGCCGACGGAGGGTAATGGAACCAATCATATCAAGGTATTACGTGGCGGCACAATTGACATTTCGTTCCAAATTAACAGCCTAGGAACGTTTCAGAACCAGAGGAACAACGTGTTACGTGTCCTATTCTCGAATTGCCACTTTCATTGGACCCAGTTGCACCTTTACGTTTTGCCCATATTGTATTATTAAAGCTTTTCCATTTTACTAACTCACCCTTTTATAAGTCACAATTATTATTATGTATATGGTAGCTCGGTTAGGAAAAGTCTTCATGTGTCTCAACCATGCTCCCTAAATATAAAAAAAGTAATTATTTTTATGTAAATTACATTATAAATGAGGTCTTATATTTAAAATTGAAGGGGTAATAGATAATATCCTACCGTCACAACTCAACTAACAGCCGGTTTGTTTTAGCTTTTTAAAAGTACTTTTACAATTTATAAGGCAAATACGTATAGTAAGTTTTATTTTGACTTGTGAAAAAATGTTTACAAAAGCACTTTTTAGAAGTTGCCACAAAACTCTTCTAAAAAAAAAAACTAAACAAGATATTTTTTTTTTCTCTATAAAACTTAATTTCATTTAGACTAAACAAAACTTAATTTCATATGAACTGAACGGGGAGTGGAGTTTCAAAATCTTACAAGGTTTGACTGAAATTAAATCCGATGAAATTTTACGTTCCACATATCTCAAGGACACTCGTTTATAGATAGAGATCGAACAAGAATCCCGCTTCATGCCGAAAAGCTACCAACCAAGAGAAAGTACTGGAACAGGGAACCAGTTCATTGGATGAACATGATCCATTCATACTTGCTTGCTTACTTTTCTTGTTGAACATGTCCCTCCCTACCAAGAAACAATAATTTATGCTTCAATTATAAATAAATTCACAACTGCAAGAAAAAGGATCCCTTTGACCCAATATTCCTTTTAAAAAAATGGCTTACGATCACGATGCTTTGAATGATTAATGAACCAGATAAATCATGAACATCCAACCAACTTGCTGTCCTTGGAGAACAAGTTCAATCCACTCATTTTTGTTGACCCAGTGCTATTAAAATCACGTTATTAATATTGAAGTATATTAAATGTCAACCTCTCTAAAACACGATTCTTTCTACCAGATGCTCGGGCCATCAATGTCTTCTAAATAATCTCTTACATGAGAGTTTAACAGCCAGTACAATCAGTTCCCAACCCAAGCAATTTACCAGTACAATCAAAGATGAAAGATGAACCTAAAAAAATTATTCCAGACAACTAGAAGAGAAATTAGGTTGAAGAAACTACTTTCTATGGACATGACGAAGGAAGAGGATGAGAGGCTGGGCAGGCTAGGAAGATAAATGCACAGCACACATGCACTCAACTACTTTATTTGTTATTTTCACCCTTGTACTGCAACTAGCTAGCTAAATTTATTAAGCTTCAAGATAGACCGTGTTTGCAAAAAGTAGACTGCAGACCAAACAATCATGAAGATATACTTCATCATGAGATGCTTATGTATTTTTATGATAGATTTGATCTACTTCTATTTTGTAAACTGAGTCTACCAAAATTTTTTCTAGATTACCAAAAAGGAAAAAAAGAGATAGAAAAAGATTAGCACAGCCACCGCTGCAGATTTACACTTGATTAGCCAATCTATGGTGACGCAACTTCAAGATTTCTTTGGCAAATAAAAACCCTATACCTGCAAGAAGAAAATCAAATTACCCAATATTAATTCATAAATTACAGAGTAGATAAAAATGGCAGCAGACTTTAACAGTAAAAGGTTGAGAGTTTAGATGATTTTTGGCATCATACTAGAGCCTCTGTAACTGAATGGTCCAGAATTTGATCTTTTTTGCTTCCCATTCTCACAATAATAGTAGGCATAGCGGATATATGCTGCTAACAAAATAAGTTTTCTGCATTGAGAATCAACAAACCAAATGGTCCCTCATATTTGGGGGAACTAACCAAGCTAATGCACATGAACTTGACTAATGCTGAATTGGTTATAATTTCCATCACCAGCTTCAATAATTTCAACAAACAACTTATGCCTATTCATTTTCAGGGTATGATTACAATTCAACACTAAAAGAATCAAGTTATGGCAGTCGCAAAAATGCAACAAGACTAGACTTTGCAGACAGAGAAATATGCAAATCCATTGGACTGATTGCCCTTCCCACCAAAAGCAATTGTAATCTAACTTGGACAAAATGCATATGCATGAGCAACTGTGACGATTCGAAAGAGAGTGAGAGGAGAGGGTTTGTTCTACATGATTCATAAAAATTATACCCTCAGACTTCAGTCCTTGCTTGCGTTCCTTTTTTCCCCCTTCAAATTTTTGCAACTTGTTACAATTTCTACACATGCAGAGTTAATCCTCCAAAGTCAAGTAAACATCTAATCCAGGATTATCAGGGATGACATTCTTACTTAGGCTTCATAGTACCATCATTCGATTTCTTTAAAGAGAGAAAAAAAATCACAGACTTGCCGTTGAAATGGCAATTTCTTTCAAAATTAGGTACAAAGCAAACAAGCACTAAGAACTTTAAGCCTTTGTTCAACCCAAATTGCTTTTGTTTACGGAAATGAGATGCCACTCAGTTCTAACTTCATCATTGCAAATAATGCAAAAAAATAGGAACTCTATAATACCAAACTCCTTTCAAAGAGTCAGTATACAACGGTAAACCAGTCCATAAAAATCAAAGTTCTGACGGAGTTACTGTTGAAAATTGGTGTTCAAGACCATTCCATGCACACATAAAAGTTTTACTAGTTAGATCTCACTCTGTAGATAAATAGTTACTCTCGAGTATCGATGGAAGTTAGAAGAATGATTTCATTGAAAAAGCAATCTAGTTTATAAGGGAATTTCCAAGACTTTGACCGATAAGTAATCAAAATCTCTAAGCAAACAAATCTCCATCAGCATACTAGGACGAGAATTATATAGAGATTTTTTTTTTTTTGGTCGAAGAGAATTATATAGAGATAGAGAAGGAAAAATAAATAAATAGGAGCAACAGAAAATGATGCAAAGATACCAAGAAGCAGGGAAATATGCACGAATTTGAGCTTATACATAATCAAAATCTATAAATAAGAAAAACTCCAACACACGAATAACAGGGGGGGAAAATTGATAGCGGGTCGAAAGTAATGTAAAACACACCTAATATCGTGTTGAATACGCACAAAAGACCAATCAGCTCGAAAGAGACTCCGAATTACCATTGACGCCAGCAGATATAGAATCTGCTTCCGTCATCGGAGGGGAAGCCAGGGAATCAGAAGGGTTCTCATCATTCCTTTGACCTGAAACAGCAGAAGAAAGAACGCGGTGTCTACTAGCAATGTGACTCAGAGTGGTCCTCAAACCATAGAAATCATCCTCCTCTTCCATCAATTCAGATAGCCTCATCATGGCTGTCCTCAACTGCCTTCTGATCCTCCTCGCCTGAGAAACCCCCTCCTCTTTTTCACCGACCAGCTGAAAGCGACAAAGCGGGCAAGAATTGTGGTGCTCCAGCCACGGCGTAATGCAATCGGAGTGGTACAAATGCTTACACGGAAGCTGCTTAGCCTGCGCATCAATCCCAATTGGGTCCTTACAAACCGCACAAAGAACGCCTCCAGGGTCAAGCTGCGATAGGAACAAAGAGGTAACTATTATCGTGGGTACAGAATCAGAGCAAGATTTGGAGGTGCTATTTGGTAGTGCGGAGAGCAGAGATAACGGGTCTTCGAAAACGTCGTCGTACTCAAGTTCACTGTCATCGTCGTCCGAGGGAAGGACGTGGTTCTGGATTAGGTGGTGGAGGTAGGGGGTGTCGAAGAGGGAAAGCGAAGCGGGAAATGAATGAGAATCTGATTGAGGGAAGAAAGGAGAGTCCATGAGTTCGAGGAAGTGGGTGTGGCAATGGGGGCAGAGAAGAGTTGACGAGGAAGTTGAAGAAGGGGAAGACAGAGCAACACTCATGTCACATTCGTGACACCAGTAAGTCTTCATTTCTGCTTCCGCCGTCTCTGGCACGGTGGAAGTGTCGGTGGCGGTGGCGGTGGCGGTGGAGGAGGACATTTCTCCCCCTCACTCCTCCTTCCTTCTTCCCTGTCTCTCTCTCTACCTCGCTCAACACGTGACGTCAAGAGTCGGTAAGGCGTTGTCGTGAATGTTAATGGAGCGAAGTGCGGAAGGGGGGGAGTCGGGCCCACCACCCAACTTTCAATGGTTTGGTTCGTCTGGTGACTGGTAGTGAGTCAGCGATGGCATTGAGCAACCTTTATTTGTTATAACATTAAATTAAAACAACACCACCGTCGCTTTGGCCGAGTGGTTAAGGCGTGTGCCTGCTAAGTACATGGGATTTCCCGCGAGAGTTCGAATCTCTCAGGCGACGTGTTTCTTTTTCCGCCAACGTTTTTTCTTTTCCTTTTATAAACGACACTTTTTACCAAAAAATATTTTTAGTTTAAACTAAAAAAATAAATAAATAGAATTATTTATTAAATAATATTGCATAACATTAAAAATATAAATAAATAAAAGTTAGTGTTAATCACTATCTTTTGTCACTAAACATGAATTCTTGTAGTACTACTCAATGCACAAACTAATACTTAGATGAGCATTCCACTTATCTCAAAACAAATTGATTGGAGAAAATAAAAGAAATATAATATGAACACCGAAAAATATTTTTTAAAAAATATAAAGATCTGATTCAATTTCAGTTAAACAAATAACCTAATATAATATATTTTTTAAACATAAATTTATTATAAAATCATAAGACAATCAAATAATAAATCTAAATAAAGTAAAATTAGTCATTAATTTATATATATATATAGTTATCTATTGTCAAAATTTAAAATTGTCTCATAATCATAACTCTTAAATTTTCACTAATTAATATAATATTACCCTCATTATAAAATCAATTAGGCCAGCTGGCCAACACACAATTCCGCCCTTAGTCATATCATCGCTGGCCAACACAAAATTTCTTTTTCTTACTCATCCCCTCATAAATAAGGGGTGCACTTGAAAAAATATTTTATTCTAAAATATACTTAATATTTTAAATTAATTTTAACCCTTCTTTTTTTACACCGTATAAGTAGATTATCAAACTTTTATCAGTTTATTCATTCCACCAATTATTTTTTATTCTTTAAGATGACGTTTTCTCCTCTACACATTATTAGAGTAATTTAACCCTATTTTCTTAATTAAGGCGATACCACCAGAATTAAAAATGCAATGCGTATTTTTTTTCCCAAATTCTCATTCTGCCAACCACCGATTACACTTGAAAGTAATAAAATTAGTAATTAATTATGGTACACATAATCCTAGAATGAGCAGTTCCTTTGTGCTTAAGTTAATCATGTTCTCATCTTAAGAGGGCCTCATGAAGTAGACGTGATTAAAAAGAATAGATTAATTAGGCTAAATTATTAAGAAATTGACAATGACATTATACAATAAGAAGCCAACATGCAAGAAAAATACAAAAAAGCATTTAGAGACAAATTAATATTGATGAGTAGATGCAACTAACAAACTAAACATCAAGTAATGATCAAAGAGAGAATATATCATCACACCACAAAATCCAACCACTCTAACAAGACTCTTATCTCTTCCAACTTTTCACTCATGAAGTTGCCATCTCTGCTTCCAAATCCACTCACACCACCTCTCTTGCTTGGTGCCTCATCATGATAACTCCTTGCAACCTTCCAATTTCCTTTTTTGCATTCTCAAGTCTCCATGATTGCAGACTTGATGGATCACTGCATCATTCTTCCATATCTATAAATATAGTGTCAATGAAATTTCAGTGCATCAAATAATTGGAGTTGTTTTTATTGAACAACTTCACAGATTCAATTGAAAAGTACAGACTACCAATCATTTTAGGATTTTCTTGTTTTAAATTCTGTGATTAAGTAATCTAATTGAGTGAAATGAAAGAAATCAACATTGCTTCTCATAATTTGCATTATCTATAAAATTTTTATAAGTAGAACTAATAAAAAAGTGTTTTTACGTTTGAAATAAAACTTCTCTTATGCACTTGCCTTATGCAACACAAACTAATATTCGATAAGCTAATCAAAACATATATAAACCCAAACAAGAAGAAATAAGAAATTATTACACTACTACAAAAAAACTTTACAACATCCGTTTTTTGGCCTATTATACATCCCTTTAAATAGGGACGTCTAACTAGGGGATGTAGATTTAAAAATTGCAGGCATCCTAAAATTATTTGGGATGTGTAAATTTTTTTTTGGGTGTCCCAAAACACAATTTGGGATATGTAAAGTTTTGTTTTTTTGAAAAAAGGAAAAAAATCTTCATGTGCCTATCAACCAAGAAAACAGAGCCACGACCGACAAAATAACACCAAAAAAATCACAGTGAAACAAAATCCAAATTGCAAGAATTGAACTAACAGATCTGGAGAAGAAAAAGAAAAACAAAATCCAAATCACAGTAAAACAAAATCCAAATCAAGATTTAACAATCGAAATCGTTCTCATCTTCGAAAACTTATCGTCCGATGCCATCCCGATCGTCACCAGCACTGTTGCCATGATCTCCAACACCATCTCGTAGCAAAATTTTTTAGGAGATCTGAGGACCTAGAGGTAAACCGAGAGGAGAGAGAGGAGATCAACTAACTAGGTGAGAAAGGAGGCGAAGGCATCGTGACGGTGAGAAAGGAGGCGATGGTCAATGAAGAAGGGAGAAGTGACGCTAACAAAATATTGGAGGGTGTGATAGATTGGGGTTGGAAGGTGGGAGAGGCGATGGTCGATGGAGAAGGGAGGACAGCAACGGTAGAGGGAAGAAGGTGAAGGTCTCAGCGAGCGTTGGAATTGAAGGTCCAGAGCAGTGAAGGAGAAGCCGTGCAGATCAAAATGAAATGAAATGAGGAGAGAAGAGGTCAAGTTGTGCAAGGAGCGTTAGGAGGTGTGATGGAGTAGTTTTGGGGTCCTAAATTTATTTTAGGACGTTAAAAATACTACTTTTGGCATCTTAAATTGATTTTAAGACGCCAAAAAGACTCTTTTTGATACTCTAAATTGATTCCTGCATGCCAAAAATATTGTTTTTGGAACTAGAAATGGCGTCAAGGTTCACTTTTGACATCCTATATTTTAATTAGGATACTAAAAGTCCTTTATTTAGGCATCCCAATTTTAAATGAGGATGTCAAAAGTGACTTTTGGGCTTTGGTGTCTTTTTACACAATTAGGACGTCAAAAGCCTCCACATAATTATAAAAATGCCACCATCTTTATTTTTTACTTCCATTTTTTAAAATATAACATTTTTCAAGGACGTCATATTTGTCTTTTATAGTTGTACTTGTTAGTATTTAGGTGTCCTAGAGACAATCTGTAAAGACAGATCAGGACCATTTCTACGTTATAGTATTTCGTTATTAATAAATGAGCATATTTTATCTTTATTATATTTATGTCTCGCCTTTATTTTAAGGTAAATATGTGTTTGAAGATAAAAGCCCTAGGAATAGCACATGTGTTATTCTTGAAGATTAATGATAGAGATCATGATTATGAGGACTCAAGAACACTGGATATCTATTGCCTAAAACTTGTTCCTAGTCTTGAATCACTAAGAAAGGGCATTGGTGATTTCAATAAGACTAGTACAACATTATCTACTTATATAGAGATACAAGGTAGGGACCTCATGGAATACAGACATGGTAATGCCTTAGTTGATGCCGTGGCGTGGGTGGATTTGTTGGAGAATAGATAGCACTGAATTGACCCTCTGAGAGACTCCACAAAGATTCATTGTAGAGAGTATCATTGAATATGTAAAGTCTCTCATTGTTTGGTAGTATAGATCATTCTAGACTTAAGGATGTCATCGAACACTATGTCCTAGTGTTATACTTTGACTGTACAACTCTATCCACCTGAAAATGGGGAGAACAATGTGCTCTTTGATGTAATTCGAAGGCATGAGTATAGATGAATATGCTCAGAAAACTCACAATCCCCTACAAGGAATTAGTCATTCATAAGACTGGTAGAGCTTCGATAGCTTCTAATTAACTCGAGAGACTGTGCGCATAACAAGTGATCATGAAGAGTCATGATCTATTATAGAGTTAATATAATAAGATTCTTAGTTATGTGAAATAGCTATATTTAGTCAATTAAGAGAGACGATACTCCATCTTTGCTCCCGACTAAATGTGAATGACGATGTGAGGGATGATGCATGCTGCATGCACGGTATCCAAATATGAAAGGTAGATCACTTAATCAACTCAATTAGTTCTGAAGCCGCAGAGTATTGCTAGTGTCTTATGAGGTCATTAAATAAATTGGGCCTGTTAAAGGGGTTTTTAATTGGTCCAAGTTTATTTATGTCAGTGACAAATTGGATCTAATGGGTCACACACAAAAGGTTATTCTCGATTGTTTAAATTTAGCAAACTTGGGCTAATAATTGTTATTGGGCTTTATCAAGAGTAAATGTGTAATTGGGTTGGAGTGGGACTCCAAACCCAATGAGAAGAAAATGACGTCATGTATGGTATCTCTAGTGGGAAATTAGTTTCTCTACAAAAGGACCCAAATATGTTGGAAAACCCAAAGGGGTCTTAGACCAAGTTGAATTTGGAATTTGAATTTTGAGTTTAAGTTTGAATTTTAAATTTGAATTTAAATTCAAGAGGTTAGATTATAAAAGATAATTCTGAATTATCTAATATATATATATATATATATATAGATCTAATAATGATTGGATGAAGATAGGAGAAATAATAAATAGGGATTGCTTGAAATGATTTTGAATTTTAGTTTAAGAGATGAATGTAATTCATCATCTTAAATTATTATTCAATCAAGATATGAATTTAATTCATGATGATTTGGATTTTCCAAATCAAGTTTAGATTGGGCCTTTCTTGTGAGCACTTACATTAGGGTTAGGCTCTTATAAAGTGCTAATATTTTATGTGCCCTTTTTATGGACATTTTTTGAAGGAAAATGAAATAAATATAATCCATCTTAAATGATTGATTCAATCGACCGATCAAGATATGAATATGATTCATCGTCTTAAATTTAATCAATCAATCAAGATATGAATTCAATTTATTTTGATTTGAATTTTCCAATTTAAGCTTGGATTTGACTTTTCTTGTGAGCATTTAAATTAGGGTTAGACTTTTATAAAGTGATGATTTTTTGTGTGCCTTTTTCCTGCACGTTTTTCTAAGAGAAAAACAAGATCCTTATGCTCTCTAAATTTTGATCTTTACCAAATGTTTAGAGAGGAAAATACATCATCTATAGAAAGGCAAGGTTCCAATGATCTTATTCCTCCTATCTTTAACCTAATCCTAAGAAACCATAATCTTCTTGAAAAGATAAAAAACCCAAGGAAACCAAAACTCAACTTTGTCTTCGCGCTAGCAAGCATCTAAGGAGTGGGAGGTTTCAAGAGAAAGAGTTCTCATTACAATCGGGGGATAGCCATGTGGATCAACGTTAGAGGACATCAAAAACCTTGAAGTCTTCGAGTGATCTTAGGTAATTATAATCTCCAATAATCGTTTTATCAAATTATCCTAAACCCCAATAGTTGATAGTTGTTTTAACGAGTAATCCTAAAACTCATGAGTATTATAAATTGTTATGAATTCTTATGAGTACCGTAAAGAGTTACAGATTAATAATTAATAACTAATTAGCATAATAAGTTAAGGTCAATAATTCATGAGTCATGGGTATTATAAATTGTTATGAATTCTTATGAGTACCGTAAAGAGTTACAGATTAATAATTAATAACTAATTAGCATAATAAGTTAAGGTCAATAATTTATGAGTACCGTAAGGAGTTACGAGTTTCCGCAACGATTAAACAAAATTTTTGTTTTCAACCTCATGAAACTTTGCATGAAAGTCATGTAATAGGCAAAATTAACCAACAGTACTAACATCTTTGCATAGGCAAAATTAACCACCATTTATCATATTTTTGTATTTTGCATCTTCTAGTATTTTTGTATTTTGCATCTTCTAGTCATGTAATAGGCAAAATTAACTAACAGTACTAACACCATTTATCATATTTTTGTATTTTGCATCTTTTATAAAAATTTTATTTGCCAGGCGCCCGCTTGTGAATATTGTCTGTTTTGACACACACAAGGCCTCACGGTTTTATTTTTGGTTGGGCCTACCCCATCAAAACGCGTCCATAAGGGAAAGGTCTCCACATCCTTATAAGGCATGCTTCGTTCGCTTTCCCAGTCGATGCGGGACTTCACAATCCACCCCCTTAGGACCCAGCGTCCTCGCTGGCACATCGACCCGAACCCTGACTCTGATACCAATCAGGCCCCGGGTTGTGGATATTGTCCGCTTTGGCACACACAAGGCCTCACGATTTTGTTTTTTGTTGGGCCTAGCCTATCAAAACGCGTCCACAAGGGAAAGGTCTCTGCATCCTTATAAGACATGCATCATTCGCCTCACATCGATCGAGAAGGCGAACGAAGCATGCCTTATAAGGATATAGAGACTTTTTCCTTGTGGACACGTTTTGATGAACTAGGCCCAACCAAAAACAAAACCGTAAACAAAATCATGAGGCCTTGTGTGTGCCAAAACAGACAATATCCGCAAGCGGACGCCTGAAATGTTACAATTTGAGTCTTGGTCTATACAGTTTCGAATTAATGGTTTTATCCCTGTAGTTTCATGATGATTTAATATGAGACTCCAAGATTAACGGCTAATCCTTATACTTTTAAATTGTTTTGATTTTAGTTCATATACTTAAACTTATATCAAATCCTTTTGAAATTATAAAGATTAAAACCAACGATTTGAATTTGAAATTACACAGAACTAAAATAAAAATTTGATTAAACAGTGATAATCTTAAATTAACCAAATTTTTATGAGTAGAAGCACGAATAAAAATTAAAGTGTTTTATGCAAAAACAAACAAAACTCCTCGCAATTATTTATCTGGTAGAATGTAAAACCAGTTAACGTTAATCCAAACAAAGCAATAGGCAACAAGAAATTATTAACTGCGCGGATACAACATAAAATGGCCTCACTGAAAACATACAAAAGCAGTAAGGGTAAAAACTTCGAAATCGTCAAGTTCGAGCCTGATTTGTCTTGGAAGCTTCGAGATCTACGGCTTTCTGAAGGAAACTCTGATTATCGTCTTCGAGAACCATCTGAATGGGAAAAGAGCCGAGACCATCGGCGATTGCCAGCAGGATCTTCTTCATCTCAGACTTGAACTCAGCCTTATCGACGGTGCCACTGCCGTCGACGTCGAACTTCTCGAAGATGGAGTTATAGAGCTGAGTGAGCTGCTCCGGCGGAGTGGCCACGTCGATGCCGAAATGCGTCTCGATTAGCCTCATGGACTCGAACGCCTTCCGGAGCTCTCCTCGCGACAAAACGCCGTCCTTGTTGAGATCCAGCGTCTCAAACTGCTCCTCCGCGCTCTTGCTGAACTGTTCCTCGTTGCTCACGAAGTCCCTCACCGTCGTGCCGTCTATTATCACCACTCCCATCTCTCCCTCCCTCCCTCCCTCTCAGTACTGGCGGTGTGACTGTGTGAATGTGGGAGAGATCAGCCAGAGAGTTCAGGATAAAGACGTCGGGGTGAAATTTGAAATTACGAAAATGCCAGGCGATATTTTCATGAACCAGGGAATCTAAGCCACTGGTTTTACGAAAAATCTGTGAGTTTTCTGAATAATACGCACTTTCTTTTTTGGATGAATCTGGTTTCGAGCAAATGACTTGTCTTCACGAATGTACAGGTCCTCATTGGAAAAAACAGAGTCGCGGTTCGAACACGAGATCGAGATCATTGGTTATTTAAAACGACAAACAGCCAAGCAAAGGGTGGTGAATGACACGCGCTCCCAGTTGCAGAATTGGGGGTTATGTTGAATTGAAATATGGATATTGATTCAAGTTTAATTAAGCAATTTTGTTTTGGAGATAGACGTACAGGTTTTGTCCTAAAAGTTTTTTTTTTAGAGTAATCTTGTCTTAAAAGTCTAAAAATATATTCCCTCCGGTCCTAATTATAAGAGTTAGTTGATTTTTTTGGAGAGATTAAGGAAGCTAATCAAATTACTTTAGAGTATTTTTATTTTACTTGTTTTCTTCAAACTAATTAGTTTAAATAATAAACTAATATATAATTTAAAGATACACAATATATGAAATGATTAAGAAACTTATTTAGCTTCCTTAATCTCTCCAAAGAAAGTCAATTAGCTCTTATAATTAGGACCGGAGGTAGTAATAAATAGTAATGTGGTTTTTCCGTTAACTGTCTTAACGTTCAAACGTTAATTGATCCCATTATACTCACGTGGATTGAATACTTCCAATATTGCTCCAGAACGCATACTTTCGAGGTAAAATTGCTATTGAAAAAAGTGACAAATATGCTACATAAACAATCCATGTCAGCATAATGCAGTCAACTAATGTTTGACTGTTAGAGCTATTAACAGAGGGTAACATTGCTACGTTTTTAGGCTTCTGAAGTAATATTGCTTCAACAAAAACTTTTAGGGTAAAATTGCTCTTTTGAGGAAATTGCTACTTAATCCTCGATTCAACATAATTGATTGTGGGATAGGACATTGTGATTATCAATTTTAGTCATTACTATTTTTTTTTTACTCTTAGATCAGAATTTCAATAAGAAAGAGAAATGATAAAGGTACATGAGATTCTCGTCTACCAATTAAAAAAGAAAAAGGAATAATTTGATAGTAACCAAATAGTGATGCTATCCTATCCATTGATTATTTAGTTACATACTTTAAGAAAGAGAACAACACAATAAGAAATAAATAAACTGATAAGATGCGTACGTCAAGCGATATGAAAGAGCTATAAGAAGTCTCTCAAAAAACAATAAGATAAGCATATATGATTGAGAATGACATAATTAAGGGGATTTTTTCTTGGTTTGCAGACTTGATTGCTACTATAAGTTAATTTTTATATTTATTCAGTAGCATCCATTTAGTGTCTTAAATTCAGTACTTGAAATTATCAAATACTATTGAAAAAATGCTTCAAAGTATTAGATGTAACGAAAATACTGAGTATTATTAAAAAATATTTTAAATTGTCAAATGCAACATAACCTATGTATTGACTATTAATTAAGTAAATGGATAAGAGGAGTCTTATGTCTCATAAACTTCCAAACACCCACTAAATTAGATGTGAATTTGTATTGGTCAAGTTAGAAAAACACAGCAATTAGTGTATCTTAAATCTGATACTTTGAAGTGAGCAGATCAAACCATCTTAAATCAGTGCAATCAAGGATTCAGTAGAACAAAAACCAAGAGGGGGAAAAAAAGAAGAAGAAGAAAGAAATAAAAAAAAAATTGTCTAAAACAACGGAAAATTACAACTTTTAGATTTTTCTGGGGTCAAAACTCTTCTCCCAGACTCTGACTTGGTCAACGACTTCAACCTCCCCAAAAACTTGGGTTTCTTGTCGCCATTGGTCAAACTCTCCTTCCTCTTCTTCCCGCTCAACGAGTCCCAATTCTCCGGCGACCCTCTCATCAGCACGCTTTCCGGCGACCTTCCTCCCAGCGTCTCATCATTATCTGTCTGCTCCCATTGTCCACCTCCCCCACTACCAGCGGCGGCCACCGTGAGCATCCTCGTCTGCATCGCCGATACCACCTCCCTCATGGCCACATCAGCATCTCCTCTATTCCTCAACAGCATTTCGCCGATCTGAGCAGGCGTAAGAGACCCACCTGACCTTATGCAGCTCTCCACCGCATCGAACAGCGCGTGCGATTCCAAACCCAGGTAGTTCCTGACCAGGTCCCTGAACGCATGCATCCCGCAAGCGCCGAGATTGACATGCACGTCCATTCTCCCGCATCGTACCAGAGCCGGGTCCACATTGTCTCTGTGGTTCGTGGTGAAGACGATGATCCTCTCTTCTCCACAACAAGACCACAGCCCATCCGTGAAATTCAGTAGCCCCGACAGAGTAACCCGTCCGCTTTCGTCCTTGGAGAAGTCCGACGACGACGTCGTTTTTCCTCTCATTGTTTTGGACTTCACCATTGTCGTCTTCTTCGTCATCCTGTCCGCCGTTAAGTCCACTGTGCAATCAATGTCTTCGATCACGATGATGGAGCGGTTCGTCGTTTGTATCAGTAATGACCTCAGCTCGGAATTATCAGACACCTTGGTGAGCTCCAGATCGTAGACGTCGTAACAGAGGAAGTTCGCCATAGCTGCAATCAAACTGGATTTTCCGGATCCGGGGGGGCCGTATAGCAAGTACCCACGCTTCCATGGCCGACCCACCCGATGATAGAACTCTCTGCCTTTAGCAAACGTAGTGAGGTCGTTTTTTATCTGTTTTTTCAACTCAGGTTCCAGTGCCAGTGTGTCAAACGTGGAAGGATGCCGGAACGGAACGGAGACCCACCCGGATTCGAATGATCCGTTTCCATTGTTGGTGAAGAGCCTCCTCTCTCTGGAGACCCGCTCGAACTCCTCCGCACGTGATGTCACGTGACTGAGGTAGGCCGAGAGGAGGGTCTGACGCTGGCGCTTCGGCAGCCGGAGAGTGAAGCTCCGCTTCTCCTCCAGCGAGTCCTGCACCGTCTCAACGTGGTGAGTCCACGAGAGGCAGTGGCCTTCAAATTTGTCGTGAACGGTCTGATTGGGGGCGACGGTGCAGGAAATGCGATTGGAGGACTTGGACCTAGAAAGGGTGAGGCGGCGACAACCGGATGCGGCGGAGTGGCTGACGGAGTTGAGGTAGAGGTGAACATGGCGGTACAAATCGTTAAGGTCGACGCCGCAGTATCCATTGAATTCGGGGATTTCGAAGTAAGAGTGAGGAGAGAGGAAATCTGTAATAGTCTCGTAGGAGGAATGGAGGAGGGAGAGTAGCTGCGACGGCAAGACATTCTGGAGTACGGTGAGTAAGCCCAACAACGACCACAATTGAGACAATATCTCCATTTTGTGCTCTGTTTTTCTTCTCTGTATGTGTGTTCCAGTGTTTGTCTTGTTGGCTGGATAATAGAAGCTACTAATGGACTGACTGTGACCCCGGAACTTAATACTAAGAATCAACGTGTCACTTTTCTTGTTATGTACAGCACAAAGCGGAAACAGATGCTGATAAAGTCACTGTTCTGAGGGAAGAAAAAGAAACGGAGGAGGCAAAAGATAAAGCTAAAGATGAAGCCGACCCCTCTCTGCTTTTGCTTTTGCTTTTGCCTGTAGGGATGCGCTTACTCGCTTCCTCTTCTTTCAAAGCGTGGGCTACACATATCAAATCAACTAAAAATGCTGTGTGTTTTTTCCATAGGGTCAACCTTGCATTTTATTGATTATTTCTGTTACGGAACCTCTCCACTCAAATTATGCAAATTAAAGCATTTTCGCCAAAGGTTCACTCCTGTTGATTGCTGCATAATTTAGCTCTGTAGGCTACAAAAAGTGCTCCAGAGAAAAATGAAAATGGTTGGTTCTTGCTTTAACAATATTGTGCGTATACTTATTAATAATTTTAATGCTGTATTGTGTGCAGATTTTCTGCAAGGATCTCAATGTGAATATAAAGTTGAGGCTTATATATTTGTCAACACCCAAAGTCTTCTTATCATAAGCATCTTGGCATGGTAGATTTATGTAAGGTTCATACTTGCACGCGCGGTGGCTAGTTTCGGTAAAGGTGTAAATGAGGGAATAGAGTATATAACTCAGCGGGGTGCATGCAGATGAACAAACGACTGAACGAGGTATTTGTTCTGTAGAATCTGCTTTTGTTTCCATCTTGACAAATCACACAGTATCACACTACTTTATCTTTTTCTTCTTCTTTGTCTTGAAACTTGAGCTCCAGGTGTCAGCGAATGTTCTTATGAAGAATTAATTAAACCGCATCACTCAGTAATGATGAGCACCAATTAGAAGGTAATCATGAGGAGGATGAGCATTTTGTCCTGCTGATCATCTGCTTATCTTACTGCACCATGTGAATGGAAATGGAAAATATTCTTACATTCACTCATTGTACTTGCTAGCTAGCTGCACCAAAACGGGCATGTCAGTGAAACCCCATTATTTTAAAACACTCTCGGACGACTTTCTATTCGCTACCTGCACAATCAATTGGTGTATTGTTTGTCAGAAACAAAGGGCATCAAATTATAGAATGGTTGAGATTTAAAAAAAGAAAAAGAAACACTAGCTCATTGTAACTGAGATCAGGTTAGAATGCACAATATTTTAAAAATAAAATGCATCAAATTACCCGCATAATTTTATATGATCATCTATGCGAATAACTTTTCATTATATTCTTTTAGCTAGGCTTTTTACTAATGGGCATGAGTGGAGTATGTGTATGAAATTTAGCTGAATAGAAAAAGATAATTTAGCAGATGATGGTGTTGCTCTTTCTTGTGCTTTACGTTTCTTTTCTTGTACATCTTTGTAGGCTTATATGCTTTATAAACAAAGTTTCATTTACGCTTCTTTTTGTAGAAATTTGTCTAAAATCTCTCTGCCAAAAGGATTGAATCTGCACCTTCGGATGGAAATCCATTGGTGTTGTGATTGTTGTTCTTATCTGCATCTCATTTGCTCTTTCACTGGTTTGTTTTTTTTTAAAGCCTTTAGGTATCTGATTATAAAATGGTTGAGATTTTAATAAAGGGGATAGGGAAAGAGGAGATGAAAGAAAGAAAAAGAGGCCTGTGTTTGGCATAAAAAGCTTCACAAGCCATTGAACATGGAGGATGGGCTAAAGAATGAAGATGGAGAGGAGCCCTATAGTTGAGAGAAAAGCAGAAAGCTATGCTCAAAATGGGGCTATCAAGAATAAAGCCTAAAAAGAGGCTTCCCTTAGAATATCAATATGATCAGATGCATCTGATTCCATCTTTGTTACCACTTCATTAACATATCCAATTTACCCTCAGGGCTAAGAGTATACTCTCTGGTCGTGGTTCACTTATTATCAGCCTGTTACAATCTAGTGGCTCTTCCCCTTCTATTAAGTATTATCATTTGTATTATATATTATTATAAAGTTCATATGCTTCTGTATTGTTTTGGCAATTGCTTTTCCTTTTATTGAACACTGCTACATAGTTAGGACTAACTAATTTACCTTCTTGATCTGATTAAAGAAAAAGTCATCCCCCAAAAAGATTCCATGTCTGCAATATATACTCATTGGAGAAGTCTAACCTGTAAATCCCAACCCACATTGTTAGGTTGGTGGCACCACTCAACAGAAGTTTGACTTATTGTAAATGGTTAGTTTCTCATAATATGACAAGCCAAGATTGGAATTCTGACTGAGAGAGATGCTCACATTTAATACTAAATAGTGTCTTGAACATGATTGCTTTCAATGGGAAGATATATGTGTTTAGCAAAAGGGAAAATAAAAAAGATAATTATATATGATATAGTTAGAGAGACATTAATTGTTAGAAAATATGGGCAGTTAGTCTCCCCTCTTGCTTGTCTTTGTCTTTAAATTTCTTACCGGTGCCGTTTATTATGCTATGGTCAAGAAAGGAAACAATTTCTGTGTCTTATCTGATAAACGAAACATTCTAATGAAATAAACATGTAAAATAGCTAGGAAGAAAATATTAGAGAGTTAAAATACTAAACATGATTAGAGTGAGTATAAACAATGACAATAAATGAAAGTATATAATATTATAAACGTTGAATTTTGTCCCTGATAAAATTGAGATGATATATATGTAGAGATAAGACTCCCTCCACTCCTTAATGGAAGAATTACTCCTATTTATTTAATTTGATTATATTAAAGAAGTTAATTATGTTAGGTAGTATGAATTTTTCTTTTGTAAAATACCATAATCATTTTCCTAATTCTTTATTATCTCTCTTAATTATTGTTGAGAAAGTATCAATAAGGTTAAATAAAGAAAATATTGACAAATATAAGAATAAGTCTTACATTTAAGACCAAAATTAACTCTCATTTAACTCCTACATTAAGGAGTAAGGACCGGAGGGGGTATTATTAATTAACCTTGGAAGATTTGAGCTTAAAACTTATGCCACTCCCAGCCTCCCTTAGATCTTAGGAAGAAGATTGGAGAAGGGAAGGGAAGATTCCCAATCTTCCCTCGGTTTTGGGTGTTTGTTACATGGAATTCATCTTCCAGTGAGGCACCATCTTCCTTCACCCATAAGAAGATTCCTTCCTTAATCTTCCCTCACATATTGGATGGAAAATGAAATCTTCTTGGAAGATTGTGAGCAAATTCTCATTAGGTCCCTTTCTTCTTCCTCTTTTCTCACCGTCTACGACTTCACCTTCTTTCTCTCACCTTCGGCTCTCTTCGTCGTCGGCGAAGACTTCCTCCTTCACCGTCGAAACCCGTGGACGACCATCATCGATCGGAACTCGCCTGGATCTGATTATTTTTCCTGGCTGTCGTGGGGATGTGGGATGAAGAAGGTGTAATACCCCAGATTTTTATTAATAGAAATAACCCTTTTTTTATATAATATTGGTGGGCCAAATACTCCTAGTCCTAATTGCCTTAGGAATTTTCAGCTTGTGCACTAAGAAATAGGTTTTAAGTAACAATTTTGTTACTTGTCAACCAAGTTATATTAAATTCACATCATGGTCGATTGATTTAATTTAATATACCTTATTAATGAGTTGACAAGAATAAAAGAGCTCAAAGCTAAACCCTAATTTTAAGTTATAAATAGAGGTTTAGCTTAACCCTAAATACCCTCATACTCTTCTCCTATTCTTTTCTACTACATTCTCTATTCTTTCTCTGTGTCAATTATTCTTCTAGTCAATTATTCTTTTAAGAGGCTAGGAAAACGGAGACCATATAATCCTGATCCCCAGAATAATAGGAATTAATTGTTGCATGTTGATCTCGATCTTTGTGATATTTGTATATGTATATATACGTTTTCCTTTTCGGTTAGCGTGAATCACTTTATGAAAGCAAAACTCCTCACCTCCTTGTATACATATATTTCTTCTTCTTGATTTGCGTTTAACCTTTTTTTTTTTAAAAAAAAATCCTTTATCATTGAATATACATGTACACTTTGGGTGCCTCAGTTTTCGTGATTAAAACTTACATATATCCTTCATTAATATATATAATACCTTACATCTTTTGCCTTGGGCACTTCAGCTTTTGCATATATGTCTATATATAGGCATGTGTGTGTGTGTCCTTTTTAATTTGTCCAATCTGCATCTATGTTAAAATATATACATGTTCTCTTTTTAAATGGTTTTACCTTGGGTTTTCATAATTGACAAATAGCAGTATATATAATCGGTTTGGTTTTCGTAAATTTGAGAAATTTTTTTTTTGGTGTGATTTAAATAATTTAATCGTGGGAGAATAGCTTTGGGATGGTACCTCTTAAAGCGATGAACACAACCTTTGGGCTTTATGCCTTCGATATATTATTTGATGTGAACCGATTATACCTGTCCTTCTCAAAGTGGTGTTTGGTAGGGTTTTCCGGGACACTAGTGGCAACTTTGGGAAGAGGTGTGCACATTATGACGAAATGTTTTATGGCCAATTTGATTGATTGTAACTGGCAGGGTTTCTCGGGTTTACCATGGATCTCTTCCCACTAAACTAAATAGACTAGTAGGGTTTTTTGGGTCTAAACAAATTTAAAAAGATAATGAATAATATTTAATTCGATGTGAATAAATAGATATGATGAGTATTAAAATTGATATTTTAGATTATATATATGTATATGATTTTTTTTTATCATCATATAAATATTTATATTTTATTATCATTATTATTCTATATTATTTTTGTTTATTAAGATTACCAGCTTTGCTAATGTTTGTGTTTTGGGCTGTGATGATCCTTCGAGGGAGCATAATTTCAGTGAAACAGGTTTTAAGGTTGGGGTTAGCAGTGAGAAGTGAGGAAAAACAGTTGGCTAATTCTAGCTAATTTTATTTTACTTTAAGCTTTGAATAAAACATTTTTAGTTAAATTTGAATTTATGTTAATGTAATAAGGTAGCCTTGCACTTGTCCCAGTACAAGTTTGGCGGTAACACTTCCCAAAATTGGGTTATTTTGAATTTCAGTAATTATTTATAAAAATTATTGCAATTTTATGTAATTATAATTGTTAGAAAATTTGGGGTGTTACAGAAGGAGTCTCCAACTTCACCTTCTTCCTCTCACCTTCGACTCTCTTCGTCGCCGGCGAGGACTTCCTCCTTCACTGTTAGAACCTGCGACCGACCACCACCGGTTGGAACTCGCGACCGACCACCACCGGTTGGAACTCGCCTGGATCTGATTTGTTTTTTTAAGCTGTCGTGGGGACGTGGGATGAAGAAGGAGTGATTTTTTTCCTGATGTAAAGGGTATTTTGGGAATTTCAAGTTTTATATTTTAATTTTTTAAAATTATCATCTTCCATCCCACTTTCCATATCTACCAAACAGTTCAACTTTTTAAAATTCCCTCTTAATCTTCCTTTCCCTCCCCAAATCTTCTTCGTAACAAACGAGGCCTTAATTATTTAAGCTAGCATTAGTGGCTTGAAGATATGTACTAGTAATATTTTTGGTATAATGCATAATATTTTTTTGCTAAGCATATGTATCTTCTCATTGGAGGCAATTCTGAATGTACTATTGAACACAAAATGTTGGTACCTCTTTTAGTAGAGATTCAAACCTTGATTTCTCATGTTGTGAGGAATTAGCCACTTCTCTCATATCGACCAATGGATATCAAATCTCCTACCTTTTTCAGTGAAAGTCAACGTCTTAGTTAACTGTGTCATTCTTAATTGGCTTCTCATAGTAATATTAAACAGAAAGTACATGGATCACATGGTTGGGGGGTCCGGGCAAGTTTTTGAGATGGTCGGATTTTGGGTGGTTTTGCCCACGGACTTGCCCGGGCACGTTCCGAGCATACCACCCTTACTCAAAATAAAGGTAGCAGGCGCGCAAATTACCCAATCCTAACACGGGGAGGTAGTGACAATAAATAACAATACCGGGCTCATCGAGTCTGGTAATTGGAATGAGCAAAATCTAAATCCCCTAACGAGGATCCATTGGAGGGCAAGTCTGGTGCTAGTAGCCGTGGTAATTCCAGCTCCAATAGTGTATATTTAAGTTTTTGCAGTTGAAAAGCTCATAGTTGGACCTTGGGCTGGGCCGGTCGGTCCGCCTCCGGTGTGCACCGGTCGGCTCGTCCCTTCTGCCGGCGATGCGCTCCTGGCCTTAACTGGCCGGGTCGTGCCTCCAGCGCTGTTACTTTGAAGAAATTAGAGTGCTCAAAGCAAGCCTACGCTCTGGATACATTAGCATGGGATAACATTATAGGATTCCGGTCCTATTGTGTTGGCATTCGGGATCGGAGTAATGATTAATAGGGACAGTCGGGGGCATTCGTATTTCATAGTCAGAGGTGAAATTCTTAGATTTATGAAAGACGAACAACTGCGAAAGCATTTGCCAAGGATGTTTTCATTAATCAAGAACGAAAGTTGGGGGCTCGAAGATGATCAGATACCGTCCTAGTCTCAACTATAAACGATGCCGACCAGGGATCAGCGGATGTTGCTTTTAGGACTCCGCTGGCACCTTATGAGAAATCAAAGTTTTTGGGTTCCGGGGGGAGTATGGTTGCAAGGCTAAAACTTAAAAGAATTGACGGAAAGGCACCACTAGGAGTGGAGCCTGCGGCTTAATTTGACTCAAATTAAGTAGGTTGGAACGTAAGTCCCGACGCCCCAGGCACCACCACCCCGCAAATGTAACGCGTGGATTTTATTTTGAGTAAAGGTGGTATGCTTGAAAATGCCCGGACAAGTCTGTGGGTAAAACCACCCAAAATCCGACCGTCTCAAAAACTAGCGTGGTTGGAGCATCATGGATCAAGTCTATGCCCGGCCAGGCCCATTGAAGTTTTCTTGTTCTGATATCCAATGATTATTCTTTAGCACCGCTCCACGTGTTCGGTTTTCCTTGGACACTTCTAGACATTAGAATCCGAAGATCTCTTCTTCGGGGTCTGAGGGATAGAGTAGAGGAGGATGGGGATGATGGAGATTTTGCCGAGGGAGTGTATTTGCAAAATCATTTCATTCACTACGCCGAAGGATGCGTGTCGATCGTCCGCCGTTTCTTCTGCCTTCAAGGAATGTGTAGATTCCGATGAGACTTGGGAGGCTTTTCTGCCGTCCGATTGCCGGGACTTGATCTCTCGATCCTCTTCACCGAACTTGATCTCTCTTCCGACCAAGCAACTCTACCTTCACCTCGCTGATCATCCCCTTCTTTTAGCCGATAAAACCATGGTAAGATCAGTTCCCAATTTAACTTACTCTGCCTTCGTCTTGCTTGATCAAAACTTGTTTAAAATAAGGTATTTCTCTAGATTATCTAAAATGCATTTTCGGTGCTTTTCTTCTCTGTACTTAGTGCTATTGATTGACGATTGATGTGGATACAACAGAGTTTTTCCTTGGCGAAAGAGAGCGGCAAGAAGTGTTACATGATAGGAGCAAAGGGGCTTTGCGTTATCTGGGGAGATACGCCTCGCTACTGGAATTGGATTTGTATTCCACAATCCAGGTGTGCTTTACTCTTTATGAATAAATGATGCTTTAAGAACATTATCAAATTCATGTCTTGTAATTAATTATTTGTATAATGTACCAATTATTGTCAGTAAAAGTATAGAGAGGTAATGGCTCTTCAAATTGTGTTATAACTGGTGTATGCTGATGGACTAAGTTCAGTCCCTTGTTCTTATAATAGTTGAGGGCTTAATGTTTCGGTGACATGTACATATATCTTCATATACTCTCTTTCACAGATTTTCCCATGTGGCAGAGCTCAACCATGTGTGGTGGTTTGAAGTGAAAGGCAGCTTAAACATTAAACTCCTGTCCCCCAAAACTCAGTATGATGTGTTCTTCATCTTCATGTTTGGAAACGAGAGTTATGGATTCACAGAGGCACTAGTAAATTTCAGTATCACTAAAGGAGGTGAGGGCAGGTCTCTGGGAGTGGTGCTAGACCCTCCAGGAATTGAAGTCATGCAGAGAGAAGATGGATGGATGGAAGTTAAGGCGGGGGAATTTTTCACTGAAGAAGAAGAGGGAGAAGGCTTAGTGGAGTTTAGAGCATGGCAAACTGAAGCTTATATTAAAGCAGGCATTTTCATTGAAGGAATTGAGTTCAGGCCTACAAAGATTGAGTAGAAGAGAACTGCATGTATATTTCAGCATGGGATAAGCCATAAGCCTTGTTTTGTTTGTGGAGTGATATTTATAGAATATGAATGAGGAAAAAAATGTGATGGAAAAAATAATTATGTTTAGTATGTCATGCATGGAAAGGAATGAAAAGTTTATGCTTCGAGTAATTTTTCTAAAGCACCAAAATTAGCATAGTTATGTTTAATATTACAATTGTTGCTAGAATTATTTTGATATGACCTTAGAAGCTCCTTTTGCTTCACTTGAGAATTGGTAACAGAGAGATGTTGCAGGAGCCCAGTAGTTGTGGGAATGGTTTAAGCCTCCCGTTGGAAACTGTTAGAGACCATGAACTGATGAATGATAGAGAATGTTCGGCGTCATGGGCAAGGGGCAAGGCCGGTGATGGAGGATGCCTTACTCCTGTGTAATGAAAATGATATAGCCTTTCCTTTATTCTTAGTTTAGCAAATGATGAATTGAAATAAATTAAGAACTGCAGCAAGGAAGTCTCTTACTTTTTTTCCCACCAACACAGAGAGCCGGTCTAGGGGGTGAGGCCCTGATTGATTGATTTCTTTGGTCTTAATTGTGTGCTTGGAGGGACAGTCATGAACCCTAAACTAGAGTAGTTGACTGGAGTAGTTGGTTGTTCATATATTTGGTAATAGGTTTAAAATCTACTAGGTATCCCAAAAATGCGCCTGATAAGTATTGAAAAAATCACATACTTTTTTATCCTGAATCTTCCATGAATATTTATAGAACAGCAAAAAATGAATCAAAATGAATTGATGCATACACGGAATTCATCGGCTTATATTGGATTGGATGAAAATTGTGAGGCACATGAAAAGTCATAGAGCTATAATGAGCCCAAGAAAAGAAAACTAAGCTTGATTAGTTCGTGTGGTGGTGTTCACATGATTGTGGTAGAAGGACTGTGATGACCAATGAAGATTGTTCTAAATGTAAAAGGGATTGACTCATATCTATAAAGTTGTTGATTTAAATCTTGTCAATGTGAAAATTTTGTTGTTGGGCGATCTGTAAAAAACCTTTAAAATATTTTTGTGAGCGCTCTTTGAGTCTAAAAACGTATTCTAACTTTAGTGAGTCGCTAGGATGTAACTAATCCAAGCTTTTTTGTACCAAAAAAAAAAAATTGATGAAAATGTGCATAGAGGGAACAATATTGTAAGAAAAACTTATAATTAACTAAACTTTTAGAGAGAGACGTGATCCACAGATGTAGTTTTGCGAACATTTTATGTGAGTCCCAAAGGCAACATAGAAAGACATTTTCTATGTTAATTATACGAAGAAACTGACGTAGAAAGTATGGTAGCAACATCAATTGACATAAAAAGTTGGCTTTTTAATATACTATTTATTGTCTTATTAAACCATCCTACGATTAACCAATAAAACCCAGCAACAATAGACAAGAACCTAACATCCATTAAACAGCAACCAAAACCAACAACAATAAACCCATGCCTTATTTAACCAAAAAAAAAATAAAAAAAAAATAAACCCATGCCTTATGCTAGAATCAATATCCAAATACAAATAACCAGAATCAAAAACCAACATTGCTTAAATCTAAATCAATATTCCAAATACAAATAACCAGAATCAAAAACCAATATTGCTTAAATCTAAATCAATATCCAACAACTTAAATAATTGTATTTTCATTAGTTGCTCCCCGCCTATTCTTTTTGAAAGACTTTTATAGTGGAGCGCACTTCTTTTACTTGGGTGGTATTATGAAAAGTGACATAATTGCCCCCTAACCTGTTTGAGTTAGCGTTGATAAAACATATTCATATAAGTTGAGGCGAAACTCCTTTAACAAACTTACCTCATATACCGTAAATCATGTTGGAAAAACAGCTTCTATCGCTAATCTATATTCTAGCTTTGGACACGTCTTCAACAAAATATGAGCTGATATTCTCCATGAAGCAAGGAGAAATCATCATAGAGAAGGAAACCAGATTTTGTCACATCACCACATCATCTACTAGCTTTGGACAAAACTTACTCTCATATAGGGGCGGACCCAAGAATTTTAGTGACGGGGGCGAAAATAAAAATTGCTACATCACAAATAAAAGTACCTGACATACAATACAAATTTAATGTACAAAAAATTAAAATAAATCTATTACAAAAATTAAGATTACTTCACTTAACTTTTACTCTACATGTTTTCATATTACTAAACTCATCTATAATTGAATCCATACTAAAACTCAAATAATTTCTTCTTCAATGTATGTAATAAAAAAATATCAAGAAATTGATTTTCCATTATATTTCAAAACCTGTTCTTGACATGGCAAGAAAAATCTCTCAGTAATTATTGTAGAAGCTAGAAGAGTGAGTACAAATCTAATCACTCTTTCAACAAAGGGTAAATGATAAACTTTCTTGTTGTTATTAAAGCTTAACATAATTCAAATGATGAATTTATGAAATCTGTATTTTTTGACAAATAAAAGATATAAACATCAGTCCCAATATAAGCCTCAGTACTGGAAAGATTTCGGAAAATGTTTATATTGAAAACATAGGCCTCACCTCTACATGTTATTTCGTGTACGTGTGGCTTTCGGCAATAAACATGGTTCAGTAGCCCGTGGGAATTGGGACTGATATTTCTAGTTTTCAAAAAAAGAGGGGGGGCACCCCTACCCCCCCTCTGTTCGCCTATGCTCTCATATTCTTCACTATCTCTCATCATGTTTAAATCATATCCATCCAATCAATTATAATACTACTTTAACCCCTCTCTCATCTTTCCAATCAATGGCCTAGATGGTGCCAATAAGAGAAAGTGAGAAAAATGATTAGGAGAGTATCCTCTTCTGAGGAATATTCTCAAAGCCTTTACCAATGGAATAGTGACCCATAGCTCTTGCCTTGGGGGAGAAAAAAAGAGAGAGAATATACAACGTTGGTAGCTGCCCTCTTTGGAAAAGCCTTGATAAATATGAAGGCAGAATACAAAGCTCTCAGAGGATTTTGACTAGAAGAAGAAAGGAGTTGCATTTAGATTTATTGAGGAGGAAGAAGAAGACAGTGAAGTGCTAGATGACGAAGATCTTAGATTAATTGTCAAAAAATTTGGAAAAGTGCTCAAGAAAAGTACGGGAGACGATTTCCAAATAAAGAAAGATTGATCAACTTCATTCAACAAGAAGGGAGAGCAAGGAACCCGTAGCAAAATAAAACTACACTAGAATGCGTTACATGCAGCTTATAACAATATATAGGAAAAACATTTTATTTATCAATTATTAATTAATCAATTAAGAAAAAAACTCTAAGATAATTTTTTTTATATATAAAAAAGTTTAGGTGGATTCGAGACCGGTCCCCCACCAAGGTTAGGGCACGGCCCCGAGGCTCTTTGAGCACTTACATGATTGCCTACCGAAGGAGCTCTCATAACGGTAGCAGGAATCAAACCCTCGTCCTTTTGGGATTTGAACCCATTCGTTACCATCTATACCAACTCTCATGATAAATTCATTTATATATTGTTATAAAATTTGTAAGAAGCCCATAAATATATAGGATCACTATTCACTGGCTTATTTGGTTGGAGCATCATGGATCAAGTCTATGCCAGGCCCATTGAAATTTTCATGTTCTGATATCCAATAATTATTCTTTAGCACCGCTTAATAGTTATTTGGTCCAGCCCACGTGTTCGGTTTCCTTTGGATACTTCTAGTTCTAGACGTTAGAATCCGAAGATCTATGCGTCTGGGTCTGAGAGAGTAGAGGAGGATGGCGATCACGGAGATTTTGCCGAGGGAGTGTGTTTGCAAAATCATTTCATTCACGACGCCGAAGGATGCGTGTCGATCGTCCGCCGTTTCTTCTGCCTTCAAGGAATGTGCAGATTCCGATGAGACTTGGGAGGCTTTTCTTCCGTCCGATTGCCGAGACTTGATCTCTCGATCCTCTTCACCGAACTTGATCTCTCTTCCAACCAAGCAACTCTACCTTCACCTCTCTGATCATCCCCTTCTTTTAGCCGATAAAACCATGGTAAGATCAGTTCCCAATTTAACTTACTCTGCCTTCGTCTTGCTTGATCAAAACTTGTTTAAAATAAGGTATTTCTCTAGATTATCTAAAATGCATTTTCGGTTCTTTTCTTCTCTGTGTCTAGTGCTATTGATTGTTGATGTGGATAGAACAGATTTTTTCCTTGGTAAAAGAGAGCGGCAAGAAGTGTTACGTGATAGGAGGAAAGGGGCTTTGCGTTATCTGGGGAGATACGCCTCTCTACTGGAATTGGATTTGTGATCCACATTCCAGGTATGCCTTACTCTTTATGAATAAATGATGCTTTAAGAACATTATCAAATTCGTATCTCGTAATTAATTATTCGTATAAAGTGCTAATTCATGTCAGTAAAAGTATAAAGAGTTAATGGTTTTCAAATTGTGTTGTAGCGGGTGTATACTGATGGACTAAGTTCAGTCACTTGTTCTTATCACAGTCGAGGGCTTAGTGTTTCGGTGACATGTACATATATCTTCATATACTCTATTTCTCAGATTTCCCCTTGTAGCAGAGCTCGACCATGTGTGGTGGTTTGAAGTGAAAGGCAGCTTAAACATTAAACTCCTGTCCCCTAAAACTCAGTATGATGTGTTCTTCGTCTTCTCGTATGCGGACTATAGTGATGGATTCACAGAGGCACCGGTAAATTTCAGTATCTCTAAAGCAGGTGAGGTCAGGTCTCTGGAAGTGGTAATAGACGTTCGAGAACTTGATGTCAAGCCGAGAGAAGATCTATGGTTGGAAGTGAAGGCGGGGGAATTTTTCACTGAAGAAGAAGAGGGAGAAGGCTTAGTGGAGTTTAGAGCATGGCAAACTGACGCTCATATTAAAGAAGGCATTACAATTGAAGGAATTGAGTTCAGGCCTACAATGAATGAGTAGAAGAAAATTGCATTCATATTTCAGCATGGTATAAGCCATACGCCTTGTTTTGTTTGTGGAGTGATTTTTATGGAATATGAATGAGGAAAAGAATGAGAATGAGAATGGCTGTGATGGAACGAAAAACATTATGTTTAGTATGTCATGCATGGAAAGGATTGAAAGGTTTATGCTTCGAGTCCTTTTTCTAAAGCACCAAAATTACCATAGTTGTGTTTAATATTACAATTGTTGCTTGAATTATTTTGATATGATCTTAGAAGCTCCTTTTGCTTCACTTGAAAATTAGCAAGAGAGATGTTGCAGGAGCCCAATAGTAGTGGGAATGGTTTAAGCCTCCTGTTGGAAACTGTTAGAGACTTAGAGGTCATGAAGTGATGATAGAGAATGTTCGGCGTCATGGGCAAGGGGCAAGGCTGATGATGGAGGATGTCCTACTCCTGTGTGATGAAAATAATATAGCCTTCCCTTTATTTTTAGTTTAGCAAATGATGAATTGAAATGAATTAAGAACTGCAGCAAGGAAGTCACATACATCTTTTGGGGTTTTAAGTTTGAGTTCTAGAGATAGAGAAGACGCCTGTGATTGGAGGAGTAGTCATGAACCTTGAAACTGGAGTAGTTGATTGTTTAGATAACTGGTATCATAGGTGGATCCACCTATATGATAAGGGTGCCCCTTGATTTTTGATTTTTTTTTTTAAATTTAAAATCAAAGGTTTTATTCAAAGGTGATCCGGACATATTTTATTCAATCGGCTCACCTTGTGGACATATTTTAGCATTGTGACCTCAATTGGGAAAGATCTGCTTCCTTTTTTGAGATAATTTCCTAGCATTTTGTTGCATTTTCTTTGTATTTTAGGTGGATATTCCCAACACAAAAAATTGCTTGGAGCATATGTAGATTGTTAATTTTCCGCCATGCTCTTTTTTGTTCTTTTTTAAATAATGATGATCAAACTTGCAACTGATGTTAGGTGAAAACTTTTTGAATCCTGAATTATTTTTTGTGCTTTTGATGACAAGTGAAAAATAAAAAAATTCGGGCGCGTTGTCCCTGAAACCCTACACCCCATCCCGCTAATAATGCCCCCATTCTATGAATTTCTAGATCCACCTCCGACTAGTAATAGGTTTAAAAAATGGGGACAACATATCTGCTTTTACTACAGAAAAATCATTCTGCAGCAAGCTAAAATCACGCTGTTTCATTATTATTTTTTGATTCCTCCTTTATGTTTACATCTACCCACTTGATTATCAGTGGCGGCAACAACAGTTATAGTGCCATGCCATTTTCTTTGTCGGCGGCTCTCGTCGATTCTCGTTAATAATCGCACCTGCTACTTAGTGTACCTTGACGGTGGTCTTCACGGTCTTGGGCGGGATGGGTTTGGTGGATGTGATTTTCTATGGCGCCAATAGGTGAGGGAATATATATATATATTTTTTTGGTATAATAGGTGAGGGAATATGATGAAACTGAAATAAGAAGCGAGACTAGAGCCGCGAGAAACACAATTCAGGCTTAGATCACAATGTTATTGATTCTGATTTTCTTCCACTACTAAAAAAAAAAAAAGATGAAACATTGTCGTTTTTGGCTTGCAGCAGATGAATTTTTCTACAGTAAAAGTAGATATGTTATTCCCTTAAAAAATACTAGGTAGCCCAAAAATGCACTAGATAAGTTAAAAAGTCACATGCTTTTTTGTCTTGAATCTTCCTTGATATTTATAGAACAGCAAATGTAAACGAATCAAGATGAATACACGTAATTCAACAACTTATATTGGTGTAAGGCGCATGAAAAGTCAAACAGCCATAATGAACCCTAGAAAAGAAAAACTAAACCTTGATCATATTTTAACTTTGACGAGTCTTGCAAGGGACTAGGTTTCTACTCTCTCTTAGATTATCTAGATCTGATCTAGACGATTTAGATTTTTTTTTATCTAGTCATTTTTAAATATAAAAAATCAATTTTCAGAAAAATATTAGTTAGAAGATTATCTTTATTTTAGATGATTTACCTATTAAAATATTTTTTTTAGAAAATAAAACTTTTCAAAAAATAAATCTGGACGGTTTAAGGGAGATTTGCTCACTCTGCTATCCGTAGAAACTAAATCCATCTTGCAAGTGATTCATGTGGTTGTGTTCACATGATTGTAGTAAAAGGACTTTGACAACCAACAAAGGTTGGTTCAATTGAAAAATGGGCTGATTTACAACTATAAAGTTGTTGGTTTTAATCCGGTTAATGTGAAGACTTTATTGGTGGGTGATTTATAAAATACATCTATAATATTTCTGTAAGCGCTTTTTGAGACCAGAGGCATACCCTAACTCTAATGAGTTTCTAGGACCCAACTAATCTAACCAACTTTGTACCCAAAAAAGGGGGGGGGGGGAACTTTGATGAAAACATGAATAGAGGGACCAATATTGTAAGAAAAACTCATAATTAACTAACCTTTTAGAAAGAGGGACGTGATCGAGAGACGAACTTTTGCTGACATTTTATGTGGGTCAGAAAGGCAACATAGAAAGACATTTTCTATGTTAATTATATAAAAAAACTGACGACGTAGAAAGTATGGTAGCATGACACATCAATTGACATACAAAGTTGGCTTTTTAATATACTATTTATTGTCTTATTAAACCATCCTACAATTAACCAACCAAATCCAGCAACAATAGACAAGAAACTAACATCTCCATTAAACCAAGTAAAACCAACAGCAATAAACCAATGCCTTATGCTAGAATCAATTTCCAAATACAAATAACCAGAATCAAAAACCAATATTGCTTAAATATAAAACAATATCCAACAACTTAACTAATTGTATTTCACTATTTGCTCACCACCTATTCTTTTCGAGCAACTTTTATAGTGGAGCTTCTTTTATGTGGTTAGTAAATGTGAGCTGATCTTCTCTATGAAGGAAGGAGCAGAAACCATCAGAGAGATGGATGGAAATCAGATTTTGTCACATCACCAAATCATCTACTAGCTTTGGACAAAATTATACTCTCGGAGTGAACAAATACAGTGAGGAATGTTCTCAAGGCCTTGGAATAGTGACCCAGAGCTATTGCCTTAGGAAAAACAAAAGGAGAATCAACAAGATCAGTACGTAGCTGTCTCTTTGGAAGCCTTTATAAATATGAAGGCAAACTACAAAGCTCTCAACTAGAGGATTTTGACCAGAACAAGAAAGGACTTGCATTTAGAGCTATTGAAGAGAGGAAGAAGAAGACAGTGAAGAGCTAGATGACGAAGATCTTAGTTTAATTGTCAAAAAATTTGGAAAAGTTCTTAAGAAAAAGACAGGGGAGACGATTTCCAAATAAAGAAAGATTGATCAACTTCATTCAATAAGAAGGGAAAGCAAGGAACCTGCAACAAAATTAAACTAGACTAGAATGCTTTACATCCAGCTTATAATAATAGAAACAACATTTTATTTATCAATTATTAATTAATGAATTAAGATTAAAAAAAAAACTCTAAGATAAATCCATTTATGAGGCTGGAGGGTGTCATTAAAATAGTTTGTGAATGGAACGTTGACTCGATCATGTCTAAGTCTAACCAAGTACAGTACTAATTAAACCCATTGGAAAACTTGGTCAATGTGATAAGAACGAACCAGCAATTCGAATTCTTATATTTATTTACCAATTATTCTCTTATACAATATTTTATAGTCCAACCACTATTGGCGGAGGGGATTTTGGCTGCACTCCCAATCATATATATAAATTAATTAATTTTGAAACAATTAATGGAGGGAATGTGTTAAGGATGACTACAGTAGTGCATGGATTCGGGAATAAAGGTGGACGAGAAAAAAGACGACAATTTAATAAAAGCATTAGCATATTATTTAATTATTTACATTAATAAGGATAGATTATTGGTGTGTGATTGAAATGACCTGAGATCAACTTTAGTATCACATGCTTTGATTTGATGTGATTTACGATCTAAGGGATCATGATTAAGAAATCTTAGAACTAATCCTTGCTGTCTAGACAAATCTTAGTGATGCGCATAGTGGGAGAAAGCTAACTTTTCGTTTAGTATAATTCATTATAAATCTAATTATGATGCCCTTTGGAACTTGTGGGAATATGGTTTAAATTTACAGCGTTCTTATCTGCAAAGTGGGGAGACAAAAAGAAAGAAAATATATTTATAGTCTTGCTACTCGATCCACTTCACTCGATGAGAACTTCTCACTTTTCACATTACAAAGAAAATATTAATTAAGTCATTTAATATGTCTTAAATTGATAAAAAAAAAAAATCCACGTAGACCTTGATTTTTATTATGAACATCGTAGATTTTTTTTAAAAAAAATAAAAAATTGATTTTTATCTTATTACTACAAACCATCCTGGCCGCCTGCAATTTAAGACTCATTCAAGCTAATACCAGCTAACTTTTGATAATCTACAGTTTAGGTGAGTAGGGTTCAGTAGAGTCAAGACATGTCAATGAATTCAAAGAAGCTCCAACGACCTTTAATTAGTGGCAGGAACATAACTAATTTTATATCGTAAATTATATTGGATATTGGAAAAACAGCTTTCGTCCCTAATCTAAACCGATACATATGACCATAAGCTATACAAGAAGTAATTAAAACTAACTTTGGTTCACAGAATAAAAATTACAATATTAATTAAACTGTGAGATGGTTTTCAGCGTTCTAATTAAGTTGTAACTGTAAAGCCTTAAGATTTTTTTTTTTTTGTTTTGCTCGAACTGTAAAGCCTTAAGATAAAAGGTTCGATACGTGCACTAATATGCTATTTGTGCTGCCCACTATTTATAAGCTTTACAAGCTAGAGTTTGTATATTTAAAACTGCAGAGAGAATCAATGCGCGCGCTTTAATTTATTAAACTTGAATTATCTCTACAGAAAAATTAAGTGATTCTTCATCTAAGTAACCTCATCCAACCCCTCTTCCGACTTGGTATCCTATCAGGCCGGGAGTGTGACCAATGAAGTGCTAGCTAGCTGGTGATCAAGACTTATAATAATATATACCGTAGGGCTGAAGAAAAATAATGAAAAGGTGAGAATGTAAAAGAAGAGGAGAAATCAATGCACTTGCTAACAGTAAAGAGAGATTGACAAGACGTTGATTAAGAATAGCGATGAAAAGTAAGAAAAGGCGTGTGTGTATATAATAAGTTATGATGCCCTAGCTAGGTTGCTAGGTCTAAGCGAGGGAGAGAGGGAAATAAAGAAGAGAGGTATAAAAGGAGGAAGGGACGGAGGGAGGGAATGAGAAGGTAAGGGAGATAGCAAGAAGAGAGGGAAGAGGCATCATCCTCGAAGCTAGTTCAAACTAGTGGGAGGTTGTGTGCTAACACAAGAGATCCTTCATTATTAAGATCGATCACTACAAAAACACACTTTTTTACTTAAGATCATCTATCATAGTCAACAAAATGGTGAGAGGGAAGGTTCAGATGAAGAGGATAGAGAACCCAGTGCACCGGCAAGTGACCTTTTGTAAGCGCCGAGCTGGTCTCCTGAAGAAGGCTAAGGAGCTTTCTGTGCTTTGCGATGCTGAAATTGGCCTCGTCATTTTCTCCGCCCACGGCAAGCTCTACGAGTTAGCCACCCATGGGTATTTTACTTCAACCCTCTCTCTCTTTCTCTCTCTCTCTCTCACACACACACACACTCATGATATATGTGTTTGGTTTAACTATTGAATCATATATATATTCATCAACATTGATATTGTGATGTTTATATATGTCGTCTGACTCTATTTTTCTCCTTGGTGTTCATAATATTGAAATAATTGTTTGTTTTGAAGAAACAACGACGTAACATAATTAAACTTACATTATTTGTGCCTGTATGTGTGTGTATTGTATAATTCTCTGAAGTGTTTCAAGTATGTGTATATATCTATCGACTAATTAACAACAATAACACACACGTACAGATACTACTGTCTCTAAACTAAGTAATAATCAGGTCTCTCTGTCTCTCTCTGGTTTTCTGATATTTGTTTGTATGTATATGAAATTAAAGAACAATGCAAGGGCTGCTGGAGAGGTACACCAAGTTCACACGTGGGACTCAGCTTCAACCTGAACCGCCCATCAATGAATCGTCACATCCTCAGGTTCCCTAAATCTCCCTCTCTCCCTCTCCCCCTCTCCCTCTCCCTCCCTCCCTCTCTATATATAAATATATATTTGTGTGCTTGTGTGTGTCTGTGTGTTTACATAACCATGGCAAGCACATATAATACGAAGGATGAAAACCTCAAATAAAAAGTAAAGAAAGGATCAAATTGAAGATCGAATAAATAAGCAGTAATTAATTGTTTCCAAGAAAAATGGATTTTTAATGGCTAGCTAGTACTACTCTGATCCTATTTATAAGTCTCTTTTAACCAAAAAAATTTGATTCTATTTATAAGTTCCCTTTAACAAAATAAATGAGATTGTGACAATTTTACCCGTATTAATTGTACCAATCAAAATAGAGAGAGAAGAAAAAGTTAAAAGTATCCAATCATAAATGATGATAAAGTTGAAAATTCACCTCATAATCATTAAGCTAACTATCTCTCCTTGATATATGTGATTTGGTCAAAATGAGACTTATAAATAAGAACAGAGTGATATGATAATAAGTATTCAAGAATGACAAGGATCAGATTCTTGGATGTGTTGTCTAGTTATGGAATAGTGTAATTATATATCTGTGTGTGTGTGTTTGTGAGATGTGACCAAAGATCAAAAAGATGAAACGTGTATGGCTTGACACGTAGATTTCATATGACGAAAGTTAATTCTATATTATATGAGTAGCAATAATTAAGTTCTTGCACTATTACTTAAAGCTTTGTGAAATTCGATTTCGTCTACATGCATGTTGGTGTTGGTTTCTTTTCTTTTTTGGCTACAAGTTGGTGTTGGTTTCTATTGACATACGACAGAAGCGAATGAAAGCTTTCTTAGATTCCCTGAATTTCTTTTCTTTGCGTCTCTTATCTCTAGCAAATAACATAGAACTGTAGGAATTAAAGCTTTCTTTGTCAGGCCAGCGCCTTAGTAACATAGTAGCATGGGAGCCAGTATTAACTGGCCTCCCTCCTCCATGTCCAGAGTTCGAACCCTATCCCCTCCCCTACCATGATATATATATATATATAAAAGCTTTCTCTGCCAGACAAATACTAGCTAGGAGCCTAGGACTAGACAATATTCCCGCATTACACATGGAATATCAATAAAAAGGTAGCATAATTAAAACTTTGAATATTACAATTTACTCTAAGTTTTCTAATATTTTTTTGTTGAATATCGATGTTATTAATCATACGATATTTTTTATATTAAAATATATAATTAAAGGCTATGCTTAGGGGTAAAAACAGGCTAAGTTCTAACTAAATAGGTCATGCTTATTGCTAAAACATTAAGTTGGCTTAATAATTTATGTAAGGCGTCTTTTTTTAAAGATTAAAAAACCTGAGCCTTTTAAAAACCCAACTTGACTAGAAAGCATCTTTTGAAGCTCACTAGCTATATTGATTAAAAAAAAAAAAAGCTCACTAGCTATAGAAAAAAAATAGTTTTTCAACTAGGCCTTGAGATATAGGACTTTAATTTACTTCTTAGGCCTCTTTAACGTATCCTATCAAAACTTATATCATTAAACCTAGTTCACATTAAATAATTGCATAATATATTACTGCCACGGCATAAAACATTATAAGTTTAATGCATTTGAATAATTAAATAAAGTTATTGCGGATTATATTGTTATGTTAGCTGGAAGTTAACAATACATTAAATTGTTTTGTAATCCAATTGATTAAAGAGATATGGAATCAGGCAATATTCATTAAAGCTACTCTGTGAGTAAATTTTACTTAGTCTTCCAATGATCATATAGTCGATCAAGTGGATTAATGTTTAATTGTTGACCTAAAGTACTTATATGAAGACTTGTTTTAGTAATTAATTAATCATGCGTTTTATGCTTCTATTATAACATGTTCCTGTGCAGGGTGCGAAAGAGGAGATTCATGTGCTGAAACAAGAAATTGGAACTCTGCAAAAGGGTCTCAGGTAAATTATATAGTTTGATTATTTATATTATATTTGGGATATTTTATTCAAACTATATATATGTTTTGACAATAATTAATACTTATGGATTATTTTCCTCTTGGGTCCACTGAAATATGAATGCATTAAAATTGTTTTACGAGTAGTTACTTGTTTGGAGGGGGGATCGGAACAATGACGGTGGAAGAATTGCATGTTTTGGAGAAGTACCTGGAAATGTGGATTTATCAGATTCGTTCAGTGAAGGTGATACCAAAATGCATTAATCTTTTTATTTATTCACTAAAAAAAAATTAATCAATATGACATTCACTTAAAATATTTAATTAACTACATTTTTTTTAAAAAAATTTTTGATCTGATCTTGACAACATGTGTGCTGTATTATGATTTACAGATGAATAACATGTTAAGTGACATTCAAACTTTGAAGGACAAGGTTAGCTTGAAACTTTGTAGTGCTTTAGTTATTTTTTATATTTATATGGACATTTTTTTTATTGAATTGATTTTCTTAAATTGTCTTCTCAAAAAGTATTTTTGAATAGAATAATGAGTATAACGTTATAAATATGTTCAAAATGATATGTCTCATAAATTAGTTTGAATAAATTAAGTATGCTTCCTTTTCAAAGATCAAGTCAAGTCTAAATCATCTCTTTTGGTCATAACAGTGAAAACGTAGATTTTATCTGAAAACGGAAGGAAAATGAAAAATCGTAAAACGTAAAATCGTAACGTGATAAAATTGTAAAAATTTAAAAACATTTGGAAAATTAGTAAAATCGTTTTAATGAGAAAAAATCGTAAAAACGTAAAATCGCAGTGATAAATCGAGTTTTTAACTACCATGGTCTTGGTAGTTAACTGATTTGATTTTTTTTAAAAAAATATATATAAAGAAGTAAAGATACCCATAAATAAACGCGTATTTAACTAAATATATTTAAAAATGATATATATATATATATATATATATTTTATTAACATTGTTGTCAAATTCACGAGTTGATTTTCCAAATTTATCGTTTTTATGTTTCTATATTACAAATACAAGTCAAGTCAATGGTAAACTCGTGGTAGTTGTAAACTCAGTTAAACTCACGATTTTTTTTTACTAAGTCTACCGTTTTTATGTTTTTAGCTTATAAAATTGTATTAACGTACTGTTAAAATCGTGTTAACTTTTTTGATTTGATCATATTCAGCGACTTTATATAAAATTTTTTATAGAAATTTCTTTATTAAATATGATAAATAATGAAAGTTGATGATTTAATTTGAATTATTTGGATTTAAAATATATTTAAATCAAATTGTTATCATTTTTATATCATAATTATTTAGTTATACACTAATAATGCATATTTAATAATAAAAGTAAATTCTTAAAAGTTTACGATATGAATTTAAGTTACTGTCACGAGTTTACTTAAACTTGTGATTTTGACAACCTTGCTGATTATTATATGGAATATATATCGAATATATGTATATTCTATATAGTAAGAATATCTTATATATATATATATATATATATATATATATATATATATATATATCTTTCTGATGAATAATTCATAAGATGCTGTCAAAGAAAGTTTTAAAGAAACGCAATAATAAAAATTGCAAAATTTAATATTTTGTAGTATTATCGTGACTAATTAGTATGGATGTATTCATTACACATCATTTAAAAAATCAGTGACTTTGATGACCATAAATGACCCATAGATAGTGATGAGACTAGATACGCTTTATATCATATGGACTATTAAATAAAAAATAATAATGTGCATGAAAAAAAAATGAAATTTGTTTAATTTACTTTTCATATCATTGACCCGCTTGATTGGCTTTTGGTATTTGAAGGAGGGAATACTCAAAGCTGCAAATAAGTATCTCCAGGATAAGGTAATAATAATGAAATGTTCTATATTTATATATAAAAATTAGGAGTTTAAACTTTTCATGTTACATGAGAAAAAGAAGATTCCTACACACATATGAAATAGTGGGACCCATAGATATATATAATGTTAATTATATTTATATGTGGATCCCACCATTTTATGTGTGTGTGACATGAGAAAACACTTCTCCTACAATATGAGGAGTGTTTTTCCCTAAAAATTAAGGGGTTGAAACTTCTCATATTGCATGAGAAGAAGAAGATTCCTACACGTATATGAAATAGTGGGACCCACATATATATATATATAATACTAATTATATATATGTGCGGGTCCCACCATTTCATGTGTGTATGACATAAGAATACATTTCTCCTACAACATGAGAAGTGTTTTTCCCAAAAAGTAATTACTTTTCTTTCGGATATGTTTTCTACATTAAACTACTGGTATTATTATTCTAAGGCAAGCCATTTGTTTCTGTTGGTTTTTTTTTTTTTTTTTTTGGGTTAATTTTCAGATTGATGAGGAGAATTCTGGAATTACCAACTATGGACAATTTGCTCTTGAGACTACTAACAACACTTGGATGATAGAAGATGAAATATTTCAGTTTTAGGGAAATGACTTCATTTTGTACTACCTTTAGTCTTAAATTACAAAGTTCTTATTGAAGCTTTGTTATATATTTAGGGCCGGAGGGAGTAACATCGATATGGATATTTAAGTTTTAGTTATTAGTAATAAAAAAAATAAGGCATATTTGGTGTGTCGTCTGCATAATGGCCTATGTACTTCAACTGCGTAGTACTCTGTAGCATGAGTAAGGTCTCAAGTAGTGTTGCTGCTTCACCATCTCTCCTATGGAGCTATTCACTAAGTCTCATGTATAACATTGAATATTGTCATGCACATTATATATGTGTATTGCCATATATTTGCTTTTCTATTTAACAGTGAGTTTCTGTGCCAAAAAAATTTAACAGTGAGTAAGAGTATTTAATATTGTTATATAAACTTAAGAATTGAAATAAAAGGGAAGTAATATATTATTTTAAGTTTTAATTAACACTACTACATCATAATTAATTTACTGTGGTTGTTTCTCTCTCTCTCTTTTTTTTTGATACAAGGTGATAGGGGAGGGGGGATCGAACCCAAAACTGTGAGGAGGGAAATTAATCTCAATACCACCACTACACTATTAGTAGTGCTGATTTGTTTTTCTCATATTTGATTGTACTAATAAATCATGAAATAATGATGTTATATGCTCCGAGCAAGTACTTGATGGTTATAAATGAAAATATTTATGTCAAGTTCTCCAATCACATGAGATCATATGTTTTATTTTGAATTATTATCATTTAAATATAAACTCATATGAAAAAAAAGATATATGATCGTATGTGATTGGAGAACATGATCTAATGGATATAAGGATGTAAATATAATCGGATTATAAATCATCAAATTTTTATAGACATATATATTTAATGGTTTTTTGTTAATGATAATAAGGGCACCTTATTTAACGGTTTTTTTTTTTTTTTTTTAAGAACACCCGTCCTTATTTGACGCTTTTTAGCAATTGCCATCACGTAAGAGTTAATTAAGACCCCCTTATTGACATTTTTTTTTAAAAAAAATGTTGTCAATTAAATAAAGCGACCTTATAATTCTTTATTATACATAGTTATTTTACATCATTTATTTTTAGGGTTAAGCAGTCAAGGTGTAAATTTGTCCTAAAACTTTTTATTCAAGAGTACTGGGTATTTAAAATCTTTTTGAAGTGCAATGTTATTTCATAAATATCCAAATTGTAGGAATATTCCCGATGAAGAAGCTAATTTTGACTGAATGGCTGTTAATTCCTGCCTTCAAATAGTTTTCTCTCACTCATTCTGGCAAATAGGGGTGGAAATAGATTAGGCAGTCTGTCAGGGACCTATAGTTTGGCCTATTTAGGACCTGATCAGATTTTGCTCGTTAGTAAAAAAGATCAAGTTAAGGCCTATTTAAAGATCTGTTTTGATTAACATGCTAGGCCTAGGCTTACTAAGAAGCCTATTAGGCTTGTCAGGTCGGCTCGGGTCTGCAATTATTTTATGCTAACAAAAAAAAGTTAATGACAATTTTTTTAAAAAATAATTATCCTATTTGAAAAAAGTAATTATTCTATATGAAAAAAAATGATAATTGTATTAGAAAAAACATCTACCTAGATTTTTCTTGTTCCTCATTCCTTAATGCAGACAGTCACACTCTTCTTTGAAACCTAAGACCTAGCCCCGCATGCTCTCAACTCCTCCGTTCGTTATCGCCATCCCCTCTTCTTGGCTTTACTTCGGCTTTCATTCTCTGTTTTTGTTTGTCGTTTGTGCTCGCCTTCTCCTCTGCCATTTGTGTAATATTTTACTGTCTTTAAACTACAGGCTAGGCTCAGGCCATCCTATTACAAAATAGGTTTAGCCTATTAACGTAAAAGTTTGACATATATCCATCCCTACTGACAAGGTTCTGTTACCCTCCTGTTTTTCAACCTCCAATGCCCCTTTAATTTGACTATTAGGGTTTCTGGTCTTATGGGCAGAAATCACAACGTTGGAATTTATTGTGTACAGTCTCTTCAAATAAAAATAATCTTTTAATTTCTATTTTCCAACAAAAAAATATTTTTAATTTAAAAATTAATTGGAAAATGCATGTAAATAGTGCATGTCTCACCACAGCTATAGGTACAAAGCCGTATAGAAACGAAGTCAGGCTTGTTATGCAGGGAAGTGGTCTAAGCCTGTGGCCTGTTACAGGCTTATATTTTGGCTTGAGCCTGGCCTGTAACAAGCCTGAGCCTGGCCTGAAGCCTGTTAAGAGGTTTGTATTTTTAAAAATCCTGTACTTAGGCTAACGGGTCACAAGCCCCAACGAAAATAGGCCTCTTATAAACAGGCCGAAAACAAGCCTCCTATAAGTAGGCCGAAAACAAGCCTACTTTAAACAGGCCAAAAACAGACCTACTTTACAACAACATAACAGATTCTACAATAACATAAAAAATGAAATCAAATACAACATCCAACATCCAACATACAGATTACAGATTCAACATCCAACATCCCATGGATAAAGTTTACAACATTCCACCAACATACAACATCTAATATACAGATTCTTCTTTTCTTACCAATGTAGAGCTTCTTCCTTCAATTACGCCAATGTAAAGCCATTGGACATTGACATTAAATCTTCAATATAATTTCTTCTTTTGCTTCAAAGACCTTGAAAAAAATTAATCAAATATATAGAATTAGAGCATAACACAATTGATTTGACGAAAACCTTAGTCGCCTTAGGGTCAAATCACAATTTACCACGAATTAAAATGCAATATAGTGCAAACAACTCGGGATCATTCTCTTATCAAGGAGCCTTTTATTTGAATTCCCTAGGTTAAACTAAGTGCTAAAAACATGGTTAGAAGAGGGGTTTTGAAATTGATTTTCTCTAAACTAAAATTCATAAAAATAAAGTAACTAATTCTATTCTTTTTGGTATTTTTGAAAAATAGTGAAGAATGCTTTGGATTAAAAGGAATTAATGATGGATTCTCTTGGTAATGAAGAAGATGGCTACCATTGCTTTAAAAAAAATATATGGGAGTTAATTTTTCATTAAGTCTAAAGAATAACCTCAAGATAACACTTGAGTCCAATAATTTCAATTAATAGAAGCTCCTACAAACATAGCAAACTACTACCTTTTGAAACATTGTTAAAATCTACTTAATGTGTAATTAAAATTGGGATGATGTAAATTGTTCTTCTCAATTAGAATGTTCTAACAAACCATTCAAGAGCTAAAATCAACCATGATTACCACTCACAAACATGGCAACAAGCATAATTTCATCAAGCATCTAAGGAAATATGAAAATATGAACATCAAGATACATCATCCAATTAAAACTACAATAATCAATCCACATGACCACATAACAGCAATCCAAGTCTCACAACTACATAATGATAATCCTAAACAAGGAAATCAAATATATAATTTAAGCAAAAGATTGAATTAAATAACTCCCCTATTGAAGCACAAAAGCTCAAGCCACAATTCCTCATCATCAAGAAGCAAGGATTTAGCCACTCATTAGTTTAGGCTCAGCCACAGTTTCATCCAGACAATGAAATTCCATGGAAATTAAGTGTAAAGCAGATCTGGAATTTGAAGGAGAATAAACTCTCGGCTATGGCAGAGACTGGACAAATGGTGACGTTGAAATCACAGGAAAATGGTGGTGAATCAAGGGTGAAGGTGACGGTGGAGAGTGAATGGAAAGTGAAGGTCATGTAGGTGGAAACAAGGAGTAGTAACGGTTAAGGTGGGTTGAAGAAGAAGGAAGAGGTTGAAAGCGTGAAGGTGTCTGGTCTCATCCTCTCACGTCGCCAGAATTAATGGAGTTGAGAGCTGTCAGCGTCGGTGACGGAGGTGGGTGTTAGTGATGATGGAAGGTCAAGGCATGGTGTTCCGGATTGTGTCGTCCCTCCAAGAGTTGATGATGATCGATGGTCTCTGATGAAAATCCCCCGGTCTCGACCTATGTCCAAAACTCACGGCGCTCAAGTTAATCAATAATTCCCCCTCAGCTCATTCTCGGATCTACCTCCAGGTCACGGGTCTGCCCAGCTGCTCCACGGGTCTGCAAGTTTCAGCAATCAGAAAACCTAATTGCTAATGGTCAAAACGCATGGCTTCATCAGAGGGACCTAATTGCAACTTTTAAAAACTTTCACAGAGGGACCAAAGTGAAAAGTTTAAAACTTGAGTTTTAACTTTTATTTTCAAATATGTTCTAATCTTTTCGGCTTCTTCAATCCAAAACAATTAACCTAAAATCAAATATTCTCAGAAAAATCAATGATTAAGAGTAATTACATTTTTTTTGACAATTTTGTCCTTTTTAGCCCTAATTTAATATATTTACTCTTAATCTCAATTTATCACAAGAAATACATTCAAAGCTCAAAAACTATGAGAAAATACATTAAAAATCCCCATTTAAACATGTAAAATCATATAAAAATATGGTTTGATCAACAATTGAACAAGTAATATGTATAACAAATGATATTATTTTAACAATGCAAAATTTATACCTTTTGTTTCTTTTTTAATTCATACTTGTTGCGAAGCCAATTCCTACCACAAATAAGTGCTTCAATTGAACTGAATTAGGATAAACTGAGTTAGATGACATTGTTTCACATTCACAGTGGAGATGACATCAACCAGAACTAAAACATAACCAACAAAAAACAAAATATATAAATATAACCATATATATGAAAGGAACATAACTAAATAGCAAAACCGTATATGAAAGGATTATTCCTGTAACCAACAAAAACAAATTCAAAAACATGAACATAATCAACAAATATGTTCAAAGTCTTGAGTTTCTCAAGAATTTTAGCAAGTTGAGAGACAGAACATAATAGTGCTATCTAGCCCAGTAAATGGCCCACAACCTACTTTCCACCTGACCTAATAGTTTAATGACATAATAATATACCAGCCAAACATAAAGAACAAAACATAATAGTTTAATGATATAATAATATATCAGCCAAACATACTTCACTTGACTACTATTGCAATGTAAAAATAGTTTAACAAAGTAAAACAAAATAATAGTATAACAGCCAAACATACATACCTTAGATACATTAAAACACATGTACATTCTTCTAAATATCCTCCTACCTTGATATAAAGCTTCGCCACTTAACTCCACTCTAACATCTAATTCTGGATTTGACACTTTGAGCTCATTGTAGTAAGCTTCTAAATTGGCAAACGTACTCATCTGCAAAACCCCCATCCATGACTTCCATTATTATCCTTTTTACCCTCTTACATTTATATCTGCTGACAAACTGTTTGAACTCACATTCAACCTCCTTCTTTATCTCAATTACACTGTATTGAGGATCATCTTGGACTTTATCCTTGAAATATTCAGCTAGCCACCTCGCACTTGCCCTTTGATTCTCATAAACAGAACACATATGCTCATGAACTAGCATTTTCAACATGTACCCAGGACCTACGCTATTTCTAGCTACATACAACCTAAATAGGCAGCCCTCTTCACAAGTGGCAATGGTCATCTTCTTCTCACTTCTAACTATTTTTACATTCATCCTCTTCTCAATAGTATACTTATCAATAGCCTTCCTCAACTCACTTCTATTCAAGAATGTCATACCCAACGTGAAGAATGCCCTTATTTCAGAGCCATCCAACTCCCTTAGACTATTTCTCTCTTGTAGAGGCCCATTAACGTCATTGAGGCCCAAATTTTCCTCATCCTCATCACTAGCTCTATCCTCAGGGTCTTCATGTATTTCATAATCATCCTCTAAACTCTGTTCACTCTTAGAACATTCTGACTCTGAATATTCCATATAGCTATCATTCCATATAGCTATCATCATCATATCAGAGTCATCTTCATCATCCCTACCAACATCATCACAATTAGCTTCCCTTGTCACTCCAACATTTAGGTTGAACATAATATCCCATATATCTCTAACATTTTGGTTCAACCGAATGTGTTCCCCTGTCTCCCCATCATTATGGTTCAATTGAATGTCTTCTATTCCACCTATGTCATCTAACTCGCCTAATTCTTCTTCTATTCCACCTATGTCATCTAACTCGCCTAATTCTTCTATATAATCATCGGATCCTCGATTATTTTCAAGTTCATTAGACCTAATTTGTCCCTCATTATCACTCTCGATCATCAACATGATCAAGCTTTTCACACTTCCTTTTGCAACAGAAACCACTTAACTTACCTTCTTCAGTTGAGTCAAGTAGCTCTTTTGCACTCCCTTATCGTTTTCTCTATCCCCAGATTCCGTCCCCTCTTGAACACAGCCTTCATCTTTCCCTTTCTCTGCCATTACACCTGTAGCAACTCAAGCATGCAATTAATTATCAAGCATTGACAATAACACACCGTAAACCCCAACGGAGCACAAATTTTTCCAAAAATCGAAGGTTATTTGTCCAGTTGCAAACACCCAAAACCCTGGCCAATTGTCGATTATCTCCTTCCATGTGTGCCATTATCGTCCGAGCTTCCTCAACTACAATCACAATCTCTTGCAAACTAGGTCCAAGAATCTCTCAAACTTTCGCTTCCATTACTTCGATCTCACCACTTTCTCTCAAACTAGGTCCGATGGGTTTCGCTCACACTGTCTCTTCTCAATTTTGCATCTCTTTTTTCTTCTTTCAGACTCTGCCCTCATTTCAACTCTTAGCCCCCACTTGTTAAATTTCTCACCACATTTACGTTGAGTCAACTCTCACCCTTGTTTCCTCTGCACCACGTATACATTTTAGGTCAATATATCCCCCCCCCCACCCCAACATTTTTTTTTCAACGGACATTGATTTTTTTTTTTCTAACGGCATTGTGCTAAGTTTACATTTTTAAAAGTTTTTAGGTATTTAAAGTCCATGTTATAACACCCCAACTTTTCTAAAGCATTTTCAAAATAATTTAACCAGAGTAGGGCAACGAAATGATTTTAAATACAGAGTAACTGATATTCAACCACTGTAGTGTACTGGTTTGCTGATACAAAGAGTTCGAAAGACTATACATATCTACAGGACTTTCTCCAGCTAGTCCTTCTGCCTGCTGCTTACCCTTGTTTCTGTTTCTGTTCACTCCGAAAATCCTGAAGCTACAGTAAGAGCTGAGGTTCAATACCCATTGAACCTCAGGTAACGGTTAACCTCATGCTTATGTATCAAATATGTATGACAGATATTCATGTCAAAACAGCAATAATCACATACATTATTCATATATTCACATAATAACATAACACAGCCACTGCAATATGCATGTTATTATAGTCTGCACTATTCACCAGTGCCACGGTGTACATCCGTGTCCTCAGCGCTAGGAAAACATAACGGCGTTATCAAGACTATAACCCGTATCAAGTTGTATGTGTATGATCAATTTTCAAAAACAGAATTTCAGACTATCTATCACATATAAGCATACCATAAGCATCAGAGTTAAGGTTACAATACGCGTCCGTACCTTCCTTCCACGTGAATAGTAAATTACTATTCATGTATACGGCACTATTCATGTATACGGCACTATTCACGTATACGGCACTATTCACGTATCCCCAAACTTCCTTTGAATCTGACTCCGGAATCCTCGGATATCCTATAATTTCATTTTTATCAGTGACCATTAATTTTCAGCATTTGCGGAAACTATGTTGGATATTCACTATTCATGTGAATAGTACCAGTAAAAATATTTTTACCGTGCCGGTAAATATTTTTTACTGTGCCAGTAAATAATATTTACTGTCAAAGGATAATTCTTTTCTGATGTGACAGATCAGACTAAGCTGCAGCCACAGAGCATACTCAGAAAAACTCTATCTGGCATTTCTACTATAATTACCAAAAGAAACTACCAAATATTAAGACTAGAGACCAAAGAACTTACCCTTGAAGTTCCTGCTCATTCTCTCCAGCTTCAAGAACTTTACTCTAAACTCTCTCTCTAACTCTAAGAATCCTCACTCTTCTCTTAAACTCAACTGTTGTTCTCTGAGTTTGGTGTGAAGAAAATGAAGAAATGAAGCCTCTATTTATAGTGAAAAAGCATGACACTATTCATACTTTATCAGGTCAGATTTTGGCCGTTGGATCTTGACTTTAAACATGGCTTCATCTCAACCGCCCAATCCATTTGCTTACGTCATCGATGACGTCATCAAGATGCTTACGTCATCGATGACGTCATCATGACGATGACACTTTCTTACTCTTTTGCATTTATCCTATAAAGATTCCCTGATCAGTGTTCTAATCGCGTTATATTAGAAATTCTCAAGAATCCGGAAGCACAGCCTTGAAGTTCTATTTTTCCTCTTCAGAAATATCTGGGTCAACTAAATTTTTGATCCTATTTAGGGTATTCCGTAACCTGCCGAAGATTTTAAGTCGGACACTGACGGTTACAGAAATTACTTCGGGTGACACCATCTTCTAGACAAAAATTCACTGATTCATAATATGTGCAGTTGTTTACTACTTAGTTCAAGGATTTTGAGTTATGATTTATTTCCTACAGGTTCCACTATCTGTCCTGCTTCAAAATATCGGTTCAACCTATCTCAAATAATCATTCCGCCGATTACGGAAATGACTTCGGAGATAACCCACTCTGAGATAGAAATTCGCTTGTTTATAATATACCCTTACTTTAAAAACCTAATTCACGGTTTATTGGAAATAATTTTATTTCTATTATTTTCCAAAGTATAAGATATTATATTATAATAATATTATTATTGAGTGGGTCCCGCAAACAATAATTTCAAAATTTCTCCCGTGAATGTGTCGGCAGGAGGAGAATTATTTTGACGTGGGTCCCGCATGAATAGTAAATACGTATTTTCAAATAGTGAATACGTATTTAGGAATAGTAAATACCGTATTTTTAAATAGTAAATACGTATTTGTAAATAGTAAATATTTTCATATTTCTCAAAATATCGATTAAATACCGTATTTATAAAAAGTGAATACGTATTTGTGAATAGTGAATACTATTCATGTACGTATTTGTGAATAGTAAACACTATTCATGTCCAATAAAATACTGATTCTAAATTCATTTTCAAAAATAGGGTCTAATAGTCCTCCGAAAATAGGCTAATTTTCTAGTCTTTAGGTCCAAAATTCAGGATGTTACAATTCTCCCCCCGTTCAATAAATTTCGTCCTCGAAATTTGACAATATAAAATCAAAAGGTTATCTAGACCTCTAGTCTATTCCTTCCTTATGCAAACTTAAATAGCACGCATCCTACTATTCAATGTCTCAATCTTATACCCAGGTATAGTACTAAATTACAGGACTTGCTGATCTATTCTCACAGTACTCGGTTACACAGGCCTCACTGCCTGATTTATTTAGCCTTTTGGCTTAACACATATTGGCCTTCCGGCTCAATCTATTACCATCGCACTGGAGATTCTAACCTTTCTACTTAGGAATTCATCCTCAACCCTTAGGCATCTTTATTACTACCTGATACAGTGAATGTTTTGCTAGTCTTACGATGCATTCTAAACATAGTTACTTAGCATTTCACATAGTGCTAAGTATCACCGGTCTTATGTCCTAGGAGCATCATCCCGTGTATACTTTGCACACTACGTCTTATTGCCTTGAGCATCTGCTCATCAAATTCATCCGAGACTTTCCCATTCAAGTCCTCAAACTACTTTCACTTACTCAACATCATAACCGGCAGCTATTATTTGACTTAACTAATTCAGTATTCCAAACCTTTCTAATAGTTGCTGTTCCTGTACCATAATTCCCAATTACACTGCTTTTCTTTTCAACACGATAGCGTCGACAATCATGTCATTGCTACCCAAAACTATTTTCTTGTCTCATTTTCAAATTTTCAAACATGAAAAGTTTTCCGTGGTTTCAGTACATTTCACAATCTGCACTATACCACAAAGTAATAGTGCTATAACATTTTTTAAACTTAATCGCTGCCATCACAAATTCGTGAAAACATTTTTCACTGCCGGATCATTTTCAAAAACTTTTATTACCGGCACATATCTTTGAGGGAGCTAATTTATTTCACAAAATTTTACAATTGAGAGTACACACCATCATTTTAACCATTTGGTACAGTGAGCGCCTTCTCCCAATCCCCAAATCCAGTCTTAACAGTATTATCAACAATGTGGGAGAACCTCCGCCCCTTTCTCAGGAGACCCAGTGTTCACACTGGCACATAAAGTAGCAACCCTATCTAGCGGAACTCAGTCCAGTCATAGACAGTCAGGTTGTACTAAACAAAACATATGCCCTCGGCAAAGTGTTATGGATTGGGTGCGTTCACTGTTGGTGCGATTTCTATTTTCTCAAACAAAATCCCTCCAAAAACTTTTTGTTCAAAGAGAACATTTATCAAAGGCTAGCGATTTCAAACATTTTAAAACATCTAGCAAGACCCAGCAAACTGTGTACATCTACAACAGCTTCTGTCCTTCCAGTTTTGTACTGACTTTACCACAACATAGTTAAAAACTCAGTTTCAAACTCTGGGTTCTAACAAAACCGTTTGTACAAGACAACATCATAACCATCACTGTGGTCTCAAATTCTGTTGAAAAATATTTCATTTTAAAACTCGATTTCACAAATTTGAAAGTAAACTCCGAAAATTTCAAAATAGCAGGTGCATTGGTAAGTTCAAAAATTCAATTTTTTTTAAAACCTTACTTAGGAATCAGACAACTAACATTAGAAGGTCATTACTAACTACATACATCCGGACCTCTGTTCTTGACTACTCAAACCATATGTATAATGCTTAGTTTGTTCTACTTAACTCATCTGGCTATTTCAAACTTTGCCCGTTATCCTCGGGTTTCACAAGCTTTTTGAGACACTTCTCGTATTTGTTGTCTAACAACCGCGGGCTTCTGCTAGCTTATAAACACAATAGGTACTATATAGCACTGGAGCAAACCATGGTGATATACTAGATTACTTAAACCTTCACTCTGGGGAACCTATTCGATGTGAGACTCATTATAATTTACTTACCTTGAGAACTGATGCACTGGTAACTCTACTTTATGGTTCGTTGTCACAGCGGCCCCACTCTACGGTTCGTCGTCACGGTGGCTCTGCTCTACGGCACATTACTCGGCGCTTCACTTAGTCTTCTCAGACCAGTCAGCTTTTCCGGTTAGCATCCTCTGTAGGTAAACCTCCTTGATCAGAACTCCCCGTAGGTATCCTTCTCCGATCAAACTTCCCATATAAGTAGCGTCAGTTATCGTCTCTGAATCATTATAATGAGAACTCAAATCTTATCAGGTTCCTATCCTTTAGTAGTTTCATAAACCGTTGTTTCTATGTCTGCCATCTTATCTAGGGTCATTCTATTTGTGGACTTTCACTTTCTATTTAGCTCCAAGCATAATTCTTAACTCAATTTTCCCTATCGGGTAGCCACTTACTTTATAGGGAATCTATTAGCCACTAACATCTCTATGGTTCTTGGTCCCACCTTGAGACCATAACCTGGTGGCTACTGAGGTTTCCAGCTTTCGTATGGTTCTGTTAAGGAACTATCTCTTAGGTATTTGGAACCTAGGCAAAACTCACTCATATTTTCTAAGGGTTCCTACTCTCACAGGGGTCATAGTTCTGAGATTTCTCTCGCTTAAGCAATATTAACTACATAATGTCTATTGATTCTTGGTACTAATATTGGTATACTTACTACTGGGTACCTACAACTCTCATAGGTACTAGTATGACATAACTGTCTCCCCAGAATTACTGGGTACTTTCCCTCTTCTGTCAATTGATCACCACCGTCAAGGACTTAATCAAAAGATCTTCGTCCTCGGAGCCATGCCCCGTTGCACGCATGGTGTCTGGCCTCTACAAGGTAGGGATTTCCTTCTCAAGGTAACTTAACAAGTTATTATTTTCACAAGGTCACTAAATCAATAGGTTACTAGCCAAGGAAAAACCTAAACAGTAGGTTATTGTTTACCGGAAAACTTAAGTCGTACTGACTTTTCTGTACCGCTTCCCTTGAACACTAAGCGGGGATTCAATATAGACTCCGATTCCTATATCAAAAAGTCTTAAAGTTTAACAACATAAACCATATTCTGTGCCATCTATTCTATATCAAGGCCTCCCGAGCCTAACCCTTTTCCTTAGGATGTACGTCCTTTTTGTATCACAACACCAATATTGTATCAGTACTTGTACTTGTTTTTTTTTTCGAAATACTTTTAAAACCATGGCTTAGAACCTAACTTAGTTAGTCAAACCGATTGGCCAGGTAGGCGTCTATCATGGGAGCCTCACCGTGCTAGGGTGACTGATTGGCTGATCCACATAGACTCGGCCCTACCTTCGGCACCAATGGTTTACTGTAACTGAGTCGGGTTCATACCAGATAAAACACTTTTGAAAGCTTAGAACCTAACTCCGCTACTCAGACAATCCGACTAGGCAGGTGTATTTGTGGAAGGCTCGACGAATTCAAGGAAACTGATTGCCAACCACAAAACCCCTTTCTAGATATCAGACTGTTTGGAGTAACTTAGTTAACTCTGTGCCAGGATGTCTGCTCTGATACCAAAATATAACACCCCAACTTTTCTAAAGCATTTTCAAAATAATTTAACCAGAGTAGGGCAACGAAATGATTTTAAATACAGAGTAACTGATATTCAACCACTGTAGTGTACTGGTTTGCTGATACAAAGAGTTCGAAAGACTATACATATCTACAGGACTTTCTCCAGCTAGTCCTTCTGCCTGCTGCTTACCCTTGTTTCTGTTTCTGTTCACTCCGAAAATCCTGAAGCTACAGTAAGAGCTGAGGTTCAATACCCATTGAACCTCAGGTAACGGTTAACCTCATGCTTATGTATCAAATATGTATGACAGATATTCATGTCAAAACAGCAATAATCACATACATTATTCATATATTCACATAATAACATAACACAGCCACTGCAATATGCATGTTATTATAGTCTGCACTATTCACCAGTGCCACGGTGTACATCCGTGTCCTCAGCGCTAGGAAAACATAACGGCGTTATCAAGACTATAACCCGTATCAAGTTGTATGTGTATGATCAATTTTCAAAAACAGAATTTCAGACTATCTATCACATATAAGCATACCATAAGCATCAGAGTTAAGGTTACAATACGCGTCCGTACCTTCCTTCCACGTGAATAGTAAATTACTATTCATGTATACGGCACTATTCATGTATACGGCACTATTCACGTATACGGCACTATTCACGTATCCCCAAACTTCCTTTGAATCTGACTCCGGAATCCTCGGATATCCTATAATTTCATTTTTATCAGTGACCATTAATTTTCAGCATTTGCGGAAACTATGTTGGATATTCACTATTCATGTGAATAGTACCAGTAAAAATATTTTTACCGTGCCGGTAAATATTTTTTACTGTGCCAGTAAATAATATTTACTGTCCAAGGATAATTCTTTTCTGATGTGACAGATCAGACTAAGCTGCAGCCACAGAGCATACTCAGAAAAACTCTATCTGGCATTTCTACTATAATTACCAAAAGAAACTACCAAATATTAAGACTAGAGACCAAAGAACTTACCCTTGAAGTTCCTGCTCATTCTCTCCAGCTTCAAGAACTTTACTCTAAACTCTCTCTCTAACTCTAAGAATCCTCACTCTTCTCTTAAACTCAACTGTTGTTCTCTGAGTTTGGTGTGAAGAAAATGAAGAAATGAAGCCTCTATTTATAGTGAAAAAGCATGACACTATTCATACTTTATCAGGTCAGATTTTGGCCGTTGGATCTTGACTTTAAACATGGCTTCATCTCAACCGCCCAATCCATTTGCTTACGTCATCGATGACGTCATCAAGATGCTTACGTCATCGATGACGTCATCATGACGATGACACTTTCTTACTCTTTTGCATTTATCCTATAAAGATTCCCTGATCAGTGTTCTAATCGCGTTATATTAGAAATTCTCAAGAATCCGGAAGCACAGCCTTGAAGTTCTATTTTTCCTCTTCAGAAATATCTGGGTCAACTAAATTTTTGATCCTATTTAGGGTATTCCGTAACCTGCCGAAGATTTTAAGTCGGACACTGACGGTTACAGAAATTACTTCGGGTGACACCATCTTCTAGACAAAAATTCACTGATTCATAATATGTGCAGTTGTTTACTACTTAGTTCAAGGATTTTGAGTTATGATTTATTTCCTACAGGTTCCACTATCTGTCCTGCTTCAAAATATCGGTTCAACCTATCTCAAATAATCATTCCGCCGATTACGGAAATGACTTCGGAGATAACCCACTCTGAGATAGAAATTCGCTTGTTTATAATATACCCTTACTTTAAAAACCTAATTCACGGTTTATTGGAAATAATTTTATTTCTATTATTTTCCAAAGTATAAGATATTATATTATAATAATATTATTATTGAGTGGGTCCCGCAAACAATAATTTCAAAATTTCTCCCGTGAATGTGTCGGCAGGAGGAGAATTATTTTGACGTGGGTCCCGCATGAATAGTAAATACGTATTTTCAAATAGTGAATACGTATTTAGGAATAGTAAATACCGTATTTTTAAATAGTAAATACGTATTTGTAAATAGTAAATATTTTCATATTTCTCAAAATATCGATTAAATACCGTATTTATAAAAAGTGAATACGTATTTGTGAATAGTGAATACTATTCATGTACGTATTTGTGAATAGTAAACACTATTCATGTCCAATAAAATACTGATTCTAAATTCATTTTCAAAAATAGGGTCTAATAGTCCTCCGAAAATAGGCTAATTTTCTAGTCTTTAGGTCCAAAATTCAGGATGTTACACATGTAAAATTTTTTTGTTGGGTGCTCCTGGAGTAAAACTTTGTCGGTTAATCTGCACCTTAACTTATTATTAATTAATGAATTAAGATGGAAAAAAAATAAGATAAATGCATTTATATATTTTTATAAAATTTGTAAGAAACACAAATATATACTTGTAAATAGTGTGTTCGTCGTCTTATTCTTAGATATGGAATTAATTAAAAGCATGAGGCTGGAGGTGTTGCTAAAATAGTTTGTGAATGGAACGTTGACTCGAACATGTCTAAGTCTAACCAAGTACAGTACTAAACCCATTAGATAACTTGGTCAATGTGATAAGAACGAACCAACAGTTCTAATTCTTATATTTATTTACCAATTATTCTTTTGTACAATATTTTATAGGCAATATATATATATATATGATGTCAATACGGAAAAACCACTATTGGCGCAGGGGATTTTGGCCGCACTCCCAATCATATATATAAATTTATTTATTTTGAAACAATTAATGGAGGGAATGTGTTAAGGATGACTACAGTTGTGCATGGATTCGGGAATAAAGGTGGACGAGGAAAAATAAGACAATTTAATATATAAGCAGTTTCTTTAATTATTTACATCAATAAGAATATCTTATTGGTGTGTGATTGAAATGAACTGATATCAACTTTAGTATCACACGCTTTGATTTGATGTGATTTACGATCTAAGGGCTGATGATTAAGAAATCTTCGAACTAATCCTAGCTGTCTAGACAAAACTCAGTGATGCGCATAGTGGGAGAAAGCTAACTTTTCGTTTAGTATAATTCATTATAAATCTAATTATGATTCCCTTTGGAACTTGTGGGAATATGGTTTAAATTTACAGTTTTCTTATCTGCAAAGTTTTCGTAAAGTGGGGAGACAAAAGAAAGAAAATATATTGATAGTCTTGCTATTCACCTCAGTCAATGAGAACTTTTCGTAAAGTGTATAAAGAGTACGTGGTAGTACTCCCTCAATCCAAAATGCAACACAATGTAACCAATTGGCCCATGTTAAAACATATTAGTTAGGTAATTTAATGTCTTAAATTGGTAAAAACAATTTGATGTAAATTGTTATTTCTAACTTGATTTTTACTATGAACAACGTTTTTTTTTTAAAAAAAAAAAAATTATTATTTTATTACTACAACTCACCCGGCTGCAATTTAAAACTAATTCAATCTCACCCCAGCAAACTTTTGATAATCTCCAACGAACTTTAATTAGCTGCAGGAACAGAATTAATTTTATCTTATCTAAACCAGAACCAATAGCAGATCATTCAATTGTGATAACTAAACAAATAAACTAAGTAAACTAGTTACGACCATAAGCTATACAAGAAGTAATTAAAACTAACTTTTGGTTCACAGTAAAAAAAAATACAATTTAATTAACCTGTGAGATGGTCTACAGCGTTCTAATTAAGTTGTAACTGTAAAGCCTTAAGGTAAAAGGTTCGATATGTGCACTAATATGCTATTTGTGCTGCACACTATTTATCAGCTTTACAAGGTAAAGTTTGTATATTTAAAAGCAGAGAGAATCAATACGCGCTCTTTAATTAATTTCTTAAACGTGAATTATCTTTACAGAAAAATTAAGTAATTAACCGTGGGGGAGTGTAAACAATGAAGTGCTAGCAAGCTAATGTGAAAGAAGAGGAGAAACTACTGCATTTGCTAACACGTACAGTAAAGAGAGATTGACAAGACGTTAATTAAGAATAGCGATGAGAAGTAAGAAAATGCGTGTGTACGTAAGTGGATGTATATTAAGATTCCTTTGAGGAACCAAATGAATATATATATATATATATATATATATAAGTTATGATTCCCTAGGTAGCTAGGTGTAAGCGAGCGAGAGAGGGAAATGAAGAAGAGAGGTATATAAAAGGAGGGAGAGGGAGGGAGAGAATGGGAAGGTAAGGGAGATAGCAAGAAGAGAGAGGGAAGAGGCATCATCCTCGAAGCTAGTTAAAACTAGTGGAAGGTTTGTGTGCTAACACACCCAGGAGATCCTTCATTATTAAGATTAATCGATCACTACAAAAATACACTTTTTTACTTAGGATCTTCTCTCATAGTCAACAAATTAAAAATGGTGAGAGGGAAGGTTCAGATGAAGAGGATAGAGAACCCATTGCACAGGCAAGTGACCTTTTGCAAGCGCCGAGCTGGTCTCCTCAAGAAGGCTAAGGAGCTTTCTGTGCTTTGCGATGCTGAAATTGGCCTCCTCATTTTCTCCGCCCACGGCAAGCTCTACGAGTTAGCCACCCATGGGTATTTTACTTCAACCCCCCCCCCCTCTCTCTCTCATGATATATGTGTTTGGTTTAACTATTGAATCATACATATATTCATCATCATAGATATTGTCATGTTTATATACTCCCTCTAGTGCTAATTAGAGGAACACTTTTATAGTGTAATTTGCATTATAAAAGTATTCCTATAATTAGAACTGAAGGTAATATATTATCTATCTCCATTTTACACTCTTTGGTATTCATAATATTAAAATAGTTGTTTGTTTTGAAGAAACAACGACGTAACTAGTGGCGGAACCAGAAAATATTATTAGTCCGGGCAAAAAAATAAACATATTGAACTATTTACTAAATAATATTGTATAAAATTAAAAATATAAATAAATATTAACTGACAATATAAATCAAAACAAGATATAAGATGATACTAACATTTTTAGTAGGTATTCCAAATAAGAATTTTACTTTCCTCTTATAGCTCAATGAGTAATGAATCCAATATTATCCTAAAGATATTGCAAACACAATCAAAATAATTATATATATACTGAAATTTAATAAAATTAACAGTTAAATGTGTATTCCACCTACATCAAAACAAAATAATTGGATAAAATAAAACAAATATAAAATTAACTGCAAAAAATATTTTTAAAAAAATATAAAGATCTGATTCAATTTTAGTTAAGCAAATAACCTATTATAGTCTATTTTTTAAAAGAGAAATTCATTATAAAATCATAAGACAACCAAATAATAAATCCAAACTGTTTAAAATTAGCCACTAATCATGTTCTACATATATATAGTCATCTATTGTCAAAAATCAAGACTTTCCCAGAACCATAACCCTAAAATTTTCGCTAATCAGTACAATATTACCCTCATTAACAAGAGTAAACGGCATAGAGTAAAATACTTAGTTGGGGCCAAATTATTGACCGAAATAAAATATTATATGATACATACATACATACATACATACATACATACATACATACATACATACATACATACATACATATATATATATATATATATATATATATATAAAATAAGAAAAAGCCAACTGGGTTCAAGCTGGCCATCACTTAGTTCGCCATTGGACGTAACTTAATTAAACTTACATTATTTGCGCTTGTGCGTGTGTGTACATGTATAGTATATGTTCTCTGAAGTCTTTCCAGTATGTGTATATATCTATCGACTAATTAACAACGATAACACACACGTACAGGCACTACTGTCTCTAAACTAAGTAATAGTTAGGTCTCTTTCTCTGGTTTTCTGGTATTTGTTTGTATGTATATGAAATTAAAGAACAATGCAAGGGCTTCTGGAGAGGTACACCAAGTTCGCTCGTGGGGCTCAGCTTCAACCTGAACCGCCCATCAATGCATCGTCACACATTCAGGTCCCCTCTCTCTCTCTCTCTCTCTCTCTATATATATATATATATATATTGTGCGCGCGCGTGTGTTTATACATATGGCAAACATGAATAATAAGAAGGATCAAATCCTCAAATAATGAAAAGTAAAGAAAGGATCCAATTGATGATCGAATAAATAAGCAGTAATTAAATGTCTCCAAGAAAAATGGATTTTTAATGGCTAGTATGATGATAAGTATTCAAGAATGACAAGGATCAGATTCTTGGTTGTTTTGTCTAGTTATTGAATAGTGTAATCATATATCTGTGTGTGTCTGTGAGAGATGTGACCAATCATAAAAAAGATGAAACGTGTATGGCTTGATATGTAGATTTCATATGACGAAAGTTAATTCTATATTATATGAGAAACAGTAATTAAGTTCTTGCACTATTACTTAATGCTTTGTGAAATTCGATTTCGTCTACGTGTTGGTGTTGGTTAATTTCTTTTGATATATGATAGAAGCGAATGAAAGCTTTCTTAGATTCCCCTGATTTTCTTTGCGTCTCTTATCTCTAACAAACATCATAGAACTGTAGGAATTGGAGCTTTCTCTGCTAGACAAATACTAGCTAGGACGAGACATATATCCCCGCATTACACATGGAATATCAATAAAAAAGTAGCATAATTAACACTTTGATTTTACAATTTATTCTAAGTTTTCTAATATTTTAATCGATATTATTAATTATACGATTCTTTTTTAATAAAATGTCTAATTAAAGGCTATGCTTAGAGGTAAAAACAGTCGATCTTTTAACTAAACAGGTCATGCTTATTGGCTAAAGCATTAAGTTAGCTTAATAATTTATGTACGGCGTCTTTCTTTAATGATTAAAAAACCTGAGCCTTTTAAAAATCAAACTTGACTAGAAAGCATATTTAGAAGCTCACTAGCTATAAAAAATAAAAAAAATAAAAAAAAGTTTTTAAATTAGACCTGGAGATATAGGACTTTAATTTACTTCAAATAGGCCTCTTTAACATAGCCTATCAAAACTTATATCATCAAGCCTAGTTCACATTAAATAATTGAAGTATATATTACTGCAACGACATAAAACATTATATATGCAATGCATTTGAATAATTCAATAAAGTTTATGGTTATTTTAGATGGAAGTTAATAAGACATTAAATTGTTTGTAATCCGGCCGGCCAACTGATTAAAGAGGTTATGGAATCAAGCAATATTCATTAAAAATACTACTCTATGTTTAAATCTTACTTAGTCTGCCAATGATCATATAGTCCAGTGGCATGTTTAATTGTTGACCTAAAGTACTTATATGAAGACTTGTTTTATTAATTAATTGATCATGCATTTTATGCTTGTATTATATGGAGTTTTATTGTAGGTCATTTGAAGTCTGGGGTAATGACATGTTCCTGTGCAGGATGCGAAAGAGGAGATTCATGTGCTGAAACAAGAAATTGGAACTCTGCAAAAGGGTCTCAGGTAAATTATATAGTTTGATTATTGATATTATATTTGGGATATTTTATTCAATCTGATCTTTTCAAGGCATAATTGTTTCTTCAGTCCCTAATTAGAGTTTGAAAAGATACTTCCCAATATTAAGATATCAAAATGAAATTTTGAAGTTAAAAAGATACACTCCTGTCCCTGCATGCAATTCAAAGGAGTTACACACACACATATGTATGTATGTATGTATTGTTTAATTAATTAGTTTTTACAATAATTAATACTTATGGATTATTTACCACTTTGGTCCACTAAAATATGAATGCATTAAAATTGTATTACGAGTAGTTACTTGTTTGGAGGGGAAATCGGAACAATGACGGTAGAAGAATTACAAGTGTTGGAGAAGTACCTGGAAATGTGGATTTATCAGATTCGTTCAGTGAAGGTGATACCAAAATGCATTAATCTTTTTATTTTTTCACCCAAAAAAAAAAAAAATTTACACTCAATATGACATTCACTTCTAATATTTAATTAGCTACATTATTTTTTTTAATTTTTTGATCTGAACTTGACAACATGTGTGCTTTATTATGATTTACAGATGAATAACATGTTAAGTGACATTCAAACTTTGAAGGACAAGGTTAGCATGAAACTTTGTAGTGCTTTAGTTATTTTTTATATTTATATGCACTTTTTTTTTTTTATCTGTCTTGTAAATTAGTTTGAATAAATTACGTATGCTTCCTTTATAAAGATCAAGTAGAGTCTAAATCACTGATTTGAGTTTTTCCATAAAGAAGTAAAGGGAAAAAAAGATGAAATGTGTTTAATTTACTTTTCATATCATTGACCCGCTTGATTGGCTTTTGGTATTTGAAGGAGGGAATACTCAAAGCTGCAAATAAGTATCTCCAGGATAAGGTCATAATAATGAAATGTTCTATGCTTATATATAAAAATTAATTACTTTTCTTTTTGATGTTTATACTAAGGCAAGCCATTTGTCTCTGTTTTTTTTTTTTTTTTATCGGTTAATTTTCAGATTGAGGAGAATACTACTGGAATTACTAACTTTGGACAAGTTGCTCTTGAGACTACTAACCCTTGGATGGTAGAAGATGAAATATTTCAGTTTTAGGGAAATGACTTCATTTTGTAATACCATTGATATGGATATTTAAGTTTTAGTTATTAATAATAAAAAAAGGGTTAAATATTTCTGCTTTTACTGCAGAAATATCTTTACTGTCACATTTACATAAAAGTGGATGGATCCAACTAATATTTTCTTTCTTCTCTTTATAATGAAATCCACTCACTTTTATGTAAGTGTAGAAGAAAAAAAATTTCTGCAACAAAAGCAAAAACATTAAACCCATAAAAAAAATAATGGATATTTGGTGAGTTGTTTGCATAATGGCCTGTGTATAACAATATTAGTGTTGCTGCTTCAACATCTCTCTTATGCAGCTTCACTAAGTTTCATGTGTAACATTGAATGTTGTCATGCACATTATGTGTGTTGCAGTATGCTTTGATCTATTTAACAGTGAGTAAAAGTATTTAATATTGTTATAAAAAAATAATGTAAACTTAAGAATTGAAATAAAAGGGAAGCAAGATATTATTTTAAGTTTCAATTAACACTACTACATCATAATTCGTTTACTGTGGTTATTTTTCTCATATCTGATTGTAGTAAATCGTGAAATATAATAATGATGCATCTTATTATTATATGCTCTTAGCAAGTACTTGATGGTTATCAACGAAAATACTTATATCAAGTTCTCTCAATGTGACCATATATTATATATTTGAATTATTATCATTGAAATCGTGTGTGATTTAAAAACATGATATAATAGATATAAGGAACATGACATAAATATGATCCTGGTTATAAACCGTCAAATTTTTATAGACATATATATTTAACGGTTTTTTGTTAAGAATAATAAGGACACCTTATTTAACGGCTTTTTTTAAGAACAACCGTCCTTATTTAATGCTTTTCAAGAACTGCCGTCAAATAAGATCACCTTATTTGACACTTTCTTTTTAATGTTGTCAATTTAATAAAGTGACCTTATAATTTTTTATTATACATAGTTATTTTACGTTATTTATTTTTAGGGTTAAGCTATCAAGGTGTAAATTTATCCTTAAATTTTTTAGGGTGAAGGAGCAATTTTGCTAACCAGCTATTAGGTCAGGAGCGGTTTTGCCAAATAACTTTTAATAGGACCAAAAATACCAAAAAAACAATTGAATTTGTTAAAAAAATACAGCACTGTTAAATCCCTTCTAGCTCCGTTTTGGATGAATCCCACGTGGCCTTCTCAGATCTTTTCCTTCTTGTTCAGTTTCCGAAGTCACGATATCTTCAATTAAAGCTAAGGACGATGAGGGCTAGAAGGGAAGGCGTGAGCCGGCGATTGCTTCATCGTTTTGAGCATCGGTAAAAAGTGAAGTGCAAGAGATATGGCACTTGCTTACCCTTAACTGCTGGACAGCTTGAGGACAACCTGGTAAAAAGTGAAGTGCAAGAGATATGGCTACGGATGAAGTTTCATGGCCAGCAAAAAGCATGCCCAGAATGAAGTCAAGCATTTGCTCTGATGTCAGATTTGAATTCCTTAAAACCCATCCTAGAAGATCATCGTCCCAGCCTTCATCACCTTCTTTGATATTTTGGCCCATTCTTTCTTCCACCTTCTTCTCTATCAACTCCCTTATAGTGAACCTAGATTGCAAAATCATGAAATACACAAACATCAAAAACTAATTTTTAGCGTATCCTGAACCTGGTTCTGTAAACTAATTACCGATCATAACCTGTAATGCCTTCTGGTAAGCCATTCCAGGGAAGTTCAAGTGGTTGAAGGGATCTTGCAGCTCATGTTCAGAAAAAAGTGAGAAATAAAGCAGGCAAATTTAAGAAATAAATAGGAAAAATCAAATGAATCCTACCTGAAATTCTTTCCGTAGGTTGATTCACTCCGCTGCACCGTCGACCTTCTCCGATCTCCGACAAACCACCACTAGCCACCACAAACACAGGATCTGCTGAAATGGGGACAAGCACGGCTTCAAGCTTCGGAAGAGAATAAAAAAGAGAGACACAAACCACCACCAGCCACCACCTACTCCAAATCCGCCGACGACACTGTTGACTTCCAAGAGTTTGAACGACAAGATAGCGATAGGAATGGCTTCAAGATTTGAGAAGAGAAAAATAGTTCTAACCACCACCAGCCACCACCTTCTCCGGATCTGCTGAAGACAACAACGCCGAACACTCTGATCGACCAGCAAGCCTTGAGCAACTGTTGAAGCTTTGGATTTTGAAGAAAAGGGAGCGAGAGACAGAACAAAAAAGGCCACCTAGGATTGAGCTGGATTTCATAATGCCACATGGTAGTCAACCCAGATGGAAGTTAGAGACATCTGACGGTGCAATATTTTTTTAACAAATTCAATTGCTTTTTGGTTTTTTTGGTCCCATTAAAAGTTATTTGGTAAAATCGCTCATAGCCTAATAGTTAGTTGGCAATATTGCTCCTTCACCCAATTTTTTATTCAGGAGTACTGGGTATTTAAAATCTTTTTGAAGTGCAATGTTATTTCAGAAATATCCAAATTGTAGGAATGTTCGTCAGGGTTGAAGAAGTTAATTTTGACTGGATGACCGTTAATTCCTGTCTTCAGAGTTTTCACTCATTCATGCTGACAAGGCTCTGTCACTGTCACCCTCCTATTTTTCAACCTTCAATGTCCCTTTGACCGTTAGGGTTTCTGGTCTCATGGGCAGAAATCACAACGTTGGAATTTATTGTGTACAGTCTTAAAATAAAAATAACCTTTAATTTCCATTTTCAAACAAAAGATATTTTTAAAATACTTCAACTTTTCCAGTAAGGTGTATTTTAGGAATTCATCGCACCAACAAAACAAACAGCCTTAGCGGTTTATGCCTCGTAAATTATTAGGTTTATAGAAGCCAGTATGAAGTGATGATAGAGAATATTCGGCGTCATGGGCAAGGGGCAAGGCTGATGATAGAGGATGTCCTACTCCTGTGTGATGAAAATAATATAGCCTTCCCTTTATTTTTAGTTTAGCAAATGATGAATTGAAATGAATTAAGAACTGCAGCAAGGAAGACATACACTTTTTTTCCCACCAACACAGAGAGCCGGTTTAGTGGGTAAGGCCCTGATAGATTTCTTTGGATCTTATATTCATGTCCCAAAAAAGATGTTTGTCCTTGGAGGGCAACGATGAACCTTGAAACTAGATTAGTTTATTGTTTAGATATCTAGTAATAGGTTCAAAAATACTAGGTATCCCAAAAATACTCCGTATAAGTATTAAAAAAAGAAAGTCACGTACTTTTTTGTCCCCAATCTTCCATGAATATTTATGGAACAGCAAATGTAAATGAATCAAGATGAATTGAAGCATATACAGGGAATTCAACAACTTATATTGGATTGGATGAAAATTGCAAAGCACATGAAAATACATAGAGCTATAATGAGCCCAAGAAATTAAAGAAAAACTAAGCCTTGATCATATTTTAACTTTGACGAGCCTTGCCAGTGATGATTCATGGGGTTGTGTTCACATGATTGTAGTAAAAGGACTTTGATGAGCAATAAAGGTTGGTCTGATTGGAAAAGGGATTGGCTCATAATCATAAAGTTGTAGGTTCAAATTTTGTTAATGTGAGAACTTTGTTGGTGGACGATATGTAAAATATCTCTACAACATCTCTGTAAGCGCTTTTTGAACTTAAAGACATACCACTCTAGTCCTATTTATAAGTCCATTTTAACCAAAAAATTTAGTCATATTTATAAGGGGTAAAGGTGCATTTTTGCCCCTCAAGTTTACCTCCAGGAGCAATGTTGCCCCTTAACTTTTGGCCGTAGCAATGTTGACCCTAATGTTTCAACCCGTAGCAATCTTGCCCTCATGTAACAAGCAGACCAACGTCCGTGTGCCACATAAGATTTTCTGACACCTAGGACGCCAAGATGGACTGCCACATCAGATTAAACATGTGGGTCAAATAAGTTATTTGACCTTTTTTTTAAAACCATGGTTAAATCCATTCTGAATAGTGCTCAACCATGGATGTTTATGTTGGGATTCGTACACGCAGCGGATTAAAAATTTCTTACGAATCCTTCCGAAGGATCACTCAACGACGTTTAAATCAGAGTTAAGGAAACCGAATCATACCTTGTGTTGAACTATTCCACGTTCCGTTCCTTTGATCCGGTGGGCTACCTTCTCGAACAACACGTCCGCGTCTCGTTTCTTTGATCAGGTGGGCGATCAACACGTCCGCGTCTCGTTCTTTCGATCAGCAGAAGTCGACTCTTGGATCGGCTTCCTCTACTGGTATCCACACGAACAATCCCCAAAACACAGTTGCGGCAGCGTGCTAGCGCTTCTTGTGCGTCTCTCTCTCTCAAGTTGCTCTAGGGTTTCTCGCGGCTTTTCTGTATACGCTCGACTGAAAATCCCGTAGGTTTTTCTAAACCCGATAAGCGTATTATATAACCAAAATTAATCCTTTATTAATTTTGGAAATTCGGATTTTGAATCTGGTCAACATATCAATCACATCTATCTCATAAATGTAATTGAATATATTAAAAGCCAGATTTGGAAATTCGAATTTTTAAATTTAAATCAAATCTAAATTTAAAGCCTTTTGATTTAATTTATCATCATAAATTAAATCCGAGATATGATATCTATCTATTTAATTAAATCTGAGATACCATATCTCAATTTAATATTAAACAGATATACGATATCTTTATTCGAAATTAAATGAGATACAATATCTCTATTTGTTTCAGATATTTAATTTATCAAATAAATTAAATACTAAACAAATATCATATATAATATTATAATATCAATTTATAATATATATATTAATTTCGAATTTTATATATATATATATATATATATATATATATATATATATATATAAATCCTAGATCAAATTTAGTATTCATTTAATCTCAGATTAATCTGAGATTCAATGAACCTGGACACCTTCACCCGTGTTGGATTATTCTTGTGTGCGACCCTGCAGGCCCATATGAGATTGGCAGTGGGCCAACACTGTATCAGCCCACAAGTCGCAAGCGGCCTCTAGCAAGACATTGCGACTACCCAATTCACATGGGGATCGATGACACGATACTACCTATCGTACAACCATGTCACGTCCCTTTTGTCACGCGATAATTCGGTCAAGGATGAGGCATGGATAATGTCAACTTCCTTTTCTTGACCAATGCTTTCTCGATTCTCGAGTAGTCTAATAAGTGAAATGGAAACTCCTTTCCATCACAGTATGGCCATACATTTCTTAGACTCACTCATCGAGGGGCCCAGCATTATCTCTCTACATATGTGAGGGACAAATCCCATCTTGACCACTCACATTCCTCCGCATGAAAACCACTGATCCTGGTCCTAGCCTTTATCATCACCCGGTCAAAGGTGACTTTTGACTAGGTCAAAGACCAGTACTCATCATGTAAGAATCTATGATGGTCTCAGGTCATAGGGCGTCGTGACGCAGTTATACATGAGATAAGCTTATGACTTAATCCATGCAGCTTTCTCATAGTGGGTCGGTCCAGCACCTTGTACTCTTACAAGTGCCCATGACTTTGATTCGTATCTCCATACCTCATCAAAGTCATACTGATCTTATTTCATCTTCACTCCCGTGTAGATGACCGACCAGGGACTTTTAGGATAATATATGAGATTATCCAGGGATGCAGTTATCAATACGAACATGCAAACGAAAATGATAACAAAAGAGAATACTTTAAATAACTTAAATATCCAAAGTACAATGAATTGCCCCTAGGGCATAATTTCCAACAGTTTAAATGGCCAGGGTTTTCGAGGATTTGTGTGACAATGTGACAGTGTGATTGAAGTAAGGATAGAGCAGAGAAGAGGAATGCCTGAGTCGACAGCGTCAACAACATCGACATCGACAAGGAGGTGGAGGGCGACGATGGCACGGCGTCTTGACGGAGATGTCGGAGAACGTCAACAACTTTTCTTGTTTTTACAAGCCAATCAAGTTAACTTCTTATTTCAAGTTAACTTTCTCTTTAAACTAAGTTTTCATTTTTTTACTTGTGAAGTTAACTTGTTATTTCAAGTTAACTTTCTCTTTAAACTAAGCTATCGTTTTTGACTCCTCAAACTAACTTCTTAATTCAAGTTAACTTTCTCCTTAACCTTAAAGACTTGAAGTTATCGTTTTTTACTTGCCAAGCCAATATCAAGTTAACTTCTTATTTCAAGTTAACTTTCTCTTGGAATTGAAATGGCAATATCGAGTTAACTTCTTATTTCAAGTTAATTTTATCTTTCTCTTTGAATTGAAAAGCCAATCAAGTTAACTTCTTATTTCAAGTTAACTCAGAGATTCCATACCTCTTCAATCGGCATGAATCATCCTTGTCTGCCGATCACATGCAACCCACTTTCTCTTTCTCTGTTGGTGTCGTCTTTTTGGAACGATTACAGCTTCACAGCACTTAGAATCAAATCTCACTTTCTCTGTCCCTCTTCCATTTTTGCACACTCAGCGTTTGAACAAGATTTCCATAATTCCACTGTCGTACCTTTTTCGAGCCCTAACTACGTTCTCCACAAATATTGAGTTGCTCTAGTGTGTTTCCGGTGGGTGAAAGATATGCAGTGGGTAAAACATTGAGGTGTTGGGACGGCGATTATATCACTCACACTCCTACTCAGCGATGTTTGTCCGCGTGTCATCCAACGTTGCCAACACCGTGTTTTGTTCCACGCACACGCTGTCAACTTAACGGTCAATGTTGGTTTGACCGTTGGATGAGGGCAAGATTGCTACTAGTTGAAACATTAGGGTCAACATTGTTACGGCCAAAAGTTTAGGGGCAACATTGCTCCTAGAGGTAAACTTGATGGGCAAAAATGCACCTTTACCCTATATATAAGTCCAGTTTTATGTAATAAATGAGATTGTGACAATTTTACCCATATTAATTGTACTCATGAAGATGGAGAGAAAAAAATTTGAAAAATATCCAATCATAAATTAAGGCCAAGTTGAAAATTTACCCCATAATCATTGAATTAACTACCACTCCTTCATTTTTGAACATTTCATGTCATTCAAAAAGGTAACATAGAGAGACGTTTTCTATGTTAATTATACAAAGAAATTGACGTAGAAAGTATGGTCGCATGATACATCAATTAACATAAAAAGGTTGCCTTTTAAATATACTATTTATTGTCTTATTAAACCATCCTACAATTAACCAACGAAATCCAGCAACAATAGACAAGAACCTGACATCCATTAAAGATCAACCAAAACCAACAACAACGAACCAATGCCTTATGCTAGAATGAATATCCAAATACTCCCTCCGGTCCTTATTATAAAGCACCACTAGCAAGAATATTTGGTCCTTTTTATAAGGAACTTGCTTGTTTCCAAAGAGTATTAATTGTTTTTTTCTATGTATGCCCATAATTAATAAGGGTAGTGGAGAAGAGTAATAATAATATAATATTAGAGTTTAGTGCAACTAGTAGAAGTAATATTACTTAAATTTTAGAATAACTTTATTGATTTTAATTAACTGCTTTTATTGGTTTGTGCGAATTGTTAGTTGGTGTTTTATAATAATAATTAAAGGGAGTACAAGTAACCAGAATCAAAAACCAATATTGCTTAAATCTAAAACAATATCCAAGTTGTATTTCATTAGTTGCTCACCCGGCCACCTATTAGAGCTTCTTTTACTTAGTTAGTATTATGTAAAGTGACATAATATAATTGCCCCCTAAATCTTCATCACGTTCGAGATAATTCTTCAATAAAATATGAGCTGATTATCTCTATGAAGGAAGGAGGAATCATCAGAGAGATGGAAATTTGTGACATCACCAAATCATCTACTAGCTTTGGACAAATCTTACTCTCAACGTGATCAACTACAGTGAGGAATATTCTCAAAGCCTTACCAACAGAATAGTGACCCAGAGCTATGGACCACGTTTCCCTACTCATCCTCAAAGGGATGAGCGCCTACGGAGATCTGGACAATCCAGATCTCCAGATGAGATATGGATGGTCTATATTTCTTGTTTTTTTTTTAAAAAAAAAAGGTTTGTTTTTTTTAAATATTTCAAGTTTTTTTAGTACCAGTTAATATCCTAAAGTATTTTTTAGTACCAGCTAGTACCTTGAAATATTTTTTTCAATATCTTACAATAGTTTTTTAAGATCATAAAGTATATTTCAGTAGCAGTCACTACCCTGAAATATCTTTTTAATACTAGTCAGTACCCTGAAATATTTTTTCAATATCCTAAAAAATATTTCAAGGTATTGAGTCATACTAAAAAGATATTTCAGCATACTGACTAATACTGAAAAAAAAAAAAAAGTAGTCAGTACTTTGGAGCATTTTTGTAGTACCAGTCAGTACCCTAAAATATTTTTTCCCAATGGACGTTGTTTTTTTTTTCTAACAGCATTGTGCTAACTTTACATTTTTAAAAGTTTTTTGATATTTACGGTCTACTTAAAACTTTTTTTGTGTTGAACGCTCCTGAAGTAAAACTTTGTTGGGCAATCTGCACCATAACACATTATTAATTAATGAATTAAGATATTTTTAAAAAAAACTCTAAGATAAATGCATTTACATATTTTTATAAAATTTGTGAGAAACACATAAATATATACTTGTAAATAGTGTGTTCGTCGTCTTATTCTTAGAAATGGAATTAATTAAAAGCATGAGGCTGGAGGTGTTGCTAAAATAGTTTGTGAATGGAACGTTGACTCGAACATGTCTAAGTCTAACCAAGTACAGTACTAAACCCATTAGATAACTTGGCCAATGTGATAAGAACGAACCAACAGTTCTAATTCTTATATTTATTTACCAATTATAGTCTTTTGTACAATATTTTATAGGCAGTATATGTGTGTGTGTGTTATATATGTCAATACGGCAATACCACTATTGGAGGAGGGGATTTTGGCCGCACTCCCAATCATATATATAAATTTATTTATTTTGAAACAATTAATGGAGGGAATGTGTTAAGGATGACTACAGTTGTGCATGGATTCGGGAATAAAGGTGGACGAGGAAAAAGAAGACAATTTAATATAAGCATTATCTTTAATTATTTACATCAATAAGAATATCTTATTGGTGTGTGATTGAAATGACCTGAGATCGACTTTTAGCATCACATGCTTTGATTTGATGTGATTTACGATCTAAGGGCTCATGATTAACAAATCTTCGAACTAATCCTAGCTGTCTAGAGTCTAGACAAAACTTAGTGATGCGCATAGTGGGAGAAAGCTAACTTTTCCTTTAGTATAATTCATTATAAAGCTAATTATGATTCCCTTTGGAACTTGTGGGAATATGGTTTAAATTCACGGTGTTCTTATCTGCAAAATTTTCGTAAAGAGTACGTGGTAGTACTCCCTCGATCTAGAATGTTAACCAATTGACCCATATTAAAAAAATATTATTTAGGTCATTTAATGTGTCTTGATAAAAACAATTTGATATATGTAAATTGTTATTTCTATCTTGATTTTTACTACGAAACGTGAACTTATATATATATATATATATATATATATATATATATATATATTATTACTTTATTACTACAAACCACCCCTGCAATTTAAAACTAATTCAATCTAACACTAGCTAACTTTTGATAACCTATAGTTTAGGTGAGTTGGGTGATATGGTTTAATAAAGTCAGGCATGTCTATTTCGAGCAAAAAAAAGTCAGGCATGTCTATGAGTTTAAAAAAGCTCCAACGAACTTTAATTAGTAGCAGGAACATAATTAATTTTATATTATCTAAACCAGAACCAATAGCAGATCATCCATTTGTGAAAACTAAACTAATAAAGCTAAGTAAACTAGGTACGACCATAAGCTATACATTCAATTGTGAACACTAAACCAATAAAGCTAAGTAAACTAGGTACGACCATAAGCTATACAAAAAAGTAATTAAAACCAACTTTTTGTTCACAGAATAAAAAAATACAATATTAATTAACCTGTGAGATGGTCTCCGCCGTTCTAATTAACTTGTAACTGTAAAGTCTTAGGCTGGAGTTTGGAAGGAAATGAATGCAAGGAGAACAAAGAAGAGGGGATGGAAGGGAAATTGAGGATATTTCCTCTCCTTGTTTGGGAATTAAAAAAATAGTAAGGGAGGAAGATAGAGGACTAATGAATTACTTTTACCATTTTGTCTTTTTCTTTATTAATTAATATAATTATTATACTTTACAAATAAATTTAAATTTAAATTTTCTAAAAATATTATTTATGTAATTTTTATATTCAAAAAATTATTTATGTGGTGGCGGTGGTAGCGGTGGGGTGGTGGTGGTGAATGAGGGTAAAAAAGTAATTAATCTGCTATTTTCCCTCTTAAAACCCCCATATTGGAGGAACTTTATTTTTTAGAAAAAAGATGGTTTTGGGAGATTTGTAAAAATCTCTGATTTCCTCCCCTCTTATTTTTAAAACTTCCAAACAAGGAAATGGACTACCAAAATCCTCTCTTTTCTTTTCTTTCCCTCCAAAATGAAACTCCCCCTTAAGGTAAAAGGTTCGATATGTACACTAATATGCTATTTGTGTTGCACACTATTTATAAGCTTTACAAGCTAGAGTTTGTATATTTAAAACTTCAGAGAGAATCAAAACGCGCGCTTTAATTTATTAAACTTGAATTATCTTTACAGAAAAATTAAGTAATTAACCGTGGAGGAGTGTGAACAATGAAGTGCTAGCTAGCTGGTGATCATGAGTTAAAATAATATAAAGGGCCAAAATAATGAAAAGATGAGAATGTGAAAGAAGACGAGAAACTACTGCACTTGCTGACAGCGAAGAGAGATTGACAAGAGGTTAATTAATAATAGCAATGAAAAGTTAGAAAAGGCGTATGTAAGTAAGTGGATGTATATTAAGATTCCTTTGAGGAACCAAACGAATTATATGTATATATATAAAAGTTATGATGCCCTTGGTACTTAGGTGAAAGCGAGGGAGAGAGGGAAATAAAGAAGAGAGGTATGAAAGGAGGGAGGGAGGGAGGGAGAGAATGATAAGGTAAGAGATATGGCAAGAAGAGAGAGGCAATAGGCGTCATCCTCGAAGCTAGTTCAAACTAGTGGTAGGTTGTGTGCTAATACAAGAGATCATCCATTATTAAGATCGATCACTACAAAAACACACTTTTTTCTTAAGGTCATCTATCATAGCTAGGCAACAAAAATGGTGAGAGGGAATGTTCAGATGGAAGACGATAGAGAACCCAGTGCCCAGGCAATTGACTTTTTGCACGCCGAGCTGGTCTCCTCAAGAAGGCTAAGGAGCTTTCTGTGCTTTGCGATGCTGAAATTGGCCTCCTCATTTTCTCCGCCCACGGCAAGCTCTACAAGTTAGCCACCCATGGGTATTTTACTATTTTACATCAACCCTCTATCTCTCATGATATACGTGTATTGGTTTAACTATTGAATCATATATATATTCATCAACATAGATATTGTCATGTGACTCATGTTTATATATATCGTCTGACTCTATTTTACTCTTTGGTGTTCGTAATATTAAAATAGTTGTTTGTTTCGAAGAAACAACGACCTGTTAGATTATAATCAATTATAGTATAATTGTAATAGTAATTAATTGTAATCAATTTATAATATAATTATAATTGTAATTAATTGTAACTAATGCCCTTGATTACAATTAATTACAATTACAATTATAATTAATTGTAATTAATGCCCTTGATTTCTGTACGATTGTGATATCTGAATATTTTTCTATAATGATGTATTCTCCTCCTATTAATACAATACACTGGCCAGATTATTTATATGAGCCTACAGTCATTTGCTATTTCTGTATTTTACCCTAATTTCTATCTTGGTACCAGAGCACACGGTATGTCGACAGCATCCTCAGTCGTCTCTGCTGCTGCCTCAAATGGACGAACCTATTCACTCTTTAGCTCCTCTAGTCAGACCACCACGATCAAGCTGGATCGTGTGAATTTCATGGTCTCGGAGTCAATCGTCCTTCCTCTCATCGAAGGTAACCGATTGGAGGGCCACATCGATGGAACCTCTTGAGCACCGCCGAAGGTCATTTCCGGCGAGAAAGGAGAAAAGGAAAATCCTGCCTGGTCTGAGTGGTTCTCAGTTGACCGGCTTTTAGTCGGGTGGCTGAGAAACACAATGTCTCAGGAAATTGGAGCTCAATTGCTTCATCACAAAACTGCTGAAGATCTCTGGAATGGGGCGAAAGCGCTGACCTGCGCTTCCACAAAAGCTCGAGTAATGGTTATTAAGTCTGATCTGCACAACACGGAAGAACTCCCTGAAAATGGACGAATACCTTAACAAGATGAAGAACCTGTTTGACGAACTCACGCTCGCTGGTTCACCGATCGCTATAGATGATTTGATTTTGCATACACTCAACAGTCTTGATGCGGATTATAATGCAATAGCTGTGAGACTACTAGATCAACCCGCTATCACGTGGGTAGAAGTTCAAGCCGCTCTTCTGTCCTTTGAATCCCGGCTTACTCAGCAGAGTCATTTTGCCAACCTAAGCATCCAGCCCTCTGTTAATCTTGCACAATGCACCACCAACAACTCTGATTCTGTCAACCATCGCGGCGGTAGGAACAACTATCGGAATTCACGCGGCAGAGGCGGACGTTATCGTGGAGGTCGCCGTGGCGGCGGTGGACGGCCGTTCTGTATTAATTGTCAGCGATCTGGTCACACGCTGGCCACATGCTACTGTCGAGATGAATCTGCAGCCTTCAATCACTCACCTCCTCAAGCGTATTATGCAAATTCAAATTCCTACTCTGACTGGTATATGGATAGCGGGGCCAATTATCATATCACTCCTCACTCTGAGCAATTCAAAGAAATGATTCCTACTGGTAAGTCACATATTACTACTTGTACTAGGGAACAACGACCTATTCTGGGCATTGGTACTGTGACTATACCCTGCAAACAATCTAAACTTCATCTTAAGGATGTTCTATATGTTCCTTCAGCTACTAAGAATCTCATGAGTGTAAATCGTCTAGTTCAGGATAATTCTGTCTCTGTAAACTTTTCTAATCAACGTTGTGATGTGAAGGATCCGGCGACCGGAAGAATAATAAGGCAGGGGGTTCCAAAGCACGGAATGTATCCAATGAAGAAGGAAAGAAGTAGTCATGGCAATCCGATGGTGATGACAGTAGAGCACAATGGCAGTGAAGCAGAATTTCTGAAGTGGCACCACACCCTCGGTCATCCCAGTGCACGAGTTTTAAAGCTTATTTTGAATAAATGTAATAAGAAGCTCTCAAATGCTTCCATTTGTGACAATTTCGTTTGTGAAGCTTGTCAACAGGGGAAATCTAAGTTATTACCTTTTCCAAGTTCTGTTTCTCAATCGAGATTACCACTTGAGTTAATCCACACTGACCTATGGGGTCCAGCACCTATTGAATATAATGGAGGACATCGATTTTACATACATTTTCTCGATGATTTTAGCCGTTATACTTGGCTTTATCCATTGCGACACAAAAGTGAAGCTGTACATGTTTTTAAACATTTCAAGAAACTAGTTGAAAACCAGTTTGATTCAAAAATCAAATCAATTCAATGTGATAACGGTACTGAATACAAGCCGATAATATCCATTGCACAAGGAGAAGGAATTCGCATTCGCCTAACCTGTCCATATACATCTGTTCAAAATGGGCGAGCTGAACGAAAGCATAGGCACATTGTCGAAATGGGACTCACCTTATTAGCTCATGCAGGGATGCCTCTATCATTTTGGGTTGAGTCTTTTCAACAAGCTATATATCTCATTAATCGTTTGCCAACACCAGTACTAGAGGGTGATACGCCTCTGTTTCGCTTAGTTAAAACAGAGCCACAATACAACGAGCTCAAACCGTTTGGTTGTGCCTGCTTCCCATGTTTGAAGCCCTACAATAATCATAAATTTCAATTCCATATCCAAAGGTGTGTCTACCTTGGTTTGGCTCCTCAGCAGAAAGGGCATCAGTGTCTTAGTGCCTCAGGTAAAGTTTTTGTCTCCAGGCATGTTATATTTAATATAACCAGTTTTCCCTTCAAAACAAGTTTTATGCAGCAAACACCGAAATCTTCTACTCCAGAAAATATGAATTCAATCCCTCTCATTATACAAATGAATCAAGACTCTGGGCAAATTTCTCCTGTGCTTTCTGATCCTGAAGTATCTGATACATCAATGGAAGCACGAGGTCAAGCTTCACCTCTGTTCACACCGTCCACTGATCCATCCTCCACTGGTAGTGGATCTGTAGAACATAGTGTGGAAGCAAGAGATCAAAGTTCACCTGATCAAGGTTCACCTCTGCGCACATCGTCTGTTGTTTCATCCTCTACTGGTAGCGGACCTGTAGAATACAGTGATAGCCCAAATCATCACACAGTTGGGCCACCCATTAATCGTCACTCTATGGTGACTCGGGCCAAGGATGGTATTACCGGCCCAAACATCCATATATTGGTCTCGCTGTGTCTGATGGTGTAAGTCCAGAACCCTCGTCAACTCGGATAGCTTTATCTTCACCAAAGTGGAGAAACGCCATGGAAGAAGAACTCAAGGCTCTTCTGCGTAATCGCACGTGGCAGCTCGTTCCGTTCACTGGTCAGAAACTAATTGATAATAAATGGGTGTTCAAAGTCAAGTACAAGGCCGACGGTTCGATTCTCAAACATAAAGCAAGATTGGTGGCCAAGGGTTTTCAGCAAATACCTGGAATTGATTTTGCTGAGACCTTCGTTCCAGTCGTTAAGTCCACAACGATCCGAGTGATTCTGTCAATTGCGGTCACATTCAAGTGGGAGATTCGGCAGCTCGATGTGAATAACGCATTCTTGAATGGATACCTACAAGAAGATGTCTACATGGCTCAGCCCGAAGGCTTCATTGATCGAAATCATCCAACACATGTCTGTAAGTTAGTTAAAGCTATTTACGGTTTGAGACAAGCTCCCCGAGCTTGGTTTGGTCATTTGAGATTAACTTTGCTAAATTGGGGATTTCGAAATCTGAGAAGTGATATATCCTTGTTCTTGCTGCAAACGTCTAATTTGACTATTTTTATACTTATCTATGTGGACGATATACTAGTTACTGGGAACAATTCTGAGTATGTGAACAAATTTGTGAAGAAGCTAAATTTAATCTTTTCCCTGAAAGTCTTGGGACCATTATACTATTTCTTGGGGCTGGAGGTTTATCGAGACAATATGGGAATCTATCTTAACCAGACTAAATACATTGTTGATATCCTTAAAAGGTTTGGCATGTCTGATTGTGCACCGGTTGCTACTCCAATGGTAACTGGACGTTTAATTGCCTCTAGCAATGATGAATTATTGTCTGATCCTACTGAGTATAGGCGTGCCATAGGTTCTTTACAATACTTGACCACAACACGTCCAGACATTTCTTTTGCAGTAAATAAACTGAGTCAGTTTTTATCTCAACCTAGGACTACTCATTTCCAAGCTATGAAGCGGATTTTTAGGTATCTTAAGGGTACTTACAACCTAGGACTGCACATTAAGCCTTTCAATAACCCTCAGCTGATTGCTTATACGGATGCTGATTGGGCCTGTGACTTGGATGATAGACGCTCTATGGCTGGTATGTGTGTTTTCCTGGGAACTAATCTGGTGTCCTGGTCTTCTAGAAAGCAGAAAGTAGTTTCACGGTCAAGTACTGAGTCAGAATATAGATCACTTTCTGATGGGTCTGCTGAGCTTAAATGGTTGAATTCCTTACTGTCTGAAATAGGATTATTTATCAAGACTCCTTCAGTGATTTGGTGTGATAACTTAAGTGCCAAGTCTTTGGCTGCTAATCCTATGTTGCATGCTCGGTGTAAACTCATTGAAGTTGATATACACTTTATTAGAGATTTGGTTTCCTCTGGTTTGATTGATATCAGATATATTCCTTCCTCAGATCAAATTGCTGATTGCTTTACCAAACCATTATCACAGTCGCAATTTGAGTATTTTCGAGACAAACTCGGTTTGCTTGTCACACCCTCTCGTTTGAGGGGGAATGTTAGATTATAATCAATTATAGTATAATTGTAATAGTAATTAATTGTAATCAATTTATAATATAATTATAATTGTAATTAATTGTAACTAATGCCCTTGATTACAATTAATTACAATTACAGTTATAATTAATTGTAATTAATGCCCTTGATTTTTGTACGATTGTGATATCTGAATATTTTTCTAGAATGATGTATTCTCCTCCTATTAATACAATACACTGGCCAGATGATTTATCTGAGCCTGCAGTCATTTGCTATTTCTATATTTTACCCTAATTTCTATCTCGACCTAACGTAATTAAACTTACATTATTTGCGCTTGTGCGTGTGTGTACATGTATTGTATATATTCTCTGAAGTCTTTCAAGTATATGTATGTATCTAGCTATCGACTAATTAACAACGATAACACACACGTACAGACACTACTGTCTCTAAACTAAGTAATAGTTAGGTCTCTCTCTCTCTGGTTTTCTGGTATTTGTTTGTATGTATATGAAATTAAAGAACAATGCAAGGGCTGCTGGAGAGGTACACCAAGTTCACTCGTGGGGCTTGATCAGATTCAACCTGAGCCGCCCATCAATGAATCCTCACGTCCTCAGCAGGTTCCCAAAATCTCTCTCTCTCTCTCTCTCTCTATATATATATATATATATATATATATTTGTGTCTGTGTCTGTGTGTTTATATAACTGTGGCAAACATATATAATGAGAAGGATCAAATCCTCAAATGAAAAGTAAAGAAAGCATCGGATTGAAGATCGAATAAATAACCAGTAATTAATTGTTTCAAAAAAAATGGCTAGTATGATGATAAATATTCCGATTCTAAATATAGGATATAGTTTATAATACAAATTACATTATAAATTATGTCTTATATTTAGGAGAGGAGATAGTATTAAAGAATGACAAGGATCCTATTCTAGATCTATCTTGGCTGTACGTGTTACTAGTTATTGAATAGTGTAATTATATATCTGTGTGTTTGTGTCTTGTGAGATGTGACCAATCATCAAAAAGATGAAACTGGTATGGCTTGATATGTAGATTTCATATGACAAAAGTTAATTCTATATTAAGTTATTGCACTAGTACTTAATACTTTGTGAAATTCGATTTTGTGCACGTGTTGGCGTTGGTTTCTATTGATATATGATAGAAGCAAACTAAAGCTTTCTTATATTCCCCGAATTTCTTTTCTTTGCATCTCTCATCTCTAACATACAATACATCATAGAACTGTAGGAATTAGAGCTTTCTGCTAGACAAATACAAGCCAGGACTAGATATTTTTCTCCATATATCCCCCCATTACGCATGGAATATCAAAAAGAAAAAGTAGCATGATTAAGACTTTGAATATTACAATTTATTCTAAGTTTTATAATATGTTATGTCGAATATCGATATTATTAATTAGACGATATATTTTTTATTAAAATATCGAATTAAATATCTACTTAAAGGCTATGCTTAAAGGTAAGAACATGCCACGTTTTAACTACACAGGTCATGCTTATTGGCTAAAGCATTAAGTTGGCTTAATAATTTATGTAAGGCAATCCTGAGCCTTTTAAAAAATCTAACTTGACTAGAAAGCATATTTTGAATCTCACTAGCTATAAAATAAAATAAAATCAATTAGGCCAGGGGATATAGGATTTTAACATAACCTATCAAAACTTATATCATTAAACCTAGTTCACATTAAATAATGGCATTATATATTACTGCAACTACATGAAAACATTATATATGCAATGCATTTGAATAATTTAATAGTGTTATTGTGGATTATATATGTTAGCTGGAAGTTAATAAGACATTAAATTGTTTGTGATCCAATTGATCGATTAAAGAGGATATGGAATCAAGCAATATTCATTAAAAATACTCTTATGTTTAAATTTTACTTAGACTGCCAATGATCATATAGTCCAGTTGCATGTTTAATTGTTGGCCTAAAGTACTTATATGAAGACTTGTTTTAGTAGTTAATTAATCATGCATTTTATGCTTGTATTATATGGAGTCTTATAGTAAGTTATTTGAAGTCTGGGGTAATAACACTTTCCTGTGCAGGATGCGAAAGAAGAGATTCATGTGCTGAAACAATAAATTGGAACTCTGCAGAAGGGTCTCAGGTAAATTATATAGTTTGGTTATGGATATTTTATTCAAACTGATCTTTTCAAGGCAAAATTGTTTCTTCAGTAGTCCCTATAATTAGAGTTTGAAAAAGTTCTATATATGACTCTTTTGAATTGCATGCATGGACAGGAGTTTAATTAGTTTTTACAATAATTAATACTTATGGATTATTTACCACTTTGGTCCACTAAAATACGAATGCATTAAAATTGTATTACGAGTAGTTACTTGTTTGGAGGAGGGATCGGAACAATGACGGTGGAAGAATTACGAGTGTTGGAGAAGTACCTGGAAATGTGGATTTATCAGATTCGTTCAGTGAAGGTGATACCAAAATGCATTAATGTTTTTATTTACTCACCCAAAAAAAAAAAATTACACTCAATATGGCTTTCACTTCAAATATTTAATTAGCTACATTATTTTTTTTTTAATTTTTTGATCTAAACTGGACTACACATGTGTGCTTTATTATGATTTACAGATGAATAACATGTTAAGTGACATTCAAACTTTGGAGGACAAGGTTAGCATGAAAGTTTTGTAGTTCTTTAGCTATTTTTTATTTATTTATAAGAACATTTTCTTATCGATCTGTCTCGTAAATTAGTTTAAATAAATTACGTATGCTTACTTTATAAAGATCAAGTCAAGTCTAGATCATTGATTTGAGTTTTTTTATAAAGAAGTAAAGATACCCATAAATAAACGTGTATTTAACTAAATATGTTAAAAAATGATACAGACACACACATATTCTGCATAGTAAAAATATCGTATATATATCTTTCTGATTAATTATTCATAAGATGCTATCAAACCTATCTTATAATTTTCGGGTAAGTTGTATGTCTTGTGGTGTCATATGTCATCAAAGAAAGTTTTAAAGACACGCAATCATAAAAATTGCAAAATTTAATACTGTTGTATTATTGTAAATAATTTAATATCTTAATTAGTACGGATCTATGCATTACACATCATTTTAAAAAATGAGTGACTTTGACCATACATGACCCATTGATAGTGAGACTGGATATAACTTAAAATAATAAGGATTATTAAATATAAAAAATTAATATGCATGAAAGGAAAAAAAAAAAGAATTGTGTTTAATTTACTTTTCATATCATTGACCTGCTTGATTGGCTTTTGGTATTTGAAGGAGAGAATACTCAAAGCTGCAAATAAGTATCTCCAGGATAAGGTAATAATAAAATGTTTTATGTTTATATATAAAAATTAATTAATTTCCTTTTTGGTGTTTTTTTTCTATATTGAAATACTGGTATTATTATTCTATGGCAAGCCATTTGTCTCTGTATTTTTTTATTGGTTAATTTTCAGATTGAGAGAATACTGGAATTACTAACTTTGGACAATTTGCTCGAGACTACAAACCCTTGGATGATAGAAGATGACATATTTCAGTTTTAGGGAAAAAAAACTTCATTTTGTAACATTGATATGGATATTTAAGTTTTATTTTTATGGGTTAAGGAGCAATTTGGCCAACAAACTATTGGTTCAGGAGCGTTCAACACAATAAACTTTTAACTGGATCAAAAATACCAACAAACTTTTAAAATTGCAAAGTTAGCACAATCTGTTTTTTTTTTTTTTTTTTTTTGTGAATTACAGGCAAGCTGAAAAGCTTGGAGTGATGAGGAAAGGACTGAATCATGAATAGCAGTCCTTAATACATCAAACTAGCAAAATAAACTAAGCAAACTCAGCAAAGTAGACTAAGCAAAACAGGTCATCTGGTCTCTAAAATACAAGTCCAGGCAACCTCCTGGAACGAGTGGGACAAGTATCATGTCAGCATCAGTAGGAGCATCATGGCCTTGTTTGGCCATATAATCTGCACATGAAATGTTTTCTCTCGAGGTATAGTGAAGCTCGACATTCCAGTCTCCATATAGCAAGTCTCTAGTCTCCCCGATAATTCCTCTAAGGGGATGGTCCATGTGGCAGTCCCTCATAAGGGTGTTGACCGCATCCATTGAGTCTGAGTAGAGAACAATTCTTTGAAAGCCCATCTGACGGCACAGCTTCAGACCATGCATGATAGCATAAATTTCTGCTTTAAGCACAGTGTGGAGGCCAAGCGATTTGTTGAATCCCATCAACCAACAGCCTTGAGAGTCCCTTATGACACCGCCACAAGCAACCTGCTGCTGATATCGCACAGAGCCATCAACATCAATGCGGACAACGTTTGCTGGTGGAGGTGTCCAAGCTTTTTCAACATCACTGCCAAGATTAAAAATTTTGTGTGTCAGTGTTTGGTTAGATGTACCCTCCATGAGGAGGTAGGTGCAAGTATGAAGCATCTCCCTGGTAGTCGTGTTTTCGCCTTGGAAGAGAAATCTGCATCTGGTTGTCCAAAGGATCTAGCACGCCAAACTGAAGGTTCTCTGCCAAGAGATATTTTGAAATCGACCCTTTCCAGGATTGTGGTTGATATTCCACTTGAGCCATTCCTGCACATTTCCTGCAAAAAAGAGAGAAAAGTAGTTTGGTGTGATAAGTTGTTTCCACAAACTTTTAGCCCTTTCACAATCCCTGATAACGTGGATCACGTCTTCCTCATTGTTGCAATTGAAAGGGCAAAGATTTCCATCAGATAACCCTCTTCTGGCTCTTAGGGAGTTAGTCACAAGTCTTTCATGACCCACTTGCCACATGAAAATTTTAACTTTCTCAGGGAGATGCCATTTCCACACTAGGGTCCAGAATCTATTAATGCCCGTCTCGTCATAATTGGAGAGGTAATTGTAAGCAGATTTAACAGAGGAGCACCCATCTTTAGCAGCTCGCCAAGTGAAGCCGTCAGGGAAACTATTAGTAGGGGGTTGCATTCTTGAAATAGAATTTATAATTGTAGAAGGAAGAATTCCCCGCCATCTATTGGTATTCCATCTGCCGTTGCTTAAAATTTGATCTTTCACCGTCTCATCAGGGCTTATCAAAGATGGATCTTGAACGAAGGTTATGAGAGGCAAGTCAAGGGGGAGCCAGAGGTCCTGCCAGAATTTGGTTTCACTCCCGTTATTAACTTTCCTGCCAATGCCAGCAAGGAACTTATCCCAGACGTCGACCACCGCCTTCCAAACAGAAGAAGAGCTTCTCTTTTTTGAAACCTTAGGCACAAAGGAATGACCGCAATTGTACTTGGACCATAGGCATTGAGCCCATAAAGAATCTTTTTTTGTCAAGAGATTCCAGCAGATCTTCATAATAAAAGCCTTATTTTGTTGACGGAGATTTTTAATACCAAGTCCCCCTTGTTTCTTAGCTTTAGTTACTTTGTCCCAAGCAATGAGATGCATCTTTTTTACGTCCTCTTCCTGAGACCAGAGGAATTTCCTCGATATCTTATCAAGCTCATTAATAATACAAATAGGAAGGAGGGTTGATTGCATTTGATATGTGGGCAGGGAGGATAGCACAGATTTAATGAGAACAGTGTGGCCAGCCATAGTTAAGAATTTGCTTTTCCAAGAAGACAACCTTTGCCTAGATTTTTGCACAATGTGTTGATAGGTGGCTTTGGTAGTCCTCTTGTGAATGAGTGGCACCCCCAAGTATTTCCCGAGATCATGAGCGATACCAATTCCAAGAAGCTGACTAAGCTCGAGAGCTCTGTTAAAATTGACATTACTAGAGAAGAACATTCGAGACTTAGCCAGGTTGATTCTGTGGCCAGAGACCTCACAAAAATTTTGCATTACATTACGAACCTCCGCCATTTGGTGGAGAGAGGCCTCAATGAAAAGGATGAGATCATCTGCGAAAAACAAATGAGAGATAGCGGGGCTCCCTCTCTTAAAAGTGAACGGTTTCCAAAGGCCGACCTCACATTCGGCTTTGATTAAGTGCCCCAACCTTTCCATGCAAAGGACAAATATATACGGGCTTAGGGGATCTCCTTGCCTAACACCTCTGGAGGGGGTAAAGCTCGGACTCTCGTCACCGTTCCAAAGGACGGACATGGATGAGGTAGAAAGGCAAGCCATGATAAGATCGATGAGATTGCTGTTGAGCCTCAAACACGTGAGGGTATTCCTTATGAATCCCCAATCGAGTCTATCGAAAGCCTTTTCCATATCAACCTTGATGGCAACAAACCCTTTCCTCTTACCCTTCATTCTCATGGAGTGGATGATCTCCTGAGCAATGATAATGTTATCACAACTGGTTCTGTTGGCAATAAAGCTGCATTGCTCAGGCCCAATGAGCTATCCCATAACATCTTTAAACCTATTCGCCAGGATCTTAGTAATAATCTTGAAACTCACATTGCATAGAGATATTGGCCGAAATTCCTTTAGGGTAGAAGGATGGTCAACTTTAGGGATAAGGACAATCTTAGATCTGTTAATAGAAGCCATGGAGGCTGGATTGGAAAAGCATTCTTCAATAAACTCACAAATTCTATCCCCCACGGCATTCCATTGCGTTTGGAAAAAGTGGGCCTGAAGGCCGTCAGGCCCCGGGGCTTTAAAGGCACCCATGGCAAAAGTTGCATTCTTTATTTATAATCTGGTAACTTTATCTGAAAGCATGTGCATCTCGCGAGTGTTGATGTTAGGGAAGTTTGAGCACCACCCATCAGAGTCTTTCACATTAGGGTCGCGAGTATAAAGATCGGTGAAAAAATCATGAGCCATTTTCTTCGCCAGTTCATGGTCTTCAACCCAATCCCCAACCTCATTTTTTATGGCCCCAATATGCTGCTTCTTCCTTTTAATCACAGTCGAAGCATGAAAAAATCTTGTGTTTCTGTCTCCTTGCTGGAGCCATTTGCTTCTTGATTTTTGGAACCACGAGATTTCTTCCTGAGTAACCAATTTATGGTAATCCTCCCAGAGCTGCTTTTCCAACCTAAACAGACCAGTCCTCAAATTCATTCTCCGACATCTGTCAATACCCTCAAGGCGGCGGATGATTTCTTTTTTCCTCCTGGAGAAATTGCCAAATCGGTTATTATTCCAGTCCAGGGCAGAAGTTTGGAAGTGTTGGAGACCTTGGAGCCAATTCCTGTCTCTCCAGGCCTCTTTAGTAATGTCCATGAAATCATTCTCCAAAGTCCATGCAACCTGGTAAAAAAAGGGTCTTGGAGGGCGAGGAGTAGGGGTGACAGGTTTAGAGTTAACCACCACGACTTTATGATCAGATTTAAATTTTAGCCCATGGAGAACCGTGAAGGTGGGAAAGCTTCTGATCCATTCAAAATTTGAGAAAGTCCAATCCAGCCTCTCTTTTAAGCACCGTCTCTCCCAGGTGAATTTTTCTCCCAAAATTCTAGCTTCAATAAGCCTAGTGTCGTCAATGCATTCTCTAAAGTGGCACATGGAAGCCCAAGGAGGATCAGCTCCACCCAACTTGTCAGTAGGGGATAAGTAAGTATTAAAATCTCCCAAGACTAACCAAGGGTAGGTAGAACTTGAAGCAAGGAGATGAAGTGAGTTCCAGAGAGTAGATCTGCCGACTAAAGTAGTCTCACCATAAACAATAGTTAAAAGGCTCGTAGTGTTACAAGAAAGCTCTTTGACTTGGCAATGGAGTAATTGGGTGGATGATGTGAGGTAAGTAATATCAAAAGTGTCCGAATTCCACAAAAGCCAAATGCCCCCGGAAAACCCAGTAGCTTCCACCCGCATCCAGTGACTGAAGCCAAGAGTCCGACATACCTTATCGGCCCTACTGCCGCTTACACGAGGCTCAATAATACAAAGAATATTAGCATAATATTCATTGATAATATCTTTAATTTTTTGGGGGAAAGACCGGCTACCGGCACCCCTACAATTCCAAGATGCAATAATCATTAAAATATAAAAAACAAACAAAGATTAGGAGGAAATACTTACCTGGAGCCTCCAGTCCCGCTTCCGTGCTCCTTTTCACATTGTATTTCAGGCACATAGGTACCATTGGCTTGTAAAACCTCTGGAGCAACGTCATCATTGGGATCCCAATGTTCAAGAGGCTTCAAATCACTGAGATGATGAGTATCCTGAGTTGTTGTTGAAGTTGGATTGTTGGAAGTGTTAATGTTGACATTTGAGGCTTCAATCCCCTGTTGTGGCTTTGAGTTGAGATTTCCATGGATTATAATGTGTGCCCGCTGCCCCTTTATTGTCTTGTCACTTGGTTTTTTATTTGCCATAATATTGTCCAGCACATTTGAATTGTTGGAATTGGCATGTAAGGACTTAACATATATGGCTTGAGGATTTGGCCCCAACGTGTTGTCCATATTGGAAAGGTCCTTTTCATTTTTTTCAACTCCAACTTGGCCCAATTGCTCTTGGCCCACCGAGCTAAAAGATGCATGTCCATTATTTTTGCTGCTGGGCCCCCCTGCGTTAGTCACCATGGTGGATTCCTTTGCCTTATACATTGTCTTCATTTGTTGCCCAAATTCCCCCCTTTGACCGTGTGGAATTCCAGCTGTCCCTTTTTGTTTCTTTTTTATTTGCTTTGATGATGTAAGCACTATGGCCCCATCCTCTTCATTTAATGCTTGTCCAGAGTCGGTAACTTCCCTACGCCCTTGTTCTCTACGGCCTTCTTCTCCGCAGTTTCTCCCAGACACAGAATTGGGGCGTGTCAGATCAGCGTCATCGGTGAGGTTCTGAATAGCCGAAAATCTCGATTTTTGGCCAAAGAAGGACGGATTCGGTATCTTGAGCCCACTCTTCTGCAATTGACGTTGTTCTAGCCGTTGAGAAATCCGAGCACGGTTTGGCTGTCGGGACACAAACATCTATGGCCCAAAACCTTCCTCCTCCGTCGACATTGTCGTTTTTTGGCCTGGGAGCATTGTGGCTTGCTGCTCTGGAAGCTGTGAAGGCTGTGACGGTGGGGTTGCGCCATCGTGAGTGACCGATGAAGAACTTCGAAAGGGGTAGCTCTCACGCCTGTGCCCTGCTCTTCCACAAGTGAAGCAGATGGTGGTAAGTCCTTCATACTCAACATTGAAGATTGACCCTGCAATGATGACTTTAGGAATTAATTTCTTCTGAAGATCAAGTTCCACACAAATCCTTACAAATCTTCCTCTCTGAATTTTTGGTGTCAATTCATGATCATCCTTGAGGGTATTCATATCCACCTATGGTGTTCTCCCAATCTGATCTCCAATCCTTGAAATACAATGTTTATTATAGCAGTGTAGTGGAATGTCAGGGATGCGAACCCATGTTGCAACACGACCCAGTGGATTCTGATATAGATTAAAATATGGTGTCCATCTTTGAATTAGGACACAGTGTCCCCTGATCACCCAAGGACCCTCGTACATAACCTTCTTATAATGTGACCTCCATAATTCTTTGTCTTGAAACCTGACCACAAAATAATTGTTTGGGACATCAATCAATTCAAAATTAGAGAATCCCCATAGCTTGATCAGAAGATCCTTTAACACAAAGAGATTGAATTTCCTTCCAAGAACAGTGAGTATGAGAGCATAATTCCATGGCTCACACCACTCATTGTATTCATCCTCAGTGCATGGCGCAACTGGATATAATTCCATGAGCTTCTTCATTTCTTCAGATTCTTCAGGCACTTTCCAACAGATATCCTTGTCATTGGTGAATAAGTCATCCTCCTCCATAACGTGGCCAGCATGTGCAATACCATTGAATCTCATCAAAGAGGCTCGATAGGAAGGGAATTTTTTCTCCATATATTCTGGACTTTTTGCCGCCTCAGCTTGTTGCTCTGTTTTTTCATTTTGTAATGCTTCATCTTGTTGCTCTGTTTCTTTCTCTAGCATCCGGTCGTCCATGATTGCTTGTGGAGTTTCCTCCCATTTATTTTTCTTTTTCCGGTCATCCTGGCCCTCAGCAGGCGGCCGATCCGACAGGAGTTTGCGTTGTCCAGTTTCCGTTAGCAAGAGAGCTTTGTCGTGAGAGAGCATATCTTAGCTAGTCTTTTTTCTAAAGCCACTTATTACCAACTCTTTACAGCACAATCTGTTAAAAAAGCAAATTGACGTCATTAGTTCCACTACAATTGCTACTGCAACCAGTACATGCCACCACCAAAGAGTCTTATCCTCATCACGACACACTCCCTCTTTCTAATCTTCTCTCTCTCTCTCTTTGCTGACACGTGTGCATCCTTTCACTGAGTTTATTTCCCTGAAAGCAGCAGCAAATTGCAGAAACCTCAGACCAACGTTTTCTTCTCGGACCAGACCCTTAACCAGCTATATAATCTCAGCTTCTCTGATCTTCTTCCATTCACTCCCTTCAGCTGAGAACGAGAGAGAGTGAGAGGCTGAGAGAAAGTAAGAAAGACTGAGAAAGGACGAAGGAAGCAAGAGGGAGACTCCAACTGAGATCATAGTGCTCTAAATATATGACGCTATATACATTAACGCAGAGAAGGAAAACTGAGTTAGTTACTTGGATATATATTTGCTGCATGTGGAAGAAAAGGAAAACTTTTGCTATTAAATATATACACACACTCACACGATGGCATATATATATATATATATACTAATGCTATATATATAAGCAAGAGAAGGAAAACCTTTGCTATTAAATATATATATACACACGCGTGGGTTTAAAGGAACGAGTAGATTAGCTTATAGATATATATATATATATATATATATATATATATATATATAGGGCTGTTTCAGAGAAAAAAAAATATATAGGGCTGTTATCACCAAAACATTATCAATAAAACTGCAAAAAAATGAAGAAAACTGCAAAAATATGCTAACCTGATTCTTCAAGCCTCAGAGCTCAATTTATTTAGTAAACTTCTCAATAAAACTGTTCCGCAAACACCACATCTAACATCATGACCTGCATTACCTAGACCAACACATAAGAACCAGCAAGGCCAATGAAAAAAAAAAAAAAAGGAAGCATTCACCAATGGTATTCTTCCAACATATAAAATGCAAAAAAATGCTTTAAATCAGAAACATACCAAACACCACATCAGAAACATTCCAAACATTTAAGGCGCAGCAATTTTTTAATTTTTTTTTTCAAATGCCATTTAAATGTTTCAGAAACATACCTTAAAAGCTTTCCTTTTTTTTTTCTCTTTTACGTGCAGCAACTTGCAGTTTAAATGCTTACCTAAATACTTACCTAACTAGCTTTTCAGATTTGCAGTGGCTCGCTGTTACTCCACGCTGAATTCGCCTCTGCTTTTGGCTTCTTAAAACAGAGCACTATGATCTCAGTTGGAGTCTCCCTCTTGCTTCCTTCGTCCTTTCTCAGTCTTTCTCACTTTCTCTCAGCCTCTCACTCTCTCTCGTTCTCAGCTGAAGGGAGTGAATGGAAGAAGATCACAAAAGCTGAGATTATATAGCTTGTTAAGGGTCTGGTCCAAGAAGAAAATGTTGGTTTGAGGTTTCTGCGATTTGCTGCTGCTTTCAAGGAAATAAACTCAGTGAAAGGATGCACATGTGTCAGCAGAGAAAGAGAGAGAGAGAGAGAGAGAAGATTAGAAAGAGGGAGTGTGGCGTGATGAGGATAAGACTCTTTGGTGGTAGCATGTACTGGTTGCAGTAGCAATTGCAGTGGAACTAACGAAGTCAATTTGCTTTTTTAACGGATTGTGCTAACTTTGCAATTTTAAAAATTTGTTGGTATTTTTAGTCCAGTTAAAAGTTTATTGTGTTGGGCGCTCTTGAATCAATAGTTTGTTGGCCAAATTGCTCCTTAACCATTTATTTATTAGTAATAAAAAAAATAAGGTTAGTACTAGGGGCGGAGCTTTAGTATGACCATGACCCCAAAAAAAAATGTTTAGAATTTTTTTAAGAGAAATTTAATATAATGTAAATTCTAATTTTGGCCCCCTCAATTTTTTTATAACATTTTTCCCTCTTTCATTTTTCCATTTGTAAGGCAGCCTTTTATATCTTTAAGACTTATAATTTAACCTTTGTTCCATGTGGTATGTTAATTTTATTATTATTTTTTCAATATTTCAATCTAATTGCTTGAAATTTTTAGCTTATCAATGAAATTTACTTATTCTTTACTATGTTTTTACTCATTCTACACTACATCTATGCATAAAGTTAATTGATTTTTCATTTTAAACCTCAACCTCAACCTCAAAAGTAGAAGTATTTGCTATAAATTTAACTGATATGGGAAAAAGATATTGCCAACAGATGATGTTGCTAGATCAAAGTGAAGCACAACAATAGCATTGTAGAGTTTTTCAGTTTCTTTATAGTGGAGCTGCTTTATCTTAGGTGCATCATCATAGTTATAACACAGAAAATAAGAAGTTTTTCTACATATGGCTTTTAATTTATAAAGTTTTTTTTTCTTTGTGTTTTCTCTGGTCCATCAAAATACAGGAATTAATATTGTAATATTATTTCTTTAATTTTATCTTCTCCCTATTTTTTCTCTTCCCAACTTTTATTATAAATCTGAATATTTTAAAAATGTTATATAATAATAAATTTTTTTAGTTAGTTAATGAGTATAGATTTGGTCCCCAACTTTTTGTTTCAAGCTCCACCCCTATTTAGTACTATAGCATGAATAAGGTGTCAAGTAGTGTTGCTGCTTCACCATCTCTCCTATATGGAGCTATTCACTAAGTCTCATGTATAACATTGAATATTGTCATGCACATTATATATGTGTATTGCACTATATTTGCTTTTCTATTTAACAGTGAGTAAAAGTATTTAATATTGTTATAAAATAAACTTAAGAATTTAAATAAAAGGGAAGCAAGATATTGTTTTAAGTTTTAATTTATTTTTCTCATCTTTGATGGTACTAAATCGTGAAATAGTGATGCATCTTATTATATGGTCTGAGCAAGTGCTTGATAGTTATCAACAAAAATACTCATGTAAAGTTCTACAATCACATGTGATGATATATCCTATTTTTAAATTATTATCATTTAAATATAAACCCATATATATATATAAAGTTATATGGTCGTGTATGATTGAAGAACATGATATTATTGATATAAGAAATTTGATGTAAATATGGTTAGGATATAAATCGTCAAATTTAAATTTAATGGTTTTTTTTTTTTTGCTAATAATAATAAGGGCACCTTATTTAACTGTTTTCTTGGAACAACCGTCCTTATTTGATGCTTTTTTAAAAACTGCTGTCAAATAAGATCACCTTATTTGACACTTTCTTTTTAGGGTAAAGGAGTGCCCAACACCACGAAGTTTGCTCCCAGGAACGCTTAGCACCACGAAGTTTTTTCAGAAGCACCTAGCACTACGAAGTTACATTTTGGAAGCACCCAGTGTCATGACCGTTAGTTAACCGCCAGTTAACTGTTAACGCTGATGTGGATACTGACATGGACGTTGACGTGTAATTGAAAAAATTTAAAAAATTTGGAAAAAAAATAGAAATAATTTCAAATAATTTTACAAAATTTAAAATAATTTAAAATAATTAGAAAAAAATTTAAAAATCAGGAAAAAAAATTTAAAAATAGGAAAAAAATTCAAAAAATGAGGAAAAAATTAAAATATTTAGGAAAAAATTAAAATAATTAGAAAAAAATTCAAAAAAATAGGAAAAAAATGCAAAAATATATGTTCCAGTAGCATGGACTGTCCTCTCACATTTGGGAAAATGACAATGACCAAAATAAGAAACTAACAAAATTTCAAGACACTTTTGAACACCTTTACAATTTATTATATACTTTCTTCGGTCCTAATTATAAGATAACATTTGAGAGTTTGTTTTGGTCCTAATTATAATACAACATTCTAATTTTTAATTATTTTCTAATTATTTTATTTTTTTTTCCTCATTTTTTGAATTTTTTTTCTAATTTTTTTAATAAAAATTTTCTGATTTTTTAAATTTTTTCTAATTATTTTAAATTTTTTATGATTATTTTAAATTTTTTCTATTTTTTCTGAATTTTTTTCAAATTTTTTGATTTTTTTTTTATTACACGTCAGCATGTCAGTCCACGTCAGCGTTAACGGTTAACTAACGGCCGTGGCACTGGACGCTCCCAAAACGTAACTTCATGGTGCTGAGTGTTTCTGAAAAAACTTCGTGATGCTGGGCGCTCCTGGAGGCAAACTTCGTGGTACTAGGCGCTCCTTTACCCTTCTTTTTAATGTTGTCAATTAAATAAAGTGACTTTATAATTTTTTATTGGGTTTAGGAGCAATTTTACACATGTGCTTTTTTCCCAGGAGCGCCCAGCACCACGTGCTTTTTTCTGGACCAAAAATACACATGTGGTTACGTTTTGAGAGCGCTTAGCACCACGACCGTCAGTCAACCGTCAGTTGACCGTTAACGCTGATGTGGACAATGACGTGGCGCTGATGTGCACTGACAAGCTGACATGATGCTAGCACTGACGTGAACAATGACGGGGAAGTTGACGTGGAAAAAATTCAAAAAAAATTTAAAAAAATTACGAAATAATCCCAAAAAAAATTCAAATAATTAGGAGAAAAAAATTCAAATAATTACGGAAAAATTCAAATAATTAAGAAAAAATCAGGAAAAAATTCAAATAATTAGAAAAAAAATCAAAAAATTATTTGAATTTAATTCAAAAAATTAGGAAAAATAAAAATAATTATTAAAAAATTCAATAAATTATTAAAAAATTCAAAAAATTAGAAAAAAAAATTAAAATGATTAGCAATAAATTAAAAAAATTAGGAAATAATTAAAATAATTATAAAAAAAATTAAATACACCTGCTAGTTGGCCCCACCACTTGCCACCCTACCGTCAGCTACCGCCGGCCTGCGACGGCAGTCGGTTGCCGATGGTGGGGACCGACCGCAAAATTTTAAACTTTATTAATTCTATCACAAAATTTAACAATTTTTTAACTTTAAACCTATTTAACTATACATTTTTTTTCAAAAAAATAATTATCTACATAAAATAAATGAAGAGTAAAACTATTCATATGAAAATTTAATTCTGTAAAAGACTAAAAATACATTCTTTTCCTGTTTCTGAAAATAACCGACTGCCTCTGCCGAGTGGAAGCCCTTGGCAACCGACCACCGCCGCCGGCCAACGGTGGCTAACGGTAGGGTGGCCGATGGTGGGGCTCACTAGCGGGGGTATTTAATTTTTTTTCCTCATTTTTTGAATTTATTTCTAATTATTTTAATTATTTTCTATTTTTTGAATTTATTGCTAATTTTTTCCTTATTTTTTTGAAATTTTTTTCTAATTTTTTGAATTTTTTTATAATTATTTTAATTATTTCCTAATTTTTTGAATTAAATTCAAATAATTTTTTGAATTTTTTTCTAATTATTTGAATTTTTTCTTAATTTTTTTCGTAATTATTTGAATTTTTTCCTAATTTTTTGAAATATTTTTCGAATTATTTGATTTTTTTAATAATTTTTCAAAAAAATTTCCTAATTTTTTATTTTTTTCCACGTCAGCTTGTCAATCCACATCAGCGTTAACGATCAACTGACGGTTGACTGATGGCCGTGGTGCTGATCGCTTCCAAAACGTAACCACATGTATGTTTTTGGTTCAGAAAAAAAGCACGTGGTGTTGGGCGCTCCTGAGGAAAAAGCACATATGTAAAATTGCTCCTTATCCCTTTTTTATTATATGTAGTTATTTTACATTATTTATTTTTAGGGTTAAGCTGTCACGGTGTAAATTTAGCCTAAAATTTTTTATTCAGGAGTACTGGGTATTTAAAATCTTTTTGGAGTGCAATATTATTTCAGAAATATCTAAATTGTAGTAATGTTGGTCACCGTTGAAGAAGTTACTTTTGACAGAATGACCGTTAATTCCTGCCTTCGCAGTTTTTTGTTTTTTTTTTTGCTCGAATGCCTTCGCAGTTTTCACTCACTCGTGCTGACAAGGCTCTGTCACCCTCTTATTTTTCTACCTTAAATTAAATGCCCCTTTGACCGTTACGGTTTCTGATCTAATGGGCAGAAAGCACGGCGTTGGAATTTATTGTGTACAGTCTCTTAAAATAAAAATATTCTTTTAATTTCCATTTTCAAACAAAAGATATTTGTAATTTAAAAAATAATTAGAAAATGTATCTAAATGATGCCTATCTCTCCACCACCATATGTAAATATAAGACATAGGTGGGTCTTACCACTTTGATCTTATTTAGAAGTTCATTTTTATAAAAAAAATTTGTCCTTATTATAAGTCTATTTTCAAGGTAATAAATATGTATTTTACTTTTTCCCCTTTTAATTGCAATAAACAAGAAAAAATTATTTATGTTGACTTTTTGAATATAATTAGAGTAAAATTAAAAATTTAGTATATAATTAATCAGTCAACTAACAACTAATCATAAATTAGAGTAAAATTGAAAATTTAGTCTATAATTAATGAGTCAACTAACCCTTCTTAATATGTGAAAATTAATTAAATTAAACTTATTTTAAGACCATATAAATAAGATATCTAACAACTAGTACGTAGTACTAAAAGTGGGGTGCACGAAATTTGAGAGGGTTTGTATAAGAATCATTAATAGAACAAGGTAGAAAACAGATGAATGCATTCATTTTCTATCAGCTACCACCTCTTATTTACTCTCCCAATTTCGATGGCCTATTAAACCCCATATTCTTCTTCTTCTTCCCTCATCTCTCCCAAACCTTATAACTCTTGATATGGCTAAGTCCTTGACGTTGCAGCCTCCTCCATTAGTATCAACTCTTGTTATTGTTGTGCTTTGCATGGTCATGGTGGTGGTGGAACCAGTAAGAGAAATGGTGCCAGCCATGTTCATATTTGGTGATTCTCTCATTGATAATGGCAACAACAACAACCTTCCTTCCTTCGCCAAGGCCAACTATTTCCCTTATGGCATCGACTTCACTGCTGGCCCTACTGGTCGCTTCTCTAATGGCTTCACCATCGTTGACGCTATAGGTATATTTCTTTTATTCTATCTGTGTGTGTGTCTATATATGTATGTATGTATTTCTCAGAGAAATGTTCTTCTTCATCTGCACTGAGATCATTCAGTTCTTTAAAGAGATAAAGTCGTTACTTATATGTCATACTCACTTAGATATTCCGACCCCACTTAAATAAATGGTCAAGGCTCCCTCACATTCACTTACATGTTTATTTCTCTTAGATCTGTGTCTTATTTTTATCACTATTTTCTTCTTCTTTTTTACTTGTACGTATACACCTGAAGTAAAATTACCCACAGTATTTCTCTAATTTGCTTTAACTGGAAATGTGTGTGTGTATATATATAAATCTGATTATGTATATCCTCATCAATAGCTTAACGAGGAAGATACAGATGTGGGCCGCCCTATCAGTGTGTCTCTCATAGGTCTCAAAATTAGTTTTATCTCTTCTTTGCTTGACCAACCATAAGCTGAGACCAACTAAAACATCCTTGGAATGAAAAAATTTAAAAGGAAAAAAAAAAAAAAAAACTGTGGGCAGTGAATAGTGCAATGTGAAACATCGAGTATTTACTAGTTACTGAACCGTCGCTGCGCTACTCATAAAGATGGACCAGTTTAGACCATTCAAAATTTACCATATATAATGAGTTGCTGTCATCACTGCTTTATCTTTCTGCATATTATTTTTCCCATTTTGAATATATATATATATAGAGAGAGAGTATAAAATAATCATATGTGTGCATGCATATATAATGATGCAGCTGAACTGCTTGGACTTCCCTTAATTCCTCCGTACTCTCAAGCATCAGGAGGTCAAATGCTTCATGGAGTCAACTATGCTTCAGCAGCTGCTGGAATCCTTGACATCACTGGAAGAAACTTTGTATGTGTTCTTTATTAAATATATAGTCATAAAAATCCATTCTTTTCATTTTTATTTTTTAGGTTTTATCATTAAATATTTTTATACGCTGTCATTTCACTCAATATAGGTCAAATCATAATAAATGTCAAAATAAATCTTTTTGATTTGGGGGTTGTCATTATTGAATGTTTTAAAACGGCGTCATTTCACTTTGTACTGGAAATCCAGTAACTACAATGAATGCATGACATTTTCATTCATATGTTATTTGAAAATCTGAGTTAAAGAAAACTTAGTGCACCTATTCCTTTTTTATTTTAAGGGATATGCATTAATGGTATAAGGATACAAATGGATCAAACCCGTGACCTTTCACTTACCAAAAAACTTTCATGCATTAAGCCTACAAAGTCATTGGTTTAGTATCCATGTATTTTGATATGATAGTTGTTATAATTTTTCAAAAGCATCATTCCACGAAGTATAGCTGATGATATAGTGTGATGAGAATTATATTGTTAGATCAAATGAATGCACCACTTTGTTTCTTATTATAATTCCACTTGTAGGTGATATTTTTTTTTCCTAAATTTCTACTTAGAGATTAATAATAATGATTGCTTTTCAATTTCAACCTTATTTAATTCTCGTTGATAAAAGAGAAAGAAGAGAGAGACTTGAGAATGATTTGTAAATGTAGGGAGCACAGTGAGCTTGGGAAAATTTATCAATTTAAAGCATACTTAATGATTTAACTATCATTTTTTGGTATGTAAAAATTAATTAAAATTCGTTTAATGATCACAAACTTCAAATTTTTCTCTTGAATTAAGGGAAATTAATTAATTGTGAGCAGGTGGGGCGCATACCATTCAATGAACAGATAAGGAACTTCGAGAACACATTAAATCAAATAACAGCAAATGTTGGGGCAGAGGAAGCAGCAAAAAGTATTGGGAAATGCATTTTCTTTGTTGGAATGGGAAGCAATGACTACCTCAACAACTACCTTATGCCTAATTATCCCACTCGCAATCAATATAACGCTCAGCAGTATGCTTCACTCTTGACTCAGACCTATACGCAGCAACTCACTGTAAGATTCTAACATCATGTTCCTTCAACAATACTTTTTCCAGGAAATGAATGAATCCTATCTATACGCATGTGATGTGACACAGGGGCTTTACAGTCTTGGAGCGAGGAAATTTGTGGTTGCAGGGCTTGGCTTAATGGGATGTATTCCCAGCATTTTGGCTCAAAGTATGAGTGGAAGCTGCTCAGAAGAAGTGAACTTGCTTGTTCAGCCTTTTAATGAAAATGTGAAAGCCACTGTGAGCAATTTGAATGCCAATCTTCCAGGTGCAACCTTCATATTCATGGACGTCGCCAACATGTTCCGGGACATTCTTCTCAATGGAAGATCCCACGGTACACTCGCTAGTAAACGAAGTTGTGAACTTTCTACCTCAGTTCAACTAGCAAATAGATTCACATGTCGAGTAGTGATAATATTCTTACTTTGTGTTGGGGGATGAGCAGGGTTTAGTGTGGTGAACAGAGGGTGCTGTGGAATAGGGAGGAACAGAGGACAAATAACGTGCCTGCCGTTCCAAACGCCATGCCCAAACAGAAGGCAGTATGTGTTTTGGGATGCATTCCACCCAACCGAAGCAGTCAACATTCTCATGGCAACTATGGCTTTCAATGGCCACTCCTCCTTTGTCTCTCCTCTCAACATCAACCAGCTTGCTCAACTCTAAGTTACTTTTCCATTACCAGCTCATTTATGTTTGATTTTATAAACAAATCTCACTACTACTGCATGGGATTATTTCCTCACAATATTCAGAGACTTTTATCGAGAGTAAATTAGATTTTCATGCCCTCATCTTAATGCTCCCTCCAGTCTAGAATATAAAGAACTGGATAATTAATTTATGAATATTAAAAAAAATATATTAATAAAGGAGTTCGCCAAAATAGGCTACACACGCCTGCACCTCATCTCAATGACACTGTTGGATCATACAACGCACAAGGAAATTTCTTTTTTTTTTTTTTTTTGGTTCTGATAGAATGACGGCAAGAATCAAAAGTTCACAAGTACATTTCTGAACCCTTTCTCGTACTTGCATAGAAATAAATTCCGTTATATCGCAATATATTAATACAAATCCCTGAACACTTTATATTGAAATATGAATTAAAAATATGGTAAAGCATTCAGCTAATATGCCATTAATTCAGAACTCGACCTATACTGAATGTCGCGTACCAAACCCAGTCACACTAGAATCTCATTCAACTGGAAATTTATATATCCAACATCCACGTGACAATGGAAAATTATCAACCAGTTACCCAATAATACTCCGCTAGAAGGTCCCGCAAAAGATTAAATCTATATTCTACATCACAACTGAGCTTACCAATTATACACTAAAATCCTTGACAAAAATGCAAAGATTCAATCCTTGTCAACATTAAAACACAACTATCCTTCATAATCTCCCTGAGCAAATTTATTCTCCGAATAAAAGACAGCCACTACTTGATTGCCACCGAATTTTCGTCCATTCAAGCCAGCTCGTGCTTTTGTTGCACCATCAATATCAGCATACTCCAAAAACACCTACAGGTACAACAGCTGCGTTAACAATTTACAAAGCAAAATACCAAAAAAAACAACACAACAAATATCTTCCTCAACCTGGACTTCTAGCATCCCAATCAGCAAAGCACTTGTTTTAGAGTTGGTTTTTTAAGTCTAAAATACTTCAACTTTTCCACTAAGGTGTATTTTAGGAATTCATAACACCAACAAAACAAACAGCCTTAGCAGTTTGTGCACCCTAAATGAGATTTCTAGAAGCCAGTATGTAGCATTTGCGTGCATGTGTAATATTTGCATATTGTCAATATTAGTAATTCATCTGAACATCCTACATAATAAAAGCAAAGGAAATTTATATGCTAGTAGTAAAACTGCTATTATGTATTTTTTTAAAAAAAAAAAAGGTCCATTTCAACTTGTGCTTGATTAAAAAATGGGAAGCAACATAAAAGAATCAAGGACAGAGAAGCAGGTGATGGGGCACAGAATGCAGAACGAGCTGATCAGATAAGATCATATACCTTTCCAACTCCAGGTGCTGGCTCCCCATTCAGTTGGGGGCGAGGTATCACAACATTAACCAAGGTGCCTGCAGATAATTTAAAAAAAGTGATAAAATACAGAGAATAACATTACTAAAAATATTCAGTGAAACTAGGCAAAATTGAACATAGATGGAAGGCTATGGAGGCTTCTGTCTTTATGTTAGGCCTGATAATGTGTGAATACAAATAGCTGTAAAACAAATAAATAACAAAAAAAAATATTAATATAAATGCATCATAGGTTGCAGAAAGAGACAAGCGAATTAAACCAGTCAATTACCAAATTTAGCGCACTCTGTTCTCATATCATCAACAATCTCTTCATAGTCCTCATCATCTTTAAGCTCATCAGCAGATATGGCATTAGTTAAACAAACAACCTTCGTTGCCACCAATGCTGGCTGAAGCATGAGTTTCTAATGAATTTAATAAACCTCAATTAGAATGCAAATAACACAATCATAAGATCTTTGGTCATGCATCACTTATAGCATCCAATATCATCAAACCTGTATGGCAATTTGCTGCTGTGCATGCATTAATATGCTTTCTTGCTCAGGTTTTGGCTGGTTTGCACCTTGATTGGCTCGTCTAACTGTAAGAGTCTTATCTCCCATTTTTATTCCATTCAGAGCTGCACAGGCAATATCTGTAACTGCAAGATCTTGATAAACACAGAATGCATAACCCTTTGAGTTTCCTGTTTCCCTATCTTTCACCAAATCAAAGCCCCGAAGGGGACCAAAAGTCTCTAAAAGCTCCCGGATCTGTGTTTCCGTGAAGTAATAAGGAAGACCGCCCACAAAAATACGATCAGGACCATCAAGTCCACCAGCAGAGCCAGGTGTTAGGCCCACAGCGCATAGATTCAGGTTTGGATTAGGCTGGCTAGGACCAAGGGTAGCGGCTAGGGAAGGGTTATAATCAGTAGGCCTCCTTACTTTGACAGGTGCCCCCTGCAACACAAAAATGGGAAATAAAACCAAATTTAATAATCCTAATGCCCTCATTCACAGATATAATCAGTCACAAGCATGTCTTAACTAGTTAATGAACTCATTAAAGAAAAGATCCCACAACTTTGGGTAACATATATACCAAACATTAAATACCTCAAAAATAATCCCATCTAGAGCCATTGCATTGCTAGCTTCCTCAACAGATCTCATTTCAACAAAAGCAAATTTCTTGTCATGGTTAATATAGACATTAACAACAGCATCGCCTGCATACACAAGACAAAGGAGTAAGTCGAAGACATAATAAAACTGATCACTCACAAGATATGCAATGCATCAGAAAAAGGCCGGATTACGTCATTCAATATTTTTCTTACCCGGACCAGCAGTATTTCCTCCGATCTTAGCCATGACCTGACTAAAGAAAGTTGCAACAGACTGCAGTATAACAGGCATCATAATGATTAGAACACTGAAAGCAAAAGCTGTCGCCAACAATACTAGCACAAATAAAACTTCTGGGACTCGCTTACTATTTAGCTATAATGTCCATAACCACAAGGTGTAGTAAGACAAAATAAGTTGACTCCCAAGGTAACAAGTTATAAGCTTCAAAAGAAAGGAGAAAGTGAAAGGGTACATTACAAAAAATCGCCAATAAAATAATTAAAGGAAAGCTTTTCCTAAAGAAAAGTAATTTAGCTGGCCACCAAAATCTCATTCCAATATCATCAAAATATTAGAACAAGATGGAAGTTCAGGCATGGGCTGAATAATTTTGCATTTTTAAAAAGACTAAAGAGCTGAACATAAAACACCATAATTTTGAAAGGCGTGAAAGGAGACATAAGGCATGCCTACAAAAAATAAATAAATAGAATATATGATACATGATAGATATGCCAGCTTCCACAGGAAGATTCAGTACAAGCCACCACTTCCATGCAACAATAACAAATATAGAAAGACCATACAAAAGGGAATGCAAAGACTCAGGACCAATAGTTAATTTGTTTAAAGATTATTCCCCGACTAGTTAAATGTTAACACCCGATACCTGTTCATTGGCTGTAGGAGGGAGTCCTCCAACATAAACCCGCCTCGCATGTCGAGTAGCCTGCATGTTCAGTTCAAACATCAAATAAGGCCAATATTGGGAAAATAACTGCTGGGGGTGGGGGGGGCCTTTAGTACCTGCTGGGTCATAGCCTGGACTGGCATGACGGGGAGGGCACTGAATGGCTGCATCTTGAAGCAGAATAAACCAAGAGAGGGAAATTAGATACAACTCTAACCCTGAACACACACCAAAGGTGGGGTTATTAAGACAGATACCTGATTGGTAGCAATTGGAAACATATTTTGAAACATGCCAGGAATTGCAGGATTTGCCCCGGGGATCTGACCTGCAAAGAGAGACAACTGTGTTTCAGCCCAATTTCAAATATTTAACCTCACTATATATTATATAAGCCCAGAAGACTCCTGCTGCTTCAGTTTGCCAGAGCATAATCATGTTTTAACCTCATTCCATAATATATAAACTGATATTAAAGGAACATTGGAAACAAACTCTAGAAATAAACTTATAAGGCTACCAAAGTAGGCAATAGTTTCCAGTTGAAGACGAACAAGACCCACCAAAAACCGGTGCATTGATTCCTCCGTGGACATAAAAGCTACAGATGTCGGCTCACGCCCATTGTCAGCACAGTGGGGCTAGTAGCCCAACATTGCCTTCTTAGAACATAAGACCATACATAGAAACAAAACAAACAAACACCAAACACAAGACAAAAAACCAAAGCATCTTTTAGTTCCAGAATATATGGCCAATTAAAAAGGAAAAGAAGACAAAATTACACACCATTGGAGACCAGTCTTTGAAGAGCTATACACTCAGATTAAAACAGAATATGGCTTACCAAGATAACACCATGCAATTTGATATGAACTTTCCATACTAAAACCAACAGAAAAAGGAGGCAGTTAAGATAACAAACATTTTTGGAATTTACATGAGCAAATCTACCTGCAACGGCAGCACCGCCAGCTAACATTGCTGAAGCAGGAGGAGCCATATCGAAACCGCTAATTCTTTTGCTGTAAGTAAACAGCGTTAGCATTCAGATAATAAATTGCCGCTATTTATATCAAGTGAAATTTGAAGATAAGTGAATATGATAAACCAGTGTCATCAATTGCATGTAGAGGCAGAAAGAGGAGACCCCAGAAACCACCAAGCCACAATGACAGATAGTATGGAATAATAGAGTTAGTATTCCGGTTTAAAATGCTACTTTTTATATCCAGTGAAGTTTTATTGTAAGTAAATATAATGAACCAGCATCATCAATGGAATGTGGGGGCAGATGTAGGCAAACCCAGAAACCACCATGCCACAATGGCAGGTAATACGGAAGCCCCTTCCAAAATGAACTGCAAGCGCATACATTCTTTCCAATGTGTGCAAGAACATGCAATAAACTGAATGTTAATTAGCTCTCTATGACATACCTCTTTGAGCGTGAACGGGAACGTGACTGTGATCTATGCTCAGATCTATGCTCAGATCTACCCCTTGAACGAGAAGGAGAACGGGTTCGAGACCTACGCTTATGCTTATCGTCTCTATCATAATCCCTTCGTCTGTATTGTCAAACAAGCAAAGAAATGTCGAAAATAGCAATGCTCATTTTTCAATAAATGAGATCTTAAATTCACATTAGAGATCATATTGTGCATTGAACCGGTAAAAATTGAAAACCATGGATCTGATGCCAATAAAACAAAAGCCGCAATCAAATGGATGCATTAATATCCCAAATCAAATAACTTTTTCACCTGTCATAGTCTCGGCTTCTGTAGTAATCATCATCATCTCTATCCCTGCCCCTTTCCTTTCTCTCACTACGATCCCTATGCCGATCTCTGTGATGGCGATCCCTATCTCGGTCCCTCTCCTTCTCCCCATCCCGATCTCTTTCTCGCTCTTTGCTTCTCTCTCTATCTCTATCTCTGTCTTTGCTTCTCTCCCCATCCCTGTCCTTGTCCCTTTTCCTTTCTTTATCCCGCCCCTTCTCACGATCCTTTTCTCTGCTTCTTGAAGATTCTCTGTCATAATCACGTGATCCATGCTGCCAAATAATACCATTAGTACAGAGTACACAGACAGTGATCAAACATATGAATATGACCACAGACTTGGATGGCTTTCAGCACCAACAAACCAACAACTAACCGATGAACATTCATATACAACTGCTAAATTATTAAATACCATAAGTAGCAAGCATGTTAAGAATGTTTTGCCCACTATCTTTCAATATTAAGGAACTTTTGTGGGGTATCTTCGCAAAACACCAGCAACTGGCCCACTGCCAGCAGTTGAACCTCATCCAGAACATCCGATCATTCTATCCTCAAAGAGAAGGATGCATCCGGAGATTCTAATAAAATATTCAAAGCCAATAAGAGAAATGAAGAAACATCCGGTAAAACCAACACCTCATTAAGGGGGGAAAAAAAACTCAGTCTCACCGGTCAAAGTGTTAGAAGTTGAAACGTGGAAAAACATATGTTTATGCACATGTTTGAAACTTCTACTTCGTTCTGCTTTTATTTTAATTGGAACACTACTGTAGTACGTTAAGGATACATAAGCAGCAAAGAAACAACAAAGAGAAAAGTGTACAAAAAGGACCCATCAAGATTATAAACAGAGACTAAAAGAACAGCCCATTCATGCTAAGAAAAAGGGAAATTATAAGTTCCACAAACGACGTCGGCTCAGAATGATAAAGGTCTTTATTTGTTCTCACAACATCAAGAAACATGATGAAACTCGGAAAACGGACAATACCCACAACCCAATCCCATGTGGCAGAGTATCAGAGTGCAAAAATAAACATTTAATTCATCCAAAACCCTAACCGAGGTCCAAATCAGAGCTTCTAATTAAAGCCATCATCTTAACACTAGAAAGAGCTGGGAAGCAAGGAGATTCGGACAGATCAAGCAGACTAGAGACATCTGATGCGGGTTCCAAGATAAACACAGACATGGAGAGAGAAAACATACGTGAGACTTGGAGTCGCTGTAATCGTCAGGACCCCCATGGCTACTTTCACGAGGCTGAGGAGAGGAGCCACCGTCGTAGGTATCCACTTCCTCTCCGTTGCCCTCGTATCTCTCTCCGTACTCCGCCATCTTGCTCTTCTCAGTTCTAACCTCGCTCGTTCGAAGCTTCAGAATGTGCTTCGCGATGTCTATGACTATTATATCCAAGAGTCGGGTACAGGCCAAAGTACTAAACCTCGCACGGGTGAGATGGGGGACAGCGTCCTTCCCGCTGTATAAGCCCAACGTCGATCTCACAGTAACAGCCCAAACCCTATTTACTATACCTGTTTGGAGAGGCCAGTGGATATCGTTAGCAAAGTCTAGAGGAGTTCTTTTTTTCGGCTATTTTCTCAAAATAACCCTAATTAAATAACTATTTACTAAAATGCCCTTGTTTCCAAACTATTTCTCAATCTACCCCTATTTAGTCGACTAAACCATGATTTAGTCGACTAAAACGCAGGCTCAATTTTTTTTTAACTTTCCCCGCGATTTAGTCGACTAAGTACTGTAACTTAGTCGACTAAATCATAAAAAAATACAAAAAGTTAAAACTTCGGAAGGTCATAACTTCTGGCTCGAAAGTCCGAATCAAGTGATTCTTTTTTTGATTTCACATAACTTTTTTGAGATCTATGCAGTGACATAAAAATTAACTTCCAAATTTAATTAAGAGAAAGGAGAAAAAACAACTGATTCTTTATTACGCAGGAAAAACTAACAATTCATTAAATATAATCAAGTGAAAAAAATTAGATTAAACAGGGGAAAGTGGAAAAACTAACAATTCATTAAATATAATCAAGCTGCAGTACTTGGTCGACTAAATCGCGGGAAAAGTTAAAAAAAAATTGAGCCTGCGTTTTAGTCGACTAAATCATGATTTAGTCGACTAAACAGAGGCAGATTGAGAAATAGTTTGGAAACAGGGGCATTTTGGTAAATAGTTATTTAATTAAGGTTATTTTGGGAAAATAGCCTCATTTTTTCTGTTTGAGTCAGGGTTTTTTTAAAAAAACAAAAATCTTCCTTTTCCTTAAAAAATGACTTTTTATTAAGCCACTCACTCAGGCCATATAATAGCAGTGGTGGAAGTAGCAAAATAGCTTTTGTTTCTGATGGACTTTTCTTAATAAATTTTTTTCTACTGAACTTTTACTGATGTGATTTATATTTAGAATAGCGGTGGCAGAAGTGACTTCAAACTTTGAAGTTTGGAGGAGTGGCTTCACAAAAAAAGTGACTTAAGACCTTAAAATCTATCACATAGTGAAACTTTACCAAACGCCAAAAAATAAAAAATAAAAACAATTTTTCATATCTGATAGACTTTTTCAGCTTTTGATAAACTTAATTTCAGCTTCTGATGCTATCCCAAACAAGCCTTTATGTAGTAGGTATAAATTTTGCCATGGACCTACAAACATTTCCTTCATCACGCCCAACATTGTTCTGACAGTGATCCTTTATGTTTGGGAATATTATTTAGTTTAAAATTTAAAAGTTTTATGCTTTCTAATATATAATATTTATGTCTACATTTTCAATATATTAATTATTTCATATTTATTATGATTAATTATTTCAGTAGTTTTAAGTTTTTTCCAATAATAAGTAACTACTTTTATTTTTTTATAATTATAATTGTAATATTTTTCTTAAAATTATCACAATATATACATAAAATATATATGTATTATTTAATAAGATTCAAATCATTTTCAATGATTTTTCATTTAAACTTGATTTTTTTGATAATCATCTGAACACATATAATTATAATTTTCAAAAATAATATTAATATATGTAGTATTCAATAAGATTCATGTCCCTTTTAGTCATTTTACATCTCAACTGATTTTTCAAATACATCTCCACTGACTTTTCAAATATTAATTTAAACACTCATCCATTTAGAAAAAAAAACTACTTCTGCAAAAGCGAAACGGGCAATTCAAACACGTATCACGTTTATAACCAGACTTTTTTCCTATCTTACTTTTACAAAAGTCAAATAAAAATAAGTCACCGCTCCCCCCGCTAACCCAAATGGGTCCTACACATACATTTTTTCTTCCAACACGTCTACTATACATACCATTACAAGCATGTCTAAATTAGAATTAAAATGAAAGTTGTTAGGTCGAACAAAAAAATGTCACATATTTTTCTTATACACAATAAATCATGTTAAAAAAAAGTTTTTGCTGCCAATCTAAACAAGCACTGTGTCATTACATTTAACACACCAAAAAAAAAAAAAGCTTATTTATCACCAACAAGCTGTTGGTTAAAGGAGTAAGCGATCTCACCTCATATAATGGATATAATACAAAAATATCCATGGCTTATTAAGCTAAAGCATGTACTGTACGGCTTGTTTGGCAGGAGGGGAGGGAAAGTGAGCGGAGGGAAATGTGTTTTTTAGTTTGATTTTAAAAAAATCAAAGAAGTGGAGTTACAAGTTTGTAATTAATTTCTTTACTCATTTAGTTTAGTTTATGTCTTTCTCTTTATTGAAATTCTTTCATCCTGATTCTCCAATTTTTTGAAAGCCAACTCATAAAATTTTTTCCTCCCCTCCCTTTCCCTTCCCCTTTCCCTTCCCCTTCAAATCCCTTGTACCAATCAAATCCTTAAGCCCCTGTTTAGTACAGGGAAGATTTAAGGAAGAAAAAGAATTTAAAGAAGGGAAAGGAATTTAAGGGAAGATTGAGAGGGAACTTAAAAAGTTGAGTTGTTTGGTAAATATGAGAATGGAGCTTAAGTTGAGGGAAAATAAAATATTTGGTAAGAAGAATTGGGTGTTGGTTATTTGGGAAGGTGAGGTAAAATTTCTACAATACCCTTGCTTGGTTCGAACGAACTAATAAGCGCTTGTGTTAGAACGCAAAAACTGACAGTGCCTTAAATTATCTATGCCTATGTCCCCAGGTGGAAGAAATTGAATAGAAAACCACAGCATCGACCCATCATCGGTGAACATACAAAAATACCCATTTGAGACATGCATTAAAATATGACACCCTTGTTGCTTCCCAGCGGATTATCCCTCACTGTTACCCAAGTTGAACAGCTTTGTACAAAATTGATTTAAATCCGTCAAAAAATGAAACCTATTCCCACTTACCTCTATTACAACTTTCAACTTTCAATTTCTTCTCCAACTTCGACTGCGTTCAAGTTCATCTTCGCCTCCAACCTTCTTCACAGTTGCGTCAAGCTCCTCTTTCGTTGACGAAGCTTGTAGCTCGCTCGTTGCTTAAAAGAGATCCAAAATTTTTCAGGTGTAGTTTCATCACAATATTTTACTCTCTCGGGAAGATTTCAGCTATCCCACCACTTTCGGAAAGAATGAAGGGTCCCACGTTTAAGAGAACATTGGCCAAGGCGAGAACTCATCTTCCTGGGAGAGCAGCATGCCAAACGTGTTAAATTGGAGGGAACTCACTTAAATTCCCTTTCCCTAGCACAAGTTCAGTGTAACAATCGGGGCCTTAGTTCCTTAAATTTGAGAAAATTAGTGGATTTTGCGTGGTGTTATCTTAAATTAAATTCAGTGTGCGGTTTAAGAATTATGCAACCCACCAACCTTTAGCAAAATTGGGGCTAATGGTGAGATTATGCAATTTTTACAATAAGTGTAAAATATAAATAACTTCTTTCTTTCCTTAATACAAAACATATTTGGAGAGTTAATATTGATCTTAAATATAATACATATTTGTCAATATTTTCTTAATTTACCATTATTCATTGGAGAAGAAAAGAGATAATTAAAGAATGAGTTGAATATTTTAAAAAATACATGTCATATTAACTAACTTCTTTAATTTAGTTAAATTAAATAAATATGTCTTATATTAATGTTGAGGGAAAATACATTAAAAAGTAATAAATATATGTATCTATATCACTTGTGAATTGCACTGTGTTGCCTTGAAAGAATGATCTCCCATTAGCAGTGGACTTGCTAAAAAAAAAAAATCAACAACAACAGAAGACACACACTACTCCAATCCCCTCACTGTATACAAAAAGTTGAAGATGAACCTGGGCCTTCTATAACCCGGCTTAAAACCATGCTTTATTTTTTCAAAACAAAGTCTAGCCAGATTAAAATCATATTTTGAGAGTTGCTATTACGTTTAGCTTGTGCGTTGGAAGCATAAATAGCTGAATTAAAATTCTTCACCACCAACAATAGTCTATTGCAGTTGAACAGTCAACAATGGATGTACTAGTCGTCACATTTCTCAAATCAATGCATCAAACTTTCTTGTTTGGGATAGTGGTAGTAGAAATGACTTTTATTTTTTATGAACTTTTTCTAGTGTGATTTGTATTTGGGATAGTGGTGGCAAAAGTGGCTTCAAGGTCTGAAGTAAGGAGATGTGGTTTCACAAAAAAAAAAAAAAAAAAAAAGTGGCTTCAAGGTCTGAAGCCCATCAAAGTTTGAGACTATGGGCTCATTTGAGATAGCGGTGGTAGAAATGACTTTTGTTGTTCATGGACTTTTTTCTTGACTTTTTCTAATGTAATTTGTGTTTAGGATAACAGTGAAAGAAGTGGCTTTAGACCTTGAAGCTTGGTTAGGTGGTTTCACAATAACTTCAGACTTTGAAACCTATCAAATAATGAAACTATCCAGACACCCAATTATCAAGCTTCTACTTATTATGAGCTTCCAATAGACTTTTTTTATATTCTTTTTTTTTTATACAAATTAAGCAACCAACATAGCAGCACTACATCTTATCCTTCACAAGCGCCTCCTCAAGCGCCAGGTCAGCATGTAAAATAACCTGCAATCCTGGCATCAAGGAGAGACCTGATTTAGCCAGTAGATCAACAACACTATTCGCCCAGCGACTAATCTGACGAACTTCGACATTCCAATCTCGAGAGAGCATGTTTTTTATTTCTTCCAAAAGGCTCCTGTCCTCATGCACTTCATTCAACGGCATAGTTATCCCTTCAATGGCATCAGCAGAATCAGCTTCCAGGACCACTTTTTTTATATTCTAAAGTTATGCCAAACAGTAAAAAATCTAGCTTCTATTTCTTAGGGCCTCTGATAGACTTTTTTTGTTTTGTTTGGGATATAAAACGATGGCTAAACGCCTCTATTAGATAAGGAAATTACACAAGAGGGGAAATTAATCCCAAACATTCTTGATCTAACCAAGACCTTAAGAAAGAAGGACAAAAATTTAAAATACTAGATGAAGAGATACCCAATCTAGCCAAGGCGTCTGCGATCTTGTTATACTCGCACCGGATATAACGCACCTCCACACGCCAGATTCTATGGAGAAGATCCCTAATCTTCAGGAGCTGAAGACTACCGGAACAATAGTTTGGATTAAGGATTAATTTTAATAACTCCTCAGCATCAGATTCAATTATCAGCTTCCTTAAACCCATGTCCCATGCCAATTGTAGCCCTTCTAAAATAGCACATTCTTCAGTAAAAATAATAGAGTGACTGATCCCTAGCTCTTTAGAAAAGCCAACCAGCCACTTGCCATATTCATCTCTGATTACTTCCCCACAACCAGCCTTAAAGGAGTGCAACGACATAGCTCCATCGACATTCATTTTATACCAACCAGGAGGTGGTTTCATCCAGCCCTTAAACTCAGAAACATTAATTTCCTCTAGCAAATCATCAGAGTCAGCTACAACAAACCGAGGCCATATTAAAGAAATAGCAACACTCGGATTCTGAGGTTTCTCAAAATTACAATCAAATATAAAGCAATTCCTCCACACCCAAAATTGCCAGACAGCCACGCTAAAGAAAAGAGACCACCTTTTACCCCACCGTTTTCCCAGTGAACCTTTTAGATTCATATTGACCCATTGCAGTAGGTTAGCAGAGAAAAAATCTGATATAAATCTGGGCTCTACTTCATCTAGCCACATATTCCGGGCATGATGGCAATCCCTTAATATGTGAAGAATGTCTTCTGAATCAGAGTTACAAAAACTACAAAGAGCTTATGCTTGTGACCATGAACTTCTCCACAAATTAGTGGGAAGTTTATTTAGACACACCTTCCATAGCAACAATTTAATTCTTTCACCCCCCCTTTCCAATTCCAAACAGACTTATATAAATTGTTATGCAATTGGGGGGGATTTGTCTCAATTAAGAGGTAGGCACTTTTAATTGAGAAGTTACCATCAACCGATGCACCCCAAATTAAAAAGTCGCCAGGCAGTAAAGCTGCTGCAAAACAGTTGATTCCAGTCTGATTAATAATAAGAGAGAGGCGAGTTACATCCCAAGTCCCTGCCACAACCCAATCCCTAACTACCGAAGAGTCTTCAGCTTCAGATAGAGTCCGTAAACAAAAGTCCTTCAGCTTAATATTCACACCTAACCAACAGTCATGGAAAAAATTAATTGTACCTCCATTCCTTACTTGCCATTTAGCGCCATTATCCACAATTTCCCTCTGTGAACAGATAAAATTCCACAATCTAGAGTCTCCTCTTCGATAATTAAACATGGACTCTTCATCTCTTAACATATATTTACTGCAAAGGATGTCAGCCCATAGGCCTTTCGTGCCTATTGTTAATTTCCATGCTAATTTAGCTCCACATGCCTGATTCATAGATGAGAGCTTCCGAAAACCCAAACCACCATATTCCTTAGGACGTGTGAACTGATCCCACCCAATATAGTGGAGATTTTTTGAGGATTCATCATGTCCCCAAATGAAGTTACGTTGCAACCTCTCAACTTCCTGACAAATGCTCCTCGGTATCCTAGCCACTTGCATAAGGTACAAAGGAATAGCACTAATCACAGATTTAGCTAAGGCCAATCTTCCTACCATAGATAGGCATTTAGATTTCCATACTCCCAATTTGGATCTGACTTTGTCAATGATGTACTGGAAATCATCTCTTCGTCTCCTGTTACCCGACAAAGGGAAACCAAGATAGGACCCTATCTCACAGGAAATATTCATTTGAGACATATTTTTTATCAGAACCTTAGTACCCAAAGGCACTCTAGGAGAGAAAAATAGCGACGATTTAGCCTTATTAATCCCCCCCCCACAAGCCATCATGAAATCCTGTAAACAGTTCAGCATACATCTAGATTGCGAAACAGAAGCAACTCCAAACAAAAACAAATCATCAGCAAACATTAAATGTGAAATCTTAGGTCCAGATTTAGAAACATAGATCGATTTCCATAGTCTATCCTCAACTAAGTCACAAATCAAATGAGAAAGCCTATCCATGCATAATACAAATAGCAAAGGTGAAATTGGATCACCCTGACGTAAACCCCTTGAAGGAGCAAAGAACTCCGTTTGGTTTCCATTCCACAACACACTGTAGGAAACCGAGGACAAGTCAAAGCCCACATCCAATAGAACCTGTTTTAAAAAGCTCCAACTAATCCTATCGAAAGCTTTTTCTAGGTCAATCTTCATTGTCATAAGGCCTTTCTTACTTCTATTCTTATTCATAGTATGAAGAATTTCTTGGCCAATGATAAGATTATCCTAAATCTGCCTACCTCTTATGAAACTAGATTGGAAAGGCGATATCAAATCATTCATCACCCCTCTTAGCCTCATAGCAATCAACTTAGTAATGCATTTATAGTGAACCATACATAATGATATAGGCCTAAAATGCGATACAAATTCCACATTGTCTTTTTTAGGAACCAAGACAATAAGGGTTTTATTAGAGTCAGCTATGGAAATATTACCTTGGAAAGCATTCTTCACAAAGCTGCAAATAGAAGGCCCAACAGTTCTCCAATTTGTTTTATAAAACATAGGGGGAAATCCATCACACCCAGGAGCCTTATAAGAGCCCATAGAGAACATGGCAGCCCTGATTTCCTCATCTCCAGGAATTCTTCCCATATCCTTTAGAAGATCTGAATCGATTACAGGAAAATTAGATTTAGTATGGAGCACTCCGGAGGCTTCTAGATCAACACAGTAGAGCTCTTTGAAAAAGTTAACAACCATAGCTTTGAGTTCTTCTTCATCCTCAATCCAACTTCCATTCACATCTTTGAGCATGGAAATTTTATTTCTCCCTCGCCTCATCTTCAATTTGAGATGGTAGTATCTAGTACTGCGGTCCCCTTTATAAATCTATTTTGCTCTGGACTTTTGGAACCATTTTATCCCTTCAAGCTTTAGGATTCTTTCAAGCCTGTTGTGAAGTTCAGCCTCAAGCTTACACAAGAATTCAGAATGAGGATAAGCAAATGATTTCTGTATACCCTCCAGTCTGGATATAATATTCTGCTTCTGCTGCTCAACCATACCAAATACTTCCCTATTCCATACTCCTAACTGATTTTGGAATGAAGCTAGAGCATTGAGAATATCATCCCCAATATCCCATTTATCAGATAAGAAGTCACCAAAGGATTCATGTCGGACCCACATTGCTTCAAATCTAAATGGGCGATTAATTCTACCAGTCTCATTATAGTTAAGACCCACTAGACAAATAGGACTGTGATCTGAAAAGTGAGTACGGGGCAATACCTGGAGAAACCATTCAAAAAATCCTAGAAGAAAGTTTTCATTAACCATGGCTCTATCAAGACGCTCATAAAGACGTTGCCTCCCCAATGCTTCTGATAGACTTATTTGAACTTTTGAACAAGAGAAGGCTAAGAAATTGAAATAGCACCTGAGATTGCTTCAGACAACTCAAAGTAGTGAGGCCGATAAGATTTTAGATTGGATAGCATCGGCCCAAAAAAGATTGAATTTGGCAATGTGCAGCCCAATAATGTGTCCAGAAGGAGAGGTGAGCCAGTCAAAGAGAAGTTCAATTTATAAATTCTAGGTATGAAAATGTTAAAGTAACCTTAAATATTTAAGAAGTGTAGAAGTAATCATGAACTTTGAAAATTAGATAAAACTGTTAAATCTAACTAACTTCCATATATTATAATAGAGATAATTAATTTGTTGGCCCTTGAAGTTATTACTCACTCATAACTCAATACCTAAACTTTTGACTCGCTTGTAACTTAATGCCTGAAGTTTTTGAATCATCCTGTGTGACAGAAAACATTATAATATTGTTAAAAATTGCTTAGATAGGGATGAAAATAGGTAGAAGGCCTGAGCCTAAGCCTAAGTCCTGAATGCAAGCTTTTTTTGTAGGCTCAGGCCTGAGCCTTCATAAGGCCTGGTCGAACCTGAAGCTGTTTACAATGTAGGCTTTTAAAAGACCTTATATTGGAGGTCATAAATAGACTTTGTGCACTTTGAACTTATCAAAACCTATATAAATGTAGGCTTTTAATAGTATATAAGAATGAAAAACAATAAATATTATGTTATTTATATGATATAAATATAATTATATTTATTTAATATATAAACATGTCATGCCTTAACAAAATAGACCAAACCTATTTACATATTTAGGCTTTTAAATAGGCCTTGCCCTAACCTTTTTAACAAACAAACAGACCAGGTCAAACCAAGTCCTAAATAGGCAAGACAGGGCTGTAGGCCACCTGATAGGCCCTGACCTATTCCCACTCATATGCTTAGGTAGATTTTACATAATTTTTTAAAAAATAAAAAGTAGCTATCATGTCTGCACCAACTTGCATCCCCTCCATCTTTGTTTTCCAAAAACCTATTGGACACCCGCGGCTTCTATGACAAATCCTTCTGAAGCATAGGTGGTACTAAACGACTCAGATTGGAGAATAGGTTAGAGGCACTTATTATGCTTTTGACTTCAATAAAACACCCAAGTATGCAATAAAAAACCATTGTAGAAAAATAGATTTCTTAACTTTTAAATGATAAATAATGAATAGCATTTAGAAGATGATGATATTAGAAAAAGTTTAACCTTTACAAACATACTTAGGACACAATCTCTCTTTTTAATAACAAATAGATATATAGATTCTTCACATGATGTTTATAATTTTGAAGGCCCTTTAATATAAGAAAACTGATTTCACCTTGTACTTGAAAGGAGCCTCTGAAGGATCTATCATGGACACTGAAGATGTTGACTCTCGAAAACAAATGCTGAGGAAAATGCGAGTTGGTGGGGAATGTGATGCTATTTTTTATTTTTAATTTATGTAAAATTTATTTAAGCAATTTTTAACATTTTTTATCACATAGGATGATTTTGAAACATCAAGGATTGAGTTCTAAGAAAATAAAAAATTTAGGGATTAAGTTACAGGTGAATCACAATTTCAACTTTTAAGGGCCAAAAAAAATTAATTTTTCCATTGGAGGAACTTGATGAGATTTGAGTTTTAGCCCATAGTTCTGTGTTACTGGGATAAGGTGGTTTATAATTATTTTTTCACTTTGATATATTTTATCAACCTTGGATTTTACATTCCTCTGACCAAAAAAAAAAAAAAGATTTTACATTCAAATGTCAGCATTTCATAATTTCCGGATTCAGCTACTTGATTCACTGATTTCACTCTGCTGCGGTCTCCTTCGCTCTCCAATCTAGCCGTTCTTGTTACAGTGACAAGCGCCATGGGTTCTCCTCCGGAAAGCCCTAATTTATCTGCAAACCCAGAAACCAAATCCGCTGATGAACTCGCTTCTTCTTCTTCTTCTTGTCCTCCTTTTGGAGGTGCATCAGTAAATTCAATGGAGTCTGCTATGGGTCCTCCTCCTCCCAAAATTCCCAACGCTTCGCAGCCTGACTCGGTCCAGGTTAATTTGAATGCTGCAGAAGGCCAGCCGCGGTCTGAGACGCCACCTGAACTTATCGAGAAGAACCCTGAAAGCTCCTCGGGTCGCGTACGTGCGAAGTCTTCAACTACGAAGCAACCTCAATGCACAGAGGTTCCGTATAAGATTCCTGCTTGGAGTGGAGCTCCTTCCCATGAGTTCTATCTTGAGGTTCTCAAGGAGGGTTGCATTATTGATAAACTTGACGTGTAAGTCGTTGCATTCTTCTGTTACGTCCATGCCTGGAGTAGAGCATCAGGCTTCAAATGCGTACTTTAACGAACCATGTTTACGACTAAATTATTGCATGTCTTAATTCTGGTACAGCTATGAGAAAGGGGCCTATATGTTCGGGCGATTAGACCTCTGTGACTTTGTACTCGAGCATCCAACTATTTCGAGGTTTCACGCAGGTGTAATTCATGCCCTTTTGTTTTTTTCTCGCTTTTACTGAATTTTTCTGTCAATTTCATCATTCTCTTAAATTGTCATTAATTGTGTTTCAGTTGGCCTAATTAATTAGAGGATTAAGTTACTAACAATTTGATCAACAATTTGTGCACTAAATTGTAAGCTACAACCTTAATTGGTTTATTATCAATCTGCATTTGCTGTCAGTGGGGAGGAACCACTTTTCACAGGTATCATGCCAATCATTTCATACCATTTGATGTGAGACTTACGCATCCTATACCATCCAATCCCTATGGTAGCATCATCTTTGATTAGTAGATCTCTCATGGGGTGAACTTTCTGACACTTTACTCATCTTCTCCACCTTTCACAGGGAGATCTTATCCATGCCATTGCCCCATTAGCTTGACCTTTGTTATTGAATGATAGGACCCAAGGAAACGCAGGAAACACACCCTAGTCAAGGGAAAAGAATGTACCATAACTAGCATCTCATATTTACTTTAAGTGGAAAATATGTATTTCATACTACACAATCTGTTATACAGTTGTAAATTGGAAATAGGGTAGGTAAGGTTGTTTGAATATTAACCTTGCCTATCCTCACAACTGGAAGGATTAATGCGAAACAAAGAGCTTTTACGCCTTCAACAATGTGGATCTTTTGTGGAATTTAATGATTAGTTTAATACTTTAATAGAATTGCCTGCAAGCTTCTGTTGCCTGAAGATTATTTAATTGAAACATACTTTTCAGCCTTGCAAGAAGACTATGTAGAACCTGTTCCCAATCCCAACCCCTAACATTTTCCTCCCTAGGTTTCTTTTCTCTCCCATTTTCTCTTCATTCAAATAAAGCATTAAGGTATTTTTAGGTATTTTAAAAAAGTTGTTCTTTAAACTAAAATGGATATGCATTTTGAACATTGATCACGTCTTTTTATGTCTTCAATGATAAAAACATATCTGAGCCTTAAGTTGCTAGTGTGATCTGATTGCCTGCATCTTCAAGAATTTGTTTTTCATCAGATTATGGGTATTGTATTGGTCAAGCCGTCAAGGAAGCATGGTTATTAATTTACTTTGGTGCCTTGTGTTGTGAAGTATCTCCTTCTGTAGACATCTAAAAGCCATATGATAGTTGATGGATGACTTTGTTTACAACTAAATAAATTTGGCCTTAATAGTTGTGAAGGTTCATTTGGTTTAGCCATGAATCTCACCATGTTTCTGTTTGTCGTTGTTAGTTATCCAATTCAAGAGAAGTGGGCAAGCATATCTCTATGACCTTGGGAGTACTCATGGTACCTTTTTGAACAAGGATCAGGTATCCCAATGCTGCATCTCTTTAAATATTGATGCCACATAGTACATTTTTCATGGTAGTTGGGACATGTGGACCTAGTGGTGGTGGCTGCAATGATACAGGATTGTGAACCAAGTTGTTACTGCTCGACAGCTCGAGACTGAATAAAAGAGTAAAGTTGTCAATTTCTGATCCAAGCGGGAGAACTTAGTTTTTATTCCATGTTATTCCTGTAAGGATTGATAACACAAATGCAAAAATGTGAATCAAAAGGCCAAAAGTCCAAGACCTTACCTAAAATATTATAAACACCCATAATTAGATTAATAACTCTTAAGGTTAAAAAATTGAAAAGAAAAATGAAAATTAGATGGTTACTATTGAATCAATTTGCCAGTAAAGATAATTCCAGTGCGATATCTTATTCAAACAATATGCCTTTACAGATATAGGGAAAGATAAGTCTGTACACATAGAGGGCAAAATACTGATGATAGTTACTGCCTAATAAATAGTCAAAATCTAATCTACTTAGATTTAGTAAGTAGTCAGCGATTTATTTTTCTGCAAGTATCAGTAAACTATAACATATAAACTACAAAGCAGTAACAACTAATTATGGCATTAAGAAACAAAGGTCTAGGCCATGAGTGCGTGAGGCCCAACTTCCAACAACTATGATTGCAATTTGGTTGAAAAGTTTTTGCTATAAAAAATATATTTTCAGTAAAAAAGTCTATTTTATCTCATAAAAAGGTACTTAGGCTGGCTGTTGCCTGGGAAAATAACATCTGCTTATTTATTTCTTGAGCCCTCTGCTTAAGGTCTTGATAGAGAATTTCCTGTTTCTGACATTCAAAGAGGAGGTTTGATAGCGCATTTATACTTATTAGCTCCTTATCAGAGCCTTTTGTAATATTATGGTGTTTCAAGATTTTGCTTGTTTCTCTAGGTTGAGAATTTCATTGTCTATTCTCTTTATAATACAATTTCTTCCTTTAACCAAATAGAATAGTACCTGTAGAATCAGCTAAATAGCTAGTTTTCCTTTCCCATTTGACTAGGTGGAGAAAAACACATACGTTGACTTGCATGTTGGTGATGTCATTCGGTTTGGACGGTACGTTCTTATTTTATTTAGTTTTTACTTTGATTATAGTTGTTTAGTCATTCATTTCATTTCAATTGTTCTTCTTATTTCATTATGTGTATCGTTGGCTGTCAAAGAACTGTTTATCCCAAAAGCTTTAGCTTTTTTAGGATACTCAACAATGGCTAAAATTTCATGTTAATTTTATTTAGTTGTTGGGTTTATTGTATTGGTTTATAACTGTATATCTTTATTATGACTTAGAGGATTGATTGAGGCGTTTATCTTATTTTTTCGGTGAAAGTTGAGTCATTTACTGTAGTTAGTTAGTGACATAGCTGTCATATATCGGTATTTATTCTGCTCAATCAGTGTTGCTATGTTGTGAATCCTTTCTGAAGTACTATCCAGATTTATAGTTCTCTCTTTCTTTCTCAGGCTGCTAGCTCTTCTTCTACCTACCCTCTCCATGTCATGAATTGTTTTTGGCTTCTCCATGTTACCCTAATTTTCACACATTTGTGCAATAGCCTGTGTTGGGTCTTCTATATCAGTCATGAATCCAACCCAATCTGCATATAAGCCTTCAGATTATTGGTAGCTTCCTTCTTGAAGAATAATCTTTTCCTTGGAATCAATCTGAGTTATCTTGAGATTCAGTATACTACTTCTAAGTACTCTTCACTAGGTTTATGCATAAGTTACTACATTTACAGGAAATGATATGTTAGAAATAGAATGAGTGCTAGATTATTCTTTCTTGGTTATTCGGTGCAGTGCAAGGATATTGCATTGCTATATTCTTGGTTATGCGACTCTTTTAACTGTTCTATAAACTTTATTTTCAGTTAAAGTAGGAACCGAAAATAAACAGATCAAAATGTCATCTACCAGGAACTTTTTTTTGTTGCATGCTTCTGATGATTATTTTTTTCTTCAATGAACAGGTCATCTCGTCTGTTCATCTTCCAAGGACCATCTCACTTGATGCTTCCTGTAAGATCTGTATTTCTTATTTTTGACCCATTTGTCCTCATGCTGAATTAATTATTTTAGTATTTGCCAATTCGCCCCTGTATTGATGTGTTTGATCCCCCCATATACTTTCTTTCCCTTACCTTCTATAATAAGTAATGCAAACTACTGTTGGGCAAGAAGTCGTGACCAAGGGGAATTAAAAGGAATGGAAAAGAGAGCTAAGAAACATGATAATTTCAGGAAGAAAATGCAGTAAAGTTAGGCAATAAAACCTCTATATGTGAAAAAGCTATGCATGAAACTTGTTTTAACTCCACGGAAGATAATTTTATAGTTTGAAATAGTTCACAAGTGAAAGCAACTCTATGTTATGTATGATCACCTTTTCTTCTTGCTTCAATGTTAAAATTTGTTTCTGGAGCTCTTTTGCTATCCACTAAATCTCAACCTAGTTTCATTGTGATGTGGCTATTATACTGTTTTAGCCTGTGTGATAGTCGGTTTGTAAATTTGTCCTGGCGAAGATTACTGATTATACAAATGAAATTCTTTATAGCCTTAAAATTTGATTTTGAAGCCAAATTATTTTATGTGAAATTGTGATGTCCTGTCACCTGAAGTAAAATGAAAGAGGAGTTGCTTTTTAGTTTTCTCCAATTTTAAATTTTAATTCTTTCCACATTTTTCCTCTTTTTGCTCATATGTTTTTGTGCTGCATATGTATTGGTTAAGCTGTTTTCCTGGTTTTATTTTCTTAGGAAACTGATGTAAAAATTACGAGGGAAGTCAAGATGCGTGAGCAGATGCTAGATCGGGAAGCTTCACTTCAACGGGCAAGATTAGAAGCATCCCTTGCTGATGGTATTTCATGGGGTATGGGTGAGGATGCTATTGAAGAAGACGAGGTATGCCATGCAAAGCATATTATGATCATTCCTGGGTCCTTGCTCCCTTCCCCCACCTTCCTGAACTATCTTTTGTCATATTTGTTGTTTATGAACCTTTGTCGTTAGAGCTTGAGTTGGCCAATTTTTCTTTCTTGCTCATTCATTTGGCGGATTCAAATGTCAGGATGATTCTGAAGAAGTAACGTGGCAATCATATAAAGGACAGCTTACTGAAAAGCAGGAAAAAACTCGTGAAAAAATAACAAAAAGGATGGAAAAGGTGAGCAGTTCTCATTGTTAAATGTCCCATCTTATGTAGCATGTTTTTGTAGTATAATTCACATTCACAATATCCAGTATAGATAGTAATCTGCATGAGTAAATCCAGAGTAGTTAATAGCGCCCAATAGCGGCGCTATAGCGGTGGAGCGGGGCGGATCAGTCCCTGGGCGCCACAGTCAGTCCTTCGCGGTGCGTTTCTGCATCGCGTCTGTTGCGTCCGTTGCGGCGCGCCTAGTCGCGTGGCATTTCACGCGATTTAGTTTTTTTTTTTACAAACATTAAAAAAAAAAAAAAAATCCCAAAACAAGACGACGAGATTTCCGGCTTTTCCCCGAAGAAGAAGAGAGACCTGTTTATTCCCGGCTTATTCCCGAAGACGATGAGACCTAATCTTCTCTAACTTCTGCTTGCTACAGTTCGAAGGTTGAGAATGTTGAGACGATGAGAATTCTGATTTCTGCTTGCTATGAGAGTTCGAAGGTTGAGACGACGAGAGCTTGTGACGAGAGTTTGAAGGAAGATATTTTTTTTCCCTGAAAGAAGGAAGAGATATAAATAATAGTGGCTATGAGAGTTCTGATTTCTGCTTGCTACAGTTCTGTTGTGCTGGCTAGTTGCTACAGTAAAAATAAAATAGTTGCTATAGTCAAAATGTTTCATCTTCCCCATACAGCAACCACAGATTATGCCTTTAAAGACTAATTTTAGCTTATGCATTCTTATTATTAATGAAAAATGTCTTAAATTTTGAGTGCATTCTTATTTTTGAGCATTTATCTGTGTATCTTTTATCTTCGGTATAGCGTTCATCCCGCTATGCGCTATACCGCTATAGCATTTTTTGGGCTAGCCGCTACGCGCCGCTATCCGGGATTGACTACTTTGAGTAAATCTAAGAACTTCAAAATCATAGTGTTATTCATGTATGGTGTGATAAGTAACCTAAAGAAATGGTTGGGTTAGTATGCCTGTGGCTACAATGGGTCCCCTGCAAAATTTATCAGTGTCTTTGCTCATGACATGTCTTGATGGATTTTTGCATAAAGACAGCTAGGAATGGAGGTCCGTGCACTGATTTTTTGTGCATACCTTTGAAAGAAACAAAATCCCTTGTTAAACCATAAACCACCTGGTAAATCTAATGATTGAAATCTCATGATTGAATCTTGCATTAAAAAAAAATGTATGCAGGGTATCTGTCCTTGAATCATGTAGCAGCTTTCCAGTGTGAGAAATAAATAGTTGCTGACACAATGATTTGTTTTTTCCTGTTAAGAACTTCAGGTGACATAAAATGAGATAACCTTACATGTATTATTTACTGAAATTGCCAATGCCATACGGATTATGATTCCCGAAGAAACTGCTATAACCTCTTGCTAGTTAAGTCAATTCTCTTAGACAGAAATCTGTGTTGTGGAGGCTTTTGGCCTATAGAAGATATATCTTCCATTCTGATTCCCCTGACTTCAATAGTTTGTGCATTGTGCTTGTGACAAATTCTTTACACTTTTTTTGCTGTATTAACTGCAATACTGCATCCAAATTTTGGTTAAAAAGAAAGATGGTTTCAAGTTCAAACAAATAATTAAAATACCTGCTGGGGGTGGTGGGGAAGTAGAAAGTTTTTGTTCTTTTTTATAGTGATGGACCTGATGGTGAAAGATGAATGGATTATTAAATTATATTCTTTCAGACTTTGTCGTGGCTGCGATTTGGCTTTAATATTCTTTACTGGGTCTCTATTAGCTCTTATTCATTAGATACACAATACCCCTTCTTTGTACTGATGCCTCTTTTATTGATGCAGATTGCTAACATGAAGAAAGAAATCAATGCTATACGAGTTAAAGACATTTCTCAAGGGGGATTAACACAGGGACAACAGGTTCAGATTGCACGGAATGAGCAAAGAATAACTCAGGTAAATTGGGAGAAAATAAATAACCCAAGGCCTTATTCTGTAGAGTTATAGGTTTGAGAATTTCTATTTGTACATCATCAAAACATGCTTTGTTACAAATACATGCATAAGCATGCTTACTGATATTTCTTATGTATTAACAGATGATGGAAGAACTTGAAAACTTGGAAGAGACGCTAAATGATAGTATTAGGGAAAGTATTGGTGCGCGTAGTGGAAAGTTATCTGGTGGGAAGAAGAAAGGCCCGGATGAAGATGAAGAGGAATATTTGAGGTACACATTTACTTGCATATGATGCCATTACTGGGTAAAGAGGTATCAGACGCCTGCTAGGTTAGACAGTAAAGGTTTTATGGACTAACCACATCTGATGTAAGTGCAATCATGAACTTATCAGATTTACAACTTAATCATGCAGGCTGCCATATTTGTAATTGTAAAATTCTTTTTGAATCGTCATGCCATTCTCTTTTTGTAGACTAATGTGATGTGCAGGACTGGGATTCCATGTCGAAACAACCATGTATACTGCTCTAGATTATTTTACTTGCTTGTGTTGTCTTTTTGGACGGCTGAGATTTTCTTTTCCTTTCATTTTCCCCTTTTTTGTTGTTGTTGTTTTTTGTTTTTTGTTTTTTTTTGGGGGGGGGGGGGGATTTGATATCAACTGATGGAGATCTCTGTAAGCATGGAGAACTCAACTTTAGGAGCTTGTAATGGTGAAAAGCTATATCACTTAAGTATTTTAATATAAGACTTTTTGTCATACAACACTAAAGCAATGCACCCAAACCAAAATGCTAGTGCTGTAATATTTCTAACTGGCATTGGTTTGTGCGGTTACTTTAGAACCATTCATCTTTTGCTTTACTTGTATCAACAAATTTTATCATCTTGCTTAAATTTTCATTGTGTTATTTAATTGTTCAGTGACGATGATGAATTTTTTGATCGGACAAAGAAAAAGCCTACCCACCAGAAGGCTGATGGCAGCCAATCAATTGAGACTGCTGATACTCTTCTTGACAAAAAGGAGGCAATCATCAAGGAAATGTGCGAGAAGAAAGAGCTGTTATTAATAGAGAAAAACAAAATGTCTTCAGAAAGTGATGTACAGGGTGAAGTCGGCGATACACTTGATGCATACATGTCAGGGCTTTCATGTCAACTTGGTTAGTGTTTCTAGTAACATGTATTATATTTACTGATGATCGGGATTTGCTTAGCGTACTTTAGTTTGCTTTGCTGATGATTTCCCTTTTGCTTTCAGTACATGATAAAAGTGTTCAACTGGAGAAGGATTTGTCAACACTCCAGTCTGAACTTGATAGGATTTGCTACCTGTTGAAGATTGCTGACCCATCAGGAGAAGCTGCCAAGAAGAGGGAGTTGAAAGCAAAAGAACTCAAGCCAGCTGAGGAAGCTGTCTCTATCATTAAGAAGAAACAAACTGTGGAGTCCCAGAGAAGTGGCGAGACGTGTGCGAAAGAATGTAAGCAGAAGCCGCATGCAGAAACCCAGAATATTGTTGAGCCTTCTGGTAAAGCAGATGCAATGATAAGCTTGGATAAGTCAGAAGGCAGCTCTGCCAAAATGGATGATGAGAATGTCGTGTACTCTGTTCCAAAACCCCAATGGCTTGGAGCTGTAGGGGATAAGATTACTACTGACACCCAACAAAATGCAGATGCGTTGGATCTGCATGAGAGGGATGACGAGCGTGAACTATTTATTGACTACAAGGACAGGGACAAAATTTTGGGCACTAATGGTGATGCAAAGGCAACTGAAGAATGCAATATTGAGTCTGCAGCTCCTGGTTTGATTTTAAGAAAACGAAAGCAAGTTGAGAAATCTGAAGCAAATGATCAAGATGCCTCTCAGCAACCAGCATCTTCCACCATGGGTCCGGGACTTGTAGCTGAGGATGCTGTGGCACTATTGTTAAAGCATAAAAGGGGCTATTATGCTAGTGACGGGGAGAGAGGAAATGAAAACCGTGGTGCATCAGACACTAATAATAAGTCTAGGAGAGTCCTTGGACCCGAGAAACCATCATTTTTGAGTGACGATACAGATTATGATACATGGGTTCCTCCTAAAGGCAAGTACCAGGTTCAATACGCTTACTATGTGGGAGTTCCAACTTTTCTTTGGAATAATCGCATAATTTATTGCTTGTGCAGGGCAATCAGGCGATGGACGAACTTCCTTGAATGAAAAATATGGCTACTGAAGGGAGGGCCTTATTCAGCACTGTCCATTGCCCTAAAGGTTGGCTGCCTGCGACTAGGGCAGAAATCTGATGAACTTTTGTGCACATAAATACATAGGGTCGATTCTTTCTATGATCCTCACTGGCCTTGAGTTGGGAAGTGATTCAATGCAGAACCATGGGTCATGGATTGTAGATGCCTATAGTGTACGTGGATGCATGATGCGAACAGGATACTTCGGTAACGAGTTTGAGGAAAAACAATTGCAGGAAAAAAAAATGCAATTCGTTGGGCTAGCATCTTTTGGGGGGGGGGGGGGGGGATGGCGATGTCTTGTTATATTTGTAAAATCTCTTTATGAGATGGTAGTTCTAAGGAAACAATTTTGCAAATTTGTATGGTTTATGCGAAAAACTTAGGGTATAATTTTGAATGATATGATAGCAATAAATTTTAAATTATATACCCTCAAGACATTTCTTCACGCCATAAATGAAAGAGAAAGCACCAAAACTATAGTGATTCCCATAAAAGCAATATTTATATGTAGACACAACCCAATGTGCATAATTATATAGTGCTAGATATTCTAATTTTATGTTATTTATAGACATATTGTACCAAATTCATAATCATTCGTCAGTGATTCACTGATTTGTGGAGGCAGAATTCTGTTTGCCGATTTATTCTCTAGCAATTTCAAAAATTACTCCAAGTAACCTTGCACGGGTGTTCATGATGCCTATAGTCCTGTGTGCCTGCCCAAGCCTGCAGAAAAATCATCCTACCCAGCCCAAGAAAAAGCAGCCCAGGAAAAATTGGACACAATTTGATTGGGCATTTTTGTGGGCAGGGCTGGGCATCAGGCATAGTATGCCGCCCTACCCATTTGGCCCTGCCCTGTAATATATATAGTATTATTTTTTTGATACAATAGTATTATATATTTTTTATTTTCACTTATAGGTATTTGACTATTTGTTAAGACATATGATTGTCTTTTTAATTTTAAGACTCAAATTGTAGACTTATTTTGGAATATTTCAAAGTGTAGAATTATAGATTTCATTTGAAGTTTGTAATATAGTTTATTGGGTATGATTGAAACTTTTTTTTCCATATAGAGTATGGTAGGGTATCGCCACTTGGACCGGAAAAGCCCGCCCTGCCCAACCTATTATTGCCCCGCCCAAAAATTTTAGGGCTTTTATCAGGTAGGGTCGGGCAATAGGCTGCATTTTATTACAAAATGATCTTCCAGGCAAGGCATCAGTCTAGGTTGTCACCCTGTCCAACTCTGCCCATAAAGACCCTACTTGCAGGCCACCTATCTTTAAAGGGGGTTGGTATTGACACGCTATGATTGGCAATTTTATCATTTACGAAGACTTTAGCAATACACTTATACACAATGCCACCCTTCATGGGATTACTGAATACCACTACCCACTCCCTGACATAGGAATATTAGTATTGAGATTGCACATTTTCAAACCCCTCTCTCAAGTCTCACCTCTCACTCTCCTGTCCTCTCACCCCTTCCACCCTTGTCGGTGAGTTCTTCCTCTAGTCCGCGAAACAATTCAACCACCCACGACGGTAGGAAAGATGATCAAAACCAGTAAGGGCCTCCGCCTTAATATTTTTCAGTAACCCCCTTCCCGTTTGGTTCGTCGAATCACTCCCTCTAAGTTTCTAGTCTTTGAATGGAAAGATCATGTTGAGGACAATCATGGTTATGCTTCCACCAATGAATCGAATGATTATGTCAAAATGCAGTGCCGCATTCCAAATAGGGCCTCATGGTATGTTTGGTAGTTTGAAATTGGATCATTTGATATATGAGCACCCAAATCTTATGGAACTCAGTTCTATGAAAAATGATGGGACTGACATCCAGTTCTCTGCTGTAGAAAGTGACTATCTTGCCAGTCACCCCCTGTCCTTAAAATAGTCAATGATGGACAGGACAGCACGACAAGGACCATGCGAGGACAACGGTAAAGACAACGTATCCCATCAAAAGGTTAAAAAGGAATTAAAAAAGACTTCTATGAAAGACTGACATATAATGTTGATTATTGACTTTTTTTTCTTATTTATCACTTTTTAAATAATTAATTATTATTTTATTATTGTTTTCAAAATATTTCCTAATGTGCCATATTTAGTCGACTAAATCAATATTTAGTCGACTAAATCGCGGGAGGTTGATTTTTTTTAATGCCCCCGATATTTAGTCGACTAACCAAGTGAGTTAGTCGACTAAATATCGATCAGGGTTTTTTTTTAAACTCTGACATTTAGTCAACTAATCGGTAGAGGGGTTTTTTAAAAACCCCTAATGGCGGCTTAATGGAACCCTAATCGACTAAATTGCTCCCCAAACCTCTCCCCCTCTATTTTTCCAACTAAATTGTGTTGGGATCCGTACACGCAGCGGATTAAAATTTCTTACGAATCCCGTCCAAGGATCACTTAGGTGCGTTTAAATCAAAGTTAAACCGAATTTTACCTCCGGCACTGAAACGGTCCGCGTCTCATTCTCTTTGAACTGGTGGACTACCTTCTTGATCAGTAGAAGTCGACTCTTAGAATCGGCTTCCTCTATCGGTATCCACACGAATAATTCCCGAACCCGATTGCGGCAGCGTGCTAGAGCCTTCTGAATTTTGCGTCTCTCTCAATTTCACTCTAGGGTTTTCTAGCGGCTTTCTGTAATACGCTCGACTAAAGTCTCGTAGGTTTTTCTAAAATTAATTATCATTAATTTTTGAAATTCAAATTTTAGATCTGGGTTGAAACATATTAATCAAATCTATCCAATAGATTTAATCTGATATATTTATTTAACCGTATTAAAAGTCAGATCTAAAATTCGAATTTTGAATTTGAATTAAAATATATTAATTAAATCTATCTAATAAATTTAATCTGATAAATTTATTTAATCCAAATTAACAGCCTTCAGATTTAATTTATCTCTATAAATTAAATTCAAGAAATGATATCTATCTATTTAATTAAATGTGAGATACTATATCTCAATTTAAATTAAATAGATATCCGATATCTTTATTCAAAAATTAAATGAGATACAATATCTCTATTTGTTTTAGGAGGTAGGATATTGTCACAACCTCTATTTTTCACAACCTTTTTACTACCAGTTTCTAACCGTCAGATCTATTTTTGATCCAACGGCCCAGATTTAACCTACTTAAATCAACCCCTCTTTCTCTCGTCTCTCAATCGGCTCTCTCCCTGCTTCTCACAACTACTCGGCGTTATTCTTCCCTGCGTCGTCTTCTTAGCAATCGTTCTGCAGAATGGAGAATATATAAAATAGGAAACATCAGAAACAAATGACGCAGACAGAAATAAAATCAATTACCTTGATTCCACAAAAAGAGAACTCAAGCACGTACGTACACATATGAAGAAGAAATATACCTAACTCCAGTTTTTAATCTAAGATTTAGTGAACAAGAACTTGTATTAAAGATTAAAGGCAGTATTACATTACTCACCTCGACATTGTGGTCTTCATTACATAGAGCCAACCTGTTGTGTATTTCTTCTTCTGAGAACCAATCCAACAAGCATAGCACATCATGGAGGGAGAAAGAGGGCTATCGAACAAGAACGAAAGGAAGAAGCACAGTTCCCTAATTTCTTTCTGTAACTCGGTGGGAGAAAGAGGGCTATCGAACAAGAACGAAAGGGGAGAAGGAACTGATTTAAGTAGGTTAAATCTGGGCAGTTGGATGAAAAGTAGATCTGATGGTGATAAAAAGGTAGTGAAAAGGTTGTGAAAAATAAAGGTTGTGACAATATCCTACCTCTTGTTTTAGATATTTAATTTATCAAATAAATTAAATACAAAACAAATATTATATATATTTGTTTTGTATTAATATTATAATGGAGATTATCTTTCGGGAATTATTCGTGTTGATATCGATAGAGGTTTGGGGAGCAATTTAGTTGATTAGGGTTCCATTAAGCCGTCATTAGGGGTTTTTAAAAAACCCCTCTACCGGTTAGTCAACTAAATGTTAGGGTTTTTTTAAAAAAAAAACCTGGTCAACATTTAGTCGACTAACTCACTTGGGTTAGTCGACTAAATGTCTGGGACATTCAAAAAATAAAAAGTTCCCTAATTTTTAGTCGACTAAATGTGGCACATTAAGAAATATTTTGAAAAGAGTGGTAAAACGATAATTAATTATTTAAAAAGTGGCAAATAAGGAAAAAAGCCTTGATTATTAGTATAATCGACTTTATTACTCAACCTGAAAACTTTGCCGCTTACAGTTTCACTTGCTTTCACTCACTCTCCCTAGTCGCCACTCGAAGCTCTTTCCTCCCCTCACTATTGGAAGTACTCTGGCGTTGCCACCTATCTCTTCCATTCCTTCGTCGTCGTTACCAATTTGGGTCCTTGGCTTCGTGTTTTCATTATAGTTGCTAGTTGCAGTTGCTACTATATAAGTTCTCTCATCTTCTCCTATCCTTCCCAATGTGTTTTAATGCTTGGAAACTTGAGTGAATAATATGCTTAATCTAGTTTCACTCTTGATTTTTGTAATTTGTGTATGTCTTGATAGTTTATAGTTTTTGAGAATGTTTTATGCGAATTTTGACTTCAATTCAATTGGCATGGAATTGGATTTGACCGTGGTAAGCGCCATGAAAAGCTTAAGTATTTGTTATGATGATCATTGAAGTAGTTGTTGCAGCATGAATGTGTGATTCTTTTTCAAGCTATATTGTTTTTTTTTTTTTTTTGAGAGATATCTGTTTCGATTTTCAGGCTATTTTTATTTAAAGCAATGTGAACATTATTTTGGTAAAAAATTTATTCAGTTAAAAGGTTTGGTTATTAATTAAATTGCATTTAAAGTTCCAGGGTAAACTGATTTTATTTGAGTTATCATTTTTAATCGAATTTTTTACTTTAAAAATGCTTTATTTTGAAGTAAATTGTGGAATTAATGTTTAGTCTTGAAAATTGGATTTGTTGGCTTGAAGATGTTTCAGCTTTCTATTTCCATTGGGTGTCCAAGTGAACCAGTATAGTATAGTACTGTAACATATTACCCTCCGGCGAAATGAGTGTTCAAACAGTGACTTGGCAATATCATAAAAGTGTTTTTTTTTATTATCATTTTTATAAGTGGAGACAAAACTTTTCTACATATTTTTCTTAAAAATCATAAAAAACACTTCTAAGAAATTAAAATAAATAGGCACATTATAAAAATTGCCACCGATCTAACTTTTTTACATCATTTCCTTACCAATCGATGAAGGTGGCCTAGTAAAAATAACATCTCATAATACTTTAATGGGAATTCACCCTTTTAAATTTTGGGCAAACATTTGTTAGCTCCCAATGTTTTGATAATAACAAGGTTTAAGTTTTGAAATTCTTAAATCTGTAGGAATCTAATCAGAAACGCGGAAGCGTATCGAACCACGCAATGTAGGAAAAGATTAAACCGTTCATCGTTTTGATTACCTAGATATTGAAGAGTGATCTGAAAGATTCTCCGCGAACAATTCTTGTCTACGAATAGTCCTCGTATACGAACAGTCCTCGCTCTATGATTGATCTTCCAGACTATCTCTCGAGGGGGATGAGGTGCTTGTGTGGGCAACCGTTCAGATGATGAACGTCTGCCTCTAGGTTTTTGTTTCTGATGAGAGCCTCCTAACTATTTGTGCGGCCATCTATTTTCAAGCAGGTTAAAGTGGGTTTATATAATGCTCCACCCAAGACCTAACCCTAATCCACATGGGCCTTAGAGTTCTTGGGCTTAAGTGACTAAAGAGCACATTAACCCAACAATCTCCCACTTGCTCTTTAAGACACAAACTTGAGTTCGCAAATCCAAGACTATGTAGCTCATAAGCCATCGTCATCTGATAATATACCTCATCCCTTGTCTCAAGCTAGCCTGGGGACCTACCATTTGTCATTCATCAAGGCTCATGATAATCTACAGAAGATTATCTAGTTCGGTGCTACTCCACTAAAAGCCCGAACGTGATCTCCAAGAATAGTGACACTTATAACAGAAATATGCATTACCCCTTTATAGAATGTCTATAATTGATTGACTAGTTTTCTGTAACCCAATCAATTATTTATTCCCTTGACTTTGACAGTTTCTCTAATGGATTGCATGCACTGGCCAGTGTCTTCAATATCTAGGTACCGAAACATATCAAGGGGACATTTCCTATAAATTCCATGTTGTTTATCTCATAAACACCGATAGCCAAATAGTCTCAATCCCAAAATACCGAGTTGTTGGTCGTCATATAGATCAGACCTCACTCGTTGGTAAATCAAAGAATGAAAAAAAAACTAATTGACTACCTGTTTAAAATAAACTTAGGATTAAGAGCAACTACATAACTATAGTTATCTGGAGATTTGATTCCTGATGACAGAAAGAACAACCTTAATCAAATCTCTCCTTGATCCATTCAATGTAAGCATTAACTCACACCAATGTTTTATAATGATTCGGACAAAACCATTTCATAAAACATTGCAGCCTAAATAAAGTGCCCAACTTAATTTAATAGCTGTGAACCAATTCATCAATTGTGAGAACCTATGACCATGTCCTCTATGAACGTATTCATATGATCATATACTCCACAATTGATCCGGACCTTCTAGTTTTAAATAGTGTGCGAAATAAATGAAAAAACACTCCATTTATTAATATTCAGAAAAGAAATGCAATGTCATAATGTCTTGCTTAAAAGCACAAAATAACAAAGTGAAATAACAACTGCCTAAAGCTGTAGCAAATCTGGAATCCTCCTAAGACCCATAGATGAAACATGCATCTCGAACACACGCTCAGGCAAACTCTTAGTAAAAGGGTCAGCGAGATTCTCGTCTGATGCTATCTTTGCCACCACTGTATCTCCTCTTTTAATTATTTCTCGGATCAAGTGGTACTTCCTCTCTATGTGTTTTTGTCTCTTGTGACACCTTGGTTCCTTGGACTGTGCTACTGCCCCACTGTTGTCACAGTAAAGTGTGATAGGACAATCAACACCTGGCATCACCTGAAGGTCCGTCAGGAACTTCTTTAACCATGCAGCTTCCTTTGCAGCCTCAGAAGCAGCTACATACTCAGCCTCATTGGCAGAGTCAGCGACACATGATTGTTTTACACTTCTCCAACAAATGGCACCGCCATTAAGGGTGTACACATATCCCGAGGTGGACTTTCTTGAGTCAATATCTCCTTGGAAATCTGAGTCCGTATAACCAATGGTTTCAAGACTCCCACTTGAGTAGACCAACATATAATCTCTCGTTCTCCGTAGGTACTTGAGTATATGTTTAACCGCTACCCAGTGTTGCTCTCCAGGGTTCGATTGGTACCGGCTTACTACTCCCACTGCATAGCAGATATCTGGTCTAGTACATAGCATAGCATACATGAGACTACCTACTGCTGAAGCATAAGGTATCCTACTCATGCGTTCTCTCTGCTCAGGAGTTTGAGGAGATTGCTTCTCAGAGAGATGAATCCCATGCCTGAAGGGTATAATTCCCCTCTTTGAATTCTCCATGCTAAACCTGGCAAGTATTTTGTCAATGTATTGAGCCTGGGATAATGCCAAAACCCTGTTCTTCCGGTCTCGCAGGAGTTTAATACCAAGAACATAATTGGCTTCCCCCAGGTCCTTCATATCAAAATGTTTGCTCAGCTAGGTTTTTATGCCCAACAATACCTCTGTATCATTTCCGATAAGGAGTATATCGTCCACATAAAGTACCAGAAAAGATACCGCATTACCTTGGATTCTTTTATACACACACGGTTCATCAGGAGTTTTCTCAAAACCATAAGACTCAATGGCTTGATCAAATCTGATGTTCCACGACCTGGACGCTTGCTTAAGTCCATAAATGGACCTTTGCAACTTGCATACCATTTCTTCTTGCCCTTTGGCTATAAACCCTTTTGGTTGCTGCATATAGATTTCCTCTTCCAAATTTCCATTTAGAAAAGCAGTTTTGACATCCATCTGCCAAATCTCATAATCAAGATTGGCTGCAACAGCTAAGAGAATCCGGATGGACTTGAGCATGGCAACCGGCGAAAAGGTTTCATCATAATCCACTCCTTCTCTTTGGGAGTACCCTTTCGCCACCAATCTAGCTTTGAAGGTTTCAACCTTCCCGTCTGATCCTCTCTTTCTCTTGTAAATCCACTTACACCCAATGGGTCTTACCCCTCTAGGTGCATCTACAAGAGACCAAACTGAGTTGGAATACATAGATTCCATTTCACGATTCATAGCCTCATGCCATTCCTGAGCATCAACATCTCCTAGTGCTTCGTCATAACTCGTGGGATCACCATCTTTTGCGATGATGTCATCCTGATTTGACTCACCCAACAAGAGATATCTTGCAGGTTTACGAATCAATCTCCCACTACGACTTTGTCGCATTTGATGTCGTGCATCTACAGGGGGGTCCACATTTTTTGGGTTAACAATTTCTAGATGAGGACCCTCATTAGGTATATTAACCAATTCATGATTTTGTTCTTCATTTAGTTCAACATCATGCTGAACTTCTGGTTCTGTCTCATGTTGAACTTCTGGTTCTGTCTCTGGTTCCTGTGTATGTTCAGGTACATTTTCCCCTCTTTGAACAACCACAGGAACAAAAGCTGGAACCCCTTGAGGTTGTGGTGAAACTTGATCTGAGACTAGTTCATCAAGAATAACCTTACTTCTTGGCTTATAGTTTGTCATATAGTCCTCCTCCAAGAAAGTCGCGTGAGTGCTCACTATTACCTTCTTTTCTTTTGGACTATAAAACAACCAACCTCTGGTTCCTTTAGGATAGCCCACAAACATGCATACTTCAGTACGCGAGTCCATCTTGTCTGGTTTCTATTTCAAGACATGTGCCGGAGCACCCCAAATCCGAATGTGATTCATGGTGGGCTTAGACCATTTCCACAATTCTATTGGTGTCGTTGAAACTGACTTGGACGGAGCTAAGTTCAATAGATACATAGCTGTTTCTAAGGCATATCCCCAGAATGAATCAGAAAGTGATGAATAACTGAGCATAGATCTTGTCATTTCTAAAAGGGTTCTATTTCTCCTTGTGCAACTCCATTCTGCTGGGGTGTCCCTAGAGAAGATAATTGTGAAACTATCTCCTCTTTGGTCAAGTAAGACCTGAACTCTCCAGATAGGTATTCACCCCCTCGATCAGATCGAAGAGTCTTAATTTGAACACCTAGATGCTTTTCTGCCTCAGCCTTGAACTGTTGGAATTTTCCAAAAGCTTCAGACTTGTGACGCATCAGGTATACATGTCCAAATCTAGAGTAATCATCAGTAAATGTGATGAAATATTGATACCCGCCTCTGGCTTGGACATTTATTGGTCCACATACATCAGTATGTACCAATTCCAGCTGAAGTGTGGCACGTTTTCCCTTGGCCTTGAAAGATCTCTTGGTCATTTTACCCTCTAAATAGGATTCACACACTGGTATTGGTTCAAAGTTCAGGGATTTTAAAATCCCACTTTTGACCAAACCTTGGATCCTGTTAGAGTTAATATGACCCAATCTCAAATGCCAAAGATAAGTTTCATTGGAAACTTTTCTTTTCTTTGACAAATTGATATGCTCAACATTTTTTAATTCAACATGATTAACTTCACAGGGAACAGGACTAAGGAAATAAAGACCATTAAACTTTACACCAGAACAAATAAAAGAAGATGAACTTCTTATTGAAACTGAGGAATCAAACTGAACTGTCAAACCACGTTTATCTAAACAACTAACAGAAATTAAATTCCTCTTAAAGTCTGGAATATATAAACAGTCTTCTAAAACCAAAGTTCTGTAATTATTAAAAGATAAAACAACTTGTCCCACTGCTAGTGCAGACACAAGCTGCCCTGTTCCAAGCTTCAAATCTCGTTGTCCTCTGCTCACAGGCAAGCTATGTTTGAACCACTGCAAAGAGTAACAAACATGGTTAGTGGCTCCTGAATCAACGATCCATTTATCATCGTGATTCTCCACTAAACAAGCCTCAATCACATTTAAATTACCCATACCTGGTTTATTCATTTTTGGGCAATCTTTCTTCCAATGCCCTTTTTGTCCGCACTTGAAGCACTTGCCTTTTGGCTGCTTCATTGCAATTGATTTGGCAACTGGAGTACCTGATTTCTTCTTTTTCTTGTTCTTGTTCTTTCCCTTGGGTTTCCCCTTAGGTTTCACAGAACTTTCACTAAATAATGCACTTCCTTGCTTGACTAGAGTCTGTTCAGCACTCTCAAGCTCGTGCATTAGTTGAGTGATGTCAAGATTCATCTTGTTCATATTGTAATTCATCTTGAATTGGTTGAAGTATTCAGGTAGTGATTGTAAGAGAAGGTCAACTTTTACTTCTTGTTCAAACTTGATACCATGGTTATCAGCCTTCTTGAAGTTTGCTATCATTGTTAGACAATGATCCTGCACACTTCCTCCAGACATTACTGTCTTGGTGACTGCACTCAGCGCATTTTGCCTAGCAGAACTGCTAGGTGTAGCAAACATGGCATCCAGAGTCTGGAGCATGGTTGCTCCACTCTGAATTATGTTCATTTGCTCCTGAAGGTGACTGGCGAGACTGGCCAAAATGAAGCAGCGAACTGACACATTTGCCTTCTCCCATCTATCCTTCTCCTGCTGAAAACGAGTCCAAATTGCATCAGACGCATCCGCAGCAGGCAGCACTGGCATAGGGGTAGTAAGAACAAAGTTGAGCTTTTCATATTGAAGAACAATATCTAAATTGGTTCTCCATTGTTTGTAATTTGTACCATCCATAGGTTTTTGGCTCAAGATTGTAGCTAAAGGATTGAAGGAAGACATTTTTTTGAAAAAAAAACACACTAATTTCAAACTTTAAAAATTAACAACAAACAGAAAAATTGCTAGTAGATTCTAATAACTACTATTCGTTCATTGTTTAACAATCCATCAGTTATCTTTACAAGACTTACGATGGGCAAGATTCTTGTAAAACTAATATTGTTAATTTGGGCCTTTAGTTCCATTGCCAGAGCCTCGATGGGAGGGTTAACAATTTTACCAAAGTTGAATGTATTTAACCATTGTTTACTTTCAAAAAATTATCTTTAGTATCTAGGTGTTGCAGACGATGGGCCGTACAAAACTTTACTAAAATTTTTGAAAATATTGAGGTTTAATCTAGCGAAATCCGATCATCCTTATCCGATGGGGCTTCAGCGACAACCATTTCACTAATAAACCCACAATGGAGCTCGTAGGTTTTAAAAATTAATTTAAAACCTTCACCCATTCAATATTTTAAATTTAGAATTTTCAATTTCCAAGAATTTGTTAAATTTAGAGTGAATTATTAGGTATCTAAAATCTAGTTATGACCATTCTAAATAACCCTCAAACTACTCTAAAAGGTACAATTCTCCTAGGAAATTACCTGGATTATTCGTCTAGATCTTAATTCTACAATTATTATTCTAGATTTTAATTTAAAATCATAATAATTGATAATTAATGTCTAGATTTTAATTCCACAATTAATTAATCCAATTATTATTCTAGATTCCAAAAATCATAATAAATGATAATTAATGTAGATGTTTTAATTTCACAATTAATTAATCCAATTATTATTCTAGATTTCAAAATCATAATAAATGATAATTAATGTAGTGGACAATCCAAAAATTCTCGCATAATAACTATCATACTAGTCAAAAAACATAATAGTTATCATGCATTTATGACATGTGATTATGCAACAGTATGGCATCTTCCTATTCTATATGGCATGTTATTTCAAAATCACGCTAATTGCACATATAATTCATACAATAAAGGCATTAAATTAATTTAAACAAATAACTTTAATCCATGGCTTCCTAAAAAAAATTTTACAACTTTGGAATTTCTCTTTTGTCCATCTCATAGGATTTATCTGAAGCCCCTTTAGGGTATCTTTGAGCCCAAAAGCCCAAAAACCCAATCCTTGGCTAGAAACCCTAGGACACAAAAGAGGAACCCTAGCCTTCGCCTCTGCCACACAAGCATCCGAAGTCATCTCAGCACGAAACTCCAGGGGAAGGATCGCCACGGGGAGACGATCAAACGGCCGCCAGAACGACCCCAATCTGAAGCCCCACGCGCCACCACGCGCCGCCACAAGTGGCTGCGCGTGGCCGTCACGCGCATGCAAATAACAGGCGCGTGTGGGCGCGTGGCTGAGTTTCTGGGGAAGTTCCGACCGCCACGTTGTTCGTCTTTCCGTCCTCTTTCCATCCATATATGGTTTGTCGAAATCCGAGGTCTAGAGGTCCACGAAAGGTGTCGTACAGTGTTGATCGCTCATATTCTTTGCGTTTCTTGATCTCCAACTTTTACAAGAATTCGAAAAATACATAGAAATTCGAAAAGAAATAATAAAAGAGCAAGGAGGAAACCTAATCATATGGGATTAGCCTCCTTGTTACAACTCAAGAAATACACGATATAAACTATCCATGGATTAAAGTGCTTGTATGATTTATAAACAATTAACCACCAAGAAATCGATAACAAATATAGAAAAAAGATGCCATCTTTTCCAAAATTAATTTTCGAAAAACAATCACATGAAATTTCAAAACTCGGTTCTTTTCATCATCGCTACGGGCTCTGATGCCAATTGTAGGAATCTAATCAGAAACGCGGAAGTGTATCGAACCACGCGATGTAGGAAAAGATTAAACCGTTCATCGTTTTGATTACCTGGATATTGAAGAGTGATCTGAAAGATTCTCCGCGAACAATTCTTGTCTACGAACAGTCCTCGTATACGAACAGTCCTCGCTCTATGATTGATCTTCCAGACTATCTCTCGAGGGGGATGAGGTGCTTGTGTGGGCAACCGTTCAGATGATGAACGTCTGCCTCTAGGTTTTTGTTTCTGATGAGAGCCTCCTAACTATTTGTGCGGCCATCTGTTTTCAAGCAGGTTAAAGTGGGTTTATATAATGCTCCACCCAAGACCTAACCTTAATCCACATGGGCCTTAGAGTTCTTGGGCTTAAGTGACTAAAGAGCACATTAACCCAACAAAATCAGGTTTAATGATTTCTGATTGATTTTCAAGAATGTATCAATGATTCTGGAGAATTGATAGACAATTCTCGAGAACCAGTGTTCCAATCCTACTACGAGTGCTCTAAATGTTGATGACAATTTTCAAGAATTGGTGTGACAATTTTGCCACCACAAGCTTATGATTCTCGAGAATTGACAAGTAATTCTAGAGAATAAAAGCTTATAATTCTCGAGAATCCACAAGTAATTCTCAAGAATGAACGTAAGTGTGGTAATTGATCCTTCTATATCTCATCTTTAAAACACAATTCTCGAGAATGTTTAAAGAGATTCTCGAGAATGCTTTGTCACTGACATTTGTAAACAATATTTGAACGTATGATTCTCGAGTACTCAAATGCAACTCTCGAGTAGTTGCGTGACACACTTTCTGTATTAAGCTTGTCCTTGATAATTCTCGAAAATGAGATGAACAATTCTCGAGAATGTTCTTTGCCTTATTAAATCTTTGGTATCGTAAAACTATAAATCATTGATCTAGACTTGGGTGTTTCATATTATTGATTTATACTTCTTCCAACCAAGTTTAATTAGTTTGCTAGTGCTTTTCAGAAATAATAAACGTGTTTTAAACATCAAATTCCCATTACATGTTGAAAGTGTGTCACAACCGTAAAGCATTCCGGCCATTTCCGATCAACTTTTTGAACTGAGTTTCAACGGACAATCCAAACAAAGAATGTCAACGGAGCATTTTGACCAATGTCAGAATATTACGAAGAGACAGAGCAACGTATACATTTGTCACACACAACCGCTCATTAATTTCTCTTCAACGGTCATTAATTGTAATACCCCGGATTTTAATGATAATGATGATAATAATAATAATAATAATAGAAATAGAAATGATAATGATAGATTAAAATAATACAAAAAAATATAAATAAATTAAATTAATAGTGTTGTATTGTTCCGGTGATAACCATATTATTTTGTAAATAATATTATTAGATTGGTTAAGAATAGATCCTAGATTCTAGGAGTTAGTTATATCAAAATATAATTTTAATCTTTTTTTGAATTCATTATCGGATTCAAAATTGTTGTTTATACTTAGTTTTGATGATGTCTTATATAGATGCCATTCTTATAAGCAAAAAGATTGAGTAATATAATTATCTCCTACTTGGACTAACTATTGTATTTAATGTAGATCAATCCAAGTTAAATTATAGAGATTCATCAAGAAGGAGATAAGAGTTGAAAGCAAGGGATATCTGTAGAGGTTATCAAGAAAGCAAGATGTTATCAATAGATTTTGGTGATAACCAAGTAGAAGAAAAGAGAGCAAATAAAGAAGAAGCATTCAAGGTTGAAGAGAGAGTTGCATTTTCAAGAATGATCAAGAAAAGAGAAGAAAGAAGGAAGAACTTGATGAATGAAATAAGAATATAAATATTCAAGTTCTTACATTGATGCTAGAAGGCTCCAAGAGCATATGGAAGTTCAAATGGCTCAATTTGGAGTTAAAGTTAGCAAAAATCAGCTTCAGGAGGAGTTTACTCGAGTAAGGAACTCTTTACTCGAGTATGGGACTCAATACACGAGTATACAGTGTCTTCAGCATTTCTGGCGTCTCTGGACAGAGCTTTACTCGAGTAGGAAACTAGCTTACTCGAGTAAACAACGATATCAGCAACTCTGTTCTACTCTGTTTACGTTTAGCACGGGCGACGTCTGGTAATTCGATGATATCTCACAAACCAGAGATCGGATTGATACGAAACCAAAAGCATTGGAAACTAGACATCAAACACGTATTGGTGACAAAAATTCAAGCCCAAAGGAGTTCAGATGAATTATTGATGAATTTTACAAGTTGACACAAAGAACAGCGTCACAGTCAGGAACAGCCTTCGGTATTTTGGGTATATCTCTCAAACGACAAATCCAATTGAGCTCAAATCGGTGCCATTGGAAACTAGACACACAGAGCTTTCCATCAAGAGGTGAACGGATCAAAACGTATCTCGGACCAGAGAGATATGGCTCTCAGAAGTTGGTAGTCAGTTCAAGGAGTTGCTCAAATGCATTTTACAAGGCTTACTCAAGTAAAGGAGTCTTTACTCCAGTAAAGGACTTACAAAGAGCAATCATATTTTTTAAATTATATGCTTACTCGAGTAAAGGATTCTTTACTCCAGTAAAGGCCATCCAGAGAGCAACCAAGTTTTTAAAACTAAATTGTTTACTCCAGTAAAGGATTCTTTACTCCAGTAAAGGCCATCCAGAGAGCAACCAAGTTCTTCAAACTAAATTGTTTACTCCAGTAAAGGATTCTTTACTCCAGTAAAGGACTTCCAGAGAACAAATAAACCTCTGAATTTAAGCTGTTTACTCGAGTAAAGGATTGCTTACTCCAGTATTGGGCGAGTGAACAGTGACTTACTCCAGTAAAGAAGAACTTACTCCAGTAAAGCATCGGCCAAAACTGATTTTGAATTACACGAATTTGCAATGCCTTCTTGTTTGATCTTAATACTTCCTAGGATTAATCTTTAATGTTCCTAGACATGTTTAACCACTTTATTGGTGAGTTTCAGATGATCAAAACGAAGGATATCAGATTTGTGCAAAAACATTGAAAGCCGTGCAAAAGCTCCAACGGCTAGTTTCTAAACGGCTATATTTCATCCTACAACGGTCATAAACGGTCACAGACCTCTCTTTACCTATAAAAGACATGGACTCAAGCAGAAAAACGTGGAGACACAAGATTACAATGCCAAAATGCTGAACCTCTGCTTCTTCATCTATTTCACTCTGTTTTACTTGTCTAGATAGCTTTGTGAGTGAAATGAATTGTGTTTGTACTTCAGTGATTATCTATCTATTCCTTTGAGAGGAAAATTATTGTAAACACATTATCTTTCTGAGAGTTACTCAAGATTGGGGAATCTTGAGTGAGATATACATTGTGTTGATTACAACTTGTAAGGGGGAGTGAATCCTAGTGAGAGGATTACTTCGAGTACAGAGTGTGTGATCAAGCGGTGTATCCTTACGTGTGTAAGGGGGAGTATCTCAGTAAGAGATTTGTAAAAGGCTGCACAAGTGCCCGGCTAAACTTGTGGGATTGTAGCGGTTCTCAAGTACCCGATTAAAGCTTGAGGGAAATAGTGGATTGAAATCTCAGGAGGTGCCTGGGGACTGGACGTAGGTCAAGGAGGGCCGAACCAGTATAAATCTGTTTGCATATTCTCTTCCCTTATCTCTTACATTTCCAGCACATATATGTTTGAATGTGTTTACATATATAAATGTGTGGTTATTGCTTTCTAAACTGATTTCTGGGAGTTACGAAAAGAATTTTCAAAGTAACTAAAGTTTTTATACTTCACCCAATTCACCCCCCTCTTGGGTTCAGCCGGAACTTACAAAAATATATCTAATAATTAAAAGGTCCAGCCCATAGTCAAAACCCTAAATGTAATTATAAATACCAGGTCTGGCCGCTTAAACCTAGAAAACACCCGATACTTTTCTCTGCGGCTAAACCCTCGTTCTCCTAGGAGATTAGCAAACACGGAGACCAGGTAATCCTAATCCCCATGAGTAGGTTAGATTTATGTAAATTTTGTAATCCTAATCTCATGAGTATTAGACATAGAGATATATATAGATATAGGTATGGAAATGTTCTGTCTTGAGTTACGTGCATCAGTTTCATATTTAACCTTGAATCAAATCTTCCATTGCGTTTTGTGTCCGTTGTGAATGAAAACAATTTCTGCGCCTTGAACAACGTGCTTCCATTGTTGTATATGTATGATTTCATCCAAGCCTTCTTCCTGTGCGTTTTTTTCTTTTTATTATTCTATTGGGTGGTATTGCCTTACCTCGGCAATCGTGCTTGAATAAATCAATATCCTTTCATTCAATGACTTTTCCGAATTCGCAAGCAACCTGTACGTGTTTTAATTTTTTTTTCCTTTTGCTTTAGACGCCTCTGCCTCGTACATGGATTATATATATATACATATATAAATATATCCAACACTTTAACTTCCATGCCTTTTTGTGATTAAACCTATGTAGGCTTTTCATGAGCAACTGTAAGCTTGGGTCCGTCATTTTTCTCCTTTTGTGTTATTAAAATATATGTGCCCTTCATTAAAAATAAATGGGAATATAAATATACCTGAAAAATAATTTAACAGTGGGAAGATATCTTTGGGACGGTACCTCCCAAAGTGATGAACATAACCTTAGGCTTTATGCCTCGAAATATCAATTGATGAGAAAATTGAGACATCCGTTCTTCCCAAAGTGGTGTCTGGCAGGGTTTCCCGGGACACTAGTAGCAACTTTGGGAAGAGGTGTGCACACTAAGAAGAAATACTTGATATACTTGATGGCCAATTTGATTGATTGTGACTGGCAGGGTTTCCTGGGTCACAGGGTAAACTGGCAGGGTTTCCCGGGTTTACCATGGTTCTCTTCCCACTAAACTAAATAGACTGGCAGGGTTTCCCGGGTCTAAAGAAATTTTAAAAGATGATAAATAATAATATCTGAGTCAATGATAATGTATAGCTATGATGAATATGAGAAACTGATTTTGTGGATTATAAATATATATAAGGTATTTTCCCTATCATATGTAATTAACTTAACTATTTATTTGTTTATTGGTTACTATTGTTATTATTTTGTGTTTTTTTTTTTTTACTATTAGGATTACCAGTGTTTGCTGATGTATGTGTGTTCATGGGCTGCGATGATCCTTCGGGGGAGCAGATTTTCATTGAAACAGGTCTCAAGCTGGGGCCGCTGGGGCTAGCAGTGATAAGTGAGGAAGAATAATAAAAAGCTCTAGCTAATTTCTTTTTGTTTTATTTTATTTTATTATTTGGATAAGACATCTTTATTTAAGTTTTAGTTGACATTTATGTAATAAGTAGCCTTGCGCTTGTCCCAGTACAAGTGCGGCGGTAACACTCCCCAAGATTGTTATTTTGAAATTCATTAGTTTATTTATAAAAATTATTTAAAGTTTCGTTATTATAACCGTTAGAAATCGGGGGTGTTACATTAATTGTCGTCATCTATAAAAGCTAGAAGCATTCAAATCTTCATTCATCGAAACTCTACGCATTCAATTCTGTGTCATCACAATCAACTGTTTCATTAATTTCATTTAATATCTTCGGATATTACCTGCTCTTCAGTGTTCATATTCTATCTACTCGTGAGGAGTTTTTAAACATTTACTTCTTTTTCGGTTGAATCTTAAGGTTGAGGAACCTTAAAAGTGGGCGTACAATTACAGCTTGTAAGGGGGAATGAGTCCTAGTGAGAGGATCATCTGAGTACAGTGTAATTGTCCTTGAAAAATAGTGAAATCCCAAGTGTTATGGGGACTGAACGTAAGTTAGAGTTTTTTGGACCAAATTAGTATAAATTGCCTTGCGTCTATTTTACTTCTCTGCTTTATTTCTCTGTTTTTGTTTGGTCTCGTGTGAGTTTTGCGAAAAGATTTTGAGATCACCTATTCACCCCCCTCTAGGTGATATTCCATCTCAACATCTTTGTTCTATCTATCAAATCTTATCAACATAAAGTTGATCTAACATTATATGCCCGCTAAACTCCTTTGGATTTTGAGTTTGAGTCTCAAAGGAGATGCTTATGTTAAGAGGGCCGTCATTAAAACTCGAACCCAATATTGAATGATAATATAAAAAATATAAAAAAAATCCATTAATAGTTTGTTCAATATATTGAACTCTATTAAATTAAATTAAAATGCAACCAATATAAAATATTAATTTGACAATTTAATAAGGGAGAATAGCGTATAAATACCATATGAAATTCCAAAACCCTTAAATGTTTGTTAACATTTGTAAATAACATAAATGTGACCGGGATCAAATTGAGATTTTAAAATGTTGATGAATTTTCCATTATGCCTTCTCTTTCTCTCTCCTCTCCTTCTCTTCCTCCCCCTCCTCCCGCCACCATGGCAACGACAGGAGGCTCTCTAGCGATGGTGGACGAGAGCTCCACAATGAGATTGAGACCAAGCTCTAGAAAAAAAAAAAAGGATTGTCCGAGCTCTTTCTCTCCCCTCTAAAATCATGGTGTTGTTGGTCGTTATGGTGGAGTGGGTAGTGTCCCTGGTGAGGAAGAAAGGCAAGGTGGAGGAAGGTTAAAATTGATGTTATTGGAGGAAGCCAGGAGGCTGAGTAAAAAGAAGGTGAACAGTATAAAGAGGTCGAGGAAGAAGAAGGTACACAATAAATAATGAGTTTGACAAGTTTCGTAAGAGATTCACAAGTTTAGTAATAGTTTTGACAAGTCTCGTAACGAGTTTCACAAAAGTGTTTTCTACGAAAAAAAGAGGATGAGGAGGAGGAAGGTGAATAATAAATAATGAGTTTGACAAGTTTTGTAATGAGATTCGTAAGTTTAGTAATAGTTTTGACAAGTCTTGTAATGAGTTTCAGAAAAAACGTTTTCTGCTTACAAAGAGGCTGAGGAAGAAGAATGTAAATAGTAAAAAATGAGTTTGAAAAGTTTGGTAATGAGATTCACAAATTTTGTAATGGTTTTGACAAATCTTATAGTGTGTTTTCACAAAAGTGTTTTCTAATTAAAACATGCAAGTCAAGATTCACCAACATTTGTTAATCTCATTATAAGTCTTGTCAATATCATTATTAAACTTGTCAATCCTATCACAAATTTTGATGAAATTGCACAAATATTGATGAATTCTAATTTGTATGTTTTCATCAGAAAAAGCTTATGGCTCTGTTTGGTTTGAGGGTGAGGGTGAGGGAGGGGAGGGAAAATGGAGGGAAAAAATTTAAAGGGGAGGAAAACTCATGTGGGTCCCACCATAACTAACTTTTCTTTTCCTCCCTTTTCCTTCCCCTCCCCCCAAATCATGCAAAGCCTACGTGAAACCCATTACAAGACTTATCAAAACAATCCATTACAGGACTTGTCAAAACAATTATTAAACTTGTGAATCATATTACGAAACTTGTCAAACTCATTATTTATTCTTAACTTCTTCTTCCTCAGCCTTTTTTCCATCAGAAAACACTTTTGTGAAACCACTATAAGATTTATTAAAATCATTACTAAACTTGGGAATCGTATTATAAAATTTGTCAAACTCATTATTTATTGTTCACATTCTTCTTCCTCAACCTTTTTTTACTGTTCACTTTCTTCTTTTTCATCCCCTTCCTTAGCCTTCTGCATTGCAACTCTTTTTGGTGGAAAGCAAGATGTCAACAATAAGGTGGTGTTCTTCAGTCGTGGTGCTCTCACGGTGGAGAGAGGAGAGTGAAAGGAAGGAGAGAGAAGAGTGGATGGTGGAGAGAGAAGTGGTGATAATGATGTTCTTCAGTCGCAACGCTTTGGAGAGAGAAGAGTGAAAAGAAGGAGTGAGAAGAGTGGACAGTAGACAGAGAGTAAATGGTAGTGTACCTAAATATTCAAAATCCAAATTCCTACATCCTCACCCCAATGTCCTTTTTCTTTTTTAATAGACATTTCTAGATTTTGAAATTTCATTTGCTATTTATGTCATTCTTCCAATTAATAATAACAAATTCTCATAAAAATTTGATCTCATCAAGAGTTTATTTATTTTTTCAATAATAACTCGAAAAAGGGGGAAAATAAAAAAATAAAAGCGACGACTGCCCTCATGCATTCTCCCGATTAATCCCTAGCCATCGACGGGATCTTCTATCAACTCTGACACTGCCGCCTCATCCTCGCCGGCGAATTTCTCTGCTGCGGCAGCGCCCGTTACCGGCGGACAATTTCAACTGTAAAGGCATGTTTGTATTTTTCTCTTTCTCTCTTTTTCTAAAACCTATGGAGTTCTTTTTCTCTGCGCTGCATAATCCTCTTCCGATTGCCTTCAGCATATCTTAATTGCCGCTGAAAAAGTTTCATTCACTCCTCGTTTAGAAATTAATGCAATCGTTGATTTGAATTGTAAGGTCTAATTATGGAATGCGTTGGCTCTGCTAAATGGTTGAAGGACAATGGGCGTTTTGTTCAATAACAAATCACTGCTTGGGACGCGTTTTCACACAAATGACATTTTGAATTTTCTTTGTGGATGATTATTGCTTGTTCATTAGGTTGCATCTTCTCCTTGCGAAGCAAATGTTGGCAATTCATTTTTTACTTGCACAGAAAATTCCGATTAATCGGTCGACTCTACTCTTACAGGCAATCCTGAAATATATAGTCGATATTACTGAATAAATAGTGAGCTTTCGGGCTTGATTAGTAGAGAATGATCTGTTTATAGATAAAGAATGTTGGTCTTTGTGGCAATGCTGAACAAGTGACTGGTTTACGAAAAAATAAACTCCACATGGAAGCTCATATATTAGTCTGTGTTATTATCTATGTAATTCTTTGTCGCTTCAGTGGGTGGCTCCACGTTGTTCTAACGCTTTTTGTGCCGTTGTATAAGTGTTAACTTTAATTGTAAATTTTATGATTAATGCAGAACAGGGAAGGTATGGAACTTTGATGGATACTAATCAGTTGCGAGGAAATTTATTATGAGTATTTCGGTTGGATATGCGTATTTGCTTACTTCTTGGCATTTTTGATAAACTTTGGAGCCAAAAGGAGCAACGAAGCATTTGTAATGATTTATTATGGCCCAGCAGTCATCTAGACTTCAGCGCTTGCTTACTCTCTTGGACAGTATCCTTCTTTATCTTTATTATTCTATTTTTTTTTTAATTCTTGAATTTTGCACTTAACATTGAGTTTTTCTTTAACCAAATTCTATAAAAGCTGGGTCAACCCAAGCAACAAGGTTGACTGCTGCTCGCCAAATCGGGGACATTGCAAAATCTCATCCTCAAGACTTGATCAGCCTGCTAAAGAAAGTAAGAGTTACTCTTATATTTTACTCTCCCAGTTTTCATTACATTTTGAGCTGTTTATGTTAGATTCTTCATCCTACTTCACTATATGTCAGTTTGGTGAGTTGTTAGGTTTCAAAAATAATAATTGGTTCTTACCTGCCACCTTTCTCTTTTTGTTTAAAATTAATTGTAGAGGCAGAAAGCATTTCTGGGCTTCCACCTAATTTCTTAGGCCTCTTAGCTAGCTCTTGTTGATGTGGTATCAAAGCCTTGCCAATCTGATGGTCAAGAGCTCTAATCCTTGCCCCCAATATTTTTGTCATATGATAATTGCACAGCGTTGTGATAGGCTTGTCTTTATCCTTGTTTTAGATTCCAAAGGCTTTTATGTGACCGGATGTGTTAGATATAGAAATCATTTCAGTGTTGAAATGATAGGTTAAGCTTGTGGGGTGGTTGTTTTCTCGAAAAAATGTGATGGGCATGTCAATATGCATGTTTATGCGCTTTTTTTTTTTGACAACCTTATGGCATCTTTGTGTTTGGACAATTTTTGTAATTGTGTTTTGAGAATTGTTTAATGCGTGCTCCTTTATTTGGTGGTCTTATACGTTTTAATCCCCCTTGTCATGTGATTAGGTATCTCAATATCTACATAGTAAAAGTTGGGATACAAGAGTTGCAGCTGCCCATGCAATTGGGGCTATTGCTGAGAATGCGAAGCACACAAGTTTGAATGAACTTATTGCTGCTGTTGCAACAAAATTGTCTGAAGCTGGGATATCTGGTAGTGTTGAAGATATATGTGCATGGACTTACTTACAATCTAGAATTACGGGAAGCGCATTTAGGAGGTTGGACAATGCTCACTATCTGTGAATAGTCCCCCCCCCCCCCCCCCCTTCTTTTTTTTTTTCTGGAAGATATTTACGTTTTTTTTACTCCCTGATAGCTTTGACCTCAACAAGGTTCTTGAATTTGGTGCGTTATTAGCTTCTGGAGGACAGGTAAGTTGAAAATTTCTTGGTAAATCTGCATCTTCTATTTTTTCTTTTCGGGTTAGAACATTATAATAATTTTATTTTGGTGAAGATATGCTGAGATTGTAATATTGCATATGCCAATACTGTATGATCACAGAAGCAAACTTCTGAATTTATTGAAAAATCCATCATTGTTGTTTTGGAAATTAAGGAAGTTATAAAGAAGCTAAAAGAGATGTTTCTTTTGAAAGAAACCTGGAGGGCTGACACACTCAGTGATGTGAAACCCTGTTAGCATTTATTTTATGTTTTAGCCATTATCTTTAGGATTTAATTTATTTTAACTTTGATTAAGGATACGGCTCTTTCTCCCTTGTTCTCTCCTCTTTCCCTTTTCCCTCCACTGTTTTAATTGCTTGGCATTATAGGTTTAGAGATCTTGTTAATTTAATCTGCTATAAGCAACAATGCTGTCAAAATAAACAGCTTCTTCACCAATAACTTGTGCAATTCAAGTCCAGAAATTCATGATTAAACACCTTTATCGATCACAATAGTTTTCATCTTTGTCACAATTACAACCATCATTGAGTGGGAGCTAAAATGGGGAAAGCACATCAATCTGATACTATTAATTGACTCTTTTAGGAAGAAAAGTATTCACACAGGAAAAAGTGAAACATATTTGGTGAAATGTAGTGCATACCTTGGCCTATGGGTCAAGAGATTTTCACTTGGATCATACAGTTACTCAACATAGTTATAATGACAAAAAGTCCACAAGATCTATAAATTGGACCTGAGCCTCTGAAAGAAGCCCCATGGCTAGATGATTTCAGGGTGGAGACCACTCTCAAAGCAGCTTGGAATTCTAAATGGGTTGAGAGGGCCCAGATGATTCTTGGTAACCCATCTTTTCTGGACCATTTTCCCCTAGTTAATTTTCATAATCACAAACTTCAACCTCAGTGAGGTTTGAAGTTCTACCTCCCTTCACAGCTTCATGGCTGGGTACTGTTCATAGTTTCATCTCTGTCCACATTGACCTCCTTCTGTGATGAAGCCTTCCCCACACACCATCTTCTTCTTCAAAAGCCTTTCTCCTCTGACCAAATCCTCACCACTATCTACTAAAACCATATCCTTTTTTGCTGGCTTCTTCTTTGCCAGATTATAGATCTATCTCGATCATTCTTTCTCCTTCTCCGTCCAGTTTGAAGCCATCGTCTTCTTCAACAGATCTGGTTCATCGTTTTGTTTGACAGTTGTGGTCATGGTGGTCTAAACTGATCTGGTTCATGGATTTTCTTCTAGATTAGAGTTTCAACGATGGAGTGGCTTCCTTATTCTGTTCAGTCATTGGAAATTCTTAGCTTGAATGTTGCTCACAGATCTGAGTATTGCTTGATTTTTTCAAATTTCAATCTAAATCTTCTCCCTTAAATTGTATATAATATGTCACTGGGTCTAGAAAGTGAAAGGAATTTGAATCAGAACTGAAAAGGTAAGCAAACATTGGGCAGAAAAATGAGTCTTGAAAGTGAAGGAAGTTGCTCGATATGGATCTCTTTGAATCTCGGCAGTTAATTGGGATTTTAGAGAGGTTCAAGCACAACATCTTCTCCAACATAAATAGCCATCGAGAAGCCATGTGTTAAAAATGCTTATATTATTATCACTTGTCTGTCAAATTTTCTTGGGAGTTTCCTTTCTAAAATTAATGGTCCTTCACATTGGGGTTTCAATAATCACCCACAAATAAAAAAGAGAATAAGGCAGGAGGATAAGATAGCATCCTAAAAGGTCAAATATATATAGCTGGAGTTATATTTATTTGCTTAAAATTATTATTTTTTATTCAGTTGCCTTTTTGTTTAATGCATTTATGTTTTATTCCCTGCTCCATTTCAGGAGTATGATATAGGAAGTGATAATGTAAAGAACCCAAAGGAGCGATTGGCTCGCCAGAAGCAAAATCTTCGACGTCGTTTAGGTAAGTACCTAGCTCTAGCTGTGCTTATGTGATGTTTTGTATTATTCAAGCAATGTGTGTGGATTCTTGTTGGGCATCAACAAGAAAAATGAAGTGCTGATGGCTGGTGATCGCTGAACATTTTTATGGAATATGCACAATCCACTCTGACTGATACACAATGCTTGTGAACTTGTTTAACATATAAACAATATTCTCTATTGAGGGCACTAATTTTGCATGGTGCATTGTCCGCTAAAATGTGTGTTTATGGATTGTTATTGCTGTATGTATTGCTCCTTTTAATATTGTTCATTAAGTCACCTTCAACAACATGCTTCTAGTGCTAATAAATATTTCCACCTAATTTTAGGTTTGGATGTGTGCGAACAATTCATGGATATCAGTGATGTGATAAGAGATGAAGATCTTATGGCATATAAATCAGATATACATCCATATGGAATCGATCATAGAGTTTTTACATCTCATTCTGTACATAACATCCAGAAAATGGTTGCCAATATGGTTCCTAGTGTTAAATCTAAGTGGCCAAGTGCAAGAGAACGAAATCTCTTAAAACGTAAAGCAAAAATGAACTCAAAAGACCAAACAAAAGGCTGGTGTGAGGATGGAAGTGCAGAGGCATCACTTGCTCAAAATGCAACTTCTAGAGGCACATATCCTGATTCAGTAAATTGCAATAAGGTGATGTACCATTTATTAATATTTTATAGCAGTAGTGTACCATTTATTGTGTTGATGACTTATTTCTTCTATATTTTGTATGTTTTTAAGCTTGTGGAAATTTCTGCTTTCACACAATGATTCTATTGGTTTATCCTAGTTGAATTTAACCCTTGCTGGTTGCAGTTTATGCGTAATTATACTTGTTACCAATTTACATGGCATCCTAGTAAGCAACATAGCAATTTGCATTACGTTATCTTGTGTCTTTGAAGATTCTTCCTTGTCCTGATTTATGATAATGCCAGTCGATTCAATTTCCATATTGAAACTCATGGTATGATTCTGTGTTTTGAACTTGATGTTCTATGCAGGCTTTCATTTATGGTAATCATGATGAAGATGGATTTGATCATGATGGAGATGGGCGATGGCCTTTCCACATTTTTGTTGAGCAGCTTATTATTGATATGTTTGATCCTGGTAAATATTTCCACTTTCTTTAGCAAATTTTTAGAGGAGTGTGCCAAACATCGACTTTTGAATTTTTTTTATGTATATTTTCCCAATGTTATTTAAATAATTACTTTTCAAATTATTAGTTTGGGAGGTGCGCCATGGCAGTGTGATGGCTTTGAGGGAGATTTTAACACATCAAGGTGCATCTGCTGGCGTATTAAAACCGGACTCACGCTTGGGTGAAGTACTAGTTCTTGAATTGGAGGATGGAAGCGTTTCAAATGTACTAAAGAGAGACAGGGAGATAGATTTGAATATGCAAATTTCAGGGGATGAGTTTGAGTCAGACTTTAAGAGGCCCAAGCTTGAAGATGTATCATCCACTTCCATGGATGTGAGGACCATATGCAGCAATGGGGGTGATATTGAAATCAGCATTGGTACTGAAACTCTTGGATGTGGTTTACCCATGGATGACAGGAATGGACAAATTAATGATTGTTCTGTGGGCTTGGATCTCAAATCTTATTCTGAGGGTTTATGTCATTCATGCGAGGAACCAGCTAATATAGCTGAGCAGAAGGATTATTCTGGCGAGGATAAGATTCCATCTGGCAATCTTAATGGGCTTCCTCAGAATTGTGAGCTTGTGAACTTGCTTAATGTGACTAAAAGTTCGTGGCTTCAAAACTACGGATTTCTTCAAGATTGTGTAATACGCTTCTTGTGTGTGTTGTCATTAGATCGGTATGATATTTTCATTCTATATGTCTTGTAAGGAATGAACTAGCTTTTGCAGTACGTAGGGCTTCTTTTTGCCTGCAAGTTTTTATTAATTTTTCTTTGATCATTTTATGTTGTTGCAGCTTTGGTGATTATGTCTCTGATCAGGTTGTTGCTCCTGTACGGGAGACCTGTGCACAAGCTTTAGGTGCTGCATTCAAGTACATGCGTCCAGCATTAGTAAATGAAACATTAAATATATTGTTGAAAATGCAGGTAAATGCAGTGTAAGGATGCTTTTTCCTTTTGCTATGTGTAATTGGACATTGCAAATGTGAATGAAGTAAAGATAAACAAAGGAGAAAAGGCCTTTGTGAAATGTAGCCTAGGAGTCTGAGATGCATTAAATTCTGTATTTATAGGTCAAGATACTAGACAAGACATCAAAGACGTATTAAGTGATTACAGCCTGGTTATAACCAATCTATGGTTATAGTCTAGTCAGCATTTACAATGTAAATTTACTTAAATAGTACAGTCCTCTTAGTCATGCCTTATTTGCTGGGCACCTCCTTTTAATTAGTTCAATTTTTTTTCTTTCAAACTTCTTATTTTTTTGTTTCCCAACATTGATTAGTGTTTAATCTTTATGCTTTTGTTCGTGTTTTATTCAGTGTAGAGCAGAATGGGAGATTCGTCATGGCAGCCTTTTAGGGATCAAATATTTAGTTGCTGTGCGGCAGGTATATGTCCATTTACCATCTCTTCATTTTGTTATACTCTGCTTGTAAGAAAATTATGCTTGTACCTACTACTTTCCTAGTTGTCATGCACATTCATTTTTGCGATTGTTTTGTTTATATCCAATATTTTGATAAGTTTGAAGCTAGGAATACAAGAGGAAACCTTAGCTTTGAGAAAATATTTTTAGTATAATATTAACACACAAAATATGCTACTTATAGAGATCTTACAACCTGTACCTTGAAATATTATAGATATATACAACTCATTTTTTTTGTTAGTAGTACAGCTGGGATACGCCTTATGTTTATTTTTTGCCCCTAGGATGAACTGATGATAACTAAGTTTTAACTAGTTTTCAAACCTGTGCGTATAGCTGTGATTTTCTTAAGTTTTTGCTAGAATAAACATAAATTTTAGATCATTGATGATGCATACGGTTTTCGTTACTCATCTTGTATGTGTCATGAACTTAGAAGTTAACATGATGCCGCTATATGACAATTTATAGCAAGAGCAGATATCTTGTTCCTTTGCCCTTTGTTGTGTGGTTCTGTGCACCAGTTCTTTTTGATAGACCATAACAGGGCTTTTAATGTGGTGGTGTTGCGTTGGCTAGAATGTTCTTCACTGATTTAAGAGTGTTCTCTCTTTGAAAGTAGTCTGATAACCATGAATAGCTGGCAATGTAGAACGGAGTTGGTACCATCTTTCTAGGATTAGAAGTTACTATCTTATTGATGATTGTTTGTTGGGATGGAATTATCTGCAAATTGCATATGCCATGCCTTAAGTAGTATTTGGTGTTGTTGGACGACATGGTGAGCTTCTAAGAGGTGGGTGCCGAAATTGGTTGGCTAGTATTTTGATGCAGGCAAACTAGTTTAAGAGTCATTGAAAAAGTAGAAATTCATAGGAACGAATGTTGAATAGTATGGTCACCAGGAAGTGGGCATAGGATGCCTTACAAAATTCATAGGTGAGATCCCCATGTGTGGTAGGGTTGGAGGTCAATTAAGAGATTTTTTTTTTTTTGATTCCCTTTCGATTTTCAACTCCTTTTTCCCTTGGACAGTTATCTTGCTTCTTTCCTGCAAATACATGCAGTAGAACAAGGAATCCCTGTTTGAACTAGATCTTATCTTTTTCATATGCTTCTCTTCAAGAGTTAGAAAGATTGTTAACAGTAGCAGGCATGCAACATTAAAATTAAACTATCAAGTGAAAGTTTAGTCTTCTCTTGACGCCCATGTTGCATATTTTATTTGGAATTGATGATATGTTCTGTTCTGATTGTTCTCTTTATGACCCTAGGAAATGCTTCCAGAATTGCTTGGGCGTGTTCTTCCTGCATGCAAACTTGGGTTGGAGGACCCAGATGATGATGTCCGAGCAGTTGCTGCTGATGCTTTAATACCAGCTGCAGCTGCGATTGTTGCTTTACCGGGTCAAACTTTGCACTCGATTGTGATGCTATTGTGGGACATTCTGCTTGATTTGGATGACTTAAGCCCATCCACTAGCAGGTATTTGATTGGTTTTAAGTTTAGTAGTTATTTTGTGCGGCCTTTAGTTGCATTTTTACTTTTACTTTTATGTTGGTATAATAAAATGATAAATATCATGAACGTCTGTTTCATGCCCCTTGCTCTCAGTTATAGGAACTAAATGTTTACATTCATTGAGTACTAGTCGTTTTTAAGCTTGTGCTAGTCTTTTGTATATTCTTTCAATGAATATCTTATCCATTTATGTCATTATGTTTATTATTGCATCATTTTAGTTTGTTGTTGATATATACTTCATCTGGACCCTTCAAAATTCCTCTCTGTAGTTTCTGGTTTGGGGTTTGCTTGGATAAATAGCGATATAGAAAGCACTAATCGAATCCTAGAGAGATAAGATGGAAAAACAAGGTCAACGAATAAAAAAATTAGTACTAATAATTAGTGATAAGATCTGATAAAATAAATCAAATCAGGAAATGGTTTGGGCCTAGATAAGTTCACTGTCTTTAACATTCATGTCAATCGTTCCCTGTTTGCCATTAGGTTCTTTATGTCTGGTCCATGAAAGAGCTTTTGTGAGTAAATGTGCTACCTGCGAATGAAGAAACATAAGATAGATCAGCTATCCTTGCTTCGATCTTTTCCGTTTTGAAATGCCTGTCTACTACCACATGCTTGGTCTTGTCATGATGATGGAAGGACGTTAGATTCAAGGCAATGGAGTGCATTTTTCTAGGGTATTCCCATACTCATAATAAAGGATACAAATGTTATTGTCCAACCAAAAAGAGGATGCATGTTACTAATGGTGCAATTTCTTCAAGGAGGATGCCTATTATCTCCAATTACTCATTTAGGGGGAGAATTATGGAGCAGAAGAACGCCAACTTTGGGCTCTGCTACCATTCTATCAGCACAAACAGAACCTACATGGGATACTCTTAGGAAATGGGCTTGGCGGCTCCAATCTGCTTTTTAAATTCTTTTTTTCTAGTTTAGACTTTAGAGAACAGTGGAGTTTCGAAAGTTTGATTTTTATCTCGCAAACCATAAATTAAGTGGTTTTATTTTGTCAATGGTTCGTACCAAACCCAAGTTTTGTTATGCCTGTATAAGTTAACGTCTTTAATTTTCTTTGCAGTGTAATGAATCTTCTGGCAGAAATTTATTCTCAGGATGAGATGGTTCCAAAGATGAACCATGCAATTGATTTGGGAGATACAGAAATGGTTAATCTAATTGGAGTTGGTGGCAGCGGTGATAGTGATCATGACAAAAATCCTTATATGCTTTCGATGTTGGCACCACGCTTATGGCCTTTTATGAGGCATAGCATCACCTCTGTTCGGTTTTCAGCAATTCGTACTTTGGTAATTTATCTCCATTTTACAATACTTGTGAAAACCATTGATCTCTTCTTTCACTTTTTTAGCATATTTACAAGCTGGTCTGTTTCAGACATTTTGGTGCTTATTGTGATGTCCTGTTCATAATTTTTCTGGTGCAGGAGCGGCTGCTTGAAGCTGGATACAAGAGAAGCATGTCTGAGCAATGCTATTCTTCATTTTGGCCTTCTTTTATCCTAGGAGATACCCTTCGAATTGTATTTCAGAATCTGCTATTGGAATCAAATGAGGCTATATTGCAGTGTTCTGAGAGAGTTTGGAGGCTTCTTGTTCAGGTCATACATAATCTAATCAGAGGAAGTTGCTTGATAAACTTTTTAAAATGTGTTGTTATATATGGTTTTTCCTATGTTGTAAGTCTTATCAACCTAAATGTTTTGAAATTTAATTCAGATTATGGCTTAAATCTGTTTAGAGAAACATAGAATAACTTGATGATACAATTGGGAAGCGCGCCTGATAAAACTTGTTATCACCCACACCATTTTGGCTGAATTGCAATTGAGGATGTAGCCAATTTGGTTTTGATGTAAAGGAATGAGATAAATGTTTCAGTTATAATAATTTATATTATGGTGTAGTAGGTTGTTTTTGTGTTTGGAAGTTTGGGTGTTCCTCTAACCGGTAACCTCCTTCTGGAGATTTTGTTTTATAATATTGGCCAACTTTGTTGTAGGCTTGTAGCTTTCTATTTATGTGGTTCAATCACTATACTTTTTGGATGCTAGCATAAAGTATCTATCTTTACTGCCTACTTTTCCTAAACACTGTCAGGGTATCTCATGAAGTTGAGGAATGAGGAGATTTTGAAGGATTTCCTTTGCTTAAAAGTAAAGTTAGCTATTTTGTATTTGTAGGTTTCCTGAGAAGAAAAGAGGCTGTGGTATCATTATTTCCTAAAAGCTCTAGGGAACAAATTAACTGATTTTCAACTTCAAAATAATAATTTCCTAAAATGAAGGACATTATAACAGTAGGATAAAATTGCCTAGGTACTAAACAAATAAGGAGATGATGTTAATATATCAACTAGATATAAAAACATCATGCAGCTAAAAGATGTAAAGCCATAAAATCTGCATCTGGGAACTATTTCAGCTGCAGTCTTGATGCTTGCTTTACTGTTTTAGATTTGAGCCCCATGGCTGGATGGTCGTAACTGATTATTATTTTCATAGGGTTTTGAATTTATAGATGGATGAATTTGTTCCCCGTCTCTCATTAGTTTTCTTAAATTTGTCATCCTTATTGATGGCAGTGTCCTGTGGAGGATTTGGAGATGGCTGCTAGATCTTACATGAATTCCTGGATAGAACTTGCATCTACCCCATTTGGTTCAGCATTAGACACCTCAAAAATGTTTTGGCCTGTTACCTTCCCACAAAAAAGTCAATCTAGAGCAGCAGCTAAAATGAGAGCTGTGAAGCTTGAAAATGAATATGGTGGAGATCTTGGCTCAGATTCTACTAAAGGAATAAATCTACAAGAAAGAAATGGAGATGTTTCCATGGGTTCTGTCAAGATTGTTGTTGGTGCGGATGTTGATACATCAGTAACTAATACTAGAGTGATTACTGCTACTGCATTGGGAATTTTTGCTTCTAAGCTGCCAGAGGTTTCTATTAAATATGTGATTGACCCGCTGTGGAATGCTCTGACCTCTTTGTCTGGTGTCCAGCGCCAGGTAGTTATTTCTGAATTTTCTTATAATAATCCCCCTTGATCTTCTGCCTTTTTTTTGTCATCCTCTAATATATGTTTTTTCCTGTTTCATATAGGTTGCATCCATGGTATTTATTTCTTGGTTCAAGGACATTAAACGAAGTCAAATATCTGAAAACCTTAAGATTGTTCCTGTTGTCCCTAATTTTGTCAAAGACTGGCTGCTGGACTTATTGGCACGTTCTGATTCGGCATTCCCAACCAAGGATTCATGTCTTCCTTATGCTGAGCTGTCAAGAACATATTCAAAGATGCGTAGTGAGGCTGGTCAATTGCTTAATGCTATGAAATGTTCTGGTATTTTTGATGACTTATTGTCAACTATGAAAGTTGAGTTGGAGAGCTTGAGTGTGGATGATGCCATTAATTTTGCTTCAAAAGTTCCAGCTTTGTCTAGTGAAAGTTCTGGGAATGAGTTCTCAGGAAGAAACATTATGGACGATATTGAGTCATCAAAACAGAGACTCTTGACAACTTCTGGCTATTTAAAATGTGTACAGGTATGCTCTGAAATATTTTTCTCCCATCTTGAATAGGTTCATATAACTAGATTTCTAAATCTCTTTAGTACTTGAAGTTATCCTGATAGATGTCTTTGGCTTGCTATTTTCTGGCTAATTGGACTATTGGCAGAGCAATTTGCATGTTACGGTTACATCTGCGGTTGCGGCTGCAGTTGTTTGGATGTCAGAATTTCCTTCACGCCTCACCCCAGTTATTTTGCCGTTGATGGCTTCAATAAAACGAGAGCAGGTGCTGTTTATTTTATTTATTTCTCTGATGCACATAGAGCATGTTTGGTTTTGGTGTTTTCCTACATTAAACCAAATACACAGACTAGTTTTCACTTTGCCATATATGCCCTATGTTGCAGGAGGAAATACTGCAAATGAAGTCAGCTGAGGCACTGGCTGAGCTTATGTATCACTCTGTTGAACGGAGACCTTGCCCAAATGATAAATTAATTAAGAATATTTGTGGCTTGACTTGTATGGATCCCTCTGAGACACCTCAAGCTGAATTTATTAGATCAATGGACAGTATTGATGACCAAGGTCTCATGTCCTTTGGAACTCCTGGGGGTAAACAGAGATCAAAGGCCAGCGTTCTGGCTGGTGAAGACCGATCAAAGTTTGAAGGTTTTATCAGTAGACGTGGATCTGAACTCTCACTGAGGTTTCTATGTGAGAAGTTTGGTGTTTCATTGTTTGATAAGCTTCCTAAGCTGTGGGATTGCCTTACTGAGGTGCTTAAGCCTAGCTCTGCAGAATCTCTTGCTGCTTCTGAGAAAGAAACCACTTTGGTTATTGAGTCTGTCAGCAATCCCCAGACCTTGATTAACAATATTCAGGTTTGTTTCATCTTTCTTCTTCTTCTTCTTCTTCCTTTTTTTTTTTTTGGCCCAAAAATAGAAAATAAAATTTTGGGTTATTACTTCAATTCTGCTACTAGTATGAAATTTAAACTTTATTACGGACATTACAATTTACATATATATGCACTTTAGTGTGCATTGTAAGCTGGGATGAAATAATTAGATAGGACAGGAACCTCATCAAAAACCATTTTCAGCCATTGGGGTTATAGTTAAGTTGTACAAACAAGCAAATGAAGCTACATCTAATGAGAAAAAGGGCCACCGATGAAATTTCCACAGTTTTTTGTATATTACCACCACATTTTTATTTTATTTTTTTAAAAAGAGAAGTTGCTTTTGTATCAATTCCTTCGAGGATGGGAAAAAGTTGGTTCCTTAACTTATTCAGTAATTAATATCTAGTGTTGATTTGCAGATGACACTTTCAGGTCATTTGCAGATCTGAACTTAACTTACCTACCTATTTAGCATGTGTTGTTTTGCAGCTCATATTACTTTGCATATTATAGCTCTATGTGGTAATAAAGAATATGGCTTAAAGTGAGTAGTGTTCCTGTATTAGAAAAAACTTTGCTACCAGCTGTGTTTGATTTCAGCCTTTTGATTTAATATGCTAGCATATTCCAAAAATGGTCAAATTTGGTACTCATGTTTTGACTGGCTAACAGAATCAGCTCTTATTAATTATTTGAGGAATAGGTACACAATCCTTATAAGATTGGTAGTTACGGGTCTTCACAGGCCAGGCTAAACTGGGCCAAGGTTAACTTGTTAACTTTTTTTTAAAAAAAATTAAAAACTAAAAATTAATTCTATATGTCGATTGAAAGTTCACTTTACTCAAGCATTGAACACTATTTTTACATTAATAATTTTGTACAGATTTTCCCTGTTTTTGATTTCAAGATTCCATGATAAACCAAGAGTTCACAATAGATCACTTTTGTTTTATATGATTTTCTCCATCGTCATCTAGTCTTATCTATATAAGACAATTAGATCTCGTGTTCATTTATCGTTTGGTTATCTGCATTTTTATTTAACTATTTTGGGTTGTGTATGAATTCTTGATATTAGTGGTTTTAATAGTTTCTAAAAATTCTTAAGTTTTTACTGTATTAATTTGAATTTGTTTTGAGAATTTGCATATGGCAATCTGCCTAATATGTGACACTGTTTGTTTTAGGTGGTACGTTCTATTTCTCCCCTCCTGCATGAGGATTTGAAGCCAAAATTATTGACACTTCTCCCTTGCATCTTCAAATGTGTGAAGCATCCTCATGTTGCTGTTAGATTAGCTGCTTCACGCTGCATTACTTCAATGGCCAGGTCAATGACTTTAAAAGTTATGGGTGCTGTGGTTGAAAATGCTGTCCCTATGTTAGCAGATGCTTCATCAGTTCATGCTCGGCAAGGAGCTGGCATGCTGATTAGTTTTCTTGTTCAGGGACTTGGAGTTGAGCTGGTCCCTTATGCTCCTCTCTTGGTAGTTCCACTTCTTCGGTGTATGAGTGATTGTGATCAGTCTGTCAGACAGAGTGTTACACATAGTTTTGCCACTCTTGTACCTTTACTTCCTTTAGCACGTGGCCTTCCTCCACCTCTTGGTTTAGAGGAGGGTTTATCTAGAAATACAGAGGATGTAAAATTTCTGGAGCAATTACTTGACAATTCTCATATTGAAGATTATCAGTTGTGCACTGAATTGAAAGTAACATTGAGAAGGTAAATTGCAATATAGTCCTCTTTTTTCCCTCTGAAGGCGTTCTTCTGAAACAGATTTAAAAAACAAGTGATTTTGATTATGCCACCTCTGCCTAATTTGTCCTGGGTTAATCTCTTGTTCCTAGTAACTTGATCTATCGTAAATAATATCTTTATAAATATTTATTCATGTTTTTGACATTTGGTATCATGTCTGTCTTCAATTGATGGTTACTTCCCCCCCCCCCCCCCCCCTCTCTCTGCTGTCATCTCTTGGTAAAGCTTATTTATAAGAAAAGAGAAAAAAATGAGTTTTTTTTTTAATGGCTTTTAACATGTAATATTACTTCTATTTTGCCTCCAGGTATCAACAGGAAGGTATAAATTGGTTGGCTTTCTTGAAACGTTTCAAGCTTCATGGAATTTTATGTGATGACATGGGGCTTGGTAAAACTCTTCAAGCATCAGCAATTGTGGCATCTGAAATAGCTGAGCGTCAAAGTCTGAATGATCATGAGGAACTTCTTCCGTCTTTAATCATTTGCCCATCAACTCTTGTTGCACATTGGGCTTTTGAGATAGAGAAATATATTGATGTTTCTCTTGTATCTACTCTTCAATATGTTGGTTCTGCTCCAGAACGGATGTCTATTAGAGATAATTTTTCTAAGCATAATGTCATCATAACATCATATGATGTTGTCCGTAAAGATATTGATTATTTAGTTCAGCTGCAATGGAATTACTGCATTTTAGATGAAGGACATATAATCAAGAATGCTAAGTCCAAAGTAACTCTAGCTGTAAAGCAGTTGAAAGCCCAACACCGCTTGATATTGAGTGGAACACCAATACAGGTTGGTGACTGGTTTGTTTGCTCTTTGAAAGTTATTCCATGAAAACTGATCTGATTAATGGGAGTGATCAAATAAATGGATTTCCTTTTCTTGCAGAATAACATCATGGACTTGTGGTCCCTTTTTGATTTTCTAATGCCAGGATTTCTTGGTACAGAAAGACAGGTAAAATTTTATGCCAGTTGTTATAATTGATTTCTTATTGTTAGAATATCTGCGATTGATAGGATCTGATAGAATCCCTTGATCCTTGCCTTGATTATAGGATTTGAGATGATTGCATCCAGTTTAGGAAAGATTATGTTATTATGTTAATTAATTGTATTTTCTATTCCCTATTTTTCCTCTGTAACGGCTTCTTACCTTAAGCCTATATATTGTAAGCTTGTTATCATGAATACAACAGAGAGTAAAACACCTCTGATTCTAACACTTATACATTACTAGAACTAGAATGAATTGGCAACCATGTTCTTGAATTATGGTTATGGTGTTAGATTTGGTATGCTACGGTCTTATGGTTTGGATCGTGTATATCTTTAGTATTTGTACGTGGGGGTGTTGCATTGTGAAGATTGAATCAAGGGAAAATTAGAGCCAAGGACCTAGAAGAGATAATATTTATTATGAAGGATTTTAAAAGTTATAATTATTCAAAGGGACCAAACATCCAAATATAAACATAGAAATACGAAATTTCCCCTATTTAAGAAATTGGAAAAAGAAAATTTCTGCTCATCAGATCCTCTGATCCTCACCTGTGTGTGCTGCGGGAACTCCTCTCGCCGTCGGTCTTTTTCCGTTCAGGTGAGCTTCCCTTTGTTGGCTTGTCTCCTCCTCCTCAACAAAAGCCAATAAAGAACTAAAGACAAGAAATCTCACCTTGGCACCAGAGGTTCAAAGAAGACTGCAACTGCAACCTTCAGTTGAATGCAACTTGAATCCTTCATAAAGGTGGCGATGACAAATGACAGATAGGTTATAACTTGTAACACTAAATTGGTATCAGAATATAAAACTAAATATGGCTTTACTAGATTAGACAAAGCCTATGGAGTGAATATCCTCCTATTTATGCCTTAACTTGGAAACAGTGAACCTAAATATCCTCTTATTTACATAGACCCAGCCAGTTGAGTGAGAAATGAGAAGGCAAGGGTGGGAGGATTTGGGGGGAAGCACGATAGAAAACAGTTTTTCAATTTTTTAAGTAGGGGCAATTTTTGTATTTCTATGTTTATATTTAGATTGTATAATTACTACTTTTAAGATCCTCCCTAATAATTATCTCATCTAGGTCCTTGACTCTAATTTTCTGTTGAATCAATTTTTCTGCATGTTGCTACTCAAGTCCATGATTGCTCCTTGAGAAAAAAATGGGAGAATAAAAGTTTTGCAAGGAAAGAAATTGTTTGAGATGAGGTGTTCCGCACATTGTTCTGTGGTATCAATCTTGTTTTATGCTCTTTAGTTCTAGGATTTTGCTAACCTGTGCTGTTTATTAGCTCTATTAATGTCAGCCACTTGGTTTTTCTTAGAGTTGATATGTTTTTTAATTTTTCTAATTTGTTGGGATAGGTTGATAGATTTGTTCCCTGTTACCCTATTTGTACGTTGCATCTTTGCTGGGCAAAAGTGAGACTTCTCAGCCATTTTTCTATAATATTCAACGCTCTCCTTCTCTGAAGACATGCATCGATGCAAAATATGCATTGAAAGGCACAATGAGTTTGTGAAAATTGCCTTCAAACGTGATTCAAAGTCTTTCAGCTCAACAGATAAATCTTTTTTTTTTTTTTTAGTTTGACCTATAAATAAACCTTTTTTGCATCAACAGTGTTAGAAATCAAAATCCACCCCTTCCGACACTGTCAACAACCACTCTTTCCTTTGCCGGAACCTTCCCCACCTGCAGTGAGTTGTTCAACAGTGATGAGGTTGAGGATTGGTGGTGTTTGACGAACCTTCTTCCAGCACACCAAAATCATTCCTCCTCTATCATCCACCAGTGACAGCACTTCCAGTATCTGTCGCACAATGGTTCTTCTCCTTCGATTTCTTATTGTCTTCATGCATGGTGGCTGAGATTGCATAATCTAATTGCCATTCTCAGCTCAATTTGAGATCAATTAAAAACCCCATCAACACCTATTAATCACATCTGGGAAAGAAAATGTAATTTTATTACATGGTAACAAGAATGCAATAAACTTGCTCAGAACAGTATTTTTATCTATGCTTCCTTGTTCCTCTCTGTCATGTCCGTTTTAAAGATTTTCGAATCTCTGTAAGACTTGTCTGGAATGAGCAGCTAGTTTTTTTCTTAATATTAATTCTTTTGTTATGCCAAATGACATAACTTTAATAGCTGAGAACTACCATCAAACAGGAAACTTATATTGTATAGCTATACCAGACCCTAGAGCATTATTAAATAACTCATGACTCAACACATAGAATTTCACAATCTCAGGTAAACTTCTGGTTCACTCCATGAGAATAAAACCAGAGATCTCACTAAAAGTTGATGAAATTTCAATCTTGCTTTGAATTCATGAGTTTGCTGATGAGGTTGAGTTCCTGAATTGCTTGCAAATGGATGCCCCATGGAGATTGGCTTGTTGAGTGTTCTTGTCTATGCCTTTGCCAAAATTAAATACGGTGACTTCTTGATGGAGGCTATTGTGTCTGTTGCTAGTTTTTCCTGTTCTCTGTGGTTGGTCTTTTTTTGTGTGCCTTGTTTCTTCCTTATCCATCTCACCTCTTGTGCTTGGGCTTCTGAATATTAGTAATTTTGTATCAGAGAGACTTTTAAATTTGTGAGAGTGGTGTTGAACAAGCATGAATGTGGCACTCTGGCGTGTTGTCTTCTGCTTCTTCCTGCATTTGTTATTTTAATGTTTGTGAAGTCATTTTTGTTTTTGAGAGTAAATTTCTGAGACCTCTTTGTGCTTTGTGAAATTATACAAAACAGTTATTCTGTGTCCCCTTAGAGGGGAGATAAGGAATAGGACTTTTGCTTGCTTCATTATCAGCCTCAAGTAAACCAATCTCAGGATTGTTGGTCTCTTTTCTTTCTTCTATTAATAATTCTTGTTTCAAATCTTGTCTCTATTATGTACCTCTTCACAGTTCCATGCCACTTATGGGAAACCACTCCTAGCTGCAAGAGATCCCAAGTGCTCTGCTAGGGATGCTGAAGCTGGAATTCTTGCGATGGAGGCATTGCATAAGCAGGTGAGTAAATTTCTCCTAAACGTACTGTTAAAAATTATATATTATTTCTTTTAATTATATATATTTTCATCCGCTAGGTCATGCCTTTCCTTCTCCGTAGAACAAAGGAAGAAGTCTTGTCCGATCTGCCAGAAAAAATAATTCAAGACAGATACTGTGATTTAAGCCCTGTACAGCTTAAACTCTATGAACAATTTTCTGGTTCTCGTGTCAAACAAGAAATCTCATCTGTAGTAGCAATGGATGAATCGGCTGTGACAGAAGGAAGCAGCAGATCACCCAAAGCATCTTCACACGTCTTCCAGGTAATTTGGTTCCTTAATCCTATGTTATAAGCTTATCAACATAATACACGTGGGCACATGCTTTTGTTTATATGTGCATCTGATCATCTATTCCACCTTTCAGGCACTTCAATACTTGCTAAAGTTGTGCAGTCATCCTTTGCTTGTTGTTGGTGAGAAGATTCCTGATCAACTCTCTACCGTTCTCTCAGAATTGTTGCCTGCTGGCTCTGAAATCATTTCAGAACTCCACAAACTACATCATTCCCCAAAATTGGTGGCTCTCCAGGAGATCTTGGAAGAATGTGGAATAGGAGTTGATTCTTCAGGTTCTGAGAGTTCTGTTAGCATTGGTCAGCACAGGGTTTTGATATTTGCTCAACATAAGGTGATGCCTGCCCTTGAGAACGAATTTCTTTCTTAAGTTACATACATCAAAGCTGATTTTGATTTAATTGTGCAGGCTTTTCTGGATATTATTGAAAGAGACTTATTCCAGACACATATGAAGAAGTTAGTTCCTGATCCCAATCATCATGATATATAGTACTACCTCCGGTCCTAATTATAAGACATAGTTGACTTTCTTTGGAGATATTAAGGAAGCTAAATAATTTACTTAATCATTTCATATGTTGTGCATTTTTAGATTATATATTAGTTTATTAGTTAAACTAATTAGTTTGAAGAAAAAAATAAAAATAAAAATAGTCTAAAGTAATTTAATTAGCTTCCTTAATTTCTCCAAAAAAGTCAATTATGTCTTATAATTAGGACCGGAGGGAGTAGTATTGTTGTTTGTGTTTCTTACATCATGTTTAAACAAACTGTCCTGTATTTTTTGGGGTAAAAATTTGAAGCTGCTTTTTTGTTACTATGTTATTTTGTTATTGTTATGATTTTGATTTGTGCTTCTTCAAATTATTTGCTTCTGATATATATAATTGATGTCAATATAATTTTCATTTTTCAATACTGAAGTGTCACATATTTGCGACTGGATGGATCTGTTGAGCTGGAGAAGCGTTTTGAAATTGTCAAAACATTCAATTCAGACCCAACCATTGATGTATTGTTGCTTACAACGCATGGTAAAATTTTCACCCCCTCTTTATTGGTTTTTGCCACATTGTAATTAATTTTTATAGATATATAACATATCCATCTGCAGTGGGCGGGCTTGGTTTGAACCTGACATCCGCTGATACCCTTGTTTTTGTGGAGCATGATTGGAATCCAATGCGAGATCATCAGGTACTGCAATTTCTTATGTTTTCTTTGGGGTTTTTGGTTTACTTTAACACACTCCTAATTTGAAGGCTGAAAATTGAAAACCTGCTATTGGATTGAGCTTTTCTCGACATGATCTATAATTAAGTTTCTGGATCACTGGGTCAAACACATCGCCAAAAGCTTAAATTCTGGTTGTTTGTAGTAGTTCAGTTTTCTTCCTTGTGGTTCATGTGCAAATAGCTGTCCGTTTGAATTTTGTTTTGTTAGTTGCCTTAATGCTGAAGCCGAATGAAATGTACAATAGCTCGTTATAAAGATGTATCTCATGTTATTGACCTTGCAGGCAATGGACAGAGCACACCGTTTAGGGCAGAAAAAAGTTGTCAATGTCCACCGTCTAATAATGCGTGCTACTTTAGAAGAGAAAGTCATGAGTCTACAAAGGTTCAAAGTTTCAGTGGCTAATGCTGTCATCAATGCTGAAAATGCCAGTATGAAAACGATGAATACAGATCAGTTGCTTGATTTGTTCACACCAGCAGAAACCTTGAAGAAGGTATAAATAATGTGTACTTTTGGCAATCTTCAATTTCAGGGTTGTTCAACATGTTTTATCGATGCGGATTTTGTCAGCTAAGCCGTTTAAATGATAGTCACCCACAAACTCATTTTTGTTGTTTAGGGAGCTTCTGCTGCGAACCGATCAGATAACACCGATGGAGATACTAAATCCGCGGGCAGTGGGAAGGGGTTGAAAGCAATACTAGGAGGTTTGGACGAACTTTGGGACCATTCACAGTATACAGAAGAGTACGATCTAACTCAATTTTTGTCAAAGCTCAATAGCTGAAATTCTACATTCACTCGAGGATGGATGTACATAGGCTAAATCACACAAATTTTGACCACCTTTCAACTTGTTAATTTTTTGCCCACGACCTTCACCAAGCTTCAGTCGTCACTTTGTGAAGCCCCTGATGCTGCCTGCATTAGCCAGTGTGTTCAGTGCTCACACTTAATTGGAACAGTGTGTGTTTTACTGGGAGGTTAAGTCAGAGAGAGGGTGGTTTCTGTGACCGGTGAAATCCCTTGGGAATGGAATGTATTATTCACAGGTGATGATGGCCTTGGGAGGGGTGGGGTTGAGTTTTTATTTTGTTTCCTTGTAAATATATATAAGCCCCAGTCGTTCATTTGCGACATTCTTTTAAAGGTGCTAATATCAAAATGCAAATTACTTCTTTACTGTTTGACAATTCCATATTTGACCGCAGTCACTTTTTAATTAACCGGGACTATGCCCGATTAAAAAATATGAACATATTTCAGTGGCAAGTAGTCATACCACTGAGACATTGATACATCAGTCGTTATAAGATATTGGGAAAATCTCGTTCAGGTCCAATGACCAGAAAACATATTTAAAAAAGTCTAAGTAGAAATTCTTCAACAAAATGTTAATCCTCTGTGAAAAATAAAATGTAGATTCTAAATGTGCAGTTATTACATTGATAAATATATATAACTTTATTGATAAGTCATAGAGTTTTCCACTAAAATTGTTCCGCCTCATATGATTTATTAATTTATTGTTTTAAAAAAATAATAAAAAATATTTTTCCCTTGATGCCCCTCTTCCCTGTCTTCGTCCAACTCTCTCCCTCCCAGATCTACGTAGGGGCGGAGGGAGGGGAGGACTAGGGGTGACCCCCATCCCTCTTAAATTATAAAAAAGAATTCAAATTTTTAAGAAATTGCATTTCAGTTTTATAAAAATTTCAATATTTTCACTTTAATCTCTACTAAAAGTTTGAGGAGGAACTAAAATGAATATCTTGAAGGGATAAGATATTGTTACTACCAATTTTATATCACTACTAAGTCACTACCACTTTTTCACCGTTAGATCAGAATCTTATTTATGTTTATCATTTCTCTCTCCTATTGAGATTATGATCTAATGGTGAAAAAATGGTAGTGACTTGGTAGTGACATAAAATTGGTAGTGACAATATCTTATCGCTATCTTGAAATGTTTATAGGTCTTAGATGCAATTTTATAAATATCTACTCCCTCCTGTCCTTATTATAAGACACCAACTAACAAGTTTATTTGGTCCTTTTTATAAGGCACTTGATTGTTCCCAATGAGTATTAATTATTTGTTTCCATATCTGCCCTTAATTAATGAGGGTAGTGGGTGAGAGTAACAATTAATATAATATTAGAGTTTAGTGCAATTAGTAGAGATAAAATTGGAAGTTACTTACATTGTATTTATTGACTTTAACTACTTTTGTTGGTTTGTGAGAAAAGTTAGTTTGTGCGACCAGAGAGAATAGATTCTATTCTATAATTTCACCCTCCTTAATTGCAATTTCTAGCTCCATCCCCTGATCTACAGCTGAACGCTTCACAGGGGGAGATCATAATCGGCTAACTGATATTTGGCTAAAATCTACCTCCCTAATTTGGTGAGTTTGAGGATGAACAGGACTTCATCGAGATCGACAACACCGACACCACACTCTTCGATCCTTCCATGCGAGCGCTCTACGATGTTCCTTTGATGGCTGTCCGTGGGAGGAGGTGCCCGGTGGCGTCATCTTCAGTTAGGAATTCCCATTTTGGATCATAGATGGGAGATGGGTCAATATTGGTAGAGATTGTTGTTCCTGATTTATGAAATTTATAAGGCTGAGGCAAAACATTTGAAAAAAATAAAGAATTTAAAAGAAAAAGGATTTAGAATCTGATTCCAATACGGGGGTTCAGTTTTCTTCCATCTTGAGAAAACGCTCGCCATGTGAAACCATGAAGTGTTCTTTGATTTTTCCATGTATTCCAAATGAATATATAAAGCTGGTCATATTGAAATCTAAAAAGGAATGACGATGATGAATTACTCACTCCAAAGATGGTGACAAAAGGGAGAGTCTAACAAAGAGAGAAGGCTGTAGGTTTGAGAAAGGGACGTGACAATCGCAGACACATCTCTCGCTCTGTAAACCCTAGCAGATGCGGCGCTAACGCTCCCTCCCCAAATCCCGGCTTTTGTCTCGCCAGTGGCGTCTCTACCGTCGACAAGCCTCCTCTTATACCACATCCGTAGCAGATGTACAGATCGAACCTCGAGAAGTCAGGACAGGCGAGGTTTTAGGCCGGAACAGAGATATAAAGCGGTGGCCGTCCTTCTTCCTCGGCGTTGGCTCTCCTCTGGTGTCCGGTCTCATCGCCTCTGCAACTCTGACGTTCCTTTGTTTTCTGGGTGCAGCGGTGGTCCTTTTCCATCTCTGACAGTGGGAGCTTTTGTCTGGACGTCTCCCTCAATGATGGCCTTCCACACGACAGTGCTTCCCGGTTCGACGGTGGGCGCCGGCGGAGGGGATGTCTTTCCTGGTCCCTTTTTCCTTTTTTTCGATTATGTTTCCTTTTTCCTACTTTTCGATTATGCCCCCTTTTTCCTTTTTTTTTTTTTAATTATGTTCCCGTTCCTGTCTTTATTGTTGTATGCTTGTGTGTTTCCTCTGTTGTGGTTATGGCTTTGAAGATTTATGGTGGTGTTTTTGTGGTGATTTGGAGTTGTAATTTTGGGGGAAGGGTTTTTTCGGTGGTCGATACTATTTTGTGCCTTACATATGTGAGGATCATTGGTAGGACTGTTCAATGGTGGCAGATCCAAATTGCTAGTGTTTGCCAAAATTTGTCTGGGAGGTGGTTGACATCACCAGATTTGCTTCAATGGAGGAGCAAAAGTATTTTTCAAGATTTCAATGGTCTTTCCTTTTCTGAGGTTGGGTTTTCTCTGTCTTGTTCCCTATATCAGGACATTTATGTAACTGATCTTTGTGCAGCTTATTCTTATAAGGAGGTGTGCCCGATTGGGTGGGTTTTGCAACCAACACTTCCTTTCACTTCACTTCTAACCTTGGATGCTCAGAAAGCTGTTGGAGTTTTTGATGTTGCTTTTATTCTCTTATATTGTGTGGTGATTAGCTTTCCTTACATTTGTTTTGGTTTTGTTGTATGTTTCAGTCTTCTTATTTCTATTTGTATTCTCAATATAATCGTCATGTTCTGTTGTAACTTTTATCTTTAGTATTAATATAAATTTCCTTTCAACCAAAAGAAAGAAAGAGACGCGGCACAATTCCATCCGCGGTATTCCTATACATAAGACAACACCGTTTTTCAAAATAATGAGCAAGTTCCTTTTTTTTTTTTTAAGAATATATATATATATATATCAGGACACTTAAATGATATAAAAAGAAAACTTAATGGTAACTGAAAAAATATTTTATGATCTTAAAAATTATGGTACTAAATGGTATTAAAAAGATACTTAAGACATTGAACAGTATTGGAGAAAACAAACTTCATGATCTTGAAAAAATATTTCAGGTACTAAATGACACTAAAAATATACTTCAGAAATTTTTTCAAGATCCTAAATAATTTTCGAAAAGCATGAGGTTTTTCTTTCAATATCTTGAAGTATTTTTTTTCATTTAGTACCCTGAAATAACTTTTTAAAATTCTAAAATAATTTTTCAAAATTATAAAAAAATTTTCAATATCAATAAGTATCTTGAATTATCTTTTTAATGTCATTTAGTGCCCTAAAATTCCCCCCTCCTTTTAAAGGAACTTGCTCATTATTTTGGATCAAAATGATACTATTTTATGTATAAGAGCGCAGCGGATGGAAACGTGCGGGGGACCAAAGCCGTATCCCAACGAAAGAGGGAAGAGGAGCAGGGGAAAATGCATTTTCACTTTTATAAAACAATAAATTAATAGAACGACATGGAGATTAAGATGATATGAGGTGGAACATTTTTACTTGATAGAGTACAATTGAGTTGGTATTGTGAGAGTATTTAAGTATTTCTCCATATATGTTAACCAAAATAGTTTTTATTAACAAGTATATATGACTATATTAATAAGTCATTGAGTGGTCATTGACAAACCCATCTATATTAACTAAATCAACTCCAGTTGATAAATGTATGTCACTATATTGACAAATCATAAAGTAATAATTAACAAGCTTATCTATGTTAACTAAATCAATTTCTGCTGGCAAGTGTATATCAATATATTAACAAGTCATACAGTGGTTATTGACAAACTCATACATATTAATTAAACAACTTAATTTGATAAGTGTATGCCACTATATTGACAAGTCATATAGGAAAATTCATTTTTTGGGAAATATCTTATTTGAATTTTGCAAGTCTTAAAGTTCTTATTCTATCCTTTTTTTTCCCTTGAATATATTGCAATAATAATTTCTCGAGTAATTGGATGTTTGGATTAGTTTTTAAAAAATCACTTTCACAATTTATGAGATAAGTATGTGAGAGGAGTTTTGTACTGACTTACGAAAAAATGGCTTTTGAAGCACGGTTAGTTTTGTGGTTTGTCAAACATACACAAAGTTCCTACTAAACTAAAAAAGAAAATTGTATCACACTTATACTCCATCCAGTCTTTTTTATAAGAGCAAGATAACTAAATTATGTGGTTTAAAAAGAAATTAAAATTAGTTAAAAGTAAAAATTATGCTAAAATTAAGTTTTTTCCCTCAAGTAAGCCTTTATTTATAAGGAGTAAAGCAAGAAAGAAATATAGAGTAGTAATGAGAGAGAATACAAAAGACAAGGTGATAAAGAAAAAAGATAGAGATTAATTAAAGGCAACAATGGTAAAAGCACACTAAAGTTTTAATTAATTAAAGGCAACAACAGTAAAAGCACACTAAATTTTTAAACAACCGTGAATATGATATTATTGAAAAAAAATCAGGGTAATTTAAAGTTTTTTTTTTTGGGGTCAAGAGGGTAATTTAAAGTTCAATCTCTTATGATAAAGATACGAGGAAGTGATATCAATGATTACGAAGAAATGTCCAAGTGAATGAGATTGAATGCTCAAAAAGATAAAGGGAAATTACACTCAATCCCAAGGAAGAAAAGTTATTTCTGAAAGGTCCCATGAAACCTTTAAATAATTAAGAATCTCAATGGACATGAGGGTAAGAGAATCTATAGTGAAATTATCAAGCTACCCTCATTGATTAATACATACCACAACAATAATAAGTATGCAGTGGAGGTTGACATTAGTTATTACTCTCTCCGCTCTTAATTATAGAAGCTATTTATCAGACTTTAGAGAGATCAATGATAGTAGTTAAATTACTTAATTGTATTTATTTTCCTAAAATACCCGTATTTAAAACTTAAAATGGCATACTAGCAAAATATCGACTCATGCTTCTTCTCATTCTTTCATCTATATCGCCTATCCACAACGGATCCTAACCCAACTTTTTAAATGCACAAGAATAACACAAGTTCCGTCATCTCCTGTCCTTCATTTTGGAATATTTTTTTTAACATATTTTTTTTAAAAAAAACTGTTTTGAAAATTAATAAACCAGCACGTCCTAATATCTAATTATATAAGAAAAACTTCGCAATGGTTCCATGAACTTCTTGACCTATAGGGAAAAGATAATATATAATACTCCTGGTGTAGAATATAAGAAATTTATATATGAATTATAAAATATAAGGGTGTTGTTAAATTAATTATTGTTGAGGGATAACATGACAAAAATTGCTCAAAATTATTTTCTAAAAAAAAAAAATAGTATCATTGATGTGTTGTGGCATTAATGAATTGCAAGTATTACTTATTTTATAGAATATATAGATGCATTATTAAATTACTATCGTGTTTGATTATTATTGAGAAAGTATCAATAAGAGTATTTTACGAAGGGATTGACAAAAATTAAAATTTAGTCCTATAATTAAGAACAAAATAAATATTATTATGTGAAAGATATTTTCTCTTAGATAGATTATAAAATCTTATTTGAAGCAATTATTATTTAAAATAATAAAATGGAAGAAGCTGTAAACTTGGTTGACTCTGCCTCTGGTCCTCGAGGAGTAGCTGGGGAAGAAGCAGCTAAAGTTTACATTATTGATGTGCTTCATAATCATGGATAACTTTACATATATGTCAATATCAATGACAATCTTTTTATTAAAAAATCAATATTATATTACGAATTAGAAACCTCACGTTTGTTTAATATATATTTGAACCATACCAAATTACTAAATTTGAATATTCTTTCAAGCAAATAACTCGGTCCTGATTGCGCATGCATCACTGCTTTCTCTGCCTACAAAACAAATAAATAATAATATTACATTTTTATGAGTTATTATTATTTTTTCATATCTCAAAAACACTCTTTCAGTGTATCCAATTGTATGTAATGCCACAAATATGAGTTTTTCAAAAATTGAAAAAGAGATTTTGGCAAAACAAACCGTTTTGAAAAAATTGATTAAACTTTATGCAGACATTTTTGTTAAGTGAATTAACAATGTTAAAGTAGAGAATTTTTTTTTTAAAAAAATTATATTCTTAGAGGTAATTAAAGCTACAAAACTTACTAAGGGAGGGACAAATTCAAAGAAATTGCAAGGTGAGGATGTTGGCTAGATTCTGATGGACTGAGCACGGTTGAAACCACAATGAGTCCGGATAAAACAAATGTCGCTAGAAAACCGGTGGAAGAGGCAACAAAATCGGTCCTCTCTCTCTCTCTTGTTCCATTCTCCATCTCAAATCCTCTAAGGGCCCGTTTGGTACAAAGATTTTAAGGGAAAGGAAAGGAAAATTAGAATTTTCCCTCGTTTGGTACGCGTTTTAGACCAATCTTCCCGGAAAATCATCTTCCCGGGCCCACCCCGGGCCCACCAATCTTCCCACATATGTGGGAAGATCAAATCCCTCCAAATTTGGAGGGATTTCACCTTTCCCTCCAATCTTCCCACACTTTTGACAATTTTACCCCCGGACCCACCTTCTTTTTATTTTAAATTATTACTTTTGAGGGTAAAATAGACATTTCTTAATTCTTTACCAACTACCACCCCTTCATTTTCTTCCTACCAAACAACTCATCTTCCCTCAAACCATCTTCCCTCATTTTTCAAAATCTTCCCTTCCCTTCCTTTCCTTCTTCTAAATTCCTTTCCCTCCTTAAATCTTCCCTGTACCAAACGGGCCCTAAATGTAGGGTAGGGCTCAGAACTCAGAATTCAAAGGGTATTTTGGTACTTTTAAATGGTAATAAACTAAAGTTAGCATTTTGTAACAAATATGATATTTTCGCCTTAATTTTAAAAACTTTCTGGTATTTTTACACCTCCGAAAAATATATAGTATTGAGTTCACTTTTGGTAGAAGCTCGTATGTCTCTTTACACCTCAATGGTAGGATTATATAAATATGGTCAAAGCAACATACTCCCTCCGGTCATAATTATAAGAGCTAGTTGACTTTTTTGGAGAAATTAAGGAAGCTAATTAAATTACTTTAATTTATTTTTAATTTTAATTTTTTCTTCAAACTTATTAGTTTAACTAATAAATTAATATATAATCTAATAATATTTAAGATATGAAATGATTAAGTAACTTATTTCGCTTTCTTAATCTCTCCGAAGAAAGTCAACTAGCTCTTATAATCAGGACCGGAGGTAGTAACATTTTTTTTTTTTAATCACTAGTCGTATGAGGTCACCGTCATTAGTTAACACACGGAGGTATCAATGTATACTATTCCTTTTTTTTTTTTCCAAATACTATTAGTTTGTTTAATTATTTATGCACGGCGGTTCCAGGTTTAAATAAATAGAACCTCGTTGATGTTTTCATATTGGACATTGATGGCATGGCATTTGACATGTATTTAAAAACCTAGGCTATAACATACAAAATACCTAAAACTCTAGCGATAACTTCTTTAATATTTCAAAATTTAAATTCTTCTCAATAAAAAATAAAAAATTATTTTAACTTTAGAATGTCACATTATCCTCATTAATATACTCCCTCCGATTCTAATTATAAGACATAGTTGACTTTTTTAGAGAAATTAAGGAAGTTAATTAAATTACTTTAGACTATTTTTATTTTATTTTTTTCTTCAAATTAATTAGTTTAACTAATAAATTAATATATAATCTAAGAATGCACAATATATGAAATGATTAAGTAACTTATTTAGCTTCCTTAATATCTCTAAAGAAAGTCAACTATGTCTTATAATTAAGGCCGGAGGTAGTAACTTGATAGTTGCCGTAAGTAACATAACAATAAAATTATCGGTAATGGGCCTAATGTCAAAAATTAAAATGTCATCGAAATTTAAACGGTAATTAATTATAGCTGACTCGAAGATTAGTGGGGTTTTTATATATTTTAACCTAACACACGCAAGTATTATAAAAATAATTCTCAAAGACATGCATCTAGCACATGATGATTATTAAATTTAGTTGTTAAGCAAAGTATATTTTTCAGCTTTATATATATTTTGCTCTTCTTTTTTACCCTTTCCCTCTAGAATCCCTTTTCAAGTCAAAAGACCACGGCTTGGTGTTATAGTACACGTACCCATTAAAAAAGCAAAACAAAGTCCAAGGCATCTAATTTTGAAGATTATTGGCGATTATGTGGACCAAGACTTGCGTCTGACTTACACGCTCTCTCACCACCTTTCTGAATATGAAGAACTCTTCCCAATAGACTTGGTCTTTGGTCCTCACTTTCATTCTACCAAACCGCGTTTTCTTTCTTTGGCTTTTTCATAAATCTCTCCTCCTTCTCTTCGCATTTGTTCTTAACCCAAATACCTCCATCATCATCATCATGAGTGATCATTTCTATGGCTTTTATCCTTAACCCCAGCTTCTGCCGCCGCCTGTTATTAATTTCCCTGTACTTTCTTTTTTCTGCTATTAATTTACTTTCCAGCTCTGTTTCCATTTCTGGAACTCCCAACCACACATTAATCTGTGCCTTGCAGAGTAATAACCGGCCCCAAGGACAAAAAGCATTCCTAAACTGTACCAGTTTTCCCTCTGGGATTCAAATTCAAGTGAACCCCAACATTTCCTTCTCTGAGATTGCTGGAGGAAATGGGTTTATCTGTGCATTGAGGCCACCAATGGGTTCACCTTCTTCTTCTTCCATGTTTTGTTGGAGATTCTCTACCAATGCGACCAATGTTGTCCCCAAGAGAATATACCGTGGGCCTATGATTCAAAATTTGGAAGCTGGAAACTCTCAAGTTTGTGGCCTTTCAAACCCCAACAATGAGCTTCACTGCTGGCAATGGCCTGGGTTCAACTCAAGTCAAAGAAGCTTCTCAAGCATATCTGCGGGAGAGAATTTCGTTTGTGGGTTGTTATTGGAAACATCTGGGAATATTGATTGCCTTGGAAATAATACCACAGTTATTAGACATGAACCTACAGGGAAGTACTCTGTGATTGCTGCAGGGACGAGACATGCTTGTGCTATCTTCTCCATTAATGGAAGCTTGTATTGTTGGGGTGACGTACCAGGAGCCGTAACGACGCCTCCTCCAGGGACATTCGTCTCATTGGCTTTGGGAGATAATCGAAGTTGTGCTCTGAGGGCTGTGAATCATACAATTGTTTGTTGGGGGGATGGTTTTAACGTGCCAGAGAGCTTGAGAAACCAATCTTTTGAAGCAATCACAGCTAAAGGAAGTGTTTTCTGTGGCGTTATGTCTGGTGATTTTTCTTTGCATTGTTGGGGAAATGATAATTTGGGGATGAACGGGGCTGCTCATAAGGTGTTTGATAAGGTCCTACCTGGTCCTTGTAGAACTCAATGTCTATGTGGACCATTGCCAGGTTCTGCACCGTTTTGTGAACGGGTTCAGGGATCTATTTGCCGTTCTTGTGATAGCCAACCACTACCTGAATCCCAACCACCCCCTCCGCCGTCACCTATAAGTGCTCCTTCACAATCAAGGCAAAATGATTGGAACAGCAAAATGGTGGCATTTCTAGTGGTTGGCTGTGTTGGTTCACTTTCTTTGATGCTAGTCCTGGCATTCTTTCTCTATAAGTATTGCAAAGGCCGAGGATGCAAGCGTGTCCATGACTCTGGCCGGTTGGATGAGCCGGAAGATCAACCGGCAAACCAGCGAACTTTAGAGAAGAGATTGAGTCATATGATCAGCATGGGAAATGGAGGCCACTTGGAGGAATTTTGTTGGGAAATACTATTGGAAGCAACCAACAATTTCTCAGAAGATAAAAAAATAGGAACAGGCAGTTTTGGTTCAGTGTACCGTGCCACACTCAAAGATGGCAGAGAAGTGGCCGTAAAAAGAGCTGAGATCTCAACCACCTCCCCATCAAACCAAATCCCAGGAGGCTCCAAGCGTCAAGAAGACAAAGACAACGCGTTTGTGAATGAACTCGAATCCTTATCCAGACTCAACCATAAGAACCTGGTGAGATTACTGGGTTTCTTCGAGGACAAGAATGAGAGAATTCTAGTCTACGAGTTTATGATCAATGGTAGCCTAACAGACCACCTTCACAAGTTCCAAACTTCAACTCCTAATTGTCCTCTCATGTCATGGTCAGGACGCATCCAAATAGCTCTAGATGCAGCCAGAGGCATAGAGTACCTACACGAGTATGCAATTCCACCAATCATTCATCGTGATATCAAATCAGCAAACATACTATTAGACGCCAAATGGGTCGCCAAAGTATCAGATTTTGGACTCTCCCTAATGGGTCCTGAAGATGAAAAGTCTCATCTTTCTCTTCTGGCTGCAGGCACTGTAGGGTACATGGATCCAGAGTACTACAGGCTGCAAGTCTTGACCACAAAGAGTGACGTGTACAGTTTTGGTGTTGTTTTGCTCGAACTGCTTTGTGGGTATAAAGCTATACACCGGAACGAGAATGGGACGCCGAGGAATGTGGTGGATTTTGTGGTGCCATACATTGTGCAGGATGAGATTCATAGGGTTTTGGATCGGAGGTTGCCGCCTCCCACCCCGTATGAGATAGAGGCGGTGGCATTTGTGGGATATTTGGCGGCAGATTGTGTGTGTTTAGAAGGACGTGATCGTCCTACAATGACTAACGTTGTAGATAGGCTGGAAAGAGCGTTGGATGCTTGTTTAGCTCAACCAAAACCAACGCTTACTAGCTTTAATTCTGAATCTGATTCTGATTAATTGTATTTTTCCCTCTTATCATTTTGTCCTTTTCTTCTCAATTCTTTTTTTTTTTTTTTTTGTACAGAAGACAATGATTAACACCGACCCAAATTTGCCTCCTTTTAAACTGATTATGAAGATTTTGCTTTGCTTGACTAATAAACAGATACATGCTCCTTCCTATTTTCTGATTCAAAGATTTAAAAAACAAAAATACAACACCCAATTGGGCTTCTGCGTACTAAATACAAATATAATCGTCAATTATGCAGAGCCATGTACTGAACTACTCTTCTAATTTCTTAATCTAAATACAGGCGCGGAAGTGACAATCATGTTTTGAACATTTCTCTAAGGAATTTGAGCTATCTCCACCAAAATTTTGTGGAGGGACTGTGGCTTAGAGAGGAATGGACAGTGATCACTGCCTTTGATTTTGAAGACTCCTTCTGGTGGGTTTTCCCTCACTAGCTTCTCTTGAACATCCGGTGAAAGCGCATGATCATCCAGTGTTTGAATGTAAAACCGCCGGCCTGAACCATATTTCTCTGGTGACAAAGTGAGCCTCTCCATGATTGGTCCAAGTGGGCAAGGTCTCATGGAAGCCATGGCCAATGCAATATCCTGAAATGTGCCAAATGTTAAGTTTATCATCCCAATAAATTATTTACATCATTCTGCCAGCCAAAGAAGTTCATAAGCTAAAAAACAATCAACAGACACAAGCATGTTTTATAGTGTATTGTTTTTCATTATTAGATGTCAATTCATGATTGTAGGCAGTATTTTTGAACCAGTTATACAAAAAACTTAATCAGACAGATAAGGGTCTAATCGCACTGTTTGTCAGGGAATGGATACAAGATGAAATAATGGTCACAGTAAATTGTATAAATTTATTCTATTTGTACACTTCAAAGAAGCATCATATATAAGTTTAGCATGTTATGAAGAATATTTTTCAAACACAAACTAACCTTTGGCATGCCAGAATTTATGGTAATGATTTACTGAATGTGTTATGCTTTCTCTGACGTGGGCAGGTAAATGCTAGAGAGCTTTTGGCGAAAAAGTAAAATTGAATGATTCAAGTGTAGCAGCCAAGCAAACTACCATGAAAATATTATCCTGCATACCTTGGTTGGGGATTGGTTAAAATATAACCCTTTCATCAGCTCTTTCTCAAACATAAATCCTGTCGGGGGCTTCTCTTTTCCATTCCCATGAATCAAAAACTTAGATTCTTGCATAAACTGTTCAGCAGATCCAAGCTGCAATGCAATTATCTTGTGAGAACAAGAATCAATTCTGTTATGTGAAAAAGAAAAACAATATCAAACGACCAAAAATAGTTCTTCCATGAGAATAAAAAAATGCAGCATACGGAAAACACTCAATTATCACTCTCGTTACTAGGCCATGGCCAATAGAGTTGGTTATGTGGCTGTTAAAGCGAAGTATATGTTCAGTACTCAGTGCTGGAGAAGTTAATTTATTAACTTTCACTTCCTAAAAACGATTTTCATATTCAATTTTAATATTTCTAATAATGTATTTGGTTAGATATTTTCTCAGATTCTAATTTTCAACCATGACCAAACATTCTCCATTTGGGAACATAGGTAGAATTACAAAATAACACCCTGTTTCTAAGATTTCAATAAGCTGGACTCTGTTTCCTAAGAAATCAGAAGGGCAAAAGCAACCGAAACATGGTTTACTCCACAATTTCTGTTTCCATTGAACATAGAACAGAAAACAATGAAAGTAAGCACATATCATAAAATGAAGTGACATGTAATGTTCATCATCATAGGATTTTCCCTGTGAAACTGTATGTTAATAAACCTTGCACAGCATTAGAGAGGGGAAAAAGGATAACAATAGCAATTTGGAAAGAGAAAATTTAGTTGGCATCCACATGACTGAGATCTATCAGGATCCATTCTTCACACTTGAATTCTAAAATGTTCAGTTCCCATATAAGTGAACGTTGACTAGATACCTGATCAGCGAAAACATCAAATGGCTTTTGGCCATCAGTCACCATCGTAGCACAAAGGAAAATTGCTTTTGAGATCTTCTGGGAGTAGTGTTCCATTGCATAAGAAATGCAAGCACCACCAATGCTATGACCAACAAGAATAACCTGCAAAATCTCAATTTTCAAGAAATATAACAGATAGCAGAACACCAAAGGTGACATGCTTCAGGTGGCACAAACTTTAGAAAGTCAAATGAAGTTTCTAACCTTTTCATCCTCAGGAAGTTTTTCAAGATAATCAGCCAATGGTTTTGAATACTCCGCCAATGCAGTAACCTTGCTAATATCTGTGAGATCAATTCCAGAACCTTTGAGATCAAATGCTACAGGAAGCAGTCCTGATTCTTCAAGAAGGGCTACAGTCTTGTACCAACACCAAGCTCCAAAACCTTCTCCATGGATTAAAACAAATTTCTTTATTTTTATGTTCTCCTGAACTTCCCGGTCCTGTAGAGCATATAGTGTCAATGATTATGTTGCAATCTAGCTGAGGATATGGCAATGATTGAAAGTCACAGCAAGCCGGATCACCACAATAAGTTCAAGAGCTATTAAGCTTATTATTAATCAATGAGCAAGCACACGTTCAAAGCACAGATGTAAAGATGAAGGACTATACTCAGGCAAGATTTTTTAATTGTTCACTAAACATGCAAGTTTGATACTAAATATATGTTCTTCAAACATCGTTAAAAGATGTGCGCCATAGATTCAATTATTCAGCATCAAATTACAAAGGAAGTTACTGGCATCATATCATGCATAACCATGCGCCATCATCTCAGATATTGATTACGTGGACAGATCGCTCAACAAAATCTGGCACTAAATATGGTCGACAATGATCGAGGTCTAAACACACACTACACGAAATACGTTAGTGATTGCTTACAGCACCTCCAAAACGATTAAACCCTACATTATACGCCAAGTATTTTGTGTTATACTGTCACAAACACCAGAGCTACAGATAAAAATAATCCAGAAGCGTGTCAGATCCAATATCATGCTAAAGGATGATTTCGTGTGAAATGTAAGTGGTGTTTGTGTCGCCGACACCATTCGTAGCACAACGAATCAAGTCGATCAACCCTCATACTTTTCCTTTTTTTCCTCTGCTTTTTGTGGCCAGAAACCCTCTTACCCTTACAAAGCACCTTTTAGGGCCGGAAAAGAAAGAAAAGGTCCTTACTTTTTCCTATGCGCACTTTTTCAGACTTGGCTCAGCCTATTGACCAAGTCCCTTCTCCTAGTGAGTCGCTAGTATCTTCCACTACCATAAGCCCATGAACTACAAATTTTAATCATTACGACCCACTTTTTGCCACCGATCAAATAATTGAAAAAATTATTTTAAAAAAATCGCAATTGTCCGCAAATCATAGTCAAACAATAAATCTGGTCCCCGCACCTGTTTATTATTGAGGACCGAATCGGGCAGATTGCGTCTTCGAGAGCTTGTGGATCCAATTCTTCGCGACATGGACCCTTCAAACCTCTGAGACAATTGATGCTGCTGAAGTGCCATAGACAGAGCTTGGCGATGCAAATACTCTTCCTCAGCTAACATCTTCCTCTGCGATCGATTCATTTTCTTGCTTTTCGATCCCACATCTTTCGCATCTTTCTTCGTCATGCAAATAAACCGATTACCCATGTTTGCAAAAACCTATTTTCTTCGAACAGGAGATAGTTTTGCAGCGAAATCGGAAGCTAAGAGGCTGAAGAACTGGAAAAACTGTGGGGAAGTGAAGGCAGCGATAGCATTGCCTTTCTTCTTCTTCTTCAACAGCTAGAAATTAGAATTGCTGAGAATCTTTCTTTGCGCTTTGTCCTTTTCCTTCGCTGGTCTAAAGACGGAGAGAGTTGTTGAACAAAAAATAGAGTAAAAGCCAGAGACGTCGTTGGCCATAAATGCAAAAATAATTGAATTGAAATTATGCGAATATACAACTCAAAACCCAACTGATTTTACAGGTTATTAAATGCTTCTCACTTCTCTGCACAACGCTGTTCACTCTTTATATACCCATCGTTTTCATTTACTTGTGACCAACGCAACGTCTTCAGCCTCTTCGGCCATTGATTTTTCGGTTTACTTTACTTTTCCACCCAAAATTTTCAATACAGCGGTTGTAAGGTCCGAGAGGTTAGGTCAGTGTTTCTGCTTTTTGGTGTCTCCAACGTAAATATGGCATGGGTATTTAAGGTGTAGTCAATGAAAAATACCCCTTCCGGCCTAATTTTTTCTTTTTAAAATAAAAATTAAGGAAGCTGATTTAATTATTTTAAAGTATTTTTATTTTTATTTTTTTTTCAAACTAATTATTTTGACTAATAAACTAATATATAATCTAAGAATACACAACATATGATATAATTAAATGACTTATATAACTTTCTTAATTAAGAAAAAATAAATCTGGTTTTAGAGGAGGGGTAATAAAACTCAATTAGAGAAGAGATAGACATAAGAGAATGAGTGAACTATATTGTATTACTATTTTTGTACTAAAAAAGTGTTCTTATAATTAGAATAGGATAAAATATTTCTATCACTTTACCACACAAATGACACATCATATTTATTGGTATAGTCTTACACATAACAATAGAATTCATGAATGTGATTAATACAATGGGAGCTTAACCAAGTGGAGACAAAAAGGTTCTCTCTTTGGGCTTATATATAAAATAACAAGGACTTTTCTTTTTGAAGAAATTATAAAAACTAAATAAGTTACTTAATCATATCATATATTATGTATTAGTAGATTATATGTTAGTTTATATGTTAGGCAAAATAGTTTGAAGAAAAAACTATAAATGCATATATATTAAAACAAATTAATCAGCTTCTTTAATATTTCTTTTAAAAAAACCATCTTTATTTCATATTTAGGACCGAAGGAAATACATCTTATTATTCATTAATATAGTGCTAGCTCATTAAAAAACTTTAGTAAAAAAACTTAGTAGGATAAATTCCTAGATAGGAAAAAAGAAGATATATATCATGAATAAACTATTCAAATATTGTACTAAGAAGTAACTTGGTGAAAAATCTTCAACATTTTTATTTGATCCAATTTGTTGGATACGAAGTTCACTCTCTTTTTGTTGATGGGGATGGACATGAAATGATTGCATCACTACATGTGAACACATAACTTGTTTATGATCTACCATTCCAATGTGCTAATTAACTCCCTTAGGTACATTAAAATACAAAAATTCCATGCCCATAGTATCTTAAGGTAACAAAAAGTGTGTGTAACTCCATTTGAATATTTTCATGTTGATAAATAACTATATCTTGTTAATAAGTTAATTACAACAAATGATATATCATGTTATGTGTGATTCAAACTATATGCGTGCTCCAAATGCAGTAAGAATGTGTCTTTATATGTTTTCTGAAAAAAGAAATTAAATAGCTTTATTATAAATTAATTCAAGCACAATTGTTTCAACCATAGTCTGGCTCCAATCCGACAAATAAACTGTACGTAAAGTAGTTTTCCTTCCTATTTAATAGCTAGTTTAGTCTTCAACACTCTACTCTCTCAGGAACAATCTGAAGTGAAAAGTTGCTGATGGATCTTTAATTACTTTGAATCATCATTATATTATTGGTGGCCCATGCAATGTTGACCTGTAAGAGTTGGTTTATTCCATAAACTTACATGTCTTATAATGCATACAAATTCCTCTTGGAATCCTTCTTAATGAAATATTCCTTTGATCAGATCAATCTATCATCCATCAATCTATAATCATATACTAAGACTCTCCCTTTTTCAAGTTCTGAGGATAAATTGATATGAAAAGGGAATACAGATCTGAGAATTATTTGGTAAACGCAGGTTACCTTTTACTCTCAGGTTCTGGGTCTCAAAATATGAACAATAACTTCTGAAAATTCCTGTGGTCAATTGCTCTGTTGCCTTATGAATATCTGCTTTTTATTTGGAAATTATTACATGGTGCCATCCCTTCTTGTGACATTCTTTCTCATCATCAACTTAATGTGAGGGATTGTGTTTAATTTGTTTGGCTGTATTTGTGAAGATAATATTGAGCATATTTTCATCTCCCCTCCTTTCACTCATGCGGTTTGGTTTGTCATTTAGGAGTGTTCATTATTGTACTTATCCTTGTTTTAATTAAGTGATAAGGTGCAAATTTGCATTGAAAATTTTTACTAAGAAGCAATGTTATTTAGAAATTTTTTTAGGTTCCATGTTTTTCTGGAAATGTTAAAATAGAGCAATATTATCATTTTTCCTTAAAAAATTAACGGTCAGCATCAATTTTTAATTGTTATATTAGTGTTTAAATGGTATGGAGTAACATTATCACATTCTAAAATTTTTATGGTGACATTGAACTTGAAAAAATTTTCATAGTAATTTACTCTTTGGTGAAAATTTTTGGGGTAAATTTACACCTTAACTCTTTAATTAATTAATGATTGTCTATCCCGCAAAAAGGAAAAAAGAAAGAAAATTAAAATCCCTCTACTCATCTCTCTCTCTCTCCCCCTCGTTCTATTTTATTTTCTTCCTTTTCTTTAAAGTGTTTTTGCCCCCCTTACAAATTGTGTTGCTATCAGGTTAGATGAGCAGTGTACGGGGAAGGTACCAAATCCAACCGCAAGCATAAATGCAAGTTCAGATGTTTTCATTATTATTCCATTTTCATCCTCAAAAGGCCGTCTCCTTTAGCTCAATCTGACCCACATAATGCGCATGCCTGCCCGTGATAAGATAAGATAAGGTCTCATATTTAGATTAGAGATAGAAACTTCTTTTTCTAATATGATTTACGGTGTACTAGGTAAATTTGTGATTACCTGAACATATTTTTCCAACGCCAATTCAAATAAGCTTAATATAAAGTAGACCACTTTATCATAAACACTTTTTTAGTTATGGTGTAGTGTACGTATTGGTTTAGAAACACATGTAGAAATACTTATATATTGTGCTCACCTTATATTAGCCATGTTTTGATGACTTCTGTATATAATATGCAAGGTGTTATAATATCCAGTCTTTCAGTTTTCTTTATTCTGTGTTCTAGGAATTGGTTGATTATTATAACCTAAGATTCTTTATTATTTGTTCTGGTTTTGTATCTAAAAAAGGATACTACCAACGGGAGTTGGCTTAAGTGGTAAGTGGCTTGTGTCGCTTAAGCAAGATCTCAGGTTCGAGCCTTGTGAATACAAAAAACCCTTGCTGGGAGACTTTCCCACCATAGCCAGGTGCGCGATACGGGTCGGATCCGAATTACTCGGGGTGAAGCTCCGGTGAACTGGGTGGGCAACCAAAAAAAAAAAAAAAAGATACCGTTATAGACCTGTATAAAGCCCATATTCAATATATGACCCAACAAGGGGCAATCCACGTGGCACAGATATAATGTCACATCATTTGGGCTTGGTGGCATAGAGGCCCATAAGTTCAATTCCTAACCTTAAGGTATACTTTATAAATAGGAGTTAAACCCTAAAGGTACACATTCTACTTTCTCTGGCTATTTACAATTCAGCTGTCACAGAGCATACACACCACCCTCTTTGGCTAAATGCCTCTAGTATCTTCGAACTACGTGGACTTTGATCCCTTTACAAGGTACATAAGCCCTAGACATTGTTCCTATGTCAAGTCCGATTCAGTCAATATCAACATCCTAGTCCATTAGGGCTAGCCAGATCCTATTCTAGAATGAAACAGATACGGATAGAAAAAAAATATTTCTTTTGTAAAAAATGTATATCTGAAAAATGGACGATGTATTTAATAGAATAGTCGTTGTAAAACAATCGTCGTAAACAAAAACGATTGCTTTAGATCAGATATACCATCATTTTAAAATCGTCTTTATCAGGGATAAATTACTACAACTGATTACTCAGTCGACAAAAGTGGGTCGTTGTAAAATATATATACACACAACTGCTATAAGGTCGTTTAAAACATTAAAATTACTACGATTGTTAAAAGTTGAAACAGTCTTCAAAAATAAGTCATAGTAAAATATGGTCTTTTGGGAAAATAAAACCTAAAACGACTTCTATTAGGGAAATGGTCGATTTTAATTGGAATTTATAACAGCAGTTACAAATTCAAACAGTCTTTATAAAAAAGTCATTGAAATTTACAACGACCGTTACAAGTAAAAATTTTATTTTGAAAAAAATTAATTTTAAACAACCAATATAGTATCACGGTCGTTTTTATAAATCGTTGTAAATCAAAACTATAACGACCCTGATGGGAAAACAATTTTCATAAATAAGTCATTAGAAGTTACAACAACCGTTACAAATAGAAATTTTATTTTGAAAAAATTAATTTTAAACGACCAATATAGTATCATTGTCATTGTTTTTATAAGTCGTTGTAAATCAATCTATAACGACCTTGAAGGGAAAACAGTCTTCATAAACAAGTCGTTGAAATTTACAACAACCGTTACAAGTAGATATTTTATTTTGAGAAAATTAGTATTAAACGACGAATAGAGTAAGACGGTCGTTTTTTTAAGTCGTTATAAATCAAACTATAACAACCTTTATAAAACCCGTCGTTTATATTTACTTTCAACAACACAAACTACAACGACTCAGTAAAAGAGTCATTGAAGTGTAAAAAAAAGGGGTCGTTAAGTTAGTATTTTTGTAGTAGTGATTGGAAGAGAAAAACTACAATATAATGAAGGAAATTGAAGCTTTTGGGTTCACGATAAGATTAATCAGCTTTTGCAACAAAAGCCACGATGGAACAAAAGCCAGAAATTGGAGCTTTTACAGAGCTTCAGCTAGCGTTGGGGCCTTCACAGAGAGTTCAGTTCAGCGACGACATCAAAGGGAGCTTGATGTAGAAATTTCCCAGAAAACAAACGGTGCAAGAAGAGCATGGCAATGCCGTTGATGGGACTGCAGCATCTGGAAGGAACAGGAGGAGTGGTCGTGCTTTCCGATTCTACAAACAATGTCCATTACTCCTCACTGATTCTACATAAACATGTACTCTCTCTCCTCTTTTTCCACCTGGAGAATAAATTCGTAATTACTTTTTCCTTTAATATTGAACTTTTCTTTTACAATTTGTGGTTGATTTACAGCTTATGCTTCTTTTTGGTAAACTCTTTTCATTAGGGAATTGGCTTTTTGTCTTTTTTTAGTAATAATTTATTCATTTTTCAAATTTAAAATTTTCTTCAATTATCGCAATATATATAATTAAATAATATATATAGTATTCAATAAAATTTATATATTTTTCGGTCATTTTTCATCTCAAATGACTTTTCAAATAATAATTAAAACACATTTCAGTTTGTAAAAAAGTCACTACTACCTACGTCAATTTAAACCTAAATTATATTTACAATCTGATTTTCATCATATCTTACTTTTGCAAATGTCAAATAAAAAATAAGTCACTTCTTCCACCACAAACTTAAATAGGCTCTATAACTATTTGTAAATCGTAACCACTAATTAATTGCATAATAATTATCTTGGCAAAAAATACAAGATAATTCTAGTTAATTTCGTGAAGAATTAAATTGATAATTATTAATTTTAATTAATTATAATTCTATATAAAATACATCGGAGTCGTACTATTTAGAAACAGTGTAACTCCTCTTTTATTTCCTATGTTTTTTTTTAATAAAAATAATATTCCTTTTGATTCCATAGATTTTAATTAACGGCACGGTTGAGATGCTTTTAACTATTAATTAATTAATTTATCCAATCCACATTTACCCAAAATATTACTCTATTTGGTTCTAAATATAAATATACCTAGGATGCTTTTAACTAATTTATTAGAATTAAAAAGATTAGTGTAATATACCAGCACTACTAGTAGTGCAATGGTATTGGGATTAATTTCCCCCATTCCAGTCCTGGATTCGATCCCCCCTATTGCCTTGTATTAAAAAAAAAAAAGATTAGTGTAATATGTTATTTATAATTAATGTGACAAATATTTGTGCTTTACCTGAAATGCACTTGTCAGACAACATAGTACCAATCAAAACTACGTTAATTACTACTATGTAGGATAAGAGAAACTTAGGTCATTCTTCTATCAAGGAACCCGATTATTTTTACTTAGGATCCAATTTAAGCTCACCTACATACAACAATACTATGAGTTAGGCTAAATAAAATCAGGACTAGCATAGCTATTCTTTTATGAGCTTTTAGATACTACCTCCCTCCAATCCTAATTATAAGACTTAGTTGACTTTTTTTTTTGGAGAGATTAAGGAAGCTAAATAAGTTACTTAATCATTTTATATGTTGTGTATCCTTAAATAATATATATTAGTTTATCAGTTAAACTAATTAGTTTGAAGAAAAAAATAAAAATAAAAATATTCTAATATAATTTAATTAGCTTCCTTAATCTCTCTAAAAAATCAATTAAGTCTTATAATTAGAACGGAAAGAAGTATTATTTAACGGGATGGACAACAACAATTGACGAGTAATGGAATATGAAGTAAGATGTGATCTATCATGCATGCTCCTCGTTCAATTGAGTTCTCTCTTTGTTTAGGTGATAAAGGACTTAGATATAATACATTAATACTCCAAGTAAATACAACCAATCCACACTAGACATTCATTATATAATATAATCCTAAAAGTTATACTCTATCGTGATCGTAATATAAGACATATTTACCTAATTCGATTATATTAAGGAAGTTAGTTAACATATATTTTATAAAACAATATAGTCATCTTCCTTAATTCTCTCTCTTATTTGATTATTATTGAGGGAACATCAATAAAGGTAAATTAGAAAAATATTGATAAATGTCTTATATTTATAATTAATATCAACCCCTTAAATATGTCTTAGATTAATTAAGGACAAGAGGGAGTATATATTTAGCTTCTTGAAAGATTTTTCGTGTGATAATTCTTGAAAGAATTTGTAGGTGCCTACTATGCATCAGATGCCATATCTGGATTTTCCCTACCTTAATCAGTCACTAGAGAGCAAGTATAACGAACCAAAACAAGATCATTCAAACACATCAATGAGTTTCACAATCATGCAACAATATGATGTACTTGAATTCAGATAAATGGTAGAGATTGAACTAAATTTATAATATGTATGTCCATTCCAGTCTCTACAGAATAAATCATCCACATGTAATATCACGTAATGATCGAATAGGAGATAGAAAATATTTAGTAGAATAAAAATATGAATAACTTCATCAATAATGGCATTAACCCCCAAAGCATTCCATAGGGACAAACATATCTAATTAATTAGCACATTTTAATTAATCTAATATTTATACTAACAGTTCAAGATTAATCTTAAGAATCTATCTAAATATAGAGATATATCAGTACTATTCTATATATAATTGTCTTTAGTATTTAATGGGATGTCTGAACTGATAATTCTTATCTAAAAAATTTTATTTTGAGTCTTAATTAACTAACGGTAATTAATTAGTGAGACAACGTATATAGATAGATTATTAATCATATAAACGACGAGAACAAAGTACTTTGAAGGATATCCTATAAATATATGCTTAGGAGCGGAGAAATTATTTTATAATACAGGTAATTTTCTCACGTTTAAATTTAATATAAAAACCTTCTATCACCCAGGGGCACAGAAAAGCATATATATATATATATATATATATTGGTCAGAACACAGATAAGCATAGATATTGAATCTGGCCGAGTTGATGAAATCTATCAGTTAAATCTCTTTCTATGTGGGGGGACCATTTAGCTTGCGGTTTATGAGGTTAAAACTTGAAAATGAAAGCTAGATTCTCTAGGCTTCTAATATTAGAAATCATTGGGAAATTGAGAAAGCAATTAAATCAAAATCAAACCCCACTTTTTCCTCTTTAGGGTGCGAATTTTGCCATGCAAAGCTCCATTATTTATCATAACTCTAATGCCCTTCCCACCACTTGCTCCTTCACCCTCTCTCTCTCCTTTTTCTTTTCGTCAGAAACTCTCTCTCTCTCAAAAGGATAGCCTAATAAAATCCTAATTGTAAAATTCTTGGGGCAGAAACATTAATTTTGACACATTATAATATATTTTACTTGGATAACGAATCATTTGGCATTCAGTAACAATATATATATATATATATATATATATATATATATATATATATATACTGTGAGTAATTCATACTTGAAATGAGCCATCAACCCTCTGTCTGTGAAAATTCTCCGATTGATTATATGCACGCGTGCTTGCGTGTCGTTGAAGTTATATATATAATTCTAGACATGTTTGTGAAATGTTAAGTTGTTTACCATTACTTTTTATAGTAGTTTTGAAAGAAAAATAAATTGAAAACGATACCTGTTGGTTAATAAAAATCAAAACGTTCCGTCAGATTTTAATCTAACGATCCCTGTAAAGAGATGGGGATGATGAGATCCAATTGCGTGGGGCTAACTTATGTTGAAATGGCTGGGTAATTACATGAGATAATGACATGATAAGGATCAGTGTTATTAGACCAAGAAAGAAAGGGGGCTATAAAGAGGAGAGAGAGGGAAGTGGAAGGAAAGGCTATATCATAATGCTATAGTTGGTTCTCTTTGGGATTAGTAATCTTTCCGAAAGCTGAACTAGCCGGAAAGAGAGAGAGGCTGGTAACTGATACCTCAGGTCTGTATTATAATTATGTTTATGCATCTATACATACATTACACCTTGTTCTTCCTTTGATCTATTTATGAAATAACCCACTCATATAACTCATTGCTCTTCTTCGTTTAATTCCCTAGCTAGCTAGATCTGTGTGTTCCTTCCTTCCCTCACAAGATTGCAGAATCTTCTTTTTCCATTTCTTACTTTCTCTATTGTAGTTCTTCCCTCTCATGGTCTCCTCTCATCAGCAACCAAGTTCTTTTCCTGAAGAAAACCCCCCCCACACACACACACCATGTTTTGTGTATCTCTTTCTTTCTTGACTTTGAAAAGTTTTCTTCACATACAGACAGAGAGAGAGAGAGAGATAGATTGAGAGTTAACATGTAAATATAAGGAGGCAAACGGGTCTGATCATTATTCTTGTGCTCAGAGTAGTCTTGCATATTTTTGTGTTAAGACAAAGGGAGTTCATTTTTGGGTATTTTTTTTGGCCCTAAAGGGGTCTTACTCAGTTACTTGTTGCTGCTTCTCCATGGTTGGTTGAGCTAAAAAGCCTGAGATGAAGAGAAAGGGTTCTGAATCTGATATCAAAAGGAGAGGTTGTAATGTACGATCTGGTCAGATCTTGTGTTTTTTTTCCCTTAGATCTTGTTTGATCTTTCATCCAAAACGTATCAACCACGCACTGAGTCTTTTGTCGTACCCATAGACATTTTTTTCATTCAGATCCACAACTTCTAGGTCCAAGGGAATCTCACCCATCTTCAGATCTTGTACATGTCACAACTACACACACACACACACTGACACACATGAAGATCGATCTATGTGATGAGTTTGAGTGTTGTATGTTGGTTATGTATGTATGAAGAAGAAGGAAGAAATCATGGGAAGAGGGAAGATAGAAATAAAGAGGATAGAGAACACAACGAATCGCCAAGTGACATTCTGCAAGAGAAGGAATGGTCTTCTCAAGAAGGCCTATGAGCTTTCTGTACTCTGCGACGCAGAAGTTTCCCTAATTGTTTTCTCCAGTAGAGGCCGCCTCTACGAATATTCTAACAACAAGTAATTTTCTTTATTTCTCTCTATTCTCTATATGTGTGTGTGGGTGTGTTTCATTTCCTTATTGATATGCACTTAATGATTGTTATTATTATTATTATTATTGACGTCTTTAAATTTTTCTGTGCTTCTACAGCAATGAATATGGTTGTTTGGCCTGAGTTGAATTGCTGTTTTCCTTATCTATTTATGTGCGCCTGTGGGTGTCTACGAGTGTTCTATAACTAGGGCAAATCTTGTCCATGAGTTATGACACCCTAATCTCCCAAGTATTATTAGTTTTATTCTTAATGACTCATGAAGATTGTTAGTTATTGCTTATTAGCTTAGTTTCACATGAGTTCTTAGCTAGGTACTGGCAAATTTTTTTTTTTTTTTAAATTTTTTGGGTTCTGCAGGAATGAAAAACATATAATTAAGAAATTAATTTTAAAATTTTCTTCCATTCAAATGCATATTTTTAAGAAAAATGTTTGAACTTTGAACAAAAACATCAAATATAGAAAAACAAAAGAAAATTAGTTTAACAAGTTTAAATAAAAAAATTACAAAAATAAAATCATTCTCCCACTATATATATCCATCAATAAACCCTTAATTACAACACTATTATACGCATAGTGTGTGTGTGTGTCTTAAAAATTCAAAGCTCTTATCAATGTGTAATGCATGATTAAAAATAAACATAACATAAAACAAGCACATTTAACAACAGACAAAACTAGACATAAAAAAATAAATCCAGAAGATGGTGTATAAGTACATTTAAGCATTAAAAAAATAATGGAAGCAAGTATAAGACTGAGATGAGCTAGATAATTGATCATGTAAATTTGTCAATTATACCCCCCCCCCCCCCAAAAAAAAAAAAAAAAGGCCTATAATTCTGATATATCTTGTTGTAAGCAGAAGAAAAAGAACCACTTTGTTGTATAGCTAGTACGATATTTTTAGATCTTTTTGGTAATTGCTTCCACTTTTAGCTTTCTAAGTCTCTGATCACACCCTTTTGTTCATCATCTTCAAGGGGACAGACAGTGAAGACTTCTTTGTGTGGTAATTTCAGTTCGTTCGAGGGATATTATTCGATTTAAAATATCTTTTTCTTTTTTCCTCACATGCATATATAAAAACTTTGCATGAAAGAGGTGAAACATGGAAGTTTTGTTGGCCTTTCCGATCATATTGGTTAAATTTATTACTTCAACTAGTTCAGATTCAGAGGCAGTACGTACGTACACAGATCTTCATAAAAACTACTTTATATCTCGAAACTAAACTGTCTTTCTGCTCAATGACTTTATATGTTTCATGATTGTATAGGAAGGAGTATGGGTTACTTAATTGGATTTGTCCCTATTTTCAACCTAGTTCATATTTATAAACCGTGTAATCTTAATAAGTACGTAGCTTGCTATCTTGAGTATTTTGAAATGCATATGGGAAGAATATATATCTAATTATGAAATATTACGCAATACATACTCATAATATTTGGCAAATGTTAATTTCTAACTAGCACTTGGGTTTGTGATTTCTCAGGAAGCAAAGTACACACAAGGTTTATCATCTAACTTGTTCTACCTCTTAATGTAATTTCTGTGGTCTCAGATGTATTAACTAACAAGTTCCACAGAGTCTAATTAACATTATTCACACAAACACATCTAAGATTGGAATTAATTACTTGTACTAATATAATGAAGGTGGTAGACAAATTAAGTTGAGAGAGGAAAACAAAGTTGTGGTGTCAGTAATAAAATGTGTGAACTGTGAAGGCTAATATGTCTTTGCATTCAAATCCATCTGGCAAGTGTGTGAGTTTAACTCTTCAAGGCTTGTCCCTTAGTTTCCAATTCTAGCTTCCGAAGGGGAAAGCCATCAGTAGTACTTGTTTGCTTAGTTATTCAGTGAGAAAGGAAACACTATACTTTTCCAAGTCTGTTAACGTATCTTTTTCACTGATCCAGTCGTCGTCTCAGGTCAACAAAGGAAGAAATTCAACATTAGTCAGACAGCTAGTCAATAAGAAAATATGTTATTTCCGATGAACACCCCATAAAAAATATGTTCCACTTTCATCTCATTTCAAAATATGATCTTGTTTACGTGTGTGTGTTGGGGTTATATGAACTGTGTACACATTCAGCTCAAAATATCATCTACCTACGGCTTTTCAAGTGTTATACTATGGAAACTATAACTAGGCTGTTTATGCAAAAGAAAACTCCAATTGACTACGATATAATTTGTGTTTATTATTTAAACTATTATTCATATATACGTCATATGGATGCAAATGCAAAGTGCAGTAAGGCTATTTATAGCTTCCAGTATTGATACTATACTGGCTTTAGGGTTGGCATCTATTCACTCACAATTTGATTGAGTTTGGAGTTCTAAATTCCAACAACCTATGTACATACTTTCCATCAGAGACAGAAGAGAGATGTATAGCTTACTTGAATTTATATGAATTTTTATCTTCTTGAGTATTTTGAATGTACACTTCTCTGAAATTGAAAGGGAAAAGGAGGAGACAGAAAAAAATATAATGTAAGAAGAAAAAAAGGGAAAAGATAAGGAAAATAGAACGCATTTGCAATTACGCATGTGCAATTTATCGACTAATTATGATCCTAAATATAAGCCTTAGTTGACTTTTTTGAAAAGATTAATGAAGCTAATTATATTATTTTAAAGTATTTATATTTATCGTTTTTCTTCAAATTAATTTTTCTAAATTACTATTTGATATATAATTTAATCATACACAACATATAATATGATTAACTAACTTTTTTACTTCCTTAACTTTAAAGAAAGTCACCTAGGTGCTGGGGGAAGTATCATATAACACACTACACTCTCTAACTTCACTATTACTGATCTGGACTTCTCTCTGATCCCTCTCTCTCATCATTTCTCTATTATATTTTTCTTGGCACTGCATATTCATATTACTCTAGAAATTAAAACTGTCTTTGACATCCTATAAATACATTAAATGTTGGTTTCTTAGGGATTAATTTTTCTGTGTTGTTTTGACATCTTTGTATCTCTTCTATTGCCTACAGCATAAGGTCAACTATAGAGAGGTACAAGAAGGCATGTTCAGATAATTCAGGTGCAAGCTCTATTACTGAGATCAATGCTCAGGTAAATTAACTCCCCATGAAATTATTTAAATTAGTTATACTTTTCTACCTAATGACTTTTACTATTTTTCTTATTTGGATGAGTACGTACGTAGTAAACCTACATGATGCGCGTATTATTATTATTCTAAAACAATCTAAATTTGTAATGCCATGCCTCGCCCCTGAAATTAATTAAAGGAAGGCCTTATTTTGATCTCTCTAACGAAGAAATGTAAATTACAACTACTTTCGTAAAGATAACAATACATTTAGTAAAAACATATTGGGTAAGAGATTTCTCCAATCATTGGAGATAAGTTATCTCCAGTGATCCCTAAAATTATGTCGTTTTGGATTAATGAAGGGTGTTTTTGTAATTTTACATCCTTCATTAATTCACTTAAAATTACAAATACACTCTTCATTAATGTAAAACGACGTAATTTTGGGGGTCACTGGAGATAACCTATCTCTAATGACTGGAGAAATATTTTTTTCAAACATATTTTGATCATACTTCACACGAAATTTGTGGTAAACTAGACTACACTTATGGCATTGTCTCCGTCCCCCACCACCACCACTAAAAAAAAAAAAAAAAAAAGTGGACAATAGCAGCTGAGTTTGATGTCTCACACAAAACAAATTTAAAATATGATTTTTAAACTTATTTATATTATTTTGGAAGTTATAGAAAAAATAAGTTATAATTAAACATTGATGTGTGTGTTTGTGTGTCTTTGGATGGCAGTATTATCAGCAAGAATCGGCGAAGCTGCGTCAGCAAATTCAGATGCTTCAAAATTCAAACAGGTATTTTCAATTATTTTCGAATTAATTAAAGAATTGAAGATCATATGAAATGACCATTGTTAGCATAAGATCAAGAATGCATAAGCATATATGTTTACATATATATAATGATTCTTTGCATATTTGTCACCAAAAATAGGTCTTGTGATTTGAAAGTAATTTCATGTTGACTTATTTATTGTCAGTATTTCTTTCAGTCCTTGCATTGCTAATTGGGAGATGAATCTTAACTGGATATCATAAAATGATTATAGACAGTTCAGGTTAAAAAGAAATCCCTAAAATATTTTGAGTATACAAGTTTAAATTGATCGGGACCAATTATACTTTGGAGTGGAATTAATCATTATTCTTTTTCAATCATTTATGTAAGAGTGAGTTATATTAACTAATTTGTAGATATTAAGAAAATTAGTTAGGTTAGCCATTGATGAAAGAAAGTGTGTTGGTTTCCTTAAAATATCATCTTTTGTCATTTATATTGGACTCTTGATTGAGGAAAATTATAAATTTAAGAGACAAATTGATATTTAATTAAGACCATGGTAAACTCTCAAACGAGCTCCAACGTTTAAGATTTAAGAATCGTGGGAATACCCAATAAATTAACGTGAAGTGAATGATTTGACGTTGGGACATGCATGCATGCTGATTATTGGTTGGTGGTATGTGTATATAGGCACTTAATGGGTGATGCGTTGAGCACACTCACAGTGAAGGAACTGAAGCAGCTGGAAAATAGACTAGAAAGGGGAATCTCTCGTATCAGGTCTAAGAAGGTATCTCTCATAAAATTGTTGTTTTTTCCATGGAACCGAAAGAAACATTATCATTGATTAAATGAATCAAGCAAATAACTTGTGACTGTTTTAATTTATTCGTTCATAATTTTAATTAGTCCCTTGGATGGATTAAATTCTAACTGTTTTGTTCATTATATGTACTGCATATATAACAGCATGAGATGCTGCTGGCAGAAATCGAATACAGGCAAAAGAGGGTAACATCCGAAATAACTGAATATATTTCTCTTCCCTTTAATTATAATTATTATATATGTTTTATTTGATGAATTGATGCTCTTAACTAGATGATTTTGATTATTTATTCTAATTATTTGTTGTCATGCATACATAATGATAACCTGCAAAATAACGACGACTGAATTAGGAGATTGAGCTGGAGAATGAAAATCTCTGCCTTCGGACAAAGGTATGTGGACCTAGAATATATAACTAGCTAGGTGTGATATTATTATTAATGGGAATATTAATAAAATAAATGAATAAAACAGCTAGGAGAAATGGAGAGGGTGGAGCAGGAAGCAAACATGGTGTCAGCTGGAGAGGAACAGCAGCTGAGTGCGATGCAGCAAGCTTTGGCTTCTCGCAATTTCTTCAATCCAACAACCATCATGGACCTTTCTGCAAGTCCCTACCCTCACTCTGACAAGAAGTTGCTTCATCTCGGGTAATTCTCCCTGCAAAATGCTGTAAAAATGTCATATCCGTTAATATAACCAAATATCCGTTATTTTCTTACAGTTGGACAACGATATGGACCCCATACAATAATTCAAAAATAATAATAATAATAACAGTCATGGCATTTTTACACCATTTTGCAAATACTTCATGTGTATATTCGCATCTCAACCCTTGATTATATTACATATATATGTGTGTGCAGGACAGACCTTGAGATTGAGTTTACACTGTTTTATTATATTATTTGTGAAGAATGCACTTTCCAATAAATTCTATACGTAACTACTTATATTGATGTTTAATATATCCAGATCTTAACATTAACGTCATTATATTGATGACAAAAATTATACCCTTCTTATTGTCTTTCTTTAATTTTGTGTTATTGTTCCTTTTTGCTGACGCAGGTGATCATATGAAGAAGATCATCATAAATCCCAAAATTTGCATCAATAATTGAAACCAATTAGAACCATATATATTTCATGTTGGTTGTGTTTGCTAGCCTAAATGACCAACTATATATGTACGTACTTTTGAATTTTTAGCATGCATGAAGCGCGCTGCTTTATGTGAGAGTGTTGTAGTGTATGTTATGTTCCCTGAATTCTATCCTGCAAAATTAATGTTTTCTTGTTTTCTGCGAGAAACTAAGTATTTAATGAAAGTATAAATTAAAGTGGGATTGCCTAAATTTTATTGTGTTCTACTTCTTATCAGAGATATAACCGTTAAATAATTCTCTATAATACTTGAAGGTTGGTAAAATAACCGTCAAGTAATTTTTTGCCGTATCTCAGCCTCACAATATTTGACCATTTTCTCATTAACCCTCAAGCATATATATATTAAGCGTCAAATATAATAAATCAGTAGTGAGATTCTAAGCTCCAATGTTATTTTCTGCAATATATAGATATAAAATTTAATACGTGTTTAGGATAATGTGAATGGACTAGCCATATGAGGTTTGCCCAAGTGATAAAGATGCAAGGGATAAAAGTTTATGATACAAATACTCTTAGTTGGAGTTTTTTTGACTCAATTGACACTGAGAACTTCATAAAGTTTTGGCTTAAGTAAAATATTGTGATTTCGACCTTCTTAGGTATGATGGGGGCATGGTTCCTTCGGTTCGATGAAGGATGAAAAAAACTAGCCCCTCTTAATTAATGTAACACTAAAATGCGAGCAGACTAATTATTCAAATTATGCATTCTAATTATGTGCAAAAGTAAACTTATGATGGTAACCATTGTTAAAGATATGAGGTGGTTAAGCATGCTTAAAAATGATGTAGATATCTCAATCCATTATTTAAGGTTAGAATCATCCATCGAATTAAAGGCATGACATTTAAGCCATTTGATATTAACAGTGATAGTAACTCAGCATCATTTGAGATTAGGGATCGATCCCATAAAATTGTGGTGTGTGTGGCTCATCAAAGCGAAAATAGCATCAACGTACAATAAGAGCTCTCTAGAGTGTAAATTGATTGGTAAGACCTGTTCTAAAAGCATCTCCTTTATTTTATAACATTAACTCATCTTTCAAAACTGATCATGATAGAAATATAGTTTAACAAACCATTCAAGAATGTACCATGATTATAAAGAGTTTCCCATTTCAAACTAAAGTCATCCATGATAGGAAAAAAGATAATCTAAACATTCCAAGCAATCAAGAATAATCTTAGCTTTCTAACCATTTTACATATTAAACCATGTCCGAACGAGGGTAAAACCCACCTAACATGGATATCTAAATAAGACTCCTCTTTACTAGGATGTACAGAATTATACTTGGACCTTGAGTCTCTTGAAATTTCGAATACACATTCACCATAAGTCTAAGATCAAAAATTCAGTTCTGCGAGGTATCCAAATCATAATACAATAATTAAAAGTTTCCAAAATATGAGTTTTTGGATGCACATTCAATCACATGCAATCCTAAAGACCTTAATTAGGCCTTCTACCAGCAAGTGACAGTTTAATCAAAAGTATGCAATTAAATTAGAGTTTACAAAATATGGCCCTATGAGTAGCAATATACATCAATTCCTCACATGCATAACCAAGAGATTTTATAAAGATACCGTCCTATTTATAAGTCCCATTTTGACCAAATCACACATACCAAGGAGAGGTGGTTACCTCAATGATTATGGGGTGAATTTTCAACTTTACCCTCATTTATGATTGGTTACCTTCAACTTTTTCTTCTCTCTCTACTTTTATTGGTACAATTAATATGAGCAAAAGTGTCACAATCTCATTTATTTGGTCAAAGGGGACTTATAAATAGGACCAAATTTTTTTAGTCAAAAGGGACTTATAAAAAGGATCAGAATGGTATATATATGGAGAGATATCTATGCCTCAGGAGTTCTCCCCGACGTCCCAACATAGGAACTATAACCTGAAAAATGTTGAATCAACATGGTGAGATAAAAGCCTCAATAACCAACTATTCAACTTATTACACATGCTAATATGTGTTCATGAGGTGCCTAATGGAATATTTTATATAATAAAGTACTATCTCCAATTTTAATATAGAATATAGTTTATAGTGCAAATGGCACCACAAACTATGTCTTATATTTAGGACCGAAAGGAGTACTATACATACAATTCACAAAGATCAATAGCACACGTTTTGTATCACAAATTTCTATATCACAGATCAAATATCACAATTTCCAATTTGTCTCCCATCAATCCAACCAAACCACCTTATTTCCGCTTATTAAACTTATAGGCTAAGTTACTATCTATGTCACTAGCCACCCAAAAAGCTCTCCGGTCACGTGACGAGGATCCACCAAAATTCACAGAGCATATACCTCAACTCTGGGTCTTTTTTCCTCATTGAATTAGTGGGGTGTCGCAGTCCCTCGTTGAACGAGTGGGGCAATCCTTCATTGAACGGTGTGATAGTCTCACAATCTCTCGTTGAACTAGTAGAACAATAGAAAATCAATCATCGTGTACCAATAAAGGCTATATGACGTGATAAAACAAATTACTCCATCTCAATCGAAATCCAATCAACACAATAATTACCAATAAATAGCTCAATGGAAGTTTCTCAAGATTTTAATATTCATGCAATGCTAATCAAATCATCTCCATATACATATCATAATATCTCAATTCTCGACTCATATCTATATATTTCACAATTCAATCATAAGCTTTCATAAAGTCATTTCTATCAAAAAATACTTATGATAACTTTCTCAATCTCAATAAACATTTCAAAATACTTATTAAAATATCTAATAAATATCAATATCTCTTTTTCATTCTAATAATTATTTCATAAAATACTCCCAAACAATATACTAACACACATAATAAGTGAAAAGTGATTAACCTTCACCAAGTAAAGATATATTACCACAAACAAAAACGCCACGTGATCAATACCAACCATTCACTATCAATCTACACAATTATATAACCACACATTAATAACTCATTGAGTTATTTGAGGTAATTTATTTTTAGCTTCTAGTTTCCAAATTAATAATTAATAATTGTTATCTTTAATTATATGTGTGTATTAACCAAAACACTTCAACCATATATTTTACTTATATAGTTAGAGTTTGTACTCTCCAAGTAGAGAAATATTCTCAAATCTCCGATAGACCATAAATAATTATTTTAACACAATTTCCACTTCCTCTAACAATTCAAATCATTCAATTAAATTCTTGACAACTCCCAAATATCTTACTTTAACAAAAATCCCTAAGTTTTGAAAATCTAAAATTCCAACCTTCAAATTTTAAGCTTAAATCTCAAAATTAAACCACAATATATAAAATCTCCAAGAGAAACCCAAATAAATCAATTAACTCAATTTAATCGGTGAAAATATTATATATCCCAAAAAAAATTTAAATCTTCAAGATGACCAATAAATTAATCTATATTGTAGAACATGACTATTAAAATAGCTATATAATCTTATGGTCATATATTGTTTAAACTCAACATTTACTCAAACTCTAATCCAAATATTTGCTCTAACCATCTTAAAAAGATATCAATTAGAAAGAGCTAGTTGAGTAGAACAAAATTTTAATAAAATAACCCAAAAGCTTGCTCTAGACAAGAAAATGGTGGACGCTCGCTGCTGGAAGAAAAATCCGAAAGCACATCGCCGCATGCGTCACTCTCTCACTCCTGAATTTGATAAAGGATGAGTGCTATGTGTGTTAATACTTGATATGCCTATATAATTATAGGGTAAAGGTGCAAAAATGTAAATGTACTTTATCCTCAGGAGCTCAACACCAAGTACTTTTTTTTATGTGTAAAAGTGACTATGTAGTTATAAGATAGGTGCAAAAGTCATGGCCGGTGTTAAATGCAAAACGTTGTGTTAAATGCAAAACGTTGACCGTTAAATCAAAGGTTTTTGACCAATTATGATGACATGGATGCTGACTTGGCAGATCGAAGAAATATCTGGGGGAAAAAAGCGGCTGACGGTCTGATCTAAGTGATGAAGAATGAATGCTGGAAAGAAGGCCAGGGTAGCACTTGGAGTTATCGCGGCAGCCGGTGTGTTTGTGTCTGCGGTTTTGGTTTTCAGGAAGTGTTAGCAGAATGTTCAGCGATCTCAGTACTCCTACACAGTGAGGAGAGAGATTCTATATATAGGAGCCCCGTCTCCATATTATTACTATAGATTTTTTACACCCTTTTCCATGTTATATTGCATCCTATCATCTCTACCTAATGATAGAAAGATAGGAATTCATATTCATCCGATATTCTTTGTGTCGGTGGTTTTGTGAGGGTCGAAACATATGTTTCGAATCCATTCTGTGATTTTTTTCGCTGGTGCTGATTGTAATAGATCTGGTTAAAATTCATTATGTTTCTATCTTCTATCTATGCCAGTTCTAGAGTACGTACATCGGGTGATAGAATTAAAGTGATCAAAATTTGTATGAGCATAACGAGTGAAATCAAACTTTTGCCTTCATAATTATTTTCACATTCAACAACACTGATTCACCGATGGGAGATAAATCTTTAGAGATTTCTCTCTCCCCCTCCCCCTCCCCCTCCTCCCTCCCTCCCTATTCCTTCCACCATTAAAGCAAACTCAAGAGTTTTAACAAAAGCAAAATTGTGAGTTCGCAAATTTAGATTAGGGAAAATCCATCTGAAGGTCCTTTTTACTAATTAAAATAAAATCAAAAAGGGCCCTAAGAAAAGTCAAATGTTAGAAGAGGCCCTAGGACCTCTTCTGACATGCAATTCTAAAGTGAAATGACATTGACGCCCTCTTGTTCAGTGACATTGGTGCCTATTAGAAATTTCCTCGTCCTGCCCCTTCTTGCTTCTCCACCCTCTGCTTTCTCTCTCTTCTGTACACCTTCACTTTGCCTCTCTCCCCTCCTCTCCCCATTTCTCCATCAATAGATCCCCGCGACACTCCTACAGGCCGAGCACTCTCCCCATAAACGGGAGTTTATTTTTAGTCTTGCTCGTGGCTAGGACCGTCTGTTTAGCCTGTTCTTGAAAGGATTAAACTCAGTTGTTGGTGATAGAGGAAACTCAAATCTGATTTTTACTTCCTCGAGAAGGGGTTAACTTTATTGTATGTCTATCATTTTTGTTTCTTTCTTGAATAATTTTTCTCGACTTGAATCAAATGGAAATACTGTATTAGTAGAATTTATTTATATGTTCAAATATTATACCTGTTCAAAAGTTACATTTTTTTCAATGCTAAAGGAGTAATTATGAATGTTCTTTGTGAAAACAGGCCAAAGCCATTTCATTTTGCAAGTTGTCAATGAAATGGACTCTGTCCTGATAGATGAAGGAAGAAATTCTTTGTTAATTAGTGGTGAGGTAATTAACTTTTATAGTTAGTGTTGTTGCCCGTCAATTTCTTCAACATATAGGTTAGTGGTTTTAATGATAAAACAAGCTGGGCTGGAATTGTGAGTACAATCTCTTGCAATATTGCTCATAAGAAGTTTTTAAGAACTGTGTATGTTGATTAAATAGTTATCTGCGTTGATTTTGATTACAGAATTGAGAGAGAGAGAGATGCGAGAGTGGAGAGAGTGATTTACAATTTCCCTTCTCTCCTTTTTCAGCAGTCCACATGGTTTTTTGGTCTTTTTATTACAGAATTGCATGTTAGCCCTAGGGTCTCTTCTGACATTTGACTTTTTTTAGGGCCCTTTTTGACTTTATTTTAGTAAAAAGGGCCTTCAGATGGATTTCCTCTTATCAATCAACAAAATTAACAAGTTTCAAACAAATCTAGAAGATCCAACTGAAGAAAAACAAATACAAGATTCCTCAGAAGCAACAAATCTTTCTGGCATCAAAACAATTCACAACATGAGCAACTCCATAACCAACTTTAAGATCGATTCTCTTTCCCCACCAGAAACGGCTCTTCATGTTCCTTCCAAGCTTCAAACTATTCTATCAGGAAAATAAGTCACAAATACAGACTCAGTATTGTTTGGTGGTGGGATGCCATTTTTGTCATCACAGTCTACCCCTGTGGCCAGCGGCAGTGCCATTTTTATCGCCTCTTTTCAACATTTTTCTGGGTAAAAGACTCATAAAATCACAACAAAAGCTTGATTTGAAATGGAAAACTAATCAAATATTGCGGAAAATTTTGAGTCTTTGCAATTAGACCTTAGATCTAAAATCACCTTCTCTGTCGTCAATGAGCTCCTCCTCTTCATTATTATAGCCACCACCGCCGGAAGCTTTCAAGAGTAAAAAACAGAGTGCGCTTGCAGCAGGGAGTTCGAAAGAGGGAGCGAGATTCAAACTAGAGAGCTCAGATCGGACCTTCCTCAGTTGTGTTGGAGAATTGGGAGAGAGGCGGAGAGCTCAGACAGACCGTCAGCTGCTTTTGTTTTTCATATCCTTCTTCAATCTGCTAAGCCAGCATTCATGTCATCATAATTGGTAAAAAAAATATTTGATTTAACGGTCAATGTTTTACATTAATTAACACCAACGGTAACTTTTGCACCTATTTTATAACCACATAGTCATTTTTGTACCCAAAAAAAATACTTGGTGTTGGTCGCTCCTAAGGGCAAAACACATGTGCCTTTTTGCATCCCTGAGGCCAAATACACATGTGCATTTTTACACCTTTAATTACTATATATATATATATATATATATATATTGTTTTAAAAACTTTAATGGGTCTTGTGCATTTGGACTTTTTTCTTCATTGAATTCCTCTTTTCCTTCCTTCCTTTATTTAATCAAAAAACAAAACAAAAACAAAAACAACCTCGTCCGTAAGTTCAACTGACGAACATTATCACCAAAAGAAAGGGGTTCGATTTTGGAGTTGTTCGTGTGTGGATTATGTCTGTCTGGATTATGGCTTGAACTAGGAACAATGCCTAGGGCCTACGTACCCTAAGTCAGGAATCAAAGCCAACGTAGTTCGAATAGAATTCCGGCGTTTAGCCACTGGGTGTGGGGTGTGTGCTCAGTGAGGAAGGAAACGAGTTGATACAGCGTACCGTTCACCAGTGGAGTGATCTCCTATTTATAGGGAGTGGTAGTTAGGATTCGTGTCCGAGATACTCGGCTATTCGTGGGTCGTAATCCTGGGATATGCTGTTAGTAGCGATATTAGTGGGGGTAGTTACCGTAGATGATGGCATAGTGGGTTGGGCTTCGTGGCCCATGTTCCTAGGTCTATAACAGTTGCCCCCCAGCCCAGTAGTTCAGGTTTACGAACTGCCGGGATGTATTGGTTGCTCGACTGAGCCCTGCATCAAATCCGAGTTGTTGTTTGCCTTAACAGCCATTTTTCGAGACTTAATCTCGGCTATATCTCAGCTATCGATAACACATCTTTCAGTTTTGCAAATGACTTATCATCCGCCCAGTTGCCCCCCAGCCCGATAACACTAGTGCCTGGGGTGTCGGGGTGCGTCGCTGATTATTCCCGACTTAGTGTCATCTGGGCTAACTCGATCTGATTCTTATAGTCCGATCTCTCTGGTACGCCTTCATGACGATGTGCATATCTGGCCTTGTATGTTATGGAGTTGACAACTCTTTTTTGAGAATTGCCTAGTTTGTTTCGTCATACATGCCGAGTTCACCAAAAACTCAGTGGTTTTTACCAAGATTTGCCTCTGCCGAGGTGTGTCGCTAACCGAGATACCTTCTGTCAGGAAGCTCATGGTCATACCCATCGCTATGACCGCCTTTTTACTTATCCTTGAATGTTTAGGGTGCCATTTCGTGTAGCCACTTCCTTCGAATCTGCAACGTCGCGTTTTCCGAAAAGCCACCATCGGTTATCCCGCTTATTAATGTTCTACGTCATTTCCTATCAGTCATGATTGCTTTTTAGGGTTTTAATAGGGCTTAGCCCTATCCCTGTTGATTAGTCTCAAATTATATTTCTGAAATCTGTACCATCACCTTCCCTGGCACCTCGTGACTGGTGAGACCCCTGGGTAGTGAACCGTCATGCGTGTTGATTTCCTTATAAGTATAGGTGTTTTGTCTCTCCGCTCTTCCCATTTCGCCCATCACAAATCTGGTGAAGTTCTTCTTTGGCAAAGCAACTCTCTCTACCCTTTCTTGCTCAGATTTCATCCTTCTACGGATTCGCAAGTAAGCTTTCCTAGCATTTTCGATTTGTTCATTTTGGTTGATCGTAATGATCTTGGAATGCCTTCTTTAAATCCCTGTTTCGTTCTTTACCATCTTTGTACTTCTGGGTTCCTGTTCTTGATGTTCTCTTGAAATGTTTTTCTGTTCTTGTTGGGTGGTTTTAAATGACAATGATGATCCCGAATTCCTCTCTGAAGGAAAGAAAGTGTTGAGAACCATAGTGAGGTTACCTATTTGAGTCGTTAGAAGATTGGGATTTCTGGGAAGATGAGAACCATTTGTTTTTTAACTTTATTGCATCACTTTGTGCTTTTTCAAGCTCTTGGTTTCATTCTTGTCTGCTTAATAATCCCAACTGCATGCGCTTAGACATTTTAGTCGTTTTCCAAAAGATGGATCCCCAGCCACCACTAGTAGACATGTATGGTCGGCCCATCCCCGAAGAGGATAGAGAACTACTAAAAAGAGTTCCTGGCCGAACTAAACTCTGGTTGTGGTCAATTCTTCCTGGTGAAAAAGAAAAGATGGAAGATTTGCTTCGTTCCTCATATGGCAGCGGGTCCTCCCGAGGAGGGAGCCCTTCCCGAGGAGGGAGCTCCACCCGAGGTATTACTGTCTCCCGGGGTGGTCATTCTTCCCGAGGTTCCAGTTCCTCCCAAGGTAGCAGAGGCCAAAGATCCCCTCAAGGTCGGGTGGTTGAGCCTTCATCCGCTGTTTCGCCAAGCCATTTGGTTGCTCGACATGTGGCCCTTGACAGTTCCACCCGGGGTTGCCCGGCCGAGGATAACACTCCTTGCGAGGAATGTATGTATAAAGCCATTGACCTTTCTAATCGGGGGCTTGACCGAGAAGCCGAGTAGACTTTAGACCGCTGTCGTTGTAAACAAAGGCCCTGGAGATCTGCTGCCGCTTACTCTCCTTTATTGCCCTTGGCATCTCAAACTCCCGAAAATCTTAAGACTTCAGGTACTCCCGAGTTTTGACTCAGTATTTTTTTTTCTTTTATAGGTATTTATGTCTTCTTCCACCACTCACCAAACCAACCAATCGGAGACCGACGAGTCTATTCCCTCTGGTGCTTCCCAAATGGCGACTATCAACCGATATGCCATCAGTGAAGTCGTTACCGATATGAGAAATAAATCTTCGGCTAAGACAATCGCTAAAGTAATCCGGGGTGGGGATTGTTACACCGTGTCCCAACCTTCAACTAGCGAGTCAGTGGCCTCGGGATGTCGGGAGGATGAAACTCCTTTCTTTTTCTTCTACAGACACGTTATTTCTCGACTTGGGCTGGAATTTCCTTTCTCTAACTTCCAAATGCAGCTTCTCCGCCACTTTCACTTAGCTCCTTCCCAACTTCATCCTAATGGTTGGGCCTTTGCCATTGCCTTTGAAAGTTTTTGTCACAATTATGACCTAATTTGCCCCGTGCCCGTGTTTTGCTTTTTCTTTGTTTCGTTAGAGAACAACCTTTCAACGGACGGAGATTTATTAGAGTTTGGATGGACTTCTCTCTGGGCTTCACTTGGTCGTAAGTTTCTCAAGCCTTTCACGGATTTGTGGAAAGGCTTCAAGAACTCCTTTTTTAAGGTTTCAGCCAAGCCTGGTAAGGTTCCATGGTTTCTTCAGACTTCTGCTTCTGGGGAACTTGAAGGTCGTTTCCCCTTGTATTGGACCGGAGAGCACCACCGATTTGAGGCCAAGGATTTTTTTACCCCCTCTCTCATATGACTGCACAGGAGAAAGATGCCGTCGCTTTTATTTCCAGCCTTGTCAATAAAGAGCCCTTAGAGGATTCGGCCGATTACATATTTTCTTTTGTAAAGAAATCACCCACTGCGGGTATGACAATTGCTTTATTTGTTCTTGTAGTATATTGTTGACGAATTTTATATAACTCGTCTTTTGTTTCTCTGTCTTTTAGGTGATCCCATGGGTAAAAGGCCTGATTACCTTAACGTCCTCGCCCATCCTTCGAACGCAGCCACGTCATCTCGGCCTATGACTCCTGCTACCCAGAGGGCGGCTTCTATTCTGGGCGCAGCCACGTCATCTCGGCCTATGCCTCCTGCTACCAAGAGGGCGGCTTGTATTCCCGAATCTTCTGATCCTCCCCCGGCGAAGAAAACCAAGAGATTAAGGAAGAAGAAAACCCTCGAGGCTGAGCCGGAGGAAGAGGCTGAAGATGACATTCCTTTGGCCCTTCGTGTTGTTGAGCCCGAGAGAGCGGCCTCTGATGATCCGGCCTCCTCAGCTGGACCCGTAGTGAAGTTCCCGAAGTCATATCTTTGGGAAAACAAAATTCCTACGGGCCTTCGTGCGGGTCTCCAAGCTCCTTCTCACTTCTTTGACAGGAAGAGGATTTCAACCCGAGAGGTAAAAGAGCTCAGGGATTTGGAGCACATGAACATGAAAGATGTCGGCGTTTGTCATCTGGCTGCACAACTTAAGGACTGGGTTGGAGAACAGGCAGAAGAAATAAAGGTTTTAAAGGCTAATCAGCAGACAGCCGATGATCGGGTAGCTGAAGCCCAAGAAGAGCTTCATGTGGCTCAAGCCGAGAAGGCAAGCCTGTCGGACGAGATTGTTGGGCTGTGTGACAAGCTCCACAAGGCAGAATCCGAGGCCACCAATCACCTTCAAGTCCACGAACAAGATTTGGCAATGTTGGCAATGCACAAGGACGAGGTGGCGAAGTACAAGAACGAGGTTGCAAAGCTGACGTCGTCTCTTGAAACTAGCCAGACCGCCCTCAAACATGCCAATAAGGACGTAGAGATGCTAAAGACGGGGGTGATGGATGCCTTTGACAATGCCTTGGAGCAAGCATGGTTTTTGAATCCCCAGTTTTCCCTGGACTTGACACAAGCGCACGTTAACGCCTATGTTGAAGGCGGGATTTTTCACCCAGCTCCTTATCTGGATGCTCCTTCAACTGACTTGGGTCCTGAGGAAACTGCTGGGGATGAACAGGCTTTTGATGGCCCGGATGGTTCTTGACTTGTTCGATTTGCAGCCATTTTTCTTTTTTGTTTTGTAAACTTTGTGCCCGTGTTGGGCTTATTTTGTAATGAACAGTTGATTAATATAAACAGGATTTTCCGCGTTTATCTCTATTTCTATCAAACTGTTTCTTTTTGTCAAGGCAACCAGTCGACGTGATCAAGGTCGATTGAAGTGCCTTCGTTTTATTTTCAGCATTTAAATTGCCGAGTTACATGATTCACGAAATTATGCGTTTGCAACATTCGCGCATGTCTTTTTGTTATGGCCATTTAGGACGATACGGTAACCGCGGATCATCCAACCCGAGTTCCCGTCCGTCTATTTTTGGCGGCTTTGCCGCTATACGGTCAAGCTTAGACTCGTATTTAGCGGATTATCCCACTGGCGTTTCACTCGTTTCATGATTTATGAATCACTCAGGATTCATACATGTTTTTAGCGGCATGATTTATGAACTAGCTCGGGGTTCATACATGCTCTTTTAGTATCGTGATAAATGAACCAACTCGGGGTTCATATATACGTTGATAGCCTTAATAAGACTGAACTCGGCTATGTAGCCTATTATTTCATTAATTGAAATCTTCACAATAAAAAGCAAGTTTTGAACTCGCAATTAAATTGTCTAAACAAAGAAACGAACAAATGAGAACTGAACATAATGCATCTTAACATGTAGCAAATTGCTTTAACTGTAGTAAGCCCTAAGTTTATCAGCATTCCAAGTTCTTTTCAGCGCCTTTCCGTTGAGAGTCTCCAGAACGTAAGCGCTTGACCCGAGTTTCTCCTTGATCCTGTAAGGACCTTCCCAGCTGGCTGCTAACTTTCCCTCTCGGGCATTTTTACTGCCAATGTCTGCTCTTCGGAGGACCAAATCGCCCTTCTCAAAGGAGCGGGGCTTTACCTTCCTGTTATAGCGAGCCATGATCAGCCGTTTTGTAGCCACATCCCTTAAGTGCGCAGTGGTGCGAACCTCGTCAATCAAATCCAACTCAGCTGCAATTGCCTCATTATTAACTCACTCCTGAAAAACTTGCAACTTCCTTAAAGAAGGTTCTCCAACTTCCACTAGTATCATGGCCTCACAACCATAAGTAAGCCTGAAAGGGGTTTCCCCCGTAGATGTCTGCACAGTTGTTCGATATGCCCAAAGTACCGAGTAGAGGTGCTCAACCCAGTCACCCTGGGCCTCTTCCATTCGTTTCTTTAACCCATTCACAATGATCTTATTTGCCACCTCCGCTTGTCCATTGGACTGCGGATGTTCTACTGAAGCGAAGTGGTGCTTAATTTGAAACTCGGACATCATTTTCCAGAACCCCTGGTCTGCGACCTGTGTACCATTGTCCGTAACTATTTCGGCCGGAATTCCAAATCGGGAGATGATGTTCCTTTGGAAGAACTTCTGGGTTTTGGCCGAGGTTATTGTCGCTAGCGGTTCCACCTCCACCCACTTAGTGAAGTAATCTACTGCCACTATGAGCCACTTCAACTGACCGGGAGCTAGTTTGAAAGGTCCTAGAAAGTCCATGCCCCATTTGAAAAATGGCCATGGTGCAGTGATTGCCTGTAAGTCAGATGGTGGCATTCTAATGATTTTTCCATGCTTCTGACAGCTTTCACATTTTTGGACATGGTCCTTGGCGTCTTGAGCCATAGTGGGCCAATAATATCTTGCCCGAATAGCCTTCCGCGCAAGTGCCTTGGCCCCCATGTGTTGCCCGTTGATGCCTTTATGTATTTCTGCCAAGACATATTGGGCTTGGTCGCTCCCGAGACATTTTGCCAGAGGTGCATGTATACCCTTTCAGTAAAGCTGGTCGTCCACCATCGTGTAAGCAGCTGCTGCTTTTACCACGTTCCTTGCCTGCGCGTCATCATCGGGAATAATTCCTCGCTCCAAGTAGTCCGCAATTGGTTTCCTCCAGTCTACCAAGTTCGTAATCAACATTACACAACTTGGCTATGGGAGGTTTTGTTGGACGACGGTTCTCAGGTTTCCCGGGCCCTTAGTGCTCGCCAACTTGGACAATATGTCAGCCCTTGTATTTTCCGCCCTTGGGATATGTGCTACTGTCACCTCATCAAATTGGGCCATGATTTCCTTTACCTTGGCTAAATATTTAGCCAACAACGGTCCCTTTACCTGGTATGACCCCTGAATTTGGGAGGCTACTAGTTGTGAATCCGTTGAGACGTGTACTCTCTGAGCTCCGCTTTCTTTTGCCTGAGACAATCCTACCAACAAGGCTTCGTATTCGGCCTGATTGTTGGACGTCGGGAATTCCAGCCGAAGAGATAGTTCTATGGCGACGCCCTCGGGGTTTTCAACAATAATCCCGGCGCCACCTCCGTGTAAATTGGAAGAGCCATCCACAAAGACTCTCCAAGGCTCTGTTCTCATTCCTTGTCCTTGGACGAAAGTCTACTCCACTAGGAAGTCGGCCAACGCCTGTGATTTGATCGCTTGTCGGGCCTCGTACGTGATATCAAATTCGGACAATTCGATTGCCCAATTTGTCATCCTACCTGCTAAGTCCGGCTTATGCAGGATCTGCCGTAGTGGTTGGTTCGTCCGGACTACAATAGAATGGCTGTGAAAATAATGTCTTAGCCGCCGCGCCGCTGTTAGTAAGGCGAACGCCATCTTCTCAAGCTTTTGGTATCTGACCTCGGGCCCCTGCAATACCCGACTCACGAAATATACCGGCTTTTGTTCCTGACCGGTTTCCCTTATCAAAACCGCACTCACTGCTTCTTCCCCCACTGATATGTAAAGAATTAATTTCTCACTAGGCTCTGGTCTTGAAAGCACTGGGGGGAAGATAAGCAATGGCATCCTCACAGTCCGAGTTCCATCCCCCCGACGCTTGCTTCTTTAAAAGCTTGAAGAAGGGGAGTGACTTTTCGGCCAACTTGGGCAAGAATCTAGTCAAGGCCGCTAGTCTTCCTGTCAACTGCTGTACTTCTTTTTTGTTTGTCGGGGCCTTAATGTCCAGGATTGCTCTGCATTTCTCCGAGTTGGCTTCTATGCCCCGGCTTGTTAACAAGAAACCCAGAAACTTTCCCGAGGGTACTCCAAAGGCGGACTTCGCCGGGTTCAATCGGATCTTGTGCCTTCTTAACTTCTCAAAGGTCTGGTCGAGGTCTTGGATATGGCTGCTTTGCTCCTTTGACTTGACTATCATGTCGTCAATATATACCTCCACGTTTTTCCCGAGCTGGTCTTTGAACACTTTAGTCATCATCCTCTGATACGTTGCACCTGCATTTTTGAGACCAAAAGGCATTACATTATAGCAATAATTAGCACTATTGGTGATGAAGGCGGTCTTATCCTGGTCCTCAGGGTGCATGGCAATCTAGTTGTATCCTGAGTACGCATCCATGAATGAAAGTAACTGAAATCCGGATGATTGGTCCACTAGCTGGTCTATGTTGGGCATAGGAAACGCGTCCTTTGGGCATACTCTATTCAGATCCTTGTAGTCAATGCATACCCGCCACTTGCCGCTTGGTTTTTTCACCATGACAACATTGGACAGCCACGTGGTGTACTGTACTTCCCTTATAAATCTAGCCTCGAGCAATTCTTGGACGTGGTCGTCCAAAACCTTCCCACGATCGGAACCGATGTTCCTTTTCTTCTGCGCTACTGGCGCTGATTCTGGTGGAATAGCCAACTTATGACAACAAAACTCGGGGTCAATCCTCGGTATCTCGGACGGTCTCCAGGCGAACACGTCCTTATTATTCTTCAAAAACTTCTGCAACTCTGCACGAATTTCGGGATTCAACGTTTTCCCTATTTTCGTGACCTGTTCCGGATCTTCTCCTAGGACGAGGTCTTCTAACTCTTCACCGGGCTCTGCTTTGCGTGCTTTGTCTTCCTCCCTCAGGTCCAACTCAACTACTTGTACCGCGCTGCTACACGCTTTTCCCTTACTTGCAGATTTGCCTTCTTGGACTGCCTCAAAATAACATTTACGGGAGTCCTTCTGATCTCCTTTGACCGTTACCACCTGATTCTTTTTGTTGATGAACTTTAATTTTTGGTGGTTTGACGACACCAGCATGTTCCAGGAGTGAATAGTCGGCCTCCCCAAGATCATATTATAAGGTGAGGGGAAATCCGCTACCACAAACCGAACCATCTCGGTCTTGAAAGCCTCTTTGGTTCCCAGAGTCAACTTCAAATCAATAAACCCTTTAGGACGGGTATCTTCGCCGTTGAACCCGGTCAGCGTGGTCCTACATTGTTTCAAATCCTTAGAGTCTAGCCTCATTCGCTTGAATGCATCCCATAAGATGATATCTACTGCACTCCCGTTGTCGACAAACACCTTCTTAACTTGGCAGTCGTCGATTACCCCCGTGATCACCAGGCCGTCATTATGCCCGGGTATGACGTCATCAAAGTCTTCTTGCGAAAATCCCAATATTGGCTCATCTTTTTTCTTTCCTCTCTTGAATTTGGATCGGTCTGCAATTTGCATGACCTCCTCAAGATACTTCTTTCGCTGGTTGGAAGAGTCTCCTCCTCCTCCAAAACCACCCACGATCGCACTGTAGACAAACTTCGACTCTGGAAACTCGTCCCCATCGTTGCGTTTATCGTTGTCCCCATGTTGCTTTTTTCGCCCTTCCTGCGGGCTCCTACTTCTGTTTGGCCGTTTGTTTTGTCGGCCTTGAGTTTGTATTACGTATCGACGAAGTTTTCCTTCCCGCACAAATTTTTCAATCGCATCACTTAAATCCCAACAAGCTTCGGTCGTGTGGCCATTTTGGTCGTGAAATTCACAATATCGGGACTTGTCTAAGGGTTGGTTCGTCCGCATTGGCCGTGGTCTTTCTACATGCTTCATTTCAGTTGAGGAGACTTCTTTCCAAATTTGGGCTCGCGGTACCTTCAGCGGCGCATATGTTTCGTATTTTCCTTCTGCCCGACTTCCTCGAGGTCCTCTGTCCCTACCTCGGTCGCGTTGTTTGTCGGAATTGTACCGATCCTTCCCCCAGGGGGGGATCTTTTTGAGGATCCTCCGGTTGGTATATGATTCGTTGCCTCCATCTGCTCCATTTCTATATACTGCTTTGTGCGATCTCTGAACTCGTTCAACGACGTCGGGCGGCGCTTCATGATTGACTTCTTCAATGGCGAACTTTTGTCCAAGCCCGCCATCACACAGTGCAATTGCACCTCGTCCTTCAAACCAGGAACCTGAAGAGCAGTACTATTAAATCACTCCAAATATTTCTGAAGAGTTTCTCCGGGCCCCTGTCGTATTTGGTCGAGTTGAAACTCTGTCTTAGGTTGCTTCCGACTTGGGGCGAAGTGGAGCAGAAACTTGCTTTCCAAGTCCTTGAGGTCTGGGACAGAGTCGGCTGGCAGACTGTTGAACCATATCAGTGCAGGTCCTCGCAAAGTTCCCGCAAATAAACACGCTATGATCGGTCCGGAGTTTCCCTTTACCATTATTTCCATCTTGAAGTTGCTGATATGGATTTGCGGGTCCTGACTGCCGTCATACTTGGGGAAGTCCTTAGTGTCAAGGCCTTTCGGATAAGGTGCTGCCGTGATTTTTTTCGTAAAGGGAGTTATCACTCTGTCACCCTCGTCCGAAGAGGGTGTGACTCGCTCCCCTGAGGACCTCGGGTTTTCGCCTGTTTGCTGGTCCCCCCTTTGCGCCCTAGTTGACGCTGGATCGCGTCTATCAGTTTCTTCGTTAGTGCCGGCAGTTCGGCCTTATCTTTCGCGATGGCCATTATCGCCTGAACGTTTGTTTTGCTCATCTCGGTCATTTTCCCGTGATTGCCCTTGGTCTCTACTTCGGTCTCTATCGCGCCCGTTACTCGGCCGCTCTTCATGGGAGTGGGAGCCATGCAGACTTGGCCCCACCTCATCTTTGTTGGTTGCAGAATTCCTTTTGTCAGTTTGCTCAGCATATTGCTGGAAGAAATTCCTCCATTCCTCGTCACGTCGGACCATCTCTTCCTGGTGCGCTCGAGCGCTTTCTTGAATTTGCAGGCTGTGGCGGGTTTCCATTCCCTCCATTCTGTTCAGGATGGAACCTATTGTATTCTGCAACAAGAGAATGTCCGAGTTGACCACCTGAACTTCCCCCTGTATACCACCTTCAGGGGCCTGAGTTTCCTCATGCTCTAACACATTATTTTGTGGGATGTCGGCCGCGTTTGATTCTCCTTCCGTCTCGACGATTACCTGATCCATGTCGGGGTTGGTACGATAACGTTGCTCTGGTTGCATCAATTGCTGTCCGTGTTCCCCCGGCTCCTGAGTATTCGGAGCTGTTAAAGTCCTCTTTGATCTTGCCATTGATACGTGACCTTAAAACCTTGTGGTCGACCTTTTTAGGGTCCCCACGGTTGGCGCCAAATGTTCGTGTGTGGATTATGTATGTCTGGATTATGGCTTGAACTAGGAACAATGCCTAGGGCCTACGTACCCTAAGTCAGGGATCAAAGCCAACGTAGTTCGAATAGAATTCCGGTGTTTAGCCACTGGGTGTGGGGTGTGTGCTCAGTGAGGAAGGAAACGAGTTGATACAGCGTACCGTTCACCAGTGGAGTGATCTCCTATTTATAGGGAGTGGTAGTTAGGATTCGCGTCCGAGATACTCGGCTATTCGTGGGTCGTAATCTCGGGATATGCTGTTAGTAGCGATATTAGTGGGGGTAGTTACCGTAGATGATGGCATAGTGGGTTGGGCTTCGTGGCCCATGTTCCTAGGTCCATAACAAGAGTTAATCACCTTGGTATCACCTAGAAGGAATAGAGACTTTGTCATACCCTTGAATCGTGGGTGAGCTCGACTCCTTCCTAATATATATATATAGATATATAATGACCGCCCCAACAAGTCAAATTTTATTTTCTTTATTTCTATTTCTATTCTTGTTTTTCTTAATCTCTTTACTCTCTTAAATCATACTTTGGATAAATCCCCTTTATTTAATTAATTACATGGTAAGATTCTATCCTCCATGAATTAATTTCTTTCTAAAATTATTTAAATTTTAGGAATAAAAATTATGGACGTTATACCTGTAAAATTTTTTTTTTTTTTTGTTGATACGAATACCTGTAAGATAAAATAGAGTTATTTGTTCATAAAAAAGGCTACAAGTTTTACCGATACCATTAGGTGCAAATTAAGTTTTCATCTTTAGTTTTACCTTATCCTTGTTATGATGGAAAACATGGAATAGGACATTATAAAATACATGCAATCCCTACTACAGGAAAAGGAGAGGGGGGGGGGGGGAACTGGAGGGAGAACCATTAGTAATAATAAAATCAAAATCACACATGACAAGGCTTGATTGTCGAATTGGACATGATGGATATATATAAAGAAATGCACTTAATTTTTTTCATTTACCTTAGGTATATGAGTTCCCCTTCAATTTTAAAACTTACTACACGAACCTCATCTAAGATCAATAGTTACATAATATAAACCTCCTTTCTACTTTTTCATGCAAGATTCCATTTTTTATTCATTCACCTGTTAGTTGACTGTTATTAAGTCACAAACGTTGGACCTAAACACCACCTCTTTAAACATGGATGTTTTAAAATCATTAAGGTAACCTAAATTTTTTTAATTAATATGTTTTATATTTTTAATCATATTTTAATTCTTTGAGCTAAGTAAATGTGGGCATTGTCTATATAATTTTATATATATATATATATATATCAGAAGTTTAGGAAAGGAGTTGGGCTCGCCCACAATCCAAGGACAGGGTGAACTCTCTCTTCCTTTTAGGTGATACCAATGTTGGGTAGGGCGAGCCGTCTATTACCCTCAGGCGTTTACTTAGACACCTAAGATCTAGGATACCCTCTCTCAGTGTCTTGACCAATTTTAAGATCGAATCTCCTCCCTTTGATAAGAGTGTCTGAACATTTGCCAGTTAAACCGAAGGACAAGGGGTTTTATTTATATATATTTTTTATTTTTTATTTATAGGAATGATGGCTAAAGCCTTTAATACATAACAGGGTTTGTCTATATATATATATATATATATTGGATATATTGTCTATATAATTTTAGCAAAACGAAATGTGTGTTAATTTTGGGCCCAAGAAACCCTTTGCTTCAGTGCTTGCGATTGAGCCCAGTAGAAACAGCAAAGCCTCAAGATCATTTTAGTCATATTTTTTTTACGGAAAAAATTGTGCACCGAGGGATGAAACTTGAAAATACCAGACGCACCTGTTCTCCTTTATTGCTGAACATTCACTGCCATCTTTTACTTAAAACAAAAGGTGGTGCCGTTTTGGCACAAGATACTGAGCTGATACCATTTTTTTGAAAAAATATCTTAAAACATTGAATGATATTTAAAAAATACTTTAGGATATTAAAAAATTATTTTAAGGTATTAACTACTGGTGTTGAAAATATATTTCAAAATACTAAACAATATTTTAAAAAAAATATCTCATGATCTTAAAAAATTATTTTAGGATTTTAAAAAAATATCTTAAAGTATATTTTTAGTATCAGTTAGTATTTAAAATATTTCTTCAAGATCGTAAAATTCAAAATCATAAAGTATTTTTTCAGTACTAGTCAATATCTTGAAGTATCCTTTTAAAACCAGTCAATACAATGAAATATTTTTTTAAGATTCTAAAGTAATTTTTTAAGATTATGAAACGGTTTCACTATCAGTATTTTGTTTAGTACCATTAAATGGTCTAGATTTTTTTTAAAAATAAAAAAAAGACACTAGCTCATTGTTTGGAGGGCAGCGGAATGTCAAGCAATAGGAAGCAGCTGTGATCCTTTGCTTTTAAAGTTCACTGTGGTTCACTTCGGTTTATGTGTCGATAGATAAGCCGAAGTGGATGAATCGGTCCCTTTTTTTTTAGGGAAAAAAAGCGCGAAAAAACAACCGTCCACTTCGACATATAAGCCGAAGTAAACCATAACAGACGCTAAGGTAAAGGACCGTAGCCGCTTCCCGAGCAGTAAAGGAGTGAAGCCGCGTGTGAAAAGACCAAAGAAACAGCCTGGAAATTGCTGACCATGTCCCCCCCCCCCCCCCCCCCCCCTCTGTTAATGCCAACATTTACCGTTGACTTGGGTGACTTTGTAGCGATAAATAAAGCTGCATAAAAGATTCCATCTATGTTGCCCGGAAAGAAAAGTTGTGTAAAAGAACCTGCACAGAAGAAGATGGAGATAACAGCGATCCTGCCGAGCGAATGCATCTGCAAAATAATTTCAGGGACGACTCCGAAGGACGCATGTCGATCATCGGCCGTTTCCTCCGTCTTCAAACGATCGGCGGACTCTGACGACACATGGCAAGCTTTTCTGCCGTCGGATTGGCAAGACTTGATCGCTCAATCCCCTTCTCCAGACCTGATCTCTCTGCCCAAGAAGCAGCTCTACCTTCATCTCTCCGATCATCCCCTTCTCTTATCCGACAAAAACATGGTTCGTCCTTTGAAACATAGTTTTCTTCACGGATCTAACATTAATTTTGACTTGGGTTGAATGAATTCAGACCCTTGTGATTTAATTTTATCTTATGCTTCTTATTTTGTACTTCCAATTGAAAATTAATGGTATTGTATTGATGTGCATGGAACAGAGTTTTTCGTTAGCGAAAGAGACTGGGAAGAAATGTTACATGATAGGTGCAAGGGGCCTTGGCATTGCTTGGGGAGATACGCCTCATTATTGGAATTGGGTTTCCTTTCGTCAGTCCCGGTATGTATATAATTGTAACATACTCTGTTTTCTTTTAGAATTACTTCACTAATTTAAGGATATAATCATAATAATAAGTCTTGTTGATTATTAGGATAACAGTGAATCACTGTGATGGCTGTTGTTTAGATTAGGCGTTTATGAGTGCTGGTATGTATGCTTGTGTGCAGATTTCCGCAAGTAGCAAAGCTTCAATACGTGTGGTGGTTTGATGTGAGAGGAGAATTAGACACGAGGGTTCTGTCGCCAGGAACAAGGTACGAAGTGTGGTTCATGTTCAGGTTTGGAAGGGAAGGATCTGGTTTCAAAAATAAACAGGTGAATGTGAGTCTGACCAGTGAAGGTGGCATGAACACCACTACTTCTCAAGTGGTATTGGACCCTCCTGCGGCTTCTGTTATTCTCAGAGACGATGGCTGGATGGAGTTTAAGATTGGCGACTTTCTCACTCTCCATGAACAAGATGATGATGCCTCTGTCTCCTTCCGAGTTTGGGAGACTGATAATTTTTATACTAAAAAAGGCATCTTACTTGAAGGAGTTGACTTCAGGCCTACAAGCTAATCAATATATGGACTCTAATATTTAATATTTCCATGCTCCTTTCATTGTGTTATAGTATGTCTGTGCAACTGGGATTATATCATGTATTTGATTTTGCACCAGTTTGATTTCATTTTATTACAAGTTATGCCTTGCCTCCTCTTGTTTGTGAAGGTTTTAGGACGACCCATCGTATGGTCTGCCCATACGTAGTGTAGAATCAACGTTACAGATAGACTCTTACAAGCGGATTACACAATAAATAACACCATTTAAGGAAGAGGGCTTAATTACTAGTTTTTAAATTTAAAAGGGTAAAATAACATATGACACTCTAATGTTATTTCTCAATAGTATCCAGTACATTTATAGTGCACCAACACTTTATGATGTTATTGTCTTTAAATCTAACATCATGATGTTATTCATAATTTAGGGTGATCTTATTTTCTTTAAATCTAACATCATGATGTTATTTATAATTTAGGGTGACGATGAAAATAACATTAAGGGTGTTTAATGTAATTAGGAAATATTATCAAGATGTTGGATGTTACTTTAACCAATTTAAAAAATATAGAACTTATATTTTTTGGGGGAAATCACTTTAAAATCCCAAGATATATATAAAAAAAACTACACAAAAGTCCCATAGAAAATTTCCAAAGAAGTCCTAAGGGACTACATTGTGATTAATTAAGATGATGAAATTACTTTGTTGTCCCCAAGAAATAAAAAAGGAAAGGAACAGAAGGAATAGTTGGCGCATCTTGCTTCTTTTGATTCATGAGAGAAAAAACAAAGAAAGCGACGGTGGTTGATCAAGGTTGAAGGTCCATCATTGAAGGCAAGTAAGAGCCCGAACTGACTTGGAGTTTGCAGCTTTTATCAACTGTGTTAGAGGCCGAATTAACTTGGTTTTTGTTCTTGTGTGTGCTCAGTTTCTTCAAATTGAAGAGTGGCTGGCTGGCTGGCTGAAAGGTTAGAGTTTGGGCTCATTAAGGGACTATTTGCTGGAATCTAGGTAAGTAATGCTAAGATTTTACTAAAAATATTATCTTCACTGTTGTACTTGGTGTTTAGTCATGGTTGGGTAGAGTTACTAAAATTTTACTATTATTTTCGACATGGTAACAAAGGGATTGCTCTGTTTTATATGAGAATGGTTGAATGTGATAAAGGTTTTTTTGCTATCAAAACACTGACATAAGATAAAACTGGTGTTGTTAATATGTATAGTTATAGTTGTTAATATAACTGTTTCAGTTGTTAATGCCAAGTATATGTTGCAGATTGTCATGAAAGACGACTAGTACTTTGGGGAAGAATCTATTATGTTTATTTCATGTATGGGAAAGTTTATAAATGGTGGAGGAGATGAAAATCAGTTTGTTGGTGATTTGGTAAGAATAAAATGCATAAAGCCTCATTTTTACTTTTTCATGCAAGATTCAATGTTCATTCATTCAGTTGTTCATTAAGTGACAAACGTTGGACCAAAACACCAGCTCTTTAAACATGGATATTTCAAAATCATTTAGGTAACCTAAATTTTTTTAATTAATATGTTTTATATTTTTAATGATATTTTAATTCTCTGAGTCATGTAAATGTGGGCATTGTCTATATATATTGATCTAAAGGAGATGGCTAAAGGCCAAGATACATTAAAAGAACAAATTAAGAAACAGGGGAAGGCATTCCCACAGATTCTTGGTCTATCCAAGTTCTCATTGTCAGAGGACAATCACCCACGAGCCCAGATTTTACAAGCCCCATTTAGCAAGAGCATCTGCAATTCTATTGTGCTGTCGTGAGACATGTTTGATCTCCACCAGCCAATCCTTAGCCAAAAAGCTTCTAATCTTCCCTACAAGAAGACTCTCATTCTGATTTTTAGCAAAACGAAATGTGTGTACATTATGGGCCCAAGAAACCCTTTGCTTCAGTACCTACGATTGAGCCCAGTAGTAACAACAAAAGCTCAAGATGATTTTAGTCAAATGTTTTTAACAAAAAAAAGTGCACCTACTGATGAATCTTGAAAGGACCAAATCAACGTCATGGAAATTGCAGACCATTGACGTGGTTCTCTTTTATATATATATATATATGCCAACAATTGCCATTGACTGACTTGGTTGATGTTAAGGTAGCTATAAATAAAGCTGCATAAAAGAATCCATCTATATCGCCTGGAAAGAAAAGTTGTGTAATAGAATCTGCAAAGAAGAAGATGGAGATAACGACGATCCTGCCGAGGGAGTGTATCTGCAAAATAATTTCAGTCACGACTCCGAAGGACGCGTGTCGATTATCGGCCGTTTCCTCCGCCTTCAAAGAATCGGCGGACTCTGACGACACCTGGCAAGCTTTTCTGCCGTCGGATTGGCAAGACTTGATTGCTCGATCCTGTTCTCCAGAACTGATTTCTCTGCCCAAGAAGCAGCTCTACCTTCATCTCTCTGGTCATTCCCTTCTCTTAGCCAACAGAACCATGGTTCGTCCTTTGAAAGATAGTTTTCTTCATTGATCTAACATTAATTTTGACCTGGGTTGAATGAATTCAGACCCTTTTCATTTAAATTTTAACTTATGCTTCTTATTTTGTACTTCCAATTGAAAATTAATGGTATTGCATTGATGTGAATGGAACAGAGTTTTTCGTTAGCGAAAGAGAGTGGGAAGAAATGTTACATGATAGGTGCAAGGGGCCTTGGCATTGCTTTGGGAGATACGCCTCCTTATTGGACTTGGGTTTCCTTTCGTCAGTCCAGGTATGTATATAATTATAACATACTCTGTTTTCTTATAGAATTACTTCACTAATTTAAGGAAACAATCATAATAATAAGTCTTGATTATTAGGATAAAAGTAATCACTGATGATGGCTGTCGTTTAGATAGGATTCATAGAGAGCTATGTCAGACTAGGCGTATATGATTGCTGATATGTATGCATGTGTGCAGATTTCCGCAAGTAGCAGAGCTTCAATACGTGTGGTGGTTTGATGTGAGGGGAGCATTAGACACGAGGGTTCTGTCGCCAGGAACAAAGTACGAAGTGTGGTTCATGTTCAGGTTTGGAAGGAGAAGATCTGGTTTCACAGATAAAAAGGTGAATGTGAGTCTGACCAGTGAAGGTGGCATGAAAACCTCTACTTCTCAAGTGCCTGCGGCTTCTGTTATTCTCAGAGACGATGGCTGGATGGAGTTTAAGATTGGCGACTTTCTCACTCTCCATGAACATGATGATGATGCCTCTGTCTCCTTCCGAGTTTGGGAGACTCATAATTTTTATACTAAAAGTGGCATATTACTTGAAGGAGTTGACTTCAGGCCTACAAGCTAATCAATATATGAACTCCAATATTTAACATTTCCATGCACCTTTCATCGCATTAGTGTGTCTGTGCAACTGGGATTATATTATGTATTTGATTTTACACCAGTTTGATTTAATTTTATTACAAGTAATGGCTTGCCTCCTCTTGTTTGTGAAGGTTTTAGACTTTTAGGGTGACCGATCATCTCGTCTGCCCATACGTTATACGTAGTGTAGTGTAGAATCAACGTTACGGATAGATTCCTACGGCGGATTGCACAACAAATAACACCATTTAAGGTTGAGGGCTTCATTACTAGGTTTTAAATTATTGTTAAAAAAAAAATTACTAGGTTTTAAATTTAAATGGGTACATCTAACATTTAATGTTATTTTCCGGTAGCATCCAATAATATATTTATAGTGCACCCAGCACTTTATAATATTTGACTTATTTGACATAGCCGTTAGCATAGAAGCTTAATCAAATTGCAAAACAGCCCAGTAAGAGAAATATAGATATTTGGGATGGTCTATGTCGCTAATGGACTTTTACAAAAAAAAAAAAAAAATGTCACTTCTTCTAAAAACTTAAAATTTCACCTTCTACCTGCCCGTCAAAGTATCCGGTTGAATGCAACTGTTTATTTGGGTCCCAACCCCCTTCATAAATTTTCTTTAGGAAAAAGACGAATAAATACCATATGAATTTACAAAACTCACATAAGCCTATCGAATTTGTAAAAAAACTAAGAGATTATAATGACTTTTGAGGGTTATGTAAATTTATGCAAAATGACCATAACGTCTTGCCTTCCTTCATCCTTCAAAGCAGAGAGAGGGGGAGTGAACAAGATTCATTCTTTCATTCTTAGGCTCCATTTGCTAGCGCACGTTCGCCTGTCTTGACCCTCCGCCATCGATGCCACACTCGCCGCCTTGGACGCTGCACCCATGACGATGAAAAAGGAAAAAAAACTTACCAATAATTTTTTTTTGAAGAAGACATTTACATGACGGACGGTGATGGCGCAGGCGTGAAGGAAGAAGAGAATGAGGCAAGAAAAAAAATACACTCCCAATGCTTACGGACCCTTATTACAGAATTTTTTCCCCCTTGCGCAGAGAGAGAGAGAGAGAAAGAGTGTGCATTTGTAATAATGCAAGAATGAAGCTCAACAAAGCAATTTATAAATGATGATGGTATATCTGTAAATGGCGATGACAGATTTGTAAATAGCGATGAAAGTTTTGTAATAATGCATTAAGTTTATGTTTTCATTTCAGAGCCAAGAATGAAGCACACCAAAACAATTTGTAAATGATGATGGTATATTTGTAAATGGTGATGGTAGATTTGTAAATAGTAATGAAAGTTTTATAATAATGGATGGAAGTTTTGTTTAAAAAAAAATTTGTTGCACTCGTTTTTTCTTTTTCCTTCCTTATTCTTCTTCCTCCTCCGTCATTGTAAATCGTCTTCTTCTTCCAATCTCCAATCTCTCAACCTCCAAAATCTCTTAATGCAGGATAGAAAAATTTACCCAGTTTTTTTCCCCCTTTTTCACCCTGTCATCCGCCAGTGCGACGTCCAAGGCGGTGCGGCGTCACAACGGAGGTCAAGACGGTGAACGTGCACTTCGGCAATTACGGCAATTGGAGCCTATTCACCTCTCTCTCTTTGAAGGGCGGCTGAAGGGCATTATGGTCATTTTCCCCGAATTTGTATATCCCTCAAAAGTCCTTGTCACCTCTCAGTCTTTTTACAAATTCGGTGGGCTTATAGGGGTTTTGCAAATTCAGATGGTATTTATTCGTCTTTTTCTCATTTTCCTTTCCTTTGAAACAAATATGTAATTTTGACTGGTAATGGCAATTAAATTATGGATAATAATATTGTTATATAATTTCGTACTCTCTCTCTATATATATATTCGGGAAAATGCTATATAAATACCAAATGAATTTGTAAAACCCCCAGAAGTCTATCAAATTTGCAAAAAGACTTAGAGGTGACAAGGACTTTTCAAGAATATGCAAATTCGCGCAAAATGACCATTTTGCCCTTAGTTATAAATAATTTTAAAAAAAAAGTAACCCCCCCGCGATGGACCTCACCGCCCCCCCGGCCGCTGGTCACCGCCGGCCACCTCTTCTGCCGGTGGCCGGCCACCTCTTCTGCTGGCGGCCGTTGACCACTGCCCGTCGCCAGCGACCGGTGGCCACCACCCCTCCGCCAACGGCCGGCGGTGGTCACCGGTGACCGGAGGCCGGCCGCTGGCGGAAGAGGTGACCGACGGCTGGCAGTGGTCACTGGTGGCCGGCCGCAGGTCACCAGCGGACGGCGGTGGCCGCCGGTGACCGGCAGCAAGGGGACCGGCGGTGGGGCCCACCGTGGGGGGTTACTTTTTTAAAAAAATTATGGTCATTTTGCGCGAATTTGCATATCCCTTAAAAGTCCTTGTCACCTCTCAGTCTTTTTGTAAATTCGACGGACTTCTGGGAGTTTTACAAATTCATTTGGTATTTATATGGCATTTTCCCTATATATAACAAGTAGTTATTAATCTTTGATCGTAAAGACACTTATATTAGTGAAATTAATATAAATACATATTTTAACTAATAAAAAGTTCTAATTTTTTATTAAATTTTTATATAAAAAAAATACATATTTCAAATTTATAAAAAAATATTATTGTTAAAACCGAAGATAATCACTACAAATATAGGAAATTTCTGAAAATTTATACTACCTCCTAATTATAGAAATGTTTTTGTAGTATAAATTGCACTATAAAAGTGATTTTTTTTTTTGATACACATAGTAGGCAGTGGCGGAGCCACATTATGGCCAACTGGGGCCTTGGCCCCAGTTGGTCTTTTCTTATTTTATGTATTTTTATATATGTGTTATATAATATTTTATTTTGGCCACTAATTTGGCCCCAGCTAATCTCTTATTTTTTTTTATAATCATACTCTTTTTTTTGGAATGTGAGAGGAAAGTAAAATTTTTGTTTGAGATACTTATTGAAAATATTAGTATCATCTTATATATGGTGTTGTTCATTTTCATTTTAAAGACTAAATAGATATTCAAAATCACTTCTTTTCACCCCACTCCTTTTGTAAAAGTTATTCTACGTATTTTTATCTTTCTAATGAGGGTAATATTGTGTGATTAGTGAAAATTTTGGGGTTATGATTTTGGGAGAATCCTGAGTTTTGACAATAGAAGACTATAAATATGTAGAAGGTGATTGATGGCTAATTTTAATCGGTTTGGATTTATTATTTGTTTGTCTTATGATTTTATAATGAATTTCTCTTTAAAAAATAGATTATAATAGGTTATTTGCTTAGCTGAAATTGAATTTTTTTTTTTTGAAATATTTTTTGGGTTTATATTATATTTCTTTTATTTTCTCCAATTACTTTGTTTTGAGGTAAGTGAGATGTGCATTTAAGTGTTAATTTTGTAAATTGAGTAGTACTATAAGAATTATTGTTTAGTGACACAAGATACTAATTAACACTGACATCAATATATATTATGGCTCTCCAAATTTTTGTCGGTTGAAAAAGATAAGTAAGAATAAACAGAAAAGCACATATGTGTTCTTTAAGAAGAAAATAACTTCAGAAAGTGATATTTCTAAGAAAATAATTTCTGAAAGTGATGCACTTTCTAATGAGTCACCTTCTAAACATCATAGAATTTTTATTTACTATGTTATCTTTTAATTTATAACAAGACTTCAGACCCGTGCATTGCACGGAGTGTGTATTCCTATTTTGTTTAAAATCAAGGATACAAATTGTTATGTGTGGTCATTACATCTTTTCATTAAGTGGTACTGAAATTGTACAAGTTAACCGAAATGTTGATGACATATTGTTTAAAAAAAACATCATATCAGAATAAAAGGCAAACCACAATCATAATAAAGTTGACAAAAGTATCCACTTTCTAGTATTAATTTGGTAGATTGTTTTGGAAAACTTTCCTATATACAATATTAATAGTGGTGTTAATATACTTATTGAACTCATTCAAAATCAAAATTTTTAAACCTTTGAAACTCTTCACCCGTGATAAGGCGACATAGAGTTGTCCATGTGAAAAAACTGGACTCGGAAGATAAAGACTAACATGTGACATTGATTGTCTTTGACTCTTGTTAATTGTCATCACAAATGAAATATATGAAATGGTAGCATTGTCATATCGTAAGTGCAATTTACCGGTTTGGTTCATGATATTTGACAGCACAGGGTACCTTTGACTCTCTCATGAGTGATTCACACGCATACACGGTGTTATCCCTACAAAATTAAATACCTTCGCACTTTAGGGATATGAAGACGTTATTAGCATGAAATAAGTCAACGAATGAGGAACCATATTATAAGTTGTCTTTGCAATTCATTACAGATATACAGTGCAGAGAAAGAAGCATCAATATTGTAAAGAATGATATATAAAGTTTTAAACTTGAAATAATCTGTAAGCACAAAGAAATATTTTTGCAATTACCTACATTCGAATAATAAAATGTTAAAGGACATTGACTTATTTGGTTCAAGGTAGATTTGTATAAATGGATAAGAAGAAGTTTGCAAATAACATTGAATTATATCAATTGATGTCTTTAACATATCGTTCATCGAATTTACCTGATCGGTTCGTGATATCTGACAGCACATGGTGGCTTTGATTCTCTGATTCAAGATTCACAAGCATACCCGGTGTTATCCCTACAAAATGAAATAGCTTGACACTTCAGGTATATGAACACATTATTAGAATGAAATAAGTGACCGAATCAGAAACCATATTATAAGTTGTTTTCACAATGCATTTCTTCAATACAGTTCAGAGAAGGAAGAGAAAAAATTGTACAGAACGATATATACAGTTTTGAACTTGAATTAATCTATAATTACAAAGTAATAGATCATAAATAATCTACATTTGAATAAAAAATCGTTAAAAAAACACTGACCCATTCCTGTAAGTTGGATATGTTTCGAATGGGATGCTCGTTTACTCCTCATTGTTCTGATATAGTGTTGTCTCAGATGTGGAGAACACTTTCTAACATGTGACCTCAATCTTCTTTCACATTTGGTGTGAATGGAGATTGTGTTTCTGGTATAGGAAGAACATAAAAATCACTGGGTTCATCTTGACCCAACATGCAGATGGTCCAATTTGAACAAATTGTCAATTGACGGTTCGATATAAGCAATAACTATAGATGATGATAAGGATCGCCAGGTCTACCATGTCTTTAGATCACCATATGCCTTGTATGTGAAGCTGTTCGTTGATCAAAAAACAGTCGGAGTTGTATGGGCACGTATTGAAGGTGCCTCGGAAGTTGTTCGCAGATGTAAATGTTGAGCAAACAATTTATGACAATTTAGAACGTTGACCCAAAGGCTTTGACCACACTCCTAATTATATTTGTTTTTTCCGTATTCAATCAGCTTCTACATGCCAGTCTTTGGCTTCTGTTCATAACATACGTTAGTAAAAATGACGTTCTTAAATTAAACATTTTTGTAAATTATTCTGGTCAAATTTTTTCCACATGTAATGTATTAGAAAATAATAACGATGAAAATTTGGTTTCCCTTCTACATGATAGAATGTTATATTAAAAATGATAGAGTGGTTATAATTTTTCGTCGTCTGTTTAACAATTGGGTTCTTCCATTCAAACTTGTATAATATTTTATGCATTTCCGTTGAACAAATATTGTTGTAATGATATTATAGTTTCAAAGTAGTTGTACCGTTTCCGCCTATATTGATATATTCGGTTACACCATTGGTTTGTATAAGACTTTCCACACATTTACTTTTTTGGAATATGTTGAATTTGTGTAACAATTTAATTTCAGTATGAAGTAAATAGTTTAAAAAAACTATAAAATCATGAAATGAAATTTACTTTGTCTAAGTTAGAAATATCATTCAATGAAAACTCTAGTATGGAAACTAAGAAGGGATTCAGCTGAGTAGGTTGGATAATCTGCATTTGATATTTGACTAAACATCTGGGTGGAAACATAATCTTGGCTCGGTCTGTACATCATATGTGGAAACAATTGATAAAATGCTAGAGGAAGGGAAAATGAAATCATGTAAAAAATTCACTATACAAATTATTCAAAGTCATCTAACCTTTTCTGGGATATTTGGATTTAGGGTGACCAAAGTTGCATTTAATGCATTACTCAAATGACCGTAATCTAATAAAATGATATAAGGTTAATAACCATAAATTTAGTTAATGGATTAATAAAGGAAAACATCATTATTTATGTAATTAAAAGAGAAATGATTTAAATAGATTTGCAAAACCAGTATTCCTATTTATTCTGGCAAAACGCACAAGCACAATAATTTCCAAGGGTTGAAGTGGCCCTATACTTATCTTTATTTTCTACAACCTCAAAATTTTGGAAGTTGTATACCATCCCTTCTTTAGGATCTTCAAGCAATTTTGAAATGAGATTTTTGTGTGTAGCTTGAACTTCAATTGTTGCCTCCTTAAAAGTAAAAGAATTTTTTGGTTGAATTTCTTAAAGAAGGCGCTGTGGAGATAATACTTGAACAATGTTCGTATCATTTGAATAGTCTAGATAATAAGAAGGATTGTACGTTTCCCACCAAATGGAACACATTATGAAAGAATATTATTAAAAACGATGTACCTTTTCATCAACTAATATCATTCCTATCTTCTATATTTGGGTATAGTGCAGCCTTTTTTCTTAGCACCCACTTCCTCAGAACCTTTGCATCCACCCAGTGGCGGAGCCACGTTGGGGCAGGTGTCTGCAAGTGTAGACATAAGATTTTAATATATGTATATTATTTAGCGGAAATCTATTATAATGAATGGGTCTATAGCAACTCAATGGTAGAGCAATTCTCTAAACAGATCCCAGTTTGAACCTGTGTGTTCCCTTTTCATTTCTTTTGTTTTTTTCCCCTTCCAAACTCCTTATGATTCAGTATAAATTCAACTTCCAAAATGTAAAGTACACTCTGTTATTTATTGTTGCGTATAAAGTAAGCAGAGAATTGAATATGTAAAGGCGCCAATAAACATTAACTTAAATCAAAGTATGAACTGATAATAACTATGATTTGTCGTGCTTAAAAGTTCCTCCTCACAGTATTTACAAAATCTTGTGGTACGTGAAGTGTGCATGACATCTAAATATATAAAATAACGCTTTTTTTAAAAAACCACACTTCATATTCAATGTAACACAAAAGTCTTCTATGAAAACATATGTATAAAACGAATATAAGATTTAATACTTATCGCTAGAGACATTCAAAGCAAACCATGAAAACGTATGTATAAAACATATGAATTACTATGTAATGTAGACATCATAAAATATAAACCATTAACATGACGGTATTCAATACACGAAATTAAGTTTTATCAAAACGTAATGAACTCTATGTAATGTAGACATCATAAAATATAAACCCTTAACATGATCATGTGGTTAATGAACTCTTTGTTTTATGTTTCCATTAAAAAATTCAGAACACCTATAAAAAATAATTTAATTTATATTATTAAAAATTCAATTGATAATACACCATTAATTAGTAATGAAGAATGTTATATTTTGCATTCTTCATCCTACATTGATGGTGGAAAAAAAAACTTAAATATGAAGTGAAATGTAATTTTTTTTAATTATTATGAACAAAAAAAAACGAAGTTCCCATGTTCCAAATAATTGCATATTTTTTCCACATCAAAAGCAATAATAGACCAGTATGGCTAAGACTGATATTCTTAAATGAATATTACAAAAGGCCAGTTAGTATAAGACATTGATATTAAACATGAAATCTAGGGATTTTGAGAGATTTCAAAATCTGATTAACTCTAGGTTGAATATGACAATTAAAATCTGATTGAAACTGATATATATTGTTGGGAATATAAACTATAATTACAACTACAATGTAGGCTTGATCATCACAAGCCATCTAAAACGATTTATCAAAGATATGAACAGACAAAATGAGCAATGTACAGTTTTAAGAACAAACAATTTAATGACATTGACGAGCGTGTATGCGTTGGGATAAGGAAAAAGAACACCTGAAAACGTAATAACATTACTGCAACATTTATGACAAACCTTTCTTAAGTTCATTGAAGTCTTAATTACAAACGGAAGCAAAACATCAAACTGATGATAACAAAACTCTCGAAAATGAACAATATTTCAACTGGCCAGAACTAAATAAACAGTTCTATTATCGCTTTGATAAGATGTTTAACTGAATAAACAACAACATCTGATACATGCAAAACCTAAGTAAACTTTCGATAATGGTAACGATTGGGAAAATGTTACTAGTTAGTTTTGAAACAATCACTTTGAAATAAGAAGCTTAAAAGTATGCTAACTGGTACATATCAGGCATGTGGCGTGTTGAAGATCATGTGAATGTTCCAAATCCCACTTGCTTTTTACGATTGTGGGTGGTTACAATCATGTATTTACAGCTCAAGCACTTCTACAACTTCATATAGGAAGAAATTAAAAAGCAAACAAATATTTACTTTAACTCCAATTATTAATAACTATTTATACCTAAGATTTCTTGTGATTGCAAGCTGCATATTGGTTTCTATGCAAAATCCAGTTCTGTACGAAGTATGCGTAACATCATCTCTATTTAACATGTATGAAGAAAATGCATCTCAAACAGTTTATTAGCTCTTTTTTAAATAACCACAATTAAAAAGGAATAGCTTAAATATGTAAAACGTTACATATGTGGGAAAAAAATTGGCGGACATCAACAGAATTTCTTAAATGCCATTAGTCACTACTACAAAACAGGGATATAGAGTCCTATTTTTTGTACTTTTGGTATCCATTTCGGGGGGGACGTATATCTGGGGGGCGCAGTAGAGAAAACTTAAGGAGTCCTATTTTAAAATTAGATGCCTAATATAAGGCGTCTAAGTTATGGAATTGGACTCCTTAAGTCATGACTTAAGGAGTCTAATTCGATAACTTAGACTCCTTAAGTCGTGACATTTACGCTCTTTGATGTCACTTAAGGAGTCTAATTCAAGTAGTTAGACTCATTAAGTTTCACTTTATGAGTCCAATTCCAGTAATTAGACTCCTTAAGCGTTCTTTTTTTTAAAAAAAAATAATAATTCCTTCGTATATTCACTATCCCACAATTCCTTGCAAAAAACATTCTTACATAAACAGAATACATGCACCACCAGAATGTGATAATTGCATACAACACCTAGCTATGTGCTAAAAGGTTAGCTCAGCTAACCTTGTACAGAAACAGAATACATGCACCTTTTATATAACAAATATCCCAAGATACATAGTTCATGATGAGTTGAACATAGAGGTAACAAAGTAGTAACAACAAATTTGGCTAACTTCAAATCATTTCAACCAATTAGCTCTAACTAATTCTAGTACCACCACACACATGAGAGCTGTAAAAGCAACACATTAATATCACAACTTTTTTAGAAGCACAAATTCTAAGAGGAGGGGGGGAGCTTCCAGCTTGGACCAAGTACATGAATTCGTAATTGAAAATAGCAAAGGACACAAGAAGCTCCATCTGAATAAAAGATTTTCCCCATTGAAAATAGCAAACGAATTTTCAGTTGACACAAAAACGTTACAATTGTAACAATTCCATGAATAGCCCTCCTAGTCATTCTGAGAAAAACTTAGAAACTCTAAGGAAGACTGTATTATAATTATTAACAAAATCCAAGAATAAAAAATTGATCAGCTGCTTGACATTTGAAATCCCGTAGCATTCATTCCAAATGCCTAACCAAGAGAATATCAGTGCAAACCTGATTTATAGTTTGCTAGCATATTAAGAAGCAGGTTATGCAAAGTAAGCGCTGACAATAGTTTAGAAAAATAATTCTGCAAATGCTATCCGATATCACACCTAGAAATCCTTACTTGACTACACATTGTCCCAATTTCCAAGTCATTTCCAGTGATAATCCAAGGCAATTCAAAACCTATTTTGCTCCACACCTCAAACTAAGTGATCAAGTAAGACTGAGAACCTTAGTGTTAAAAACAATTGAAAGGCCCTTGTTCAAAACTCCAGCTTAAAGTCAAGTGGTTCTTTGATGTCATCATCAAGTATATTATGAAACTTGAATCAGAGTGAAACCATACATGATTCACAACACTTAGTTTAAAATGCATAACAACCAAGTTAGGGACAACAAGAAAATAAAGTTGGGCACTGCTTAAGAAATTCTCAATGAGCCCTTTGTGGAAGATGGAAAACATACCAGAATTTGTAGCAAAATGCTAGCTGAAAACATGAATGCCAGGCCAGCAAGGCTGCATGTTCAGAAAAAAGGAAAAAAAAAAAGGTTTAGTTAGAAATTTTCCTCGTATGCAAATTTATGCAAATTAATGCTAATTTCATATAACTAAGTTCAAACTTACACTGTAAAGAGAACCATTTGCACATCCCAGTACATGAATTTGTAACACCAGATTTCAGGACATAACCAATATCAGAAAAGAACATCAGTGGACTGGCAAAGGACTTGAACTAAGTATAAGTGTTTAACATGAAACACAAGCATATATTTCACAATACTAATATGATTTACATATATATACGGCATGACATTAGACAGAACACCTCTTTTTGGTAAGGAGAGGTTTTGATTAGATGTGGATGCAAGCAATGAATTATGAAAAGATTGATCTGTTGAAGTACAGAACACCTCTTTTTGGTTCTGGCATTACTGGATTCATGAGCAAGTTTATTTTTTCTGGAACCTATCAAGTGAGAATATCTCATTTTCCACTCTTTCATTTGGACACCTCTCTTCTTTCTAATAATTATTAATAAAAAAACGTACAGTAATTGATACATGCCTTAATTGAGAGTTGTAATATGCACATTTCTAAGGCATGCCGTAGATAAGCATTCTGCTTATATGCATCATTTGCAGTGCTAGATGACTGAATTAAACTTTGCTGGCACTTCCTTAAATGTTTAATGAGGTCAGATATTGTGCCAATTATTGCAATTGAAGCTGGCTGCTGCACATTTTGCGCAAGTTGAGTGGTGACATTAATTATATCAATCTACAGAATAGGTTGCTTGGCGACATTCTTATGATCCAAGTGCTTGATCAAAGAGGAAAACAGAACATGTGATTTGTCTCCTAGAGTTGAAAAGGTGATAATTAATTGCAGAAGCGAGAATAAGTTAGAATAAAATTTTTAAGTTAGGGCACTAAATGCTTAAGTTTACCTGACTCTGCTAAAAGGGATTGTAAACAAGATAAAACATAAAAAGCAACCCCTTTTTCTAGAGACCAGTAATTTTCAGCATCAAAATTATAAAAAGGAGGTTCAAGGACATGCCGCACAGTTGTAACTTCCTTTGTCAATTTGGCCATGTTACACAAGCAAACCGTAGACCAATAAGTAGGATCTTTAGTAGGATCCTTATAAAAGTGAACGCATAAAGGCTGTTTGTTGGATCATGAATGATGACTTTTCAAGAGAAATGAAGGGAAGAAGTGTAAGAGTAGGCTTACAACATTGAATCCGCTTCAGTTCCCATTACAACCTTCAGAAATGAATGATCCTTACTACTAATATGTGGTGAAGAAAGGAGATCGTCTTCTTTTTGAAGTCCCTGAATCTGTTGGTCCAGAGGCTGTGGATGCAGCTTCTCTTCCTTGGCATGGTTGTGTTCAATTGGGAAATTCAAGAAATTCTCCAAAGTCACGGATACAATCTATTTCAGACCACACCAAAGCAATCAACAGACCCAAAAAGAAAAAAAAAAAACAATTAGAATGATGGCAAATGTCTTTGACAGCAGCTAAAAGTTCAAGCGATTCTGAAAACCCAAATTTATGTGAGAAAATACCAAATTCTATGCATCCCTTTATGTCACTGTTTGTATCAATGGACAGCAATTGAAAAGGTGAAAGTATAAAAACAATACTCACTTTGTCAAAATCCATTTAAAGATACGATTGTTCACCCATGAATTGCACCTAGTCACAAGGGGGGGGGGGGAAATGAGGGAAAGAACATAAGACAACTATAAGAGAAGGTACAAGTTGCCAGCAAAGTAAATAAATTCATCAATTCTTTCAACTTCTAAACTGACAGGAGCAAAAAAGTAACTCCTAGAAGATATAAAAATTGAAAATAGGTATAGAAGAAATACCATATAGGACAAAGCTTGTAATGCAGCTGAGCGTAAGCACATAGCTTGTTCGCACTGTCCCTCTTCTTGAGCCAGTTCACATAATTTAGGGATAAGTCCTTCTAAGTTGAACACATATGTACTATCCATCTACTTTAAATTCAAAAGATCAGTATTATTTGAAGTTTTGAACAAAAAAAGAACTCGTTAAAATTGTATGCAATGAGCCTCTTTTTCCCCCTTAAAAAATGTATACATGACCACAAAATGCAATAAACAGAAAGGATCTAGGACTAAGATGCATTTAACAGAACAAATATGCTAAAACCCCCCACCCTGATTTACTAAACGTGAATCGTCCACTTGAACCAACCTCAAAAACTTCCAATTAGAGACCTAAAAATTTGAATCAATAAACTTCTTGGAATAGGTGGTCAAGCTTCTTACAACATGCACAAGAGCTACCCCAAAATGATGTTGTCTATAAGGTTTAGTCGAACTGAATGGAGGAAAGCTTAATAACCAAGTACCTGGCAATTTATTAAGTCAGCAAGGGTATTGCAACCTATTATTCACATTTCATCTGTTCGAGTTTGTTCTAAGAGAGTCTGAATGATAACTAATAAACCACTAGCAAAAAGTGACCTGCGAGATCAAGAAATATAACTTTTATGTCATCATAAATTTGAAATGGCAGTGTGTAGCAACTGAAACATTAAAAGGAAATAAACAAAGACCTGAGCTTGAAGCTTAAGTTTGGAGCCTAAAAATAAAAGTAGAGGAAAAAAATTATACTATCCAATAATGCTTCAGAATTAACAGAGTTGTATTAATTAGAATGAATTTTATAGTAAAGTAATCTGTAAATTGTTCCTTTTGTACTCATCAATATGAATCTAACATAACTTTCAAGAGCATAGTGCTGAAGGAGTGGTTGCAAATGTTTGAGACGCGACTCTATGTAAATTTTAAGTGCTTGAAGTTTGATAATTTTCTACTAGGAATTGAACTATTAGTTTTATGCTATTCGCTAGAAGTGAAAAGTATAAATCAAATTGATATAGTTACAGAAATTAACCATACCCCGGGGTTTTCCAACTACGTTTAGATGTTTTAAAACAGGATAAACCATAAGTATGTCTAAACTTTTAGTTACTTTCTAGTAAGAAGTGCACCAATTAGCTTTTTTCACTTAATAAGATGCATCCAAGTCATATCTAGTTAAATTATATGCCATTTTAAGGTTGTGCTCAAAGATCATTGCAGTCCAAGGGATCTAGAGTCAAGTAATGCGCCACCAAACTTACATAAGCTCCTTACATGATGATATCATTTTCCTGTAGGTGTACAATACAACTTTGACTGAACCAAGGTTTTCTTTTCGCAAATTCTTGTAACATTTTCGCTCCAGATTATCTAAAATCTGCAAGGCTAAAATAGAAGAAATTTGTCTTCCAGCAGTATATGAACAAACTAGCGTTCGTTATATAAGGGGCAACAACTTTAGACAAGAAATAACCTTTGTGCTAGTTTTGATGAAATGGTTTGAACAAATGAACATAACAAGAATTAACAAAATAGATCAGAAGAAATACTTTCATTGACCATTTTAGGACCTTACTAATTTGTTATACTTGCTTAAAGCATGAAGATCTAAATCTTCTCCAACATCCAATCATTTGTCCCATTAGTAAGATCAAATAAACCCGAAAGGACAAAAAAAGCAACAACAGAAAAAGCTTACAAAATTGAACTATTAATCACAGGGGAAATTTAGACAATGAATAGATTATTGTAGTAATCAATTCATATCAATCACTGATTGACAACTGATGGGAAATACATGAAAAAAGGTTTAAAAGGAGCGCAAAATAAACACAGAAGGTTAACTGCCAAACTGATGTAGCAAGCAAAACTAGATCAACACACTAAAAAAGACGTAACCTTGGGGATTCTCAATGGATTCTTAGCAGCATATTCACAACAGACACAGAAGGTCCGATGGTGTGAGAGAGGAGGCAAGGAGGACGGTGAGAGAGAGGACAGAGATGGAAGGAGCTACAGTGGAGAGGGGGACGATGGAGCAACAACAGAGTGAGGGAAGAGACAAAGCAGACTAGGGTTGAGAAGAAATCCGAGAGATTGAGAATCGATGGATTCGCGAGAGACAACGCGTGCGGGAATGGGTTTTGGGGTGGGGAAAAGACCTAGGGAGTCTAATATTGGGACTTAGACTCCAAAGGGTTTACCTAAGGAGTCTAATACTGGAACTTAGACTCCAAAGGGTTTACCTAAGGAGTCTAATACTGGGACTTAGACTCCAAAGAGCGCACTTTTCGCTTTCTTCTAGCGCCAGAGATCACTTTTGGCGTTCTAGTATAAAAATTAGACTCCAAAAGTCACATCATAATTACAAAAATGCCACCGCATTCTTTTTTACTTCCTTTTTCTATAATAGAACGCCAATTAGGGACGCAAAAGCCATTTTCTGTAGTAGTGAGCGTTTCTGCATTAGGTAGTTACATTAGCCGATTTAATGCATAAACTCACCTAAAGCGAGGAATTGATAAAGAACTAAAAGGTATTACACTTAATGTTGGACATTCTGAAAGCAGAATTTGGCAACGGATGACTATCATATATGAAACACAATGTAACACTGACGGTATAAACCAATTACCACAAGTTATATGACATATAGATTTCTAAAAACTTAATAGCATTGTCTAATATGTTTATAAATCCCAGAAAATAATTGCTTCAAATAAAAAAGCCAAAAAAGCAGGAAGATCTTGAACAGTTGCTGAATCCAAAACACCAAAAAAGTAACAGACATTTCATTCTCCAAGGACAATGCTCCTCGCCATTGCAAATTCAGCGTAATTTGGATCGACGAAAACGCGTGTAGCGCCAAGTACAGTAGAAAGCTCGACCCCTACAAATATTAAAGAAGAAAGGATTACTGATGTTTAACAAATGCTGTTAAGATATTGTTGAAGTCAAAATTATTATACTGTCATTGTATGTGTACCTCTGTCTATTTTCCGGTGCCTTCTTAATCCGTGCATACTGTAGATCCTCTCTTGACAGATCACAATGGCTTAAAAAAATGTTTTGTAATATCTACAGTAAGGACAAACGATATGGTTAGGTACATTATAGGGGGAAAGTACCCTTAAAATAAAAAGAGACAGATATTACAAAGTTATATATTACCACGGGTCTTGATCAGCTTGACGTAAAATAATGCAACAACAACATCATCCTTGTTAACAACCTAGCGATAATTGACCGACGCCCAGAAAGCTGAGCAACCCCTAAAGCAACAGTTAGAGGGATTGCCACTACAAAACAGACAATGATAAGGGAATTAACATCGACCTGGAAGACAAAAAAGAATCAATTATCGCAATACTTGACTTTATCTGACTACTAACAATTCATCCATGATTTCAAAATTAAGCTAATAAATAGTTTCTCCATCGTCCTTCTCATCAGTAAGTTCAGAGACAAAAGTAACTAATCCAATGTGGTCTGGAGAGTAAAACAGAAGGAGTGAAATAATAGAACAACGGTATGAAAAAATGTAGAAGCGAGGATATGAATATAATAGTTTCCAAATTCGTGGAGTTGAGATTCTATACTTAAAAGAGTGGGCTCCATAACGTCAGTTGAAGACAAAGGAAGAAGTTGTCGAAAAATGTCGGATGGCGTTGTTATGACACTGCTGACAAAATTTATAACAGTCAATGGTTCAACAATTATTTTCAAAACAGGGTTAATGATATTTGGTCCTTGTTCAACAAAGAAATGTTGCAGGGTGAAGCAGAATCCTGGTTTTAAAACACCAGCAGCTCTCCGGATGACATCCCGTCTGCGCATAACTGCTAAACACAAGTAACCCTACATGCAATACTAAGAACCTATAACCGGATAAAAGAAATAGGAAATAAAAGAAGGAGAAAGGATATTTGGAAGAGAGGAGACTGAAATGAACACCTTACAATCTGAGAGGACTACATTGTGTGTTATCGGTTGAAGCATGCAGGAGGAATATGGGACGTCGCTAAATTGAGTCAACACTTTTATAGTAATACCCCAATTGTTGCTCCTACCGTTGCGCGAAAGAATGTCGGAGACATAACAGGTAGCCATTGGAACATATTTAAATTCAAGTATAATGTATACTATTCGAAGAAGCATTTAGCAGACGAGTTTCGCATCTGAGGGAAATCAGAATCAAGGAGGAATAAATAGGCCTGAAACGTGAATGGATCACTAACAAAATTAAATGTGACCGCCTTAAAGAACCAATGGTCGAATAGTGGTGGTGATTACAGGACGAAGAAATAAGTTGCATTAAAAATGAATTGGAAAAGGTCATGTTGGTTATCAAAGAATATGCAATTTAATTATAGCGTTGAGGGAGGAAGGCATTTGAATATCAGACCAATGGTTGAATGGGTAAATAATGGAGAATTTGAACTGGCCAATGGTTGCGTTGGAATATTTGAATTTCCAGTATCATAGCAGTCCAGTGAATAGGTAAATACTGGCGAAATTGAAATAGCTAATGGATACGTTGGAATCTTTGGAAAAAGCATATAAAGATTAAATGATCAATTCATCAGTAAACGTGGTTGCGGCAGACAATTTGGCATGTCAACTCCAATAAAAACTGAGGAAAATGCCATGTATGTTGAACAAATGGACCAATGGCTGAGTGGCTAGGAGATTTAGATGGATATATTTGATTGTCAATTATCATTTATTTGTATTTTTAATGTTATGGTATATTATTTAGTAAATAGTTCAATATGTTTATTTTTTGACCCGGACGTAAATAATTGTCTAGTTCCGCCACTGATAGTAGGGGAAAGGGTAGGGTTTGAACCCTGGACATGGGAGAGGGGAGCCAAGCTCCTATACCACTGCACTACTAAGACGCTGGCTACAAAAGTGATTTTATAATTAGGATCAGAGGGAGTATAATTTAAATAAAATTATATTATAATTAATCTTATTATATGAAAAATTGTAAACATGAAGCAGCATACGCTTCTTCTAATTTGGATACAGTTTTATCAATAAATATATTTAATTAAGCACTTCATATTTTTTATTTTTATAATATACAACTAATATATATATATTATTCAATAACATTCATGTATTTTTTAGTCATTTTTCATCTCACCTGACTTTTTAAATGCTATCTCAAAGAAGAGCCCATTTAGGAAAAAAAATTATTTCTTTGACCGTTATCCCAAATACAAATTACATTTATAATATAACTCTTATCATATATTGCATTTGTAAAAGTCAAATTGAAGGAAAAAAAAAAAGTCACTTCTCTACCACTATTTCAAACGGCCACTTAGAGTGAAGATGAAAATAATTTTGGAGTGCTGGATACAATTAGGAAATAATATCAAGATGCTAGATATTACTTAACCATTTTAAAAACTATAAAACTTAAATATTTTTTAACTTCAAATTTTAAATAATAATTAAAATGAAACTAATTGAACGATGATTTGATGAACACTCGTTGACATGAGAGGCCCAATCCCAGAGAAAAGAAAGGAAATATAATAATAATAGTTACGTTGACATTGTCGAACAAGAGGAGGCAACATCAAACATTTACATATATATATATATATATAATATAGGGTTTATGTTTGTTATGTAACTTGGTTTTGTCAAATCAATCCAAAACTAAGTCGTTTTGGGAGTTAGGAGAATTATTGAAGAGTGTTTTGTTAAAATTTGTATAATAAATATAAAAACAAAAATACTAAAACATCCTTCATTAATTCTCTTAATTTCTAAAACCATGTAGTTTTGGGTTAGAGGAATTAATGAACTCTCAAAACCCAAAACGATGTAGGTTTGGGGTGACTTGAAAAAACCTTATCTCAAGTCACATCAAAAACATTAAACTCGTGTATATATATATATATATATCCACAAAAAGTAATCCAAGAAGAAAAGTCCAACATGTATATAGATATTGCTTTTTTCTGGAATATTCAGCTGGAAAGGAGAGGGAACCATCGTTCTAGGAAAGAAGATCGATGAGACGCCATGAACAGTACAACCACAAGAAGCAACCCAACTCCCCACGGCGTCCCTCCGGCTCTGTGAAACGACTCTTTCTCCGGCAAAGGAATCAAAGACGAAAATGCCCCTCCCCAGCTCCAGTATCCTCCATAGTTGGACAACAGGTGAAGTATCAGAAGCAGAACCAGAGGAGACACCATTATCATCATCTTCACTTGGTCCACGAAGCTCTCAACTATTCCCTCGTAGTTCGAATGCCATGAGAAACCCAAGAAGATCAACAAAGTGAGAAGGAAGAAACAGAGATGAAAAGGGATACAAGACTCAGAAGAGTTATAGGCCATTTTGTTGATGATGAAGAGGTGAATTTGATGAAGATCAGAAAGCGATATATATATAGAGAGAGAGAGAGGTTGTTGTTGGAGAATGAGGACGACGGAGAAGAATGCTTCAAAGGGGTGAAGGGTATGGCTTTGTTTATTGGGAAAGGTTCGCACTTTTACGTAACAGAGAATCTGAAGACCCGAAAAGGGCTTTTTGAAGAAGCAAGAGTCGGTGAGCAAGGTGTACTTGTACTAATTAACTAAGTTAGAAGCTGGGGAATTGGGATCGTAACAAGATGACGAATCACGTGTTGACACGTACCACCGACCAGGACCAGACTCACTCTTGAAAATTTCAGTTTCTAACACACACACATATATTATATTGTTTCTATAAGTTATTTTATAGGAGTGATCGAAGTGAGACCCTAATTAATTTTAAGAATTTGTCACAAATACTTAATGGTTATTCACAAATAAATGTAAAATATTATACATATATACAGGGACGGACTTAGGGGGCCGCCCCCTAAAATTACGGATTCCAACCCAAATTTTTTTAAAATTATATTTCAGCCTTATAAAACTTTTAATGTTTTCACTTTAGTCTTTATAGAGTGCTTGAAAAAGGACTAAAATGAAGACATTAAAATTATCATAGGTCTGAAGTATAATTTTATAAACACCTAGGTTCTATTTTATAAATGTCGCCCCTCCTAATTTTAATTCTCGATTCCGTCCCTGCATATATAACGGTTTTTCTATATAATAGTTAAATAAATCATTCCTCGGGTGAGAAATACTTTATATATCATTCATCATTTTAACTGTTAAATATTATAAAAAATATATTACGGTTATTATTAAAAAACCGTTTAATATATATAGCTATAATTAGCCCTCATTATCTTACAACAATTAAATATAATGCCTTATACATAACCACTGTATTTGAAAAAACCATAAATTATAGTGTCAATTGTTTAACAGTTAAAAACCTTTATATATAAATATTTGATGCTCGAATAAACCATTAAATATCAGGAAAAAAATCATTAAATATAGAAAAATATGTAATAGTGATCTGGCACTAGAAGGCTTTTAAGTTGGAAACATATGAACCTTTTTTTCTGATTCAATTCATTCTGCTAAAAAAGAGGGATAGATTCTTACGTGTTCAAACCCTTATCATGCACCATCTTATTGCTTAAGTAACTCTATAATGCATACTTTCCATCAAATGTTCATCTAAATTAACGCTTCACCATATAGACACTGTTATTATTTTTATTTTTAGTCTTTTGGCCATTCTCATTGGCAACTTGAGTTTGAAGCTAAGGCGATATAATAGATTTGAGTCTACTATGTACTATGCACGTAAAAACAATATCTTCAAAGGACAAGAAACATACCAACAACCGATGAAAATTCAGAGAGAGAGAGATTCTGTGAGTTGGCCCACTTAGAGAGCATATACAGGTATCCTCTCCCATGAAGCAAATGGAAAGATAGCTTTTATTTTTCTGATAGGTTTTTATGCGCAGGCTCTCTGTTTTCTTTTCCCCCTTACTTTTGATTGGCTCCTGTTATTGGTGGCTGTAACAAATATTTATTGGGATTAATAAAAATAACTCTGTTTTTGTTTTTTTTTTAAAAAAAATTACGAAACTCAAACTCTGTTATTTAACATTATAAACATTTCTTGTTGAAAATACAGTGCAGCCTATATCTATTTACAATTTAAACGCGCCTTGCAAGTTACAATGTAATGTACAAAGAGTCTACCTAGCTGTTATACTTTTTATTTTTATTGTATTAAATTTACTGTCACAAGCAATTTCATATTTCCTTGTCAAGTAATAGACAAATGAATTCTTTGAAAGCACGTAAAGTAGAATGCATGGAAAAGCGATTGATAGGTGATTTTATCACTTTCCTTGGCATATCAAGACAACACGTACTTGGTTACTTAAATAAATTTGAATAGAACATTGTCAAAGTTCAAACAATATAGATTAAATTAAAATCTTACAATAAATACAGTGTCCAATTTCTAGAATCGATAAACTATTATTATTTATTTTAAAGCGTGACAGAATTATTTACAAGTCACTGTTCTTTTCAAATCATAACCAGCCAATAAAAATAAAAACAAAAACATTTTTTTTCTTTTGTCCTCTGATTTTGTAGTTGTTGGAGTGGGCTAGAGACAACTTTGGGGGGAGGCCGATATTATTTCTTTTGGTGAGAAGAATGGGCCCATATCTCATGGAGTAAACTCTTTTTGCACCCGGCTTGATCGGCCCAAATCAAATACGTTCTTTCGAGCCCAAAGAAAAAACAAAAACAAAAACTAATGAGGATTGATGCAGTTGGCTAAGGCGTCCGCCTTCATCCTAAAAGAGAGGAGGTTCGATACCCACTGGTTGATGTGAGGGCCTCGTTGGTGAGCGATCTATAAGTACCTCTGTAAGCGCTCTTTAAGCCTGAAGGCATACTCTGACCCTGGTAGGATAGCGGTATTTACCCCCACCCAAACTTTTATATATATATATATTTTTTTTTTTTTGCTATTGCACCTGGTTCACCAAAGGTTCTGTCGTGCGCATACGCGAGGACCTCTTCCAGAGGAGTTTTCTGCATCCACAAGATTCTTATTAAATGTAAAATTTCATCTCTCGTCTTTGGGCTCAACTAGCAAAGGAGTCGAACACTCTTATTGAAGGGAGGAGATTTGATCCTAGAGTTGGTCAAGGCGCTGTAAAAGGGATCTTAGGCAATGTCAACTTCTGGAAACGCATCTAAGGTGGAAATATGTGTACTCTCAGTCCTGTATGCCTTAAGGAGCAAAGTCATCCCTTGGACTGTGCGTAAACCTAACCTCTTTCCTAAAATTTTTTTAGCAAAAAAAAAAAAATGTAAATTTCCCCTTACCCACCATTAAAAAGGTGAAAATCTTTTATAAACTCTAGTTATTCAACATTAAAAAGGTGGAAATTATTTCGAGCAAGCCCTCGAACAAAATTTTGGAAGAGCTTGTTTTTATTGATTTCAAGTGATTTTGTACCTTTTTTACATAAGGCAAACAAGCACTCCGGTAGGAATATATAAACATTAAGGCACAAAATGATTTTTTTTTTTTTTTGGTTTTATCAAAGTTTAAGTTTAGGTGATTTGACCCAGAAAACTCACTAAAAGCGCTGAAAATGTATGTTTCAACAACATCTCACTGAGGGATTTCAACCGGCAACATATACACAATGATTTTTGTTGGGCTAAAATTTGTAATCGCATCATGAAGAAGATGAAATGACGCAATGGTTTCCATGCCAGGTGTCATTCACACGTTGTCCACAATCCACACTCGATCATTACCTGAAGCCACGGCTTCTAATTCTGCCATGGTTGCCTTTGGTAGTGGGTTGGTGAAGTGACCCACTTTGTCCCTTCACTTTACCACTTTTTCTTGCGTCCACACTCCACACTTCTCTTTTTTAATCCCTCCAACTACATCGCCCTTTCCCAACCTGAAAGTCCTCTGATCTATCTGTATACACTCACACGATCAACCTTGTTGCGTTGCTTGTTCCATTATCACTGTTGAATTGGACTAACCTACTCACAGTCCCAAACATGGTCTGCTTCTTCCCCCACTACAACACTCGGCAATGGCGTCTGCTGGCAGTAGCAGTGGCCTGTGTTGTGGTGATGAGTGGCGCCATGGGAGACTCATCGAAGGAAAAAGAGGAGTGCACAGAGCAGGTAGCAGGGCTAGCCACATGTCTTCCCTATGTGGGAGGCCAAGCCAAGTCTCCGACACCAGATTGTTGCACAGGCCTCAAGCAGCTGCTCCACAACAATAGCAAGTGTCTCTGTGTCATCATCAAGGATCGCAACGACCCTGACATTGGAAGCCTCCAAATCAATATCACCCTCGCCATCTCCCTCCCTAACGTCTGTAACGCCCCTTCTAATATCTCCAAATGCCCCGGTACGTACTTACTCCTTTCCTTTCAGTCCTAAATATAAGACATACATCACGTCTTACCTCAAAATCTTGTCTGTGTTAAATAATTCTGTTATTGACAATGTTGTCGATATATATGATGGAAACTAAGCAGAGCTGTTGCACATGGATCCCAAGTCACCAGAAGCTCAGATTTTCTATCAGCTGGACGTGGAAAAAGGCTCCAATAAAAATGCACCAACTCCTACTGGTACTTTAATCGCTTTGTTATTCCTCTCCACTTTAGTCTTTACTCTTAGTTTACTTCTTTGTCTGTTAAATATTTTGTTATGTGGGATTGGATGCAGCTGGAGCAAGTGGTGATGGTGGAAAGAGTGGAAGCAGCCAAGAAGCGAGTGCCTCGCACAAGAATGAAGCTTCTTTGATTGCGAGGAGCCTATTTGGGCTGCAAGCTTTCTTATTTGGGCTTCATATTTGCGCTTTTATGGGCTTCACTTGAATGTGGATCACTAGTTGCTTCGTTTTCCTTCCTTTAAAGTTTATTGTTCTTGTCTATTATGTACGGGTCATTTGTGTAATAAAAATAAGGAAAAATTATAATAAAGGACCTAAGAAAAATAATATTTATTAAGAAGGACCATAAAAAGTGGTAATTATTCTAAAGGACCAAAAATAACAATAAAAGGACTAAATTATCCCTTAGTCAGATTTCCTATCTCTCATTAACTAAATCTGGAATAATTTTTTATTACATGAAAATCTAGAGTAATTGATGGATAATAATAAATAGATATCAATTCAAATAATTCTTTTCCATTGTAGAATCACTCAAGATTATTATGTTAGAGAAAATATAGGAAAGATTGAGCTTTTTATGGTTACAGTGAAAGGAAAGAGAGATTTGGTTTCTTTAACCACATTCTTCTCTTTTGATGGGGTTTTTTTGAGTTAAGAGTCTTTTGCTTTATTTTCTTTTTCTCTGGAATGCAACAACTGGTAATATTGAATGAATATCAGGTACTTTTGGTTGCCTCAGCACAAAAAAACTCAAGTCTAACACCGCAAACGGTTGCACAACGCACGTGACTTCTTTTGCCACTACCATAAAAAGCTCTATTTTTCCTATCTTTTTTCTAGCATAATAATCTGGAGTGATTCTGCGATGGGAAAAGAATTATTTGAATTAATATCTATTTATTATTATATATTAATTACTTCCATATTCAGTTAATGAGAAGATAGGAAGAAAAAATCATTCAGATTTTGTTAATGAGAAGATAGAAAATCTGATTAAGGGCAATTTAGTATTTTTATTTTAATATTTTAATTTTTGGTCCTTTAAAATAATTACCACTTTTTATGATCTTTCTTAATAAATATTATTTTTCTTAGGTCCTTCATTATAATTTTCCCTAAAAATAATTCATGAAGTGATGGAATTGTTGAATAATGTCATCGTCTAACGGAAATACAATAAAATTTAGGGAAAATCCCCCTTAGGGTTCAAATTAGCAAAAAAAAAAAGAAAAAGGAAAAAGTCACATGTCAAAAAAGTTCTAGGGCCTTTTCTGGTATTATTTTATAAACGTTAACAACTATATCAATAAAACATTAACAACTAAATCAGTAGATGTTAATAACAATATCCTAACAAATAAATCAGTAGCCATTAACAATTATATCAATATACATTGACAACTAACGTTTTATGAAATAATACCAGAAAAGACCTAAGGGATTTTTTTGACATGTGACTTTTTCTGAAACATTTTTTGGTAATTTTTTTGGTTATTTGGGCCCTGAGATAAATTTTTCCTAAAATTTATGCACATAGATATATGAAGTATGGAACTGAACCTGTCTAACTTTCAAGGTTGAATGGTAGCACCAACTAATTTTGTGACTTGGTTCTCATGTCATGTGTGAGTATATTTATGCTAAGCAACACATTATTATTATTATTATTATGGGGCCACATATTATCAATATCTACATTATCTATCTCATGTTCACAATTAAAAATAAAATTACCACACCAACCACATGGTTACGTTGGACTGGTCGGTGTTATATCAAGGTTGGATTCGAATCCTAGAAATGGAACAGTGTTATATGTTTACTGCATATAATAAAACATCTTTAATTGAAGTATAGTAGGTCTAAATTACTGACAATCGACTATCGTACGCCAAAAGGAGAGGGTTTACGACTGATTGATACCACTCTGGTCCTATTTATAAGTCCAGTTTGACCAAAAAATTTGGTCCTTTTTATAAGTACAGTTTGACCAAATAAATGAAATTGTGACAATTTTACCCATAGTAATGATGATGAGAGAGATTGGCTAGCTATGTTGGAAAGAAAAAAAGATGAGAGAGATTTGACAATAAATTTTAAAAGGTACCTATTCATAAATGAGGGTAAAGTTAGAAATTTGTTCCATAATCATTGAGATACTTACATTTCCTTGGTATGTGAGATTTGGTCAAACTGGACTTATAAATAGGATCATAGTAGTATATCATTTCATTACTTAATTACTTTGCATTTATTGTTATTATTATTATTATTTATGAATGTTTAATCATGTATATTGCAATTATTACCTCTTGCTCAAAAAGATATGAGGAAGAAGTAATTATTTACCGCCATACTACCTTCACCCTCTATGTGAGTCAATTGAGTTTTTCTAGGGAAAGTAAAGAAGTTAATTAAATTATATTAAAATATTTATATTTATTGTTCTTATTCAAACTAATTTATTTGATTTATAAAATGATATATAATATAATAATATATAACATATACTATGATTAAATAGTTTATTTAACTTTCTTAATATTTCAAAAAGAAAAAAGAATCAAGTGACTCTTATATTAAGGATCCTAAATAACTAACTTTAATATATGCAAGGCAATTATCTAGCACGAAAGAGAAGAAATGATATTTTCAAAATAAATGTGGACCCTAATTTTCAAAAAAGACACTTTTTTTTTTAAGGTATCCTTATATTGGAGACAACTCTATTTGAGGCAAAATCATGTATTAAATGTAGGCACATCTTCCTACAAAAGATTCAAACCTTATTTCATTATATTGTGAGAGACTAAACCCCCGGTTCTATGATTTCGTAGACCATAAATCATTAAGAAGAAGAAGAAGAAAATAGTTAGTCCTTTCTCCTTAAAAAAGAGGGAAAACACCTATTTTTTTCCCTCTTATTTGTATTTTTATTAATCTATGTGCATCAATATATATGACTCATATTTGATCAGAAAAAGACTACTACTGACTCCCTCAGGGTAAATTGTTTCATTTATTTGGTCTCTGTAATTGTCTTAATTAGAACCGAAGGGACCTATATCTGATTGTTGTTATCACTGTCGCTGTCATAATAGTTGGTCTGAATGTAGTTAAGTGGATCAAAATCATTATAGTATGGATCTGGGCCTGCTGGATCATTATTTGGGCTCTAAGCCTGTGGCTGGGTGTAGTGGGCTGGAAAATGAGATAGGCCTGGAGGTGAAAGAGACAATTGGGCGAAATTGTCTTCACAATCATCTTCATAAGGGTCTTGAGAGTCCTGAAGAATATTTCCCTGAGAGTCAAGAGGAAACTCAGCTGCTTGTGAGGAAGTTGCTTGGTAGGACGACACGTAGTGAGGCTCTGGCTGATACAGTTCATCATATGCATGTGCCTTTTCTTCACTGGGTATAGGGCCGAGAATGGTACAATCCTTAGAAACACATTTGTTATAACTGGCAAGAATGAGGCCAAGTTCCTTCCAGTGTTCTGGGTCTGGTTGAACCCAATCGATGGATTGAGGCCACTGTTAGTATTATCTGCTCCTTAGATTCTAAGTATGCTCTGCACTTGCCTCTTCATGAGGATCCTATGCATCAGAACAAAATCAAGATCACGATTCAGTATGAGAGAGTACTGAAAATCATGATATTGAAAATGCCAGTATTGTATGCCTTGATTGGGAAGATGCTTGAATCCTAAAGTGTCATTGAGCGTGGGCAAGAGGTAAGTCCCGAAAAGGCTCAGACTGTCCACTGGATTTAAGTATCTTCTCATCAATGTATGTATTTCCTAGTAACCCTTCAGTATAATAATTTTCAGTTTATCAAGCTTTCTGGATTTCCAGTAAGTAAGATAGGATAGATCAAGGTCCCAATGACTTTGTTGGTATCTGTGTCTAAATACTTGTAAGACACAACACAGTCATTTGGATCTTGATACATCCACCCTCCCGGTTGGTATCAGAACCACGTTTCGATCGTGATCTTGATTCTGTTCTGATGCACAGGATCCTCATGAAGAGGCAACTGTAGAGCATACTTGGGACCTATATCACATTCTGAGTTTAAATAAACAAGATTTTTTTAAAAAAAAAAGTAATTAATACTCAGCACATCATATTTTTATACAAAAGTGACCGATTTATACTACTTCTGATCCTAATTATATGAATACTTTAGTAGTGTAATTTACACTATAAAAAATATTCCTATAATTAAGATGAGAAATACAATATAGACAAGTACTTGTATAATGAAATAAGTCAAATACTAAGTTATATGGAGTACCAGTAAGTGGCGGTTATTGCATGCCGCAATCTGGGGAGATGATCTTCTTGTCATCATTTTTCTCCTTTTTCCTTATTAGCCCATCTGGGCCGTTGATTGGGAAGAGGAGAGAGATGTTAAAGTAATGATGTGATTGATTGGACGGATATGATTTAAAGATGATGAGGAATAATGAGAAAAGGATTAGGAGAAAAATCCAACCCCGCAATCTGTAGGACCCTTTTCTTTTCTTTCTTTTTTTTTTTTTTTTTTTGATAAAACCCTTTTCGTTTGAGATAAGGCGAGATTCCATCATCGTGGGAAGGAGGGATGGTCTGGCCCACGGAGGTGGCGGGATCCTCACGCTATCCCCACCGCTAAGGCGCCAATCAAGACCAAAACTTTTTATCTTAACGCAATTATGTACTAGGAACCAAGAATTTGTATTGTTTTTGTCTTTCACAATTGTTTTAATATATACCACTCTGGTCTTATTTATAAGTCTAGTTTGATCAAAAAAATTTGGTCCTATTTATAAGTCCAGTTTCGGAAATAAATGAGATTGTAACAATTTTACCCATATTAATTGCACCCATAAAGATAGAGAGAGAAGAAATAGTAAAAAAGTACCCAATCATAAATGACGGCAAAGTTGAAAATTTACCCCATAATCATTATGTCAATTAACTTTTTTTGGTATGTGACATTTGGTCAAACTAAACTTATAAATAGGACCAGAGTGATATATATATATTTTTTGCTCGCGACAATTGTTTTAATATTTAAGGAGTGTTTTTATTTGTACCATCGTTAATAATTTATTTTATATTAATTAAAAAATTAATGATATTTATATTTATATTTATTTCTTTATTTAACTTGTGTTGTATAAATAAGATATATTTATTATTTGAGATAAATACCAAGTTTTGGAGCCAGTCCTTGGAAGTTTTTTGGGTATCATTTTTATCCCGAAAGTTTACAAACATAGTAATCTTGTCTATCAATTGATCTTGACCATTAGATTGAAATTTTTTTTGTATCATTTTTGCCCTAAAGTATACAAAAACTTCCTTTTAGAAAAAACTTCTAGGGCATATTTACTCATTTTTGTAAACTTCTAAAGCAAAAATGATACCAAAAAAAACTTCCGGGTGTTGAATACCCTAATCAATACTTCTGTAGTAAAAATGGTATTTAACTCTTTACGATTTTTAACTAATTTTAATTAGTTCTTTAAATCATGTAATTTAATTATTGTGTTTTTATAAATAATTTTTTTTGTAATTTTTCTTAACTTGCTTCCTACATTCCTTTCCAACAAGTTTTTATATGAGTTCATATTAGTAGCTATTCCCTTGAGTGCTTTTGAGGTGCTATTTCCTCTAATTAGAAGGATTAGAAATTTTATTTTATTTTTTAAAATTTTTTTATATATTCTATTTATTTAGATTAGATTATATGCTGCATCTTGAAATTTTTTTTGCACCCAATATCTCAAATTAATTAATTTTCAGTTTTGCATTTAAAAATATTTTTCCTGTAACCCCAATATCCTAGAAATTAATTAAATTGAGATATTAGGTGTAAAAAAATTTCTAATCCCTCTAATTAGAGGGAATAGCACCTAAGAAGCACCTAAAGGAATAGCACTTAATGTGAACCCGTTTTTATACGTTGATAATATCATAATACGACTTTTTTCAAAAGATATTTTATAATATATTGATGTTGATGGGTATAAATGATAATAACCATTCATGTTAACTGGGAATCTCCCATATAAAACTTTCACTCCGATGATTTGACGAACACGCTCCCGTAACTAACAAGAATTCTTTTGCCACAGGACTGCATATGCAGCAGCTTATCTTAGATTCAACTGTAATAGTATAAAAGGCTTTTCCAGGCCTGGGCTTGGAAATTGCCTCCATATACATAGCGTAGAAGGTCATATTTCTCTTTTTGTCTGTTCTGTCACCTTGGTTCGGCATCTCAGTCGCATTTCAACTCTGAGGATTTTGGCTATCTCTGATTGATAATGCTGGGCTTCCTTTGCTAGATTTACTCCATATTTCTGTAAGTATAATTCTATAGGCTTTACCTATCTTCTGAATTCATCCGTTTCAAAATATTTTGCCTCCGGGTATTCGTAGAAGGAATGAATTTGGCGGGTTGTAGGGATGAAGTCAAATCCGTAGTGAACAGAGTTTTATAAAGAAGATGAATTTTCTGATGAACGTACGCAACTTCGACGAGTCGGTGATTCTTTTCCCGTGTTTTTGTGTTTTAAGGAAATAGTTGTTGGGCTCATAAAAGTTGTTCTTCTGCTGCTGATATATTCCTTGATAGTTATTTGGATATGACAAAGTGATATTTTATTCGTGGAACGAATTTGGGAGAGTCTGTTTGATAAAAGCTCTCTGTTTTTGCTTGCTTTCTATTTAGTTTACTTATATGGCTTCATGCCCTGTGGATTTTACTGAAGAATACTGAATCACAAGGAGAAAGAATATACAAGCAGGGTTCTAGTTTTGGATGTTTATTGCGCCGCTGAAAGATGGCTTGGTTTTGGGCGCTTTTAGCCTTTTTTTTTTGGTGTTGTTGGGGGGGGGGGGGGGGGGGGATGGAGCTTGTTGAGAAAAGGCAATGATTATATTTTACAGCCATTCACTATAGACTTTCTAAAGCATATAAGCTTAAAATATGATAAGAAATTGAACGTTATAATTTCTTTTTCTTTTCTATGTTTTATTGAGTCATTGGTTGAGCCGGACAAATTCCTTTCTACACAATTTGAATGGGGCTGTCACCATTTAATTTCATGAGTATTGGAGGGAATGTTCTGTTATGTCTGATATTGTTTGTTATTCAGCTTGTCATTTCCAAAGAAATTCTCTGTAAAAGTAAACATGGCAGGAATCAAGATGAAAAAATAATTTCCCCAAAAGGCTTCATTTTTTTAAGATTCAGTCCCTTACTTGTTTAGCTTTAGGTGCTTGTCATGCTAAAGTGTCAATTTACACCTTGCAGGTGTGCGCTCAGCAAAGGGGCTTTGATGGGTACTGTTGTTGAAGAAGACGAGGCATATACTAAGCCCCTAGGAAGATGGCCAATTTTCTATTATGGCATGGGACACATGCTTAATGACATAACTGCTGCTTGTTGGTTTACCTATCTATTATTGTTCTTGACAGACATCGGATTTTCACCAAGGTACAACTTACTATCAAGAGTGTCTTTCTTCCTTTTGTTATTGCATTTGCACCGGTCAGACAGTGGAGCTGATATGTTGCAACTAGACTGCTTGTTGATAGTAGTTAGTGAAAGCTTAACTGCGGTTGTTTGGCAATTGATTTTGCAAGTATTAAATATTTAACTGTTGGGTGCACAAGCACGTGCTTTACTTCAAATTGCAAAATGCAAATTTTAACCAGGTTGGGTGGCATGATTTTGAAAAGTTGCTTGTTGTGTCAGTTTCCCCATCTTGGGAAGTTGCACTGAATAGAAAACCTGCAATGGATAATACATATTACTTGTTCATGAATCATTGGTTCAGGCTTGTCTTATTAATGTGTAATATACATATATTGATACAGTATATGATTTTCAAAACAGAAGGTACATTCAATTTTTGTACAAAGCCATAAAGTCTTGGTGGTTGTTGCTACACAATTTTGTTTGGATCCTTCCATATTTTCCTCCTTTACTTCTATTGACATTTTTCCTCCCCTTAATAGGGATGCAGCTATTGTGATGCTTTCTGGTCAAGTGGCTGATGGAATTTTCACTGTCTTTGCTGGTGAACTGGTATATAAACATTTTCCCCTTTTTCAAGTTTTAAGGTTAAGCTGGGTTTTCATTCTGCTCACCTGAGTTTATCTTGTAGACTTTCAATATTAGATAAGAATTGTAAATCCTTCTACTGTTAAGTCAAAATACCTTCTTATATCTATTTCCTTAAAACTACAATACAAATACTTGATTTTACTTGCCTTGCTCGATAGATGGACAGATTTGGACACTTCAAGATATGGCATGGTGCAGGATCTTTGTTGGTGGCTGTTTCATTTTCTTCTGTCTTTGGTGGCTGTCTACCGTGCAAAATCTTTGGCTCCAGTTCTTCATTATTTCAAACTGTGAGTTACAGTGTGTTTGCGGCAATCTTCAATGTGGGCTGGGCTGCTACTCAGGTGTCCCACATGTAATAATCTCCTCAAATCTATCTTTTTCCATTGATTTTGTGATTTATAGTGTCGAATATTTTTAAAAAATGTAAAAGTTGCTAGCTCATAGAGTCATAGTGATGATTATGTTCGATTATTTCTGCTTCACATGCAACTAGTGATCAGGATCTTTAAGTCTCAAAATAATATCAGGATCTTTAACAAGTGGATTCGTTTTCAAGAAGCTCCAAAACAACAACAACAAAGCCTTATTTTGTTAAGTGGGGTCGACTGCGTATCATGTGCAGATGAAATAAAAACAAGCTTGGGCAAAAACCATGCAAACTCTTGGAATTAGAAATATAGAATTATTGATGCTTTTCCTCTCCTGTTGATAGGTCCATGATTAGTTGCATCACTCTAAACTCTTCAAGCAGGGTGGCTTTGGCTAGTTGTCGCAATGCATTTAACATGGTCAGTTTCCATGGTTTTTCTTTCTGATACAAAGCTCCCCATTCCTCCTCCAATCCCTCCCTCTTCCCATTAAAATAATAAAACCTGTATCCAATGCAATATTTTAATTATTAATTTATTGATATGAATTAATAATAAATTTAATGATATATTTTGAAGGTTGCAAATCTCAGCCTGTATGTAATTGCATTCGTTGTATTCAATGTTGACATTGTAAGAAGCTATGTTGATGTTGAGAATGAGGTATGCATAGTTCTACATTTTCTGACCATTCTTAGGAAGTTGTTTCCAAGAATAACCATTATATTAGTATTGCAAATGAGCAGTACCGCTGGATTGCATATTTGTCAATTGTTATTGGATGCTGCTTTGTGGGCATATTTCATATGGCAACCAAAGAGCCCAGGTATGCTTGTTACACTTCTTTTCATCTTTAGAATTAATACTTTTCAGATTGATCAGAGTAGTCACACATTAGAAATGGAAAGTTTATCTCATGGATGAATTATTAAGCTATCAATTATGCTGTCCTTGAGTTGTAATGAGGAGGCAAAATAATGCTGGAGTAAACCCACTGCACATTCCCTGCCCCCTGGTGAAGCACAGAGAGAGAGGGTGTAAGGCCTACATTTTAAAGTTAGACAAATCAACTGCTAAAGCAAATATAAACTTTGTTTAAGTAAAAGCAAATGCCATTGCTAGATTCATGCCTGATGATGCCCTAGCAACCAATGTTGATAATTCAAATAATTCAACCATCCCCTTTACAAAACTGTTGCATAACATGGGTTGCTTGTGTAGTAATAGCTATTAAGTAAGAGAAATGACAAATCATTATCTTTTTCTCTGTAGGTTGAAGGTTGGGGTGCAAGGAAAGGTTAATGCAAGGATTTCATGGGTTTATTGGTTTAAGAGAGTTTTGTATTATCAGGTTGCTCTTGTTTATACTCTCACAAGGTTAATTGTCAATGTGTCGCAGGTTAGTACTCATCCTTTCTTGCTTAGTTTTGCTGGTGATCTTAATATAGGAAGAAAGAAAAGTTTTCTATTTTTAGTCTGGAGGTAGAATCTATTTTGGTCATGTTGGGTACCAGGGAGATGGAGAGGAGGAATTCATGAAAAACAAGAAGTTTTATATGCATTGTCTATCTTGCCCTTGTTTTACTCAACACTGTCTCTGCCCCTTTTTATCATGAGGTTACTCCCCATACATTTTTCACTTTCTTTTTCTTTCCGTATCCCTAACTCTCTGGGTACCAACCATAGCCTTGCAGCATCATGAGGTTCTATCATGTACGGGCAATATGAACAAAAGAGAAACTTGATGCCTCAATTTGGATTTTCAGAAAAAAAATAACAGTAAGACATGGGTGGATGGATGGTATTTTAAACACCATGGTGGTTATCTTTCCATAGGTTTACATTGCTTTCTTGATTCTTATAACATTAATGAAAGAGAAATTTGATGCCTTAATTTGGTTTTTCAAGGAAAACTAACACAAAAATGGATGAATGGTATATTTAAACATCAAACTGGTTTCTTTTTCACAGGCATACCTTGCATTCTTCGTTATCAATGATCTACAAATGGGCCAGTCGGCCAAAGCTTCGGTACATTGCAAATATCATTTTCTTTAAAGTCACTTAATTCTGCTGAAAGCATGTGCTTTGGACCATGTCAATAATGGCTAATTATGTCATCTGTTGATGGAATTAGGTTCCTGCTATCATCTACATCTTCAGCTTCATCGTATCTATTCTTTTACAGGTCCCCATATAAAATAAGCACTCTTTTGTACATTTCAATGTTCTTTTTGTCAATTTCCATCGTTGAACTAGTTCCCTCCCTTCAGGAGATTGCATGGACTGGCCCACGTCTTAAGGCCTATTTCTCTGCTGGAGGCATTCTTTGGACACTTTGTGGTGTAATGGTTCTTCTTTTACCCAGGCATATGAGTTATGTCATGTACATAGCATCAGTGTTTATTGGCATAGCAAATGCACTGATAATGGTATGACATCATCTTTACATCATTTACTCATTAAAAGAAATGGCAAAAGATAGTATGCCAGTGTTGTGCATTTCATTTTACATGTTAGCTACTATAAATTAATTATGCATGATTTATGGATATTTATTGGCTTTTACAATAGGTGACCGGAGTAAGCATGCAAAATTTTCTCATTGGAGAGGATCTTAATGGCTGTGCATTTGTTTGTGGATCACTGAGCTTCTTGGACAAAATGTCATGTGGTATTGCTTTATATATTCTTCAGTCTTTTCAGAGTAAGTTGGTTAAACAAACACTGCTTTAATTCTTCTTCTGAATGTTTGAACGCTTAATCTATGTCTATTGTCTGTGAGCCAGCGCTTTCTCTACTTTCTTTTGCGAGTTAGTAAAGTTTGAGTTGAAATTATTCTTGACGGTATTAATAAATCATAGATTCTGAAGAAGATCTTTTAAGGTGCTTCAGATTCAATAGTATGAAGTTCAAATGCTTAGATGAACTAACACTGTGTTTCATGAAATCTTCATTGTTTGCTATTCAAGGAACTTGTTAGCAGTACTGATAGTAATATAATCTTGTGTTTATAGTACCTTCCGCAGAAAGTTTATCTGAATATTTGAGTTCACTGTCTTTCAAATCATAAATGCAGATACTTCCCCTCAACTCCATGAAACGCAATTCCCCATGTCAATCACAAGATTTGGTTTGGGACTCGTTCCAGCAATTTGTTCTCTAGGTGGGGTTTTAGTGACCATCACAATGGATCTTCACTCTCATCCCAAGCCTTTGTCGGAGCCATTATTAGCATAGTCATTCTGCTTCCAGTTAACTAATATATCAGGTAGTACAAAAGGCACTAATACATTGAAGCCCTCAACAAGTTCTTCATTATTTTTTAGCAAGATATTTATTTCTATTGCGTCTCCTCTGATTTATCTGAAAAATATGAATGTAAATACCTAAACCCTCCAAATTTCATTCAAAGGAAAGTTCTTGCACAGTTTCATGTAGACACAGTTTGAAGGTCTGAAATGCAAAAAATAGTCAAAGAAAGCTTGTAATATTTTGACATTCAACATCCAGCTGAAGCCTTAATGAAGGAGGAAATATTATTTCTCTCCATTTTCTGGGTTATTTTTTTAATCCGTAGCAGAAAGTTATAGTTTTGAATCTAATAGACAGTCTTACTGGTTAAGCTATATGATATCGGATTTTTGGTCTGTGTTGTGCGTATGTAAAGTGAGAAACAAGGTACATGAATGAATGAATGATTTTTTTTTTTTTTTTTGGGGGGGGGGGGGGGGGTAATGATGATTCTTCATGAGAGTTACTTGTCAAAACCGTAACGTGGGTATTGCAGAGACAATGCTGGCAATCTACGCATTCTAGATAAAATATATTGAAGTCCTCGCTTTTTTGCTTCTGACATATCGAAATTGTCAAACTCTACACACTTTTTGTTAAAAAATTGCACCTTTATTGAAATTTGAAACGAGTGAGGAAGATAGCCATAGAATGAATAGGTGGCTATACTAGAATAGAATTGTTTGTATATGTTTCCCATGTCTCATAAAAGCTATTCCATTGGCGTTTGAAAATGCCACCATGGCATTTTTTATTCAAAGAAATGATCATGCGTTTAAGCAGGCATACACTAATCAAGATACTGAAAACAGAAGTGGTCAATAAGCCGGTTGAGACACTAGTTCAAGTTTAAATAAGGATCAATTTCGGATCAAGCAAGTCATAATTAAAATAATTTTCAAATAAAAAACATTAATTCTCTAATATATAGAATATTTATATATAGACCATGTATAATCCAACAAAACAAGTTGTTAAAGCACAAATATGATAAACTGCTATTTTTTTACATTTAAAACGTGTTGTTTCAGGTTCAATAACGAAAGAAATATATATATATATATATATATATATATATATATATATATATATATATATATATAAAATCCAACTCAATCAATATCTCGTCCAAAACTTTGTCCTAACCATACCAACTTAAGTTGAGATTTAACAGCATGGTACTTATTGGCTTATGCAGGACACTTGTAATATAGATACAGAGTCGATGGATCCATCATCTAAAATATACTATTAAGTTATGTGATGTGATCTGACCGATGATGTTTTGATTCCTAACCTTTAGGGTCCTTTCATCAGGTTTTTACCCTTTCAAGATGCAAAAAGAATGAAAGAAAGAAAATCCCATGGACCTTTCAATTTTGATATGTTATCACTGAGAAGTTTTCAGCAGAAATTGTGAAAATCTCTATCTTGAGATCCCATCAAAACATGTTTCCGGAAAACCCAAAAAACAAGATTATTTTCATCCACAGGTGTCTTTATGGGTTTGATATGCTTTAATTTAAATGACCCACCTTTTTCTTGATTATTGCCATGAATGAAGTTTGATTTTTTTTTTTTTTTTGGGTCGAAATGAATGAAGTTTGATTCAGTGACATCAGAATTGTCTTCTAAGCTAAAAATATTTGAATTCAAGTTTAAGTGCAAATCAAAATCAAACCATAAAGGAATGGCCACTTTAATATCTTCTTGAAATAAACCTGGATTACTTTCTTCAGTCTTTACTTTATTTAATAAATTGATTTGTCCTAGATTACATAAAAATGGATATGGAGAAAGAGGAGTATACTAATAATTCATTTGAACATAATTACTAGTTTACATTGAAATGACAAAAACAGAGAGAGGAAATATAGCTCCTGCGAGAAACAAAAATTTTACAACATATCTCTGGCAAATTAGTAAATGCCCTTGTTCAGGAAATAACAATAATCTTGGTATGGTATTTGATCGCTCAATAATCAAGCAAGTATTCAAAATAGAGCAAAAACTAATTCAACTGTACATTATTTGGTTCTTCAATGATTTTTCCAAAATATTTGAACACACAAGCTGTCATTTTGACACCAAACATTTTATCATTTTGCTGAATTAGATTCAACATTTATCTTTATGGACTTGTTTGATCACCAACAAGTACACATTCCGATAAAATATCAAATCTAACACAAACAGTACGACAAAATTACTAACTTGACAATGCGACCAAAAATGACAGCTAGAGAGTATTCAGAAAATGCCGAAAATGATTGAAAAACCAAACTGATTGTACAGGTCATGAGTGAAGAACAAGAAAAGAAGAAGAAGGATGATGATATTAATGAAGATAAAGCAAAAAAATTTCTATTTGGGTAACTTGAAAACAGGTTTCTTTGCAGATTCACCTAAATGAGGATCCCTCTTGGCCTTCATCATGTGGCCGAGAACCTTTGCATAGCGTCGCACCAGTTTCTTGAACTTCAAGCCTTCTTGTACACTCTCATTCTGATTCTTCCTCACCACCTGCAGATTCTTCTCTTCTTCATTGAAATGCTGTCCCAGTGAGTTCCTTCCTTTATTATTATTATTACCATCACTCTCCCCTCTGATCAGTTGCTTCAAGCTCTTATGATCACTAATATCTTCACCATCTTTCACCTGCAGAAGATTCTCCAGAGACACCACGATTCCTCCATTGTCCCTATTCTTTGAGTCAGTATTAGTGCCTTCTGATCTGGGTTTCTCAGAAGGTGTTTGCTTTCTGGTTCTTTTGGACATGGTGATGTCATATCTGTGTTTGGTTGCCGGGGATGCAGAGTTCATTTTCTGGGGAAGAAGAATTAAGAAAAAAAACTAAAGTTTGGAGAGTGTTGGATTGGCTTGAGGCTCGTGGATGTTATTCTGAAACTATGAAGTGTTTATCAGATATGTCATGGCTCTTTAAGAATGAAAGAAGAGAAGTGGGGAGATGTTGAGTTTCTTAAAGAGCAAACCAAAGGGGTTGGTTAGTTTAGAGGCCTTTCAAAGAGGTGAAATGTCTGCTTTCTGATTGCCCATCTGTGAAAGATGAAAGATTAACCCTTTTCTTGATGAACTTGAAATCTAAATTAATAACAACAAGGAAATGACACCAAACTTTTTGGGAAATTCCAATCCTGGGTGTTTAATGGGCCATGGCCTTGGTTAATTGGACCATCACCATGTTCCCCCCTGGCCCAGCTCCAATGAAGACTTCCATGATTTAATTCTTTCAAATAAACTATTATGAGGCTCACTACTATTATTCATATATGGTACTAGTAGTAGTCAGTAGTATGAAGAGAGATATTTTTCGTCTAGAGAAACAGAGAGTTTGACTTCTCTTCGGGAGATATCTTGATATCCCATGGCTATCAATAAGAATTATTAATATTGTGATTAGAAAAATTTGTTTGTCGTATAGATTTGTACAATAATCCTCTGAAAATATGTTTTTGTTGATATTTTCGCTTGCGCACTGGTATCTGCTCATTGGAAAGAGTCATATTTGAGAAACGGTTAAACACTAATTGTGGACTTATATTTCTAACATACAAATAACATAGCATATTTGTTTCTCTGAATATATAAAATCAAAACAAAGATATTCAACAATTACAAAAGAAAAAAGTGTCACAAACTATCAAAGTAAAATAGTAAAAGATCATAAATCGTAACAATTGCCGTATCATTTTCCATTTACCAGAGAGGATGGTGGGAAGAAAGGGGAGAATGGAGAGGAACAAACCAAAAGGTGAATAAAGCCAAAGGGACAAAGACATTGTTAGATAAACTTTGCCTTACAATGTATGTCTTTTATTATATTTTAATTTCGGGCTTAAACTAGGAAATATATCAAGTTCTGTCCTTTTTTAACTTTATTGGTAATTTTTTCCATCGCTCACCCAAAAAAGTTGAAGTTATGTGTTTGGTTAATTCAAAGTTTGTTTCTCCTAATCCAGTTATATGTTGCTCTCTATTTGTCAACATTTTTGAAGGTCCTTGTTTTTATACTTTCTCAAGAATTGTTTGTTTGGTTGCCCTCAAAATGAAAATTTTGTGTTGGAAGCAAAAATGTTTTTGACTTTTTTTTCCTCCATTTCTTTTCTCACATTTCTGTTATGCTATGTTTGGTTGTCACTGAAGCCAACAAAAAAAGTGTTAAGGGCCATTTTTATCTTAGAAGTTTTCACATTGCCCTTGAACTTTTTTGGGGGTAATTTTGTCCTGACCGTTATCTTAGTTAATTTTGAGTATTAGTTGACCAAATATGTCATCCACGTCATTTTTGTTAAGGTACAAATTTGACCCGGAAGTTTTAAATCTAATTTTGAAAAAAGATGAAGTAAATGGTAAATGGACTTCGGGTGCAAATTTACACCTTAATAAAAATGACGTGGATGACATGTAAACTGTCAGTTCAGCATAATTGATCAATTAACGGTTAAAATTAATTAAGATAATTGTCAAGGAAAAATTGCTCCTTTTTTTACATTTTTAGGGCAAAATTGCCCTTTCGTAAAAACTTCCTGAACAAAGTTGTTTCTTAACCTCCCCTCCCCCCCCCCCCCCCCCAAAAAAAAAAGAATTTAATGTGAATGGAAATGACCTTAACGTCCACAACTATTATTTAATTTTAAGTTCCCTTTATTTTTTTTCCCTTAAATTCTCTAAACAAATTGAACTATTGAAGTGATCCATATAAATGGTACTAATCTTTATATATATATATATATTTTACTTTTTATTTTGATATCAATGTTTTCATATTAGGTCAAATTTGGTTCTAATCTAATCAACCACTTAGTCATTTTGACTTGAACTGAGTTACAAACAAAATTATTTGAGCCTTTTGAAAATTTTAAATCCAATTGATGGTTGGCTTAACTTGATCCAAGAATACTCCTATGTTTATGAAATAATTATGCAAATATATTTTTTTTATTAAAAGTTATATATAAGGGGCCCAATATCCAAAACTTTGTATACATGACATGATTCTTATTAGTGTAAAGGTTACTCAAAGATAACGAAAGTTCCTAGTGAGTCGCTGAGGCAGGCATGCAGTTTCCAGAGTACATCTTTGGTGGGGTCACCACATTAATCAATACTATGGAATATTTATTTATTTATTTATTTCGCCAACTATTTATTTAATCATTTTGACCACATCAACGATTTCTTTTAAAATTTTATTGATAAGAAAGACATAATATGTTTTTATCGACATAAAGTATCAATATTACAAAGGATTTCCATAAGGTGTTTTGATTACAAAATTATTACTGTATTATTATTATTTTTTTAACAAGCAATACGGTCCATAAATATAAACATTGTTTTTAGTTGAAACTCTTTTTGTAATAAACAAACCATAACGATAGATTAATAAGCTTGGAACTTGAGACCTCAGTTATATTATATAGTCATATTGATAACTCTTATTAACAAATTTAATTGTATTAGCAATAATTTTTAATGCTCTTGAATCAGTGTTTAACATTTTTCTTCATACTATCTCTGCCATTTTTTAAAAAACAAGTAAGACCTTTATTTAATATCTGAACTTCGGAGAGACGAAGGCATGGAGCCTCTGCACAAGTGAATGTATCTTCCAAGGATATTTAAAAAAATTCTGACACTGAACTGAACTGAACTGATGCAGCATTTGCATCTCTGCACAGCATGCATTGGCCAATGTTCACTTTTTTTTTTGGTCAAAGGCCAATGTTCACCAACACTATATTTTTTGCTCATAAAAAAATAAAACAATAAATATTTAAAATTCCCTCTATTTATTTACAGTATTTAAGTATTTCACACGATCTCACCTCCTGAAAGCTTATCGGCATGATTTCAAAATATCAGTTGATCTCCCTGATACAACCTTGTGACCCTCTGACACCCCAGAGGCCGGAACAGCGTAAGAAAATGAAAATTTAGTAAAGGTATTTAAATTATTTTATTATAGGGTTAAACTCCATACAACACTGTAAAAAAAGTATCTTGACATCCATATATTAAAGTATTTTATGGTGAACTCAGTCATTTAACACTCCCAAATATTTTTTTAAATATGTCCAGCGCTTTAAGATATCTTTTTTATGCATTCTGCCCTTAAGTGTTTTTTGTACTTATGCAATTCGTAGTACTGGATATATAAAAATTAAAGGGTGGTGGAAGTATGCAAAAAAAAAAAAAAAATCAAGTTATCAAAAACACCACAAAATACTTTTTCGTATTAATCCCTTAAAATTCGACCAAAAAAAATATAAATCCCTTAAAAGGAACTTCATAAATGTGAAAAGACAAATAAGTGTATACATATTCCCAAATAGATATTAGTGCTGATGGGTTCTTTTAAAAATTAAAATAAAATTATAGAATTGTCCCTTATCTATATATCCCTTACCCATTTCTTTTCTTCCTCGCTTTGTACGACCACCGCTATCTCCTCAACCTCCCACCATGTCATTATCTCTCACTTTCTATTCTTCTTCCTCCTTTTGCCTCTATTTGCTTCCCTCCTCCTCTACTTCCACTATGAAGGCCTATAAAACACGGATACTCCGACATTGTTCGACACTTCAATACCGTCTGACACTCCTCAAAACTCCTATTTTAAAAAAAATATGTGTGGTTTTGAATATTAATAAATTGACGATGAACTTTTCTTCTGTATTTTTTTAGAAAAAAAGGAAGGCACGACTTTTATGATAAGGCCTCATCTGCGATGAGCCAAAATTAGAGGCAAGGATTTTATGAAATATTGAATTTGAATGTAAATTATAATACATATATTTAATATCAAAACGTGTCCTAACGTGTCGGAGTGTCGAGTTGTGTCGTATTTCGTGTCTCATGTCGGTGTCAGTGCAACATAGATGAAGGCTTTAATGCTAAAACCCGAGAAGGCTTGAACAATCTTTGCTCTAGTGATCACCGAAAAACACTGTCGCTCCAGCAGGATGGGGCTTCTCTTAAACCATACAAGGCTTTTAGGATTGAGGAATATGAGGGTTAGGAGGAGAAAAGGCATCGGCATTTGAAGAAACAAGAGGTGAAATTGAAAAGAGAAAATGGGTTTTGGATTTCTACAAGTTATATAATTTCCAGTACTTTCAAGGTGGGTTCAAAATCAGTGGATGATTATCGACTAGCTATGTCTAAGGTGGAGGGAGTGTTATCCTTTTTTTTTTGGTCAAAAGAGGGAGTGTTATCCTCTGTAAGTTTTTACTTGTTTTTCCCCCTCTAAATTAAACTAATGTTTTTTTTTTTTTTTTTGCTTCCCTTCTGAATTCAGTGCTATTCTCTCCTTCAATTCACTAAAAGGTTAGCCTCTAACGATGTCAAAACCACCATTGCCACCACCAAATATACCTTCAACTCTATCGTCTCCCCCAACGTCACCATTGAGCCCATATCCAACGGCTTCGATGAGGCCGACTCAGTCAAGCTAAGAACATCGACTTGTTCCTCAAATCCTTCAAAAACAACGGATCAAAGACGCTCTCTTGGCTCATGGAGAAGTTCATGCACTCCGATTTGCCGGTCATGTGCGTCATTTACTACTCGTTCTTGCCGTGAAGATGGAGGACTTGGATTTGTCCATTCCTGTTCTTCCTCCGTTGAACTGTTCAAATCTTCCATAGGCTTGTGAAATTCTTTTAAGAACTCTGAAAATCTTATATGAACTTGTAAAAGCCTTATCTGAAATCATGAATCCCTTTTCAAAATTGAACTTTGATTTGCAAATTGTAAAATTTTTATGAAAACTTATAAAAACCTTATCTAAACTTATGAACCCTTTAGAATAGCTTGTGAAACCCTTATTAGAATGGAATTTTGATTTGGAATTTGTAAAAACCTAATCTAAACTAGTGAAGTTCTTTTTAGAACCTGTTAAGACCTTATCTGAACTTATCAAACCTTTATTAGAATTTGTGAAAGCCCCTTATCAAATCTTATGAATTATGATTTGCAACTTGTGAAATTGTTTAAGGAAGTTGTGAAATTCTTTTTAGAATTTGTAAAAAACCTTATCCGAACTTATAAAACCTCTATTAGGATATGTAAAAACCCATATAAATCTTGTGAATTTTGACTTACAACTTATGAATTTTTTTAAAAAACTTGTGAAAACCTTATTTGAATTTGTGAACCTTTTATCAAAACTTGTCAAACCCTTATCAAATATTGTAAATTTTGATTTTCAACTTGTGACATTTTTTAAGAAAGTTGTGAAATTCTTTTGAGAACTTGTAAAAACCTTATCCAAACTTATGAAATCTCTATCATAACTTGTGAAACCTTCATCAAATTTTGTGAGAATTTGCAACTTATGAGATCACACGTCGAAAGAATCATCTTTTTGAAAATTCAGATCTTCCTCAAGGATTGTGTCAAGCTTGGGAGTATTAGAAGACCTTCGAGAGAATTCTAAATGTGAAGGTATCAATTCCACCGAAACCTTCACGCCTTTTCTTCTTCTTCTTTGTTGTTAGAGAAGGCCAGCATTGCCTTTCATCATATTAGAAGAGGCCAAGGTCGTCGTCGCCATTGTTGGAGGAGGTTGTCTCGACTGTAGTTGCTAAACCCTCTCAACATAAAACCTGAAAAAGAAAAAAGAGAGAAAATAAATATAAAAAAAAAAAGTAAAAATGAGAATTAATGAGAACATTTGTGCTTTTTTTTTAAATTTAAAAATGACAAATTAGGTAGTAACACTTCTCTATGATTATAAATATTCGAATCATGTTTTTATTTTTTAGAATTTATAAAATTCTTTGTTAAAGATTTTCTCTTTTTTTTTCACCTGAACAAAAATACTTAAAAATATTGGTGCTCAATCTGATCCACCTTAGCCTAATTATATTTAATATGATCACTTAACTAATTACAAGGGTGACATACTTTATGATTCAAAATTCCGTTCCCAATAAAATACTTCATTCGCAGCTTTTTTTTTAATATTTGGGGCGAGAGAGTCTCATAGATTTTGTCCTTACTAGCTTTGTGGGCATAACCCCAAAAACCTGCGCTCTGCTCTCTCCCCCCTCATCTGTCTATGCTCTTGAACTTCAAATCGCCGAGATACATAAAAAACGACATCTTCCTTTGACACCTGTCGTCTTCCTCTGCCAAAGCTGCGACTTCTCCCATGTCACATTGAGATTCGACAGCGAGTCTTTCTCCGCACTCTTCCTTCAGTTTTCACCTCCAATGCGCGGCTTGTTTCCTCATTACAAAAACAGTGTCTTCGAGGAGGAGGAGGAAGAAGAACTTCAACAAGCTATTCCATGGCGTCTCTGACTCCCGGGGTACTGTCTAAGCTCCTGGATAATGCCGGAAACAAGAATGTGAAGGTCACTGGCGAGCACCGTTCTGCTCTGCTTCAGGTGATCGAGATTGTGCCCTGTTTCGCCGGAGGGGATGATCCGTGGCAGAGCAGAGGGTACTTCCTTAAAGTCTCCGACTCCAAGCACTCCGCGTATGTTTCCATTTCCGACGAGGATGTGGATTTGATTTACAGCGACAAGATCCAACTGGGTCAGTTCGTTTACGTTACTCGCTTCGACCTCGATTCTGCTTCCCCTGTTCCTGTTCTTTCCGGCTTGAAACCTGTTCCGAACAGAAGGCCCTGTGTTGGAAATCCTGTAGATTTGAACTCAAGTGACTCCCTTACTATTGCTTCAAGTCTTGATTTCAGAAACCCCAAGAAAGGAAGCAAGAATGGAGTGAAGAAAATGGTCGGTGTTGATGGGAAGGTGAAGTCGAAGGAAGGTTCGCCATTGAAGAGCAATGGTTCCGAGATAAGGAGGTTGAGTTTGGATTCGGCTAGAAGGGCTTGGGATCATAGTCCTGGGACTCCCACCTCGCGATTCAAATCGAAATCTACCTCGACTTCATCCAATGTGCGTTTCTCTGTCTTCCTTCTCTGTTTCATCTTTTTATCTGAAAAAAATGAAAGCTTTTTCTTTTTTTCCCTTTTTCTTTCTCTGTTGTTATGGTGGTGCTACCCTTTTTCTCTTTGGGAATGTACTGCTTGAAGTAAAAGGTTTTGCTGTAACTTCGAGAATTACTATCGCTATAGTGGTTAACCCCACAAGGGTTTCACTTGTTGTAAACAATTTTTTCCCCAGATATTTCTATTGGTGATGATTGAGGGCCCTCATCAGTCTCTTGCTTTTAAAAACTTCATGTCTAATGGGGCCTTGTAAACAGATTATCTCAAGCTTTTAATTATTACTAAGTACATTGTATGAGAAAAATTATGCAAAAGAGAAAATGACTGAACTCATCATGAAGAGCATGCTTTCCGTAGAACTCACCCTAGATTATAGTTTTATATCTCTTCATAATTGATTTGGCTTACCCATTATTGGATCTACCCAAAAATCTCGGAGTACAGTACCAAGTGAATTAATTGTTCATGTAGCATGTGTGAGCTCAATATCTCTTTGATGTCTCTTTGTAGGCCCTTGGGTTGTTGTGTAATAATAATGCTTGTTTTTGGCAAAAGATTTAATTAAGGTTTTAGATGTTTGCTACAAGTTCTTCTACAAATTTATGACATGCCATCGAACTATTTACAGTGTCATTTAAGTAGGTTGAATTGCACAAAATGTGCACGTGTAGCGTTCTTTTTTTAAGCTCTTACTAACTAAGATCTAACAAATTTACCTGAGTCTTGCCATTGTTTTCATCTCTGTTGTTTATTTGTAACTTTTCGTAGTGCTTATGAATTAGATATTGCTGTAGGTGATTGACAAGAAGGCTTCCCTTAAAAATGATTCTCCACTCAAGCCTCCAACCCCAACTATCTCACCTCTTAAGAACACAAATGAGAACTTTTCTCCCAAATTGACTAGTACGTCTCGGCAAAAAAGTACCAAGTTATCGCCTTGTGCAGGTAATGTCCGCGGCAATCTTGTTAAGGTTCCTCTCAATAACAAGACTCAGTTTGATCCATCTACTTTGGATAGCCTTCCTCCTATTCTATGTAATCTTGGAAAGGTATGGAATGCAACTTCGTGCCAAGAGCTACCATATGTTAACTCCTTATGGTTCATACCATTTAACCTTATTTTCTTCAATTTCCAGAAAGTTGCAAGTCATAGGAACATTGCCTTTTTGGCTGCCATACGTGCCCTTGAAGAAGCTTCAGCGGCAGATACTGTGATCCAATGCATGTGGTATGGTTCATATTCTTAGGTTTCTGTGCGTCCTGCATGTCATTGGGAAAATTGTATCTTTCTTGTCCATCATGATATTGATCACAACCTACGTGTTTTTTAATATAGGGTTGTTTCACTTATTTCATGAGTGTATTCACTTCAAATTCACTTGCGTGGTTGATAAAATTATCTATTTAAGTTTATCTACGTGGGAGGAAATTTGTCAGTTTGGTCTACCAATATTATTTGTGTTTCTTCGTCTATAATTTCATCCACTAAAATATCGAAGTTTTCTTTATCAGTGTCTTTACGGAACTCTGTCAGTCTTGTCGGACACTTTCAGCTGGATCACTTGTGGAAAAGTTTCTGGACCTTCATCTGAATTTGCAGAGGGCAACAATGGTGCTTGATTCTTTACTAATCCCCACTCCTGAGAAAAAGCCAAGCGAAGATGTGTTGTGCAAAGCTCCCGCTAACAAGAATGCCACGACTTGGGTTCAAGCTGCCTTGCAAACTAATCTTTCCAAGTTCAATCTCTTCAGGAATCAAGCGAAAGTGGAGTCTTTAAATGGTGAGAAATGTCATTATGTTGTCCTTGAAAATTCTTGTGATGAAATGAATGCCGAAAACACTTCTCAGAGCAAGCAGAAGCCTAATAATACAACTGTTAAAAGAGTTCCTTCCTCCAAGAGGCATCTGCAAGTAGCCAAGAACAAGGATACTGAAAAGGTGGGTCAAGGGAGAGAAAGCAGACTGAAAGAGGCAGCAAGTGTGGCCGAGAGACTACTTGTGGCTTCCCAGGAATGGTTTTTGAAGTACTTGGAAGATTCTTTGGATAGTGGATTTGGGTTAAGAAGTGAGGAAGGAAGGAGTGAAATGACATGCCTTCTTGGACAGCTCAAGAAGGTGAATCACTGGTTAGATGCTTTGGTTGGTAGAGGAGACAAGGTTGATTGTAGGGTAGAAAACCTTAGGAAAAGTCTATATGGATTTCTGTTAGAGCATGTTAATTCTGCCATTGCCCCTAGCAAGTACTAAGCAAATGTCCAAAAAACACAGATACTGACACAGATGCATAAAATGGTGTGAAACGCTTCTGCGACATGACACAGTGTCGCATTTTAAGAATTGGCTCTTCGTGAACAGAGCTTATTGGACGAATGGAAAATAGTGTTCTCAGCTGACACACTGATTATTTCTGACATCTGACACTAGTAGGTGATAGTGTTGAGTTTTCATCCGAGGATGTATCTCTGTCCTTGTTTATACGGCTAATCTAATCTAATCTAATCTCATCAGGCAACGAATGTTTATGCCCAAGAGTTCCCTTTTCTTTTTTACGGAGCTGTACTCTGATTATGTGTATAACTACTATTATTAGTCTAGAATTATGCCAATCCATCATATTAAACATACTTTAGCCGTACTTTGGCTGTTTTATGAATTATTCCCTCTATTCTGCATTTATTTATTATTGTCTTTTTTTTTCCATGTTTCTGGCAAGGTGTGTACTTTTCCATTCAGTCCCACGCCAGATTATTGAAGAGTGATTTGATTAATTTATCTATGTAAACCAAAGTTATCCAAGAATATCTTGATTTCATTGAGCGTTGCCAAGTTTAAAATAAGAAGCTACAAGGTACTTAGAAGCCAAGCACTATTTCATTCATGTTTTATAGAGGATGAAGTCTGTGGAATCTGTGTTGGGGGAAGTTGAAGATGATCTGGGAGGTGCTGTCTCCTCTGCAGATTTTGGAAAGGATTTCATTCCTCTGCATGACTTCATGTGCTTGTGCATTCTCTCTGGCCTGAACTTCTTCCCACATTGCCTGCAATCATGGCATCGAATTACTCAATCATGCTTCGGTTTCTGAAAGAGATATTTAGTTGCTGTTACAATAATTCAAACATCATTTTTATTCATATAAAAAAAGTCAACTTGATTGTTGAATCTGACTTTGAATAACTCATGCCACTTGTCAGAATCTGCAGGGAAGGAATTTTGACTTTGTTTATTCTAGTTTAACTTCCACTAGTCAGTGGTTATCCTATTATCTCCCACTAAAATCACCATAATTTCCAGCATAATTATTCGTTGACTGAATTTGATTTATATTTTGGCACTCAAACCTGCTAAGACTTTTTTATTCGACTCGTCACGCCTTAAGAAGGAAAATGACAATATGACCTAACCAATAGCTTGCAACGTTTAAGTTTTGAAAGATTAAATTGAGAAATTCCCCTATCGTTGAAGATCAAAACCATCAAGTCCTTCTTGTTGAAATGGTAACAAAAGATAGATCCGAAGAGAGGTTAACATGTTTAGTCACTTACGAGCATGTCGGTCCACCGAATGGTCGGGGATGATTTTGATTCAAGAACTCGCCTGGCTTCTTCTTGTTCTTGTTTGTTTCACCCCCATCATAGCTCCTTCTGCAAAAAACGAAGCTCAATGCATCAAATCCCACAATTTCTCTTGTTACCAAGAGATTATTACATAAAAAGTTACAATGTTTCATAAGATCAAGCACAAGGCCCCACATCACTCATTTAAAAATCTTCAAGCGGATCTATTAATACATGACAAAAAAAGCCTAATTTAAGACGAATATCTAAAATCAATATACTATTCACAGAAGACATCCAATTGGCTACGCCTATGTTTATTGATACTGATTTACAAGGACATGAGCTTATATAGAAACAGACAAAACTTGTGTAAATTTTAATATGTCCATTGTCCAGAAAAATATTAATCATGTTTTTATTCTTTTTCAAGAGAAACTCAATAAAAACTGGGCGTGACTTTTTTATCACTTGTAATTTTCTCACCTGGCTTCATATTGCTGTTGTTTCTGATGACTCCAGGAATTTGCAAAGCCCCTAGCTGATTCTCCCAATTTATCTGCTTTACAAATCTCAGAACCAAGTTCATCATTAGATTTGTTTGATCCTTTTTTGTTCAACATGACTAGAACTGCATCATTGACATCCGAATTCCCACATGTGATCAAGTTGCGAAACGCAATAGAACCCTTCGTTGAATAGCTTCTGCTCTTTTCAAACGAGAATTTTGATGAAGTTGACGACGACGATGACGTAGAGAAAGATGAATCATCAGGTGTATCAGTTTTGTTATTGTTCATCATCGTCTCATCTTTTGTCTTCTTTTTCCAACTCTTCTTGTACAACAGATTTTGATAAAAAGAAGGAAACAAAGTGTAATTCTCAGCAGTCAACCACTCAGAGCAGTTTTGTTCATCTGGGTTCTGTTTATTATCAACCTTGTCCCTTTCAAACTTAGAACAATCATATTCATCAGTTAAGGTTGACCTGTCAGATTCCTCCAGGCTAATTTCTGATGATACTTTCCTGTGAGTATCAGTTACTGAATCTGGGTATGTTTGAATCTTTGGTTCCTCTTCTGCCAGACACGGTTGCTCCTTTGGCATGGAAGCTTTCTTCTCAACAACACCACCAAGTGAACCAGTTTCTGCATAATCCAATACATTACATTTTTGGAAACAACATGGTTAGGAAATTCCAATGAGGGAAAAATTTTCTGGGTTTGTAAACATTATGGGTGGCCATACTTTATGTACAAAAATGGGTGATAAAAGTAAATTAATGAATTATGGGTTATAGAGAGGTACAGACCCAGTGGGGTAGGGTTGATTTGAGATCCTTTGAGGACGTATTCATTGTCAGAGATGGGGGTGATGAGGTCGTCATCCAACAAATCTTGCCACACATAACCAGCCTTGTACCTCCTGCCAATCAATATTGGTCAGTTAAAATTTCATCGCTGAAATAGACGGTTGGATTGGTAGAGAAGCAAAAGAGAAACACAAATAGCCCCTCATTTTGATCCCCCTCCTAACATGGGGTCCTATCATATCTGTTTGTTTGTGACAGCTCACAAAAAAAAAAAAAAGGTACCAGTTCATTGTCCTCCTGGTGTGCTGAAATAATACCAGAGAATTATCAAAGGGTAAAAGGTTTTAGAACAAAACCATATTTTGGCCTTCAAAAAACGATCCTAATATAGGCCAAAACGGAATTTAAGCGAAGGAAAAAAGAGAAAATGAACAAAGAATCGAGATGGGGTGGGATTGATTGAACCTCTTGTAGGACCAAGCAAAAGCTTCTGGCAACTCCTTTCCTCTCAATTCACCAAGCCACCTCTTAACATCTGTTTAACACAAAGAAAATAAGTTTGAGAGAAACCAGATGATGAGAAGCAGAAAGAAATCAAAAAAACTATTTTCAGAAGCAGATGAAGTGTATGAGAAACTCTGTTTCCTTAAATATCAATGATGAGTTGAGAACCCAACAAGGCTAGTTTCAGAAAACAGAGAAGGCTGAAATGAAAGTGAAAAAACCAGAGGAAAACTGTGAACTGAAAAAAAAGCTACCTCGGAGATAGACTCCATTACGAGCAAGATGGTGAACACGAATGAGATGAGGATGCTCAATACGACCACCCAATGGACTGAGAAAGTATATTACATGAAGTTTCCGAATCTCTCCTCCTCCAGGAGCTTTATTGGCTGCTTCCATGCCTAAACCTCTCTTTGCTTTTGTGTCTGCTGCAATATAACAAACACTCTGTAAACACAAAAATCAAAACTTGTCTCTTCTTTTCACGCTCACGATTATGAATGAACTCCCTTTTGTTATTAAATCCTTCATCTTGCGTCCATTCAAAAATATAATATAAAAAACATAGAAAGCTGCTACGACAATATAGAACAACACCCTCAAGAGATCTTTGTCTCCGTGCCGGCCCGCTCTACAAAAAGCAGACGATGATAACAGAACACAACACAACACAACATAACCTTCTTGTATGATAAAAAAAAAAAATATTCAATTCATTACCCTATGATGTGAAGATAATGCAGGCCTGCTGTCTAATAGACAAGCCTGTCTGTGTTTTTATAAGTGCAGGAAGGAAGGGGGAGATAGAGAGAGAGAGATGCACTTGTCTGTATTTTAAGCAGTAAACAAGAAGTATAATATTGTCTGAGGAAACAAAAGAAAAGTGGGAATAATCGAGACAAGAGTTTAGTAAGCAAGTGATTGGAATATTACTTTGGATTATGGAATGCAATTACCTTTTATCTCCACCTTTCTTGCAGAGAGAGGGAGAGAGAGAGAACTGACAAAGTTTTTGGAGGCTATATGGAAGAGGAGGAGGATGAGAGGATCATTATCTGATTTCTCGAGATTGAATCATGGTGAATTCGTTGAATATATTTATTACAGGGTAATATGGGGAATATGGCCTGCTTTTTGACCCAACTTACTATTATTCTCTAAAAAGGTCATTTCTGTAACTATATTTATTTATTAAAAAATCTTAATTTGTTTCAAACTTTTGTTCGGTTGAAATTACATTTTATTATTAAAGACTCGTAGTTTAATGGTATGGATACTTCTATATAAATAAGAAGTCGTGAGTTTCATCCCATTCATGCCGCTAGTGTCTATCCACCCTGATAACTAATAAAAATTCACACTTTCTTCATCACCTTTTTTTATTCTTGGGCAAATGTTATAGAGTCAAGTCATTTTAATTTTGGCTTATTCGATTTAAAGTTGATACTATGTAGAAAAATGTTAATAAAGTTTTATTTAGAAAAATATTCATATTAAGAGAATATGGATTAATTACCAAAAGATCAAAACAGAACCTGAATTTTCGCAATTGAATTTCTCTTTCCGTGTTTATGAAATTTTGTCTCATTTACGAAAAATGAAAAAACCTGATTCAATTTGAATGATACTATGAACTTTGAATTGAAGTCACATTTGGACAAGGATTAATATAAAATTGAACTTTGATTTAATTTGAATGATACTATGAACTTTGAATTGAAGTCACATTTGGACAAGGATTAATATAAAATTATGAGACAATATATGGAAAATAGCAAAAGTAAATAATTAACCTTCCATTCATTTCGTTATTGTTCATCCAACTTGTTCAAATGTTAAATGTATGTGGTAATTACTTTCGGTAGTTTACATTGAAAAAAATAAAAAATGGCTGAATTGGATTATTCTTAATCTCAATGTAATTAACTTCATAAATGAAATAAAAAATTAACTGCCTTGAATGAGCAAGTATTCCAGGCGCAATTAATTATATCAAAACATCAACATTAAAGATTTTATGTGATGCTCGTGATTTAGGCAACATATTATTTTATGATTATCATCCGCGTGGCCCAAAAAGTCAAACGTTTATACTTGGGGAAAAAAATGTAAGTTTGGTATGAAATCATTAGGGGAAATGGATAATTAGTAATCAATAAGTGAATTATATTAAAAAAAGTTATAAGAAAACTCAGTTTAGAATATCTTTTATGGGGTTTAAACTTCTCATGTTGCATGAGAAGAAGAAAATTTCTACACACACATAAAATAATGAGACCCACACACACACACATATATAATGCTAATTATATATATATGTGTCCCACCATTTTATGTGTGTGTGACATGAGAAAATACTTCTCCTATAACATGAGAAGTGTTTTCCCATCTTTTATTTAACCAAAGCAACCTAAATCAATTAGCTCGTAGCTGGGTACTCTTAAACACCTAGTCAAGGGTTCGATCCTTGGCAGTGTATGGAGAAAGTTATTTGACCGGCACCAATGACCCTTTGAGATGGCTACAATGCGATGGAGGATTAGCCTTTACTGTCGACAAAGGATACCCTGATTTCTATAAAAAGAAAAAAAGAATATTTTTTATTTATAAATTGGATTTGAAAATATTACTACCAGTTCTAAGTACAGGATATTGTCCTATATTTAGGACCAGAAATAATACAAAAACTCTAACTCTAAATGGGCATACATGCATGATACATGATCAACATTTAAGCCTTTACATAAAAACCAGACTTGATTGAGGACAAATTATTTAGACAAACAAATAATGTGAAACAGAAAATATATAGGTATGTAGGTACAAATACGTATAATACACATAGTATTAAAAATTATGAAAAATTAGATCAAATTATCCCTTAAGAATAATCATTTAAATTGAAGAGTGAAATTTCACAGAAGAAAAATTATGGAAAATTGAAATAGTGCAAGAAAATTCTTTAGATTGGCGTTTGGGTGATGAAATAAAAGATACCTCGTTGGAATGGAGCTGAGATCCTTGACATGAATTTTGTCTTTCGTCCCTTTGTTCCTTCTACCTCCGTAGCCGTATATCACATTTACACCAATTTTTTTATGGAAAAAATAAAAACAAAACAAAAAAGGGAAAATTTTTCATTGTCGGAAATTCATTATCTTCCGATTGATCTGCTGATTATAGCAGTAAAACTTATTTCTATGATCTTTATTACTCCATCCGATCTTAAATATAAAATATAGTTAACTATTTTAGAGAGAATAAGAAAGGAGAAGTTTTCATTGTACGAAATTCAATACCTTTAGATATCGATCCGTTGCCAGTGTCTTTGTAGTGTAGTGGCATAGGAGCTTGGTTCCCCTCCCCCATGTCCAAAGTTCCCCTACTATGTGTATTAAAAAAAAAAAAGATATCGATCCGTTGATTATAGCAGTAAACATTATTTCTATGATTTTTGTTACTCCATCTGATTATAAATATAAAATAAAGTTGATTTTTTTAGCAAAATTAAATAAACTAATTAAATTATTTTAGAATATTATTATTATTATTTCTCCAAACTAATAGTTTGACTAATAAACTAATATACTCCTATAATCTAAGGATACAAAATATATGATATGATTAAGGGAAAATGATTTCTCCTGTCACTGGAGATAAAGTTATCTCCAGTGAGCCCAAAATTACGTCGTTTTGGATTAATGAAGAGTGTGTTTGTAATTTTAGGTGAATTAATGAAAGTTGTTTCCGTAATTTTGTTTATCTTTTTATCATATGACTTTTACCGAAACACCCTTCATTAATTCACCTAAAATTACAAACACACCCTTCATTAATCCAAAACGACGTAGTTTTGGGCTCACTGGAGATAACTCTATCTCCAGTGACAGGAGAAATCATTTACCCTATGATTAAATAACTTATTTAGCTTCCTTAATTTCCTCAAAAAAGTTAACTTTATCTTATATTTAATATCAAAGAAAGTACTCCCTCTAGTCCTAAATATAGGAACATTTCTGTAATGTAAAATTGTAATATAAAAGTGTTCCTATAATTAAGACCGGAGGTTGTATTATTTATTATAAAGTGTTTTTTTAGCTGTCAAACTTTTTCTTCTTTACTTGCCGTTGCTGCCCTTCTTTACTAACCTCCTTTACTTGTCCATAGTACTCTCTCTCCACACACACATATTGAAACTCTTTGTGTCGTATATGGTTTTTATTTTTTATTTGCTAAATTTCGTTTTGCATATATGCTTTCATGAAGACCCATCAAAGACTTCTCATCTGGCTGGTTGTTTGTGTGGTGGTGGTCGATCCTTTAAAGACCCACTTTCATTTTGTTAAAAATATGGTAATAGTAATTGTGAAAGGTCAGATTGTTGCTTTAATTTGGAGGTTGTCTGGAGAAAAATTAATCTGTTAGGAAGTTTGATTTATATTAATGCCCATAAAACATATTTGTCTAATTTGAATAGATTAGATAAATAAATTAAGTTAATTAATATAACATCTGTTTTTTAAAACACCTTAGTTATTTTCCTCAATTCTTTCTCATTATTGATCATTGTTGAAGGAGCATCAATATAATATTAGTAAATTAGAAAAATATTCATAAATATAAAAATATGTATTATATTTAGGATCAGGATCAACTTCCCGAATATATCCATTAAAAACTAGAGGAAGTATGTTTTGAAGTGTCAATCAAATGTTTGTTAAAATGCTAAACAAGAAAAGAATTGATGGTTAGGGAGTAATAGAGTTTGAGATATATATTGCTTCAAAGTTAAATCAAATTCGAAAAGAGTTGATAATTGTCACGTTCCTAGAGAGTTAATTATTATTATTATTATTATTTTAGTGAAAAGGATTTCATTAAAAATGATCAGAGAATGTCCAACAGAAGAGACATGAGAAAATTACAAAAGAAGTTTAAACCTAGCAAAACAAAACAATTCTGTGTACCAGAGACTTGAGATTTGACTAGAGAGTTAATTATTGAGTGATTGAGTAGTTTGAACATCACAATCAAATTAAAGAGTTTGTTGATGATTGGTGAAGAATCTGATTATTTAAAAATGTTTACACTACTTGATTGAATGCTCACCTCTTGAAGAAATTTGACTCTCTAGTTTGTAATAAGACCATGTAATTTAATTTTGATAAAACATGTATTGATCAGAAAATCATTGAGATTTGTTGGAGCAATTGTTTTAAATAAATTTATACACCACTTATGTGATATAAGATATTAATTAATGTGTTGATGAAATTATACAGATGATAAAAAGTACGAGAAAATTTTCATTTTCAATATATGTTGGTTACACACACTCCATTAACATAAGTCACTTTCTAGAAATTTTTTTAATTTGTGATACAAGAGATTTGGAGATAAATTGATACTTATTTACTGATTTTTTTCTTGTAACTAATGCTTAATTGTCACTCCTACTATTTTTTTTTCCTTTCAAAATCTCATTGAATAGGTGTAAAAAAATTCAAATAAAAAAATGAATCGGGGCAAAATTGAAGAATTTGTTTAATTAAAACAAATTTAATAAGTTAATCGTTTTTCCTTAGTTTCGGAGAAGAGGTTGAACGTAAATCATAATTTGGACATTTAAAGAATTCTACAATTAATTAATATTTCCTCCGGTCCTAATTATAAGAGATAGTTAACTTTTTTAGAGAGATTAAGGAAGTTAATTAAATTACTTTAAAGTATTTTTATTTTTATTTTTTTCTTCAAACTTATTATTTGGACTAATAAATTAATATATAATCCAATAATATTTAACATATGAAATGATTAAGTAACTTATTTAGCTTCCTTAATCTCTCCAAAGAAAGTTAACTAGCTCTTATAATTAGGATCGGAGGTAGTAAATTATTGGTTGAGGTGACAGCAGCGTCAACCCCATAAAGAGACCGGAAGATGTACGTTCGAACCCTGAGAAGGATGCTTATTAAGGAAGACAAAACTCCTTTAATGTGCCTAAAACCTCAAAAGGGATTAGTCTCAAACCCAAAATAATTTGGGAACACCCTTAGTAATTAAAAAAACACACACACACACACACAAAAATTAGTAGCAATTTTGTGCCATTTTCCTCAATCACCATCAAAACTAAGCAGGAATATATACAAATGTGAAAATTAGTATTTTATAGTAGTGACTAGTGACCATTAAACTAAGGTCTACGTTTTAAAAAGTAAATAGGTAGTTACTATAGCCAAATGTAGGAGATAAACGTAAACCTAGCAATATAATAGGTTGGCCATACAACCTTCAAATGATAAAGAAATAATTTATTGTTGATATGTTATGTGGTAGCTCATTTGCAAGAGCGAGACTAGGTCATCAACCAAGAACGGATATTTTTTGCTGCCTTGCCTTGAGCAAGACAATTCAACCACCTATTATTCAATTTTAATCATTAGTCAATTTAAGAGCTCAATCAAAATATTTCAAGGAAATTATTAAATGAAAAGTTAGCGTTTGATTTTATATATATGTCCTTTCATTCCTAGAATTTCATGTAAGGAAGAACTAAAAAAAAGTCACCCTGATAAATGATTGGAATTAGCTTATTGTGACAAGTTTTCTTCGTTAATATCACCAAGACATTGTATTTTTTTAGATGATTCGAGTTTCACAAACATTCTTTTTTATATAAAAATTTTGGGAAAGGGGCTGGGCTCACCCACAATCTAAAGACAGGTAGGGATGGAGCTTAACGTAGCCCCCCCCCCCCCAAAAAAAAGTTGTCTTACAATTTTAATGGAAATTAAATTTTTTAAATATATTTTACCCTAAAAATTATACATTTTCCCCAAAAAATTATACATTTGCCCCCCCCCCCAAATATTTTTTTCTTTTTAACTAGTTAATAAGTATATATTTGGCCTCCCCAAATATTTTTCTCAAGCTCCGTCCCTGAGGGCAGGGTGCTTGGAGCCCAGTGCACAGAGGATACTGGCCAGAGAGTACACATGCCTCCACCTCTACCAGCGTTATCACTGCTTCCTAGACCCCTAGGATGCGTCCCCCAGCACCTTAACCAACGCAAGGATCGAACCTCCTCCCTAAAAGTGAGGAAGACCAGTCCTCATGCCAATTAAACCCAAGGACAAGTGGTCGGGTTTCACAAACATCTATAAATAAATCTCAGCCACTATCTCTTTGTTTGGGCTTTGTGTTAACATCATGCTGCCTCTGGGCTTTTATTCATTAGGACAACTTAATTATTAGAAGTATTTCTAGAGACTCTAATAGGGTAGTAGATGCATTAGCTAAGAGAGGCATTTCTAATTCTATTATTTTGCAGGAATGCCCTCCCAACTTGAGAAACTGGATTATCCAGGAGAATTTGGGATTAATTTCCCCATGAGTGTAATTTATTTCTTTGTAATGTAGGCTTTTATGCCATCTTTTATAGCCAAAAAAAAAGGAGAACTTAATTATTTACATATATTTAAGGATGAGAGCTTGCTAATGAGAATTGGCACAGTTGACTAAGGCGTCACTCTTCACTACAAAAGAGAGGACGTTCGATACCCGCTGGTCTATGTGAGGGCTTCATTGGTGGGCGATTTGTAAGTACTTCTATAAGCGCTCTCTGAATCTAGAGGTATGCCTTGATCCTGGTGGGATATCGGTGTCTACCCTCACCTAAACTTTATAGTAAAAAACAAAAAACAAAAAGGATGAGGGCTTGTTTAAGTTAATGTTCAAAAAATTCGTTACACAAGTTGAGACAAAACTCTTCTCACAACTTATCTCGTATACCGTAAATGATATTGGAAAATCAGTTTCTAACTTTCTATCGCTAATTCAAACATGTACTGACGCTAAGTACTTCTTTTAGGTCTTTCATAATCGTAAGATTGTAAGTTTAATCTTCTATGAAAAAGATCAGTATGTGAATTCCTTCTTTGAAGTAAATGGTATTAAAAAAGGGATTTGGCTAAAATCAAATAAAAAGTTTGGAGATTATTCAGTTAATTAATGAGTATAAGAGAAAAGGACATTTAGGGGGAATTAATGAGCATGAGAAATGGTCTCATAAAAATGTGTAGAAGGAGCCTATAGAAAAAAAGACTAACATTAAAAATTCTTGCATAGGTTCGATCAGGTGATCAAATTTTAATAAATGAAGTGGATGGAAAGGAGATATGATACTGTTACGTAGTGCATCCTTCAATTTTGAATTTGGTGAAGTGACATATTTTTTTTTAATAGGCTAATTGTGAAGTTAAGACGGGCCAACAGAAATCTTAAATATATGAATGGACAATTCCAAAAGAAGGCTTTCTTGTCAAAGGGGACAAAAAAGCTCCAAAAGAAGGCTTGTTGTTGGGCAACTTATCATTTCTCCATGCCTTAGGCCCAACAACGATGTGAGATTCCAACGTAGTAATTCTTAATACATATGTATCCAAAAAAAAAAAAAATCTTAATGCATGATGCTCCCTCCTATTCTAATTATAAAAATATTTTTGTTGTGCAATTTACACTTTAAAAGTAGTCTTATAATTAGGACCAGAAATAGTAATTGGTTTTCAGCAATTCATCATAGTAGTTAATCTAGTTATAATGTTACATATAAGTGTTAACTGTGGATTCAGCTTTTGTATATAGTTTTTACAACAAATATTTATATCTAAACATCCCTTTTATTGGTTCAATGATTTTGTTTTTACTGTAAATTTTCTTTTCTGACATAGTTATATAAAAGTGAGTGGATCCCATTATAAAAAGAAGATAGAGAAAATATTAGTAGGATTCACCACCTTTATGTGTGCTGTGGCAAGAAAATATTTTCTCCACCAAAAGCAGAAACATTAAATACTTGAATAAATATGTTTTGTCATAGGAGTATTATTATATTAAGGCCTAGATATATAGTCCTTTTATTTTTGGGTGAACAGTCTGTATATAGTCTTTAATTAACATTGATAATTAAGAGCATACAAGTTTTTAGTCTTTTTCTAAGGTAAGGAAGATGCTTATACCTAGAATAAAAAATTGGACAACAACTAAAATAAATAATAAATAAAATTCATTAAGATCGTGATTAGTTGAACTATAAACAAGGGGAAAAAAAAACAAGTACTTGATTTTTTTGCTATTTATTTATTTATAAACAAACACCAAAAAATTAGGGTAAATCTCACTCAAGTCCCAAGAGGCCAAGAACTTAAAAAAAATATATTAAAAAATATCTCAATGTAGATTCCTATATAAAAAAATCCTTAGGACCTCAATAACATAGATGGGCCCATCAATGACTACTTTATAATCAGTCAATATAGTGACATACACTTACCAACGGAAGCTAGTTTAATTAACATAGATGACTTTTATAGTGACATATACTTGTCAACAAGAGTCGATCCAGTCAACATATATGAGTTTTCAATCTAGCCAAATACACTTAAGGTTAATTCACATTTTAAAATCTCTATCACTGAAGTCTCTATGGACTTTTGTACACCAGGACGTTCTTGATTTTTTTTTTCTCGTTCTTGACACATGAGTGAGATTTTCCCAAAAATCTAACAAGACACAGATGATTTTATTGCAATTTATATATAAATAAACATACAAACTGAGAAAGACGAATTGGAAATGTTAAATAGATGATGCGATGCCGAACAAGTGATTAAATTGATTCAAGACCTGGTTAACGACCAAGTTAGGCTTTAATTATCCAATACATTTCCTATGGTCCTTATTGTAAACACTTTATCTCCGTGTTCAATATAAGGCTCTTTTTAAAGACATATTTATTTTTTTAAAAATGTTTTCTAAAAACATTTTTTGAATTAACTAAAGGATTAAGATTTCTCCAGTAACTGGAGATAAGATTCTCTCCAGTGGCCCCAAAACTACACCGTTTCACACTTAAAAAATTTAAAACATCTAATTACAACCTAAACTCTAATTACTGAAAGTCATCCTTTGATATAGATACAGATATGGATAGGTGGAGAAATTACGAGCAACGGCAAGCAATAGCTAGCAAAAGCAAAAGTGCTTCTGCTCTTTCTTGGTAGGGTTATCTATTCATCCATCACATAAATTGGAGTGATCATTTCCTTCGCTTCGACCATGGAGACTTCTCTCAAATGCGGTGTCGATCGATTCCAAAGCCTTAAGAATCCATTCCAAGCAAACTTTCCCCATTGACTCCAATACCCACTTGTAGGTTTCGCTTTCATCTCCTCTCCATTTCATTCTTATGTATAGCTCTGACAATACCAAAATCAATCGCTATTCCTTCTCGAAACTAGTCACCACGTCCAGCTTCGGTTCTCTCTCCACTCCGACAGAGAAAAAGAAAATAGAGGATCGAGATGGCACACTGGAGTTCTTTCCGTCCTCACCCTGGTTGGTGTCAATAGTTGAGACTTCGAGTTCTCCTTCCTAGTCCTTTTCCTCTCTGATTCTCGCCAAGTTGCTCTAGTTCTTCTCTCTGGTCCTATACGATGACAGTAATAGAGTATCCAATCGGCTACCCATTCATTCATGATGATGAATGGTGTCCTCTAAGTGTAAAACGGTATAATTTTAAGGTCACTGGAGATAACTTTATTTCCAATAATCGGAAAAATCTTAATCGCATTAACTAATCAAGTGCAGTTTTCCAATGAAAATTTTGAAATTTTAATCTTTATATAATTTTATTTGAACTTTTCAATAAGTACAAAAAAAGTTGTTAATTGGCCCTTAATGTTACAAGGATGGGAAGAAGTGTGCGAGTTTTAATCCCACACAAACTTATTTATATAAATATATACAACGCGCATGGTAGTCCTTAATTTTGTAATTAATTGAAAAAAAATTATTAAGGATGGAGGACCATAATGTGATGTGTTGTTTGACGATGATGGTTTTAGGTTTTGAAATATTTGGATTGATGTTTGAAAGCTTTATTTTTCCATTTGGCGACCCATAGAAACTAGTAACAAACCATATGTTTATATTGCTGATGTTAATGAAGGAGATTGATGAAAAATCCCTATTTTAAAATTTTTATTAGTTAGAATAATCTAATATATTTTTTATTGTCATTTCATTTTCTCACTACTAACTAATTGATTTTCTTCTCTTTCTTTTTGATTCTGCAATTATCAATAGGCAGGCGATGTGTGGTTGACACTTGACACATCATGATAGCTACAACTGAGTTTGCAATTTATTTATTTATTTAATAATTTAAAGGAAAACAACCATTGCAATATCTACAGGAATACATTTATTGTGTGACCAAAATTTTAAAAGGGAATGCATTACTGAAATACTGAATTAAAAATAAATTAATTTGACCAAAAAAAAAATTTAAAATAAATTAATATATAACCCACATTACTGAATTAAAAAAGAGACAGTACTGAATATAATCAACGGAATGCAGTAATGTGTTCCCCAAAAGGTTGGGCGTGCAAATGAATGCAAGGCGACAAAGCCATCGGAGAGTTGAATTTAGCGTTCATCTTCGTCCCAGCTCGACTTCAACTTCGGTCCGGTGGGACCTTCTTCTCCGAACAACTCACTCGGCAAAGAATGCCTAAATTTCTCAAACCCAGATCTCAGATTCGCCGGCAACGCCTTCTCTACTTTATCCAGCTCTTCTTCTATCTTATAGCTTATCTTCGGCCCCCACTCCCTCCGATAATTCAGCCACGCCGGTTCTGTTACCGCCGATCCCAAATACTCCCCTGAAACCACCTCAAATCCCTCCCCCAAATCCACAAACTTGTCACTCTTCGCCGTGTCATTTCTTATCCCAATCGTATTTGTCCCTTGAAGAATAAGCCCGGGTTTCGAGTACAACGCATGGCCGTTTAGGGAAGAGTACGCGACGGCTTTGTTCTTACCGGGTTGGAATTCGAGCTCCGACGCGTCCACCCATTGGCCTCCGCTGTGTTGGGAGAAGTACACGCTCTTTAATTCGCCATTGAAGTTGCTGATTCTCAGGGTCACGTGTTCCCAGTCGCCTACATGTTCGCCGATTTTCCCCAATGGGATACTTTTGTTGACGACCACTCTGGCTCTTGATGGGCCGTTGAATGGGTAGAAAATCCATGTGGAAATGTCTGTGAATGTTGCTCCAAACATTGGTTTTATGTGTAAGTATGCCTGAAAGCTCTGTAAATCTCCTCTTATGACTCTGTCTTTGTTGGTTTCGCCTTGAGGCAGGTCAATCCAGTATGCTCCATCGTTTTCTCCTCCTTGAGGAAGGTTAGATCCAGATGGGTCTATGGCTACAGGTTTTGATGACTCTTCACCTCTGGTATAGAGTAATGCCCCATTTGAGAAATACCAGTTGACAGAAGAAGGGAGGTACTTTTCATCAGGATGGAGGTACATCAATGGAGCATAAGCTTTCATTAATGCTTGAACTTGGGGAAGGTTAGGCATGGAGGAGAAATCAAGTTTATTGTTTTTCAGACAAGGTAAAGAAAGAGTACTATTGTTTGCTCCATTAATTTGAGCAAGGAAAGTGCCAACAGGAACACTTGGATCTTTAACCTTTCTGTTGGTTGGTCTTGTGCGATAGACACTGAACCCATCTGATGATTCACTGCTGCTCTTGCCTGGTCCCCAAATCCATGAGTGTCTCTCAGTTTGGTCAGTGAGGTCTGACCTGACACACCGGATTCTGTCGAGGGAAGGCTTCTCCGGCGAGGTGGTGATGACGTGGCCGACGGCTTTATAGCCATCAGGGGGTGTTGGTAACCAGACATAGCCTGTGTTGTCCTGCTTGATATCCAGAGAGTCGCTGGTCCATACCAGAGAGTAATCAACTGGTTTTGCTAGAGCCCCATTATTTTCAGAAGATAAATTTGATTTGGCCACAAGAACCCATCCGAAAAGATGCTTGTTGTTTGGTTGGGCATAGCAACCTAACATGGAGAATCCTTCAGGAATTGAAGCTGGTTCAAAGAAAGTAGCCCCAGCATTTCCAGGTCCTCCTTCAAAAGTGGTCCAAATTTTGTTGAAGCTTGTGACTTGAGACACTTGCAGGTCGCCTAGATCAATGATTCCCCTGGCAAATCCATCACCTGCACACAGGAAGCGAGAGTAAACACACAGACCATTTCAACGCAAATTAATGTTTCACAGAAACATTGGAACCGTGTACAAGAATTCGAAGAAGGAAACAAAATGTACGAACCTTGGGGCCAAACTGGGATATCAGCAGGAAGCTTGAATGGAAAGTCAATGGAAAGAACTTTTCTTGTATTCGAAGAAGACCGGTTCCCCATGTTGTTGAGTTTATCTCAGAGGAGTTCGAATCTGTGTATGTATGGTGAATAAGGCTGGTTAGGTTTGAATATATATGTATATAGTGGAGCATATTGTTCTGAGAAATATATGTGGTGATGATGAGGGGTACAATAGTCAACACGATCGAAGATAATAATTCAATAAAAAAACGTGGGAGTTGCTCTTTTTTTGTAAAGGAATGAAGTGTTCCCATTACGTACGAAGCATCTTGCGCTTCCAAGTCCGTAGCATTAATCCCCAAGGAAACTTCATCCCTTCATTTTTTTTTTAATAAAAAGTCAAAATTATATATTAAGAAGTTTAAAGCAGTTTTATAAAGTAGCAAATGTAACAGAACAAATAAAATGCTGGAAATAAAAAAGGAATATAGTAGAAAGGACAGTGTGGACTTGGTAAATTCCAAACTTGCTTAAAAGAGCATGAATGTCTTGCATGATGATGTCTCTTCTGCATTGAGTCTCTGAGTGGATAGTTATGAAGCCCGTATCAGCATAAGTAGTAGTTGCTTTCTGAGATGGCCCTTCTAAAACAAGTCGAGAATTAATTGCCCACAGTAAAGTAGATCTCAAACGTCTCATATAAAATGGTAAACCAGCTTCACCAGTGTTTTTCCAAATAAATTGAATTAAAGGGGTGACATGTGTAACAAATGCAAAACCGGTATCTGTCCCTCCTGAGTATTTTAAAGCAGAAGTTCCAAAGATCAGCCTCTATTTTATCAACCGGAATAATTTTTGGAATACTACCTCGTTGTGAATAAGAAGAATCTGTCCTTGGATTTATAAGTTTCATAAAAGAGACAAATTCACAGATATCTTGAACGACATTTTCATGCTTCTCCACCTTTCCATGATCTAATGCCGAGTTGCGTTTTTTCCATATGGTATGGAGTAAACAAATGCGATAACAAAATGGTTGTTGAGCTTTTGATCTGTAAAGACTTACAAGAAGCTCCCAAAGCCACTTCTTCAAGTTTCTTAGGTCATAATCTGGGATTCGTATATTTAGAAGTTCTAATCAGACTACTCCTGTAAAAGGACAAGAGAAGAAGAAATGATCTAAAGATTCTTTATGATCACAACCAAACTGACATGGTCCATGCAATGCACTTGCAAATGGTGTTTGTTGAGAATGTCCACAGAAGGTAAGGCACTATTCATCAACTTACATAAGAGCAATATAAATTTTGGAGGTAAGGATGTTTGCCATATAATTTTCTAGAAGAAACTGCCTGGAGAGTTTTGTGAATGATCCGTTTAAGAGAGGAGGTTAAAACCATCTTTTACGTACAGTATAAAATCCTCTATGATTACCTATACAGATTAATTCATCAGCAAAATTCATCAATGATATTGGAGATTTTGATATGGCTAAAGCTGTCTCTAGGGAGTAAAAATCATAAAGCAATAGAAGATTCCATTTCACTGGCTTTCAGAAAGACTGGTCATGCATTAATAGATCGGCCACTCGGTGAACTGGGCCAACCGACGTCAAATCTGACTACATAGGTCACCAATAGTAGTGGTTGAGAGGAATAGATGAACCAAAACCAACTTTTCAGATATGACTTTCCAAATCCATGAAGAACTTCATCCCTTTATTATTCTATAACTAAACTTGCTTTAAATTGGCCTTTGTTAAATTGAGCCCGACCAATTGTAATTAATCATTTTTTTCACGCCATTTAAGAACGTGACAATAAGTATATGTATGTTAGTTGAGGTGTTCGGTCGAGTATTGAATGTCGTAAGTGGAGGGCGTGAAAACAAAAAAACAAAAGACACATGTATGTGGAGGGTATATATAAGAGAATTTAATTTTATTTATCTTCTTCACACAGCCTTGCATTAAGGGATTATGGATTTAGTTTAATCTTAAAAGTTATAACAACCAACGTAACATGCGTGCATGTTGCAAGCATCGAGTTTATTTATTTTTTAATTAGCTTTGTAAAGTTAAAAACAAACATAAACAATTGCCAAACATGAAATGAGCGAGCCTCTCACCGGTAATAAACTAATGAAGTAATGATGACACATGTCACGTTCCCGAATGGAAAGTTCTGTCCTGTAATAAACTAATAACTGATTAATTTGCCATTGTGATTAATTAAACCCAAAAAAGAAGCACACATTAAGGTATTATTAGATATATGACACAAAATATTGAGTTTTAAAATTAAAAAAACAAGTGAATGTATAATATGTGTTTGTAAGTGTATGTACTCAACCGTCTGATCTTATTTATAAGCACTACAAGAAAAAACGTTTTTAGCAATGGACAAAATCCGTTGCAAATTAAAGAAAATCCGTTGCAAATTGATTTTGCAACGGAAAAAAATTCGTAACAAAAAAGGGCGTTGCAAACATATTTGCAACAGATTTTGTAACATCCGTTGCAATCTGCAATGGAACAAAATTCCGTTGCAATTTGTGACGGAAAATTTATCCATCGCAAATCGCGACGGAAAATAATCCATTGCAAATTGCAACCGAAAATCAATCCATTGCAAATTGCAACCGAAAATCAATCCGTTGCAATTTGCAATGGAACGAAAATCCATTACAATTTGTGACGGAAAATTTATCCATTGCAAATCGCGACGAAATATTACTCTGTTGCAAATTGCAGCGAATTTTTGTTCCCTTGCAAGTTGCAACAAAATTATAATTCTGCTGCAAGTTGCAACAGAGTAATATTCCATTGCAATTTGCAACGGATTATAATTCCGTTACAAATTAAAAAATTAGAATAAAATAAAATAATTTGTCGAAAATAAATGAAAATTGTAGTGATTTAAAAAAATGAAATAATTTTGTTATTATTTAAAAAAATTATAATTATTAGGGTTATTCTTCAACAACCAATGAAATAAATGAAAAAAAATTATGAATTAAACAATACTGAATATGTATGAAAAAAGTGTATAGGAAGAAACATATATGGTAGCAATCCTAAAAAATTATACATAAAGAAAATGAAATATAAACTATGTTGCCAAAATAAATAAACTAAACACCACAGAAATTAAAAATAATGTCTACATAGTAGTTATATGGTCATGCTCATCATCATCACCAGGAGCCGACCGTTCATCCTTGTTTTCTTGCTTGTCCTTCAAAAGAGATTGGAGCTGTTCCTGCATCTGCTTCATCATCGCTTCTTGATGATTCATCATCTCTGTTTGTTGATTCATTTGTTGTCTTGTAGCCTCCAACTCCTGTTTCACCCTTTTAAGCTCATCTGCAAATACAATATTAGAAAGTAAGTTTATTTTTTGTACTTGATTTAAACGGACAAAGGAGTGATAATATAAAACAATTAGTGTTTACCTGCAGCAACACCACCAACATCACTGAATGAGCGCTTGCTAGCCTTCACTCGGCTGGCAGAGGCACCCAACCCGAACACTCTACCTTTTTTGTCAAATCCTCCTGCAGCCTGAATGAAAAGGTTCTCGTTATCGAACTGAGAGGAGGATGCAGGGTCTGCTGCAATCTGCGTGTCTCTCTCCTGTGAAAGCTTCTCCCAATTTTCCTACAAGCACAAAAATACATCACAAATGTGGCATGTAAAATAAAATAAACATGTTGCATGTTGAAACAAATAATAAATACAATAAGTGTCTTACCGCTATTTGTTTTGACTTGGTGTTAATCCAGCGCCTCTCACCAACTGGAGACTCCTGGGAATGGGTCCGCTCAAAGGTAAGCCAATCAACCACTTTTGGAGTTACGTCCCCAGAAGCTTCCTGCAAATACAAATGATGATCATTAATTAATTATTTCAAAGTACAAAATATTGAAAACCAAAATAGTAAACAATGTATACTTACAATCTTTCTCCGATGCTGACTTATTGGAATGGAGCCCCCAATATATGAGGGTCCATCCAATCGAGACCTATTCAGCTTATTTTGTGCAGACTTCTGCTGCCAATTCTCATCATCAGCCCATTTTAACTTGAGCTGTGTAGCGAGCTCAGGATTAATCCAATTTACGTTTCCTTTATTTTCTCTCAATTTATGAAAGCGACTAGACAACCGCCTACTTGCTTTGTAATTATAAGCTTTTGCCAAATCTCGCCGATGGGTGGACAACCACCTAAAGTTTTTCTGAAAATAAAAATTGAATAATTAGTCCTCAATATTATACAAGTAATTAATTAGTTTGCATTTTGATAAGAAGCAATTAATAACCATAAAATGGACATAACTTACCAAGAAGTCATTGAACCAAGCATCACGAGTAGCTTGAGGAATCTCTGACCAATTGCCCCATGGGTGATTGTAATTACGGAACAATTGCTTTTCCATGAAGTCCTTTACCAATTTATAAGGCTCAAACCTGAATACAATGTTGTGTTGAAAATATTAATACAAACCAAAGGAAAAAACATTATGACATTACTAGTAACTTTACTTGACTTACTCGGTGGTGCCTATAGGACGGATCCACGTCAGCCCTGTCGCATGATCAACCAATCCCCACACCGGTGTATCAGACAAACTCTCTTCCTCGACCTCGCTCCCAGGCAACGTGGTGTGCTGAAGGAAGAAATTAAGCATGAAAAAGTTAATACGGAGATGCTTAAAGAAGACAATTTTTATGTAAATCAATAAGAAATTGTAAACTTAACCTGCTTTGCCCCTTGCTGTGGATAAGTGGGATTGACAGACACACTTGTAGAGCCCATAACGAAGTCGGTAGTAGGCAGTGAAGATGACAAATTAAGTGGGGGTAGATTTGGGGAAGATATATGGCCTCTACCTACAGAGGGGGTAGATGATGTTGTTCTACCCCCTCTAATAGAACGACCTCGGTCTCTACCACCACTACCTGTACGCCCGCCTGAAGGCTCCATCTGTAAACACTTATAAACATTATGTTAATATATATATAAATATAAGCAATATACTTAATATGTCAAAAGCAAATTAAATTGTATTTAGTATAACAAATCGCTATAAACAAAGAACTAACACAAATCAATCGGAGGATTCCTCTTCTTCGACCTCTTCTTGCACACCTTCCTCTGAAGTCTCATAGTCATCAAATTCAGGCTCACTATCTGAATAAATCTCTTCTGCTTCATCATCTGATTCCTCATTGTCCATCAAGGTAGGAATCAACTCTAACTCCACAGCGGAATCAAAGAGATTGTTTGGTACATCATCCTCTGTAATATTTATTGGCAATGCAAGTTCCACATCAGCTTGGAATGGTTCTATCATGTCATCATTTGTTTCTGAATCTTTGGACTTAGGGATAATATTACGGGCTTTAGTTTTGATAACTCCCCTCCACCCTTGGCGGAATGTAGGGTATGATGTATAATAAACTTGTTCCGCCTGTTGAGCAAGTATAAATGGGTCATAACCAACTGTATATCTCCTTGTCCAGTGGACCTCAACATTTCCGTATTTGTCCACTTTTGTTCCACGCGAAGTGTTATCAAACCACTCACATTTAAACAAAGTCACCGACTTGTCCCACTGGTAACCCAGTTGAATTATATCAATTAACTTCCTGTAGTAGTCACCCTCGACCTCGTCAACCTGGCCACCTCGACAACATACACCATAATTACAACTCGACGTCTTTTCGTTCGCTTCTACAGTTGCAAATCGATACCCATTGATTACATATTTTTTGAATTGGGCAACAACTCTTGCAGCTCCGTAAGATAAACTCCATGCAACATCATGTGGCGCTAATTGGTTTTGCATGAAGTACTATTGAAACCATTGAGGAAACTTTGAGGTCATGAATTGATCAACTTCAGAATCTGACCACAAAGGATTTCTCGATCGGCACAATTTCGAGAAGTAACTGTAACAAAACAAAAAGAAATTAGTACTTATCATAATGATAAGACCTTTTATAAAAATAGGGTAAATCTTACTCTAGGTACGGAGCAGCCTCTTCACAATTGTTTAGAATGTATCACTCTGCTACTTGTTTATCTCTTCCTTCCAGAGTTGACCTATATATAGTAAACAATTTCTTAAGAAAAAAAGTAAAGAAAGATATAGGGAGAATCTCATTTAAATTCATTTGAAATACCCAAATCCAAATTTAGGCTTGCACTTTTAATAAATTCCTAATGATGCCTGAATTTAACATTCTACAAAATTACTATTAAAATATCAAAATAAATTCAATTTCAGAAATACATAGCTACAATTAAGAAAAATACAGAATATTATTTTATAAAATATTATATGCTTGCCATTCAAATTATATTTTCAAACAAAAGTTAAGAACTTGAGATGGGAAGTGGAGGGCGAATCCGATAGCATGAATGTTAAAGTGGAAAGAAGAGATTTTGTTTGAGTGACGATGAATATATATAATAATTAAAAAGGGAAAATAATGAATTAATATAAACAAACATTAATTAACTTATGCATTAACTGTGTATAAATATAATAAGAGGTATTATATATTGTTACCGACTCATGAATAACACTATCTCTTACTGTAACATTGACTGCACGTGGCTTGGATGATGTGTAGAATCTAAAAGAATATTTAGTTACATTATGTTGTTTAATGAATTACATAATTTATTGTACATTTTATACCAATATATATTAAATACACTGCTAGTCTTAGATGGTTCATAAAAGCTTTAAATTTAATTATTAGTTACATAAGATTAAAAAAAGTGCAACGGAATTTTTTTTGTCCGTTGCAACATTTGCAATGAATTTGTGTTTTATGTTGCAAATTACAACAAAATATTTTCCTGTTGCAAACTTTTTGCAATGGATTTGTGTTTTCCATTGCAAATTGCGATGGGATTGTTGTTCCATTGCAAACTTTTTCAAGGGATTTCAGTTTCCATTGCAAATTGCGACCAAAGGTTTTTTTTTTGTTGCAAATGTTTGCAACAGATTTCATTTTCCGTTGCAAAAGTTTACAACAGATTTATTTTTCTGTTGCAAGTTGCGATAGAATTCTTTTTCCGTTGCAATTTGTTGCAATGGATTTAATTTTCCGTTGCAAATTGCAACAGAATTATTTTTCGTGGCAAACTATTGCAAAAGATTTATTTTTTCATTTTAAATTGCAACCAAATTCTTTTTCCATCGCAATTTTTTGCAAGGGATTTAATTTTCTGTTGCAAACAATTGCAAGGGATTTAATTTTCCGTTGCAAATTGCGACGGAATTCTTTTTCTCTTGCAAATTGTTGCAAGGGATTTATTTGTCTGTTGCAAATAGCTACGGAATTCTTTCTCCCTTGAAAGCTTTTGCAACGGATTACATTTTCCGTTGCAAATTGCGATGGAATTATGTTTCCGTTGCAAAATTTGCAACAGAATTATTTTTCTGTTGCAAATTGCGATGGAATTCTTTTTTTCTTGCAAACTATTGCAAGGGATTTAATTGTCCGTTGCAATATATTGCGACGGAATATTTTTTCCGTTGCAAATTGCGATGGATTTCATTTTCCGTTGCAATTTGCAACGGATTTTTTTCCGTCACAAATTCCGTAGCTATTTTAGTATTTTCTAGTAGTGAAGATAGAATGAAGGTTTTTTTTTAATCCTATTAATAAGTCAAATTATTAAAAAAATTATATAAATGTATAATTTTGTATTTTATTTGTTACTGTGTAAAGTTCATTCTGATCATTAAATATGATATACATAGGGTAAGATTGAAGAGTTGTTACATTTTAAGATAAAATTTATTGTGTTTAAGGTTTTTTTTAGTCCCCCATGACTTATAAATAGTAGTAGAGGAGTATAACATCTTAATTAAATTAAAAACTGATTATTTGGATCTCAGTACAAAGAGGGGAGAAAACTTAGCCAGCATTTATAATTGTTATTGTTCTAATTACTCACTTTGTTTATTGAAAAAGTTCGTTAAAAATGATTAGAGATAATAAAAATGTAGAAAAATAACCTTTTTAATAATAACAATAATAATAAATACTCTATTCATGTGAAAGAGGGAGAAAATATATGAGAATTAAATACAATGATATGAATAATCCAAGTAATTAAACTTGTTTGCCATTGAAAACGTGGATCCAAGTTGTTCTTTTTTGTAAAAGATATCTTTTGGTTCCCATTACAAAACAATCTTGTTGGCTTCCAAGTCCAGTATTATTATTTATTGTGTTTTTTTGGATTCTAAGCAACCAACTAATCTGTATTTAATTCAGATTAAGGCTTTGTAATTAAGATGCCTCTTCTCAAAAATTTTGTCAAACACCGTGTGATCGCTACTCTTTAACTAACAAATTTGTTTATGTTGGTCGTCTTTGTTAGTTTGATTATTAAAGCACACAATGAAGCAATCATTTTTCCACCAAAGAATGTATCGATAATATAATTAAGCTGAACATGTTAAACACTAAGTGATTATTATATCTATTTTATTCACCTAACTATACGTTTGTTACTTATGATCTAGCATACATGTACGTATAGGATACGAGCATATATAAGAGAATCTAATTGCATACGCTGCCCATGTTTTTTTATAGGTGAGCGGCTTCTTCATTAATTAATTTCTCTACCTTCCATTCCATTGCATAGCTAGTCTTTGTACCTACTTTGTATTGGTAATAAACTACTACCTTTGGTCCTAATTATAAGAGCTAGTTGACTTTCTTTGAAGAGATTAAGGAAGCTAAATAAGTTACTTAATCATTTCATATGTTAAATATTCTTAAATTATATATTAGTTTATTAGTCAAACAAATAAGTTTAAAAAAATAAAAATAAAAATACTTTAAAGTAATTTAATTAGCTTCCTTAATCTCTCAAAAAAAGTCAACTAGCTCTTATAATTAGGACCGGACGGAGTATCTAAACAACATTAGTGACGTTAGCCAAAGTACCAAGTTTAATTTCCTCAAGTATTTAACTAATGATAAAAAAAAAAACTATAATCAAATGATTGTGGTTAAGCTCAAAGAAAGATTCGTTAGCCAAATTTTTTTCACAAATTCACAAAAATAAAAACAGCTCAGAGAAATATACATTAATTGTGTGGTATATTATGTATGAAACAAAATCTGAATATACTAATCTCCCATATCAACACACACAGACAAGACATCCTCCAACAATTGGAGTTTCAACCTCAAAAATACACGCGCACATTGTATTTTGTGTGTAACTGATGGAACTTGTTTTTCTAGTTTTGTCATTCTTAGAATTGGAGGATACATAATTGGGCATTTCATCATAAACATGATCTATCCCTAATTCCCTTTGATTAATGGCCATGCATATAGAAACGGAGGGTGTGAATTGTTATGCAGAAATTCAATTTCCACGTAGAATTGAATGTCGTAAATGGAGGGCGTGATCAAGAAAAAGAAAAGACACGTGCTAAGGATATCATATCAGAGAATCTACTATGTTCATGCATGGACCATATGTTATTTGACCATGAGCTGCTATATCTCCTTTCAAAGCCTTGCATGATCTTGCCACGTAACTTGATATTAATAATGATAACGAAACAAATTAAACACTCAAAACCTTTTCCACGTTTTCAAAGGCATCTACTAGTACACATGTCTAATATAAATCTGAATCTAACTGCTATCATAGACACTTCCCCTATATTTGACTATGTTGCTTTGCTTTTGAGTTTTGAATGAATAATCCCTTGCACTACATTTTCCTGTTAACAATCTTAGACAACTAGGCTGTTGTCCAAGGACCATGATTGTAATTCTTGGAAAAATAGTCCCATAAATAAACCTGCTTCAAAGCTTACAGCCTAAAGACTAATTACAAGGCCCTGTTCATGCTTCATCACCATTCCAGCTTCTCTTCACCTTCGGACCAGTGGGACCTTCCTCTCCGAACACTTCATTCGGCAATCCTCTCACTATCTTCTCGAACGCAGCTTTCAGCTTTCCCGGCAACAACTTTTCTGCTTTCTTTATCTCCTCCTCTGTGTTATATGTTACCTTCGGACCCCATTGCCTGAAGTAGTTCAGCCACGGCGGCTCTGCCACCACCCCTGGCCCCAAATACTCTGCAGATACCACCTCAAATCTTGACCCCAAATCCGCCACCATGTTGCTCTTATCAGTGTCGTTTCTGATTCCAATTGCGCTGCTCCCCTGCAACACAAGTCCAGATTTTGCGTACATGGCGTGCCCATGTAAGGAAGAATACGCCACAGGTTTGTTGCCGTTTTGGTATTCAAGCTGGGAGGCATCGACCCACGTGCCTCCACTGTGTTCTGAGAAGTAGATTTGATATAGTTGGCCATTGAAATTGCTTATTCTTAGGGTCACGTGCTCCCAGTCCCCCACGTGCTCGCCGATTTTCCCCAATGGGACGTTGAGGAATTCCACTTTTGCTCTTGCTGGTCCGTTGAAAGGGTAGAATATCCACAAAGCTAGGTCTGTGAATGTTCCTCCCAGCATGGGTTTTACGTGTACATAAGCATGGAAGCTCTCTAGATTTCCTTTTTTCACTCTTTCCTTGTTGGTTTGATCTGCAGGCAGGTCTAACCAATAGGCACCATCATTGTTGGGATCTTGAGGGAGGTTAGTGCCGTTTGGTTGTACAGGGACAGGTTTTGATTCTTCTCCTTTCTTGTATAACAAAGCCCCGTTGGTGAAATACCAGTCTACAGAGGAGGGTAGATATTGTTCATCAGGATGCAAGTACATTACTGGAGAGTAAGCTTGGACTAGTGCCTCAATTTGATGTAGATTAGGCATAGAGATTGGGTTAGCATTTGTGTTCTTCAAGCAGGCAATAGAGAGAGGGGTGGTGGTTCCTCCATTTTGAACAATGAAGGTCCCTGCACGGACGCCCTGAGCTTGAGTACCCCTGTTGCTTGGTCTTGCATCATAGACATTTAGTCCATTGGCGTCATAGTTCTTACCTGGTCCCCAAATCCATGAGTATGTCTCGGGTTGGTCGGTGAGGTCTGATCGGACACACCGGATTCTGTCAAGGGAAGGCTTTTCCGGCGAGGTTGTGACTAAATGACCAACAGCTTTGTAGCCATCTGGGGCAACTGGTAGCCAAACATAACCAGGGCCATTTTGCTTGATTTGCAGAGAATTGCTGCTCCATATCAGTTTATAATCGACTGGAGCTTTTAGAGATGCATTGCTGGGTGGAGAGTTATCTTTTGCAACAAGAACCCATCCAAAAAGAGGTTTGTTGTTGGGTTGGCTATAGAAACCTAACATGGAGAATCCTTGAGGTATTCCTGTCGGCTCAAAAAAGGTTGCCCCAGCATTATCCGGTCCCCCTTCAAGGGTGGTCCAAATTTTGTTAAATGTTGAAACTTGAGACACTTGTAATCCACCTAGATCAATGATTCCAGTTGCAAATCCTTTACCTGCATGCGACCATTCAAAACATAAAGCGAGTCATCAGGAAAGCGATACAATGAAAAACTCCATTCTTGTCCCTAAAGATGACCTCATGTCAATTGGCTTCCATGAAAAAAAAAATTGCATCAATTCAGCATTTAAAAGCCTGATTTTATTTTGCCTCTGATCCTTTTTCCGGTTGTGGCAAGATAATATCACACAATTCTTGAAAGAATGTTCTGAGTAAAGTGATGTAAAAAAAATCTTCAAGGAAGCCGGTTATAGGGTCATATTAGGAGGATTAAAATGAGGTTTTACTCAAAGAAACAGAAACATGGCTTATCAGCATATCTATGTTGCAGAATGAAGGGAGGAAGAAGACAAGAAGAGAAAGCATACCTGGTGGCCAAACTGGTGGAGCAGCAGGAAGCTTGAATGTGGTCTGGATGGCCGGAGGTGGAGGTCGCTTTTTCTTGAACAGACCACGCACTACCACATAAGAAGAGATTGTGGGAGAATTTCCCATGGATTAATCCAGAGCAGAATGAATAAATGTTAAGTGTATGAAGAATATGGATATATGATAAAAGCAGAGGATTTTGCAAAAAGCTAGCTGCCTGGGGCTATGATGAAAAAATGTGAGGCAGAAAAATGATTCAGAAAATAAACATATATAAAGGAACAATTCGAGGTTGTATCTTGCAAGTAAGCCGGTTTGGATAAATAGTTATGCTTCTACTTTTCATCCTTGTTTAAGTTGCCTTCCACACCAAGTTATCATACTCATTTAGTAATTAGAAGTTGCTTTTCTTGTTGAGTAGTTGCTTTTCTTGTTGGAGGCATGCTTATAAATTATATACCAAGCTAATTATGAGAATAAGACAAGAGAAAAGCAAGTCAGATATGAATTTGAAAGTTGAAACCTAAAATATACCCAAAAATCAAAATATAGTAAAACGCTCCTGTAAACACCAAACTGCAGTTTTTATGCAAGTAATGAGTTATAATTTGAGGTTTATATCTCTATTTTTAGCTGTATATTGCCTTCTGTAAATAAAACCTATATAAAAGTTGCTCGCACCTAACGTGCTTACAAGATATACATAAAGAGCATATAAATGAGCACTGCACAAGACAGCCTGTTTTGGGGCAAGTATCAGGTCCTTCCTCCCCTACCCGTTTGACCGAAAGAGTATTTAAAAAGTTTTGGAAAAACATCTTCAAATCTCCATACCTGAATATCTTGATCTATTTTTACTGAAATAGACAGAAAAGTTCCTACCTTCATGACTTGTTTTTCACTCCGCCCCCCTGTAATTTCTATATTTTACATTGATATTTATAATGACATGATGATACTATTGGTTATCAAGGTATATTCATTTGGCTTAGGAAAAAAGCAAAGGATAAAGGTACATCCTTGCCTTGTGGAGCTGAGCTTGCTCTTGTTACGTCATTCATTAAATATGCTCAAGAAATATTGGCTAATATAATTAAAAGCTACACACACACGCAACGAATTTCTTGAGGAAGATTCCATGGTATGGCTAAAAGTGCTAATAGGATGGTTCAGATTATTTCATACAAACAAATCACGATATGTTTTCATGCCATTGTCATTAAAATTATTAATGGCCGTGTTTTCTTTGTGGAAATGAATCTCAGCTACTTGTACGCAAGTTGCGCATGCAAATGTCACCGTATGTGAGGCTAATTATTTACTACATCATTTTCTATGATTGAATAGAAGTTTTCAAAATTTATCACTTTGATTATGACATTATGCTGACCATTTTCAATCATTTCCGTGACCTAACCATTTGTGAAAACCATGGATTCGTTGGGACGTAATGAAGTTCACAGTGGATCACATGAGTTTATATATTTAAAACGCAAAATTTACAGATGTTATAAAAAAAAATAGTACAGGAATTAAGATTTTTTTTTTTTCTGGTTCATTTCTGTCATATTATTTTCATTTTTTATTTTTAAAGTATTTTATAAACTAAGGATTTTAAAATATTGGATTAAAAACAAATGTTATTTTACCAATACATAGATGTAGTTAACACGTCCTTCTCATTAATATTATTACTATGAACCGTCCTTGTCCATCAATAAATACAAGTGGTTAAGTGTTGATTTATATTTATTTGTTCATTTTTTTTGGGAACTCACCGTCACCCCTACCTGTTGGAGCCTCTTTCTCCATTAAAACTAGAATGAGAAAATTAAAATTGAAAACTCGCTTGTTTGTTTAGTTAGAATAACTCCATAATTAGTCAGACTTACTCCTTTTAACAAATGAATCAAACTGAATTTTAGTTTTTAACGAGTCAATCTGAACTTTGCATTTAATCTGCTTCAATTACAAGCTCAGTTCAAGTGTGCAAGCATACAAAAGTATTTCTGACTAATTAACCAACTGGTGTGCCCCTTTAAATTAATCTGAAAAACTAAAGCTAACATGGTTGATGCCCCTCCTTTTTCTTCTGCAAATCTCTTTTCTGAACTAAACTTTGAAAAAAGTTGCAGAGGAGTTTAGATTTAAGACTATTATTATAAAGAAGCACAAGCTGACAAAAAGAAGAAAATCATCCAAAACTTTTCCGGCATCAATGCGATATAGAGGGAACTATTTTAATTTTTCTCTTTATCCAGAAATCTAAATCTATCATCATCACAAAACAGCAAAGAGGAAGAACATTGGGAAAGAAACCAAAAAAAAAAAAAGCAAGTTAATGGGGGGAAGAAAAAACTCACATGAAAACCGCTCCACCGGAGCAGCTTCAAGAAGCGCCATTTGCAGAGATGCAAACAGAAGCGCAACGAACACGAACTGCACCAAGCGAATCATTCTCGGATTGTTGTTGAGCCACAATCTCTGAAATCTGAGGCTCCGACGGCGACCGTGAATGGCGGGTAGGAGGAAAGTGGAAATGAGAAGAGAAGCGGAGAAATCAATGCGAAGTGGAGGGAAGTCTAGGAGGAAGCATTATCTGGGAGAGGTCAGCTTTTTGGTTTATATTGCTTGACCAACCATATGCTCTGCCTCTGCCTCTGCCTCTGTCTCTGTCTCTCTCTCTCTGTTCAACTTTCTTTAATGTTCATTAGCCAAAAAGCTAAATGCAATTGTTAAGTGTTTCTTCTTTTCTTTCTTCTCCCTTACTTTTTCTATGGTGATTGGTTTTAAGTCTCTCTCTCTCTCTCTCTCTCTAAATGTGCAGCTCATGAAGGAACAGTTGCAACACTGAAGCAACCAAAACAAAACCAAGTCTTCTGCTCTTTTCAAGCATCCATCACAGAATATCCGTTTTTATATGAATTATTGTTTAGATTAATTAAATTAAAATACAAATTCTCGGGGGAAATTGATGTTAATAGAATATGGTAGTTAAAAACTCGATTTATCACTGCGATTTTACGTTTTTTATAAATTTTTTTTTCATTAAAACAATTTTACTAATTTTCCAAACGCTGTTAAGATTTTATGATTTTTATTTTCCTTTCGTTTTCAGGTAAAATCTATGTTTTCACTACCATGATATAGAATAACGGTTCTTACATAGCGTGGAATAATGGCAAGAAATTTTTATTCCTTTTTGGTAAGTATAATGAGAAGATTTTGATGGTGAAAAAAATTAAATGACAAGATTTTTACCATTTTAAGTTTTTGTTTTTTGTTTGGTATATTGAGTTTAGGATGTAAAATTGTGAAGAAAAATTCAAGTGTTAGGCAAGATTGAAAGGTGGTGAAGTTAAATTTAGTTTGATATTAATTTTTAAGTAAGATATGATAATTTTCTAATAAGATATTCATAAAAACCTCAAATGAATGAATTGGAAGTAATTAGAAAAGGTTTGAATCATTAAACTATATGTTATTTGCATTAAGAAATAAGGACCGTGCATACGTAAATTGATATGAAAGCGAATAAAGATCATAGAAGAAGAAATGAAGCAGCTAAGCATTTAATTAATGAATACGTTAATAAGTTGTACTCGTTCGTTCGGTTTTAATTATAAGATCAATTTAATTATTTTTAGAGAAATTATGAAAACTAATTATGTTACTTTAAAGTATTTATATTTATCAATTTTTTATCTAAATTATTTTATCTGACTTATAAATTGATGTATAATTTAAAAATACATAACATATAATATGATGAAGTAATTTTTTTAAATTTTTTATTTTGTTTTTTTAAAAAAAGTCACCATAACTTATTTAAAATCGTAGTTAGAACGTATTTAACAAAGAATTAGATGGAGAGATTTGGGTTTGTGGGGGAAGTTGGTGGCGCACAGCTGGATGGCACCAAAGGCATAATAAAATAATGACGCAAAGGCAAGGAACTTTCTTAAGGGAACAAGACCTAATTTTCTGGGCACTGTCCCATGAACAGAAGCCCATATGCGTACAGATAGGACCCACACGATTAAAATAACCATTTGGGTGGAGACATGATTAATCGAATTAATGAGGTTCTTAATTATATGATTCAAGGTTAAAAAAATAAAAAAAGAAATATATAATGATGATATGTATGGAATGGAACGAGAAGTGGGGGCCATTCAAAGAGGAAGCAGGACGATGGGGTCCACGGATGCCCCATACTTCGGTGAAAAGGCACTCAATTTGCTTAAGGTTGTTAAAACACCTTATCTTCTCCTCCTCCATTCATTTACACACAAAAATCTCTATTTGGTACCACTAGTTCATCCATATTACCATTCTCTTTCTAAATAGTATTTTTTTTGGATTATTAATTTTTTGCTGCACATGTCCATGTCTAATATGCGTAATAAAAGTGAATGCTATAATTTAATGCTCTATCTTATCCCAAATATTGTATAAAACAAAGCTTATTCCCACCTACCAATAAAAATTGTGATTCTTTGAAATAACGATTGAAGGTTTTAAAAAATATATTTTTAATTGTGACTTACAGTACATGAAATGAGATTTTTTCTTAATTTACGTGAATAAACACTTTTGAAGTGTCCAAAAGTGATGTGAAACAAGCACAATATTAAATTTATTACTCCATCTAGTCCTCTTTTTTTGTTGCTGACTCTATCCTTTCCTTAATATAAGATATATTTAGAGAATTAATCTTGGTACTAAATATAAGTTATAATTTTTATATTTGTCTATCTTTTTCTAATTTACCCACATTGATGTTCCTTCAACAATAACCAATGAGAATAGAGAATGAATGGATTAAAAACGACAACTATGGTATTTTAATACATACATGTCACATCAACTAACTTAACTATATTCTTTAAATATAATCAAATTAAATCAGGTAAATGTCTTACCTTAAGAATAGGAGGGAGTATAAAATTCAAGTCACTTTCAATATTATCTTCTTCTTCTTTTTTTTTTTTTGGATATATAAAAGTTTAGGTGGGGGTAGACACCGGTACTCCACCAAGGCTAGACATGCCTTCAAGCTCAAAAAGCGCTTACAAATGTACTTACAGATCACCCACCAACAAAGCTCTCAGCCTCTCACATCGACAATATCGAACCTCTTTCCTTTTAGGGTGAAAACCGACGCCTTAGCTAACTGTGTTAATCCTCATTAGCTCAATATTATCTTATTAATAACTACACAAAGTGTTAAAATGCAAACATTCCATTTATCCTTCATCCCAAACAAACTCAACAGCCTCTCACTCCCGTTCCCGGCACTGGTTAAGAAAACATTTTCAGGTCCCCCTTTTTTTTGGGCTTTGCTCACTTGTGAATTGTTATTCAACTGGGCCCAATAGCTAAGTTTTCATCTAGGCTAGGCTGAGCGGGTATCAGCTTTGGGCTGATCCAATAAAAAAACATAACAAAATGTTTTTCATTTATTTTTAATCCAAATATTATGTCAACGCCTTAGTAGCGTAATGACATGAGAGTTTGGCTCCCCTCCCCTATGGCCAGTATTCAAATCCTGCCCTCTTCTCCAACTATGTGTATAAAAAAAAAATCCAAATATTATTATATGTAAAATTATACATTTGTTGTTTTCTAAATACTTTACGAAGGATTTCCATACAATATTTTCAATAATCTTAATTTATTGAATAAAATATTCTAATTACCCTTCTGTTTTATCTTAGTTACACAAATCCCTTCAATTTTTAAAACATATATTTAAGTTCAAATTGTTAACTACGGTATGAATATTCAGAAAATATTTTTAAAATATATTTTTTAACTGAAATTTATATAAAAAATTAAAATTTATTTATTAATTTTCTATTAATGCTAAATCCAAATTTGAATTGACAACTTTTAAATATAAAAAACTTTTAAAAGTTTTAGGTAAGCTTTTTAAATATTTGTTGAAAAAAATATCAAAAATTTATATATTTAAATGATCTTTTTTACACAGATATTTAAATAACTTAATACAATCCCCCAAACATAAATAGTTTCTTATATTTGATAGGGAAAAAAAGTGTTTGATATATATATTTTTAGTCATATAAGAAACTAAAAATAAATAAATTTCAATAAATATGGTAAAAAATTTAAATTATAAATTTTATAATCTCAAAATTTATTATTTTTTAACATATTAGAAAGTGAAAAAAAAAACTATTAAGATAAAAATTTGGCGGTATATATTTTTTTATATGTTTGTTTAAATAATTCTAATGTTAAAGAATGACATTTGGTGAAACAAAAGTGCAAAAGTCAAATTTAATGGTCAACTAACGATTTGAGTTTATGGAAATAGAATATTAAAATATAAGAAAAATTTGTGTAACATATATTTTAATTTTAAGAGAGATTTATATGAGTTTTCAAAATAAAATAAAAATTTGTGTAATTAAAACAAGATAAAAAGGTGATTATAGTATTTTAATCTAATCTATTCTGTATAGTAATCTTTCTTCTAGAATAAAATCAGCGAGGGCAGCATTAGGTCTACATGTTTGGCAGCCATATTCATGGAGTCAGCCCTAATTACACCTACTCTCACACACAATGTTTGAGTTCATTTTCCTTTCAAGCACAAAAAATTTTTAAATCTTGAACCTCCAATAGATAATTTTGAATTAATTTGATTTTAAATAGTTATAAAAATATTTATCAGCCTAACATGAGTGGTAGGGGGTTCTCATAATAAGAGCTTATGACTTATGGGTTTCATTTCTTGTCTATGTCTATGAGGCTATAAATGTGCATTTTCCACTGTCCCTTGATTTTTCTTCACTTCTACTACTAACCATGAGATTAAAATAAACGGTTGAAATTTCCTATTATTATTTAAATATTAAATAATAATAATAATAATAAGTAAAAGAATTAATTTAAATAATTATTTTTTTTCACTAATTTTAAAATTTCTATAAGAAAGTACAAAGAGTTTTACTCCATAAAATATTTTAACAGCGCTGCTTTTTCGGTATAGTTGTGAGCAAGGTTGTCAAACTCACTAATTTAAGTAAACTCGTGGCAATGACGTGAACTCGAATCGTAAACTCGTAAGAGTTTACTTTCACTCTTAAATAGGTATTAATAGTGTATAATACATAAATAAAATATTAAAAAATAATAACAATTTAATTTAAATATATTTTAAATCCGAATAATTGAAATTAAGTCCATCAACATTCAAAATTTACTATATCTAACAAAGAAATTTCTATAAAACTTATATATAAAAGCCGTTGAAAATAATCAAATAAAAAAAGTTAACACGTTTAAATGTGAGTTAACACAGTTTTATAAATTAGAAACGTAAAAATGGTAAACTCGATGTATAAACTTGTGAGTTTGACCGAGTTTACAGTGGTCATGAGTTTATCAGTGACTCGACTCGACTCGATTTAGTAAGCTAAAAACGTAAAAACAGTAAATTCAAAGAGCAACTTGTAAGTTTGACAATGATGGTCGTGACTCGTGTAACATCCTGAATTTTGAATCTAATATCTTGAACATAAACCTATTTTGGGAAGACTAGTAAGCTCTATTTTTGGAAAGTAATAAATTTGAAATCAGTATTTTGTGGGCCCCGTGAATAGTATTTACTATTCACGTATACGTTTTTACTATATACAAATACGTATTTAATATATATATATATATATATATATATATATATGTTATTCGCAAATACGTATTTAATACTTGAAATTTGTGAAATATGAATAGTGTTCACTATTCACAAATACGTATTTACTATTTAAAAATACGGTATTTACTATTCCAAAATACGTATTTACTATTCATGTGGGACCCACGTCAAATTATTTCTCCTCTGCCGACAGAAACTCTCGTGAGTTTTGAAAATTTTGGCCGCGGGACCCACTCAATAATAATTTATTATTTAAATAATAATATATATTATATTATTAAAATATTATTAAAATTTTTTAAAAACTTCACGGGGCGGCTGGGTAGTCACGGGAAAGTTTTCATTTTATAATTTTGGGAAAATTACGTAAAACGACCCAGAGACGAAAATTACACTTAAAGACCCATTTTCCAACTATAAATAGAACTTCCATTTCATTTCATTCTTCACAACTTCTAAGAGCCATAGAGAGAGGAAGAGAGAGAGAGAGAGAGTATAGAGATATTAGCTTGAGAATCTTATAATAGCTGGTTGGTGATTCGGGTATTAGCAAGTAACAGGTAACTCTGAATATTCTTCCTTATACTTGTGAATTATGTATGATTATAAATTTGTTTGTTTACTATTTTGGCAAGAATATTTAGAAAATATTTATGGTTTTAAGATCTAGTGTGGGAACTTTGATTTGCAAATCTGCAGAGGTACTATTTATACGTACGTTACTATTCACGTATACCGTATTTACTATTCATTTTTACTATTCACGTATACCGTATTTACTATTCATTTTTACTATTCACGTATACCGTATTTACTATTCATTTTACTATTCACGTATACCGTATTTACTATTCATTTTACTATTCACGTATACCGTATTTACTATTCATAATACTATTCACGTATACATACCGTATTACTATTCACGTATACATACCGTATGTACTCTTCATTTTTACTATTCATGTATATATACCGTATTTTACTATTCACAGATACACATAGTATTTACTATTCATAAATACGCATATTGATGTATAAAACTTTATGGTATAATAATGCATTATTTTGAGTGATCATATTCATCATGGCGGTTGTATTATGATGGGTGGAGTAAGGAGGGATTTGAATGATAAGAATGATTTATGCCACCACTCGGTGCACAGTGGATGGTACTTGTTTCAGGGCCCCATCTTCCATGTTTTCCTCTGGCCGGGATTTCATTGGAGTTGTGGGACATGTGACACCTCCTTAGTTATTTTAAAGGAGGGGAGCCATAGTCCAGATTTAAGCTCTATACCTTTGGCCGGGTGTATCTTAAGATTTGGTGAGCTTGGAACAATTCAGTCAAATGAATAAGTTTCTATTGGACTATGTGTTAGCCTATGGCTCCAGTCAGCGGTATACGGATGGAGGTGGTATAAGGGAGGCTGCATACTGCATAATGCATTTCTGAACAGATCAAGGATTTGATAGACTGATGAATGATTTGTAAAGACATATGATGAGAACTTCTGAAAAAATATATTTATATATATAAAGTCATATTTTATATTGATAACTACTTTACAAATAATCTTTGTAAGAGAAAGTATGGTATATATTTATATTTATGAAATAAGTTTATGCCTTTATATCATACATTATTTACTTGTATGCGGTGGAAATATTTAGTAGTTACTGAGATGTGTAATCTCACCCCATATTATCATTTTTCAGGTGAATAACTTAGTAGAGATCAAGGGAATGCACCCATGGAGTGAGCTTTGTAGGCTCTTCTGTACTCCTTTAGTTTATGTTGTGTTATTTTATTTGCCATGAACCTAAAAGACTTCCGCATTTTAAAATAACTCTTATTTATTGGATTTATTTTGGCCCTGTATAAATGGATTTCTACCTTTGGCCATATTGTAAATATGTGTTTGAGTGTTGAATATCCTATATTTGGAGGTGTTACTAATATTTTGGCCAAGATTTTGGTATTGAAAATGAGGCGTTACATTTTTGGTATCAGAGCAAAGGTTCTGGCCAATCTGTAAATTTCCTATCAGTTTTCTAAATAAAAATTTTGAGGTCATGGCAAATTAAATATCATAACATGTGCATTTTCCTTTATAGCTTTGGATTCTTTTTACCAATTTTCTTGTGACATTCATGATAGGAGAAGAATGGGTTAATCAAAATATTCAAGTGATTGATTATGAGGATTTATGATTTGAGGATGTGATTGAGATTAAATTTCAGAGCTGCGTAGCGGAAGATGGTAAGTAGAAAATTTATTGAATATTGGATTCTGTAGGCCCAAAATTACTTTCTAGGGGATGAAAATTTTTATTGGTGTCTAGGAAAGTGATTGAAAGACCAAGCCCCTATTTGATGTTTATTCAATTAGTTGCCGTTGTAAAAAGTATGAAGAAATTTTCGCTAGATTTACACTTACCTAGCTAATTTATATGAGTAACAGATGACAATACCATAACAGAATACGGGCATAGTCTTGATTATACAGAATAACTGGCTTAAGTTTGAATTTAATAAGATAAAGTTGAGTTTGGCAGGAAAACTCGAAAATCCTTATGAATCCTAGAATAAGAGATTACAAACATTAGCAAGAAGGCTAGACTATATTATTTCAAGCATCAAGAGCAACAGTTGGTACAATCCCACCACAAGCGTTGACCATCTCAAGTTTAAGTCTATTAATTTCTTCCTGAGCGGCTGCACTTGAGAGAAGACCATCAGAAGACATTGTTTTTCTCAATCTAGCTATTTGCCTCATAGTGCTTCGAATTTTTACATAAGGCCAATGCCTTATTCCTTCCCTATGGCATATTTTCATTAAGACATTTTTGCATAGACGAACTTGTTTAGCCGCTTCTTGTTGAGGTAAATGGAATAAGTCTCTAAGATCATTTATTGACATTGATGAAGCTCTAATATTTTGTTCAGCTCTTGATCGGTATGGATTACTAGGTATGGGGACTGAAGGATTATTATTTACAACCATGAGCTCTTTTCCGGATATATTTTCTGTATTGGTTGGAAATGAACTATTAGGGAGTTCATTTTGATTTTTAGTCCATTCCAAACCAACACAAAGGGCCTCATAGTAGGCTGATAGGGGATCTGACACCAGGACATACCCTAAAGAATTTTGATTCAAACAATAATTTTCTAGAAAATATTTGACATCTTCTAAATTTTTCTTACCAAAGTCAAATACTTGAGGACTGGAAGAACCTCCTTGTACGTCCTGGTGAAAGACAGCGTGGCATATCATACCAATCCTCCCATGAACTTCAAGTTTATGGTATTGAAGTCCATTGGTATGAATAATCTCTCGTAGAACATGGCAGCAACCACATGAAAATGGATTAGTAGTCTCAGTCAAGGTAGAAGCAGGATTCCTTGGTTGAGAAGGTACCGTAGACTCCATAAGTTCTGCCACATTACGACACCTTTGGACAGGTCGCCTTGATGGACCTGCTTCAGATTCCTTTCTGTTAGTAGTTGTAAAAATAGAATCTTGTATCCTTGGAGGAGGAGTAGGAATGTTAATCGTTGAGGCAGATGAATGAACGTTCATACTTACGGGATTTTGGGGAAGTAAAGAAGAATAAGGGTATGATGCATTGTTTGACAAATCAGACAACATGTTAGTCTGATAGTCATGAAGTAAGGCTTCAAGAAAGAAAGGGTTGAATGAATCGGAGACTGGAATAGAGTTACTTGAACCGGCCATGTTTAAGGATAATGTGGAAGGTTATAGTGAAGGTTACGATCGGAGAGGAAATGAATATGTGGAGGTTTTGTGAAGTTTGAGAAAACGTGAAACATTTACTCTTTCTTTACTCGATTTATAGCTGGGCTAGCAACGTCTATATTTTGTTAAGCAGCATCGGATTCTCATCTGTCGTTAGCTCAGAATCATGTAGACTTTGTTGTTATGCGGAAAATTTTATGGCACCGCACCCTAGTGCACCCTAGCCACCGTTAGGGGTCGCAGTTTCCTAGACCTTTGCAGACAGAAATCGCTATGGCATTTATTGCTAGCTGTGTTTTCAAGAAATTAAGTTTGGACGTTTATGCGCGCATTTATCTAAGAAATCTGTCTTGGATGTGCAGCTGACTCAAGATGTCGGAATTGACATTTGAAAATAGGATTTTAAGCGTAAGCGTGCTAAGGTGATAGTAATCTTGGGAAGGGTGACTTCCTAATAATATTAGATGAACCGGAGAGAATCCGAAGATTTGAAATGATGATGAGTTGTGCCAATTAACCCGAGAGCATTCTTCACTCTCCGAGTATCCGAAGAACTCTATGAATTTGTCACAGATAATTCAAAGACTAAGGTTTTTGGATAAACATGTTGGAAGATCGATGGAAAGGTATGAAATGGTGATCCTTAGGAATGCCAGTTGTAACGCCTCAATTTCATCACCCAAAAACTTGACCAAAATATTTGAAATACCTTCAATAAGGATTTTCGATATCCAGATCACTAAATTACGTAACCTTTCAAAATAAAATTCATAATTCATATTCAAAATAAATTTCCAAGAATGTTTCAGAGTTTAGTACAAAGCGGAAGTCTTAGGTTCATGGCAAATAAAATAACATAACATAAACCATAGGAGCACAATAGAGCCTCCAAAGCTTACTCCATAGGTGCCTTTCCTTGTTCTCTACTAAAATATTCACCTGAAAATTGTTAATATGGGATGAGATTTCCACATCTCAGTAACTACTGAATATTTCCACCGTACACAAGTAAATAATGTATGACAAAAAGGCATAAACTAATTTCATAAATATAAGTATATACCATACTTTCTCTTACAAAGATTATTTGTAAAAGTAGTTATCAATACAAAAGTTATTAAAATATGACTTTATGTATATAAATATATTTTTCAGAAGTTCTCATCATATGTCTTTACAAATCAGTCATCAGTCTAACAAATCCTTGATTTGTTCAGAAATGCATTATGCAGTATGCAGCCTCCCTTATACCACCTCCATCCGTATACCGCTGACTGGAGCCATAGGCTAACACATAGTCCAATAGAAACGTATTCATTTGACTGAATTGTTCCAAGCTCACCAAATCTTAAGATACACCCGGCCAAAGGTATAGAGCTTAAATCTGGACTATGGCTCCCCTCCTTTAAAATAACAACTAAGGAGGTGTCACATGTCCCACATCTCCAATGAAATCCCGGCCAGAGGAAAACATGGAAGATGGGGCCCTGAAATAAGTACCATCCACTGTGCACCGAGTGGTGGCATAAACAATTCTTATCATTCAAATCCCTCCTTACTCCACCCATCACAATACAACCGCCATGATGAATGTGTTTAATCAAAAGTAATGCATTATTATACCATTATATACATCGATATGCGTATTTATGAATAGTAAAATACTATACGTATATGTGAATAGTAAAATACTATGCGTATATGTGAATAGTAAAATACTATGCGTATATGTGAATAGTAAAATACGGTATATATACATGAATAGTAAAAATGAATAGTACATACGGTATGTATACGTGAATAGTAAAAATGAATAGAAAATACGGTATGTATACGTGAATAGTAAATGTGAATAGTAAATACGGTATACGTGAATAGTAAATACGGTATTCGTGAATAGTAACGTACGCATAAATAGTACCTCTGCAGATTTGCAAATCAAAGTTCCCACACAAGATCTTAAAACCATAAATATTTTCTAAATATTCTTGCCAGAATAGTAAACAAACAAATTTATATTCATACATAATTCACAAGTATAAGGAGGAATATTCAGAGTTACCTGTTACTTGCTAATACCCGAATCACCAACCAGCTATTATAAGACTCTCAAGCAAATGTCTCTCTACTCTCTCTCTCTCTCTACCTCTCTCTATGGCTTTTAGAAGTTGTGAAGAATGAAATGAAATGGAAGGTCTATTTATAGTTGGAAAATGGGTCCTTAGGCGTAATTTTCACAAAATTATAAAATTATATAATATAAAAATATTTTCCTCGTGGGCTGCTGCACTTCTGCCGTTTCAAAATTTTCTTTATTATTTTAATATTTTAATAATATAATATAATATATATTATTTTATTATTATAATATAATATTATTATTTAAATAATAAATTATTATTGAGTGGGTCCCGCTTGAATTTTAAAACATTCCCACGAGAAGCACAAGGAGAGGCGGCTGAAGATGAATTATTTTTGACGTGGGTCCTACGTATTTTCAAATAGTGAATACGTCTTGATAAATAGTAAATACCGTATTTTTAAATAGTAAATACGTATTTGTAAATAGTAAATACTATTCATATTTCACAAATTTCAAGTATTAAATACGTCTTTGTGAATAACATATATATATATATTTTTAAATACGTATTTGTAAATAGTAAAAACGTATACGTGAATAGTAAATACTATTCACGGGTCCCACAAAATACTGATTTCAAATTTATCACTTTCCGAAAATAGAGCCTAGTAGTCTTCCAAAAATAGGTTTATTCTCAAGACTTTAGGTCCAAAATTCAGGATGTTACACCAGTAAGATGTTAGAATGAATATAGTAAATGTTGAGGATAGGCTTTAATTTAATCTAAGCTGAAATAGAACTTAAGAACGAAATGAGCCTTTGTGATATTGCAGGTTGAGGTAGAATTAGAACCTTGTGAATGCTGCTGAGGTTGTAGATAGTCTTCGTATAATCCAAGAATTAGATTAGGAATTGTGAATCATGATCTTAGTATGTATAATGGGTATTTTTGGGGAAACACGAATTATCAGTTGATGTTGAGGTTATAAGAATCAAATTGTAAACTTGACTATTGATGTCTGGGAATATTTGAGAATAGACTTGAATTCAATCTGAGTTAAGATAGTATGTCTAATTATGAAAGTATGAAATCCGGTGATTTATGTTATAATATTAGTATGTTATTTGGGTGTGATTAATAGATAACTATGAGAGGAACAGATGATATTTAGTATATGTCTTTGAGATACTAAGGATTGAATTCGAATCATGTGAACAATGCTGAGGTTGTGAGAATAATATTTGAATGTTTTAAATCTTAGTCTAGGAATTGTGAAACATGAATGTTCTATGGATATTATTGAGGACACATGATATCTCTGTCTTGCTGATATTGAAGTTCTAAGAGTTGATTTGTAATTTGACAATTATCATTTTTGGGGAAAGTTTGAGGATAGTTCTTAAATGATATAAGCTATGGAGTATGATGAATCTAGTATGAATAATCGGGGTTTTAGAAATAGGATGATGAATCTGAAAGTTGGTAGGGGATCTAGAGGGTTGCTACTAGAAGAAATGTAATATAACAGTTTAACTTAACAGTTGTATTGATTCTTTAGGAGACTGAATTGATTGAATAAATTGAGATATTAGAATATGGTATTAATTGATTTGAGAGAAATAGGGAACAAAATGTGATACCAACATGTGTAAGGTGTTCAGAGATTGCCAACTGTTTAACTAGCATAGGAAATGATCTTGATAATAGAATCTTTCTTTAGAAATAATGAATTGAGTGTTTCATGGATGAGTTGAGTAGAATAAGTTGGAACCTGGAATGTATTCGGAGTTGGTGACTATTTAAAATAGTCCCTGAGTATTTGAATTTTGAACTTACCAATGCACTTGCTGTGTTTGGAAATTTTTACGCAATATTTACAACAGGATTTAAGACCAGTTTGTAATCGACATTTATAAACTATGATGTCTCATGGAATGAATCCTTGCGAAATTAGAACAAGAATTGACTTTTAAATTATGATTGTGGTGGAAGGTGTACAAGCTAGAAGAGGTTGGAAACTGTTGTGGATATACGTAGTTTGCGGAAATCTTGCCAAATGTACTTGTTTTTGAATTATTTGCCATTGGTGAAAGCTAGATTTAGTAAGTGAGTGTTTTCTTAAACTTGAATTGAGGAAGCACGGGTATAGGATAGACGAGCAGAGGCTTGAGGCGGTAAGACCTGTTGAGTTAGTTTGCGTATGGTGGTATCTCTAGACTATAAGACTTATGTGCCTAGTATTGTGTTTGTTGCCTAACATGGTAACATTAGACCTGTATGTCTAAAGTTTATCTTAAGGTTGGCAGAATAATCAGATTATATCATGTGGTGGTTATTATGGCCTGAGGGTAACTCCTTAAGCTGTAAGATCTGAATATCCAGCGTCGTGGTAGTGCAATGAAATAAGCAGAAAGGAAGAATGAACCGGCCTGTGAGGCCAGTATAACCAAGCGCTCAAATAAGGAACTAGTGGATCTTGTGTCTGAATATTACTTTGGGTACAGGATGAACGAAAATTGTGTTGTGTGCTTGGTGAGCATGTTTGGGAAAGAGATAGGACTTAGGGATAATATGATATATAAAACTGAGTTGGAGCGGATTGTTGATGCGGGGGATAAGCAATTGAGGAACAAGGCTATTAACTTGTAAAGGTTGTGTGTAAAGGAATGGCTCCCGGAGATGCTACTTGGGAAACGGAGGAGAGCATGCGACAAACCTATCCTCATTTATTTAAATAGGTTAGAATTCTTATTATAGCGAAATTTTGAGGACAAAATTTTCTTTTAGGAGGGGAGAAATGTAACATCCTGAATTTTGAATCTAATATCTTGAACATAAACCTATTTTGGGAAGACTAGTAGGCTCTATTTTTGGAAAGTAATAAATTTGAAATCAGTATTTTGTGGGCCCCGTGAATAGTATTTACTATTCACGTATACGTTTTTACTATATACAAATACGTATTTAATATATATATATATATATATATATATATATATATATATATGTTATTCGCAAATACGTATTTAATACTTGAAATTTGTGAAATATGAATAGTATTCACTATTCACAAATACGTATTTACTATTTAAAAATACGGTATTTACTATTCCAAAATACGTATTTACTATTCATGTGGGACCCACGTCAAATTATTTCTCCTCTGCCGACAGAAACTCTCGTGAGTTTTGAAAATTTTGGCCGCGGGACCCACTCAATAATAATTTATTATTTAAATAATAATATATATTATATTATTAAAATATTAAAATATTATTAAAATTTTTTAAAAACTTCACGGGGCGGCTGGGTAGTCACGGGAAAGTTTTCATTTTATAATTTTGGGAAAATTACGTAAAACGACCCAGAGACGAAAATTACACTTAAAGACCCATTTTCCAACTATAAATAGAACTTCCATTTCATTTCATTCTTCACAACTTCTAAGAGCCATAGAGAGAGGAAGAGAGAGAGAGAGAGAGAGTATAGAGATATTAGCTTGAGAATCTTATAATAGCTGGTTGGTGATTCGGGTATTAGCAAGTAACAGGTAACTCTGAATATTCTTCCTTATACTTGTGAATTATGTATGATTATAAATTTGTTTGTTTACTATTTTGGCAAGAATATTTAGAAAATATTTATGGTTTTAAGATCTGGTGTGGGAACTTTGATTTGCAAATCTGCAGAGGCACTATTTATACGTACGTTACTATTCACGTATACCGTATTTACTATTCATTTTTACTATTCACGTATACCGTATTTACTATTCATTTTTACTATTCACGTATACCGTATTTACTATTCATTTTTACTATTCACGTATACCGTATTTACTATTCATTTTTACTATTCACGTATACCGTATTTACTATTCATTTTTACTATTCACGTATACCGTATTTACTATTCATTTTACTATTCACGTATACATACCGTATTTACTATTCACGTATACATACCGTATGTACTCTTCATTTTTACTATTCATGTATATATACCGTATTTTACTATTCACAGATACACATAGTATTTACTATTCATAAATACGCATATTGATGTATAAAACTTTATGGTATAATAATGCATTATTTTGAGTGATCATATTCATCATGGCGGTTGTATTATGATGGGTGGAGTAAGGAGGGATTTGAATGATAAGAATGATTTATGCCACCACTCGGTGCACAGTGGATGGTACTTGTTTCAGGGCCCCATCTTCCATGTTTTCCTCTGGCCGGGATTTCATTGGAGTTGTGGGACATGTGACACCTCCTTAGTTATTTTAAAGGAGGGGAGCCATAGTCCAGATTTAAGCTCTATACCTTTGGCCGGGTGTATCTTAAGATTTGGTGAGCTTGGAACAATTCAGTCAAATGAATAAGTTTCTATTGGACTATGTGTTAGCCTATGGCTCCAGTCAGCGGTATACGGATGGAGGTGGTATAAGGGAGGCTGCATACTGCATAATGCATTTCTGAACAGATCAAGGATTTGATAGACTGATGAATGATTTGTAAAGACATATGATGAGAACTTCTGAAAAAAATATATTTATATATATAAAGTCATATTTTATATTGATAACTACTTTACAAATAATCTTTGTAAGAGAAAGTATGGTATATATTTATATTTATGAAATAAGTTTATGCCTTTATATCATACATTATTTACTTGTATGCGGTGGAAATATTTAGTAGTTACTGAGATGTGTAATCTCACCCCATATTATCATTTTTCAGGTGAATAACTTAGTAGAGATCAAGGGAATGCACCCATGGAGTGAGCTTTGTAGGCTCTTCTGTACTCCTTTAGTTTATGTTGTGTTATTTTATTTGCCATGAACCTAAAAGACTTCCGCATTTTAAAATAACTCTTATTTATTGGATTTATTTTGGCCCTGTATAAATGGATTTCTACCTTTGGCCATATTGTAAATATGTGTTTGAGTGTTGAATATCCTATATTTGGAGGTGTTACTAATATTTTGGCCAAGATTTTGGTATTGAAAATGAGGCGTTACAACTCGTGAGTACTATTTGGATCAAAATTTAATAAACTAAAATTTATCTATTATTGAATTTGATAATAATAGTTTTGTAAAATATTGAAACCCAACCTTCTAGATTTGATACAATGACAGAGATTGAAAGTAAAGATGGGATATATCATGTGCACGATTCTCTCCCAAAAATTATTCCTTTGAAAAGGTTTAGTTTGAGAAAAATGATATTTCCTTCAATTTTAAATATAAGATAAAATTAACTTTTTAGGAGAGATTAAGAAAAATAATTAAATTATTTTAAAATATTTATATTTATCATTTTTTGTCCAAACTATTTTGTCTAACTTATAATATATAATCTAAAGATACATAATATACGATACAATTAAATAACTTATTTAGCTTCCTTAATTTCTCTACAAAAAATCAACTATATCTTATATTTAAAACGTAATATTAAAAATTGTACGCAGTCTATATTAGTGCATCTTATACATAGAAAGCATATATATCATTTTTAAAAAAATCTCATATATAAACCCTGAAAAAAGGAGTAGTTGCCTATTTTCTGAGGGGTTTTCATCCCCTCAAAAGTCTAATATTACAACAAGAAGCTATATTTTAATACTTAATAGGCCTACTAGGCAACATAAATCATTCAATCAAAATTGTCACGGAAGTTAACAAAACGTAGCAATTTTACCCTTCCGTTAATTTTGACTGTTAAGTTTAACTGAGTGCATACGTGGCATGCCACCTCATCAATCAAATAAGAGTTAAATATCATTTTTGTCCCCCAGAAGTTTCCCCTGAGGAGTAATTTTACCCTGGAAGTTTATAAAATGTAGCAATTCCACCCTTCTGTTCCCCGATATTAAATTTGACTATTAAATTAGTCAATGAACATACGTCATGCCTTGGAAAGGTTAGACTTAGAGTCAGGGAGGGAGATTCTTGAGACGTTAAGTTCAAGACGACCGGAATTTATGAGGCCGAACTGGTCAAAGAGACTAAAAAGTCAGTCGCAAAACCCAGAGGAAGCATTACTTATGATCTAAGCAAATGAAACACAAAACGAGAATTGAATATAATTGTCACAAAAATTGGTTTAGTAAGACAAATTAATAGTGATAGTATTTACCTTTGTATAGATTGATCTAGACCACCCACTTTATCTCACAAGGCAAATCTATATTGCTCTTAAAAATTCTAGCAATTTTAAGTGATGCTTATTGAACCAATTTTTGGAACAATTCATTATTGATTTGCCCCAAAAATTGGTTTGATCTTGTGAAACATGGTGGGTGGCCTAGATCAATATAGTATTACTATTGATTTGTTTTACTGAACCAATTTTTGTAATAATTTATTTTTCGTTTTGTGTTTCATTTGCTTAGATCATAAGTGATGCTTCCTCTAGGTTTTGTGACAAACCTTTTAGTCCCTTTGACCAGTTCGGCTTTACAAAATTTTGACTGCCTTGAGCTCAATGTCTTAAGGATCTCCCTTTCTGACTCCAAATTCGACCTTTTCAATGCATGATGTATGTTCTTTGACTGATTTAATAGTCAAATTTAATATTGGAGAACCGAAAGGCAAAATTGCTCCTCAACGAAATTTTTCAGGGCAAAAATGACACTTAACTTTTCTTTGATTTGATGAGATGGCATGCCACGTGTGCGCTCATTTAAACTTAACGATCAAAATTAACGGAGGAGGCAAAATTTCTACGTTTAGTTAATTTCTGTGGCAATTTTGTTCCAAAAAAAAGTTTCGTCCACTCAATGCTCCTTGACTAAAACTTCTAAGGCAAATAAGAATCTTATCTCTATATTTTATAAACAATCAATTTTTTGGGTAGCTTATTAACTGAAAGGTCTTATTGAAGAATTTTATTGAGTGTTCTCCGTAGTCATTCTCTATATTTTCCTTTTCTAAAGATTCTTTAGGGCCTGTTTGGTATGGGGAAGATTTAAAGAGGGAAAGAAATTTAAAAGAGGGAAAGGAATGGACGGGAAGATTGCGAGGGAAATTAAAAAGTTGGGTTGTTTGGTAGACATGGGAAGGTAACTTAAGTTGAGGGAAAATGAATGGTTTGGTATGAAGAATTGGGTGTAAATTAAGTGGGAATATGAGGTGAAATACCAAAAATGACCCTAAATTAAAAAAACAAATTCGCCTTGTGCGTCTTGTTCGGCGTCGTGACCCACTGCGCCGCCGCCACTCCCCCGCCTTGGACACCACTCCCGCCACCGTCGACGCCGCACCTGCCCTCTTGGACGCCGCCACCGTCGTCAGCTTCAAGTGTTGTATGTGACGCAATTTAATTAAAAAAAAATCAAACCCGATAGAATTCATGGAGAATTATTGTGAATTCTCCCTGAATTCTTGAGAATTCATGAGAAAATTCTTTGAGAATTCATATTTGTCTGAGAATTCAAAGAATTCTCTAATGAATTCTCGAGAATTCTCAGTGTGGAGATTGCACTGAGAATTAACGCTAGTTCTCGAGAATCTCTGGGCAATTCTCGAGAATTGGTGTTACCGTGGAGAATGGACCCTCTCATTAACGCCAATTCTTGAGAATTGATTTTCAATTCTCGGGAATTGGCGTCAGTTTTCAATTCTTTCAGTGTAGTGTGCATTCCATTTTCTGCCTCTTCTTCTTCTTCTTCTTCCGCCTCCTTCTCTTCTTCCTTCACTTCCTTTTATCTTTGTGCACTGATGGAGACTTTCAAACCTGCGTTAACCTTGTGCTGCGTCTCCAACTACCCCATCGTCAATTTCAGGTGAGAGTCCTTCGTTCAGCTCCTATCTTCAATTTCAACTTCGTCGAGCTGTAGGGTACCCAAGATTTCTGCTATCCCTCCTTTTTAATCCCTGACGTCCCGACGACAGAACAAAAAAAAAAGCTTCAGATTTCTTTTTCATCCTTGCAATATTGGTATCGGGATTTGCAGGGGGGAGGAGGTGGAGTTGGCGTCGGCGTCGACAACAATTGCAAAGAAGACAGATGATTGAAGGAGGAGGAGATGGTCATTTGGAATTTCTTCCCTAGGGAAGATCAACTTTCCCACAAAAAATGGAGGGAAGTGGTTTTCCCATGAATAAAGAAAGATCGAAGGTTCTCGGAAGGCAGTTTCCCAAAAGGCAGGGCTACTAAACGTGTTCGGTGATGGAAGATCTGCAATCTTCCCTTTCCTTCGGTCGATCTTCCCGTACCAAACGGGCTCTTAGTGTTTAATCTATTATTCCCACTTATATATCCAATGGTCCTTTTTAGAAGTGTGTGAACCACATTAAACAATTTTCTATTATTTTCTCTTCAATAATTGTCACTCTGCTCATCTGCATATTTGTCTATATATTATATGAAACTTATTTCTTCTTACATGGTCATTCATGAAAAGTCTAATAATACTCTAATAGTACTATAAGATGGACTTGGCTTCCATCCTCTTCCCTTCCCGTTCTCTTCCCATCCTCTTCTTCATTTCAACCGTTGGATCGAAATCTCAACCGTTCAGATTTAATCTTTTATAAAAATATTATTTTAAATATTTTATTAATATTTTATTAAAAATTTAATTTTTTATTATTTTTTTTATAACAGATTAAATATGAACCGTTGATATTTCAATCTAACGGTTGAGATGAAGAAGAAGATAGGAAGAGGATGGGAGCCAACTCCCTATAAGATCAGCTCACGAAGGGTGACCCATTATTCAAAGAAAATTATTTTTAAACCCCAAAAAAAAAATCAAAAGGAAATCAAGCATCATACCTAACTTAACAGTAATCCATAAAAGTCAACACTATAATATTAATGCAACGCATGGTTTGATTAAAATTGTAACACTCTAAAAAGCATAATGCTTTAAACATAGTGCATAAAAGCAATGCCTTAACATGTCAAACAAGTTTTGAGCGACTCAATGAAGGCAGAATAATGCAAAATGCAGAACAGCCAGGAAACATCACTCATAATGCAAATATCAACAAGTCACAAAACCATTGGACCATTTCAATTGTTCTCATCAATACTTCATTGCAGTGTGGTTGAGATATCCATTTCCTAGCTCCTATTGACTATTGTACTACTAACAACTCACTCATCAAAATTATTGTTTATTCTCTAATTAATTTATGCTTTCTTTCTCATGGGTTTTCATCACCTGAACATCTCACACCGCTTTCTTCCATCGCAATCCATAGCTTTCTTCTCATTTGTTAGGTTTAAACAAATGGAAATATTATTAGACATGCATTAAAAGCTGTATTTACCCATGAAAGGTTCATTTTCACCAACCGGTTTGTAGAACAAGTCAAATGGAAAGCTTGTAATGGGTTTAATGTTTTTACTTTTAATTTGCTGTAAAAATATTTTGTCTGTCACAGTCATATAAAAGTGAGTAAGTCTCATTAATATTTTATCTCTTTTATCTTTTGCAATAGGACTCACTTATTTTTATATGAGTGTGGCAGGAAAAAAAAAATTAGAACAAAAACAGAAATATTAATCCCAACTTTTATAGAGGCTATTAAAAGGGGGAAAGTGTTGAAAAAATCCCCCCTTGTAAAATTTATCTCAAAGTACATGAAATCTATTTGAGAACCAAGGTGCAACTTATAATTTTCTTCAGAAGGTGTAATGTGCAACTTATATCTAACTATATGCAAAAAACGGAAGACATTTATTTCCTCCGATCCTAATTATAGGAACTATTTGGGAGGTGGTTTTGGTCCTATTTATTGGACTAAGTTTTAATTTTTGTTAATTTCTTCCTAGAAAACCCTTATTGATATTTTCTCAATAATAATTTAATAATGGACGTGTATATTCTATAAAGTAAGTGATATTCGCAACTCATTAATGCCACATAAACCTCAATTATACTTTTTTTTTTGCTTCTTAATAAAATAATTTTGGACAGTTTGTGTCATATTTTTTCCCATATCACCCCTACTAATACTTCTTCCACAATAATTAATTTAACAACACATTTATATTCTATCAAGTAAAAGATTCTACTTTCTTTTTTTATTGTTAAATAAAATAATTTTAATATTTCTTTAAAAATATTTTCCTGTAACTATCCGTTTAAAAGTGATTGATTTTTCTCTCAAATAACCTAATCAAATATTAATTTCATCAACTTTTTTCCATGGAAAAACAAAATAACCTTGCATTTGTATTATGCCCAATTAAATAAATGATCTCTTGATGGGGAAAAAAAATCTTTGAAAAACTCCATGGAAAATATGCAAAAAAATATTTATATACATTTAAAATTCATGTATTGATGTCGGAGTATAATGTATACTGAGATGACACACACACATTAAAATAATAGCGGTACGCTATTCAGATCTTCTATGAGGATGTCGCGCAAGGCCTAACATGCAACATATGAATGGTGGAGAGTCTTCTTACATTATATATTTTACGGATGTCATTTCAAGTTTTAATTAAGGGTATTTTAGGAAAATGGATATAATTAACTAATTTAACAAGTATCTTTAAACTATCCAAAATCTAATAAATAGCTCTTATAATTATAATTGGAGAGAATATTATATATAGCTGAAGCTTGAAGATGACTTACAAGTTATACCCACTCAAGGACCAAAATACTTAGTACTTTTGTGAAATAAATTCTGTAATGAGATATTTTTCAACAATTTTCTATTTTAAAATGAAGTTTTTCCATTTCTGTGATTTGGTCAAGGGTGTAATAATATAATTTCTTTCAAGACTTAGAGTAGTGTAAAAGATTAGTTTTCGCCTTTTTTAATAAGTGTGCTTCTCATAATTCAAATTTAAATGGAAACTGAAGTTTTAAGTTGTTGATAATTAGTAAGTTGTTAATCCTTTCCGGGTTCAAAATTTAAACTCAAACTTTGTTGATGGATAATTTGTTTTCAAGTACTTTAAAATGTGTGGCTGTTTTTTTTTTTTTCCAAAAAAAATCAGTGTCCTGTGTCCGCCACCGGCGGTTAATTAATTACTTAATTGGTTTGAGTAAGGAAAGGGTTACATTGTAGTAACCTATCACAGAAAGTGTACGTGTGACTTTCTTTGCTAAGTATGAATATGATGATTAACCCACCTTGTTTCACTGTTTACGTCTGATATTAAAACCAGACAAACTTGCCAGTCAAAAGAAATCAAGATGAATCATTTCTTCTTTCTTGCACTCATTCTCAAACCAGAAAACAACACCATTTACACATCTAGATATACTGCAGATTACTTGCACAAACACCCTAGCCAGCTTCCACTTATTATAAATTCAGAAACACAACCATCAAAACCTCACACAACAACACCAACACCATCTATCACCTTCTGGTTTAATTTGCTCCATCTTGAATTAACCAAACATGAGATCATCAGTGAGTGGCCTTGTTCTTGCTCTTCTTGTTCTTGTGGTGGTGCTGAGCACTTCAAGCTCATCCGAAGCAGCAGTATCATGCAGTGACGTGGTGAAGGACCTGAGGCCATGTGTGACCTACTTGTCAAGTGGAAGCGGGAAGCCGCCGCAGGATTGCTGCGCCGGCGCAAAGTCACTGGCCGCGGCTGCATCGAACTCGGCGGACAGGAAGAGTGCTTGTGACTGCATCAAGTCAGCTGCAAAGAGCCTCACCATTAAGTCAGATCTTGCTCAAGCTCTCCCTTCCAACTGTGGAATCAATCTTCCCTTTGCTATTTCCCCCAACACTGACTGCACCAAGTAAGTAGCTATTGACTCCCTCACTCTTCTTTAAATATATCCTACATAACACCAAACATGTTTTTTTTTTCTTGATTTTTGCCTAGATTATAATTAAGCACCACCGTTGAACCCACGTCACTTAGGCTATTGGATTTGGCTTTGTTTTTTGAATGTGACTAGTCAAATTGTTGTCTGCTTGCTTGACATGATCATATGCGCACTTATAAGGTTAGTTTACTTCATAGTAATATGTTTTAAATAACTTGTTTACTTTTTATAAAACAAAATCCTGATTGAATATTAGCAGGGGAAAGTTAAAAAACAAAAAGAAAAAAAAATCAACATATATATATAGATGGGTGTGTCTGTGTGTGTGTCAATAGAAAGCAGATAAGTGACTGGCCTGGAAATGTAATTTGTGCAACATAAATAGTCTGATCAAATGAATTAAATGAACTTCTTTAAAAACGTTTTTGCAGAGTTTGTAAAATAATTGAATTGAATGTTTATTACTGTTATGGTTAGTAACTTGGGTGGCAATTTTGCAGGGTTAATTAGTTAAAACTTGGAAGAGGAGGGTGTTGCAGAGCATGAGCATGGAGGGAAATTTCCTAGTATTATTATTAATATGATGTAGTGGAATTGAATGTTTGTATTTGTAATAATAAACAGAAATCTGCTCCATGTAGATTTCTTTTCTGTTTGGATCTTATAATTATATGTATGTTGTTTCCATTTGTTTTGCATATGTATTACATACTTATATTGCACCTCTCTTTTAAGTTTCCATGTTATGTACTTATAGTCCAAAAATAAATGTTCCAATTTTATGAAATAGTTTAATTAAAAATACTCGGTCCCTCATGTGTTTAATATAAAATCCATTTTAATAAAGAAATTGAATTATAAAATATATCTTATACTCCCTCTAGTCCTTATTATAAGGCACCAACTAACTTTTCTCACAAACCAATAAAAGTAGTTAAAGTCAATAAAGTTGCCCTACAATTTAAGTAACTTTCAATATTACTCCTACTAATTGCATTAAACTCTAATACTATATTAATTATTATTCTCACCCACTACCCTCATTAATTAGGGGCAGACAAGGAAACAAATAATTAATGCGCATTGAGAACAAGCAAATGCCTTATAAAAAGAATCAAATAAACTTACTAGTTGGTGCCTTATAATAAGAACCGGAAGGAGTATTAAAGATAATAGTATTGTACGTGTGAGACATAACATTGTTATATTATATGCTCAAGTTTTAATTATTTTGGTCAATAAGATCACTTCATCATAAACTCATCACTAGTTGCCGATCGACGTAATGAATATCTTGAATATAATAACACATATGTATTATAATTTGCCCTCACAATTTTAGACTTCAAGAAGTAAACTCATAAAAATTTAATTTGGAGGTTGAGAATTTAAAACCAAAAATATGTGTATTGATTTGTAAAATGTGAGATAAGTTTTTTTATTAAGACTGATTCAACACACACGCCTTCTACAACCAAAATCACACGTATATCAGTAGAAGGAAAACTTTGATTTTTAATTTTTTCCAAAAATAATTTAGAGTAGAGATGGTGTTCATCATGGAATTTAACGTAAAACATATTTTTCACAACTTATAAACTTAAGACCTTTTATATATAACAAACAAACAAACAATAGCGGAAACAAAATTAACATGTCTGCAGAGGATGACGATGATGATGGGCCAAACACCCCATTCAGCCCTTTGCAATTTGCCCACCTTAATCCTCTACATAAGTCAAGTGTTTTTTTTTTTTTAATATATATATACATATAGTAAGGGGAGGGAGCAGGGTTCGAACCCTGGACATGAGGGTAAGTCAAGTGTTTTTACTATACAATAGTAAGGGGAGGGGGGCAGGGTTCGAACCCTAGACATGGGGGTAAGTCAAGTGTTTTTACTACACAATAAACGATATGTGGATTAATTAGAGGAGTCAAGTCGATCTTGTGCATTTAATTTATTCAAATATAAAAATCTTCTTTAATCTTTTAGCTTTGTATTAAAAAACTATAGGTGAGTTGAGTCACCAACAAGACTCAAAGCTAAAGAAAGGCACCAACAAATTATTTACTAACAAAATTTGAATTTAAATTAGCTTATTTTAAATAATTTTGCGATATGAGATAAATGTGTAACAATACTTCTAGTTTTTTTTTTTTTTTATAAGAACAATACTTATAGTTTTGTATCACAAAGAGTAGAGGCGCTTTTTTTAAAGCCCAAATCGGACAGGCATTACAAGAGTTTGTTTCAAGATTTACTGATACTCTTAGAACATGGTTTCAAAATCTCTCTCCATATCAAAAGCTATATTAAACCCATGCTTTGTGTAATATAAGGGATTTATGATAGCTTATAAATTATTGAAACAATATACTCATTTGAAAAATTTTGTTTAAAAATTTTATAAGTAAGAAAGACCTAAATTTAAGCATTGGTACTTTTTGTGCATAAAATCTTGTAGAGTACTGGTAATTGTATCAAAATATTTCATATCCTTTTAACTAATAAAATTTTTTAACAGGAACTTTTCACTAAATTTCCTACTTATTTTTCTAATATATATTTAAAGAGCATGTTTGGGAAGCTTTCTAGAGTAAATTCACATTCCAAGCTCATTCAAAAAATAAGCATGGGATGTTCATCCCCAAATAAAAGGGGTTTTTATATTTCGTTTATATCTTTTTTTAAAAAAATACTCTATACACTAAAAATTAATTAACTTAAGATACTAGTTGTTGAAAAAAAAAATATTTCAGATATTAGATGCTACTGGAAAAATATATTAGAATGCTGGTGTTATAGGAAAAATATATCTAAATACAGAACTAAAAATTAATTAATTTGAGATATAGGGTATAAAAAATATTTCATAGTGCAACATATAATTTAATCAAAATAAATAAAAATATAAGGAAAAAAAAGGTTTCCACCTCTAAACTAGAGAAACGAGCATCTCAAATGAATATGGAATGTGAAGCCCCCATTTGCTTGAAATTGACAATTACAACTTGCGATCCTGAAAAGATGCATTTGGGAGTTTCCCAAAAATACACTAAATCATATTGAAATATGTAAAAAACATTTTTTAAAAAAATAATAAAAAAACGTTGATATGAATGATTTAGTGGGTATATACACACACACATATGGATGCCAACTATATTGAGTGTGGCGAGTAGTGTCAGGGGTTAGGCAGGACAAATGTGGGCAAAGTGGTTTTCTATTCTTTTAATAAATTTGAATATGAGACCAAATGTGTGTAAACTTAAGTGGGAAAGATTTGAAAAATCTTGTGAAATAGGACAATAAATAATGATTCACATCACTTTTATTATTATTATTATTGTTATTCACAAATAGACAGCTATTTTTCACTCTCTATCAAAACTCTCGCATGTGCCATGAAAACAACCTTTGACTTTGATACCTTCACTTGATTTTTCTCAACAACAATTCAAATTCTTCTCTCTGGTTTTTGCCCCAACCCATCTCTGATCTTCTTCTCCTCACACACTCATTATGAGAAATGGACTCCCTCTATAATTCACTCTTACCAACCAATTAAAGCCATTTAATTACCTTAATTTCAGTTCAAAAGTTTGTTGCTGGCTATCAGCATTTTTCTTTTTAGAGAAAATTAATCTTCAACTCTATATATTTTCGCCTAATTTTTAATCAGGTTTATGTACTTTTTATTTTATTTTATCGGGTCCTTATAGTTTTGTTTCTTGTAGTTTTTTCCCCCTTTTTATCATGTTCTTGTGGCTTCAGGTCTTTGTAATATCAGGTGATTGTTAAAAAATGGTGGAAAAAAACCTACAAGAGCATGATTAAAAATAAATCAAAACTATAGGGACTTGCAAGATGCTAATTCTATTACAAAAACTGTTGTTATTCTTTTTATCATTCCATGTTCAACTTTTAATTACCCACACACATATGATTAAAATCAAGCACACTGTAATTTTCCCTTCTTTTTCTTGACCGTTAAACATTGGTTAAAAAATCCATCTCAACATTCGCTGTTGGGGCAAAATCTAGTTTAATTTAAAGCAAGTTTAGTTTTTTTGCTAGGAATGATCAAAATCAAAGTGATTTTGTTAGTTTCCAACATAAAAGCAAATACACACCTTTTCATAATTTAAAGAAAGTATGTGTAGTTTATTCATAACTTTTAAGACCATATTGTATGACCAAACAAATCACGTAAAACAGTGAAGCGATGTCAATTATTTCTTTATCAATAAAAGAGATTTAATAGTAGTTGCTCTTCTTTCAGAAAGCAGTTCTTTTTTTATATTTTTTTGGTATGCATTTATGCTTTTTTTTATGAGCCACACACAGCCCTAAAGGAAATATGAATGGTTGAATAAAAGAGGAAGTGATTTTGCCTTTAAAAAACCAAATCAATAAGAGCAAGTGATAAAGGAGAGGTGGGGAAAGAAATAACCAACCAAAATAGAGACTTTTATTAAGAACCAAACTCCAAAGAAAATGCCATTCTAACAAATCAACATATTAAATCTCAATTGGGTCCACCATGTTTTCCCTTCTTTGGATTATTCAATGGTCTGAGTCTCTGAGATGATCTTGTACACTTTTTTCCCCCTCCAGATCTGATGATATTTTTCCACTAAAAAAGAATTTCACAAGGAAATACATAAACTTTTGCTCTGCTTCAATACTGAAAATTTAGTACAAAGATATTTAAGTGATTCAATTATGTAGGCTCTGTCCATTGTCCACTCACACATGTAGTAGCAGATGGTGGTTGTTTCCAATTCCCATCACTGGTTTCTGCTTAATTTAAAAATGCCACCCCACTAATGTCCCAGGCAAGAACAAAACTAAATAAATGCTTTTCTTTATTATCATTATCATTATTATTATTAAGACAGCTTTTCACAAGTCCAACAACATGCTAAAATAATAAATAATACATATTCACCTGTCCAATACTAGAATATTCCCTCCTTCACAATCGCATTCCAGCATTCAAATAGCTCCAGAGAGAGGAACAAAACCCCAACAACAAAAAAACACTACTTTTATCAACAGCATACACCAGAGAAAGAAAATTTTAAGGAATCCACCCCCCCTTTTTCTCCAATGAATTATTTGGAGACCCTATTGGGAAATCAAATACTATCATACAACAACAAAACCTCAAAAACAGGCCAACCTAAGAAGCACAGACAGAACCGCAGACACAAGATTAGTATCAGGGTTTTTTTTTTTGCCTTAAGGATTTGAACTGAACTTGATAGGGGCTAACACAAGATACTAGCTATAAGAAACTAAAAAAACATGTATCAAGTTCATGGGCAATTAGGGTTTCTCCCAGGACCACCATAGTAGAAATAGGTACCCCAATCTCCAGCATTGCCAGTTTTGACATTGTAGCAGTTGGGTTGCTCAGTGTAAGTGCCAAGGTCTTTAGGTGCCCTGAGCTTGTTATTAGCATCAACAACCTGAATGTTCTTGAAATAACTTGACTTGCCAAATCCTTCCTCAGGGAAATGACCACTTCCCATCTGTGTTGAGGTATGTTGGCCATCAGATTGTGAGTTCACTACTTCTCCTCCCCACTCGATCATCGATGCGCTGTCTGAGAGGTACGAGAATAATGGGGCCGGCCAATATCCCAGAACATGTTGATTCCCAAATTGCATCCACCAGTTTCCCTCTTTAGGATCCTGCTCATTAGTTTTACCATATCAGATGGCATTGTTTGAGAAACTTTATTAGTAATCAGTAAACAAAGTCCAACAATAATGCAAAGACCATGTCAAATATAAGTGCCAACGAAATGTATACTGATATACTCAAATTTTATAAGATGAATCAATGTAAGAATCTATATGCTTGTTTAAAACTAAAATCCACATGGTACAATGCCGTGGACAGAAAATTACCACCAAGATATAATGACAATGTGTCAGAGATTCTCTTGCTTTATCATTATTTAATGTCTGTACTATTTTATTTATAATATGGATGGGATGTGTTTGCCAAGCGCAGGGCTCCACTTGTTTTTTTTTTTTTGGCCGGAATGTTTAGTGAAAAATATAATATAATACTGTTAAAAGGGGGAAAGAGGAAATTTTTAAAGGTACCTTCCAGACAAGGATGCTTATATCATATTGGGAAGACCCATAATTTGAAAGTGGGTAGATGCTGGCTCCAAGGGCAATTTCATTGCTAATTTGAATGAAACCAGAGCAAAGGAGATTATAACAACCAGTGGCTTGATATGCATCACTCTGACAAAACCCAAGAAAAAGTTAACGAAATTATAAAAACAAAATCAGAGAATGATTAGTGGAAAGAGAAAAAGAAGCACTGAGGAATAAGAAATATTAATAACTCACTGTCCAATATGTGAAGAGTCTGGTGTTGTTATCTCCATACAGATCAGGACTGACCTAAATTTGCCATAACAGAGTAGAAAAGAAACACATGAAATAAGATGGACTGAAAAAAGACATTGATGAACACTTTGAAAGAGAAGAAGATGACAAAAGCAACAAGTCAAATCATACCTGCCAGCCAGCTTCAACGCTGTTAAGATCTTGACCAAAAGAACCACCAAGGATCCACATTTGAGAGAGACTAAACTCATTGGGTTGTTGAATTTTGGGATCCCAAACGTTTATGGTTGCCTTGGCTCCATAAAACTTATCTCCTTCCACATAAACTATGGCATGCTAATTGCTCCAAAGTCAAACCCATCACACAGAAAAAGAGGAAAAAAGAAAACACATCAAATGAGCAAAATATAAAAGCTTTCATGTGCATGCACAGTGTTTTTTTCACCCTTCTGTTTTAGTACATATTGCTACCTTGAAGCTTTTGCATTATGAGTATGGGGGTTCTGGTAGTGACAGTAGTTTACCTGGTGACCACTCTGAGTGATGAGGTCAGGCTGAGGTTTTGCAGATCTTGGCTGAGGGGAGCTCTTGTGCTTCTTCTTTCCAAATTGTTGAACAGAGCTTGCTCTTAGTAAGTCATCTTTTCTGGTTCTTCTCATAGGAATGGTCCCTTCTGGGCATCTTCCATTCTGATGCCATAGCTGAGTAATAGGCTTGGCTTTTGAAGAAGACACTTTGCTTTCTCCAAAAGGATGCCCTTCTGGGTGGAAATTTGGTCTTGTCTGCATCATAAAGCAGAATTAATTCAAGTTCAGACCAAAACCAAATTCAAATTGCCAAATTTTGAATTAGAGAAGCAAGCAATGATTTACCTGAATTTTGTGGTTTTTGAGTTCAGGGTGATCAAAAGCTGGCTGGTGTGAGACATGGACGCAGTCTATTATATCTCCATCAGGGCTCTGTTTTTTTTTTTTTTTTTTTTTTCCAACCACGAAAAAGTAAACCCGGGCAATTAGAATTGGAAGTTTGAGAATAAAACGAACTGATAACAATCTTAAACAAAAACCCAGAAAAGTTGCTCCCTAGAAGTTAATCAATTCTGGCATAATTAAAAAGGCATGAACTATCAGAGTTCTTTAACATGCATACAAACAAGTGAAATAACAGAAGCTTTCAAGGGAGAGAAGAGAATCTAAACAATTTAAAAGCCCCTTTAGAAGAACCAAAAGGTAATTTTCATACTTTCCCCACCAATGTTGCAATTATCGATGAGGAAAAGTTAAAAAGCGAGCGTAGGGAAGAGAGAGAGAAAGAGAAATAGAGAAAGAAATCTACCGTAATAGACTTAACAGCAGGTCTGTTCAAATTCTTCAGCTGCATCTCAACCTCAAGCTTCTGACCGGAGCTGCCGGCGCCGGTGCCGAGGACGGAGGTCCTCGCAGCCACAGTCACCATGGGTGCCGAAAACAAGACGAAACAGAACAGCATCTTCACAACCCACCACATCTTCAGACTTCCTAATTGCGTCGCCATTACAGCCACAGAATGAAAAGGATTCACGTTTCTGAGAATTCTCAGGTGGGTATTGAAGGCAAAAGACTAAGAGGGGCTTTTGAAAAAGGAAAAAGAAACTACTAGGGGGTAGGATTTGAAAACATGCTAGATTTATATCCCTAAAAAAAGGATTAACTGTTGGGTTTGTTTAAAAAACAAACATGATAATAGAAGATGATGATGATGAGTATGAAGAAGGGGGGTCCCCTTTATTTTCTCTCTTCTTGTAGCTTATTTGGAGTTTTCTTTTCTATCTCAGAACACTACAAAATATACTGCCGACGCTTTTCCAATTCCACTCACAGAGAAAAGGGGTAAAACGGGAATGTAAAAATATAATTGTGGAAATGCTTGGTGAAGTTATCTAGTCGTCCTCAACCAGAATTCCACTATTGCACACAGTAGAGAGAGACAGAGAAGGAGAGAGAAAGAGTGTGTTGGTTTGTTCCCGCTACTCAGGGATGAAACCAATATGCGGTGTGAAGTTACTGTTTTACCCTCGGGGTCACGGGAACACAGTCGCGTTCCTCTCTCTCCACACTCCCTCCCATAAACTAGATAGGAAGATAGAGATGGGAACTGAGAATCACTGAACTTTGTCTCTTTCCATGGCAAAAAGTGTTGATATAAAGAAATAATCTTTTGAAGTGCGGTCCTTTTTTAGCCTCACCCACCAACGATAAATCCAGATTATTATTATTGCATTATTGCCTGTTTTCTTCTTTTATTTCGAATTTTAAACAAATATGAGGAACTTTACCGGCAAAAATGTGTTTTATTCGTTTTTATCAACAAACGAGTTAACAGAATTCCCTTTGATGATAAGAGGAATCAAAAGCTAATTATTGGGATGCGCTTTATTTGATCATGATCGTGAGGGACAGATAACTATTTTTAAAAAAAAGAGGGAAAAATATATATTTGTTAGGAAAGTTAAGAGATTACACTTTATAATCTCAATCTCCTCTCTACGACCTCAACAATAGTTTATTGATGAATGATTATGTCCAAATTTTACTTTTCAATTATTAAAGTATTTTTTTCGTGACTTGTGCTTGATAAAATATTTGTTATTATAAATTTTAAAATAATACCATAAATTTGACACAGCATAAATTTTATATAATATTCCATCCGATTCTAATTATATAGGACGTATTTACCTAATTTTTAAAAAATTAAGGATAATACTTAAATTAGTTAATTATATTTTCCCCTAAATATCTTTATTTAAAATTTAAAATGGCATCCAGTTATTATGATGGGAAAATTCTAAATAAATACCATTTGAATTTGCAAAACCCCTAAAAGTCTGTCGAATTTGTAAAAAGACTGACAAGTACCAATGATTTATAAGGGATATGTAAATTTAGGTGAAATTACTTTTTTACCCCTAATTTTAAATAAATAAATAATACCCTCAAACACCCCCATCGCCAGTTGCCCGGCCCCCCACCAGCTGCCCTTAGTTTTATAGAATATACATGTTCATTATTAAATTATTATTGCGTGTAGGGGTATTTTAAGAGTAAATTGACAAAAATTATAACTTTGTCATGTAATTATGACCAATATCAACTCTTAAATGTTGTCCTATAATTAGGATCAGGGGAAATATAAGTATGACTTATCTTAATAGCTGCTTGGTTCAATTAATCATACTTATCTAAATAAAAACACTTTATGTACAAGTTAGGTATGATTGACTTGTTTTTATTTGAAGTCAATTTTTTTTTTTTTACTTGTTTAATTGTTTTATTTCTCAAATAAATGGGAGAGTAAAATTGTATATTTATATGAAAAATTGAATAATATAATTTATAAATAGGCTAGAATAAACCTTCTTTCTTTTACTGAATTGAAAAATAACCATTCTTTCTATTCCCTATAGATGGGTCAAAGGAGCATGAATTTTGGACGTTATACTTGTCTGTGCTTAAATTTATCAATTAATTACTAATTATTACTTGTGAAAATTAACAATATAACCTTTCCATGCATCATCTCTGTACTTCTATAATAATTGGGAAAAAAAAACACAAAGAAATGAAGAGTGAGGGAGAGGGCTTGTAAATTGTCCAATTTTTTTAAAAAAATTAATTATTTACTAATTATGTTTTAGTAACTTAATATTTAAACGTGGCCCATCATATATTTCTCTTTTCTTCAAAAAGCTCAAAAACAGGTATAAAAGGGGAAAAGAAAAGTTTCAATTCAAAAATGGATTTAAAAGTTAACTAGTCTTTTTTTTTTAAATTAAGTTAATTGAGATAGTTGAAAATGAGTCATGGACTTATAGTATTATGGAGTTGGAGGGAAGGTAGTATAACTAAACGGTGGAAAGGGTCTAAATACCTACCATTAAACGCGGCCATTTAAATGCAATTAAAGTGACTTAGATGTTTCATAGCTCTGGTCAAAATAAGAGTTACTCAATCTCCTAAAAAAAGCAATCAGTTCCACACATACTTTCCTTTTTAATTTAACTATCATTTTTTTTTAAAAAAATAATATATCCTTTTTTGTTCACATACCAAAAGTATACCCTATTGATGATGATGACGACAATAATAATAAACCAAATCAATCTTTTTAATAAACAAAAGATACAGGATTTATTAAATTACACTATAAATTTTATTCTATATTTTAGACGGAAGGCAATACCTCCTAGTCCTATGATAATATATATAGGGTTTTCCCATAATACAAGCTATCTCATTACATTTATTATATGAATATCTCTTTAACTTTTCGTTAACATACACACTCCATATATTATACACAGAAAAAATTTGTTAAATTATAAGACATAATTAACAGTTAATATGATTTAATGTTTTTTAAATTCAGATGAAATTTGTTGGAAGTGCTTGGAACAAAGGGAGTTTAACATAATTATATTTTAAAAAAGATCATGCTTATATCATCCTTTTTTGTTCCATTATTTTGATGGAATTCACAATAAAAAATAAAAATAAAAATATATAGTTTTTACTATAAGATTAAAATATATACATTACCAAATAATAATAAAAATTCACAATACACGTTCAACCATTTTTTTTTCTTTTTATATTTTTTTATGAGAAAACATTAGCTTTTCTCTGTGTGTGTGTAAAGGCTAGCTCTCTTGTATATAATAGATTAACTCTAATTTACTTTAATACTAAGATTCATTTTAAGAAATCGTGATAATTTAAGGAATAAATATGATACAGATGGGGATTTAAAAATTGAATAAAAAATATAATATCCCAGCCTCTTATAGTTAACTGGCTAAAGGCAACCAAATCTGGCTACAACTCAGCAAGTGCGCGCAACTATATGCAAGGGCTCCCACCATGTGCTTTAGATGTCAACTAGATAGTGGACCATTTGGTACACACATATAAAAAATAATCAAGTCATACAGTGGAGTATTATTTATAATTTATAGTAGCTATTTATGACTTAAATAAATTTATATATATCGACACACACTGATAATCTCATGGGCATGGTAGATTCATATCCTTTAAAGTCATCTAAAATGCTACATGTTGGGCACTTATTGCAATATCCCCTGGTATACATACAGGGGTGGACCCAAGAATTTTAATGACGGGGTGAGATGTAGCTGGTTGACAGTGAGACTGCGAGACGAGTTCCCCCGAGCTAACAAACGATGCCACGAGCTAGGTAAGAATTGAGAAGGCGAGGGTTGGAGGATGGATCACTCTGGAGGAGCCTAATTGAAACAAGGTTAGATAGAGACTAGCTAATTATCAAGTTCTTTATACATATAAAACCCGACAATAAAAATAGTATTTAATCCCAAAGCATATTATATTGAGCACAAAGATTTAAAAGAAACCCTAAAGAAATGATTGAATTTTCAAAACCCATATGAAATATTTACCATTAGCATCTCTTTATAAACCACAAGATCAAATGGTGATTAGTGAGAAGAAGAAGACCCCGTTCCATTTTCTTCATCTTCAGATCAATGACGTATCATGGCAAAATGCCAAGAACAAAAAGGGAAAGGGATAAACAAAGGAAGAAATTAAACTAGAGAAGAAGAATACGACTAGAATAAAAAAGAAGAGGCCAATCAATAGGGGTTAAACCAGTTAATTTGATTAATGAAGCCTAAAAATAAGGAAATGAATTCGAGAATATACAATGATATCAGTTTTTTTTGTTTTTTTTAAAAAACTCCAACTCCTATACATTTAATGGCTAAGATTTCAGATATGCCTATGATTTTGGATCTGATTGTCTCGGATTATACAATCAAAACCCCAAAAATTCTTACTCCTCATTTTCTCTTATACCATCAAACTCATCCCATAGAATATTTCATAAACAATCATAATTTTAGGGAGACGGGGGCCACCCCTCGCCCCCCATGTAAGTCCGCCCATGTGTACATAAATTATTTGTGTAATTGTAGGTTGTTGAATGACACAAAAATCTTCTTTTACATGTTCTATGAAAGGTGAAGTTGTGAGTTCAAACCTTCTATATAAATATATTAAGTGGGTGAGTTACCGTTAATAAAATAAAGATTGAGTAAAAAAAATTTCGATTTAAGCAGACAGATCGAGCTTCTAATAATATATACATAGTTGAGGGGTTTATTTTAATTCTAAACATAAGACTTGAATAAGCATTGTCTCTTGAATTTAAAGTTTTTCCCCAAATTTTCTATGAAATTTATTTTATTAAGAGAGTTTCCTTTAAAAGAATAGTTTTCTTAAGAAGTACAACTTATTCTTACAAATAACTAATTTAATTAATCTTTTTAATCTCTTCAAATTATCATTATTTAATCACACGGATCAAGCTTCTACTAATTTATATTACTGAAGGATTTATTTTGATCCTAAATATAAGACTTGAATACAAATTGTCTCCCATATTCAAAGTTCTTCTCTAAATTTTCTTTGAAACGCATTTATTAAGAAAGTTGCCATTAAGGGAGACTAGTTTTCTTAAGAACTACAATTCACGATTCTTACAACTAACCCACTTAACTAATCTTTTTAATCTCTGCAAACTATAATTATCTACCTGTGTGATTTGCAGCAACAACAAAAGGATTAATGTGAATTTAGTTAAGAAAGATGGAGATGTGAGGGATGTGGTGTGATGTGCAGTGTTGTGTGAGTGGTTGCTATGCCTTCAGCTTACAGCACAATACCTGACAGAGACACTGGCATTGTTTACTGCAACTTGTCCTCCTGCTTTTACACACACACACACACACTTGCACTGTCCAAGATTCCTTCACTTCACAAATCACTTTCTCTAATCTCTCCCTTTCTCTGTGCACGTTGTCCCTTGTGGGATACATATATAAGTATAACCAACCATTTTCATTACTTGTGCGTGTTTGCCTTGCTGATTCTTGTTTTATTGTTCATTGCAATTTCTACATCACACTTCCCCGGACAATATTTATCTATAGATTTTAATTTCTTAAAAATGAAAAAAGGGAGTACTTTACAAAACAAAACAAAACAAAAAAACTTGATTTCTTTATATATTTAAAAAACATGTACCTATATGTTGGGTATAAATTACATTAATCATGGTTGACCCAATTGATAGATAAATCAGTAAGGAGCAAATATTATCACATAATCGTTAATTACTAGCTTCTTTTTTTTTTTTTTTGTGTGGAAATAGAAACTCGGCTCCCTAAGAGATGAGTTTGAGGCTTCAATTTCTACCAATATTCCTTTGTTTCATTTGATTAAGGGTCCCATTCACAGTATTTCAACTTCTATTCTTCTTCTTTTTTTTTAAATAAGGGGTGGGACCGCTTACCACAATAATTAACCATTTCTTGGTGTCTTCCTATAAATAATACTTCATCCAGTTTTAAATATAGGATAAAATTTATAATACAAATTGTACTATAAACTTTATCCTATATTTAGAACAGATGTAATACTTTATAATGAGTAATATGCACTGCTCCCTCTAGTTTAGTAAGAGTTAGATAATTAATTACTTATATTAAAAATTTTAGTTTAATTAGTTATTTACAGTAAATGCATGTTGGTATTCGTAAAACACCCTATTTAATAATGATAGATGAAAAAGCACTTTAATATATGCAACAAATAGATATTTAAAGATAATTGTAAATTTGGAAGGTAAAGTGAATCAAACATTCAAACTATAAGCTCTGCAACTAGTTCTTGCATTTAATTGGAAGGAGTATATTAACAAATATGCCCTTTTTGGCATTTAATAATGTATGCATTTGTATGGGCTTTTAAACTTTTAAACGTTTGTTTGACTTGATGTTTGAAAAATATATTTACATAAATTAAGATAAAATTCATATCATATATTGATCATTTAAATATTTATAAACTATAAATTACATTGAAGAAAACAGTTTATACCATTAACCCAAACAGTCACTTAAATATTAGGGCAAAATGGAATGGGAGAGGGTAAGAACAAAAATATATGTTATGCAATACTATATTATTAATTTTTACTATTTTCCTCCTATGTATTCATTCCTCCATATTTAACATATTCATTAATTTATTGATCGGCAGAACATAACGAATGATAATGACATATGGAGTTGATGAAGATGGATTTGTCCCTTTTTATTCATATTTTTGTTCACTTATAAATTTAGGGAAAATCCCCCTTTGATCCAAATTACTAAAATATTATTAAAAAATATCTGAAAAAAAATCATATATCAAAAAAGGCCGAAAATGAAATTGCATTGTTGTACTGATATAGTTGTTAATGTGTACTGATTTAGTTATTAATATTGTATTGATAAAGTTGTCAAGGTTTCAAAAATAATATCAGAAAAAAAGGCCTTGGAACCTTTTCTAACATGTAACTTTCTTAAGTCTTTTTTTAAATAATATTTTAGTTATTTGGGCACTGAGAAAAATTTTCCCTATAATTTATATCATTATTGTCTCATATCTCTACTTCCCTCAATCGTAGGCTAAATCTCTTGATCTATAGCTCACTACATCGAACTTTTCACGAGCTTCGCAAACTGACAATAGGAGTGCCCTAAAATGGCTTTAAATAAAATACTCCCTCCGTTTCTTATGTTGTGTTTTTCAAAATATATATATATTTTTTAATATAATCGTCATTCTAGAAATTTAAAACAATATACCAATTGTTATTTTTTAACTATATACTTATTTTTTTTATTGGGTACAATTATCAATCAATTAAAGAAAACAAGCTCTATGCACTTAATAAGAATTGGTTAGGAAAGTAAGAAAAAAAAAATTAACACATTGATTCCATTTCTTAATCTATTTGCCAGAACATCAAAACCATGGATAAAAGGAAACAAAGAGAGTTATTAGAGATCCTAACCATAATTAGTAACTATCTTGGTCTTATTATGATTAACTATGAATATTTGTACTTAGCTTGTGCTTTAAAAATTAAAATTTAGTATCGAGACCTAAGTAAGTAACTTGCTTTTTTTTTTTTTTTTTAAAAAAAAAGTATCTAAGACCTAAGTAAGTAACTTGTTTTTTTTTTTTAAAAAAAAAAAAGTATCTAAGACCTAAATAGTTAAATTATTTGACTTTGAACAAGTTGGGACAACTAAAGTCAGATTAATTATGTTGGTTTGCTCAGAGTTATTGTTGTTCATCTTCGGCACTAGAGACAATCACGGACTAAATTAACACGTGACTCGTCTTAATTATTTAATAATATATTAGCTTAACATATAGAATGATATCAAAATTAAAGTATACTTAAAAACTCATTGATATATATATATGTGTGTGTAGTAAGATTGTTATTATTCTTTTTTTTTTTAAAAAAAGAACAAGATTCAAACAATTTTCTAAAATATATGATATCAATTTATTTTAAAAATAAATAAAAAGTCCGATCCATTTAAAAAACAAAACAAAATAAATAAATAGAGAGTGTGTGATCCAATTAATTCTATCTCGCCCGTGAAGGAGCTCACCATCAGTTTGGATTAACATTAGTTGAGTGACTTGACTTTGGGGCAAGAAACAAAGTCTGTCCTATTGTGAGAAAATAAAAAATGGTGAATAATTAATAAAATGTGATTATTATTGAAAAGATTCCCTTGAGATAATTGGGAGGCTTGTACGTATTTATATCATTTGAAAAGATGCAATAATTGAAAAATTGAAAAGAGGCCAAAAACAGAACTTTGTGTGAATATGCATGAACTGAATGAAACGAGACAGATCGAATAGGATGAGAATAGGTCTTCCTTTATCAACCTTCACATGATCACTGTGCCTCTTCAAATTCCCATCACCATTTTTGTTATGTTAAATTATTTAAATTTCCTTTAATTTTTTTTCCCATCAAAAAATAATTATCTTGACTTTTTAAATATTTTAAAATAGTTTCTGAAATTTTAAATTATGTATAGGTAACTCTTCTAAATTTTAAGTAATATGTAAATAAAGAATAGAGTACCATCATATGTCCCTATAGTGAAATAAATTTTTAAGAAAAAAACGATAATAATATAGGATTTATTTGGGCATCGATCGGTATAAAAATTTAGACGAATCAGTGAAAAAATTTAAAAAGAAAAAGAAAATTATTTACTACACAATAAAATATTCATGAATTCATGTATATATATATACCAGTAATTGATTATTTTATTACCTCATCACCAACGTCATCATTATCATCTTTCTGTTGAATCACAGGGGCACAGAATTAAGCAATATGTGAGTTAATTACTACATTAACGGTTGGAAAGTACAATGAATACAATTATGGACAGTCGAAACTAATTATAATATTTAGTTTGTCTTCATTATCTATCAAACAAATTTATGCTGTCTATATATTTATTAATTTAATTAATAGAGAAATCAGGATAATTTTCCATTTGGCCGGGTAAAGAGAACCTTAAACTCCCTTGTTTAATTGTTTTCTTCCAAGCTAAGGGAGTATAAACAATTCAAAATTTTAAAAAAATTACATACAAATCATATTTTATATATATATATATATATATATATATATATATATATATATAGTTCAGAGGTTGCTCTATTATTTTTGTTCCTTGGCCCCCCCAGATCGAACTCACTCTAGAGTGTACAATACATGCATGAAGTGATGTGGATTGTCGTGAATACAAGGTGTGATCATTAAAAGCCAGCCGAGCAAGTTGCATGGCCCCATTGGCTCACATTTATGAATTTCACTCAATTCATACTACGTACACATTATTCTTTTAAAATCATCTCATAACTATTATATCATTTTCAAATATTAATTATTGATCCTCATTTAAAAAAAAAACTTGTTTAACGTGGGTTTTTTAACTTATAAAAAGTTACGTTCAAGTGCTGAATTTTATTTAAGAAAAATCAAGTCTTTTTATTATACTCTAACTATCTATTACTCGTCTAAACATTTATGTAGGTAACTCCCATATTATATTAGTTTTATTCATTACTTATTTGCACATAATTCAAAAATTTATTATATGGATATAATACAAAATAAATTTGTAGAATTATATTGTAAACTAAAGTATAAATATAGGTACCTATATAATTTATGGTTAGGCTTATCCGCAGGAAATTAAAAAATTATTAAGTTTTAAATATTATTGGAGCTGTATAGTTGAAAGTTATTTTAAATTATTCAACCTAGTATTTTATATTAAATATGGTCATAATTTGAGTGTGACAAAACAGAAAGGGCACGCTCTTGACTTTACTTGAAGGGCCAACTCGCCATTCGCCAATTTTCCACCCCTGATCGCGGGTTACGACCTACTTATAGAGTTATAGGGTTCCGTGTTAAGTCAATCGTCAATCAATATATTAGTAATATACAAAACTCAATTCTAATGATAAATTTATTTGTATTTAAAATTGTAAATTTTGTGTGTAAAAAATGTAAATTTCATCTAGGGTTAAGTTACATCTAACACCCTTAAGTATTTTTTCTAATAATATTCATTATATTAAACTAATTTGTAATTTATCCAGCAACCTAAAATATTTTTTAAATTTAGAGATGCTTATTGTTAATAAGAAGAATACTTTAAGGTTTTAAAATTATGTCAAAAACGTTTTAATTTAGAATATTGAGTAATACTAAAAAAATATTTTAAGATGCTAAATAAATAAAAAAAATTAATTCGTGATAACTCCTTAGCATTGGATGCGAGCAAGATGACTAGTTTATGAATATTAAAAAAATTAATTAAGTTAATAATTTGTAATAAATGTATATATCGATTTTCAGGAAAAAAAAAAAGAAATCCTTTTTAATTAGTGTGCATTGGAATTATTTTTTATGAAAATCCTCGTTATAGTCAATGAGATTATGTTCTTTGGGGGAAGTTATAAATGAGCGAAGCAAAGTAAATAACGGTCTTAGGTTTAGAATTAAAATCAACCCCTTATATATATATATATATAAAACTTTTATATTTATGTCAGGAATAAGTGTAATTTATATGGATCACATGCATGGATATGAAATGAGATTTCTGAGCTTAAAGTGAGGATTTTGTGATATGTTTGGTGAAGTGATATTTTAATTACAAGTTGTTTAAAACGGAATCATTTAAGAAAAATACCACTTTTGTGGATTGAATTACTTATGATATGCTTTAAATATATTAAACACAATACCCAACAAAAATACATTAAAAATAAATTCATTCAATCATTGTTCTAGTGAATACTTTTCGATCGATACTGCTTTTAATGGGTTTGAGTAATTAAGAATGTGTGCCCGTGAATGAGCACACCCACACCCTCTTCTTAATGATCGTGATTATGTTTGACAAATCCTATATCTTTCGTGATTATTTGTTTTAATTAATAATAATCACGAGATCAGATAAAAACCTTCAATGTCGTCGTCAAAAAGAAAAGTATATCATGCAATACATCGTTGAAATTTTTATTTTGTTTTTAATACGATAATACATATATTTAATTAAATAATTTATATTTAAAAGTAATTTTGTTGACATTTTGTGTTCCCTGGTGTGCATGTGCCATACGTACAGAAGTCATAATATTTTGTTTGTTGTCTAGAGATGAATAAAGACGCGATTGAAACTAATATAATTAAATAAAATTAATTTGAGAAAACTATAATTTTCTTGAATAACATTTTACCATTTGCAGGTGTCCAAAATGAAAGCAACGTTTGCAAGTATATACTACGTACGGGGTCCTTGGTTTAATTTGATTTTCACTCAGTTTATTAGCTGTTTATAGAGTATAAACCTTTCTAGTATATGTAACAACGTTTGATCTCTCTTTTTTTGCCACTTTCCCATGGCCTTAATTAGTCTAATCACTCTCAAGATTATTGTCATATTAAGAAAGCATAACATGCGATAAAATATAACATTTTTGTCTTAATTATTAGACCAAGTTGACTTTTCTTTTAGATATTAAGGAAACTAATTAAATTACTTTAGAGTATTTTTATTTTTTACTTTAAATTAATTAGTTTGACTAATAAACTAATATATAATCTAAGGATACATAACATATGATATTATTAAGTAACTTATTTAGTTTCCTTAATCTTTCAAAAAAAAGTCAACCCGGTCTTATACTCCTTCCGGTTCTAATCATAAGACTAAGTTGACTTTTTTGGAGAGATTGAGGAAGCTAATTAAATTAATTTAAAGTATTTTTATTTTTTACTCCAAACTATTAGTTTGACTAATAAACTAAGGGTAAAAGATTTCTCCAGTCACTGGAGATAAAGTTATTTCCAGTGATTCCAAAACTACGTCGTTTTGGATTAATGAAGAGTGTTTCTGTAATTTTGTTTATTTTTTAATCATATAAATTTTACTGAAACATCCTTCATTAATTCACTTAAAATTATAAACACACCCTTCATTAATTCACCTAAAATTATAAACACACCATTCATTAATCTAAAACGACGTAGTTTTAGGTAACTGGAGATAACTTTATCTTCAGTGACTGGAGAAATACTTTTTTTTTCCATAAACTAATATATGATATGATTAAGTAACTTATATAGCTTTATTAATCTCTAAAAAAAAGTCGACCTGATCTTATACTTCATATTGTATTCTTTTTTTAAAAAAAGTACGCTGTAATGTGTTCCCCACCAAAGAACTAGCTGTCTAACACTGTCTTTGACCATTGCATATATGTCACTAGTCAAAATTCTGATTAAGACTAAACATAATTATTGGAAGGCAGGTAACAATGCAGATATGGAATCAACTAGGAACGTTCCAAGTCACAAATTTCTTGATAAGAACTGTTTTCTTCAAATGTTTATATTTTCATTAACATGAATCTATAAATCCCCCTACTCCATTAAACTAATTATACTAAACCACTCATTTGTATGTATTTATTTTTTTTAGGTCTGATATTTTTGTGAAGTTTACAATCTATTTTTTTATGGTTTGATTATCCCAATAAATAGCATTAATTATTTTGGACTCTCGGTATAATACATATGGAACACATGGTAAACCATATTCTTCACAAAATTATGGGATTTCATCGCTAATTGTGTAGCATATGAAAAATATTTTTTTTCTTTGATATAATATGAAAAAGAATTTTGAATCCTAACGAATGCCTACATTTAATGCTTGCCGAAAGGTCCAAAACAGCCCTGCTTGCCGAAAAGGAGCCCAGCCCCAAGGTTGTCAATTAAGTGGTCCATTGTAAACTTATTGGGCCCACATAAAAGCCCGTTTGAATTTCTTAAACTAAAAAGGGTCCTCTCTTGCTTAATAATAAGGAGTCATCCATTTGAAGAATACCTTGTAGGCCCAAACATGATTCTTCTATAAAGTCTAAGAATGAGGCATGAAGAATCAACTAGATATATTTTGTCTAAAGTGAATATTTTTCCCTGAAAGATTGTATTCGTCCTTCAAATATTTAAGACTTTATATTATATATATAATGTTAATTCATTAGGTAAAAAATAGGATTTCTGACTGGGGAGATCTAGAAAAAATAATTTACAAACAATAAAAATATGAAAAAATAGATATAACTTTTATGATTTATCACTTTGGTTCTATTTATAAGTTCATTTTGAAAAAAAAATTTTGATCCTATTTATAAGTCTCTTTTCAGGTAATAAATGTGATTGCGACAATTTTGCCTATATTAATTGTACCAATGAAAATAAAGAGAGAAGAAAAAGTTGAAAGATACTTATTCATAAATGAGGGCAAAGTTGAAAATTTATCCTATACTCATTGAGCTAATTACTTCTCACTTGTATGTATGATTTAGTTAAAATGGACTTATAAATAGAATTAGAGTATTACTTAATCAAACTTGTAGAAAAAGTGAGGAATTAGAATAGTGTTTTTTAGGAAAAAAATTTGAGGCAGTTATTAATGAGGGAGCACACTTGATCTCACAAGCATGCCAAAATGATCCTCAAGTTATCTATAAAAAAGAATGAGCTGAGGCCAACCTTCATGAGAAATATGTTGATTTTGACTATTTAGATTTTCTTATGGTCAAATTGGGCCAATTATTATAAAAATTAAAAAAAAAAATCAAATGTATTTGTAAATCTGAACATGTATGTATTCCTTGAAGTTTGTTAATAAGAATGCAAGTTGAGAATGAAAAAGAAGAAGAATGGGGCAGCTGGGAATGGGCAATGAAGGCCTAAAATGGGGAGAGTCAAAGAACAGGACAGTTGTTCTAAAAGTGGCATTTGAAGCATTAAAGAAATCAAAAGAAAGATTAGGAGCGACATGGGCCCTTCTCAAAAGTCCGACAAGAGAAGCATCTTCCTTCCTATGATACTCCTCCCCTCATCAGATCACTGCTAACTAATTTGTGTCCCTCAAGAAAAACAGTTGAATTTAATTTTTGAAAGAAAAATACGTGTTTGTTTCTCTAAAATTATTCCTTAATGTAAACTTCATAATTAAAAGGGACAGTTTAAGGGAAAATGATAAATTTTTTACACCAAATCAATTAACTTTTTTTATTAGAGATAATATTATAATATTTTTTTTAAAAAAAAAATGAGGGAGAGGGGAGGGGTAATGATGACAACACAAGGGAGGAGGGAGGAGAGAATGATGGAAGCAGCTTTGGTTGGAAAAGCCACGCTGTGTTTTTTATTTATTACTCTCTCTCTCTCGTTTTGGGTCCCACATCGCTCCCAGTCATTGCCCTCTCCCCTTATTTCCTGCAAATTCAACTCATTCACATTTCACAGTTCCATTGCATTTGCGTCACCAAATCACACCATTCAATCCTATCATCCTCGAGTTATAAATGTGAATGAAACAGTAACATCCATTATCCTTTTTGCGGTATCACTTTCCTTCAAAAAGAAGAAGACGACGCCAAACAAGTCCAAATTGACAAACAAACACATGAATGAATGACTATATATATAGAAAAGGGTAGGCCGTGCCAGACCGACTTCACCGCCATTTGAGCCGACGAAAAGAATGATAATAATGTTGAGAGCTGAAAGCTCTAAAAAGATTGAAAGACCAACCCAACCCACTTGGTTTGGTGGATGGGGAAGACTTGCATTGCTCTCCTATTTCCTCCTAACTTCCACCTGTCAGCTTTTGTGTCGTCCTTCTCTCCCCCTCTCCTTTTTCTTTTTAACATTTATTCTATCATGCTGTTCTTCTCTAAGGTATGCTTCAAGTGTTTGTGTGTGGACACTGGACAGTACGTGCCTTCCATCAATTCTCATCAACGCATCCTCAGTCCTTCACTTTTTGGGCTGTTTGACTTCAAATCAATATGTTTACTACTAATCAAACTTGGATCTTGAGCCTGGTCACAGGAAAGAAACTGTAACTTATTTATGCTGACCATAATAGTAATAACACGAGCTATTCATCAATCTGAGCAGCGCAAAGTTGAGATTTTCACTGTGAAATAAAAAAAGCCAGATTAGAGAGCATGATCCCATAACAGCTATGCAAGGTGGTGTGTGATCAAATAATAGCATATGACCTCACCAAATCACACCCCCTTTTTAAAAATCTGAATTATATCAGCTGGACGGTGACGGTGATCGATTCTTCGTCTCCCTTAAGCAATGGCCCCACCCACACTCATGTTGTCCCAACACACCACACACTTGAATTCCCTTCTACATTCTCGACTATATATATATAGGTGCCATGTCAGCATCTACGATGGAATGAGCAGAAAAAAAAAGAAGTTACACCTTTAGCTTTTATGTTCTTACCACCCTGGCATTCCCCTTCTTTTGGACTCCCTTTTGTAACTTCTTTTTCCCTCTGCTTTCTTTCTTTCTTTCTGGACTGTCATTGATACAACACCATATTACCTTTCCTTTCATTTCCTTAACCAACTCTCTCTCTCTCTCTCTGACTTGAATCTGTATCTATCAGTTCTTCTTCTTCAAGTCATCACGCTCTCTACAGATATCTTTCATGATCAACAAAACTTAGCAGCATCATGGTAATGAGCTTCTTCTTCTGATGTTAAGCTCAATTTCACTTTGGCGGTCTCTGATTGTTACTGATTCTTTTTTTCTTGCTTTCTTGTGGTTCAGGGAACTCCAGTGAATATAATCGTTGGATCACATGTGTGGGTTGAGGATCCTGAGAATGCTTGGACTGATGGTCAGGTCACAGAAATCAATGGCAGCGACGCCACCATCCTTACTTCAGATGGAAAAACTGTAAGCTTCTCTCATCTGTTATATGAAACACCACAACACTTCATTCTTGTTCATTTATATTGCATAGATGTCCATATCCTAGGCCTTTCAGAGCTTTCTATTGCTGAAAGTTGCTCATTGTCCAGTTTTAATTAGCAATATAGCGTCATAACTTTGGATCCGAAATCTTGATGATATTTCCCCGTCTATAGTTATAAGATGATTCTAGTTGAATAATGGATTTATAGCAGGGACATTTCAAGTTGTCATCATACAGAACAGAATTGAACCTGAGAGAAACTAATGCAATATATTTCCCATAGTATCAGAATAGAATTAAGCTTGTCAGCGGCACCAAACACCAATGTCAGATGAAAAAAGAAAAATTGTTTCTTCCAACAAATTTGAACTTATTTACATTTCCAGGCATGCATTCATATTCAAGTAGCCCACACTCCAATTAAAACATTAAAAAAAAAATAAGCCTAATCTGTCAAACAAAATTCCTCCAATATTGTGGGCATTTGTGGCACGATATCAGGTTTGAAATCTAACTGCCAATTTCTTGGAGCCAAACCACTAGGAATTTCCTTTTGACTGGCATGACCTATTTTCAATCAGACTAAGAAGGCAGATTAGTTAAATTCATGCAACTAACTTGAAAACCAATTGAGAATAATGCAAAAATAACAATACTGATGTTAGAAGGAGAAGGATAAGGAAGCACACAAACTGATAGTTAGCATATTCCTCAATTTCAGATTGTTGCAAGCGTTTCTAGTATATATCCTAAAGATACAGAGGCACCACCCGCTGGAGTTGATGATATGACCAAGTTAGCTTACCTTCATGAGCCAGGAGTACTGCATAACCTTTCCATCCGTTTCTCCCTCAATGAGATATATGTGAGTCTCAACAAATATGAATAAGCCCATTCTACTTTTTTTACATTCCTTATAGTAATGACATAAAAGAGAGGAGTAAAATCTGAGTACTAACAAGGGGCATAAATAGACATATACAGGGAATATCTTAATAGCAGTAAATCCTTTCCGGAGGCTGCCACACTTGTATGACGTACATATGATGGAGCAGTATAAAGGAGCAGCCTTTGGAGAGCTAAGTCCTCACCTTTTTGCTGTTGCAGACACTTGTTACAGGTAAAAAGCAATTAAAAGACAGTTTTTCTTAAAAGTCGATGGCTTATTGGTAGAATCAGCCACACAAGAAACAAGATAGTGTTTGTGATGTTAGCTTAGCTTTGATATATCAGGGCAATGATTAATGATAATGGAAGCCAGTCCATTTTGGTGAGTGGAGAGAGCGGTGCTGGTAAGACAGAGACAACAAAAATGCTAATGAGATATCTAGCTTTCATGGGGGGTAGATCTAACACAGAAGGAAGAACCGTAGAACAACAGGTTTTAGAGGTGAGTTTGAATTTGAATTTGGAGCATTTAAATTTTATTTCACAGTTTTAACTCAATAAAATCATAGGTGGAATGACCTTCTCTGTTTTTCAGTCCAATCCAGTATTGGAAGCATTTGGGAATGCCAAAACTGTCAAAAATAACAATTCAAGGTAAACTATATACATGTTTCACTGTTATTAGTTCATTTCCTGTCATAAACTCCTTTTCAGTTGTTCTTACAAACTTACTCGAAATCTACCAGTCGTTTTGGTAAATTTGTGGAAATACAATTTGACAAGAATGGAAAGATTTCTGGAGCTGCTATCCGTACTTATCTGCTCGAAAGGTCACGAGTTTGCCAAGTTTCTGACCCAGAGAGGAACTATCACTGCTTTTACATGCTTTGTGCAGCACCACCAGAGGTGACTTCTCAAAAATTTGGTGCCAAAAAGAAAAATTATAACCTCGCAAGATCTAACTATCAAAACTTTGATCATAGGATGTCAAAAAGTACAAGTTGGGGGATCCTAGGACATTTCACTACCTTAATCAATCAAACTGCTATGAAGTAGCAAATGTGGATGATGCAAAAGAATACCTGGAGATCAGAAATGGAATGGATATCGTAGGAATCAGCCAGGATGAGCAGGTTTTGGGCCAAAGCATCAGTTCTTCATTTCACATTTCAATGAAACAGTGACTTAATTCAATCCATTCCTATATTTTGATCAATGAATATTCTCCTTCTATATAGGATGCTATTTTCCGCGTGGTAGCGGCAATCCTCCATCTTGGAAACATAGACTTCATCAAAGGGAAGGAAATTGATTCTTCTAAATTAAAGGATGAGAAATCAAAATTCCACCTTCACACTGCTGCAGAGCTGCTCATGTAAAAGACCTTCTCACAATTTGTCAATCTTACATCACTTAGTTTGTATTTGTTATATGATTCTATCTTACGCCTTTAAACATATACATCCATACATATATATGTTCAGATGTGATGAGAAAGCATTAGAAGACTCACTTTGCAAGCGTGTCATTGTTACACCTGATGGTAACATCACGAAACCGCTTGACCCTGACTCGGCTGCTTTAAGTCGAGATGCTTTGGCGAAGACTGTGTACTCTAGACTGTTTGATTGGTAAGTATCAAAGTAAAACACAAACATGCATCTTTGAGACAAGGATTGAGATGACTTAAAATCATTCTTGGTCTATGGTAGGATTGTGGACAAGATAAACTGTTCAATTGGACAAGATCCCAATGCAACAAGCTTAATAGGAGTCCTTGATATCTATGGATTTGAAAGCTTCAAAATCAACAGGTAAATAGAGAGAATGTGTGCAATTCAGATTAACAAATCTTACATACTCGTGTTAGAATCTTATTATTTTCTTTATTTACTAGTTTTGAGCAACTATGTATCAATCTGACAAATGAGAAGTTGCAACAACATTTTAACCAGGCAAGGCTGTAACATCTGTATACAGTTTAATGATATTATTGGACAGTAAAAGGGAAATAACTTTATTAAAAAAGGTAAATGCATCTTCCTGAACAGCACGTATTTAAGATGGAGCAAGAAGAATACACAAAGGAGGAAATCAACTGGAGCTATGTAGAATTTGTAGATAATCAAGACGTTCTGGATCTTATGGAAAAGGTAATCAGTGAATCACATTGATAGATCCAAAACCTTCTCTACCAGATGCAGATAACATATTTACATTCTCTGCATTGCAGAAACCTGGGGGAATCATTGCTCTGCTTGACGAAGCTTGGTATACCATTTTCTTTCCTTTGAATGCCATGTACTTTTATTTTCTTTTAATGAAAAATTTATTCAAAATATGCTTTCATATTTTCTGCAGCATGTTCCCCAAGTCAACCCATGAGACATTTGCCCAAAAATTGTATCAGACGTATAAAACACACAAGCGCTTTAGCAAGCCCAAACTTGCTAGAACAGATTTCACAATTAACCATTATGCTGGAGATGTAAGATAAATTACTAACATCATTACTTGGCATATCCAGTCACAAATGTAAAAACTGTTAATTTTGTTGTTGTCCAACCTTCTGAAATACACAGGTCACATACCAAGCAGATCAGTTTCTTGATAAAAATAAAGATTATGTTGTAGCAGAGCATCAAGCTCTTTTAAACGCCTCCAAGTGCTCATTTGTTGCAAATCTTTTCCCTCCATTACCTGAGGAGACATCAAAGCAATCAAAATTCTCTTCCATCGGTACACGGTTCAAGGTAAGAGATTCTTGAAGGGATTTCAATCTGTTCAGAATATTCTTCTCAGTCCCTGACTTGGTTCTGAATCCTTTCTTGACTTCTTGTGATCCAGCAACAACTACAATCTCTAATGGAGACACTTAACACAACAGAACCACACTACATCAGATGTGTGAAACCAAATACAGTTTTGCAGCCTGGAATATTTGAGAACTTCAACGTCTTAAACCAGTTGAGATGCGGGGTGTGTTTGCTGTTTCATTCCCCCTCTCATTCTTGTAATATAACACTAAATTTGTTATGTTTCAGAAAATTCTTTAACCAAATGATATTTACCTCAGGGAGTACTTGAGGCAATTCGGATTAGTTGTGCTGGATATCCAACAAAACGAACATTTGATGAGTTCCTCGATCGTTTTGGAATGCTAGCCCCTGATGTCCTAAATGGGTATACAGCATTCTTTTCTTTTTAGGAGAGAACAAAATAAGATACTCCGTTTCCCTGACCCCATAAAGCGATTGTTGCTTTCTTCTGTGCAGGTCTGATGAGAAAACTGCATGTGTTGCTATATGTGATAAGATGGGATTAAAAGGCTATCAAGTAAGTTTAAAGGCGTCATATGTCCATTGAATTTTCATTTACTCGGACTGCTTTGAGCTCTAATAAATGTCTTCCTAACTGTGTTTTATATAGATGGGGAAAACGAAGGTATTTCTGAGAGCTGGTCAGATGGCTGAATTAGATGCACGAAGAGCTGAGGTCTTAGCCAGAGCTGCTAGGTGCATACAAAGACAAATCCGAACGCATTTGACCAGAAAAGAGTTCCTCACCCTGAGAAAGGCCACAATTCAAATCCAAAAATTATGGAGAGGTTAGTTATCTTAAACAAAATGAGTTGTAAATTCATGACCTTTAAGCTCTGGTCAGGATATTTGATTCCAACTTTTTTTTTTTGGCTCTCTTCATTGTTTCAGCAAGACTTGCACGTAAACTATATGAGCATATGAGGAGGGAAGCAGCTTCTATCCGCATACAGAAACATGCACGTGCACACACCGCAAGAATGAGTTATACATTACTGCAAGCATCAGCCACAGTTATCCAGTCAGGGTTAAGAGCAATGGCTGCACGAGATGAATTCAGGTACAGACGAAGATCAAAGGCTGCAATCAAAGTTCAGGTATAAAGACTTCTTTCTGACAGGTTTTTTAACAGCAATATAAGCCAACGCATTGCTTAATGAAATCGTTTGATATCAAATATATGCACAAAATTAACAACTTTCTCATTTCCTTTTATAGACACAATGGAGAAGAGTCGACGCTTTTTCTGCTTACAAAAAGCTGAAGAAGGCAACTATTGCTCTTCAATGTCTCTGGAGAGCCAAAGTAGCTAGGAAGGAGCTCAGGAAGCTAAGGATGGTGAGCGTTTCTTCTTTGATATATGTGCATATATTATTCTATATGACAAAGATGTTTCAGAATTCAAAGCTTGTTTCTTTGGTAACGGCCAAAAGCTATTGTGCAGGCTGCAAGGGATACAGGGGCACTTAAGGAGGCGAAGGACAAGTTGGAGAAGCGTGTTGAAGAGCTTACATGGCGACTAGATATTGAAAAGCACTTGAGGGTATGGTTTCAATCAACTGTTTCTGCTTGGTGAATAACAGTGATATAACATTAGCTTGTTCTTCATTCAATGGAAGTGAGAGATTTAATACACACTATCTAGTACATTAGTCAAATGAAATAATGTTGATAATAAATATCTTGCAGATTGATCTTGAGGAAGCTAAAGGGCAAGAAATTGCAAAGTTACAGAGTGCTTTACAAGAAATGCAAAGTCAGCTTGAAGAAGCCCATGCTGCAATTATACACGAGAAGGAAGCAGCTAAACTAGCAATTGAATCGGCACCACCAGTCATCAAAGAGGTACCTGTTGTGGACAATACCAAGCTTGAGCTACTCACAAGTAAAAATGTGGAGCTAGAGGTAAATCCAAAGCATTGTTTCATAGATATTGAGGATTACTCACATTAATGTTATTCAAACTTATATGATGACAAGTAGTTAATTAATCTTAATTCTGAAATTGCAGAGTGAAGTAGAAGAGCTGAAGAAGAAGATTGAAGAATTTGAGGTAAGGTGTTCAGACATGGAAAAAGAGTCTCAAAAAAGACTGAAAGAGGCTGAAGAAGCACATTTGCAAGCAACGCAACTTCAGGAGACTATTGAAAGGTATTCAAATAATATAACTGGCCACGAAAAAACATTGCTACCATTATTATAAATTGGTTTTGACTGTGTTTTCCTTTTGATCATAGATTAGAGTCCAATTTGTCAAACCTTGAGTCAGAGAATCAAGTTCTACGCCAGCAGGCTTTGGTTGAATCCAAAAATGAGGAACTCTCCGAGGAGCTTAAAACGTAAGATATGGCTTTCCGTTTTTTTCTCTATCCTTTCGCGCCATCTCCTATTATTATTTTTCTCCTAGAGAAATGTTCCTCCGTTTCATGCTTTCATGGATTTTAGTCACTTTGCTATTCCATAAGGCAATTATATTCTTAGTTACTGCATCACATTAGATTGGGAAAGGAACGTTGACACAGAATACATCAAGCAATTAAGTGAAATTTTGACACATTTCCTCTATTTCCAGCCTCAAGGAGAAGATTGCAAATCTAGAATCAGAGAATGAAATTCTTCGGACCCAGCCAGTTGCTGATGTGGTGCAAAAGGTTTATCCAGAAAAAATAGAAAAAGATGAACAAGAAACTGTTATTACAGAGAAAATTCAACACAATACTATTTCAGATACTATCATTCCACAAGTCAAGGTAACACCTCCTTAACTTTACTCATACAAGTATTTCATTATCTGACAATGTCTATTATGGTGCTGCAGCAGTATTTGGACAATGGAAACCTCACAGCTGAAGAACACCAAACAAGAAAAGTATTCCAAACTCACTTCATCAATTCTTTTAAGGAATTTCTGGATCAACACTTGTTAACGGTATGGTAATTTTAACTTTGTTTTGTTGTCAGGAACCAAGACAACCAGTGTCCCTGCTCACAAGACAAAGATCACTCACAGATAGGCAGCAGGTATGTTTTCTAAGATAAAGCAAGCAGTTGCGCAATAGATAAATGGAACATTAAAATTTTCATCTCTTTTGTTAACAGGAAAGTCATGATGCACTGCTCAAGTGTCTTGCAGAGGATAAGAGATTTGAGAAAAACAGGCCAGTTGCTGCTTGTGTTATCTATAGAGCTCTTCTTCAATGGAGATCCTTTGAAGCAGAGAAGACACATATATTTGACAAAATTATTCACACAATCCGATCATCCATAGAGGTAGCTTGCCCCAATAACTCTACAATTTACAGTAAGAAACATCAAGAAATGGGAAAAAAAAAAACTTTAATTCCAACTTAACCGTAATTCCATTTTGTGCTCAAGCAGAGTCAAGAACGAATCAATGACCTAGCATATTGGCTCTCGACAACTTCAACGTTATTGTTTTTCCTACAAAGCACACTCAAGGCCAGCAACTCAACTAAGGCAGCGTCTCGTAATCGAAACTCCCCTGCTACTTTATTTGGCAGAATGGCACAAGTAAGCTCCCAAAAACTGCAAATTTCCAGTGCATAAGATCAATGATAGAATGTAATGTTTCTTGTTATACAATTTTTTAGGGGTTGCTTTCATCCTCTATGGGCATGGGGGTTTCAAGTGGCTACAGTGGACTGGTGGGCAAGCCAAATGAGCACTCAAAAGTGGAAGCAAAGTATCCAGCTATTCTCTTCAAGCAACATTTAACTGCATATGTTGAGATGATATATGGAATGATCCGGGACTGTTTAAAGAAAGAGATCACTCCATTCCTTAATTTGTGCATTCAGGTTCACATCACATCACATCAATAATATCTAATATGAAACCATGACATTATATATCTTGCTCAATTAACCTGTCCATATATATATATATATATATTTATCACCTTTGACAGGCACCAAGATCTATGAGGACTAAGTCAGTACGAGGATCATCAAGGAACATTCACTCAAATATAGTTGCAAAACAACATGCATCAAATATGCATTGGAAAAGCATTGTCAATAAGCTAGATGACACCTTGGGCATATTGTCTGACAACTATGTAAGTACGAAATACACATGTGCTTTTGCTGGGTTTTCTTTGTTAAAGATGTGATTTTGCAATATCTTATACATCCTGTTGTGACTGCAGGTTCCTTCCATGATTACAAGGAAGATCTTTAGTCAGGTGTTCTCTTTCATGAATGTCCAGCTTTTCAACAGGTAAGAAGATATTCAATTAAACTGCATTAGGTATTTCAGGCCAAAATTCAAATTATAATCTATAGCAAATTAAATACGCTGAACTAACAAAAACTATGAACTGGCAGTTTGTTGCTTCGCCGTGAGTGCTGCTCCTTTAGCAATGGAGAGTATTTAAAGGCAGGTTTGCATGAGTTGGAACAATGGTGTATCAAGGCAACTGATCAGGTAATCTTACATTTTTGTAATAACAAGAACTTAGACTGGAAAGAGAAGAACATCAAGATATTCGTTTTGTACCTAAATTATTTTTCATTTTTCAGTTTGCTGGATCTTCTTGGGATGAACTCAAACACATACGCCAAGCTGTGGGCTTTCTCGTATAGTTTCTCGAACCAAGACTATGCACTTGAATGTCCTTTTCTTTCCTTCATTCCTCAAGGTTTAATTTTCAAAATGCTTCTTTATGCAGGTCTCGCATCAAAAAACACAAAAATCTTTGGATGAGATAACAAGTGAACTATGTCCGGTAATTCGTCTAGCTCATCTATCAAAAGCACCCTAGTTCAACAAGTTAGAAAAAAAGTACCCCCCCAAAAAAAAAGATCTTCTTAGCTTGAAGCTACTAGTTATTTCATATAAAACGGTTATAAAACTTGTTATTGTGATGATGTGATGTAACATTTCTTGTTTTCATAGGTTATTGTTTTGGTTCTTGTATCAGGTGTTGAGCATCCCACAAATATATCGTATTGGAACTATGTTTTGGGATGACAAATATGGAGCGCAGGGGTTATCTCAAGAAGTAAATCCTTAACTTTTTTGTCCATTCCATATAGCTCTACTACATGCTTTTACAAATATATTTCGTTCTCTGATTGATTCTAAGAATGATAAAACTTCCAAACATTATTCAAACCGAATAATGAAAGTTATTTTTTGAAACCCAGGTAATTAGCAAAATGAGGGTGCTTGTGGCAGAAGACTCCATAAACATACCCAATAACTCATTCCTCCTGGAGGTACATTCAAGGTAATTAATTATTAATTAACTCTTCAACCCTTACTAATGAGAATCTTGTACTACTCCCTAATCTTATAAGCAAGCTTAGTTATGTACAAGAGACTTGAGCTCCACGTTAATGTATGATATTCTAATGCAAGACATATATGAACCATAAGTTATAAAAACTTACAAGGTAAATTTTATAACATGATTTAGGGTTAAGGATTGTTATAAAAAAAAAATAAAATCAACCCTGAAAATCCTTTCCCTTTTCTATATTAATCAATAGCACTGGTTTATTGTAAAAAATTTCAGTATACCTTTCTCAATGGAGGAGATGTTCCGTTCAATGAGCGACATTCGCTTATCAGACATTGACGTTGATCCACCCACAATCCTTAGACAAAGATCCGACTTCCAATTCTTATTGCAGCAAATGGATGGCGAGTCTCAATGAGATACTCAAGTTTTGGTTTTGATGTAAAGCTATAGTTTTTCTTCCCCCTTTTCACAGAATTTTTTTTTGGGTGAACCGGGTTCATGTACACTCGAAGGTATGGTTTGGAGGACTCACTGACTGGGTAGAGAAGACAGTGAGTGAATGCGTGTGCATGCACCTGCAAATCAAAGGTTTTCTTTTCAAGAAAAGAAGAAGAAGCAGGTTTTGGCATTTGGGATTGGTTTGGAGAGAGTAAACTAGTGGTGAGGAATTGTAATTATTTATTTTTTTTGTATGTTTCAATCATTTTTGGGCAAGTTGTATTCTTTTTATTTCATGTAAAGCTTCCCATGATGATGATTGATGATACTAGACCTCAGTGAGATATATCATTAATGTTGCATAATCTGCAAATAGTAATACGAATGAAATGGAGAAAATCTTGGTTTTTATTGTATTCCTTGTACACTTGTTAACTACGTACAATGTTTTTCTCTTGTACTAACAAAATAGAAAAAATAAACTACCCTCTTTTTTTTTTTTTCCCCCCTAAAAAAGTCAATTTTATTAATCACAAAATAAAGTATTACAATCATTAATAGCCGAAGCCAAGAGAAATCGCTCAAAAAAACACCTAGAAGTTACAACCTATCACTTATCTTACCAAAAACCAGAAATAACAGAGAATAGAAACTAGCTAACATAAGATCCTACTAGACAATGCATTCATCATCCTTAACCCACCCCAGTTCTCTCCTGTACAGTATCAGATTTGCTCATATCAGTCCGTGATTGCATAGAGTCTTGCAGAATAATATTGCTTAAAGGAAATGAAACCAGGTCCAGCCATAAAGGCTGATGAATCTGCTTTTTAGCTTCCGCTGCTAACCAATCTATAGCCCTGTTGCCCCTTCTAGCCACCAAGGACATTGAAACCTCCTCCTGCCTCTCCAGCAACCTCAGAACTTCTATCAGCAGATCTTTGCTCTCCCATTCACAGCCTTTTATTGTCTTTCTTTGTATCATCCTGTATAACAATTCACATTCAGTTTCTATGATCAATGGTATATTTTGAAATTTGTATCTGTACAACAAAATCTTCTTCAAAGCTAGGCATTCAGTCATAAATGGCGTCTGCGATTTCACTGCTTCCCCCACACCCCCCACAAACTCTCCCAGTCCATTTCTGCAGATAATACCTATGCCTGCCTGCACATTGGCATCTTTAAAGGACCCATCCACATTTGCCTTGACAGTACCCTCTGGAGGCGCAACCCAAGTCTGATGCCTTACTATCTTGTCCACAAACACCCTCCTCGACACTCCATCCCTTGGTCGTGCATCCGCCAAAACTCCTCCACTTGGGCATTCACAAGTTGTACCAACGCCCTTGCATCAGGCAACTCTCCCCTAAACACCCAGTTACACCTTTGTTTCCATATCCACCAGCACATGGTAGCAAACCATGACCTTCCATATTCATCCAGAGCTTCTTCACCACACAACATCTCATATAGAGTGAGCTCACAGCGAGTCACTTTCCATTTGCTGAATTTTATACCAGAGGGGCTGCCAAACCAACAATAACTAGTCCACGGGCAGAGAAATAGCAGGTGCTCCACTGTTTCTTTTTCCTTCATGCATATTGGGCATATGGGGTTGGCGGCACACTTGCGTCTATAGAGGGCCTCTTTTGTTGCAATGGCTCCAGCACCTAACCTCCACAAAAATTGTTGAATTTTTGGGGGTACAGAGATCTTCCATATGCATTTCCAGATTGCCTTCGGAATTGCAAAAGAAGAACTCGAATCCCTGGGTTTTTCCACCTCCAAACATTCTTTTGCAACTGTGTAGCCTGATTTTACCGAGTATACACCATTTTTGTTAGCCATCCATACTATATAGTCTTCACCATCCTGAGTAGGAACCGGCATCTGCTGAATTTTGGCTATTTCCTCATTATTGATCCTTGCCTGAATTAAATTTAAATTCCATCTTCCATTAGAAACAAGCTCCCCCACCTTCAGCTTTTTATCTTCATCCGTCAACTCCCCACTATGAAGCTTGTAACCCTTTAGGCCTTGGATCCACTAATCCTCCCACACACTGATGCGCCTGCCACTTCCCACCTTCCAACACAACTCTCTAATCAATAAGTCCTTTCCCTGCAAGATGCTGGACCATCTCCAAGATGCATGACATCCTTTAGTTGCAGTCAAAAAATTGCCTTTAGGGAAGTATATGCCCTTTAAAACTTTACACCAGAGGTCATTTGGTTGTACCAGGAGCCTCCACGCTGTCTTTGCTAAGAGTGCTTTATTGAAGCATAGCAAGTCACGAAATCCCATGCCCCCTTCCTCCTTCCTTTCAGTCATCTTCCTCCAGTTTTTCCAGTGTATTGAACCTGATTCTCCCTTTTGGCCCCACCAAAACTGAGAAATGAGTTGGTCTATTTCCATACATGCTTTTTTGGGGAATAGGAAGCAAGCCATGGGATATGTGGGGATGGCGTTCGCTACCGCTTTAATTAAAATTTCTCTTCCAGCAGAGGACAAAAGTTTCTGTTTCCAGCCCTGAAGCTTCAAGCCTATTTTATCTCTCACAAAAGCCAATGAGGCCACTTTTGATCGTCCCCAAAGGACTGGTAGCCCCAAATATTTTCCTGCTTGTTCTGAGTGTTTAATTCCAAGACAATCCGAGACCTCATTTCTAACCTCCACAGGTGTGTTCACAGAAAAAAAAACACGCTGGACTTCTCCAGGTTCACCATTTGTCCAGAGGCTTTACAATAAACATCCAGAATGAGCTTGATTATTTTACAATTGATCTTATCAGCCCTTAAGAATATAATGGCGTCATCGGCAAAGAAACAATGGGAGAGTACTGGTGCTCTACTGGCTAATTTGATTCTTTGTAAATCCTTCCGTTCAATGTGGGTCTGAATCATTAAAGACAAGACCTCTGACACCAATGTAAACATATATGGCGACAAAGGATCACCCTGGTGCACACCCCTCTCCGGACTGAATTCATCCACCTTTTGACCATCCACCTTCAAAGAAAACCTCACTGTGGAGATGCATTTCATTATCCTATCAACCCAATCAGCGCAAAACCCCATTTTCAACATAACAGCTTCCAAAAAAGACCACTCAACTCTGTCATAAGCTTTATTCATGTCTAGCTTTAAGGCACACTCCCATTCCTTGCTGTTCTTCTTGTGTTTCAGATAGTGGAATGCCTCGTGTGTTAATATGATGTTGTCTTGGATCATCCTTTCTGCTAGAAACGCTTGCTGATTAGGGGAAATAACTCTGCACATCACTTCCTTCATTCTGGTGGTCATCACTTTAGCAATAATTTTGTAAGAGACATTACAAAGTCCTATTGGCCTGAATTGATTTACCCCCTCTGGCTTATCTACCTTCAGTATTAGCACTATGTTTGTGCTATTTATCATCTGCAGATCAGACCCATTCTTAAAAAAGTCTTGCACCATGTTGCAAACTTCATTATTCACCTCGCGCCATGCAGTTTGATAGAATAAAGCTGAAAAGCCATCTGGCCCAGGGGCTTTGTCAGCACCAAGCTGAAAAACAACATTCTCAATTTCCTGCATGTTACTTCAGCCATCAGTCAACAATTATCATCACCCGTGATGACCTCTTTTACATACGACAAAGCCTGGTCCATCTCCTTTACCCCATCGGTTTTGAACAATTTCTCATAATAGTCACTGAAAGCTTTATTGATATCCTCACACTCTTCCACCCATGTCCCATCATCATGCTTCAGCCTCAGGATTTTATTTCTGAGTCTTCTTTGTATTACCATGCTGTAAAAAAATTTGGTATTCTGGTCCCCACAAGTAAGCCATGACACCCTGGACCTTTGCCACCAATAAGACTCCTCCATCCTCCACATTGTTTCTATCTGCTTCACAATTTCCTCAGCTACTAGCACATCTTCCTCATTCATACCCCCCATGTAGCAATCATTTAATTTGTGTCTTAGCTGTGAAATAGCCCTCTTAAAGTGAGGGAACTCCTGTTTACTCCATTCTATTAGCTTTTTTTGGCAAGAACTCAAGCATCTAGACAGGTCCTTCACTTTGTCCTCCTCCACACCTTCCACTGCCCTCCATCCCTCCCTGACTGTCATAAAAAATTGTCATGTTCTGCCCAAACAGCTTCAAACTGAAATGGCCTGACTCCCTTAGCCTCTTGATAGCAGCAATCAATTAATAGTGCATGATGATCGGACCCAATCGGTTCTACATGAAAAACCAACGCTCTATTAAATTCATCTCTGAATCTTACATTTCCAAGAGCTCTATCTAGCCGTTCCCTCACCATACCATCAGGCCTTTTGTTGCTCCATGTAAATTTGGATCCCTTAAATTCCAAGTCAATCAAATTACAATCATATAGGAGGGCTTGGAAGTTTAGTATCTTGCGCATGGATCTTGGATTACCTCCCTCTTTCTCCGACTGGGACAGCAAATCATTAAAATCTCCTACTACTAGCCAAGGTACTTCCACATTTACCGCCAATTTCCTCAGTACTTCCCATGTTACCTGACGCTCACCCTCTTTTGGGGGACCATAGATGAAAGAAATCAATTCAGGTGCAATCAGACAGCTTGATTCCACAACAGCATGTATTATATTCTTGGACTTGTATAAGACAGATAAGGAAATAGAGTCCTTCCACCATACCACTAGACCTCCAGCTAAGCCTCTAGGCTCCACCAACACCTCCTGATCAAATCCACACTTCATCCTAACTTTCTTCAGTTTCATATTATTCATTTTTGTTTCCATGAGGAAGATAATAGAGGGTTGGAATTTTGACACCATGTCCCTCAAGTTCTTCACTGTCAGGGCTCTTCCCAAACCCTGACAGTTCCATGATAGTAGCTTCATGGCGACATGGTGGCTGTTAACGGCCAGCCACCATTGCCTTCAGACGCACACTTCCTACTCCTGTTTCCACCTGCCCTGAATACAAAACCCCTTGCCTCCCCAGTATCCACAATGAGATCCAGCCTCACCATTTCCTCCTCCATATTTTCATTTGCAGTGTTCTTTTTCATCTCCTTCCCCTTGCGCTTGGTGTAGTTGCGAGTTTTGACTCTAGATTTTCTCAAGCTTTCTGCATACATCGAGATTATAGGCTTAGGGCTGTTTTCAGTTCCCTCAACCCTTCTACGTTTTGGAATTTAGGCATTCCACTCCTCATCAGCAGCCCTTTTCAATTCCATGTTCCCAATTCTATTAACTACATCACATAAAACCTCACCACTGTATACTACCATTGCCATGGAACCCTCCTCTGCCTCAGAATGCGTTTCAGGAATAGCATTTAGGGTACTCGACAACAGCGTCTTGCCTTTGTCTCCAGGAGACATAGAGCTCCTTTCCTTGCTCACCTCTTTACTCACAGCTGCCTTCAACCTCATTTCCCCAACCTTCTGAGAGTTTGTGACAAGCCTCCTCTTGTTTGTCTGCCCGCCCAAGGGCACGGTATCTTCAGTTTCCCTTCTACTTTCATTTGAAGCTTTTGTATCAGAGTGCCGAGGGAAATCTTTAGTCTCCTTGAGATTTTTGTTTAGTTTAATGATAAACAGCTCCTCATCCTGCGAGCTAGAGTTCTTTGCTGCTTTTTGGCTGTCTTCCTCCCTTTTGCGACGCAGCGCCACCTCCTTCTTCTTCAGTACATACCTTGATTCTGACCAATCACTTTGGATTATCTCTACTATTTCTTCTCGGTTACGACTCATATTAGTAGTGAGCCAAGCTCCATATCGAGGCATAGACGGATCAAAAGTAGACATGAGTTGCTCAGATTTACAATTGCGATTATCATGCCCTAGCTTTCCACAGTTGTAGCAGTAATTCTGTAATTTTTCATACCTGATTGGAATCCACGTTTTTCCATCATCCGGTCAATCCATCCAGAAGCCATAAGCCAAAGGTTTTTTCAAGTCAAGTAACACTCTAGCTCTCAAATAGCTCCTGACATATTTGCCATTGCATATTGGATTTTCTGCCAACATTACCTCCCCTACATATCCACCTATCGTCACCGCATTTTCTAGGCATATCGCCTCCATAGGAACATTGTACATCTGGATCCACACTGGTCCACGGCTGAAGTCGAATTCCTCACACGTCTTGAACTTCGATTTCTCCATTAGATTTAGTAGCAAGCCATTAATTGACCACGGCCGTCCACGCAATACTCTGGTATTGTAATACCCCAATAATTATTAATAGTAGTGATATTATTATTAATAGTAATTACCCATTTATTTTATATAGCCTTAATGGGCCAAATATTCCTAGTCTTAATTGCCATAGGAATTTTCTGCTTATACTCTAAGAAAGAGATTTAGGTAATAAGTCCTCTACTTGTTAACTAAGTCACATTTATTTACACCATTTTAGGTAATAAGTCCTCTACTTGTCAACTAAGTCACATTAATTTACACCATGATTGATTGACCGAACGTAATGTGAACCATGATTGGTTGATTTTTCTATTTTAACATGCCCTATTGATGATATTAAATTCACATCATGGCTGATTGGTTTTTAATTTAATATACCTTATTAATGATATTAAATTTGTATCATTGTTGATTGATTTTTTATTTTATTTTATGTACCCCATTAATGAGTTGGCAATGGTAAAAGAGCCGAAGCTAAACCCTAAACTTTTGTTATAAATATGAGCCTAGCCTAACCCTAAATACTCTCCTTCTCTTCTCATATTCTCTTCTACTATTTTCTCTATTCTTCTAAAAGCTAGCAAAACGGAGACCAGGTAATCATAATCTCATGAGTCTTAGTGTAATTTTATATTTCGATAGGTAATCCTAATTCCCAGAACAACCTTGCATCTTGTGCTTCTTCTTTTTCTTCTTCTCTACATCCTATTTTACTAATCGTAATTCCATAAGTCTTAGCGTAATTTTATATCTTATGCTTCTTCTTCTTCTTCTCTACATCATATTTTGCTAATCCTAATCCCCATGAATCTTAGGTTAATTTTTATACTTTTATATAAATTTTGATAGAATTGTTATATATAAAATATATTATATGTAATCCTAATCCTTAGAACAATTCTCTTTTTAAATGATTTTACCTTGGGTTTTCATAATCAACAAATAGCAGTTTATATACTCGGTTTGGTTTTCGTAAATTTGAGAAATCTATTTGGTGTGATTGAAATTTATAAATGTTTTCATATATATATATATATATATATATATATATATATTTTATTGAGAAATCCATTTATTATGTGACTGTATTTAAAATACTTTAAATCGTGGGAGGATAGCTCTGGGATGGTACCTCCTAAAGTGATGAACACAACCCTTAGGCTTTATGCCTCGATATATTATTTGATGTGAACCGATTATATCCGTTCTTTCCAAAGTGGTGTCTGGCAGGGGCTCCCGGGACACTAGTAGCAACTTTGGGAAGAGGTGTGCACATTAGGACGAATTGATTTATTGTGATATGGCCAAATTGATGATTTGTGACTGGCAGGGGCTCCCGGGTCACAGGGTAGATTGGCAGGGGCTCCCGGGTCACAGGGTAGATTGGCAGGGGCTCCCGGGTCACAGGGTAGATTGGCAGGGACTCCCGGATCTACCATGGTTCTCTTCCCACTAAACTAAATAGACTGGCAGGGCCTCCCGGGTCTAAATAAATTTAAAAAGATAATGAACAATATTGGATTCGATATGAATATATAGATGTGATGAGTATTAAAATCGATACTTTAGATTATATATATGTATATGATATTTTTCTTTCATCCTATGAATATTTTATTATTATTATTATTATTCTATTTTTGTTCATTAGGATTACCAGCTTTTGCTGATGTTTGTGTTCTGGGCTGCGACGATCCTTCGGGGGAGCAGAATTTCAGTGAAACAGGTTTCAAAGTTGGGGCTGTTGGGGCTAGCAGTGAGAAGTGAGGAAGACCAATGAACAATTCTAGCTAGTTTTATTTTATTTTTATGCTTTGAATAAAATACTTTTATTTAAGTTTGGATTTACGTTAATGTAATAAGACAGCCTTGCACTTGTCCCAGTACAAGTGCGGCGGTAACACTTCCCAAATTTGGTTATTTTGAATTTTAGTGATTATTTATAAAAATTATTGAAATTTTATGTTATTATAATTGTTAGAAATTTGGGGGTGTTACAAGTATATTCCTCCTCTTCCACAAATTTGAACATGAAAGCGTTATCGTTGATTTCAATCACATCAAAACCATCTGGTAAGTTCCAAGCCTTCTTTAGGATAGATTCCATCGCCGCTTTCGTGAATGTCTTTTTTGCTAAGACTTTCCCGATGAGGATCCACTTCGCCTCTGCTTCTCTCCACACCAGTGGATCTGAGATTTTGTTTTCCTCCATTTGCGAAATGAACGCCTCTCTTCCCGATTACTGCTATCAGAGGTCGTCACTAGCCTTCCTAGATCCTCCGATTGCATCTCCACACTTTCTCCTACCCTCCTCGGCCACCCGTCGTACCTCCAACCTCACCACTCTCACGCTTAGCGGAGAGAACTATGCTCCCACATGAGTAGGCGGGGAGAACTCCACTCATAACTACCCTCTTTAAAATTAATTAATAACTTGATTTATTTCCACACTCCCATACACGCATATCACTTAACTTGTTACCGTGGCTAAAGAATATTCCTAATCATATATGAAAATAAAAGAGGTGAAAATCAATTAAAATAAAAAGATTAATTTTTTTTCCCTAAAAGCTTTTTGGATAAGTTTAAATTTTATGAGAAATTTTAAATTTTAGTTGATTTCCATAACTAATAAGTACTAAGTGAAATATAGTTAAATTCTTAATGTAATATTATTCAGAAAAAATATACATTAAATAAGGGTTAGTTTGGATGGGCTTTTTTTTTTAAAAAAATGTTTTTTTAAGTGCTTATTTTTTAAGCTCTAAATTGAAGCTTTAAAAAAAAAACACTTTAGATTTTTTTTGTGACTTTTGTTTTTTAAAAAAAATATCATATAAACACATAAATTAATTAAAAAAACGTTTTTTTACATTAAAAAAATATTTTTTTCCTTAAAAAAAAAACCTCATCCAAACTGCCCTAAATTGAATGAATGTTGTGGATATGGATATACATGGTGAAATGGAGAGTGAGGAGCTCAGTATCTTCAACTTCAAGGTCAACCTTTCTGAATTGAACGATGGGAGGGTACGCTTTGCCGTTACCCAAATTGGCGCTTCCCCGCGTTACCCACAATAGCTTCTTCACTTTTCCCATTTCTGCAATTCACTCCATCAGACTTCACTCTGGAAATCGCTCCACTTTGCTCTGTAACCACCAAGTTAAGGCCAATGCTGAGTTCTCTTCTACTTCGGTTCCTGCCCGAGGCATCGAACCAGAGGAAGAAGAAAGCTTTCAAGTGCTGACTGTTATGAAAAGCGATTACAATGACATAATGATTGTCGACACTCCCAAATCTCGAGTTCTCCTTCTCGATTCTTATCGTATTTTCCCCTCCCTCTCTGTGTGTGTTTTACTTTTTCAGAGTTTTGTGTACTTCGAACTCTATGGATGCTCTCCATTTGAGAGCAATTAAAATGGGGTTACTAAATTTGCTGCAACTGAACCTTAGAAAGAAAGCAAGTGGACAAATATTAATTCGAATTCTACTTAATGATGAATAATCTAACCGAGTTTTTCTTCTTTTGTTGCAGACAACATCCATAGCATTCTTTATAAGGAGGAAAAATGGACAGAATCCTACTGGGTATGTTAGTTTTCCGTCTTTATTTTAGTATTTAGTATTTAATTATGCGTATGATGTTCATTGATTAAATAACAGTATTTTCGCATTGTTAGCTATGTTTGTCAGTCTTATCACTTCTGAAATCTATAACTTATTTAATGCACGTGAGTTTATTTCTAATTATGCGTGTGACTTTTTCTTTTTGGTTGCCCATTTTTGTACTGATATTTATGTTTCCATCAACCAGGATGAGTTTGCTAGCTTGCCGCCCATAGTTCCCAAAGGTCCCATCGCTATCTTAGGTTTGGTAATTCATTTGTTTTTATGATTTCAGACATTTTACAAAGTTTAGTCAATGATATTTCATATTTACAAATCCATACGTGCCTTCTTAAGTAATACTACATTGCTTTTAAATCTTTCAGGGTGGTGGAACTGCTGCCCATCTGATGCTTGACTTATGGCCTTCGCTGCAGCTTGAAGGGTGGGAGATTGATCCAATTGTAGGCGATTCTACTTTTATAAATTATTTATGAACTTTATTTCTCAGTAATGAGCTTGTTTCAGATAAAACTGCTTGGGTAAAAAATGGAGCTATCTGTTTCGAGTAGTCTGACAATCATGAAGCAGCTAAATCTAAGTTTCATTTTTTTATATCTTTGTGAACTTAGGCTAACTAATACATGGATATGAAGGCAGGCATCTTCTACTTGAAATACAATATAAAATACTTTTTCCCCTAGTAACATGGGATGTTCACTCAAATATACAGCGCCTCTAGGTTAGTCTCAACGACCTTTTCTTCAACTCTGCCTCTTTTACTTATATATAGCGAAAGGAACTCTAGTTTATAAGTTTTCCTCTGCAGAAATTGAGGGTGGTAATATCTTTTAATGATAAGCTAATTTTTACTTCTATTTAAAGCAATAAGATTGCATGTTTAAGTGAATTTCATTAATCCTTGATGCATCCTATATCCTGACCTTACCTGTATCATCTTTGGAAAACCAAATGATCAAGTTGATTGATAAAGCGAGAGATTATTTTGGTCTATCTGATCTGGAGAAGCCAACAAAAGATGGCGGTATACTGAATATTCATATCGGCGATGTCTTCATTCCATCTGAGAATTTGCACAGAAAATATGCTGGTGAGTCATTCATCATTTTTCTTGTTTTATCTTGTTCCTCGTGGGTTTTTATGCTTCTGCCTATTCAAATTAAACGCTTGTTACTGCCTTAGCATAATTATTTAATCTGTTATCCATTTTCTAGTTCTCAGTCTATTTCTAATTATGCAATCTGTTTGAATATTTCTCAGGCATTGTTGTTGACTTATTCTCTGATGGAAAAGTCTTGCCTCAGTTGCATGAGGTATGTTATTATTTTCAGCATACTGATTTCCACGTCAAGCTGGTAAAAAAGCAATATTTTTTTTTAAATCCAGAATAGTTTCTTCATGTGCTGATCATGGAATCTCAAAACAGATGTCAAGCCTTAAATGCCTGTAGAACCTATTAAGATTATTGAGATTTTCTTAATAAAACTAGGCAAATTGTGGCTTTGTTTCCTTGTTTTATTAAGCTATTTTTTCTTAGTTTTCTCAAGCATACTAGGTAGCATTGGGTTTCACATTTTCTTACTATATATTTGTTTTAATAGGAAAGTACATGGTTGGAATTAAGTGATAGATTGATGCCTGGAGGTCGATTTATGATGAATTGTGGTGGCCTTGATGGGGGAGCAGATGCACCAGATGATGCAAGTGTTGATTCTGAAACTTTGATATGGTTACAAAATCCAGCATTGAAAGCATTATCCAGAGCATTTCCTGGCCAAGTATGGTTTCTGTTGTATGATATGTGGACTTGATAAGTTTTTAGGCCCAAGAGATTCTGGAAATTCAAGTCGGTCTCTCTGGCATAAAATTAAATTAAATTGACAAGTAAAAAGACCATTTAGCCCTTAAAATTTGAAGAAAACCACGGACAAGGCTTTAACAACTATAATTAACAACATATAAGGGAATTAACAACTCCAATTTTGTAGATTCCAAAAATTTCACCTGTAAATATACGCATAAGAACAACAACAAAAAGAATGACAATTAACAAGATCACATAAGGGAGTTAACAACTCCCATTTGCCGGTGGGACAACGCATAATAACAACTACAGCTAGCAAATTAACAAGTACAGATAAATGAAACAACAACTCCGATTCATGCTACTTGTTATTCTCTGATCCTCCTCTACGCTTTCCCAGAATTAATTTGTTGTTAAATAGAGTTTACATTCACAGCACAATTAACTGATGCTCACAGTTTGAATTTGATTTGATCAGTTGAGTTGGAAGAGAATGCCGAAGGAAAATGGGGCAAATTTCATGGCACTTACGGGACCCATTCCTGATTTACAATCATGGTCTGCTAGTCTCCCATCTCCTCTGAGTTCAAATGTGAAGCATTGGAGACCCATTGAGCCTTAACTTTGAGTTTAAAAGGTCATAAATGATCTAAATATTTGTAAACTTACCACGTGTCTGGTTTGTGAATTGGTGCAGTTGATCTCCTGATTTTTCTGTAAAGGATCCTCAAATCCTGATTTGGCTGGTAGAAAAGACCAAGTGTAATAATTATCATATGAGCCTGTAAGATTCTGATAGTTTTTATTGAGAAATTATTTGAAAATTTAAGCATACTTTTAGTTGTATAAGATAAAATGAAGCAGAAGACTAGATTAACACGCCCCATACATTTCAAAGCACCAGCATGGCACAACTAACCATAGTACATCAATCAATATATCATTTGAAATCAAATTCAGTTTACATGTTTTTAAAGTTTATATACCCTGCAATGAAAACCAAGAGGGTTGTTGAAGCAGTTTCTGTTATTTCCTTCTGTTCTAAATGTAAGAGCTAATAGAGGGGTTTGTTTTGGTATTATATGTAAGACCTCAGTCCATTTTATTTCCCTAAATTTATAATTTTTTTACTGAAATTCTCCTTATTGATTTAACATATTCAATGAGTTTTTTATGGAAGAGAGAAGTTTCCAATTCAAAAAAATTAAAACGGGCACTTTAAAAAAGTTAATACACATTATTTACAAATAACTAACTTAAATGATTTACTTATGCAAATTAGTTATCTAACTCCTTCATTTAGGACAAGATAGAGTATTATTTGACCATAAGATATGAGATAGAAGTTTGAAATTTAAGATATGGCAAAGATTATCATGCAGAACGAATAACATCAGAAGAATTCCCCTCCACACTTTCTCCTTTGGATTCTTGCTGATTTTACATGTGCAGATTAATTTTTGGTGTGCAAGACAATCGGGGGAATATTATATTTATATTCTTTTAAGAAAATTGAACGTTAGAGGGTTTAATTTGAATGTGTCTTAAAAAGCGAAGTCAAGAAGCGGCGCTCTGTACTTTGTTTTCTGAGATTGCTTAACAGAATGATTGCGCAAAAACAGGGTTCATGAGTGCACCAACTTCAATATGTTCAAACTTGTGTACGTTATCGATCAAGTTGGAAATTGCAGGCAGCTGTATTATTGTACAGAAATCAACTTGTTTCCAAGTGGGTTTCTTGAAGCCAAATTTTATCTGCAAATGGGTTTTATCTGATTATATGACCAAAAAGCCAAGCTGTAGGGTCTACCAAGTTAATCAAGGATCATATTTAATAAATTTGTCTTATAAAGGCCAACCAAATTGAGCCAATAGATAAGCATATGCCTTGTACCTTAAAAAAGCATACACGTAAGGTAATTAATTATTATTTGAATCCCAAAACTTCGCTTGATTCTGATAAATTTTCAGAAACCGGCTCACTTAACATTTTATTGACCAACAAGGCAAAAGAAGATAAAAGCTTGTCGTAAAAAAGGGATGTTTGTACATTTTGAATAATTTTACAAAGGAACCTGAAATTTGTATAAGAACATAGATGCAATCTATCTTGAGCGGATGCAACATATCTCCAACCATGTACAGAATAAAAAACATTTGCATATAGATGAAGATATGTTGCTCACAATTAAAAGTTATACAGTAGCCCTTGCTCAAGAATCTAAATCCTGCCTTTGACTAATAAATTTTGCAATTGGGATTTTTCAGCAAATATCCAAAAAGAATTATGTAAATTTAACAAATTTTTACTTTCAATAAAAAATAGGCATAACAATGGAAAAAGAAGACAAGCACACATGTTTGGCATGATAAGTCATATGAATCAGCCTAGCTTTAAGAAGTAGAAAGATACTAAAATGTCTGTTAATTCAATCAATTATATTGAACCAGCTAGGTATGAATATGATCAAAGTAACCTGCCTTTAATTTTCTCAGTCCAACCTTATTATTGGCAAATCTGCTTAGTTTTCCTTCTTTTAAAACGAGAGAGAGAGAGTTGACGATATTGTAAGAGCAGCATGGAGGCCTCAAATAAACTAAAAGTGCAGATACAACGCAACAGAGTAGGCATCGGATTCTGACATCAATAATGTGTGATGCAGTGTTCGTAAAGACAACGGCACCACCACAAGCAACGCAACATCCATACATATATAATTAATACTGAATTAATTGGATACGTAGTGAAGGGGCTGATTGAGAGTCATAATTATAACTAGCTAGCTAGGGAAGTCATGATGATGATTAATTAGGATTTCCCATTCATTACACATCAACGTGTTTGACCAGTTATGTGCCCTACTACTACTTGTAATTAACGCGCACACACACACACACAGATGTGAAGAGTAGAGTATTGTATTGAGGTGGCGTGAGAATCCATTTGATATGAGAGTGAGTGACCTAGCTATATATCCATTTGCAATTTATGTAACCGAGGCCTTTATTTGTGTCTTTTTTATTGCATCCCCACGTGCTTCACCCGCGCACTTTCAGGCCATTTCCACTCTCATTTAATTTCCAGCTACATCCCTCTGTATATATGTGTGTGTATGTGCGCATACACACAGACAATAATATATATATATATATATATAGCAAAGTGTATTGTTATGGTTCTCAATGCATGGAGTCGTCGTATGTTGCTGGTAGTAGATATATATACGAATATATACTCCCATGATTATACATACATGTATACCATGACTGCATTGTGTGTTCAACTTTTCAGATAATATATTAATGCAAGGAAGAATCAGATAAATTACGTTAATTTAATTAATTTGTTGGCTTTTCACCACATCTCTGCATTATTTACACGTAATAATAAGAACCGATATAGCTTTCTGTGTGTGTAATATCAAGACAAATCCACAAAAAGAGATGGTCAAGGATATGTTGATATTATCCATAATTCACGTGCTAGCAAACAAGCATGGAAACATGAAAGAAACAAACAAAAATTGCCTTCATTTTTTCAGGACACATGATAAATACCACCATATATAAACAAGCGAATATGTATTATACTTTGTTTAAACTAATTAGAAACTAGTAAACTATCATAATCTGGACAAGATTACGTTCTAGCTAGACAAATTCCCTATGTAAACTTAAATAATAATGGTCACCAATTTCCTTGGCTTCTTTAGCTTAATCCATTTTCACTGATTTTTAAAATTACCTAGGATCCGCAATATAATCAAGAACCTCTACGTTTGACCATTACACTGAATTTGATGCAAATTCTCCACTTTTTTGAAACATGATTCATGGCTAGCCGCTGGATTTCTTGACTGCAGATTACCAAACCCTAAGTGTGAAATATTAAAATATTAAAATAATCAAGATCAAGCAAATTAATATATATATATATATATCTTGATCAAGGCTACACGACGGGTCAAAAAGAACTGACGAGCAGATATATTTTATATAGTACAAATAAAATCCTAAGCACACTCTCACTTGTGTACAGATTCAAACTCAGGGTATAATTATAGTCTAAATAATTGCAATAATAAGAATGAGGTAGATTAATTAGAATATGGGGAAGAGCTGGGGAAATGGCATTTATATCATTATTCTTTGACTTGACCAGGTGTCTGTGAGTGAGGGAGTAATTTGAGGACAGCCTATAGATTTATTATATTTTAATGAAATAAAAACAAAACCCAAACATTTTAATTCATATCAAAGTAAACCAAAAAGAAAGAGCAAGAGAGCGTAAATATTTGTGTATATATGTGGAGATGTGTGTGTACTACTTATTTCCAGTTAAGCAGAATTTCTTCATTGTTATAAGGCGATTCTTAGGGAAGTAAGGTCTCCCATTCAACCAACATTTACCAAAATCCTATTTAATTAATTATTTCACAATGCATTCATAATTACTTACAGATTAATTAAATTACAATGAAACAAACACACAAGAAATACCTGTCCCAGGCTAGCTAGTAAGCTACTCTACTAGCTATATGTAATATTGACACATCATACATTGATTTATTTTTAGAAGTAAATAAATGAGTATAGAGAACTAAAAATATACCTCGTATACTCATATATAGTATAAACCAATGAATATATATAAGAACGTAACCCTAGATATTAGTCATATTCTTGTACGTTTGGTTAATGTAATAAAATAGAATATTTATATATTTCTGTGCCCATTCTTGGTTGTCAGTCCTTGATGGTGAAGCTAGGTTATATGCACTGATCCAAATACATTTCTCTGTGTATTAAAAACCACGTCCGTGCCCTTTAAGCGAAGGAACTGAGTTAGTGGTAACGTAAGCTTCGCATCCCTGTCTCCTCTTTCCTCTTACCTTGTCTCCTTTCCTTTGTCCTTCACACCCAATTCATTTCTTGCATAACACAGTTCTCTAAAGGTTGGTACTTTCTGTTCTATACTCTTTTCATCCAACTTTTATACATCTTTTACTCATCTTCATGCCGTTTCCGGCCTCGTTTTTTTCTGTTTTTTCTGTCTTTTCATTTGATAGTTGAAAACCGCTTGAGTCTTTTCGTGGTTGATTATGTGTGTGTGTGTGTGACTCGAAACTTTGTGCTTCCTGAATTGATGAATCTAGCTAGCAAGCTAGCTGATCTTTTAATCTGTCATGTAATTTCATGCAAGTCTTGTTCTTTTTCATTTCTAAAGTCACATGAAAGTAAAATCATGATGAGTCTTCGCATCATCATCACTTGTGTTTTTTTGACCCCTTTCTATGGATCCATTTCACCGACGTACCAAAAAAGAGGACAAGACTGTTTTCTGGTTGTCATGAACGCAAATACACGACGAATGAGGTTATTAGATGGACCTGTGTTTCCATAGGGTTAGATGTTAACATCCTCCGTTAAAAAGTTCTATGCTTTCTTACATCATCAATTTTTGGAATATCCAAAAATGGTAGTTTAGTAAGAGGAGTCATGGTGAGCGTATGACTCTCTCTGTCTCTCTCTCTATATGTGTGTGTGTGTGTGTGTTTGTGTGTGTGTGTGTGTTTCATCATTAATGCGCCTTTAATTGAGCCATATACATATGAAACTAGCTTAATTAATGTTTATGTTTCAGGTGAGAGAGAATGATGCAAGGAAGTGGACAAATAGCAGTGCCTCCAGGTTTCAGGTTTCACCCAACAGAGGAGGAGCTTCTTTACTATTATCTGAGGAAGAAAGTCTCTTTTGAAGCCATTGACCTTGATGTCATCCGAGAAGTTGATCTCAACAAACTTGAGCCTTGGGATCTCAAAGGCACGTCTGTTTTTTTATATAACATGTACCGCCTTCATCCATAAATCAAAATCAATCCTAAATCATTCATAGGCTGGCTTTTCTTCTCACGCGCGCGCACACAGATACACACACCCACACATATATCTTGATCATCATAGCTAGTAATTTAAAGTTTGCTTGAGTAAACCCAATAAGAAGCACATAATTATTCGCTCTGCATGCGTTTATATATTAATTTATTGCGTATTTCAAATGGGGTTCTCATTTTGTTGGGACCTTGGTTTCATTATGTACTGTAATTTTTATTCATTAATTCACAATTCGTATAACTGTGTATGCATAAACCCTAGCCAAATGTCTTGGTGCAATATAATAAAGCTTGGGGCTGGTCTGTGTGTGCAGAAAAATGTAGGATTGGATCAGGACCTCAGAACGAGTGGTACTTCTTCAGCCACAAGGATAAGAAGTACCCGACTGGAACCCGAACAAACCGGGCGACAATGGCCGGATTCTGGAAAGCAACAGGAAGGGACAAGGCCATTTTCATGAGCAATTCAAAGAGGATAGGGATGAGGAAAACCCTAGTGTTCTACACAGGCCGTGCTCCTCACGGCCAAAAGACTGACTGGATCATGCATGAGTACCGCCTAGACCAAGATGATGCTGATCAGCTTCAGGTAAAATCATATCATCTTGTTTTGGTGTTTCATTATTTGGTGAGCTTAATTAATCAATAACTTGTTAATTTGTGAAACAGGAAGATGGGTGGGTGGTGTGTAGGGTATTCAAGAAGAAGAACTTCAACAGAGGATTTCAACAGGAAATGGAAGAAGATGAGCAGATAATGAGCCACCACATGGCATCAACAAGTACTGCTTCTCATAATAATTGCATGAAGGTACTTGAACCATTAAAACATGTACACCACCAGCACCATCATCATCAAGGACTTGTTCTACCTTATTATGATGATGGCCACCATAATAATATTAATAATAATAATAATTATAGTAGCTGCTTTAATGCCTCCATGCACCTACCACAGTTATTCAGCCCAGAATCTGCTGTACCACCCCTTCCTTCTGCAACTTCTTCGTCGTCTTCCACGTCGACTACTATGAACCCTATGGACGTCCTTCACTGTTCTCAAAGCTTACTTAGGCTGGCTTCAACTTCTTCTCTTCCACCTGGAGGACTCCTTAGTAATCTCATGCAGCAACAATGTGATCATCAGAGACTCAATAATAATAATGGAGAATGGTCCTTCTTGGAGAAGCTATTAGCTTCACAACAACAACATCAACCTGTGGTTCCTCCTCTGGCTTCTTCTTCCCACAAGTTCCCTTTTCATTATCTCGCTTGTGATCAGAGTGACATCATGAAGTAATCTTCTTCCTCTTCTTCTTCTGTCATGTACGTTTATTATGAATTAACTGGCTCAAGTCCTGTTAATTAGATGCTTGTTGAAATTATCTTGTACCAATTATTTTATGTTGAGGAATGAGAACTATATATATCAGTTGTGTGTATATGTATTTGCGCGTGCGCGTGTGCGTGTGAGAGAGGGTTTAGAGTTTGAACAGGGAAGAACATGTGTTTTTTTTTTTTTTTTTAATGCATCAAAAGTTTTGGTGAATTGAGTCTTGGGGCTCATTAAGGTTACAGTATACCTCTAGATTTAAAAAATGCTTACAAAAATATTTACAAATCACCAACCCACACAAAATTCGAACTTAAAACCTTATAGTTATGAGTCAACCTTTTTACTAACTAGACTAACCTTTTATTGGCCAAAAACATGTGCATGTAAACGAGTGAATGAGCATTAAAAGTTTAAACAGTGGAGAAAGTGATATGATACAGAAACAATGTGAGATACACCAATCATGCATATATAATCTCCCTGAGAATTTAGTCTAACTTGTCTATCATATATATCGTTGAGTCACGCACCATCAAGAATATAATTATGTTATTCGCACCTTTGGTATTTCATATTTTAAAGTTTGGTTTCAATCATATGTAATTAATCCTAGCTAGCTTGCATGCCAAAACAAAAGGATCGATGCATGTTCAATCATATATATATTCCTTGCTTTTAATTTTTGTATTATATCTAATTAAATTGGTCTGATGAATCATCAATTTTTTATTTTTATTTTTTAGTTCGACCCAGTAATTGGATCCCAATAACTAAGTAAAGATCAGAAATAGGTAGAATCTACTTTAATTAGCTCCCTTAGTTGCAATTCATATTCTCATGGTTTAACGTTCACATATGGAGTACTTAGTACAGAAAAAGGAAGAATAAATTCGCATCACCATTATTATTTGCCTTTCTCCACTGCTCGTTGACTAATTTGTTTGTGGGGGCATCTGGTTCCTCAAACTCTCTTAGTGTGGAAGAAATTAAATAGATGCTTTTTCAATTATGTATCTTTTTATAGTTACTTTTCTTATGTTGTCCCTTTGACTTGTTTATTACTCTCTTTGGTTCTAATTATAAGTCCTAGTTAATTTTTTTTAGAGATTAAGGAAGCTAATTAAATTATTTTAGATTATTTGTATTTGTATTTGTATTTTTTCCTCCAAACTAATTAGTTTGACTAATAAACTAATATATAATTTAAGGATACATAACATATGAAATAATTAAGTAATTTATTTAGCTTCCTTAATCTATAAAAAAAAAAAGTCAACTAGATCTTATAATTAAAAACGGAGGTATTATTATCATCATTATTATTATTGAAGTTGTACGTTGTTGGTCATCTAAATTATATTGAATGTTATTTTGAAATTATATGATATTATCTGAGAATAATTGCACTTATGCTCATCTAATGGGCTTTTAATAATTGGCTAAATTGATTTAAAATCAAATTAGAGTCCAAGGGTAAACACTCAAGACACAGACTGAGATCAATACAGACCCAACAAGAACTAATAAACAGACAATAACGAAAAGTAATAAGCTATATGGAGAACTGAGTAGAACCATAGTTCACAAGAAAAACATGCTTTCTTAGCATAAATATCTTGGATTATTAGATTATTTAGATTTTATAGAAGTAGTTTTCTCAATCTAAATTCTTCTTAGATTTTCTCCAGCTTACAAATTATAGTTCAAACCTTGACTTTATTATATATATATTAATTGAGCCTCTCTCGTTCCAGTTAACTACAGTAAGTATAGCGAAAAATTTAATACGAATAATAAAAATTAATCTATCCATACAACAAGAACAACCAAGAAAAGTCATATTAATTAAACATTATATATGGAGCAAAAAGGTGTTCGTTTATTTCTGATCCTTAAATTCCTCGGCAAGTAACTATAGTGCGAGCTTAGTCGGCTAGCAGAAGTTTAAGGGAAAAAAACAAAGAAATTAAAGAAGTGTGAACGCACGCACGCACACGCTTAGAATATAACAAATTAAGGAGAATATAGAAAGTCGGCAAAAAGTTTCACACAGCCTTAACACTAATCTCAAACCTAATTCATCAATGTACAAACTTTGATGATTCAGATTTCAGATCATATGAGTAAAGTTGAGATACCTCTCCCTCTCTTAATGATCGAACATTATATTAAGCTCACAGAATATTGCGTTTGATATTAGAAAAAAATCTCTAAAAAATAATTAAACAGTGGAGTCCACAGATTACACGTAACTATTAATTCTTCAATACTGTTTAAGCGATCACAAGCTATTGTGTTGGCAATTATAGCTATGGAATTATTTAGAAGACAGGTGTGCCACTCTGGGCCATGAATGCTAAATGCTTCTTTAGTATTCCCCCTCCTCCTAATTCCACAAACTAGTACAGAAATTTCCTTTGCATCTAAATATAAGACCCCAACCTAGTTTGTATTGTCCCTACTAAATTTATATCTTTTTTCACCAATTCTTCCTATTGGCATATATTAAGGGAGTTTTTTTCATCAAAGGATTAGTTTCCTATAACACCCCAACTTTTCTAAAGCATTTTCGAAATTATTTGATCAGAGTTCAAAATAATTTAACCAGAGTTGGGCAACGAAATGATTTTAAATACAAAGTAACTGATATTCAACCACTGTAGTGTACTGGTTGGTTGATACAAAGAGTTCGAAAGACTATACATATCTACAGGACTTTCTCCAGCTAGTCCTTCTGCCTGCTGCTTACCCTTGTTTCTGTTTCTGTTTACCCCGGAATCCTGAAGCTACAGTAAGAGCTGAGGTTCAATACCCATTGAACCTCAGGTAACGGTTAACCTCATGCTTATGTATCAAATATGTATGACAGATATTCATGTCAAAACAGCAATAATCACATACATTATTCATATATTCACATAATAACATAACACAGCCACTGCAATATGCATGTTATTATAGTCTGCACTATTCACCAGTGCCACGGTGTACATCCGTGTCCTCAGCGCTAGGAAAACATAACGGCGTTATCAAGACTATAACCCGTATCAAGTAGTATGTGTATGATCAATTTTCAAAAACAGAATTTCAGACTATCTATCACATATAAGCATACCATAAGCATCAGAGTTAATGTTACAATACGCGTCCGTACCTTCCTTCCACGTGAATAGTAAATTACTATTCATGTATACGGCACTATTCACGTATACGGCACTATTCACGTATCCCCAAACTTCCTTTGAATCTGACTCCGGAATCCTCGGATATCCTATAATATCATTTTTATCAGTGACCATTAATTTTCAGCATTTGCGGAAACTATGTTGGATATTCACTATTCATGTGAATAGTACCAGTAAAAATATTTTTACCGTGCCGGTAAATATTTTTTACTGTGCCAGTAAATAATATTTACTGTCCAAGGATAATTCTTTTCTGATGTGACAGATCAGACTAAGCTGCAGCCACAGAGCATACTCAGAAAAACTCTATCTGGCATTTCTACTATAATTACCAAAAGAAACTACCAAATATTAAGACTAGAGACCAAAGAACTTACCCTTGAAGTTCCTGCTCATTCTCTCCAGCTTCAAGAACTTTACTCTAAACTCTCTCTCTAACTCTAAGAATTCTCACTCTTCTCTTAAACTCAACTGTTGTTCTCTGAGTTTGGTGTGAAGAAAATGAAGAAATGAAGCCTCTATTTATAGTGAAAAAGCATGATACTATTCATACTTTATCAGGTCAGATTTTGGCCGTTGGATCTTGACTTTAAACATGGCTTCATCTCAACCGCCCAATCCATTTGCTTACGTCATCGATGACGTCATCAAGATGCTTACGTCATCGATGACGTCATCATGACGATGACACTTTCTTACTCTTTTGCATTTATCCTATAAAGATTCCCTGATCGGTGTTCTAATCGCGATATATTAGAAATTCTCAAGAATCCGGAAGCACAGCCTTGAAGTTCTATTTTTCCTCTTCAGAAATATCTGGGTCAACTAAATTTTTGATCCTATTTAGGGTATTCCGTAACCTGCCGAAGATTTTAAGTCGGACACTGACGGTTACAGAAATTACTTCGGGTGACACCAACTTCTAGACAAAAATTCACTGATTCATAATATGTCCAGCTTTTTACTACTTAATTCAAGGAGTTTGAGTTATGATTTATTTCCTATAGATTCCACTATCTGTCCTGCTTCAAAATATCGGTTTCAACCTATCTCAATAATCATTCCGCCGATTACGGAAATGACTTTGGAGATAACCCACTCTGAGATAGAAATTCGCTTGTTTATAATATACCCTTACTTTAAAAACCTAATTCACGGTTTATTGGAAATAATTTTATTTCTATTATTTTCCAAAGTATAAGATATTATATTATAATAATATTATTATTGAGTGGGTCCCGCGCGCAAAATTTTTCAAACTTCACGGGTGTTGGCAGAGGGAAATAATTTGACGTGGGTCCCGCATGAATAGTAAATACGTATTTTCAAATAGTGAATACGTATTTAGGAATAGTAAATACCGTATTTTTAAATAGTAAATACCGTATTTTTAAATAGTAAATACTATTCATACCCCACAAAATACCGTATTAACCAATAGTAAATACGTATTTGTGAATAGTAATTACTATTCATGTACGTATTTGTGAATAGTAAATACTATTCATATTTAAAAATACTGATTTCAAATTTGTCATTTTCAAAAATAGGGCCTAATAGTCCTCCAAAAATAGGCTAGTTTTCAAGTCTTTAGGTCCAAAATTCAGGATGTTACAATTCTCCCCCCGTTCAATAAATTTCGTCCTCGAAATTTGACAATATAAAATCGAAAGGTTATCTAGACCTCTAGTCTATTCCTTCCTTATGCAAACTTAAATAGCACGCATCATACTATTCAGTGTCTCAATCTTATACCCAGGTATAGTACTAAATTACAGGACTTGCTGGTCTATTCTCACAGTACTCGGTTACACAGGCCTCACTGCCTGATTTATTTAGCCTATCGGCTTAACACATATTGGCCTTCCGCATCTGCTCATCAATTTCATCTGAGTCTTTCCCATTCAAGTTCTCGAATTACTTTCACTTACTCAACACTATAGCTGACAGCTATTAATTGACTTAACTAGTTTAGTATTCCAGACCTTTCTAATAGTTGTTGTTCCTGTACCATAATTCCCAATTACACTGCTTTTCTTTTCAACACGATAGCGTCGACAATCATGTCATTGCTACCCAAAATTATTTTCTTGTCTCATTTTCAAATTTTCAAACATGAAAAATTTTCCGTGGTTTCAGTACATTTCACAATCTGCACTATACCACAAAGTAATAGTGCTATAACATTTTTAAACTTAATCGCTGCCATCACAAATTCGTGAGAACATTTTTCACTGCCGGATCATTTTCAAAAACTTTTATTACCGGCACATATCTTTGAGGGAGCTAATTTATTTCACAAAATTTTACAATTGAGAGTACACACCATCATCTTAACCATTTGGTACAGTGAGCGCCTTACCCCAATCCTCGAATCCAGTCTCAACAGTACTATCAACAATGTGGGAGAGCCTCCGCCCCTTTCTCAGGAGACCCAGTGTTCACACTGGCACATAAAGTAGCAACCCTATCTAGCGGAACTCAGTCCAGTCATAGACAGTCAGGTTTTACTAATCAAAACATACGCCCTAGGCGAAATGTTATGGATTGGGTGCGTTCACTGCTGGTGCGATTTCCATTTTCTCAAACCAAAATCCCTCCAAAACTTTTTGTTCAAAAAAGAACATTTATCAAAGGCTAGCGATTTCAAACATTTTAAAACATCTAGCAAGACCCAGCAAACTGTGTACATCTACAACAGCTTCTGTCCTTCCAGTTTTGTACTGACTTTACCACAACATAGTTAAAAACTCAGTTTCAAACTCTGGGTTCTATCAAAAACCCTTTTTTTTTTACAAGACAATATCATTTCAAAATAATAATCGCTGTGGTCTCAAATTCTGTTGAAAACATTTCATTTGAAAACTCAGCTTCAAAAAAATCCACATGTTCGAACAAATAAATTTCAAAATTTCTAATACAGCAGGTATATTGGCAAGTTCAAAAATTCAATTTTAAAATCTTACTTAGGAATCAGACAACTAACATTAGAAGGTCATCACTAATTACACGTATTCGGACCTCTTTCCTTGGCTACTCAAACCATATGTATAATGCTTAGTTTGTTCTACTTAACTCATATGGCTATTCCAAACTTTGCCCGTTATCCTCGGGTTTCACAAACTTTTTGGGACACTTCTCGTATTTGTTGTCTAACAACCGTGGGCTTCTGCTAGCTTATAAACACAATATGTGCTATATAGCACTGGAGCGACTCATGGCAATATACTAGATTACTGAAACCTTCGCTCTAAGGAACCTATTCGATGTGAGATTCATTGTAATGTACTTACCTTGAGAACCGATGCACTTGGTAACTCTACTTTATGGTTCGTCGTCACGGCGGCTCCACTCTACGGTTCGTCGTCACGGTGGCTCTGCTCTACGGCACATTACTCGGCGCTTCACTCAGTCTTCTCAGACCAGTCAGCTTTTCCGGTTAGCATCCTTGTAGGTAAACCTCCTAGATCAGAACTCCCCGTAGGTATCCTTCTCCGATTAAACTTTCCATAAGTAGCGCCAGTGATCGTCTTTGAATCATTATAATGAGAACTCAAATCTTAACAGGTTCCTATCCTTTAGTAGTTTCATAAACCGTTGTTTCTATGTCTGCCATCTTATCTAGGGTCATTCTATTTGTGGACTTTCACTTTCTATTTAGCTCCAAGCATAATTCTTAACTCAATTTTCCCTATCGGGTAGCCACTTACTTTATAGGGAATCTATTAGCCACTAACATCTCTATAGTTCTTGGTCCCACCTTGAGACCATAACCTGGTGGCTACTGAGGTTTCCAGCTTTCGTATGGTTCTGTTAAGGAACTATCTCTTAGGTATTTGGAACCTAGGCAAAACTCACTTATATTTTCTCAGGGTTCTTACTCTCACAGGGGTCATAGTTCTGAGATTTCTCTCGCCTAAGCAATATTAACTTCATAATGTCTATTGATTCTTGGTACTAATATTGGTATACTTACTACTGGGTACCTACAACTCTCATAGGCACTAGTATGACATAACTGTCTCCCCAGAATTACTGGGTACTTTCCCTCTTTTGTCAATTGATCACCACCGTCAAGGACTTAATCAAAAGATCTTCGTCCCCAGAGCCATGCCCCGTTGCACGCATGGTGTCTGGCCTCTACAAGGTAGGAATTTTCTTCTCAGGGTACCTTAACAAGTTATTATTTTGACAAGGACATTAAATCGATAGGTTACTATCCAAGGGAAACCTAAACAGTAGGTTACTGTCTACCGGAAAACTTAAGTCGTACCGACTTCTCTGTATCACTTCCCTTGAAACTCTGAGCGGGGATTTAACTTAGATTCCGATTCCCATATCAAAAGTCTTAAAGTTTAACAACAGAAACCATATTCTGTGCCATCTACTCTATATCAAGGCCTCCAGAGCCTAACCCTTTTCCTTAGGATGTACGTCCTTTTTGTATCACAACACCAGTATTGTATCAGTACTTGTACTTGTTTTTTTTTTCGAAATACTTTTAAAACCATGGCTTAGAGCCTAACTTAGTCAAACCGATTGGCCAGGTAGGCGTCTATCATGGGAGCCTCACCGTGCTAGGGTGACTGATTGGCTGATCCACATAGACTCGGCCCTACCTTCGGCACCAATGGTTTACTGTAACTGAGTCGGGTTCATACCAGATAAAACACTTTTGAAAGCTTAGAACCTAACTCCGCTACTCAGACAATCCGACTAGGCAGGTGTATTTGTGGAAGGCTCGACGAATTCAAGGAAACTGATTGCCAACCACAAAACCCCTTTCTAGATATCAGACTGTTTGGAGTAACTTAGTTAACTCTGTGCCAGGATGTCTGCTCTGATACCAAAATATAACACCCCAACTTTTCTAAAGCATTTTCGAAATTATTTGATCAGAGTTCAAAATAATTTAACCAGAGTTGGGCAACGAAATGATTTTAAATACAAAGTAACTGATATTCAACCACTGTAGTGTACTGGTTGGTTGATACAAAGAGTTCGAAAGACTATACATATCTACAGGACTTTCTCCAGCTAGTCCTTCTGCCTGCTGCTTACCCTTGTTTCTGTTTCTGTTTACCCCGGAATCCTGAAGCTACAGTAAGAGCTGAGGTTCAATACCCATTGAACCTCAGGTAACGGTTAACCTCATGCTTATGTATCAAATATGTATGACAGATATTCATGTCAAAACAGCAATAATCACATACATTATTCATATATTCACATAATAACATAACACAGCCACTGCAATATGCATGTTATTATAGTCTGCACTATTCACCAGTGCCACGGTGTACATCCGTGTCCTCAGCGCTAGGAAAACATAACGGCGTTATCAAGACTATAACCCGTATCAAGTAGTATGTGTATGATCAATTTTCAAAAACAGAATTTCAGACTATCTATCACATATAAGCATACCATAAGCATCAGAGTTAATGTTACAATACGCGTCCGTACCTTCCTTCCACGTGAATAGTAAATTACTATTCATGTATACGGCACTATTCACGTATACGGCACTATTCACGTATCCCCAAACTTCCTTTGAATCTGACTCCGGAATCCTCGGATATCCTATAATATCATTTTTATCAGTGACCATTAATTTTCAGCATTTGCGGAAACTATGTTGGATATTCACTATTCATGTGAATAGTACCAGTAAAAATATTTTTACCGTGCCGGTAAATATTTTTTACTGTGCCAGTAAATAATATTTACTGTCCAAGGATAATTCTTTTCTGATGTGACAGATCAGACTAAGCTGCAGCCACAGAGCATACTCAGAAAAACTCTATCTGGCATTTCTACTATAATTACCAAAAGAAACTACCAAATATTAAGACTAGAGACCAAAGAACTTACCCTTGAAGTTCCTGCTCATTCTCTCCAGCTTCAAGAACTTTACTCTAAACTCTCTCTCTAACTCTAAGAATTCTCACTCTTCTCTTAAACTCAACTGTTGTTCTCTGAGTTTGGTGTGAAGAAAATGAAGAAATGAAGCCTCTATTTATAGTGAAAAAGCATGATACTATTCATACTTTATCAGGTCAGATTTTGGCCGTTGGATCTTGACTTTAAACATGGCTTCATCTCAACCGCCCAATCCATTTGCTTACGTCATCGATGACGTCATCAAGATGCTTACGTCATCGATGACGTCATCATGACGATGACACTTTCTTACTCTTTTGCATTTATCCTATAAAGATTCCCTGATCGGTGTTCTAATCGCGATATATTAGAAATTCTCAAGAATCCGGAAGCACAGCCTTGAAGTTCTATTTTTCCTCTTCAGAAATATCTGGGTCAACTAAATTTTTGATCCTATTTAGGGTATTCCGTAACCTGCCGAAGATTTTAAGTCGGACACTGACGGTTACAGAAATTACTTCGGGTGACACCAACTTCTAGACAAAAATTCACTGATTCATAATATGTCCAGCTGTTTACTACTTAATTCAAGGAGTTTGAGTTATGATTTATTTCCTATAGATTCCACTATCTGTCCTGCTTCAAAATATCGGTTTCAACCTATCTCAATAATCATTCCGCCGATTACGGAAATGACTTTGGAGATAACCCACTCTGAGATAGAAATTCGCTTGTTTATAATATACCCTTACTTTAAAAACCTAATTCACGGTTTATTGGAAATAATTTTATTTCTATTATTTTCCAAAGTATAAGATATTATATTATAATAATATTATTATTGAGTGGGTCCCGCGCGCAAAATTTTTCAAACTTCACGGGTGTTGGCAGAGGGAAATAATTTGACGTGGGTCCCGCATGAATAGTAAATACGTATTTTCAAATAGTGAATACGTATTTAGGAATAGTAAATACCGTATTTTTAAATAGTAAATACCGTATTTTTAAATAGTAAATACTATTCATACCCCACAAAATACCGTATTAACCAATAGTAAATACGTATTTGTGAATAGTAATTACTATTCATGTACGTATTTGTGAATAGTAAATACTATTCATATTTAAAAATACTGATTTCAAATTTGTCATTTTCAAAAATAGGGCCTAATAGTCCTCCAAAAATAGGCTAGTTTTCAAGTCTTTAGGTCCAAAATTCAGGATGTTACATTTCCAATACAAATCATTAATCTTTAATTACAAATTACTCTCTTTTATTCTTAATATAAGATATATTTACCTAATTTGTGATTAGATTAAAGAAGTTAATTGAGTTAGTTAATGTAACATGTATTTTTTAAAACACCAAAATCATCTTCCTTAATTATTTCATTATCTCTCCTTCTTTATTATTGTTGAAGAAGTATTAATAGAGGTAAATTAGAAAAATAATGACAAAAATAAAAAAAATTATATCTTATATTTAAGACCAAGATTAACTCCCTAAATATGTCTTATATTAAGTACTCGAAGGAGTACTTATTTAATCCTTTGTAACTAGAATGGGACGGAGTACAATAAGTAAAGAATGAAATATTTGAAAATATAAAAGAATCTTATTAAATCTTTATTTGGTTCTATATTTTTTAATTTCAAAAACATTTTATTATTTTTAAAACAATGAATTATAGGGACTGAGTAGCTTCCTTAATAATAATTCTAATACCCTTATGAGAAGGAGATCGATTTGTCAAGGATGATATACATGTCGATTGAGAGCGATTTCGAATGACGTAAACGAACTTGAATAAAGGCTCAAGTACGGGAAGTGAATATTTTTGACTTTAAAAGAATCAAATTTAAATTGTGGTTGAAAACACATTCAAAATAAATTTTCTCTAGGTAGCTAGTTGATTTTGCATACATAATAGTCAAGCGATACATATAAAGTTATAGCTAGCCTAACGTGTGGGAATGTAAGCCTCATTATTGAGGTAGAATATAATTTAGGATCTCCCACATGCATGTGAAATCCGTTTTCTTTACTCACATTACTGCAGAGAAGAGATTTACTGTCCATCCTTAACGGTCGTTTTCATAAAAAGGGACGTCAAAACGTAGGCAGTGGTAGTTTTGGCGTCCCTTTTTTAATAGCGCCTAAAAACAAGATGTAGAAAGACAAAGAAATTCGCTTTGGTTGGGGAATTTCGCTTGTTCCATTTCTCAAACGTTGTTCCTATATGTAAGATAAAGAAATCAATTGTCCGTTCTTCTAAAGGGAATCAATGAACATTGATGTGCCTATTCCATTTTTTAATCACATAATAAATCATGGAGTAAATTTTGTCGGATTTTAAATAATACACTAATAATCATAATTAAGAATAAGAGAGTATAGAGAGAATTGAATTAGCAGATCAAAGTAATTTGAGAAAGAAGAGATGACTTTGAGAGGGCAACGTTGTCATTTAACAACATTCTTAATTCCCTAATTAAGCCTCTTGGCCTAATCAAGAATTTATTAAAAGTGGAGGCATAAATTTATATTTTAGTATTTCAGCTGGATTTATATATGATTCTCCCTATATATGTGGGTATTTATGTTAGATTGAAGATCCACTAATCTTAACTTATAAACAATACAAATTACCTCACCCTGTATAAAATCATAGGATATATAACTAATAGGACTCATATTCTAATCCTAAATCTAAATGTTTCAATATTTAAATTAATTTTTTTTTAAAAAGAAAGTATTATATAGCATTGGCTACAAAACTTTTTATAATTGACTATAAATTTTTTTCAAAAAAATGATATTGAAATTCACGAAAAGGACAATATTTTCTTGGAAAATAGTTTTTTTGTACTATTTAAATAGATCCTCTATTAACCTGAATATACATATATAGGCACATTTTAGCTATATTATACTCACCAAAAACTAAAGGGACATTTATATGTATCTACTTGTAATTCGAAAATAAGAATAATTCATGTTTATATTTCTAATAAGATAAATGTTTATATTTCTAAGAAGATAATGTAAACATGTGCACTAATAATTCTGGCAAAAAAAACATGTGCCTTAATAACGTTTTGAATGGAAAGAGAATTAATATAGACTGCCTTGTACGATGCCATTAATGAATAATATAGTTAGGCGGATTGACAACATACATATGATAAATTAAAGTTGAATTAAATAGCAAATCCGTTTTGAAAATATATGTTCAAAAACAATGTTGTCCTGAAAGTTTTTCTTGTCTTAATCTGCCCCTTAAATTTCAAAACGTACCAATGTTATCTATTCTAATAAAAATTAACGTTGACTGTCAAAAACTTAATATTGATTGTTAATTTTTTTAACAGAAATGGACAAATTGCTATGTTTTAAAATTTTTTGGGCAACATTATCACCAAAAAAAAAACTTTCAGAATAACATTACTTTTCAATGAAAACATGAGTTGATGTAGTCACTGGCTATACATAATTAACGTTGATCTATAATTTTTTTTTTAAATAATAAAAGAGGCTAAAAGCCAAGATACATTAACGAGTACAAAGAAAAAGGAATAAATCCCATACATTAATGTTGATCTTTTTTTTTTTTTTTTTTACAAGGCGAGGGGAGGGGGGATTCAAACACGGAACCTGAAGGGAGCTATAAGACATCTCAATACCACCAACTGTGCCACTGTACTGCTGTCCTCTATGGTCGTTGATCTATAATTGTGTGTGTGTGTGTGAGAGACAAATGGGCCTTTCAGTCCACAGTGGTGTGACGTAATAGGGAGACCTAACTTCGTGGTGTCGCCATAGTTGCACATGAAGGTGCCTCCTACTTGCAGGCAACTATTTTATTTATATATGCACATGATCCTCTTTATATGTTCCATGTCTCTCTCTTTTACCCTTACAAATTTTTCCATCATTCTCTATTTATTTATGCTCCTTATTTCATTACCCAAAAAAAGCTCTTCGTTTTTTTTTCTTAATCATAAATAGCTAAGCATGAAGTTTTCCGCAAGTTTTTTTTATAGTTTCCTATATTAAATCATGGAGATTAGAGTTATATATATGTATCCAAGTTAATTAATTAAGTTAAACATGTCAATTCAGCATATTTTCACCGTCTCAAAATACAAATTAAGCTGCAATTTTAATTAGATGACCCAATGTGGCACAAACTGGTTCGACATGATAGTCTGAGCGAAATTAGAGTGATATGATTAGCGATTGAGTTGAATGGGGGGAAAATGAAATTTTGATAAAGTAATATATAAGTGATTCATACTCTGGGAATGAGAAATAAAATCATATTAATGCTACTTCATATTCTGACTTTATAATACTTAAATTAGAAGTAAAATATAAGTGATAACAAGTTGTATAAATAATCACAGTTTCAAACAAAACAAACTTTATGATCGAAAAAACTATTGCTGGTTTATATATATATATATATATATATATATTTTTTTTTTTTGGACCTACCTTATTTTAACTCAAAGGATTTATCAAAAGTCTAGATTAATCTGTAATGAGTTGGGTAGGACCACTAGGGCAACAAAACTTGTGGTCACAAGCAGAAAAAAAATAGAGTGGTACGGGCGCACCCAAACCAAAAAAAAAAAAGATCAATTGAATCTTGAATACGTGTATAATAACTTTGGCTAGTGTACATGGAGAAACAAAACCTTTGAGGTTTCACCTAATTTACGATTTGATCCTTGTACTCTTTTTTTTTTTTTTTTTTTTGGATATAATCCTTGTACTCTAATTGGTAGTATGGTTTCAAAACTTCAAATAAATGGTTCTTACGTAGCTAGGATTTATAAACCAGAACTTAAATAAAGTATCATCATCCAAGATTCCAAGATGTCATATTCTTTTCTTGTTTATCACCACTTCTTAGACTAATATACACTAATTATGAGACTGGATTTATTTTTTGCTTTGAAACAATTTTTATCTGATGTTTATTTGACACATATATTCAAAGCATAAGGATCGTTTATTTGAAATTTTAAAATTTTAGGGATCACGTTACAGCAATTAAAATACAAGGGTCAAATTGTAAATTGGGTAAAATTTTGACTGACCGAAAATTCCATTTTCTCAAAATATATTTTTTATTCCAGGAAAAAAAATATTTGTGCATGAATATTTTTGTTAAAATTATACTACTCTCCCACAGGGACGGAACATAGATATGACTAGAGGGGGCCATGGTCCCCCCAAAAAAAAAAATTATTTAAAAATTTTTAGTGCAACTTTTTTTTTTAAAAAAAAGTATTAATGTAATAATACAACTTTGGCCCCTTCAAAGTAGTAAAATTAAATTTTGGCCCTCCAACTTCTTCTTCTTTTTCACATTTTCCCCTTTTTTTTATATCTTTAGGCTTATAATTCAATCTTTGTTTCATGTAGGGTCTTATATGATTTATGTTAATTTTGTCATTCTTTTCTATATTTCATTCTAATTACCTAAAATTTTTAGCTTATCAATGAAATTTACTTTTGTGGTGTATCCCTTACTATGCTTTTACCCATTCTACACTACACTTATAGATGAAGTTAATTGACTTAATTTTATAAATATATATATTTTTTTATTCTTTTCATTTTTAATGCATTTAAAACTTTCCTTAAAAAAAATTTTCGGGGGCGCTGCCCCCGAATCCCTACACTACTATTTGGCCCCTTCAAATTTTCCCTCCAAGTTCCGTCACTGCTCTCCCATTTCTTAATATAAGACATATTTACAGAGTTGATTTAGGTTCCGAATATTTTTTTTTATATTTGTCAACCTTTTTTAATTTAACCTTATTGATACTCCCACCCTCCCCCGACAATAATCAAAGAGGAGAGGGAATTAAGGAATTATAGAAGGTGGCTAAGGTATTTTTTAAAAAATACATGTTATATTAATTAACTTCCTTAATATAATTAAATTAGATAAATATATGTCTAATACTAAGGACCAGAGGGATATGTATTATTTAGGATTAAGGTATAATTTTAACTTGGGTCAATTTAGTACAATTAAATTTTAAAAAGTGTAAAAATAGACATAATCATATAAAATAGTACATTTCATTTTTAAAATTGTACCTTATATACCAAGATGTGCAGAATATGAGTATCTTTTAATGAGTAAAGATATTTTAATGAAAGAAACATTAATTGCAGTAACAAATATCTTTAAAAATTCCACTGCAAAAAATTTCTGATTTTAGCAAAATGATCTTGCTACGGAATTTTTCCGTAGCAAAATCCTTCGTAGCAATTTGCGACGGACAAGGAAAATCTGTCGCAATTTGCGACAGAAATTCCATTCCATCGCAAATTTGCTACGGAATTTATTCCGTAGCAAATTTGAATTTTGCTATGGAATATTTTCTGTAGCAAATTGCTACGGAATATTTTCCGTAGCAAATTCTTTTTTTTTTTAATTTATATTTTTTTATTTTTCCGTAGCAAACTTGAAATTTTGCAAATTTCCCCATATTTGATCGTTTGCTACAGAAACAATTTCTTAGCAAAACTAATAATTATTTTTAAAAATATTTTTTTTTAATTTTAAAAAATTGAGTACAAAAAGTAGTGATTCATGGATATAATAATAATTATAAGGAGTGCACATTAAGAGTAATCTAACAAATACCAAATACTAAAAAGTAGTCTAACAATGTTACAAAGGGCAAATTCTAAATAGTAGTCTAAACAGCAGCATTGTGATCATCATCATCATCACCAGCATGGTTATCATCACCAGGAGCCGACCCCGAACCCTTGTTCATTAGGGACTTGAGTTGAATCTGCATCTGCCTCATCATCTCCTCTTGCATCCGCCTCATCCGCTCCTCCATCATCTCTCGTTCCTTAGCCATCCACTCCTCCATCATCTCTCGTTCCTGAATCATCATCTGCCTCATCTTCTCTTGCTCTTCAAGCATCCGCTCCTGTTCCTGAGTCATCTGTGCTGTCAAAGCCTTCATCTTCTTCATCTCATCTGCAAAAACAATATCAAGTACATTTATTATTTGGACTTCATTTGAATGGACAAGAGAATGGAAATTATCAATATCAAATACGTTTACCTGCAGAAACATCTTCAATGCCGGATGAGGAGCGCTTTGTTGGCTTCAGTCGGCTAGCAGCGGCACCGTATCCAAAGCCTCTCCCTTTCTTGTCAAATCCACCTGCAGCCTCAAAGAACAGACTATCATTATCAGACACAGAGGATGACAGGTCAGTCTCACACTGTGAGTCTCTCTCCTGCGACAGCTTCGTATAATTTTCCTACAAAGACAAAAATACATAACAAATAAGACATGTAAAATGAAATAAATATTGTGGTGCATAAAACAAGTAATAAATGCAATAAATGTCTAACCGCTACTGTGTGGGCCCTTGAGTTAATCCATTCCCTCTCATCACTTCCTTCAGACTGCCGGGAATGGGTCCGCTCAAAGGCAGCCCAACCTACCGACTCTGGAGGAACCCCAGTCTCTGCCTGCAAACGCAAATGATGATCATAGTTAATTACTTCAAAGTACAAAATATTGAATACCTAAATAGAAAATAACGTGTACTCACAAGTTTCCGTCTCCACTTAGTCATCGGAATGGAGCCGCCAACATATGACGGGCCTTCCATTTTGGCCCTATTTTGCTTATTTTTCGCACGCTTCTCCTCAAACTTTTCATTGTTGGCCCAATTGTCAAATAATTCGTTTGCAGTGTCCTGTGGAAGCCAATTTCGGCTGCCTCTTGCCTCTCTCAAGTTATAAAGCTTTTGAGACAACCACCGGGCTGCCCTGGCGTTATAAGCTTTTCTCAGAGCTTCACGATGTTCAGGCAACGACATATGCTTCCTCTGAAAATCAACAACGAACAATTAGTGCAGTAATTTTTAAAAGTACTTAATTAATAACCATAAACAAATAACTTACCATAAACTCATCGAACCAAGCATCTCGATTTTCCGTAGGAATCGCTGTCCAGCTGGTCCAAGCTTGATTGTAGTTACGGAATAATTGGTCCGAGATGAAAGCCATCACCGGATCACGAGGCACAATGCTAAAGACAGAGCACATCATGCAAATATTATTAGCATACAAACCAATTAGAGAATGGATTTCTAACATTACAAGTAACTTGGCATGACTTACTAGTCGGCGTCAGGACAGATCCAAAGCATCCTTGTCGCAGGATCTGTTGTGCCCCAGATCGGTGTATTGGAGGAGCTACCTTCTTCCCCGACGTGGCTCTGAGGCGACGGGGTGTGCTAAGCAAGGAATGTGAAATATTAAAGATGTTTGTACATAGATGGTTTCATGAAACTAAACATAACTAAATCAATCAGAATTGGGCTAGTAAACCTGTTGTCCCATTTGATGCGGATCAGTGGGGGTAGACGGTGACGACGACGTATACAGCGACGGCGAAGATGCCAAATAATCCGACGGTGACGATGCCATATTAAACGGTGGCACCTCTGGGGCACCGCCCCGCCCTCTGCCTACAAAAGGGGCAGATGACGACGCCCTACCCCCTCTGATAGGACGGGGCCGGGATCGACCACCACCACGTCCACTACCTGAAGATCCTCCTTGATGCTCCATCTCTGAACACTTATAGACATTAGGTCAGAGAATAAAAAAAAAACTAAAAAGATATTTAGGGTTGATTACAGTAGTGAAGTAACAAAGTATGTAGTATAACAGATTGTCAAAAACAAAGAACTAACAAATCCCAATCTGACGATTCCTGTTCATCGACTTCTGCTTGCTCGTCTTCCTCTGAAGTCTCATAGTCGTCGAACTCAGATTCACTGTCAGAGTCAATCAATTCTGCCTCATCGTCTGATTCCTCATCGTCAATTTGTATAGGAATCAATTCTAAATCCGCAGCAGAAGCAAAGAGATTGCTTGGTATTTCGTTGTCTTCGATGTTTATGGGCAGTAGATGTTCCACATCAGCTTGGAACGGTTCAGCCATACCGTCATTTGAATCCGACTCTTTCGACTTCGGTATGATATTTCGTGCTTTGGTTTTAATAGCCCCCCTCCACCCTTGGCGGGATGTGGGATATAATGTATAGTAAACTTGTTCTACCTGTTGAGCAAGGATGAATGGGTCATAACCAACCGCATATCTCCTTGTCCAGTGGATCTCAATATTTCCATGCTTGTCCATTTTTGTCCCACGCGGACTGTTATCAAACCACTCACATTTAAAAAGGGTCACCACCTTGTCCCACAGATATTTCAATTGAATTATGTCACGTAACTTCCCGTAGTAGACAGTCTCCACCCCGTCAACTTGGTCACCTCGACAACATACACCGTAATTGCAACATTGTGTACCTGCATCCGTGTCAACAGTTGAAAACCGATACCCATTGATTATATATTTGCTGCATTGAGTAACACTAATTGGAGCTCCATAAGATAAACTCCACGCAACTTCATTGCGATCTTCTCGATGTTTCGCGAAATAGGTGCGAAACCATTTTGGAAACTCAGAGTTCGTGAATTGATCAACCTGGGACACCGACATTGAAGGATTTTCCGATCGGACCCAATTAGAAAAGTAACTGCAAAAAGAGATATATATATATATATGAAGTTAATACTTTAATACTTACCGTAATAGTAAAACGGAAAAACAAAAATCTTACTTTAAGTACTCGATGACCTCTTCACAGTTGTTTAGAATGTACCACTCCGCTACTTGCTTATCTCTTCCGTCAACAGTTGATTTCCAATGTTTTCCCACGACTCGCCCTGGATAATTATATATTGATTTTTGATCCCTTGTATCACCGGCATCGTTGCGAGGTACCCTTCTCCATCTTGACATCATTTCAGGGGGATGATAGTATGACGAAAATTTAGCGGCCTCTTCGACTAGATATGCTTCAGCGATAGATCCTTCAACGTGGGTTGGATTTTTGATCTTCTGCTAAAGTGTGCGTAAAAACCTACAATGGAATATCATATGGTATTTATAAACTAAAGTACCATGTTTTTCAATTAATAACAGATCGAAAGAAATATATATTACCTCTCAAACGGATACATCCATCTATATTGTTGCGGGCCTCCTACCCTTGCTTCGTAAGCCAAGTGAACGGGCAAATGTTCCATTGAGTCAAAAAAGGTAGGAGGAAACACTGTCTCTAACTTGCATAGCGTTATGGGCATACTCGCCTCCAGGAGCCGTAACTTTTCAACATTAAACTCTGAAGCACAAATTTCTCTAAAGAACACGGAAAAGTCTGTTAAAATAGACCATATTTCCTTCGGTAGTGCTTTGAAGGCCCAAGGCAACAATCTCTGGAAAAAAACATGACAATCATGACTCTTCATCCCGAAGAACTTCCCCTCGTGCATGTTGACACATCGTTTCAAGTTTGACGCATAATCGTCCGGGAGTTTCAAATCTTTAACCCATTGCAACAATTCTAAATTCTACTGTTTGTTTAATGTGTACGGTGCTCTAGGTTTGGAAATCCGTCCCCTGCCATCCTACACCAAATGCAAAGCAGGCCTTCTACAAATCTCTTGTATGTCCAGTCTTGCGTTGACTGTGTCCTTCGTCTTGCCCTTGGTGTCCATCACGGTGTACAAAATATTGCAAAACACATTCCGCTCAATATGCATGACATCGAGGTTGTGTCTTAACAGTTGATCTTTCCAATATGGTAGTTCCCAGAAGATGCTGCGTTTGTTCCAATGATGATCAACACCATATCCCTCAGGTTCGCTGGAAGCAGCCCCCTCTTCGACACTTGGAATGTACTTGACCCTATCCCATATTTCTTGGCCACTTAAACGACGAGGTTGATCAGATCGTTCGACAACATTCCGCGTGAAGTCTTTTCTATTTGTCCTGTACGGATGATCGAGGGGTAGGAATCGCCGGTGCCTGTCAAACCAACAAACCTTGCGACTGTGTTCTAAGCTATAACTCGTATTCTGTTCAAGACATACCGGGCATGCAAGCTTACCCGACGTTTTCCAGCCACTCAACATCCCATATGCAAGGAAATCATTTATCGTCCACATTAAGGCAGCCCGCATTGTGAAATTCTGACTCAATGATATATCATACGTAAGAACCCCTTCACTCCACAACATCTTCAACTCGTCTATCAAAGGCCTGAGGTACACATCTATCTTCTTTTTTGGGTTGGATGGCCCAGGGATTAACGCGTTAAGGAACAAAAACTCTCTTCTCATGCACATAGAAGGTGGGAGGTTGTACGGTGTCACAATGACAGGCCAACAGGAATAATTCCTGCCTGTTTTATCAAAAGGAGCGAACCCATCCGAACATAAACCAAGACGGACATTATGGGGATCCATAGCAAAGAAAGGATTCGCCTCGTCAAATTTACGCCAAGCTTCAGCATCCAAAGGATGCGTCACAAAGTTTTCATCCCTGTGATGCTCTCGATGCCATCTTATGTGAGCAGCTGTTTGTTCTGATGCATACAATCTCTGAAGTCTGGGCACCAGAGGAAAGTAGTGCATCTTGCTTAACACTTGACGGGTCATTTTCCTTCCTTTCCTCACAACTTTATATCTGTCATGTCCACAGAATCTACAATTGGTCAGCTCAGCATCATCCTTGTAATACAACATACATCCCCTAGGACAGCAATGAATTTTTTCACGTCCAAGCCCAAGCTCTTTCACCTTTTTTTTTGCTTGGTAAAAATCCTTCGGCAAATTACTGTCGTTGGGAACAACCTTGCTTATGATCTGCATCATTTCGTTGTAATTCCTCTCACTCATATGGTGATCAGTCTTCAAGCTTAGTGTTGCTAGGGTAGCCGATAGCAATGAATATTCACTATTTTCAAAGTGTTCACAACCTTCCCATAACGGACGTTGCGCTTCTTGAAGTATTTTATAGAACCTATCGACTTCCGGATGAGGATCCTCTCCCATGTATGATGGTTGAGCATGTGTATCGGTCTCCTCTCCCATGTATGACGATTCAGCATGAGTAACAGGATCAAAATATCGGCCAATCGACGGTCCCGCAGCATCCATAACCAACTGCTCATATTGATTAAGGTTGTCCCGATGACTACTGTCCCCGTAATAACCACTAGGTGTCGGTGTCTGTCGGACTTCGCCATGATATTCCCAACACTCATAATCCTTCATGAATCCCCTTTTACACAAATGGATTTTGACCTCCTCAAAATCTTCAAATCTTATACACCTACATTTGACACACGGACACCTGATCTCCCTACTTGAATTAGTTGAATGTGCCGTCGCAAAATTGATGAACTCTTGCAAACCCGCCAAGAATGCTTGAGTTAGTTCTCTTCTCTCAGTTAGGCGATTGTACATCCAACTTCTGTCATGGTTGCCTTCCATATTTCCTAGCTAGTTCAGTTACTAACTTAATTAACATCTCAACATGCCACAAATATATAAAAGTGGTCAATTAAACTAGCCACTTATGCAAACCAATTGCCAATTAATCATGATAGAAGTGAAAAAACAAACACATGCCACAAATACTTTTATCACACCAAAATCAGAATTGTGATTTCTAAATTCCTGACAAATTCATGCTACTAATGTTATTCATGTATATTTTTTATTAAAAAAGAAATAAAATATCATGTAAAATTCAAAATCTTTAATAATTTTTGTGACCTACAACAGAATAAGTATTTAGTATAAAATTACTATCAATTTGCAAATTATTTTAATAAGAAAACCAATGATTTGAAATTTTAAAGTGCAATTGGTTTTTTTTTCCATGTATACTTTAAATTGGTCTTTCTATTTTTACCTCATTGTATTCCACTTATTATCTCTCTTTAATAATATCTCACTCACTATCTCTCATGTACTCTCTTAAAGAGACTTTATTAAGAAAAATGGATATTTGAACCACTTGATTTTTATACTAGATACTTGTAATAAGGAATGGAGGTCTAAAAATGAGAAGACTTTTTTTTTTTTGGTAATTTGCTTAATAGGGAAAACTAATCAGATATGGATGGTCTATAATTAATTTAAACGATCTAAATATTATTTTTCTTAAAACGTCTATATTGTTAAAAAAATATTTTAATTGGTATAAAACATAAAATAAAGATAACTTTTTAACTTTCTTTTTTGCCAAAAAATGAATTTTTATCTAAAAATCATCATTTTAAAAAAATCAAATTAGATCTTTATATCCAAATCATATTTGAAAGGTCAAGACCTGATAAGCTCTCTCTAATGCTTACTGGGAAACTGGTTCCATGTATGTTTGACTTAATTTGTTTTTCATTTTGTGCTAATTAAAGTATTTAAATCTATACTAAGAGCACACACACACAGAGACAAAAATGATACAAGTATTGAAGAAAACATTCTTAATTTGGTGTTAATTACAACCTTAAAACACATATCATACAGTTAATTGAACAATACTAATAATTTACAATCACCAAACATATACAGGATTTTACAATCACCAAACATATACAGGATTTTCCACAAAATTAAATATCGTAAGAACACAGTATTGTAAATTAAAGCCCGCAATAACAGTTATGTTCATGAACAAAACTACACAAAATTTACAATCACCAAACATATACAGGATTTTCCACAACAATTTCCCCTGTGGCCTTCACCGAATGCACTAGTACCCAAAATTGATTTGAAAAATCAAAATCAATCATATTTATAATGCTCCTCTAAATACTTAATAGACATTACTTATTAACCAAATTTTAACCTAAATAAACAATAATGTTAAATTGTAACCAAAATTATCCTATTTATTCATGAGTAATAAGTATGACTAATTTTTTAAATTTTTATCTATACTAATTTACCATAATAAATAATGTGGTAAAAAAGGAAACGAAAGGGAGCTTACCGGAAGGGCAGAGTAGTCAGACGACGGAGAAGAGCACCGGTAAATGGACAACAGCGACTGTGGAGAGGAAAAAAACAGCAAAATTATAAACTATTTCTTCGAGCTTAATAAATATGATTAATTTTTTCACCTTAAACAGTGTTTCGGCAGGTGAAAAAAACCAAACGGATCGAAGGCCACCAACCTAAAGATATGTTTGACATATATATATATATAAAGCACTATGACTAATTCCACTTATTTTTATGACTCACTCAACTGTTAACAGAGCACACAGCACTACCATGCCCCATGGTTTGTTGCCAAATTTAAATACCAAGTCTTTCCCTCGAAGCTTCTCCATTCTTTAAAGCCAAGGCTACATTTTTTATGGTACGCAAAGAAATTTAATATATTAAACAATCCTATATTAAGATTAAAATTTGATCAAGTACTTATATAATCGATGGGATCACGTATGAGAGTACAAAGAATTAAAATCAAAATATGTATAATAAAATAGAATTAAAATCAAAAATTACTTTTAGGAAAAATAATTGAAGAGAGATACATACACATACACAGAGGCATAATTTTGAGACCAAGTGGATTACTTTCACTAATCTTTGAAGTAATGAAAATGTAAAAATAAAAATGGCCTTCATAAACAAGTAACAAGGATAGCTAAAGTAATATCAACAAGTTGTTGATTGAAGTGGTAAGGGGTCTAAAATTTAAAAGAAGGAGAACACAAGTTCGAATCCAAGAAACGCACTTGTTAGAAGAAATCGGAACATTTTGCTTTTTAAGCCTGGGGGGAACCCTTGATTATGAGAGAGAGAGAAACTAAATCAATAATTGTTTATCCAAATTTCTCATTCTTTCATCAACTATTTATGATAATTTAATATAAACACAATAGATTGCTATCTCAATTTCATCCATAACGTTGCAAATTATAGTACTTTAAGTTATTTCTAAAAATCACACTCTTATAGTCATCTGAATTCATTAGGTTTTCAAGCAAAAATAGAGTATAAAGTCGCTAAACATACACAGCATATTAAATTACAAAATAAAAAAACTAAACACAATTATTAATACAAAAGTCGGTTAGAATTGTTGTTCATTTTCATGATTCAAACTCATAAAAATAATTACTTATGTGAAGATGAAAATCATCAATGAGCACTTTCAGTTCTGCAGGTTAAAGCAATCGTACATTCAGTTAAAAAAGAAAAAAGAAAGAAATGCTTACAACCACCTTAATTTGTAAAGTCACATGATCAGTGCGCAACAATTTTTGAAAAAATAACTGTTTAAAAATCTTTAAAGATAATAATCATGGTGAATTTCATATTAGGCCTCCACATGAAGCAAGATGTAGTGGATGGGCTCAATAGCCGATCTAGGAAATTAATAAAAAGTTGGCATTTAATAGCAAACACATCAGCTAAGAAACACATCAGCAACACAACACATTTAGCAAAATTATAACTCAATTCCTAGAATATTTACAAGCAAATTTGAAAGCAATAAAGCTTTTGTGGAATAACAATCTTCAACAAATTTGTGGAATTTATATGCAAAATTATTATTAATCAATCTTCAACAAGAGTCTGCCAAGAAATAAAATATATAATCAAATAAAAGTAAACAAAATATGAAATGATTAAACAAAACACTCATCTAATTTTCTTGTACATTCCCTACCAAGTACCGATTAGATATTTTCTTCTCATTATACAGACCAACAACCTCAAGTGAAACCATACACACAGAATATGAAAAAGAGACTATCATCAACTTCAAAATTCGTATCTATAATTTTTTTTTTTTAAAAAAAGAGAGAACAAACAAACGGCTAAACCAACCTGAACTGTGGTCACGAACAAAGGGAAGAACAACTTCGATAGTCACCGGTCATGGAAACATGGCGCTGGCAGTTGGGTCTGGTCTGGGGGCTGAAGGCGTGGGTGGGGCGGGGGAGCTGTGGGTTATGAGGGCGGACGGAGCTGGGGGTGTAGGGAGGTGGCAAGGTCGAGCTGGGGGTGTAGGGAGGACAGAGCTGGGGGTGGGAAGCTGAGGGGGGAAACAAATTGGGGGAGGCGGTGCACTGACGGAGCTGAGGGCGGCGGCAGGGGTTCACCGAGCTGAGGGCGGCGCAGCGATAACGGAGCTGGGGGCGGCAAAAAGACAGACGCGGGTGTGAGCTGAGCTGACGGCGTCGGGGTGTGGTGTGAGCTGGGGGTTATATTCGCTTTTTGCGACGGAATAGAAATCCTTGCGACGGATTTATATTCCGTCGCAAAAAGCGATGCCTTTTTGCGACGGATCTGTTGTCCGTTGCAAAAAGGCAAAGAAATGTGGCCGCCACTTTGCGACGGAACCATGTTTCCGTCGAAAAAAAAATATTCCTCCGGTAGTTTTTTTTTTTCCTTTGCGACGGAACTTATTTTCCGTCGCAAATTTGCGACGGAAAACAATTTTTTGCAACGGAATGTTACATCTGTCGCAAATTTCCTTTTTTGCTACGGATTTCTTAATCCGTAGCAAATTTCACGGATTTTGCTCCGGAAAATATTCCGTAGCAAAATCCGTCGCAGATTCCGCATTTTCTAGCAGTGAAAGTAGCATAAGCTTTTAGGTTCTCTCAAAAAATATGATTGTTTAGAGATTATAGGCTTCGGCCGATAGGATATAGAAATTGGGGCTAATATAGAGTAACATGCAAGTTATTTATTTTGTCATTATTATTTTAGTTTACTTTCTTGTGATTATTCTGCTTTAACGCATTTTAGTCGTTCTAGTTGCACGATCTAATCATTTCATTGGACCACTCTGCAGAATTATTTAATCATTTAAACTCAAAAATCAACCCTTTAAAATTATACTATGAGATAGTAATCATAAATTAACGAATGATCAATATTAAAAATCGTAATTCTTTTTGTTAAATTTACTCACAAAATTAAGGAATCTATAAATTATCAACTAGGGTATGATCATTAACAACATTAATTAGGGAACAAAAATCAACCTCCAAACCAAACAATTACTTTTTACTGGCGAAAAAGTTTACCTGTAGTGATAGCTAGTTCTGCCACATTTTCATTACACACAATTTCAATCAAAGTAATTTAAAAGAATATTCATGATAATTTGCCCTTAGCGGGTAATTTTAACCATGCCCTTATTGGGCAATTTAAAAGAATATTAATATTCTTTTTTTTTTAATCATAAAACACTAATGCAGGAGCATATAAGATGCCCTTATGGTTTAGCATGTTATATCAAGTTTGTGAATTGTAAAATAAAAAGTCTCAGAAAAGAGTTGAAATAAGAAAAATGTATATAAATGATAAACACTCATAACACCAATTAAAATCCAATGTCGGTTTTCTAACCAAATGTGTTTGAACTTAGTCGTAAAAAATTATATACAAAGCACTTACGAATGAATCATGAGAGTCCTAATGAAGGTATAGTATATATATACTCCTGCACGCAGATGAAAACCATAAGCAAACATGTGCTTATAAACTAACAGACTCACTTGAAAAGTATATATCGATTAATTGTGCGTGCTTGCTTGTGGTGTGTATGTGTGAGTGGCTTTATTGTTAGTTCTCTGATGGTTTTGATGATTGCCAACAACTACAAACAATTAAAGAGGTTTTGCTCTTAAGTGTTAAAATCTTGTTGAAGAGCAAACCTCGAGGTTGGTTTTTCAACCTCGAGGTTGAGTCTTACAAATGGTTTTAAGGTTAAGTGTCAAAACTTGGTTTCACAAAAGAAATATGTGAAACCTCGAGGTTGGAAAGTTAACCTCGAGGTTCAGGCCTTATTGAAAACCACAAGTTTTACATTTAGACTTATAACCTCGAGTATCAAGAGCTAACCTCGAGTTTTGATCCATCCAGAGAAGTCATGGTTTTCATCAAGCATGGAAACCTCGAGGTTCATGTTTCAACCTCGAGGTTGGACACTTTGGTTTGAAACTTAAGCTTGAAGAAAAACACATTGACCTCGAGTATGAGTTATCAACCTCGAGTATTATGACTTACAGAGAGCAACAGGTTTTTCAAGTCTTTATGAAAACCTCGAGGTTAAGGTTGTAACCTCGAGGCTAAGCTTTATGATTGAACACTGAACTTCATTTTCTCAAAGGCTAACCTCGAGTATGATTTTCTGACCTCGAGGTTGTCGAGTTTCTATGAAAACTGAAGGTTTGAAAATAACTTCAAACCTCGAAGTTACCTTTGGAACCTCAGGGTTTGTGAGTTTATGAAAGGTTTGAAAAGGTTTTTTTTAAGGAAAACCTCGAGGTTCATATTGCAACCTCGAGGCTGGACGTTTTAAAATCAACAAATTGCCTGAACCTTTCAAGCTAACCTCGAGGTTGGATGAACTGACCTCAAGGTTAGTGACCGTTGGTGCTTTTTCAAATCTGTGAAATCTGCTATATCTTGTTATTTGATCTAATTGCTTTCATACATCATTCACTCATGATCCCAGATATGTTTGACAAAGTTTGTTGAGTAATTTCAGTTAGCACAAATCAAGATTAATGAAGAATTGAAAGAAAAAGCAAAAAGGTGAACAGTGCATTTAATGCATCTGCACAATCTCACCTACTTTCAGCTAATCCTTCTGAGCACGCCTAATGAACGTTAAAGGAAGTTTACTACATCAAGTAAAGTCAATTCCAACGGGCAAAAACTCAGAGAGACACATCAGACATCATTAGCACTTGGATTAGCAGACGATATAGAGAGAGAAGAAGCTTAAACTTGCACCAATGTTCTGCAAATGATCTCCAACGGCTAGAATTATTTCTCAACGGTCATTTAATGTTCTCTACCTATAAATAGAGAGCATTAACTCTATTTGCAGTTGATACACCTACTCTGAGCGAAATTCTACTAAGTTCATTTATTGTGTATTAGCTTTCACTTGTAAAGTATCATACTTGATACAAGCACTTCAGTGTTCATCATATCTACTCTGTAAGAGAGTCAAATACTTGTAAATCATTTATTGATTGAGATAACTACAAGTCAGGGGACTTGGTAGTTGGAGCGTATTGATTACAACTTGTAAGGGGGAGTGTGTTCTAGTGAGAGAACAACCCTTAGTACAGAGTGTGTAATCAATATTGTTGAGTTAGTGAATTGAAAATCCCAAGTGAGGCTTGGGGACTGGATGTAGGTCAGGAAAGGACCGAACCAGTATAAATTGCATTGTGTTCAGCTTCTTCTCCTTATCCTCTCTGTTGTGCCCTGTTCTGAGTGATCAAAAACAGAACAAGTTTCGAAAATTTTAAAGATACCCAATTCACCCCCCCTCTTGGGTATAAAACTCCTGCTTTCATTTATAACCTAGTGTCATGAAAGCTCTCCGTATATAAGACCTCGCGGCTTTAATCTCGCTTATGATCTTAGATCATTAGTGTTCAACCCTCTAATTAAAGAAATCGCTCAATAGGGAGATTATTTCCCGCTTTAGAGTGAAAATCATATACGTGGTCAAATTCGTTCCTCGTTCCCGCGTCTTCTCTAATGTTCAGTTAAAAGTTGGGGTTAGAATAATTTAGGCATGTGATTGAAAATAATTTAAAACTGATATTATAAACTGATTCGTTTGTTGACAAAGAAATAATAATAAAGTAGTTATAAAGATTAAAGACTGTCGGCAACAAGTTACAAGGTACAACTCCCAACAGTAAAAGTATACAAATTTCTAAAATAGTCCTGATGAATACAATTTATGACAGTCACTTAAAAGAAAAACAATAATGTGCGTGTGATGAAATTAAGTAAGAGAACGTACGTAGTGAACAGAATTTTTTTGACATTTGAGACTTTATTTAAAATTTGATAGGACGTTTTATTGGAAAAAGAAAAAAAAGTTGACAGGACACGAATAAAGATTGAAATAATGGCCAAAGTTGATGGAGCATGCTGTTCACTTAGATATATATACTGGATCCTTTATGGGATCGGCAGTGTAAAAAAAAAAAAAGGAAAAAAAGTATATACTAAAAAATAATTATATTTATTTATGAAGAAATATATATTATTCACATAACATTTTACCAAAATAATTATGAATTGAAGATCGAAGACAAAATGAAGTGGATGAGATTGAGGAAAAGTTTATAGGATCGGAATGTCAAAAGAGTGGAGTTTCTTTTTGAAGATTTGATGGTGCGCGTGATTATATTCATCCCCTCTAGTATGTTCACTGTCTGGTGTTTATATACAAAAATTATATTATATTATATATTATATTTGTAGTCGAAGGACTTGGTGATACTTGATGGGAATCTAAGAAAATTGTTCAAGGCCGTCAATGGAGACAAAATAAAAACGAAGACCAAGTCATACACTTTAATTTTATCCATTTCTGTCGTATATGTCATCCATTTACAAGACTTTGGTAAACAGGAATTGTCATGCATTCTGAATATTATTATTTCATTGACTTTATTATTTCCCATAGATTCAGATTCTAACGAGAGGAAATTATGATTTTTGAACCATGAGATTTCAAGTTCAAATAATAATTAGTAGGAGGATGCTTTTTAGCTTTTGCCAAAGAAAAAAAAGAGAGAGAGAGAGAGAGATCATACGAATTAATTGAATAACTAAATTGAATTTCAATGAATTACATCAAAAAAAAAAAAAGAATTCAAAGTTTTATAAATTTGTCCTAATACTATCGACTATATATTTTTTTAAAATATGAAATGTACATGAGAAAGTTGCTAAAACGTTTCTCATCACAATTTTTTTTTTTTTTTGTCTATAGACATCTACAATTTGTTCAACATCTAGTGCAACTACTAAAAGAGACCACCTAGCTGAAGATATGAAGATATATTGAACACATGCAGTTGAAGAAGAGTTGCACCAACATAAAGATAATATATGGGTGCTTAAATAATTTTGAATAATAAATTTTGTAAATTAAAGGAGGATTTTTTAAACAATTTTCCTAACTACCAAAAGGGACCACCCAGACGCACCAACTACCGATTGGTTTGAAAATGGACCGCCGGACTCTATCTCTTTCAATAATTTTTCTTTCAAATATTAGGATAAGGCACTATTTTTTTCCAAGAGTTTGAATTTTTGAAAAACCTTTTATATAAATGTTAAAATATTTATAAGAAAACTTGACTAAACAAAATCCTAGTATTGTTTTTTTTTTTTGAACATTTTCAAGGTCGTGAAGATTTCACATCACTAGGAAAAAAGGTCATGAAGATTTTTTTTTTTAAAAAAAAAAGGTTTAGGGATTGAAGAGTCAAGTGTCGGTTATATTAATGTAATATAAATTTTGTCAAAGCCAATTTCAATTCCCTTGATCAAATTTCTTGGGACATGACTCACTCCCACGTCTGATATGTGTGGACTGAAAGCAAACTTTATTTGTATTAATATTTTTATTTTTAAGATTCCAAAAAATTATTGCGATCTTTTTTACTTAAAAAGTTCAAGTCCTAAACTAAGCCATATAACATGGTTTCCTCGAATTGATATATATCATAAATGATAAACACTGATAAATATAATTAAAGTCGCTTCACTATTATTACACAAGGTTGAAGACTTAATATAATTCTCCATTATTCTAAAATAAATACTTATATTTATTTATTCATTTATTATTTAGAGTTGGTTAAAAGGAAATATACTTTCTGTTTTTTTATTTTTGAGACCAATAAAACACTACTTTTTTAAGAAGTGTTATATCCGTGAAAAGAACATACGTTTTCGATTAATGCAATAAAGGTTTTATATATATATATATATATATATATATATATATATATATATATATCATGCATGGTGGGAATTACGTGGAACCACGTATTGCTAGCTGTTTTCTTTGGAAATGTTTGTTTTGTTCACATTACTTAACTTCAAATGCGCACACGAATGTAGACAATGTTAATTTCTCAAACTACGTCTACTATATATACATACTTGATACATTGCATATTTGATTTTTTTTTTCTGGAAAATATGAATTTATCATTAATTTTTGTCTAAATAAAATTTATTAAATATTCAAAATATTCCTTCTCAACATTGCTATAAGTTGTAAATTATCTAAATAACCTTCGCTAACATAACACACATCACCTCACGTTATTGTTATTAGTTATGATGATATATATAACCTTCAAAACTTGTGGCGGCTAAGATATGTATATATATAACTATATATAGGACAATTTTTATCGAATTAAACTCCATGCAGTATATAAAAAAAATTATATATAATTTTCAGTACACGTAATACTTATGTGTGATTTAGATAAGATTACCCAATACGTTTTGTTTTTTTCCCAATTTAATTAATAGCTCTCTATGTAAACCTACCATTATGTTAAAACTTAAGCAAGAGATGCTCTCTCCTTTCTTCTATTGGTTCATGTATATATAGCATATTCTTTTTGTTAGGATAATTTCAGTTAGATGGTGAATAATATTATTAGGAGCGCCAACATTGATTTATTGGTATGTTCGTTATGAATAATCAATTATATATGAAATATAAAATATTCAACAACTCACACTATCATAATAGATTTGTAAAATGTAGTATCATTATATTACTCCTTCCGATCTTAATTATAGGACAAAGTTTATAATGCAAATTGCACTACAAATTGTGTACTATATTTAGGACCGGAGGTAATATATTTCACTGCAAAAAAAGAAAATCAGTGTATTTCAAATTATGTATAATATACACCAAAAACTTGTTTGGTGAGAATTAGGCAAGAATGTTCGGTTTGCAACTTTTGTAGAGACAATTTGGATAACATGACGTGAACATGTTTTTAATTAACAATTCCTAACAAATGGCATGTTGATTTTTAACCACCCTATGGCCTAGTTTAAATTTGATGAATATTCTTTTACAAAAAAACAAAAAATATGCTTCATATCTGTTTTGACCAACAGTCTAGATGGTACTCTTTTCTAATCTTAATATAAGATTTATTTAGAGAATTGATCGTGGTTATAATGATATAAGTTATAATTTTCATTTTTGTCGATAATTTTTTAATTTATTTTTATTGATGTTCCCTCAACAACAATTAAGGAGAAGATGAAATGAAAAAATTAAGGAAAATGACTAAGGAACTTTAGAAATTACATGTCATATTAGCTAACTCAACTAATTCATTTTTTAATAATAATTAAATTAGATAATATATTTTATATTATGGAAAGAAGGAAGTATATTTTCTTGCATGATAACATAATAAATATATGGAAAACTTCTATACTCGATATACTTTTAGCATATTCAAATTAAACCTAGCTACATTCCTTTTTCTTGAAAAGTTAATTTTATAGCTAGGAAGTGTCACTTCTTGAGAATGATAAAAATTAATTATCTTTAAGAATACTTATTTAAGAATTTTTATGTTTATATATGAGGTAATATTACAATCACATGTTTATCTTGTATATCTTAAAATTATTTAAAATAAGTGAAATCAGATAAATGTGAGTTTGTTTGTCTTGGGAAGTTGAAATTGTTTATTAAAAAAAATTATTTGCAACACAAATATAAAGGAAATAGAACTTACATAGGTTGCTCCATAAAGTATTGATTTCCTAAAGGTGTTAGATTCATCCATGATCTAAGGGCAAGGCGCAATCTCTCTTCCTTCTAGGTGATACCAATTTTGGGTAGGACGAACCGTTTATTAACCTCAGACGTTTACCTAAGCACCCAGGAGTTAGGATACCTCTCTCAATGTTTTGACCAACTCTAAAATCGAATCCCCTCTTTTTGGTGAAAGTGTCTAACTCCTTTACCACTTCAACCTACTCATTTTTAACCTACGCCCCCAAAGTATGATTTTGCACTAGCACTACTACCTAAGTACCGAGGAGTTAGGATACCTTTCCCAGTATTTTGACCAATTCTAAAATCGAATCTCCTCTTTTTAGTGAAAGTGTCCAACCCCTTTACCACTTCAACCTGCTCACTTTTAACCTACACCCCCAAAGTACGATTTTGCACTAGCACTACTTCCTCAAAGGTTTTTTTTTTTTTTTTGGTCAATGAAGATTCTATTAAGATAAATCCAATGCAAAGTAACAATGCAAGAGATCACTAAGCAACAAACAGGAAAGGACACCAATTACATAGACCATCTACCACAAGAGACAAGAACAGGTACAGAAAAGAAAGACCATACAAAGGAAAATAACACACCAAAGCATAAAAATAAATCAGCCACCATCCTCGTCATACTGAAAGGGCGCAGAGTTGTCAACAACATCACTCGACTTCAAAGCCTCCAGAGTTAGAAGAGAGAACAAAGTAGGTGTTGGCTGTGAGACCCACCCAATAGGGTACACCCCTTTATAGGTATCAGCTGCTAGCAGATCCGTAGCACTCAAAGGTTTCACTTATTACCATTCCATGCTTATCCTTAACCGTACCAAACAAATCCTTAACCGTATTTAAGCTGCATGCAGCATGCTCGCGTCCTTTTTTAACAAAACTAAGCTTTGTTGGTTTATTATATAAACACACACATTTTATACTATTTATATATATATATATATATAAATTGGCAAAAAAAAAATACTATTTATCATAAATAATACTCCGTCCATCTAAGTTTATCTATAAGAAATAATTTATGTCTAATTAACTACAAGCTGCCCAATGTCAGCACTCACCACCACACTTGGACGAGGTCGATCTTTACGAGATAAAATCAATTGGATATTGTATTTAAACCTAAATTTGTGCCAACTAAGTGTCTATTGTCCTTCGTCATGCAGCAGGAGCACGCCTCAGTACGAAATTCAAACAATTGCATGCAGCCTCAATCCTTGACAACCAACGAAGAAATTCAATATTACTATACATTCATTCTGGAAAAAGATATATTTTATATAACTCAAATAAATTAAAGGGTTTAATATTTCTGCAGCACTCACATAAAAGTGAGTGGACCCTATTGTAAATAGAAGAGAAAGAAAATATTAGTGAGACTCACTCATTTTTACGTGAGTGCTGTAGAAAAAATATTCATGTAGCAACGGCAAAAACATTAAACCTATAAATTAAATAATATATACAGTATATTTTCCACATTCATAGATAAAATTATTACCACTAATATCATTTATGAGGTCCAATTCCATCAATTGCTCTCTCTCGACAACGACTCGCTCTGTCATTTTCAAAAGCAGCCTATGAATGAAAAGTTTGGTATGCGCATTAATATTGGAGATTTTAATGCATCATTATGTTTTTTCTTTCTTTCTCCTTTTTTCCTCGTTGAAATTTGAGCAATCTAATCGGATCCACCTCAATTCTTGTCATCCCACCATTTTCCTTTTCTTTTATTTATTCGTCCTTTGAAATTTCAGTTTGATTTCTTATCCGTCAACCAGTACGTGCACGATTTATTGGGAAAAAATATCAGTAATCTCATCATGCGAAGCACGCCCAATAATTTATTTAATTAGATTAATGTATTAAAAAAATGAAAATTACTGTAGGAGCATTTTTTATAATTATTTCAAATGTTATCCCTCTGCTCTCAAACATATGGCAGCTCCTAGAAGAATTTTGGTATTAATAATTTGTTTTTCAAATATTGCCCTTATTACTCCCTCCAATCATAAATATTAAATAGAGTTGACTTTTTTTAAAAGATATTAAAAAAGCTAAATAAATTACTTAATCATATCATGTGTTGTATATTCTTAGATTATATATCAGTTTATTAGTCAAACTAATTAGTTCAGAGAAAAAAAACATATAATTATAAATATTCTAAAGTAATTTAATTAGCTTCCTTAATTTCTTTAAAAAATTCAACTTTACCCTATATTTAGAACTGGAGGGAATACTATTTTTTGGGAGAAAATTTAAAATCTGTTAAATATAGGTAAAACTAGAATAATGTTTTATTTTCTGACAGAATTGATAAATCACCTACCTTTCTTTAGTTTTGGTGAGTCAATTAGATGTACTATGAGTTATAATTAATATGAATAGAAAGGAATACCACTCGGAAAGCGACTTTTTTTTCCCCTTTCTCATAAAAGAGCCATTAAAATTACTGCCCACTAACCATTTATAACCGAAAAACTTAACCAACCCTTTTACATCCATCTAAAACAATATAGGCACATGACAATTTAGTTATTTATTAAATCTCACTTCTCCTCTAGCTGTTTGCACGGTTTTTATTCTATAGGCTTTTTACTCAATAAAGGATATATATGTATGTAGTTTAAGGACCAGACTAAAAGCACATAAAGTCGTCTTTTATTAATTGTTTGTTAAAAGGTTTTTTTAAGTAAAAAAAATCTATAATATAGATTCATGACCGTACTATATATATATATAAAAACTACTCCCTCCGGTCCTAATTATAAGACATAGTTGACTTTCTTTGGAGATATTAAGGAAGCTAAATAAGTTACTTAATTATTTCATATGTTGTGCATTTTTAGATTATATATTAGTTTATTAGTTAAACTAATTAGTTTGAAGAAAAAAATAAAAATAAAAATAGTCTAAAGTAATTTAATTAGCTTCTTTAATTTCTCCAAAAAAGTCAACTATGCCTTATAATTAGGACCGGAGGGAGTATATATTACATCCGTCCTAATTATAAGAGTTAGTTGACTTTTTTGGAAGAGATTAAGGAAGCTAATCATTTCATATGTGTGTATCCTTAAATTATATATTAGTTTATTAGTAAAACTAAATAGTTTGAAGAAAAAAATAAAAATATTCTAACGTAATTTAATTAGCTTCCTTAATCTCTCCAAAAAAGTCAACTAGCTCTTATAATTAGGACCGGAAGGAGTATTTTATTATGTGCAATGGTGCACATCTGCCTCTTAAGTTTTTAGTTAAGAGTGTTAGGTATTTGAAAGTTTTTTTTTAGTTAGGTTCAATGTCAGCCCATTAAATTACCAAATTATAGTAATGTTGCCTTAAATGGTACTATCTCCGGTCCTAATTATAAGAACTAGTTGATTTTCTTTGGAGAGATTAATGAAGCTAAATAAGTTACTTAATCATTTCATTTATTGTATTTTTTTAGAATATATATTAGTTTATTAGTTCAATTAATTAGTTTGAAGAAAAAAATAAAAATAAAAATACTCTAAAGTAATTTAATTAGCTTCCTTAATTTCTCCAAAAAAGTCAACTAGCTCTTATAATGAGGACCGGAGGGAGTATTTAAGTTTGATTATTAGTTAATTAAATATTTATGTTGGATTGATAGACTTAATTACATGTCATCTACTTCTTGAGCTGGGGTGCATATATTTGTCTCGTGAGTTTTTACGATATCCGAAAATATTTTTGAATTCAATCTTATGACGAAAATTCTAAATTATAGTATATATAATGCCGTCCTACTATTAAATAAGTTTATTTTAATTGTTCAATGAGTTTGTTTGACTATATGCAATCGATCACATGTCGCACCAAACTATCGCCAACTCATGCCATATTAAAGCACCTAATATATTGCAAGTCCGAATTATTAATAATAAGAACCCAACTCATTTTTCTTTTAAAAAAACAACTTTTTCTATACATTCATTATTGGGTTAAGAGGCATTTTTGCCGTAAAAGTGTCAAAAAGGAGAAATTTTGCACTGGTCGCTATCTCAATTAATTTTGATCGTTAGTTGATTAAATATATTGAACTGACAGTCTACATGTCATCTACATTATTTTTGTGAAGGTATAAATTTACTTCGGAAGTTAATGTGTCATTTATTTCATCTTTTTTAAAAGTTAGATTTAAAACTTTCAGATAAAATTTACACCTTAACAAAAATAATGTTGATGATATATAGACTGTCATATCAGTATATTTGATCAAGTAATAATTAAAATTAACTAGGATGATGGCTAAAAAAAAATTACTCCATTTTTATATTTTCAAGGCAAAACTACCCCTGAAAATCTTCCGAGACAACAATGCCCTTATACCTTATATTATGTTGATAAATTCATTCACTTTTTTCAATGAAGGGTAGTATAGTCTTGACAAAATCATCTCCTTACGAATTGAATAGTACTCCTTTTGTTTTAAATATTAGACTTTGTTAATTTTTTTTAGAGATTAATGAAGTTAACTAAATTTTTAATCTTTTTTTGTCAATTTATTAAATTATTTAACCATAATATATGTTGTGTATCATTGGATAATATATTTGTTTATAAGTCACATAAATTAATTTAAAGAAAAATGATAAATATAAATGCTCCAAAGCACTTTTAATTTATTTAGCTTCACTGATTTGTTCAAAAAATTAACCAGATCTTATATTTAAGACCAGGGATAAGGGTAGTACCAGTAGTAGAGAGGTGAACAAAGGTAGCATTATTCCCATGCACTAACATGTGTTAGTCTTATTAAAATATGGTATGATATATACCTTAGTGCGTGTTTTTTTTCTTTAAAAACTTTTCAGAAGTTTTTTCCAGTGTTAAAAATAAATATGTAAAAAGAGTTTTATTTCGGTTTAAAGAAAAATATTTAAAAAGTACTTTTTACTAGTTCCCAAAACACCACTTAATGAGTATTTGGAAAACTACAAAATTATAATTCCAGAAGCTTTTTTTTTTTTCCAATTTGAAACCAAACTTTTCTCATATAATCATTCGTAAAAATAATTCAAACATGTACTTAGATAACTTACTCTTTAGATCCGTATAAATACAAAAGTCGCCTTTAAACGAGTTATATTAGTTTAATTAGGCTTGATGATATTCATATGACCTATAAGTAAGGGATATTAAATAATATACCTAAAAAAAGCAGATCATGCTTCAAGTAATAAACACGACAAATACATATATGATTGTTACAAAATCATTTCATCGATCGGTTTCACTCGATCTTTTTTTGGGGAAAAATATATTATACAAAAGCAAAACACTCCTCTTACAGTCTTACCAATACAAAACGACGTACGCATATCTCAAAACAAAATAAACAAAGGGGCACAAGTCAAAGCTACTCTCCATTATATTGTGGAATGGATATAGACGAAGCCATTTAGAGAACGGTGGCCTATCACCACTAACACTAATAGTGAATATGCACAATAAAGAGATTTTGTAACACTAATAGTGGTGATATACTCCCTCCATTTCCCGTTAATATAATTTTAAAAATACCCCTTATTCATTATTCTCATTATATATTTCATCATGAAACTTAACTATTTCTTAATAATTCCTTAGTTTATATAAAGTAGATAAAAAGTCATTATAATAAGGACCAAATGATGTAAAGAATCATATATTGTCAATCTTTATAGGCCGATGAATCTCTCAGAATATATCATATGAGATTCCTTATCGAAAAATAAATCCAAAAGCTGATTATAGAAAAGCAAGAATGACATCATGTGATCTATACAATTATCTTATCAATTCATAAGTGTATAAGGTTTTGTTGTTTCTGTATTAATAGTAATACATCTCGGTGATTGTATGGATTAGCAGTAGAAGCTATTTTTCCAATATAATTTATGATATATGAGGTAAGTTTGTAAGAGGAGTTTTGTCTCAACTTACATAAATATAGTCTTCCAACGGCAACTCAAATAAGTTATTTAAATATCTTTTTCCTTTGACATCTTTAACAAATTAAATAATACTTTTTATACACTTTATCTTATATTTATGACCGAATGTAGTATAATTTTATTAACAAACCCTTATAAAAGAGTACTCTTTTTTTAAGTATATTATTCTTTTCGGTGCACATTTTAATTATTATATTTGAAAAAAAACAGATAAATGGTTAATGCAAACTCACATGCGAGGCAGGAACCATAACCCAAGAAAATACAGCACTTGCATGTGCACTGTCCTTCTTCCAATGTTTTATTTATTCTAACAAAGGAATATCATCAGACCTATACTCAATAATACAGACAAAATTGTAAACGGCAAACTGCTCTGGTGATTCTGTTACCTGCCAATACTTAAGATGAGGTTTTGCGACCAATCCGATCTTAACATGTTTGTGTGTGTTTAAATTAACTGCATTAAAAAAAAAAAAAACTACTAAAGACAAAATTGTCCTATTGGGATTTGCCATCTTATATATATATATATATATATAGACACACAAAGTTTTAAATTCATCTATGACCGACATCAGTTTTTTGAACTTTCGTTTAGTGCTGGGACCATTTCGATGACTTCTTTTAGGCGCCAGATAACTTCCCGCTCAAATCTTTTAGTTCTTTACAGTGACAAAATACCATGATATAAGCTATAGGGATAATATAAAATATTACACCAAATCAACATAATCTCAGCATGTAGGCCCACGCAAGTCTAACGGCAACCCAGGATTTGCCTAAACTATATTGGAAAAACCAACTAAACCTCGTTGATTGATGACAATAACAATGTGATGACTAACTTGTTTTGGATCAAGTTTTGTTTTTTCTCCCTCTTCTTGAGAGAGCGATGCAAATAGAATCCTAAAAACAAAGACTTTTCACTATACTAACGAACTTAAGCGATGAATATCCTTAAAATTCTTGCGTCATGAGACCTGGCTTCACAGTATTTTCTCGCAGATAGCAATGGCGATGCAGAAGAAGGGTGGTTAAGCCGCGTCTTATCTTATCCATGGCTAATTAGGTTGCCAAGTGACAAGTGTTTCTTGGCTCTCTTTCTCATTTGTCTCGTGTGAATGAATGACTCTCGAACCAAAAAAACGTTACTTTCTTTAATTTACTTTTCTTTCTTTTATTCTTCTTTGTTGAAAAACTTTTACGGTAGCAACCAATTAAAGCAGAAAGATTCTTCCCTCCATTGGAAAAGAAGATGAGAATCTGATACAAAACTCATAAAGTTGTTGAACGGGTGATTATTTCATTTACATGTCATCAAAAGGTATAGGCTTTTTAAATATATTTAATAAATCTGATTCGAAATAAATTCTTGCCTGGACCGGCACTTTCATGAGATGGGCATTATATTACAGGGGATCTCACGCTTAATCTTAAATATTACTTAATTAATTGGACTGTTTATTGGGTCGTATTAAAGAAAGAGAAAAAGTGGAGGGAAAAAAAAAGGATTATTATTATTATTATTATTTTTTTTTGGTTGTGGGTTTTGCTTCTTTAAGAGCTGAAAGGTAGTAGCTTCCAAGCTCAGCGCCGCCTGGAACAAGAACAAGAAGGGAAGGGTGGCATTTTGGAAGAAGAGCATCTTCTTTATCAAAATTTTCTCCTTTTCTTATGTATTTTGCCTGATTCATATCTATTACTTTGCCCGTTGGTTCGTTTATAGCCTTTCTAAGGTCAACAAGGAGAATTTTTTTCACCTTGCTGGGGGCTATAAAAGAGTAACCTTCCCTTACACAGAGAGAGAGAGAGAGAGAGAGAGAGAGAGAGAGAGAGAGAGCCATAAGAGAGACATAGAAAGGAGGGTTGAAGAAAGTAGTAAGAGAAGAACCTTGTGAAGCCCGTCATTGTGAACAAGGTTTCTCATTATTCTCTCCGTTAAATTCTAAATTCCCATGGTTTCTCGTTTTGTAATTTACATCTTTTTTGCCATGATATATATGTTACTGGTATCTGTTTCTTCTATCCACCTTCCGTTTCATACCAGAAACCATCACTCTACATTTCCTATGTTGTTATGGTCATCATTCTTAGTTTAATCAGTGGGAAAGAGAAGTGGGTCTTAATATAAATATACATCAGTGTTAGTGGTACTACGTATCTTTGTCTGTATAGGTTGTGTTGTCTGTTATTTCTTATCACTGAACTGCTATCTCTGTTTCTCCTTGTTCTCTGCATTTTTTAGCTGGACAAGAATTGAAGGACCAGCCTTTTGTGTGGTGGCTCAAGTGAAAACTAAGAAGGGACAATGAAGTACGTCTTGGTGACTGGTGGTGTTGTCAGTGGACTCGGAAAAGGAGTCACAGCTAGTAGTATTGGGCTCCTTCTCAAGGCTAGCGGTCTCAGAGTTACTTCAATCAAGATTGGTATTTTGCTTGTTCTCATTCTTCTTTACATTGAAGTCTCACTTTATTTTTGAAGAAAAATGGTGATATATGGGAGGAATTCAACTTGACCGATTCCTTGATTTGTTGAGGTTTTACATGAAAGGAATTCCTTTGCTTTTGGGGGAAAAAAAACAAAAAAACAAAAGGGACTTCCTTTGTCTGATATGCAGAGGGCCATTTGCTTTCCCTAAGCTGATGTATCTTTCTTTTTCTTTTCTTTTTTTAGCTTTCGTATTTTCATCTTTGCTTGAGGTGTACGCTGATTCTCATGCCTTTTGTTCCCTTTTTTCCCATTTAAATGTTTTAATATCAAAGAAGGAAGTGTACAATTTATAACCCTGTCTTTCTCTGAATTCTATTGTTAAATAATATGATAATACTATTTATTCTAAATTTCTACTTACTGTTTCTAAACTTAAATGTCATGTGCAGACCCCTACCTGAATACTGATGCGGGGACAATGTCTCCCTTTGAGCACGGGGAGGTTTATGTTTTAGATGACGGTGGTGAGGTAAATGAATGAAATTGCTCTTAATTATGTATTGGAGTGTGCAAATTGCTACTTCCTTTGTATGAATTAAAAGCCAGCTTAAGACTGTATCTATATTTTCTATTCCTTTTTGGTGTTGAAGGTTGACCTTGATTTGGGAAATTATGAGCGTTTCTTGGACATCAAATTAACCCGTGACCACAATATCACTACTGGAAAAATATACCAGGTAACTGAACTACCTATATCCTTGTGCCTAAAAACATGTTTTTATGTCATTTCCAACTAGCCATGGCTATATTTGCTTATTAATTAATATGAAATTTGTTTTCAACGTGTACTAGTCTGTTATTGAAAAGGAGAGACGAGGCGATTATCTGGGAAAGACCGTTCAGGTGTGTTTAATATTTCAGATTATTTCTTTCAAAGTTACCTACAGTCTTTGGTTGGACCTTGGTTTTATATTCAACTTTTTATTATTTTTAGGTTGTTCCACACATAACAGATGCCGTCCAAGATTGGATAGAGCAGGTAGCAGAGATACCAGTTGATGGAAAAGAAGGACCTCCTGATGTTTGTGTTATTGAATTGGGTGGAACTATAGGTAAGTTGGAATTGTTAGAACAAGCTTTAGTTCAAAATTAGGCAGTATTTTTTCAGGAATGGACTAACATAACTCCACTCAAATAATGCCATGTATTATTTTTTTATAATCATGGGTGAGGAGTAAGCAGAAAATTATGAGCGCTGGAAAATTCTCAATTTTCCGTACCATGAAAATTTAGAACATCTTCATTTTGAATTCAAAATCTGATAATATTTTTTCTTTTGATTTAGGTGATATTGAGTCCATGCCTTTTATTGAGGCACTAGGCCAATTCTCGTACCGTGTAGGTAATGTCTGCTGTGTTCAAAGTTCAAACCATGCAGCTTACTAATTCTTTTTCTTTTAAATTTGCTTCTCTGAAGCCATTTTACTTATTTTACTATTTTTTATTATAGGTTCTGGCAATTTCTGTTTGGTTCATGTCAGTCTAGTCCCTGTTCTTAATGTCGTTGGTGAACAGGTATACTGAAATACACACACTCACACACACACATATATAATTCTCATCCATGTAATATTTATACATGCTAATCAAAACCAAATAAGAAATGAAAATAATTTAGTTTAATCTGGCAATTATAAGATAGAGAATTTTGGTTTATGTTAATTGTCCTTTATCTATGATTCGCTAACATTGCTGAGGGCACCAATTCTGATGGTATTAGAATCAATTTAATATGTCTTTACATACTTACTGATAGTTTTATTGTGCAGAAAACAAAACCCACTCAGCACAGTGTTCGTCAACTTAGGGGATTAGGATTGACCCCTCATATTCTAGCTTGTCGCAGCTCAAAGGTGTTTGCCCCTATTGCTTTTTCCTAGTATCAATTCACTCCATGAAATAATGGTCTAAAAAGAAAATATGAATCTTGTTGTCATTGCCAGGAACTAGAAGAGAGTGTCAAGGCAAAATTGTCTCAGTTTTGCCATGTGCCGGTAATTTGACATATGCTGACATTTTTCTCTTTTCTTTTCAACTAGAGTCTAAAACGTCTCCCTAAGCAAGGTTTGTTTGTTTGTTTGTTTTTTTTAATATGCAGCTATCAAACGTAGTTACTCTTCATGATGTTCCAAACATTTGGCACATTCCTTTGCTATTGAGAGTAAGTAATTTTATAGCTTTTATGGAACTGTTTTCTATGGTTGTCAATGTACTGGAGCAGTGAAGCTTATACAAGAACCTAAACTCATACACTTCATCAAATGACTAATTTATACAAGAACCTGAACTCTAAATTCTGATAATATTTTTCTGTAACGAATAGGATCAGAAGGCACATGAGGCAATCTTTAAAGAATTAAACCTGACAAGGTTCGTTTGCCAAACTCATTCTGAGAAGCTTTATATTATTTTTCTGTCGCTGATTGCTTTATGGTTTCTGTCTTGCTGCTAATGTCCTTTTTATTTGCAGCGTTGCTACTGAACCTAATTTGGAGGAGTGGACTGCAAGAACAAAAGTTTACGACACATTGAAAGAACCTGTGCGTCTAAATAAATTATATCTACAGGAAATGAATTGATATTTGATTCTATAAACTTCCAAATATTTAGCTCACAACTATCATATGCTGCACAGGTTAGGATTGCGATGGTGGGAAAATACACCAGCCTTTCAGATGCTTATCTATCTGTTTTAAAGGTACATGGTTCAATATTGATTTGCCATGCCTGTTAATAAAGATTATCAATTTCCATTTACTCTGGCATTCTTTGCAACTTGTGATTTTAGTACTTCATTTCACAAAACATCATGAGTTTCTCCATTAAATTATTATTCTCAGTCTGTACTCTGCTTCATTTCTCGCAATGTTTATAGGTATTAATAGCCAATTTATCTTCCGTGGTTCTCATTTCTATCATAGATAGATTTTACATGGCTTATCTGACCGTCACATCTATGGACCTATAGCAAACCACAAGTATCTGGTGCAGGGAGGCTTGAATTTAGACACTGTTCAGGGAGAGTTGTCGGAGGATTTAAATTTAAGCATCAAGGACCAAAGAAGATTAGGATTACTGTGGGAAACAATACGACTACAGTTGGATATTATAGAAATTATGCTGCAACATAGTTTTGGTCTTGAAAACATCTGTCACTCGTTAAAGGATCTCATAAGCGGTTGGTAGTCACTAATTTAGACAAAATTATGCTCTACATGTACTTATATATTGGAAAGATGATGATGAACTGTTCAGCTGCTGTCTCGTTATTTTTGTATTCTTGCAACTTCATGATATCTTCTCCGTCATCCCCATGAAACATGGCATCTCTATATGACTAAGTTCCGTCTTGATCATGAACTTATTCGCTTCATTGTCTGCACTTGTCTTTCTCCTGCCATCAAAATTTAAATTAATTTTGCAGCAAAAAACAATACACAAACTACTTTAAAGTGCATATGGTAATTAATGAATGAGCTGTTGCTTGGGGCATGTATTGGCAGTGAATTTTCTTTGAATTCTGGTGTATCAGTGTCTTGAACTTTCCTTGCTTGTGCAGGCGCTTTTGCATGCTTCTGTTGTTTGTAAGCGTAAACTTGTTGTGGACTGGATTTCAGCTGCGGATCTGGAGGATGCTACATATAAGGAGGTAACTTTTTATATTACTATAATGCATATGTAGGTAAACTTTTTGCCACATCTCTGATGACTAATTTACTTGCAGGATCCTGAAGCACATAAAGCTGCTTGGCGTCTTTTGAAGGTTATCTTACTAATTGCACTTAGTGAATTTCTTTCATTTTTTTCTTTCTTTATTGTTACTGTAAGTTGTGAAACATATATTCAAAATGTGAGTTTAAATTTTGGTTTTATTGCAGGGTGCTAATGGTGTTCTGGTTCCTGGAGGTTTTGGTGGTAGAGGGGTGCAAGGGAAAATCCTCGCTGCCAAGTATGCTCGAGAAAATAATATTCCATATTTGGGTATTTGCCTGGGGATGCAAATTGCTGTCATTGAGTATGCACGATCTGTTCTCGGTCTACATGATGCTAATAGCACAGAGTTTGACCCTGAAACGAAGACCCCCTGCGTTATATTTATGCCAGAGGTATATTTTATTATTATGATAATCTTCCTTTTGGAATCTAGTTAACCTGTATCATATTCTCTTGATAGGGCCCTGCGTTATATTTATGTCCGAGGCACATTTTACTAGTATGATAATCTTCCTTTTGGAATCTAGTTAACCTGGATTATACTCCATTGATAGGGCTCAAAGACTCATATGGGAGGGACCATGCGTCTTGGTTCAAGGAGGACTTACTTCCAAGTTGCTGACTGCAAATCTGCTAAGCTGTAAGAACTAAGACTAGCTCTAGTTTATATATATACATAAGCAAATAATAATAAGATTCCATCTCCCAAAAAGATACCAAAGTCTCCCATTTTATATTTGTGCGTAAGATAATATTCAATATGTTCAAGAAAACTCTTTATCACATGTATCAAGGAACCCTTACCAAGTAATGATTATGCATATATTTATAATACTGTAATTTGGGATTGTGAACAGGTATAATAATGCAAGTTTTATTGATGCACGACATCGACATAGATATGAGGTAAATTATATTTTCAATGCTAAAACTTTCTTTGCGGATGGAGGCGCAACAATTGCTCACATGACATAATTGTAATGCCATACAGGTTAATCCTGACATGATATCACGGCTGGAAAATGCTGGTCTGTCTTTTGTTGGCAAAGATGAAAGTGGGAGCCGCATGGAGGTTAGTATTTTCATGAAACCCCACCAGTTTGGTCTTAAGATTTTCCCACTAATAAATTTTTAATCCTGATGAATATATGTGTGTATGATGTAAGTGCAGATAGTTGAACTTCCCGGTCACCCTTTCTTTATTGGCGTTCAGTTTCACCCAGAGTTCACATCCAGGCCAGGGAAACCTTCCCCGCCCTTCTTAGGTACTTCTCCATGTAGCCACTTCACATCTTGCGACAATAAAATTCGTTCATTGATGTTTTTGATACAAGCATACAACAAATTTGTTAATATAGTTATTCTTGATGAACTCTTTTCTGAAGATTCACCATTTTCTTATTATGATTTTCATTCCCATTGCACCAAATGTGACCTTAGAGCGGCTTTGTGCTCTGATACAAAAATATCACACCTTATTCTAGGATCGCTTATCTATTAAAGCGGTTTAACCATTTAAGAACCACTTTTGACTTAAATGAACCTTTTGAGAGTAAACTAAACGTGTTTCTGTGAAACAGGGTTAATAACAGCAGCATGTGAACCAAGGACAGTTCTACCGGCACTGAGCAATGGCCACACCAGTAAGTTCGGTAACGGGAAATATAGCAATGGATATGGCAATGGACATTCACCAATGTTGAGAGCACACCACAGTGGAAATGGGTTCAAACCTTCCAATGGTTCCTTAAATGCTGTGTATGCCAATGGCATTGGTCCTGTATATGTGGATGGAACTTGGTAATCATTGGCTTGTTCTGCCGCCGCACCTTTTTACCTCTACAATCTTCTCGAAGGGCTTTCTTTTTCGTGTCCCCTCGGTTACTCTGTACAGTTATTGAGCGGGTAGAGAGATCTTTTAGCTCCAAAGGGAGAAAGCTTGGGACTTGTTTCTAGCATGGAGAAAATTTTGAGTCTAACAGCATTTTATATTTTCCAAAAAGTATAGGGGCTGAAGGTGTAAAATTACCCTTGCAACCAAAAAAAGTGTCTTGTTTTACTGAGTGGCCATTGGTCTGAACAATGAACTTTGGTGCTGTTTGGTTTAATTTTATTTTTTCACAGTGGAATCATATCTTTCATGTTCTTAATGGTCCATTTGTACTGTGGGCTGTGGCAATAACCATACATTTATCGCTTCTTCTTCTTTTTTTTTTCTTTTTTTTTTTTCGAGTTTTTATCAGTTATATGTACCAGTTGACTGCACAAGGATTATGTAAATTTCTCAACCAGGGAAGGGAGGAAATTGCATTTTGCTGCCTCGCCAGTTATTTTAAACTTAAGACGGAAGTGTAGCAACATACAATAAGTTGAAGAAGGCATGTCATTATATATTATTGGACTTAATCAAGTTTTTTCAATTAAATAGTGATCTGAGAGCCGGTTTGGAATCAACAGAGAAATTCAATAAATCTATTTGTTTCTGAACTCGTAACTCTGTTAAATTTGGAATTCAACAAAATGGCCTTTGCTATTGCCATGTGGAATCTTAGTAGTATTCGTTTGACCATATAAGATGTAAGGAATTGTCACCTTTGCCCCTATCTTTTTTAATTTTCTTGCATTTCCTTGCTTACATTGCATTTGGTTGAATGAGCATTATCCCTATAATATTTACTAGGGATGATGGCTTGCGAAATGTTGAAAGGAAGCAATTAGATCTACCATTTATACGGACTTGGCTTTGGTCCAATTCACCTTAGTGCAGCCGACGGTGCTTTGCACAAAATGGATTTGGCTTACATCTTTTACTCTTCATATGCGCTGCCCTCTTGTGCTTTTTGATGAGTATATATTTTATGATTAAATAGGTATATATTTTATGAGAATTAGTTGGAATCATTGATATTATATACCTATTTAATTATCTTTTATGAACTTTTCCATAATCAAAGAATAAATCGACATAAAATCTACTCATATCCTATTTTTATTGTGCAGGAAATATTAGCTGATTTGGAATGAAGTAAAAAAAGCAATTAAGAGGATATGCAATCAGCCAAACTTGATGGCCCCCTGCAAGAAAATAGAAACAAAATCAATTGTGTGATCTGGTGGAATAAATTACAAGATATAAGATATCTTTGTAATAAGAAAAAGAGAATCAGTGACCCAAGACCTAAATTATAAATAAGGAGGAGAAACGCAGAACGAGAAGGAAGGAAGGGACGAAGAAGCAGAGGAGCAGAGGCTGAGCATTTCAATTCTCTTCATCATCTCTACGGAAAGACGGAAGGACTGTGGAGGTGACGGAAAAATTTTCTTTCCTCTCTCTCATTCTTCTTTGAATCCGAATTCATATCTTTTTGTTATGGATCTTATTAGTGCCATGTGTGGCTAGTTTGTTTTGCAACCTGGAAGACCTATAAACTTGTGGGTAAATTGAATTTTGTTTTTGTTATTTAGTTAAATTTAATATTAATTTTGGTTACTTAATCTTGGTTAGTTTTATCTATTTAGTGATTGGCCATCTTTGAATATGATTTTGAGCATTAGGATTTACCTTGACGAAGGGGATTTTAATTAGGCTCTAAGATTAAGTAATATGGGATTAAATTACGATTTAATTTGAGGTTAGGATAGACATATACCTAATAGCCCCATATAATTGTTGAAGAGTGTGTTCAATTTTTGTTGCCTCTTGAGTATATTAACAAAATTGATATTAAAACTAATTAAATTAGTGAAAACAAGGTTTATGAAGCAAATAAGGGATTAGTGACTCTGGGTTGCTCATTTGATATTGTGGTAGTTTTCTTATTTTTATTTTAGTTTTGATTTTCTTTTCCTTTATCTTAATTAAATTCAATTTGTTTTGCTTAACTTAAACGAAATTGTGAAATTAATGCTTCACTAAAGTTGTGATACTAAGTTCTCGTGTAAACGATACTTTTCTTATCACTTTACGGCACGTGCACTTGTTTTTTTTTTTTTGGCTCTTTGTTTAGGAATTTCATAGGCAATGTTCTTTTCAGATAATGAATTCTTTTTCTTTTACTTGAGGACAAGCAAATGTTTAAGTGTGGGAGTGTTTAATGAGTATATATTTTATGATTAAATAGGTGTACATTTTATGAGAATTAGTTGGAATCATTGATATTATATACCTATTTAATTATCTTTTATGAACTTTTCCGTAATTGAATCAAACTTGGGATCAAAGAATAAATCGACATAAAATCTACTCATATCCTATTTTTATTGTGCAGGAAATATTAGTTGATTTGGAATGAAGTAGAAAAAGTAATTAAGAGGATATGCAATCAGTCAAACTCGATGGCCCCCTGCAAGAAAATAGAAACAAAATCAATTGTGTGATCTGGTGGAGTAAATTACAAAATACAAGATATCTTTGTAATAAGAAAAAGAGAATCAGTGACCCAAGAGCTAAATTATAAATAGGGAGGAGAGATGTAGAATGAGAAGGAAGGGGCGAAGAAGCAGAGGAGCAGAGGCTGAGCGTTTCAATTCTCTTCATCATCTCCACGAAAAGACGGAAGGACTGTGGAGGCGACGGAGAAATTTTCTTTCTTCTCTCTCCTTCTTCTTTGAATCTGAATTCTTATCTTTTTGTTATGGATCTTATTAGAGCCATGTGTGGCTAGTTTGTTTTTCAACCTAGAGGACCTGAACTTGTGGGTGAATTGAATTTTGTTTTTGTTATTTAGTTAAATTTGATACTCCCTCCGGTCCTAATTATAAGACATAGTTGACTTTCTTTGGAGATATTAAGGAAGCTAAATAAGTTATTTAATCATTTCATATGTTGTGCATTTTTAGATTATATATTAGTTTATTAGTTAAACTAATTAGTTTGAAGAAAAAAATAAAAATAAAAATAGTCTAAAGTAATTTAATTAGCTTCTTTAATTTCTCCAAAAAAGTCAACTATGCCTTATAATTAGGATCGGAGGGAGTATTAATTTTGGCTACTTAATCTTGGTTAGTTTTATCTATTTAAGGAAGTGCCGATTGAATCTAACTTCGTGGAGCAAGAAGGTATTCCCTAATAGTGCTAAGCGCATTGATCTTTTGAAGGCCCAACTAGCGGGGTTGACGCTTAGGGACCGATCCGCGGACGTATCTAGAGAGATTCTGGAGGTAAGAGCTGAGATGGATAGATTACTAGAGCTTGAAGAGCAGTATTGGTGGCAGCGATCTCGGATCAGTTGGCTGGCGGCTGGTGACAAAAATTCACGCTTCTTTCATGTCTCTACTATCAAAAGAAGACAAAGGAATAGAATTTCGTGCATCAAGGATGATGGGGGTAATTGGTTAATGGAGAAGGATGCTATCTCACAGAATATTGCAAGCTTTTTTCAGAATCTCTTCACATCCTCTGGCTCGAACTCAATGGATGCTGTGTTAAACTATATTGATCCTAAAGTATCTGAGGAGATGAATCACGGCCTAATGGTACCAGTGTCTAGGGAGGAAATTAAAGCTGCAGCATTTAGTCTTGGGAGCTCGAAGGCGCCAGGACCTGACGGTTTTCCGGGTAAATTTTATCATTCTGTATGGTCTGATATTGCTGACTCTGTGTGTTCCATGGTCACTGAGTTTTTTGCAGGGCACTCTATTTTAGATGGTATTAATATGACTAACATCACATTGATTCCTAAGATCCATAAGCCGGAGCATGTTTCTCAGTTTCGTCCTATTGGCCTTTGAAACTTTTCTTATAAAATTATTTCTAAAATTATGGCAAATAGGATGCGACCTTTGTTAAATGCATGCATTTCCCAAAACCAGAATGCTTTTGTGCCGGGTCGTTGTATTCATGATAATATCATTATTGCGCATGAGGTTTATCACTATCTTCGTCGTAAGTACTCTGGTGGTAGGTATGAATTCGCCCTTAAGATGGATATGAGTAAGGCATATGATAGGGTTGAATGGGACTTCCTTGAAAACGTCTTATTAAGATTTGGTTTCTGTCCTGAGTGGGTATCTCTAATTATGAAGTGTGTGCGTTCTGTTAGCTTAAATATCTGTTTATCTGGTGAAAATATTGGCTCCTTCACACCGACCAGAGGTATCCGCCAAGGAGACCCCCTTTCTCCATATCTCTTTATTCTTGTTGCTGAGGTTCTCTCAATTATGATCGGTAAGAATCAGATAGACAACTGGTTGGTGGGTATTAAATTGAGTAAAGGGTGTCCAGTCCTTACCCATAGTTTTTTTGCGGATGATGCCCTCTTATACATGCGTGCTACTCATAGAAATTGTACTTGTTTAGCTAATATTCTGGATTTGTACTGTGCAGCCTCTGGTCAGGTAATTAATCTAGACAAATCTAGCATTTTTTTCTCCTCTAACAGTCCTGTTGCAGTTAGATGTATAGTGGGTGAGACACTGCACATTCCTGCTACAGACGATCCGGGTGCATACCTTGGCATTCCTAGCATTTGGGGGAAAACTAAGAACCAGGCCCTGGCATATATCAGAGAACGAATAGCGAATAAAATCAAGGGATGGAATCATACCCTCCTCTCTTTCTCTGGGCGGGAAGTTATGATCAAAGCGGTTCTCCAGGCAATCCCTATATATCCGATGAACTGTTTCAGATTTCCCATTAAGTCTTGCAAGGAGATAAATAGCCTTATAGCTAATTTTTGGTGGGAAGGAAATGCCTTTGGAGGCAAGACCCATTGGAAATCATGGGCCGCTATGACCAGTAGTAAGTGTTCAGGTGGTATGGGCTTTCGGGATCTGCTGATGATGAATGATGCCCTCTTGGCTAAGACGGCATGGAGACTACTGCAAAGGCCTACTGATCTTTGGGCTAGGGTGATAAAAAGTGTGTACTTCCCTGATGATGAGTTCCTAGACGCGGAAACTGGGTATAAAGCATCTTGGTGCTGGGCGAGTATCTTACATGGCAGAGATGTTCTCAGGAAGGATCTTAGATGGGACATTGGAGACGGTTCGGCTATCAGGATTTGGGGCGATCCGTGGGTTCCTGGAGCTATTTTCCCGACAAGACCTCGATCTACTGATATCCCAATCATTGCAGAGGGTAGAGTTTGTGACCTGATAGTTGATGGGCAATGGAATCTTTCGCCGATTATTCAGTACATCTCATCTGAAGTCAAGGAGGCTATATATAAAATCCCGATCCCCTCTAATGGTTTGGAAGACAAATTGGTTTGGACTAATGGAGTTTATACAGTTAAATTAGGTTACCGGCGCCGGAAAGAAGAGAATCCCGTTAACGTGGATCGTGCTGGTTCTTCGACAATAATTCACTCCCGGTGTTGGAATTTAATTTGGAAGATTAAAGTAATCCCGCGGGTCCAGCAATTTATATGGAGGCTCTTGAGTGATGCGGTGGCCACCAACTATGCCCTGGTGCGTCGGAGAAGGTCCAGAAATAGCCTTTGCCCAATTTGCTCGAACTCAGATGAGACTATTGAACATCTGTTCTTCCACTGTCCATGGACCCGTTGTGTATGGTTTGGGTGCTCGCTTGGTGCTAAAACTAGTGTCTCCTCAGTTGCAAATTTCAAGGGATGGTGGATGATGATGATAGATTCACCCCTATTGAGTAAACAGGATTTTGCTCTAATTTGCTGGCTTCTGTGGTATATCTGGAAGGCTAGAAATGAAATGAATTTTGATCATATAAAACCAAATCCTAGTACTGTTATTGAATTGGCTCAAAGAAGTAATTGGGAATTTTGGGCTAATGGTGTTGTGCGGGGTGTGGATCCTTTAGAGTCGAGGGGCTGTGATAGTCCTGGCGCTAAATGGTTCCCTCCGGCACTGGATAGTCTTAAAATTAATTGTGATGGAGCCTTTTCTTCCAGGTCTGAGAATGCTGCTGTGGGGATAATCTGTCGAGATTCTTCTGGCTTTTTCAGATGGGGTTTTGTGGACAAGGTCAAATCTATTTCGGCCTTTATGACTGAAGCCTTAGCTCTTAAAAGGGCCCTGCTGCTGGCTCTTGACTTGGGCCATAATAAAGTGGTCTTTGAATCGGATTGTCTTTCCTTGATTTCTTGTGTCGAGTCCAAGTCACCGGCCTTGTATGATTGGCAGTGTAGAAGTATTATTCATGATATTATTGGTCTTCTGGCTTCCGGAGTTGGGTTTTCCCTGTCTTTTGCCCCGAGAGGGGCCAACGGTGCTGCGGATCTCCTGGCAGCGGATGCTTATAAAGGGGTGTGCCCTATTGGGTGGGTTTCCAGACCAACACCTGCTTTGTTATCTCTTCTAACTTTAGAGGCTAAGAAGATTAATGCGGGAGTGGATTGTACTTCACCTTCCTATCCAGCTTGGGATGGTGGCTAGCTGTATTATCCCTAGTTTCTTTTGTATCACAGTAGTTGTTGCTAGTTGCTGTTTATTGTTCTTGTTTTTATCCTTATTATGGGTGTGTTTGTTTTATGTCAGCTGTTTGTATTGACAGTTATTTAATGAATAGAATCTCCTTTTGACCAAAAAAAAAATATGATTTTGAGCATTAGGATTTACCTTGACGAAGGGGATTTTAATTAGGCTCTAAGATTAAGTAATATGGGATTAAGTTACGATTTAATTTGAGGTTAGGATAGACATATACCTAATGGCCCCATATAATTGTTGAAGAGTGTGTTCGATTTTTGTTGTCTCTTAAGTAACTATGTTAGACATAATAAGTCATACTCGAGAGAGGGTTGTAAAAAGTCATACTCAAGAGAGGGTTGTAAGTGGACCGACAGGCACTTATAGCTATTTATACTCGAGATTAACAAAATTGATATTAAAACTAATTAAATTAGTGAAAATAAGGTTTATGAAACAAATAAGGGATTAGTGACTCTGGGTTGCTCATTTGATTATTGTGGTAGTTTTCTTATTTTTATTTTAGTTTTGATTTTCTTTTCTTTTATCTTAATTAAATTCAATTTGTTTTGCTCAACTTAAACGAAATTGTGAAATTAATGCTTTACTAAAGTTGTGATACTAAGTCCTCGTGGGAAAACAATACTTTTCTTATCACTTTATTACTTGATACGTGAAGGTGGAATATCACCTAGAGGGGGGGTGAATAGGTGATATTAAAATTCTTTTCGTTAATTGCTCAAGAATGCTTAGAACAGAGATAGAGAGAAAAGCAATGAACACAAGAGGTTATACTGGTTCGGTCCAACTCTTGACCTACGTCCAGTCCCCAGAAACACTCTGGGATTTCACTATCTCCAAACTTGATTACAGACTCTGTAACTCTCGAGTAATCCTCTCACTAGGACTTACTCCTCTTTACAAGTTGTAACCAAATAACCGTAGACACAATTACACACTCTGTAAACGAAGGATGATCCTTACACTCTCGGACTCACTCCCCCTTACAAGTTGTAATTGATACACCTACACTCAAGATACCTCTATCTTGAGATTTGAATGAATGTAATACAGTTGATAAAACTCTCTCACAGAGTAGATAAATGATGAACACTGAAGCTCAGTAATATCCTAAGATATAGAAGTTGAACTCTATGTATGCTTTGTCTGTGTATGCGTTGGTTCTTTCGATGAGTTCAAACCTTCAGGCATTTATACTAGTTGAAGCTTGAGGACCGTTGAAGGATTTGATTCTGGCCGTTTGAATGTTTGAATATGTCTGTTGATGAAGCATGAAGAATAATCATTGTGACTCATGAATATAACCGTTGGAGATGAAGCAGAATGATCGCCATCATTTATTCCCGTAATTGTGATTATGACCGTTGAGAGCATTTAACCATTCGCGCTAATCTCGCTTCAATTGAATTCAATGCATTGTCTCTGCTTTACGAATCCAATTCCGTCCGTTGATCAATCAGAATATGACCGTTGCTAAATTATCGAAGGAAATCGCTTCTGCTCGCTGTTGCTTGAGTAAGGATTTTAGGCTGCTTGAGTATGCTGCTTGAGCATGCCTAAATTCATACTTGGGCAAGCTATTCCTTGAGGCAAAGAAAACTTGCTGTCCGACTTTGCTCGAGCAAGGTCACTGGCTTGCTCGAGTAAGCTTCTGCTTGAGGCTTTTCTCGGGGTTGCTCGGGTAGACTTCCAAGTATGCTTGGGCATGGTTGCTCGAGCATGTTTTCTCTCTTGCTCGAGTGTTCTTCCTGGAGAATTCTTGCTTGAGCAAGCATTTCACATTGCTCAAGTAGGACCTCTCTGGAGTCCATTTTCCCGATGTTGCTCGAGTAGCCTTCCAAGTCTGCTCGAGCATGGTTGGATAATTGTGAGATTTTGCTCGGACATTATGTTCTTTGAAGCTCCTGATTATATGTGAATAAGCTTGCTATTCTTCAGTACAGAGCTTCAACTTCCAGAGTATAGAGACTTTCAAGAAGCAATCACATTGGCAGCAGTTTCCAGCGAGGATAACGTCTTCGATATAAATCCAAATTTAGCCAATCAACCCATCTCAGAAAGCTCTTCAAATGATCCTTCCATTTCAATAAAAATCAGCTCCAAGCAAGTTGTATTTCGTCCATTAACATCAGATCAATGGAGGTTGATTTTATCCAGCGTTTTTCATCTATTCAGAACAGACTGTCAACTTCAAAACATCATAACTTCTTCAATTGATCTTCTTTTTCTGTGTTCTTGATGTTTTCGGAAAGGTATTTGAGTCTAGTTTCAAATGTCACTGGTTTCATCTCAATCCGATTTGTCGTTTGTAAGATATACTCAAAATACTGAAGCTTGGTCTGGACAGTGACGGTGATACTTGTTCCAACTTGTAAAATTCATAGATAATTCATATGAACTCCTTTGGGCATGAATTTTTTTCAGAAGAACGTGTTGGATGTCTAGTTTCATTTGCCGCTGGTTTCATGTCAATCCGATTCTTGGTTTGGGAGATATTGTCGAATTACCGAAGGTCGCCAGAAACAGAGCTGAACAGAGGAGGCTGGAGATGAGCATGCCTCCCACTTTTGCTTGAGCAAGGTCGGATTTTGCTGAAAGTATGCCCTTGCTCGAGTATGCTTCTATCCTTGCTCGAGCAAGGTACTGTTTGGGGCGAAAAATGGCCTGGAAACATGTTGCTTGGGCATGGAAATATTTATGCTTGAGCAAGGCACTTGGAAGAGTGCTGAAATTACATTTTGACCCCAAAACAAACTAGTATTCTTCCGGAAGCTTGAACTTGCTCGTTTTAACTCTGAATTGACCCGTTCCAACTTCTATTTGATCACAGAAACTTGAATATTGATATTTTCATTATAATTAACAGATTCTTCTTTCTTCAAACTCCATTCTTCATTATATTAAATTTTGCATCTACATTAAATGTAATAATTAGTCAAAATATAAGATAAATGTAGTATACAAATTTTTTGCTCTAGATAATGACATCAATTTAAGACATCATCAAAACTAATCACAACTAACATAATGGCATCAATATAAGACATCATCAAAACTAATCACAACTAACATTGTCCGTGTACTTGCGGAGTTTTTAGGCTTAAAGTTTTGCCCTATCACTTTTAAACGGTGCCGTTTTTGACATTAAACACACACACATCTGGCCCTTAAAAAAAAAAACAGAATACTGGTAGGTAGTAAAATGATAATGCAAAAAACTGAATGGTACTCAAAAAAATTTTTCATGATCTTAAAAAATTATTTCAGGATCTTGAAAAAATATTTCAGGATACTGACTGGTACTAAAAATGATATTGACTGGTATTGAAAAAATAATTTATGATCTTAAAAGATTATTTTAGGATCTTGAAAAAATATTCTAAACTATATTTTAGTAGCATTCACTACCTAAAATATTTTTTCAAGATCTTGAAATAATTTTTTAAGATCATGGATTATTTTTTCAGTAGCAATCAGTATCTTTTTAATAGCAGTAAGTATCTTGAAATATTTTTTCAAGATCCTGAAATAATTTTTTAAGATCATAAAGATTTTTAAGTACCATTTAGTATCCTAAATTATCATTTTACTACCTGCCGGTGTCTTGATTTTTTTTTTAAAGGACCAGGTGTGTATGTGTGTTTAATGCCAAAAACGGCACCATTTAAAAGCACCAGACGGCAACGGATATAAAGAGTAAAGGATGTAAGCCGAATCCGCACAAAACAGCGCCCGTTTGGTGCAAAATTGATCCCTCTTTTGTTTTGTATTTTTTTTAAACAAAAATATTTCAGGCACTAACTGTTACTTAAAAGATGCTAAAAAGATACTTTAAGATACTTATTGGTGTACTTTATGATCTTAAAAAATTATTTTAGGATCTCAAACAATTATTTCAGAATACTGACTGGTACTGAAAAGATACTTGAGGATACTAACTGATACTAAAAAAATGATTCATGATCTTGAAAAATTATTTTAGAATCTTGAAAAATTATTTCAAATACTGATTAATACTAAAAATATAATTCAGAATAAATTTTCAAGACCATGAAGCATTTTTTCAGTATCATACAGTATCCTTAAGTATCTTTTCAGTACCAGTCAATATTCTAAAATATTTTTTTAAGATCCTATAAAAGGGTTAAGTAGCAAATTTGCCCTGAAAGTATACCCAGAGAAGCAATTTTACCTTGGAAGTTTTTCTTGGAGCAATGTTGCCCCAAAAGTTTTTTTTTGGAGCAATTTTGCTCCTCCGTTAACGGTCAACGGTTAGTTGACCGTTGCTCGTTAGTTGATCGTTAACGGAGGGGCAAAATTGCTCCAAAAAAAAACTTCCGGGCCAATATTGCTCTAAGAAAAACTTCCAAGGCAAAATTGCTTATCGAGGTATACTTCCAGGGCAAATTTGCTACTTAACTCTAAAATAATTTTCTAAGAGCATGAAGTATACCAAGTATCTTTTTTTTTTTTTTTTACCTCTCATCCTTGGGCTCAACTAGCAAAAGGGTCGGACACTCTCACCAAAAGGAGGGGTTCGATCCTGGAGTTGGTCAAGGTGCTGGGGAAGACATCCTAACTCCTAGGTGCCTAGGTTAACACCTGAGGGTAATAGACAGTTCGTCTTGCCTAACATCGGTATCACCTAGAAAAAAGAGAGATTTCGTCCTACCCTTGAATTGTGGTTCTACCCAAACTCTTTCCTTAAATTTTCCTATAAAAAAAAAATCCAAATTTAACAGGGTTACGAGTTCAGAAACAAATGATTTATTGCATTTTTCTGTTGATTCCAAACCGGCTCTCAGATCACTATTTAATTGAATTTTTCAATAGATTTATTGAATTTTTCTGTTGATTCCTAAAGTATCTTTTTAGAAGTTTTTTTTAAAAAAAAAAAAAAAAAACAAGAGGGATCAATTTTGCGCCAAAAACAGTTCTATTTGGTGCAACGCACCACCCGCTGCGGTAAGGTGAATTGGACCAAAGCCGAATCCCATTTATAGATGTTAGATGGGCTCCAGAAAATCTCTACAGAACCAAGCATGAGAAGCATCCTTCAAAATTTTATGGAATTAAAACTGTTAGCGGGATAATATTTGTTTTTGCTATTGTGAAAAATGCTAGTCTTTCAACTATGAACATGTCATTAAAGCATTAGAATTCTCATAACTCTAAATTGACCTGGATATGAATCTTTTTTTTTTTTTTTTGGTTAAGTAGCAATTTTGTCCTGGGAGTACACCCCCAGGAGCAATATTATCCTGGAAGTTTTTTTGAGCTCAATTTTGCCCTGGAAGTTTAAATGCATCGCAATGTTGCTCTCCACTAATGGTCAAACTGACGGAATTAGCACACTCGAGTGTGAATTGTGTACACTCAAGTGTGAGGGTATCACACTCGAATATATGTGTCAGTCAGTCTCTGACTATTATGTACACACTCAAAATGAGTGTGCACATTGTAAAAAAAAATAATAATAATAATAAAATAAGTGCACCCTCGAGTGTGAGGGTATCAAATTCGAGTGTGCTAACTCCGTCAATCTCTGACTATTAGTGGATGACAACATTGCTACATTTTTAGACTTCTGGGGCAAAATTGAGCGCAAAAAAACTTCCAAGGTAACATTACTCTTGGGATTTGTATTTTTGAAACAAATTTACTACTTAACCTTTTTCTTTTCCCTCAAACCTGGATATGAATCTTTAAACGCAATAATAGTATTCAGTAAATTTGAAGGCAAGGGGACAATAAAAACCAGCATAAATATTCAATATGCATGAAAACTAGTATTCAGTGAATTTGAAGCATAGGTGTTAACCTGAAAAGTCAGCATCCAAACAAGTGAATTACAAAGATAGAAGCTAATCACTCACAATGAGGTGAACCAATGTTCAAACCCCCATTGAGAGAGGCGACCGGTGCTTTAAGCAAAATTGTCTCTAATTAGAGAATACATGTGCTTAGAAAAAAAAAAAAAGAATTACAAAGATAGACGTCCAATGGGTTCAATGCACCAATTTGGCTCTTCGTTGTTGATATTCATTGAGGAAATACGTAAGATCCTGTTGTGGTAGCCACATAAGGTTTGTCTGTGGCCAATACTGATGTATGTTATACCCACTGCTCCAATCTTCTGGTACAAATAAAACTGTAAAGCCAAATCGCAACAGAAAGATTCATGTTGGATAACGTAAACTTTTGTTGATAAATTAGATATAAATTGGATAAAAACTGAGATTGAAATTTAAAAGTACCTCATTGGGTTCATCAAGGGCACTTGTGGATTCATCCAATAAAACCAACCGAGGCCTCAAAAGCAAAATGCGGGCAAAAGCAAGCCGTTGCTGCTCTCCAAGAGAGAGAACACTTGACCATTCATGTATGGAATCCAAGCTGAAACGAGACAACAAATATCCAAGGTGAACATCCTCTAACACCTTTGTCAACTCGTCTGACGTTGGATACCTAGGTTGTTCTTCATTTTTGCTATCATAGTTTGGTGATCTCATGAAAAAAGGAAGCATGCCTGGAGGACAAGTCAAAATAACCTCAATTAATGAGCATTCCTGCCAATGTTTTCCAGTATCCTAAATATATACTGTTACTCTTCAAGCCAAAAGAATGACACAGTAAACGGAGTTCCCAAAGATTTCCCATTTAGTAACAGCATTTACATGATAGCTATGTAAATATGTAATTAAATAAGCTGTTCGCTACAACCTATAAGGCAGTCAGTATTCAGGATTGGTCAACCTCACCGCACTATCGGATATGACATACTTTTTGATTCAGCACTATCGGATGTGGGGATTGCATAGTCAGCCCACGTTGGATAGAGTAATTGTTGACGGAGGGTGCCCAAAATCATATATGGCCTTTGAGGAACAAAGAAAATTTTGGAATTGTTGTCAACAGATTTTCCATCCATTTCACACGCACCATGAGCAGCATTTACTGAAGGAGCACTCACATCTGAACAAATGAGTTGCTTAGAATCTTCTCCATTTTTCTCATAATATGACATTTTTCCGGTTCCAGTATTCCATAGACCAGCCATAGCTCTTAACAAAGAAGTCTTGCCACTTCCACTTGGTCCAATTATCTGTAAAATTGGTTATATTAGAAATGCAAGTTTACAGCTTCAAAAGGTTACCACCTCAACCAAGAAGAATACCTAAATAGATTGCTGACCAGTAAATGATCCTTTTCATTGATCGTTAATGACAACTCTCTAATAAGTGTGGTTCCATTTGGTGTCTTTAAGGTCAGATTTCTCATCTCCAACAATGTTTCAAATTTTTCTGGGAGGTTCATCAATCCATTGGATTCCATAGATGATCTCTTTGAACATTTGTAAGTAACCAATATCTCTTCTGACATAATGGAGTGTAATTTAGAGCTGCAGCTTCTGTCCAAGACATCATCAAACTCACCTACACAGAGATAGTCTTTATCAGTGTGTAGCCTGTGTATATCACTATGTCTAAATTAACAGACTTAACAGGCGAAGCATCTCATTTCCCAGGTCCTGTATATAACATGAAGCATCATCCCTCATAGTGCAAACAGTAGAAGAGAGCAAGTAACCAAAGAAATTCACAATAAGTCAGCATACAATTACTTTCCTACAACAGAAAATGCAGTATAAAAAACAATATAATGATTTGAAAAAACGCAAGACCTATCAATGGATAGATGAATCTCTCTTATATGCAGAGTACAAGTGCATTCACTAATTAATGATCACATCATTCATAAGACCCTCACACATCTAGTGACGGGAAAGATAGAGAAGGGGGAAAAAACATACCAAGCCGATTAATAACAGCAGAAAATGCACTTATAGCTTGAAACTTGTACACAACAAGGGAAAAATCCTCAAGGATGTGATTAAAAGCAGAGGCAGACTGATTGATCACACCAATTTCAATTTTTCCAGCAAAATACATGGGTGCTACAACGGCAGCAGGAAGGATTTGAATAAGATAGCGGTAGCCTTTGGTGAAGAACTGCAGATTTCTAGAAGAGATCAACAATTGCTGCAAAATATGAAATATAAAGTTCCATCATTACTCAGCGCTTTAATGTAAGATAAAGGATGAAACTGTATGACATAACTTACAGCAAGAAATACTACAGTAAAAGGGAAGCGAAGGGATGCAAAAAAGAGGTTGCATGTAGTGTCTCACTAAATTGACCAACTCCAATAGTTAATGGCGAGGTTGACTGGTTTGAATCCAAGGGTTTTAACTGCAAGGGTTCCCACTTAATCCACTCAAACCAGTTGGTCTCGAGGAAGCATGGACACAAACATGGCAATGTGACAAAATATAATGAGGGGTTCAACATATTCAGATAAGGACACAACTCCTTGTTTCTACTTCATAGGTTGGTCTAATCCAGTTTTCACAGTACATTATATACTGTTGTTAGATATACACTTATCATTAAAATAAAGTTATTTTAATGTGATTATTCATAAAAATGTCTTACAGTTAGATTTTCAAAGGAACTTCTGAAGCTGTGCAGAAGAATTTGCATTTCACTTTCTTCACCACCATAGAAAGCAATTGATTCAGCATTTTCACGAATCCTTACAAGCCCATAACGAAAATCTGCTTCTTTTTTCTCTTGCAATGAATTTAAAGTCACCAATCCCTGTTATTAAGAAAACTTCAATTAATAAAAATGGCACTATGTTAAAGCTCCTCATATATTTTCAGGCTTTTGCCTTACATTCTGAATTGTCACTCAACAATAGACCCATTACCTTTCCAAGGAAAACACTGACAGCCGTCCCACCGATGGAGTATATTAGAAGAACAACAAAGAGAGGAGGATAGATGTGATACAAGATGTTACTGAATGAGGTTAAGTCTACAGCAGCATTAAAGAGAGTCAGAGCGAATGAGAGAGCCGTTGTAGTGAAAGAATTCAGATCATCAACAATTCGCTGGTCTGGGTTATCAAGGGAAGAGTGTGACTGAATCTTATAGAAAGTTCGATTCTTAAAATAGCGTTCCATGTAATAGCTCGTCATCCAAGACCTCCATCTCAAAGAAAGAGTTTCTATTGCATAATCTCTCAATACAAAAAACTGCAACTCAGTGATGAAGAAAGTTAGGAACATGCACACGATATTGGAGTAAAGTACTACAAATCAGAAGATAAAAAGCAAAAAGGCATTCAAAAAGCAGAATCCCGTGGTATAACCTAATTTGGAGGGATGAAGAAAGGGGAATGTGTTACCTAGGTGTTACACTCTATTTCAAGACATTTCTCACATGTTTAATGAACGATAAATCTACATAGTACATATAACTTGTTCATAGCTGCTTATGAAACAGCTAAGCAGTCAACTAAGACGCCTTCTGAAAATTGCTACCCCGCAATGCCCGTGAAGTTTTGTTTTCTCACTCTATTTCAAGACATTTCTCACATGTTTAATGAACGATAAATCTACATAGTACATATAACTTGTTCATAGCTGCTTATGAAACAGCTAAGCAGTCAACTAAGACGCCTTCTGAAAATTGCTACCCCGCAATGCCCGTGAAGTTTTGTTGCATTTTTTGGGGATAATATCTTCACATGCATATGTATTTAAAAAAATGCCCCCACATTTACGTAAAGTGAAGAACTTTTTTTATTCCACGATGAATTACAGATTTAAAAGAAAAAAAATTTGATGCAGTGAATGAATGTTAGTATTACTTATTACTGTTACAGTTGGTTGCATCTAGATGATTTGAAAGAGTGTTAGACTGTTAGTTCTATTTCATCTCTTGCATCTTTCCCATTTCCAGGTCCTTCCAGGTTGCATAAAAAGACAAAAATGATCAACATTGGAAGAACAGCAAATCTATACATAATAAAGTCCAGAAATGAGCTAACCGGGATTCATCCAGCAAATCCACCCAAGTAGTAAAGTAGCTGCTTTGTGAATTGCTGTTGGTCCTTGTCTTGCATTAAGAAATTTAAACCAACTCAGTTGTTTGAAGTTAATCCATAAAAAGTTAAAGCCAAATCTCGCATGAATGGTCCAATAGATACCAAATGAAAGACAACATGAAACAGTTATGTAAACATATGCACATGAACCTACTGGCAAGTGCATTATAGAAGTCTCGCCCAAGGAAATTGAAGCCCACACTGATACCAGTGGTGGCCAAAGTGAGAGCAAAAACAGCAGCAAGCCGTAATCTTGCTTGAACTTTGTCATCTGACGACCAATAAGGAGTCGCCACTTTCCAGAACCTTCTGAGAACTGTTAGTAGGTCAGGAACCTTGCCTTGTACAGCCCCAGAATCAGTGAGTTCCTCCTCTTGCTGCTGCTTCTCCTGCAACTCAACCCTATCTATCAAACATTTAAGTTAAAATAGATAAGAAAGGCAAGAACACAACCAAACCTTATGAGGGTCCAACGGCAATGGAGTGGTGGTGGTCGCAGAGGAAGCGAAACTGCCAGTGTTGTCGATCTGATTCCTCCTCCTCCGAGCCCTGCTTTTATAAGTGGACATGATGGTTACTTCAACTTCAGTCAAAATTTAAAACAGAAGAAAATGATGAGCATTGCAAAGAATGAGATGAGATGGCGATCAATGGATCAGTTTTTCCGCAGCATTGAACGGCTCTGTAAGAAGGCGAGGCGCAAGGGTGTAGCAGGACCGCCTGGTGCGGGTCCCACCCGAAAGGGGAGATCGTCACCCTCTTTCGGGATTTTGGCGGATTTGGTTTCCTGCGCCTCTGCTCGTCGAAAAGCTCGTCCGTCGTCTAGATGCTGGTTCAGATTTTTTTTAGATGATAAAATTATTTTTTAAAAAAATTATTAGTGAAAAAATTATCTTTATTTTAGATTCTCTATTTATTAAAATTATTTTTAATAAAAAATAGAAAAATAAAAAAAAAAAAGTCAGATCTAGATGTTCTAGAGTTTATCCATACTTGTCAAGCACAGTAACCGGTTTTAATTTTGGTAAGGTTTTGAGCAACCAAAAATCTAAAGGAGGCCAACCCATGGTTCGTAAAAACGTGCTTTTTAACGTAAAAAACGTGTTTTTACGTTTAATTTTGAGCCTCCCGCGTTTCGCTTTACAATAAAACGCATATAAGGTGAAAACGGAAAAAACGCAGATTTTCAACGTAAAAACGCAAAAACGAGACGTTTAAAAAAAAAACGTAAACAGAAGGCCTAAAGAAGACGGAGGGAGGATTTCTTGTTTTTTTCTTTTGTGGGGGTGCACCGAACGAGGGAGTATACAGCACCTCACTTTTTCCCATGCGCCACAAGTGAGACAGCTGTATCCAAACTTTGAAACAGTGCTGTTGCCTCCACTTATTCCGTCCTCGAATCAATAAACACCCCTTTCTGAGCAAAAAATCAATAAACATCCCTTATGACGTCATTAACCCCCCCCTTTTTTTCTCTCGTTTTTAAAAACCATAACGCATTTTTACTTTGAATATTTTAATTTCTCTCCTTTGTTTTCTTAACAAAAAAATATTAATAAAAATATATAGTTGGGAGTAGAATCAAGGGTGTTAAAAACAAGTTTTTACATATTAAACGCCTAATATGTATAGCTGAAAAACTGATTACTACTTTAATTTTAAGATACTTGTTGGTGAAATAGAAGTGAGCAGAGAGGAATTATATATATATATATATATAGATAAAATCTACGTTTTGTATTACGATTATACGTTTTACGATTTTTTAGTCTTCTTCCGTTTTTAGGTAAAAACTTGTTTTTAAGAACCTTAGGCCAACCAACTACTTTTCAATTTTCATTATAAGATCTCTATTTTATTTTAAAGGGGATAAAGAAGTTCGTTAAATTATTTTAAAATATATTTATTTATTTTTTCTTCAAATTAATTAGTTTGACTAATAAACTAATATGTAATTTAATGATTAGTTTCTTAAGAAGTTAATCCTAACCTGATCTTATAATTAAGGTTAGAAGTAGCATCTATTAGTATTTTTTCAGCCTTGCACAATGAGCCCAAGAAACATGCTTCGTCGTTTGTCTTAGCCTATGGATCCATTCCAAATTATTCCTTCATTTGGCCTCTAAGATTGTGTTTAGTTTGAGAAGAGGGAGTAGAAATTAATGTTTTAAACTAATATTCACTCAAAATATTAGTCCCTATTCCCTCCCCTCATACTAAAGACACTTACGGTTTAATTTTTAACCTTTTTGAAAAGATCGCTACTTTAGAAAATTCCTTTTAACTAAATTCATTAAATTCCAAACTCATATTTTTATCTGTTTTTTAGAGACAAAGAATCAACCATGAATTTCTTTGCTAAATTGGTGGTAATGTGTTAGAACTTACTCAAAAATGTTGATAGATTTGAATTGGAACTGATTTCGAATACTTTTAATTCCACGAACTTCTTTTTTTTTTTTTTTTAAATATTCCACGAACTTCTTGATGATACGTTGCTACTTGCAATGTTCCATGAACCTCCCTCGACTATTTTTTTAAAAATATTTGCATTGTATCAGCATTCTAGTCTTTTAAAAACTACATTTATCTCCGTCCATTTATGTATTTCCTATTTTTTTTTCTTTTCTTTCACACTCTCATATACTAGTTATTAGTTTCATTTTAGTCCCACGTGGCCTATTAATTTATTGATTTTGAAGTATTTACCCCACTCTAAAATCTAAATGCGTGAATTTTTCTCACATTCTTACTTGTAATGTATGTGGAAAAATGAGTCTACATTATATGCGCATAGTTTATATGTATATACTCATACCTCTAGGATGAGCATATTTATTTATTTTTTATATGTTGTATTTATTTAGATTTAAATTATATGTTGTTTTGTAACATGTTTTTTACATCCAGTATCTTAAATTTATTAGTTTTCAGTTCTACATTCAGAAATATTTGTCTGTAACAGCAGTATCATGAAAACTAATTAATTTGAGACACTGGTGTAAAAAACATGTCAAAAAGTAACATATAATTTAAATTTAAACAAATACAATATATAAAAAAAGAAAAAGAAAAAAATATGCTCATAACACATATGAAACATATAAACTATGTGTTAATGTGTATATAATGTGTAAGCATGGAAAAATAGTTTTTACTGCTAAAGTAAACTGACACTGATACACACACTGATAGATTGATGGCGTTACGTTGGTTCAGCCGCAGAGACCTGAAACAGTTGCATGGGAAATTTGAACCAGACGTGCGGAAGGCGGAGGGTTGGGACTTGGGAACAGGAAAAAGATCGCAAGAGAAGGAAATGGTAGCTGAAGAGTTAAGAACAAGCACACTCATAGAGCAAGAGAATATATACAGCTAAGGTAATTAAAGAAATTTTAAAAAAACTAACAGGAACAATACATATAATGCATAGATAAACTAGTCGGATCCTTGACGGAGTGTGATAAAGTAAGGGTAACAAGTAGGTAGCTAGCCGGTGCCAGTGAGACCAAGGTCGGGCTTGTTTTCCTCTTTGCCGGCGCCGAAGACAGGGCCACCTTTACCGGCCGGATCTTGAACCCTCTCCTGCAGCTTGTCCACCTGAATGTTTCCTTGGTCCTCCCTGGAACGGAGGTCCGTCCTCGTCCTGTTGGCTCCTCCTTCCACTGACTCATACACCGTCGCCGTTCTCGAACCCTTCGGCTGTGCTCCTTGTGCCCCTGACATTTCTTCACTGATCTCTCCCTCTCTCTCTCCAACCGTTTATGCAAGACCGTACGTGTAAGTTCGGCAAAATCCCGCCGTTATATAACGGGTTATGCCTAACACTGTCATCAACCCACGTGGCATCCTTCGTGCTACTGGACTCACACGTGTCCCCAACTTTTCCACCTGCCATGCTTACACCGTTTCTGCCTCTTCGAACTCTTTTTAGTTTATTTATTCCAAATAAAATATTTCTATTTTTTAAAATTATTTTTTATTTTATTTAGAGAATATCTCATTTAAAGACGGTTAAATTATCTCAATTCTAATATGGGTTGCTAAATTTAATAAATTATTAATTAGTTTTTTTATATAAATTATTAATTAGGTTATATGGGATTTAGAATTTTGGTCAAATTACTTCTATATCATTTAATTATTAAAAAAAAACCAAAATTGGAGAAGGTAAAGCATCAAATTCCAAAGCACAATATAAATTATAATTAAAGACAGCATGTGCTTCGTACAATAGAAAAGATAAGTAAAAGGCTCAAGGTTGAGAATATGTGACGGGATAATTAAGCTGTTGGAAATAAGCTTTACCACATATCAGTTATATCAGTTGGCAGTTGTTCCTGGACAATGAAAAAGGGAAAAGAGAACGCAACCAAATTGTAAAGACCCAGTGTCCTCCTTCACTCATTAACATGCCCGCCGAATCATAAATAAAAGGAAAAAGAAAAGGAAAAATGCATTTAATGGCCATTTTTAGAGAAAAAATCTTTAAAAAAGCCCTAAAATTCTGAAAATCCAAAAAAAAGCTGGGATTTTCAAAATTTACGTAAGTTGTTAATGAGGCTGATATAGTTGTTAACCAGGGCTGATATTGTTATTAATGTGACTGATTTAGTTGTTAACGGGTATTGATTTTGTTGTTAATTTGGCTGATTTAGTTGTTAAATTTTAATGAATTTATACTAGAAAAGGTTCTTGAACCTTTTTTAGGATTTTCAGAATCTTGAGGTATTTTTTGGGATTTTTCTCTAGAAAAGGCCCCAAATGGATTTTCTAAAAAAAAAAAACCCCCCGCCATTCTAAGAAGAAGAAAATTAAATGAAATTCATATGCAAAGATCAAGATCCGAATTACATTAGAGTAATTCTGATTTTTGGGCTAACTGTGCCAAAGGGGTGAGGGAACCTTTAGGGTCGAGGGGCTGTGATAATCATGGCACTAAATGGTTTCCCCCTGATCGAGATAGCCTTAAAATTAACTGTGATGGAGCCTTTTCGTCTTTTAAGAATGATGCTGCTATTGGATTGTTTGTCGCGACTATGCTAGTTCTTTTAGATGGGGTTTTGTGGATAAAGTTAAATCTATCTCTGCCTTTATGACTGAAGCCTTAGCTTTGAAGAGGGCTCTGCTTTTGGCGCTGGACCTTGGCCGTGATAAAGTAGTCTTCGAAACAAATTGTCTTCCTTTGCTTTCTTGTGTTGAAGCTAAGACACCAGACTCGTATGAGTGGAAGTGTAGAGGAATTATCCAGGATATCGTTCGTCTTTTGTCCTCTAGGGTTGGGTTCTCCTTGTCTTTTTTCCCGAGAGGGGGTAATTGTGCTGCTCACCTTCTTGCAGCTGATGCTCATAAAGGGGTGTGCCCTTCTGGGTGGGTTTGGCAACCAACACCCACTTTGTTATCTCTTCTAACTCTAGAGGCTCGAATGAGTGGCAATGTGCTAGATAATTCTTCAAGTTCCACTTTTGATGTAGATGGTGGCTAACTTGTTTCTGTTGTAGTTGTTTTCTTCTGTTTAGGTTTGTAGCTGTTGTAGTTGTTATCTTCTTTGTTCCGGCTGTTGTAGTTTTTAGTTTCAATGTCCGGGTTCTCTGTATTGGTACTTATTTTAAGTTATTTCAATGAATACATCTTTCTACATTGCGCTTATAATTAATAATGAATCAAAATGCTCTGCTCAAAAGATATGCCCGAACACGAGAGCAACCAGGGAAGCAACGATGAAAGGCGGCAGTGGCGTTCGACGTGGGGCTGGGAGCCGGAGCGTCGGCGGCCGAGACAGTGGACACCGCCGCCAAGACAGCGACTACGACGAAGAAAAGCTTCATCCTCTTTGCGACCTCACATCTTTTTTTCTGAATTAATACCGCAATATATGGTATAACCATAAACACCATCTCTCTCTTATTTTATTTTTCAATCGACAACGATTGATACAATAATAGTAAGAGAAATTATGCAGCAAAAGAAATGGACATCATCGCCAGAAAATATGGACGAGCAACCCAACTATGAAACCAAGTACAGCCCCACCAAACACTTCATTGGATGTGTGGCCGACGGATTCTTTAAATGGCATCAAACAATCCTCACCAACCAACTTGGAGACTTCTAATGCTTCTGCTGATAACTCTCCACCATCAATTTGCGTTATTGGGTTAATAATGCTTGAAGCATTCGTCAGTGTCGGATCCAAGGAAGAGGCTTCTTGTTCTTGTGAGTTCAAATGTGTGGAGGCTCCAGGTTGAGAGGTGCTCAAACTCCTTTGTGATCTAATTTTGGAACGTGTTACAGAGTTTGATTGCATCTGGATCACTAGTTTGTTTAGTAACTTGGCATGACTCCCCACTTCTTTTCTTACACCCTGCAAACAATGATCAGTGATCACCAGATAAACTCTTTCAGAAATTACTACTTCAGCAATCTGCATTGTTCTAACAAGCTTTTCTTTAAATAAATAAAAAACTGAAATGTCTCATTAACACTGTCTACCTATCCTTAAGAAACGTGGTTTTGTTAAGGATTCACGCCGGCTTGGGTCCCAAACACTTGTGTTCAATCACTCTTAAACATGCCATGGAACCTCATGCAGTTATATAAGATATGGCTAGAATATGATCAAAGCCTTGAAGAACAGCTCCTTTGATATAATATTTTTGTGCAGGTTATGATGTAGTCAATATATAAAATTACAAACACTTGTAATCTTTAATAAGATGATGGTTTTTCTTAATCAGACAGCCTTTTCTCTAGCATGATCAAACAGGCACCGTCCGGAACCAATTTCGTCAGAAAGAACATTTCACAACCATATCATTCAAATGGACATTAAAAGAACCATCGTCGTAGATACATGAAGGGGGAACAAGATATATGCGAATACCATACCTGAGCATCGTACATAATAAGACCAGCATACACAAACGTGAGACCAAAAATGGGGTCTGAGAAGCCTCTGCATTGGGAAATTAAACGGTCACAAATTAACACATCATTAAGCCAGCCGTCCAAAACATAATTCTTCAGCTTTCAGAAGATTACATAAAACACAGAAATATTTCCGTGAATTATAGTCCATGATAACCAAGTATTCTCACCTCTGAAGGCCCACCAGTGTTGCAGAAGCCACTGTTGCCTGCACACAGGAAAGTGCAAATAACTGTGAGGTTAACACCGAAAACTAAGCCCCCTAATTGGAGTATCAATACGATTAGGGAATGTCTAGGCCATACAGAAGAATGCGTTGAAGGGAATCCTCCAGTCTCAAACACCGATCTGATGTCAAACTTTCTTCCATAGAGAAGTACAGAAGTTACGGGCTTAACAAGCTGCCCAACCAACGCAGAAGCACAGGCTGCAATCAGAACCTTTATAACAGAGGAAGGATAATGTCAGCATCATAAATTAGATGGGAAAAGCAATCTTAAATAAGCCTTGGGTTCTAAAATCATGAAAGTTTCAATCTGGTCCTCCACTTTTAAATAAGTTGATGTTATCCTTGAACATTACATCAAGCCTTTTCATTTTAATCTGGTCCTAATGATATTTCCTTTTCTTTTTTTTTTTGGGGGGGGGGGGGGGGGTGACGATGTTTGAAATGACTCATCCAGGTGGTCAGGCGAGATCGTTCTCCGGTCATCAGATTTCCTCCCCAATCCATTTTTCTCCCAGAGAAATACATTTTTAGAATCATTTCACTTGATTACTTCTCATCTAGTAAATACACATGACCCAAATTACATTCTCAATTTCTCATGTATAAGTCCACCACAAATTCTTGACAGACTTGTGGAATTTCTGAGAGTAGCGGAAAGACATTAACTCACGGACTACCAGATGGTAAAATTGAAAAACAAGAGAAACCCAGAAACTATAGAGAGAATTGGAGCATGACACCATGAGATCACCAAACGAATACCTTGTTAGAGGGTAACTGAGCGAAGGCATGGAACAATCCTGGTGCGAAACAAGTAATTTTTGAGGGGGAGGATCTGGTGTATCTGAGACGAGGCAGGGGGCGTTGATGATGAAGAACTAGGTTCGTCTGCTTTCGCCATTGGCTGAGAGGAGGACAAATCGGAGACGGAGCAGAAACCCCAGAGAAAGTGGAGTGTTGAAAAATCATCGTCTCTTCCTCTCTCTCTTTTTCGATCGGCGAGTCAATTCCCGTCCGATCAATTAGATCATTGAAAACGATTCAGTTTGGTCATCTGATATCAATGTTCAGAATCAGAAGTCAACCATGACGTTCTCGTGCTAACTTTCAAATTTCTTTTCAATAAAGAGACGCTTTGGTTCAAATGGAGCGAAAGGCTCCTCTAATAAATGGTGTTTGAATATTTGAATCCAAATATATGTCAACTTTTAGTGTGTTTTTAATGTGTTTTTTTTTTGGGCAAAAAAAAATGTGTTTTTTTTTTGGGTCAAAATGTTTTTAATGTGTTCAGTGTTTACTTTTCATAACGTGGGCTCGCATTTTCCTCTCATTTCACATTATTGAAGAATTTTTTTTATTATTTTATCAAAAAAGAAGACTTTTTTATGGGTTATTAATTACTGAAAGAAAACTAAAACTCCAATTGTTTAGCTACAATCTCTTTTGGGTATTCACTATTAATTAATGTGAGCTTCTACACAACCCAACCATTTTTTTTAAAAAGAAAAAAGAAAGAAAGAAAACTAATACATTATACTATCTTTGGCCATAAATATAAGATATAATTAACTTTTTTAAAATAGATTAAGGAAACTAAATAAATTGTTTCAAAGTATTTATATTTAACGTTTTTTCTTCAAATCAATTTGTGTGACTTATAAACTAATATATAATTTAATAATACACAAACATATATTATGATTAAGTTACTTATTTAGCTTCTTTAATCTTTCTAAAAAAGTCAACTATGTCTTATATTAAAGATCAGATAGGTATATGGCTTAAATAAGATATATTAATCAAGCATCACATGCATCAGGTCAAAAAAAAAATCATCACATGAATATATCTTGATATTGTCCCTGTAATATATGGGTGGGAGACCATGGAACATATCTCTGTAACTCGCCCATTTACATAAGCAACGAGGTTTGACTACATGTCCACTAGGTTTTCCCTTATCACCTTTACTAGACTTCAAATTCTGGCTCATGCACATCCTTCTCAAGTTCTATCAAGATGGTCAAACTTCGATTGATTTACTACGTTTTAAAGCACTCTTGAATTGGATCACCAGATCTCCTTTCTCCAGCTACTCAACAAATGATCAACTACAAGTTTTTTGCTCAAAAAGGCAATTCCTTCTTCCTCCAGAAGGAGCAAAATCTATGCCTACTAGTATTGTCTATCAAAATATCAAACATTATTCTTAGTCATTTTACTTTTGATGGTATTTTAACATTCAACAACTTAGAAAGTAGGCTTTCACACTGTGTGATATTAGACTTGCGATGTAAAAGCTTTTCAGTTATTAATGCATTTGACTTTCGTCCAAAAAAAAAATGGGTTAAGGTGCATTTTTGTCCTTAAAGTATGCGCCTAGGAGCAATTTTGCCCCTGAAGTTTCAAGCGTAGCAATGTTACCCCTGAAGTTTCAAAACGGAGCAATGTTGCACCTCTGTTAAAAACACTAACGGTTAACTAACAATCAACGTTAGGGTTTTTAACGGAGGGGCAACATTGCTCAATTTTTAAACTTTAGGGGCAATATTGCTCCCAAAAAAAGTAGCAATTTTACCCTTGAAGTTTCAAAATGGAGCAATGTTGCCCCTCCGTTAAAAACCCTAACTTGACCGTTAGGGTTTTTAACGGAGGGACAACATTGCTACGCCGAAAACTTTAGGGGCAAAATTGCTCCTAAGCGCATACTTTAAAGGCAAAAATGGACCTTAATTCAAAAAAAATCTACAGTAGTCTAAAAATAGTAGTGTTAAGAAAAAGAAAGATAATTCATAGATGATATAAATTTTATTACCTATGTGAGAACATGTTTCAAAAGTTAATTTATAATCTGTGTCATTGTCTTCATGACATTGCTAATGAATACAAATTCAGTCTTCGTTTTATAACCTTAGATGCATTAAGAATATGCATTTCAATTTCTCACTCTTTTTTCTCGTAGTAGTACGTCAACACTATTTAACAGCGGTAACTTAAAAAACCAATTTAAAATAGCAAGAATTACAGTAACAATATTACAGGTCAGTTTGTTTTAGTTTTTCTGCAACGTTTTTCCGGCTTTGTTGAAAGTGAGGCTAACTTATCAAGTGAGAACATGTTTGTAAAATTAGCTTTTAATTTATGTGTCACTATCTCCATGACATTACTAACAGTGCAAAGCTAGGCTTGATTAGAGAACTCCATATTCCAGAAAGCTTATTTTTTTTCCAATACTCCAAATAAATAAGACTTTTGCAGCTAGAAATACTCAAAATCTATGTACGGGTCATCAGCACAATGTTTGTTTTGATCTTTTACGATTTTTATCATCCTCTTGTCCTTTGGGACCTTTGCTTCTTTGGAACCAAACTGGGCAAAATCTACAGGGTCCGGTACATGTGGAGGGAAGGCACTTCTTACTAGAGCCCAATTCACTCCTTCAAAAAAAGGGTGTTGTTTAATCTCTGTTGCTCCTCTTGTATATGCAATCCTCTTCTTAGGTTCTTTCACCAACAATCCTTTTATCAGATCTCTTGCTGCAGAACTTACATGGGGAGTTTCTGGGAACTTCAATGGCTGCCCTATGACATTGAAAAGCGTAGCACGATTTCCTGCACCCTTGAAGGGAGTTGTCCCGTGCAAGAGCTCGTACAAGAAGATCCCGAACGTCCACCAGTCTACTGCACTGCCGTGTCCCTCTCCTCGTATAACCTCGGGAGCAAGATATTCATGTGTCCCCACAAATGACATTGATCTCACATTTGTTGGCTCTGCCATTAATTCAGGAAGTGGACCTCCAAGCGCGGGGCCAAAGTCGGATTTCGATTTGCGAGTCTTCTTTGAAGGTAAAATGCGCGGGAAGAAAGTCGATTGCTGAACACAACCCTGCACTGCATGGTCATCCTCTAAAATGCCCCCAGAACCATTGTTACTTGCATGAGTAGATGAAGATTTGACAAGTGTTGGATTCACTGAGCAACGAAGTGATAAATCGAAGTCCGACAACATGATATGGCCTTCATCTCTAACTAGCACATTCTCCGGCTTCAGGTCTCTGTACACTATGCCTAGCATGTGTAGATACTCTAGAGCTAACAGAATCTCCGAAACATAAAACCTAGCAAAATAAATAAACAATAGCACAAGGTCGATGTCAGAGAGTAGGATCAATACGATTTGTTCTTATATACATGTTAAAAGTAGTAGCAGGTCAAAATTCACCAATGCTAGCGGAAAAGATGCTTCAAATATATTTCCTTGTATGAAAATTAACAGACATTATTAATTTTTATTCAGTCATGCATATTTGGTCAAGTTAGTTCATTCTCTGCACGCATACACGGCCAACTAGCTTTCATAATCTCATTACCCAAAATTACTCTAGGCTCATATCATAATAAAAGCTCAATGAGAAATACTCTTATCTAATGGAATCCATTTATCATTGTACCTTTCATATGATGATGTGATGGCAGATAGTAATCAATTAAAAGTCAGTAAAGCGAACATAAATATGTTCAAGATTGACTAAAACTATTTTACTCTGCATTACAAGTGCAAGATGGGCTGTTCAATCAATAAATTTGGAGGATTTCAAGATGGCAGTCACTGACCTTGCAGCTTCTTCAGTAAAATGCTTGTTAGGTTGCTTTTGCCGAAGAGAATGAAGATCACCACCACCACAGAACTCCATGACCAAACAGTAGAACTTCTCAGTTTCAAAGTAGGAGTATAAAGTGGGTAAGAATGGGTGGTCAAGAAGTCCAAGAATCTCTCTTTCCGTTTGTGCTCTCAATAACTTGTTTCTGCTAGCTAGAGATTCTTTATCCATTACCTTCACAGCAAAGTAGGTCTAAGTCATTTTAAGTCGCACAAGATAAACACTTCCAATGTCCCCATACCCGAGGCGCTTATGAAACCGGAAATGGCTAAGATTAAGAGTGGTGCCCCCAGAAATCATTTGAATTGCATCCCATCGCCCATCTCCACCAGTATGTGGCTTTATTGGTGGACTAGTGCCATCTAAAATATTGCTACAAGAGCTACTGCAACTCGCTTGGCCATAACTATTTGTCTTTGCATTTGTTGGCAATGCCTTTGCATTTCCTGGCGAGGCTGAAGGATCAGGAGCAAACTTGCCTTCAGGTTTCTCAGTTTTAGATATGGTATATGTTGAGTATTCAGTTGATTCGGAATTTTTCTCGGCTTTATTTACCATTTGAGGATGATTTGGAGAAGTATTTGCTGAACTGAAATTGCTACGAGTAACATGATATGCTTTGGGAGGTTCTCCTGACAAATTGTGGTTCATCTGTACCAATAAGCACACTGATTTTTTGATCAGAACAAAAGCGCACATCTCAAATATATGAATAATTTTGCCACAGATACAATGATATCACCCCAGATTCTCTTTAGAAAGAGAGTGTGTATTACAAGTGAAGAAACACAGAACAATTACCTCAAATGATTCGGGCCTCGTTACAGACTTTGACGCCATCAATGAACAAGGCAGCCACCCCCCTCAAGAGGAATACCTACAACAAAATATAAAAATATTTTGACTCGGATGATTTACAAATGCACTAAGCACATAAATAAACATGAAAATAGTTAGAAATTAGTGTCTGAGAATTTATATCAAACAACTGCAGGTTGAAATGCAAACATACCCTGCATGATTCTTCCCATTTACATCAATATAACCATAAAAGGAAGAATGTGCCTAAATTTCATGTCATGATCAAATACATGCAGATTCTAAGAAAATGGAGCTTTGTGGTTGGTGAAGCATTCCCCCACATATAAGCGTCAGACAAGAGGAATCAAAGTGTAATTTGACGACGTCTATGTTAAATAATAAAATAAAAGCAATACAATCTAATATGGACGGCCATAACAAGGAAGGGAGAAAATGCAGTAAACCAGATTCATCTAGAAACAAATTTCAGGGAAAGCAGGGCCTACCTGATTAACTTCTTAGGCTCTGAGTCACCAAGAGCTAATATGTTTTCCCCTGTTTGACCTTTGAACTGAACAAATTTTTCTTTGAACTTGCAAAATAGAGAAGAGAAGAGAGATGTGAATAAGGGGAAAACTGAATTTCTGAAAATGAACTGGTTCGCAGCACCATGCATCATCAAGAACGCTGAGAATTCTTGAGAGGAAATTGTGGGGCAAAAGGAGGAAGTTAGCAAGAGACCCACAATTAGGAAAAACCATTTTTTATTTCTAAAATGTAAAAATAACAAAACCAAGACGGTATATATGTATCAGCTTCAATGGATTTGTTTACTAGAGACAGTGCAAAACGGGGAAGAAAATGGGAGGAGAGAGAAAATGGAACTGGACGTCGCAAAGATGACGGATATTTAGGCGTGTTATTCTCTGTGAAACGCTCCACGCCCTCCCAACACATTTTCCTTCTTTGCCTTTTGGCTGTTGGCCCCGCCATTTCTGATTTCCCATTCACTTCCATATCCATATCTGCGCGTGATCCCTGCTTCATTATTTACCATGTTGCCAGAAATTTCTCCTCCAAACACAAGATTTTTCATTGACGTTGGTGTTGGAATTGAAAAGGGTGTTTTAGAGTCGGTATTCAACATGTTCAGTTGCATGGATCAGGTAATGATAGCTTTTGGAGATTAGTTTTTAAGATTTACAAGGTAAATATATGAAAAAATTTGTGTCTAGTGAAAAATAGCTTTTAAAATCATGGTTTAGATATTTCTTAAACGTGCAATTAATATATATAAACAACATGATTTCCTACCATTGATATAACCGATCATTTTCCTTCCACTTCTTCGGGTTTTTTTTCCCCCACTTTTTATTGTGCAGGTGGCATAATTAAGTTTGATTAACGTTAGTTTTGTTACTAGCGAGTGATATTCACTTTTGTATCAAATATAATACAGACACATACTAGTCCTTTACAAATATTTGGAAGGATGCAGTTTCATGAATCTTCAAAATATTTCTACCTCGTTGATGACCAAACATTATAGTCAGAATGTTTCTTCATTGGGTTGGTAGTACAAAGTACTTTTTCAACATAAGATATATATGTTGACAGTAAAAACTATTTTTTTTTTAATGAAATTTATGATTTAAAGTTAAGTGAGTGAGATAAATTTTATCTCAATACGAACGTATATGACAAACATTATAATGCCCACCGAGTTTACTCTGGACATCATTTAGTGTAATAGTTTCAATGGCACTGAGATTTGATTCCGGCTTCGGTTGAAAAGATCAATTTTTTTTGTATTCCTTGGAACCAACGGTATTACTTGATCATTATTTTTTGATGAGATACAAGAAACAATGGAAGAGGGAGAAAAAAGGGTGAAAATGTGAGAAAAACGCTTTAAACAATGTTTGACAGCAAATATTAGCTCAAAGTTTTGTTTCCATATTGGCTCATGGAAACAAAAACTTGGCTAAAACATTTGACATACGCTAAGTTTTTACTTGGTTCTTATGGTGGAAAAATAAGAATCATTCAACTGGCAGTAACAACTCACAGTAACATAATACTAGCTTGCCTGGATGACTAATACTAATACCAATACCAAACAGTGATTTGTATTATTAATCACCCTTGCAAAATCAAATAAATGGCTATTAGACTCATTTATGCAACAAAATCAATTTCTACTCTTGACCACTTTCAACAGTCATAACTAAAGTAATTCAACATGATTGATGATGCAATCTTTTAGACCGCAATGATAAACCCATATCAAATAAATAAAAAAAACTGGCTATAAAGATGAATTCTTGCGGATATAACACTTCAAAAACAAGATATACTCAACACGATATTGGAACTACAAGAGAAACCAGACATATCTCGGTCCTAACCAGCAAAATTACTCCCCAGTATCAAAAACTCCTGAAATTTACTCCCAGCCCGTGGCAGTCACATCCGCAAGTCCGGGGGCAGGAATTTGTTGGACTGGAGCTTGGGTAGGTGGCGCAGTCTCCACCCATTCTCCTGCAATGAGCATTTCCATTAATCAGGATGCAAATAGATAATCTTCAACAACTTCTTTAAAATGCTGATAGAACAAGCATAAGTGATCCTCATTTCATGACAGCATGATGTATGATTGTTTTGCTGAACCAGGGAGGAGTCAGTTGCAAAAAGGAATTCAGGGAACTAACTATACCAACTTGTGAAAATTGGATACTCATGCAAGCAGCAGATTTGCAGACAAGTTAAAGAAAAGGAGACAATGAAACCCCCATTATGGGGAAGTAATCACAGTTCAATTAAAAAAAGTGTGAGGAAAAAAGAATCAATAATGCTAAACTTCGTCTAGAGACTAGAATTAGCAGAGGAACTACCTATAAACCTTACACTAGAATTGTCAAAGAACCATAGCTAAGTCAATGACATTACCAGCAGTATCTGCAGCCCAATTGACAGCAGGAGCTGCAGCAATAGGCAGCTGTGGGGCTGCCTCAGTCGTCCAGGTCTGATCAATGGCAGTAGGCCACTGGTCATCAGCAGCAATGCCAGGAGCATTGAAGTCTGTAATAGCGTAGTCTGGAGCAACAGGTGCTTCATCTTCCTCTTGTTGCTTGGTCTCCTCAGGTTCTCTATAGAAGAACAAGTCCACCTACACAAGAAAAGGTTGAAGTAACCTGTGTAAAGAACTCCAAGGCAAACTCCTAATAAGATTAGTTTCAAGAAAATCATAAAATTAGAGGCCTTTTGACACGGATTTCATCGGCAATGAATAGGCCTACTGAATAGCACAAGGCATCCACAATGCAGAATCATAATAACAACTTGCATATACCTTAGCTATAAAACAACCAATTTGGCATCTCTGCACTTAACTCTTCCTCTATTCCTCTCCTTTTCTCTTAATTAATATAAAGTAGAAATTAAATTCTAACACTTTAGAGTTATCTCAATTTGTTATAATTTGAAAAGTAGAGAATGTATGGACTATGGAGGAAAGGGAGAGAGAATCATTAATTATAACACAAATACCATAGAATTAAACCATAGGATCAGCAAATAATTACCATCACTTCCCACTTAAGCCCTGGACGAATAGTTCCCCTCATCTGCAGAACCATCCTTGCCAATAGCCAAAAGAGGCAACCTATGCTGTGCTTTCCCTTATTATTGGCAGGAATGCCGATGTCAACATATCTCATGGGAGAGTCAGTGTCACAGAAGGCAATAGTCGGTATATTTCCAAGTGCAGCTTCCTTAATGGGCTGCAAATAATAAAAATGACAGCAAAGCAAGCAAAATTATTAAAAGAAATCAATTAGAAATTATGTCAAACCTGAAACCCAGCAAGAAAACCGTAAAAAACTTTGCACCCCATTCCAACCACACAACTCTTACTCTGAAGTGTTATTACCTGATGATCTGTTCTTGGATCAGTCAGAATGAGAAGCCGAGGCTCACTAAAGGATGTCTGGAGCTGGTTAGTGAATGTTCCAGGAGTATGCCTTCCAGCAAGAGCATGAGCACCTGTGTATTGAGCAAACTTGAGAACTGCTCTCTGACCATAAGGCCTAGCAGACTGAACAATAATGTCCTTAGAGTTCTCAATGGCAACAATAACCCTAGCAGCAAGCTGGAGCTTTTCCCAAGTCTTCCCAAGGTTGATTATGTAAATACCTGGCACCAAGAAGGACTAAAATCAACAAAACTTTGACTAGATCCATCGTTGTAGTAGAATAACCTAAATTGCCAGCAATAGACAAAAGCAAGCACCACACACACGAGATATATCAAAACATTCAAATTTAGAACCTGTATGGAAAATGAATAAAGCAGCATGAACAAGTATCAAGTATTTGTCACACCGTGAGTTAATAATCAATATTAAAACCATGCTCAACTCATCCGCTCAATATCCTTTTTGCAACCGTGGTTATATCAAAGCTACTAAAAAATACAAATGAAGCCTCACTATAAAAATGCATGATTAAATGAAGGTTAAAAATCGGGAAATATCTCTATGGTCATCAGAAAAAGAACAGATCTTAGGCTACTTATGAGTTATTCTAGATTTGTAGCGCAAAACGCACAGAAATTTCGCTGAACATACTGAAGCAACTTACAATTTACAAGTCTAAGTTGACGTTACAAACCCACACTTTCCCTTTCACATTGGCCCAAAAATATATCATGGACATAATACAAAGAACAATATACATTCAGGAAAGTAAACGATGAGCGTATTGGAAGTGCACTGTAACGTAAAACTTGGATGACTGAGATGAGTTATTCCTTTCTGTTTTTTTGGCCAAAAATGACTCATACAAAAATAAGTGAAGGAGATCTTGGAATGCAACACCCACCATCGTTGCGGCGCTTGAAGACATACCGCTCCATTTGAAAGTTACAATTTTTCGTCCCGAGGTGAACCTCAGCGGCCAACATCATCTGAATGTCAGCCTCCTTCTGGGATAATTGGCGCGGCGTCGCGGCGGTTGTAGTAGTAGTGGCTGCCATGATTCAGAGAAGTTTCTGATGCTCTCAACTAAAAAGCCTAAGCTTTCAATTGAGACGCCGAATGAAGTAGGCAGACCCAAGGAGAAGCCGCGCAAACCAGGTTTGCAGGGCTTTTATGCGTTTTACCCGGAGGGACAATAGGGAAACCCTAATTTTTCTAAATGGCATAAAAGCCCTTTAATTTGGGCCTCACCGCCCAAATGTTAACACTTGTTTGGTGAAAAGGCCTTTTATGTTTTCCTTTTCATTTTCATCGGAAGGCCCAACATCTTTTCTTGTGGTGTGGTTATTCTTTTTTTGGTGTGGTTATTCTTGAGTTTTTGTAATGTAGTATTGTAGTTTAGCTTTGTTTTTTGTTTTTTTTTCCCCATAAGCTACTACATCCTATCATCTTAAGGTTAAACTCAAAACCTTGCTTAAGAGACACAAGTCGCTTACCTCTTGAGCCAACCCCTGTTGGTCGACTCTCCCACCATAGCCAAGTACGTGACGCAGGTCGGATCTGGATTAGTCAGGGCGAAGCTCCAGTGAACCGGGTGGGCAACTAACAAAAATGTTAACGCTCTTTCACTTTTCTAATTTTAAATATTCAAGTAATTTTGTAGCATGTACAATACTCCCTCTAATCTTTATTATAAGGCACCAACTAGCAATTGTATTTGGTTATTTTTATAAGGCACTTACTTATTTTCAAAGCGCATTAATTATTATTTTTTCTATATATGCCCATAATTAATAAGGGTAGTGGGTGAGAATAATAATTAATATAATATTAGAATTTAGTGCAATTAATATGGATAATATTAAAAGTTACTTAAATTATAGGACAACTTTATTAATTTTAACTGTTTTTATTGGTTTGTGAGAATTATTGATTAGTTCCTTATAATAAAGACCAGAGGAGGGACAATTATATTATGAATTTGAGTTGTTAAAATATATTACAAGTGTTTAGTTGTAGAACATAAATGTCTAGCCCTGGGAGGCTAGGAGATATTGATATTGGATTAAGTGACTCCCCAGAGATGCTTACAGACTAAACACCTAAAAGGAGATTATTACTTACTGATACCTATGAGAAAGATATCAGGAAGCACTCTTAGATCACTGTGCTACACAGGAGCGGCGTTTCGCCAATGGGGGTGGGGTGTGTGCACAGTGAGACCGAATAGTAAAGAATGGAATAGAGAATGTAGAGAATGAACCTAGTGGGTAATCTCCTATTTATAGGGATTACCTAGGGTTTTACTCCCATGATTGTACATTCGTTATTCAAGCAGGTTGTGTCCCCCACATTCTGCAAATGCCTGCTCCACTACCTGTATGGTTTTGGATCATGAGCACAATTAGACAGTGACTCCCACATTACCTGAATTAGGAGGACTTTGTTGCAAATACTCTTACTGGGCCTCATATCTGCTAGGCCCAATATATAGGTCCATAACAACAAGATTCTTACATCACTTCTCATCAAGATATAATGATGATAAACAAGTTATAAAACACTTATTATGTTTTAACTTGAAGTATAACATAACGATGACATCGACATTTTCTAAGTTTTCTGACACGCATGAAGTTTCACATTACACCAACTCTTATAATGCTTCTTGTGATATTATATGCTTGTGCTGAAGAATAAGTTACTAATTAGACTTGTTGATAGGTTCTTGATCAAAAGGACATGTTGATTTAGGAATTAATAGTGAGCTATTTGTTTATTCCAAGTTTAAATTTATTTTTGTGGCGTAATTATTATATTTCAGATATGATTTTTTTGGGATCCTTTTTTACAGACTTTAGTACCTCTACTCATTACTTACTGAGTTTCCTTTTTTTCTTGCCAACATTCTAGATTACCTTTGTCATGTTTAACCAACTTGGTGAGCCAAATCAAAATGAAGTAATTTTTTTCTCAGCCAAGATATTGCAAAAGACCAAAACAAAAACACTAAAAAATTACAAGACAACAGATATCTTTAATCAGCAGCTCCTTGATTACTCTAGCTATAAATACACGCAATAGACCATCTTTAAAACATTCTTTCTTGTTCATACTCTCACGATACAGGTCTGATAAATCAAGCAAGGCACAAAGCCATTTTTCCTCCATTTGTGTGCAATAAGTTATCACCACGGAACAAATTTCAAGATCAGATAGCAGATAATCGTAACAGGCAAGAACAAAGCTGTTGTGACGATGATCCTGGGAGGAAAAAAAAAATCAAACAAACTAACATCATTAATTATGCTATTTTTTCTACATGATTATTTATTAATGAAAGTCTCTAGAAACTAGCTTACGTTGTGCTGAATATCTCAGGATGCACATTGTATTGCTTTGCAAACACGAAACAAACTATTGATAAGGGAAGAGCAGCCTGCATCACCCAAAAAAGAAAAAAACATCATTCACCCAAATTATGGCTTATTGTGGTAACCTTTAGATATTATGACTCAACCATTTAGATTAACAAAGGTTAAGTTTCTATACTAAATCAATATATGTGTGTATGTTATGAACACAAGTCCAAAGGAAAAGTCCATCCCAATACTAGCATATAGGGGAACGAGGAATGCCAACTTCCCAAGTAGTTCCACACCACAATTCTTCATTTGGACTCCTATCAGTTATATTCTCCGTGATTTACCCTTTCCAAGGTGTCATTATTAGGTGCTCTCACACAAAGACTAGCCCGTTGGAGGTTGAGCTCCTTGAACTTATAAACCACATGTTACTTGTAAGACTCTACTAATGTGAGACTTGTAACAAAGTAAATAAGGAAAGGGTGTTCTTAGTATTGTTACCTGGACAGTTGCTGTATGAAATACAACTCCATGAAGACCAACAGCAACAGATGTTGCAGCCATCACTACTGGGCCCAGTATTAGCCTCACGGCTGAGCATTTCACCAACATGGATATTTTAATGGATATGATCTTGGGTTGAAGAGCTATGAACAAACCTAATTACACAGGAAATGATAGATCATCAATTTATTTCCAACTGGTGGCCAAGATATCAGATGTTTCTTAGATATAGAGTTGATGGCTGACATGGACTGATACCTAAACTGAACATTGCCATTCCTATTCCTGTTTTAGATATGATTGTAATGGACCCTTTAATAATCGCCGGCATTTCAAGGTTGAACCTGTAAATGAAAGTCATAACATAATCACTATTTATTAACTACACTATGAAAAATCATGTGATTGTAATAAAGATTTGTGGGGTACCTGAATGCTATGAGGGACCATGTAAGGCCTACAACACTAGCATATGTGTTAGGGTTTCTAATTAGTTTTCTCCACACTGTGATTATGATGAGCCTTGTTACAACACCAGCTGGGGGACTCTCCTTTGCTTTATCCTGGTTAATCATAGTAGAACTAAAAGCACCCAAAAGAAAGTTTCAGATAGGTAAATATATATAACCATGGAAATGGAAGAACAGATTATGATTGGAATTCATGGGGATGAATATTCATTCACTCACCCATTTGATTCTGTTTCCATATGATGATGATGAGAAGGCTCAGAATCTTCAGTTATGGCCTCAACATCAAAAGATGAATCTGCTACTCTACTGGTGTTAGATCTCTGTCTATCATAATAGCCTTCTAGATGACCAAGAGAGTTACTACTTCCTGATCTTCTTGAAGAAAACTGTCTGGGAAACGAACTCATAGCCCATAAGTTGAGTTCATCTGCAGATTCCACTGAACGAAAACTACCCATAGAAATCCCAGATGATGCAGATCTCACCACCACATGTAACCTTCCATCAGCACCAACTTCAGCATCAGTCTCTAACTGTTCAATGTCACTGAAGGAAGCCACATCTGATTCAACTCTCACAGATCCAATGGACTTCGCATTGGTGGAGAATTTCTCTGCAATAAGGATGCTAGCTGCTCTATATTCATACAACGCCAGATTCACATTCATCCATATTAAAGACTGAATCACCACCAGTTGAACCAGTAAAGAATATGAGCTATCTCCATACATGGATTGAACAAGAGGCAATCCAACAAGGAGTGTGTTTGAGAGGGTTGATAGGCCAAAGAGTGTGATTACCCAGTCAAAGCTACCATTTTTGCTCAGAGTTTTCCATAGGATCAGTGGGACAAAAATGACTACCTTCTGAAGAGCATCAGCAGCTATGGCTTTGAAGTTCATGGTATATGGGTCATTCGCGGAGAGAATGTCGAGAACAAGAACAGGAACCGCGAAATTACTCACAAAGCTGTTGATTCCTGAGCTTTGTTCTGGGTTTAAGACCCTCCACCATCTAACTGAGATATAGCCTAAGCCAATGGCAACATACAAGGGAACAACTGCCCCAAGAACTGCAAGCAAATCTATAATCATCCTACAGTTTGAGCAAATAGCTAGAAGAAAATTGGGTTGAAGGTGAAGGAAACAGAAGAGAAGAAGATGAGATTCTCAAGTTTTCTTTTTTGTGCAAGTGAATACAATCCAATTTGTAGGCATAAATAGAGCCAGTAGCAGCCATGGTTGGGACATGGGGTGACTAGGTTCATAAGTTGATTCTGCATTCCGATCAATGTGTTTGCGAAGAAATTAAATATGGATGATTTCAAGTTTAAATGGTGAACTGAATCAACGAGGATCTTCTATGCATGTGGATTAATCAGAAAGAAAGAAACAATGCTCCTAAATTTTTGAATTATTTGCTCATAAGCGTGGTGCATCAGATAATTCTAGAATTATGATAGACATTTACACCCAATTAATCTATAGATTCAGTTCAGGAACACAAAGATTTAATTCACTCTATAGCTTTCAATTCTCGTATATTTAAAATGTCCAAGACTATTTACAACCACTAATTCTTAATATAAGAGTTGGTTGAATAATTTGGGTAAATTAAAAAAATTAATTACGCTTGTTTGGAATCACGATTATAGTCTTCAAAAACAGTTTTTCAATCGTAATTTACGATATACAAGGTAAGTATGTTAGAAGAGTTTTATCTCGATTTACGTAAATAAACACTTTTAAGAATTTCAAATGTGATCTCAAATAAATACTTTGCATGTATCCCATATGATGTACTTGTACGTAAATTATAATTACTTTGAACTTGTTTTGTATAACTATTTAGTAATTAGTAATTGCATGGTATGGAAATTTGAAATCGAACATTGTATTTAACAAAAACATATTAATTTATGAATTATCAATAAAAATATATCACAATTTAAAACTATTACTTTTTTTTATTATAAAAACTATTACTTTAAATTCATATTAAATGTCAAATTTATTTCCATTAGCATGTTGTTTAGTCGTTATATCTCCATAATTTTTTTTTGGAACATACAACAATTCTCTGTTTGGGTACAATTCATGTGTTTTTTATTTGTTATATTAAGAAGATTTTAATGATTAGCTTCTATTTGCGCATTTCTCACCCATCGCCAAACCAAACTCAAGGTGGTTCATAAAACTATAGTTCACTGTTGTGGCAGTTAATTGCATTTGAAATGAAACCGTAAGGACTTAACATTCCTCCTATAACCCTTACCTTCATTTTTTTTCTTTCTATTGTTGGATTAAGATTTTTTTTTTTTTTATACATCATGGTAGGGGAGGGGGACAAGGTTCAAACCCTGGACATTGGAAAGGGAGGCCAGTTAATACTGACTCCCATACCACTGCGCTACTAAGGCATTGGCTGTTGGATTAAGATTTTAACGATTCCTTTTTACCATCCTTTTATCTCATTTTTTTATAATAATATTTTTATCATATGATAAATTTAAACCGTTGAGATCTTAATCAAACGATAAAAAAAAAAAAGAAATAGAGGAAAAAGGATGAGAATATGTATAGAAAAAAAGTTAAGTCCAAATCGTACTATACTGATTTCATATAATATTTAAGAAAATGATTGTTTAGAAGAAAAGTCGCTGAAAAATTCCACATTAAAAGTATTTATTACTGGCAAGTACATGAAACTTATTTAAAAGCTAGTCATTGAGACAATGCATGTTTTCTTCAACTGTATGCAACATTTTCTTCAACTGTATTCAATATATTTTCAGTTTTGCAAAATGAAAGATTTTTACACATTGAAAATATGTTACATTTACACATAGCTAAACAAAACTCGTGTCCACTGTCCACTAAAAATTAGTTGTAGACATCCTATCTCATAGCTCAAATGGAAGGCATCCACAATTGAAGATACATTGCACTCATTCAAAGATTTGTGTTTTAAAACAAATTTTTGAATACTTTCTATGGCACCAAAATATTTTAACGGGAATTTTTCAGCATTTTTTTCTTGTTGAAAGTTGAAACTGTTCAATGCTATAAGCTGTTCTGTTAAGGGGAAAAAAAAAAGAAGGCTCTGCTTTTGGCTCTGAACCTGGATCATGATAAGGTGATCTTTTAATCGAATTGCTTCTCTATGCTTTCTTGTGTTGAGGCCAAGTCACCTAGCTTGTACGATTGGAGGTGTAGAAGTATTATTCAGGATGTTATTTGTTTTCTGTCTTCTAAGGTTGGGTTCTCCTTGTCCTTTTTTCCAAAAGGGAGCAACCGTGCTGCGAATCTCCTTACAGTTGATGCTTATAAAGGGGTATGCCCTATTGGGTGGGTTTCGCGACCAACACCTACTTTGTTATTTCTTCTAACTTTAGAGGCTCAAAAGACTAGTACTGGTGTTGATAGTCCTTTACATTCTAATTCTTCTTTGAATTATGGCTAGTTTGACTGTTTTTAGTTTATTTGTTGTTTTTCTTTTCTGTTTTATTTCTATTGCATTTGTTTTCATTTTGTTGTATTTGTTTGTTTTTATTATGGTTGTTGTTTGGTTTATTCTCTTTGTAATGACACTTCTTTAAAGTTTAGTTTTATGGAATCTTCTTTAACCCAAAAAAAAAAAAAATCACTAGTAAAGTGGGTTTTTTTTTTTTTAAATCTATTTCCATACTTGTATTTTATAATCTTGCTGTCAAATCTAGCCAGACAGAAATTTGGTTGTTTGGTCCAAAAAAAAGAAAACTAACTAGACAGTAATGGTCTGATAGAGATTTTTTTTTTTTTTGGTCGGAAAAAAAAAACGCGGGAAGCTTCTGCTCCCTCCATGCAAATCCGATCCTCCTCCTAATTATGGCTCTATCTCCTTCAATCCCACCTTCTTCCTCTTCGCTTTCCCCCAATTCATTCGTTTCCCACTTTCACTTTGCATCAAAGCTAAACATGACATCCACACTTCACTCCAATCCCTTCCTCTTCACCCTCATTCTTCTCTCCGCCTCTGCCTCCGCCGACGATGATGCAACGTCGGAGTGTGCGTCCGATCTGGAGCCGTTCGGCCTCGAATTGGTGCACCGCCACGATCCTCGTATACCGGGGAATGAACACGTCAAGCTCGATAAACATGAAGTCATCAGAAACCGAGCTCTGATAGACCTGCATCGAAGGGGCTTGAGTATGCTTCAGATGCCGATACGCACCGGTCTGGATGATCGCTGATACGGGTAGCGAGTTGCCTTGGATTCGATGCAACGACAAATTAGTCACAGACCACGGCGATGGTCCCAAGAGTTTTTCCCGAAAGATGTCCAAGACCTATAAACAGTTGACATGTGGAGATCCGGAATGCAAGAGTGACGATATAATCGACCTCGGTGCTGATGAATGTCGCCACCGAAGTGAAAATTGCACCTATACGTACATGTAAGCTGCACGACTTGATCATCCTTTTCAGAACTATAAACACATTCCCCTGTATGTGACAAGAGCAGGGGTGGGCTGTAGATACAGAGGTTGAGTTAAAACAAAACGTAATTTAACCGTTTAAGCTAGTTTGAACCAAAAGTTTAACTTCCTTTCACATCTTGCATGCGATCAAAATCAATGTAATGATCACTATTGCTTACCGTACAGTAATATTTTGCTGTTCTAGACATTGCGTGAGAATTTCTTACAGAACTAGTATTTGGCTTAAAACAGGTATGCACATGGTACTATTGCATACGGCGATTTTGGTACAGACGTGGTGACGCTCGGTCTGACTAAAAGGGAAAAGGAGGGAACACTAGATGGAATGATGATTGGGTGTACTACAGAAATGGAATTTGGTTCTGATGACGAAGGTGATGGCTTCAGATTTACAGATGGTATCTTAGGATAAAGCTACGCACCAAACTCGTTCATGTAACAGAGCAATCAAGCAGCATGGTAACAAGTTCTCGTACTGTCTCATGGACCATCAACTCCACAAGAACTCCACCAACTTTAAAACTTTTGGTTCATACGAGACAATTCAGACTCAAAAAGCCACCTTATCTGCTCCAATGAAACAAACCAAATTGATTATCACAACAGAAGGAGAATATGGTGTCCAACTTGAAGGCATCTCCATTGGAGGCCAAATGCTGCAGCTCCCAGCTGAGATCTGGGATTTCAAAGCTGGTGGGGACGTGGCATTGGACACAGGAACAAGCTTGACGGCTCTGGCCATGCCTGCTTTCCAAATGATTGGTCAAGCAATTATAAAGGCTTTAGCACCAAAATATAAGACGCAAGTTGGCAATTCTACTGAATTGGGGTTCTGTTTTGTTGCTGGGGACAAGGAGGATTCTCAAAAAGATGTCCCAAAACTGGGCTTCCATTTTGCTGATGGGACTGTTTTTGAGCCTCCTGTGAATAATTATGTGCTTAATATCCGTTCCAATTTGCAATGCCTTGGTTTGATGCCAATAACTAGGGGAAGTGAAAAGGGTGGATTAATAGGAAACATCATGCAACAGTTCCATCTCTGGGAATTTGACTTGTCCTCTATGACAGTGGCCTTTGCTCCCTCTCAGTGCACCTCTTAATTATAGAGTAACACTCCCTAGTGCTTTTCTTCTTTTTCTCCTATTTTTAGGGACATTAATTATAGAGTAAGTTTGAGATATTTGTTCACACATGGTTTTAGGTTAATTACATAATTTTCCCCAATTTTGGATGTAACCTTTTTTATTTTCAAAATTTGAGAATAAATTCTGTCCAACTTTTAAATTTGTGAATGTGTAATCAATTTCCCTGTAGTTAGTTAGTTGGAATATAAGTTGACCAATAAAACCATGACATGCATATTAAGAGACTATCATTTATTTATATATGAATTACCATTCTGATGCTATTTATAAGTCCAAATCAATTAATTCTTATATATCAATGAGAGTTAGCTAACACATTACTTATGTTAAATTTTTAATTTTTTTTCTCATTTATGATTGGTTCTAAGAGTAAGTATGAATAAATTCTTGTTTTTTTTAATTGCAGTTAATAGGAATAAAATTGTAAACATCGCATTTATTACCCTGGAACTAGACTTATAATAAGGATAAAAAATATTGGTCAAAATGGACCAAAGTGGTACAATTTAAGAAAATTAATTCCTCTTGAATTCAAATTTCAATAAGATCATTGGCTCAAACAATTAAACTTTGAAAAATTGATGACCATGCTTCTTCACCTTTTTTGGTGAGTCCCCTTTTCACTTTAAGTGGAACATCTCGGACGGGGGCTTTGTTAAGATATAGAAAATGAAAACAAGTCATGATGATAGACATTTGAGGAACAAATGCGCACTATGACCTATGGATTAAGGCAATAAATGTGTGTTTTGCATACATGAGTTGAATGAGTCACAGTCAATTCTTTTGCTACAAAATTTTATTGTGGAAAAATTACAGAGAAAATTAAGATCTTATGTTTAATTAAAACTAAATCAAACCCCTCAACTAGTTCACACATTTAAATGTGAGAGGAAGAATTATATTATACTTCTTTATTATCAAAACATTATCTTATTTTTTTTAGTATAACTATTTGGTTGAAATGTATTTCTTTTACTTCGACAAAATTGTATATTTTAAAGTCTTAATACTAGTTTATATATATATAAAAGATGACTAAACGCCTATATTACAAAAAGAAAATTACACATAAGAGGAATTTAATCCTAAACACTCTTGGTCCACCCAAGCTTTCAAATGAGTGGGACACCTATCTAAGATTGCAGAGTTGGAGATACCCCATTTGGCCAAGCCATCCGCAATTCTATTACAATCTTGAGGGATGATCCTAACATCAACTTGCCAAACCCAGCAAAGCAAAGCTCTAGCTTTCACAATTAAGCTACTACCAGTATTACAAGAACTATCTAAAATCAGATTAATAATCTCATCTGAGTCTTAATACTAGTATTAAAAGGGTTTGAGGCATTTTCCTACCTATTAAGCTCAAGGACCAAACCTCAGACTCATGAACCCCTCTTCATTGGGCCATCAAAATGAAAAGAGACACAATCTCAGTAGGATGGGCTCCTATGGGCTTTCTCGTGGGCCTATAGTACAAACTAAGCAATTGGGTCTAACAAAAGTGTCTAATCTTTTCAATGCATAACGGATTAAGATTTGAATCTCCATTGAGAGAGGTGCTTAACAATGCCTCTAATATGTTTGCTTCCAATAAGAAAATACACATGGTTAGCAAAAGAAAAAACAAGCATTCCCTAATTTTTTTATAAAAAAAAATCTCAAAAAATCCCTATAAAATCTCAATAAAAAAATGTAATCACTAAAAATTTACATAACAAGTGAACAACATGCATCTCATTTCATGAAATAACAAGAAGTCCATTTTGATATGGTACTTACTTGTCATTGAGATTATTGGTGATTACACATGAGAGTTCACATTAATGATCCTATTATGGCTAAAAAGAGTCTTCCTAGAAAACATGCAATGTGTTCGCAACTCCTCCGTACTGAGTTTGAAGAACTCAAATCCAGTTTTGTCTTTGTGAAAAGCAAAGAAAATGAAAAGCCAGTTCATAAATCAAATAAACGCAGGAAGACAGAAGAGGGGGTGATGATTTGATAAGATTCATCAATTGGCATTTATATTAAATAAAAAGAAACTAATAAACGGGAAAAATAATGTAGAAAGAATCCCATTTAATGCAATAAATATTTAATTATCCAAAATGGGTTGATGATTTTCATTGTCAAAAAAGTTGTACACGTCGCTTGCGCCTGAAGGTTCGTCGTGGCCGATCATGGTTTATGTATTCGCTGGCAACAAGATGGAAAATGTTGCCCAAAAAACAAAGAAAATAAATGAGATTAAAGAAAATGAAAAAAAAAATTTGCACGCATAAATATTTAATTTGCACGCATAATTTGAATATTATGAATGATGAAAAAAAAAGTATTATCAATTTTCATTTTTCTTAATTTTTAAAGATAATTATTTTTCATTTACAAAGTTCCAATTCTTTGGATTTTTTTGTTGGCCAAAAAAAAACTTTGGATTTTTAAAGATAACGAAGAGAGAGAGGGGGAAAAAAAAAGTGAGCGCCACACGGATTGGCTGCGGAAATACCGAAAAATGACACACACACATTTTTTTTTTTTTTTTGGGGTCAAAAAATGACACACACATATAAATATAAAGGGGACACAAATACTTAGCGCCTAAGCCATTGGGTGACTTTGACATTTCCGAAAAGGCTTGGACGTCTCTTCTACTCCCTTCTAGCGTCTTCTATTCAGTATTTATAATTTAGGTAAAATTACAACAAGATCCCAATTAATTGAATTAATTACAAGCAGACTTTTAAAATCATCAAATTACAATAAAGTCCTAAGGAACTTAGGCACTATTAATTCCAAAGGAGAAAATACAATATTGACATAATAACAAGTGCATCTAATGACAAGTTATATAAAAACAAATGACAAGTTTAATGCAACTAATGATAAGTTTAGAACAACAACAAAAGTTTTAAATGTAAATACCATAGACATAAAAGAATGTTAACTGCCTGTTGTCTTTATGATTTATGTTGTTGTTTTACTGAGTGTGAGGGACGGTTTGGATTTTTGCTTTGTTCCTATAAACAATGTGCAATGTTTTCTAGTGTTTAGATAATGAGGGACGGTTTGGATTTTTGCTTTGTTCCTACAAAGAATGTGCCATGTTTTCTTTTGTGTAATTTCAAAACATGTCGTAAATACAATGATTTAAAATTGTTAATGTTACTCATGTAGTCGCCATTTAACTTGTCATTAGTTGCTCTGAAATTGTCACAATTTGGCACCGATTGCTCTTAACTTATCATTATATATATGCTCTAATTTGTCATTAGGGTAAAATTATACTCTCACTTTTAAAATTAATATCACCCAGGTCCCTTAACATTTCATCACATACAGTTTGATGATTTCAAAGAATATTGTTGTAACTAATTCCATTAATTGATACCTGGTTGTAATTTTCCTATTAATTGATCTCATACTAGTATTACTTCTCTCTATTTTTAAATATTCTTTTCTTTTCTTTTTTCTTTTTTAACCGAACTCGTACTAATGAATAATAAAATCACGTGGGCATTTCAAATACACTGTTCCCAATAGATTAATGGACCGATCGTACACTTTTTATTTTATCCACTCTAGTTGATTCCTAAGTAATTTCCTTTTTCTTTTTTGGGAAAATTCGTTTGAGGGTTCCTATTAGACAATTAATTTCAGAAAAGGCCCACAAAATCTGAAAATACGGAAAAATGCCCTGAAATTCTGACAATACCCAAAAAGGCCCAAAGATTCTGACGGAGTTGTTAATGGGGCTGATATAGTTGTTAGTGGGGGGCTGATATAGTTGTTAACCGGGCTGATTTAGTTATTTTTAAAAAAAAATTTTAACAACTAAATCAGTCCGATTAATAACTATATCAGCCCCCCGTTAACAACTATATCAGTCTCATTAACAACTATATCAGCCCCCCGTCAGAATCTTTGGGTCTTTTTGAGAATTGTCAGAATTTTAGGGCCTTTTTCCGTATTTTCAGATTTTGTGGGCCTTTTCTAGAATTAATTGCCCAATAAGGGCCCTCAAACAAATTTTCCCTTGAAATGATCAGCATAAATATTTTTATTTCTCGTAACAAACTTAAAAATTTGACTTCTGACCAACCAACAAAACAAAACAACTTCTTCATATTTTAATAAATAATTTAGAAGCCATTTTTTAATTAACTAGGTCAAAATAAATAATTTGAAGTCATTTTCTACGTGGTTGCCTCCATGATTGACATCCAAATTCTGAATACTGTCTCAGTTTTTTATTACACATGTTAAGTTAAAATGTCCATGACCATGATAATCAATTCTTTCACGTAATCTTATTATATTATTATTATATGTATACATTCTTATTCCTCACCACCAATAATTGAATTCTTCTTTATATTTCTTTAAACAATTCCTTGTTCGATGCTCCTTCTATAACCATTAAATAATAATCAAATGATTAAAATCTTTATTTTATATACCTGAATATATATATATAATATTATATTTGAGCATCTGGATATTGTGTTGACAAAAAAAAAAAAAAGCATCTAGATTGTGAGAAGGATCAATATGGTTGTCTCTACCGAACACTGATAGCAATGCATTTGACTGTTGGGAACGAAGGAAGCTTAATAGCATACTCCTTCCATGAATTTTCTTTCATTATCATATTAAAGTTATATATATATATATATATATATATATATATATATATATATATATATATATATATATGTATGTATGTATGGGAGAGAGAAAATTAAAAGAATAAAATAGCAAGGAAACTTTCATAGAAACTTTCATGATTATTGAGATGCTCCTTTCATTTATTAGTATGATATTAAAACTTGATCTGATTGATTGGTCATATATGTAAATCGATATATCAATTTTCTAATCGATCCAGTTAAGAGTTTTGAACAGGTTGACCAAGATGAAACTTATAATTTTCTTTTTTTCCCATTTACTGAGATTGGAACAATATAATTTTAGGTTAATTAGAAAATAACACTCCGTCGTATTTACATGCGTCAATAAATTTTGTTGTGTTGAATTATATGTGTGGTAAGTTATATTGGTTTGTACATATATAAATATCTTAGCTACTCATATACTCTTTTTATGTAGATATTTCTCTTTTCAATATTATATATATGAATAATTGAATTATATCATTTTAATCTGAGTGGGATCGATCGTAATTCAACTACGGTTAAATTATTGGGTTTTAGATCATGGCCATAAAGCAAATATATTAAGTGTCTTTGTGTAACTTTTCTTTCTTTCTTTTGAGCTCTCACGTTAATAAAGTAAATTGAGTAAACAGGAATTATAGAAACAAGATAAGGTTGCAATTTAGGTCAAGATTCCTTTCCCACTTATTTATATATTTTGTTTTTTATTTTTTCAAAGAAAGAATTGAATATTAAAGGAATTGTATGTTCTTTGTTCATTTGGTGTTGGCCTCCACTAGCTAGCCAGTAGTGATTTAGGATTTGGAACTCTTTCAAAAGCGAATAATTATAAGCCACTGATTTATCATGTGTCTCTGTGTGAGAGAGGGTACGACACTAGCACTTAGAAAATAAAAGAACTACTTCAGAAAAAATAAAATAAACCGATATTTTAAAGCATTGAGATGCAATTTTCCCTCCCCCGGGATTAGAGCCATCAAAACGGGTCAGTCCCATCGGGTCGGCTCGTTTAAGCCCTAGCCTTTTAAGGGTTGGGCTTGAAAATTGGAGGAGAGAGGTGATGTTTGGCCCTGGAGGGCCAAGGGCTTACACGGGCTGGCCCTGGAGGGCTATGGGCCTGCCCATCGGGCCCTTCAATTTTTTTATTTTTTATTTTTTAAAGTTGAACACTTATTGAAGTTGGATATTTTAATAATTTATATGTATTTTTTATTTGTTATAGACAATAATAAAGGATCAACAATCAAATGTCGCTCGAAATTGATGATAGTGGTGAAGATGACGACAATAATAGTCATTGTACTAATGTCGCTTAATAATTAATAGTATGCTTTTTATGTTTTACATGAGTTATTTGTGAACATAGTTTGCTTTTGATTATGAATTAGTGACTGTGTTTATTTGTTAAATGATTTATGTTGTAATTTACTAATTATATTTCTTTGAAAAAAATGGAGGAAAAATAATTAAAATTTTGAATAGTAATTTCCAGGCCCTGCGGGCCGGCCCTGGCCCTGGTGCTCTCGGGCTAGGCTTTGAAAAACAGGTGTTTTTCTTACTCCAGGCCCTGGAGGGCCGGCCTTGTTAGGCCCTGGCCCTTCACGGGCCGGCCCTGATTGACAGCTCTAGCCGGGATACATACACTAAAATAAAAAATAATCAATAATTAAAAAAATACTTAGCAGTCGCAGAGAATGAGTTTTGAAATATCAGACTAGGGGCTATATATATATGTGTGTGTGTGTTTGTATTATACTATTATGTTTGTTGGTGTGATATATCTCATGTAATAATTTAGTCTCTCTTGTCCTTGATATAAGACATATTCGGGGAGTTGATATTGATCCTATATATAAAATATTATTAGAAAATACATTAGCGTAAATATATTATACTTAATAAGTATCGCATACAATCAAGTATTATGGGGATTATGATTGATTAGGGAATCAATCATCATAATGAGTCATTGACTCTCCTGTTTCCTCTCTTATGTATAAATACCCCTATTGTGGATCTGAATAGACACACTAATTTGAGAATACCTTTCTTTCTCTATCTCTTTCTCTGAGTTTACATGGTATCAGAGCTAAGGGATAGTTCTTAGCCAATTTGAGTTTTCTGGTGGCCGTTGTTACTTAGCGTTGACAATACTGTATTGTGAACAGTACTTTAGCATGAATAGTGACAGTGGCCAGTCTCCGACATGTGTGTGTTTGTGTCATCTTGGCTTCTAGTAGTGGCTCCTTTGCTGGCGTTGGATCTTCTTTTCTGGTAAGACTAGGCCGGTTTCGTGCTTAGAAGACTGCGTTTGGCGATTCAGTTTCGTTGTTTTTCTCTTCCTCCATTTCTGTCGATTTTCTGGTTGAGGTGGCACTGTTCTGTGGTATTGTTTCATGAACAGTGACTTTGTCGTCACTATTCACAGGGGAGAGAGAGAATTCCGGCGAACTTTTCCATATTCCGGTGAAAATTCTAGATTCTAACAAACTTCTTTTCAGATTCAGGCGACTCTTTAATTTGGTCGTGCTCTGCATTTCTGGTGTAGTTTGCAGATTCCAGCGAGCGTTCTGAATTTTTTGGCATTGTGTCTCTGTCTTTTCTAAGTTGCGACGAGTGAAGAAGAAACAAATTTCCAGCGATGGTGAAAACGATGGTCTCGTCTCCCTTCTTCCTTTTCTCCGTTCTCAAATCGCACCTAAGGTCTCCCAGCTCTCATTCCGCGGTGCTCTTAGCAGTGGAGAAGGGTCCGATGTGAACTTCCATAGTGCTCAAGTTCTGCTTTTGATGAGTTTCCGTTGCGGCTGTAGTGGAGGGTAAGGGAAGAAAGGAACGTCGCCGTTGTGGCCCGATCTCCAATAATGGAGCTTGATGAGTTGTTGAAGAAGATGAAGGTCAAAGATGGTCGTGTGTTGCCGCTATATTGTAGCTGTCTCAATTCATGGTGCAAAATCATGGGGGGTTCACGATGGTTTGAGGATCTGATAGATATGAGTGCATAATAGGTGGAAGTGGTATAGAGAGGGGGAAAAAAAAAAGGAAAACAAGACAAAAATTATTGGAAAGAGAAATAGAAAAGGGGGATGTTTGAAAACAACAGTAAAGGAAAGTGGTAGGGACCACCATGTGTAAGAGTCAAATTCCTTTTCTTTCTTGTAGGGCACCTTTGAAACACATAATGGAGATTCAGACAGATCTGAGTCTAATTTCGACAACCTCGCAATATTTCCAGATCATTGTTCATATGCACCATTGGGCACTGTTTTGGACTGTTCACTACACTGTTGATCAGGGACTATTCATAAGCACTATTATGTACTGTTCATACAGAACTATTCATTTGTCTACTTGTTCGTCTTCATTCCAGTGCCGTTTCAATGTGTTTTCTGATCAATATGCTTTTGGTTTGGTGGTTATTTGCTTTCTACTTGTGGAAGTGTTATTTGGTCATTGGAGGTGACTATTTCTTCTATTTGGTCACTAATGTGACGTTTGCTGTCATTTGGTTGCTGCACTTATTTTTTGGCCGTGCTCTGTTTTTTGACGTTGATCCTTCATTTTCGGTATGTGTAGGTTGGTTCTTTACTTCAAAAGTTGCGTTGTGAGGCTTAGTTTAGTTGTTTTCACTATTTCAGCACAATCGTAATTTCGTTTTATGCACGTTCACTTGTTTCTAGTGGCTGAGTTCTTCGTTTGTTATGCTTTCTAGCAAGTTTGTGAAGTGCTCTTTTGTCTTGAATGTCATGCTTGTGGTCAGGTAATTTTATTGGCATATGTTGTGCTTTGCGTCCTCTGGTGAGGAGTTTGGTGGTCCTTTTGTGACCCATTCTATGCTTTGCCTCCGGTGAGGTGTTTGTCTCAGGTGAGACGTTCGAAGTATCATTTGGTCCCTGGTGAGACCGTTTGGTGTTTGTCTCTAATAAGATGTTTTGAGCATTATATGGTCCTTTGTGTGACCATTTGTTGTTGGTCCCTTGTAAAATCATTTATTGCGGCTTCTATTGTGGTTTAGAACCTGTGAAGCTGTTGGATCGTAACTTTTGAATGTCATTGGTGTGGCATTTGGTTGAACTATTCTTAGCTGTTGGTGATTAGTTGCTGCTCACATTCAAACTACTTTCAGCTTGGGGGGAGTGTGTGAAAATTTGGTGAAGGCTCGTGTTGATTATTTTTTGTAACAAGTTGACCATGATTAACATCTATGCTCTAATTTAAAGGGGAGTGTTAGGAAATACATTAGTGTAAATATATTGTACTTAATGATTATGATTAATTTGAGAATACCTTTTTTCCCCCTATATCTCTTTCTCTGAGTTTACAAATATATTTTACATATTTGTTAATCATTTCTTAATTTACTCATATTGATATTCTCTTAACAACAATCAATGAGAAGAGGGACTGAAAGAATTAAGAAAGAAGACCAGGGTGTTTTAAAAAATATGTGTTATATTAACTAACTTAACTAATTTGATTAACCTTATCAAGTTGTATGTGTTATAAGGATTTTTATGATTTCAACTTTCAAGCATTGCGTTACCTCATTCGTAGTCGAAAACTGCAAATTTTTTTTGTTGTAGTGCCAAATCCTACTCTATCTTTTATACCATCTACATAAAATTGCCACAAATTAAAAACGTGGGACAACATTCAATGACGGAGAAAATGTTTAGGTAATTTGTAAAGTACACGCACACACAATAAATACACACACACACATATATATAGCACCAAGATACATAAAGGATTAGTGATAGTGATGGAGATTATGTAAATTCTCCAAAAGAGCATTTCCGTATAATATATAAATATGAAAAGAATACAAATTGGGGCTTTAAGTTGATACTCCCTCCGATCCTAATTATAAGAGCTAGTTGACTTTTTTTGGGAGAAATTAAGGAAGCTAATTAAATTACTTTAAAGTATTTTTTTTCAAACTTATTAATTTAATTAATAAACTAATATATAATCGAAAAATATTTAACATATGAAAGGATTAAGTAATTTATTTAGCTTTATTAATCTCTCCAAAGAAAGTCAACTAACTTTTATAATTAAGACCAGAGATAGTAGGAAAAATCAGGTATTACTCTCCACAATTTCGATCCAAAGTTTGCTCCTATCTGCTCATTAAATAAATAACTATTAGAAACAAAATAATCCTTTAATTTTTTTTTAAAGTCCCTTTTTGTTTTGCACATAAAGGTACTACTAGTTCTTAGGGGGAGAGGGAGGCGAGGCTCGAACCCTAGATAAAGGGGAAGACCATCTCCTAAGGCTGGCCTTAGTACTATCGCGCTACGAGGAGCTTGACGATTTGATATCTTTTATGGTATTGATTTTAAGATTGATATTTTTTGAATTAACGTCATGAGAATGAGAGCCAATAAGAATTTTTTTTTATTATTGGGGACAAGCATAATAAATTATAACTGAAAGCTTATTATCTAATTATTTCAATTTACTCATCCATCCGATCGAGAGGTCAGAATAGGGGAAAAATATCCCTCTAAAAATTGAATGAAATTTTGTAAGCAACAAAAGAAATATTCAGTCCACTGATATTTAAAAAAAAAAAAAACTTCCACGGATAATTTATAATTATGCCCAAGTTCGATCTTGAAACAAATTGTGCCATATATGTATAATATATTAAAAATATAAATTACATTATTAAGAAATCTATATTGTAGATCGAATTAATTATTTTGTATTTTAGAATTACTTTTTATTTCTCCCCATAAAATGAGAGAGAAGGCTGGTCAAGAAATGAAAGAAAAATGGTACAAAGAGGTTCTGTATAAGTTATTTCTATTTTTTTTTAAAAAAATATTTCTATCAACAAATACAATAGTAGTAATTAAAAAAAAAAAGCGCCGTGTCAGTCGGACCATCAGAGACGACTAACATATGCAAGTAACGTATCCTAGTCAACTATAGAAGAAATGTTTAATTATGTAATTATACAATACTCATTCTCATCCTAAATATATACAAAGGCTTTCTGAAATTAATTCTATATGAGACCTCAATTTAGTTTGTCTTTTAAAATTGTATTTTTTTTTAAAAAAAAAACTCTTCCCATTAATTTCATATATTAAGAAATTTTTTTCGAGAGAGTAGTTTCACATGTAAATGATTTGAATGTAAGGTTGTTAATCGTAACAATGACGTAAACTCGTATCGTACACTGTAAGAGTTTACTTTCACTGTTAAATAATTGTTAGTAGTGTATAATAAATAATTAAGATATAAAAAATGACGACAACAATTTGATTTTAATGTATTTTAAATCTAAATAATTAAAAGTAAATTCATCAACATTTAAAATTTACCATATTTAACAAATAAATTTTTATAAAACTCATATATAAAGCCGTTGAGTATGATCAAATCAAAAAAGTTAGCAAAAGTTTAAGAATGAGTTAACATGGTTTTATAAGCTAAAAACATAAAAATGGTAAATTCGGTATATTGATTCATGAGTTTAACTAAATTTATAATGATCACGAGTTTACTAATGACTCAACTCGATTTGGTAAGCTAGAAATATAAAAACGGTAAACCTAGAGAGTTAATTCGTAAGTTTAACAACAATGTTTGAACGAACATTCTACTTAAGTCAACACACCTTTTTATTTTATAAATAAAATCTAACTAGTTTTATTTATAGTTACAAGTTAATTATATATAGCTTGCACGTTTAGGAGAGGAGAAAGTATATGCAATATGATCATGTATTGTTGTTGGCTAAAAAAAATAAGATTATGTATTGTAGTTTGTATAAATCAAAGTCACATTTTTAATGTTTACGTATCAAACATAGCTGAATCAAATAAATGAACAAGACAAGTAAACTACCCATATCAAATAAATACATATAAATATACTATAGTACATAATTTAATAACCCTTTTGGCTCATCTCTATCCAATAAGCAAATTTTTTTTGAAAAACTATAAATGTGTTATAATTAATTAAAGGGGTTTACACTTCTCATGTTGTATAAGAAGAAGAAGATTCTTATACACACATGAAATAGTGGGACCCGCAACTTTTATATATATATATATATATATATAACTCAAACATGGAAATGATAGGACCCACATCTTTTTTGTATTTATAATATAAAAATATACTTCTCCTACAATATGAAAAGCGTATTTCCTTTAATTAAAATATAAAAACTGTAAACATCCTCATTAGATTTAAAATCAAATAATGAGAAATTAAGTTCCTATTATAAGTCACTTCCAAAACTCATTATCACAAATCAAACAACATATAATAATATTTAAGTACTTAAGTAATTGAATATGTTTTAGATTGATGAAAATTTTTAATTTGACTCTTATTAAAGAATGTGTATTGAAAAACATCCTATGTTATACACTTTTTCTCACCTCTTTTATTTTCCTTGTACCTTTATTATATTCAATATGGTAAACCGAAAAATTTCATTAAAAACTCTCTAAATGATTTATAGTTATGACAAAACATGGGTATAGTTGGTTCGAATGAATCCAATCCTTATTTTTATAAATCTCTTTCTTTTTGGTAAAAAGGTGCATGAAGAAAATTTCAGACATAACATATTTACTAATGATTTTATGGAGTAAATGTTTTAAGGTTGAGATCGCCTTCTGCTTTATTTCTTGTTACGACAAACATGCAATGCAGGTGTTTTTTTTTTTTTTTTTAAAAAAAAATTCTTACAGAATCATTAATTAATCATGATTACTATTGTAAGTTAAGACATCGTTAAGCTAAACAAGCCAGAAAAGGAAAGCCGTTTTTTGAATTTGGTTCTTGTTTTCATCGGACGGATGAGATTGAAATTATAGCCCCTTAAAGAATATTATATATTTTTTAATTTTTTTAAATTCAATAATTAATAATGACGTGGAGGATTGTCCACCGTCTCTTTTTCCTATTTTATGAGATGCCATTTTTCTTCGCTTCCTTCTTGCTTTCTCTGCGTGTGTATGCCTTCTTTCCTCTCCTCACTCTTCTGTTTGATCCTCTCTCTCTCTCTTTCTTTCTTGGAGGCTCCTATAAATAGGCTCTTGTTTCCATGCCGTATCTTTCGAGGAAATAAGTCATAATCTTTTGAAGGATCGTAGACGGAGGCTTTGAGAGTGGTTCTCGGCGTTTCCGCAATTCCGATTCAGGCGGCAATTGGATATTTCTCCTTGTTTTTCTCGGAGCCTGGAATCTAGGGAGCAAAAGTGGAAAAAAAAGACAAGGGGAAAAATATCTAGACCTAGGATTTGTTTGTCTGAATATCTCTTGTTTTTGTTTTTCAAGGGTAAGAAAATTTCGAGCTGTTTTGTTTATGCATTGGAGGATCTGATTGGAGCGGAGTTTTGTTACAAGTAGATTAGATTAAGCGATTCAAGGATTTTTGTTGGAATTGTGGAGCTGAGATTCTGTCGTGTATCTCTCCAATGGCTGCTCAATTGCAAAAAAGTATTCCCTCTTCTACGCTGCTAAGTTATTTGTTTCATTGGTATTACGGGTTTGACATGGTTTCATTTATTTGTGTTTCATTCTTTATGTTTATTAACAGTCATCGTGTGCATATATGAATCTTGTTCTTGTGGTTGGTAGAGTAAATTTGTACTTACTCGCAGTCATGCTCTGTAAAATAGAAAGAAAAAAGAGGAAGAGAAATCACGTATTTTAACTGATTGATTTTTTCTGCTTTTGACAGATGCTGATGAAATGAAGCGGAAGAAGCTTCACGCTGACGCTTCCCCTGCCGAACTCACCAGTTCCAATTTGGTAATTTCTCTTTGACTCCGTATTCGTTTTTTTTTTTTTTCGGTTCATGTGATTCTTTTCAATTTCTCTCAAGCGATTTACAAGACTGTATAGGAAGGGAATGAGTAATTTATGAATTGACTTTTTGGATTTCAGAATTTCCTCCTGTTTTATTGTTTTGTCTCCTTTCATCATCATATTCCTCATGTTGCCATTGTTGATCGATTGACATGCTTATCTGGACTTTTCAATATTATTTTCAGGTACCGTCCAAGGGTGCAAGTTCCCCATCTGACGCAACTTCATGTATATCATCAGTGGGGGAGGCCCCAAGTACCGGTAAAGCAGAATTGGATCCACAGCACTTGGTTACAGATCAAGGTGTTCAATATCCTGCCAGTGGCTATTATGGATACTACTATCCAGGTTTGTTGTAGCTGATTGAAGATGCTGTGCTAGTTATCTTATTTTGTTTTGATTAATTGTGTATTTATATCTTCACATCTTACGTTAGAATAATCACAGGTTATGGTGGTTCCTATGGAGATATAGACAATCAAGGGTACTATGTAGGTGCTGAGGCCGGGGAACTTCAATATCATGTGAGTCTCTTTTCTCTGTGGTTGACCATTTCTATCTGCAGTTAAATTATACGTCATCTGAGGTGCAAATTTATATTGTTTGTTATGAAGTTAAGTTAAAATAGAACTTTGGATGATGATTATGCTCATCTATCAGCAATTGCACTACGTTAGATCATTGAGAAGTGAACACTGAAGAGTGGTATTTGTGATTCATTTTTTGAAATGTAGTTCAAATTGCATGTGCTTGTATTTTAAAAGTGAATCACTTGTAAGAAATGTTTCTATACGAATTTACCTTTTTGTTGCTTTATTTAGGTCATGCAAGCAGATAATGGATCTTATGTGTATCTCATGCCAGGATATCAGACTGGCTACTCTTCGTACTTTCCTGTGAGTACAACTGGTGCAGATCAACAGTATGTTGGTCACATGTATCCCCATGGCCCCATCTTTGAACAACCAATTGCTTCACCTGGGTATTATTCAGCTCCTCTGTCATTTGGGGATTTGATGCCTGTGCCCTATTCATTTGATTCATATCCAACTACACAAGATGGATCACATGGAAATGTTTATAGTGAATTGGCTGGAAAACCAAGTGGTAAACCAAACTTGTCCTCCCAAAGTCATTCTGGCAATCTTGCACCGAAGCCTTCATCTCATTCTAACTTGAGCCACCCATTAGAAGTAAAGAGTTCTGCACCATTAAAAGATGTCTCATCTGGTCATGCTAAGCGTAACCAGATAAAATCATTAAACAAGGTTCCTGTCTTTCTTTTCTATTACTTTTCTTTTCTGGGTTGATAACCTTGTGCCTTGTGTTTAATGTCTCCTTAAGACTATTCTGATGATTTTGTGATGTTTTTCAGGCACCTGTAGGTGGTGCAATCCTTCATTCAGATGTAATTGCAAAGGGCTGCTTGCCTATTACCAAGTTTCCTACATACAATCATGGGAAGAGTGGACTACTCTATCCAAACAACTTGCTTAATGTGAAATCAAACAGCAAGGATTGGGTCAGCACAGAAAATTATAAATGGAGAAGCAAGGTCGGTGGCTCAATTAATGTGCAAAATCATGGTCCTAGAACGGTTAATGCTAAAGGAACATTGATGTCTGGAGGTAATCCTGCTGGAACATTAGCCACAGATGGGAGTGGAAATGGCGACAAAATCTCTTTGGTCAGGATGGATCAATATAACCTTCCTGATTTCCCAACTAAATATGATAATGCATTATTCTTTGTCATCAAATCATACAGTGAAGATGATATTCATAAGAGCATTAAGTACAATGTGTGGGCTAGTACTCCTAACGGGAATAAGAGGTTGGATGCCGCATACCAAGAAGCACAAAAGCTGATGGAAGAGAAAGGAAGCAAGTGCCCCCTGTTTCTTTACTTTTCGGTATGATTTGGAGTTCATCTTGATTCTTTCAATAAAACTCAAAACCTTACCCCTCTATGTTGTATGATTTCTTTTCAGATTAATACTTTTGTGTCCTAGTGTTTTCTGATATTTGTTTTGACTTCAGGTTAATGCTAGCGGTCAATTTTGTGGAGTAGCTGAGATGATTGGACGAGTTGATTTCAGCAAAAGTATGGATTTCTGGCAACAGGACAAATGGAATGGATATTTCCCTGTAAAATGGCATATTATAAAGGATGTCCCAAATCCTCAGTTACGACACATAATACTCGAGAATAATGACAACAAGCCCGTGACAAATAGTAGAGACACACAAGAGGTCTGTCCATGTTATGGGCATCATATTGTTCACTGAAAAGTTTCTTATGTGCATTCTTTGCTTTCTTCTGTACGCTTATTGTTATCTTGTATATGTTTTCAGGTGTATTATCATCAAGGTATTGAAATGCTTAGCATATTTAAGAATTTTGTGGCCAGGACTTCCATATTGGATGACTTCGAGTTTTATGAAAGCCGTCAGAAGGTCATGCAAGAGAAGAAAATAAGACATCATATGCCTATTTCCAATGCCCAGGTTTGCTTTTTTCAGTTCTATTTTCTTCCAATAAGTTTTGTAGCAATTATATAACGCAATGATTCCCATCTTACATGTTGATGTGGGCATCTTTGAGTGCATGTCCATGTGATCATGGGACCACACTGACACATTGCACTTGAAGGAGCAGGATACTTTTGCAGCATCTGTTCTTTTGATAGTTGAAAAAGATTCTGCTTTAAGAATTGATTTGGAATAATGAAATAGATAATCAAATAGCTCTTTGGACTTGAGAGCATGTTTATTGTGATTCTTTATTCTTAATCTTAGTACTCCTCATTTCATATCGTAGTTTGTTCTAAGTTGAGCAATGCTTTGATCGCTTATTGCCTTGTGTATAATTATTTTGGCAGGAGATGGATCAATTAGCGACTTCTTTAGGTTCAGTAGACATATCCACTGAGAAGAACACGGAGGAGCCCAAGGCGGTTGAACAAGTGATCGCAGACTGAAGAAGATGCTTGCCTGATTTGTTTTCTGCTAAGCATCTGGGGGTGCTGCTGCTGGTAACGGTTGATGCAGTAGCTGGCAGTGCCACGTGGAAGAAGAGAGTTGAAGGATTTTGATAAATCAGCCAAGCGCTGTTGGGGTGGAAGGGGGATGTGGGGAATAATTCACCTGGGGGATTGTGTGGTCATATTCCTCTACGATTTGAGGAAGGGGATCGGAGATCTTCTGATCGAAATTAAGAGGATGCCAATATTCTCAGTTGTCGTTTTCACTTAATTTCAAGTTGTTCTTAATGTTATACAATTTCCCCTTGTAGTTTTTTGAATTTAGTTCTCAATATAATGAATGATTAGTTGTGAGTATTTATTTGATGATCAATTTCAAATGATCGTCTTCTATAAGCAACTTCACACGAGAGTAACTATCATAAAAAGGGAAATCAGTCATTAGCAACGGTCCAAACGAAGAGAGACGAAGCAAGGGTAGAGGGTTGGTTACGACGAGACGCCGCGCTTAATTATGAGGGCTAAGTAAATGTTACTCTCACATCACTAAGCTAAATTTTCTCAATGATTTTGCATGACAGCCAATAAATAAGCTCACGCTGTTCTTTTTTTTTTTTTTTTTTGCTCAAGGCTCACGCTGTTCGATAGAAGCAAAAATTGGCAAGAAAAAGTATTTACACGTGAAATATAATGCTCTTGTCAATAAGTACAACAGTAACGCCGAGCCACACAATATTTAGCCGTCTCTTTCAGACTCGGCTAAATTGGTCAAGCATCACTAGGTGGTTGCCTCCGCCCACCAACACGACCACCTCGGGCAGCTCGACCTCTGGGTGATCCTCTTGCACGGCCTCTTCCTATTGAAGAAACCACCCCAGCCTGTCTCATTTGAGCCCTTTCCCTAGCTCGCTCTTGCAAATTTATGGTTCTTGAAACAGGCGAAGTCTGTTTCACCTCTTCAGTCGAAGCCTGTTTTCCCTCTCCAATTTCTGGGGCACCGCTAGTGGTGCCTTGTCTAGCAAGCGGTATAATTCTGGAGGAGCCCGTTTCTGCAGCATTACTAGTCAAACTGCCCTCAGTCGTACCAGGTGTAGGTGCAGGTGCAGGTGCAGGCGCAGTCTCAGCCACCTGATCAGTCTCAGCTGCAACCGGGTCATTGCCATCGTTTGACTTATCAGAACCATCAGCAGCCTCCTCAACCACCTCACCTTCCTCATTCTTATCATCGGTTGAAAGCTCGGGAGAATTGATCTCACCTGCTTCTAGTGCTTCATCTTCGACAGCCACCTGGGAAGGTTCAGGGGTTGCAGCTGGCTCGGAGCGACCTTCCCGAATTTCTTGGTTTTCCACAAGGTTCGATCCATCATTACCACCCTCGACGTCTGCACCCTCTGGTAACATCTCTCCCTCTTCTTTCTCACTCTCAACTTCCATTGCTGCCTGCTGGTTGTCTGGCTCCCCCTGATCTCTCTGCATATCATCAGAAGTCACTTTTGCCTCAACCGTTTGATCCAAATTCTCCTCTAACATGCTGCTTTTGTCCCCTTGTGGTTCCTCTTGTATCGTGCTATCTACATTCTGCGGATCTTTGGATTCAACTTTTTCAACAATAACCTCGCCTTCTTCATTCTGAGCTTCCAATGACTCTTGTAGTAACTCACCGCCCTCAAATGACTCTTCAGTGACTGGTTGATCTGGAGTTGTGGCAGGTTGTCCTTCAGTACTTTCCTGTGGGGAATCTGAACCCTTTGATTTCTTCACAGAAAGCGCACCAACATCTGAGCTGCTCTCACCAGGTGCAACTGATTCATCATACAACTCAGAAGTGGAGGTAGGAGCAACACGTTTACGAGCCGCTGATTGGGGTAATAGTTGGTTGCTTTGAGTGTCCGTGTCACCAGAAGACGCAGGTCTGCTCGCAATTTGATGTCCTTCAGCCTCTGACATTTCCCTATCACCTTGTGGCTCCTCAGGTTTTCCAAGACGAGGCCTGACCAATCTCCTACCTGTTTTACGGGGTTCAATGTTGGCTTTAGGTAAAACAGGTTTTTTCTTACTTTCTTCAGTCGCTTTAGGCGGCAAACTGCTTGCTCCAGGGGCGTTTGAGACAATGCCAGGAGATTGAATGGGGACCAGAGGACCTGCATGCAATTTAATCGTAAAAGGATAAAAATCACGATATCATAGCGAAGTGGGTAATGAGTTGTCATAATGAGATAAAAATACCTGCAGCACTGCCTGGAGCTGGAGTATCAGCAATTAAAGTTGCATCAGCCGGATTAACACGACCTCCAAGCTCAGAGAATACTGCCTGAGCTTCTTTTTCAAAGTTTTCAACAGCTGATAAGTAAGGAGAAGCAAGCTCTTCTGTGTTGGACCCAGAAAGAAATTGAGCCACGTTGGTTCCCTAAGTACAAAATTTTATATTTCAAGAACAGACTAAAAAAAATACTTGCTGTGAAACAAGAAGTACAGTAAAAAACTAGAGCCAAGGGCACGCAAGGATTTTTTTTTTTTTTTTTTAAATCCTTGCACGTCAAATCAAGTTTATCGCTTTAACATCAACTAGACTTCACAATGAAAAGAATAATAGTTTATGCTGTTACCTCGGGAAGATTGCCTATTATAAGCCTAAGCTTCTCAATTTCATCTGACAAGCGTTTCACCGCCTCTTTATATCTCTCAAGTTCATTTGTAAACTTTGTTTTCTCCTGAAAGTAATATTAAGGAATAAAATAAGATAAATAAGCATATCATGCATTGAACTTGCCCAGGTAAGAAGTCAAACAGCTGGAGGGGAATCCACAGAAAAGCATTTTAAATAGAGTAAATATGTCCCAACATTGAGTACTGAAGAAATGCCATTGAAGTAACAGAAACAGTGTATAAATTATAAATATTTTAGACATAGGGTTCAAATCTCTCATAAGCAGAAAAAACACACGCACATGGATAGGCAGCGGGAAAAAGAAACATATAGTAAATAATTTCATAATCACGAGTAGTCCTACTAACAAATTTTAAACATGATGGCTGTTCTTTCCAGCTGCTGAACAGCCAGGTATGCACGGACAAATTTTAAACACATGCAAGCAGAGAGAAATTTTTGGCCGGTTTTTTTTTTGGGGGGGGGGGGGGGGGGAGAGATAAATCAGAGAACCACAAAGAGGTCACATGTTAGAACCTGGAAAATAGAAATAAAAATAGGGGAAGAGAAAGATAAACTAGAGCCAGAATCTGAAACTCTAATAGTATATTCAAGAACCAGAATCTGAGTTCTTGACCAAGATACAAAAACATTCATATATTCATTCATCCATCTTTTTGGTAGAACACATCTATGATATTTATAGGCTAATAGATAAACTGAAAATAACTACCTTATTCATAACTAAAAATAACTACCTTATCCATAACTGAAAATAACTACCTTATCTTATTCCTATAAAACTGACATTAACCAACACTAGACACTTGTCACATGTAAGACAAGACACATAATAAAACATAAAATACAAATGATGGCTGGTTCCTATCAATATCCACTCCTAGGAGAATAGCCTTGTCCTCAAGGCTATAGGAAGGAAGGGAGCAGTTTTGCATTCATGACCAATAATAAATTATCATCACATCTAAAACATAACTCTTTATCTCTGCGTAACTGCTGCTTGTCAGTTTCAGAAATTTCTGTAGTGGTAACTGCCCAAGTTTGATTGATAACTGATGGTAATAACTGCCTTTGAAAATTTCTCTCTGTTTTTTTTTGTTTTTGAAATTGTATTTGCTGTCAGCAACACGTGACCCCAAATTTCCTGTGAAAAAGAAAAATGTCCAGAAGTCTGCCATTGTAATTCGGCTTCATTGGGATGACCAAAGGAAAATGAATGCTCTTTCTGTTTCTTCAATTTGAATAGGTCTGCATCTAGACGATTTAACTTGGATAAAATTGCACCTAGTTGCTGTGAAAAGAGGCCTTTTGGTGATGGGTTATTATTTTCATTGGGTGGACGGAGTGCTTGGTTGGGTTTAGGATGAGGTTTAGGCAATATAAGATCATTGCTGTGAGAGGACTGATGTGTGATCACCATTGATTACAAACAGGCCTAAAGATTCATCGCTTTGATACTAAATTGTTAGAACCTGGAAAATAGAAATAGAAATAGGGGAAGAGAAAGATAAACTAGAGCCAGAATCTGAAACTCTAATAGTATATTCAAGAACCAGAATCTGAGTCCTTGACCAAGATACAAAAACATTTATATATTCATTCATCCATCTTTTTGGTAGAACACATCTATGATATTTATAGGCTAATAGATAAACTGAAAATAACTACCTTATCCATAACTGAAAATAACTACCTTATCTTATTCCTATAAAACTGACATTAACCAACACTAGACACTTGTCACATGTAAGACAAGACACATAATAAAACATAAAATACAAATGATGGCTGGTTCCTATCATCACACCAATCTACACTGTAATCCACATTTCTCAATTCATTTTTCCACAAGTCTAGTCACTACGCAAGAGGGTGAATATCCAATTCTTCGAAGATAATAGTGATAAGACTATCAGTATCTAAGAAAATGGGATTATAAGGGGGAAAAAAATCAAATGGCAAAAGGAGGAAATGGGAAAGTATGAATATATATTTGGTGTGGGTGGGGACCTGTTCAACATTGCTATAAGAGTCCTTTATAGCCTTTTCAGTCTTCATTCGTCTGCCTTTCTCCATTCGATTGTCTTCCCTCTCTTTCTTTAATTCATCTCTCAGTCTCTCCACATGTTTCTCCAAAATCTAGTCAAAATAGGAATAAGAAATTCAAGATAGAGTACACTCTCCTTTCTGAAAATAAAAACAAGGGGATAATACTTCTCAAGCACAGTGCAAGTTCAAATGAACCTGTGTTCTTGTGTCCTTTTCCTCTTTCATGGCCTGATCACCAGTTACATCACTGATTGACTTCTTCCCTGATAAGCAACATCAGGTTTTGAATGACATTTCAACAACAAAGCAAAACATGCACATCTGGCAAAAAAGATAAATGGGGGTACCTTGCTTGATTTCTTCTAACTGCTTAGCCAGTTGTTGATTTTCTTTCCCTAGATCATCCTTTTCCCTAGACAAACTATCCATCCGCTTCTGAAAGGATGTAAAGGGAAGCAAAGTTGCCAAACAATCAATTACCAATGACGTCCTAATAACAGGGCCTATAATTAAACTAATATAAAAAAGAAATATACAGAGTTTGAAAATGCCCATGAACCTTGAATTGAGCCAGCAATTTCTTGTGTCTTTCCAGATCCAGCTTTAGGGTAGCCTGTCATATGAAACATACCAGATTAAATATATTTAAAGGGGAGAAACTAAATTTGCCAGCTTTTAGCCAAGAGATTATGCCACACCTCAGCTTGCAAAACATCATTTATCCTCTTTTCTCTCTCTTCCAGCTCTGACCTGCACTTAGAAAGATCCTGCTCCAGGTGTGATATTAAATCCTGTTTTTCCAAGAGATTTTTGCCCATTTCATCCACTCGTGCATCCTTCTCTTTCAGTTTATCCTGATGAAATCAAAGCAAAAAAATAAATCCAAGCGGTTATAATCTCCCTTCAAATATGACTCAATCAGATGAATTCAAGGCACGGCCATGTCAACATAATAACACATAAAATTTAGATCATAAATGACTAAAACAGCCCTAACAATACACTTGCTCTAGATTGTCTCTACCACTATGTTTCTTTTGTAATTCTGAAAAAAGGAACTTAAGATTAAATGTATTGCAATTAGGAACAAATTCAGGCGACAGTAACCACATACTACCAACTACTTCATTGACATCCAAATATTGTTATAGCATAACCATTTTCAAGTGAGTAAGACACTTTGAAGCTCAAGAGAAATAGGCATAATAATTGACATATTAAATATCGAGAGATAGAAGGCTACTGATGAGCATACTACAAATGAAATACAGACAATTAATCAAAAGGTGATTCACTAACAAATGGTAATATCAACCAACCTGCATATCCCTAACAAGATTCTTCATTCGATCATACTCTTCCACATCAATGTTTTTACACCTTTCAAGCAGCTGAACAGTGAAAAAAATGATAAAGAAATCAATAATGAGAAAAACTGAAACATGTTATTAAACTTCATTATCACCTCCAAAATGCAATACCTCAGAAACCTTGTAATCCAGATTGCTCTTTTCCGTCTTAAGTGTTTCAATTGTATGCTTGCATCCTTCTAACTCAATCTCTTTCTCCTTCAGTAGATTCTCTACACTCTCTGTCTCAGCTCTTGCCTTTTGTGCCATTTCTCGCAATTTCTATTATAATTTCAGCATTATCTATTAGTAATACCGTTTTTGGTGCAATGCAAATTATATATTTGTACATGGTGGTAACAAATAATAGGTAAATGAATCTTTGTTGTTGTTTTTTTTTTTTTTGTGTGTGTGTGTGTTTTGGGGGGGGGGGGGGGGGGGGGGCACAAAATACATCAGTACAAATTATTGCATTACCTGGCACTCCTCAAAATTGTACTTATTTTCTTCCCTAAGCTGCATGTTGCTCTCACGAAGCAAGTTAAGTTCTCTAACCTGAAAACCATTTTCGACAAATAGCTCATGATTTCAATCATATTATATAACTTGATCATGCAACACTTTCAGCTGAAACATAATAGTAGATAATATCATCACGAAGCATGTGAAATGCTAAATATAAAGGTCATTTTTAATTGTTACTCCACAGAAAACTAGGAAAAATACAACCAAATAGAACAATTCTTAACCTGAAGCTGCAACGATTTGAACTCTTCTTCACTGAACAACAATGATTTAGATTTAGCACGCTCAGCTTCTAGTGATGCTTGTGCAATGTCTGCTGCCTTGAGAGCACTCTCAAGCTAGACGATCAATTGAAACAAAAGACACAGAAACAATATACAATTAAACACAAAAATCACTGGGTAAGTAGAATAAATCATAATCACACTCAAACAAGGCTACATGCTTTAGGAAACTTGCAAAGGAAAAACACTTCAATTTCTTCAAATTGATAGTGAAGAAACTATTCAAGGAAGCGGTTAAAGCTGAAAAAAGGGTAACAAAAGACAATAGGATTTACCTCTAACCTCAAATTTTCACAACCAAATACCATCATCACCCAGTTTAAGCAAGAGTGATAATGAAGAATGATCCCCCGGTACTACTGTGAGCTAAAGTGTATTTTCAAACTATTCACGAAGATTGAAGAACGATATCACTATGATAGGATCAGTAGGGTTTTATAGGATTGAAGATCCAATAAATCCTATGAATTCTGCTGTTCTACTATTTACTTCTTATAAGTGGTCTCAATCATTAAGACACAAATGGTCATTGGATTGTTCCCTCATATGAGGTTCAAATCAGAATGTTATTAACCAGCACCGGGAGTGAGAGAAATAACTTGGGAAGAACTCAACAATTGAGATGTGAGACCAAGATAGTTCTTTCAATACAGTAAAATAAAAATTTGGGGAAAAAAAACTCATGTCAATTTACCTGGGAGTGTAATCTCAGCCTTTCTTGTTTTAACAAGGAAATTTCTGTTTCTGCCTGTTTAAGTGTAAATCAATATTATATAACCAGAAAACTAACGGGAAAAATACAAGAGAAAGATAAGCATTATAAAACAATACTTACAATTTCTTTGGAGCGTCGAAGATAACTGATCACATTTTGAAGACCGGCATCACCAATTGTATCTGTACCACTACTTGAGGAGGAAATACCAGTAATATTACGTTCTTTCTCAGCCCATTGAATATGCAAAGCTTCCAGTCGGCTATGCAGTATTTTATTCTGAAGAAGTTTGTGATATTGCTCAGCTAAATAATTAAATATCATAATAGCAATAAAGGGACGAAATGTATAAATGGTATTGCCATCAAAGGGATGTCATGAGGGGTTCTATATGTCCGTCAAATGATCTAACAGAAAGTTACAAAATGAAGCAGTAGAACAAGATTTCCCAAAAACCCTGGCATTTTAAAACTAGTCCAGGGGCAATAAGAATATAACAAACATGTTCTAAACATTACAACATCAAATGGACTAGCTTGCCAAACAATGCACATTGAACAAATACATACAAGGCGAATCTGAAGGAATAATGCAGCAACCACAATGTAAGTCTATAAACCCCGAAAAGTTACTTCAATTACAAACACAGATTATGACAAATAAATTAAATTTATCGGTTTGAATGTATTATATCTTTCGATAAAATAATGTACAGTTTTAAGCATACATTTTTATCTTCTGTACTAGTTAGGAACAATTTAGTTCAAATAAAAGAACAACCATAAAGCAAGCAACTGTTCCTCCAAACCAGCCCTTTCAACATGTACACTACATTTCATAATCATTAAGCCAAACAAAACAACAGTCAAAACACTGTTGATTATAAAATAAAGCATATCTCTGAAAATACAACCTGCTCATTGATTTCATTGTACTTCATCTCAGCATCATTCTTCGACTTCTCTAGCACTGCCTTCTCCTCTTCCCACTTGACCTTTAGTTCGTTCTGGTGAATGCAAAAGAATGTCATGAATTGCAATTTTTAAATTTCATACATTTTCATAATTTACTACCAGTGACAAATGATGTATTCTTGCAGAACAATTTGAGCAATTCTAACGAATAGTATAAGGATATTCCTGAGATTTAAGATGTGCATATGCACATTAGCATGTACTCTATATTTGGTTTTGATTGCTTTGCATCCAGTGAAAAAAGGGGGGAGGGAAGTAGAAATTCCATTAAAGAACTACAAATCTGGGGAAAGGATAACAGCAACCCCCCCCCCCCCCCAAAAAAAAAAAAAAAAGGGCAGTGGGGGGAAATCGAAACTCCAATGAAACAAAAGTAAAACAATGGACTCAAAAGTGTACAGCATAAAATATGAAATGGGCTGAGATGTCAGCAATCTTCTCTAACCAGAATTACCAAGGAATTCTGAAAACCAATAGCTGCTGTAGCATTCAGTTAAATCATTCATGGGCATCTATATCATATCTTAAGTTTTTTGAGTTCTAGTGGTCCTTAACAGGGGATCAAAATTAATCATGCCAAAGCCCCTAGCCTCAGCTCTTAAGAGGATCGGCACCTCTTGCTTCATGACAGGAATTGACTTCAGCCAGGTGCTCATCTGGCAGCAGCACCGTCAGTGCTATTATTCTATGCTTGACTCAAACTATGGGCCTGAGCTACCAGAGAGCAAAGTAAGGTGTAAAGGAAAGATGCAGCCCTTGAAGCCAAGCCCCACTATTTTAGAGTGGCATCAATTCTTTGAAGACAGTAAAGCTATATAATCCAGCCAAACAACAAAAAAAGTTACAATGGTAAAACAGTCATTCTCACTTGAAAATATTGTTTAGGCTGTTAGTTTAAAGGTTTCTAAATAAATATTGAAAAAGCAAGACAAATGGCTTTTAGTTTATATCATCATTGAACTTTTTTTACACAAGTACGAACTATCAGTAGTTATTTTGTCAATGGTTTGGCTGCCATGGTTACTACATCTTTAGGGTTGTAGAGTTCACTAATTAAATACTTGGACACATGGCTTAATGATTTTACAGGTCAACTTAACATTTTGATCAGTCATGAGTTATGACATCATGAGTATTATGCTTGAATATTGATATTAGTAACTTAATTACAGCGTTAGATTATCATCATGACAAATGGCTTGATTATAATGATTGAATCTTTGATTTCTATGTCAAATCACGGTAAAAACTTGCATTTCTTCTTTTTCTTTATATATCATAATTTGCCTTAGTTAGCACCTAGTTAGCACCTTGCTTCAATTAAAACAGTCCAGATTTTACAGAAGATGAAAAAACTAAAAACTAAAAAAAACTAAACTCAATGTGGAAAGCGCTTGCATGGGAAAAGAAACATAAACTAAAAATGGAAAGTACTGGAAATTTTACATTTTCAATTTTCATGGCATCAGCCAATTTATGCAATTCCGCTGCCTCCTCTTGCAGTGCTGCTAGTGCCTGTGATGTTTTCGTCAACTCTTGAATTGTCTCAGACTGAAGGATAACCTGAATAAAGAAAGAGGATTATGAGCACACATAAATAATAACTTTATATTCTTATCTCAGTCTCACATAAAAAAACTTGAAAAAATACTATAGAATCTCATATATTAATAGAATACATTATTAGGAATCCCATGATTATAGGGATTAATTAAATCTATAGATTATAGGAGATAATGGTTAGGATATTATTTTCAAATTTCAAATCTAGGTCTCATTAACAGATCTAATTCTCTCATGTATAAATGTAATCACCCTCTCATCTGAATAATACAACAAATTGTTCTCTCATCCGATTATCTTCAAATATCTACACCAAATTTCAAGTATTTAAACAATTGAAACAGTGCGTCCATGATAAGCTTCAAATAGACTTCAAACCAGTTGAAGTTCATGTAGAAATTATTGACCTAAGCAAATTCACTTGAAGGTAACGACAAAGGGTAAAAAAAGAGATTGTCTGTTCTCCTTGACAGTAATGACAAATGGCAGAAAAATTGAAGAATCAGAAACCAACTAGGACAAGCTTCCTGAGACATCAGCACAAAAACATCTATCTTAAACATAATGGCAATACAAAACCGTGAACCTTGTTCATCTTCTGCTCTAGTTACATGCTCCTGGCTATACAGTATTCTAGACATCCATAGGTTCATGTGTTAGAATCCTTCTGATTCTGATTCTGATTGATATCTGCGATCCTTGCCTTGATTAGAGGACCTGATCTGATTCTATCTAGTTTAGGAAAGATTAGGCTATTATGTCAATTAATAGGATATTATGTCAATTAATTATATTTCCTTTTTTCCTAATGTTTCCTTGTAACGGCTAACTCCCCTAAAGCCTATATATTGTAAACTCTTCCTATGAATAAAATAACAACAGAGAGTGTAATGATACCCTCTGATTTCTAATATGGTATCAGAGCCATGGACACTCGTCCGAGGCCAGAAACAGCGAGTGAAACACTGAGTGACTGTGAGAAGAGAGAAACAGTGAGTGGGAGTTTTTCCGGCGAGTGTAGGGCTTTCTGTAGGGAGCGAGTGGGACACCACCACCTAGCCCAGACGAATCGCAAGGTCTTGATCGGCGGACGCCCAGAATCTGGCCACCATCCGACGTCTCTGGCGACTGTTGACATTTTCCGGCGAGAACTCCGGTGAACGTTTTCCAGAAAATGGATTCATCCCAATCTACTCCTCTGTTTGGCTCAATTTCAGGAAAAACAACTGACTTAATTCCCATGGCTTTTATGTCTGGTACAAATTCTTCAACTTTTTCCACTACTATTAGTACTACAGCATCAACCAGAACCACAGAGATGCCGCCAGATTTCTCAGAAAATCACACTATGGTTATTAACCATAAGTTTAATGGTCACAATTATCTCCAGTGGTCACAAAGCGTGCTGAGGTATATTCGTGGAAAGAGAAAAGAGAAATATATCAATGGAGCAGCTCCTCAACCAACCCCCAATGACCCCAATTTCGACACGTGGTTTGCTGAAAACAATCAAGTCATGACTTGGTTGTGCAATTCGATGACCGTGGAGATTAGTGAGGGATACCTACTTGCACAAACGGCAAAGGAAATATGGGATGCTGCTAGAAGAACCTACTCCTCCCTCGAAAATACTGCTGCCCTAATTCACTTGAAGAGACAACTCCGGGATTTGCGACAAGGTAGTATGTCTGTGACTGACTATTATAATGCGTTGTTAAAATTATGGCAACAGCAGGACCTATTTGAAGCTCATCCTTGGGAAACTCTTAAAGATGCACAGTTATACAAACAAATTGTTGAAGAAGGAAGGATACACGATTTTCTGTTAGGCCTAAATGACACTTTCGAAGAAATAAGGGGAAGAATCATGGGATTAAAGCCACTCCATCAGCTATTTGATGTGGTTAATTTTGTACAATTTGAGGAAAGCAGGAAACTCTTAACCCGAAGCGGACCAAGTCACATGGAAAGCTCGGCACTTGCAATTCAGGGACCACATGGAGAAAGAAGAACTAATAAGTGGTGCAATCATTGTAAAAGGAGGGGCCATAACAGGGAAGAATGCTGGAAACTTCATGGAAAACCGCCTGGGGGAAGATCAAAATTCCAGAGTCACATGACCACTGCTGAACCAAAAGTGGAAAGTGAAGATCGCCTGAGTCAGGAGGAATTACAGATGTTTCGTAAAATGCTTGACAAACAAAATAAGGCTAACTCTGTCCCTAGTGTGAATCTTGCACAGTCAGGTAATTCTATTGTTGCCCTAAATACTGTGATGACTGGTGACGATACCTGGATTGTCGACTCTGGAGCCACAGATCATATGACCGGTAACAAATCCCTATTCCATACCCTTAAACACTGTCATGAACACCTCAAAGTTAAGGTCGCTAATGGAGTCTTTACTAGGATTGAGGGTATTGGAACTGTTGTATTATCTAATCACTTGACAATACGTAACGTGCTGTTTGTACCAGAACTCACTTGTAATCTTGTGTCTGTGAGCAAGTTGACTAGTGATAAAGTATGTCGAGTAATTTTTGATAAAGGCTTATGTATGTTTCAGGGTTTAAGAACGAGGAGGACGATTGGGACTTCTAGAGAATGGGATGGACTATTCTACCTTGAAGGATCCACCTCAAAGAATAAAGATATGCGGAAGGCAAGACGAGCACTGGTTAGCTCAAATTCACAGAATAAAGATATATTGTTGTGGCACTGTCGGTCAGGCCACCCTAGTTTTGATTATAGAAGGATCCACCTCAAAGAATAAAGATATGTGGAAGGCAAGACGAGCACTGGTTAGCTCAAATTCACAGAATAAAGATATATTGTTGTGGCACTGTCGGTCAGGCCACCCTAATTTTGATTATATGAAACATGTGTTTCCAAGTTTATTTAATAAAAATTCTGTTCCCTTTAATTGTGAAACTTGCCAATTTGCTAAACAGACACGATCTTCATATTCTAAACAGCCCTATACTCCTTCCTCTCCATTTACATTAATTCACAGTGATATTTGGGGACCAGCCCGAGTTCCTACTCTCACTCAGTCTAGGTGGTTTGTGACGTTCATCGATGATCATACTCGAACCACATGGGTCTATTTGATGAAAAACAAATCAGATGTTGCCAGAGTCTTTCAAAAATTCTATACCTTTATACGAACTCAATTCAATACATCCATTAAGGTACTTCGGAGTGATAATGCCAAGGAATACATGAGTACAACCTTCAAAGAGTTCCTTGATCACCAGGGAATTCATCACCAAACCTCCTGTCCCTACACCCCTCAACAAAATGGGGTAGCTGAACGGAAAAACCGTCACCTATTGGAAGTAACCCGTGCATTGCTAATGGAACGAAATGTTCCCACTGTCTTCTGGGGTGATGCCATCCTTACAGCAGCTTATCTCATAAACCGTATACCTTCCAAAGTCCTCAATTACAACACTCCAATACAAAAGCTCCTTGATCTTTTCCCAAATTGCCCTCTCATTAACTCATTACCTCCCAAAGTGTTTGGATGTGTTGTCTTTGTTCATAAACAGGAGGGAAACAAATTTGGTGCTAGAGCTGACAAATGTATATTTCTTGGCTACTCCTCCACCCAAAAAGGGTACAAGTGCTATTGTCCATCTTCGAAAAAGCTTATTGTTTCTCGAGATACAGTGTTCTCCGAAGATGATGCTTATTATCCTAAATTACCCATTCAGGGGGAGAATTCCAATATTGAATGGCTAATCATGGATATATCGAATTCCAACACCTCCAATCCTAATTCCACCTCAAATCCACCTGACACATCTTCAATATCACCTAACCTCATAGCTTCTCTTGACACACTTGCTCCCATAAATCAGCCTAATACACCCCAACCGGAACAACTCAATGAACCGGAAACACATGTTGAGATCAATACAGGGATGAATGAAGAATTACAACAAGAAAGAGAGTCCAGCTCACACACTCAACCTGAACCAGATATTGGTAGAACTGTCTCTCCCATTCAAAGGAACAACCATGAATCCGATCCGGAATTAAATCCTGAAGAATTGGGTTGGCCTATTGCCTTGAGAAAAGGGGTAAGATCCTGCACTCATCATCCGATTCAACGATTTGTCTCATATGGTAATTTGTCTACAAAAATGCGAAGTTTTGTTGTAAATAGTGTACAGATAAACATTCCAAGCACTTTCCAACAAGCTATGGCTGATCCAAATTGGAAGCAAGCTGCAGAAGAGGAGTTGAGGGCACTCAAGGAAAATAGAACATGGGAAGTCACGACCCTTCCTGAAGGAAAGAAATCAGTAGGATGCAGGTGGATCTTCACTCCGAAATTTAATCCTGATGGCAGTATCAACAAATACAAGGTGAGACTTGTTGCAAAAGGGTATACCCAGACATACAGGATCGATTATCAGGAGACATTTACGCCAGTGGTCAAGTTCAATACCATTCAAGTACTGTTATCACTTGCAGCAAACTTAGATTGGCCTCTGTATCAAATGGACGTGAAGAATGCATTCCTGAATGGCGACTTGGAAGAAGAAGTATACATGGAGATTCCAGATGGAGTTCTAGCTCCTAATAACTCTGTGTGTAAGCTAAGAAAGTTATTGTATGGACTGAAACAGTCTCCCAGGGCATGGTTTGGTAGATTCACCAAAGCAGTGAAAGGACTTGGGTATACTCAGGGGCGAGCAGATGACACGTTGTTCACTAAACATATTAATGGCAAAGTCACCATATTGATTGTCTATGTTGATGACATAATCATTACCGGAGATGATGAAGAATCCATTGCTCAACTAAAGCGGGATTTGTCCACTGAATTCCAAGTAAAGGACCTCGGACAAATGAGGTATTTCTTAGGCTTGGAGGTAGCAAGAACAAAGAAGGGCATCAATGTATCTTAGCGCAAGTATACACTAGACCTGTTACATGAGACAGGCATGTTGGGCTCTCAACCAGAAGGGACACCAATGGAAGAGGATTGTCATTTACAGATCAAGCCAAAAGGTGTTCCAGTTAATTCAGAAAGATACAAAAGACTTGTGGGGAAGTTGATATACTTAACTCACACCCGTCCTGACATTAGCTATGCAGTTGGAATAGTAAGTCAATTTATGCATCAACCACAAGAAGAGCACATGGAGGCTGTATACAGAATCTTGAGATACCTAAAACTTAATCCTGGAAAAGGAATATTCTTTAAAAAGGGTACTACCAGAAACATTGAAATCTACACTGATGCAGACCATGCAAGGGATAGAGAGACCAGGAGGTCAATCTCAGGGTACTGTACATACGTGTGGGGAAATCTGGTTACATGGAGAAGCAAGAAACAAACAGTAGTGTCACCAAGCAGTGCAGAAGCAGAACTAAGAGCTGTTAACAAAGGAGTTTGTGAAGGAATGTGGATCATCAGGTTACTGAAGGAGTTGGGAATTCAACATGAAGGACCAATGCAACTCTGGTGCGACAACAAGGCCAGCATTGAAATGGTCAAGAATCCAGTATACCATGATCGAACCAAGCATGTTGATATTGACAGGCATTTTATTAAAGAAAAGATTGAAGCAGGCATTATGACCCTGTCTCACATAAGGTCTGAAGAACAAATCGCAGACATCCTGACCAAACCACTAGGCCGAACGATGTTTGAAGGATTCAGAGGCAAGTTGGGACTACTCGACATATACTCTCCAACTTGAGGGGGAGTGTTAGAATCCTTCTGATTTTGATTCTGATTGATATCTGCGATCCTTGCCTTGATTAGAGGACCTGATCTGATTCTATCTAGTTTAGGAAAGATTAGGCTATTATGTCAATTAATAGGATATTATGTCAATTAATTATATTTCCTTTTTTTCCTAATGTTTCCTTGTAACGGCTAACTCCCCTAAAGCCTATATATTGTAAACTCTTCCTATGAATAAAATAACAACAGAGAGTGTAATGATACCCTCTGATTTCTAATATCATGCAATAATTTAATTCAACTAACAAATTTAACTATATCAACAACCATAAAAGAAATTAACCTGTCTTTCATAATTGGTTTGAGCTGTGCGCCATCTTTGATGCTCCTTGTCTAGGTCTTCTTTTAAGCCACAGATCTGAATTTCCATTGCTGAAATTTCCGAACTACAGGCATAGACAATGTAAGAACCATGCAAAAAGAAAGTAAATTTCACACCACCCATATGACATATAACTCACGATTTAGCTAAAATTTCTTGCTTTAGATTTGAGATTTCAGCCATTGCAGATGTCAGAGCCTCTTCCTTTCCAGCAGCTGCAGATGCCACCTCTTCAGATTTTAAACTAGTTTCATTTTCAAGCTCCGACACCTTCTCTCTCAGTGAACCAAGTTCAGCTTCTAGGGCTTTTTTTGCATTGTCAGCCTAAATAAGTTTTGAAGAGTAATAAGGGATTCGTATAATAACATACAGTTCAACAGGTGGCTTTTCAGATTTACTTATTTTAGATACCTCAATCTTGAAGTTCTCGTGTACAACTTCTATCTGCTTAAGAGCATCTTCATTTACCTCAGCAATGCCCTTATACTGCAATGTACAATGAAACCAATCAGTTAGTTCAACGAACAATTTGAATATTGATATGAAAAAACTAAATGATAACCTGCAGCATGTGAGATTTGTTAGCCTGGGCTTCCTCTTTCCATTTTTCAATCTCTTGTTTTGCAGCATGCAATTCAGCAACAATCTGGTGCAATTTACACAAAAGCAAGGTCACTCTCACATATCAAAATTAGAAGTGATGCTTTGCTACAGCTAAAACATGTATCAGGCTACATAAATATGATGTAATTCAGTATGTTCTGGATGCCATAGGCACGGTCATATAACCAGACAGGGGACTAATGCAATTCAGTTAGAGGTTTACGGGGCATAAATCAGGGGAATCAAGAATGAAATAGGTATTGGAAAATTTTAGAGGTCTAGAGGGAGGCAGCTAGCATCTCAAAGGCCTATAACTATCTGTTTATAAGCCTATTTTACCTGTTTCTGGTTTGCTATATTATGGGTTTTGCTATTATGCATGGTGTTCGGTTAGAGCTATTATTTGAGTTGCTTTTTTGTAAATACTCTGAGTTATCATGCTATAATAACAAGTTGAGTAGTAGAATGTTATCCAGTTTCTTGCGATGTGCATAATCACATATATACTCAGGCAAAATAACACCTCAGGGTAATAAGGTAAAAGCATTCCACAGCCGTACAGTTTGTTCCAGATGAGTTACAAAAATGTACACCTACCTCATCATTGGACAAAGTGCCAGACCCACTCACTCCATCCATTTCGACATGCTGCAGTCAATGATACAAAAAAGTTAATTACAGAAATACAAGAATCCACATATATCTAAGAAACTTTCACTTAGAAGTCAGACTAATTAACACACAAGGGATTAAACATACGTCCCCCTGAGATTCTGAAATATTACATAGCCCCAAGGTGGGGGCTTGAACCATACAAATTTTCATTTTGGTTTGCCGTGAAGTGTGACCATGTTTTATGACCATGCATCTTAAAATGGTAAAGCTATGTTGTTCCTATCCTAAAAGTAAACTAGCATCAAATAATCTTCAGCAGCATTAAGAAATTCCATAAGTAAAATCCTAAAGATTTAACTTCACTCATTTCGCATTTAAGAAACACTGCACTAACACTATGACATTAACCATGAGAAAATCAGCAGCAGCTTAGAAATTCATCAAGAAACAAAATTCAAGTTGATTGTAGCATATAATATGGCACCTTTGAGTTGATGTGGTCCAAGACAATACCTAAAATATCATTTGAACTCACTTATCCCTTATTGTAAATGTTGGAAATCAAATTATTACCCATGATATTAGCCATGATCCTAGCTCTATCATATCCCATGATCCTAGCTCTATCATATCCCTTGATTCTAGTTGTATTAGTTTAGGAAAGATTTCTGACTGATTGTAATCAGTCCTTTATGTTGTAATCCCTTTAATCTTGCCTTTGATATCTCTCCTAGAGCTTATATAAGTGTAATCCTTTCCTATGAATAAATATAGCATTGAGAGTGTTTATGATTTTCACATGGTATCAGAGCAGGATTAATTCCTGAAGAAAATTAACAGTCTTGTTCTGGTTTTCCGGCGCTGGTGACTCGCTGCTCTATTCAGAGTTTTAGAGAGGCAATGAGTTACACAGCGCCAGGAGGCACAACTCTGGTTAAACTAGAGAACATAAACAAGACCACCATAGTCAGATCCACAAATCACCAAAACAGAGTTGCAAATTCCGGCGATATTCCCAGATTCAGGCCAGCGTTCCGGAAAGAGGAAAAGAGAAGAGAGCGCTGCGGAAGGAGAACTCAGGGCAACATAGATTGCTAGAGCAACACCGATTGCCAGAGCAACGTAGATTGCCACCTTCACCGTTGAACAATTGGGACTTATAGAGAATGGGACTCGAGATTCTTCTGGGCAAGTTCTACTACTCAATATGGGACCTCTGAGACTTAAAAAAGAGTACAAGCCCAAATAAAATAAATGGGCCGCTGAGACTGAAGAAGGGTACAAACCCAAACAAAAATAAATCGGCCGCTGAGACTCAAGAAGTACAAGCCTAAAGTTTTTGAAGATTGAAGCTGGAAGAACAAAGTTTGAAGGATTTCGAGGCAAGCTGGGTATGATCAACATATATTCTCCAACTTGAGGGGGAGTGTTGGAAATCAGATTATTACCCATGATATCAGCCATGATCCTAGCTCTATCATATCCCTTGATTCTAGTTGTATTAGTTTAGGAAAGATTTCTGACTGATCTGACTGATTGTAATCAGTCCTTTATGTTGTAATCCCTTAAATCTTGCCTTTGATATCTCTCCTAAAGCTTATATAAGTGTAATCCTTTCCTATGAATAAATATAGCACTGAGAGTGTTTATGATTTTCACAGTAAATAACAAACAACAATAACAAGCCTTATCCCACTTGGTGGGATCAGCTACATGGATCACATGACACCATTGTGTTCCACTGAGAACCACCTTAATGTAAATAACCAAAACCCACAAATAATTTGAAGGTCCCTAATAGGTAAGGTAAGAAACCAGAGATTTCAACCTTATGTCAAGTATTGTGGCTACTTATAAATGAAAGTTTAAAAATTGAGATTGTAAATACATCATTCCCGTTGATTTATTTCCAATTCCTCAACGCTAGAGGAAGAACACACAAACGCAATGTCTAAACAAATTTTAAAAGGAACATATAAACAGAAATTTAACTTCTTTTTTTTTTTTGGGGGGGGGGGGGGGGAAGAACCTGGTCATCAATGGAACTCAATTTTCTCTGAAGATTGGAGAGTTTTGCCTGTTAATAAAGGGTCAAAAGTCAATATCTACAACAGATAATAAAAAGGAATCACACAGTTGAGAACAATCTGAAACATGTACCTCTGCAACAGCAGCCCTAGACTCAGCAGATGAACTAGCACGCAGTGCATTAGCTAACTCCTTGCCCATCTCTTCAACCTGTCTCATAGCATTTTTCACAGTCTGGTCACGGTCTAGTGTCAATGTCCGCACACTTTCCCGCTCTCCTTGTAACTCTTTCTTGGCCTCAGCCCATTCCCTCTGAAAAGTGAACCATTGATGATAGATGTACCAATAAATCACTAGAAAGGAAGACATGATAAAAATTAAAATGAGTAGCATGTGCTTGTTTAGGGAACTACGAAGCACAGAAACAGAAAAAATAACAGCCATGCAAATGTCAGATGTGTATCCAGCGGTTGGGATACAGCTACAAAGACATGCATACAGTGTCCTGCACTATTTTTCAGTTATTTAAAAATTAATAATGATAATAATAATGGCATCATATGAGGCTGGAACTAGGATAAACAGCTCACTGCAGGTTGGACACTGCTGGTAACAAAACTGTTCAGGTTTCCCAGGCTTAGATACTGTTGGGTAACAAGATCAACAAGGCTTGGTGCAGCTTGAACAAACACATGGCTCGCTGTTATTTTGATTGTGATTAGAGGGTAGGTTTTTTTTGGAAGCAATATGCAGTTATTTTGGCAAGAGGAAACTTCAAATATACAAAGGGTTTGTTTGGATTAATATTTGCAAAGGTGACATTCATCCTAACTGCATTTTGCAAACTAAAGTTGATAAAAGTCAATTAACGTTTGTGATTTATGTTTGAATACCCTTTGCGCCGCCCCCCGGGGGGGGGGGGGGGTGTTGGAGAAAAACGTCAGTTTGAATACCTGTTTGGCTCTTGCAACCTCAAAAGCTCCAAAATGTGGCTTCAGGTTTAACTTGCCTTTTGGGAAAAAAAATTGGTTGATTCCAATGCCATCCAACCATAATTTTTGGCTCAAATTGGCTTTTGGGGTTACAAAAGCCAAATCCCCCATCACACGGTTGTCATGGGATAGGACCACTTTTAATTTATGGATTCATTTTGTGTTCAGCTCATGGTCTTTGCATAATGGTGTCTCTGTTGAATCTACCTTGTGACTAGACTGCTACACTACAAGTAGGGTACCTTTTTTAAAAGTTTTTTCTCCTTTGTGCTTCTATTTTCTTTGCAAAGGAGGATTTTTCATGCTCTAACACCGTACTTTATATTCCATCTCAGTATAGTATCTTTTTTTTCTTTTTACAAAAAAAAAAAAATGAGGGTGTCTGGGGTGGAAACGTGAAAAAGCAAAAGGCAGTCCAAATCAGAGATAAGAAAACAAGAGGAGCAAGGGTAAAGAAAGTGAAGGGGGAGAGTTATGCATTAAAAATACATAGGGGCTCAGGAACAGCAGAGAGGAAAAAAATCAGCAGAAGCAAGGAGGTAAGAAACCAAAAAAGGATCCCAAATAAGAAAAATAATTGTATGATCCAAATCCCAAAAAGAAAAATAGAATGATATAAACAGATTGTAACTTGTGTGTATTATACTTTCATATTTGATGTTCTTAATAGATTTATTCTCTCTTTGGATTTGTCCCAACTATAAATAAATCCAAATCACATTCTCAATAACTTTTTCCCACCACCATAAGGGCTTGTTTGGTATGAGGGAGGTTGAGTGGGGTTACAAGTTTTTAACTAATTTTTCTTACCCTTTTATCTTACATCTTCTCCTTTATTAAAACTTTGAAATCCCACTTTTCCAATTTTTTAAAATCCAACTCATAAAAATCCAAATCCTTCAACCCTAAGTGTTATATATCATATCCATATTCCACTTTGATCCATGCTTCACAATCTGGAAGTAAATAAATTACAATTCTTCAATCAACAGGAACAGTTCAGAAGGAAACAGAAAACGCACCTCCAATTTATTTATATATTCTTCTTGTTTTCTCCTCTCTGCAGCCCTTGCCTCCTAAAGTTGTCAAAAGGGATAACATTATTCAAATAGTCATTATAAAAGCAATATGAAATGACAATAGTATCCTACCTCTCGGATTTCCTCAGCACTCTGTATGGTACCCAAACTAGCCTGCAAAAAATAGGGTAAGAATGTTCAGAACTTATAGGAAGTTAGATATAAATATTAAAAAAAAAAGTTTAGATATAAAAATATAAAGCAACTGGTTCCTAACCTGTAGGCGTTGGACCCTCTCAGATAAACTGCGAACCTCATCAGATGCTCGTTTTTCAGCATTTGATATAATTTCCTTTTCATTCTTCAAAACAGAATTCTGACCAAGGTAGGTAAGCAATGAGATCATAAAAGAAACTGGTTCATAACAATAAACATGTTTATGAAACTTTAACTAACTTAATTCATCAAATTTTTTAACCTCCATAGACAGCTTTCGAGAGATCTCCTCAGCAGCATTCAACGACTCAGAACTTTCACGCAGTTTTTGTTGGTAGTCTACTATTAGTTGAGAAAACTCCACATTCCTTGCTAATATGCCATTGGCTTCAGCTTTCTGATATGCAGTCAACATATCGGATCAAATAATAAATAAATAAAAATGCATGAATCAATGCAATTCGAGCATCCAAGAACCATTAACTATTGGGGGCATGTAATGACCTGGTGTTCAAATTCTTTCAAGAAGCTATCAAGTCTATCCCTGGCAAAATTTGCTTCAAGTGCTGACTTGTCACGTTCAGATCGTAGTATAATATTCTCACTCCTGAGGATATAAAAGTGGAGTGTGAAGCAATTATTGTATACAGAGCACAAAAATATCACAGCATAAATTCTAGAAGCAATACAACTGTTGAAGAACTATTTTAGACTTAAGATACACTAGCAAAACTATGGGCGCTGCATGATATTAATCTTGTGAGATATGATACACAAGGTTTGTACGGTATCTACAAGTGCCAAACATGCATTGTACATGATACAACTCACATTCATCATTACGTCTACAACTACTACTAATGAAAGCTTCCAAACAAATACAGCACTAAAATTTATGTTGTGTTAGGCTGTTAAGTTATTATAGTTAAAATTAGTTAGCCTGCTACTATGTGTTAATACTCTATATAAAAAGGCACTACTAATATACAGAGTATACACTCCCAATGCTTCCATTCACTCCTCTTGCCTCCTTCCTGTGTATGGTATGTGAGCCAAACATGGAAAGCTCTTCCAGCATTCAAATCACCCATGACATATATGGCAAGAAAAGGGGGTTACTGCCAAGGTTGTCAAGATTGCGATTTTACTTAAGATCGGAAGGGGGTAACAAGATCGTAACTCGTGGAATCGGCACGGATCGTAAAGATCTTACTTTTTTAATTTTAGTAAGAATAAAAAATATATATGGATATAAAATAACATTTAATTCACAACTTAATTCTAAAAGACAATTCAATCTTCAAGTAAAAATATATAGCATTGAAAATAAAGAGCAAAATAAACCACCACAATCTAATAATTTGATTAATAAAAAAATTTCAGCTTGAGGGGCTGAAGATTTAATAGATTATGGTCATTCTAGCTATTATAAATAAAAATGAAGCTTACCCACCATATATTAATGGGTCAGTAAATGTTTATCTAATATTATATATTCAGGTTAAAAAAAAAAAAAAGCAAAACAATAAACAGAGGAGAGATGATCGAGACTCTGAGAGAAGAGAGGAGGAGGGCGATGATGAGGGGAGAGGGGCGATGACCGTGGAGAGAGTTGGAACCGCCGATGATGGAGAGTGAACCGACGATGGCCGCCGATGACACCGTTGATGGTCGCGATTTAGGGATTTCAGAAGGCCGACGCAGCTGAGAAAGGAAACAATCGATGGCAACTGGCAAGGTAAGTCAATTTTGGGGATTTCAGAAATCGGGTAGGCGGGTTTTTCGAATGGGTCACCGATTTTGCAGGATCGACTGTGCATGGCGATCCCACGAGTTTCCGATCTTCCCCGGCGATCCCACCGATCCCACCTCCGATCCGATCTTAGCTGCGATCTGAATCGTTTTTCTTGCCAAAAATCGCAAAATCGCCGATCTTATGATCTGGATCGGCGATTTTGACAACCATGGTTACTGCCTTCAACCATGCAATTTTGGTAAGGTAGGACAACCCCAATTTCTTGCTTTTGAAGCAACAAATAGGGAGTTTCACTTCCAGAGGTATGGACTACAAAGATTCATCGACCTTTCTGCCATGTCCCCCCTTGAGTTCACTACAGAGGATGACCAATGAGCAGAAAAGGTGAACAAAGAGTTCATCATGTGGAGACAGGAGGACCAATCACTGATGTCCTGAATGCTCTCCTCAGAAGCAAAGAATATACTCACCAGAACAGTGGATTGTGACAGTACTGCTCAAGTCTGGGATCAAATCTTGATGTTCTTTGCCTCTCAAATGAACGCACATATCAAATACTAAAAGTCTCGAGGAATACCAAGAAAGCTAGTCCACCCATGAATGGGTTCTTGCTAAAGATAAATTCAAGTGTGGAAGAGTTAGCTGTGGAGGCATTGGTTACCACCCAAGATCACATAGATTACATCTTTGGGTCTAGGAGAAGAATATGACTCCTTTCTTACCTCAGTTCCCACAAGATGTAATCCTCTTTTGTCATATGATAATTAATTTCTTTCACCTTGATTTAAAAGGAAAGGGAGGAAAAACCACCAAGATGCACATGATGCTTTGACAACAGAAGTTTACCCATTAATATAGCAAGAGCAGCTCTAAATCTTTAGTTCATTTCATTAAATATTTTTCAAACCATGACACAATAATAGCAACTAGCAAGGAAAAATTACACATACTCAACAAAATAAGATAGCCATATCAACAAGGAGAATTATGTGTAGAAACTTTACCTAGACTTTGCTAGATCATCCTCAAGGCACCTTACACGCTCCATAGCCTTTTCAAGGGATTTTTTAGTAGCTTCCTAAAATAATGCAAATAATGAAACATAGTTAGAAGACTGAAATGAAAAAATAAATTGTAAGGTTGTTTCTTAAAGTTCCACCTTTACCTGTGAGCTTTCAATTATAGCTTTAAGGTTGCTTCTTCCACCATCTGCGTCAGCTGAAAGGTTGAAGAAAAAAAAAATGTAACGTGCCCCAAAAACCCGTGTATCTTGGCAGATTTTCATCTGACACTAACTAGCCAAACACCATTACAGTTCATACACAAATGCCTCTGGATCTTATAGGTATCATAAGCATTTTCCCTAATGCCAACAATTTTTTACAACATACCAGAATTGGTGCAGTGTAAATCAAACAACTACAAACTAAACAGGGAAAAATAAATAAATGAATGGCCTTTCTTTGAAAGTGACAGTCCTCTACAGAAAATCAACCAATATAAACATTCATACTCTTTTCAAATGCAAACACAAAATACATGCAACCCTGTCCCATTAGGATCGGTCAATTTCATTTAACCATAGAAAAATAAATTAATTTGACCGTAGAAACATAAATTAATTAACATAGTTGTGCTGTACAGCTGTTGAATCAATGAAAATCACTGACTTTGCTCAGATATTTATAGGAGACAAAAGAATCTTCAGAGAATCATACTGACCTCAATAACAAGTTAATAAATCTTAAGACACAAAGATGAGGATAGCATTTACTAAAAGAAAAAACAACATATAATTATTTCAAGAACCTGTAGGAGCTTCAGAAGGACTTGAATGAGATAAATGAAGACTATGTTCCTCTTCATACAACCTCTTGTACATTGCAACCTAGACAAGAGAAAGCAGAAGCTCCAAGTTATTTTCCCATTCCTCTACTGGAGAGAAACTTATTCCTTAGATCCAGGTCATAGACCTCCTACACTAATCCAAGAAAATAAGGACCATAATAACTACTTACAGATGTATGAAGTGATTCAATCATACGCCCTTGCTCTTCTGCCCTCTGCAGGACAGCTCTTACTTTGTTAGTTGCTTCTTCAGTATGTTTTCTAAGCTCCATATCAAGCCTCTCCTGGAGTTTAATAGAACAAAAACAATTAAAACAAATATGCTACAAGTTTCATAAGCAAAAAAGTTTGGAAAAAAAAGAATCATTTGCCAACAAACCTTGAACTCCATCTCCTTATTTTCTATCTGGTCAGAGAGATTTCTTGCAAGGCTTCTAAGTTGCACATTCTGCTCAACTAGCCCATTTATATCCTTGAAGGTCAACTGCCCCCCAAATGTCAATTGAACATGTTATAAAGGTATAGAAAAGTCAAAGAAGATACAGAGAACAAATAAATATAGGAACAGAGCTCACAAGGTGCTCTGAGATAACTTTTTCAGCGTCAGTCTCAGTTTGTATCCTTGAAAGACTATGCGCAGCCTTATCAATGGCATCAAACCCAATTGATCCACAACGAAGCTGTATATCTCGGCATTCCTTCAAGAGAACTGTCACCTGAAAAAAAAAGTTCAATTACCAAAATTTGATCACTAATAAATGAACTAAACCATAGATAATAATGAGAAAAAAATAGAAATGTTCACACTTTTTACAAGAATATATTAAAGCAATTAAATGTGGGGTTCATGTCTTACCAACCAAAGCTCAAGCACACATTGAAACAACTATATCACATAAATTTAACTAACTCCCAACAAATTTAAGTTTTGTTTTCAATGTTTTCCATGTAGCCATGCCTACAGTATGACATAAAAGTGGTGCTTCAGAGAGAAAAAAACATGCAGAATAATACGCCGGCCTAAGTTCTAGCTGTTTCAGCAAAAATCAGAAAACTTTATGATATAAATATTGCAGAAGAAATTACCAGAAAAAGAATGTTTTCTCCTTACCTGTTTTTGAAGGTCGGTAATCTCTCTGAGAGCTAAATTATAATCCCGTTCATGCCTTCTGAGGTCAGCCTACAAAATATACACCTCAGCAAATCTGAAGATAGAAGGATGGGTGTATGGGGAAGACAGATGAAATTTTAAGTTCCACTGAAAACCTTCAGTTCTTGAATAGTTTTCTCTAATATTGTCTTTTCAGTAAGGGAGCTTTGCAATTTTTGGTTCATCAAAGAGTATGCCTCAACCATCTTTTCATGTTCAGCTGCATCAACAACAGTTTAGTTATTGGTAAAAGCTATAAAATCTATCACAAAGACACTACAAATAAGCTCTAGTGCATTGCTTTTCAAGTTAGAATCACACTTGATTGTATAGATGGAAGATATATGGAAAACAAAATTAGAAAGAGGATTTTAGCATAGGCTTTACGTAATTGGAAAAAAAGAAAAAACAGCTTTCTCTTTAAGGCGAGTTAAATTGTCTAGAGAAATGATATTTGCAATTTATATAGTTGGCCTTTTAGTCATCTTATGTCCACGTATGTTTCCTTTTGAGGGGGATGAGCTGAACTTCTTTGGCCTAAATTCTCCAATAAATTGCAACCATTGGATTTGGATTAAAATAAGAAATTCCAAAGTCATCACCACCAATAATAAACAATTTTACGCGAAACATCAATCAATATACTCCTCAATCATCACTAACAATGACATACCTCTTTCATCTATAATGGCTTCTGCTTTCTCCTCTAACTCATATAGAACCTGGTAACGTAATAGAGAATTATGAACTTTTCAATCTAAAATGCAACAGTGTCCAAACTCAAATGAAGGACAACATATTTAAAACAAGCGAGTACATGACCTGGAAAAAAAATTATTCAAATATTAAAAGGCACAACATTTTATAAAGCAGAACCATAGAACTTGAACATGCAGCTCAAAAAAGAATTGTCCAACACAACTCTCAGTTGCTCTATCAAGGCTCAAGACATAGAACCTGTCAGCCTCGTTTCTAGTGCTGATAATATTATCAAATAAACTCTATCCTGAGGTTGGGGCAAGTTCTTGGCAATACTACTTTTGAGCACCAAGTGCATTTATAGCTGGTAAACAAACTTTGGATCAGTTTTGGGTGCAAATTATGTAGTTGAGGATATTAAACAGCAAATGAAGGGATTGGTTTACTAGTTGGACTTTGAGAAAGCCTCTGATAAGGTTGATTTGGGCTATTGAAGAAGAGATTTTGGGTAGTAGTAGAAAAGCTGGATCCAGGGTTTCCTTTCTTCAGAGGCTTTACAACCATGGGAATTAAAAGCCAAAATATTGAAGGTTCAACTGGGAAAAAATCCAATTATTAAAGGGAGAAATGGAGAAATCCACTCTTCTTCAAACCATCATTGGACAACAAGGCAAAAATTATTACTTAAAAAATTCAATCTTTAAATACGCTTACCATAAGCATATAAGCTAAATCATGAAAACCAACTTCTTCATGTGAACAAAGAAAAACATAGAATATTAAAATATGGGAGGTTGATCCTAGTTAGAGAGTATAAATAAAAACTTGCACCATGTGAAGCATACCCTTTGCAAAATCGCCTCAGATTCCTTCCTGCCAAGTTGCTCATGCCGCAGTGCATCAACAGCTTCTTGGTATTTTGCATACATTCTCCCCAACTTCAACAAATAAAGAAGGCAAAATAAGATAACCTAATTCAATAAATCAAAGAGGAAAAATGGAGCCAGCACGAAATTTAAAATTTTGATTACTCACACTCCATCCATCACGCAGAAGGGAAGCAGCTAATGCTGTTCCAGACACACCAGCAGGAATTTTAGGGACAAGCATGTTACTTTCCTCAACTAAGTCACTGGTTTCATTTGATAACAACCACCTGCAACAAAAGTAACAACTCTGAAGTCTGGACATACCAAACAGCACATTTATCAGGCAATATATAACCATGATCTAATCTGTTATTATGTTGAGGATAATAAAATTTTTAATGTCCCTGAACATCTCCAAGTGTTCTGCACTGAGACATGACATCAGAAAGAAAATTCCTGTTGGTTCAGAACAGAAAATTTTCAATGTCTCTCAACATCTTCAAACATCTTTCTCCTTCACTAGTATTTCCATTCATCGACGGGAATTGATGGAATGATCATCCCATCACTTCCAGTCAAGATTCAGTTGAGAAAAGAAGTCTGATTTTGGCCAGAATCCAACACTATCCCTTCTGCAAAAACACATTACAACACCTCAAACATAATAAGGGCTACCAAGAGAGTTCCCAAAGCCATACTTGTAACCGCTGCCTGTAATCTATGCAGGTGTGTCTAGACCCCCCTGAGGTGATGGGAAAGAAAAGATTTATTGGTGAAGATGAGTCTTCCAGACCCAGGAGCCAGCTTTCCCGAATGAGCATTTGGTATGGAGTAATGGCATAGATAGCAGGGGGTAGGTGACTAATTCTGCATATTTTTCTTTTCTTGTAGCCATCACAGCTATAACTGTGGATTGGGAAAGTTAAAAAAAAAAAAACTCATTCTTCATTCAGCATCTCCAGAGCTGAACAAGGTGCATCTCATCCAACCTTGAGCTCCATTGCTCAGCACTTCTCCTTGATTTCTTCTTATGTAGCACATACCATCAGTTTTTCTCTTTCTTTTTTCCAACGTGGTGGGGGTTCTGGTTTCAACTATGATGTATGTTTCATTTTTTGCAACAATTGCAAGGAAAAAAGAGCAGACAAAAGATGACTTTTGTGACTAATATATTCTCCCTTTTTATTTCATAAGAAAACAACTACATGTAGGCAAGAGAGGACACACAGAAAGGAATACATGAAGATGCACTCATTCAAAACAATAAGAGAATGAGAAAGACATACCGTTCAGGGTTGAAGCCACTGTGTGGAAGAAGATTCCGCTCATTCTTCTTACTCCTTTCAATTTCAGCTTCACATGACTCAAGCTTTGCTTTCAAGTCAGCAGCCTCCTATGAGCACCAAAACAAAGAAATTAAGCATGATAACAGTTCTACTTAAAAGTAATATGAAATCAATGTAAGTCAAATTGTCAAACAACATTATTGCAACATATCTTAAATTAACCTGACAACCAATGTGAAGCAGAAGAAATCAAAACATGTTTGAAACAAAATATTCTTGAAAGTTGAAACTTGAAGAAAAATAAATCCGCTAAATCAGTGTAATGCTTAAGACACTGCTCCAGCTAAAATGAGTCAAGTTTGTTTCATATAAATGTTAGTTCTCATATCTTAATCAAACTATTTGCTAGCCTCCACGTAACAGTTTAAACTCTTTTTAAGTACAAGAGCAAGCTGAAACCAAACCAACTTCAAAGCTAGCAGAATTGAACCACGGCCTCCCACATCCAGGAGTGAGCCTAACGCCACTTGGTCACAAGCCATGGACAGTTTAAACTTTAAATTAGTTTTTGACATGGAACCATAGCCTCTATGACCAAGTGGTACAGAATTTGATTGTTGTCATCCCCATTATCCAGCATCCTTCATAACAGGCTTTTGTCTGGGAGGGAGAGTTAGAGATTACAATGTAACAATTCATGTATTTTCACTTAATAACTTCCAACATTTGAGATGAACAAGTCCTTCACAATGACAAAGGCGCATGGAAATCAGTCAAAAACATAATTCAACTATGAATCAAATCAGAAACAGACAGATAAAACTTTTCTCACAACAATTTTAAAATAAAAAAATCTTGCATTCAACATCTTCAAACAAGAGATACAATAATGGACATCTGATTTCCAACACCAAGAATCCACAGTATCTGCTTTCAGATAGAAAATTGAATTTTATTGGCTTCTTAAATACCCATCAAACTATTGAAACTAAGAGGAGAAGTAAGAATTCCAGCCTAAACACTAAGATGGGGCTCAAAAGGACCGAGTACCTTTTCAAACTGTTTTTTAGCAGCAGATTCCTTCTCAAGTTTCTGTTTATAATCATCCTCAATTTGCTTCAGATGAGACTGCTCAAACAACAGCATTGTTTCAGAGTGTGAGCCTTCTCTCTTATCTAAAATTCCAATTTCCAAACATCAGAAAACCACAAATATCAAACAAAGTTCACCTCCATTGCTTTGATCACACCCTCAAGCTCTGTTGCCTTTTGGGACCATTCCTCGGAACTTTCCTTATATAGCTCATTAAGCTTATTAACCTAATTACACAATATAGATATAACATTAAAAATTAAGGAGTAAGAATAAAAAATAATCTTCTCAAGACTATTTTAAACAATATAATGAATAGAATTTGTCATAACACTCACAGTTGATAGCTCATTATACAATTTCTGTTCATTAGCTGCAGCAGAATCTTTAGCTGAAATTAATTCCTAAGAAGTGACAAAAACAGGTTAAAATGGGATTGAGTGAGGCATGTAAAAGAATCATCAAATATAAAGTTAATAATTTGAATGTTCCTGACCTCATGCGTAGAATTAAGCTTCATTTCTAGCTCCCTCACTTTATCCTTGTTCCAATGTAGAGATTTAGAGCATTCACTCAATTGCCTCTCTACCTGAAAGTGTTGGTCTTAAATCATTTTTTCAAAAAAAACAAAAACAAAAACAAAAGCGTGCATTGTAAATTAAGAATCTCTAGTCCCTAGTAATAATATAAATCTCACTGACATCTGCAAGCCTAGAAGCCATCTCAGCCTCCAACTCAGTATGTTTTCTGCGCATCTCAAAGGAACTGTTAACTTTAGCAGTCAACTCATCGTTCAGCCAAGCATTTTGTCTCTCAACAATGTCTTTCTCCTGCTCACATACAATTTAAGGAAAGAAAAACGCGACATCATTTGACATGGAACTGGAAAAATCCGTTGCATAAAATGCTAAATGTACAAGACGGTAGTCAAAGCAAAAGAGGTTGTATAAAATGTTTTGAAGTTCAGTGTTATATGCTATTAAAAAGCATATGTGATCATTATTCTAATCATCCCACACAAAATCTAATATTGAGTTCAGACCCAGTAATAATTGTTTTAAAAGAATGAAAAAAACAGAACCCAGATAAAAGCTCCTTATAGCGGGAAAACAAGGTAGAAAAGGAAACCTTCTACGATGAAGGAAAAAAAAGAAACAGATTTTTCTTTAATTACGATCAGATTGATGATTACAAGTGAAACCATGTCAGTATCCAAGGCCCAAAACATTGTGAAGGACATGTTTCACTTGTCAGAAACTAAATAGCCTTTATTATTGCACCACCGCTACAACTAGTAAATCTATAATTGGCAGAAGGAATTTACTATAACTCGTAAGCTCTACAAACAGCCAACTTATCCAAAATATAAATGGAATAAAGGAACTCAAGAGAAACCTGTGAAAGACGAGTACGTTCAGCACGGGACCGGGCCAGCTCTGCCTCTAGTTCACTCACATGAGAATCCTTCTGAGCAGCATTTTCAGACAAGTTGACCTTCACAACCATCAACCACAAGAAAACAAAAGGAATGAGAGCATTTTAAAGCGTCAACTTCAGAAACCAAGCAGAAAGAATATGAAAGTGAAACAGGCAGAGTAACAGAAATGACTTACAATCTTATCGAGATAGCTCGTGATAGCGGCATTCTTCTCACTAAGCTGCAAATCCTTTTGCTCAGTCAACTCAATTAACTGCCTTTTCGACTTATGCAACTCACTCACCTCTGTCCTCAACCTCTCTATCTCCCGGTCTTTCTCAACCTACAAACCCGGAATCAATAACAATAAGCAATAAAAAAAGAAAGCTAATCGGTGGCGAATAAGAAAATAAGCAAAACGCTTCATACAGATTGCAAATAAATCTTCTCCTTCTGCGTTTGAACTTCAGCTAGTTCAGCAAGGCGTTGATCAAGGGTTGCTTGGAGTTCAGCGGCACGGGACTCGAGCTTTGAGAATTCAGCAGCAAGAGATAGGTGCTTCTGCTCTATGAGAGAACAGGTCTGCTCGGCGTTAATGTCAGAAGCATCAGCCTTGGCCTTAACGGTCTCGAGTTCATTGAGAAGGCTGCGGATGAATGCGTCGGCCTTCTCGGCCACCGCAGCAGCGTCGTTGGAGCAACGGGAGAACTCCTCATCGGATAGAAATAGGGGCATTTCCAAACCGGCGATGCCCTAACTCGCCGCGATCAGCCTGAGAGTTAGAACGGAGAGTGAAAGAGAAAAGGGACGAACGAATGAAGAAGAAATAGAAGAGGGGAGAAGCAAATTTGAAGAGGAAAAGACGACGCTGAATGAATCCCTGTGAAGAAACTCGCTGGAAAGAAATGAGGAATGGCGCTGGAATCAATTTCCTTCTTTTTTTTTTTTGGGCCAGGGTGTAGTAGGGATTTGTTGGTTATTGGGCTTTATTGTTTGAAATCCAGAACTGCATATATGGGCCTGCTGACGTTGCCATGATTGGGCCCTTCTGATTTTTATGAAGCCTAGCTTCCTCTATGTATCCAACCTCTCGTGTTTGAGTTTAATTGGTAAAGGGGTCAAACATTATCACTAAAAGAAAGAGGGTTTGATCTTAGAATTGGTTAAAGCACTAGAGGAGGCATCCTAGGGGTCTGCGAAGCAACGGTTATTGAGTCTAAGGTGGAGACATATATACTCTTAGTCCTGAATTCCTTGCGGAGTTGGCTTCAAGCGCCTTGCCCTTAAATTGGAAGTGAATCCAACCTCTCTCCTAAAATTTTATATCAAAAAAAATATCTATGTATCCAAATTAATTTTACCAATAAGAATTAGAGGGGAAAATAAAAATTAATTATAAAATCCTTTTATCATTCTATTAAACGATAATTTTCCCGAATGGTGTTTATTGTTTATGGCATATTTGAAATATTAATTTGCTAAGTAGAGATTAATGAATAAGTGATATTCATTTAAGGGGTTTATGAATCATCCTTCACATTTATTTATAGATATTATCTTTATCTATTGAAGACCTGCAAAAATAAAATTCACTTGAATGTTAATTATAAATCAGTTGGAAAATGAATAGCCACTTGAATGTTACACGTTTGTTAGAAAATGAAAAGGCACTTGATCTTTAATTGTGGAAAAGATTGTTTGGAAGAAAAAAAGCCACTAAAAGGTTAATTATAAACGTTTGAAAATTGAAAAGACACTCAAATATTAACTATGAAATGGTGCATATTAATGTGAAGCCAGTGCATTTGATCCCCAATTGTACACTTTCCATATGCCTAAAAGAGGACACTTAAATACTCCCTCTGATCTTTATTATAAAGCACCAACTAACTTTTCTCACAAACCAATAAAAACAGTTAAAGTCAATAAAGTTACTCTACAATTTGAGTAACTTCCAATATTATCCCTACTAATTATACTAAACCCTAATATTATACCACTCTTGTCCTACCAAAAAATTTGACTAAAAAATTTTGGTCCTATTTATAAGTCCCCTTTGACCAAATAAATGAGATTGTGACAATTTTGCCCATATTAATTGTACCAATTAAAATAGAGAGTGAAGAAATAGTTGAAAGCACTAATTCATAAATGAGGGTAAAGTTTAAAATTTACCTTATAACTATTGAACTAACTACCTCTCCTTAGTATATGTGATTTGGTCAAAATGGGACTTATAAATAGGACCAGAGTGGTATTGATTATTACTCTCATACATTACCCTCATTAATTATGGGCAGACATGGAAACAAATAATTAATGCTCATTGGGAACAAACAAGTGTCTTATAAAAAAGACCAAAAAAACTTATTAGTTAGTGTCTTATTATAAGGACCAGATGTAGTACTAATTATGAGTTAGTTAGAAAATGAAAAGCCGACTAAGTTTTGGTTGTAGGAAAGATTGTTTAGGAGGGAAAAAAGGTCCCTTGATTATAGCGACCCCCCGGCCGCCGCCGGCGGGGTGGTGGCCGCCGGTCATTGGTGCCAACGGTGGGTGCCGGTCACCGGTGGCCACCTCCTCCGCCGGCCGGTGGTCACCGGTGGCCGGTGGTCACCGATGCCGGCGGCCGACCGGGGGCGGCCTCCGGTTGCCGGCGGGGGTGGGGGTTACTCTTTTTTTTGAATTATTTATAACTAAGGGCAAAATGGTCATTTTGCGCGAATTTACATATCCCCCCAAAGTTCTTGTCACCTCTAAGTCTTTTTACAAATTCGACGGCGGCCAGCTGGTGGTCACCGGTGCCGGCAACCGGCTGGCGGTGGCCTCTGGTTGCTGGCAGGGGGTGGGGATTACTCTTTTTTTTGAATTATTTATAACTAAGGGCAAAATGGTCATTTTGCGCGAATTTACATATCCCCCCCAAGTTCTTGTCACCTCTAAGTCTTTTTACAAATTCGACGGCGGCCAGCTGGTGGTCACCGGTGCCGGCGACCGGCTGGCGGTGGCCTCTAGTTGCTGGCAGGGGGTGGGGATTACTCTTTTTTTTGAATTATTTATAACTAAGGGCAAAATGGTCATTTTGCGCGAATTTGTATATCCCCCAAAAGTCTTTGTCACCTCTCAGTCTTTTTGCAAATTCGACGGACTTCTGGGGGTTTTGTAAATTCATTTGGTATTTATATGGAATTTTCCCAATAAAAAATCTGAATGGATGCATATTTTTTGAAATAAAAAGTATTTTTATTTTTTATTGGAAAAAAGGAATTTTAATTAATTAATTAATAATTCCTTTATTTAATTATTTAAATCACAACTTCCAATATATATCATAAATATATATCATAATGAGTATTTGTTTCTATTCTGGTGTAGAACACAGATGGATTGGACTTGACTAGGTGTCAAGCCCAGAGCCTACGTACCCTTTGAAGGGATCAAAGTCCACGTAGTTCGCAGTAAACTTTGTGGCGTGAGGCCAGAGGGGGGTGGTGTGTGTGCTCTGTGTGACAGAAAGTAAATAGAGCATGCGTTAGAACGTGTGCACCTGGTTGGTTTCCTTCTATATTTATAGAGGCGTCCGAGGCGAGTATCTCGGTCTGGCGTGATACTCGGGGTGACAAGATCCGGGTCCGAGATATTAGGGGCGAGTATCTCTCGGTGTCGGTTAGGATAGATCTCATCTTGGTAGGATCCTGTCAATATATCAGCTATGTTCATATTGGCTATGCTTTCCAGTTATGTTGGGTCGTAGCATGGACTTGGACCGTTGGGCCGGTCCATAACAGTTGCCCCCCAGCTCGGTTGTCCAGAATTCTGGGTGGCCGAGATGTTCGTGTGCCTCGGCCTCTTCCTAGATCCGGGGCCTTTGTCTTGACCGGACCGTCTTGCGGCTACCGTGGCCTTCAAAGTGGATCTGGATCCGTGGTCTGACTTCTTTCGCCTTTGGAAGGCTTAACTGTCACTGGCATGCCGAGGATGCCATGTGACCAGGATGGTTCCCCAGCCCGTTTCGGCCTAAGGCGTTTGCCAAAGACCCCGGTCAAGGATGTTTTGCCTCCCGCCCGTTGGCATTTGAGCTGCCGTTCGGGATTCTTTCTTCACGCGTCATAATTGCGGTTTTACACCTGTCATGTTTTGAATGGTAGTCTTCGGCAACCGCCGCACCTGTTCGCGTCCCGATGTTCGTGTGCATTTAATGCGCTTATGTCACGCCGTTCTAATCCGTCGTGTCTATTTTGAAAAGACTTCTTTGCCCTTGTCGTTTCGCTACTTTGCCTCAGTGTTTTAAGTAGCTTTTCCTCTTTCTTCCTCTTCATTTTTCCCGCTCGTGAAGTTTTACTCAAGCTTTTCTCTGGTTTCTCTCTGAGTTTAGAGAATCATCTTCTTCATCCAAAACTTTGTCGTTCTTCATTTCCAGCATCCAAGTTTCCCTCATTTCATTCATACAGGTATTCCGTTCATTTCCTTTTACATTTGTCCGGTATTACTCTGTACTCTGCCGTTTATTTTTCTACGACTTGTCACTTGTGTTACTGTTCTTTCCACTTTTCTGGGTTACTTGGCGAGCTTTCTGGGTTTCTCCCTCAGTGTCTTACTTCCAAACTTTCACAGATTTTCGTCTTCTGTCCTAAACCCCTTAGTTCTTAGGCTCCTTGTTTCCTCATATGGCTAGAGGTAGGAACCTTGCTAGACCAAGTCACATGGCTAGAGGTAGAAACTCTCCTAGGCCAAGAGCAGTACTGTTGCCGGAAGAAGAAACGTTCCTCCGTACGCGCTTCCCCCAGGCCACCTACTGGGTTCTCGGGGGTGAACCTCCTGTAACGGGGACGTTAGCGCCTTTGCGCCAAGGCGGTGTTGGTCGTCCGAGGCAGGTTGGGCCCCGTCCTGTAGCCGTTAGAGCTCCGATGCCTCCTCCTGTTCGGCCTGCGGTAGGTGCCATTCCCTTCGCGCTGCCCGCCAAGGCCGGGGTCTACCCCTCAATCGGCTCAGGATCTCCTGCTTTGATGGCCCAACCTCTTAACTTCTACGAGGGTTCTCGGCCCGGAACCCCAGATCTTCTACCCGAAGGGTATCTCGACCCTTGTTGGGATTGCTTGGCTGAGAGCTCCCATCTCATAGCTCGCGGTGACGATGTCGGGGCTTCTTTGACGCTCGGCTCCTGTCGGCACCGGCCTTCAGCGGGCCTTTCCTCTAATGCCCCCATTCGTCCGAGTCTGATGTCTTATTCTCCTGCGACTGTTGTTGTACCAGGTATTCTCGCTCTTCACTAATATTGGTTTTTTATTTATTTGCCTATAGGTCTAATGGCTCCCACATCCCGTTCTTCCAAGCAACGGTCCGAGGCCGAGGGTTCGGACTCTTCTAGTCCGCCTGAAGCCTTATGTCGGCAATATAGCTGGGTCTCCCACGAAGTGCTCAAGACTCGGTCGCTTTTTTGTCGGACGTAGATGTTGCTCGGTTGAGTATTCCGGCTATGCCCGGGTGTGTTATCAGCTGCCCGGGGACCGATGAGCCCATCTGTGCAACGCGGGAAGTAGGCCGGCTGAACTTCTTCTTTTCTACCGGGACTGCTTGACCCAGGTCAAAGTTTCCTTGCCTTTCACTCCCTTTCAGATGGAGGCCCTGCTGTACTTGAGACTTGCCCCGTCCCAGCTTCATCCGAACAGGTGGGCTTATTTTGTTGCCTTTGAGCGGCTATGCGATTCTTTTCCGGTCCCCATTCCATGCACCACAAACCTTTTCTTCTATTACTTCGACCCCTTTACACCTAGTTCACCGAAGGAGAGTGATAAGCTGAAGGGGTTGGTATCCCTCCGCATCAATTCGGACCGAAAAGCTTATGACGCCATTTTCGGATTCGTTCAAGCGCTTCAAAGGGGCGTTTTTCAAGGTTGCCGCTGAGTTTGGTAAGCAGCCCTGGTTCTTGGAAGGTCCTGAGGCTGCTGACGTGGGTTGGTGTTTTCCTCTATATTGGATGGAGAGCCATTACGAGGTCTCTCCTTCGTCATTCCAGATCTCCCGCAAGGATCTTTGGCCGGACTCGATCTCCGCTCTGCCTCGGTTAGAGGCTTACGTGGCGGAATATGGTTTGAAGCCCGCCAACTTCTTTATTACCGGGGAAGGTTCTAAGCCGCTTCCTTCTACTTGTAGGGTTTTTGGTTTAGCATATTGCCTTGTAATTTGATGTGGATTTTGGATCCGTTTTTCTAACTTGTTTCATCTCTTTTCTTTCAGCCAGAGACATGAGTGCCCTTCCGCTGTATCTTCGAAAGGCGAACCCTGCTGCTGCCTCCCCGAGCCGATAGACTCGGAAGCGAGACGCCACCGAGGATGCTACTGTGCCAAAGGCCGATACGGCGAAGAAATCCAAGGCCTCAGTTGGCCAAGGATCTACCCCTGCTGCCGTTGTGAAGCCTTCTCAAGCGGCAGAATCCCAGGCCTCAAAGGGGAAGGAGGCAGTGGTTACTGTTGAGGAGGTCGAGCCTGTGATCTCCCCTTAGGCTTCATCGGGCCCGTTGCTTGCTTCGCCTCTGTCACATCCTCCTTCTCCTCCACCTCCTCCTCCTCCCCCCGCCGCCGTCTTGTCCGTCCTCGGTGTTTCCGCGCGGCTTTCTGTGGGAGAAGTATGTTCAAGCCGACGCCGACTGTCGGGCGTTGAGGGCGTCCGAGGAGGAGCTGAAGAAGGTCTCGGCCAAGGCAGTGGCTGAGGCTGAGTTAGTGGAGGCTAAGGCCGAGGCATCAGAGGCTAAGGCCAAGGCTGCCGAGGAAGAGCGGGACACGGCCAGGACTGAGAGGGACGCCGCCAAGGCCGCGATGGTGAAGGTGGATCAGGAGCTTCAAGCCTCCCAGGGTTCTGTCGAGAAGCTGGCTGAGGAGTGTACTCGGGCGCAGAAGGGGTTGTTCGAGAGTTTGGCTGCAATGAAAACCCTTCAGCAGCAGCGGGCCTCCCTGGTTGCCGAGAAAGAGGCGCTTCAGGCAACCCTCTCCGCGGAGCAGGCGGCAAATCAGGAGACGTTGGACGCTTTGCTGCAGATTGCCTGGGAGTGCTTTGAGCAGGCCTTGGCCCAGATTCGGTACTTCAACCCCGACGTTGAGCTTAATGTGGATGGGTATGACTACCGCGCCTTTGTACAGGACGAGAATCTGTTCCCTTACCAGTCTCCTACTGCCGAGGGTCCTACCGATTGTGCTGAGGAGGATGCAGCCGAGGCCGAAGGTCCTGAAGCCGGGCCATCTAGCTAGACTTGGCTCTGTTCTTTTTGTTTTTAGGGCGTTGTGCCCTTGTATTCTTTTCGAACAATTCTGGCGTTTTTGGGCCATCTTGTACAAACTTTCTTAGAGAATGAATGATCTACGTTTTCATCATCCTTTTGTGTTTGTTTATGCAATTCTAAACTTGGTTTAGATAACTCAGACAATGAATGATTTACTTCTTTTATCATCCTTTTGCCTTAGTTTGGATTTTTGTTGGCTGCATGAGTACAGGCCGTTTTTGCTTTACCACACTTAACGTGTAGGAGGTTGGGGCAGGGTTGTCTTGTTTCAACCTCGTCAAGTATAACTAACCGCACTACCTCGGTCCGACTTTTTAGTAGTCAGACTTCGACTTTCACTAGTAGGATTATGTTTAACCGACGTAAGGGCTAGACTACCACCTGTGCAACCGAGGCTTCGCCTGCCTCTAATCAAACATTTTGACCTGATCAGGGTCGACATGGTAGTCCGCTTACTTAGTCGGGCGAGCGTTGACGCGTCAATTTCGCAAAGGGCCACGTATGGCGCCTTCGCCGAGCTCTAACCAATGCCTGTCGGAGTACAACGGCCGGTTTTCATACATCTAGATGTTTTTTTTTAGTTTTCGGCCGGGTACACGACCTCGGAGCCGTTCATCTAGTGCCGGGCTTATCGGCCTCGGCTTTCAAATTTTTGACCGGGCTTAATTGCCTCAATTTCATGCTTAAGCGGGTATTTTGTGCACATTACTGAATCTCCTTGATGGGATCCTTTATTGATAAAAAATAGCCCTAAGGGGCTTTACAAAGAAACGTGAGTAGAGAATAAAATAATCTTAAACATTTAAAGTTCAAAAAGAAGTAACAAAAGAAATAACCAACAAGCCGCCCTGAGCCGGGGCGGGGTCTAGCTATAGTAGATCCTTAGCTTGTCGGCGTTCCAAGTTCTCTTAACCGGCTTCCATGCCAAGGTTTCGAGGATGTATGCCCCTCCATCGAGCTTTTCTTTGATCCGGTAGGGGCCTTCCCAGTTTGTCGCAAGCTTCCCGTCTCTGGCATTCTTATGGCCTATGTCGGCCTGTCGGAGTACGAGGTTCCCCCAGTTGAATGACCGTGGTTGGACCTTTCTATTGTACTTAGCCGTGAGTAGCTGCTTGGCAGCTAATTCCCGACAGTGAGCCTTGACTCTGATTTCGTCTATGAGGTCCAAGTCGGTCTTCAAGGCGTCGTCGTTCGACTCCTGCCCCTCTTGTCTGGCTTTAACCTTTCTCCAAGATGGCTGCCCGATTTCGACCGGGATCATTGCTTCGCATCCATAGGTTAGCCTGAATGGGGTTTCTTGGGTCAAAGATTGCACGCTTGTCCAGTATCCCCAAAGAACGCTGTGTAGCTGCTCGGTCCAACTGGTGCCCGCTTGCAGCATGCGCCTCTCAGTCCGTCCAGGATGATCTTGTTGGCCAATTCGGCCTGGCCGTTTGACTGTGGGTGTTCGACGGATGAGAAGTGTTGTTTAATGTCCAGGTTCGACATTAACGCCTGGAACCTTTGGTCCATGAACTGGGTCCTATTGTCCGTGATGACCTTGGCCGGTATCCCGAAGCGTGAGACGATGTTGTGCTGGAAGAACTTCATCACCCTAGCCGAGGTTATTGTGGCCAGTGGCTCCGCCTCGATCCACTTGGTGAAGTAATCTACTGCGACAATGAGCCATCTGCATTGCCCTTATGCCGGTCTGAATGGTCCGAGGATGTCCATGCTCCACTTATAAAAGGACCAGGGGGCTGGCATTCCTTTCAGCTCTGTAGGCGGCGGCCATATGATCCTGGCGTGTTTCTGGCAACTATCGCACTTCTTGGCTGTTTCCATGGCGTCATGCTGCATGGTAGGCCAATAGTAGCCGGCGCGTAGTGCCTTTCTAGCGAGAGTCTTGCCCCCCATGTGGTGGCCGTTGCTGCCTTCGTGTAGTTCGGCCAGCACGTATTTTGCCTCAGTTTCGCCGAGACATCGCATCATCGAGCAATGTAGTCCTTTTCTATAGAGTTGATCGTCGACCATGGCGTAGATGACGGCTTCCCTGATCAACTTTTTGGCCTCGATTGGGTCAGTAGGGATAATTCCCCTTTCGAGGTAGTCTTCTATTGGCTTCCTCCAGTCAAACGCTGCCGAGATGGTCATCACACAGCTCGGCTTGGTCAGGTTCTGTTGGATCACGGTCCTGTGATTGTCCGGTCCCTTAGTAGTTGCCAGTTTGGAGAGGATGTCGGCTATCGTATTCTCCTCTCTGGGGATATGGGTGACGATTACTTCTTCGAACTCGGCCATGAGCTCTTTGGCGCGGTTTAGGTACTTTGCCATTAGAGGCCCCTTTGCTTGGTAGCTGCCGTCGATCTATGCGGCAACGAGTTGAGAGTCGGTTAAAACCTTTACTCGGTGCGCGCCGTTGTCTCTTGGTTGGAGCAGTCCGGACAACAGGGCCTCGTACTCGGCTTGGTTATTAGAGGTCGGGAACTTCAATTGGAGGGAGTGCTCGGTAGCGACCCCCTGGGGGCTCTCCACGATGACCCCTGCACCGCTGCCCTTAGCGTTGGAGGATCCATCTACATAGACCTTCCAAGTTCCATCGCTTGTTATAGCCGGGGTCAGTTCCCTGATGAAATCCGCCAGTGCTTGTGACTTGATCACTTGTCGAGCCTCGAATGTGATGTCAAACTCTGACAGCTCTATGGCCCAGTTGGTCATTCTTCCCGCTAAGTTTGGCTTGTGGAGGATTTACCGGATCGGTTGGCTGGTGCGCACCACTATCCGATGCCCCTGAAAGTAGGGCCGGAGTCGTCTCGCCGCGGTGAGTAGGGCAAAGGCCACCTTCTTGAGCTTCTGGTATCGGAGTTCGGAGTTCTGTAGGGCTTTGCTTATGAAGTATATCAGCATTTGCCCGGTGTCGGCTTCTCTTGCTAAGGCGGCGCTGACGGCTTCATCGCCGATTGAGAGGTACAGGAACAAGGTCTCTCCAGGGTCCGGTTTTGTGAGTACCGGCGAAGTTGCCAGACACCGATTGATTTCCTTGAAAGCCGTATCGCAGTCCGGGTTCCAGCCGCCTCAGGTTTCCTTCTTTAGTACTTTGAAGAAAGGCAGTGCTTTTTCGGCCGACTTGGGTAAGAACCTTGTCAGGGCGGCCGGGCGGCCTGTCAACTGCTGTACCTCCTTCTTGGTTCTCGGTGGTCGCATTTCTAAGACGGTCTTGCACTTGTCCGGGTTGGCCTCGATCCCTCGGTTGGTCAACATGAAGCCTAGGAATTTTCCAGCCGGAACTCCGAAGGCACATTTGGCCGGGTTCAACCTGATTCGGTGTCGTCTTAACTTATCAAACGTTTGTTCTAGGTCCTGGATGTGGTCCTCTGGTAGCTTCGACTTCACAATCATGTCGTCTATGTAGACTTCTATGTTGCGGCCGATCTGCTCCTCGAATACCCGGTTCATCATCCTTTGATAAGTGGCCTCGGCATTTTTCAACCAGAAGGGCATAACGTTGTAGCAGTAGTTTGCCTTGTCTGTCATGAAAGCGGTTTTCTCCTGGTCGTCCGGATGCATGGCAATTTGATTGTACCCGGAGTAGGCGTCCATGAAAGAGAGGAGCCGGTACCCGGCCGAGTTGTCCACGAGCTGATCAATGATGGGCATTGGATAGGAGTCCTTTAGGCACGCCTTGTTCAGGCTCGTGTAGTCAACGCAGACTCGCCATTTGTCGCTGGGTTTGAGCACTATTACTACGTTTGAGAGCCAAGTAGTGTACTGTACCTCTCGAATGAAACCTGCCGCCAGGAGCTCTTCAACGTGGTCCTCGAGGGCCTTCTGTCTGTTATCGGTGATATTCCTCTTCTTCTGAGCTACTGGTTTCGATCCTGGCCATATGCCGAGCTTGTGGCAGCAGAAGTGGGGATCGATGCCGGGAATCTCAGCCGAGGTCCAGGCGAAGACGTCTTGGTTCTGTCTGAGGAAGCGGATCATCTGTGTTTTCAGGTCGTCCCTCATATCTCTTCCGATCCTGGTGGTCTTGGATGGGTCCGTCCCTAGCGCCACCTCCTCTAGTTCTCCTTCCGACTCGGGTCTCGGATCTTCTGGCTCTCGGAGGTCGAGTTCTACCATGTTAACCGGCTGCCGGGGGTGCCTGTCGTCGTCTTGTTCGGTCGTTGTCTCCTTCGGTCCGAGTCGAGGTGGAGATGAGGGTCCTCCTTCCTCGACTCGGAGGGCTTCGAAGTAGCACTGCCGTGATTCCTTTTGGTCTCCGGATACTACTACTAGCTGATTCTTGTCGTTGACCATCTTCAGTTTCTAGTGCTTGGTGGACACTAGTATGTCCCAGTTGTGAATTGTGGGTCGGCCGAGGATGATGTTGTATGGGGAGCGGAAGTCGGCCACGATGAACCTGACGCGCTCTGACTTGAATGATTCTTTTGTTCCGAGGGTCAACCGGAGGTCAATATAACCCTTTGGGAAGGATTGTTCGCCGTTGAAACCGATCAGGATGGTCTTGCACTGCTTGAGGTCCTCTTTGTCGAGGTGCATCCTTTTATAGGTGTCCCAGCTTACGATGTCGGCCGAACTTCCTGCATCCACGAAAATCCTCTTGACACGGCAATTCACCAAGGCTCCGGTGATTACCAGTCCGTCCAGGTGGCCGGGGATGACGTCCTTGAGTTCTTCGTTGGTGAAGGTCAAGGGGGCGGCTTTGGCTTGGCAGGATCATCCTTAAACTTGGGTAGATCTCGGACGGTTAGGACCTCGCAGAGGTATTTCTTCTGCTGACTTACTGTATCGCCTCCCCCCCCGAAGCCCCCGCTGACGACGTTGCATTGGAAATCTACGTCGTGAAACTCGTCGTCGGAAGCGGTCTTCTGCTTGTTCTCCGGCTTTCAGATCTCCCTGGGTGGACTTATAGTGCGGCCGCGGTAGTTGCATTTGCCGCTCGTCCTTCCCTGGGTCTTGATGACATACTGACGTAGCTTCCCTTCTCTTACAAATTTTTCAATGGCGTCACGGAGGTCATAGCATTCGTCGGTGGTATGTCCATGGCAATCTGGAACGTACAAAACTTGGTGCGGTCCATGTTGGAACGGCCTCTAATCGATCTCGGCTTGTCGACCTGCCTCATCTCGGCTTGGGCTACCTCTTTCCATACCTGCGATCGAGGGGCGTTCAAGGGGGTGTAGCTGTCGTATTTTGCCTTCTGGTCGGCTCGGTCGGGCTTGATCCGGCTATCTCTATTCCGGCCACGGGACTCGGCCTTCTGCTTGCTTGACCGTTCTCGATAGTCGGGAGAGCTGTTTCTTACCTTGTCGGGTTCGTCTGCGTTTGCTGCTTCCATCTTCTCCACATCCAAGTATTTCTTCGCCTGGGTATAAAACTCGGTTAGGGTGCAGACCCGGTTCTTGCATAGGTTTCTGGCCAGGCGTGATGATGGGCCAAGGCCGTTAATCAGGCAGTGCACATGGACTTCTTCTGACAGCGATTGTACCTGCATTGCCACATCCCAGAAATGGTCGAGGTACTTCTGCAGCGGCTCGCCCTTCTTTTCCTTCACCTTGCTAAGCGTGAACTGGGATTTTGGGTGCTTTTTACTCGTGGCAAAGTGCAGCTCGAACTTATGTCCGAGGTCTTCGAAACTTCGGATCGAGTTGTCCGGGAGAGAACTTAGCCACTTGTGCGCCGTTCCGGTCAGCGTGGCCGCAAAGAGGCGTTCGATGACTGGGCCATCAATGGACCGGACCCACATTAATTTGTCAAAAACGTCAAGATGGTTGCGTGGATCCTGGGTTCCGTCGTATTTCGTAAGGTCGGCCAAGTCGAAGTCCTTCGGATAGGGAGCCAACGCCGCCGCCCTTGTGAACGAGGATCTGCCGGATCCCGTTACGAACTTTCTTCTGTACTCTTCGGGTGATCCATGGCGAGGGGAGTCATGACGGGGAGACCCGTGGCGAGGTGATTTCCGACGAGGAGCTCGGTCGGATCTGTCGGCCTCTGGGCGCTCTTCTCGGTTTCGGGCTCCTCTTCCTCCTCGGCCGTTGTGGTTCGTGGAACCATCTCGGCCTTCGGTGTTGTCACGACTTTCTGAAGGCGATGGGTGACCTCGTTCCGTACTCATCCTCCCGCTTGGTCTGCTAGCGTTTCCCCGCCCGGTTCTTGGTTGTGGGCTACTGGACGAGTGGCTACTGTTCGTGGTCAGGCCTCTTTCAGTACGAAGCTCTCTCTAGTTTCCTTGTGGGTGATGGTTCTGGAGTTCCTCCCTTATCATCTGTGCGAAGGTTTGGAGGTCCGCTTGTCACTACAATTGATCCCGCCTTTCCTTATCCTTGAGCCTCTACAGAAGTGATTCTTGCGTTCTCCGAAGGATGCGGACGTCGGCTTCTAACGCCAGAGCGTCTTGGGTAGGAATCTCCCTGAGCGCCTGCAACAGCGGCTGATCATCCACGGAAGCGGAAGTTGTCGTGTCGGTGACATGACCCTCAAGGGTGTTCTCGCGTCGCGGTGGATTCTGTGGCTGGTTTGGCCCGGCTGGAGTTTGGTCTGGAGGCGGTGCTCCGCCAGCCTGCAGTGGTGGATTCCTGCTGTGGCTTCTAGTGTTCGCCATCTATGGTCACGGGGATGGAAGTTTACCTTTTCCCACGGTCGGCGCCAATGTTCTGTCCTAAGAACACAGATAGATTGGACTTGACTAGGTTGTAAGCCTAAAGCCTACGTACCCTTTGAAGATATCAAAGTCCATGTAGTTCGCAGTAAACTTGGAGGCGTGAAGCCAGGGGGTGGTGTGTGTGCTCTGTGTGGCAGAATGTAAATAGAGCATAGATTAGAACGTGTGCACCTGATTAGGGTTCCCTTGTATTTATAGAGGAGTTTAGTGCGAGTATCCCAGGCTGGTGACGATATCCGGGGTTGAGATATCAGGGGCTGATATCCCGGGATCATGATTGGGGGAGATCCTACATTGTTGGGATCCCATATCTTTGCCCATTATTCCGCTGATTCTGCTCCAGGCATAGTTGGGCCGTGGCCTGGATATAGGCCCTTGGGCCGGTCCGTAAGACATATTAACAACAACAACAACAACCTTCGAAAACTTGGATTTTTTGCTGACTATTTTAATTTTTTTCTTAATTATTTTAATTTTTTCCTTTTTTTTTTTTGCATTTTTTCCAATTTTTGAATTTTTTTCTACTTATTTTATTTTTTTCTAATTATTTTGTTTTTTCCTAATTTTTTGAATTTTTTTAGTTTTTTTTATTCCATGTCTGCGTCCATGTCTACGGCCACGTCAGCGTGTCAGTCCAAATCAGCGTCACGTCAGCGTTCCATCCAAGTTGATGGTCAACTAACCGCGTCGTGGTATTTTTGCTCCCAAAATGTAACTTCGTGTGTACTTTTGCTCCAGAAAAAACTTTGTGGTGATGGGCGCTCCTTGGGGCAAACTTCATGTGTAAAATTGTATCTTTACCCAATTTTTAATAACACGTTATAAAAGGTACTCCCTCCAGTCCTAATTATAGAAGCAAATTTTGGAGTTGGTTTTGGTCCTAATTATAAGAGCAAGTTTTAAGTTTTGTCAATTTTTTTCTATAATATCCCTATTTATACTTTCTCAATAATAATTTAATAATACACCTATATATTTTATAAAGTAAATAATGTTTGCAACTCATTAATGTCATATACACCTAAATTATACTTTTTTATATAAAATAATTTTGAGCAATTTTTGTCATATTTTTCTCATATCACTCCTACTAATAAAGAAAACTCAAATAAACCGTAAAATAGAAAGAGATTGAAACAATAATAAGCATTAGGGATCAAATTTTGGTTTCATAAAGATTGCTCTCGAGTCCGACACTTTGGATCAAGGAATTGTTGTTGTTGTTGCTGTTCCTTCTACCACGTAATTTTCTTTTTGGTAATAAATTTTAGGTAATGGTACTTTAGAAAAATACATATAATTAACTAATTTAACTCCTCTCCTTAAACCCTCCAAATTCTGGTAAATAGCTCCTATAATCAGGACCGGAAAGAGTACATTTTAAAGTATTCATACATTTAAGTTTTTTATAATACACACACTACAATTACTTTTTTTTTTTTGGGTTGCGCATCCAATATCTAGAACTTCTTCCTAACTAATTCAAATATGACCCGTGTCGTATATCTGACTATGGTGGGAGAGTCTCCCAACGGAGATTTTCTACATTCACAAGGTTTAAACTTGAAACCTTACTTAAGCGACACAAGCTGCTTACACTTGTGCCAACCCCCTTTGGTACTATTACTTTTTTAATTTATTATGGGCAACTACAACGAGTAATGTTGGTTTATTCCATTTCAATATGTGCCTTAAATGTACATCGATGTTTCTAGGAGTGAAAAAATATCTCACACAGTGGTTGATTCTGAACTTAAGTGGAGAAGGGATTTTTATATTTGATGTTATTGTTTGATCTTTAATTGACATTTGATGTCTAATAATTTCGTTGGCATAAACCCTAAAAAAAGAAAACAGAGTAGGCAAAAGCAAAGTATAGTATGCTGATGGCGCCGTTTGTCATGGAAGTATGAGAACGAATTTTAAGAACAGTAGCTAATGAATATACCAGGCACAAATAGGTTCTGTAAGTGTAGATATTTATGTAGAAAGAGAGAAAGATATATGATGAGTAAAATCCCGAAAAGGTAAAACTTGTTGTCATGATTTGCAAAGAAAAGTACAATGGATGTGAAATGATTTTACAGATGAAGGATATATATATATATATATAGATATGGCACATCCATACATATAATAATATAACTTTATCAATTAATCAAATATATACTATTAAACCTCTTAGCTGTAGCTGTTTGGCTATTGGTTCTTGATCCACATAAACATTTTACATGGCGATTTCAACCACAGGTAATGGTCATTGGTTGGATTTTGATGAATGGATCTCCGTGTCAAAATCATTCTCCACTTTAAATTATCCTCTGTTTAAACTCATTTAACATTACCAATGCAAGACTAAAAAATTGGAAGGATTTAAAATAATGATCGAAATATAAAATATAGGAAGTGGGATTAATATAAAATTTTAATTTCAAATGAAATATGGGGAATGATAGGTAGAGGAAAGGCATGAGAAGTGAGAGATTATTGGGAAACAAATACTCATTGTGATATATATTTATGATTTATATTGGAAGTTGCGATTTAAATTATTAAATAAATGAATTATTAATTAATTAATTACAATTCCTTTATTCCGATAAAAAAAATAAAAATACCTTTTATTTCAACAAATTTGCATCCATTCAGATTTTTTATTTTATTAATATTTGAAAATTAAAAATTTGAAATCAATAATCAATCAATCAAAACGAGATAGAGATAGAGAGAGACATACTGATAATTGGTAAGTATCGTTTTAGAATACATACATATTGAATTTTCAATTAAAATTAAAAGAAAATATCTCGAGTGATTATGTTCCTTATTATAAGACACCAACTGTCAACAATTTTTTGTCCTTATTATAAGGCACCAACCGCCTCTAACTATTGATTTATCGGGTTTTTCCCCTTATGCCCTCATTTATTGGCTAATATTTTTTATTGACTATTGCATTTCTATTCTATTCGATCTAATCAGCATATTTCTCTCTCTCCCTACATTAAGTTTGTATATTTTCAATCCAATCAACATATTTCTCTCTCTCCCCCTCAATAAATTAAAGTAACAGTAAAGGTGGAAATATTTATCAACTGAACATTAATTTAATCATCAATCAAATCAAATATTCCTTGCGAGCAAGATAGATAAATTCTTCTATGAACTCGATTTGTCACACCATTTGTTGTCTAACCAATTAAAATACAATAATTCATGAGTTGATTTGACACCTCTTAAATATGAGCTGGCATATTAATAAATTAAAAGATTTCACAAGATTCACTTTTTCATTACTTGTGAAATCTTAATTAAGAGATTCTTTTACTTTTTAAGAAAAATAAAATTATGAAATACATGAGTAGCCAACTAGGATTAATGGTCAATGTTTGAATTTGAAATTCTGAATTCCTTCCTGTTACGGACCGGCCCAACAGCTCAAGTACATACCACGACCCAACTAAGCCTGGAAGCATATTTGGCGAGTCAATAGGTAGCATATGGGATCTCAGCAACATAGGATCAATCCAAACCGTAATCCCGAGATATCAGCCCCGAATATCTCGGCCTCGAATCTATCAGCCCCGGATATTGCTCATCCCGAGTATCACTCCAGGCCAAGATACTCGCGCCGGACACCTCTATAAATACAGAGGAAACACCAACCAGGTGCACACGTTCTAATTCATGCTCTCTTTACTTTCTGTCACACAGAGCACACACACCACCCCCCTCTGGCCTCACGCCATAAAGTTTACTGCGAACTACGTGGACTTTGATCCCCTCAAAGGGTACATAGGCTCTAGGCTTGACACCTAGTCAAGTCGACTTTGATCCCCTCAAAGGGTACGTAGGCTCTAGCCTTGACACCTAGTCAAGTCCAATCCATCTCTGTTCTTAGAACAAAACACTTCCTCTCCCCCTTAAGGTCTAATTTTATTTTCTTCTTTTCTGTTCTTTTTATTTCTCGAGACCAATCAACTTTTCCTTCTTCTCTACTCTTTTTTTATCCTTTTCATACGGCTACATTAATGCATCTTCCCTTTCCAAGGTATCTAAATTCTGTGCCCATTCTCTATTTTTTAATTTTAAATTTAAATTCTATTTTATTTTTTCTCCAAATTATAATTAAATTTAAATTTAAATATAGAATCTGAATTTATATTTATCACTCATCCTCTAACTCATATTTTCTATTCTCTCTTTTTGGTATTGGCTTCTCTCTACCCTCCCATAGCAACCACCACAATCGAGCCTCTTCTTTCTTATGGCCAAACTCACACTAAGATAATAACTTGTCTTTGCCGATAACAAAATTCTGCGTGACATCCAGTGAAACCTATATATAGGTTTTCATCACTCATAAAAAAGAGTTGGGGCTTGCTTATCCCTTTGAAAGATGATAACATTTGTTGTTAATCTTTTCTTTTTAAAAATAAATTTATGTTTGTGCTTTCGTTACTATTGGACTACCCTTTTGCATCTTCAATTTTGGGAAAAAACATTTTTAATTATTTTCATTTTTTCCGTTAAAAAAACACTACTTGAGATTTGTATCTCCTAATGATACGTCATAATTCCTAGATTTATGCAGTAAAATCCCACAATTCATAATCATAACTTCCAATGTAGAAATCATTTAATCAAGTGATTAATAAAGAAAAATTTAAAAAAAAATCACATCATTTAGTTACTTACAAACTAATTTACTTCAAATCTAATAATAATTGATTTGCAAACACAATTTTATCCCTAATTTCTTGGTCATTGTGTTTTCCACTCTCTATCAATAATTGATTTTCTAGAAATTACATTGCCATTAAGTTTTATGTAATTTGGGGAATTTCAAAGTAATTATGGCCAAAAAACGAAGTGATCACTGGGTGTCCATGAATTCGTTATTAGTATTATTGCTTATGGGATTTAGAGGATTACATTTATATTTATTATTAAATATTTAGTCACTGATGATTGATTATTATTATTACAATAATATGGATAATGATGATATTGAATTGACTTGGAGATTTGAAATTGGGAAAATTAGGGAGAAGGATCAAGGAAAAGAAATATTTATTAACAAGGACCTTAAAAATTGTAATTATTTTTAAGGGACCGAAAAATTGAAATATAAATCTTCAATTACGAAGTTAATCCAAACCAAACTCCTTACATTTTCTCTAACCTCATTTCAATTATTTCAAGATTTGTTATTAATCGATGTTCCCTTAAATTGCGTTCTTAAATTGAATTGCAACTTATTTAGGAATTTATTGTTTAAGAATTTTAAATTTGAATATTTTTTAATTTTTATAACATTCTTTTTATGTGCATCCCGTTTGTTTAAGCTTTTTTCCATTAAAAAAATTACATATTTTTAAAATAAATATATTATAATTTTGTTTTTCTAAAGTATTTAAAAATAATCAAAATATACAAATTGAAGAGGTATATTTCTACCTATTTATAGATTTCGGAGGCTATATTATTTGGATAACCCTTAAAATAATCTGATGTGTATAAGATATCATAATATCGTAAAATATTGAGTTGCGTATAGATTTTTTTTTTTTAAAAAAAATTAAGATATATGCAAAGATATCATTAAATTTGATAACTAACTGTTAAACGGTAGGGAAAGTTAATTTTGTAATTGAAAAATTATATTTTAATTTTTAGTCCTTGTAAATAATTATAATTTTTTTAGGTCCTTATTAATAAATATTTTATTTTCTTGGTCCTTCTGCCTAATTCTCCCTTTAAAATTTTTAACCAAACATAACAATGTATTTGAGGAATTTTTAATAACTCATTATAAAAAGGTACATTTTAAAATATTCATACGTTTAAGTTTTTTATAATGCACACACTACAATTACTTTTTTTTTGTTACCCATCCGGTATTCAGAGCTTCGCCCTGACTAATCCGGATCCGACCCACGTCGCACACCTAGCTATGGATGGTGGGAGAGTCTCCCAACAAGGCTTTTTTGCTTTCACAAGGTTCGAACTCGAGATCTTACTTAAACGACACAAGTCGCTTACCGCTTGTACCAACCCCCGTTGGTACCATTGCTTTTTTAATTCATCATGGGCAACTATGATGAGAGTTGTCAGGCCCTCTCAAAATAACCAGGATTTAAATATTTGTAGTATAAGAAACCTGGATCGTTTCTCTAAAGGAATTCACAGTGGTAAATCAACAGTAGACACAGTAAAATAGTAACCAGAATGGGGGAGTTTTTCAATGCAATTTAAATGAAGCAAAGCTAAAATAGAATATAAGAAAACGAGATTAATCATATTAAAAATGATTAATCCAGAATTGGAATTCCATAACCTTCATCGGACAAAAACATAATAACCGAACTCGTGATTGATTCTGGACGAACCGAAATCTCTACATTTGTCTAGATATTCCCTTGACTAAACGATTGCCTAACATTTGATCAAACACATGGCGAGCTCATTGTGCAATCGCACAACGCTCTCCCGGAACCCGGTCCGACCTTTTACCTTGGGATATCAATCTAGGTGTTAAATCTAATATCTAATCTTCAATTATAATCGGATCCGATTAAAATAAACGAAAACAACTTATGTTACCGATTGAAACTCGAGTCCTTTGGATTTGCGGAATCCTCAATCCATGGGTCAACCACAGAAGTTGAGCCAAGCATGGCTGGGCAAGACGTAGAAAAAAAGATGGAGAAGAACATCGTAAACATGATGAACAACTCAGAGAAAATAATAAGCATCTAATTTAATTCAAACTAAGAAACTATTCAACTTTGTCTTTATTGGCCTTTTTTTCTTTTCAATCATTTAAAAGTTTGAACGACGTGAGAATAACACATTAAACTTTAACTCATGTCATGTCATGATAAATCCTCTGACACCTGGACATTTAAACTGTGTCTATATCCACAAGTGACCACAATGACATTTAAATTTTGATAATAAATTACCTAAAATTTTAAAATTTATACAAATAACTTTCTTATGGATAAGTTATTTGTTATTTAACTAATAAAAATGGCACCTCTGTTGTTATTGCTAAAATTTGTATCCTTGGACTTTACATGAAGGAACCCAATAATACTAGCATATCAAGGGGTAAAAACAATCATGATGCGAAAAATTTAGTTTAAATCAAAACTTTTTTTTTAATACATAAATTTTAGAAAAGGGGTTGGGTTCACCCATAATCCAAGAGCAGGCCGAAATCTTCCTTCTTCCTAGGTGATACCGATGTTGGGTAGGGCGAGCCGTCTATTACCCTCAGGCGTTTACCTAGGCACCTAAGAACTAGAATGTCTCCCCTAAAGCCTTAACCAACTCCAGGATCAAACCCCTCCCTTTGGTGAGAGTGTCCAACCCCTTTGTCAATTGAGCCCAAGGACAAAGAGTAGTTTAAATCAAAACTAAATGAAGATGGATGGGGTTCACATTAGGTGCTTATCCCTTATGTGCTTCTTACATGCTTATCCCTCTAATTAGAGGGACAAGCAATTTTTTTTATATATTCTATGTATTTAGATTAAATTATATACTGCTTTCTGAAAAAAAAAAAAATTGGCGCCCAGTATCTCAAATTAATTAGTTTCCAGGATACTGATGTTGCAGAATATATTTCTGAATGCAGAACTGGAAACTAATTAATTTGAGATACTGGGTGTAATTTTTTTTCCCATAAAGCAACATATAATTTAATTTAAATATATAGAATATATAAAAAAATTAAAAAATTACTTGTCCTTTTAATTAGAGGGACAAACATATAAAAAGTACATAAGGGAAAAGCATCTTAGTACTATGTACTAGGTGATTATCCCATAAAGGGAAATATTCTTATATATTTCCAAATGGATGTTACATAGTAGTTCTCTAGATTATCCCATAAAGTGATTCTAGTCTTTCCATTTTCCAAGATAGATTTTTTTTTAAACATTGCTTTTGAGATTTAAGGATACTTTTTTTTATAAAAAAAAATGGCTTTTGGACTTCAATAATAGATGTTTAATACTGAGTCATAAGGTTGTTGGAAAAATCAGCCGTTTATAAAAACCTGACCAAATGCAACATAAGTAATAGAATACGTTAAAATAAATCAAACCAATAATGGAATCTGTTTAAAAAAAACCGTCCATCCTATGGAACCTATGGAATGCTTTTCCAATAGATAGGAGGCACAAACCTCGTGAACCATCTAAATGGGATCTTGATTGTTTAGATTTAACATTTTTAATTTAGTGATTTTTAAATAAAGAATTATTCTTAAAAAAATATTAGTTAAAAAAGTATCTTTATTTTTAATTATCTATTCATTAAAATAATTTTTTTAAAAAAATAGAAAATTAAAAAAATTAAATCTAAACTGTTCAAATAGAATTTACATCCCTTATCTATTCTTAAATAGGCAGGGAAACGAGTTCCCATTCCTATAAGTTTTCAAGAAGTATAGTAGATAGTATCCTCCTATTAAGAAGACGCCAGCCTCAATAATAATAATAGGGTCCTTTTTGGCCAAAAATGGGGGATCAGGCTTTCCTCCTTTGTACTTTTTTGTCCGCTGCCCTCCTATTCTCTAAACACTGCCGTTTTGAAGCAAAACCAGGAAGAAGCTTGTGTTTTTTTATTTAATAAATATTTTAGGATACTAACGGTACTAAATAGATACTTCAGGATACTAACCGGTACTAAAAAATACTACCTGATCTTAAAAAAAATATTTTAGGATCTTCAAAAAATATTTTAGGGTACTAACTGCTACTAAAAATTTGCTTCAGGATACTGAAGGGTACTGAAAAATACTTCATGATCCAAAAAAAATATTTTAGGACTTCAAAAACAATATCTTAAAGTATATTTTAGTATCAATCAGCACCCTAAAATATTTTTTTAAGATTCTAAAATAATTTTTGAAGATCATGAAGTATTTTTTTTAATATCAATCAGTATCTTAAAGTATATTTTTACTATTTGTCAGTACCCTAAAATATTTTTTAAAGATCTTAAAATGTTTTTTAAAAAATTCATATAGCATTTTTTTTAGTATCGGTTAGTATTATGAAGTATCTATTTAGTACTTGTTAGTATCCTAAAATATTTATTAAATAAAAAAACACAAGCTTCTTTCTGGTTTTGCTTTAAAACGGCCATGTTTAGAGAATAGGAGGGCAGTGGACAAAAAAATGCAAAGGAGGAGAGCCTAATCGGGGGAAACAGGGTCCTTTATTGCAAACATGAATTCCTTCTCTAACATGTTAAATGCTGATAAAAATGGTCAGCCATGGGGCAAAAGCATTTAATTCTGTATCTGAATTGTAGACCGGACCATGTGTAACGCCACAATTTTAATACCCAAAAACTCGGTCAAAATATTGAAAATACCTTCAAAAGAGTTCAACAATATCCAAATCCTTTTACAATATTACCATTTCGAATAAAACCCGTAATACATAATCAGAATAAATTCCAGAAAATATTTCAGAGTTTAATATAAAACGGAAGTCTTAGGTTCATGGCAAATATAATAACATAACATAATCTATTGGAGATCAAAAGAGCTTCCAGAGCTCACTCCATAGGTGCCTTCCCTTGCTCTCTACTAGAATAATCACCTGAAAAATGTTAATATGGGATGAGATTCCACGTCTCAGTAACTACTGAATATTTCTACCGTACACGAGCAAATAATATATGACAAAAAGATATGGGCTGATTTCAAATATATATGTAGATTCCATAATTTCTCATACAAAATAATTTATACTAATAGTCATCAATATAGAAGGTAATAAAACATATATATCTCAAAAGTTCTCTTCTCATGTCTTTACAGATTATTCATCATTATATCAAATTCTTGAACTGTTCAGAAATGCATTATGCAGTATGCACCCTCCCTTATATCACCTTCCAACCATATACCGCTGACTGGAGCCATAGGCTAACACATAGTCCAATAGAAACTCATTCATTTGACTGGATGGTTTCAAGCTCACCAAAACTTAAGATACACCCGGCCAAAGGTATAGAGCTTAAATCTGGACTATGGCTCCCCTCCTTTAAAATAACAACTAAGGAGGTGTCACATGTCCCACATCTCCAATGAAATCCCGGCCAGAGGAAAACATGGAAGATGGGGCCCTGAAAAGTACCATCCACTGTGCACCGAGTGGTGGCATAAACAATTCTTATCATTCAATTTCCTCCTTACTCCACCCATCACATTACAACCGCCATGATGAATGTATTTACTCAAAAATAATGCATTATTATACCATTATATACATTGATATACGTATTTATGAATAGTAAAATACTATGCGTATCTGTGAATAGTAAAATACGGTATATACATGAATAGTAAAATGAATAGTACATACGGTATGTATACGTGAATAGTAAAAATGAATAGTAAATACGGTATACGTGAATAGTAACATGAATAGTAAATACGGTATACGTGAATAGTAACATGAATAGTAAATACGGTATACGTGAATAGTAAATGTGAATAGTAAATACGGTATACGTGAATAGTAAATGTGAATAGTAAATACGGTATACGTGAATAGTAAATGTGAATAGTAAATACGGTATACGTGAATAGTAACGTACGTATAAATAGTATCTCTGCAGATTTGCAAATCAAAGTTCCCACACCAGATCTTAAAACCATAAATATTTTCTAAATATTCTTGCCAAAATAGTAAACAAACAAATTTATAATCATACATAATTCACAAGTATAAGGAAGAATATTCAGAGTTACCTGTTACTTGCTAATACCCGAATCACCAACCAGCTATTATAACTCTCAAGCAAAAATCTCTCTACTCTCTCTCTCTCTCTCTACCTCTCTCTATGGCTCTTAGAAGTTGTGAAGAATGAAATGAAATGGAAGGTCTATTTATAGTTGGAAAATGGGTCTTTAAGTGTAATTTTCGTCTCTGGGTCGTTTTACGTAATTTTCCCAAAATTATAAAATGGAAACTTTCCCGTGACTTCTTCAGCCGCGCCCGTGAACCTTTTTTTTAAAAAATTTAATAATATTTTAATATATATTATTTTATTATTATAATATAATATTATTTAAATAATAAATTATTATTGAGTGGGTCCCGCGGTCATTTTTTTCAAACTTCACGAGAAAGTTTGCAGAGAATTATTTTTGGCCGTGGGTCCCGCAAAATACTGATTTCAAATTTATCACTTTCTGAAAATAGAGCCTACTAGTCTTTCCAAAATAGGTTTATGTTCAAGATATTAGATTCAAAATTCAGGATGTTACATTTCTCCCCTCCTAAAAGAAAATTTTGTCCTCAAAATTTCGCTATAATAAGAATTCTAACCTATTTAAATAAATGAGGATAGGTTTGTCGCATGCTCTCCTCCGTTTCCCAAGTAGCATCTTCGGGAACCATTCCTTTCCACTCGACCTTTACAAGTCTAATGGTCTTGTTTCTTAATTTCTTGTCCCTTGCATCAACAATCCGCTCCGGCTCGGCTTTATACGTCATGTTATCCTTGAGTTCTACCTCTTCTACTTCTATAATGTGGGAAGGATCCGGTTGGTATTTCTTCAGTTGCGATACATGAAAGACATCATGAAGGTTCGCAAGCTGTGGAGGTAATGCAATTCTGTAAGCTACCGGTCCAACTTTCTCCAAAATCTCATAAGGACCCATAAAACGAGGTGAAAGCTTCTTTGCTCGTATTGCTCTACCAATGCCAGTCATTGGTGTGACTCTTAAGAATACATGTTCGCCCACCATGAACTCCAACGGTCGTCTTCTCTTGTCAGCATAACTCTTCTGTCGACTCTGAGCAGTGAGAAGTTTCTGTTGAATCACCTTAATCTTTTGAGTCGTCTCGTCCACAAGTTCTGGACCTATTAAAATTCGCTCATTCAATTCCGTCCAACAAATAGGAGATCTACATTTTCTTCCATACAAAGCCTCATAAGGTGCCATCTCAATGCTGGAGTGATAACTATTGTTATATGCAAACTCCGCAAGATGAAGATGATCGTCCCAACTTCCTTTTAGTTCGATTGCACAAGCCCGCAACATGTCTTCCAGAGTTTGAATAGTCCTCTCAGTCTGCCCGTCAGTTTGAGGATGATAAGCGGTACTATAACTCATCCGAGTTCCCATAGCATTCTGCAATGCTTTCCAAAATCGTGAAGTGAATCGTGGATCACGATCAGATACGATGCTATTTGGTATCCCATGCAATCTGACAATCTCCTTCATGTAGATCTTTGCTAGTCTCTCCAATGAGTATTCTGCTGCAATTGCTAGAAAATGAGCTGACTTAGTTAACCTATCGACAATTACCCAAATGGCATTATGTCCGGATGTCGTTAGAGGAAGCCCCATGATGAAATCCATAGAGATGCTGTCCCATTTCCACTCTGGGATATCCAAATTCTTTAATAATCCAGGAGGTTTCCGATGTTCGATCTTGACTTTCTGACAAGTCAAACAACAAGTGACAAAGTCAGTCACATCTTTCTTCATGCCTCGCCACCACCAATTCTGCTTAAGATCATGATACATCTTGGTTGCTCCAGGATGGATAGTGTATTTACTCCGATGAGCCTCCTCTAGTATGAGCCTTTTTATTTCTCCATCATTAGGTATGCACACTTTTCCTTTATACCTTAATATCCCATCTCTATCGATCCCAAATTTCGATTCTTTTCCTTCTTCAATATCTTCCCTCACGTTTAATAGATACTCATCTTCGAGCTGAGCGAATTTAATCTCTTTCCAAATTGTGCTTTCAATAGTTAATGCTTCCATGGTAGCGACCAAACCTGACATTACATCAATAGATGTACTTGGTATCTCCTCGAGCAATTTATGTTCTCTGATCATCATCTGGGCTACATGGATTGTCTTTCTACTTAAGGCATCTGCTACAACGTTCGCCTTTCCTGGATGATACTTCAATTCGAAGTCGTAGTCCTTGATAAACTCCATCCATCTCCTCTGTCGCATGTTGAGCTCCTTTTGGTCGAACAGGTACTTCAGACTTTTGTGGTCACTATAAACCTCGAACTTTGAACCGTAGAGGTGATGCCTCCAAATCTTCAGAGCAAACACTACTGCTGCCAGTTCTAAGTCGTGAGTAGGATAATTCCCTTCATGTGGCCTTAACTGTCGAGAAGCATAAGCTACTACCCTACCATTTTGCATTAATACACACCCAAGACCTTTCTTGGAAGCATCTGTGTACAAAGTAAAGGTCTGAGCAGGATCTGGAATTATAAGTACTGGTGCCGTAGTCAACTTAGTCTTCAAATTTTGAAAAGCTGCTTCACACTTTTCGTCCCATACATATGGTTGACCTTTCCTAGTTAACTTTGTCAAGGGCATAGCTATCTGCGAAAAGCCCTTGATAAATCTCCTATAATAGCCAGCTAGTCCTAGAAAACTCCTGATCTCAGTCACGGACTTTGGTCGTTCCCATTGGAGAACTGCTTCAACTTTAGTATGGTCCACTGCAACACCTTCAGCCGATACGACATGGCCTAGGAATTTTACTTCCTTCAACCAAAATTCGCACTTAGACAGTTTCGCATAGAGCTTGTGCTCCTTCAACACTTGTAGCACGATTCTAAGGTGCTCTTTATGCTCTTCTTCATCCTTAGAGTAGATAAGGATGTCGTCAATGAAAACCACTACAAATTTATCTAGATATGGTCGGAAAATTCTATTCATGTAATCCATGAATACTGCTGGAGCATTTGTTAGCCCAAATGGCATAACAAGAAATTCATAATGGCCATATCTAGTTCTGAATGCAGTTTTTGAGACATCTTCAGCTTTGACTCTCAGTTGGTGATAACCTGATCTGAGGTCGATCTTGGAGAATATGGATGCTCCCTTCAACTGATCAAGTAGATCGTCGATCCTGGGTAAAGGATATTTATTCTTTATAGTCACTTTATTTAACTGGCGATAGTCAATGCATAGTCTCAGGCTCCCATCTTTCTTCTTCACAAAGAGTACGGGCGATCCCCAAGGAGATACACTGGGTCTGATAAAACCCTTTTCTAACAATTCCTCGATCTGCCTCTTCAATTCTGCTAGTTCCGATGGAGACATTCGGTAAGGAGCTTTAGATATAGGTTCCGTTCCAGGTACGAGATCAATAGAAAATTCTACTTCTCTCTCCGGGGGTAAACCTGTCATTTCTTTCGGAAATACTTCCGGAAATTCTTTCACCACTTCAATGTTCTCTATCCCTTCCTCCACTTCTGTTTGAATGGAGAAAAACACCATGTACGCAAGACAACCATGATGAACAGGCTTTTCATCTTGTACTATAGACAACAATTGTGGTCTACTATGACTCATAGAGTCATCCGCAAGAGAGATAGTCTTCCTCTTGCAGTCAAGGATGATGTCATTAGCTGACAACCAATCCATTCCTATTATTACATCGATACCCTTCGTGGGTAAACAAACAAGGTCTATATTTGAGATCCTATTATCAATCTCAATCGTACAATTTAAGCAAGCCCTAGAAGTTTTTACTGAAGCTCCCGCCGGTGTAGAAATAATCATATAATAAGGCAATTCACTCACTCTTAAATTCAATCGAGGCACACAGTCGTATGATATAAAAGAGTGTGTGGCACCAGAATCAAATAAGGCTTCTACTTCAAGACCTTGGAGTTTGAGGATACCTTTAATCAGATTTGGTGAAGCACTTGCCTCCTGATGTGATAGTGCAAACACTTTCCCTGGCACTGCAGTTCTAGCATCCTTGGCTCCTCGAGGCTCCTCCTCACAAAATCTGGAAATGTGTCCTGGCTTTCCACAGTTGAAACACGTCACACATGGTCCTTGGTGTATTCTTCCACACTTGGCACACATCTGATTGTTAGCGGTGCTTGCAACAGGAGCTGTGGATCCCCTATATGAACTCTGACCTCCACTGAAGTGACTCCTTTGAGGTCCTTTGAATTGACTCCTCGGTGGTCTGCTAAAATGACTTCTTTGGGGTCCAGTAAAATAACTCCTCGATGGTCCACCAAAGTGATTTCTGGATGGTTGGCTAAACCGCGTATTCACATTACTGAAGTTGTGACTCTGCTTCTTAGTAACTCCTCCCGTTGGTCTCATGAGGTGTGTAGATCTGGCCTGAAAACCCTTCATCTTCTCAGCTTCCTCTTCTCGTTTGTTCCTTGCTATCGTGCGCAGTTTGTCGCATATTTCTTCAAAATCCCTTGTTTCATCAAGGAACGGTGATAGAGCTGTTTTTAGGTCTGGTCTAGCTTTTTCAACCAATCGAGCACTCAACCATTTAGAGTTGTTCTGTGAATATCCGCAGAATTTAGACAACTCTAAAAAGCGAGTAATAAATTCGTCTTCATGTAATTCCCCTTGCCTGAATGTGAGGAATTCAGTTTCTTTCTCTATTCTGATTGAAGGGGAAAAGTAATAATTTTCGAACTTTTCCTTAAACTCTTCCCACGTCATCTCAGCATTTCCTTTTGTTTTGGTGCTTTCCCACCATTCTTCAGCTGCTTTCTGCAACAATTGTTCAGCAACCATCACCTTTTGTTGTGAGCTAATCTCGATAACTCTGAAAATCTTTTCTACACGCTTCAGCCACTCCAGTGCTGCAATCGGATCTAGCTTCCCCTCGAACATTGGTGGAGTAAACTTCCGAAATTTTTCCCAAACCTCAGTAATAGGTAAGGGATGATACTGAGAATGAGAACCGCTACTACCTCCATCTTCAGTGCGAGAATGACTTCCTCCCCTAGATTGATGGTCAGAAGGTGTGACTTCCAGAGCCTTCTCCTTTCCTTCCTTACCACCTTGGCCTCTTCCTTTTGCTAGTTCATCCTCGTGTCTATTCACTTTCTCTCTCATCTCCAAGATGACGTCTCGTAACTCTGCCAAAAGGGCATTGTTATCCTGAGGATAGGGACCATCTTGATGCGGGGGAAGACCTCTTTGGGACGGAGCAGGGGTTGAATTAGTTCTTCGAGTTCTTGCCATTATCTCCTCCTATGATTAATACTATAAGGACACTAAACAAATAAAAATAGCTAAATAAATTCTAAATCTAACAAAGGGATGTGCTCATGTTATGATATTTAATTTGCCACGAACTTTTAAAAATTTTTTTTTTAAGAAATCACTTTAGAAAATAAACAAAATTGCCATGGAACCTTTAGCTCTGATACCAAAAATGTAACGCCACAATTTTAATACCCAAAAACTCGGTCAAAATATTGAAAATACCTTCAAAAGAGTTCAACAATATCCAAATCCTTTTACAATATTACCATTTCGAATAAAACCCGTAATACATAATCAGAATAAATTCCAGAAAATATTTCAGAGTTTAATACAAAACGGAAGTCTTAGGTTCATGGCAAATATAATAACATAACATAATCTATTGGAGATCAAAAGAGCTTCCAGAGCTCACTCCATAGGTGCCTTCCCTTGCTCTCTACTAGAATAATCACCTGAAAAATGTTAATATGGGATGAGATTCCACGTCTCAGTAACTACTGAATATTTCTACCGTACACGAGCAAATAATATATGACAAAAAGATATGGGCTGATTTCAAATATATATGTAGATTCCATAATTTCTCATACAAAATAATTTATACTAATAGTCATCAATATAGAAGGTAATAAAACATATATATCTCAAAAGTTCTCTTCTCATGTCTTTACAGATTATTCATCATTATATCAAATTCTTGAACTGTTCAGAAATGCATTATGCAGTATGCACCCTCCCTTATATCACCTTCCAACCATATACCGCTGACTGGAGCCATAGGCTAACACATAGTCCAATAGAAACTCATTCATTTGACTGGATGGTTTCAAGCTCACCAAAACTTAAGATACACCCGGCCAAAGGTATAGAGCTTAAATCTGGACTATGGCTCCCCTCCTTTAAAATAACAACTAAGGAGGTGTCACATGTCCCACATCTCCAATGAAATCCCGGCCAGAGGAAAACATGGAAGATGGGGCCCTGAAAAGTACCATCCACTGTGCACCGAGTGGTGGCATAAACAATTCTTATCATTCAATTTCCTCCTTACTCCACCCATCACATTACAACCGCCATGATGAATGTATTTACTCAAAAATAATGCATTATTATACCATTATATACATTGATATACGTATTTATGAATAGTAAAATACTATGCGTATCTGTGAATAGTAAAATACGGTATATACATGAATAGTAAAATGAATAGTACATACGGTATGTATACGTGAATAGTAAATACGGTATACGTGAATAGTAACATGAATAGTAAATACGGTATACGTGAATAGTAACATGAATAGTAAATACGGTATACGTGAATAGTAAATGTGAATAGTAAATACGGTATACGTGAATAGTAAATGTGAATAGTAAATACGGTATACGTGAATAGTAAATGTGAATAGTAAATACGGTATACGTGAATAGTAACGTACGTATAAATAGTATCTCTGCAGATTTGCAAATCAAAGTTCCCACACCAGATCTTAAAACCATAAATATTTTCTAAATATTCTTGCCAAAATAGTAAACAAACAAATTTATAATCATACATAATTCACAAGTATAAGGAAGAATATTCAGAGTTACCTGTTACTTGCTAATACCCGAATCACCAACCAGCTATTATAACTCTCAAGCAAAAATCTCTCTACTCTCTCTCTCTCTCTCTACCTCTCTCTATGGCTCTTAGAAGTTGTGAAGAATGAAATGAAATGGAAGGTCTATTTATAGTTGGAAAATGGGTCTTTAAGTGTAATTTTCGTCTCTGGGTCGTTTTACGTAATTTTCCCAAAATTATAAAATGGAAACTTTCCCGTGACTTCTTCAGCCGCGCCCGTGAACCTTTTTTTTAAAAAATTTAATAATATTTTAATATATATTATTTTATTATTATAATATAATATTATTTAAATAATAAATTATTATTGAGTGGGTCCCGCGGTCATTTTTTTCAAACTTCACGAGAAAGTTTGCAGAGAATTATTTTTGGCCGTGGGTCCCGCAAAATACTGATTTCAAATTTATCACTTTCTGAAAATAGAGCCTACTAGTCTTTCCAAAATAGGTTTATGTTCAAGATATTAGATTCAAAATTCAGGATGTTACACCATGACCAAGAGAGGAACTACTGTTCTTTTTATCATCCAAACATTTAGTGTTAGCTTGAAATGTACTCATCATGTTGTGGCCAAGAGACTTAACCGAAGAGTTACGGGTAATGAGTCCACATTATGTGCCCAAGTGATATATGCTTTTTGAGCACATTCTATATGTGTTGGTGTATATATATATATATTATATTTATTTAGATTTAAATTATATGTTGCTTTCTAAGATGTCTTTTGCACCCAATATCTCAAAGTAATTAGTTTCCATGATACTGGTGTTGCAGACAAATGTAGAATTGGAAACTAATTAATTTGAGATACTGGTTGCAAAAGACATCTCAGAAAGCAGCATATAATTTAAATATAAATAAATATAATATATAAAAAAAGTGCTCTTAAGAAGAATATATCTTTTGGGCACGTAATGTGCATTCTAGTGGTAATTGTGTGGATTCGATTTTCTTTTTTCAAGTGAGAAGTTGACAAAATATAATAGTGTATTTGGAATAGCGGTGAGGAAAATGACTTATTTGTAATCTGACTAATGAAAAAATAAAATTAGGTAAAAGTCAGATTATGAAATATGATTTATGTTTCGATTGACGGTAGTATAAGTAACTTTTATGAGATTAAAACTTGTTTAGAATGTTGGTAATATAAGAGTGTGCATGGTAATGCTCCCAGAATCATTTTTTTTAAAAAAAAAAATTCTGTTCCTTGGAGTAAAAATGGATGAGAATATGTTTGATAAATCCGATTTTTTTTTTAATTCTCGCAATGTCGGTTTATTTGTTATGCTGGGAAATTTCTGCTTCTCTGCGTAATCATTTTTCTCTCGGGAAAAAAAACTGGACTCCTTCCTGCTGCTTCGGCCTTTTCTAAAAACCCACAGCTATTCTTCACTTTCGTCATCCTCCATTGCCGCGGGTGACTACGTTATCGTAGTGGTTGTGGGTGGTACCTCGTCTCTTGTTTCTCCTTTCTTGTCTGTGTGTACGTTTGAGGCTTGTGTGCTGAGTGAGATTCATTCTTCTTGGTGCTGCAACTCGAACCCATCCATGCCCTGTGTCTGGAAGTGAATTTTAGGGATTTTACCACCATTTCTTTAATCTTTCATCGCGGTATGCTCGAATCCTTTCTCTTTCACTGTGATTGCTTCTGATTGACAGAAAGGATAGATGCTAGAATTTTAATTGATTAAATTATTAGATTAAGAATTTATTATTCGACAAAGAAGGATTTAATGTTAACTTGTTAATAAACTTATTTATTTAATTGTAAGAGTTTTTCTTGATGCTAGGAAGTGTATTATTTGTTGGTAATTATGAATAGGGAGTTGTTTTTGAGTTACTTTTTATTGCCTTTGGGCTGTTTGAGGAAATGTGTGAAGGAGAAATTAAAGGTGTTGTAGAAAGTTCAGGAAAAGGAAGCTTGTTTTATTAATTTCAATTGCTATGAATGATGGGTGTTTGATCTAATGTTTGAGTTGGGTTTAAACAAAAATGAGTAGCTTCTTGTGATTAAGGTATTATAGCCTAAACTATGGAACGAAGGAAAGATGAGATTGACTTTTGACGATTTGTCACTTCATGAGAATGAAGGAAAGATGTTGATTTGAAACTTTGATGATGAAGTTTACTTATTTTGTGTTAGCCTTTGGGAATGCCTATGAATTGTTTAGTGAAATGTCTGAGGAAGGAGCGTTGTGGAATTGAGGAATGGACACTGTTGGCTATTTGTTGATTTTAATTAATATGGCTAATCTTGGATTTCCCCCTATTTTTGAAATCTTTCCTAGTGTTGACAGCTTGAATCAATTAATCCACTTTGGTTTTGCTGATCTCCCTGGTGGCTTTAGTTAATCTGTCCCATATACTGCTACACCATCTTCGATACAAGACGGTTGTCATTGATCAAGGTTGAAACTAGTTCATTTGCGAATTTTGTTCTTGGATATTGGTATTCATGGCTGATATATTTGATTCTTGAATTTTGTTCTTACAAGTACAAGAAATCATGGACAGTTTGAGGCTCAAGTTCAAGATAGTTTTGTTCTTCGCTGCACTTTTTTTTTTTTTGATACATAATAGACTATTGAGATAGTTTTGTTCTTCAAGATAGTTTTGTTCTTCAATATAGTTTTGTTCTTCGCTGCACATGAAAATAGACTATGATGGCTATCCAAAATCTTCTTCAGATGCTAAGGATATTGAGTTTTGAAGAGGGTTCCATGATGTTTGAGAAGGAGTATAGTCTCTCAAGAAAGATAATTGATTAGTTATAAGATTTTTGCCCAACATGGGAATTTCCTTTTTTCTATAGTTGGCGAGTCTTTTTCGGCCTGTGATTCAACACACCCTCAGGACCAGACATTGATGTAACATGGCCCTTTGTCTTTTTTCTTCTTGTATTTTTGTTTTCTCTTTTTTCTGGGCTCTTTACCCTTGTAATGAACAATTGCTTTAGTTGAATGATATTTCCCTTTTTAGCTGTGAGCTTTTTTTGTCAAGTGAAAGATAAATTTTCATGATTTAACTCATTTTAGCGAACCATTGATTTCACGTCTATATTGTTTTTCTAGAAATTCTAATTCTTGGACTGAAAAAAAAAAGTGTTAACAAACATAATTATGATTTTCGGAGTAAAAATAAAATGAGTTAATAAATATAATTTTGATTTTCAGAATTCTTCCAATGCATAGAATTAGAAAAAAAACTGTTTCATTTTAAAAACAGTGCTAAGGAACAGAATGATTGTCATGCATATCCTAAGTAACTTCTAAGATAATTATAAGAGAGAAATTAAAATCAAATTTACAAAAAAGTGGAAAAATGCTAACTCAGAAAATTTAGCAAGGCTAAAATTCATAATATGATCAAATAATATTACATAAGTAACTTGATCACAAATCCCGTACAATTTAGTCTCTAATTATATCACAAATTTAATCCATTTAAATTGAAGATATCGTAGCATAATGTGTTAAGGAAGGTTCTTCATTACAGTAATATTATCTACCTCTATTCTCATTTTCAACTTCCATAAAACCAACATCTGTTTGGCAAGAGAAAAGAAAGAAGGAGCACGCACCCTCAAATCTCTCAGCCTTCTCAGTGAGCCTGGCTATGTAAACTATTTATCTTCTTCTTGTGATTTGCCTCTATCCTTGTTGCCTGACATTGTTTCCGACGGACAACAAGAGAAAACCATAAGCTTCAAAAAATAAAGGATTGGGTAAACCAGAAAACTGTGATTTGTCTCTGTCCTTGTCGGAGGACATTGTTTTTGACGAACGACAAGAGAAAACTAGAAGTTACAAAAATCGACAGGACCAGAGCAGAGCGAAGACGAAGGGAAAATGTTTGGAACAGGAAGCGAAAAAGAGACAAATCGCAAGAGAACATACGAGAAGATTGTTGGGCGGGATTTCGCTGCTCTGCCAGACAAATTTGAAGCTTCTTGATACTCTGCTTCTCAAATTAACTGAAGTATGACTACAACGCCACCTTCTGGAAGTCTCAAATGGGTGTAATAACAACAAATATAAATGATGCACAGTATACGAATCCAGCTTTAACCAAAAGCCCAATCGATAAGCTCCAAAAATCAGCTTGTCAAATAAGCTCCCTTTCATTCAAAAGCACAATGGACTTGACAGCTAAACCAAACATTGAAGAAAAAAATCAACCCCCAAAAACTGTTCAAACGCGCGGTACAACCCCCAAAACGCTGTACCAAACATGGCCTTAATAGAGAGAGAAGATAGATGCAAATCTTACACTTTCTTCTCCCCCTATTTCTTTATGTAATTAAGTACTTAATGATTGAATCCCTTATTGTTTTACCCTTCATTCAAACCTATGACATGCAGTGAGGAAACTATTTCTCTCAATTAATCAATATGACACTTAAATATTGATTAATGCTCGAATACTAAAAAAGAGATGTTATCAGTAGTATTTTGGTAAACTAAACTTTCCTTATGTCTAACGTCTTAGCCATTTTTTCTTCTCAATTGGACACTAGCAGTATCTTTCACAAGGAATCATTTCTCTCAAAACATGGACCATAAAAAGCCTTATTCCACGGTCTTATAAAGCTTTAGTCAAACAATTAACAATGTAAGATAAACCCATTTGTCAATTTGATATGATTTTGTTGAAAATGAAAGAAAAATGTTACTTACAAGGGAATCCGAATGAGAATTTGTACCAAGAAGAAAGAAAGAAGGATTCTTACACAAACAAAAGGGGGTAGTAGGCACATGGGAAGAAGATACTTATCTCAATAAACAATTAGAGAGAAAAAGTCTTGTATTAGCAATCAAATAGTACAGAGAAGCACATGGCCAATGAATTGAACGCCACTCAAAAGATTCACACCAACTCCAAAACCACATATACAAATGTGGACTAAACCCAAAAAAAAACCAAAAAGTTAGAGAATACACAGTAACTAAACATAACATCCAATCCCAACAGGAGAGAAGGTGGCCCCCACTCTCCCTCTCTACAAGTATCTCTCTCTCACACACTCACAGGCTGTTAAAGTGCACTAAATAATGCAAAGTCTCTGGAGGGTCACATGCCCTTAAAGCAAACTAACTGACACCCCACACATGCCCTTGCCTTCACAGTTGAACAAGCACATGCCCTCTGTCCCCTAACTCTCCTACCCCTTCATAACACATTCCAAACCCCCTTCTTAAATACATACTTTAAAACCAAACACAAACTGTCATTACAGCATCACACAGATCAGGAAAAAAATACAAATAATAAACCTTTCTTTCTTCCTCTCTCTAATCTAACCTTATACACAAACTATAGTTAGCACTTAGCATATTGCTTTATATATATATATATATATGCTCTTCAGCATGCATCATCAGCTCTTTTGGTCAACTTTTTGAAATTCTTATGTCTCAAATAGCCCACATTGATATAACGATCAAGATTTAATCTGGACGATATTAGATGAGTTATAGTTATATGGGCTATATGATACATAAGAAATTTCTTGTCGAGGTTTGGTTCTAAAGAGAGAGGTCGGCGGTGGCGGTGGTGATAGTGGAGGAGTGGGGGCGAGCCGCCATTAGGGTGCATTGCAAGTGTCTGTGGCAAGTGATCAAGTGGTCGTTGGTTAGACCGGCTGCTTGCATGAATGAGTGAACCACGGTTGGACCGACGAACCGGAAACCTCTTCTGACCATGTCTTTGCTCATGGTCTCTGACTTGGATGTCTTCACTGGGATCTTGTGGCCAAACTTGTATTGGGTGGAGATGGGTTTGTGATTCACAAATCCCCATATGTATTTGTCAAATGTTCCAAAATCCTTCTTAAGCTGCAATAACACAATTTGCAGAGGAGGAAGGAATTAGCCAAAAAAACACATTTTTACATGTGTGAACAACTGAAAATTTGCTCGATTTATATCAAGTATCTCCAAACACCTTCGATCTCAATGTCGTTCAACTTCAAAGCATGGATAAAACACAAGTATATTCTATTTTAAATTGAAATTTCCAATTTCTTTTATGACTAAAAAAAAGTTTTTTTTTTTTTTAATATTCTCAGAAGCACCGATCCTAAAATGATTGCTCTTTATTCTTTTTCTACAGGGGGAAAAGACTTTTATCCTTCGGTTAAGACGTGGATTTTAACATGTCTAAAACATCATTATCATTAAATTTGCAAATCATTTGAAGCTTGCTGATTTGAAAGACTAAAATTTACTGGTCAAAGAGGTAGTTAAAAGACAGAGACTGAAATTCCTATCATTCGCGCTCTTTGATTAATCTTCTCTTTGCCACAAAAATTCACACAAACCAAGCCAACCACTAGGTTTTTGGGAGGCCAAAAACATAAACAAGAACAAAGATCAAAAGGGAAAAATGCCAAAATAGGCATAATTTACAAGGCATGGCAGTGCTTTGCTTACCTCTAGAATTCGGTTTGCATTGTCAACAACACCTCGGACTTTGCTAATATCAATGCCATATTGTGAACTAATAGCCATCATTTGCTTCTCTGTCAAGTTGGCCACTATTTCTGCATCAAATTCTGAAAATGCAGTCCTGTTCATATTTTGGATAGTTAGTTGGTTAGTTACCTTCCTTTTAAGGGTAAAGAACATGATATGAAGCTACACTACACAAATATACAGATATTTCATGCGGCTCAACTTAAAAGAGGTTGAACAATTTAACAAATAATTTTTTGTCCCAAGATTATCATCAATACGTCCATCCTCTTTAAAAATCGAACTTTCTATATAAACATCCTTTATTTTTTTTAGCAGAATCCAACCTGAAATCCTGGCGTTTCTTCAAGATTGAGGTCCAATCAGATCCAACCTGAGCACCGCTTAGGACCAGAAGCTCAAACAGCATCCTGCGTGGACAATAAGGTTTTTGTCAGTTGCAGTAATAACATCTGCATATTTTTGTTTGGTTTGTTACGTGTTTGTGTCTTTTTCTCCGTGAATAGTGTGTGAGAGAGAGAAGTAGGGATTTACTTGTCATCATGAACTGGAACTCCCCATTCTTCATCATGATAAGCAACATAGATGGGATCTAATGATCAAACAGGACAAAGACACAGAAGTTAGTTCATTCTGCAACTAACAAAATGGGTAAAATCATGAAATCATGAATTTGTGTTCAAATAGTATTACCTGAATTGCTGGTGATGAAGCTGCATCTTTTCTCTTCTTCACTGGTCTTTGTTGAAGAATCAAGAGGAAGAACTCTATCAAACTTGGCAGATTTTGATCTTCCATAATGAGCAATCTTCAATTTCCTCTGTGCTTGTTGCAGAGCCACCTGTTCTCTCCTCACAGCAGCAATACTTCCAGGTGCCTCAGTGATGAGAGAAGAAGAATAACTCAAAGATGCCTCAACGGAACCACCACAAGACCCCTCCTTAAAACTCTTAGATTTCTTCCTCTCCAAACTGGGATTAGCTTTCATGGAGTTTCTTGGGGCTGCTGGCACAGCACCAGCAGCAGAAACATCCTTCTCAGAACTTGAGTTCAGGTTCATCACATTATTGTCACTTCCTCTCTTAATTGCTGGAGGCCTTGGAGAGATTAAGGACTTTGGAGAAACTGGGGGAGTCAATGAAGTCTTTGTTGGGAACAATGGTGGTGGTGGTGGTGGAGAAAGTGACTTTGGTGGTGGCACTACTTTCTTGATGGAACTTTTCCTCTCAAGGTTAGGAACTCGGTTACAAGTCGGTTGAAGCACCGGCCGGCCATTGATCCTGGCCATGGCCGGTGGGGTTGTCGCCGGGGAGGCTTCAATGCCTACACTCACTTTGGCCTTAGAGCTACACATTTCTCAAATTCCTTCTGCTTGAGTGAAAATGGAAACAGAGAAAAAGGACTAGTGAATTGGGATTCAGAAGGGCTAATGAAAGGAAATATTGTAGAAGGAAGTGATGATGAAGATGAAGAGAGAATGAAGGAGAAAGGAAGGGAGGGAAGTGGGGTTTTTATAAAGGGAAATGGGGGAAGCTGTAACGTGGGGAGGTGGGGATCTGCCATACAACCTATTGTGGAGGGCATTACTTTATGCAAACTAAACCACGAGGGCTTGAATGTGACACACACGCTTTCAACTTCTTAATAATAATACTTGCTAATAATCTTCCGTTCTACCGAGTTCTTTTATTTTTGGCCTTAGTATGAGTTATAATAGAAGGGAAGCCAACACCGGTAAAAATTTGTTGTCATATGATCTAGACGTCACAGGTTTAAATTATGAAAACAATCTCTTTAGCCTCTACTTATAATAGAAATAAGACTGCATACATCTGACCTTCTTAAGACCCCACTTAGTAGGAGCCTTTTGCACTGGGCCACTCTTTAACATTAGTTATAATATTTTTATTCTGTGAGAAGAGAATCAAGGAAGAAGCTTGTAAGAGGATTCGTTGGGTGAGAGAGAGATATATATTGAGCTGTGATGGAGTTACCAACCACGTGTTTTCAATACACAGAAACTTCCCCTTGTTCCACTATTTTGTAGATCCATGTCTTTCACTAAGAGGGATCAAGATTCTGTGAGAATCCCAAGTAATTCTCTCATTGATCTGAAGAGGTGACATTATATCAGTGTTAATTTTAACCATTGATTTGCGTTGAAAGGAATAAAACCTGTTAGAGTAGAATTTTACTAGAATAATTGTGTACAAGCCTATTGTTTATACTTTATAGGGTTGGGGAGCCTAAACAAGTTATTTCATCTCTGCTAAAGAATAATTTTTGGGGTTGGAGTGGTGGATAAGGAATGTGCAAATGCAAGAAAAATACCAATGATTAGTCTATTCTATTCTTTTTAGCTGTAGGGGAATCTATGTATAGTTTTATGTGTGTGAGTGAGAGAGTAAACGGTTCTGGTAGAAAAGGCACATGAGACCCTTTATAAGCGTCATTACAAAGATCAATACTGAACATAGAGATAGGTTATTAATAAAAATACAAGTGTTTGGTCCGGTTAAGTATACCAATAACTCGTCCAAGTCTATGTAAAAGCATATATAAAATTAGAGTTATGTAGCATTCAGTGCTCAATATTTTAAAATATTTTTTCAGTATTAATTAGTCAGTGGCAGATCTTAGGATAAATATTTGGAGAGTCAAATGTATATTCATTAAATAATTAAAAAAATATTTTGAGGCCAAATATATACATTTTTGGGACAAATGCTTACATTTTTGGGCCAAATATATATATATATTCAATTTACATTAAATATTTGGGATAGTTTTTTTTTTTTTTTTTTGGGCATGGCCCCCATTGTATCTGTGAAGGTCTGCCACTATACTTAGTAGTTAGTATCATAAACTAATTTTTTGTACATTCAGAACCTTCATTTTTTTTCCCTCTCCAGTAACTCTCATTATTCTAAAATAATTTTTTGTATATCCATCACTCTAAAGCATTTTCCCAGTAACACTCAAGTCAATACTTAATACTAGGTGCTCCTCAAAATATACCGATGATAATCTATATATAAGTATGTGTATATGCAGAAAATGTCAATTGGAGAACTAACCCTTTCAAGGCCTGATCACGCTTGATCCAAATTAGTTGGAAACCAGTGTGGTTTGTGATTAAATGAGGCACATATAATTAAAGATCATTTATAACTTTTTGTGGGCTTTTTTTTGTGTGACCCTTAAACTGAAATCTTTTATTCCTCCCACTGCTCTCTGTTTTTTTTTTTTTTTGGGTTCTTATTTTCATGTCCCACTTCTGGTTTTATATTATGTACTATCTACACAGTTATCCTGATCTTGATATGTTTCTGCAACTGAGTACAGTGGTCCTGATATTGACTTATGACACAACTCATACACACTAATAGGAAGGTGTCATTGTTCTTCATCCCTTCCAGCTTGGCTCAATAACTTCATTCCTCCTCTTGGATTCAACACAACCCATTTCATGATAGATATTTTTCTTCTTTAAAGAAGACTTGAACCATAAAGAAATATATAAAACAGGTTATTAGAAGTAAATTTTACTAAAAAAAACACTATGCTTAATAATATGCTCACCTATCTTACCAGCTTAATTTTTCTATCTTGGGTAATATTTAATTTATCAGTAACATATCTTGCAGGTCCTTGCTGGCTAGAATACTTTATCTGGGTCAGAACAGGAAAAGGAAAAACTTTCTATCTTCACATTTAATCTTCTTTTGCTGAAAATGGACCAAAACAGTATAGAATGGTAATGATGAAGTATAAATATGGTAGCAATAAGTTCATAAAAGCTCTTTATAGTGTACACCCTGCTTGTTCCTTTTCTGTTTTTTATTTTTGTCTTTTCTTTAAAAGCCAACATACAAAAATATTAAATATCACACACACATATATTTTGAGAATGGGATAGCTATGGCCTCAACATTATTCAAATATGACATGATATTATCGAATTGTAGATAGTTGAATCAAACCCCCAAAAAAATCACATATTTGAAAGCCAAATACATGGTGTAATCAGTATACTTTATTGACTTGATTCAGTTAATAATAACAAATATGATGAATGAATTAGGATGTAGTTCAAAGTTCAAAGTGGCGTGTTCTCAGATTTCTGAAGTTTGTCATATGAATTATACTGTGAAACCTTTGCTTGCAAGTGACACCTCATTATTTCTTATAGAAAAAAACCTTTTTTTAAAAACCTTTTTCAAAATGTCCAAAATGCCATCACTGGCTAAAACCAATTTCTATCTGTTACAAATAAATAAATAAATGAGGGGAAAAAACAATCTCCATCATGTATGAGATATTGAGACTGGAATGATCTGAATCTGATATTGAGTTTTTGTTAACATTTTTTTTTTAATATACAGTCACAGTTAGACAGATTGAAAGTTGGTGATCCTCATTAATTCTTTTGGTTCAAATTATGACTTTTAATATCCATTTATTGCGATATTAAAGAAATAAAATATATTATTTATTACATTCTCTGTTGTCTTATGTGTGTGCCAAAATAAATTTCCCTTTGTGTATTGGGAATTAGTAAAATTATAAGATAAATATTTAATTACCTTTTAATTTATACATATATAAAAAAAATTACATAATATTTTCTGAAACAACATTATCAATCTCTTATCAGCAAATCAAATGGAACAAACATTGGCTAAAAAATTATGCAATGAATTGACAATCCAAGATCCATTTTATTATTATTTTTTTTTTAGCACAAACCAATCATACATGGGTTCAATCAAACCTCATCCATAAATTTTAATCTCTCCAATGTTCCTTGTGTCTGTTGGTGGTCCCAAAACAACAAGAAACATCATATATGGCCAGTAGTTACATTATTTTTGATTAATTAACGTACCCGTGCAAAGCGAGAAATAATTACTTCAAATTAATGCCTACCCTATGTGGCTATATCTCATCCCCACACGTTCACTATACGTATACATTATTCTTTCCCTTTTGTTATGGCATGCTTGAATTCACATGTATATATTATTATTTTTATTTCTCCATTTTATTACTTTCAATCTCACTATAGCTACATACCCAACGATCTTTCGGTCCTCTCCCTTTCGCGAAAGTAATGACTAAGGGATACAAATTTTTCTTCTAATTCTTATTATCTGTATAAATTTATTTAGGGTTAAAGACTATTTTTGTCTCTAAAGTATACGCTGAGGATCAATTTTATCCTAGAAGTTTCTTTAGGAGCAATGTTGCTCCGGAAGTAATAAAACGTAACAATGTTACCCCTTCATTAGGGTTCCGTTAACGGTCAATGTTAGTTGACTTCGTTATGCTAACGTGGATTGTCTATGTGGCATCTTTATCATTTCTTTTATGGGTTGAGTAGCAATTTTACCCCGAAAGTACACACCCAGGAGCAATGTTGCCTTGGAAGTTTATTTTTGGCTCAATGTTGCCCCGGAAGTCTAAAAAGGTAGCAATATTGCCTCAGAAGTCTAAAAAGATAGCAATGTTGCCCCTCCATTAACAACTTTAACGGTCAAAGTTAGTTCCCCACAATGGATTGTGCAATTAAGAGCGTGTCTGTAAATCTACTTCCTTTCCTCCTTTTTTATTTGCAATTTTCCTTTTTCTGCAGCAAATTTGCCTTTGAGACTTAAAGGTAGAGAACACCTTAGCTGAGCTCTACGTCTGAAATTTCATTAGTCGTTCACGTAGATAATTCTGTAGGTAAGTGATTATTGTTTGGAAAAATTCATTTGAACTGCGTGCGACGTACTTGTTTTATCTTCTGTTCAGAAAAATTTGTTCTTATTTTTTTGTTTGATTTGTTTGAAACATTTTTTTTGGATTTCGCAGACAAGTGATTATTGTTTGATTAGGGAATGCATGCGATGGAGGACACTATGAGGAAGAAGGATTAGGCTATGTTTACTTTTTTTAAAAAAAAATAAAGAAAATAAAAATTAATGGAGGGGCAACATTGCTACATTTTTAGACTTCCGAGGTAAAATTGAGCAAAAAAAAAAAAAACTTTTAGAGCAAAATTGCTCCTTAGTGTGTTCTTCCAGGGCAAAATTGCTACTCAACCCATATAAAAAAAATGACAAAGATGTCACGTACATAATCCACATCGGCATAATGGAGTCAACTAACGTTGACCATTAACGCCGTTAACAGAACCCTAACGGAAAGGCAACATTGCTACGTTTGTTTACTTCCGGGGCAACATTGCTCTCAAAGAAACTTCCAGGACAAAATTGGTTCTCTTCGTATACTTCCGGGGCAAAAATGGTACTTAACTCATTTATTTATTAAAAAAATGTGTATTAGTCATTTTAATGTATCAATTTAATCATTTACATTGGAAATTATCTGCTGATCAAAATAGAACAATTAATATAAATAATCTGAATAACAAATTATAAATTGATTAGGAAAAGTGAATTTGAGTCTTGCGTCTAAGATCAAAACGAACTTCTCTTACTAGCAGCTCCTACATTGTAAGATAGTAGGAAGGACTGGTTTGAATTGGGATTGAAAAGATATATTTAATTATACAAGTTGAGACAAAAATGATTTTCACAAACTTATCTTATATAACGTAAATTATGTTATAAAAGCAAAGCAGCTTCTATCGTTAATTAATCTAAACATGCATGAATATTATATTTGATTCTACCATTATCAATATCATATTCAATGAGGGGTAAATTTCTTATATAATTTTTTTATTCACAATTTTTGAATAATTGATGATTTTGGTGGAAGAGAGTTGAGTTCATTGTACTTGATATTATTTTGAATTTTTCATTATTTATTGGCTCTTACGTACGTACAAATAGGGGGATAGATTTTCCACACGATTTACATTTGGCTAATGTTGATACTTTTTCCCTACAAATGAGACATGCCATGTGGTATTATGATGAACCAACCTTTTTATTTTTCAATAATTGATGATTAATAATGAGTGTCGAGATAGTTTTATATGTGACAAATTTAAAATTTTAGAATATGGTACATAATTTGCCTGTTTTGATCCTTCATTTATATTTCTACTTTTTTTTTTGGGGGATAAATAGGCACATGGTTCTCGTTTCCTCGAGCCTTCCATTTGAATTATTTTGTCTCAAAACTTTTTACTCGTCAAATTTGTGTAAAAGGGCTATTAATCTTGTAAACCACATGATGGGCACTTCGTAGAGGCTTCCACATTGAATTAAAATACGGGTTAAAACCATTTGAATTTATGTTTATATTGAATAAAAATATTTTTTTAAAGTTTATATTCGGGGAATAAATACTGAACCCCTTGTGTGAATATTCATGAAGCTTCTACAAATAATAAGTCAAATACCTGTATACGTGCTTGTTTAGCGATGTTAAGCTATCATCTCTCTATGTATTATTCATGAATATAATCTATTTTTATTAATTTTTAGTATATTAACCAGATAGAGCGTGTATGTATGTATATATATAATTTTCAATCAAAATGAAAAATTTGAAAACAAAATAAATCAGAGTTTACATTTTTATGTTGTAGGAGAAGTGTATTCTTATGTTATAAATACAAAAAGATGTGGGTTCCACCATTTTATGTGTATGCAGAAATTTTCTTCTTTTCATGCAACATGAGAAATGTAAACCCTTTTAAATTAAACCCTAAATCCTTAATTTTTTTAAAAAAATAAATACTTCAACCAGAGATCCTATGAAATACAAACAAAATTAGTCAACAAACAGAGGTAGTAAATAGAATGAATATATAACCCACCAATGGCTAGGTGACAGGCGATCAGGAGCGACTTATGAATAGTGTGTAAAGTTAAAATCTTTATTCCTTTTTTTGTTTTTAATATAAAATATATTTAATTAATATAAATTAAGAAAGTTAGTTTTTTCCACCTTCAAAATTAAGAAAGTTAGTTAAATTAGTTAATAGGACATATATTTTCTAAAACACTATATAGCCATATTTCTAATTCTTTCATTCACTCTCCTCCTTATATATCGTTGAGAGCGTACTAATAGGGGATAAATTAGGAAAAAATTAATAATTTAAAAATCATGTATTATATTTAGAATTAACATCAACTTCTTAAATTTATCTTATATTAAAAATTGGGGAGAGTATTATATAAAATTTTTTTTCTTCAAGAAATGGAGGCTGTATGTATGGAGATGAGATGGGGCTAGAATTAATGGAGAGTGCGCTGTGAAGAAGGAATAAATGATTGAGGGGGGAAAAAAAAGAAGAAGGAATAAATGATTGTCTTGCACAAAACGCACAAAAAGTATATTTGTTACTTTAATAATTTTGTCTTCGTTGCCGTCTGTTCACGATCCAAGAAAAGAAGAAAATAGAAGCCACAAATAATTTTTTTAAAAAAGTGTAGAAGTACAGTTCCCCCATCATTTGTACCCTACTTTTGTATTTAATGGAGGGGTCTTTTTTCTATTTTTCCATCCTCCCGGAAAAAAAAAAAAGAAAAACCAAGTCCACCAATCACATGATGATATTTAAAAAAAGGAAAGAGATATGTAAATACCATATCAATTATTAAAATCTTAGAAAGTTTGTTAATATTTGCAAATGATAAAAAGGTGGCTTGAGATCAAATTAATATTTTAAACTATTAGTAATTTTATCACAATGTCCCTCAATTTTTTTTTTTTTAAAAGGACACCTTGCCAAAACACCACTGCTTGCCGGTCAATGGGGCTCTGACATTGGTCCCACTCCATTGGCCTACCTAGACTCCAATTTTTAGAATTTCGATGACAACTTTAGTAATGCAATATATATATATATATATATATATAGAAATTGACAGTTTGAGCTTCTAAAGTTGTCAATGCGTATACTAATATATTAATTGTTATTTTGAATTTGTCATTACATGTACTCAACATGTCAACAACCTTAAAATTGGATAGTTGCTAATTATAATATTCAATTTGTCATTATCTTTACTTAACTTGTTAACGAAACCTAATAGGAGGGTTGATAACTTGAGTATAAATAAGGGTGAATGAGTAAATTGGCTAACAGACTTTTAGCTTAGGAGTGGTCAACACAAAAAAACTTTTAAATGGGGCTTTAATACCAAAAGAAGTTAAAACTAATACAAAATCGTTATTTTGGCACTAACTGCGTTAGTGGGTTACAATTTTGGAGAAATAATGAGGTGAAATAAAAAATCAGTCAGTTTTTTCGTTCCGACTTCACGTGCTATTAAACAGATCCCTCAGCCTCTCTCGATTCTCTCACAGCTTTTCAATGGCAGATCAAAACCCAAAACTAGAGCTCTTTGAGCTCAATAATGGAACCATGCATGTCCTCGTCACCAATGTCGGCTGCGCTATCACTTCCTTGTCGATGCCTGGCTAAAATGGTGAATCGATCTCGCTCGCTCTCTCGCTCTCTCTCTCTCTCTCTCTCTGTTTTTACCCCAATTCTTGTTGCAATACATGTTCCTGACGTATCCTTCCGTTTGGATTTTGAAGGAAAATTGTCTGACGTTATTCTCGGGTTCGACTCGATTGATCCATATCTGGTAAATTTGCGTAAAACCTTTTTGAATTTGATTCACTATTTGGAGGATTATATCTTCACTGATCATATTGGGAACATCGATTTTAGCCTTTATTAGCTCGCTTGAGAAATAGGCATTGGGAGTTAATTATGGGAACTAATAAGCCACCAACCTAATAAATTTTGATATGGATTTTATCCATTGGGGAATAAAAGGAGTATTGGTTCATAGATTCGCATGTCGAGTTTTGTACTTTCTGGCTAGTCTTGGAGAATTTGTTGAGTTGAATCTTCTGTTTGCCTTTTTATATTTTGATCCTTTTCCTCCTTATAAATTGATGATGAAATCCCGTCGACGATGAAGTAGATGAAGCCATTGAAGATCTCCTTTCCCGTTGACAATGATGGGTTTGCCCAGACACTCTTGATTTCGGCTTTTTTTCTTCTTCCAGAACCAGAACGAGCCCTTCTCATTTGTCTTCTCAAGCTGATGTTTTTAATTACTTTGGAGCCACGTTTTTCAGTAGCTGCGAGCCCATGTTTTTTTTGCTCTGCTTTTTAATTTTTATTTTAGCTCATTATTTCCCTAAAAATGTGACCCACTAACGGAGTTACTGCCCTAATGATTTTGTGTTAGTTTTCACTTTTAAAAAGTCTTTTGGTATTAAAGCCCTATTTAAAAGTTTTTTGTGTTAACCGCTCCTGAGCTAAAAGTCTGTTGGCCAATTTGCTCCTTCACCCTATAAACAATGACAAATTCATAATAGCAATTAGCAAAACACCAACAAAAATTGAGCACTAAACAAGCCAAAATAAGGTATTCTCTAATTGTTATACTCAAATTGCCACTGCTTATATTCAAGTTGACAATAACGCCTGATAAGGGTGTTGACAACTTGAATATATGCACTAACAACTTCATAATAATGACTAGTAAAACAAAAACAAAAAATACAAACAAAAACTCAGCCACAAACAAAAATTAGATTCTGGTGATGGCTGAAATTGATAGAAAATCGACCTCCCAGTAAAGGTCCTCAATCTCCTACAAGTTCTTGTTCTTGATCCTTTTGTTGCCCTTGTTCTCACCTATGTTGCACTGATATTGATACGAGACACGAAATACAACACGACTCGACACTCTGACACGTTAATCCTAAAAAAAATCTAAATTTTGACACGTTAGGACACGTTTTGATATTAAATATATATGTTATAATTTACATTCAAGTTCAATATTCCGTAAAATTCTGGCCTCCAGTTTTGACTCATCATAGATTTGGCCTCATCATAAAAGCCATACCTCCTTTTTTTTAAAAAAAAATATAAAAGTAAAATTCATTATCAATTTAGTAATATTCAAAGTCACATATATTTTTAAAAAATAGGAGTGTCGGACGGTGTATATGTCCGACACGCATATTTTTTAAAAATAGGAGTGTTGGTGCTTCGTAGTTCCTCACCACTAGCATTTGGTGGCAAGGTTGGTGACTGAGATCAACAATGACTGAGAAGCATAAGAAGGAGAGATTGGTGACCGAGATCAATGGTGAGAATGAGATCGATGGTGAGAGCCAGGGGCGTCGTCAACAGGATAAGAAGGACCGAGATTGATGGATAAGAAGGCGGTTGGTGACTGAGATTGACTGTGAGAGTGAGATCGAAGGAGAGAGCCTGGGGTGTCGTCAACAAGATAAGAAGGAGAGGTTTGTGAAAGCTGGAGCAGGGGGAGTGGTGAGATCTAAAGCAAGGGAAGGACATGACGAGAAGAGGGGGAGAGGGAAGAGGTGGCAAGATCAAATGGGAAGAAGAAGAGAGGGAGAGGAGCCAAGGAAGGAGAGAGAGGGTGTTTTAATTTGAGTGGCATTTTTGTCATTTATTACAAACATAAAAAACCTAGATGCTTCATCAATTCCCTCTTTATCCTTTGTAAATGTTAATAGACTTTTATGGATTTTGATAGTTTACATGGTATTCATTTGTCTTTTTCTCTAAACTCAATTCTATCGTTTATATTTATGTTTTAGTAAATCTGTATAGTTCATTATCTATATTTTACTAATTATGTTTGGTTTGATTGTACAGTTTTAACATGAATATTTCATTTATTTATAAATTAATTTCATTTTTAATATTATTTTTTTAGGGTTATATATATGTATTTGAATTAATTATATTAGTTTAATCATGATTGGTGGAATGGGCTTTGATTCAACTACAAGTAAATTGTTAGGGTTAAATTATTGTTATAGCCAGTTTGATGGCCAGATTGACTTCCCCGGGTTCAGCTACCGTCCTCTGCAGAGGACGGTCCGCTGCCTAAAAATAAGGGAATTATTACCGCATGCGGTGTTTGTACCGCATGCGGTAAATTCTGAAAAACAATCTGAGCCGTCTAGATTTTCATGCGACAACCCAGATCAAGAAGAGGATGAGAGTGGAAAAGGATACTAGCCAAACCCGACTTCCCCTCCCAGGGCACAGTGGTTTTGATTCATTGCACATATTACTACCTATTGTCAGTTAGTCGTTGTACAATTTTTGCTTTTTTCGCCTTTTTTTGGTTTTGATTCATTGCATACATTACTACCTATTAATTTTTGTCTCAAATAGAAAAATACTTATCCATTTAAACATTTATTGATGGGAATGACCTAAACTAAAATGTTATATATTGTGTGTACAAAATTTGTAGAGTATCAATTTTCTCTACATATAAAAATTTATTAAGTTCTTATTACTAATAAAAAATTTAATTGGGCATTTCCCCTAATTTTCCCATTACATTTTTCATCATTGTAGTATAGTTTCACTTTTTTTTTTTAACCTTCCCGGTCTCACCTTGTAAGAGTTCTCCTACTGCTAATTTAGCTCCATTCCAAGTTACTTGTAGTAAATAGTATTATCTTAGTCTTAGTTATAAGACCTAGTTAACTTTTTGGATGAAGGATAAAAAATACACATGACCTTTTCTATTAGGATCGTCTAGCACCATGACCTTTCAACTGGATAAAAAATACACACGACGTTACGTTTTTGGGTTGCCCAGCACCACGGCCGTTAGTCAACTGTTAATTACCGTTAGTTGACCGTGGTGCTGGGCGACCCAAAAACGTAACGTCGTGTGTATTTTTGATCCAGTTGAAAGGTCGTGGTGCTGGGCGATCCTGGGGGAAAAGATCATGTGTATTTTTTATCCTTCACCCTAACTTTTTTTTGGAGAGGTTAAGGAAGTTAAATAACTTAGTTAATCATTTCATATGTTGTGTATTCTTAGATTATATATTAGTTTATTAGTTAAACTAATTAGTTTGAAGAAAAAATAAACATAAACATACTCTAAAGTAATTTAATTAGCTTTCTTAATTTTTTCAAAAAAGTCAATTAGGTCTTATAATTAGAAGAGTAAATACCATTTCTGGTCACTGATAAAAAACACGAACCCCATTTTGGTCCCTTACAAAAAAAATCGACCCTTGTTCGTCTTTTTTATAGACTAAAAAGGGCCTTTTGGAAATTTGTAAGAGATCAAAATATAAATCAATCGACCCCTATTTGTTCTTTTTATGAACTAAAAAGGATCTTTTTCTTGTAAGGGACCAAAATAGAAATCATATTTTTTTATCAGGGATCAGAAATGATATTTACTCTAATTAAAACCAAAGGGAGTATTATTATATATTTGGTGGATTGCCGCAAAAATGAAGGGAAGAAACCCCCTTTAACTATATTAATAATTGCAAAATGTGTTAAAAAAAAAATGCAAATATTTTGAATCCCATGTTACTATCATTTCATCAATTCAATCTGAAATGATCGTAATAGTTAGGTTTCTTTGCACTTATATGTGAGGGGGTGTGAAATATTCTTTTTTAAATTGAGATACCTACATGTCATTCGTTGGTACTACTCCTTTCGTTTCTAAATATAAGATGAATTTTTTTTTTTTAAGAAATTAAGAAAGTTAAATAAGTTACTTAATCATATCATATGTTATGTATCCTTAGATTATATATCAGTTAATTAGTTTTATAAAATATATAAATATAAATACTTTAACGTAATTTAATTAGCTTTCTTAATATCTTTAAAAAATTAATTTTATCTTATATTTAAAATAAGAGGGAATATTTTTCTTTTGAGGATTTCTCAAAGACGAAGGTGGCGCGACAATTTGCACATGTTTTTGTTGGAGTTTTGTATTTTCCATGCTTCCTCTAGTTTGGACACTTTTTTTTTGCCAACTATTGTGGACACTTTGTTTGTTTGTTTTTGTTTTTGTTTTTGGTTTTTTTTTTTTTTCATTTTTTCTACGAACGTAGTTTGGGGACTTTTGATCCACGTATTAAGCAGCTAAATAAATAAAAAGAGAGAGAATATTTTGACAAAACTAAAAGTTGCCAATGTTTACACGTAATTCAAGATGATTAAACTATTTATAATTACAGTTTTGTGAAAAAATGTGATTATGATATGAGATAAAGTATGTTTAGCAGCATAAAGTATTTTTCTAAATGTGTTTAACATCTTAAAGTATTTTGTAGTTCATTTAGATTGGAGCTAACCCAAAGTTAGATCGATAAAAAAGTAAACTTGAACAACGCCAAAATAGGGTAGTTATTAATTACAATACTCAAGTTCCTAACTGTAACATCTCGAATTTTAACATTGAAGTTTAGAGTTAGATAATATTTAATTATTGATTAGATTGAGGTATCAAAAGGCTGAATTTGAATGTTTAAGACTTATAAACACTGAGGACAATGATTGAAAATTATATCTCTTGGTTTTTCAAATAGTTTTGAAATTTGAGAATTTTTAGGATTAAATGATGATATTTTTTAGCTATTTTTTCTATATTAGAAAGTAGACATCTCAAGCTTTTCATGGAGAAGGAGATACTCTCCTTATCCTTCTTCTCATTGTCTCTTATTGGCCACATCTTGACGATTAATTTGGGAAAATGAGAGAAAAGTAAAAGTAGAACTGTATTGATTGGACGGATGTGATTTAGAGATTATGAGGGATAATGAAAAAGGATGATGAGAGAAACCCAACCCCTTTTCATAGAGTTGCAACTTATATTTTTTTGAAGTCATAAAATTCCTAATAAACACTAAACCTATCAACCTGGTCAAACCGAATCGGTTAGCTGACCAGTTCACTGGTTTCTTGGTCAAACTGATTGATTTTGAGGGAATATAAGTTGTTTGGTAGGAAGAAAATAAAAAGGTGACAGTTGGTAAATAATTAGGAAATATATATTTTATTCTTAAAAGTAATTAATTTAAAATGAAAAAGAAATATCTATTTTAAAAAATATCTTCTTATCAAGTTTGAATTTATCTAAAATATTTTCTCGCCAAGTTCGAATTTGTCTAAAATATTTTCCCACCAGTTTAAATTTTTTTGAAAATATTCTCTCATCAAGTTTAAACTTATCGCATAAATTAATTTAATCATATTTTCTTGTATCATAGAAAAATATTTGATGAGAGATAAATATGTCCAAAAACATCACTGTTTAAGTGAAAACTTGGTTTCTTATCAATTTTAATAAGATCTTATCTTTCCATCCTCTAAAAGGAAGATTGGTAGGGCCGACCATTTTAGTTCTTAAGAAGATTAGATACAAAATGTACCACAAATAAGAGAACTTGCTCATCTATCTTTATCTTCCCACCTGTTCGCGTACCAAATTGGCCCATAATCTTCAATCCTACCCATTTCACTTGCCCTGCAACTTCCTACCCTCTCTCGCTTCGATTTCCCATTTGGGTTCTGCGTCTCAGACCCGAACAAGGAGTATTTGTATAGCCGGAGAATTTCGCACCTTGCCGTAGGAGAGAAACTTATAGGTATCATTCAATGGGAATGATTTTGATTTTGGCTTGTTGTGCAGTCTCCAAGAAGGAATTGTTGCAGAGTAGTGCCCACGAAGAAGAAAGGAAAGGAACTATAGGCATATGTAGATATATATTTGAGACACATCACACCTTTGTTTTGCTCTTCTCAAAGCAAAGAGGAGAAAGATCCTTTGAGTCTAATTCATATTCATACCTTTCAATGATCCTCTTTTCCATTCCCTCCCTCCCTATTTTTCTTTTTCTGTTCAAATTCATTCTCTCATACTTCGACTATGTGCATTTGAAGAGTGATGGTATGGATGGAAAGGAGAGACCAAATGGGGATTGTTAATTTGATTTTAAAAAGATATTATTTATTATTTAAATAGAAATACAAATATAAATATATCAATTTTTTTATGTATAGCAACAGTGTAAAGATAAAATGATAAATTAGTTATTAATAATTTAATATCCCTCCGCTGCCTTTTTAAACTAAATAAAGGATCATTAAAAACATTTCTAATCTCTCCCTTTCAATCAAAACAAAAAAGAGAGGACGAGACTTTGGTCTACTGCCCATTGTGGTCGGTTGTTGTCCTATACTTAAAACAACATTGTTTTGATGTAAAACCATGAGCCAGTTACTTTTTTTTAAGAAAAACAAATTCAGGGCATTAAATGATATTGAAAAGATATTTTAAAATATCTGGTACTGTAAAACTACTTCATGATCTTAAAAAATTATTTTAAAATCTTAAAAATATATTTTAAAGCACTGACCGGCAAAAAAATATATTTTAGAGCACTAACTGCTATTAATAAGATACCTCAAGATACTAAAAAAATACGTTATGATGTTGAAAAATTATTTTAAAATATTGAAAAAATATTTTAGGTACTGAATGTTACTAAAACTATATTTCAGAAATTTTTTTCATGATCCTAAAATAATTTTCCAAGATCATGAGATATTTTTTCAATACCGTTTGGTATTTTGTTAATACCAGTTAGTACTCTAAAATTATTTTAAAAGATCATAAAGTATTTTTTAATATTAATTAGTATCATGAAATATCTTTTTAGTATCATTTAGTACCTATATATATATATATATATATATATATATATATATATATATATATATATATATATATATATATATATATAAAGTAACTTGTTCATGATTTTGTGCCAATTTTAGGTATCAGACCAAAGCCATGTCCAAAATGATGAACCTGTAGGGCCCATTTGGTATAAAGAATTGGTAGGAAGGGAAATGAACTTTGACAAATTCTTTTGTTTGGTACACATTTTGCACTAATCTTTCCGAGAACCCAAGTTCTCGGGCCCACCAATCTTCCCTCATATGTGGGAAGATCACTGTTCGCACTTTTTGACAGATTTACCCTTAAAATTCAAACTTGGCGGGAAAGTTCGAATTTGGTGGAAATTTTTTCTCCACGAGTTCGAACTTAACAGTAGCATATTTTTTTAAAATATATTTTAGCGAAAAAAATATTTTTATTTTTTATTTTGAATTAATTTCTTTTGAGGGTAAAATAGATATTTCCTAATTTCTTATCAACTACCATCCATTCATTTTCTTCCTACCAAACAACTTATCTTTTTTCAAGCCATCTTTTTTCATCTTTTAAATCTTGCTCTCCCTCCCCACCAATTCTGTATACCAAACGGGCCCTTAGTCCCTTACCATTTCCTTCCACCTCTCGACTCCAAGCCAAACATATCTTGATTAAGGATTTGTACGGAATAAAACCATAAACGAACTCCTATAAAACATTAACAGTCAACCTTATCAGGAAAAATTAAAAAAAACAGTTAAACAATTTTTTTCCTTTTGGAAGGTTGCCAATTAGCTACTCCTAGAAACTTCGTTTTCCTTTGATTCCAACACTTGCTTTCTCCATAAGATAAGATTGAAGTACAGTGGACCTGGAATGGATTGAACGCGGGAACAAACTTTTCTCGAAAAAATCAGATGATTCCTTTCAATCCCAGAACTTTCGCGAAGGCGCCATTTCAAATCTCTTGCATTTCCATCCGCTTGATATAAATACACAAACTCACATGCTTATTTCCCCAGAAAACGAAATAAAAAAATTAAGCAAGACAGATAATCTGCTTACCTCAGAAACCCAAACACCCAGAATAAAAACAAAGAATGTCTCTGTTCCAGACCCTGTTGAACCAGAGTGGCGTGTTCGAGCCTTTTCGAGTTTTTTCCAATGAAAATTCAGACACCCAGATGGATTGGAAGGAGACCCGAGAAGCCCACATCTTTGAAATCGATCTTCCTGGTCTTACCAAAGAGGATGTGAAGCTCGAAGTTCATGAAAACAGAGTCCTCTGTATCAGCGCAGAGAGAAAAGAAGAAGAAAAGGGAGACAATGACGAGGCCAAAGAGGAGAAGAAGAGCCTCATTTGGCATTGCAAGGAGAGAGAAACCATCGGAACCATCTCTAGGCAATTCAGGTTACCTGAGAATGCGAAGGTTGAAGAAATTAAGGCCTCAATGAGCGATGGGGTGTTGAAGATTACAGTGCCTAAGGATGAAGCCAAGAAGAAGCACAGGCAGCAGAAGAAGGAGATTGATATTTCTGGACATGATGATGGGGCTGCACGTAAAGGAATCGGTCGTTTTGTTTGTTGCAAGGCTTAAATTTAGATTAGATGCGAGTTATCTAAGGTTGCAATTTGATGAAGGGTTTGATTTTATTGTTTGGTGTGCATATATGTCTGTGATTTCTCTTTGAATATGCACGGTCCGTTTGTTTAACTTTTGCTCTCTGTAATTTTTGGGATTGAAAAGGCTTTGCAGTTTTTGTTCCTGTTGATGTTGTACACATGTTGAAGGTCATACTGAAAAGCAAGAAACTTCAAAAAATTTCGGGTTTCTAATTATCTGATATAATTTGGGAGTTTTGATTCAGTTGAGTTATGATATTTTATGGGTATGTAATGAGAATGAGAATGAGACTGTGTTTTAACGGCCTATGCAAAGGGATGGTTCTTACGCCAAAATCACACATCACAAATATCTGTGCCCACACCGCCGCTTCCTTGTATTATAACCAGAAATTTCAAATTGAAAGCAGATAAGATTTTAGGAAAATTAGGTCAAGTTCACTTTTAGCTTTTTTTGAACAATAAGCTCACTTTTAGTTTGAGCCTCCATAATTCTTTATATAGGTATATACAACTAATAATATAATGATAAGTGTCCTTATAAGATTATTCTTGAATATAATACATTAAAGAATATACAAGATATATTTTATTTCTAACTCCCTCCTTCACTTTGAACCTGCTTCTTTTTCTTACTTCTTCTTCTTTTTTTTTTTTTTGGGTATTATTCTTTTTCTTACTTCTGGTCAATGTAAGTTGTTGCTAATGCCTTTTAATGGGAGCAATAGTGACTCCCAGCTTATCTCTAAGAAAATAGAATCGAGAGGTATGTAATGGTTTTGTAAGGCAGTCAGCAGTCTGATACTCAGTCGGTATATAGGAGACCTTGAGAACTTTAGACAAGATGCATATCTATTTCTATGGGCTTTTTGACCAAACTAATAAAAAAAGAAATTTACCATATTAAAGCAGTTTGGAAACATTTTACCCAAATGATGTTGTTTGTGGCGCTGTGTTAGATCACGAGACTAAAGACGCAAAAATGGTTTGCGCCACTGATCACAATTTTTGGAATCTGTATTGATTTTGGGATCTATATCATGAAATAGATACAAAAGTATTGATTTTGGGATCTGTATAACAACAAATATATAGATCCCCTGTTTTGGGATCTGTTGTTATAACCAAATTATACCGAGTAATCTTTTGAAGGGCATTCTTAGTAAGTTATTTCAGCTCCATACTTTCTTTCTTTTGACTTCAAATTAAATGAACTAGAATTTTAAATTATTCTACTTTATTATTATTATTATTATTATTATTTTTTAAGGGAGGCATGCGCCTCTCAATCTTTGAGAGGTGCATGCCTCACTCTCGCCACCCAATTATTGGGTGGCGAGAGGGATCCTCACGCCACCCAATTATTAGGTGGCGGGAGGATCTCTTGCGCCACTGACACAAAAATTGTCAGTTTGTGTCAATGGCGCAAACCATTTTTGCGCCTTTAGTCTCGTGATCTGACACAGCGCCACAAACAACATTATTTGGGTAAAATGTTTCCAAACTGCTTTAATCTGGTAATTTTTTTTATTATTATTAGTTTGGTCAAAAAGCCCTATTTCTATGTGCTTTGTTCTAGCATGATGCACGAGATTGAATGCTAGAGTAGCTACACTGGTGTTATCACACCATATGGTAGGTATCTGCTTTAATCTCATATTCAACTCAGAAAATAATGATCTAATCCAGCTTAGTTATGCAGTGTTAGACAAAGAACGATATTCAGATTCACTCTACTATTCTAATAAAAAATTTAAAACTGTCAACGAAAGGTTGAGAAGTAAAGCTTGGACTTACCTGGGGTCATTACCTAATATCTTAATAATGATTTAAGATGGATATAGATTTTACATTAAAAGGAAACACCTAAAACGTATGGGGTTTTCATCATAATCCGGCACAAACAAAGATGCGCAAAAAATATATAACTAAGGATCACCAAAAATATTTTTTATGAAATATACTTTTTTTTTCTTAGGAGGGTTATAATATAATAATCAAAATACTTCACCTTTATCATCCCAGTCAATTTTACATGTTAATAATTTTTTAGGTGACAAATTAGAAAAAAAATGTTCCGGCAATTATTTTAAAGTTCTCTAAAACTTGGGGTTGACTTCAATCATTGATAGCTGTCCAAAGATGCTTCAACCACTGCTTATTTTTGAACCAGGAAAGCCTTCCCATTAGACTGAGAAAATCCTTCTCATATGACTCATCTTGCCTTGGGGATTTTAATTATTTATCACTTCTTTTCTGTTCAGAAATGGCCAAAGCCAAATCCACACGTCTTGACATGTTAACACGATAGCAAAGAGAGTGGCCACCACGTTTCGTTGAGCTCTCAGGTTTTAAATACCTCGTGACATTTTCCATATAACATACCAACACAATATCTGGCAGTGCAAGCTAGTACATTTACTACTGCAAAAACATGAAGCTGCTCCACTCTGTTTCTGTGATTTTGCTTCTGTTCACCACTCGTTATTTAGAAGCAGAAGCAAATGTGAGTAAGAAATCAGTGAATTTCTTAACTCCTGAAGCATTACTTTCTGCTGATCACTATCATACGACATGCCCTGATGCTGAAGCCATTATCAACCAGAAGGTCACAGCTTGGGTTCAAAAGGACCCCACCTTGGCTCCCTCCATTATCCGCCTTCATTTCCATGACTGTGCCGTTAGGGTAATCACAACTCTATCTCTCTCTCTCTAACAAGTTTATATTAGGAGAGAATCACTGTGAGGTCCAAGGAATGAAATGACCAAAAAGTTATACCACAAGTAAATATGTAATGACAAGTTTTGACGGTCCAAGGAATGAAATGACCAAAAAGTTATACCACAAGTAAATATGTAATGACAAGTTTTGGAGGTACAGGAAATGATAATAGATCTATATTGTTCACTTGTTATTAAAACTTTCTAGTGATTACATTCTTTCCTTGGAACCTCATAGTGATTCTCTGTTATATTTGTCCCTAGCAAGTTTACATATATTCTTTGGATTCACCTCTAACATGTATGGGAGCAGGGATGCGATGCATCAATTCTACTTAACTCTGCAAACAGTGAGAGGGCAGCTAATGAGAGCAGAACCCTAAGAGGATTCCAAGTGATAGATGACATCAAAGCAGAAGTAGAGAGAAGATGCCCTAAAACTGTGTCTTGTGCAGATATTCTAACTGCGGCTGCAAGAGATGCCACCATTTTAGCAGGAGGACCATTCTGGGAAGTCCCATTTGGCCGTAAAGATGGCAGAATCTCCATAGCCAGAGAAGCCAGCTTGGTCCCTCAAGGCCATGAAAACATCACAACCCTTCTTGACTTCTTCACAGAACTAGGCCTAGACATACTTGATTTGGTGTCTCTCTCTGGTGCTCACACTATAGGGAGAAGCACATGCAAATCATTCATGAATAGGGTTTATAACTTCAATGGGACTGCAAAACCTGACCCTTCATTGAACATGTATTACCTGGAAATTCTCAAGAGAAGGTGCAAAAGGGAGATGGATTTGGTGCACTTGGATGTGATAAGTCCAAGGACTTTTGACAACGTTTATTATACAAATCTTGTGAGGAAGGTGGGTTTGTTGTCTACAGATCAGTTATTGTATTCAGATTCAAGGACTGGTCCTTTTGTGCAGGCATTTGCAACTCAACCTTTCCTTCTTAGTAGCCAGTTTGCAGCTTCCATGGTGAAGCTTGGGAATGTTCATGTTTTGAGCAGGCCACATGAAGGTGAAATCAGAACCAACTGCAACTATGTCAATCCTGTTTGATAAAATTTGTCCACCTATGAATTTATGAGTTGTTATATTCATATTTTTCAAACATTTGGGACATCAGTTGGAGTTTTTTTTTTCAAGAATATTGATCTTGTATTGGGGTTTCGTAATGATTAAATGAGTTATGGTACCGTGAATGTTTGTTTCAACTTCATGAAATTTGATGTGAGCCGAGTTTGTGATTATAATGAAGAGAAATATGTAGGAATCTCACCAAAAAAGCGGAAGCGTATCGTACCACGCGATAAGGAAAAGTTAAAACCTTCATCGTTTTGATTACCTGGAAAGATGCAACGGTCTAAAGCAGCGATCTGAAAGCCTTTTCACGAACAGTCCTCGTATCTGAAGAGCGATCTGAAAGCCTGTCCACGAACAGTCCTCGTCCGCTCTATGATCGATCTTTCAGACTATCTCTCGAGGGGGATAAGATGGTTGTGTGGGCAACCGTTCAGATGATGAACGTTTGCCTCTAGGGTTTGTTTCTGATGAGAGCCTCCTTATGCGTTCGTTACTCTCAAGCAGGTGAAAGTAGGATTATATGCTACTACACCCAAGACCTAACCCTAATCCACATGGGTCATAGAGTTCTTAGGCTGTAGTCTCAATTAAGCCTTATCGGGCTTAAGTGACTAAAGAACACATTAACCCAACAATCTCCCACTTGCTCTTTAAGATACAAACTTGAGTTCGTAAACCAAGACCATGTAGCCCATAAGCCATCATCATCTGATTATATACCCTATCCCTTGTTTCAAGCTAGCCTGGGGATCTACCAATTGTCATTCATCAAGGCTCATGATAATCTACAGAAGATTATCTAGTTTGGTGCTATTCCACTAAAAGCCCAAACGTGATCTCCAAGAATAATGACACTTATAACAAGAATATGCATTACCCCTTTATAGAATGTCTATAATTGATTGACTAGTTTTCTGTAACCCAATCAATTATTTATTCCCTTGACTTTAACAGTTTCTCTAATGGATTACATGCACTGGCCAGTGTCTTAAATATCCAAATACCGAAACATATCAAGGGGACATTTCCTATAAATTTCATGTTGTTGATCTCATAAACACTGATAACCAAATGGTCTCAATCCCAAAATACCGAGTTATTGGCCGTCATATAAATCAAACCTCACCCGTTGGTAAATCAAAGAATGAAAACCATTCGACTACCTATTTAAAATAAACTCAGGATTAAGAGTAACTACATGACTATAGTTATCTAGAGATTTGATTCCTTATGACAGAAAGAACAACCTTAATCAAATCTCTCCTTGATCCATTCAATGTAAGTATTAACTCACACCAATATTTTATAATGATTCGGACAAAACCATTTCATAAAATATTGCAGCCTAAATAAAGTGCCCAACTTAATTTAATAGCTGTGAACCAATTCATCAATTGTCAGAACTTATGACCATGTCCTCTATGAACGTATCCATATGATCAGATACTCCACAATTGATCCAGACCTTAGAGTTTGTAAATAGTGTGCAAAATAAATGAAAAACACCTAATTTATTAACATTCAGAAAAAAAAAATGCAATGTCATAATGTCTTGCTCAAAAGGCACAAAATAACAATGTGAAATAACAACTACCTAAAGCTATAGCAAATCTGGAATCCTCCTAAGACCCATAGATGAAACATGCCTCTCGAACACACGTTCAGGCAAACTCTTAGTAGAAGGGTCAGCAAGGTTCTCGTCTGATTCCTTTGCAGCCTCAGAAGCAGCTGCATACTCAGCCTCATTGGCAGAGTCAGCCACACATGATTGTTTTACACTTCTCCAACAAATGGCACCGCCATTAAGAGTGTACACATATCCCGAGGTGAACTTACTTGAGTCAATATCTCCTTGGAAATCTGAGTCCGTATAACTAATGGTTTCACGACTCCCACTTAAATAGACCAACATATAATCTCTCGTTCTCCATAGGTACTTGAGTATATGTTTAACCGCTACCCTATGTTCCTTTCCAGGATCAGATTGGTACCGGCTTACTACTCCCACTGCATAGCAGATATCTGGTCTGGTACATAGCATAGCATACATGAGACTACCTACTGCTGAAGCATAAGGTATCCTACTCATGCGTTCTCTCTGCTTAGGAGTTTTAGGAGATTGCTTCTTAGAGAGATGAATCCCATGCCTGAAGGGTATAATTCCCCTCTTGGAATTCTCCATGTTAAACCTGGCAAGTATTTTGTCAATGTATGTAATACCCCAGATTTTTATTAATAGTAATTACCCATTTATTTTATATAGTCTTGGTGAGCCAAATATCCTTAGTCTTAATTGCCTTGGGGATTTTCTGCTTATACTCTAAGAAAGAGATTTAGGTAATAAGTCCTCTACTTGTCAACTAAGTCACATTAATTTACACCATTTTAGGTAATAAGTCCTCTACTTGTCAACTAAGTCACATTAATTTACACCATGATTGATTGACCGAACGTAATGTGAACCATGATTGGTTGATTTTTTCTATTTTAATATGCCCTATTAATGATATTAAATTCACATAATGGCTGATTGATTTTTATTTAATGTACTCTATTAATGATATTAAATTCGTATCATTGTTGATTGATTTTTTTATTTAATGTACCCTATTAATGAGTTGGCAATGGTAAAAGAGCCCAAAGCTAAACCCTAATTTTTCAGTTATAAATATGAGTCTAGCCTAACCCTGAATACTCTCCTTCTCTTCTCATATTCTCTTCTACTATTTTCTCTATTCTTCTAATTCCTCTATTCTTTCTCTATTCTTCTAAAAGCTAGCAAAACGGAGACCAGGTAATCCTAATCTCATGAGTCTTAGTGTAATTTTATATTTCGATAGGTAATCCTAATTCCCAGAACAACCTTGAATCTCGTGTTTCTTCTTCTTCTTCTTCTTCTTCTTCTCTACATCCTATTTTACCAATCATAATTCCACAAGTCTTAGCGTAATTTTATATCCTATGCTTCTTCTTCTACTCTACATCCTATTTTACTAATCATAATTCCATAAGTCTTAGCGTAATTTTATATCCTATGCTTCTTCTTCTACTCTACATCCTATTTTACTAATCATAATTCCATAAGTCTCAGCGTAATTTTATGCTTTTTCTTCTTCTTCTTCTTCTCTACATCATATTTTACTAATCCTAATCTCCATGAATCTGAGGTTATTTTTATACTTTTATATAAATTTTGATAGAATTGTTATATATAAAATATATTATATGTAATCCTAATCCTTAGAACAATTCTCTTTTTAAATGATTTTACCTTGGGTTTTCATAATTAACAAATAGTAGTATATATACTCGGTTTGGTTTTCGTAAATTTGAGAAATCTATTTGGTGTGATTGAAATTTATAAATGTTTTCATATGTATACATATATTATTGAGAAATCTATTTATTATGTGACTATATATAAAATACTTTAAATCGTGGGAGGATAGCTTTGGGATGGTACCCCCAAAGTGATGAACACAATTCTTAGGCTTTATGCCTCGATATATTATTTGATGTGAACTTGATTATATCCGTTCTCCCCAAGGTGGTGTCTGGCAGGTTTCCGGGACATTAGTAGCAACTTTGGGGAGAGGTGTGCACATTAGGACGAATTGATTTATTGTGATATGGCCAAACTGATTATTTGTGACTGGCAGGTTTCCGGGTCACAGGGTAAACTGGCAGGTTTCCGGGTTTACCGTGGTTCTCTTCCCACTAAACTAATTGGACTGGCAGGTTTCCGGGTCCAAATGAAATTAAATTAAAATAATGATGAATATCTTTCGATGAGAACATATAGATATGATAGTATTAAAACTGATGCCTTGAATTATATATATGATGTTTTTCTGTCATCCTGTGAATATTGATATGGATATGTATAGGTATTATGATGATGAATATTATTATTGTTATTATTTTATATTACCCTTGTTTATTAGGATTACCAGCTTTTGCTGATGTTTGTGTTCTGGGCTGCGACGATCCTTCGGGGGAGCAGAATTTCAGTGAAACAGGTTTCAAAGTTGGGGCTGTTGGGGCTAGCAGTGAGAAGTGAGGAAGACCAATGAACAATTCTAGCTAGTTTTATTTGAATTTATGCTTTGAAATAAAAAACATTTTTGTTTAAGTTTTGATTTTCGTATTGTAATAAAGTAGCCTTGCACTTGTACCAGTACAAGTGCGGCGGTAACACTTCCCAGATTTGGTTATTTTGAATTCCAGAATTTATTCACAAGTTATAGCAAATTTTATGTCATTATATGTGTTAGAAATTTGGGGGTGTTACAAAATGGTATCAGAGCCTAAGGTTCTCCTTAGCTTCGCTTTTGATACTAACTCAGGGATCAAAGATCCCAGAGTTTAGAAAACAAGTAATAGTAATAGAATAAATAAATAAGTAAAAATAATAATTTTAAACGTGAAAGATGGGTAGTGAGGGGTTATTCTCTTGTCTTTTTAAATGATTTATTTCTTTGAAATTTTTATAATTGTATATTTGAATTTATTTTAGGACTTGTTGTATGATTATTGATTAACTTGTGAATTTTATTTCAGTTTCGAGGACGAAACTTATTTTAAAAAGGGTAGAATGTAATACTCCATTTTTTTTATTAATTATTATTAATATGTGAATTTTGTTTTAGTTTCGAGGACGAAACTTATTTTAAGGAGGGTAGAACGTAATACCCCAGATTTTTATTAATAGTAATTACCCATTTATTTTATATAGTCTTGGTGAGCCAAATATCCTTAGTCTTAATTGCCTTGGGGATTTTCTGCTTATACTCTAAGAAAGAGATTTAGGTAATAAGTCCTCTACTTGTCAACTAAGTCACATTAATTTACACCATTTTAGGTAATAAGTCCTCTACTTGTCAACTAAGTCACATTAATTTACACCATGATTGATTGACCGAACGTAATGTGAACCATGATTGGTTGATTTTTTCTATTTTAATATGCCCTATTAATGATATTAAATTCACATAATGGCTGATTGATTTTTATTTAATGTACTCTATTAATGATATTAAATTCGTATCATTGTTGATTGATTTTTTTATTTAATGTACCCTATTAATGAGTTGGCAATGGTAAAAGAGCCCAAAGCTAAACCCTAATTTTTTAGTTATAAATATGAGTCTAGCCTAACCCTGAATACTCTCCTTCTCTTCTCATATTCTCTTCTACTATTTTCTCTATTCTTCTAATTCCTCTATTCTTTCTCTATTCTTCTAAAAGCTAGCAAAACGGAGACCAGGTAATCCTAATCTCATGAGTCTTAGTGTAATTTTATATTTCGATAGGTAATCCTAATTCCCAGAACAACCTTGAATCTCGTGTTTCTTCTTCTTCTTCTTCTTCTTCTTCTTCTCTACATCCTATTTTACCAATCATAATTCCACAAGTCTTAGCGTAATTTTATATCCTATGCTTCTTCTTCTACTCTACATCCTATTTTACTAATCATAATTCCATAAGTCTTAGCGTAATTTTATATCCTATGCTTCTTCTTCTACTCTACATCCTATTTTACTAATCATAATTCCATAAGTCTCAGCGTAATTTTATGCTTTTTCTTCTTCTTCTTCTTCTCTACATCATATTTTACTAATCCTAATCTCCATGAATCTGAGGTTATTTTTATACTTTTATATAAATTTTGATAGAATTGTTATATATAAAATATATTATATGTAATCCTAATCCTTAGAACAATTCTCTTTTTAAATGATTTTACCTTGGGTTTTCATAATTAACAAATAGTAGTATATATACTCGGTTTGGTTTTCGTAAATTTGAGAAATCTATTTGGTGTGATTGAAATTTATAAATGTTTTCATATGTATACATATATTATTGAGAAATCTATTTATTATGTGACTATATATAAAATACTTTAAATCGTGGGAGGATAGCTTTGGGATGGTACCCCCAAAGTGATGAACACAATTCTTAGGCTTTATGCCTCGATATATTATTTGATGTGAACTTGATTATATCCGTTCTCCCCAAGGTGGTGTCTGGCAGGTTTCCGGGACATTAGTAGCAACTTTGGGGAGAGGTGTGCACATTAGGACGAATTGATTTATTGTGATATGGCCAAACTGATTATTTGTGACTGGCAGGTTTCCGGGTCACAGGGTAAACTGGCAGGTTTCCGGGTTTACCGTGGTTCTCTTCCCACTAAACTAATTGGACTGGCAGGTTTCCGGGTCCAAATGAAATTAAATTAAAATAATGATGAATATCTTTCGATGAGAACATATAGATATGATAGTATTAAAACTGATGCCTTGAATTATATATATGATGTTTTTCTGTCATCCTGTGAATATTGATATGGATATGTATAGGTATTATGATGATGAATATTATTATTGTTATTATTTTATATTACCCTTGTTTATTAGGATTACCAGCTTTTGCTGATGTTTGTGTTCTGGGCTGCGACGATCCTTCGGGGGAGCAGAATTTCAGTGAAACAGGTTTCAAAGTTGGGGCTGTTGGGGCTAGCAGTGAGAAGTGAGGAAGACCAATGAACAATTCTAGCTAGTTTTATTTGAATTTATGCTTTGAAATAAAAAAACATTTTTGTTTAAGTTTTGATTTTCGTATTGTAATAAAGTAGCCTTGCACTTGTACCAGTACAAGTGCGGCGGTAACACTTCCCAGATTTGGTTATTTTGAATTCCAGAATTTATTCACAAGTTATAGCAAATTTTATGTCATTATATGTGTTAGAAATTTGGGGGTGTTACAATGTACTTAGCCTGGGATAATGCCAAAACCCTATTCTTCTGGTCTCGCAAGAGTTTAATACCAAGAATATAATTGGCTTCCCCCAGGTCCTTCATATCAAAATGCTTGCTCAGCCAGGTTTTTTATGCCTAACAATACCTCCGTATCATTTCCGATAAGGAGTATATCATCCACATAAAGTACCAGAAAAGATACTCCATTTAGAAAAGCAGATTTGACATCCATTTGCCAAATCTCATAATCAAGATTTGCTGCAACAGCTAAGAAAATCTGGATGGACTTGAGCATGGCAACCGGCTAAAAAGTTTCATCATAATCCACACCTTCCTTTTGGGAGTACCCTTTCGCCACCAATCTAGCTTTGAAGGTTTCAACCTTCCCGTCCGATCCTCTCTTTCTGTTGTAAATCCACTTACACCCAATGGGTCTTACCCCTTCAGGTGCATCTACAAGAGACCACACTGAGTTGGAATACATAGAATCAATTTCACGATTCATAGCCTCAAGCCATTCCTGAGCATCAACATCTCCTAGTGCTTCGTCATAACTCGTGGGATCACCATCTTCATCAATGATGACATCCTGATTTGACTCACCCAACAAGAGATATCTTGCAGGTTTATGAGTCAATCTCCCACTACGACTTTGTCGCACTTGATGTTGTGCATCTACAGGGGGGTCCACATTTTGTGGGTTAACAATTCCTAGATGAGGACCCTCATTAAGTGGATTAACCAATTCATGATTTTGTTCTTCATTAAGTTCATCATCATGTTGAACTTCATCATTATACTGAACTTCTGGTTCTGTCTCTAGTTCCTGTGTATGTTCAGGTACATTTTCCCCTCTTTGAACAACCACAGGAACAAAAGCTGGAACCCCTTGAGGTTGTGGTGAAACTTGATCTGAGACTAGCTCATTAAGAATAACCTTACTCCTTGGCTTATAATTTGTCATATAGTCCTCCTCTAAGAAATTCGCGTGAGTGCTAACTATGACCTTCTTTTCTTTTGGACTATAAAACAACCAACCTCTGGTTCCTTTAGGATAGCTTATAAACATGCATACTTCAGTACGCGAGTCCATCTTATCTGGTTTCTATTGCAAGACATGTGTCGGGACACCCCAAATCCGAATTTGGTTCATGGTGGGCTTACACCCTTTCCACAATTCTATTGGTGTCTTCGAAACCGACTTGGACGGAGTTAAGTTCAATAGATACATAGCTGTTTCTAAGGCATATCCCCAGAATGAATAAGAAAGAGATGAATAACTGAGCATAGATTTTGTCATTTCTAAAAGGGTTCTATTTCTCCTTTCAACAACTCCATTCTGCTGGGGTGTCCTTGGAGAAGATAATTGTGAAACTATCCCCTCTTTTGTCAGGTAGGACTTGAATTCTCCAGATAGGTATTCACCCCCTCTATCAGATCGAAGAGTCTTAACTTGAACACCTAGATGCTTTTCTGCCTCAGCCTTGAACTCTTGGAATTTTCCAAAAGCTTCAGACTTGTGACGCATCAAGTACACATGTTCAAATCTAAAGTAATCATCAATAAATGTGATGAAATACTGATACCCGCCTCTGGCTTGGACATTTATCGGTCCACATACATCAGTATGTACCAATTCCAGCTGAAGTGTGGCACGTTTTCCCTTGGCCTTGAAAGATCTCTTGGTCATTTTACCCTCTAAACAAGATTCACATACTGGTATTGGTTCAAAGTTCAAGGATTTTAAAATCCCACTTTTGACCAAACCTTGTATCTTGTTAGAGTTAATATGACCCAATCTCAAATGCCAAAGATAAGTTTCATTGGAAACTTTTCTTTTCTTTGATGAATTAATATGCTCAACATCTTTTTAATTCAACATGATTAACTTCACAGGGAACAAAACTAAGGAAATAAAGACCATTAAACTTTACACCAGAACAAATAAAAGAATATGAACTTCTTATTGAAACTGAGGAATTAAATTGAACTGTCAAACCATGTTTATCCAAACAACTAACAGAAATTATATTCCTCTTAAAATCTGGAATAAATAAACAGTTTTCTAAAACCAAAGTTTTGCAATTATCAAAAGATAAAATAACTTGTCCCATTGCTAATGTAGACACAAGATCCCCAGTTCCAAGCTTCAAATCTTTTTGTCCTTTACTTACAGGCAAGCTATGTTTGAACCACTGCAAAGAGTAACAAACATGGTTAGTGACTCCTGAATCAACGATCCATTTATCATCGTGATTCTCCACTAAACAAGCCTCAATCATATGTAAATTGCCCATACCTGGTTTATTCATATGTGGGCAATTTTTCTTCCAATGCCCCTTTTGTCCGCACTTGAAGCACTTGCCTTTTGGCTGCTTCATTGCAACTGTTTTGGCAACTGGAGTACCTGATTTCTTCTTTTTCTTGTTCTTGTTCTTTCCCTTGGGTTTCCCCTTAGGTTTCACAGAACTTTCACTAGCAAAAAATGCACTTCCCTGCTTGACTAGAGACTGTTCAGCACTCTCAAGCTCATGCATCAGTTGAGTGAGGTCAAGATTCATCTTGTTTATGTTATAATTCATCTTGAATTGATTGAAGTACTCAGGCAGTGATTGTAAGAGAAGGTCAACTTTTACTTCTTGTTCAAACTTGATACCATGGTCATCAGCCTTCTTGAAGTTCGCTATCATTGTTAGACAATGATCCCGTACACTTCCTCCCGACATCACTGTCTTGGTGACTGAATTCAGCGCATTTTGCCTAGCAGAGCTGCTAGGCGTAGCAAACATGCCATCAAGAGTCTGGAGCATTGTTGCTCCACTCTCAATCATGCTCAATTGCTCCTGAAGGTGATTAGCGAGACTGGCCAAAATGTAGCAGCGAACTGACACATTCGCCTTCTCCCATCTATCCTTCTCCTGCTGAAATCGAGTCCGAATTGCATCAGACGCATCTGCAGCAGGCTGCGCTGGCATAGGGGTAGTGAGAACAAAGTTGAGCTTTTCATATTGAAGAACAATATCCAAATTAGTTTTCCATTGTTTGTAGTTTGTACCATCCATAGGTTTTTGGCTCAAGATTGTAGCTAAAGGATTGAATGAAGACATTTTTCTGAAAATAAGGAAAAAGCACACTAATTACAAACTATAATTAACAACAAACAGATATAGCACTAGTAGATTCTAATAACTACTATTCGTTTATTGTTTAACAATCCATTAGTTATCTTTACAAGGCTTACGATGGGCAAGATTCTTGTAAAACTATGTAACACCCCCAATTTCTAATAGTTATAATAACAAAATTTTAAATAATTTTTATAAATAAATTAATGAAATTCGAAATAAACAACATTGGGGAGTGTTACCGCCGCACTTGTATTGGGACAAGTGCAAGGCTACCTTATTACATTAATATAAATCCAAACTTAAATAAAAATGTTTTACTCAAGCGTAAAATAAAATAAGGAAAACTAGCTAGCATTCTCATTGTTCTTCCTCCCTTCTCACTGCTAGCCCCAACAGCCCCAACTTGAGACTTGTTTCACTGAAAATTTGCTCCCCCGAAGGATCATCGCAGCCCATGAACACAAACATCAACAAAAGCTGGTAATTCTAATTAAAACACAATTTATATGGCTCAAATATGTTAATAAAATCAAATATATAATCACATAGTGATTTAATCAAATAACAAATCCAAGATTCGTCATATATATACATATACATACATATATTCACACTGAATCAAATATCATTCTTTTTCTTTGTTTAATTTCATTTGGACCCGGAAACCTGCCAGTCCATTTAGTTTAGTGGGAAGAGAACCATGGTAGACCTGGAAACCTGCCAGTCACAATTATCAATTGGCCATAAACATATCTTCCTAGTGTGCACACCTTTTCCCAAAGTTGCTACTAGTGTCCCGGAAACCTGCCAGACACCACCGTGGGAAGAACAGATACTATCATTTTCACATCAAATAAATATCAAGGATATAAAGCCCATAAGTTGTGTTCATCATTATGGGAGGTACCATCCCAAAGCTATCCTCCCACTGTTAAATTGTTTTAAAACACACACATAATAAACTCCTAAATTATCTCTATTATTTACTTATCTTATATATATATTTTTATATTATTTTAATTAAATATAAATATAAGGATATTTTAACCTAAAATCTATTCATGACTTATTTTATTGCGTAGGAGGTATTATATAAAGAAAAAGAAAATCAATTAATAAATAAGTAAATGAATAAAAGGGACGTAAGCATTTATATTAAAATTCAAAAAGAATATGATGCACAGGATCATGTATTCAACTGACGCATGAAAGCCGAGGTGAAAAATTGGTTTTCAATCACAAAGAAAAATAGACGCACAGGGACAAATTTGGATTCAATCATATATCTATGCAATTAAAGCACACAGGCCGAGATGAAGAAATAAAACAATTGTCAATTGTATTCAATTCATCCTTCAAGAATTCGACAATTGATTGTAAAAAAAGTTATTCACATAATCCAAAATTGTATTACAATGCAACGCCTTTAATATTGTTCCTATCGATTATCCATTTTACTCATGGGTTTCTATAAGGTTGTCATGAGAAGTTCTCATGACCATCATTTAAATCCTTAATTTTTCATTATCCATTTTGCTCATGGGTTCCTATAAGGTTGTCATGAGAAGTTCTCATGACCATCATTTAAATCCTTAATTTTTCATTATCTATTTTACTCATGGGTTCCTATAAGATCCATTTTACTCATGGGTTCCCATAAGGTTGTCATGAGAAGTTCTCATGACCATCATTTAAATCCTATGAACTTCTACTCATCAAAAGAAAATCAATTAATGGAAAGGATATGGAGATACATGTTCAGGTAATATTAATTGTAGCATTGCACTAGAATGTCATATATTGCAATTTGTTGGACAAGAATATAATATATTGCAACCAAAAAAAATGACACACATAATTATACACTTCCCGCATGAAACCGATGTGAGTATTGGTTTTCAAATCAAAAGAAAAGAAAAGAAAAAAACGCACAGGAGGTGTGTAAGTATGTATATTCCATGCACGCCAACCGAGGCAATCGAAGTTGTGAACATTTGGAAGGAAAAAAAACGTACAGGCAAAGAAAACACACAGGAGGTGTGATGTATATAATCCATGCACGTAAGCCGAGAAGATGCAATCCATGTATATTCAATTCAATCATCTATTATATTTAATATTAACCCACCTTACAGAAGGCTACTCACGCAAATCGCAAAAAGAAGGAAGATGTATTTGAGCATGTATTCAATATTATCTCTTATTATTCTAGGAATTAGGATTACTTATCAAAATTCACATAAAACTAACCTAAGATTCATGGGGATTAGGATTACCTATCAGGATTCATATAAAACTAACCTAGACTCGTGGGAATTAGAATTACCTATCAAAGTTTTCATAAAACTACTCATGGGAATTAGAATTACCTGGTCTCTGTTTGCTAGCCTCCTAGAAAATAAATTGATGAGAATTCGAAAGGAGGATTTGAGAAGAGAAGGTAGCGGAGAAGAAAACTATCAAGCGTTGCTAGGTTTAGACGGCTAAACCTAAGTTTATAATTAAAATTTAGGGTTTAGCTATGGGCTGGGCTTTATTTTATTATTTCCAATTATAAAACAATACAATTAAATATCTAAATTTCTATTATTACTATAATTATTTCCAATTAATAAATTGTGAAATAATACACACATTATTAAATTCTAAATATTTATTTACTATCTTATTATTATTATTAAAAAATCCGGGGTATTACAAACTAATATTGTTATTTTGGGCCTTCAGTTCCATTGCCAGAGTCTCGATGGGAGGGTTAACAATTTTACCAAAGTTGAATGTATTTAACCATTGTTTACTTTCAAAATTATCTTTAGTGTCTAAGTGTTGTCGACGATAGGCCGTGCAAAACTTTACTAAAATTTTGAAAATATTACGGTTTAATCTAGCGAAATCCGATTATCCTTATCCGATGGGGCTTCAGCGACATCCACTTCACTAATAAACACACAATTGGAGCCCGTAGGTTTTAAAAATTAAATGCTTAATTTAAAACCTTCACCCATTCAATATTTTAAATTTAGAATTTTCAATTTCCAAAAATTTGTTCAATTTAGAGTAAATTATTAGGTATCTAAAAACTAGTCATGATTTGTCATAATGTGCGTCACATGACCATTTTAAATAATCCACAAATTACTCCAAAAGGTACAATTCTCTTAGGAAATTTCTTGGATTATTTGTCTAGATTTTAATTCCACAATTATCATTCTAGATTTTAATTTAAAATCATAATAATTGATAATTAATGTCTAGATTCTAATCCCACAATTAATTAATCCAATTATTATTCTAGATTTTAAAATCATAATAAATGATAATTAATGCAGAGATTCTAATTCCACAATTAATTAATCCAATTATTATTCTAGATTTCAAAATCATAATAAATGATAATTAATGTAGAGATTTTAATTCCACAATTAATTAATCCAATTATTATTCTAGATTTCAAAATCATAATAAATGATAATTAATGTAGAGATTTTAATTCCACAATTAATTAATCCAATTATTATTGTAGATTTGAAAATCATAATAAATGATAATTAATGTCTAGATTCTAATTCCACAATTAATTAATCCAATTATTATTCTAGATTTCAAAATCTTAATAAATGATAATTAATGTAGAGATTTTAATTACACAATTAATTAATCCAATTATTATTCTAGATTTCAAAATCATAATAAATGATAATTAATGTAGAGATTTTAATTCCACAATCAATTAATCCAATTATTATTCTAAATTTTAATTTAACATCATAATAATTGATAATTAATGTAGTAGGCAATCTAAATAATCTCGCATAATAACTATCATACTAGTCGATTCAAGACATAATAGCTACTATGCAATTATGACATGTGATTATGCAACAATATGGCACCTTCCTATTCTATATGACATGTTATTTATCAACATCATGTTAATCGCAAATATAATTCATACAATTTAACAAAGGCATTAAATAATTAAACAAATAATTTAATCCATGGTTTTCCTTTAAAAAAAAAGAATAAAAAAAATTACAACTTTGGAATTCCTCTTTTGTCCAGCCCATAGTATCTGTCTCTAGCCCCTTTAGGATATCTATGGGCCCAAAAGCCCAAATACTCATACTTTAGCTAGAAACCCTAGGACACACAAGAGGAACCCTAGCCGTCACTCCTGCCAACGCCTTCAGCCGAAGTCATCTCATCTTCTTCGCAGTTTCTTGATCTCCAACTTTTACAGAATTTCGAAAAATACATAGAAATTTCAAAATAAAATTAAAAACAGCAAGAAGGAAACCTAACCATATGGGAATAGAGCCGGGAAATCGGGCCGGACCCGTCGGGCCGACCCTTTTAAGTCCTGGCCCTGTAGGGCTCGGGCTTGAAAAATATGCTTGAAATTTAAATTTGGCCCTGCAAGGCATGATTTGAGATCTTTAGAAGTGTTTATTTGTGTAAATAAAAGTAAAACTTATTTCACATATTTACTTCATACCCACGTAAATCATAGTTGACGTAAATCATAATTGGAAAATTAGTTTTTTAAAACACTGCAATCAAATCACTATTCCAACTGGGTGTGTGGATATTAATAAGAAGGAAAAAAAAAAAAAGAAGCTTGAATCAATGCTCGAAAGGGGCCGTGAATTACGTCTTCCATTGGGGCATAGACAAGCAATAAATGCAAAGTTAATCTCACGCTGCATGATCACCCATCAGATCAGATAAGTGGGGTAACAGTAGAGAGATGATTACTAAAAGCATAAATAAAAGGAGACAGATCGTTCAACCACAAAGCTGAAGAGGAAAAGAATCACTCACTTTAGATCAAACCAGAGAAACAGAGAGAGACTGTGTGAGTTGCTATGGCGAAGAAGGCTGTGCTGATCGGCATCAACTATCCAGGAACTAAGGCGGAGCTCCGAGGTTGCATCAACGATGTATGGAGGATGTACAATTGCCTGATCCAGCGATACGGCTTCTCCGAGGACGATATCACCGTCTTGATCGACACCGATCACTCCTACACCCAACCCACCGGGAAAAACATCCGATCGGCGATTACGAGACTCGTGGGCTCCGCCGAGCCTGGAGACGTCCTGTTCGTGCACTACAGCGGTCACGGTACGCGTCTCCCCGCCGAGAGCGGCGAGGACGACGACACTGGCTACGACGAGTGCATTGTTCCGTGCGACATGAATCTCATCACCGGTTTGTCCTCAGATTTTATCTTTTTTTTTTTTTCCAATAATTTTTTCAATCTGATTTTATATTATAAATTAATATTCTTTTTTCCCTCGCTCTCCCTACGGGTTGAATTTTATCGAGATCTTTATTGGGATGCTACATGTAAAAACCACTCAAGAGTTACAAATGACGTAGTATTCTAGATATGCAATCACTAGAAACTCATGAAGTTACACAGAAATTCCTTTGTTCTGGGAATCTGGATTCAGAATATTTCGTGCGCTAGAAACTATTTGTAAAGTTAACGTCTTCTCCTTTTGATGATGAATCTGAATATTTCTGGGACATTCGTTCATGACGTAGGCAACCATATCCTCTTTTATTGGCACCATCGTAAACTATTGTGCATTGGTCAATGTAACTGCCACCTAGGTAGGGTACCTGTATGTTGCGGGTACAGGCGTACAGCAAAATCTTCCATCTTTCTGAAATAAATTTGGTTAGCCAACGTGTGAATGACACTTGGAATCCCAATAAATGCAGGGAAATTTATATTCAAGCTCATTTTATTTGAGTTGCATCTGTCTGGGAGATTCGTAGTTAACTTTTGCAAAATGGAATATTAACCCAAAACTAGGTTTTGTAAGTTGCAGTCAGGAAACCGAGTTCTTACAAATTGAAACAAGGTTTTGCAAATTGGTAGCCAAACATACTGCTCATGCTTATTGTCGGAATGTTTAGCTAGTCATATTCCCCCCAAAAATTGGAGTTTCCTGTGAAATCATTTGTGTTAAATATATGTTTAATGTGGAACAGATGATGATTTCAAGGCATTTGTGGACAAGGTGCCTAGAGACTGTAAGCTCACAATTGTATCAGATTCTTGCCACAGTGGTGGCCTCATTGAAGAAACCAAGGAACAGATAGGAGAAAGCACAGGAGGGGGAGAAGCTGAGCATCATTCAAGCTCTGGCTTTGGGTTTAGAAGCTTTGTGAAACAAACAGTGGAAGATGCCATAGAGTCTCGTGGCATTCACATCCCTTCAGCATTACGTCACCACCACAGGCGTGGGGAAGATGACGAGGAAGAGAGAGATTTTGTAGTTTCACGTGAGAGTGATAATGGCTACGTGAGGAGCAGGTCTCTTCCCCTCTCAACTCTCATTGAGATCCTGAAGCAGAAAACTGGGAAAGATGATATAGATGTGGGGACGCTGAGACCTACTCTTTTCGATGTGTTTGGGGAAGATGCTAGCCCGAAAGTGAAGAAGTTCATGAAAACTGTGTTTGCCAAATTCCAACATGGTAACGCTGAAGGTGAAGAGGGTGGTGGGATTATGGGCATGGTGGGTAGTCTTGCCCAAGAGTTTCTCAAACAAAAGCTGAATGAAAATGATGAGGGATATGCGAAACCTGCCTTGGAGACGCATGTAGAGAGCAAGCATGAGGTGTATGCTGGATCAGGTCGCCGCCTTCCACATGGTGGAATTCTGATGAGCGGTTGCCAGTCTGATGAGACTTCAGCTGATGCAAGCCCTTCTGGAGATTCTGATAAAGCTTATGGAGCTTTTAGCAATGCCATTCAGGCTATAATAGAGGAAACTGATGGTGCTGTTACTTACCAGGAGCTTGTGACAAGGGCTAGGGAGATGCTGGAGAGGCAGGGCTTCACTCAGAAACCTGGACTCTATTGCAGTGACCAGCATGTTGATGCTCCTTTTTTGTGCTGATATATTTTTACAGTGCAAAGAAACAGAAATACATATTTCTGAATGTTTTTGAGTATGCCAGTGTTGAGTTTGGGACAATAAGTCATGCACAATGTTTACTTTATATATAATTTCAATAATGTATTGTGATTGATACAAACGAGTTCAGACTGGACGCTATATGAGATACAACCTATATGAGACTGGACACTATACGGCATCTATTGTCTTTCACTTGATCAGAAAACTTTACAAATATACACAAAGCAATTATTTGCCAAAAATGGGTTACGCTATTAAAAAAATTCACAAAAAATCGGACTGCACGATTCTATTGCCTGATGTAGAGGATGAACCCTTCTCCCCTCCAAAAATTGTCCATTTCTCCGAGCAAAAACTGCACGTTAAGGCTGAGCCTTTCCTTCAAACCAAAAGTGCTGCTGCAGTTCAAACCTCCAGATGCTAGCAACAATATAATTAACTTTCTGAAGGCAATAACCAGTTGTCTCGTTGCCAAAAAACAAAAGGTGACAAAAATATGTTGTCCCAGGTTAATCATCGATTTCTTGTACCCATGCTAAACCTGTAATAAGTCAGTAGTCAAAATTAGATTGGCTTCGACATCACATTTTCACATACAATGAATGACATAAAAATCACCAATATAAAACATAAAGTGTAAAAGCAGCAGAATATATAACTTAGGCTTGATGTCTTTTAGTTAAGACATAAAAGTTTTTGTTTCCAATGCAAGACGTATTTTAGCAGACTACAGAGCAGTATTTTATCTTTTAATCTTCTTGAGGTACTGGACTCGGACAATTTGCTTCCAACTGATACTTGGTCCCATACAGGATTTCAGCTTGATCATAGAATAAAATAGAGACTTCTATATACACTAAACACACAAGTACCTCGTTTTCTATCTTATTCAAGAGCAAATAATAGGTGACACAGAGAGAGAGAGAGGGAGAGAACCTTGAAGCACAGCTTCAACTGCTGCATTAGGAACAAGAAGACCAACTATACGTTGATTATCTGTAGTAGTTTCAATGCGTACAACACGCAGCCTCCTATGGCTTAGGTGGGCCTGTAAAATCGTTAAATGTGGTCTTGAGTAAATTTTCTTCATGAGCATTATCTTAAAAAGAAATAATTCTTGAAACTGTAAGAGGGATATCTAATCTGTCATGGCTAAGGTCAGAAGCATTTCATAATTCTAACCGCCAGGACCCACATTGGACGCCTTTCAGGAAAGGAGTTTGTTTGGAAGGTACTGCAATATATTAATCGGTCTTATACAATCATCAAAGCCATTTGTCACTCATTTTTCCATGAATTTTGTCATTCTAAAACTCCACAAAACTAAATCGCCAGATCAAAATGAAAACACAGATTTTTATCCCTAGAATGCTTCAGATTCTGCTGTTATATGCTGGCTAAGTACCTGATTAGATAAGGCCTTCTCTATAGTTCCCCAAACTGGAAGAATGAGGCCACCTAAGACATTTACTTCCTGTAGTCTTCTTCCAACCGTACAGAATTTGCCAAGCTTACAATTGGGACCATGCATACACTGCCACAAGAGGTTTAAAAAAATGTCAGATAATGTAGACCCATCAAAATCTTCATTTGTTCATCTTAAGGCTAAAAGGGTGTGCGTGTAGTTAATAATGGGCATGCACGATGGAATATACATGTTTAGATAGGTGATGTTACAGATTAAAAACAAATGTTCCAAAATAGACTTTATGCAATTGCAACTTGTGAGACATGAAAATGCAGCACTTCTTTTCTTTGCGTTTGAATCAAACAATGAGCAGGCTTCTCTTAACTTGTACAAGTAGTAGTTAAGTATCCCTCACGCATGTTCCACAAGTCAGGTATTACAAATCCCTCCCATTATAATTGTGCCATTTAAAAACCAGATTAAGGGAAAAAAAAAAAAAAACTCACTATAAACAAGAAATATACTAAAGTATCCATTGTGCTAGGTGAAGAGAACATTTATCATAGTAATCCATAATTTCCAGCCAAGGAAATAGCCAGAACTGCTCCAGCTCAAACTCTCAAAAGTCAATCTATGGGCAAAATCGTTTGTTTATTTGGGTAGCACAAAAAGCTATGAAGCACCGACACTCCTATTTTTTAAAAATATGCGTATCGGACACTTCGACACTCGTTCGACACTCCGACACCATCCGACACTCCTATTTTTAAAAATATGCGTGGCTTTAAATATTACTAAATTGATGATGAATTTTTCTTTTATATTTTTTTTAAAAAGAGGAGACACGGCTTTTATGATGAGGCTAAATCTACGATGAGCCAAAGCTGGAGGTAAGGATTTTACATAATATTGAAATTGAATGTAAATTATAATATATATATTCAATATCAAAACGTGTCCTGACGTGTCGAAATTTAGATTTTTTTAGGATTAACGTGTCGAAGTGTCGAGTCGTGTCGTATTTCGTGTCAATGTCAGTGCAACATAGACAAAAAGCATATCAATGGATATTGGAAGGGCCGTATAATTAACTGATTACCTAATGCATTAATTCATACGATTTTGCTTTCTCTTGATTGTGTTTTCACAAAAATTCCAATTTGAAAACAGAAAAAAGAATTAGATATAGAAAGGTATATTGTTATAAATGAATTTCCACAAGACCATCGGCATAATAAATAAAACTTGCCAAATTATCAATTTTTGGATTCGGATGTGTATAAAATCTTAAATCCAAAAATGACAGAGAAACTCGTAATCTTATTGAAATAGCTTACTGAGGACACTGGACACATGCCTGTTTAGATGAAAGTTCATACTCTTCTTCCCAACCAGTTTGAGCCTTCTCTAAGGATGAGACTTTTCTATATTTACTCTTTAATTCTGCCAGGTTCATCTCCCTACCATCAGTAGAAACTAACAAGGGTAAACGAACAATCAACCTGGAAGGCTCAAGGAGACTAGATGGCTATTTAAATACATACCGATGTGACTCTCCAACTGGGGGACGAACTGTCTTATACAACCCAGAAGCGGAACTGGACGAAAGCATACAACAATGGGATGAAAAAGGTGCATTAATAAAGGCATCATTACTAGAGAGGGAGAGAGTAGATGAAGTGAAAAATTCAAAATAAGATCAAGATGGTTTGATTAACATGTAAATTAATCCCTGATTTGATAAATAAGTTCATACAGAATTTTGGACAAATCACATGGTAAAATTTCTTTTAATTCTAGTGAAAATGAGCATGAAACATGCCCTTACTTCCAAGATTTCAAAATAAACTCCTCATAAGTTTAAATCCCGTAAAAATGACTCTAGGTTGACAGATATATAAAATGAAGGAATGATACCTTTCAAACGCCAAAATGAAATGACGTCTTCCCAACCATTCCCTCTTGGACTCATAGAAGCCATCATTAGCTGAACCAAGCCTGTCCTTTTGCTTTTCATTCAGCATGGTACTTGCTGTCTGACATTAAAAAAAAAAAAAGTTAACAAATCAGAAAGACGAGATTATACCAGTAAAGCATCCCATTATTTGGATCATGCTGAAAGGAACAAGCACCTCCCATGTGACCCCACGATCCAAGATAAATGTAAAGAGAACTGTCGAAGCTCCAGTGAGATTATCAACATGGACGGTCTGCAAGTAATAGCCCCAACCCCCTTCTCCATGTTAGTAAGAAAGGACTCAATGTAATTACATGAGAGGAAGAAAGAAGTATAGCACAGCAAACCTTTGGAGTCCCTTGTAGTTCAATGACATTAGCTCTCAAGTCAAGAATGCCAGTATCAAGGTTACCTTCAATACGAGCATTCTGAATAAGAAGATCCAAGATACTCACAAATAACTCAAATAACCTGTTAGAGGACAGCATTTTTTTAGCCAATTGAACCAAACAATAAAACTAAAGAGTCACATTACTTAATACACAGAATACAGACCTATTCTGAATCTCAGGAGGCAGTCCCAAAAGCCGGTTGAGGAATCGGCCCACATCATGCATATCAGAATCAATAATACGACCAGATAACTTTACAAAATCTTTGCCATTACCTACAAATATAGGAAGCAGAAAGTTGAATTATGATTAGACAATACTATGAATGGAATGTGGCAACGAAAACTATTCTCCTGCAATCAACAATAACCATGAGCTAGTTGGAAAATATTCAATTATTTTAGAATCTTACAAGGTAATGGCACAGCACATAAGGGCAAACCAAAAAGAATCAGAGAATTACCAAGTGTCGTGTCCCTAACTATTCCAACAGACACAAGAGCAGCTTTTGCTTTAAGAATGAAGTCCTGAATTGTGTCTGGCCTGTCAGATATGCATCCTGGTGGCAAAACTGGCAGAGAATCCTGAAAACAGTTGCTGTCAGTGCATGGATTTAAGCCAATCTCTTATTATACTTAGAATACCAAATGCATATTCCTCATTTGCTAAGAAAAAATGAAACCTGTTCCATTATTCCTTTGTACATAATCATTAGAGCTCTCTTTCCATAAGCACTATCATAATTATAAGCACTTAAGGAAGGTCCCGCCCTGTATCAGATCCACTCAAATAGTAAGGAACATGATGAAATATGCCAAAAATCATTCATGTCAGCTCATTATAAACAAAAAACAGATTAATTCAACTTACCTGCGGTCCCCTTGAGTCAAAGCACCAAGAGATTGTAATCTCTTAGCAACAATTGATGCAAATCGCCTTTCTCCTCCAAGATTAGTAAAGAGTAACCTGCAGAGGAAATGCAAGGTCCAATGTAGGTAAGACAGGCGCTGCATCAGGAAAGAGCTCCAACTATGGGTGCCATTGTGATCATTTTAAAGCAGCCCCACAGTGCTGATATTTTTTCTTAGCTTTTAAAGATTCTCATGTGTGACTAGGTCACAATTCACAACAGAAATCTTAGACCCTAGCCAGACAGCAAACATTTCTTAGGTGTCAACTATCTATAAAAGGAAACACAAGACATGCATAACGATAAGACATGAAACACAAGACATGCATGGACATGAAGCACAACGACAAAAGGAATGAAAGGAGACAATTCAATGACATTATCCACTACGTTTTTCTAAAAACATTGAACTAGTAAGAAAAGCTTAAGCAAAGTAAAAGGAAAAGGGAAACAAAAAGGTAACATCAAAATCACGTGTCATGGAAATATCAGGAAACTAAGCACCAAAGAAAACAAGCAAACACATCTGTGCATTAAAAGCATTAGAATCCTCTTTATTTACAAAAAAATCAGCAAAGAAAACATAGCAAAACTCATCAAGACTCAGCCCACCCTTCACATGTCGAACCCAAAAGGGTAGAACAGAGCATCTTTCTGGATGTCACATGAAGACTAAATCACAAAAACTAGCACACCAGAAAACATAGAATCACATCGCTATGTTTCTGAACTTCTCTAAACGCTATAAGAGGTTACCAAGAGCCAACCTCTGCAGGTATTCTCACATGCAGCAAGTAGGTAGCACTAATCCTTTTTACAAAAGCCTTAGTCCTCAAAGGAGCCATACAATTTCTCATAAACCTATCATATCTATCATTCAAGCTGCCCCATGCCCAGTATTGAAAGCATGTGATCCCATGCTTTTATTAGTCCTCTACCAACTCAACAGTGTACAGCTATCCAATTGACTTGGAGGGTGACGCCTTGGCAAAACGGTAAGGTTGTCACCATGTGACTTGGAGGTCACGGGTTCAAATCCTAAAAAGTCTTTCCAATCCAATTGTGGGGGTAAGGCTATGTAGATCTATCTCTCCCCAGACCCCACCTAGTAGGAGCCTTATGCACTGGGCCACCCTTTTTTTACCAACTCAATAGACTTATCGTCATGCTTTTCCCACAGGATTCAGTGCTGAACTCTAAAAAAGTGATAATTACAGGCCACCATAACAATGAACTATTTAAATGTATTCCTTCAATGCTTTGTACTTACAGCAGTTTCTTATGTGTGCGCATGTGTATATAAAGAGAGCTTCTACAAAAGTTATCTAAATCCATAGCGTCAAATAACCTGTATTCAGGGGCTGATGCTTGATTAGATCGATGAGTTCTTCCAAACTGCTGAATTGCACGATCAGCACTCCATGGAAGTTCTAGAGTCAAATGAACTCTTCTTTTCTGTCATTCAAAGGTCAAAGAAAGAACCCAGAACAACCAATGAAGAATTAAAGTAACATCCAAAGTTAAATTAAGAATAAGATGTCTATAACATCAGAACAAAAGGACAAAGAAAGCCACCAAAAATAAAGATGAAAACATTTTGCAAATAGTTTGTTGTACCTGATTTATAGCTCTTCTATCTGCCTGCAATGAGACACCGGCTGATCCAGCTTCAGATATGATAGCAACTAACTTCTTACCATCCATAAAGAGCTGCTTCTCGTGCATGTTGACCATCTCCATTGTGACATCCTTTCTAAAAGAATAAAGTGACGGTTTAGTTACCATTAAACCTGCTTTATAAGTAGGATAGGAAAGCAAGCTAAAACTCACGTATTTCGAGCTTGATAGGTAACACCTTTCCCACTAGGGGCCCTCACAAGCATGCCTCTCCTTCCTGTAATTTCTGCAACTTTGTCAGGTCCTCCTAGCTGCATATTTAATACAATTATAGCAACCAGAGAGGAGAAATAAATTTAACAAACTAATACCCTAATCTGCGTCATTTCAGCAAAAAATTATCTTATCTCCCCAATCTGTAGACAGTATCTAGTGTAAGCAAAGACAAAAAGACTACGCAAGCCTCGATTCATATGCTAGAAATCTGGAACGCTGCTTATGGTGCATAGTTGTGAATATGCTTCAGCAAATATATTTTATATCATAGTAAATGCTCTTTCTTATTTTCTAACTTACAGGGCTATGCAACTCGTTTTTTTTTATAAATAACTGTAACAAAAATGCCCAAGAAAAGGAAGCAGTGAGGAAGGTGAATACAAGACAAAACATGTTTTCCAAAGCAAGAAGTCTGTCAATCAACACGTGATCTCTACCTGATCAGTAATATCATCCAGGGGATTATTTGGAAGATCCAATGTCCGGATAATCTCTAAAATCTTTGTCTTACGCTCCAACGCTGCATCATACCTGTATAAATTCATAATTCATTGATCATTGTCTCCTTTACCTTGTCTACTTTTTTCACCTTTCAGTGATCGCAATGCCTTATGATTTAAACTTTGTGAACAGTTATTCAGACTATAAAGATGATTGACACTATTACAACTAGAACTCTAGATGGGATTCATCTGTACTTATGGAGCACCGATCATTTTGTGCATGGACCAAACAAATAGAAACAGGCAATTTGATAGGCAAACAAAGCATCTGCACTTATGAGACGCTAATCTAAAAACTCCAAAAAATTAACTGCCAGTTAACATGGATCTGATGCACAACTAATTTGGCGACCCATGTATGCCCAAGAACTCCAACAACCAGACCCACAAACCTCAAAAGAAAAATGTAAGAATATCAACCTCTTCTGGAGTTCATTTATGTAGGCTTGTCTTTTTTGAAGATATTCATCTGTTTTTTCCTTGCACATATGACATGACCATTCTTCAGGGACTAAATCATTAATTGGGGGCACCAAGCATGCCGAATGGACAAATTTACCACAGCAGGAGCACTTGAGCAAAGCTTTACTTTCCTACAGGGAAAAAGCAAGCAAATCCAGCAATTTCTGGCATCAAAACAGTTTAATGATAAATATAAATATAAAAACTGAAGCCTACCTTTTCCATATTGCAAATCTCACAAATCTGAAACTCATCATCAGAATCGGTAGATTCAACAGCAGAATCAGCTGCATTACCCAGTCAAAATAATTAAAATTGAGAGGTGTCAAATTTGTCTTCCAACTCATGTTTCACACATCAGATTTTCATAAAGATGCCACAAAAAACAAAAATGAAGAATTTTATTTAATTAGATAGAAAGGCTTTAAGAAAGAAAAAGGGTAAAAATGAAGACAATTACATATCCTATTAAAACAAATGTCAGAACAGGAGCTCAAAAAATAAAAGGAAAGGAAAGTTAAACATGCAGCACAGCCCAGTCCCTTCTCAACCCAAAAGAAACACTCCCTTGAATAATCCTTAAGCTTAAGACCAAAAAGACGCAGCCAAAAATTATCATTATCCATAGGTCATTTTGAGACAATGAAACAACCCTATAATTACTCATAATCCGTGGTAGCCATATATCCAAATTATTGATTAAACCAAGCACTGCCTCCCGCCCCTAGAATTACTAGCAATCTGCTGTAGCCATATATCCAAACTAATCCATATTCATTGCAAGCATGACACAGAACCAAGGGAAGACACACAAGATTAATCAAATTTTGTTTTGAAGAGGCTCACTTTCAGATTCTTCATCACTCTCAGCATCACTAGGAGGTCGCCAGGACCACTTCGCTACTTTTCGAACCCTTCCTTTTACAGATACACCAGGAGTTGCTGAGTGCCTTTTCCTCTGGAGCTCTTTTACACCATCCTCTCCTATGATTGAAACACAGAAGAACATCTAAGTGCATAGCAATGTTACACATGAGAACCATCTAGCAAAATAAGGCACTAAAATACCTGGAAGAAGTTCAGCTTTTTGCGGCAATGGATAATTTTCTTCCACAAATTTTAGCAGTAATTCTCGAGGACCAGAAACAAAGTCATCAAGTTCAGAACCCTATAAAAAATAATAAATACAAATCAAGTCACAAGGTTAATTTGCTAAAGACATTGCTTTTACAAGGAAACAAAAAAGAACCAATATACACACATATTTTGTAACAGCCTCCTCCATCCTGGCTTCTCCAGTGCTCTGAAGGCCAACGACAACACACTTATCTTCCAGTAGTGCTTGCTTTGCAAGTCTCACAGCAGCAGGGACTTTAGCAGACATACACATATGTCTAAAAAAACGCTACAATATTGCAATGCAAAGAAGGAAAAACAAGAATCAATAGAATATTCACTACACATCCAACAGACATTATAAACGCATCTTTAGGCAGTACTACAGCAGCATCCATGCAAGATCTGATAAGATGATACCTGATGGCTTGCCCAGTATAATCTCCATAACTGACTAGAACTAGGTTTCTCATTATTTAGGAAGGCACAAGCTGACATCAATTCCACTCGCAATTCTGCCCAAAATTCTGCTGCCTTCTTATACATATCCTAAGAAATTGATACAAATAAAAAGATCACGAGTCATAAAAGACAGGTTGGTAGAAAACGCGAGTATTCACAACCATGCATTCCATAACAACATAAAAGGATATTAGCACTATGCTGCAAAGAGATCATTCAAAGACAGATGCAAGACATATCTCCATTAAGTAAACCACCAATTCCTTTTTCTTATTACATACATTTGCATAACTGACAGATCCACTATGGGGCTACAATTCAAAATAAGCAATTTCTCAGCATTCCAAAGTATCAAGCAATCAATGTCATCATGGATTTTCATTTTAAAAGTAACAGGGAAAAAGATAAAAGGCCTCTGCATGCTATTAACACAAGAAATAGGACAAAATGCAAAAGAAATCACAAAGCACGCAAGCAATTCAAAATAGTCACATCCATAATTCAACATGAAATGTTGATATCTTTGTAAAAAAGAGATTGGCATTTCCATGCTACAACAATAATGAGCAGAGTTACCAAAAAAAAAAATAATAATAATAATGACTTCATACCATTTCAGACTGTCAACAAACAGCTTGTGAAAACAGGAACGATGTTATCTTAAGCTTACTCAATACTCATGCATACTTTAGACAGTGCCAAAAGAGTTAAGTAAATCTCCATAACTATTTCTTTTGTGCGAAAATAACTAGGTATAAAGGGGGAACAATTTGTGAAAACAAACAAATCATATTTTCCCACCATCATTTCATCTTCTAATGGGGCTTCAATAACTTCAAACTCAACACCCTTGTAGCTAAGTGTTCGACATAAATACATCCCCCTGAAATGAGGAAAAAAAAAAAAAGCAAAACAATAAATCCCAAATAAACACGAGTGCAAGGCTGAGGGCACAGCTGTAAGTGGATATAATATAACCTTGCTTTCATGTCCATTGCAACTAGTTCAAGTGCTCCAACACCCCCTCTATCAAGAGCACCTACATGCATGAATTCTTCATAAGAGTTTATATATTTTAAACATTTGCAGGATGTTAGAATAGGAAATAAATCCTGTTAGAATAGGAAATAAATCAACCGTTTATTAGGATCTCTTGATTAGTGTCCTTGATTATAGGATCTGATTATAGGACCTTAATGACTGAGTTATTAGCCTTTATTATGCTTTATTGTATTTCCTAATGTACCTCTTCTGTTTTCCCTATAAGTACATTGTAATCTTCTTCACCAAATAATATGATAATACAGAGAGTGTGATGATACCTCTGATTGCTAACATGGTATCAGAGCAGGATTAATTCTTGAAGCAAATTAACAGTTTTGCACTGGTTTTCCGGCGCTGGTGACTCGCTGCTCTATTCAGAATTTCAGAGAGGCAGTGAGTTACACAGCGCCGAGAGACACCCACTTTCATCATTGTTTTCTGTTGGGTCAACCAATCGTCCAAACCATTTTCAGTCCCTTATCTTGTCTCCATTGTCCTTGTCTCACTGCTCCCTGGGTTCTTCATTTGTCAGACCCAGTGTCAACAATCTCTGTCCTATTTTCACTCCCTGGGTTCTCCATGACCGAAGGAAAGCAAAGAAAGGAGAAGATGACGGTGTCCGTTCTCACCTACCGGCGGCATGTATCACCGGGAATGAAAGAAAACATTTGATCACCAGCATGTTTAGACCAGAATCAGCCGTGAGTTCTCTCTCCCTCACACCACGGCACCATTGTTGTTTCTCGCTCTCGTCGCCAGAAAGGAAGAGCAGCGCCAAAAGACTGCTACATCTGCACCTTCTCCTCCTTGCTCCACCATCCCTTCCTCGCCATTGTTTCAGATCGAAGGAGAAGGAGAAGGTGAAGAAGAAGAAGAAGAAGGTGTGTCTAGTGAAGAAGAAGAAGGATCAGGTGATGCAGAAGAAGAGAAGGTACCGAGAGACCGAGACACATGAGGAAGAAGTGGATCTAACCTAAATCATTATTGTTATTATTTTTTAAGAAAAAAAAACAGAAAAAAAAAGGGGGACAGATGGAGCCAGCAAGGAGAGATCTGGAATAAAAAAAAACGATACAGTTTGTTGACAGAAGAGTCAAAATGTCATTTCTGAAATTCGCAAGACCAATCTGTCATTTACCAAATTTAGGGACCAATCTGTAATTTCATAAATTTGTAGACCTCTAAGACTCAAAACGGAGTACAAGCCCAGACAAAATAAATGGGCCTCTGAGACTCAAGAAGTACAAGTCTAAGGATTTTGAAGACTCAAGCAATTATGGGACCTTCATCTTCGATCTTGTCGCGGTCGCTGCCCGTCCATCGATCTTGTCGCGGTCGCTAATTCTCAACGTGGTCAAGTTCTGCTACTCAATATGGGACCTCTGAGACTTAAAAAGGAGTTCAAGCCCAAACAAAATATGGGGCCTCTGAGACTTAAAAAAGAGTACAAGCCCAAACAAAATAAATGGGCCACTGAGACTCAAGAAGAATACAAGCCTAGACAAAAATAAATGGGCCACTGAGACTCAAGAAGTACAAGCCTAACGATTTTGAAGATTGAAGCAGGCAGAACAAAGTTTGAAGGATTTCGTGGCAAAGGATTGATCGACATATACTCTCCAGCTTGAGGGGGAGTGTTAGAATAGGAAATAAATCCTATTAGAATAGGAAATAAATCAACCATTTATTAGGATCTCTTGATTAGTGTCCTTGATTATAGGATCTGATTATAGGACCTTAATGACTGAGTTATTAGCCTTTATTATGCTTTATTGTATTTCCTAATGTACCTCTTCTATTTTCCCTATAAGTACATTGTAATCTTCTTCATCAAATAATATGATAATACGGAGAGTGTGATGATACCTCTGATTGCTAACACAGGACAAAATCTCCCAGAAAAGAAAAGCTATCATTATTATAGAAAGAAAGAGATGTGTCTGGAACGAAGGTAAGAAGCAAATTAATTCAGGAAAACATGATTATTTACACACTAATAAATTACAATGACAAAGTGAAAATATGGCATAAATACTGAATAGTAAACAAAATGACATTAGGAGCTTCCTCTTCAAGTTATGATTGCCAAAAATTCATAAACTAGGAAGCCTCGCCCTAAATATTCTTTATGAAAGAAGAAATTTAATTAGGAAGAGGAGAGAGTACATGTTGTGGGAGGATAAGATATCCTCACCATTAAGAAGAAAATGCTCAGAACAGGACATAGTCTCAGATCCCTATCAAAATTAACAATGGAAAAGAGTTTACTACTGAAGAATGGTCATGTCATTTGTGCAAATAGAACAAAAGACAAAGGATAGTGGACCCTTAAAAAAATGAAAACAAAAGAAAACATGCCATGCTCTTGGTAAGAGCATTTCAACCTCCTTGGTGGTCCTCATGCGCTTTCTAATTGATATGTTTATTGTTGTGGAAAAGAGTTTACTACTGAAGAATGGTCATGTCATTTGTGCAAATAGAACAAAAGACAGAGGACAGTGGACCCTTAAAAAAATGAAAACAAAAGAAAACATGCCATGCTCTTGGTAAGAGCATTTCAACCTCCTTGGTGGTCCTCATGCGCTTTCTAATTGATATGTTTATTGTTGTAGAATTAAGAAATAGAGATAGAAGAGAGACACAAAGAAATAGGGTAGAAGAAGAAGATGGAGAAGAGAGCTCCTAAGACTCTCACACAATTCTGTATTACTACAAAGTCATGACAAATCTGAATGTACAATTGGAGGATTGGGATATTTATAACACTATAGCCACCCCCAAGTCCTAACTAACAGCTACTAGGATTATTTAGTTTACAATGAGGTCCCTAGGTCTATCTTGCAATGAGGTCCCCAATATGCAGAATTGTAGATTCTATATCAGTGCCCCCTGGAACAACCCTTGTTCTCAAGGGTTTGGCAATGGAAATTCTGGAAACTGACTTTTCAGATTAAACAAGGAAATCCATGTAGCCTCTTCCTCTGGATAGCCTTGCCATTGCACCAAAACTTCTGTAATTATTCAGCGTTTCTTCCTCCCAATACATTGGGACAGAATCTCTTGAGGATACAAAGAATTTGGGACTGCTGGCCAATCAATTGGAGGGTGTATCTGTTTCACACTTGGCTCTGGACATAGTTTCAGCAAATAGACATGGAAAGTAGAGTGAATTCTAGTTTCCGGAGGCAAATCCAACTTGTATGCCACTGGTCCTATCTTTTCCAGCACCCTATAAGGACTAAAGAAACGAGGAGCTAGCAGAAATCTGCCCATAAGGTTGCAGCTTTAAAAAAACCCATTGACCTACCTCAAGATCCTTATCAGACCGTTTCATATCAGCTTTTTGCTTCATAGTATTGGTTGATCTATGGAGATGATGCTTTAAAACAGTAATCATTCTTTCCCTTGCTTCAAAATTCCTATCAACAGCCTCCACAATAGCTGACCGAGGCACATATGGAACATAAACGGAAGGTTTTTGGCCATACAAAAGCTCATGAGGAGTAGCTTTAGTGGATGTATGAAAACTAGTATTATACCACCACCCTGCCAAAGCTATCCAATATGACTCCATATATTGTAATCTCATTCTTTACCTTCGGGGACAACCATGATTTCTGGAGAATGGTTGGTGACAATAAAAACAGAGATTTTTAGTTCTATGCTCTGCTCATCTTCAGCCGAAAGCATCTTGCAATTTCTCCAGGATTTTGTGCTGGTTTGTCTGTACAACTGGAGGCTCTGGTTGCTGGTTTTGCTGTGTTATTGGCTGGATTTCCATAATTGACCATATACCTTTGCTGGGGCCCAAAACGTTGGGTCCCCCATTTATTCATTCCTGTCGTGGCAGCACCTTATGCAGACACAGGAAGAGCATTCAACGCAAACACAGAGGAAGTACTCAACGTGCAGCGATTTGCCCGATCACCAACAGCCTTTGATTCCTTGCGATTAGTGGCAAGCACTTGGATTCTTGCTAATTGACGTGCCTCACCCATAGTTCTTGGATCGAACATAAGCACTGAATCTGCGATGTTGTCTTTTAGTCCCGCCACAGATTTCAATCAAATATTCCTCTATTAAGTCGAGTTTGGCAGAAATGGCGTTGAGCCCCACATTGTATTCTACCAGCGACCCTTTCTGCCTTAGTCACGTCAGGTCTCCCATTGGCTTGTCAACAGGAAGCCAGAACGTGTCACGGAGCATCACGACGTACTCATTCCAGGATGGTGGACGTCTCTAACACCTTTCAGCTGCCATGTGCCACAAAAAACTGGTATCATCTAAACCCATTGACGCTATTGTTACCCTTTCATTTTCAAGAGCGCCATTAGATGAAAGAAATGGTTACATTTCAAGATCCAATTATCAATTTCTTGGCCTTGAAATTTCGGAAACTCCATTTTGGTTAATTGGGTTGGCCGATGATAGCCAACACCATTCCCCTGCCCATTTCCCATACCTGGACCATGGTGCCAACGCTGCTGATCGTCATTCTGGTTATGTGTCACCTAAACCAGAGCTCTTAATTCATTTCTGAAACCCCACATTGTATCTTGAAAATAATCTACCTTGTTAAGTTTTTCCAGATTGTCTTCAAATTCATCAATCTTGTTGAGCTTTTGTAGTTGTTCTTCTATAGCCAAGATCCTATCTTTCATGGTTCTTGACAATCTTGATTGAGTTTGGACTATCCACTACAATTTCAAGACTGACAGCAGGATAACAGAACCAGAAAACAGATCCAGAGACGAAAATGACAGAACCAGAAGCGAAGAAACAGCCAAGGAAGGTCAGCTCTGATACCATTGATATGTCTATTATTGTAGAATTAAGAAATAGAGATAGAAGAGTGTGGTAATTATATTGTTTTTGTAAATAAATATTATTTAGATTAGTCAAAGTTAGAGCCTACAATCTAGCTATTAGTTAGATCAAATTATTTTTTTAATTTTTTAAATTTCCTAGAAGTCCTCAATCTGTTAACCAGATTGTATCTCATTGTAATCTATTTATTTCACACGAATGAATGAGAAATCCATCGGACTCAATTATCTGATTCCTAATATTCTACATGGTATCAAAGCACTCACTGTAGAGTATGCTTCCGCCTCAAGTCCGATCAGCGACAATTACCCACTGTAACGTCTCAGCCTCTGTCCAACGTCCAAACATTAACCAGCACGTTATCCTCGGCTGGTCCTCCTCGGCACCTTCTGGTTCTCAGCCTTCCTCGGCACCCTCTGGTTCTCAGCCTTCATTCTTTGCCGAGCACCACTCATCGTCCGATCCAATCTATCAGTCTCGCCGCTTTTGTCTCAAATTCTTGTCACGGCGTCAAGATTCTCTGACGATCACAGTTCATTCCATCCGACTGGTCAAGATCGTCTTCTGTCTCTGGTCTTCAACTATTGACGCGTCATTATCCAGAAGTTGTCGTTCTCTGTTCTGTCCGACGTCGACTTCTGAGGCAGCCTCCATCTTCGCCTTCAGCGATCCCTGTCTCAATCTCGGCGTCGACCACTCCTGTCAGGCCGCCGTGACTTGCTCGGAATTCTTGGTTCAGTTTGTCTCATTCTCGCTGCTACAATGTGAATTCGGGATTCTTCATTCTCAATCGCGATTCGCTTTTGGAGTGCTGGAGCTTGGAGTTTAGAATTGGCTGATCCAATTATTGTTGGGCTTCATTATTATTTGGGCTTTGGGCTACTATCTTTTATTTTAAGAGTTCTCACTGTGTGCTATTGGATTTTTTTTTTTCCGTTGGAATTTGCAGCATCTTATTATTACACATCAACTATTCTTGCTTGGTCTATATGGCGTCATCACCTGATCCAACACTACTCCCCAAAATCAGTGATAATCTTCTCCACTCTTCCGATAACCAGCTAGTGTCGGAAAAACTGAATCTTCACAATTATCATGACTGGGCACGGGCCGTTTTGCTGGCTATCGATGGACGTGGCAAACGAAAGTATTTAACGGGAGAGATCAAGCCACCATCGGATCAAAACTCACCAGCCTGGTGATATGTAAACAATAAATAACTAATTAGGTTTGTTAGTTAGGAAGGAATTAGTTAGTTTGTTAGTTAGTTAGTAACTAACAGTAGTTAGGATTTGAGATGGGCTATATGTTATAAATAGCCTAGTACTCCATAATTGTAAGAGAAATGAGTTTTGCTATGAGTGTGAATACATTGTGAGAGCATAGGAGCTCTCTTCTTCTCTTCTAATCTTTTCTGTGTGTCTTCTCTTCTAATCCCATTTCTTGTGTCTTCTCTTCTTCTAGTCTCAATTCTATTAGTTCTATATCAAAAACCATAACAATGGTATCAGAGCAGTCCTTCCTTGGCTCTTCCCTTCGCTGTTTCTGTTCTGATTCTCATCCCTCCCTGTTCTGTTTCGGATAAACAAAGAAAAAAGAGAGAGACTTCTGTTCTGCCTGCTTTGTTCGATTCTGTCTGACTGAAGAAGGAGAAAATAATAAAGACCCACGATACAATTAGCCTTCATCGTCTCTGTCTGAAATCGATCAGCATTGGGCAACCGGAATTCATCAAGACTCAATCGGAACTCATCAAGGCTTAGTCTTTTATTTCACAGGTCCTCTTTCTTGGTTGTCCGACGCCTCTGTTCTGTTTCGCGTCTGGTTCTGAGTGTTTCAAGATTGGGGGTTCGTGACGTGTCATTGCATTAGCCTTCGGTGGATTCCTTCTTCCCATTGACTGGTCGGCAGAACCCACTCATCTGTTCGGTGGATTTTCTTTAGGGGTGTCGGCTGTTTCTCATTAAATTCTCGGTGGAATTCCAATTGCTGTCGGTGGAATTCCAATTGTTGTCAGTGGACCTTCTGCATTGGGTGTCATCATTTCGGTGCTGCCGTGGATTTTTGACGTGGCTGTCGACGGTTCTGTCTGGAGTTCTGGTTCTGCGAATTTTATCTCTGGTTCTGTTTCTTGGTTGTGTGTATTATCAATCGGCCATATGTCCTTTCTCTTCTGCATGATTGAAACAAGGCTTCAAGAAAGATCAAGAATGGCAGAAGAACGATTTCAGACTATAGAACAACGCCAACACACCATGGATATCAGATACCAAGAGTTGTTGGATGGTCTCAACACCGGTTTGGCCAGAGTTAATACTGCAGTGACGAATTTGCAGCAAGAAATGCAAGAGTTACGTGCAGCTGGTCAGCATGGTCCAAGAAACTACGATTACCACCAAGAAAGATACCAAGACCGTCGGCAAGGACAACCACAGTACCGTAAACCAACTCAATTTACAAAGATGGAATTTCCTAAGTACGCCGGTGATGATATTTTGACTTGGCTGCTCAAGTGTGAGCGTTTCTTTGAGTTAGATGACACACCGGAAGAAAGTAAGGTAAAGATGGCTTCTCTTAATCTTGATGACAAGACTTTTCAATGGCATCGTGCACTTGAACGAAGACTCCAAAACCGCCTGCCTCCATGGGATGAATATGCAGTCCTTTTGCAAGATAATTTTGGTCCGGCCTTTGAAAATCCCATGAGTGATCTCACCCATTTGAGGCAAACGGGATCTTTGATTGATTACAATGCCGAATTTGATTTTATTGCCGCTAAACTGGACATTGCGGAGGATTACTTGGTCGGTGCATATGTTTCGGCGCTTAAACCAGAATTGGCTGGTCCGGTTCAGATGTTTAACCCTAAAACACTAACTGAGGCAAGACAATTGGCAAGAATGCAAGAGCTAATTGTGGACAACTTAAATCCGAGGGGTACAGCAGAAACTCTCCCTCCTTCTACTGCATATCGTTCAGCAGTACTGCCTAGTAAATCTTCTCAGGCCGATAATTCTATTGGTAACACATCCAAGACTTTATCTTTGATGCCTAAGAACCCCAATAGGATATTTAAACCTCTTACCCCTGAAGAAGAATTAGAACACAAAACAAAGAACTTGTGTTTCTACTGTCATGCTCCTTTCTCCCGTGAGCACAAGTGTCCGCAAAGGCAGAAATTTCAGTTACACTACATTAGCTCGGGTCTAATTGAAGATGCAAGCCACAATGCAATGGCTGAACCAGAAACCGAAATAGGGGATGAATATGCACCTCTTATTTCACTTCATGCCATTCATGGGGTGGATTCCAGTGAGGCTATGAGTATTCAAGGCCATGTGGGAAAAAGGGTTATTCAGATTTTAATTGATACTGGTAGCACCCATGATTTTCTAGATTACGACCTTGCAGTCAAGTTGGGATGGAAGCCATCAGCAACCCCTGTAGTGATGGTTCAGGTGGCCGGAGGGCAAAAATTGCAGATTTTTGAGGTATGGCATGGGTTTAGATGGAACATGCAGGGTTTGGAATTTATATGTGACCTCAAAATTGTTCAACTGAAGACATGTGATGTTATTTTGGGGCTGACTTGGCTGAAAACCATAAAAAGCGCTTTGTGGGATTTTAGAGAACTTTCTATGAAGTTTTGGTACAAAGGGAAGGTCTGTGAGTTAAAATCCAGTCCTCTAAATTCCTTATGGGTACTTCCTTCTTCTAAGCTGGAATTTCAGCCAAGAACTACAAATTCAGACAATGATGCTGCCAAAATGACAGCTATATCAGCAGTTTCCCCTATGGCAGCAGAGGTTCAGAGGTCATATGGAAGCTTTGCAGGGTCTGGTTTGTTGCAAGGGGTAATTTCCTTGGTTAAGGAAAATCTACAATGGCTCATAGCTTGGAGTATTGCATCATTCAGAAAAGGTTGCACGTAAATCGGAAAGCTGTGAAGAGTGTAGCAGCACAAGTCCAGAATTTTATAGCTTGGCTTATGTTTTGATGTTTTGTGTTTTTTTTAGGTTCAGGTTTGTGTTTGTCATCCACCATCCTTGAGGGCAAGGATGTTTTTGGGAGGGGGTATTGATATGTAAACAATAAATAACTAATTAGGTTTGTTAGTTAGGAAGGAATTAGTTAGTTTGTTAGTTAGTTAGTAACTAACAGTAGTTAGGATTTGAGATGGGCTATATGTTATAAATAGCCTAGTACTCCATAATTGTAAGAGAGATGAGTTTTGCTATGAGTGTGAATACATTGTGAGAGCATAGGAGCTCTCTTCTTCTCTTCTAATCTTTTCTGTGTGTCTTCTCTTCTAATCCCCTTTCTTGTGTCTACTCTTCTTCTAGTCTCAATTCTATTAATTCTATATCAAAAACCATAACACCTAGGTTCAATGGGATACTGATAATTCTCTTGTCTGCTCTTGGTTTATCAATGCCATGTCTCCTCAGATTAAACGAAGCTTCATGTATCTTCCTACTGCCAAGGCTATTTGGGATGTTGTTCGCGAATCTTATGTCGATGCCAAGGATTTATCCCAACTATTTAATCTTCGTCGTCGCATCTGGAAGTCTTCTCAGGGCTCTCGGGGCATTGCTGAATTTTGGTTTGAACTTGTTGCTCTCTGGCAAGAAGAAGATCAAATGGTCAAAAATGAATGGGATTCTCCCGCTGATGCCACTCGCCACCTTCGAAATGTTGACACTGATCGGATTCTGATTTTTCTCGCTGGCTTAAACTCAGAATTTGACGATGCTCGAGCAAGGATATTGAGTAATTGGTCTCTTCCTCCTCTCCTGGAAGTATATTCTGAGATTCGCCGTGAAGAGTCCCGAAGACAAACTATGCTTCTCAAGGCTATCTCTTCAGGACCAGAAGCGTCCGGGTTAATCAGTAAGCACATTCCCTCTTCTGGTTCTGGTTCTAACAAATCTTGTCCAACATGTGATCACTGCAAGAAGATTGGTCATACCAAAGACAAATGCTGGAAACTCCACGGTAAGCCATCTGATTGGACACCTCATAAACCACGATCACCTTCTGCTCATCAAACAGTTATTGAAGCAGACCCTCCTTCAGCATCTGTGCCTCCTTCTCTCAATACAGAACAGATGAGTCAACTTCTCAACTTGCTGAAAAATTTACAGTCCTCTCAAGGACCAGTTGCCACTATCGCCAAACAAGGTAATGATCATCTTGCCCTTATATCATCATCCTCTTCACCAAAATGGATAGTAGACACTGGCCCCTCTGATCATATGACCTCAGAATCAAGAAACTTTACTTCCTATTCTCCTTTGGCGGGTAATAATTGAATTCGCACAGCAAATAGTTCTAGTGCTTCTATTGCTGGTACTGGTACTGTACCCCTTACAAGAGACTTAAAACTTGATTATGTTCTTCATGTACCTCATTTGGCATATAATCTCCTTTCAATCAGCAAGTTGACAAAACATGCAAACTGTTCTGCTCACTTTTTTGCCACTCTGTATATTTCAGGATCTCTCCTCGGGGAAGACGATTGGCACAGCTAAGGAGCTTGACGGCCTTTACTATCTTGATGATTCCTCCGCAAGTGCCTTGTCATCACAAATAAAGACCTCTGTCTCTCCTACTTTAGACAATAATTTGATGCTATGACATAGAAGGATGGGTCATCCTAGTTTTCAGTATTTACAAAAATTGTTTCCTCAATTTTCATTCAATAAAAATGTCAATTTCCATTGTGAAACGTGTGAACTAGCAAAACATCATTGTACTACCTTCCCTCCTACTACCTAACAATCTACTCGTCCCTTCTCCATCATCCATAGTGATGTATGGGGCCTCTCTCGAGTACCTAACCGGACCGGTTCGAAATACTTCGTCACTTTCATAGATGATCACTCTCGTATGTGTTGGGTGTACCTTCTAAAAGAAAAATCTGATGTGTTCAATATCTTTGTTGAATTCTTCCGCTATGTTCAAACCCAATTTAATTCTACCATTCAAGTCTTACACTCTGATAATGGCACCGAATATTTCAATCATACCTTCAGCCACTTTCTAAAGTCTCATGGAATCGTTCATAAAAGTAGTTGTCCTAACACACCTCAGCAAAATGGCATTGCCGAACGTAAAAATCGCCATCTTCTCGACATTGCCCGTGCTCTTATGTACACCTGTAATGTTCCCAAGTATTTCTGGGGAGATGCACTCCTTACTGCCACCCACCTTATCAATAGACTACCTACTCGTATTCTCTCTCATATGTCCCCTCTTGATAAACTCCATGAGACTCATGTAATTTCACACCTTGCTCACTCTCTTCCTCTCCGTGTCTTTGGATGTACCGTATATGTCCATATTCACCATCCTCCTTCAAAATTTGACCCTCGGTCCATTCCTTGCATCTTTGTTGGCTATTCCAATTGTCAAAAAGGATATCGTTGTTATGACCCCAAATCCCAACGAATCTTTGTCAGCCGAGATCTCACATTTGCTGAAGCCATACCTTTCTATCCACAACCTTCGAGTCAGGAGGAGAATTGATGTGACTCTCAACCTACTATACCTAAACCTATACCACCGTCCTATCCTGTGATCATATCCTCCACACCTGATTCACTCACAATGCCATCACAAACAGGGGGAGACAAATATTATGGCAAGGTTTACTCTAGGAGGAACAAAAAGGTAGTAGAGTCCATTATGCCTGAGGCTCAGCCACTCTCCCAACCGAGAGAGACTCCTGACGCCAACAAGGACGTAAACATGCCCATTGCATTGAGAAAGAAGACACGTTTCTGCACTCAACATCCTATTCAAGACTACATGTCATATGGTAATCTCTCACAAAAATATTGTCATTTTGTCACTAACCTTGATCAGGTTCAGATTCCCACAAATGTACATGAGGCACTTGAAATTCCTGAATGGAGAGATGCTGTATTGGATGAGATGAATGCTCTTGAGAAAAATCAAACTTGGGATATCACTAACTTACCCCAAGGTAAAAAGGCAGTAGGGTGTAAGTGGGTATTTACTCCCAAGTACAATGCTGATGGTACCTTGAACAAGTATAAAGCCAGATTAGTTGCCAAGGGTTTTACGCAAACTTATGGCTTGGACTACAATGAAACTTTTGCCCCTGTAGCAAAGCTAAACACTGTCAGAATCCTTATTTCCATTGCTGTTAATCTCGACTGGCCTTTACAACAGCTAGACATCAAAAACGCCTTCCTAAATGGGGATCTAAAAGAAGAAGTTTATATGACACTTCCACCTGGTTTTGAGAATGGTCACGGCAAACAGGTATGCAAGTTGAAAAAGTCCATCTATGGATTGAAACAGTCTCCTAGAGCTTGGTTTGACAGATTCTCACAAGTTCTAAAAGCTGAAGGATATAACCAATGCCTCTCTGATCACACTATGTTCACTATGAACCATGAAGGTATGATTACCATTCTAATAGTATATGTGGATGACATAATACTTACAGGGAACAATCCTCAAGGAATGAACAGAATCAAACTGGCGCTAAACAAGGAATTTGAAGTCAAGGACCTTGGTAACTTGAAATACTTCCTAGGAATGGAAGTGGCTAAGTCAAGAGAAGGAATTCACATTTCACAAAGGAAGTATGTCCTTGATCTACTAAAGGAAACTGGCATGCTTGGGTGTAAGCTAAGTAAGACTCCCATCAGTGTCAAAAAGAAGAAGAAAAAAGTAGAACAGCCAACAACCGAACAAGAGGTGGCAGAAAAGAACAAACAAGAAGAGGAAGAAAAACCAGCAGACATAGGGCACTACCAGAGATTGGTTGGAAAACTTATCTATCTTTCTCACACACGGCCTGACATCGCCTTTGCAATAAGTACTGCAAGTCAACATATGCACTCGCCAAAGCAGAAACACTTGAATGCAGCATATAAAATCCTAAAATATCTCAAAGGAACTCCTGGCCGAGGTCTCTTCTTCAGAATAACTAATTTGAGGACTATTGAGATATATACTGATGCAGATTGGGTAGGAGACCGAGAAAACAATAGGTCTACTTCAAGATACTGCACGTTCGTATGGGGAAATCTAGTGACGTGGCAGAGTCACAAGCAACGAGTGGTATCCACAAGTAGTGCAGAATCATAATTAAGATCACTATCTGAAGGACTCAAAGAAGGAATATGGATAAAAAGGGTTGCCGACGAAACCTACATCAAGATAGAATCTCCATTGAAACTTTACTGTGATAATAAGGCAGCTTTAAGCATGGCATTGAATCCAGTACAACACAGTAGAACTAAGCATGTTGATGTTGATCACCACTTTATTAGGGAAAAGGTTGAAAATGGAATTATATGTCTCTCCTACATACCTACAAAATTACATCTTGCAGATATACTCACAAAAGGTCTACCCGAGGACATATTTGAAGGTTTTGTATGCAAGTTGGACATGATGAGTATCTATGATCCAACTTGAGGGGGAGTGTGATAATTATATTGTTTTTGTAAATAAATATTATTTAGATTAGTCAAAGTTAGATCCTACAATCTAGCTATTAGTTAGATCAAATTAGTTTTTTAATTTTTTAAATTTCCTAGAAGTCCTCAATCTGTTAACCAGATTGTATCTCATTGTAATCTATTTATTTCACACGAATGAATGAGAAATCCATCGGACTCAATTATCTGATTCCTAATATTCTACAAAGAGAGACACAAGAAGTAGGGTAAAAGAAGATAGAGAGCTCCTAAGACTCTCAATTCTGTATTACTGCAAAGTCATGACAAATCTGAATGTACAATTGGAGGATTGGGCTATTTATATAACACTATAGCCTCCCTCAAGTCCTAACTAACAGCTAGTAGATTATTTACTAATTATCCTACTAACTATCTAGTTTACAATGAGGTCACTAGGTCTATCTTACAATTAGGTCCCTAATATGCAGAATTGTAGATTCTACATCACTAATCCTTTTGCATATCCAAAATAGAGATTCCCTAAAAAAAACTAGTAATAGAGATGCATACCAATTTATCTTATTAATGAAAGGAAAGGGGAAACCAAGATCACTAGCTATAAATATTATGGAAGGAAAAAAATAAAAGGCAAGACATTACCTAGAAATTCACGGAAACCAATAAAAGAAGTCCCAGGTCCCCAAAGACCAAGTCGAACCATATAACCCATATTGCGAGGCTCAGATGCACCAGTAGCTGAGCAATATACAATACGAGCTTCAGGTAGTCGATCCTGTAAAATTTGATTGTAACTGCTTAGAGGAAACTCATTTACTATCCACCACTATACAATGCTATTGTTCCAAGATAATCTTCACAGTACGAACAAATTAATTATAGCAGGAAACAACCCATACATAAAAAGCTTGAGAGAAGGAGAAGAGGGGAAAAAAGAGGAAGAAGAAAATCTTTGACAAGTGCCAAAGTAGTCATAAAAAAATGTAATAATTGGTGCACGACTATCGTTCCACACCATACATATCATGTAAACTCAATAAAGTTTCCAAAAAGATGAAGATTAAAACTGGCACAAAAATTATTTTTTAAATCCAAAAAATTCCTTCCCATGGTTTCCAGACCACGATTGTTATCACTAGAAGAAAAGGTAATGCTAGAAACATGTGGCCATTATTTTAAGAGGTTCAGCATGAAGAACAAACCTGAATATCAACCACTGCTTCACCTGTTCGTGTTGGCTGACTACCAGATTCAGGAATCAAATTTTTTGCTTTATGACACTACAATGAAGAAACAGACCCTTAGCAAGAAAGGGTAAAAGAATAATGGAATCCAAAAACTATTTGATTCATCACTTAATCAAAAATTAGAAATAACAGTTGACATTACAAAATATTTCCTTAGGGAAGATTCCATGCCTCATCAAAAATGACAAGACCATCAAATCCTGGTCCACACCACTGCACAAGCTGTTGAAGACGAGAACGACCTTTCTCGGAAGATGCTATGAGGCTATTGTATGTCAAGAAAACAACTCCCTCCCTGACCCCAACAGACTTCGAATCAAGCTTAGAATAAGGCAGTTTGTTCAAAGCATGCACTGGATAGATAAAAAAAGAAAAAGATACTTAAATGCATAATAATGTTTTCTTTTCAATGGTAAGCATGCATAGGACAGGTGGAAAAAAAATCTTTTATGGAACCAAAAGTAAATCACAAAATTACACTTCTCAGAGGAATATAGCAAATCATCTGAAAAACATTAGACAATAATTTCTTCATCTATATCCCTGTAATACATAAAGGGGTATATAGTAACAATGTAACATACTAATTTCAATTTCCCTTGGAAAGGGCCACAGAAGAGTATGTCTGGTTCCAAGATTTACTTTTTGGGAAAATTACCCATAGGTCCTAGGCAAAAAAATTAAATGCAAACAGGTCCCCCCAAATTTCATTTAATATTAATAGGTCCAACGGATTTAACATTTACAAGTCAAACTTTCATATTTTTAAGTCACATTGCATCATGTACAAACCAAATTTACACATTAATGTTTACAAGTCAAGTTGCATTGCATCATTTATAAGTCCAACTTGTAAATATGAAATTCCTTGAGACTTATTAGTATTAACTGAAATTCAAGGGACCTATCTTATTTAATTTTCTTACCTAGGACCTAAGGGTAATTTTCCCTTATTTTTGGGCTTTCTTTTGGTGATAGAAGTTGACTCAAAATATTGGGTGATTTATCCCTTTTTTTTTTCTCTTGACTGCTCTGCCAGCCCTCCTAGCATTGTGACTTGTGTCATGATTTATTGAGCCTTAACAGCACTCTATCTGTTTGTGGCCTAAATTCATATGTATTTCTGTGTGTCTAAAATAAAATTCAGAACAAAATTCTCAGTTCATCCCACCTCTCCTCTTCTCCTAAACCATCATTAAAAGCATCTTTTCTTAAAAATTACGTTACAGCTTAGTTTTTACAATTTTAACTCTGCTACAGAAAATTTGTAATTTTTTCCTTTAATAACTACAATGGGACGTCCTTAAAATAATTATTTTCATCGTAAAACCTAACCAGTTTTACAAGCAGAAAGTTATATATAGCTTTTTTAAAACTATCATAAATGAGAAAGTTACACAATGTTCAAAACAAGTCATATCTCACGTCCTTGGGTCTTTCTCAATAAAAGTATAAGTCCTTAGGAATAGCTACCTTACCTTCTTAGTCCTTATCAATAATTTCCAAATAAATTTGACGCAACTATAAATTTAACAATAGTATCTGCGTGCAATGACAAATATACCTTCAATGCAAGTTGCACCTACATCATCCAAGTCTCTTCTAGCATCAAACTTCAAGTCAGAACCAACAGAAATCCACCTGTACAAGATCATTGGAAACGTGGCAAGGTATCAAAATACAAAAGTCATGCTCTATAACCCAATATCAAGTCAGAATCACAAAAAAGCAGTACACATCCTAGAGGAAGGGCGTATGAATTTGCATCACTAGGAACTACTGTTATCACAATACACACACCCAAAAACAAAAATCAAACATACATAAAAACAACAATGCAGAACTGCATATGGAGACTGTAATGGTGTGACCAAAACTTACAGCGCTTTTCTCCTTCCATGGTGCCAGTTCTCCCATATTAGCCCTGCAATTGTTCGACCTTTACCAACACCAGCTCCATCCCCAATGAAGAATCCTGCCCTAGCACTGTTGGGTAAGTGCTGAAGATGTCTCTGTCATACAACTAACATCATACTTCGTCCAAAAAAAACTAACATCATACACACGAAATCCAATTTAACAATAGCTATTATCTATTATGTCAGCAAAGCAACCTGACAAGCATAGACCAGTGTCTCAATTTGCAAGCATGACAAGGCCATTGAACTTTCCAAATCATCTTTAATTTTTGGATCGTAGGTAGGCTCAGGAGGCTGCACTGCAGATAAAGATGATGTTTCCACAACAGGGTCTGGGTGTGAAGGTCCAATAGATACTTTTGGTGGCCGCTGCATCATAGAACATTCTAATCCAATGAAATGCATGTCCACAACTTGAAATAACAAATACATTGTTAATTTAGATAAGAAAAATGTCTAGCATATGCTACTCACAAAAGAAAAGTTTGAGAACTCACATAATCCATAAAAGTTTCTCCAACCAGGCCACCTTCATCTTCATCACGCTCCACTTCAATAGCTAACTAAAATATTTAGATGTGCAAATGTAATAAGAAAAGAGAATATTCAAGCAACAGTTCCCAAATGGGGGGGGGGGGGGAATGAAAGTAACAGCTCTTTTACTGCCGGACTATGAAACGTGATACCCTGAAACGGGGAAGTGGACAACAAAACAGCCAGAACCCAGATTTTGAGGGTCAAAAGAATTGAGAGGGCCAGTCCAACGTATGAGGCTCTAGTGACTGGCTATTTAACATTAATGAACCATAAAGGGAAAAGGAAACCAAGTGAGTTTTTTACTGGAACAAATGCTCAAAACCAAATAACAAAAATTTCCATCCTACTAATGATTTCATATTCTTCAAAATCCTCATTGATTTACTGCTTTGCAGAAATTATATGTGACTTTCCCAGCACGCACAAGGAAGAAACAGATGATGGGTAGTTTCCAAACTCTTGCACCAAGAAAGTACTACTGTGTATTAAACTATTAATCCTACTAAGAGTTGTTCACCAAAGTAAAGCACAGCCTTAGAAGTAGCCTCAGCCTTCCAAGCTGTATGGTCTGTATTAAGAATGGAAGAGTCCTAGATTAAAAGTTGAATAGTTCAGAAGTGTATTGGGTCCATATCTGTAGATAAGGAGAGCTGAAAAAACAAAAAGGGGGTCACAACTATCTACGTGGAACAGGAATATAGCCACATCTCTTCTGTACAGAATGCTGACAATTTTTTTAAGAAACGCAGGTAATAATTTGAACTCAATAGTTTTTTCAGCAATGTTGGCCTTTCTTCCATTCTGAACAAGAATATCACAGCATTTGGTCTCAAGGCAATCACAAAGAAGGGGAAATTATAATAGTATAGCAGAGAAAGACTAAGGGCTGGTTCTGTGATAATACCAATTCTATTGGAGCCTGTTCCTCACATGCTGAGGCAAGCATCAATACAATGCCTACTTTTCCCCTAAAATGATAAAATTCCATGCATAAGATTGACCAAAGATATCTGTAAATCCGGAAGAACTGAAGGACAAAATTGGCACACCAACGAGCTTAGTCGATGTCCACATATTGTGCATCTACTCCATCCTAGTAAAGCCAGTTCATCATTGTTAGCATCTTTCAATTATTAACTAGCGTCACAAGTTATTGCATACACTGCCAATGTCTTGTTGTGAGATGCCTTCTGTAAATTACAATTAATGCTACTCCCGTGCAATTAAGCCAGAATCAAGTACTCCGCACAGCACAAGAATCTATGACTACCCAAACAACTCCTCCCAAGAAAGTAGAAGCATAATCTTCGTTCACCAGTTCATGATATTGAAATTTGATCAAAACGATTTTGCCAAGCCAGCATTGTTAGAGTATCAAGAGTGAAAGAAGGGAACCAAACCTCGTTGACTTCTTCTGGAGGAGGCCCAGAAGGGAAGAACTGCTTGACCTTGGAGATATCAACGGCGAGGTCAACCCCGCATTGCGGGCAAGCGAACCTTGCAAGGCCGGGAGGGACATTGAGGATGGCCTTGCAGCTAGCACAAGGAAGCTGGATCTTAGAGGGATCAATGCCGTGTGCCGGCACGTGAGACGGCTGCGAAGCCGGAAGAGGTAAAGGTGGGTGAAGAGACGGTTTCTGGTGGGCCCTACTCATGAGCTCCGGGGGAAGCATCTGCGGCATTCGACAGGTGGGGCAAGCGAACTCCGTCAGTCCAGGCGCCACCGTCAGGATCATACGGCAACCGGCGCAGCGCACTTGGACGCCTTGCCCGACATGGGACGACGGCGGGGCCAACGGCGGCGGAGTCACCGATGGCTGGGTCATTGTGGAGAAGTTTGGAGGAATCAGTGAGAGGGAGCCTCTAGTAGAGCCTCTCGTTGGAATTCGGGTGATAAATTATGGGGTTCAGAGAAGAAGAACGTTCGAAGGGGCTTCGGTCGGAGTGATTTTGGTTTGTTTGGCGGGCAAGGACTTCCACACACACTCTCTCTCCCTCCCTCTGGCGCTCCTCACTTCCCTCCCTCTTCTCTCTTGATCGTTTTTTTTTTCCGGTGAAATGAAAAGGCCCAAATGCTCTTCGCAAACTGAGCCGAACACGATCCTATTTGGATTTTTGGGCTTTTCACTTTCCGGCTTCTGATATACATGTTCACGTGGCCTACGGTAAAATCATAAATAACGTTATTTTTTTTTTTTACCGAAATAAACAACGAGATCCACGCTTATGTGTTTTACTATTTCTGGTTCTAATTATAAGAGTTAGTTGACTTTCTTTAGAAAAATTAAAGAAACTAAATAAGTTACTTAATCATTTTATATACTCCCTCTGGTCCTAATTATAAGATATAGTTGATTTTTTGGAGAAATTAAGGAAGCTAATTAAATTACGTATTTTTCTTTCTATTTTTTTCTTCAAAATAATTAGTTTGATTAATAAACTAATATATAATCTTTTTTTTGATACAGCCAGTGGGAGGAGAGGGAGGCAGGGCTCGAACCCTGGACAAGGGAGAAGGCCAACTCCTAAGGCTGGCCCTAGTACCATCGCGCTACGGGACGCTTGGCAAACTAATATATAATCTAAAGATATATAACATATAAAATGATTAAGTAACTTATTTAGCTTCCTTAATCTCTCCAAACAAAGTCAGTTATGTCTTATAATTAGGACCGGAGGTAGTATTAAATATTCTTATATTATGTATTAGTTTATTAGTCAAACTAAGAAGTTTGAAGAAAAAAATAAAAATAAAAATACTTTAAAGTAATTTAATTAGCTTCCTTAATCCTTCTAAAAAAAGTCAACTTGCTCTTATAATTAGGACCGGAGTAAATATATGCTTATTCCCGCAAAAAACGTGTACTATTTTTTATCCTTATATTATTCATTTGAACTTTGAAGTGTTCTTAAAAATTGTTTCATGAAGCATAAAACACTTTTTTGAAGTGTTGTTAAACAGGCTATTGGTCATTTAGGGAAGGACAACCGGTAGGGGAAGATACAACAATTATCAGTCTTTCCTCATTTACCCTGTGATGTTTTATTATTAGGATAAAATATTACCACTATCAATTTTAATCATTACCAATGTCACTACCATTTTTTTCATCATTAGATGAAAATCTGCACTTAAGAGGAATATTACCCAAAAAAAAACAGTGAATTACCACTAGAATTGCGCGATTCCGTGGTCAAATAGAAGGTCAATAATTAATTAGCAAGACTGGGTGATAGGGAAACCCTTCTTGGAATGCCACTGTAACTCACGTTTGATTTCCATTACACCCTTCTTCATCACGAAAGCGTCTCTTCTCTCCATCGGACTATAACTCTATAAGCCTGGGCTTTAAGAGCCCATTCGTGAACAAAAGTAAGAACCATTTGCTCTTCATATATATCTCCACCTCATGAAGATGAATAATGCTCTTATCAATCTGGATTTATACTTTAAACTAATTAAGCTAAGAGAAGGGGAAAAAAAACTTAAAACTATGTCGTGGACCAGAAGAATGTGCACACATGCAAGGCTTGTCTGGAAAAACGATGGTGCTGAAAAAGCACGATGGGACTATTTCGAAGTGTTTGGTTTGACTTTTTTTTTTTTAAAGGGTTTTTAGGCTAAAATCTACTTTTAAGAAAAAGTTACTGAGACATGCTTTTCATAATAAAGATGAGCTTCTACCACCATCAATCCAAACATAAATCATATCTTAAATCTGTAAAAATCATATTAAAAAAAGTCACTTTTGCTATTATTAATTCAAACGGGCCGTAAATGAGTAGTTTGTTTCCTTGCTCGGGCTTTGGTGGTATTTTCCCACCCTAACTTTCTTGTCTGGACCAGCTCTGTCGTTACCCGTCATTTCCTCACCATTTTCCATTTTTATATAGGTTTAATGTTTCTATTTTTGCTGTATAATATTTTTTCTACCGCACTTATATAAAAGTAAGTGAGTCTCATTGTAAAGAGGAAAGAGATAAAATATTAGTGGGACCTATTCACTTTTCCGTGAATGTGATAAAAACAGAAACATTAAACTCTTTTTATATATATAGTTTTGTTTTTGTGGCGCTAGTTGTTTCCCTAATGTGTTGCTAATTAGCTTGTGTGTTTTATTTCCTCGTATTGTTTATGATGAGTGATGTTGACGCATGTTATAGAGTATGACTAGTAGTTTGGTCAGCTTTTGCAATTTGGATGGTATAGGGTTGAAGGACGGCAACATTTTAATTTTCAGATATATTATCAATTATTAAACGTTTGCAGGATGTATGAGCTGTATTATTAATTAGAAGAGTAAATACCCTATTTGGTCCCTGGAAAAAAAATATGGACCCCTTTTTCGTTCTAAGGACTAAAATGGGGCATTTTTATGGACTAAAAAGGGGTTTTGGGGAATTTTTGATGGACCAAAATAGGGTCTTTAAAAAAAAAAGAAAAGAAAAATCATCCTTTTCAGAGACTAAAAAGGAGTTTCGTTGCTTAAAGGACCAAAATAGAGTCCGTGTTTTTTTTCAGGGACTAAATAAGGTATTTACTCTAATTAGAAACAGATAAGGGTTGAATTAAACATTAATAAATTATACTAAATACTCCATTATATCCTTAATATGAAATATATTTAGAGAGTTAGTATCGATCTTAAATAAAATACACATTTTTCATATTTATCAATGTTTTTTATAATTTACCTTTATTGATATTTTATCAATAATAATAAAGGACAGGAGAGAATGACAAACAAATTAAAGAAGATAACTAAGAGTTTTTAGAAAATAAAAATACATGTCATGTTAATTAACTTTATTAATCTAATTAAATTGGGTAAATATGTCTTACATTAGTTATAAAAGGGAGTAGATTTTAACCAACTCCATTGATTATATTATTATTAATAATAGTGACATTTTTTAATGAGGCGTGCAAAGATTTGGTTTGTTTTATTTTATGGCTAAAACTTTTTAACTAATGAAAATTGATTGTTTTTTCCATTAAAAAAAAAATGGGACTTATCCGTCCCAATGATTTATACTATTTTGGGTCTGGTGAGTGAAAGAAGGAGAAAGTGAGAAACAGAGATTTGGTTTATTGAGAAAGATGAAGAGTGGATATCATGAGAGACAGATATTACCTCTAATCCTAATTATAAGAGTTAGTTGACTTTCTTTGAAGAGATTAAGGAAGCTAAATAAGTTACTTAATCATTTCATATGTTGAATATTTTTATATTATATATTAATTTATTAGTTAAATTAATAAGTTTGAAGAAAAAAATAAAAATAAAAATACTTTAAAGTAATTTAATTAGTTTCCTTAATCTCTTCAAAAAAGTCAACTAGCTCTTATAATTAGGGCCGGATCGGAGGATGTATTTTTTTATTTTTCCTTTTGAGACCAGATGATTGATTAAGGAGATGCTTTATGAGCTGGTTTTTTATAGCCAATAATTATGAATTACTCTAGGAAGATGAAGTGGTTGGAATGTTGTATCATAGTGGTCTTCCCTGAACGAGTCACCAACTTGAATGAAGCGGTGAGCATGCATGATTTGCATATTTGCTTTTGGGAAACCAAAGGAGTCATTTCATGGGATATATGTTCAACACACTCTTTTAAGGATGATTGGACGGCCAGTTGCTTTCACCTTCTTTGATTCATCTTTAGTTACTCAGAAAGTTTGTCTGGGATCACCATTAATGTTCTTAAAAGTGTTTATTCACGTAAATTGAAACAAAACTCCTCTTATATATTTACCTTGTATGTTATAAATCACGATTAAGAAGCTATTTTCAAAGACTCTAATCATTATTTTAAATAGGCACTTTATCAATGTTCTCACGGTGCATAAGGGTGGAAATTGAATTCTGATAAGAAAATAAGAGAAGAGGTTTTGAGGAAATCTGCTCTCCGGTGCATAGAGCCTGTTGGAATCCTCAAGATCGGAACCTAGTGAGCTCTGCAGATGGGGTTTCGTAGATTCCTTTGGACAATAAAAAAACCAAAATGCCAAAGGGATAGGGACGTTAGGATTCAGTGCGTGTATAGGTGAAATTGCACCACTTTTAATACTTAAAGTCTAAAACTATCCCACTAAATACTTTAGGGTCACTCTTAATTAAAAATAGTTTGGTATGCTTCATGGATCTTTACACAACTATAGTTTATTCAAATTTTGAAGAAATGACTAGCTTCCGATAGAATCGAGAGTGTAGTTCAGTATTGACAACATTTGTGAGTTGGGTCTAGATAGTCTAGTGGTTTATGGGCCAATTCCCTTTTTATATTTGTGAGTCTTTTCTTAATTTATCCATATTGTTACTTTTTTGATAATGATTAAATTAGAGAGGGAATGTGGGAATTAAACAATATAACTGAGATGTTTTAGAAAATGTATGTTATATTCATTAATTCAATTGACTTCCTTAATCTAATTAATCTAAATAGATAGATCTTATATTAAAGACACGGAGGGGAATTAATTAATTAATTAACACATTATCATACCCACTCCAAATAGTTTTTTTTAAAAAAGAAAATATTACCTTTAGTCCTAAAATAAAACACTCAATTGGCTTTTTGGAAGATTAAGGAAGCTAATTAAATCACGGTAAAGTATTTATATTTATCATTTTTCTTCTAAACTAATTTGTTTGACCTATAAATTAATATATAATTTAATCATAAATAAGATATGATATAACTAAGTAACTTATTTAACTTTTCTATAGAAATAAACTAAACCTTATATTTAAGACTAAATGTAGGACACCACTTTCAACATTAAAGGAGAAGTGCTTTTTTTTTTTTTTTTCACAAGCAAGCCGAAACTTGAAAAGTTGAAAATAAGGACTAGGCTAGAAAGACTAATCCTTAATACATTATGCTAGAAAATAACTAGGAGCGACACGTCAAACGGTCTTTCAAAATTATATCAATGCATCCTGTAGGAATTGTTGGGATTAAGACCACGTCAGCGTCAATAGAAGCATCATGGCCTTGTCTGGCCATAAAATCAGCACATGAGATATTGTCTCTTGAAGTATAGTGAAGCTCCGCGTCCCAATCTTGAAAAAGGAGGTCTCCAGTCTCCATGATAATTCCTTTGAGCGGGTAGTCAGCATAACAGCAATCTCTCATGATGATGTTAACTGCATCAAGAGAATCGGAGTAGGAGAAGTGCTTATTTTACCCAAAAAAAAAAAGAAAACACAAAGAAACGCTTACAGTACAACTCAATCTTTTCTTTTTGCCCGTCGCTTACGGCACACACTCTTGTTCAAAAATTAAGTTGTTTTCAATTTTGTTGACGTTACAACTTAAAAAAACAAACCAAAGCTTTTAAATAAGATACTCTCAAGTCCCATCAGTGCCTTATAAGAACTCTGGTCCCCGCTTGGATGACTGGAAATACTGGAATGGAAATGAAAAATCTGTATTTTCCATGGGATAATTGTATGGACAGAGCAAATATATATTTGAGAAAATCTTTTTAAGTTCCTAAAATATCAAAAAGATGTCAAAAAAGTCTCAAAGAGTTGTTAAATCCCACAAATGTATTAATCACTTACTGCAAGAGTTGTTAATGAAACTTTTTTAATATCAGAATTGTTTGTAGGACTTTTTTAACATTTTCTTAATTTTTAGACCTTAAATAGATTTTCCCTATATATATCAATGTTATCTGTAATTCTCCTGCAAACTGGTCCTCCAACCCCCCAACCACATTTTAGTATCTGCTTGAATTATGGGTAAAAATTGTTTTTCTAACATGATTTACATTGTACTACCTTGGTACTATTTATAAGTTTTTTGGACTAAAAAAGTTGATCATATTTATAAATCTAATTTTAGAATAATAAATAAGATTACGACAATTTTAGCTATATTAATTGTAGCCATAAACCCCCGAAGAGAGAGATTTAATAATAAATTTTAAAGATAGAAAGAATAAAGAGTTGAAAAATATTTATTCATAAATGGGGGTAAAGCTAAAAATTTATCTTTTATTCGTTGAGTTAACCACCTCTTTTTAATACAGGAGTTTTGGTTAAAAATAACTTATAAATAAAACTAAAGTGGTAACACTGTTCATGTGGCTCTTCGATCCGAGAATGAGACCAGAGAAGAGACGATTGTAGTGGGGTGTGATTCCTTCAAAAATATATTATTTGACTTATTTATCTAATTTATTAGATTAAAGAAGTTAGTTGGGTTATTCAATATAATATATATTTTCTAAAACATCTAATTATCTTCCTTAGTTTTCTCCTTAAAATCAATAAAATATCAATAGGAATAAATTATAAATATATTATCAAATATATAAAACATGACTTTTATTTATGACCAAAATCAAATTTTCCAATACATTATATATTAACAACGGGATGGAGTACCTTTTAATATTTACTATTTTTTTATAAAGGGCAATATTGCCATTCTCCTATTTTTATATCCAAATTACCACCATTTTAACCCAACCAAATAAATTTTCCTATCAAATTACTCTCCATAGTATTTATTATAAGGGATCAACTGACAAATATATTTGGTTTTTTTATAAAACACCAGTTTGTTTCCAAAAAGGATTAAATAGAGTATTCTTTTCCATCTATGCCCATAATTAATAAGGATAGTAAGTGAGAGTAATAATTAATATATGATTAGAATTTAGTGTAATTCATATTGATAATATTAATAATTACTTAAATTTTATAATAAATCTAATGATTTTAATTTTTTTTATTAATCTATGAGAATTGTTAAATACTCCTCTGGTCCTTATTATAAGTAGGCATGGAAATAAACTAGGTCAGGCCAGACTTTGGCTAAATAGGCCTGAGTCTGCAATGGGGTAGAAGGCCTGAGCCTGAATTCAAGCCTTTTCCTAGGCCTGAGCCTTCATAAGGCCTGGTCGAGTCTGAAGCCTTTTTAAAGATTTACTTACAATGTAGACCTTTAAAAAGGTTTCATATTACAAGCTCTGAAAGGCCATAAATAAGCTTTGTATACTTTAAATCTATCAAAATTTATATAAATATATCTTGAAATTATAATATAAGAATGAAAAACAATAAATATTATCTTATTTATATGATATAAATATAATTATATTTATTTAATATTTAAACATGCCAGACCTAAAGGCTTACAGGTTAGGCCTTAACAAAATAGGTCTGCTCTATTTTCATATTCAGGCCTTTAAGTAGGCCTTGGCTTGACCTTTTTAACAAACAAGTCAAGCCTGACCAGGCCCTAAATAGGTCAGGCTATAGGCCGCCTGATAGGGGGCTTAACCTATTCCTACCCCTAATTATAAGGCACAAACTAACTATTCTCACAAAATAATAAAAACAGTTAAAGTCAATAAAGCTATCCTAGAATTTAAGTAGTTTCTAATATTATCTCTATAATTACACTAAACTCTAATATTATATTAATTATTACCCTCACTCACTACTCTTATTAATTATAGATATACATAAAATAAAATAATTAATGTTATTTGGAACAAACAAGTATCTCTCAGAAAAGGATGAAATAAATTTACTAATTATAATAAAAGAGAGTGAGTGTCTTCCACTCAAGAGCAGATCGGGTACAATAGGTTTTGTTCCACTCCCTTCTCTCCCACTTCTTTCCTTCAACTCCAGTCCTTAACCCAAAGTCCCAATTCTTTGATCCAAAGGGGCCTTAACTTCATAGCATACTCCTTTCAAGGCTCCCCCGTGCTCGTGAAGCCTTCTCGCTGCAAATCCTTTGCTTACCTAAAACGTCTCTTTCGGCTTTTGGAATTGGATTCTGAACCCACTGATTAGCAATTTTGAAGAAAGCACACAAATCCAAACAAGAAACAGAGGAAGAATCTGATTCTCCATTCTTTCTATCAAATGTCACGGCTTCGCTTGCTCTAACTTCCTAGGTATTTCGTTTATCTTGCTTTCTTGTGCTTAATCTCGATGATTCTACTAATTTGATTCGAAAACCTAGCTATTTATTCAATTTTTGCGAGAAATTGTTAGTTGAAGTCTTGAAGATGCGATGGGAAACGTCTTTGTTAAAAAGCGTAACGCTCAATTTTCCAGACATGCTAAAGCAGAACGCGGAAGAAGAAGCTTATCTGACCCAATTAGCCGAAGGGTGCCCCAGCTTCCACCTCCCCAGCCAGAGCAGCAGCCTCCGCCGCTGCTGCCGTCGATGAAACCGAGTATGAATGACCGATCGTCGGGAGAAAGCTCCGTCGTAACAAAGAAGGAATCTGCGAAGAAGAAATATGCTCTAATTCCGGATAACTTCACTACACTCGAGCAGGTTTGAACTTTGATTCAGTTTATCCAAAGATATTTTCTTTTTGTCTGATTGTCATTTGTCTTTGGTGCTTTTTCGGTTTTTGTTGTTCCTTTCATTGAATTATCCTTTGAAAAATTTCTAGTGAAAATCGGAGGAAGAGGTGAATAGCAGAATGGAAATGGAACGAAAAAATCAGCTGAAAAAAAAGAAGCAAAAATGAGTATTGAAAATATTTTGGTGGTGTTACTCATACAAAAATAAGAAAATATTTTTTTTCAGGTCAAGAAAAAAAAAAAAATAATAACACGACCTAGCCCTAAAACTGACGGATTGGATCCTCTCCGTTATCTTTTCCATCTGTTATCATCTTTTTGCCTCAAAACTATGTAATTTTAGTGTAAAATCAAACCAGGCAAGCTTTTTTTATTTTGGAAAAAAAAGTCACCTATCATCACTGGGAATTTTTTTTTTCAGCGACATTCAATCTGTCAAATTAGTTTTTAGCACACCCAACAGTGTAAAATATATTTTTGGTGGCACCCAATATCGAGCACTTATCATTATTTAGAAGTATTTTTTTAAGTAGCATCCATGAATACTAAAAAAATGCACTAAAAATTACTTTATGATATTATATGCTACTAAGAAAATGCTTCTGAGTGATTAGTGCTAAATACTGAGTGCCACTAAAAAAATATTTAAGGGTGTTGTGTGTATTAAAAAATTAATTTAGATTAGTGAATGCTACTAAAACAAATATTCTATAATGATATAGATGACTTTTTTTCACAATAAAAAAATAATAAAAATTCCTCATTTAGTTTTTACCTCAAAACTAGTAGTTTTGGGGGTAAATTATGGGAAGAGTAAAGGAGAGAATGCCAATCCAAAACTAATAAGATGATTTTGTATTTTGTTTACAAATTTACTTATATAGATATATACTTATTTATGATTTTTTTTTAAAATATTAGATTTGATTTCGTATAATTTATGCTTCACTTGAAAAATATGTTTGATGATAGTCATGGTTTTATTATTTTCTTGGCTTACTTTTACGTGAAATGGTATAAGTTTATCAATCTAATTCGAATTGAAAAATAATTTCTATTAGTTTCACTAAAAAAAGTTTTAAATGTTACTATAATGTAACTGAACTTGAAATATTTTACAATATTTATTTCTTTGGAAAATATTATTGCAATGGGAGCAGCTAGTGCTTAGTGAGTCAAGTATTTTTTTTAAATGATGGCTCGCAGTCGCACTAGCTCCATTACTAATTGCTTTGATATTTGTAAACGAAGACTTTAAAGTCAAGTTGCATTGGGCCCCGTGATGAGAGCTCTCCCTCCCATGTGATTGCAAAATTTAAAATTTAAAATTCAAACCCGATTGGTGGTTCATTGCCACAAAAAGAAAAATCTCCATAGCTAGTTCATTTACTGGCCAGAAAGAGATCCGTAGTTGCTGGAAGGATACAATTTCTTGGTGAACCATATTATGTCAAAAGCTCCTAGGGAACTCAAGGCTGATAATGACAATGCACCCCCTCATGAACCATTACTGTCATGAGCATAATTTTTTAAAAGAATCATACTCTTATAGGCCTCTTCGTTCAAGATGACCCTCATTTATGACAAAGGAGTAAAGTTCCTTCTCTACCCTTTCCTGCCCTTCAAATCTGAGACCAAACATTTAGGTGAAAGTCTATGGTCGTTGGGCTGACAGATGGGATCCAATAATGAGAGGTTGGAAATTTTATCTTCATTGAACTTTTTCTTGTGACTGGTTTTCTTTTTTTTTTTTTTGATTATTTCTTGTGACTGGTTTTGAAAACATTAATTAGACCTCGATGAATGTTTCAATTATAATATTTTAAGGTTCTTGTGACTGGTTTTGAAAACATTAATTACACCTCGATGAATGTTTCAATTATAATATTTTAAGGTTCTTGTGACTGGTTTTGAAAACTTTAATTAGACCTTAAAATATTATAATTGAAACATTCATCGAGGTTTTTTACTCTCTATGTCAACCAAACAAAGGTATTTTGTTTTGTTTTGGTGGATAAGAAAAAAAGTCAATTCATCAGGAAAAAAAGTCTGGAATGATTAAACTGGGGGGAATAAAATATCGGGCAAGTGGAAGGTTACCGTGTTTCTGGGGTCCTAATTACGTCAACTACATACGACTCTATATTACCTTATGAGTGTGTGATTAATTATTGTCGGATACAGTAATAACAATTTATATTATTGGTGTGGGCCTTATTCTGTTTTAGATCCAAAATTCCTTTGGATATTCTGTCAATGTTGCAGGAATGGTAGAGCTGTCAATCAGGGCCAGCTCGGCCCTCCAGGACCGGCCCGTGAAGGGCCAGGGCTTAACAGGGCTGGCCCTTCAAGGCGCGGAGTAAGAAAAACACCTGTTTTTCAAAGCCCGGCCTGAGAGCGTCAGGGCCGGCCCGCAGGGCCCGGAAATTATTATTCCAAATTTTAATTATTTTTCCTCCGTTTTTTTAAAAAAGAAATATAATTAGTAAATTATAACATAAATCATCTAACAAATAAACATAATCACTAATTCATAATCAAAAGCAAACTATGTTAACAAATAACTCATATAAAACATAAAAAGCATACTACTAACTACTAAGCGACATTTGTATAATGACTATTATTGTCGTCATCTTCGCCATTATCATTAATTTCAATGATATTTGATTGTTATTTATTTTGAGTAGTAAGTTTTGATTCATGAGTAAGAATATCATGAATTTCTTTTCCAGCTTTACGAACACGTCTATAATCTTTATCTATAACAAATATTAAATCAAATCATAAAATTAGAGTATAGTTATTACGTATTTGTACTTAAATGGATAAATAACTCTATAACAAATAAAAAATACATATAAATTATTGAAGGATCCAACTTCAACAAGTGTTCAACTTTAAAAAATAAAGAATAAAAAAATTGAAGGGCCCGATGGGCCGGCCTGTAGCCCTCTAGGGCCGGTCCGTGTAAGCCCTTGGCCCTCCAAGGCCGGCCCTTCAGGGTCAAACATCACCTTACTCCTCCAATTTTCAAGAACGGGCTGACCTGATGGGCCCAGCCCGTTTTGACGGCTCTAAGGAAAGGCAGTGTTTGATTTCAAAAGACGCGTCTTTGGTACAAAAAGGGGGGGTCACACACACATAACATAAGCATAATAACGTGTAAGGAGTTTAAAACTTGTAAGATTTGGAAAATGGAGATATTTTAAAAGCTTAAAGATTGATTGCTTTAAACATACATGTCTGACAGAAAGTGTCGTCAAATATTATTGAGTGACAGATATCACTTGGGAAAGAAAAATATTTATTAAGGGCCTGTTTGATATTAGGAAGATTTGAAGAGGGATAGGAACTTAGAGAAGAAAAAATAAGGGAAGGAAAGATTTTGAGGGATGAGGGAAGATGTTTTGTTTGGTAGGAAGAAAATGAAAGGATAGTAGTTGATAAAAAATCAAGAAATGTCTATTTTACCCTTAAAAGTAATTAGTTCAAAATGAAAAGGAAAAATAATTTTTTGTTAAATATATTTTTAAAAAATTTCCTTTTATCAAGTTTGATTTTGTTAAAATATTCTCCTGCCAAGATCGAATTTACCTGAAACATTTTCCCGCCAAGTTCGAATTTGTCGTATAAAATTTGAATTTAGTCTTATTTTCTTGCATTATAAAAAATACTTTATGAGGGGAAATATGTCCAAAAGTGTCACTGTTCACTTGGAAACTTGAGTCTCACCAATTGGTGGGATCTTATCTTTCAACATAGAAGAGAAGATTGGTGGGTCTGAGAACTTGGGTTCTCTACAAGATTTGACACAAAATGCGTGCCAATCAAGGAAACTAACTAATATTTCTTTCCCTTCCCACCCTTCCAACCGAATCCGTGTGCCAAACGAGCCCTAGACTTACAAATCATTGGAGAACATGGAAAGGACATGGTAGGTTAGAAACCATGTGTGGGTAGTGCTAACAGCGTGGTTTGTACTTGGACTCCCCATTTAAGCCGCAAAGAAAGATATTTTAGGCACATGGGCTATAAAATACTAGTTCTAAGCCTTAGTGTAATTGTATAAAATCTAATTTGTAATTCAATTTGAACCATAAAGTAGATCTTAATTAAATTTCCTTAAAAACAATTTGTTAAAAGCATTCGTTTGAAGATTTTTATACTGATATTTTTATATATGAAAATCCTTTAGAGTATCAGCAATAAAAAAACATATTAAGTCTTTAACCAATTTTAATTTTTTTTTTCCTTTTCCGTTTAGGTGTTTGCTAAGAATTTAAGTGAACAGTGACTCTATGCTTTCTTTATCTTACATATAAATATTGGTGATTGACCAAATCATATCATAACTCATGCCACTCCCTTGTATTCCATTATCCTCCTCACAGTGTGATCCATGTGTTATGTGTACAGGTCATAGAGCGTGATCGTCATCTTGTGTAGGTCAAGCCTACCAAAAATAAAATTCTGAACTTTCTTATTATCTTTCGTAAGTCTGGACCATTGATCAAGAATATAAAAGAAAAATCAGAACTCATTAGAGATTATAAAAAATTGGAGTTGACGTTATCTATGCCTTATTATTGACTAAATTATCGCGTGACATGGTTGTATGATAGGTTTATCGTATCATCGATCCCTATATGAATTGGGTAGTCACAATGCCTTGCTAGAGGCCGCTTGCGACTTGTGGGCTGATACAATATTGGCACATAAACAGGAGTCCTTCATTTAATTGAATCTTGAAATTTCCCAAGGCAAAACATAATTGATGAACATCTCAAAAATACTCGGCCAGAGAGAGAGAGAGCTTACCATGAAGTTGCTTATGATTTTTTTGTCTTTGAAATTCTTTATTTCTGTTTGAATGATGAGTTTTTAAACTAGAGTCTAATATCTATTACTCCTCAACTCAAACTTTTGCTTTCTTAAGCTTGTAGCAGAGTAATTTTGGCTGGCTTGGGAAACCACAAAGCCAGATAAATTTATTCAATCTCCCTATTTACACAAAGGGAAAAAACTGAACTCATTATGACTGTTGATAAATCAGTAGCTACGGGTCAAAACATCCTAATGGTGCTCTAAGACGAATGCTCTAAGACGAATAGAGACGGATAAAACAGAGGACCACCTTTGATAGAAGAAAAAAAAAAAAAAACCAATCATTTGTATCAAAATCACACCTTTCAGAAACTCAAGAATGCTCAAGAGAAGAGTGAGTCCACGAAACTGCATGACGCTGTCTCTCTAATCTCTTCCAGCTTCCTCTTCATCTCCAACAACTCCTCCAAATTGTCACTCCCTTCCACATTTATTGCCTCCACCTGTTCTTTCAAACCCACATCGGTGGAGGCAGAGTTCGAAACAGAGGACTCTACGACACAGTTGCCGGCGGTTGTCATTGTCATCACTGACGCCGCCGTGGAGCTGTTAAGGAAATTGTTGACGATGGGGTCGAAGGAAGGGGATCCATAGACGTAGGATCTTCCAGCAGGAGAAAATACCAGCACCGCAATGTCGGACCCAGAGATTTTGTGGTATTGTTGAGTCTTCTTGAATAGGCCCTCACGGCGCTTCGTGAAGCAAACATGCCTGGCTGATTTGTCCTCAATTTTCTTTATCTCCGTGTTACGCTTGCCGGATCCCATGATGGAGACGGGGGCGGAGGCAGAGGGAAGCCGAAAAATAATTCTTTCGTATCGGGAGAGTGGAGGGAAAGAAAAGTAGAAGTTGGCGGTGGCGGTGGCGGAGCGAAGCGTACTTGGGCGTTAAATAGGAAAGTAGAAATTGGAGGTGGCGAACTGAAGCTTGCGCGTTAATTAGGAAAGTAGAAATTAATTTTGAATGAGTGAAGATCACTTGCGCGTTAAAAAGGAAAGTAGAAATTAATTTTGAATGAAGTTTCGCAATCATTTAATTAATTTTGATTCGACGAGGTGATATTTAATTAATTAATTTTTTAATAGAAATCTAATGTGATTGCGACATTCCGTGCTCATTTGTTAACTAAAAAAAATTAACAAAATAAATGATATGCTAGTACTATACATTTAATAATTGTGTGTGTTTTTTTTTTTGGCTCAAGTACATTTAATAATTGTTAATTAAAAAGCTTAGCACTGAAAATAGTAAACATATTGTAAAGCTGTTCTATGTCCTGTGTCCTGTGTTAGTAGACGAATTTTTCGAACAATATTTGTGTCCGATGTTACTCACGCATGAATACGATCGATATAACTCCTTCATTCGAGCAAGTAAATTAGACTATTAGAGTAGTTTATTATCTGCATTCTGCAAATTCTAAGCTATGGGCATACGTGCATATTGCACAGAAGACCTGAAAATTTCAGCGGCTTTATCTTCTATACAGGTTACCGCATCCTTGAGGAAAGAAGGTTTAGAATCATCAAATCTCATCCTCGGAATTGATTTCACTAAGAGCAACGAGTGGACTGGTAAGTGGTAAAACACACACACATGTAGTTAGTTAGTTAGTTATTGTGTGTGTGTGTAAATTGTGCTGTTCCTTTAAAATGATTTATCTTCCATTGCTCGCCTTTGAAGCCAATGCATCATGTTTTTATTAAAGGCAAAGCATCATTCAATAATAGAAGCCTGCATGCTATTGGATCAACACCCAACCCCTATGAGAAGGCCATCTCTATTATTGGCAAGACCTTGGCGCCCTTCGATGACGACAATTTAATTCCATGTTTTGGCTTTGGTGATGGTAAGTCAGTCCCAATCCTTAAGGCAGCCCCACGTTATAAAAGGAAGTTCCTTTCAGATTTAACTTCTGGCTTCATTATCTTCATTCTACAGCTACCACCCATGATCAAGAAGTATTTAGCTTTCACGGTGATCATTCATCCTGCCATGGTTTTGAGGAAGTTCTGGCTTGCTACCAAAATGTAGTTCCGCACTTGAAACTTTCAGGTCATTACAGTCTATCGTATTTGTTTTTTTTTATAGTCATCAGCTTGTTCAAATATGATGTGACCCTTGATCTCTTGTTTAAAAATGATGGCTTAAGGATATTTGTTTGCGATTTTTTGTTTTGAAGGGCCAACTTCCTACGGTCCGGTGATTGAGGCTGCAATAGACATAGTCGAGAAAAATCGTGGTCAATTCCATGTGTTGGTTATAATTGCAGATGGCCAGGTTTACACTCAAGCTGCATCTATATATCTGAGCTGGCACTTTTGTGTCGCAAATCTTATTGACATGTATTTCTTCGATATGAAGGTTACAAGAAGTGTCAACTGTGATGACGGAGAACTTAGTCCCCAAGAACAGAAGACCATCCAAGCCATTGTTGATGCAAGGTAGAAAAAGCTAATTGATAAGTAGTGTCAAAAATCACCTTACCTTAAAAATTTAACATGCAGCTGCTTGATTAATTAGTGATTTTTATTTTCTACTTGATCATTTCTACTGCCAGCTCATATGCACTATCGATTGTTCTTATTGGAGTTGGTGATGGGCCTTGGGAAGACATGAAAAAATTTGATGACAAGATACCTGCACGTGATTTCGACAATTTTCAGGTACAGCACAACGATGATTAGAAATTTTGGATAGCATTTCCTTGCCCATTTGCATTATTACCATCACCATCACTTGCTTACATTGCATATTTCTTCTTCCATGCAGTTCGTTAATTTCACTGATATTATGTCTAAAAATTCAAGCCCTTCTCAGAAAGAAGCAGCTTTTGCTCTGGCTGCTCTTATGGAGATACCTTTCCAGTATAAAGCAGTCATTGAACTTGGAATACTTGGGTCAGTTGGGTGGGATTCATATACACTCCTTAATTTTTTTACTTGTAGAAAAGCAAAACGAAAGAATAATATGCTTTGACTATATACTGTTGACGGCTTTGTTTGAAGCAATCTTGTTTTCTTTGTGATTACTGTTTGGTTGAATTTGCTGTTTGAGAATTGAGTTTTCTTCTTCTTTTCCAATGGACAAAAGCCGTGTAACAGGAAGGGCAAAGAAAATAGTTCCGCGACCTCCTCCAGTTCCTTATTCTCGACCTGCACCACCAGCTCGTTTACCGAGCAATGTTGCTTCATCAACAGACGGCGAGCGAAATCAGCAGGTATAATTGCTGTTGTGTAATTGCTTTAATTGTCCCTGGCTTGGAATTTAAACTCACTGCAATGAAGATAGGTCAAAACTTAAAACATGAGTAACCAATTGCTATACATTATCACTGCTTACTTTGCTGACATGTTTAAGGCTGTCTTCTGATAATTTTGCTATTTATAGGCCTGCCCTATTTGCCTGACAAATGTGAAAGACTTGGCATTTGGATGCGGACACTTGGTGAGCTTCATTGAATTCAGGGCCACCTTTCTAATCTTTTCTGTTTACTTTTAGGCCTTTTAACAATCTTTCTAAATGCAGACTTGCAGAGATTGTGGATCCAGGTTAACCAACTGTCCCATTTGTCGAGAGCGGATCACAACTCGGCTCAGGGTGTTCACTGGGTGATTGTGTAAGGGAAAGGGAACTTTTACAGAAACCTAGAGCTTTATATTCTTTCCTTCATAGCTTGACTGGTTTAATTTGTTCAATCAAACTAAATCTAATGTGCATCTTATGGTGAACAGCTAAAAAGGCCATGTCTTTCCATAAAAACTACCTGGAAGGAGATTATGTACATTTACTAAGGTCAAAAAGCATTGTTGCTTCCGTGATGGTTGAAGAATGGACCTGTATTTGCATGAGATTGCTGTAAAAAAGAGTGACATGAATCTGTGGAAGATTTTATTTGTTTCATGTTCTGATTGTGTTTGAGTTGTTCACAGCAATCGTTTGTTGTACATACTACACTTTTTCTTGTTTGATGCCAATGGAAAGATAATTCCTTGGTTTCATCGCGTGTAATGACTTCAATGGCTTGTAATGCTTTTTTCTTTATTGCGCATTGTTTTTTTAAAAGTGGATATGGAAGATATTTTCATTCTGAAAATTGCCTTTTACATGATCTCTTCTCTGAAGTGTAAAATGTTTTGTTTTGTGGATCAAACGATTTAAAATTTATAATTTGACATCCTATGAAAGGAAAATAGAATCCAGAAGTTTGCCAAAGAAGAGAAGGCTTCTCATCCGAAAGGACCTCTAAAAATAATTGACTCGTACAACATCACTAACCATAAAACCGTATCTTACCATCTTATTTTGCAGGGTATAGCATATGAACTACACAGTCATTGTGTTATATCAAAATCCAAATTTTTTAATAGATTATTAATTACCACCTCCAATCCTAACTATAATACTCCATTGACTTTTTTGGGAAAGATTAAAAAGTTTAATTAAATCACTTTAAAACATTTATATTTACTGTTTTTTTCTAGGATAACGGTGGTAGAAGTGATTTATTCTCAATCTGACTTTTGTAGAAGTAAAATAGGATAAAAGTCAGATTGTAAATGCGATTTGTGTTTGGAATAACGGTGGGAGAACTGACTTTTTTGTCAATAAAGGCCAGAACCTGCAATTTTTATTTGGTTGCTCATCTAGTTTACTAGAACCTTCGGTTTTGACTAATCCGAATTCACCTTGAGTCAAGCCTATGTCATAGGGAAAGAACTCCAAACACCATTTTCTTCATTGTCACGTCTCGAACCAAGGCTGTGATTTATTCCCAATGAATGTTGGTTAAAAGTTGCAATTTGTAGCTTCTACAGAGTAACTTTTTTACCACAACCCTATTACAAATATAAGCTGTGCCAAACATCTACAAATCTGTTTAACTTATAAACTGATATATAATTTAATCACACACAAATATGATTAAGTGATTTATTTAGCTTCCTTAATTTCTCTGAAAAAAGTCAACTAAGTCTTATATTTAGGATCGGAGGTACGTAGTAAAAGATTAAAAGATTGACTTTTATAATTTATTAAAATTGATCAAGAGAGGCCAATCAGATTATTCGTCATGCGCATCTTATGGAACGTGATTGTATGAATACTTTGCCTTCAGAATGTAGTAATTTTCACTTATGGATATATATAGCATTACGTTCTTAATAAATTTTGATTCATAGCTTTTGTATTAATTTTTGATTGGAAATAGCTTTTGTATTCATAGGTTTGCGTAAGTGAAATACTTAATAAAATAAAAATACGAGTAGTAACATAAATACTGCCTCCAGTCTTAATTATAAGAGCTAGTTGATTTTTTTTGGAGAAGTTAAGGAAGCTAAATAAGTTACTTAATTATTTTATATGTTGTGTATCCTTAGATTATTTATTAGTTAAATTAATTAGTTTGAAGGAAGAAATAAAAATAAAAATACTCTAAAGTAATTTAATTAGCTTCCTTAATCTCTCCAAAAAAGTCAACTAGCTTTTATAATTAGGACTGGAGGGAGTACTAAATATTAAAATTGAAATTGAAATTGAAAAATGCTGCGGGATGAATTGAAAAGAACTTCGAGTATATATATCATGGATTAATAAAATGAACCATCATATCATATCGTATGAAATGAGGACATGCATGAATGAAAAATAATAATTAGTCAAATTTAATATATAAGACTTGATCTTATGAAAATCATATCTTAAGTTCAAAATCATGATTGTTTAAAATAATAATGCAAATCATATAAAAATGTGACAGTGTTATCACCTACCTTACAAGTGTTTTGTGGTTGTTATTTATTTGTTTTTTTTTTTAAGTGTATGAGACCTTAGGATACAACTTAAAATACTTAAATTTAAAAACTATAAGGATGCATGTATCTATCCTAACTCTTGGGCTCAATATTTAAAAAGCTTATCCAACTCTTAAAAGTCACATATTTATTTAGAGATGAGCATTACTTGATAGTTTTTTATGGGCAAAACAGTTAATTTTGTTAGGTTCTTTTCGTTATTTTTATTACTTGAGAGTCATTCCTGGTATAAACTTAACAGTTCTTTTACTAAATATAGTTTCAGAAGTTACCGCAAAAGATAACCTAAATCATGTTTCGTTTCACGAGAAATCATGAAAAGTTGAAAACACATTCTTATTAAAGAAATGGTTAAGTAGCAAATCCGCCCTAAAAGTTTTCACTGAGAAGCAATGTTGTCATATAAATTTTTTTAGGTTTAATAATGTTGTTTGATAACGTTAAAAAACTAATTTTGATCGTTAAAAAATTGATGTTAATAGTTAACTTTTTAATGAAAAAATGACAATATTGCTACGTCTTAAAACTTCTGGGGCGATATTGAACCTGAAAAAAAAACTTTTAGAGCAAAATTACTCATAGGTATATATTTTCAGAGCAGATTTGTTACTTAACTCTTAAAAAATATATGTGAAAAGTCCTTATTTAGAAAGTTTATTAGTAAGGAAAACTTGATATGATTTTTACATAGTACTCTCCATTGTTTTATGGAAAAAACACTTCTCATGTTGTAGGAGAAGTGTATTCTCATGTCACACTCATATGAAATGGTGGGACCCACATATATATAATATGCATTATATATATATGTGGGTCCCACCATTTTATGTGTGTGTATGAATCTTCTTCTTCTCATACAACATGAGAAGTTTAAAGTTTAAACTCCTTGTTTCATATACAAAAAGTATTGGTACTCTAATTGAGGTCATTCTGATTAATAAAATCTTTAGGTTAAAGTACAAAAATACTCACGTGGTTTTTTTAAAAGTATGTGTAACACTAAGTGTTTTTCTTTAGATGTAAAAATGACTACATGATTACAAAAATAGGATAAAAGTCACAAATTCCGTTAAATATAGATATGTTTGTTAGATTGAAGCTAACTTTGTCATATACATGTAATGGAATTTATGACTTTTGCCTCACTTTTATAACCATGTAGTCACTTTTACACCTAAAAAACATTTGATGTTGGTCGCACTTTTGAAAAAATGATATGTGTATTTTTACACTATTACCCAAATTTTTAAGGGTTAAGTATCAATTTTACCCCTAAAATATGTGCCCAGGAGCAATTTTGCCCTTTAAGTTTTCGACGAAGCAATGTTGCCCTTGAAGTATCAAAACGGAGCAATGTTACCCCTCCGTTAGAAACCTTCCGTTAGGGTTTCTAACGGAGGGGTAACATTGCCTCGTTTTGATACTTCAAGGGCAACATTGCTACGTCGAAATATAGCAATGTTGCTTGGGTTTCTAATAGAAGAGCAACATTGTTCTGTTTTGATACTTCAGGGGCAATATTGCTTCGCCGAAAACTTAAAGGGCAAAATTGCTCATAAGCATGTATTTTTAGGATAAAATTTGTACTTAACCCAATTTTTAAATAAGATCTTTTACCGATTTTTCCTACTTCTTGTGTACTCATAATTATTGACACTCAAATATATATATATATTTTTTAATCTTATTTAACCATTCAAAGCAATACAAAATTACTCTAATTTTAAATAACAGAAACTCCTAGACTAAGTCTTTTTCAAATATACATAAGGGTGTGAGAAACGTTATGTTCTAATTTTGATTTCACCTTCTTTTATTTCCTTCCCACCGATTCATTTGCCACCGAATGAGACATTATGAGTTCATATTTGGTGCACATAATTTATGTGCCTAATTATGTACTATCTCTGTTAGAGGTATGAGTATATTTTATTTTTATTATTTTTATTTTTTATATATTGTATTTATTTAGATTTAAATTATATGTTGCTTTCTGGAATTTTTTTTCATCCAGTATCTTAAATTAATTAATTTCTATGATACTGGTATTACAGATAAATGTAGGATTGAAAATTAATTAATTTGAGATACTGGGTGTAAAAAAAATTCCAGAAAACAACATATAATTTAAATCTAAATAAATACAATATATAAAAAAAATTTAAAAAAAATATACTCATACTTTTAATAAAGATATGAGCACATAATTAAGCATATAATTATGAACCCGAGACATTATGGTTTCCCAAGTCAATATTTGTTAATTTTCAGTTCACACGGACCCAATCAAATCGATGTTTCCATACAATTTTTTATTTTCTGAGTTTTCGAAACTTTGAATATTAAGTTGTCGAGTCAATCAATCCATCATTAATCTATCAAGTACACATCAAAATTAGTCAATGAGATCACAAGAAAACAAAAAAAATTAAAAGTGAAGAAACGAAGCATGATAATGCTTCCAATCGATAGAATAATTCAGGATAATAATTTAAAAAAAAAGACTAAAGAATAATCGTTCGTTTTCTTTATATTTATCGATATGATTTATTTATGGCTAAAATATACTTTTAGTCTTTTAAATTTTATATAAGGTACACTTTTAATCCCTTAACTTTATAAAGTATATTTTGAGTCCTAAAATTCTAACACCGTTAATGTTACTAACAGAAAACGTTGACGTGACGAACTCAAATGATGACTAATAACATGTAATTATTTTATATATTCTTCAATTTACGCATATTTTAAATTTTAACTTAATAGCATTTAATTACACAGTCATCACTTTAGTTTACACCATTATCACTTGAGTTTGCATTTTCTGTTAGTAAAATTAACGGTGTTAGAATTACAGGACTAAAAGTATGCTTTATAAAGTTAAGGGATCAAAAGTATACCTTATGTAAACTTAAAGGACTAAAAGTATACTCTAACCTTTATTTATTTTAGTTTATTTCTCATTTCAAACTATTTGAGTTCATCATCCTCCAAAAATGAGTTTACTTTTACAAGTTGGTCTTCTATTTATATATTTCTTTTGAGCTAACCTCCTCCCATCTGTTTCTTTGTGTTGACGGACTATTGGTGGATATATGAAAATATTAATGTAGATTATGACTAGTTTTATTTGAAAATGATTGAAGTTACATGCATTTATTAGTTTATGATTAGGGAATTCTACAAATAAAAACCAAAATATCAAATTATTTATAAATATGGATATTAAATTGTTTTGTATATGATTAAGGGCTATCTCCAAATTAAAATAGTATAATGACTTAAATGCTTACGAGATAAATATTTTACCTCATATAATAGTTACATACAGAAAATTTAATAGTAAGAAGGAGAACTTAATATATGGGAATACACACTCAACTATACAAAGAAGTTTTAATTTTCTTTCATTTTTTCCAGAAATTTATTTAAATTTTTAATCATTAATTTTCAAAATATATGCAAATACCCTCCAGGAAAATATTCATACAAATTTTACAAAAGCCAACAAAAATTGGGCAAACTAAGCTGTATGGATACTTTGCATGAAGCTAAAATGAGTTGGATTGTTTATAATTTCATAAGATATAAACATATAAATTTTGAAAATAAACACAAATTGAAAATATACATAAAAATTGTTAAAATAAGAGGAAAATTAAGTAACATTTTTTAAATTTTATTCAAATCACATACACGCCTCAATTTAAAATAAGGTTAATGTGCAGTTAGCATCCTAGAATGTTTTTTTTTTAAAAGGTGCATTCAGTACCCGAAAGTATTCTTTTAGGTGCATCTATAACTTTAAAGTAATTTTTTTTTTTTTTGCAATTTTTCAGTAAAAATTCAGATGATTTAAGGAGATGGATACATCCGAAAAAAATATTTCGGAGTGTTGGATGCATCTAAATAATAGTTTATGATACTAGACATGCTTAAAAAAAAAAAAAAAACTTCAAGGCACTCAATGCACCATTAAAGATACTTTAGGGTGTTTGGCGCGTTTCAAAACACTTTAGAACAATAGATACACTTAAAAAAAAAAAAAAAACTCCAGGTACACACCTTAACCCTTTAAGATATACTCAAAATTTATCTAAGATAAAAGGAACTTATATTTTTATAATTGTAACAACATGAAAAAAAAAAGCTTAAAACTTTGACATAGAAAAGAAATATATATATATTTTCTTGATATAACGTAACCATGAAAAAGCAGTGGCATGATTTGTCAAGAAACAAATAGACATGGCCCATGGGCAGGTGACAAGTGGGAACATATAAATATAATCAAATACAAGTTGTAATAAGGGCTAAAAAAGCAATCAAAACATACTAGATTTAAATTAGAATATGAGAAGTAGTAGTTGTGGAATTTCCTAGCTTGTTCAAAGCAGGATCATTATTTATCACATAACTCAAATTTGATAATCAACCTCCCCCAATCTTTTAATTTATTTAAGGATTCATTGTAAAATTTCAAAAGTGGGGTAAGTTATGTGTTCATGGACCTAATTTGAGGGAGATTATGTATAATTTAATTTAGCCGTTAGAGTCATTATATATATATATATATATTAATCAATCATAGACCTACTTGCTTGTATATTACTTTATATAAATTTTTTTGACTTGTTCTAAATTCTGTTCCTTCCACGTAATTGTAATTTTTGTTTTCGCTTCGATCGATTCAAAGCATCGCCGATCTTAGAAATAACCCAGAAAAATCACGGAAACTAATAAGAATGATAGCTCTCTAGTTTATTTATATGTTCCACCGAATACCAAACAAACTCAAGCGGGGCGCAATAATAAATAATAATCCTTGAAGCTCTCTATTTCTTGCTCTTCTCTTAGCTTCTTCCTGAAATCACAGAGAGATTCTGATTGGATTAACCTAGCTAGATGCTTCTGGTTTATGTGATTTTGCAGAACTGGTTTCTTGGGGTGTTTGGTTTGACAGAAAATAACAGATTGTTCTCTCTCAACGATAATTTTGACTCATGGCTATCTTTAACCACTTTCCTGGTGATTCTAGGATTTGGCTGGTCGTTGTTTCTGTACTTTTCAGAAACTAAACAACCTAATGACACTACTTCAAACAATGGCAACAACGAGTTTCAGAGGTTGATTCATGATCTCTTAGAGGACGAGGAGAGGGAACATAGTGATCAAATAGGTCTTGGTTTCATCGCCGTCAACGAGCAGCCGGATGCCGGCGAATGGACGGCTAACAATGGTGGTGGTCACAGCGACTGTGCTTGTTGTGCCTTCTGCGGTGATTTGAGCACAACGAGGTGTTCAAGGTGCAAGACTGCAAGATATTGGCAAGTAGTCTCCTAAACTAATATCACTGTGCTTCATTTTTTTTTAAAAAAACTCCTTTAAAATTGTGTTTAAAAGGTTCGAGAAAAGTTTCATTTAATATTTTACGAATGCGATTTATTTTTCATTACGAATAATTGTTATATGATGTTTCTATATTAAACTTTAGTAAAAAATAATTAACTGCATTATTAATTGTTCAAAATCATAAATTTATTTCACTTGCATATATAATCTGGATGGTTTTACAGTGTTCGTATATTCAATACTGCTCAAGTTATATTCAAAAGTCAAGTTGAGATTTAAAAGGAGGGTTTAATTTTTCCTAACATTTTTATTTTTTCCTATTTAAAAAGATTTGAAATAATTCTTTGTTTAAACTTTAAAGAAATTAAAATCAAATTCGTCTCATATATATGATTGAGGCTTGATGATGTTTTAATTTGTTGAAATGATGGGGGTTATCAGCTCAGACAGTTGCCAAATCCAGCACTGGAGATTAGTTCATAAAAATGAATGTAGAGAGACAAGAACTTTGGTCCAACAAAGACTTCCAAATTCTCAAGATGAAGCCTCCTCAAGAATTGTTCACAAGCCTAAAAAGGTAAGCTTCGTTTCATTTAGTCATTTACAAGTTGAGTTTATAAATCAGCTTAAGAAATGGAAGAAGAAATAAGTAGAGATTAAAAAATAATCAGTAAGGACAAAAAAATTATTTATTTTTTTTGTCTTTTTGCACCTACGATAATCATCATTAATCACATCAAAACTATGAGCACTGTTACACTGTAGAAGAAGCTCTTACTTACCCATATTTATAGAGTTCTAATTTTCCAGATCATGAAGCTTCCAGAAATATATCGACCTATGTTTATGTTCATAACGAAAGGCACAATCTATTAATCAAATAATATATAATATAATAAAAACATCTTTATATATTGATCCTTCCAATTATAAATGTTTTAAGAGCTAAGAGATCACCAATCTATATGTTTTTTCTTTAAATTATTCCTATTAATTACACATATTAAAATGTTTTAATTAAGACGGTTAAATAAAAAAACCATGGCATATGAATAACTAATTTAACTGAATTTAAGTGGCTTCCCTCGTACTAATAGTGTACAGAGAAGGCCAAGCGGTTTCTAATTGTATGAGCCATTGCGTAGGAAGGGTATAATGAATTGGCGGTTGTGGAGTGGAATCCAGAAGTTGGGGGCACACACAATGCTCACAACTCAACAAGGAAACCTGCTGAAGCCTCCGGTGAAGCTCCCGGCAATATTTTCAGTTGTGCTGTGTGTGGCGGCTCAGCCACCACGACATGCTCGCGATGTAAAGCCGTCGGATATTGGCAAGTCTTGCTACTTCTTCTTCTTCTTCGCTTATTTCGTTGTTACCACAAATTTATTTTGAGTGGCATCTAATTCTTGTATGTTTTTTATTTTCTTTCTCAGCTCGGCGAAATGCTTGATTGAACACTGGCAATGGCATAAAACTGAATGTACTCCGGAGGATGTGGATTCTGCTCAAACCGTAAGGCGTCCTTCAGGAAACGTAGGTTTTTATTGTTTGGTGATGGGAAATTGGGGAATGGTTATGAACAAACTAAATTTATTGTCTGTTGAAGTCACTGATTCATAGCATCAGTTTCAAAACCGAATTGCATGCCCTTGAAAGCAATCTCACTAACAAAATTTGAAGTGTTGATTACTGTCTTAAGTGTCAAGTAAATTCAAATGAGTGTCTATCATTTGTTAAGCATGAAATAGGAACTTTTACTGAGGTTTTCGTGTTTCGTAGTGTTTACTTCTCAATGGGATTTTCGGAATCTCTGGATCTAAATGTTTTGATTTATTATTATTATTATTAAAAAATTTTTATTTTTTTTTGACGTTTTTTTCCTTCACAGGTTGGGTTGCTCAAAAATTCTTGTGAAGAGGATAATGATCATTCATCTCATCCCCTTGCTTTAGAATTCTATCCAGGTGTATACCAAATTATACAAAAAAAAATTGATTGGGAGTGTTGTCCAAAATAACTTGTTGCATTGGATTGGAAATTCCAATTCTTCGGTAATCCTTAGTCTTCTCCTTTGTCTTTGTTTGTCTATTGCAGAAGGAACCGCCAACAGCAAGCCTCTGATTAGAGGCTCTCAGGTATGCTGGATATATAGTTGTGTATGGGAAAAAGGGAGAAGGGTGTGTCGGTTATTAGAGGAAAGAATTAATTATGAACTTATGATAAAATAATGAAGGAACCTACCAAGAGAGCACAGGATCAAACTGTGGATGGGGTGAGATGTCATAAGGATGAAATAGCAAAGTTCAGGTGAAGTTTCCATTGGCGGTTCTTGATTCTTGTTTGATTTGCTGGAATAAAAAAATTTAATTTATTGTTCTCTTACTTCTTATGTTTTTTCCAGGAATGAGATTACACTTCTTAAAGCAGAGCTTGACAAATGGACAAAACGAGCAAATATTGCTAAAGAAAAATATCAGAGCTTCAAGGCAGAATCTGAACATCAGGTGACAAGTCTGAAATCTGAGAGTTCTGGTGCAGTTTAATCATTTCAGGACAATACTCACTTTATTCTTTCATTTTTACAGTTGCTTGTCTTGAGAAATGAAAATAAACGGATATCGAATTCTGAGATGCAAGCTCAAAATGCAGTTCATAATTTATCTCAGAGGCTGCAAGACTTGCAGGTTTTTATTGTGAATAATCCAATTTCCTATTGTTCACATTTTTTAGATATACTTGTCTTGAACTGTTTAACTAAGTCTAATACCGTACAGATTGCAGCCCAAGGAAGTTTTGCAGAAGAGAAAAAAAGGCAGGAAGAATATGTACAAAAATTGGAGGTCTGTTACCTTAAGTGCCTTATCAGTATTTTCCATTGACAGATAGGAAGGAGAATCTTCATATGCATTTCTCATATTTTTTTGTTTATGAATCTTTCTTATGTTTTTTACTTTGTTATTCATTGGAAATTGTTATTTAACAGAGTAAATGTGTTGATTTGAAGAGAGAATTGCGAAAAGAGTGGGAACACGTCCAAGAGCTTAGTGCAGAGAAAGATGAGAGATGTAAGGCTGCTCAAATTGCCACGAGGGAACTTGAAGAGAAAGAAAAAGAGCTCCAATTAGAGCGGGAACGTGTCCAACTGCTAAAGGATGATTTTCGTAGAGATCTTGCAGCTGCTGAATCTAGAGCATTGATAGCTGAGGTATTTGTTGGTGCCTCTTTCAAGATGATGCCTTATTCCAGTTGAGCTTTCCTAATGATTCATAGTTCTTTCTCTTGGTTTTCCCCTCAGGCAAAGCTCCTTGATCTTGACAGGAAAAATAGGTCGAGAAATGATAAGGTGCATATCCTTTCTTCTCGTCTGTTGGTGTCTCTAGCAATTTTACTAATCGTTCAAGTTTATAAAGGGTACTCATGGGATAAAAATATCAATCTCACAAGGAATAGTTGCATAATTCCTTAATATTAGCCCATATAATAAGTTAACCTCAAAATAATATGAATTGGTGGAAATTTTAAATCTATAACAGTTAAAATCACTTGGTAAGTCCCACAAAATGGTAGGAAAAGGTATATAAAACCAGGACTGCTCTTTTAGAAAACTTTATGTTCCTGACTTCTTCCTTCCATTCAGGTTGCTGTCTGGACAGACAGTTTGGGCCGACCTGCCATGGTAAGTTTCCCAATATGGATGAAGTAATTTTGTTTCTTCAAGTTAGATCTTGTTTTATTTATAAAAGTGGGGACATAAATTCTGTTCTTGGAAGTGTCGACCTTGGCTTTTACTTGAACTCTATGTTAAACCTGAAACCATTTCCTGTTGAATGTAGGCATGCGCCATCTGCCTGACAAATGAAAAGGATTTGGCCTTTGGTTGTGGGCACATGGTGAGTTTTTCCAAACAGATCAACAACTCTTTATCTCATATTTTCCTTCACATGTTTGTGATAATTTTCAAGTGGTTATATTGCAGACCTGCAGAGATTGTGGATCACAATTAACAAAGTGTCCCATATGCCGAGAACAGATCACAAGCTCTGTCAGGCTGTATCCTGGGTGATCATACATAACAATGCTCCTTGCTGCTGCTTCTTGTACATAACAAAGTGTCCCATATGATTCATACTTGGGTAGCATGTACATATTCCTATGTGCCATATCAACTTATCTTGTATCTATGTTGATGCTACATAACAATGCTCCTTGCTGCTGCTTCTTGTACATTCCTTTCAACGTTCCCCATCGTTTCTTCCTCACGCAATAGTATGTTGATTAAGGCAACAAAGCAGCAGAAGCTACTTCAAAGCAGGGAAGAACCCATTTTTCAATAAAAACTTGTCTCAGACCTTTAACATGTCCACTTGTATATTTATTCCTGATTTGGTGTATTCATTTTTTGTATGCCAAATCTACTACATTAGAATCTCTAATGCAAAACCTATGCGTTTTATTCATAGGTGTTAACAGTTTGAAGTTTTAGCGTCTTAGCTGTCTTGGCTATTTAGAAGAGTTTTGTATTTTTCCGTTTTCTTTGGCCATAGGAACGGTAATGTATCATGAATGAAACTACCAGAGCTAATGTCAACTTGGCTAAATGACTAAGAGAGCATCTTGTCTATATTGAATTCAAACCTGTTTTGACTTCTTCCCTTCTAAACTCTCCAATTATGGAAAAAAAAGTGTAAACATAATAGACATTTTGTCAACATCTTCTAACTTTTTATATGTTTATTTATACTTGAGTTGAGCAATGTATCTTTTGCAAAGTAGACCCACATAAGAATTTTCTCTTTTCTGTTTGTGCTTTTTAATTACCTGACTGTGTCATATACTAACAGAAGATCATCAACTGTCCACATGGGAAATAGTAGTGATAGCCAGCTGAGTCTACTGGTCCATGTTTTCTGATCGTTGCAGCAGAAGATGACACAGGACCATCATTTTGGGTTATTTGAGTAATCTGAGTTGCAGCATTAACTATTTCACTTACATCAATAAAGGCTATAGCAGTTTACATTTTTTAATTGCATGTCATGAGGAAGGGAAAAACACGACACAATAGGCTTGCTGTTTTTTACTAGGTCTAGGTCCCCTTAGGTTTTCTTTATTGTGATTAATTAAGTTGTTAATTTAGCATGTTTTTAAAGCTATGAAAGGTGGTGCGGGCCCACTCTCTACCTGCCATTGGCTGATTTATCAGTTTTTTTTTCTAAAAAATTATTATATAGATATTTGTAATGGATTTTCCAAAAGCATATTGCATATGCTCCTGATGGTTGAATTTGCTAATTTATAGAATGTCTCTAAAAGTAAACCCAACAATTTTTTCTTTTAAAAAAAAGTACACAACTTGAGAAGTAAGGAAGAGAAAAGCTGTATAGCCCTTTTGACTCTGTAAAACAAGGGGAATTTTTAAGAGTTATTGAAAAATAGATTTAATTACCAAAATGTGACAACAGCAATAGAAGGGTATATAAAATGACAAGTTTCAAAATTAGAAACAACATTTCATTTATCATCGAAACTTTTTGGTAGTTAAAGTTCATTCCTGAAAGCTTTTATAGTAATTCCCTGATTTAAAAAAAAGTACACATCATATAATGAATAATCTATCTAATTTGTAGCTGGCAAGAAAAAGTCCCTCTAATTTGTAGCTTTCATTCCTGAAAGCTTTTATAGTAATTCCCTGATTTAAAAACAGGGATTGGATAATGTTTTTTTAGGCCTTCGGCCAATGATTGGGCGTAGCTAATTTTTTTTAGGATAACCGCAAAGACTTCATTCCAGTTCCCAGTTTGGCCCAGAAAAATTCTCCAACAAACGACCAAAAGGAAATTGACAACTTTAACTAACCTTTATTAATAATTTATAATTATAACCAACCCCCCCATTACTTTCATTACATAAGAGGACTTCATTGAAACTTTCTATCCTCCAGACCTTTATTTGAGATTATGAAAGATTACGAGAAACTGAGATAATGTGAGGATCTCCTCCCCACCTGGACCAATTTTGCTATAAAAAATCTGGTTATAAAGTGAGGGGCAGTATGGAAAAAACACAAATTTCCGAATTTCATTTTGGTGATATGAATTGATTTGGGATTATACAATACAAGTCACTGATTTAAAAATTCCATATTTTAAAGGTATATATTTGGGATTTGCCCATATATATTGATTGTAGTTTTCAAAATATTTTGATACAGATTCTTAGGATTTTAAATGCGGCCAGTAGTTTTCTACATTTAATGAAACTAAAGAAATATTCCGGACCACGTGAATATAAGTTCCAACTGTCCCATCATTGACTTTAGTACAAGCTAACTAACGATAATAAAACTAACACGAACTAGCACTTGCCCAATTATGATAGGGCATTAGATGAGGCCACGCTAATTATTGGATTATAGTAATTAACACATACTTTCTCAGAAAGATTCCTTACATACTGATCGAGATACCTGATAAAATGTAATTTACGATAATTTATTATATTAACCCACCTTAAATATGTGAGTTAAATAATTTATTTATAGATATTAATAAAATTTAATTAAGTTAATTATTTATAACAAATATATGTTATTTTCTTTAAATTATCTCCTTCGTAACAAATATGTGTTATTCATTAAAATCTCTTTTTAATATATGCAATCTATTATTTGATTACAAATTTATAAATTTAGGAAATAAAGTATATTAAGGACTAATATTTACTTAAATGCTCTAACATTTTGGGTCCAGCTACTATCTTCTTTTATTCCCATCCTCTTCCTCATCTCGGCCGTTAGATGAAAATTTGGACGGCTCATAATTTTTTTTAAAAAATATTTAAATTGTTATCTCATGCGGTAAATTATTAAAAAAAATCTGAGTCGTCCAGTTTTTTATTCGACGGTCCAGATGAGGAAGAGAATGGAAGAGGATACTAGCCGGGACCCATATATTTTAGAGTCTAATGAGCACAAATTATAAACCAGATCATTTGATCCTTCCCATTGATTTATGAGGCTAAACTAGTTCTTCATGACTTTCATTCTGAATGATCTAATCTCATCCTCTGAAGAAAATCCTCTGGGTTCCAATATGAAGTTGAAAACTCGGCATTAAGGCAAGTCAATGGTTTTATGTGTAGACCAAAAACTTCCAGTCAACTTTTTTTAAATATTTTGTACTTGGCCACATTTGACGGGTTCTCATTTCCCGGTACTTGCTTCTGATCGAACTTTAAATAGTGTAAGTAAGTAATTATAGGATAGGAACAAGCTATGGCAGTTCCTAAAAACTCAAGCTTGTCCTTCCAATTATTCCTTAACTCTCTGAAATCACAGATTGGCTTTAAGGTTTTTGATGGATCGTTTCTGAACCTGATATGGTTCTTCAAGTTCATATTGATGATTTTGGTGATTCTGTTCTCGGGGTGGCTTTTCTTTCCAGATAGAAGAGAAGAAGCCTATTATCAGTATTCCAAAACAGAGGATTTAGAAGAGAGAAACGTTGAAGATGAAGAAGAAGAAGAAGATGACAATATTGTTTCTGAGAGAGTGGGCTTGGATGCTTGTTCATTCTGTGGGAAATTATGCACCAAAACCAGAAGAACTTGCTCATGCAAAACTGCTCTGTATTGGCAAGTTTAATCTCTTTTTTCTTGAAGCATTTTTCATCATGATTACTGATACCCTTTTGGTTTATATACAAGTTTACCTGGTTTATATATATGATATAAACTTAGAAAGATTCTCTATATACTTTGTGATTATTGAGTAAGAAGATTCATCCTGGCCTGTGTTGAATTTATCAGCTCATGGGCATGCCAAACGACTCATTGGAGATTTTGGCATCAATATGAATGCATTGAGATTGAGGTGGAACGACAATATGAAAGACCTGTTCATGGTGCTTCTCAGCTTTTAATCAAGCAGCTTGAATATGTAATATTACTTCCATATTCAAATTTATTTCATTTTTCCATATGAAAAAACAGGTTTTAACCTCTCTCACATCAGAGGTATAAGTGCTGAAAAATCTGTAGGAATATATGAATTTGGGATTCTGTCCATATCCATGCATAAAATTTAAGAGGTTTGTTGTCGAATTTTAATGATTACGAATGTTATCTGCATATGATCCAGAATTCAATTGTTGCTTTGTGGATGAACTTTGTGCAGGGAAGCTCTTACTCATCTGATGAAGATGATGAGCAGGTGACAGATGTGAGAGAGGCAGAACATGTTGGAGTAAGTGAACCGAAGCTTAAGAATGAGCCCAAATTCAAGCTTCTAATTACTAGAAGTTCTGAGATGTAAATATTGATTATTGAGGATGATTCTTTATCTAAGAAAAATTCAATTCACCTTTTGATTTTGATGCAGAAAGCTATTGAGAAACCCCATGAAATAGCAGAACAAGTGAGAACACTAAGGGAAGAACTGGCAAAGATCAAGTAAAAGTGTCTTTAGATTATTCCTGATTTTTCTCTATTCACTTGCTAATAATACTTCTCCGGTCTTAAATATAGGACAAAGTTTGTAATGCAAATATAAAACAAAGTTTGTAATGCAACTGCACTGCAAACTTTGTTCTATATTTAGAAACGGAGGTAATAACATTTTATTGTGTTCAATCCCAAAACTTTTTTTAGGATCAATTTTTTGTCTAATTAATGTTGCAAAAGCAATTCACCGGTATGTTTGAGTTTATGTATGATATTTTCAAGAGTGGCTTTTGAAACCAAAAAGTTAGTTTTGGCCATATATTTGGAATGACTTTTTGGGAAAAAGAGTTTTAAGTTAAAAGTTAAGTTGAACGCTAAAACAAATTTTTTCTGACTTTTCACTTTTCTTGATATTTAAACAATTTTAAACTGACTTTTCAATATATCATGTATACAAGTGTTTGTCATACTACTTACTTGTTTCTTATAAAATCTATATAGGCATAAATCACATTACAATAATTGACTTTTATCCCAATTTTAATTTGCAAAAGTTAGTTATAAAAAAAGTCACTTTTGCAAACATTAATTTGAAAGGCTGATGTGGTTGGCAAAAACTCAACCTTATTTTACAGTAATAACTAGGCGGACCAAATGCATTACACTGGTTATGAAGAATATTAGCTATAAATTTTGCAAGGATTGGTTATACTTACTAACCTAAACTATTTGGCGATAATTAATCAGAAATGAGAACATGTCACTGAAATCAGAGCGTGACAACTGGGAAACGCTAGCAAGGAATGCTAAAGAGAAACTAAACAGCTTCGTGAAAGAATCTGAACACCAGGTAATTGCTCTATGTATGAGAAGAATAAGCTTAATCCTTTGATTAATGTAGAAACAATGCAGAAGAAACTAATATATAACATTTTGTGCTGTTTACTACTTACTTCAATCAGATGCTTATTCTAAAGCATAAAAAGGAATCAATATCAGAAGCAGAGAAGAAAGCACGTGGTATGGTTGATAATTTATCTGAGAAGCTACGCTGCTTGCAGGTTATAAATGCAGCTTCCAAATTCCCTTGCATATTATATAAATATAGAGAGAGTGAGATAGATTGTTAGTTAGTTAGTTAGTTAGTTAGTTCAACTGATTCAGTATAATAATGACTATGTGTAAGCTCTGGATATGCCATACAGATCGCAGAGGAGAAGAGAGTTGCAGAAATGAAAAGGCAAGAAGAATATATACTCATGCTCAAGGTATAGCTCTTGAAACCTAAAGTGGTAAGATATTTTGCTAGAATATGAGTTTTTCTATTGACTAAATTAGCAAAAAGTATAGTTTAGAAAGACAGGTGAAGGTGAAACCTGAAAGTTTGTGTGATAAGTATGTAGTGGGAATTGAAATATATTTTATACAGAATGAATATGCAAAGGCAGTGAGAGAGGTAAAAGAAGAGAAACATAATGTGAGAAAGGTGAGGAAGGAGCGAGATCAGGCGACTCAATTTGCCATGAAAATGGCAGAAGAAACAGGCCAAAAGCTACTCACTGCACTTGATGCTGTTGCTGCTATTGAATCTAGAATTGCTTCTCCTTCTTCTTCCCCTCAGGTATATATTTCAAACATACACTTGAATAGCTTCTATTCTGATCTATAAGTAACTTATAACTAACTTCTAGTGACTTCGTTAGAATCAATGAGAAATAGTTAAGTCATTAAATTTGTTTAAAAATGAGTTTTCCCCTCGAATTTACTCTTGTTTAAAATAACGAATAGCATCTTGAAACGAGGAAAAAAAGGAAGTTGTGTCAAGTTATACGTAAGGGAAATCTTAGAAAATGTGATCAATACCCTAGTGGGTTATAATAGTCGCTTATCATATGGACTAGAGTGGTATATAATTTCTAGTGCAACTCTCAGGTAGCTAGAAAAATGGAGTGAGTGATTGGATAATCTTTAATTCAAGTATTTGATATGTGTGATACATAGTACAAGTTTAGTTTTCTCAATACTCGTGATGTTTTCCTTGTAAACCATTTGAAGCTGGCTAAAGGGGTAACAAAGCTGTTCGATATGAATAAAATTTTCAGTTTAACCTCTCTTAATGTAATGAAAAATAATAATAAATCAATAAGATGTTAGTTGAGATGATAAAAGATGTTAGTTGAGATGATAAGTGATCTTACCTGATTAAATTTTGAGACGCACACTTGTTGAAAGAGGCAAAAACACCTTTACACTAATAATAAAAGAAGCCTAGATATCTATTAGAACTCGGAATATTGATAATTTTTTCCCATGAAAAAAATTAGTCACTAGTTTATGTATTTTATTCTTCATTTAGAATTTCTGTATTCTAATTAGTAATTAAATTTAGGTTTCTCGAGTTAACACTATGGAAAGAGATTCCAGCATCTTCCTTAATGAACAGGTAAGTTTATTAGTATTGATTCATAAAGGAAATTAAAATGAAAAGTTTGTTTTTTAAAGGTTAACATCCAAATATAAACTTGAACGATTTAGATAATGTTTATCATATTAATTGAATATGGTTTAGTTTGCAAAAAATGACTACTTTATTTGTTAACTTAATCTTTCAAAAATAAATTTTTTCATTATAATCTCTCAGATATTTTTGCCTACTCAATACTACTCTACTCCTTAAGAGTTGTGTTTAAAAAAAAAAACTAGTTAACATACAGAATTAATATGACAATCCAGTAATAATATAAAGTTTTGGATTTTTATTTATTCCAAGTTTATGTAGGCATTTTTAACCTCAAATATATTGTTATATTGCATTATTTCATAGGGATTATAAGTTATTAGAAAGGTTAAATCAGTTGTGAGTAAATAAATAGTAACAAAATAAAATAAAACAAAAAGATTACAAGGCCTAAGAAAAAGAATAATTTCAAATAAAAATTAGATATAAGTAATGAGAGATAAAATGAATTTAATCCAGTTATAAATTGATATATTAGACTATTGATTAATTAATATGAGCTAACATGAATAGAAGCATTTTGCAATGAAATAAGTGCAGGCATGTGCAATATGCTTGAGCAATGACAAGGACATGGCCTTTGATTGTGGACACATGGTGAGCATTGTGTGCAAGATTACATTAATAATGGTTTAATTAATTAATTAAAGTTTTGCCTGCATTTAATAATAAAAAATGCAATACAGACATGCAGAGAGTGTGGGTCAAGAATGTCAAAGTGCCCTATTTGCAGACAGAAGATCAAAAACAGAGTCAGACTATTTCATAGCTGATCATCATCTCTCAATATATCAAAGTTACAACAACTCATACCTCACAAATCACAATCACATAATTTATCATATTAGTCATCATGTGATTTCTATCTTCAATAAACTCCTAATGTACAGCTTCAACTATTTGCTCATTCATGTGTATTTTCTCCCATTCAGGATTTTTATTTTTTATTTTTTGTCTGGGAGAAATGTGTGTGTGTGAGAAGTATAGCTCATTTAATTTTTGACCAAAATCTCTTTCATTCTCACCACACACTTACACATATATGTATACGTATATATATCCTTATCATTTTTGCTCTCTATTATTGGAGGCTATTCGTATTAAAGTGGGAAAATTAATGAGACCTGGGCCTTATTATTATTATTATTTGTTATAGAAGAGCATAGGCCAAAATTAGAGAAATTTTATTACATGGTAAAGGGATTGAATCTTAAACACTCCTGATCAACCCAAGTTCTCAAGAACAAGGGGCAAACACTCAAAATATCAGATTTTGTCAAACCCACCTTTGCAAGTGCGTCTGTAATTCTGTTAAGATCTCTAGATACATGACGGATGGTGACCAGCCACTCCCTAAACAATAATTCCTTAATCCTAAGAGATAAAAGACTACCCAAATTGAAACGAGTATCATTTAAGTGATGGACAATGTCATACGCATCAGACTCTAATTCAATTTTCCTGTAACCAAGATCCTAGGCTAAGTTTAGCCCTTCAAAAATTGCCCACTCTTCAGCTGTAGGGGCATCACAAATACAAATTGATTTGGTAAAGCCGGCTATCCAGGAGCCTTGACTGTCACGGAGGACTCCAGACCTGGGCCTTTTAAGTGAGTACAACTTTTCTTCAATTGCATGCAACAGATTTTTAGCTACATATAATTGTCTTTTGTTTTATGTATAGTAAAAAATAAGTTATGCGGGCAAGAATTGTCTCTGTTAAAGAGAGAGGCTGTATTCTTTAAACGTCTTAAATACATTTGAGAAATAGATATTGAAATGCGGGTTCTTTCAGTAATTTTTTTAATTAAATTGTTGCTTATTTGGTTCACTGAAACTTTCGGTTTTAACTAATTCGGATTCGTTTTGTGTTGGGTTCACGGTTGTAAAGGAAGAGCTCCAATACTATTGTCTCCATTCTCACACCTCAAACTGAGGATATAGTTAAGAGAAGACAAGTCCCTTTCCACTTATTCGACCGTTGGTTCACTATTAATTAAATGATTGTTGATTAAATTGATTTTTGTAATCTCTCACTCACTTTGTCTTTCGCACCCGCTCTCTTCTATGGACCACCGCGCACATTCTCTTTCGGGCAATCTGTATAGCGCCTGAATTGATGGGCCTATTGGGCCAATAGTGGAACGATTTTTCCTTTTCTGTTTTGGGCCGAAAAATCAATTTCTTTTCATAACTCTCTATATATTTGTCTACATATCAATGGAACTTGTGTTAATATATATATATATATATATATATATATATATATATATATATATATATATATCAATGGAACTTCTGACCTAGATTGATCTTGTTCATTACTTCAAACAATATATATATATATGGTGCCATATCCACCTTATTAAATATTTGAATCAAACTGCCTGTTTTCATACATTCATATATCTTTTATCATTCATGTAAACTTCTCACAAAATATTATATAAATTCAAAATTATCGCGTAAATAATTCCTCCTTTTTCTTTAAAAAAAAAAAATCTTTCTAGGTAAATGATGTTCTTTTAATGATTATATACAAGAGGGTAATAGCTTCTCTGCTTATATAGTAAGGCAAAATAGATTTCCTTATTACTCTATTTGATCCTTATTAAAAGATATATTTACCTAATTTAATTATATCAAAGAAGTTAATTAATCTGACATTTATTTTCTGAAACACTATAGCCATCTTCCTTAATTCCCTCCTTCAATCTTATCCTTGATTATTGTGAATGAAGCATTAATAGGGGTAAATTACGAAAAAAATTGATAAATATGAAAATTAAATTTTATACTTAGGAGTAAGATCAACTCTCTAGATATATCATATATTAAGGATTAGAGGGAGTATTATGAATCACCAAGTTGGGCCATATTTAAGATCTCACATTGCAACTTCTATTAAATATAAGTCAATTTTTTTTTTTACCATTTCAGACAAAATTAATTATCCTTAGTTTTGATGAGGCGATTAAAGGAGACTTATAACAAGGAGAGAGTGACTATTACAGCACAGAATAATGGATTATGTGTGTCTTTTTCTTAATTACCAATTCAGGAAACACTTAAAGTGGTTCCACATATAGAATCTCATGTTCAAAGTAAGAGGTAGGCAGCTAGATGTCAGGCGCTTGGTCATTCCTTCTCTGTCACTTTTTCTGTGTCTAAAGGAAAGAATCATCGCCCACTCAACCATAACTATCTCAAATGGTCCAAGTTGCCGACAAGACACTATATATATATATATATATAGATCGTACGCTCATATATAGGCATAATAATTAATAACTTAAAAAAAAAGTAAGAAAAACAAAAGCTTGGTGAAACACATGCAATAGTACTTATCAGTAACACTACTACTTGCCTAGTGGTTTTGCAATTTGCAGTGATATATATCAGATATCGCAGAACAAGAAGCCCACATGATGAAAGCTACTGTTCATTTCTGCAATTTTCTCAAAAGCAGAATAACCATTTTGTCTTTTGTGCACAAACTAATATGCCAAACAACACTTATCCATATATATTGCCATCTTTCCCGAATCTGGTACTCTCTTCATATCTATCCAGCTTCTCTCATCATGCATTTTGGTGCACAATAACACTTACTTTCACTGTATCTTTTATTTTCTTAATTAAATGTTTTTACTCTCTCTGTCTACGTATATATATGTATATGCTTTCATCATATATGCATGCATTATTTTCGAACGCTTTACTAATTATTGCAACAACTAAGATCGTGTGAAAGGTTGCATGGCTTTAGAAACCATTCATCTAACACCTACTCAACATGATTCTCTTTCTCTTTCTTTCTCCATCTTTATCTCTCTCTAGTTTAAAAAATGAAAAGAATAAGAGCCATGTGAACAAAAATATATGATAAGAAATGCATATAAAGTGGACCAGAAGAATCACATATATATGATAATACCTATAAGTGTTGCCAAGAAGCGATCGATCCCTTTTTTTCTAATCAACTGAAGTTTGATTCTTTTGGAGATAAAGAAGTGCATTAAGTGGATCATATGATGACTGCATATCAGTTAATCTCTGGATTAATAATACAATATGTACTGTTTTTATTAATTATAATCAGTTGCATCTAATCAATTAACTTGTTGGCTAAGAAAATTTCTATCAGACACACACTATAAAAGAAAACCTAGCTAGAATAACACTTATATCACTATGAAACCGAAAAAGAAAAAGAACCAGATATAGCCGTAAGGATTAATATGTGGCTAAGCTAAGACTAGAATAGATATGTTACTTTTTGTAGCAGGGTTTCGTTTGGTATTGATAGTATTTCATCGCAGATAATAATGGAAGAGTTTGGAATCTCTTTACGCAAAATCAAAAGCTGTTCCTCCAAATTCTTTCACACATAAGGTTAAGGAAATAGTTCTAAGACTAAGAGGAATGGAGAATTGTAAAAGTTTACTATATTATATTAAACATTGTGTGCGCGTTATATATATATATATTTATAGAGAGAGAAGGGGGGGGGGGGGGCGGGGGGAGAGACATATATATAAAGTCTTTCGGCAAAAGATCCAAGCTCCTTTCTCTAAACCATCTCTAGTGTGTCAGCATAATTGAATTTATACAACTCAATCCACGTCACATTTGAGGTGTAAAAACCAAAAGCTACCAAAGCAACACATAAAGGGCAGTAACTAAATTAGAATATGGAATATAATTCTTCGTGGTTTTACTTCAAAGCTAATATTTACATTTATGCTTCAAAAGTATCAATTTGACCTCCGACTCTTTTGCCGCCACCAAAAACCCTAGTTAAAGCTGTACTTTGTTATTTAGATATCTTAATTATAAAGATTAACACTAGTAATTAATTTCATACAGTATTATCAATCAGTTCCTCTTTCATTAAAATGCTTACATTAGTACTTCTTCCGATCCTAATATAAGACTAATTTACCTAATTTGAGTATTAAAGATGTTAATTTAGCTAATATTATATTTTTTTTTTCTAAAACACCCTAATCATTTTCTTAATTCACTCTCACTCTCCTACTTGATTATAGTTGAGTGAATATCAATAGGGTTCATTTGAGAAAAATGGTTAAAATTGTAAAACTTACATTTAAGACTAACAAACTAACATAAACTTCCTAATTAAGTCCTACATTAAGGACTGGAGGGAGTATAGGATGTTTTTTATTAATTCTTTACACTGTTAACCTCGTTTCAGATCATCGAGTGCTCAAGACAGTAAAATTTACAAAGGCCACACTATTTATTAGCAATAACAATGCATAATTATATAAAGAAATGATATGCAAGGGATTGAATTAAAAATTTCATTTTGGGTTGAAAAACTCAGATAATTTAAGGACAATTGATGGTTCCAACAATGCAAATGAAAGAAAAAAAAGGCATTAAGACTATTACTCTAAATTAGACCCAATACTGATACTCAAATAAAATAACGAACATATCATATCTGAGATAGCAACGTTATGCCAAAAGTTAAGAGACCATAATTATTTTCGTATTCACCACTCCTTTCCTTTCTGTATATAATATTATAGTCAATCAACAAATTTGATTAGATTTAAAAAAATTGATTAATTTGAACAAATGTGACGTGATCATCCTAAAATATCCCATGTGATATATTAAGTTATATAACAATTTATAAGTTATGTAAATTAGTTTGAGAAAAAATGATAATGAGATAAAAAATAGAGTGAGATATTATATTTTAGATAAAATATAGCCCCAACTAGCTCTTATATTAGCTACTGTTGCTAGTAATAGCAGATATTAGACCCTTTACTAATTCTTTTTGTATTAAAAGATTGACAATTTTCTGCTCACCGATGAGTGATGATTGTTAGTGAACTTGCTGTTTTTGTGTGTGTCATTGCGTGAGAGAGAGAGAGAGAGCTCACCGATGAGTGATGATTGTTAGTGAACTTGCTGTTTTTGTGTGTGTCATTGCGTGAGAGAGAGAGAGAGAGAGATGAATTATGGGGCAGTCAAAGATTTTGGTTGTAATGATTAAAGAGAGGAGTCTGTCTTTACCCAAATGAAAATGATATTTTAAGGAAAGGGCAACGAAGAAGGAACAAAGGAAACAGTAAAGAAAAAGTGTGTTTGGATGGCAAGGCAAAAGAATATTAAAGGAGGCAAGAAAATATAAAAGAAAAAGAAGACAGTGACAGTTTGACAGGGAGATTTGTTCAGATGCTGTTGGGTCCCCCCTTCTCATGTATTATCATAAAGGGTTCTTTCCCCTTCTTCCCCTCAAAATTAAACACCAATTTACTCACAATTATATCTCTTGGACCCGACCACAAATCATCTCTACATTAATTATGAATTCATTCTATACATATAATTAGGTCCTTTTTAATCATATGATTTATATTATTTTTAGGAAACCATATATAGTTTGTTTACAATATCCCATATAATCTCATGAGACAGCAACTTGTATGATCTTCATTGTCGGCTTACAATTTGACTATGAATATTGAGGAAAAAGAGTTCTCTTTTTTATTACTGAAAATCATAACAAAATTAATCTTTTGAGTCCACAGAACTAATCTTACCAAAGAAAAAGTTCACAGCATATATAGAATAGCTGGTCATTCACTTTAAGATATAAGAGATAATACAGTTTCTAATTAATTATATGAAGAATCGCAATTGGCAATGAATTCCGATAGTTAGAATATTCAATGGCATTGAACAGTGTTTTTTTAAATGTTGCTTTTTGTTAAATAAAAGGACTTAGCTGGATAGATATATAAATATTTCAATTCAAATCTGTATTTGGTAAGAATTTCTTGATGTTAGAGCTAGACATTGTTTAAATCCATTAAGTTAATCTTTGTCGTACTTTTTCTGGTCTATGTTTCTAAATGGTCTTGATCAAAATTTTAATACTATTACTTTAATTAGACATGATGATGATGGCTTCAATCTCTGCTAATCCAATTGTATATTTATTGGATTATATTAAAATACACCACCGCGTATGCCAATGCGTATAATAGAAAAAAGCAAAGCCAGAGATTCAGTATTACACTGCATTATTTTAATCGTTTGTGTTATGCTTAAAGCATGAAGCTTTGCATTAATAATTGTTAAATAAGTGTATGTTCAGGAAAGAATTGTGATTAATTATATATCCAGCTTTAATTGGATCGTTGTTACTAGTCTGCAAATTCTGCAACATGTCACATTGCTAGTAACATGCTTCGACACTTTAACTCTGTCACTTTGTTTTATTTAACCTGTACTATATTATCTTACTTAGTTTATGATACTAGCTAGCTAGATCTGCTTCACTTAGACACATGATTAAGTTCAGAGACAGTCAATCTTGTAGTAAGGTCCATACATATTCACGTGCATGCATGGAACATGATTTAGTCGGTAATGATCAATTCCCATTGCTTTATGAACTTCCAAAGTTTCTTTGAACATGTAAAAATGATCTAGATTAATTGGTTTGGTATTACATATTATTGGTGGCTTAAGGCTTAATTAGAGAACTTTGTTTGAATCCATATGCATTAATCTTTTCAAATTGGGTTAAAGGGCATTTTTATCCTTGAAGTTTTCTTGCAAGAGCACTCGGTATCTAGAAATTTTTTTTTGAAGTAATTTTCTTCAAGAGTAATAAAATTGTAGCAATGTCGACCTAAATGGACGTAGTCCTAATGTTAGCCCTCACGTACGCACCCCCATTTTGCCACTTTGGGGTATAGAACCCATAGCCTCCTCTATGAAAAGAGGTGTGAGGTGTCACTGAACCAAGAGGTTCTTGGATTGGATGTTAATGAAAAAAAATTGCTTTTCCTTTAAGCTTGTGGGTACAACTATATATATCCTTTGGATTGTACCCTTGCTAGTATTCCCCGCATTATATATATATATATATATAAACATACTAGGTTTTACGCATTTGCGCGGAGCACGAGATGAGTATCTAAACAACGTGTGGCTACAATCAACTCCTATGGATATGTTGATATATGATTTATAAGAAGTCACACTATTCATTTATAGACCAGAAATAATGCTTCTCATTTCAAATTCCATGCACCACAGAAAGAACGTATTCAGCTTTGTTTGTGGGATAACTCTATACAAAATCTTTTGCCTACATATTTTATCATATATAATAAAAAGAAATATAGAGAAACTACAGCTTAAAGCACTTGTAATTAACTAATGCTAGCTAGATCTCATTGACCCCAGGTAACCTCAATAAGGGGGAAAAATCAGCTATGCATGCTGATGTTACCGAACGTAAGAGATTATATGCCATCTGCTACTTTTGCATGGGATGCAAAGAATATAATGATGGTATTCTAAAACAAAAGATGCTTGTATGTATATATGTCCATATATATTATGCAAATAGTAGTCCGTGTATATTCTATACACTCGTGATTATTTAATACGGAAATAGGCAATTAGGCATAGTATTGCGTGTTGTAGAGTATGGACGGTCTGCGAAGGCCCACACAGCCTCTTAACAAGTCCTTTGATTTTTGTTATTTTGTGAGCAGACAAAAGCAGAGAAGCTTCTTATCCTCTCTCTGCGTTTTCACACATGCAAGTGACCCTCATACTTGCTCTTAGATTCTCTTCTAAAGACCCTACATATGTCCCCTTATTTTACACTTTTGTCCCTGAATTCTGATCCTAATTGCGGAGTCTACCACGTATCAGTACGCTTTTAACGGACAAGTTTAGTAAATATGCTTAGATTCCAAGGGTAGTTTTATAAAAGTTCGGGCTTAATAGTGGCCTATTTAGTTGTGTGTCGTACATTCTAGTTCAGCTCACATCTCCTGCCACTCATTTTCCAAATTTCATCTCTCTCTAAACCTCTCTCTCTCTCTCTCTCTCCCCCCCCCAAGTTAGTATGGCACCGATGAGTCTCCCACCTGGGTTCAGGTTCCACCCAACAGATGAAGAACTTGTTGCTTACTATTTGGAAAGAAAAATCACAGGCCGTTCTATAGAGCTTGAAATTATCCCTGAAGTTGATCTTTACAAATGCGAACCCTGGGATTTGCCAGGTATACATCTAGCTTTTATATATAGTCACTCTTTCTATCTATATACTAGGTTTGTCTTTCTATCAAAATTGCTTAAACCTATTTGATACAACTTGGCTTAACATTATATATCTTTAATTTATCTTTTAATCATTCGATGTGGGACTTAATCATTCATTCTAACGCACACGCACACACATATAGGAGTTTCTTGATTTGGAGTTAAATTGTTTGTAAATAAATTGAACAGAGAAGTCCTTCTTACCAAGTAAGGATATGGAGTGGTACTTCTTCAGTCCAAGAGACAGAAAGTATCCAAATGGGTCAAGAACAAACAGAGCAACAAGAGCTGGATACTGGAAAGCCACAGGGAAAGATAGGGCAGTTCACTCTCAGAAACGACAAGTAGGAATGAAGAAGACGTTGGTTTATTACAGAGGAAGAGCCCCACATGGCATCAGAACCAACTGGGTCATGCATGAGTATCGTCTTACTCATTCAATACCTCCCACTTCCTCTTGCTCCTTGAAGGTCTTTCTTTTTAATTTTCTTCCTTTTAATTCTTGAAGTATCATGGTTCATGAATTTTAACAATCTTATGAGTATTTTTAAGAACGGAAACCAAACTAGGGTTTTTGATATATTACTAACCTTGCAATGTATGAGTGTTATATTTGGTTGTTCTATCTGTATCTAGGAGTACAGTGAGGTAGGAGTGGTTTTTTTTTTTTATTCCTTGTGCAAGTCTAGCGAATAATAATTATATAATGACTGAATCATGATGATGATAGAAGAAACCCTAAAAAGCCACAAAAGTTATAATCACGATCTAAAGACCGGACAAGGACAAGATCCTGAAGTTCGGTGTTGCTTTAGTCTTTGTTAAGTTGGTCTTTACCTTACAGAAGATTTTATGGGCACTTTAAGATATCGATCTGTGACCCCTCATGAATGTGCTACCTAAATATATAGAGTATGCAGCAAACCCCTATATACATAAATATCTCTAAGTTTTCAATCTTGTTCTACAAGAATGCACATGCCACGACTAATAAATAATATTCTTACATTGATCTTTTTCTTTATGATTTACGAACTTTATTTTTCTCTTTCTCTTTACAAAGAATATATAGGTTACGATCAAACATGATGAGGAAGAGTGTTCTTACTGTTGCATCCCTTTTCTTTTGATCTTCCCATTCTCTTTCTTAACTTGCTTTTTTTATATTACTCTTTTCTCGGATTCATCACGTTCATGAACAAAAACATCATCAAAAGTTTACGCTATAGAGATACAGTTTTTCCCAATGTATAAAGCTCAAATGGCTGATTAAAGGCTAAACCATACATGGTTTTACTCAAACAAAGCTTATTTATTATTCGTGTTGGTGAAGTCACATGAATATATATAACTTTATTTACGACCTCTAACACTTCACAGGATTCTTATTCATTGTGTCGTGTCTTCAAGAAGACGATCCAAATCCCAAAACCAAAAGAAGATCAGGATCAGGAAGAGGAAACAGAAATGACTGCTAATAAGAATAAGGGATCAAAGTCTGACATGTGGGTCGCAGAAGAAAAAGGACGAAGAGAAGATTCAAGTGGCTTCGAGGTTTCTAAAGAAATGGAAATGGAAATTGCAGATGAGAAAAGAATGGTCAATAATAATGATGATGATGGTGACAATTTTAATAGTAAATTTCCTTTTGATAATGCTTCATCCTCGGATCTCACTCAAGGGACCCCCATCGACCAAACTGGTGTAACAGATAATGATTTTCAAGCCCAAATTGCTTCGGATGAAGCAAATAGTGCAGCTAATCCGTATTCCCTTGGAATTGACTATTCGTCAAATCTATTTCAGGTATCGCTTTACAATTTAAATTTCACTTTAATCTCTTCATATAGATATGTCTAGAATTTTGATTTTGTTATCATGGTCATTATATATCTAGAGGTAGCATGAGTTCATATATGTTGGGAACAAAAAAGCATGATGGGCCATATATAGCAAGATTATGGTATGATGAATTCTTAATTAAGTACATTGGAACTTAGAATCATATATATATATATAGAAAGTGAAACCCATCTAATTAAGTGTGTCTCATTATTCATTCTATTTTTCTTATTGGGCATCTTATATAATACTACTGTGAACAGTCCATATTTTTTTAATAAATTATATTAATTATAAATTAATTTATAAAAATATGTAAATTAATTATAATTGTCTTCAATAACTAAATTTTTAGACTGGGTTCATTTAAGACTAATTTCGTGATGATCAGTTATTATAATTTATTTACAGTATATTTGACTTTGTTCTTTTTCTCCTCTCATATCTATTTATGCCCCATATGATTACCCTCTTTACCTATTCTACATTTCCAACTATATTTTTGCTATACATTGCTGCTTTGTTAGTTTGAAACGTCTCTCTGACACCTCAAATAATGCATAATAAAATGTGTAAAACTTACAGATCTTTAGCCCAAACAAAGATTGACAATATATTGATTTGTTATTTTAATTATACATATATATAGTGGCCCACATGGCATGTCTTTGAGGTCTCTTTTGATCTTAAAGTAACAAAAGTTGCGAGTATGATGAAGCTCCTATCTTTTCGTAAAGCTTCCTTCTCAAAAATTCACTTAGACTGATATAAACATACTCCAATTTCATTGGCTTTCCCCTTCTTCTTGTTCTTGTTCTTCACCGTCTCCCATAACTTCTTTTCTTTTTGACTGACTCAAAATTAAAACGTTTTCCAAAGTCAAGATATCTTTTTCCCCTCCCCCAATATTATTTAACCCTCTCATGATCACCAAAAAACAAAACCATTTATTGCATTTCAAACTTATCAGACTCATCTTTATCTTTAATCACACATTTTTTTATATCAGTGTCTGCTATAGCCATGTCTTTTGCCTATTTTAGCAAAAGCTATTCATCGACAATTTCTTCTTCTCTCGATTAGCGTTCATCAGTGACTAGCTAGCTTGCGAACTTTACTCAATGTTCAAAATTCTTTATTGGCAAGCTACTTTCATTTTAGTTCTTTTTTTTACATAGAATAGCACTATCTATGCATCTGATTGGGGACTTTGATTTCCTCAATTTCCCCCTCTTTTCAGTCTTAAGTACAAACACCTTTTGCACCCCACTTAACCTAAATCTAAGTGGCTCTTTATTTCAAATTATTGACCACGCAATTCATGCTTTAATTTCAGTGAAATCATTCTCTAGGTTATATACTTCTGCCTTCTCTTCTTTGTACCCCAAGTACATACTAAAGATCATAATAAAAGTGTTAACAGTTTTCACACATTAAGAGTTTAATTATATATGTTATATATATAATCACAAGAATAAATAAATAAATAGGTACCTGAACATTCTGAGGTTAAATCATGTAGTTACAGGAAATGGAGCTACAAATGTATGCTGGAATGCACTATCAACTTCCATATCCTGCATTGGAGCTTGAAGATTTCCCTCAAACAAGTTTTGGAGAGACGAAGCCATTAATAAAGCCAGCAGATCAACAAATGGTGATGAATGATTGCTCGGTGTATGATCAGAAATACAAGAGCTGTGGTACCATGAGTGGGACCCTAGAAGAGATCATATCCTTGTGTTCTTCTCATCAAAACAATAACTCTTTACCTCTCTCTATGTTAGATTGACATATAATACTACGTACTAATTAACCCTATATATGGTCATGATCATACTCAAAAGTAGTAGTACAGCTCCAACCAAATTTCATTCACACAAAAGGTATACTTGTGTATGTTGCCTCAAATCACAACACGCACAGTGATCTTGGAATTGTTAGTTTTTTCAAATCCAAGAAGGGGGCCATATAATATTTATAATGTACTAAAATAGGAGTATGTTGAGTCAAGGGGCCGGGGCTCGCAAACATATGTTTTTTTTCCCACTTTTGTATTTCTTTCTTTCTTTTTTAGTTTTGTTTTTCTTTTCTCTCTTGGGAGGTGGGGTTTTTGATATTTCTATTTATTTATTTTTTGTTTTCTTTTCCATATAGCCTTACATAATGTTACTGTATCTGATCTTTTTCCTGATGAATGAAAATGGAGATTAGCAAAGTTTATTGTTCTATGTATGTTTTAATCTTCTTTACAGTGTAGGTTGCTAATGCTTTATTTAGTATTGTTTTCACACAGTCACATAACAGCTCTGTGTGGGGATGTAAACTTGCCAAGATATAAATAATTAATTTACAAGTTTAAAAGATATATTTATCTTTAAACTATTTTTGCGAGGTGCTATCATTGGTTATCTAAATCATTCATTGGAGCAATGTTTTTCTTTAGAGTCAAGATCATTGCAATGCTGCTTGTGTCCTAACTGCCAATGTTTTCTTTTGGTCAAGGGGCATTTTTGTCCCTAAAGTATTTGTGGACCTTAATCCAAAGATTTTTCTACCAAGTGGCCCGTAACATGTTTGAGTCAAACCTATTACTCGTATGTTATTTATTTATTTATTTATTTTTTATAAGTAGACAAAGTTCATTAAGCAAAAGGTAAAATGATTACAGGATTAGTTGGGCCGCCTTACATTGGATCTAGAAAAGTAAACCATGGAGCCCAAAAAACAGTAACGTATAAAGTGTAAAAACTAACAGCCTGCATCAGTAAACTATATATGGTGTAAGAAATTAAAAAACAGAGTATTTACCAAAAAATAATAATAATAATAATAAAAAACAGAGTAACCTCTTGTATTTGGGTTTAACTAATAAAGGAGTCGGACACTCTCACTAAAAGAAGGGGGTTAGTCAAGGTGCTGGGAAGACATCCTAGTTCTTAAGTTTCTAGGTAAATGATTGAGGGTAATTAATAGACGGTTCGCCTTGCCCAACATTGATATCATTTAGGAGGAAGGGAGATTTCGTCTTATTCTTGGATCGTAGGTGAGCCCAACCCCTTTACTAAAATTTTTGTATATAATATATATATATAAAAGAGTAGTCGTAAGCCATTACAGCCACAAAAACCAAAAACTATTGCATATGTTAATACAGAGACAATATTGCCATGATTTTAACACTACTTGAAGCATGGCATTATTCCAACGAATACTTTAAGATAAGTGGTGCTCCTTAGGAATTAGTTTATGGGCAAAAATGTCAATTACTCAATAATATAATTTGTACTTGTACTATGAAAATTATAAGGAGTTAACACTGTACTATTCATAAATCATAATAAGGCTTCTCTTAATCTCTGTACAAAACATGGATTCAAATATCCGTCATTCCGTTGATTAACCTCACATCATGCCGGATCCATATAAAAAAGATCTAACAAAATTACAAAACTGTCTAAAACTGATACTACTTTGTACCGAGAATAAGCCATTGCTTTGTGCTTTAGAATTTTATCAGGTCTTTTGAAATTATCAAATTGCAGTGAAGTTTTAAGAGACCTAAATGATATTAATTTCAAATGTAAAAAATATAATTTTACCCATTTTCATTGAAAATAAAAGCATACTAATTTTTGTTTCAAATTCAAAAGGGGGAAGACTTCAATTTTTTTGAACGACTAAGCCCTAAATTTTAGCTTTTGTTTCAATTTGAGAAGGGTTAAAATTGTATTTTCACATTTGGAATTAATACCACCAAAGTTTTTTGGGACTTCGTTGCAATTTGATGAATTTAAAGGGCCTGGTTATAATTAATTTTGTTACTGAGAACCTCATTGCAATTTTCCCAATAATAAAACGGGAAGCTGGGATTAGGGGTGGACATGGGTAGAGTTGGACAGGGCGAGACCCCTATCCGATGCCCAGCCTAAAGAATGATCGGGCTGCATTTTGCAGCCCGAAGTCCAGCCTTGCTCGATAAGAGCCATAATCATTTTCGTGCTGGGTAGGGCGGGCTTCCCTTGTCCAAGTAGTGACGCCTTATCTTACTCCTTGAAGATTTTAGTTGATTTTAGTTCACCGTTCATAGAATTTCAAAGCTTTGGAGATAGCTAAAATATAATATAATATATTTATAATATATTTAGACGTAATAATATAATATATTTTAAATAAAATAATATATGTAGAACAATATTTATTTAAATATTTTAATTTTCTAGGTAAGGCCAAATGGGCAGGGCAGGCCCCCTGTCCGATGCCCAGTTACTGGCCTAGCCCAAAACTGCCCAAATTTTTTTTGGGCCACTTCTTTAGGGCAGGGTTGGGTAATTTTTTGTTGGGTTTGGGCGGGCGGGCGTATTGGGTATCTTGGCACCATACTCACCCCTAGCTGGGATGACCCAGATCTTTCATAGTGGTGATGAGATTCTGGCTGTTCGATCAACGAAAATCCAGCCATCTATTGTTCACAAATGAAAGGCCCGATGTTTGAGTTTGACAACCCAGTACCCCTCGTCCTTAGGTTCAACTAGCGTGGGGGTCGGTCTTCCTCACCTTAAGGGAGGGGGTTCGATCCATGCGTTGGTCAAGGCGCTAAGGGAGGTATCCTAGAGGTCTAGGAAGCAGTGGTAATGTTGATAGAGGTGGAGGCATGTGTATTCTCTAGCCAATATCCCTTGTGGACTGGGCTCCAAGAACCCTACCCTCGGACTGTGGGTGAGCCCAACCCCTTTCCTAAAAATTATATATTAAAAAAAAAAAAGTTTGACAGCCCAGTGGATATTAGACATATATATTCAGTTAGCCCAAGATTGTCTTCACTTTAAATTTACACCACCTCGCCCTACGTCATATACATTGTGCATTGCATTTTGAGTGATTTTATGTTTTGCGGATAAATATGTTAGAAGAGATTTGTATCTTTAAACATTAAAATACTTGTTTTTACATCACCTGGATAAATTTTGACCCAAAAAAAAAAAAAAGAAGAAGAAGAAGCTCATCCGAGTATCTCAGAACTATGAATAAAAATACGTGGATAATTTATTTTAGTGTGAGTTGGCTCGCTAATGGATAATTTTACTATTACCTCCGATTTTAAATATATGACATATTTTATAGTATAATTTGTACTATAATTTATGTCCTATTTTTAGAACTGGAGAAGTATTATAATTAGAATTTGTTCCAGAAATTTTACAATTTTGAAAAATATTTCAAAACGCTTTTTCATTTAACTCTCGTTATTTAAACTTCGTTTTCGTGTAACTAGTTTAATAAGAATGTATAAACGTATGTACTTTAAAATGAAGACACGTGGTTGTACAAGAATGAAGAATATATTTGATATACCAACTCCAAACCAAAATGTCCCACAATGCATAGCATGCAACTTTGATTTCGCTTTCTTCCGAGCCCCAAAAAAAAAAAAAAAATCGCTTTCTTGCAAGAAAGATTTCTTGATATTAATATTACTCTCTCACGCACGTACATTATTTACAGCCATATATATATACATACACATATATATCCAATCAACACTCAATCAATTTTCTATTCCTGACTCTTTCTTTAACAATGCCCCATCTACCAAGTTATGCATGTATTTTAAGCCTTATAAATTGGAAGGTTCTCACAAACAAAAATCGTATATGTAATTACAAATGTTAAATATAAAATGGCAATAATTAACTGAAGAATAGTTGCTCTAAAGTATTTTGTATATATACCTCAGATCATAAGAGAAATTTAATTACAGTGAAATTAAATGTATGAACAAAATTAAAAGGTAATTAAGCTAAAGAGTGGATCTAAAAGTTCCATGCAAGGTCATCCATGGATGGGAGAAGATCATAAGACATATATTCAGAGTTAAGTACACCTTCCAACAACCCATAATCAAAGTTGTTATTATTAATACTTGACCCCTCCAAACAATTACTATTGTCTTCCTCTATCCTGACTTGCTCAATATTATTATCACTCTTCTTCTCCTTCTCTTGTTCTAACTGTGCTTCAGTAGTAACTTGTGATTCCATTAATGTCTGGGCAGCTGATGGTATGAACATGTCATCAGTTTCAGCAATATCATATGATGATCTATTGTCAATATTCCCAGAAAACCCAGCAAGTGAAGACAAGCAATCATTATTAATGTTCTTGGGCGCATCATCAGGAATATTATTCCCATTAATAATAATGCAAGATGACTCAAAGGGGAAATTATGATGATGAGATTCATCATGGACATTATGATTAGTGGTGATGGTGGTTGAATTAGGTTGTTGGTATTGGATGGAGAACACGGTGGAGGTACGAGGTTGAAGATTCATATGATGGTCAGGTTCATGAACGAGTCTGAAAGTGGATTCATTATTGTTGTTATGTTTGTCGGTGGCAGAAGAAAGAGAGGATCGTCTATGAGAAGAGAGAAGATTGTGAGTTTGAGGGTCGAAGCCTTGAGAAATGAGTTTCTTCTTAATGCATGAGTTCCAGAAATTCTTCACCTCATTGTCTGTTCTTCCCGGCAGATGCTTCGCTATCTGAGCCCATCTACAACCACATACAACAAACAAATCCTTAATTCACATGAATATGTGTTTCCTATAATTTCCCAGGCATAAATTTCCTGTGTTCTAGAATAATGCACTTCCGATGTCATGGATAGAATTGTGGGTGTTGTTAATACACAATATATTTATCTATTTTGATTATATTAAGGAAGTTGGTTAAATTAGTTAATATAATATGTTTTTTTAAAACATCCTATTTACTTTTCTTAATTTTTTCCTTCTTTCTCCTCATTTATTATTGTTGAAGGAGCATCATAAATTAAGAAAAGATTAATAAATATGGAAGCTTTGTCTTATATTTAGGAGTAACATAAACTCCTCAAATATATATGTCTTTTATTAAGAAGCGGAGGGATTATAATTGTTATTTAATTGAGATTAAGGAAAGTGTCAAACATACATATAGTATGTGGGAGAAAAGTTAAAAGAAGACACTAATGAAGATTTTTTTAAAAAAATAATAATAATGCACCCTCCTTCCGTATTATTCCTTAATTTCAAATACATGATTATGATTATGAAGCATCAATCTAATCTAAGACTCGCTCTGATTTTGAATGTAATATCAGAGTCAGTTGATGCTTTATGTAATATTTCAATCTAATTTGTCTTCTACATTTATTATTCTTTCCCCAAAACTATCATATTGATTGAAATGGCGGGTATGTATGGAAAAAAAAAACTCATTTTTTTTAACAAATTTTCTTAATTATCTTTGTTAAGGGAAAAATCATCCCAAAATGTAAGTACAGTTGTATTTTCCCCATACATTGAGCGTAGCTAACAATTGTAAACTTTGGAACAGGCTCAAAGTTTGACATTTCTAATTGTATCAACTGGTATGAAAGCAAGATTGCGATTATCACTGGGATCTTCAACAGCAGGAAATGGTAATAATAAAAGCAGAGATATAGATGAAATCCATTGAAGTGCGAGAGAAGCGCAATGAATTGCATTTGCAAGTGGTCGCAACTACTAGCTAGAGTGTAAACAATCTGAAAGATGGAAAATGAATTAAGAGAGATGGAAATAAAAGGAGGTTTAAGATTTGAGTATACCTATTTCCGAGAATTCGATGAACGTCAATAATGGTTTGTTCTTCATCAGCAGTGAAGGAACCTCTCTTGAGATCAGGTCTCAAATAGTTTATCCATCTCAGTCTGCAACTTTTCCCACATCTCTGCAACCCTACACAACACACACACACACAATCATATTCTATACCAATTCTTCCATTAATTAAGATGGTAATATGAGAGAGAGGGAGAGAGAGATGCCTGCAAGTTTAGGAACAGAACTCCAACTTTTGTGGCCATGAGTGGTAATGAACTTGACGAGCTTGTCATCTTCTTCAGGAGACCACAGACCTCTCTTGATCTTCTGTTTGCTGCAGCAACGATGCCCCATTAATTTCGTCTTCTCTCACTCTCTCTACTAACTACGCTTCAATCCAATATGACAATCCCGCCTCAGCTTTTATATATATATGTAACACCACACACCTCCCATTATTTGAGAATAAATGTTTTTTTTAAAAAAAAAACTTATCAAGACTTACTGGAAAACTAAAGTTTTCAAATTTTATATCTCGATATCATTTCTTCCAAATTTATAAATAAAATAGTTAATCTAAAATACTTTTTATATACCTCAACAAATTAATAAATCATGAGTTACTCCATCTTAAAGACTAATAAGATTAAGGGTAAAGGATATTTTTAGAAATTATAAAGGGTTTAATGTTTCTGCTTTTACTGCAGAAATATTTTTTTTGCCACACTCACATAAAAATGAATGGGTCTCACTAATATTCTCTCTCTCTCTCACCTCTTTATAATAGGATCTACTCACTTTTATATGGATGTGACAGAAAAAATATTTCTGCAACAAAAGCAGAAATATTAAACCCGACTATGAATTACTCCATCTTCAGGAATAATACTTTTCGCTTCGGCAATCACTTGTCCAATTTTAACAACAATATTCCATTGGAGTGCATAATGGATAAATCTTATTTTATAATTTTAGAAGTGAATGCGACAAAGTCTAATACACCTTTCTTAAAAAATATTGGTTTAATTTAAGAGTACGTATTAAATTAATACAACTTATTTAACAAAAAAAAGTAATAAAACAGATCAAGCTCAATTAATAAAAATAGATCGGGATTGATCTATGATTAGTCAAGAATCAGGATTAATACGCCTATACAAGAAACAAATAATTAAAAGGAAAAACACTTATGTTCTAAGAGAAGTGTATTTTCATGTCACACCCATATAAAATGGTGGGACCCACATACATATATATAATTAGCATTATATATATATATGTGGGTTCCACCATTTTATATATATATATGTAGGAATCTTCCTCTTCTCATGCAATTAAATGATCAGTAAACAGAAAAGAGAGGTAAAGGAAACGAAAGAATCAAATAATGGTCCCATTTATGTTATCATGAATTGAGAAATGAGCTGGCATTGAAACTTCAGGTTCACTCATGAAAGACGGGTCTCTCTCAAACGTCCAATTGAGTGTCGTTTGCATATTAACGAATTAATATTCATTTGAAAAGCAATTCATATTAATTATTATTTCAATATTTAAAAACCCACAAGACTAGGTTTTTATATATATATTACCCCCGACAGTGCCCAAATATAATAACTTCAACAAGAAGCCCTTACAGCTTAATCAATCTTCCAAATTTGCAAAGAAGAAAAAATAATCTTTGAGTAGTCACAATTACGCACTTACATGAGAATTTTCAACTGAAAGGAAAAACATGAGCATGGTGAATAATTGATTATATTCAGACTTACACGTAAGACTACAGAAAAACACACATTGTTGTCGTAGATTAAGTCCATTTTGGAGGGTCTTTCGACTCTATAAGAAACTATATTTTAACCACCGAGAATAACTTGGTTATCTTATTTCTCTATTGGTCTTATATATATTTTGGATCGTACAAGTTAGGGTATCCTTATATTCACATCAACTAATTTAGATTCAAGTCACATTAAGACTTTAATGAGAGTTTTCTGGGCTGCTTTATTTTTATAATTTGCAACACTCAAAATAACGACTTTGTTAGAGAATATTAAGTCTCTTCATCAATCAATTCTTCAACATAATTAAACAGAATAATTATCACAATAGTTACTCATAATGATAGCTATGAAAAAATTGTCCATATATGTGATCCATGAGAAGAAGAAATTGCCTTAACCTTTCAAACCATATATTCTAATATTCCCTGTTACAATCATTATGGTTTGTAAGTGAACTATTATATTCCCGGCCCCTTCAAAATAATAATTTCAATAATTTGTCCAATTACGATAATAGCTCATGAAACCATTCATGTGAGCAAAATAAACCCTTATTTGATGTTTAAACGAACAATTATTGTTGTTGTCTTGCCCCCACAACACAAAACACTGTATATTTGTGAGCGTTGTTTCGTGTTGATTGAGAGTTTCATATTTTTATTTCTAATTAATTAGTTACAATCATTCCGGGCCTTGTCTTTCCATTTTTTTTATCAATCTCAATTATGTTGTTACTTACTGGTCAATTCATTAATTAACCTGACTGTTCCATGACATAATTTTTTTAACAATAAACATTTCGTATATATATTCTTAACATGATATATGTTTATTATATTGTGATGAATTTTCCCCATATATATATATATATATATATTTTACTTGACGATAATTCAATGCCCACAAGAAAACAACGCCCTAGCAAACTAGATGGAAACTAGGATTTCTTTGTATATAATATGCTAATCAAGTGATGGTGTTTATATTAATTTATAGTTTTATAAGAATAATTCTTCTGTATGTATATGATGAGAGTGTGTGTGTGATGAATGAAAAGAGAAATAATGAGTGGTATAAATCCCACAACCTTCCACTTATAAGAAAACTTTTATGTCATATGCTTACAACTAGGAATGTGTACGGACCAAATTTGACTGAGTTTGACATCAACCTGAGGTCTGATTTAGAGATGATCTTTGGCTGTATAAGGCAGCCAGTGGCCTAATTTGGTCTAGCGCTAACTTGAAGCTGGGCAGGGACGGAGGATCTTGGATACAATGGGAGGCCATGGCCCCCCCCCCCCCAAAAAAAAATTTGTCCTAAAAATATAATAGAAATTAATTTTTTTTATACATTTAACCCAAAAAATTATACATTTGGCCCCCCCAAATTTTTTTTCTTTTTAATTAGTTAATGAGTATAAATTTGGCCCCCCCCAAATATTACTATCAAGCTCCGTCCCTGAAGCTGGGTTGGACAAAACTGAATTTGGTGATTTGGGCAGATCGAGAGCTTTTTTTGTTGTTGCTGTTTTCCTCTTTAGAAGGTAAAATTTGAACATATTAAACACAATTAAGATCCTAAAAAAAACCTATAATAATATAAAACTCATTGCATAAAATTAAGAATCATAAATACATAAGAATCTCCGACAACATTCTACAACAATAAAACTTAAATGTAAATCCTTAAAAATAACTTTAACAATATTAAATAAAAAATAAAAAAGTAACATTTAAATTACAAGATATTTAGAAAATTTGACCTATACCAGAACAGACTAGTCCAAGTGGTTTGATCATTTGATATAAACTTGGTTTGATCATTTGATATAAACTTGGTCCAATCTGACTAGTCAGTATGGTCTGAATTTATTATGGTACTTATTCAAACTGGACCAATAGACTAGCTCGGATTAGATAGGACCATTGGGTTTTTATAAGTTTATTAGCTTCATAGGTCTACTTAATTATTATATTTTACACAAAACATAAGTTTTAAGAATTGATAGCTGAAAATTCAAGATCCAATTTTTTTAAGGGGCCAGTCGGTCAGATATATGCAGATCTTCACAAACCCTCTCCAATCTCTCTCCAATAGTTTTTTTAGTCTTTGACAAAACCATTGGTCTCTTGTTATAGGCATAACTTTTCAAGTTTTCATCAATACATATGTCACTGTAATTGCCCTCAATACTATTCTACAAGAAACCTTAATTATTTTCCAATCTGATCCAATATTGTTTCTCAGTTTCTTATTAATTTTGGTTAACCCGTTTGATAGACATTAATCAACCCTCCCAGAGTGCCTATACACACACATCCTCTGGACGTTTTCTTGTCCGAATGAATAATATTTTTTTCTTGTCACAGTTAATATCAAAGATGTTCAGCAAATTCAATTCACCTTTTTTTTGGGGGGAAAAATCTTCAATACTATTCCTACCGCAAATTCAATTTCTTCATCAATAGAAAAACGTCCTAGAGTGTTACATGATGTAAGTAAAGTACAGAAGCTGAAAGAACATTTGATTGCAATAAATGTATTGTAATATTCAGTGAAGTGGACGAGTCATCTCGTATTTCTAATTAGAGTTGAAAGCTTGGAGAATACGAGACTTGATATTATAATAGTGTGTGTGAGTGATAGTGAATATATATAGACAAAGGAAGGTAATAACAGTTGTTTCAACCCTCAAAAAGAAGAAAAGGTACAGAGATAATAATTAATTAAATAGATAGGGTTCAGGTGACGTGTTGGAGTGAGGGATCACTCTTATACTTCAAAGATATATTGATTTTCTAATTGGTGTGCGTTTGTGTGTGATGTCTTACCTCAGCGTTATCTAATTAAACGACAAAACTCTTAACTAATCTTTCTGCATTATATTCTTCATGTGACTAGACACCACTATGACTTTGGAGCCCCCCACTGCGGTTATGGCCCTATTGATTAAGTTGATTATTAATTTTTTATTAGTACCTCCTATCCTAAATACAAGAATTAGACAAGTGCCTTATGTGGATGTGTGTGATTGTATGTTAATTAACCTTTGTGTGTGTTTTCATTCGGTCCTTATTAAAAGAAAAAGTTAGATAATATATTGAATTCACTTTATCTCCCAAATTTATAATTTTATTCCTGAAGCATTCATATTAATTGATTGCATATAGGAAGGAGATTTTTATCAATAGTAATTACAATACACATGATTAAGAATGATATTTTAGGAAAATCAACGCATATTTCTTACAAATAATAATTAACTTAATTAATTTCTTTAATATCCACAAATTAGTTATTTAACTCTTATATTAAAGACCATATGAATTATTACAAAAAAAAAAAAATTGTGCGTCACTTTTTCTAAAATACCCATTTTTAATGAGGGCGCTAAGTGTGGGAGACAGATAATTAAAAAAAATGAAATTAATGAAGGTAATGTGAGGGATTAAACCACATCCATCAATTAGAATTTATATATATATAGGACCGCCGGTAGAAGTATTTATAGTTTTTTGGGTCGAGACTATCACTTGGATTGGGTCCAAATTGTAGTTTTTGGGCTTTTTTGAAGTTGCCCAACTGTACCCCAAAAAAATTAAGGACAAATGGCAGTGCTAAATTTTTATATTCGAGTTGGGATAGAATTTATTTTAATTTTTTTAAAAAAATAAATTATTAACTTTTGTCTTTCAATTTGTAAAGAGACATTGTAATTATGTAAGGGGAAGCACTTGCCCCTTCCCATTTCCACAAGGGATTCAACAATTTTAAAATAAAATTTCGAGTTTATATCTTATAGATAAAGAAAATCATTTTAAGAGTGTTCTTTCTAATCAACTAGTTGTGAAAAAACAACGGATTATTAAAACTGACAGGAATATGGATAATTATCATATTATAGGCATTACTGATGAAAAATTGAATAACCAGACATATATGTGTGTACAACAACAAAGTGATGGCGTTTCAAGAGATACAACGAAAGCAACAGAACATAACAGAAGCCAAAATGACACAACGCCACACGAAGCACACAACACAAACATTACAAAAAGGAAAACTAACGCAAATGATGAAACCACACATACAACCATCGAAACTTGAAAAATGGATACATCAAATAACACCATCACGAACAAGCCTCCTTGTCTTACAGTTGCTATATAGTGATCGGAGGCGATTAATTTGGCGCTTCAGGTGAATGTTTAGAATTTGGTCCCGAAAGAACAAGTCTCTTAATAATATATATACTTCATATTGAAAGTTGGAAACCATAGTTGGTAGGAATGACGGGTGGCGAATGAGGTGAATGTTGAGAAATTGGAGCTGAAGGAACAAGCCTTTTGATAATTTAGTTCTAGTTAGAGCCATAGTTGCTAGAAGCAGCAACAAGTGGCGAATCAGGGTGAACGCTCAGAATTTGGGCCTGAAGGAATAAATCTCTTGATGTTGTAATTGAGCTTAGAATCATATCTAGGAAAAGTGAGAGATGGAGGATCAGGTGAGTGCTCAGGATTAGGACTGGAAGGAACAAGTCTTTTGATGTTGTGATTTATGTTAGAATCATGTCCACTGAAAGTGGCGAGAGATGGAGGATCAGGTGAGTGCTCAGGATTAGGACCTGAAGGAACAAGTCTCTTGATATTGTGATTTATGTTAGAATCATGTCTAATGAAAGTGGCGAAAGATGGAGGATTAGGTGAGTGTTCAGAATTAGGACCTGAAGGAACAAGTCTTTTGATATTATGGTTTATGTTAGAATCATGTCTAGTGAACGTGGCGAGAGATGGAGGATCAGGCGAGTGTTCTGGATTAGGACCTGAAGAAACAAGTCTCTTGATGTTGTGGTTTATGTTAGAATCATGTTTAGTGAAAGTGACGAGAGATGGAGGATTAGGTGAGTGCTCAGGATTAGGACCTGAAGGAACAAGTCTTTTGATATTATGGTTTATATGTTAGGATCATGTCTGGTGAAAATGGTGACAGATGGAGGATCAAGTGAGTGCTCAATGTTAGGACCTGAAGGAATAAGTCTTTTGATCTCATAATGATTAGGAAGCATAAAGCGGTCACTCACAACAAGAGAGACAAAAAGAAACAACATCACAGAGAGCAAATGAACTTTTGAATTTGTCATATTGCCTCACAAAGCTAACTTAATGATAAGTATAAATGTGAATCAATATCTCTCTCAATAATATTATATATATAGCACCATCTAGCCTTAGAGGTGAGCATTCAATTTTTTGGTTAGGTTTTCGGACAAAACCAAATTAACTAAAAAAACTAAATAAGGTTAATTTTAAACACTGAACCAAAACCAATTAACTAAATTTTCTGAAACCAAATCAACCAAAATAATTCGGTTCATTTCAATTAATAACCAAATTAACCAAATTTTTTATCACATTATCTACAAAATAATATGTGTGTGTGAGTCGAGTTTTTAGAGAGAATAATTTTTATCTTCAAGATTAGATTTAGTGGGAAAATATATAAAATATCTATAAGTTTGATATCATATAATTCAAAATGTACACATATTTAATAATAAAATATGTAGTTATCAAATACTCTCTTCGTTTCTAATTATAGAAACACTTTTGTAGCACAATTTGTACTACTAAAATGTTCCTATAATTTGAATCAGATGTAGTGGTTTTCATCAAATATAAATATATCATGTGTATTTCGGTTTTAACCAACTTCTTTTTCTAATAACTGAACCGTGCACAAAAAAAAGGAAGTTTTCAAAAATAAAACAGAATCTTTAACTGAAAATCAAATTAACCAAAGCGAAAAAACTGAATTGAGTTTTGTTCGGTTTCAGTTTTAATCTGATTTCCCTTGTCTAACAGAAGGTGAACCCTTTCTTGTTAGGACATGGGCAATTTTTGCAAGTCATTACTATGCGTACGAAATTTGTACATTTTTGGATCCTCAAAATGAGGTAAGGTGCATGACGAAACTTAATGAATCTTTTTTTTCTTTTTATTTTTTTTATTGTCTTTCCATTAAAATCTTCAAATTCATTATTGGCCAAAAAAAATCTTCAAAAATTTCACAATGAAAGAGTAAATGTGATGGTAATTAGGACATGGGCAGTTTTCACAAGCCATTACGATTACTATTAATGAATTTCACAATGAAAAAAATTATTATTTAAACTTCATAATTTACAATTTTTTGTTTCGCTTCTTATTGTTTAAGAACGGTTAAAATACTTCATATAATTTCTTATATGACTATCTAATTCGTTAAAATTCCAGCATTTTCAAGTTCAATTTGGGTTTTCTCTTATAATTAAGAATGATTTTTACATTCACATAGTCTCAAGATTTCATACCTAGTCAAAGTCTATTTCATTAGGACTAACACTGGTTGGTAATAGTTTCTATAATTTTTCCAGTTTAATGAGTTAATCTTCAGAGTTAACAAATTAAAGGAGATGGTTTTCTTCAATTAAACACGAGGATCCAAGTGTAGACAAAAGAATATATATATATATATATAATGCACCTCACATATCAAACAGGGTCCATATAAACTTCAATTTTTTTCACCCTTCACCACCACCAATATTTTACTTTGTGTCGTTTTAAAAATAATGATTATCTATAAAACCTATAGGTAAACTAATGCAGATTTCATAAAACTTCTATGCAATTTCTTCTATTCAATTTTTATGCAAATTTCGTGCAACTTTTTCTGCAATCTTTGTGCAATCTTCATACAAATTTTTATTTAAGTGTCTAAGTAAAATAACTTTCCCCCTATTGATCAAAAGGTCCTAATTAAGTCCTAACACTAACTATACAGAACCCAAGAGTTCCTAATTAAAGCATTAGACGGGCTAAATGGGTAAATACCATCCAAGCACCCAACCAATAAGAAGGAGAAATCCTTAAGTGAAATTCACCATGTAATATATGGTCTAACCAATGTAAAATGGACAAATCACCCTGTCCACCCACCCTTACCTCAATTTTTTTAATGTTTCAAATGTATTAATTACTCCCCTCTGCCTCCCCCTCTTCTTTCGCTCTCCCTTCTAATTGTTCCCCTCTCATCGTTTACTACATTTTTTATACTGTTAAAGTGAAAAAATACATGATTTTCCCCCCTAAAGTACATCCAACACTAAATGTGTTTTTGAAGGGCAAAAGTGACTATAAATTTCTAAAATAAGTATAAAAATACAAATTAACATTTAGTTGATGTTTGTTTACTTTTAAGATGGGAATGATGATGTGGATGCCTATTGGGTAAGGGAAAACAAATCTGAATAGTTTAGAGATAATGAACAGTTTAGAAGCATTACACAGCATATAAATCTGACTCTCCAATTGCAGATCAACTAAAAGATATTTAACACATCTCACTAACAGCATTGATTATAACTGCTCAGTAGGTCAAATTTATAATGTAGCAGATTAACGTCGAAAAGTGCGTCCGATTATTAACGCGAAGAGCAGAAGCTTCAGCTGCTCCGCCGTTGAATTCCAACGCCCACACTTGCTCCTCCAATCAAATATTTTACATTTTCTGCAGCTCCCTCGAAATTCCTTTTATCTTCTCCTCTCTCATTTCTACTTTTAATTAATATATAGCATCAAATAATATAAACACTTTATCATGCGTTCAATCTTAACGTATACTCCCTCCCTCCGGTCCAGTATTTTGTGCGAAGGGACAGAAGTTGGAGAGACAAGGACATGCGTAAAAACAGCGACTGTTCAACGCTTCGGTCTTAGAGCAGACACAACATGTAAGTTTCCCTGATTCTAGTTTAAGTCCATCTTATTTTATCAAGGGATCCCCACTTCAAAATTTAATATACCTCCTCGATCGAGTTCATCTGCTCACACAGTGTGTTTTTCAGTAAAGTACGCACTTGCTCCTCAATATTATATTCTCCATATAGTTTACCTTTATAATGTGTGTTTGTTTAGTCTCTTGTATAAATTAAATTATTTTGTATGCACAACGCTTGGGCATAATGATCAGATAAATCCAGAACCGTCAGGACACGTGATATCAACCAACCTTTGTTTTTAACAGAAGTGACTGTCTGCTAATGAACACGTAGAAATGGTTAGAACTCAGAATTGGTGGATCGAATATATTTATGAGTGATTAATTAGTTGGCAGGATAAGTAAAGTCAAATTTACACATTGTCTGGTCTTTGTTGGACGGTTGTGATCCCCACAGACTGACAGAGATCCTGAGTTAGGCTGACGCCGTGGCTGGGTTTCAGAGAAATCTTTTTAAGGAGTGACAAATTAAAGCTGCATGTTATAAGTCATCGCATATTTTTGTTATTTGAAGTGTGAAATATTTTAATTAACAATCATCAGAAATCATGCATGATATGTTATTGTATAAGGTTTAAAGTAAAGCAATATAATGAACTAAATCACATTATCGGAAACCAGACTTAATGAAACTACGCACCATGTATATGTAAGATCCGATAGATATAGTTACTGTACAAAGCTAAGTTCAGTTCAAAACGGTAATTTAGATACTCCTCTCCGGTCAAGGACCATGCAATTTAATCCAAATAAATAATAAAAAAAGTCTTTATTTAAAAATTAGAGGAATGAATACTACTTACTCATTTTTTGGATGAGCATAAAATGTGAACCCGGGTGATGACGTAAGGCACGGTGGTCTTCAACTCCAAGGTGCTTTTGGACTTGTGTCACCTTTACCCTAACCGCGTATCATCCTCCTTCTTCATGACAATAACAAAATATTGTGAGCCTGAATTTCCACTACTTTACTATAACTATAATTAATTAATTCATCCAGAAATATAATGAAGAGTGTGAAGCCATATTACTATTATTAATTCATGCATGCAAACTAGCTTTTTGAAATTTGAACCAAGCAAATCTATGTACATTGAATCATTTTCAAACACTCAGGAAAGACAAACGTACGACTTGGAATAACAATTCAACGTCCGCAATCCATATATTTATGTAATTATGTTTATGATATAAAATTTCTAACACATCAAACTGTATGTACAGAAATTGTAAAAATCCAGGGTTAAAAGTTGGATGAGGGGGAAATTAAAGACAAAGGACAAAAGTGGGGGCCAGCTTGTATAGAAAGAGGCCACGCGTGAAATCTAGGACACACCCTCCCTCGGGTGAAGGAACGTTGAACATCACTTATAAAGTGGTCCGTGTCTTCGCTGATTTTGCCGGTTCTTTTTTCTGATAGGTGACAAGAAGTATCCACCATGCACAGTGAAAAAAAAGTAGCTACGTTATAAACGGCCCCTTCTTCTGTTTGAATATAAGATGCTGTTGCTCTCTCTCTCTCTCTGGCTGTGTGTGTAAAACACCAATCATATGAGCAAAGGGAAGCAATGAGAGCGATCAGTGGGAAAAGCTCAAAGCCAGACCAGGGAGATTGAGGTGCCTCTGAATAAATTAAAAGCTCTGGCCAAATACGGGTGAGCAACGTTGGTGATAGGGCAAAACTTTAAGCTTAAAAAAACTCCGTAAGTGCACGGGCCGTATCAAGTAATAAAGAGTAAGTAAGATATCGTTCCCACGAGGACTTGGTATCACAACTTTAGTTAAGCATTAATCTCACAATTTCGTTTAAGTTGAGGAAAACAAAAATTGAATTTAATTAAGAAAAAGAAATTAAAGCTAAAATAAAAATAAGAAAATTACCACAATAATTAAATGAGCAACCTAGAGTCACTAATCCCTTATTTGATTTTTAGATTTTATCCCCACTAAATTAATTTTGACTTAATCTAATCAGTTAATCTAGAGTATTAATGTTTATAAATGCCTTCCGGTCCATTTATATACCTATCTTAATTAATTATGTAATGCCTCACACAATTAAATAAGACGCGTTTTAAATCGGGCTCACTCTAATTTGATTATGCGGAGCTTCTAGGTATATTCCTATCCTAGACGCAAATTAGATTAAAACCTAACTTCACGTTAAATTTAAACCTAATTCCACATTATTTATTCCAAAGGTCAATTTAGGATTCCCTCTTCCAAGTTCCACTACTACAAAAAGTGGTTTTAACGTCTCTCATTGGCGTCCTATTATTAAAATGGGAAGTAAAACAAAACGCGGTGGCATTTTTGTAATTAGTAGGTGACTTTTGGAGTCTAATTTTATTTTTAAACGCCAAAAGTGTACGAAAAGGAGTCTAAGTCTGAAAATTAGACTCCCTAGGTCGAAAAAAGCAAACCATTTGGAGTCTAAGTCCGAAAATTAGACTCCCTAGGTCGGAATTTGGAGTCTATTTTTTAGAATTAGACTCCTTAGGTCATCCCAAAAACACCCATCCCCGTGGGCCATCGCGATTCTCATTCTCTCAGAGCCATCAATCACTCTCATTCTCTCATTCTCAACCTTGGTCCGCTTGCCCTCACTCCGCCGTTGCTCCGTCGTCCCCCTCTCCACCGTAGGTCCTCCGATCTCCATCTCTCCAACCTATTTTCCCTTGTAAAATTTTGTTCCGCCGCAAAAGTCTGATTCTTAACCCTAGTTTGCGACTTTCTCTCCTTGTTCGGCCACTCCTCACTCTCGCGCTCACTCTCACTCTTACTCTCAGCCTCTCACGGTGCCTAATCACAGCCTAGCAATATGCTTCTCTTGTTATCTCTCTCGCCTTCTTCTTCCTTCTTCTTGCGTTTTCCCCTCTCATTTATCCCTTTCCCTTTTTATTTTGTGTGTGTTTCCTGTGATACCTTGCTAATCTGACGATGAAGAAGATGAAAGGGGTTGTTCCTATGGAGTCTCCGTATGCTTCGATGAAGATCATAGGGCAAGGATTCGGCATTAGAGCCTATTGCAGGACTACAAAGAGTTGCTCATGGTAAATTTTTCATCTCGTTTTTAGGATTCGAGAATTTCGTTAGGGTTTCGTTAGATCTGTTGGTTTCTTTCAAATCTGTGAATTTTGATGATTCTGGCTTTATGGTGTTTACCATCCGGAAAATTGAGGATTTGTTAGGGATAACGATGTATGGATCTATTGTTCTAATTTGCTTGATCGTTTTTCCCCTTCGGAGAAATTAGTTGCCTGCAATCTTGAAATAAGGAATTATGTTTCGATCTGTTGGAATAAAGCTGGGAAAATTATTCTAACCTATTATTATATAACAACGTGGGGATTGCACCAGGTTCTGTGATTGTAATCAATTCGATTTCTTTTATGAATTGTATGAGCCATTGGCGGAGGCACGATGTAGCCAACGACGGTACGTGCAGATCAAACTTCGACCAACGTGATTTTTTTTTAATAAATGAAAAAAAAAGGAAATTGCCGCAATCTCAGTCGCGAAACCCCTCAGAAAGTCGGAAGCATCAGAGCTTGATCTGAAACCTTTTTTGCCTCTTCCCTCCTCAAATCTCCACTTGGCTTCTCTACAGGCCGCCTGCTCCTCCATATTTCCACCTTCATCCAGATTCCAGGTAACTAAAAACCCTTTCATTCTTGTTCTTCAACTTGTGCCTTCATTTGATTCTTCTTGTCTTGTGTGTAACTAAAATCTCCATCTTTCTGCCGCTGCCTGCTCCTAAAGTCAGAATATTGAAGAGAAATCTAATTATTTTTCACCCAAAGTTGCAAAAACTTTATTGCTTAGTTTGATTAATTTTTCTTTTTCATCCAAGTTTATTGCTTACCCTGGTTCCTGTGCAACTTCTGCTCTGGTTTCTGTTTATTTGTGTTTGTTCTTCTAGTCTTTTCTTGGGTAACTAAAAATCCAGGCTGAATCTTGCAATCATTTTCTGAGCGTATGGATGATCATCATGTGTTCTTTGATCTATTTGTAACTTGAAGGGATGGTTATATTACAAGTTCAATCCTTTTGATTGTGGTTTGAGACTCAACTTTTGTCTTGGAACCTTAAAACTTAAAAGTGAACATTTAGGTCTTGAGTGTCCAAATGCGATGTATGGAGGAATTTAGGTATGGTTTTGTTGTCTTAGGTTAGATCTCATTACAAGCTTTGTAGCCTGATTTACGAGTTCGGGAAGTATGTCACTTTTATGAATTTGGCACAGTTTTGCAGCAAACTCCTGTGTGCTGAAGTGATAATGTGCTTTTTGTGCAGTCATTGCAGTGACCTTTTTTTTTTTTGTTGGCCAACGTCACTGCAGTGTTCTGCTTCATGTATTCATTAGATTGTGCTATTTTGTACGTTGCAGCCTATCCTAAATGGTTCTTCTAAGTATGCAATAGTTATTGACAAGTATCCTTGTTGATTGAATAATTACTATGACGGGTCTTAATTAAATTAACTCAGAGTACAGGGGTAACGTGCTCAAACATGTGACTAAAAAATTTGCAATAAGAGACCGAGAGGCTTTAGTATGAATTATGCTGATACTATATTTAAATGTATCAAAGAGAAATATCAGTAACAATAAGAGAAATACTTCTCCAAGTAAGATATTTATATTTGTATATATATCTTTTGCTAAGTCTCATTATAGTTGGTTATATATTCAGGTTTTGAAGGAAACATTGATTCGGCATGGGTTCACATTTGAATCTGAAACTGCACAGAAGTCATTCCAAAACTTGCAAAGTTTGTTTTTGATAAAGCAAATGAGGCAGAAGGTAAATTTTATTAATAAAGGTGCTTTTGATTTATACTTTTTTTGAGACAAGGATGTTTCTGTATGCACATGTGCTTGGCCTTTTGGCTCAGGGCATACTTCCACCAAACCCAAAACAAATTCCACTTGTTCTGTCGACCAATATTGCTCTAACCTCTTTCCTTTTGTTTGTAACATTAAGTTCAGGATAATGAGAAAGTATCCTTTTCTTCTTACTCTTATGCATCGGTGGTTTTATAAATAAAAGAAACAAAAATTACAAATTCCAGATAGCCTGAGAAAATTGCAAATATACCTCACGATCTCATGATCTCAAATTGTTATGTCTTATATACATATACTCCATTCAAAATTGGATGGTTGTACTCTTGCACTTAAACTCTAAAAGACCTTGTGCAGTTTTGAGGCCAAAATATAACTCTTCCGACGCTTCCTTTCCTTTTGATACGGCCACGCAGTGTCTTTATCACAAATTCCATAAACCATACCTAACACAACATTTTACAAAGGATCTTTCAGAATCCACAGCTCCAAACCAGTAAAATAGATGCTTCATAGTTGGAAAAATAAGAGTTTTTTTTTTTTGTAGCAAACACTTACGTTTTTTCTTTTTGGAGAAGGTTCCTCCAACATACTTGCTTTTTAGCTTGATCTTAACCTGAGAATTAGGGAAATGATAATTGAGAATATAACCTTTGTTGCCTTGTTGATGAAATTTAATGCAGATCCTTTAGAAGGTAATCATGAAAGTTAAGTAGTTTTGTTTGTCAGTTATGACACTAATTATCCGTGGAGTTTTGTGTTTGTTGGAATCGTGAGCACTAACTTTGATCCTATTAATGTAGTTATGTGGTTTTTTATTGGATTCTTTGCTTGGAGTATGGAAACTTGACAACTTTGTCTTAAATTCTTGAAGGAGTGGGATCTTATTGGAATTTTGGTTCATGTCTTGACTGTTTAAGTTTTTGCTGTAGGTACTGCAAATGTGAGATGCCCTACAACCCTGACGACCTAATAAATTAACTCAAGAGTTTGTGGGCTTCTTCTTGCTTAATCAAAGTAAGATCTATATCTATCATGGAGTTAAGACTAGTGCACTATGGCTTTTTTGTATTTTGACTTTGTTATAGCAAGACTATAATCTGCAAGATTCCTTTTTGCAGCCATGAAGATTGCTTTGAATGTAGAAATTAAATGACAATAGGAGTTGGTTAAACCCATCATCATCGTGTCTATCATTTTGATGTTATTTCTAACTTTTCTTTGAACATTCGTGTTCATATTTTTTGGTCTATCACTTACTGTTATTTTGGTTGGTTGTCATGTATTTATCTATTTATTGCTCACTCTTGCATTTTTTGTTGTTATGAATATAGTTTGAACTTTCAATCTTCTTATGATCTTTCAGACCTTCACTATGATAATGGCTGCGCTGCTATAGTTGATTCCAGAACATCCTTGCTTGCTGGTCCCACTGTAAGTGCTTCCATCCTTTTGAAAATTTAACATTTGTAGCTTCGAATTAAGCTTACATGGTCAAATTGCAGCTAGGTTATTTTTTGCATTATTTGTTTTATGCTGAGCATAGATCATGGAACTCTTCTTTTTTATTTGTTTTTAAAAAATTACATTTATCTGTGTTATCAGATTTTTGAAGAAAAAATATCTATCCCAAGTCATGTTTTGGTTTTCTTATCTTTTTGGTTGCTCATGGCTCTTTGTGGTGTTTTGTAACTAGTCATTTTAGAGCATCATTGGTGGATTATCTGTGGTATGTGCTTACTTTTTGTTGATATTACCTTCTTACCTAAGATCCTTCTAACTTTGGTTATTAATATTGAACTTTCTTTGGTTTGATGATCATTAGTTGATATTGTTTAGTGTTGTTGGAAAAGATCTCATTCTAATTGTTGATTATTGATCTACAGGGCATATCGTGCATTTTACATTATGAACTGGATATACCAATATCTGACTGAGCCACGCTTTACTTGATGGATTGTTAAGTAATGCTTTGGAATTGCTTAAAATAAGAATCTCTTTTATACTCTGATTCAACAACTACAATAGTAATAATAATGTATGATCTCTCTGTTGAGCTTGATGCTTCTAATATAATGTGTGTTACATATGCAAAAGTTGAATGATAATGCAATGTGTTGAAACTGTGCATGATGGTTTGTGAAATAATTATGAGTGGCGCTATACTCTTACATAAAAGATATTTCCATTTGGAGTTTTTTCAATTTCTTTGTAAAAATTTCCTAGAAGTTGTACTTTAGTTGAGATGAGCATGCAAAGCTTTTTTTAGCTTTGGTTTTTCTCGTACTTGTCTATGAACCATGTTCCTTGATTGTTTAGTTACTATATTAGTACAACTATGACCTTCACTATCTCTCTTCAAAAGGAACTAATCTATGTTGACTTCATTTTTCAGGCCTCGAGAGTATTGAATTTGGAAAGAAATAGTTTGGAATATCTTCTGTAGTACTTTTTTAGGTTACTACGAACAAAGAGTATGTTCCCCCCTGGGTTTATTTATTCATTTTATTTCTTTAGCAAGTCTTTCACTATGTTGTATTTACTGATGTGAATACTAATTCCTCTATCATGAATATTTCTTTTTGTTCCAACCCGCATTTTTAAAGTTGATGGGTAAACTCCTTGAAGATATCAGAATGTAGATTGGAGACTACGTCCTCTGCCTGATGAGATGTTAAGGTGCTGTTGTGTTTTGAACTTATCACACTTAATCCATGATTCTCCTTGAGTTCTGCCCCCTTCTTCTTGCCTCTTCTTTTCTCTTAAATTTAAATCTGGCATTTGATCTCCATGAACAAACATTCGTAAGTAATCTGGGGTCCTATGATTGTAGCATTAAAAATAAGAATCTTAGCAATTTGCCTGTCCTGTTTAGATTTGTCTGCTGTTTTTGCTGTACATATATGGGAATTACCTACAGCTTTTTTAACAGGACCTACCCTGCTTCTTCTACGTATAGGTGTAATCTTTTTTACATGGTTCTATTCTGTAGTCAGTAGACCCCCACTGAGGATGTTCATAATTCCTGCCCTTTAATTTTTCTAGTTACTAAGGTTTCCCTGTGCTAACTAGAGATTTGATTTATGGTGTTCACCTTGGTAAAAATTAATGCAGATGCTTATTTGTTCATCTGCTTGAAAATGGCTTGGCATCATGTAATGGACTCTTTGATTCCCTCTATTTGACGGATATGAATATACGAAGCAATTATTTTTTTTTAAAAGAACGCTTAAGGAGTCTAAATATTGGAATTAGACTCCTAAAGTGAGACTTACGGAGTCTAAATACTGGAATTAGACTCCTAAAGTGAGACTTAAGGAGTCTAAATAATGGAATTAGGCTCCTAAAGTGAGACTTAAGGAGTCTAACTATTGGAATTGGACTCCTAAAGTGACATCAAAGAGCGTAAATGTCATGACTTAAGGAGTCTAAGTTATGGAATTAGACTCCTTAAGTCATGACTTAAGGAGTCCAATTCCAGAACTTAGACGCCTTATATTAGGCGTCTAATTTTAAAATAGGACTCCTTAAGTTTTCCCTACTGCGCCCCCCAGATAGACGTCCCCCCTGAATTAGACGCCAAAAGTACAAAAAATAGGACTCCATATCCCTGTTTTGTAGTAGTGATTCAACCCTAAATCCCCAAAACATGCTCAATGGTGGCCACTCACTAACCAATAGCAAATAACACAGGATTAAATAAACTGAATAAAATTAATCAAAACTAAGAAGTGGGAATAATCTCTAAAACTCAAACAAGTTCATAGATTCTCTAGGTTGCAAAACCAACTAGCCACACATGGCTTTATTCAAATCATAAAAAAAAAAAAAGAAAAAAAAAGAAAATTCAGGTTCAAAGAAGAAGGAGAGAAAGGAAAAAAAGATTCTTCATCGCCTCCACAGTCCTTCCGTGGGAATGATGAAGAGAAATGAAATGCTCAGTCTCTACTCCTCTGCTTTTTTGTTCCTTCTCGTTCTGCGTCTCCCGATCTTTCTGCTCCATCCTCCTTTTGCTTGTCTCTACTTCCTTATTTATAATAATTTAGATCTTGGGTCATTGATTCTCTTTTACTTATTACAAAGATATCTCATATCGTGTAATTTACTCCATCAGATCACGCAATTGATTTTGTTTCTATTTTTCTTGCACGAGACCACTGAATTTGACTGATTGCATATCCTCTTATTGCATTTTTTATTTCATTCCAAATCAGCTAATATTTCCTGCACAATAAAAATAGGATATGAGTAGATTTTATGTCGATTTATTCTTTGATCCCAAGTTTCATTCAATTATGGAAATATTCATAAAAGATAATTAAATAGGTATATAATATCAATAATTACAATCAAATCTCATAAAATATACATATATTTAATCATAAAATATATACTCATCAGTTGGCCTTTAATGTGTACTTGGGGGAACATCACTACATTCTTTGAAGCGAGGACGCTGAGATGAGAGCTCCAAATACAGGGCATGCCCCACTTGTTCATGTAAATTTGATAAATACACATTACACGCACTCACAGTCATAGAGCCATTAGCCATACATGACAGCACGGGACCGAGTCCGGATATTCTAGAAGTCCTTCCCTTAGGATCTCTCAGTATTTTTGCATCTGAGCCGTCCAAAAATTGATCTGAGGGTTCAGAATCACTGATTTTAAAAACCGCATGCGGTAAGTATAAAAATTTTAAAACTCTCTCTGACCATTAGATTTATTTTTGGACGGCCTAGATTAAGATTCTGGGAAAAAAGGAGGGAATGATACTGACATTATCCTCTACCCACGGGACCATCCGGCCACATGAGAAAGATGGGCCCTCTTCCAACTCAAAAGTGGATGAAAACAGGCCCATCCGTCATCATGCACCCAATAAAAAGAAACATGTACACATTCCATTATTTGCATGCGCAAAAGACATTCAGAAGATCCATCTAGCGGAAATAACAACAAAAAGAAAAGAAAGAAACTCGCAGACTTGAAGGGACGGCGATAGATATGGTGAGCTTTATCGTTCACGAGCCCATTCATTGGACTTGAAGGGAATGGCTCTGATCACCTCGTGGTGATACAGAGCTGCATGAGCTGCTCCTACAAATGGTCCGACTCAAAAAAAGCTTGATCACACTTTTAAAAAGAACTCGGTATTTTTCCACTTGAACCCATAAAAAATGTAGTAAATGATGAGAGAGGAACAATAAGTACCGAGAGAGAGAGAAAACAGGGGAGTAATTAATGCATTTGAAACATAGTGTGATTCATTTTTTAGTTTGGGGATGTACCACTCTTTCCACTTAATTCATCTCCTACTGGATTAGTTTTTAATGGTTAAAATTTTATACTATATTAAAAATATTAAATGATAATAATGTTTTTTATAGAATAAAAATTTCAACCATTAAAAATCAATCTAATTGTAGATAAATTAAGTGGAAAAGATGTGAGGAGAACGGTTAGTGAAGAAACTCTTTTTCTCGAGATTCTTCGCTACATTTTGTCCCGTTAATCTTCGTAGCTTCTTGGCTATTCATCGTGACTAGCTTCTTGGAACGAAATGAAAGTTGTCAACAGTACTTAAACGTGATACATTGATCATGGAAGATATGACTCAATTTATTTTGTGGATGAGATAGATTAAACTTAGGTGTTCGGCTTGTGATTGATTGCGCTACTCGATCGTATTTATTTCATAATTGGCTATTAAGGATTCACTCATTCACAGACTTTACAGTAAGATCTAATTTTATATTAACTTTAGTGTTATTCAATGATAGTCCCAAATTAAAGACTTATTTCACGTATCTTTCTTGAAGGCCAAAGTCCCACATCGAAACAAAATTGAAAAAACATGATTCATCATCAATTAGCTACAACTTGCTTCCTATCCTCATCAAACAAGCCCCACCATTAATTTAATTTAAACTGACAGACAACATTATTAAAAGTCAAGACTGACGACGAAATGAAAAAAATAAAAAAAAAAATAAGTAAAAGTGCACCTTTAATTTCTCATAAGGTTTGATTTTGCGTCTCCTTAATTAATTCTATAAAATGCCATTTTAGTTCTCTAACCCCAATATTATTCAAAAATAAAATAAAATGTTAACACTGAAATTTTAATTGTTGACAAAAATTCTCAAATTTGTGTGTGTGCGTGTGTTGATTTTAAAACATAACAATGATTAACAAGAAAAAAAAATCATTATTTGACATTAATTAACAATGCTAGGATTGAAGGATGATTGAAAAGAATTAAGAGACCAAACTAAAACATTATACCACCTCTGGTTTTTAATTAATATAAAAGTTAGATAACTAATTTACATGTACCAACAAAATTATAGAAATTAAGTTTTTTAACAAATGTGTATTAATTTTTTAAAATAATATCTTATTTAATCATGTTCATAATAAAAGTAGTTTGAGAAACAATTAAAATTTCCATTCCGATCACCTGATCCAAAGTTGAGATGCAATAAAACTTCTTTAATGTATTTATATTAAAAAAAAAAAACTTCTTTAATGGTTTGTTTGCTTTGAGGGATTTGTAGGGAGAGAGAGGGAAGGAAAATTTTAATAAGTTGGATTTAAAAAAATTGGAGAAATCAAAATTTTAATATAGAGAATATATATGATAAAAAAATGAATTAAAAATTTTTAACCCCACTTCTCTCATCTTTTTTTTTTTTCTAATCCAACTAAAAAAAATTACATCCACTCAATTTCCCTCCTCTCCCCAACCAAACAAGCCTAAGGTAACAAATAAGAAAAATATATTTTATATTTAAGACCAATTCAACTTTTTAAATATGTTCTTATATTAAAGATTTTAAAAATTATTAATACACTTTTATATCCTAAATATTAACAACTTTTTCAAAAAATAGAGACTAAAATGATAATAATTTCCTAATAAGTGAAGGGTGGAGCATTTGGCACCGTAGCCATGCAATGGATGCAACGTGATTCCTTAAATAACTTAATGCTTGTTTGGCATAGCTTAAACACCTTAAAAGAGTAGTGGAGTGGGGTAAAAGCCTAGTGGGAAAAAGAAAATCACATTTTTTGGTGTTTCAGTTAGCATCACAAATAAATGGGCTTAATATGAAAAAGCAATTTCAGAGAAAAGCCAAAATTTATAGCGTTTAGAGAGTATCCACCACGGAAGTGATGACTGATAAAGGAAAGACTAAAGTGCATTTTAGTCATTTAAGTTTTACATAAGACACATTTTTGGTCCCTTAACTTTATAAATTATACTTTTAGTCCTAAAATCCTAACCACGTTCATGTTACTAACGGCAAACATTGACACGACGAACTCAAATGATGACTAATAGCATTTAATTACACAAATTTTATATATTATTCAATTTACCCATATTTTAAATTTAAGCTTAATAACATTTAATTACACAATCATCACTTAATTTTACACCGTTATCACTTGAATTTGTATTTTTCGTTAGCAAAATTAATGATGTTAGAATTCTAGGACTAAAAGTATACTTTATAAAATTAAGGGATCAAAAGTATACCTCATGTAAACTTAAAAGACTAAAAATATACTTTAACTTACAGGAAAAGTCTAAAGGAAAGCAACAAAATTTCTGGCCCACATGGCACGCACTTAACTAGCAAAAAGTCGCGAAAGGCATGGCCTTCTTTGTGGATCATATCGTCGAAACGTTGACAGCAACGTTAGCCACGTGTCCCTATAGCATCTCAAACTCCAACTTCAACTTTTTTTTTTTTGGGGGTTTAATTTTACTTTTTGCAACATTAATTCCCCCCACACCTTCAATTAGCAATGTGATATCATTTAGTATCAACATGTTTAGATACATTCTAATTTATATATAATTTTATGTATTAAATATATTTAATTAAGGACTTTAATTTTTTAATAATAATTTATTTTTTATCAAATTAAATTTTTTTCTCTTCAATCATCACAATATATACAATTAATATATCAATATATATAAGGTTTAATGTTTCTGCTTGTAATGTCAAAATATTTTTTTTGTCATACTCACATAAAAATGAGTGAGTTGTAAAAAAAAGATAAAGAAAATATTAGTGGATCTAACTCACTTCTATGTAAATGTATATATAGAAATATTTTTGCAGTAAAAATAGAAATATTAAACCCATATATATATATATATATATATATATATATATATATATATTATTCAATAAGATTCATGCATTTTTTTAATTATTTCTCATCTCAACTTACATTTTAAATAATAATTTAAATAAATTTTAGTTTAAAAAAAAACTTTTGTTATCGTCAGTACAAATAGTGAAATATAAATGTTTATAAAAGTTAGAACAAGACTAACTCAGTTATCTTTATCAAAAAAGAATAACTCAGTTATGCCACTACTAGGGAGATGCACCAAAATAAAAACAAAAAAATTACCAGATTAATGCAGTTTCAAAAACATTACCCAATCTAATGCAGTCGGAGACTGCACAGTGGCGTGAGTCAGACTCATGCCACTGTGACATTTTTAAAAAAAAAAAATTATTGAGTGGCGTGAGACAATCTCACGCCACTCAATAATTATTTAATTATATAATAAAAAATATTATTATAATAATATATAATATAATATAATAATAAATAATAATGATAAAAACTTGAATAATTTAAAGCCCTACTCTATTTAATCTGGAATCAAAAGAAAGAAAGTATGGAGCTTAAATAACTTATTAAGAACGCCCTTTAAAAAATTACCCTGTTTTGGGATCTGTTGTTATAACCAAATTCTTTACGTGGTACAATTTGGTTATAACAACAAATCCAAAACAGGGTAATCTTTTAAAGAGCGTTCTTAATAAGTTATTTAAGTCCCATACTTTCTTTCTTTTAATTCCAGATTAAATTGAGTAGGGCTTTAAATTATTCAAGTTTTTTTTATCATTATTATATTATATTATATATTATTATAATAATTTTTTTTATTATATATAGGGGGTGACTGGCATGTCACCCCCTTCAATTAAATAATTATTGAGTGGCGTGAGACAATCTCACACCACTCAATAATTTTTTTTTTTTTAAAGATGTCACAGTGCAGTCTGCGTAGTGGCGTGAGTCAGCCTCACGCCACTGACCGACTACATTAATCCGGTAATTTTTTTTATTTTTCGTTTTTATTTTGGTGCATCTCCCGCCACTACTAATCAACCCGAACTTTAATAATTGATTGATGGATGGGACGAAAGTCATCTAAAGGTAAAGATGTTACCGTGGGTGGTGTTTCAATCCTACTCAAATGATCAGCTACCATATTCTCTGCACCACTCTTATCTTGAATCTCCACATCAAATTCTTGAATCAGAAGCACCCACCTAATAAGGCGGGGTTTGGAGTCCGGTTTCTTAAATAAGTATTTGATAGCTGAGTGATCGGTAAACACAGTCACCTTCGTGTGAAGGATGTAGGATCGAAATTTCTCTAGCCCAAAAACGATTGCAAATAACTCTTTCTCTGTGCTAGTGTAGTTAGCTTGAGTAGCATCTAAAGTTCTAGATGCATAGGCGATGATACGTGGTCTCTTTTCTACTCTCTGGGCAAGAACAGCACCTAATGCATAGTCAGAAGCATCACACAAGAGCTCAAATGGAAGGCTCCAATTAGGTGGCTGAATTATAGGGGGTGTAGTGAGTCTTTTCTTTAACTCATCCCATGAATACCTGCAAGCATCATCAAAAACAAAACCCACATCTTTCTGCAATAAACGAGACAATGGCAATGCTGTCTTACTAAAGTCCTGGATGAATCTCCTATAAAACCCAGCATGCCCAAGAAAAGAACGCACATCTTTTACACATGAAGGATATGGAAGAGAGGAAATAATATCAACTTTAGCTTTATCAACCTCAATACCATCATGCGAAACAACATGGCCCAAAACAATTCCTTTCTTAACCATGAAATGACATTTTTCAAAATTCAACACAAGATTATATTTAATGCATCGTTCCAAAACCATGTCCAAACTAGCTAGGCATGCATCAAAAGAATCACCGTAAACAGTGAAATCATCTATGAAAACTTCCATGCAATGCTCAAGAAAATCAGAGAATATGGAAACCATGCAACGCTGAAAAGTACCTGGTGCATTACATAAACCGAATGGCATGCGGCTATATGCAAAGGTTCCAAATGGACATGTGAATGTGGTTTTATCCTGGTCTTCAGGTGCAATAGAAATTTGAAAATAACCAGAAAAACCATCCAAAAAGCAGTAATGTAATTTACCGGCCAGTCTTTCTAACATTTGATCTATGAAGGGAAGGGGGTAATGATCCTTTCTAGTCACTGAATTCAATCTTCTATAGTCAATACATACCCTCCAACTGTTTTGAACTCTAGTCGGAACTAGCTCACCTTCATCATTACGAACCACAGTAATACCAGTTTTCTTAGGTACTACCTGAACTGGACTTACCCAACGACTGTCAGAAATAGGGTAGATTATACCTGCAGACAGAAGTTTACAGACCTCTTTTTTTACTACATCAAGGATTAGTGGGTTGAGTCGTCGTTGTGGCTGTCGCACAGCTTTGGCACCATCTTCTAGTAAGATCCGGTGTGTGCACACATTTGGGCTGATTCTAGGGATATCAGCAAGAGTTCATCCAATGGCTTTCATCTGTCTCCTAAGTACCTCTAGCAGGCGGGTCTCCTCATCAGCAGCTATGTCACTAGCTACAATCACAGGAAGTGTCTCATCTTTCCCCAAATAGGCATACTTCAATGAGTCAGGAAGTGGTTTTAACTCCAAAGATGGAGCTTGTTGAATTGAAGGTATGAGCGGCTTCAATTCAACATCAGTCAAACTAGAAACCTGCACAACAGACTCACAAACAGAAGAGCAAACTTTCCCACCTTGGGGAGCATTAGTAGAAACTGCAGGAGCAGAAGAATCACAATCAACATTAATAGTGCCATCAGTAGCACTCATGTCAGAGATAGAATTAGAATCCAAGATCTCCCCATTAGAAACATGATCAATGCTAATCAATAACTTGGAATCAGATAGTAAAGATAAATCAGTTTTATCCATTGCATCAATCACACTAAGTAACTGGGAAAGTCCATCAGAATCAAGAGTAGTATCGGATACATGACTACTAGAATCACCAATGCTACAAATAGGCACAAAAACATCATGTTTAGAATGTCTCATAATCTCAATAGCATCAGTGAAAATATCAATATCAGTATCATCAAGGTCAAAACATGAATCACAATCACCAATTTTAGCACATGAGCAAGAGATAGTATCATCTAAACCAGCAATATCACAGGATCTACTAAACATACTCTCTTTAAGATTTACAACAGAATCATCTGTAATAGCATCAATAGCATTAACGTCTATCTCTGCACAATCATCAGGGGGATGTCTCATAGATTCAAGCACATTAAATTTAATAGTTTCACCTGCAAATTCTAGAGTAAGGCTACCAGCATGCACATCTATAATAGCTTTAGCAATTTTAAGGAAGGGTCTACCTAAGATTAAAGATGAATGTCCTTTCTGCCTAAACCGACCATCATCCATATCAAGAACATAGAAGTCTGTAGGGAATATGAAATCTTTTACCTTAACCAAGATGTCCTCCAAGACGCCTTCTGGGACTGTGCAACGTCTATCAGCAAGGGATGCAATAAGATTTGTGGGCTTAAGCTCTACACCCTTGAGTTGATCAAAGACTGATTTTGGCATAACATTAATAGCAGCTCCCAAATCTGCTAAGGCATCGGAGAATTCAACATCACCAATGGTGCAAGGTATGAGAAAACTACCAGGATCCTTGCACTTCATTGGCATTGGCATTTGATAAAGAGAGGAGACAACTGCCCCTAAGTCAACCTTGCCTTCATGCTTCAATTGTCTCTTTGTAGTACACAATTCTTTCAAGAATTTTGCATATTTGGGCACTTGTGCGACTAAGTCAACTAATGGAACATTAATCACCACCTTCTTGAATATATCGTAGATTTCATTGAACATCTCAGCTTCCTTCTTTTTCTTTTGAGCCTTAGCTACCACAGTAGGAAAAGGTAAGGCTGGCTTGTACACTTGCTGTCCTTCATCCTCCTTTTCTTGTTCTTCATTAGGCACCACATGTGTTTTTGGTAACGTGGACAGATCTTGTGATGTGGAAGCGGAAAGAGAGTCATCAGCAACTTCCTTCTCTTTTGAAGCATTGTTGGTAACAGGATCTGCAGAGGGGATTATCTTCCCACGTCGGAGAGATATAGCATTGACTCCACCTATATTCGGATTTTGTTGAGTTCCAGCGTTTGGATTTGTTACCACTTGAGACGGAAGTCTTCCTGAACCTTGATTCTGTTCATTACCATGTACATTAGACAATGGACTAATCTGTGTTTGAAGATTGTCGATTTGTTGTTGTTGCTTCATTATGATTTTCATCATAGCATCCATCTTGCTATCCCACTTTGAACCTTCATCTTGCACTGGCACTGATTGTCTAACTTGTTGAAACATTTTGCCACTAGAATTTCCACTTTGATTAAATGGTGCTTGCTGAGATTGGCCATTTCCATATCGAAGATTTGGATGGTCACGCCATCCAGGATTATATGTATTGGAGTAAGGATCATATTTTTGGCCACCTTGAGTCATGGGTCTAGATGGATATATTGCATTGCAAGATTCAGCTCCGTCATTCAAGTAGGGGCAGGAGTCAGTAGCATGAGTGGCTAGAGAGCAAATAGAACAGAGTGGTCCTTTTAAAGCAGAAGAGGTAGGCTGTGGAGTAAAAGAAGTAGAGGGCCCCATAGGATTGACCATATTAGAAGAGTTTTGCATATGGGACATAGCCATTTTTTCCACAGCAGATGTAAGCCTATCAATTTTACTCTCCAGGCGAGACTCAGAATTAGAAGAAAGCAATCCCACCTCATTAACTTTCACTGGTTGTCTAGAACCAAATTGTTGGCTGTTTTTGGCTTTCTTTTCAATCAATTCCCAAGCATCATTGACAGTTAGGTCAAGAAGACCACCACCGGTGGCTGAATCTAACAAATCTCTCTCTAAAGGCAGAAGCCCTTCATGGAAGTATTCGATCAATAATGTGTCCGCAATCTGATGGTGAGGGCAGCTAGCGCATAGTGTTTTAAAAAGCTCCAAATACTCATATAAGGTTTCTCCAACAATTTGTTGACATCTACTTATGTCTTTCCTGATAGATGAGGTGCGAGAGGCTGGGAAATACCTTTCCAAGAATAGTTTCTTCAGATGATTCCATGAAGTAATAAATCCAGGGGGCAAACGAAGCAACCAGCTTTTAGCAGATCCTTCCAAAGAGAATGGGAAGGCACGCATCTTAATTTGATCGTCAGTCACATTAACCGGTTTCATAGCAGTGCAAACCATGTGAAACATCTTCAAGTGATTGTATGCTTCCTCCCCGGAAAGGCCATTAAATTTTGGAAGTAATTGTATCAATCTAGATTTCAATTCAAAATTCACATTAACATCAGGATAATTTATGCACCAATTTTGAAAATGCAAATCAGGTGAACCCAGTTCATTAACAGTCATAGCAGGATTAACAATATGAGCATTTGGAATTGCATTATCACCAGCATTAACAACAATTTTATCACCGTCCATATTGACCTTAGAATCAAAGGCTTCAACAATGGGCTTTACAGAGGAACTATTGCCTACAAGAGTACTAGCTCTAGTTCTTCGTTGGTGAAATGTCCTCTCAATTTCAGGATCAAATTCAAACAATTTGTTAGAAGAAGATCGGGTCATGCAATAAACAACTACCTACGAAGTCACCTAAAAATTCAAACCTAAAGTCTAACCGTTGCTCCCCGGCAACGGCGCCAAAATTGATGATGCTGCTTTCGTCGCTAAAGCAGTCAATTAAACTAGGTCCTAATTAATTATGCAATATAGGGTCAACCTAGGTCATTTTCCCAAGGAGCAAGTTGTGGGTTTTTCTTCAGGTTGAATTAAGGTGATGAAAAATGCAAATAAAATAAAACTCAACTACGTAAATGCAAGATGATAATGATTCTAAACCTAAATGAGAATGGAATTAATCTAGATGAGAATGCAAATTTGGGGGTTTTTGTTTTGAGAAAATAATTAGAATCCTAAGAAAAGAAATTAACTAAAAGTGAATCAACCAATTTATGAGGATGAGGGGACAACTCAGGAATTGCATGGGGTTAACTTTCTTAGCCCAAACCAACTAATTAGACCAAAGGAGGTAATGAAAGATTGGAATTAATGATTTTAATCAACTAATTGAAACATGGGAAACCCTCAAGTTCAATAACACCTTATCTATTAGAAAACTCATAATGGAATAAATGTTAGTTAATTAAACTCATTAAAACCTGCTCACAATTAATTTCTAAATAATTTTTAATTCTTGTTCACAATCATCTAATTAAACAACTAAACAATTTATCAATCTAATTAAACAATTAAATTGATAAACCCAATTGACAATCAAATTAATAATGAAAACTCAATTATTAAAATCAATTGGCAATTAAAGGGTTTGCAAACAAAAATCTAGCAATTATGTTCAAATCCAAATTATCAAATAAATCTGAAATAAATGATATGTTTACAATCTAAAACTAGATTGTTCTCAAGAAAGCAAATTGAAACTATCTAAAACTAAATAATTTCAAAGTCTTCAAACAATTTGATAAAAAGAAAAACACTCCCTTGTGGTCTTCAATTATAAAACCCTAGGCTCTAGCTTCCTCCATGCTCCTCTCAAGTTGCCTCCTCAAAAAGTGCTTAGGCTGCCATGAAAATCATTCCTTCACCCAACTTCATGCAACTCACGACCATAAGAATAGAAGAATTAATGGTTCAATTGATTAAAGGTGGTGGGCCCGTTGTGAGAGAATGATGCCAAAGCAATTCACCAATTGTTCCAACGTATGCAATAGCGTGATGAATGAATCAAATTAATGTTCTGAGTGATGCGTCGTTTCGGCTCCCTCTGTGCGTCTATCTGCGACTGCGTTCTCGCGGTTCAGCCTGAATTCTTGCGTCTACTCTCAGCGTCCCCTCCTTCGTCCCAGCGGTTAGGTTAATTTATAATGAGGAGTGAGGGTTTTGGATATAAATTTGAGTCCATAAAAATTTAGGAAGCCCAATAAAATTTCACCATTGGATCTCCTTTTAGTTTTCCTGAAAAGTTCTGCACCATAGGATCTCAAATATGATAAGATCATGATATATCATATACTAAGAGATATTATATTATTTAATCACAAGATACTAACTAAGATATTAATAATTTAAGCCCAATATCTCATAATTAATTCAGATTTATATTATCTCCTAAAATTGGCTAACAATTTAAATATTATCTAATATATTCAAATTAACCTAAAATATTCCCCAAAATAAATAGATAAGACGGGATAAAATATCTAAAAATATGGATTTATCAATGGGACACATACTAACAGATATATAATGCTCTTAGCGCGAGCCACGCCAGCTATGGAGGCAGAAAAGGACACACCAACACCAAGATCAACACCAGACAGACAATTCCAATAATTTACAACTTCAATCCTAGTTTTCATTTTTCATTTTATTTATAAAGATTTAAGCCAACACGTCTGAGCCTATCAATTTCTGTTTGCCTTCTTCCTACTCCACTGTATCACACAGTGCTCTCCCTTTTGTCTCTGGCAACAACAATACTAACACACCACTTAGCCAGATCACCAGTCCAAACACGCCATAGCACCAAAACTTGTTCCTTCTTCCCGCCGCCACCAGCACCGGACTCACCGCCCCGCCCAGCACCACCGCCTGCCTCGCCATAGCCAAGGCCGAGTTCCTCACGCACGTCGGAAACAGCTCCGTCGTATATAACAAGTATATATTTAACGCAGTGCAAGCGCTGAAAAACGACACTGACTCAAACCCAATTTCCAACTTGCTCCATATTTCCCCTAACTCCATCACCGATAAGAGACTGAAAATTCCACTTATGATGGTGAATACCCAAATAGAACTTCTTCTCTTGAACTTTTCGATCAATATCAAGGTTAAGAGAGACGCTGGTAGCTCAGATAATGCGTTGAACGTGACACTCAAATACAGATTAAACGACAGCGTTCCCAGACCTAGTGGCATGCCGAAATAAACCACTCCAATACCAAAACCCATCACCATAACGGCTGAGATCCTTCTTGAAGCCCATTGCTTCTGCATCAAAACCTTCAGCGCCGAGTATAAATCCATATTATCATCCGAACTCCCCTCGTTCTCGCACACTTTAGAGATGGCTAAATTCAATGAACTTTGAGATAGTGATGCGATGCATCGTAGTGTGTTGAGGGCTTCCTCTTTCTTTCCTCGTACGAGGAGCCACCTAGGAGACTCCCGTACGAGGAATTTTACCAGTATGGAATATAAAATTGGTGGGATGGATGTGTAAAAGTAGAGGTTTCTCCACGAGGAGTCTCGGTTTAAGTAAGCAATTGCGGGTAGTGAGAGGAAGCCACAGAAGAAGCACAAGAATCCCATGACCCCTACCTGGCCGCGCCACCGCTTCCCGACGAGCTCCGTGGCGAGGACGAGGGAGGAGGTAGCTATGGTGGCTCTTCCAAAACCTGAGAGAAACTTAAGGCAAGAGTAGACCAAAAGGTTTGGAGAAAAGGCAGCCAAGAATGACGAGAGAGCCATCAAGAGACAAGAATAGAAGAGCATGTTCTTGCGGCCCAATGACGTGTCAGCGAGAGTGGATAGGGCAAGCCCGCCGACGAGGCAGCCGATGAAGAAGGAGGAGGCCGGCAAGCCCGTAAGTATGGGGTCCTCGGGATTTAGGTGCCACTCGGAGATGATGGAGGAGTAGGAAGAGCCGCCGTGACCGGCGGGAGAGGATGGTGGGGGTTGGGCGTCGGTAAAGACGGTGATGAAAGTTTGTTGGGCATCGAAGATCCAAGCGAAGGAGACGAGAAGGGCTTGTAGGAATTGGGAGAGATTGAATTCAGATAAACAATATTCGACTGTGGAGCCTAGAGATGGAAGGCGGTTCTCCGGCTGTGGACGTTGGGACTCATCGGCGGAATTGGATAGGGAGATAAGAGGTGAGGAAGTTGAATCCTCCATTGATGTAGATAGATGTGAGTATGAGGAAGCTGATTGTTTATATATGCATTCTTGTGAGGAAAAAAGTTACTTAAAAAAAGGTAACGAATGATTGGGGGTTACGGAGATCTTTCCTTTGGCTAGCGGAGCCTACAGAGATTTTAAAAGGCATGGAAGAGAACCATAAATGAGGGAAAATCTCCATGAAAAATTTTATTGAGAAGAAGTTTTTGATAAATTTTTATTTATAGACGGGTGTCTAATAAATTTATTATGCATAGTAATTTGATTTCTGTTTGAAATCCTCCTCTTCCTTTCCCATCCTTATCCCTTACGGTTAAAAAAAGAGAAGAGGAGGGAATTAGATGACACGAAGAGCAGAGGAGGGGTTACAAAAAGGAATTGACTTGATTTAGGTCCCTAATGAAATTTGTAATGGTACTTTTTCTCAATCTTGTAAAAAAAAATTGCATCATTTGAAATCAATTAAGGTTGATGTAATATGTTATCATATTAGGTCAACCAAAAGCATTCAAAATAGTTTTTAATTTGATAATTAGTGGGGATCTCATAAAATGTATTGGTAATTTAATTAGAAGCATTGTTAAAAGTTTTAAAATAATAAAAGACGCTGGCAAAAATCAATCATTGTTATTCTAGTAAGATGGGTTTTATCCGTTTAAACATGAGATTTTGAGTTTGAATTCGTGTGAAGGCCTTAATAAGTCATCATGTAGTCCTCTGATACACAATATAAATATGGTTTAATTATCTCTAGTAAGTAAAGAATGTTAGCTTAAAGGTAGTTATAATAATATTAAATATGAAAAGAATTTAATCAATTTGTAGAGTTTTTCAAATATTATCTTTGCATTGACAAAAGTGAACACTACATTAATCATAATGAATTAATTACTTATAAAATTGGTGTGTGTTTGTGTGTGATGTCTCACCTCAACGTTATCTAATTAAACGACAAAGTACTCTTAACTAATCCTTCTGCATTATATTCTTCATGTGTCTAGACGCCACTATGACGAACCCCCCCGCTGCGGTTATTAATTTTTTTTTATTAGTACCTCCTGTCCTAAATACAAGAATTAGACCAGTGCCTTATGCTGATGTGTGTAATTGTGTGTTAATTAACCATTGTGTGTGTTTTCATTTGGTCCTTATTAAGAAAAAAAAGAGTCAGATAATATATTAAATCCACTTTATCCCCGAAATTTATAATTTTATTCATAAAACATTCATGTTGATTGCATCTAGGAAGGAGATTTCCGTCAATGGTAATTACAATACATATGATTAGGAATGATATTTTAGGAAAATCAACACATATTTCTTGCAAATAATTAACTTAACTAATTTCTTTAATATCCATACATTAGTTATCTAACTCTTGTATTAAAAATCAGATAGAGCATTACAAAAAAAATTGAGTGTCACTTTTTCTATATATATATAAACCATTTTTATTGAGGGTGCTAAGTGTGGGAGACACAGAATAAAAAAAGTTGTGAAATTAATGAAGGTAATGTGGGGGAAAAATTGTTATATAGAATAAACCACATCCATCAATTAGAATCTATATATATTTAGGACCGCCGGTAGAAGTATTTATAGTTTTTTGGGTCGAAACTATCACTTGGATTGGGTCCAAATTGTAGTTTTTGGGCTTTTTTGAAGTTGTCCAACTGCAGCCAGAAAAATAATGACAAATATGGGAGTGCTAAATTTTTACATTCGAGTTGGGATAGAATTTATTTTTAACAAAATAAATTATTAACTCTTTTTTTTAAAGAGATATTGTAATTATGTACAGGGTAGCACTTGCCCCTTTCCATTTCCCCAAGGGATTCAACACTTTTAACATAAAATTTCGAGTTTATATCTTATAAATAAAGAAAATCATTTTAAGAGTGTACTTCCTAATCAACTAGTGCTCGTTTGGATCAAATATAGATTGGTGTAATATTAAATACTCCTACCTAATTGTGTGTAAAATTAAAAAAAAAAAGATAAGATAGAGGTTTCAACCATGTTAATACATGCATACCCCAACATGTGTAGTCATGTGTGCGCATATATATACATGTGCTATGTACGCTTGCATGTATATATATCTCTTTTTTTTTTTGCCAAAATATATAATAAGGAAACTGAAATATTGGTTAGAATATCTGGTCTAAAGCATGACAAAATAGTCATTTCATGGTAATTAGTACAAAGCCAATGAGCTTTTATAGTGATTGGAGGCGATTAGTTAGGCGCTTCAGGTTAATGTTCAGAATTTGGACTCGGAAGAACAAGTCCCTTAATAATATATACACTTCATATTGAAACAATAGTTGTTATAAGCGGCGGGTGGCGAAGCAGGTGAATTCTGAGAATTTGGAGGTGAAGGAACAAGCCTTTTGATAATTTAGTTCAAGTTGACCCATAGTTGCTAGCTAGAAGCAGAGACAGGCGAAAAATCAGACGAACACTCAGAATTTGGGCCTGAAGGAACAAGCCTCTTGATGATGTAAAAAGTGAGACATGAAGGAACAAGCCTTTTGATGATGTGGTTTATGTTTAAATCATGTCTAGTGAAAGTGGTGAGAAATGAAGGATTATTATGTAAGTACTTAGGATTATGACCTAAAGGAACAAGTCTTTTAAAGTCATGCTTTATGTTAGAATCATGTCTAGTAAAAGTGGCACTACTATAAGAAACGAGAATGATGTCCCCAAAAAATGTTTGTTTTTCAAAAAAGGAAGTAAAAAATAAAGGCGGGGACATTTTTATAATTATGTGAAGAAATTTTGAAATATTGGACGTCCTTTTAACAAAAACATATTAGCATCCTAATTTTAAAGGGGATGCTTTACTTTTGATATCCTAAACACCAAAATTAGGGACTTTTTGGCATCCCAACTCTAAAAGGCTGGGATGCCAAAAGTAGTTATCATTGAACTCTGTATGTTGTTTCTCCAGTCATGAATACCCTCTATTGGTTTGATTCAGTGGCAGACCCACACTAGGGGCAATGTGGGCAAGTGCAGACATAAAATATATATAATTTGAGAGGAAATAATAACAATGTGTATTGATGGAACAGATGGTAAAGCATTTAAACACTCCTCTCCCTCACAGGTCTCCAGTTCGAGCCCCCTCGGTCCCTTTCCCTCTCTTTTTTTTCTCCTCTCCTGCCCGACATTCCCATTTCCCACTCCTCGTTCTCTACCTCTCCCCACATTTTCCCTCAAATTTCCCATCGGTCTCTACCTCGTCCACCGGCTCTTCGCCTTATCCACTCCTCGTTCTCTACCTCTCCCCACATTTTCCCTCAAATTTCCCATCGGTCTCTACCTCGTCCACCGGCTCTTCGCCTTATCCGCCGGCTGCTATCTGCCTCGTCACCTACTTCTCCCCCCCCCCAAATTTCCGTCGTTCTCTACCCTAAGCGCTCTGCGTTTGCCTCGTCCGCCGTCAAACAGCATAGAATCGGTTCACTCAGCTGCTGTCCAACTATCAAGGTAATTTTCTAGTCTCCTCTCACTCTATGTTCCAGTTTCTGAAAAATTATTGAAGACGAGCTGGTTCTAATGCAGCTTTAATGGGATTTCTGCTTTGCGATTTCTCATTTATAATTAGTTATAGTGCTGTAATGGTAAAGTAATTGTGGTTTCCTTACTTAGTTTTGTCAACATGTTGCTCTATTGGTTCAAGCGAACAACTTGCTCTGCTCTGTCCAACATGTTGCTCTAATGGTTCTAGAAATTTTAACTTTGTTTTGTCAACTATAAGATGAACTGTGCAATGCGACTGTAGTTTGCTCTTCCAAAATCTGACTAAGATAACTCAACCCAAATGATGGTAAAGTAGAACCTTGTATGCAGACTCATTTCAATATCATTGACAATGTAATTGTGGTTTCCTTACTTAGTTCTCGATGTTAGTTTATTGTGCTTTGAATTTCATCTAACAATATTTTGTAATGATGTGTTCTGACAGCAATTTGTGTATTGTATATTGATATTTTTCATTGTTAAATTTGTATGATTTCACAGATTAAGTTGAATCACCGAAAATTGCTGGATGGAATGATGGAAATTTGTGGCTGCAAAGTTGGGAACTATAGGCTCAAGTATTGACAAGTTAAACAAGCAGTCTTTTGATCAGATACGAAGAGAAATGGTGAGCACATAAGCATTTGCTTGTGCCTCTTTCCATTTGATTAGAATTTTACTAATGGCTCCATTTGATTTATCATTTATTGAACAGCATAAAAATTATTGAAGACGGGCTGATTCACTCAGATACTGCTCTGTGATTTCTCATTTATTGCAAGCCACACTAATGGTGGAAGAATGCTTTTGTAATTGTTCTGATCTAAAGGTTAGTTAATTCTTAATTATTATTTTTCTATGTTAAGTTGAAGTTTTATTTTCTTTTATTGTTTATATTCTTTTGTTTTTTAATATATTTAAAACTTTCTTTAAAAACCGCATCCCATCATTAATTGTGCACCCACAAACCCAAAATCCTAGGTCCACCATTGGTTTGATTCCTTAGGTCATAGGCCAAACAAAGAAATAAAATCCATCTTTAGCACATAAGTTAATTTTTTTCTAAATCATTGATTCTTGAATTGAATGAATTGTTTTAATGTCTGTTGATTTTTATTTTAATGAAAATGCACTCAAGACATATAGACTACTTGGTGGGACACGAGATGGTAAAAGTAGAGAATCGAAGTAGTTTTATCTGAAAGTAAGTAGTTTCAATTCAAGTTCTTTCATTCACAATGGCTTTCAATATGTCTTTATTCATTTTAACTGTTTGCTTTTGATTTATAGTGCCCTCGACAACCAAGGAGCATTGAGTGTAGATACTATTTTATACTTTATGTGTGTAACATCATTCAGAGTGGAGTTACTATAGATTCTAAATAGGTAATCGCTCCTTCATTCTCAAATGATAATATTTTTGGTGTTTTACTTGAATTGTTAATTAATTCATTTACTTGATTGATTTATCTTATCTTATTTTCCAATTGATAGATTTTTGGTGATGACGAAGCTTACTTGGAGGAAGACATTAATTTGATTTGAGACTTTTTGGCTGGACATATTCTTCAACACATAGATGAATAAAGTTTACTTTTATATTACTTCGTAGTTGTGTGTACACAACTTTTTGACACTTTTGGTAATGATTGTACATAGTAATAGTAGCAGTTAACACTTTAATTAGGCAGAGCTGGATGTTTCCGTATTGTAACAACATTTTGGTTTTTGAAGATTTGTTCAATGACGTTTTTATAGGGTTTAATTGTTAGACAATGAAAAATATGAAGATTTTTTTTCCTTCAAAAAAACCTTTCAACATCCCTACTACAAAAACAGACACCGTAAGTGTGCCATACGTAGCACTTATGGCATCCCTACTATAAAAAAAGAGGCCGTAAGTCTAATTGACTTACAATGTTCCTTTTTTAGCGAACGTTGTTCCCAAGTTTTATTGCGTTGCTCACATAGGCATCTCCCTATAAAAGGGTGTAGAAAGGGCCTACAAACAGACATTAAAAGGGTTTTTGTAGTAGTGTGGTGAGAGATGTAGGATCAAGTAAGTGCTCAGGATTAAAACCTGAAGAAACAAGTCTTTTAATGTTGTGCTTTAGGTTAGAATTATATCTAGTGAAAGTGGTTAGAGATAAAGGATGAGGTGAGTGCTCAGGATTAGGACATGAAGGAACAAGTCTCTTAATCTCATAATAATTAGGAAGTACAAAATGGTCGCTCACAATAAGAGAGACAAAGAGAAATGACATCACAGAAAGCAAATAAACTTTTAAAATTCTCATATTGCTTCACAAAGAGACGAAGACAAAGGACATCACAAGACAAAGTATGAATGTGTATGAATATATATATGTCTCTCAATAATGCTGTCTATATAGCACCATCTAGCCGTAGAGCTAAGCATTCAATTTTTTAGTTGGGGTTTCCAGTGAAAACCGAAGTAACCAAAAAACTAAGTAAGGTTAATTTTAAACATTGAACAGAAACCGATTAACTTGTGGTTATTAGGTTAATAACCAAATTAACTGAACTTTTTATCATATTATCTTCAAAATAATATGTGTGTGTATGTGAGTCGAGTGTGTAGAGAGAATAATTTTTTATCTTCAAGATTAGATTTAGTGGGAAAATATATAAAATAAATTAATCTTCAGCATTAAAGAATTACAATGAGATAATTTTCTTCAATTAAACACAAGAGGTTCCAAGCGTAGATAGATAAAAGAAGAAGAAGAAATTTTTTTATGCCCTCACATATAAAACAGAGTCCATAAAATTCAATTACTTTCACCCTCCACCACCACTAATATTTGTGTTTATTACTTCTATATTTTACTTTGCGTCGTTTTAAATATAATGAGTATCTATGAAACCTCTAGGCAAACTAATGCAAATTTCAGAAAACTTCTATGCAATTTCTTCTCAATTTTTATGCAAATTTCGTGCAACTTTTTCTGCAATCTTCATACAAACTCTATACAAAAGATACTTTTAACATCCGTTTTTAAGACCTTTAGATAACTGTTTTCAAGGGATATATAGATGAATGTTGTTGAAAGTTTTAAACTTACAATAACTATTATTTAAATAACTGTCGTGTAGATACAATGACTATTATTTAAATAGTAGTCGTTACAAAATAAGACTGTTATTTTTGCAATCCCTATCTAGAACAAAAATAAGGGAAGAAGCCAAAGGAATTTCATAACATAATAATTGATAGAATCAAAAAGCCGGACTATTTTAATGGTGAATTTGGAAGAGAAAAGATAAGATGGCGATAGAGAAATGAGTCCAAACTCTAGCCTTTCGAATTAGAAATCTCTGATGGACCTGGAAACTGAAATGAATTTTCGCCACAAGCTGGACAAAAACTAAAAGCTAGATCTAATGTGTACTACAAAAAAAAAGGCTAGATTACTGATGAAATTTTGCCAGTAACTGGATTTCCAATGGAAAACATTTGTCACAGAAAGAATTATGGTAGAAGACACTACATATGGAATCCTGTCGGTAATTGAAAAAATTGTGACAAATGTTTTGGCTAATGAAAAAATACAAGAAAGGGTCGTCCAACATTTGTGTGGCATGTAAAAAAAGTCGTAATGAAATTGACTAGAACATTAATGATTTAGACAAGGATTGTAACGGTTTCGACAAATGTGTTAGCTAATGAAAAAAATGTGAGAAAGGATTATCCAACATTTGTGGCATGTGAACAAAATGTTATGAGATTGACAAATAAAAAAAAAATATATTTTATATTTAGGATCAAGATCAATTCCTCAAATATGTCTTGTAATAAGGACTTCAAAAAATTATTAACACACTGATTGAACCATATTTTTACATGATTTTTGGTAATTAAATGGGGATTTTTAATGCATTTTGTCATAATTATTAAGCTTTAAATGTATTTCTTGTGATAAATTGAGATTAAGAGTAAATATATTTTAGGGCTAAAAAGGGCAAAATTGTCAAAAAAAATGTAATTATTCTTAATCATTGATTTTTCTGAGAACATTTAATGTTGGATTGATTATTTTGGATTGTAAATGCCAAAAAAGATTAGAACAAATTTGAAAATGAAAGTTTTAATTCAAGTTTTAAAAGTTACAGTTTAGTCCCTTACTGAGAACTTTTCTTCTTTTCATTTAGGTCCCTGCAGCTAAAATCACCGTTTTGAATGTTTGACTTAGGGCAGCTGATTTCTTTTCTTTGATTCATTTAATATCCACCAGACCCGACACATTAGAGAGCTGAATGAATGCAAAACCTGAGAGATTAAATAAAGAAGCAACACAGCGTTTCGGCATTTATGAATTAATGAGCTGGGGGATATTATATGGAGGCCCAACACATTGAATGGGCCATGAGACCCGAGACGCAGCTGGGGAAAGAGGAATTATTGATTAAGGGCCCGTTTGGGAAAGCGGTGGGAAAAGTGGCTTTTGTTTTTTATGAATTTTTCTTAATGAACTTTTTTCTGATGTGATTTGTGTTTGGGATAGTAGTAGCAGAAGTGGCTTTTGTTTGTAATGGGAACTTGTTTGGTATAGTTTAAAAAAAGATAGATGAGATGTAAAATGACTGAAAATGGCATGAATCAAATTCTCTCTCACACACACACATATGTGCCGTATAAAATGTAATAATTTGGAATAAAAAATCAAAAATAAATATAAATTTACCACATAAAATGGTAAAATTCCATTAAATAAATTACAACACAATAAAGTGCTTAATCAAACCTAGTCCTTACAAGTTCATTTCTGATTTCATTACGAAGATCATTTGATGAGGATGTTTCATCAAGTGGATCATCATTATCTTCATCACCCATATTTTCTTCTTCTGCTGCTACGGTGGTCATATTTCTATGTCACTAATGAGCAAGTTAACACACACTAGTATTAAAAGAAAAACAAATTAGAAAGATGGAAAAAGCCAATGCGTCATACTTCAACACCTTTTTTCTATCATACAACCATTCACCTACTGGAAACATCAAAAGAATATAAACCATCAATCAAACTCTGTTTCAATATTATTCTTTCTAATCAAAACCCCATACTACCAAAGCAAAATTGAAAATTGGATATTGGCACAAACCGGAAAAAATTCTTTTAAATGAAGGCTAATATATAAAATGAAATATATCAAATACTCCTATTAAAGTCTGAAAAAAAGGACGCTAGCTATTGTATATCCAACACCGTCTTTTTGGGAAGTCTGAAAATATCCAACAGCATCTTTTTGGGGGCAAAATGGTATGAAAAAAAAGGCAAGATGTCAATGGACTTCAATGGGTTGAAAAGCAACTCAATGGGAGCTTTAAAAAAAAAAGTCCATTGCCCATTAAAGTCCATCAGTTTTTTAGTCTTCCCAAACACTTCTATTTTCTTTGATGGACTTATTATCCCATCTAATGGGATAATAAGTCCATTTGGGGTGTTCCCAAACAAGCCCTAAATGCAGAGAACACCAGGCGGCAAGAGAGATCACGCATTCACGACCTACCTCCATCCTCCTTCTTCCCTTGATCCACTCCTTATAACACCCCAACTTTTCTAAAGCATTTTCGAAATTATTTGATCAGAGTTCAAAATAATTTAACCAGAGTTGAGCAACGAAATGATTTTAAATACAAAGTAACTGATATTCAACCACTGTAGTGTACTGGTTTGTTGATACAAAGAGTTCGAAAGACTATACATATCTACAGGACTTTCTCCAGCTAGTCCTTCTGCCTGCTGCTTACCCTTGTTTCTGTTTCTGTTCACTCCGAAAATCCTGAAGCTACAGTAAGAGCTGAGGTTCAATACCCATTGAACCTCAGGTAACGGTTAACCTCATGCTTATGTATCAAATATGTATGACAGATATTCATGTCAAAACAGCAATAATCACATACATTATTCTCATATTCACATAATAACATAACACAGCCACTGCAATATGCATGTTATTATAGTCTGCACTATTCACCAGTGCCACGGTGTACATCCGTGTCCTCAGCGCTAGGAAAACATAACGGCGTTATCAAGACTATAACCCGTATCAAGTTGTATGTGTATGATCAATTTTCAAAAACAGAATTTCAGACTATCTATCACATATAAGCATACCATAAGCATCAGAGTTAAGGTTACAATACGCGTCCGTACCTTCCTTCCACGTGAATAGTAAATTACTATTCATGTATACGGCACTATTCATGTATACGGCACTATTCACGTATACGGCACTATTCACGTATCCCCAAACTTCCTTTGAATCTGACTCCGGAATCCTCGGATATCCCTTGAAGTTCCTGCTCATTCTCTCCAGCTTCAAGAACTTTACTCTAAACTCTCTCTCTAACTCTAAGAATTCTCACTCTTCTCTTAAACTCAACTGTTGTTCTCTGAGTTTGGTGTGAAGAAAATGAAGAAATGAAGCTTCTATTTATAGTGAAAAAGCATGACACTATTCATACTTTATCAGGTCAGATTTTGGCCGTTTGACTTTAAATATGGCTTCATCTCAACCGTCCAATCCATTTGCTTACGTCATCGATGACGTCATCAAGATGCTTACGTCATCGATGACGTCATCATGACGATGACACTTTCTTACTCTTTTGCATTTATCCTATAAAGATTCCCTGATCGGTGTTCTAATCGCGTTATATTAGAAATTCTCAAGAATCCGGAAGCACAGCCTTGAAGTTCTATTTTTCCTCTTCAGAAATATCTGGGTCAACTAAATTTTTGATCCTATTTAGGGTATTCCGTAACCTGCCGAAGATTTTAAGTCGGACACTGACGGTTACAGAAATTACTTCGGGTGACACCAACTTCTAGACAAAAATTCACTGATTCATAATATGTCCAGCTGTTTACTACTTAATTCAAGGAGTTTGAGTTATGATTTATTTCCTATAGATTCCACTATCTGTCCTGCTTCAAAATATCGGTTTCAACCTATCTCAATAATCATTCCGCCGATTACGGAAATGACTTTGGAGATAACCCACTCTGAGATAGAAATTCGCTTGTTTATAATATACCCTTACTTTAAAAACCTAATTCACGGTTTATTGGAAATAATTTTATTTCTATTGTTTTCCAAAGTATAAGATATTATATTATAATAATATTATTATTGAGTGGGTCCCGCGCGCAAAATTTTTCAAACTTCACGGGTGTTGGCAGAGGGAAATAATTTGACGTGGGTCCCGCATGAATAGTAAATACGTATTTTCAAATAGTGAATACGTATTTAGGAATAGTAAATACCGTATTTTTGAATAGTAAATACCGTATTTGTGAATAGTAAATGCTTTTCATATTTCTCAAAATATCGATTAAATACCGTATTTATAAAAAGTGAATACGTATTTGTGAATAGTGAATACTATTCATGTACGTATTTGTGAATAGTAAACACTATTCATGTCCAATAAAATACTGATTCTAAATTCATTTTCAAAAATAGGGTCTAATAGTCCTCCAAAAATAGGCTAATTTTCTAGTCTTTAGGTCCAAAATTCAGGATGTTACAATTCTCCCCCCGTTCAATAAATTTCGTCCTCGAAATTTGACAATATAAAATCAAAAGGTTATCTAGACCTCAAGTCTATTCCTTCCTTATGCAAACTTAAATAGCACGCATCCTACTATTCAATGTCTCAATCTTATACCCAGGTATAGTACTAAATTACAGGACTTGCTGATCTATCCTCACAGTACTCGGTTACACAGGCCTCACTGCCTGATTTATTTAGCCTATCGGTTTAACACATATTGGCCTTCCGCATCTGCTCATCAATTTCATCTGAGTCTTTCCCATTCAAATTCTCGAATTACTTTCACTTACTCAACACCATAGCTGACAGCTATTAATTGACTTAACTAGTTTAGTATTCCAGACCTTTCTAATAGTTGCTGTTCCTGTACCATAATTCCCAATTACACTGCTTTTCTTTTCAACACGATAGCGTCGACAATCATGTCATTGCTACCCAAAATTATTTTCTTGTCTCATTTTCAAATTTTCAAACATGAAAAGTTTTCCGTGGTCTCAGTACATTTCACAATCTGCACTATACCACAAAGTAATAGTGCTATAACATTTTTAAACTTAATCGCTGCCATCACAAATTCATGAAAACATTTTTCACTGCCGGATCATTTTCAAAAACTTTTATTACCGGCACATATCTTTGAGGGAGCTAATTTATTTCACAAAATTTTACAATTGAGAGTACACACCATCATTTTAACCATTTGGTATAGTGAGCGCCTTACCCCAATCCTCGAATCCAGTCTCAACAGTACTATCAACAATGTGGGAGAACCTCCGCCCCTTTCTTAGGAGACCCAGTGTATACAGTAGCAACCCTATCTAGCGGAACTCAGTCCAGTCATAGACAGTCTGGTTGTACTAATCAAAACATACGCCCTCGACGAAATACCATGGATTGGGTGCGTTTACTGCTGGTGCGTTTACCATTTTCTCAAAAAAAAATCCCTCCAAAAACTTTTTGTTTCAAAAGAACCTTTATCATAGGCCAGCGATTTCAAACATTTTAAAACATCTGGCAGACCCAGCAAACTGTGTACATCTACAACAGCTTCTGTCCTTCCAGTTTTGTACTGACTTTACCACAACATAGTTGAAAACTCAATTTCAAACTTTGGGTTCTAACAAAAACCCCTTTATATAAGACAACATCTGTTCAAAATAACCATCACTGTGGTCTCAAATTCTGTTGAAAACATTTCATTTGAAAACTCTGTTTCAAAAATCCACATGTGCGAACAAATCAATTTTAAAAAAATTCAAATACAGCAAGTGTCTTGGCAAGTTCAAAAATTCAATTTTTTTTAAACCTTACTTAGGAATCAGACAACTAACATTAGAAGGTCATCACTAATTACACGCATTGGAACCTCTGTCCTTGGCTACTCAAACTATCCATAAAATACTTAGTTTGTTCTACTTTAATCTTCCAGCTATTTCAAACATCGTTCGCTATCCTCGGATCTCACAAAATTTTCTGAACACTTCTCATATTCGTTGTCTGACAACTATGGGCTTCTGCTAGCCTATAAACACAATATATGCTGTATAGCACTGGAGCAAACCATGACGATATACTAAGTTACAACAGTCTTTTCTCTAGGGAACCTATTCAATGTGAGATTCATTATAATGTACTTACCTTGAGAACCGATGCACTGGTAACTCTACTTTATGGTTCGTTGTCACGGCGGCTCCACTCTACGGTTCGTCGTCACGGTGGCTCTGCTCTACGGCACATTACTCGGCGCTTCACTTAGTCTTCTCAGACCAGTCAGCTTTTCCGGTTAGCATCCTCTGTAGGTAAACCTCCTTGATCAGAACTCCCCGTAGGTATCCTTCTCCGATTAAACTTTCCATAAGTAGCGCCAGTGATCGTCTTTGAATCATTATAATGAGAACTCAAATCTTAACAGGTTCCTATCCTTTAGTAGTTTCATAAACCGTTGTCTTTATGTCTGCCATCTTATCTAGGGTCATTCTATTTGTAAATTTTCACTTTCTGTTTAGCTCCAGGCATAATTCTTAACTCAATTTTCCCTATCGGGTAGCCACTTACTTTAAAGGGAATTTATTAGCCACTAACATCTCTATGGTTCTTGGTCCCACCTTGAGACCATAACCTGGTGGCTACTGAGGTTTCCAGCTTTCGTATGGTTCTGTTAAGGAACTATCTCTTAGGTATTTGGAACCTAGGCAAAACTTACTCATATTTTCTCAGGGTTCCTACTCTCACAGGGGTCATAGTTCTGAGATTTCTCTCGCTTAAGCAATATTAACTTCATAATGTCTATTGATTCTTGGTACTAATATTGGTATACTTACTACTAGATACCTACAACTCTCATAGGCTCTAGTATGACATAACTGTCTCCCCAGAATTACTGGGTACTTTCCCTCTTCTGTCAATTGATCACCACCGTCAAGGACTTAATCAAAAGATCTTCGTCCCCGGAGCCACGCCCCTTTGCACGCATGGTGTCTGGCCTCTACAAGGTAGGGATTTTCTTCTCAGGGTACCTTAACAAGTTATTATTTTGACAAGGACATTAAATCGATAGGTTACTATCCAAGGGAAACCTAAACAGTAGGTTACTGTCTACCGGAAAACTTAAGTCGTACCGGCTTCTCTGTACCACTTCCCTTGAAACTCTGAGCGGGGATTTAACTTAGATTCTGATTCCCATATCAAAAGTCTTAAAGTTTAACAACAGAAACCATATTCTGTGCCATCTACTCTATATCAAGGCCTCCCGAGCCTAACCCTTTTCCTTAGGATGTACGTCCTTTTTGTATCACAACACCAGTATTGTATCAGTACTTGTACTTGTTTTTTTTTCGAAATACTTTTAAAACCATGGCTTAGAGCCTAACTTAGTCAAACCGATTGGCCAGGTAGGCGTCTATCATGGGAGCCTCACCGTGCTAGGGTGACTGATTGGCTGATCCACATAGACTCGGCCCTACCTTCGGCACCAATGGTTTACTGTAACTGAGTCGGGTTCATACCAGATAAAACACTTTTGAAAGCTTAGAACCTAACTCCGCTACTCAGACAATCCGACTAGGCAGGTGTATTTGTGGAAGGCTCGACGAATTCAAGGAAACTGATTGCCAACCACAAAACCCCTTTCTAGATATCAGACTGTTTGGAGTAACTTAGTTAACTCTGTGCCAGGATGTCTGCTCTGATACCAAAATATAACACCCCAACTTTTCTAAAGCATTTTCGAAATTATTTGATCAGAGTTCAAAATAATTTAACCAGAGTTGAGCAACGAAATGATTTTAAATACAAAGTAACTGATATTCAACCACTGTAGTGTACTGGTTTGTTGATACAAAGAGTTCGAAAGACTATACATATCTACAGGACTTTCTCCAGCTAGTCCTTCTGCCTGCTGCTTACCCTTGTTTCTGTTTCTGTTCACTCCGAAAATCCTGAAGCTACAGTAAGAGCTGAGGTTCAATACCCATTGAACCTCAGGTAACGGTTAACCTCATGCTTATGTATCAAATATGTATGACAGATATTCATGTCAAAACAGCAATAATCACATACATTATTCTCATATTCACATAATAACATAACACAGCCACTGCAATATGCATGTTATTATAGTCTGCACTATTCACCAGTGCCACGGTGTACATCCGTGTCCTCAGCGCTAGGAAAACATAACGGCGTTATCAAGACTATAACCCGTATCAAGTTGTATGTGTATGATCAATTTTCAAAAACAGAATTTCAGACTATCTATCACATATAAGCATACCATAAGCATCAGAGTTAAGGTTACAATACGCGTCCGTACCTTCCTTCCACGTGAATAGTAAATTACTATTCATGTATACGGCACTATTCATGTATACGGCACTATTCACGTATACGGCACTATTCACGTATCCCCAAACTTCCTTTGAATCTGACTCCGGAATCCTCGGATATCCCTTGAAGTTCCTGCTCATTCTCTCCAGCTTCAAGAACTTTACTCTAAACTCTCTCTCTAACTCTAAGAATTCTCACTCTTCTCTTAAACTCAACTGTTGTTCTCTGAGTTTGGTGTGAAGAAAATGAAGAAATGAAGCTTCTATTTATAGTGAAAAAGCATGACACTATTCATACTTTATCAGGTCAGATTTTGGCCGTTTGACTTTAAATATGGCTTCATCTCAACCGTCCAATCCATTTGCTTACGTCATCGATGACGTCATCAAGATGCTTACGTCATCGATGACGTCATCATGACGATGACACTTTCTTACTCTTTTGCATTTATCCTATAAAGATTCCCTGATCGGTGTTCTAATCGCGTTATATTAGAAATTCTCAAGAATCCGGAAGCACAGCCTTGAAGTTCTATTTTTCCTCTTCAGAAATATCTGGGTCAACTAAATTTTTGATCCTATTTAGGGTATTCCGTAACCTGCCGAAGATTTTAAGTCGGACACTGACGGTTACAGAAATTACTTCGGGTGACACCAACTTCTAGACAAAAATTCACTGATTCATAATATGTCCAGCTGTTTACTACTTAATTCAAGGAGTTTGAGTTATGATTTATTTCCTATAGATTCCACTATCTGTCCTGCTTCAAAATATCGGTTTCAACCTATCTCAATAATCATTCCGCCGATTACGGAAATGACTTTGGAGATAACCCACTCTGAGATAGAAATTCGCTTGTTTATAATATACCCTTACTTTAAAAACCTAATTCACGGTTTATTGGAAATAATTTTATTTCTATTGTTTTCCAAAGTATAAGATATTATATTATAATAATATTATTATTGAGTGGGTCCCGCGCGCAAAATTTTTCAAACTTCACGGGTGTTGGCAGAGGGAAATAATTTGACGTGGGTCCCGCATGAATAGTAAATACGTATTTTCAAATAGTGAATACGTATTTAGGAATAGTAAATACCGTATTTTTGAATAGTAAATACCGTATTTGTGAATAGTAAATGCTTTTCATATTTCTCAAAATATCGATTAAATACCGTATTTATAAAAAGTGAATACGTATTTGTGAATAGTGAATACTATTCATGTACGTATTTGTGAATAGTAAACACTATTCATGTCCAATAAAATACTGATTCTAAATTCATTTTCAAAAATAGGGTCTAATAGTCCTCCAAAAATAGGCTAATTTTCTAGTCTTTAGGTCCAAAATTCAGGATGTTACACTCCTCTCGCCGGCGACACTACTTCCCCCTTCCGTCGCCGGCGAGCCACCCTTTCATCTCCAACCTCCAGTCCTCATTTCTTTCCGGCGAGAACCAAGAACTAGAACCTTCACGTCGTCAGCCACCACCTCCATCGGAGAAACAGGGACGATACAGAGAGAGAAAGAGGCGGATAGCTACCACCACCGTTGACGACGTCCCTCACCATCACCGGCGTTGCTGATTCGCCCGAAAGACTCCAACCACCATCGTCTCCGATCTCCCTGTCAACACACCAGCGACCCTCTTCCTTCACCCACTGTACACCACCATCAGTTTCGACCACCACCACCATTCTTCAACTGTTCTCAGTTTCACCATCGTCATTTCACCTCATCTTTCATGGCTATAGAATTTGAACTTGTTGGAGAAGAATTTGAAACCATGTGTGGCTGATTCCTTTTGTCTCTTGGAGATGGATTATTTGGCTTGAGTTCTAAAGCTTCAAAGGGAGTTTATTTTGTTCAATCTATTTTCTCTGTTTACATTTTAATATCCTAGTTTTAGGAATATTGATTTGTATTGTTGAGACTGAATTTACCCGGTTGGATAACTTTGTGGATTGAACCTTTGTGATTGGATTTAATTTTTGTAACTTGTTGGATTTTTATATAAGTATTTCCTTATTAATTCATTGATATTGTGCTTTCTACTTGATATTGTTAGATAGTATGATTGATTTGAATTAATTGAGTGACGTGGTATCGCATTCATGTAAAGAGGAAGCAAGTTGAATTAATTTAATCCTAATTACACACTAAGTGGCTTATAACAATATCTCAAGAAGTAGTAGTTAGCTATGGTAGTAGGAGCTACTATTAATTGGGAATATTGGAAAGTGGTATCTTGGGGTTTTCATCTAGACTTAGTAAAAATTTACTCCTATATTTAATTAAACTATAATAGTCACTAATCCATTTTCAAGAGCATTCATTCATTACATATTTTCACACTTCATTCCATTTTATTAAAAATACCAAAAATATTAGCTTGGCATTTAATTAATTGCATTCTTATTTTCGTTTATCAATTTGAAAATCCAAAACCAATTTCCCCCTTGTTTTAATTGCATTTGCATATTATTTAGATTACTTAGGACTCAATAAAAGGCTCCTCGAGAGAGAGAACAATCCTAGATTTGCCTATACGCAATCCTTGATTTATTTTTTATTGTGGACCCCAAGGCTAAAGGCAAAAAGGCCCTCATCACACACTTTAATATCTTAAATAGTAACAATTTTTTTTTTAAAAAAAATAGAGACTAAAATGATAATAATTTCTTAGTGAAGGGTGAAGCATTTGGCATTGTAGCCATTCAATGGATCCTACGGGTCTCCATGCCTTGCTCATCACATCTATGAGCATGGCATGCTCATCCCCTAATTTTGGATGAGGGATTTTTTAAAATTTTTTTTCATATATTATTATTTATTAAGATTAAATTATATATTACATCTTGAAATATTTTTGGTATCCAGTATCTTAAATTAATTAATTTCTAATCCTACATTCAAAAATATTTTTCATGAAATATCAATGTCCTAAAATATTTTTCCACTAGCACCCAATATCTAAAAAAGTTTCAACGCCTAGTTAATTAATTTTTAGTGTATCGAGTATTTTTTTTAAACATATTTTTTTAAAAAAAATAAACCTTTTTTATTTGGGTTAGCATTCGCTGCTCATCTTTTTAGACGAAGGATGAGCAAGGAATGTGAATTCTGGATCCTACTGATTTTGCTGTATGGTGATTCCTTAAATAACTTAATAATTGATTGATGGATATGAAGGCAGACATACTAACAAATATATAATGGCTCTTAGCGCGAGACACGCCAGCTATGGAGGCAGAAAAGGACACAACAAGATCAACACCAGACACACAAATAATTCCAATAATTTACAACTTCAATCCAAGTTTTCATTTTTCTGCTACCAACTTGAGCGTTTTATTTATCAGGATTTAAGCCAACATGTCTGAGCTTATCAGTTTCTGCCTGCCTTCTTCCTCCTCCTCCACTGTATCACACAGTGCTCTCCCTTTTGTCTCTGGCAACAACACTACAAACACACCGCTCAGCCAGATCACCAGTCCAAACACGCCATAGCACCAAAACTTGTTCCTCCTTCCCGCCGCCACCAGCACCGGACTCACCGCCCCGCCCAGCACCACCGCCTGCCTCGCCATCGCCAAGGCCGAGTTCCTCACGCACGTCGGAAACAGCTCCGTCGTATATAACAAGTATATATTAGACGCAGTGCAAGCGCTGAAAAACGACACTGACTCAAACCCAATTTCTAACTTGCTCCATGTTTCCCCTAACTCCATCACAGATAAGAGACTGAAAATTCCACTTATGATGGTGAATACCCAAATAGAACTTCTTCTGTTGAACTTGTCGATCAATATCAAGGTTAAGAGAGACGCTGGTAGCTCAGATAATGCGTTGAACGTCACACTCAAATACAGATTAAACGACAGCGTTCCCAGACCTAGTGGCATGCCGTAATAAACCACTCCAATACCGAAGCCCATCACCATAACGGCTGAGATCCTTCTTGAAGCCCATTGCTTCTGCATCAAAACCTTCAGCGCCGAGAATAAATCCATATTATCATCCGAGCTCTCCTCAGTCTCACACACTTTAGAGATGGCTAAATTCAATGAACTGTGAGATATTGATGCGATGCATCGTAGTGTGTTGAGGGCTTCCTCTTTCCTTCCTCGTACGAGCAGCCACCTAGGAGACTCCCGTACGAGGAATTTTACCAGTACGGAATACAAAATTGTTGGGATGGATGTGTATAAATAGAGGTATCTCCACGAGGAGTTTCGGTTTAAGTATGCCAGTGGTGCGAGTGAGAGGAAACCGAAAGTGAAGCAGAAGAATCCGGTGATACCCATCTTGTAGCGCCACCGCTTTCCGACGAGCTCGGTGGCGAGGACGAGGGAGGACGTACCTATGGTGGCTCTGCCAAAACCTGAGAGAAACTTGAGACAAGAATAGACCCAAAGGTTTGGAGAAGAGGCTGCGAGGAATGAAGTGAGGGACATCAAGAGACAAGAATAGAAGAGCATGTTCTTGCGGCCCAATGACGTGTCAGCGAGAGTGGATAGGACAAGCCCGCCCAAAAGGCAGCCGATGAAGAAGGAGGAGGCCGGGAGGCCTGTAAGTATGGGGTCCTCGGGATTTAGGTGCCACTCGGAGATGGTGGAGGAGTAGGAAGAGCCGCCGTGGCCTGCGGGAGAGGAAGGCGGGGGTTGGGCGTCGGTAAAGACGGTGATGAAAGTTTGTTGGGCATCGAAGATCCAAGCGAAGGAGACGAGAAGAGCTTGTAGGAATTGGGAGAGATTGAATTCAGATAAACAATGTTCGACTGTGGAGCCCAGAGATGGAAGGCGGTTCTCCGGCAGTGGAAGTTGAGACTCATCGGCGGAATTGGATAGGGAGAGAAGATGTGAGGAAGTTGAATCCTCCATTAATGTAGACGTGAGTTTTAGGAACTCTTGATCTGAGAGGTGCCAGGAATCTGGTTGCTTATATATGCATTCTTGTGAGGAAAAAAGTTACTTAAAAAAAGGTAATGAATGATTGGGGGTTACCGAGATCTTTCCTTTGGCTAGCGGAGCCTACAGAGATTTTAAAAGGCATGGAAGAGAACCATAAATGAGGGAACAAAGAGAAGAATAATAAAATAAATATCATTGAATCGCCTCAAGTTTTGCTCTCTTGTTAATTGGACTGGACTCTGGAATCTGTTTGATGAATATAATAATAACAACATGTTTCATATATAATAGCATAAATTATCGCTCAATTTGATTTGATCTTGCCCTTGAGGGGCTGCTTTTGCCTGCCTCAGACTGACGTGGTTCCAGCACTGCACAGTGCCCACATTACGGCTTAAGCATTTCAAGGGGCCCACAAAATTGTTGGGAAAAAAATTGGAGAATGATTTTTAGGTCTCCATCAAAAAAAATAATATAAAAAATGACTATATTGACAAGTGAACACGAAAAATTAACAAGTAAATCAGTTACCATTAATAATTTATAAGACTTATCATCATATTTTTTTTTTGGTTGGGAACTAAATCATTCTATCAGAAGAGCGGGTACATTTTTAATTGGATTCCTGAGACGATCCAATCAGTTTAGTTATGACATGAATGAAATGGGACCCTGTTTTAAATCTCTAGCTCTCTCTCTCTCTCTCTCTATCATTTTTACTTAGGATGGATTTACAGATTTATTTTTTATGGCAATTTTAGCAACGTCATTTATCTAGCTCATGTTAGCTGTTAAAAAAAAATGGATGGAGAAAGATGTTTGACCAAAAAAAAAAAGGGAAAATCAGTTTCAGGGCCCCTATTGGTTAAAAAATTCCAGAAAATGCCCAAGAAATCTGAAAATTCGTAAAAAGGCCCAAGGATTCTGACAATTCCGGAAAAGACCCTAATGGGGCTGATCAAGTTGTTAGTGGGATACTGATTTAGTTGTTAAATGGGCTGATGTAGTTGTTAAAAAATAAAATTGATCAGCCCCATTTAACAACTAAATCAGTACCCCGCTAACAACTTGATCAGCCCCATTAACAACTGCGTAAATTTTGATAGGGCCTTTTCTGGAATTGTCAGAATCCTTGGGTCTTTTTACGAATTTTCAGATTTCTTGGGCTTTTTCTAGAATTTTTTGGCTAATAAGGGCCCTAAAACAAATTTTTCCAAAAACCAATGAGCAGACAGAAAGCCCCTCATCATATCTTCCCTATCATCTCACAGTCAGTCATGGATTTTTTTTTGGTCAAACAGTCATGGATTTCATCATTTGGATTTTTCCAGCTTATCTTACCTGTCTGCCCACCAATTCATGGATTGCCTCGCTTTACCACCTCTATTTTCTATGAGGAATGCGTGGTTTTTATTATAAGTGAATAAATAAGGTATTAACGATATTTTTTAAAAAAAATTATCACCATTTTAAAGTTTGATACAATTTTTCTCTTTTTTCCTCAATATATAATTCATGGTCTTAAATAAGGGTGCTAAAGTGATTGGATGTTTGGAGGTAACTTGCAATAAACAGCGTAGTGGTATGTTATTAATTTTAATTTATTTTTAAAAATATTCTGACAAGTTGTTTTAAAATTTTATTCCTTATATATTCTTGAAAAGTGCTTGCTTAGAAATTATATTAGTAAGAAGAAGTTGATCTATTTTTATATACAAAAAGTATTAGTACATTATAAGATTTCATGCACAAAAAATATGGGTATTTGAATAATAAAATTTTTAAATAAGACATTTCACCACTTTCTTATACTCTTTATATATTTCATTATAAGTGGATATAAAAATACCCATAAACTTTTATCATATCCAACATTATATATTTTTCAAAAATCTAAAAGTACACATGAATTCTTAGAAGTAGAGAAAAATACAAAAGCAATCATTGGCTCTATTTACTTTAGGTGTTAGAGGGAGATTCTTTGATGGATAAGGCTCACGTAAAGCTGACAAATAAAATAATAATAAGGGTTAAATAGTAAATTTACTCCGGAAGTATATCTTGAAGAGCAATTTTACTTTGAAAGTTTTTTTTGGAGCAATGTTGCCCCAGAAGTTTTTTCTTTTTTTAGAGTAATTTTGCTCATCTATTAATAACCCTAACGGTCAACCGTTAATTGATCGTTGACCGTTAGTTGATCGTTAACGGAGTAGCAAAATTGCTCCAAACAAAAACTTCCGAGATAACATTGCTCCAAAAAAAACTTTCAGGGTAAAATTGTTCCTCGGGGTATACTTCCGAGGCAAATTTGTTACTTAACCCTAAACAAATTTGTATAACTCATAAAAATTATGAAAAAAAAATGATAATCATGTGGATTTCTTTAGCTCAGGGACGGACCTTGAGAGAAATATTTAGGTGGAGGGGGCCAAATGTATACTTATTAACAAATTAAATTTTTTTTGATTATATATTATTTTTAAAATATTCAGATTTATAATAAAAGTATTTTAACAATTCTAATATATAAGATAACATATATATCTCTTTTATTGATGTTATATCAATTACAAAATGAGAAGATATCATGAAGTTTTATAAGATTGCTTGTTATATAAATATAATATATTAAAATATTAAAAGCTAACAATGTAATTTATAATACAAAATAAATAAAACACTATACTAAATGAAACAATTAAAAATGATTCAATTGTTTTACTCTTCATGATTGAGCTATTCTTAAATTTTATCACTTTTCAAATAACCTAGCTATAAACAATTTAAACAATATAGTTAACTATTATCATACTAAATATAAATATAGAAAAAAAAAATCATTTTTTAACCTCTTTCATATTAAAATGCAGAAATTCATTGTATAACAACAATGCAGAAGTCCAATATATCAATGACAATTGATAGGAGAAGATGTCATCACATATGGATACGATTATCCAAAGTTTGCACAAAAGCGACAAAATTATCATTAGAAAAAATACCGGGCTACAACAATTATAGAAAGTTCATTGACGAATGTTTCTATAGTAGAAGCTTCCTCTATCTCACATTCTCACAATTCTATACTCCTCGTCTCCTCCAATGTTGGGCCACAAGAAATATCATTACAGCTAGAGGTGTATATGCCGGTTGTTGTTGAACTGTACGTACACCATAAAAGATAGACCCCCCTTGGCGGCCCCTCCCCTGTACATACAACAATAAACAGAGGCGCCTTGTGCACCCCTAAAAAAACTAAAATTATCTACTCTCAACAGTTTGAACAGAAATTACAAAGGCTGAAGAAATCTCTATCGATTGAACAGAAATTATCTACTCTCAACAGTCTGAAGAAAGATCAGAGACACCAAAAAAACAAAACCTAGAGTCCTGGACGATGAAATCTTAGCCACAGCACGATAAGACGATGAGACCCACCCTCCGAGAAATCAAAGACCTTGCGCTGGATGTCTAGCAGATTAGGAAGAGTGAGTGTGTGAAACTGAGATATTTTGGACGGAAGATTGTGAAAGGCAGTGACAGACAACGTGCAGTAGCCATTAGGTTTAAAAAAAATATGATTTTTTTTTTGGAGGGGGGGGGGGGGCATGGCCCCCCTTGTATCTTCAAAGGTCCGTCTCTGCTCCAGCTTATCTTACCTGTCTCCCCACTAATCCATGGACTGCCACGCTTTACCACCTGGGAAAATCCATATGGGGCCCTTTTTAGAGAAAAAAATTTCAAAAAGGGCTACAAGATTCTGAAATTTTCAAAAATAAATTCATTAAAATTTAACAACTAAATCAGCCAAATTAACAACAAAATTAATATCTGTTAACAACTAAATCAGTCGCATTGACAACAATATTTTAACAACTACATCAGTCACATTAACAACAATAGCAGCCCCGGTTAACAACTATATCAGCCCCATTAACAACTTACATAGATTCTGAAAATCATAGAAAAAGTCCTTAGGTCTTTTTTGGGATTTTCATAATCTTGAGGCCCTTTTTAGGATTTTTTTTCCTTCTAAAAAGAGCCATTAAATACATTTTCCCACCTCTATTTTCTATGAGGAATGCGTGGTTTTTATTATAAGTGAATAAATGAGGTATTAACTATATTTTTTTAAAAAAAAAAATTATCACTATTTAAAGTTTGATACCATTTTCCTCTTTTTTTTTTCTCTCTAATATATAATTCATGGTCTTAAATAAGGGTGCTAAAGTGATTGGATGTTTGGAGGTAACCTGCAATAAATGGCGTAGTGGTATGTTATTAATATTAATTTATTTTTAAAAATATTCTGACAATTTGTTTTAAAATTTTATTCCTTACATATTCTTGAAAAGTGCCAGCTTAGAAATTTTATTAGTGAGAAGAAGTTGATGTCTTTTTATATACAAAAGGTATTAGTACATTATAAGATTTCATACACAAAAAATATGGGTATTTGAATAATAAAATTTTTAAATAAGACATTTCACCACTTTCTTATAATCTTTATATATTTCATTATGAGTGTATAAAAATACATATAAATTTGTACTATATCCAACATTACATATTTTTCACAGATAAAGTACACATGAATTCCTCTTGGAAGTAGAGAAAAATACAAAAGCAAGCATTGACTCTATTTAGTATTTACTTTGGGGGCTAGAGGGAGATTCTTTGATGGATAAGGCTGATGTAAAGCTGACAAATAAAATAATAATAATAAAAGGGTTAAGTAGTAAATTTGTTCTGGAAGTATACTCCGAAGAGTAATTTTATCCTGAAAGTTTTTTTTAGCAATTTTGCCCCTCCATTAATAACCCTAACGATCAACCGTTAATTGACCATTGACCGTTAGTTGATCGTTAATGGAGGGGCAAAATTGTTCCAAACAAAAACTTCCGAGGTAACATTGCTTCAAAAAAAACTTTCAGGGCAAAATTACTCCTCGGGGTATACTTCCGGGGCAAATTTGCTACTTAACCCTGAAAAAATTTGTATAACTCATTAAAATTATGAAAAAAATGATAATCTATTTTTTTGCCAGCTGTCCAAAATAATCTAACTTAGCTACAACAGCAAGGCTGATAAAAATTTACATTTACGTGCTACTTATAACTAGATTTATTTCGAATCTAATATAAATATTTCTGGAAGAGTGACATATACTTTTCTTACACAAATAAATGATTTAATCGATTTCCTTACTTTTTGTAAATTGATTAATTAGGCCTTTTTTATCTCTGCCTTCGCTGATTTATGTAATTCGGCCTGTTTGAAGTAGGCATATTTTTAGCCTGTTTGAAGTAGACCTGTTTTGCAGTGAGACCTGTAGCCTGTTAGCCTAATTATAAAATTTTTAAAAATATAGGCCCTCTTAACAAGGCACAGGCCAGACTCAGGCTGAAAAAATGGTCTCTAACAGGCCACAGGTTAGGCTCAAGCCACTTTGTTGCCGAACAGGCCTGGCCTGTTAAGGGTGAAGTCTGAGCTGGCCTGGTCTGTATATACCCCTAGATATTATATAAATAAAAATTAAAAATATATGATATCATAAATAATAGTCTTAACACTTTTTTTGGGTTAAGTAGCAATTTTGCTTTTGAAGTTTTTTTTTTTTTTTGGAGCAATTATACCTCAGAAGTTTGTTTTGTTTGTTTTGTTTTTCTTTTTACTGTTAGTTGACCATTAATGGAGGAGCAAAATTGCTCCAAAAAAAAAAACCTTTCGGGACAACATTGCTCTAAGAAAAAGTTTCAGAGCAAAATTATTCCTTAGGTATACTTCCTGAACAAATTTACTACTTAACCCATAATAAAAAGTTCACATTGACATTGTCTCCTCATCTCCTTCACTTCCTCCGTACGCGTCCTTCACCAGTTCACCCTATATTCCTCGATCTGAACCCAAAAAATAAATAAAAAAGAAGAGGAAAAAAATCAAGCAAAAGCAAATTCAGATGAGCTTGCCGTTTTAGGATTAGATTTCAACCAAACCTATTTCTCAGCAAATGTTTTATTTTTGAGTTAATGAGTAATTTAACTCCCAAATCATTCTGTACAAGGATAGCCTATATTCCGTTTTTGAAGAAGAATTCCTCATCAATTTGTTTAAATTAAATTTCATCACTTTTCCCAATAATTTCTCAAAAACCCAATAAAAAAATTAGTAGTTTTGGTTATTTTTCATTATTTAAAAACAATATCAATTTTAAACCCATCTCAATATTTTTGTCACTTAATTTAGTTTGGGAATTAAATAAAAGGCTGCTCAAGAGAATACAAACCAAGTTATGACCATTACTGCTTAATTTGGTTTAATTTAATTTAATCCAAGGCGACTAAAGTCTTAATCAAACGCCATCTTCATCTTCAACAACAACTTCTTCCGTTAATTTTTATAGAATTTCGGGCATCCCTGCAAGATACCTCACATTCGCCAACAACAAGTTCACAGGACCAATCCCCAAAAGCATAGGACTAGCTTTAAAGACCTGGACGGAAGTTCTGTTCTTGGAAAACCAGTTTTCTTGTTGCCTACCTTTTGAAATAGGGTTCCTGAAAAATGCATTTGTCTTCAATGTGAACAAGAACTTGTTGACAGGCAGGGACGGAACATACAAGGGACATGGCCCCCCCAAAAAAAAATTATTTAAAAATTTTTAATAGGACTTTTTATTTTTTAGTGAATAATACCACTTTGGTCTCCCAAGTAAAATTAAATTTTGGCCCCTCAACTTCTTGTTCTTTTTTTTTTACATTTTTTCCTCTTTTTATATCTTTGGGCCTATAATTTAATTTTATTTCATGTGGGGTCTTGTATGATTTATGTTAATCTTGTCATTCTTTTCTATATTTCATTCTAATTACCTGAAATTTTTAGCTTATCAGTGAAATTTTCTTTTGTGGTGTATCCCTAACTAGTTACTATGTTTTTTCCTATTCTATACTACACTTGTAGATGCAATTAATTGACTTGATTTCATGAATATTTTTTTATTCTTTTTATTTTTAATGCATTTAAAACTTTCTTTTAAAAATATTTTCGGGGGCAGCACCCCCAAATCCCCTCACCACTATTTGGCCCCCTCAAACTTTTCCTCCAAGTTCCGTCACTGTTGACAGGTCCAATACCAGATTCTATCGCTTGCTCAGAGAAGATTCGATTCTTGAATTGCTTAATAGAGGACCTTCCCAATTAGAAATCGCCTGAAGAATGTTACAAGTTTTTAAGGGCGGTACTGATTCAAGGATTAATTGGGTGATGGCCGCGACTCTAATAAATTATATATAGACACATCAATTGGATTAGTGATGAGATAACTGATTTATTTTCGATCTGACTTTTATAAATATAATATAAGATAAAATTTAAATTGTAAATTGATTTGTGTTTGAATTAATAGTGACTGAAATAACTTTTTTCAAACTGAAACTTATTTAGATTATTATTTAAAAAGTTGGTTGAGATAGAAAATGACTTGAATCTATTTAATACTATATATATATATATATATATATATATTAGTTGTATATATTGTGATAATTAAAGATATAAATTTAAATTTGATAAAAAAATTTAAATTATTATTGAAAAATAAAAAAACACTAAAATTTTTAATTAAATATATTTAATGGATAAATCAATATTAAATTAAAATGTATACAAATAGATATAAACAAGTTGATATTGAAAATTAGTACATATATAGTTAATTGAAGGTGTTGGGAATTATTGATAAAAAAAAATGTTGGGAATTAATACCGCAAAAAATCAGAAAAGAAAAAAAAGTTGAAGATGGAGTTTGTGATGGGCGACCTTTTTTTTTTTGCTCGAAAGTGATGGGCGACTTTGCTGTCAACAATTTGACGGTATGGTCCCCACAAGAAGGCCACATGTTTCCAGCTAGTCAAGTGCGTGTTACGTGGGTGAGAAATTTTGTTGCTTTTCTTTGGATTTTTTCTTTGTCAATCATCACTACCGAGGTGGATGCCCTCTAGTCCAGACGCTACAATTGCGAGTTGACATTAAAAAGAAGGGATAAAGAGCATTTTTGCCAATAAACTATTGATTTAGGAGCACTCAATACAATAAACTATTTTGTAGACCTTAAATGCCAACCAAATTTTGAAAACATTAAATTTGCACAAAACCGTTAGTTTACCCAAACGTCTGTTATTGCTTACCTGGACTCTCAACTTGACCATCACAAAACGACAATTTTTTTTTTGCAGAGAATGACCCATCGCCACAACCTTATTCTTCATTGCAAGACATTCAAAGAAGCTCGGAATAGACCACCGATCAAAGCAGCTAGTTTCTGACCAGAAAGGAGAGCTTCAAGACCACTGATCGGAGCTTCTTCCTCCGTCGCTGGCACCACACACCGCCATCGGATTTGGATCTATCCTCCATTCTCGTCGCCAGCAAGCTAGAATCTCAGATCTCACAAATCGGAGGAGGTCACATGCGTCGAGCCACGTGTCGCCTCCAATCGACACGACTAAGAGTACTTGTTGTGCCTGAAATGGAGAGCGAATTGTGGAGGTCGAGGACAAAAAAAGTAACAGTGGCAGTGATATCTGTGGGTGTGGCAATTGGTTTATGGAAATTGTCGCAGGCCGTGAAGATGTACATGGCAAAGAAGATCGCTGAGGCCCCTATGCCGGAGATAGCGTCAGGGGTGATACCAGACCCAGAGTTGTTGAAGGCAAAGGCGTTGACGGTGGTGGAAGTACCGGTGAAGGTGGCACACTATATATTACTGAGCTTGGGGAGAGACGTGGCAAAGGATTGGGACATAGATTACAAATTGGATTTGGTGTTCATCATTGATCTTCGTGTTATTGTAAACATTAACATTCCTGTTTCTCAGTAGGGCGAGATCAAGCTGCCCACCCTCTTTGACTTATTCGCCTAGATAGCTACCTAGTTGAGAGTTTAGGTGTTTCACGTCGCCAGCTATTGAGAGTGAGATGTTACAATATAAAAAAATTGTCGTTTTGTGATGGTCCAGTTGAAAGTCCGGTGTTTTAGGCGCAGTAACGAGCGTTTGTGATAAACTAACGGTGTTGTGCAAATTTAATGTTTTCAAAAGTTAATTGGCATTTAAGGTCCACAAAATAGTTTATTGTGTTGGGTGTTATTGGATTAATAGTTTATTGGCAAAAATGCTCCTTAACCCTTAAAAGAAATATGTTCACGCAAGTCGAAAACAAAACCCATCTCCCAAATTTACCTTGTATATCAAAAATTATATTAAAAAAGTAACTTCTACCGTTAATCTAAATAGGCACGATAAGTGACTTTTTGTTTTGTTTTTGTTTTTATTTTTTTTTTCCGGATAAGCCTATTTGTTTGTGATGTTAACCTAAATACCAAAAAATGTATTTTTTTCTGCCACTGAACTTTTACTCTATGCCATTGGCGTTGATTAAAAAAATTTGCGTATCTAGATTTTTTGGTTATTATTATTTTTCATATCAGCCTTTTTAGTCAAATGCGCTCTCTCTCTCTAAAAATAAACAGAGTAAACGATTTTGGTATTTTTACTCCTCTTTTGAAAACTCATTTTTTTAATATCTCCAAAAAACATATGATGTTAAACACATTTTGGGCAAAAACTCATAGGTATTTCAACTTTTGAAGGTGTTATGCCTCCACCAGTATCGTTCTTTCGGGTGGCGAGTTAGAGGAATTCTTTTTATTATGAGTCCATTTATTACATTTCCTTTTATTATGAGTCCATTTAATGATAATTCAGAGTACGCGTAGTAGAGCACAGGATCAGTTTGGACAAACTACGTACTGGTAAAAGGTAAAAGTCAACAAAAAGTAAAGTTCCCAGAGGGTCAGGTTACAGTCATCCAGCAGTAAATGTCTAGATATCAAGTACAGTCATCCAAAATATAAAGTACAAAATATGATAGGGTATCCCCTATCTTTCATCTGCCCAGTCATCCCTACCTCTCCAAAAAGGCCTTTCTAAATTAGGCTTGGCCCCCTGCGTCACCACGAGCTTCTGAGGTCCAATAATGGTTCCAAAATAACCATCAATACTCATTCATTATATGTATGCAACCATGTGTGTTACACACATGGAAATCAAATTTGAAATTTGATTTGAAATACTCATTCTTTGGGATTTGAAATTTGAATATTATATGGAAACAAATTATGAAATTTGGCCTAGAATAATTATAATGTTAATTATTGGAAATTAAGGTCTATTTTTTCCCCTTAATTAATTTATTTTAGGAAAAGAATAATTCAAATAAAGAATAAGTAATGTTGTGTGTATGTGTCAGTGTCACAAGGCTACAGTGCAAAATGACGTTGAGCTCCAAAGAACTATAGCTTAAGTTAATATATATAGGCTGCTACTTGGTTACTGTACCTCTGAACGGGGAACAAATCAATTATCCATCAATACCATTACATCAATACAAACATGTGTATAATAAAATATCTTATCAAATAATTACTATTAATTTTCATCATACGAATAATAGGACTTTGATCTTTTCTTATATTTTAATTTGTATAACTAGTATTATATATATATACTACATGCATGCTTCAAAATAATTTGTTGGACTTTCACCGTTTATTGTTTTGTGTTTCCTATTGGTAAACATGGACTCATATCTAAACTAATTGGGCCCTCAATGTAATAATTCCCAGCCCAGTACAATTGATCTCTCCAACTCATATACCCAACTTAACCATCATCAACCGAGGACAGCAGTGCAGTGGCACAGCTGGTGGTATTGAGATGCCTTATATCTCCTCTTAGGTCCCGTGTTCGAATCCCCCCTCCCCTCGCCTTGTACCAAAAAAAAAAAAAAAAAAACTTAACCATCATCACAGTAAAACCAGCCCCCATTATCTCAAATTCTGATGAATTCTGATGAACCAAAACGCAATAACATAAAACGCAACTGTAGGAAAGAATATCACGCACGTAAACCAGATCACAGCGCCGCTATCATTTAATACCTCTTGGCTTTACTGTACACGCAACAACAACATCCATGTTCCTCGGGCCACACACCAACTGACACGGAGAGAGTGTGAGTTTGTCATTCTTGTTCTTTCCTTCCGTTGTTCACATTCAAAAACGCAAAGGGAGAGCAACAAGGAAGCAAGTCTGAGTTTTGAATAAAGTAAGTTTTTCATCTTGCTTGTGTATCGAAAATTAAATATGCATGTTAACCGCTGTTTTTAGGAGTTAAAACAGAGAAAATCTTTGCTCATAAATCATATACATCGCTGCTTATCTATCTATACATATATATACACACATATACATCAAAACTTGTTATTCCACTGAGCTAAGTCCCTGCACTAAACTATATATATATGTATGCGTTATTACAACTTTGTTGGTGTCTTAGTGTGTGTGTATGTATATATATGGTTGGAGGCAAAAAGGAAATCTGGTGGTAGTTTAAGTACACACACACCTATATATGAACGATGCAAACATATGAAAGAGAAAAGGGGAATTTGCTAATGTGTACGTGTGTGTTATGAGAAAGGAAAAGGAAATAGCTATATACATAAAACAAAAGAGTAATAGTAAAAATAATAAAAGGAAACTTTACTGTGGAACGTGTGTGTGTGAACAATACTGCATGAATATGATATTTGTCCTCTGAATATGTTAATGAGCTTTGTATTCAATAGTTAATACCATAAGAATTGATGGTCAATATTGTTACTGTTGCACCATGCAATTATTGCTTGATCCTTTTTTTTAATCTCCCTTACTGAACACGTTGATACTAGAAATTTATTAATAGTTTGAGTGTTTTCTTGGTTTTTATTTTGTTATTATTATTATTATTTTTTTTTTTTTGGTTGTTGTCAAGTTTGAATGTTCTCTTCACATGAGATCCTAGGGATAGTATTTGCGTGAATCATTTTTCCCATTTAAATGATTGGATGATTTATTATGCGGAAGAGCCAAAAACTTGGTTTAGGAAATAATAGGATATATACTTAAGAAAATAACATACTTTCGAAAACCATGAAAAAAAAAAACCATTAAAGCATAATTTACATTATTGGTATTTATAAACTCCTAATTTAAAGTGTTAGGATAGCCTCTGAGAATTTAAAAGAATTGTAAATAAATAATAATAGTTAGGGAAATAATAATCATATTATTTTTTTTTGGTAAAAATAATAATCATATTATTATTATAAATAAATGTTGTCATCATCATCATTATTGTTATCAATAAATGTATTATTTATATATGTATAAGGCTTGGTCACGTAATTCTTATTGTTTGGGACTAATAGGACACTACTGGATTAAATATATATATATATATAGATGCCTTTGTGGGTTGCTAAAAACACAAAGTTTAATATATATATATATTAATAAATAGAAAATGGTATTATTAATTAGCAATAAATAGAGAGAGAATTAATAGTTACATTGTTTTCACTGACTTTTTAGTCCCGTCATAATGTGCCTACCTCAAGCATTTCAAATATATTTTTATTAAAATTTTTATATTTTAATTCTATAGAATTATAGGTTATAATTTTGATTATGTAGAGTTTTAGAAGAGTTATTAATGGTTAGTAAATTGGTTGTGGTAGATTGATTTTTGGCATGTGTTGAGCTCTTGGATTAGGAGCAGTGTGATAATAGTTAGCTACGGCGAGAGGTAACCACTTTTCACTTGTTATGTGTATTAATATGTTGTTTGTGAGTATTTTGTGAAATGATTATGAATATCTTAATAGAAATTGACATGCGGAACCTTATGATTTGAATTGTGAATATATACATATTTATTTATTTATGTATAAGAATTGAGAATTTTGATATTATGATATTTATTATGATAATTATGGAAAGGGTTGAATAGGAAGGAATTGGAGTAATTTATTCCACCACGTGGTGAGGCCTCCATTGGTGCACGATGGTTGGCTTTATATTGTCCCACCTGTTCAAAGAGGGACTGGCCCACTAGTTCAATGAGGGCATACGACACCCCACATGTTCAATGAGGGGAAAAGACCCATGGTCTGAGACATGTGCTCTGAGGATTTTAGCCGGTCCTCATCACATGACCAGTGAGCTTTTGAGTAACCAGTAACATGGATGTAACTTAGCCCATAGGTCTAGTCGGAGGAAATAAGGCGGTTCGGTTGGATTGGTGGGAGACATCTTGGGTATTATGTTAATGAAAAATTGTAATACCTAATTTATGATACATAATTTATGATATGAAATTTTGTGATGCGAATATTGGTGAATTATAGTTTTAATATTATGTTATATAATTTGTTCCACATGGCACCTCACTAGCACATATTAGCATTCGTAATGAGTTGGATTGATGGTTATCCACATTTTTCAGGTGATACTTCCCGTACAGGTCTATTAGGGAAGACATCAGAAGCTCATGCTACTTCTACCAAAAGTAGTGCTTTTGTCTTTTTGGTTTATGTTGGATGATTGTATATTGCCACGTTAAGGCTTATTTTGCATACTCTGATTTATTTTGTATATTTTGGCAAGCAATGAAGCATTACTTTGTCATTGATCAAACCTTAATCAGTTATTATGCTAAGTAAAATGGAGGATGTTATAATGTGAGTGTGTGTAACAGAAATAATGTGATATGTATGCCACAATATGCAAGCAGACACAAATACCATAACATGTCTTTGCACCGTCTAGCCGCCTTACCAAGACAGGCCCCGGAATTACCGAAATCACAAGCCCGTCTCTGCAGAGTCGCCACGTAGGCAGACCCCGGTAGGCACCCTTAGTGCTAGGGACACAATCACAAACATATTTTATATGCACATTTGGCTAACAATACAAAAACAACACATATAGCAAGCAAATACATATATCAAACACATAAAAGTGCCGGAGTAAAAAGGTTACTATCTGGTGTGGTGAATACCGCTTTTTCTACCTTAATGCTCAATAGCCTTTCTAAAAGTACCATTGACCTAAAAACATTAAACACACTATTTTCAGTATTTACAGAAATGCCCTTACATTCTTTTCTTGCTAAAACCGAGCCCACAAGAAATTTCCAGAAATTCACTGTTTATGTCCCAAATTCAGGGATTTTTCATAAATTCCAAAAAATTCATATTTGGATGAAACCAGTTCCATTTGAACCGTTGAGATGTCTATTTTGTAGGAAAAATATACTTAGACCATGAAAGTACAAATATTTTGGCGTGTAGCTTATTTTCTCTCCTCTGGTCCAGATTCACGTCACTGATCCTAACTCCTTTTTCAACCATTTATTTCACCTAGTAAATCTTATCAAAATCCATCATATTATATATTTAAATTCGTTCCCCAGATGTCTAGTTTCTCCATAAAAAATTTCAGCTAAAAAAAGTTTGTTTACCCCCTTAAAAACGCGTTAGAAGATTCACTGCCCAGATTTACTGAAGCTGGCAGAAAGCCCTCTCATGGGGTTTTTGGTGTTTTCAACTTCGGAAACTTTAACCATAGCTATACCCTATACAAAACCTCATTCCAGGGCCTTTGATAACCTTAATAATGAAAAAATCCAGCCCCAAAACTAAGCTTATACTATTTGCAGGAATTTTCCTTTCTCAAGAACTCAAGAAAAGAAGTTGTCGGTGTTACTTGGAATCGGAGAGTTGGTGAGGAACTTGGGATCTTGAGCTTTGAAACCCTAGCAATGGTGGCTGACTGGTCCTCTGGAGTTCTCTGGAATTGTCTCCCCACAAAGGTGAAAAGAAGAGGTTAAAACACCTTTTTAATAAAGGTGAATTTGATCCGGTTGAACTAGAATTAACTGGCGTAAGTTTCTAGCTGGTAGGGAGTAATTTGAATCTGTAATTTTTGACTTAATCTCCAAGTATTTCTAGAAAAGTCTAGGGGAGTCCAGCTGATGCCATGTGGCGCATCACTCCACAAAATATCTAGATTTTTCTCTGCTTTTGGGGCAAATTACCTGTCTTGGCCCGAAACTTTTGAAAATTGCAATTATGGTCTAGAACTTTTGGATAATTACCAAATTTTTCCCACCTTTTTGTCTGCCCATTTGGACACATGTGGCGCCATCTTGGGCCCACATGTCTGCCCAAATCACTTTATCCCTATTTATTCCCATTTTGCCCCTGTTTTCCGAATGTGGGTCCCACGGTTTGACTTTTCCACGGACTTTTCTTCCTTTTTCTCCAAGTAAATATTTTCAATGATTAAAGGGAGTATGTGACGCCTAAGGGGCTCCACACATCGGGTCTATGATATTTAATTCCCCTTTTCCTCACTTTTCAGTCCAGTTCCCGATCTACTGGTCCGTGTGGGTCCCACTGGCCATCAGGGTAGTTCCTTTCACACTTTTCTTTATCTTTTCCAGACTTTTTCCTCTTGAATGGACATCACTCCTCAAACTTCCTCTTTTTCCTTATGGTGAACAACATTTAAAATTTTGAGGTCCACGAATTGATCATTTCGCCCTTACTTTTACTTCTTTAGATTATTACACCATTTAATTGATCAGAATAAAATAATGCTAATAACAACAATAATTGGAAATAAAGCTTCTCACTAATTTCACAGTAATTACAAGTGCAATAATTACAACTATAGGGGTGTTGCAGAAGGAAAATGTTAGTCATATGTTCTAATTTATCCATTTGAATATCTTTAAGAGAAAATCCTATATAAAGACGGTTGAAATAGGAAAATCTTATATAAAGTTGGTAAACTCAACAAATCTTAAATTGGGTCAATGACCCAATCTAGAATTTTTAAATGTTGATTATTTTCCAATAATACCCTTAACTCATAATTCAAAGAAAAGAGAGCGCTTATGAGAGATTAGCCCTAGTGTGAGAGGGAATTAGAAGCCTTGGAGAGATTAGCCCTAGTGAAAGCTTTTTGGCTATAGCAGTGATGGAGGCGCAGACAGCGAGGAAAGAGTGTGAGAAAAGGAAGAAGAATACAGTAGAAGCAAAAGCTAGAATAGATAAAAGACAATAGGTATTTTTTTTTTGTCGAAAGGACATTTATATTAATACTAACGATAAAAGTTACAACAGAACATGACAATTACATTGAGAAAACAAATTGGAACAAGAAGGCTGAAAAATACAACAAAATTAAAACAAATGTAAGGAAAGTTAATCACCACCAAATATAAGAGAGAAAAAGCAACAATAAGAACTCCAGCAGCTTCCTGAACATCCAAGGTTAGAAGTGACGTGAAAGGAGGTGTTGGTTGCAAAACCCACCTGATCGGGCACACCTCCTTATAAGAATAAGCTACACATAGATCAGCTACATAAATACCCTGACTTAGGGAACATGACAGAAAAAACCCAACCTCAGAAAAAGAAAGACCACTGAAATCTTGAAAAATGCTTTTGCTCCTCCATTGAAGCAAATTTGGTGATGTCAACCACCTCCCTAACAAATTTTGGCTAACACTAGCGATTTGGGTTTGCCACCATCGAACAATCCTACCAATGATCCTCGCATATGTAAGGCACAAAACAGAATCAACCACTGGAAAAACCCTTCCCCCAAAATTCCAAATCCAAATCACCACAAAAACACCCCCATAAATCTTCAAATCCAAAACCACATCAGAAGAAACACGCCAGCATAAAACAATAAACACCAACGCAATGGAACAAGAACAGGAACAAAATAGACAACCAGGAAAAAACAGAACAGGAAGAATAGCCCCCTCGCCGGAAAGCACCGTCGATTCAGAGACCATCATCACGCCGGAGGCTATCGTCGAGGAAGTCGTACAGACAAAGGCTCCCACCGCCAAAGGTGAGAAAGGACCACCATCGCACCCAGAAAACAGAGGGACGCCGGAGCCGGAGAGACTACGAGGCCGGAGACCAGAGAAGAGCCGACGCCGAAGAAGACTGACTGACGCCGCTTTATGTCCCTGTTCCGACCCAAAAACCGTCTGAACCAGACTCATCAACAGCCGATCTGAGCTTCTACCGTGATAGTGGTATCAGAGGAGGCTCGCCAGCGGCAAAGGCACCGCCGGCGAGATAGAAGCTGGCTGGATTTGTGGAGGATGCGTGAGCGGCGATCTGTTAGGGTTTGGTAGATACGCTAAAGGGTTTCTAAAGACAATAGGTATATATGCTTTGGCTGTATATCGTCCAATGATCTTTTCTCATCGAGAAAGCGTAATACCTTTTTAATTAATTAATACTTTTTCGTCTCATCGTTTTGTGTGCAATTATCACCTCCGTCTTCGATAACCTCTCCGGCCACCGAACATGCTGAAGATTTCTAGGCTTTCTTTCTTTCATTTTTTTTCTTTCATACCAAAGCTTACAAATGATCAATTAAAATACAACTAACGATGTTCCCACAATTGAGGGCAATTATTCTCAATTCTAAATGTGATGCAAGCCATGAAACTGATAAATAAAAATGACCTTGACAAAGATCCGAAAAGCAAAGAACACGATGTGAAAATTTCAGCTGTTGGAAATCAATCAATCGTAGCTTTCTTTGACGATTTTACGGTGTCGAGGCCTCTAAAAAGGTTTCTTTCCAATGAATTTTCTATTATTAGGGTTCTTAGTAGTATATGAATAATGTTATTCTCTCTCCAATTTTGCTTTTTTTTTAATAATTAAGGGATATAGAGGTAATTTGACCCAAATTTTAAATCTCTAATTGTGTCACATAACCTAATTATAATTTAGGGTTAAGGTGCAAAAATACACATGTGCTTTGGTCAGAGGAGCGCCCAGTAACAAGTGTTTTTTTTAGGTGTAAAAGTGACTATGTGGTTACGAAATAGGAGCAAAAGTCACATAAAGTTGAGGACGTTGACCGTTAAGTTTGAAGGTTTGACTTAAATTGATGACCTGTATGGTGACTAGGACTGAGTTAGAGACAAGTGGAACTTATATGGCTGGGTAATTGATGACTAGGAAAAATATAATTTTTTTATCTGGAAAAAAATATAATTTATTTATCTGCAAAAAATATAATTTTTTTATAAACCAAAATCTAACATAATATTTGATTGAAAATATATATCCTTTTTATCTCTCTCCAGAAGATCCTCCTCCTCCCTTGAATTTTATGTTTTTTTTTTTAATGAACAAATGCTTTCGCCTTAGTGTTAAGTGGGTATGAATTCTTTCAAGATTTTTTTTTTTTAAAAAAAAAACAACAAACTTCAAGTCAGAAAATAATCGAACATTCCTCTCTTTCCCCTCGATTCGCGTCTGCCATTCAAGTTCATTTTTCTCCATTTAGTTATTATGTTCCTCAACTAAACCCTAGCTTAGCAATTTGGTCCCAATCTATCGATTTTGGACCATCAAATGTTCATCTTCTTCTGCTTACTCTTCGCCTTGCATGAACCCTAGGTTTTTTCTCCAGGTCTTCTTTTCCCCAAGTTGCCCGACAAGTCGGTTCTATTTTTCCTCAAATAGCAAGTCTTCTACTGTATTATGTTAGATTTTGGTTTATAAGGGGTTCCGTCGTGTGCTGGTTGAATCAGATGCAAAACATAATGTTCAGATGATTAACGCGGGGAAAGCCGAATATGGTGGAGATCTCCTTTGCTGGCAAATCTGGAGATACAGCAGGAACGCCTGGGATCTAATGTTTCCTTTCATCTCTAGAGAAGGGAATTCAGTGGTTGATTTGGTTGCTAAGAGAGGAATTGTGGCATCAGAATTTCTTGACTCCTGTCCTGATTCCTTGCAAGATCTGATTTCTCGTGAAAAACTGGGATTTAATCCCCTAATGTATTCTGCCTAGTTTTTATTTTAATTTCCACTTGTAAAAAAAATATATTTTGGTTTATAAATAAATTATATTTGTGGTAGATAAATCAATTATATTTTTTCAGATAAAAAATTATATTTTTCCCAGTCATCAATTACTAGCCATATAAGTTCCACTTGTCTCTAACACAATCCTAGTCAGCATACACGTCATCAATTTAAGTCAAACCTTCCAACTTAACGGTCAACATCCTCCACTTTAGCGGTTTCTGTGACTTTTGCTCCTACTTCGTAACCACATAGTCACTTTTGCACCTAAAAAAAGCACTTGCTACAGGGCGCTCCTCTGACCAAAGCACATGTGTATTTTTGTACCTTAACCCTATAATTTATTAAGTTTAGTAACCTAAATTAAAATTTAGGTAATTCAACCCTCTTTATATGAAATTTTCCCTATCTTTAATGAAGTACTTTAGAGTTTGATCATTTTTATTAAATTTAAATTTAAATTTTTATATTTAATTGTCACTATATATATATATATATATATATATAGTATTCAATAAGATTCACACAATTTTGTTATTTTTCATCTCAAATAATCATCCCAACAAGATGTTATCTAAAAAAAATTACTGCTATTACCGCTATCTCAAACACAAATAACATCTATAATCTAACTTTTATTCCGTGTTCAATTTACAAAACTTATCTGGATACAAATCACTTCCATCACTCTAATCTCAAGCTTGCCTAGAAAAGTACACACCAATATCAACACCAGACACACAAATAATTCAAATAATTTACAACTTCAACCCTAGTTTTATTTTTCCGGCTACCAACTGAAGGGTTGTATTTATCAAGATTTAAGCCAACATGTCTGAAGAGTTTATTATTTATCAATATTTAAGCCAACATGTCCGAGCTTATCAGTTTCTGTTTGCCTTCTTCTTCCTCCTCCACTGTATCACACAGTGCTCTCCCTTTCGTCTCTGGCAATAACACTACAAACACACCGCTCAGCCAGATCACCAGTCCAAACACACCATAGCACCAAAACTTGTTCCTCCTTCCCGCCGCCACCAGCGCCGGACTCACCGCCCCGCCCAGCACCACCGACTGCCTCGCCATAGCCAAGGCCGAGTTCCTCATGCACGTCGGAAACAGCTCCGTCGTATATAACAAGTATATATTAAACGCAGTGCAAGCGCTGAAAAACGACACTGACTCAAACCCAATTTCCAACTTGTTCCATGTTTCCGCTAACTCCATCACCGATAAGAGACTGAAAATTCCACTTATGATGGTGAATACCCAAATAGAACTTCTTCTGTTGAACTTGTCGATCAATATAAAGATTAAGAGAGACGCTGGTAGCTCAGATAATGCGTTGAACGTCACACTCAAATACAGATTAAACGACAGCGTTCCCAGACCTAGTGGCATGCCGTAATAAACCACTCCAATACCGAAGCCCATCACCATAACGGCTGAGATCCTTCTTGAAGCCCATTTCTTCTGCATCAAAACCTTCAGCGCCGAGAATAAATCCATATTATCATCCGGATTCTCCTCAGTCTCACACACTTTAGAGATGGCTAAATTCAATGAACTTTGAGATATTGATGCGATGCATCGTAGTGTGTTGAGGGCTTCCTCTTTCCTTCCTCGTACGAGCAACCACCTAGGAGACTCCCGTACGAGGAATTTTACCAGTACGGAATACAAAATTGTTGGGATGGATGTGTATAAATAGAGGTATCTCCACGAGGAGTTTCGGTTTAAGTATGCCAGTGGTGCAAGTGAGAGGAAACCGAAAGTGAAGCAGAAGAATCCGGTGATACCCATCTTGCTGCGCCAACGCTTTCCGACGAGCTCGGTGGCGAGGACGAGGGAGGACGTACCTATGGTGGCTCTGCCAAAACCTGAGAGACACTTGAGACAAGAATAGACCCAAAGGTTTGGAGAAGAGGCTGCGAGGAATGAAGTGAGGGACATCAAGAGACAAGAATAGAAGAGCATGTTCTTGCGGCCCAATGACGTGTCAGCAAGGGTGGATAGGACAAGCCCGCCCACAAGGCAGCCGATGAAGAAGGAGGAGGCCGGGAGGCCCGTAAGTATGGGTCCTCGGGATTTAGGTGCCACTCGGAGATGATGGAGGAGTAGGAAGAGCCGCCGTGGCCTGCGGGAGAGGAAGGCGGGGGTTGGGCGTCGGTAAAGACGGTGATGAAAGTTTGTTGGGCATCGAAGATCCAAGCGAAGGAGACGAGAAGAGCTTGTAGGAATTGGGAGAGATTGAATTCAGATAAACAATGTTCGACTGTGGAGCCCAGAGATGGAAGGCGGTTCTCCGGCTGTGGAAATTGGGACTCATCGACGGAATTGGATAGGGAGAGAAGAGGTGAGGAAGTTGAATCCTCCATTAATGTAGATGTGAGTAAGAGGAACTCTTGATCTGAGAGGTGTCAGCTAGCTGGTTGCTTATATGTGTATTCCTGTGAGGAAAAAAGTTACTTAAAAAAGATGATGAATGATTGGGAGCCACGGAGCCTACAGATATTTTAAAAGGCATGGAACATGAGGGAAAATCTCCTTTAAAAATTTTATTGATAAGAAATTTTGGATAAATTTTTGGATATTGACGGGTGTCTTGTCAATTTTATATGCATAGTAATTTGATTTCTGTTTGGAATCGACCTCATCCTTTCCCATCCTCATCCTTATGATTACAAACAGGAGGAGGTGTTGCAAACAGGAATTGATTTAAGTCCCTACGATAAAATTTGTAATGGTACTTTTTCTCAATTTTCTTAAAAAATGGTCATTTGAAATTAAGGTCGATGTAATATGTCTTTATATTAGGTCAACCAAAACCATAAAAAATAGTTTTTTATTTGATAGTTTGTGGGGATCGCATAAAATGTATTGGTAAATTAATTAGAGGCATTGTTAAAAGTTTTAAAATAATAAACGAGGCTAGCAAAAATCAATCATTCTTGTTCTAGTATGATGAGTTTTGACCATTTAAACATAAGGTCTTAAGTTTGAATTCATGTATGAGTTATCATGTATTCCTCATATACACAATATAAATATGGTTTAAACATCTCAACTAAATTAAGAATGTTAGCTTAAAGGTAGTTATAACAATATTAAATATGTAAAGAATTTAACCAATTTGTAGAGTTTTTGAAAGGGTTTAATATAATGTTTCTGCTTTTGTTAGAGAAATATTTTTTCTATCACATTCATATAAAAGCGGGTGGATCTCACTAATATTTTATATCTTTTTTTTTTTTTTACAATGAGACTCACTTATTTCTATGTGAGTGTGGCAGAAAAATATTTTTTGCAGCAAAAACAGAAATATTAAACCCTTTTTCAAATATTATCTTTACATGGACAAAACTGAACACTACAATAATTATAATAAATTAATTACTTAAAATTTTTTCTTTTGTTTCTTTACTTATAAAGTTTATTTGTATCACTACTACAAAAAACCCAAAAAACGTTCTAAATAAGACCTAATTAACGTCCCTTTTCAGAGGGACGTCTCGACGGGGAAAGCAAAAAATTTAACTTTTGGCGTCCTGAAATGTATTCAGGACGCCGCATTGCATTGTTTTTTTTTAAAAAAAAAAAAACCCCGGTTCAAGGTAGCCGCGGAAGAAGAGCAGATCAACAAATCAACTTCCAGAATACTTCCAGAAGAACCAGCAAGGACAAGAAAAAACACAAAAAGATGCAAGTACAGCATATGCACTCTTGAAGCACAACAGATCAAAAAATAAGTAGATGAAAACAAATCAGAAGAAAAAACAGATCCAAAATAGGATTAACATAAATTAAGAATAGGACAAACATCCAAAATTTCAGATCTAACAATTACAATCAGAAGAATATGAAAAACAAATCACAGTAAAATTGAAAAAAAAAAAGAACAGATTTCACCGCCTTCAGCGTGACCCAACTAGATCTCGTCGCCTCTAGATCTAAAGAAGGGGATCCGGTGATGATCGAAGAAGATATGATCTAATAGTGCCTTCAGTTTCTTCAGATCTCACCGCCTTTAGATCTAATCATGACCCACCCAGAAACTCGTACAGATCGATGGCGAGGGACCGGCTTTTGGATCTGAAGGGGATCCGGCGAGACAGTCTTCAAACGCGAGGGTTTGGTCTGGTGGAGCATAGTAGAACGGCGAGTAACAACGAGCGGCGGCAAGCTACGACGTGAGAATCAAGGTAAGCAAGGGAGGCAATGGAGTCGACGAGCTATGGCAGTGAAAACAAAAATGACGAGAGGAGGCGATAAAGTTGAGGGAGAAGAGATGAAAGAGTTGTAATGCTGAGCCATGAGAATGACAATGAGTGAAGGTCACGGGTTGAGGGATAAAGTCACGGGTTCATGCACCTATTTGGGGATAATATATTAATCTTTCAAACAAAAAAGAGAGATAAAGTCTCCATACTAAGGAATATTGGCGTCCTGAAAGTAAATTTAGGACGCCACTTTTACGATTTTGTCGTCCTGAATAAAATTCAGGACGCCGAACTTGAAAAATTGGCGTTCTGAATTTTATTCAGGTCGCCAATTTTAATTTTTTCCTAGATTTTAGTCGTCCTGAAACAATTTTAGGATACAAAAAATGAATTTTATTCCCCCAAAAAAAAGTTTCATGATGCAAAACAATATTCCCAGATTTAGGCGTCCTGAAACAATGTTAGGACGACAAAAATTAATTTTACGAGTCCTAAACTATAATTTAGGACGCTCAAAGTTGAACTTCTTTACAAATAATTACAAGAATGTCACCGCCTTCATTTTTTCTTCCTATTTTTAAATAAAGACGTCTTTTAAGGTAGTAATATTCAATTTTTGTAGTAGTATATAAAAGAAAAAATAGGGAACAACTATCAAATGTTCTAGATATCATCAAACTCAACTTGTTTTTTGATCAAATCAAATTGAGGGATAATTTATACTGTTATACATAAACCATGTTGTTATTATCATATTCATCAAACAGATTCCAGAGTCCAGTCTACTTAATAAGAGAGCAAAACTTGAGGCGTTTCATTGATATTTACTTTATTATTCTTCTCTTTGTTCCATCAATTGGATCTAACCGGAGCGTAAATCTATGGGATATGAGGCGGTATAATATAAACTATAACCCATCAACCGTGTGCAAACTTCGGCCAAAAAAAAAAACCGTGTGCAAATTGTTGTGTTTGTTAAACCGTTTAATAACGTCATTATCCAGCCTAACGTTGACTGTTAAACAAATGAATGGAGGAAGATGTTTGACCAAAAACAGTGACGTGGCAATTATTAAAAGATAATGACAAGTATCGAAAGGTGATGCGACAGAGAAATTGAAAAAACAAGAAGGGGCAGACTGTTTCAAAAGCCCTCATCATATCTTCTCTATCATCTCACTGTCAATCATTCTCATTCTCATGGGTTGAATCCTCCTCCCATTCTTTTCTTAACGTGTTGCTTAGGTACTTGGGTTTGTCTTTCCAGAAAGTACAATATATTTTATTTATTTATATTAAATTATGGAAAAAGTATTTCTCCAGTTACTCAAAAAAGAGTTATTTTCTATAACCCTAAAACTATATCGTTTTGAATTAATGAAGGGTTTGTTAGTAATTTCAAGTGAATTAATGAATGGTGTTTTAGTAAAATATATATGATTAAAAATAAACAAAATTACAGAAACACCTTTTATTAATCCAAAACGACGTAGTTTTGGGGTTACTGGAGATAACTCTATCTCCAGTGACTAGAGAAATCATTTACCCTTAAATTATATACTACATTCTGAAATATTTTTTTATAAGAGTATTTTAAATTAATTAATTTTTAAGGTATTGATATTATAAGAAAAATATTTTTAAGTGTAAGACTGAAAATTAATTAATTAAAGATATTTGATATAAAAAATTTCAGAATGCAACATATAATTTAATCTAATAAATAAAATATATAAAAAATAAATTTGAAAAAAATATCATTAATATTTCTTTATGTGTTCCTTATAAGGACAAACACCTAAAAAGCAAAAAAAAGAAAGAAAAAAAAAATCCATCATGGGTTCATCTTCGAAATCAGATGCAACGCTGACAACTCTCCATCCCAACCTGTTTCACTCTCACATGCGTGGGGTGTGGATTTCTCCAGCTTATCTTACCTGTCTGCCCACTAATCCAAGTTGATATTAATTTAATTTTAAAAATATTCCGACAAGTTGTTTCAAAATTTTATTCCTTATATATTCTATTTGAAAGCATACACATTAGTTTGAACCATTAACACTGTTAAAGAATATTCTAAAAAGATTCTTTAAGTATATTTTTAAATTAAAAACCACATTAAAATAAATGTTGTTTATTAATTTACCCCTCATTATACTAAATCCATAATTTATCTTTTAATATTAATGTTCATTAATGATTTATTTAATATTTTTATAACCTTAATTTAGAATAATTTTTAGTAATCTTTTTATGTGGTAAATATTAATAACTTGTTTAAAATTTGAGTAATAATTTTTAAGAATATATGTTAAATTAAACATTCTTAAAAATTTTAAATTATAAGATATTAGTATGCAAATCTTATAGTAGTATCATTTTATAATCATATAACTTAATTGAGTGTGTGTATTATTGCAAAACATCATCATACGTATTTAAGAATTACATGATAAGTTTTTCTTAAAAAAAATAAAAGATATCAAACATTTAAATTTATTAAAAAATAAAAATTTATAATGATAAAATTAATTAATTTTATAATATGATAAATTTGAAAGTATGACAAAAATGTAAAAATATATCCTAATTTTTTTCTTAAACTTTGAATTTTATATGTGACTAAATGGTTATTGTTTTGTTAAATATTCCATGATTGTTAAGTAATATTTATTTTAATGAGGGATATTTTAGTCAAAATAATGATTCTTTCCATGATTCTTAAACTTTGAATTCTATTTACTCAGCAACTCCTATGCTTAGATCCGAAGTTCCATAGCTTCACTGGACCAGTCCCTCTATCACTCTTACTTTCTTGATATGGACGCTGATATATCTGATTTAATCATAATATTTAATATCTTATTTAGAGATTTTATCTTTAATTTTGGGCTAAATAGAATTTATTATGATTAAATTGAATTAAAGATGATTAATTGTGTGAACATAGAGCTCAAAATGATATATTTGTTATAATTTTGTGATTACTCTTTAAAATTTTAATCTTGAATAAAAATATTACAAGATATTGATTTGAATTGCAAGTCACTTTGGGAAAGTTAGAGCTGAAGGACCAAAAATAAAGATGCACAGTACTAAAACGTTATGCATATGGCATTATGGCTAGATGGGGATTTGACAGAGAGAAGGGAATGTTCTGTAATACTAGCGTTTAAGAAAGATCAGAAAAAGTACAGAAAAGTACCCCTAATTTCATAAACGACATTTTAGCTCCCAGAGATATTGTCAGTTTAGTAACCCTAATTTCTAAAATTCCAATTTGATCCAAATTTCCGAAATTCAGCATCTTCCTCCGCTGAATCTGATTTTAAGGCTAATTTAGGTGGATTTTGAGGATTTTTCTTGAAGCCCACACCTCAGGACATAAACCTAGAGAGGGGGCGAATATTTTAAAGGATATTGACCGACAATTAAGGAGGGAGGAGGTGGACAAGAGTCACAAACCCATGGCTGCAGACAAGATATTCACAGAGTGACAAGCAACTTTGAACGAAGGGAGAGAATGGAGACGGCCTTCACCATCGAGCATCACCAACGTCTCATTCTACCACTATCACCTCCATCTTCTTCTTCTCCTTCCATTATTTCATTCCATAGATTCTTTGTGTTTTGAAGGAGTTGTGGCTGTGATAAACTCCATGAGAGGCTAAATTCTTTCATTCTTCTTGGGATGAAGATTTCTTTGAGCTTGAGAGATATATTCATAGGAGTTATTTGTTTTAATCCTTTGATTTTGGCTAGGTAATGGATTTCCTGAGTTAGGATTTATGTTACGTGGTTAATTTAGTGAGATTGTGAGTTGCTTATCTTAGTTTGAATTGAACAATTGTGATTTGGATTGAATCCCATGATTTGAGATTTATATTTATATATTTCTTTTTCAGTTTAATTTGGTTGTTTTATTCTTTCATAGTTTGAAGGAGTATTATGACTGCTTTGACCTTGTTTGAATATCTCAGTTGAATGTTCATTGCATATAGAAACAAACTGCATAAATTCGATCCTAAATTGTACAAGAGGTTGGTATTTAATAGTGCCAGAGAAATAATTATCTAGCCAAAGTTCTATGGGTAACCACTAATTATTATAACTAGACTTTGTGACGCATTTGTTACAATCTGTGACGGATTGTTTTCCAACACCACTGCAAAAAGACTAATTAACGACCGTTTTTTTTTACACTTAAACTACTGTTTAAAGGTGTCGTTATATTTTTTGTTGTTGAAAGTAAATATAAACGACTGGTTTCGTCAAGGTCATTATAGTTTGGTTTACAATGACTTACAACCACGATCGTCCTATTATATTCGTCGTTTAAAATTAATTTTCTGCAAATAAAATATTTACTGGTAACGGTCGTTGTAACTTTGAACAACTTGTTTATGAAGACCGTTTTTCCATCATGGTCGTTATAGTTCGATTTACAATGACTTATAAAAACGATTGTTCTACTATATACGTCATTTAAATTAATTTTTTCAAAATAAAATTTCTACTAGTAACGGTCGTTGTAACTTTCAATGACTTGTTTATGAAGACTATTTTATCTTGTAATGGTCGTTATAACTTCCAATTAAAATGGCAGTTTCAACCATAGTTTTTGATGAACTAGTCGTTATAAATATTGTTTTTACTGATCTTAAATGACTTTTTGTATAAAACAATTGGTGAATATTGGCATGAAATTGCAAAATTGCCACCGCCTCTTTTTCTATGTCTGTTTTCATTTAAACTATCGTTAGATGAGAGTCGTTAAATCTATTTTTTTGTAGCAGCACAAATTCTGTCGCAATTTGCAATAGAGTATTTTTCGTCATAGTTTGCAACAGATTAATTTCCGTGGCAATTTGCAATGGATTAATTTCTGTCACAAATTGCAATGAAATTGTATGGATTATTGTTCCATCGCAAAGGGCGACAAATGACATATTATCCGTTTCAAATATCTGTTTGCAACAAAGATTTTTATGACATAATTTTTTCCGTCACAAAACTTGTTTGCAACGGATGTCCTCTTTCGAACGATGGCTTTTTTCAGTCGTTAGACTGTTTTTTTTTTTATTTAGTATTTCTTGTTGCCGACCTTTTGAGATAGGGTTCCAAAAAAATGCAGTTGTTTTCAATGGGAACAAGAACTCGTTGACGGGTCCATTCCCAGATTATTTCGCTTGCTCATAGAAGACTCGGTTCTTGAATTGCTTAATAAAGGACCTTCCCAATTTTGCACCCAAAAAAAAAAAGGACCTTCCCAATTAGAAATCGCTTGAAGAATGTTACAAGTTTTTAAGGGCAGCGCTGATTGAAGGATTAATTGGGTGACGGCGGTGACTCTAATAAATTATTATTAAAAAATTTGCTCGTCCGGATTTTTTGTTATTATTATTAATTGAAGGATTAATTGGGTGACGGCGGTGACTCTAATAAATTATTATTAAAAAATTTGCTCGTCCGGATTTTTTGTTATTATTATTTTTCATGCCAGCTACCATGTCAGCCTTTTCTAGTCAAATACTCTCTCTCTCTCTCTCTCTAAAAGCTAAAATAAACAGAATAAACAATTTTGGTATTTTTACTCATCTTTCAAAAACTTTTTTGTATTTTTATACCTCCAAAAAAATATATGATATTGGATGTCCTTTAGATAAAAATTTATAAGTATTTTATACCTTTACCTTTTAATTATTTATGATCCCTATTCTTGTATACACGTGGCCCCTCATGAACTTTTTTAAAATCTTAAGGTTGATTTTACATGATTTAGGATTTGAAGTTGTCCATAATGATTAGGAATTTGTTGACAAACTCCCAATTCCAGTACCAAAATTGTACTATGTTTAAAGAGAATTGCAGTCCAAGAAACAACAATGATAATCTCATGTTGGTTTACATCAACATAAACCGTAACTAAACCGACTGAAAGCATCTTGAATATAATATATATCAGTCTGATTTTATTTATAAGTTCATTTTGATTAAAAAATTTAGTCTTATTTATAAGTTTAGTTTCATATTATAAATGAAATTATGATAATTTTATTTATATTAATTATACTCATCATAAAGATAGAGAGAGAAGAAACAGTTGAAAAATATTCAATCATAAATGATCCCATAATCATTGAGTTACCTACCTCCTATTGATATATGAGATTTGGTCAAAATGTACTTAAAATAAAACCAAGGTGGTATAAAGATAATAGTTTCCGCTTCATACATAATTACACATTAATTTCTGCTTTCTTTCCTCTCCTGTTGACCCATAGTATCAGAGAGAGCAATTCCTTTGGTTTCAGACAAGAATAGAAGACAAGAAGCACTGCATAATATAATCACCCCAAATACGCCATAAGAGAACAAGTCATTTTTCCTTCCTTCTGATATCAAAAATGAGCCAAATATTGCTCCAAATATCATAGCTTGCCTGGCCATTGATGTTGCAGTGTTCCTCACACTCGTAGGAAATAGCTCTATTACGTATATCAGAAACATATCAAAAGCTGTACCTATACAGAAGAATGAGAACAAAGCAAGCGCCAGTTTCACCGTGTGAAGCTTATTTCTTATCACACCACAAACCAAACAACTAATCCCACTTGCTACAGAGAAGCCAAGAATTGAAGGCTTTCTTCTCCAGTTATCCATCAAGTAATAAGTGACTATGAAAGTTGGTGTGTCAAGTACAGCACTAAAAAGAGTACCCAAGTATATGTTGAATCCCAAGTTTCCCACGTTCAAAGGCAAGCCAAAATACACCATTCCAATCCCAAAACCAAGCACCATAACTGCTAATAATCGTTTAAGAGCCCAAGTTTTCTCGCACAGCTCTCGAATCGATGAGTAGAGGTTGGAAGTTGAAGCACTTTGTTGCTGGGCAAGTACTGCTAATTGGCTTGAAGTCACAGTTCCACCACCTTCTGTTGAAGCAGAAGTGATTCCTTTGAGTAGAGCCATGGCTTCTTTTTCTTTACCTTGCATGAGTAGCCACCTTGGAGACTCAGTGACAAAAAAGTAAGCGAAAACGGCGTAGAAAATTCCGGGAAGTGACGTCCACAGGTAAAGAGACTTCCATAAGGAATCTCTGTTAACATAAGCTATACCAGGCAATGACATAAACCCTAATGTGAACCAAATAAAGTTAAGGACTCCAACTCGAACCCGCCAGTGTTTCTGCACTCTTTCTGTCAGCAAAACCAGACTACAAGTTCCGATTGAGGAGCGACAAAAACCGATCAGAAACTTGAAAGCTGAGTAAACCCAGACGTTGGACGAGATGACAATGAGTGTTGAAGCAATTGACATGGTTAAACAAGAGAGAAATAACATGTTCTTCCTTCCAAAGGATGAATCAACGAAGGTGGCAAGAAGAAACCCAGAAAGCAAACACCCCATGAAGAAGGAAGATTGAGGTAAGCCCGTAATGAAGGAACTGGCACATTCAAGATCCCATTGAGATATGATTGTCTTAGAGGAGAGACCATCCCAAGCCCAAGAAGATCTTGGAATGGTACAGATGATATCAGAAGTTTTTGAGCTGCATGATGACGTGAGATTATTATTAGTGCAGTGCCATGGTGGGTGAGAATCAGTGAAAATACTGATAAACGATTGTTGTGCATCGAAGAACATTGAGAGGGACACAAGGAGGGATTGAAGAAGCTGAGTCCACCCAAAGTTTCCAAGACTTATTTCTATCATATCATCAAAAGATGGCACTGATGAAGCTTCCCCACCTTCTGAATCAGATTGAGGTAAGGTTTGGTTTGGCTCTGCCATTTTTTTTCAAGTTTATCAAATTTCTCTTCAATGAAAAAGAGAGTAATTGATGTAATGTACGCTATTAGTACTGGAGCCAAGAAAATTAAAATAGGTATGGGGCAAAATTTATGCCTAATATAATAAACTAATATATAAAGGGGCACAATATGAAAATTATAATGAATAATATAAAATTGTCCTGACATGAGCAATACCTCTTGATTAATATTGAAGATGCCATGTGTAGTATTAAGTATTAATTAAACTACACTTTGTATTTACCCGAAAAAAGGATTATACTATTCCGTATTTAATTTTTAATATATTAATTTAAATCTCTTGAATTATTTTGATTTTTTAAAATATAATTTTCACTACACACAATCATGGAGAAAGAATAAAACCAAAATCTTAAGGAATTAGAATCATTAATAAAAATGAAAATTGAATTTAGTGCACAAATCGGGAAAGTTAATGATTGATATATTAACGTAAAATTAATACTGATTTAAATATTTTAAGTCGATCAACTTTAAAAGAAATCAAAGAGACGAAGACATTTTTTAAATTGAAGAGGCAAAAGCATTTTGTTTAATTGAAAAGTTCGTTGTTGGCAAAAAGAAAAAAAAACCTTGAAAAGGTCGTTTTGTACAGCTATACAGAAGGTATCTATTTACGTTGAAATGTTAAATTAACAAGAAAAAATATTTTGACAAAGCAGCAGTCAGCAAATAGAAAATGACAATTTTTTTGTTTCCATGACTAATAAATTTATAATAACACGTCATTTTATTTTAATGTAGTAGTAGTATATTAATAATATTGTCATGTAAAAAGTTTAGTTTACAAATGATGTTTTTTTTTTTTTTGGAAGGTGTTAATTTAACAATAAACTCTTTCAACAGGTGCATCCATGCAGGTCATAGATTATTGTGCTCACCTCTTGAGACTTGTCATGTCCGGCCAAAAGCACTTATGGATGTCATCTTGATCACTACTCTGAAAATAATGGCAGATGATCAGCATTCAGTTGGAAACAAAATGATAGGGTAAACACAATATTTTCCCTTTTGCTCATAAAAACAAAAACTTTATCCCTCGGCAAAGTTTTCATTTCTCCCAATAAATAGAATATAAAAAGCAAATTAAACCTGGAGTGACGAAAAGGTTGTCTTTTGGACTAAATAGAGTATTGAACTCGACTTACGTCTTAAATAAAGCCCAAGCTAAGACGAATTGCTCCTATATTTATCTGACTTATTTCATTGGAACCAAAAAAATCTTAAATCTCTTTCGCTATCTCAAAATTTAACAACTTTACAAATTTACCTATATATATTTAATATTTAAACTCTTTTAAAAAATATAAGCTTTCATTATAATAAATATATGGTAAAATTGTGTATATATATATATATATATTAATGAAACTTATCAATAGCATAAAAAATTGTTATAAATAAGATAAAATGAGAGCATATTATGAACCGGTGGGTATATGATCATTCATTTGTCAGACTCCATGCATCCAGCCTAATTAATCTGAATCTGGAGGCATTTCTTTCTTTTGTTCCATTAATTAAATCATGGAGTGTAACATGGGATGAACCGATGAGAGGCGGCATAATATCAACGCCAACAACCAGTTAACCATGTGCTTATCAGTATGTGTTTGTTGAACCCTTTACAAAGACTCAAACTAGCGTTTTAAATATGAAATCACAAAGACACAAACATTGTTCCGTACGTCATCCCGACCAACCAAACATGCCCAAAAAGTTTCTGGAGTTTGAGGGGGCTCCATCCTCTCTCTGTCGTACGTCAGACCTACGTGGTTCCAGCACTACACAACATGAGCATTTCAAGTGGCCCAAAAAATGAGTGGAGAGAGGAAAAGATATTGTACTTTTTGTTTTTTACTAGATCGTGAAATGCAATCAGTTTAGTTGGGACATAAATGAAAGGGGACCCTGGGAAATTGGAAGAAGATTCTCTGCTCACTTTTGTATGTAGATATAAGTGGTTACGATCCTCTGTCTTAACATTCACTGCGGTCCTTCGACTTATACGTTGACGTATAAGCTAAAGTGGATGTAATGATCGTTTTTTTGCCTTTTTTTGTTTTTTAAAAGAAAAAGGGATCAATACTTCTACTTCGATTTATCCATCGACGCATAAGCCGAAGAGGACCGCAGTGGACGTTAAGAGCAAAGGACCGTAGTCGCTTCCATAGAGATTCTCTCTTTGTTCTTGTTTTTTTTTTTAAAAAAAAATAGATATAACTATATTTCACACGACAGAATTGAAATATTGTCAGCCCAATCAGGAGTAACTTTTTTCAAAGCATTTTCTGGATTCATACATATCGGGGTATCCAAATTTGGGATCTCATGCATCCAAAACCTCATTCAGTAAAACCAACGGTTATTGGAAAATTTCTCATGTTCTTATTAATTATAAGACGTTTTAATAATAATGGATGATTGTTATTATAACTCACTTCATGAGGTATCGGTTAAAGTTTTTTTAATACCCGTTTTTAAGTAATCGACTATGGAAAAGAATGTAATGCAATTTTAAAGAATTTTCATTTCAATATGTGTAAATTTGAAATTTATTCCACTGTCTAACAAAGCTAATGACATAATCATATCTCCTTAATTTCAGTTCAGTGAGGTGATTAAAATTACCTTATTATAGGCACCAGAGTAGTGTGAATAATTAATTCATTAAGACCAATGAATGAATTAAATTAGTTGCCGTTCAAAAAGATCAAAATTAGTTGGAATAAATAAACATGTTATCATATGATTTTTTTTTAAAAAAAATATTAAATAATTGATTAGTTTCTTTCAATAATAAATTTCATTAGTAAACACTCTTGTGAAAATAAAATAAAAATTTAATATTCTTTAAAAAAGCATTCTTGTTTCTTAAAATATATATAATAATGGGAACCCTTATGAAATTTTCAGATAAAAATGAGAGGAGCTAGTACAAATAAATTAGTAGTAGTAGATTTACGAGCTCCCCCTAGAAAGAAATATTTAGACGCTCCCCAATCCTCGTGTAATTCATTTTTTATTTAATTAAGACAATTCAAAAACAAAGAAGTTTAATTATTTCTCAATCCCTTCCACGTTCCATGTATGGATGGCCATCCCTAATTAATACGTTGAAGTGGGAATGCAAAGTCTCATCACTTTCTAATTTAGAATGTTTACTGATCATCCTCTCTACATCTAAACAATATGAAGAAGTACTGAATTTTATAGTAATTTAAAAAAATTAAAAAAAGTTTAAGAAAAACCCTCTGATCATTACTCAATTGAAAGGCATGCTCCTCTAGAAATCAAATGAAAGACCGAGAAATGATTGAGCTTATAGCTGCCGTGACTTCCGGGTTAGCTCCCAACATGTTTGAAAAGGTTGCTTTTGGAGCATCCACTCTACGATCCATTATTATATCTACTTGAGTCAATTTCAGCTGTTTGTGAAATTATAAGGGAAAATTACTTTCTAAGTCCTTATAGTTTCACTCATTTTTGAATCAGGTCCCTGCTTTTCTTTCCCCCCCCCCCCCTTCTTTTCAGCTCCTTAATTAAAGTTCACTCGGTTAGTTCCGTTATACTCTAATGTTTAAATCTGTTAAATAAAAGCTAACATAATTTAGAAATCTATTAACAAAGCATCCAGATGCAAAAATTAGAGCCACTTCGGATTCTTCTCCTTTTCTCTCCCTCTCCAGCCCAAGATGTTCACTCTTTCTTCACGAAGAGAGAGCGTCAAATCTCTAGAGTACTAGTGTTGCTCTGCTCCCATCGCTTTAAGGAACTACCATCAACCTATCTCATATGGACTGTTTATATGAGATCTGAACGGTTCAGATTTGATATTTTTTAAAATATGTTTTTTAAATGAAAAAATTATTTTTTGAAAAAATATTAGTTGGGAGATTATTTTTATTTTAGATTCTCTATCCACTGAAATAATTTTTTTGATGAAAACAAAATCAAATATAGACCGTATAAGATAGGTTGATGGTGCCTATCCTTATAACCGGTTCCATCGCACAGAGCTAAAACTCTCCGGTGAAAATAACTTCTCTCATCCTCCCTCTCTTTCCACTATGGTTCTTTGTGCCGAACAACCCTCTACCGTTCCAAGCAACCCAATAAAGTTTTTCTTGTTGAAATTACTCCTCTAGTGAATGAAGGTTATAGAGTTGACTAAGAAAATATTAAATAAGAAATTTGAGAATGATAGACTTGAATCATCTGGAGGAGGCAAGTTTGGAAGCTAAAAGTGCGACAAAATAAAAAATTTCTTGTATAAATTACTCCTTTGGTTCTAAATGTACGAAATGATTTATAGTATAAATTATAAACTAGATACTATGATAGGATGTAATACAATCTAATTATTGCTTTGCCCACTATGAAGAACTTACAGAAAATGAAGTGTGCTGTCACTGATCTGTGATTTATGTGTAAATCCAAAAGAGGAACTGCTAATCATTTATTTCTCTTGATCATGTGAACGGGTAAGTCATGGTTTGGTAGTGGGATTTCAATTAAAATTTCATGAGGACTAGGACCTTGATTTAAAGTATTGGGTTGCTTGGAAGGGCTGGTGAAATTTTCTTTATCAAAATATTCAACTTGACCCGACTTTTATTTTTCATTCAAGCAGGGTGAGAGTTCATGAGTACTGGGATGCCTATGGATGGTGTGAGAGGAAACTTAGCCTGAACGTGGGTGATGGTCGATGTGTTCAGAGAAAATAAAAATTGCAAACATTATATATTTTAAATTTAAATAATTTAAATAATCTCCCATTCTTAATCCTTTTTATATTCTATGATTAAAAAAATATATTTTATCCATTTAAAAGAAATCTAAATCAATAATTTTTAATAAATGTGGTTAAAAATAAAAATTATAAATTTTATAATATAGTCAAATTAATAAATGTTATAAAATCATCTATTATAAATTTTTTGGTTGTGTAATTTTTTCACGAATATAAATGTTTAAGTAGCTCTTTTGTTAAGTGGGGTATTTTGGTCAAAATAAAAATTTAAAAATGAAGCTTAACGGTCAATGAACATTTGGATAAATGGAAATAAAATTTAAAAAATAAAAGGGGGATTGTTGACCATGCATTTTTATTTGGAAAAATTTCAGTCAACCCCCTTTATAGTAAATTAATTTTAGTTAACTTCAAAACTTTATGAAACTTCATTGCATCCTTATAAGCAAAATAAAATTAACTGTTGTGGGTGAAAAGACAATCACGCCCTAACTTTATTTGTCTTGTAAATTGTCTTATTTGTTTTTTAAATACTTATATTTGTTTTGTGAATTTTTATATTTGTCTTATAAATGGCTAAAATGTTTTTAATTCTTCAGGTTTTTTGAATCCATTTATTTGTTTTGTAAATTCTTTATTTGTCTTGCGAATGCTCATATTTGTCTTTTGAATTTTCATATTTGTCTTATAAATTGCCAAAATATTTTTAATTCCTTAGATTTTTTTGAATCCCTTTATTTTGTCTTGTAAATTTCTTTAATTGTCTTGCGCATACTCTTCTAAAAAAAATAAATAAAAGAAGGACATCATTGTTTTTTTTGACTTTTTTCACCCATAAAAATTAATTTCATTTTGACTTTGGGGTGCAGTGATGTAATATCCCGAATTTTGGGCCTAAAGACTTGAAAATTAGTCTATTTTTGGTAGACTATTATGCCTTGTTTTTAGAAGTGACAAATTTAGGAACAGTAAGAGCCAAGAGTTGTATCTATGAATATTAAGAATTTATTTAGAATATTTATCTAATGTTTGCAATTAAATGAGGAAAAGATAAGTTGCAAACAAAAGTCTTGTAAGAAGTCAAAGAAAAGCAAATGGGATTATTTTGAAGTGAGTTTCACACTCCTCATCTCATTATTTTTAATTGGGTCCGTGCAAAAACACACTTTGGCACTCTTTATCTTATTCAACGCACAAGGAAGACTCAAGAAAGCATACATGCTTTTCTTCTCAATTATGCGAGCAAGGAGCCAACACAAGTATGAATGTTCCACTCTATTTTCATTCCACAAAGTCGACATGTATGTCCTACTCCTTTCTTTTAATGCTCCTCAATTCCACTTACTTTAATTAAATAATGCTTTATCTCTCTCATTGATAATAAGACGACGGCACTTGCATCCAAATTGTTCCCACTTTCTCAAATGATCATTCTTTCTCTATGCATTCACGAGCAACAAAGAAGATAGAAGCAAAATGACACACAGTCCTCCTCAATCATCCAGCGCATTTCTTTATTGTTCACTCATGGATGACACACACATGCTCTAACTCCTCTCTCTCATGCCAATTACACACACCTTATCATTTATTCATTTGATGGGTCTGAAGAGAAAGAGAGAGAGAGAGAGAGAGAGCTGGAGATTAAAGGATACGAAAGAAGAGAGTAAGAGTGTGTGAGTACAGCGAGAAAGAAAGAATGAGAGCCGAGAAGGAGAGACCATTTGAGAAGCATCAGTCAACATGTATAACACCACTATTTCTGGAAAATTCAGTAAGGAGGTCAGGTTCATGCAACGTTTTGTCTAAGAAAATGATTTCCTTTGACCATGAAATTTGGTAAGTTGAAAGTATACTTCTTAATCTTTCAAATGAGTGCTAGAACGTATTAATCCGACGTCTAGAACTCAAGTTATGATTTTTCTAAGTTTGGTTATAAAAACTGGAAAATCCTGCTTTCAGATTTAAGTTACGTTCACTTTTCGAATTTCTGAGAATTATACAGCTATTAATTGGCTTGATGAATATTTTTCTTATAAACTAGACTTATAGAACTTCAAATAGAATTTTGAATCACCTTAATCGGAGTTCTATAGAATTAGTTATGATTTTTCAAAGTTAGAAGTTGAACACTGAAAAACGTTGGTTTCCAGGAATGAACAGTGATTTTCGGATTTACTTTTAAAATAGTAAACATTTGAGTTTTTCTATGAAAATTTCCAGAATAAAAGTAGACTTATCAAGCTTTAAGTTGATAGGTCACAAGCCTTAATTGGATTTATATTCAGGGAGTTATGAATTTTTGAAGTCAAGTATGAAATCTGGGACGTTTTCTGAAACATCTTCTGAACAGTGTTGACATTTTTGAAATCTGGGAATTATTGGAGTATGATTAAATGTTGGAACCAATTTTCCTAGAAACTAGACTTAATGAGGAGTTCATGGATTTTTGAACCACCTGATTTGGACACCTAGAACTCCAGATATGGATTTTTCAAGTTCAGCATTAAACCTGGACGTTTTTCTGGAACGGTGATGATGAATGAAAATTCTGGGAAAAGTGTACGTATATTTGATAGTTGAGTGTATTTTTCCCTAAATATAGACCTAATGAGGAACAAGTGATTTTTGGAATCACGTCAATTAGAGTTTTGTGTAATTAAATATGAATTTTCAAAGTTAATTGAAAATTCTACCAGTTTATGGAATTTATTTGGAAATAAGAGAAATAAAGAATTTGGATAAATAATAACTCGATCATCCATGAATATTTAAATATAGGAGCCGATATTTATCCGGGATGATCAAATGATTGAGAACCAGATCAGGAATTGGAAAGACCATCAGGTAGTAACGCTTCTCTCACATACTATGTGTGCCTTTTACATGCATGTATTTACCGTTGTATATATATATGTATATTGTTTGAATGTTCTGAATGTTGAATGTGTTGAATGAATTGTATGTATATTTGATGGTTGACTTGCATGTTTTGTGTATGCATTTTATGTGAGCGATGATTAACGTTACTACTGGGATTCATTTGAATCCCAGCATATATCTTTGAATTAGTTAATTTGCAGCTCGTATCAGAAGATTGAAGAACGAAGAAGATGCATACGAATGAGTACAAGGAAGAAAAAGATTTTTATTTCCGTCGGATTTTTACTTAGACGTATATTTGTACGTATTAGTGAAAAGTACGTATACGTGAACAGTGTCGTATACACGAATAGTGAATAGTACCGTATACGTGAATAGTAACTTCACGCTAAATTTGTAAAGAACGCTTCCGTGTATGCAACTAAAGGGTGTATTTAAGGCGGGTGTTACAAGTGAAGTTCATATTTTTTTTCAAAATAAATGGGTGGTTTCTGTGACTTTTTAGCTAATGTATTTTTCCCTATAAAATATTGATGATTAGGACAGGAGCAATTTTTGCAGGCCATTGATATAGATGCTCTTTTTGGAGTACCTACTAATGGAAATTTGTACATATTCGGAGACTCAGATGAGGTGAGGCGCATGAAACTTAATGAAACTTTTTTTATTCCCCTTCATTTTCAAGTTCACTGAACTATATCGATTTGGGCCCGTTCGGGTTAGCGGTGAGAGCGATGACTTATTTTCTAACTGACTTTTGCAAAAGCCTGATAGGAAAAAAGTTAGGTTGTAAATGTAATTTGTGTTTGAATTGACGGTGATAGCAATAATTTTTTTCCAAACGAAGACGGGTTTGAGTTAGCAGTTGAAAAGTAAGTTGAGACAGAAAATGATTAAAAAACGCATGAATCTTATTGAATACTAAAATACTTAATTATAATAAATATGAAATAATTAATAAGTTGTGAATGTAGGCATAAAAAATATATATTATAAAGCATAAAAATATTAACGCATAAATAAAAGAGCTGGGTTTTGGAGTAAACTTTTTTTCAAAAAAAAATAATGTTATTGGTTGAAATGTTTCCAAATGGAGACTCCAAACAGGCCTTAGTTGATGAATTTCATTGTATATACATATGAATAACGCCAACAGAGTACTTAATTATTACTTACAGATTGTAGATTGTACAAAACCTTAATGATTTAACTCATAAATATATAGGACAAAAAAAGTTTCTTCTCTCTAGCTTATAAATAAGATCATAAGAGTAATCTTTAGAGATTTACAACTTGCTTAAATATAACACATATACACATCTAGCTTTTTTAAATCTATACAAATGTCATGCATTGAACTTAAAAAAAAAAATGGTTTTCCATGGATTGAGCTTCAATTGCTACTGTGAGTTTGTTTGGATTAATGGTCAAAAGTATTTTGTTTTTTCAACTAACTTTTGCCAACTAAAATTAGGATAAAAGTTAATTAGTATGCTGCGATTTATATTTAGATAAGTTTTTATAAGAAACTCTGGCCTGATTTAATTTGACAAGCTGAAACTTATATATTAGGATATATAATTACTCTAGCAAGGTTATTACATATAAAACCAAAAAGAAAAAGGTGAAGGTTGTGGCCATTAGGCTTTCGGCCCCAAGCCATGCACTGGATCCTACAGATTTCTCCACAAAATGATTGGCTTTATAAATAACAATGATCGATTGATGAATAGAAGACATAGCGACAGAGATGAATTATTAAATGTGAGATGCACGTGACACGCCAGCTATGAGTGTGACCCCATGTTTCGCTGGACGTACACACAAGCACTGATGAGTCTCTCTTTGCCCTTTTTGTTCCTCGCGACTAATCCCAACGAGCACTAAAGTTTCATTACTGCTACTCCAACTGCTGCTTCTTTCATTTTTTGGATCATGCCAAACTCAGTTGTTTTACCATTTAATACTTCGATCTCTGACTTAAGCCAACATGTCTGAGCTAACCACCCTCTGTTTGCCTCCTTCTTCCTCCTCCATTGTATCACACAGTGCTTTCCCTTTGGTCTCTGGCAATGTCACTACACACATCCCACTCAACCCTACCACCAATCCAAACACGCCATAGCACCAAAACCTGTTGCTCCTTCCCGCTGCCACCAGCATTGGACTCACCACCCCTCCCAACACCCCAGACAGCCTCGCCATCGCCAACGCCGAGTTCCTCACGCACGTCGGGAACAGCTCCGTCGTATATAACACGAATATGTTAAACGCGGTGGTAGCACCGAAAAACGACACCGACTCAAACCCAATTTGAAACTTGTTCCATGTTGCCCCAAACCCAAAATCCATCACCGATAAGAGGCTGAATAGCCCACACATGGTGGTAAATACAAAAAGAGTACTTCTTCTGTTGAACTTGTCAATCAATACCAAGGTTAAGAGACACGAGGGTAGCTCAGATAATGCGTTGAACGCCACACTCAAATAGAGGTTAAACGAAAGCGTTCCGAGGCCTAGTGGCATGCCGTAATAAACCAAGCCAATACCAAAACCCATCAACATAACAGCTGAGATCCTTCTTGAAGCCCATTGCTTCTGCGTCAAAACCTTGAGCGCCGAGTATATATCCATGTTACTAACTGAACTTTCCTCAACATCACACACTTTAGAAACGGCTAAATTCAATGAGCTTTGAGATATCGATGCTATGTATCGAAGTGTGTTGAGGGCTTCATCTTTCATTCCTCGTACGAGGAGCCACCTAGGAGATTCCCTTACGAGGAATTTTACCACAAAGGAATACAATATTGTTGGGATGGATGTGTATATGTAGAGGTTTCTCCACGAGGAGCTCCGGTTTAAGTAAGCGATCCCGGGGAGTGAGAGGAAGCCACAGAAGAAGCACAAGAATGCCATGACGCCCACCTGACCGCGCCACCGCTTTCCAACAAGCTCGGTGGCGAGGACGAGGGAGGTAGTGGATATGGTGGATCTTCCAAAACCAGAAAGAAACTTAAAAAAAGAATAGACCCAAAGGTTGGGAGAAAAGGCTGCGAAGAATGAGGAGACAGACATCAAGAGACAAGAATAGAAGAGCATATTCTTGCGGCCCAAGAACGTATCAGCAAGAGTGGATAGGGAAAGCCCGCCCACAAGGCAGCCGATGAAGAAGGAGGAGGCCGGGAGGCCAGTAAGTATGGGATCCTCGGGATTTAGGTGCCACTCGGAGATGATGGAGGAGTGTGTGCCGCCGTGGGTGGCGGGGGAGGACTGTGGGGGTTGGGCGTCGGTAAAGACGGTGATGAAAGTTTGGTGGCCATCGAAGAACCAAGCGAGGGAAACGAGAAGGGCTTGGAGGAATTGAGAGAGATTGAATTCAGATAAGCAACGCTCGACTGTGGAGCCCAGAGATGGAAGGCGGTTCTCAGGCTGTGGAAGTTCGGATTCATCGGCGGCGGAATCGGATGGGGAAAGAAGAGGTGAGGAAGTTGAATCCGCCATTGATGCAGATGTGAGTTTGATGAACTATATCTGCCTGAGGGGTGTCAATAAGGGTACTTATATTTGCATTCTTGTGAGTAAAAAATTAAAGGTGATGAATGATAGGGAGCTAGCCTAGAGAAATCTTTCCTCAGTAGGCCAGCGCAGTTTTGAAAGGCAGGTAACAAGAAACATAAATGGGGTGGAAAAAATGAAAAATTGGGGCCCGTTGAACTATCAAATGAAAAGGACTTGATACAGCTCAGTTCTTGCTGTGAATCATTTTATCTAATTTCTCACTGGAATTGTTTGTTAAGGCGTTTGATGTGCTTAAAGTTTTTTAACTTCACCCTTAATTTTCTCACTCACTATGTTTACAAATCATTTTCACATCAATATGGAAGTAGACTTATATTTAAAATTAAAAATTCTTCTATAAGTGAACTTATAATAACGATGATAAATTTTTAGATGTACATAGCAGCGGACTCACAAATTTTATGTACGCACGAAGTATTGGTACACTGATTTGTGCATTCCTTACGTAAAAAAATTAGTATGCGTATTTCCCAACTTTGTTGAAAAAAATCATGTGATTGAAAAATAAGCTTCATATAATACGGTATATGATAAAAATACTATTTTTATTTTAGGAAAGATAAACTTAATGCCCTTTAACTTTTAATTTGTTTGTAAATCAGTCTTTTAAATATGACATTTCTACTCTCCGTACATTAATTTTTGACTAACTTAAAACTTTAATTTTTATCTTTTTGCTTTTTTTTTTTTTAAACGATTTATATGAGTCCAACTCACAACTAACACAGCTAATACGTGGGAATATATATGACTGCCAAGTCACCCTCTCCATCATCGCCAACCTCCCTCCATATGTCTCCGCCACAAAAGCTCACCGCTTCTCAATGGAGTTCCCCTTTTTCTCCAAAATATTCCCTTTTTCTCAACCGTCACCTCGTCCAATGATACCTCGTTCTCTGTCTTCCCTTTTTTTTTTTTACTGCTTCACCTTTTATCGTTTTCTTCTCCGTGTTTTCCCCTTCAGCCACATCATAAACATTTGCACATTCATCTCAATCTAATACTATTATTATATTCTTGATTTGAATAAGTGTGTTAAAGAAAAAGAAAAAAAATAGTGCTTGGATCAAGGAGACAACTGACGAGCTCAATAGCAAGAGGTTTTCCAAGTAAATATTTCATATTCGACAATCTCACCGTCCCTTATAAGTTGCAAGACCATTCGTTAATATATGCTTCTCCTTCATCTTTTTTATTTTTAAAAAACATAACCTATTTTTTATCCCAAAAAAAAAAATCCTCTTCTTTTTGATGCACTCATCCAATCCACAATATAAGTCTAGTTTAATTGCCTCAGGTGAACAAAAGAATACTCCTTTGATTCTATTTATAAGCAACATTATCTCTTATAAGCTTTGTTCTAAACATAAACAACAATTTTGACTGGTTAATTGGGTGGCTCTCTTATCTCTTTTTCCCACTCATTTCCACTCATCTTTATAAGTAAGTGTATATTTGGGGGAAAATTATATTTCATATCCAGTCACACTGCTTTTAACTAATTTTAACCACCAATTCGTTATGTAATTTCAGTAGTTGTTGCTTATAAAAAAAATATGAGGGAGTAGTAACTAAAAGGTAGTTGCAATATTAAATATGTAAAAAATTTATAGAGTTTTTCAAGTACTCTCTTATCCCTTTTTATAAGCAACAACTATCTTGATTGAGTAAAATGAGCTTGCAGTTATCATTAGTTAAAAACAACAAATGTATAAAAATGTGATATCTTTTTCAAATATGTTCCTATTTATAAAGAGAGTAGAGGAGATAGAATGAATAAAAACTATATGAAAGAGAATGAGTAATCAATGATTAAATAAAAGAGAATCAGTGATAAGCATGAGATACAATGATATGTATTAATAAAGGTAGGGAAAAAAAATAGTAGTTTAAATTTTAAGCCATGATAAAAAATTGTTTAGAAAAAAGACTGGAGGGAGTATATCTTGAGCAAATGTCAATTCTAGGGTACCCTACGATCCTGTTTATAAGGCATATGAAGGTACAATTGTACCTTTTTTAATTATTGTATAAAATTTGTTGTGTAGACAATTTTTGTCGGCAGGTGTAATATATATTAAACGGTAGTAAATTTGTAATATTATATTGTTGAATTTTAAAGTAGAGTTAATAATATTTAATGGTTTTTTAAAAAATATGTTAGAAGTGATTTATAAATAAGATGATATGATAGTAGTATGTACATTGATTATAATGAATTAATAATTAATATAAAATTTAATTCTGTATAAGAAAAATAGCGAAACAAATATTAAATACTATGAATATTAGTATCATTTTTTGACAACGAGTATTATCAACCTGAACTTATATTTGGTCAGATCCAAGTGAAATTGAGAGCAAAATAATTAATATTTTGGACCGGATCGGAGGATAACATTATAAATGTGTGTCTATATATGTATTCATCCAACAGACTTAGAGTCCTGCCTAATTAGCATGAAAGCGAAACATGAGACATAAGGCATTTCAATACTGTTTACTACATTATTCTTTTCTCCCCTCCCCTCTTGTCTTGGATCCATCTATTGAATTTGAGGAGCTGCTTTTGTCTCCCACAGAATTCGTCAGACCAACGTGGTTCCAGCACTACACTCTTAAATGAAATGGGACCAGCTGTAAATTACTCTCCCTAGCTCTTTCTCTATCATCATTTTTTATTTTTGTATTTATTTTCTATATGGTTAATTTAAGCATTAATTGCCGAGTCCAAATACAGATAGCCCTCCCAGAAACCTTTTTTTTGCATTCGTGTGTGTAGACTCGAACTCAAGACCTCACTACCGAAGTAGCTAAAGCCTCTCCTATTTAGATCCACATCAGTTGTGGTTAATGAAATATCGACTAAAATATATATTTAGTTCTTTATTTTTACACCAAAGTTCAATTCAGTCTTTTAAATTTATAATATGTACAGTCCCTTAATTATTCTAACGTGGTTAGTCTTATCTCATAGAAAATACTGACTGTGTAATTAAATAAAGCATACTTAAATTTTAAGAATATAAAAAGAAATTCTTGTATATGCTAACAGACCAATTAAAAAAATAATATTTTAATAACCAGAACTATTGCCTCATCTTCTTTCCTCACTCTCTTCCATTATATTAATGGTTTCTCCAATGTTCCTTCCATTTTCTTATTTCTTTCTTAGCAGTTGGCACTTCTTGATCTGCCTCTAGTCCTCTCTTCTTGGCACTCCTTCCATTTTTATACTCCTCTGTTTATTTTAATCAACCCCAAGAAATCAACGGGGAACACGGATTAATAGAGATGACTAGGATTGGAGTGAAAAAAAAGTTACAAGAAACAGTCAAAATAGCCGAACAGGACAAATGAAAGGAGAAGAATGAGGACGTGTGGCTGTGGAGTAATGAGTGGCAGAGAAAATGATAGAGGAAAAAGGGATGAAATAGTAATGGCTTGTAAATTAAAGATTTCAAGAAAATTATAAAAGAAGAAGATTGGAGGCTCGAGTGCCGTAAAACGATGGAAGGAACATTGGAGTGGAGAAGGCACTAATAGAAGAGAGTGAGGAGTGTGTATAGATCGGAAGAAGATGGGAGCGATAATTGTTATTAAATTATTTGGTCAGTTGGAATATACAAGAATTTATTTTTATATTTTTAAAATTTAAGGATACTGTAACATTGTTAGAGTTAAGGGACTAAAAATATACTTTATAAACTTAAGGGACTAAGTTGAATATTTGAGCAAACATAAAGGATTAAAACTATACTTTAACCATGAAAAACATGTAGACTTAGTCACTGCTGAATCAGCACTCAGCAGCAACAACTGTATTTATCGTGAAGGAGATGCTCTTCTGTAAATCAATTAAAAAAATGCCGAGTATGATACATTATTAGATATATTGGAGTCAATCTTAGTTGTTTGTAAAATTTTAGTATTAGAGGAACGTTTTTCTATAAAAAAAATTAAATCTAAAACATGTATTTTTTAATTTATATAAAGATGTAGATGAGATTTTGAAAAAAAAAAATGAGAGAAAGAATTCTAAGAAGATCCGACGATTCCACTGAAACTTTAAGTCTTCTCTTAACAAATTTATCAAATGACTTAAATTATGAATTAAGAATTTCTTCTAAGAGACATTTAGAAACACTGGAGGGAGTAGTTGCAAATTGCATAAACCGCTACAAATTTGACCTACATGGTCAGTCTGTAGCCTTAGTCCAGAACATGACATGTTTCAACCATTAGGAACAAATTTCCAGAGGCATATTATTAATAAACAAAATCCTTAGTATAAAATAGTGCACATAACAAAACAGCCTTTATGTGATCACCAGCCACTATCGCCATTGAATAGTACTTCGATCAAGATAACATATGGTGACTCCTACTAGGCATTCTAGTTCTTTTTACAAGGTAATTTGACAGTTTCAATGAATATTGATTATTTTTTCATTTATACCCATTTTAATAAGACTAATAATAGAGAGTAAAAATTAATATAATGGATGTTGGAGTTTAGTATAGTTAATAAGTTATAGAACTATTAAAAATCACTTAATTTTTTTTTTGGACAAATTTAACATTTTTAATTATTTTTATTTGTGAGTGTAAATTAGTTAAAAGTGATTTTATATTTAGGATTAGAGGGCTTGCGTTAAGAAGTTTCATGTAATGTTTATTATCATAAATTTTAGTTTGAATTTCACTTCTTGATATACTATCAAATTTATAACATCAAACCTTTCACTTTCTGTCGAACAAAAGAAAGTCACACACCAATTTTATAAATTTGGAAGTTACCATGTCCATTCACAGTATAAGTCTCTTTATCGAATTACTGTAATGAAGAAATGCAACCTTGCTAATTAAATCTGTCTTAAATAGATTTTTTTTTTCAAACTTTACTATGTTAAATGAGGTCCCCCCCCCCCCCCCCCCCCCCCCCCTTTTTCTTGATTACAGACGGCAAGCCTGATAGGTTGAGAAACTATACCCAACAAACAACTCAGGTCCCAGAGCCTATCATCTACCAAACATTTTTCCAGCAGTTCTCAAGACCTACAGATTGGAATTCCTTCGGATCACTGTTACGAAAATCGCGTTTTAACGCGTGAGATCGCACGAAATCGCAATTTCCATATACCACACGATCCAGCTATCGGCAAAAATCGCAAATTGTGTTGGAACGTTAAGATCGACGGGAAATCGTAGCAATCGTTAGGATCGACTGGAAATAACGATCTTGTTGGGGTTTTTAAATTAGAGAAAAAATGCCCAAATAAATACCCATAAGGCCATGACTCAGATTTGATTAAAAAAGATTTCAGATCAGAAGTTCAGAACCCTAAATCCCAAATTTTGGAACTTACGAAACGAGCCTTGTTGCGGCAATGCTTTCAGAACCTTGTTGCTGGTATCTGTGCTTTCAACGCTTTTTTTGCCTCACTCCCGAAGCGCCGCCGCAGCCGGAGATGATTCCAGATCCCTCCTTGCACCTCCGCCGCTCAAGGAAGAGGAACTTCCACAGATCCACTCTCTAGTAAGAACAAGGACTTTAGGAATTAGAGGGACTGGATGAGAGCTATCTGTTATTCTGCTATAAGCCTCTGTAGGTGTGTCGTGTGTAGATCTACATTTCTGATTCTCGACTTCTCGCTTCGCTGGACTCGTGTGACTGTGTGAAGTGTGAACTCACTATTCTCTCAAACTCTAAACAGTCTAAAGTCTAATAAAGAAATAGTCAGATAAAGTAAAAAAATTGTTTAGTATTTAATGAATAAAATAATAACCATGAATGCCTATTCTTGTTGGACTCTGGACGCGTGTGAACTGTGAAGTATCTATATGAAAGTATGAAACCAAATAGCCAGATAAAGAATTTGTTTAATATTTAATATTTAATGAATAAAATAATGAAACTACATAGTCAGTTAAAGAAATAGCTATAATGAGCAAGATTTATTTTTTATTTTTTAACTTTTATATTATGTTTATGAGTTTTACAATTGATGTTAGTTATTTTATATGTATATAGATAATCGAATATAACTTTATATCTTAAATAATAGGATCTTACGATTCGTGTCGATCCCACGATTTACGATCTTCACACCCCTTTCCGATCTTATATAGGATCTCGACTTTAACAACATTACTTCGGATAACAACAACCCGGTTAAGAGGATGGTTGACTCCACTGTTAAATGAGGTTTTGAAAGAAAGAAAAAAAATACGAAGAGGCATTTAAGCCTTAATTACATGTGTAAAATTGATAAACAATTTTTTCACAAGTGACTTATATTGTGAATGAGATGGAGTATATAGTAATTAAAAATGTAGTTGTGTTAATCATGATTTAAGAATAATATATTCTTTTTATAAATTTGATTTTTTATATTGATTGATTGGCATTGATCTGATTATCCTAAGTGGTGGTAGGCATTGATGATAAATATTGAACATGACTCAGCGAGATTAATAGGGATATCATATATGTAAAAAAACAATATATGTATCCTCCTATTGAAGACAATTATTTTCGAGGTACCATTAGATACTAAATATAGACACTTTTTATAAAGAGGATTCAAACCTTGATTTGACACAATACGAGGAACTAACCATTCTACTATACCTAACCCTGTTGATGGTTAATTAATTTATAATATACTATGTTCTTGTTTAGACCCAAAACGAAGTTTTTAAAATAATAATAATAATCATCATCATCATCCATGCATAATATAACTAGCTGAAAGAGTTATTAATTACTACTATTTTTAATTAACCTGTATTTATTGATGTCTGATGATACATATTGAATATTGAGAAAAAGGATTTGTGATAGATTTATATATATAGGGAGAGGCAAGGAAGATAAAAAGAAATGAATCAGTCTCTCTTAACATTAAATAATTTTATTACATTTGAAAAAAGAAAAATAAGGGAAAGGGAGTGAGGAGGAGAGAGAAAAGAATCAGTGTCTCTTATCATTTAATAATTTTATTAGTGATAGTGATAGTTCCTTGGATTAACTGTATGGACCATGTTTTGTTCCAAATTTAAGAAGCACTAGTGTCCCCCTAAACGTACACTCCACAGAATTTTCTGTGTTCTTAACACCCCCCCCCCCTCCCCCCCCCCCCCCCCCCCCCAAAAAAAAAAACAAAATTTTTCCAGATTGTTTTTTTAAAATGCATTAAAAAAATACTCTAATTGACTTTCATATCAACTTCAATTACAAGAGTCAGTTAAGACAAAAAATATTTACCCAAGTGGATGCTTCTGGGCAGATCGACAAAATAGTTGGTGATAAACGATGGCCCTTCAATAAATATGACAGCAACCTATACACATAGAACATGAAAAGTCATAATCAATTCAAATCAACAGTAACATACACCAATTAATCATAAGAAACAAAACTTGTGTGTTGCGTGATTGCTTATTCATTGATTTAATCTTTTATTTGGGGTTCTTCGGACGAGATAATGTCCACCACATAATGTTTTTGAATTTTGTTTCTTCACCTTTTATTAAGTCTTTCTAGTCTCCCCCATGCTTGTGTGGTTGTTTGGTTGGTTAGGTCCCCCTCTCTGCATCTAGCGGAGACGGAGTCTATGAAGGTAATGGCTTTCGTGATTTTATTTTATTTTTTGCTTTGTTCTCCCTTTTTTTTCCATTTCGAAACTCTTTTGTTTACCATTGATCTCTTATAAAATATTTTATTTTTATTTTTACTATAGTATTAAATTGTTCATATTAAATTTAATAGTTTGAATATGGTTATCTATCTTTTTTTATTATTAAACATTTTAATTATAATTTTATAAGAGATCAAATTCAAACCATCCAAATCTTATCTACAACAAGACTTAGTCCCTTGGGGGATATTCAATAACAATAAATCTTATCACATTAGGTGAGGTCAATTATATTAGATCTTGCAACATTATTGTACTTTATCAAATACTAAGTCTTTGGACAAAAATGTTAATTAAGAGGTCCTGTTAAATATAATTTCATTGAGTGTTCTTTTCATTCTTCTTTACCTCCTTTTTAAAAAACTTTATAATGAGTGGTCTATAATATCTTCACTAATGTATCAAATAGTCTTCTTTGTACATGTTTGAACCACCAGAGAGACGGTTTTCTATCATTTTCTCAAAAATAATTTTATTAAAAAGAGAAAAGAATCAGTCCCTCTTATCATGAAATAATTTTTTATTAAGAAAAAGTTTTGGATCGTGAAGCCCAGGATGCTTTCATTATGCTAGGCCCAAAATATATAATTATGTGACTATTTATTATTTTTCTCACAGACGCTAATGATTTTTGTGTGTGTACTAATCTTTTTATGCAGGGTTAAGGTACAATTTTACTAATAAAGTTTTTCTTGAGGAACGTTTGACACAAATAAGTTTTAGAAATGACAAAAATACCAATTAACAATTTAAAATTGTGCAAATTCACCTAAACTGTTAAATTTAATCAAAGCTCAGTTACATTTTACTTTAAATTGGCATTACCAAAATGACGTCGATTTACGGGATTAGCTGAGCACCTAATGCCATCTGGGTCTTGGGACCTATTTGGCATGGGAAATGGAAACCAGACTCCTTTTGCAATAGCTCGCAGGTTTGGTTGCACAGAAGGGGAGAACATGATGCCATGTGGAGTACACTTGGGAGCCACAAATCAGGATTGATAGATGAGAGACACAACTCGAATGATCTAACGATTTTATAAGTACTGTACTGAAGCGCAAACTCGAATGTGAACTTGAGATTACTTGAAGTATGAATTCAATTAAAAAAGATAGGCACGAGACTTTAATTTAGAACTCAGATGAACTAAGGATATGTGATTACTGAAACACATATTTGAGGCTCAATTTCTAGTTGGCTACAATTAAAATACTTTCTTTGATACAGCCAGTGGGAGAAGGGGAGGGAGGGCTCGAACCCTGGATAAGGAGAAAGGCCAGTTCCTTAGGCTGACCCTAGTGCCATCACGCTACGAGGCGCTTGACCAATTAAAATACTTGAGAGTTGAGAGATAGCACAAAGGGAACTTCCGATTAAAAAAACTGAGGTTCGGATTATATAGTTAGCGAGTCCACAAGCTCTGAGCCTAGGCCCACAGTACAACTCACTAAGACTTGGTCAATTGGCTGTTATATGTACTTCTAGATGTTAGGATCATGCAGGGAACCCATTTCCTTGCCTACCTAAAGGATAGGTAGAAAGAGTTTATCTGATCTGGATTGTACAGATTTAATTTTTTTAGTTAGTTATTTTTAAATAAAAATTTCATTTTTTGAAAAAATATAATTAAGAGATCATCTTTATTTAAGATTCTTTACTTATTAAAATATTTTTTTAAAAAAATAAATGTAATACCCCAGAATTATTATTTCTCATAAATACAATATTTTGGTTGATGGCACCTATTTTAAATAGGTGAATATGTGGTCTCAAATTTTGAGATATATTTATTCTATCTATTAGATTATTTCTCCTTAGAATTTAAGGTAGCCAATGTTTTATTTTTCTAAGTTTTGTTTGGGATCATAAAATGCCATAAAAATACAAACAATTCCCAAATTAAATTAGGGTTCTTATAGGAACAAAAGAGAGCAAGGAAATGTTAGGAAAATACATTAATCAAATTAGGAAAAATAATATGAATTAGTAGACACTTAGATTTTCACAAAACTAAATGATTATGTAAATTTTCATAATTAATCAAGGGATTAATTAAAGGAAACTTAAGTCTCAAAATTCATATTTTATTAAGAAACTAAATTTTCTAAAAACCCTAGAACTAATACCAAGTTCATATTTAATTCATAGAACCCATAAAGAATTATCACAACACTTGGAACAATTAAGGGGCAATTACTAACAATTAATGAGCAATTAAATTTACACTAATAGAATATTTGGATAATTATTTACAATTAATATTAAATAATCATCAATTAGAGTTGTAATAGGCTAATTAAAAGCTCAAAGTCCAATAAGGGGTTAAGATTAGTCTAAGATAGATTACCAATGATCATAAATTACTCTAAGAGCCAATAAAACAATAATCAAGGGACAATTAAGCATTGGATTAAGATGGTAATTAGACTCTAATCAAGCTTTGAAAAGTCAACAATTACAACTATGATCTAAGGGCCAAGATTTAACCTCATAAAGCTAATCTAAGGGCTTAAATAATTAAGAAGTTTAATCCATGTGAAAATAAAGGAACCAATGGGAGGAATTTAAACTCATAATATCTAGATATTATTTGAATCAAATACATGGGGGAAATTAAGTCAACAAAAGAGGAAAGCAAATGGAAGAGGATATGGCTCTTAAATAAGATGGAAGAGGATAGGGCTCTTAAATAAAATGGAAGAGGATAGAATGCATTTATGGGTTCACATGGAAAATTGATGAAGTGAAGAGAGATGCAAAGGGGGGGATGATTTTGATGATGATGGAGTGTGTATGTATGTAACGCATATGTGTGTGTGTGTGTTGAGTGTATGTGATAATGAGGAATAAAACAAGAGGAAGAGTATGTGTGTGTGTATGTGGCATATGTATGTATGTGGTGTGGGTTGTGTGTGGGTGTGTGAGAAGGAGAGAGTGTTGTGAGTGTAGGAGTTGTGAGTCCAAGGGTGAGAAAGAGAGAAAAGTCAAAGCATTAGGCAATAGGAAATTAGATAATTGAATAATTAGATTAATCTATGAAATTGATTCTAGATATAAGCAAATGAAAACCTATACAAATTAAATTGTATCTTGAAATCCATTAACCATAAATCAAATGTAAGAAGAGATTATGAACAAGCATAATTCAAGCTTGAAAATGAGTATAACCAAAGTCATTTCCCCAACCTTTGCAAAATGATACCAAATGAGAAAGTAAGTGATATTGGTCTCTAAATGAAGCTAAGCACTTCAAGAATTCAAAACCAATGAGAAAATGTACATAAAACCTCATTAGGATCCCTAAATGTATTTTTATCTAGACAAAAGCAAAGCCAAGGAAGAGGAAATTGTGATTTAGAAGCTAAGTGATGTAGGTCACCAATGACCTCATCAAAGAGGTGAGTCATAAAGTTTTAGAAGAGGCTAGAAGGGTGTGGTGTAAGGTTAGGATTTGTTCTCCCAATTACCCTAGATTCAAGGGCCAAAAATTACCAAAAGAAAGTTTCAATTAATTACAAGATTACCCAACCCTTCTACTATAAATAGGGGTGTAACATCCCGTCTTTTTAAATGTGGTTTTCAAATGGAATTATCGGAGCTTTGAAGAAATGATCAGAGTGGCATCGGAAAAGATTTTTCTTTTTAAAACAAAACGAGTAACTGATAAACATCCATTGTTGGTGTGTCTGATACGAATACAGTCATCCGAATAGTCAGGTATTCAGAATTAAACAAAAAAACAACGTTCGAAGAACAGTCCTTCGTTCGAATCCTCAAGCGGGCTGCTTACCCTTGTCTGCAACTCTGCCTCCACCAGAACCTGAGGCTATAGTAAGAGCTGAGGTTCAATTCCCATTGAACCTCAGGTAATGGTTAACCTCATGCTTATGAACAGTTATATATGACAGGTATTTCATGACAGTATAGCATAACCACATATCAATTCAATCATCACATATTCACATCAATCCAGTCTGCACTCTTCCCCAGTGCCACGATGGCCTATCGTGTCCTCAGCGCGCTAGGAAAACTCAAACGGCATTACCAAGACTGTAACCCGTATGTATACAAATAATTCTCAAGCAGAGTCACAATCTATGAGCATATCTACCACATACAAATGTACAATAAGCATCAGAGTTAGTGTTACAGTACGCGTCCGTACCTTTGTCGGTGGTCACGATACGTTGTCAGTTGCGAAGCAGTCACAGATTTCCTATGAGGATAGTATTGCATTTATTAATTCACAACCAATCTCCCAATAGATATCCTAGCCATAAATGACTATTTTACCCCTGGTGGGTTTATTAGTTAATTATTTCCCTTTTATTATTTTCAAAAAAACGTTGGTGCAAATCTGGGCAGCACTTCACCTGACTTTGAAAAATCATAACTTATTCTAGAAAAATCGAAACGAGGATCCGTAAAATTCTTCAGAATCCTTAGGATGTCTAGTTTCAAGGAAAAATAATAGCCTTTTCCCAGATTCCACGGTTCGTTCCCAGGTTTTAAGGTTTGAACATCTGTCCAGAATTTTCCAGAAATTCGTAGCCCTAACTTTGGGGATTTTTATCTCCCTGTACAGAAATCATTTGGACATGTTCTTTACATATTTAAAAAGCCCTATATGTCTACTTTAACCATGAATTTTCCCAGAATTTTGCTAACCATGATTTCTACATAAAATAATAGCTTTTCTATGACTGACTCAGAAATTTCAGAACCGATGAAATTTTGCCAGAACTTCGTTACTTCGGTGTTTCTCTTTCGGAAATTTTGCTAAAACTCTTTCTTCATTATTTTTTCGAAATAAAGCTAATTTTAACCATAAAAACATGAATTTAAACTAATTCTAAACTATTTAAGATCTAAGCTACTTCTAACTAAGAATTTAAAAGCTAGAAACTAAAGAACTTGCTTACCTCTTCTTGAACTCCTTCAAGCTTCTTCCACTCTCACTAATATTCAGATTGCTTGGTTTTGGTGTGAGTTTTGTGAAGGGCCAAGGACCCCTATTTATAGTAGAAGGGCTGGGCAAGTTTGGTAATTAATTGAAACTTCCTCTTGGCAATTCTTGACCCTTGGATTTAGGGTATTTTGGAGCACAAATCCTAACCCTTCAAATTGCTTTTGAGTCACCTACATGAGTCATTACCCTAGTACATTATCCTCTTCCACCATTTATGTCTATTATCCAAAGGATTTAGCTTGCTTTCTACTAATTAGAATCCATAGAAAAGAATGTGTTTAGGTAGTCTAATGAAGTTGTTTGCTCAATTACTCATTGGTTTTGAACTCTAGGAATTTTTAGCTTCATTTTGAGACCAATTTTGCCTATCTTTCCTATCGGTTCTATTTCTCAAACAATCATGAAAATGGCTTTGGTTATATTTGTCTTCATGCTTGATTTATGCTTGTTATGAATCTCAACTTGGTTTTCATACTTAGTTCAAGAATTTCAAGATATGATTTAATTTGTATAGGTTTTATTAGTTTTTATCTAGAATTATTTTTATAAACCCATTTAGTTATTATAATTATCTTTTTCCTCATTGGTCCACCTATTTTACACCTAAGCCTCCCTACATCACCTCTTACATCACCTTATCCTCTTCCATCATCCTCCAAAGTCTTCATTAGAGTTGTGATTCATCATTTAGGGTGGTGATTCATTCATACCTAGGTTCATGACTCATTGCACATGTGAGTTTTAATTTATTCATTAATTCTTCTTCTTCCTTTTTGACAAAAAAACGCACCCCCTCCCCCCTTATATATTGTTTTTTATGTTTTGTTGCCTTTACATCATCTATGTGGAAATTTATCATTGGTTGTTTCTTTGTCTCATGGATTAAGCTTTATTAGAATTAATTAGGGCCTTTGGATAAGCTTTATGAGATTAATTCTTAACCTTTAGATCATAGTTGCAATTGTTGACTTTTCAACTCTTGATTAGCATTTGATTAACATCTTAATCCTAGGCTTAATTATCCCTTACTTGTTGTTTATTGGTTCATGGAGTGATTTATGATTGCTAACAATTCTTTTAGTGTTAATCTTGGTCCCTTGTTGGTTCTTTACTTTTAATTAGCCTAACCCATCTCCACTTGGTGATTATTAGTGCTAATTACAAATAATTAACTAAACCTTCCATTAGTGTTAATTAATTACTTATTCAAGGTTGGTAATTGTTCTTTTATTTGTTCAAGTGTTTTGGGAATTTATTGTAGCATTTTATAACTTAATATGAGCTAGGTATTATTTTTAGAGTTTTAGAAAATTTAGTCTCTTATTTAATTATGAATCTTGAAATTTAAGTCCTCCCAATTTAATCCATTGATTAATCATAAGAATTTACATAATCATTTTATTTAGTGAAAACCTAAGTGTCTACTAATTCCTATTATGCTCTCCTATTTATGTGATGTGTTTTCCTTTTGGTCCTACAAAATCCCTAATTGAATTTGGGAATTGTTTGTATTTTTATGGTATTTTATGATTCCAATCAAAATCTAGAAAAATAAAACATTAGCTACCTTAAATTCTAAGGGAAAATAACCTAATAGACAAAATAAAGATATTTCAAAATTTGATACCACATATTCACCTATTTTAAATAGGTGCCATCAAGCAAAATATTGAATTTATCATAATTGTCAATTTGGGGTATTACAAGGGGCATTAGCATTCACAAATCCTCACACCAAAATCTCAAGCAACATCTGATTCTAAGAGTGAAAGAGAGAGTGAGAGTCTTGGAGGAAGGAGGAGCAAGAATTCTAGGTAAGTTCTTGAGCTCTAGCTTTTGATTTTTAGTTATTTTGTAGTTTAATCTTTAAATCTTTTAGATATAGTTGTTTTTATGTTTTTCTGAGTTTAAAATTGGTTTTATTTCGAAAAAATGATGAAGAAGGGGTTTTAGCAAAATTTCCAGAAGATAAACATCGAAGTAACGAAGTTCTGGCGAAATTTCATCGGTTCTGGAATTTCTGAATCAGTGATAAAAAGGCTTATATTTTATGTTAAAAACATGGTTGAAAAATTCTGGGAAAATTCATGGTTAAAGTAGACATATAGGGCTTTTAAATATGTAAAGAACATGTCCAAATGATTTCTGTACAGTGAGATAAAAATCCTCAAAGTTAGGCTATGAAATTCTAGGAAAATACTGGGCAGATGCTCAAAACTTTAAATCTGGGAATGAACCATGTAATCTGGGCAAAAGCTACTATTTTTACTTGAAAATAGACATCCTGAGGATTCTAGGAAATTTCACGGATCCTCGTTTCGATTTTTCTAGAATTAGTTATGATTTTTCAAAGTAGGTGAAAATCAGCCCCAAATGCTGAATATCAGCGTTTTTTTTCCGAAATTTAGGGAAAATAATTAAATAATAAATACACCAAGGGTAAAATAGTCATTTTTGACTAGGATATCTATTGGGATATTGGTTGTGAATTAATAGACGTGATATTACCCTTATAGGATAAACGTGATCACAGACCGATCAGCAAACGTACCGAAATTGTCAACGAAGGTACGGACGCGTATTGTAACACTAACTTTGATGCTTATGATATGCTTATTTATGTGATAGATGACAACTGTACATGCGATGTGTACATGGACAACTTTACATGTGATGTGTACTGTTGACATAAATAACTTTACATGTGATGTGTATTGTTAACTTGGATAACTGTACATGCGATGTGTACTGTTGATATATTAAACTTACATCTGCTGTGTGATTGTGTGTTAATTAATGTTATAATATCTGTCATACATATTTTGTCATACATAAGCATGAGGTTAACCGTTACCTGAGGTCCAATGGGCATTGGACCTCAGCCCTTACTATAGTTTCAGGGTCTGGAGGACCGAGAGCCAACGACAGGAATAAGCAGCCCGTGTGAAGATCTGGCCAGAGTTTTTGTTTTTTTTTATTGCATAATATTTTAAATTATTGGGATAAATGTACCACTACTATAACCAACCCTGGTTAATATTTTGAAATACAATCATCAGTTACTCGCTCTTTTGAATTGCTCCGATGCACCACTCTGATCAAACTATTCTAAAAACACTTTAGAAAAATGGGGTGTTACAATAAAAAGTAAAAAAAATAAATCTAGACTATTGAAATCTGATCTAAACGGTTTAGATCGAATGGGGTCTTCCTGCCGATAGGCAAGGAAATGGGTTTCAATCATATTGTTGTTGAGATATTGTAAGCTGTGATAGTACCATAATTTCTGCTATATGTAACATCTAAGTTTATTTTTAGGATTTAATTATAATTATGAATGAATTATTGTAATTAAATTGTAATTTGGAAAAAAAAAGTTGGAAAAAAAAGTTGGGCCTTTGTGATAATTTTCCCATCTAAAAAAAAAAGAGATATATGGCTAAGCGGAAGGAGAGAAAAAAAGGGGAAACCACCGCCTACAATTAATGAAGGGGGTGACTCACCCCTCCTTTTCTACCTATGTGTGTGCGTGCGGGTGCGTGCGGTGTGAGGTGGTGAGATTGAGAGAGTGAATGCAGTGACTCAGTGAGGAGAGAAGGAAGAAGAAGGGTTGGAGTAATTTTGGGTGTTTTGAGATACGTTATCTATCTTATACGATTATTTCAATAATTAAATTAACTTCTTTTCAATTAACTTCCTCCATGAAAATTGTTTTATATATTTTTCTCTTTCAAATGAAGGTAATATTGTGTTTATTAATAAAAATTTTGAGGTTATGATTTTGAAAAAATTGAGTTTTGATAATAAATGACTGTATATATCTAAAGAACAATTAATAACTAGCTCTGATCAATTTAGATTTATTGATTGATTGTTATAGGAATTTAAATTAATTTTTCTATTTAAGAAGTTTAGAATTTATATCGTATTGAATATTTCTACTGATTAAAGATGTATAAATTTTATTTTCGGTTGATAGAGGAATCATTGAGATTTTAATCGATTAGTTTTGGAATTTGAAGGATTAAACTATCATTTTTAGTTTTTATTATGATAATATATATATATATATATATATATATATATATATATATATATTTGAATTTGTGTAATTTAAGGTATATTAAATTATAATTGTGATAATGTAGAGTTTATTTCTGACCCATGATTGTATGTGTTTTACTCTTTGAGATTTAGCTTGGAATTGAGGTAATTGGGGTTAATTTATTTTATATGCTTATTTTGGAATGGAAGGTACTTTCTCAACCTTACTTTTACATGATCTACTGGTATGTGTTTTGAAAAATTATGCGTATATCTAAATATAAAATTGTTTCAGTGAAGCAGTGTACTTTCCAATATATGAATATTGTTAATAAGATTGTGAACATTGTCATAGTTATGATGTTTGTTTTGAAATGTTGAATATGAAATAATGAATTTAATTTGTAAGATATTGCTATTATGATGTTTGTTATGGAATGTTGTACAGGGACAGAGCTTGACAAAAATATTTGAGGGGACTAAATGTATACTCATTAACTAATTAAAAAGAAAAAAAATTTGGGGGCCAAATGTATAAGTTTTTAGGTTAAATGTATACAAAAAAATTTCATTTTCATTAAATTTTTAGGAATTTTTTTTTTTTGGGGGGGGGGGGGGATGGGCCCCCTTTATACAAAAAGCTCCGTCATTGGTTGTATACGGAATATGCCCCCTAGTGATATATTGTTTATACGCTATGAAATATGTTGGATTGTGTGAAAGAGATTTAGGGTGAAATTGTGCCCATCAGCTATCTCATTCTTGGCCCGCAATTTGAGTTGAGTGTTTTGGACGGACACCTCTCTGTTACGGTATATCGGTTGTAGCATGGGAGGGGACAGTATTCTTAAAGTGGCTAGCTAACTTTAGCCAAATGCATTAGCACTGGTAGGCTGTACCACATCCAGAAGATATAAGGAGGAGGAGGATGATTGAGTTGGGAATAATTTTAATTATTGTTAATTATTATGTATTAATTAATTATTAGTTGTCGATTCTATAATCACGTTAGCAAATCTACTTCTCTGACTTGCAATCCTTTCCTGCATATTTGATAAATTAATTTTGGTTAGTGGAACTTTATGTCTCACCCTGTCATTATCAATATTTTTCAGACAAGACCTCTAATTTCACTAATAGCAAAGGGAAGCAGCCAGAGGCATAAGAGTTGCTAACTTTGTAAGTTTCTTTTGGTATTGGTGTTCTGTGTGTGTGTGTGTGTGTTACCATTTTAGCGCCCTCATGTTTTGAAATACTATATTAACTATTTTGGGATAACTGTATATCCACTGTGAGACCGAATATTTTATTTATACACTATAATATTTTAGTGAACCCACAATCAAAACTTGTGTGGAAACTGTTTTGGTGTAGACAATTTGTTGTGAATATGGTGTTGTAAGACTCAAAAGCTATGTATTTTTCTGTTCGATAATTGTGCTCAGAGTTTCAAATTTTCTGTATTAAGTTTGTGGCAGAATTTGTATCCTGGACTCCAATGTGTTTTTAAAAAAAAAGAAAAAAAAAAGAAAAGGGTTTTCTTTATTAATCACATGCTAATTCAGTTTAATAAAAACATTATGATTAATTATTGTTTAGTGAGGAAGGGTCTTTTCAGTATCAAATTGATATCACCACAGCCTAAATATGTAATGCACCGTCATGAATAATAGAATTCCTCTACTCGATCTTACCATTTTCTTCCCATCCCCTTCCCCTTCATTACTCATCTTAGCCAATCTATTGAAATCTGAACGATTCAAATTTAATGTTTTATAAAAATGTCAATAAAATATCAAATTATTAAAAAAAATAATTCAAGAAATTTAAAAACTATTAAATTTTAGTTATAATAATTTAAAATTGCAATAAAAATATTTAAAAAGAACATTTTTATAAAATATTAAATCTGAACCGTTCAAATTTTAATCTAAAAACTAAGATGAATAATGAAGGGAAAGATGATGGGAAGAGAAAGTGAGAGCAAAGGATAGTAGCCAATCCCATGAATAATACACAACAAAAAAACTAGTATATTTCTTCCTTGCCTTTATCTTTCTCAGATGCGAACATGAGATTAAGCATAATGATAGATATTAAGCATTATAATTTCACATTGACTCGATTTACTTAATCTATGAGACATGTCAAGTATTTAACTTCCATTTTGAACTTGAGGTTAAGACACCTAAATTGATTGTCAATATATTGTACTGATCTAACACCCAACAATATTGTACATTTGTACCGATAAAAAATCAACTTATCAACTTCCAGCAAGGGAAGTTATCACTATTTTGATTTAATGTGAGTTTGATGACTCGAATTAATTAATAGATTTTATAAGCACAAAATACTTGATGAACGTAAGATACAATATAATAATATATAGAAAACATGAGACTCAAGCTACATACTTGAGTTACTCATCTTTTTCAATTTATAAGTTACTTCTAACTAGTATATTTCATACAGACCGGGAAATTCTAAAACTTTATTAACTTTATCTTAAAATTCAATAAATTTTAAAATTTCCCTTTTAATATATAAACTATACCCCATTAGAACAAAGTCAACCAAATATGAAATCTAATGAATATAATAAATCACTTGGTGAGCCATTTATGAAATTTTCCAAATACTGCCCATTTTAAAATATATAAGAAGAATATATGAAGTTTGATTTAGTGTCTCTCTCTACATGAATTTATATAATTATGGAAAAAATTGGAAATATATTTTACTTAAAATTAATGAGTGAGGTTCTAGTGAGGTAATTAAAGATTATTTATACTATGCTGGATTGGAGGAAGTACTAATTACATTTTTTTAAAAAGATTGTGTCTATTTAAAGTTTGTTGCAATTTTTTTCCATTTCTTATTATCTCTTTTATTTTCCCCCAAAATAACGACCTCCTCAGTTTGCTAGCGTTATTGGAATTGCCTTATAATTGCCTTATAATAAAAACAGAAAAGTAAGCATGTGATACAAATTCATTGAAAATCCAAAGTGGTGGGAGGCTGTGGTGATGAAACTAATTACATGAATCCTTCGCTTTCATCATGCGTGCAATTTGAAGCGAAGCATTTGATATATATAAGTTATTATATACTCCCTCAGTGCCTCCTGTTCCATATAGGAACTTTTTTAGAAGGAATTGATAATCAAATATATAAGTTATATCTAGTGGTTATTATAGTTGGCAAAAAATTTAGTGGTTATTAATTATATGTTTTTATAAAGATTATTGCCTCATGGAACTTGATGGTCCCAAACTGAAAAGGAAGCAAAAAGCAACTCGCTGATGAGTTTAATTAATTAGCTTGGTTGGCTGTAGCGGTTTTGAACTTATGATTAAGGGGGATTAGTGGTTATCCAATATTAATAATTTTTTGAGCAAATTATAGGTGAAAAGTCTATATCAAAAAATTGGGTTCATACAATTTTTTGTTCCTTAAATTTGCCCTCATTTTAGTCTTGATACCTTAAATTTTGAATAATAGATTTTGATCTCTAAATTTTTATTCCGTTTAAATTATTGGTCACCATAACTTGTTAAAAAAAATCCAGACCATTTTACTCTTTAAACAAAACCCATAATCGAGCTCAGTTGAGGATTATTTTCCTTAATGCGGCTTTTGCATACACACAAATTCAAACTCAAGATAATTGATAAATATTTAAGTGATCCTACCTAAAGCCAACTCACCTTGATATAAAACTATACACTTAGTCATTGCTGAATCAGCAGCAACAGCGATAGATATCATGAAGGGGGATTCTCTTTCAGAAATGAAATAAAAAAGAGAAAATTACACACAGGTCCCAAAGAACAGAGATAATTATATTTAGGTCCCTTCAAATGACAAAATTACACACAAGTCCCTAGGGACTTCTGTGTAATTATTTGTGAATATAAAATTACCATTTTGGACTTCTATGTAATTACTTTCGTCTCTTTTACAACAACAAATACTAAATTCACAACATAAAATGCATATATTAACAACAACTTTTGAAAACATGGAATTTTTTCTTCTCTCACTCCAAGAAACTATATATTTACAACAACAGATGTTATATTAACAACATAAAATGCATATATTAACAACAACTTTTGAAAACCTAGATTTTTTTCATCTCTTACTTCTAGAAGCTATTTATAATAACAAATGCTATATTAACAATAGAAAAATCATATATTAATAACAACTTTTGAAAACATGAATTTTTTCATCTCTCACTTCCAGAAGCTATTTATAACAACAAATGCTATATTAACAACATAAAATGCATATATTAACAACAACTTTTGAAACCTGGATTTTTTCCTTCTTTCACTTCCAGAAGCTATTTACAACAACAAATGCTATATTAACAACATAAAATGCATATATTAACAACAACTTTGAAAACCTGGATTTTTTCATCTCTCACTTCCAGAAGCTATTTACAACAACAAATGCTATATTAACAACAGAAAAATCATATATTAACAATAACTTTTGAAAACTTCGAATTTGTTATTTCTGACTTCCATAGGCTATTTACAACAACAAATGTTATATTAACAACAGAAAAAGCATATTTTAACAACAACTTTTGAAAACTTGAAATTTGTTATTTCTGACTTCCAGAGGCTATTTATAACAACAAATGCTATATTAACAACAGAAAAAGTCTATTTTAACAACAACCTTTGAAAACCTGAAATTTGTAATTTCTAACTTCTAAAGGCTATTTACAACAACAAATGCTATATTTACAATAGAAAAAGCATATATTTACAACAACCTTTGAAAACTTTTGCAGATTCCCCAATCAGAAGCTTGAATGTGCCATTATCTTCCACCAAGGTATACCCATCGGAAGGGAACATGCCAAGAAGAAGGTTGGCTTGCGTGGCGGCGTTTCCGGCGAGGGAGATACCTCGGAACCCACATTGCTGAAGCTTCTCCCGCCAGTTATGGAACTTGAGCTCGCCGGTCCTCAACGGACCTCCGACAGCCAGCAAGTTTCAAATCTCCCTAGACAGAAGCTATTGCTCCACCACGTGTCTTTCCTCACTCTCCTCCCCATAGCTTGATCCCAGAGAATTAAATAGTGCTAAGTAGTAATGTATGGCTTCCACAAACCTCCTTAAGAATGACCTCGCATGGCTCAGATCCTGCTCCACCACCGTCACCACTTTAGGTGCCAACCTGCACAATAATATTCCTCCATTAATTACAACCAGGTAGAAGAAGGAGAGAGGAAAAAGAGAAGAAAAAGAGAGAGGGGAGAGAGATAGAAGAGAGGGAAGGTCAAAATGGTAATTTTACATTACAAATAATTACAACCAAGTCCCTTGGGACATCTGTATAATTTCATGATTTTAAGGGACCTAATTATAATTATCTCTACTCCTTGGGACCTGAGTATAACTTTCCCAATAAAAAATGGTATGAAATGGTATGATGCTACTACATTATTAGATTTAGTCAAGTCAATCTTAGTAGTTCACTTGTCGAGAAATATTAACATAATACTCCTGTCACTCCATTTTATAATATGTTTTTAACTAATTTACACATACAAGTTTGTAAAAAAAAAAAAATCACACACTTGAATAAAAACATTCAGAAACGTTAACGTTGTCATTAAAAATTAAATGATTTTTAATATTATTCTTATTAATCAGTTTAAACTTTAACATCTTACCAATTATTCTAAATACTTGAAGAGGCATTTAATATACTACTGGTTTCATAATATTATTCAAATGAGAATCTGAGTAATATTTTATCTAGAGCAACGAACATACACGTACTATTTAATTAATAAGTATGAGTTTTCATTTGTTAAAATTACAAGAATCAAACAAGATCCCTCAGTTTGATTGATTCAGATATTTCTTTTAATGTTTCAAAATGTCATTTTTATAGTTATGTTTAATTTCCTCTAATCATATTTGTAAGTCATTTATTTTCAGCTTGTTTCACTTCAAAGTTGCAACAGCGCTTCATTGGTGGTCTCCAAAGGAAGAGAGAAGGGATGGGAAGAGAGAGAAGGCAGGGAGGTGTGCCGATACTTCAATGGTGGGCTAAGGAAGAGAGAAGGCCTGAACGCGAGATTATGTTGGTCAAGGTTAGCCTTATAAGTTGGGAAGACATTTTTATGAATTAAAATTATTTTTTAAGTGTTTTTTTAAAAGAAATATAATTAATAAAATGCGACAATTAAATTTTTAATTTATCAAATAAATGTTGTCAACATTAATATCTACACAACGCACTTAATACAATGAACAAAGGTAATCACTAATTCATAATCAAGAGTAAACTATTGTCCACAAATAATTCATACAAAGCATAACAAGCTTACTACTAAGCAACATGAGTACGATGACTATCATTTTCATTTTCTTTCCTACTATTATCAATTTCAAAGACATTTTATTGTACTTCACTTCGAATAGTAGGCTTTGCTTCATAGGTCAAAATATAAAAAATATCTTATCTCTCATTATGAATACATCCATAATCTTTATTTACAACAAATCATAAAATTAAAGTATAATTATTATGTATTTGTAATTAAATGGATAAATAACTCGATAACAAATACAAAATACATATAAATTAGTAAATTAAATGGTTAAGTTAACCCAAAAAAAAAAAAGGGCCTAACGGACCAACCCTTTTAGGCTCTCGGCCCTATAGGGCCGGTCCTACTGGGTCAACTTCATTTAAAAGCTCAAACGTATAAGACTAGCTCATAAAGGGCTAAGGCTTAAACAGACCGATTTTCTTATGCTTTGGGTAGCATACACACATGTGTGTTGTTGTAATGATCTTGAGTTCTTGACTCATCACATCCACTTGCAAGGTCAATACAATATACATTTTGAACTTTTTTAAAGAAAAGTTCTGGGTAGGTTGGAACTTACAAGGGTATGTGAAATATGAACATATAATCCTCCTTTAGTTATTAACGTAGTACCTAATTAAAAAGTTAATATTAATCTTAAGGAGATCTATTTCATATGTTTTGTCCCAAAAAAAAAACTGATATGTTAATCAATTTTTTCTCATACCAACTTTATTACTTTTATCTTAACAATAATTAAATAGGAGAGGGATCGTAAGACAATGAAGAAAGATGATTACAATGTTTTTAAAAAGAGTTAAAGTAAAAAAATACACATGTGCTTTTTTCTGAGGAGCGCCCAGTTGCAAGTGTTTTTTTTAAGTGCAAAAGTACACACGTGATTACAAATTAGGTGCAAAAATACCATTTGACCGTTAAGTTTAACTTTAACCGTCATGTTTGACTTTTTTTTGCTGACTAAATGATGATGTGGCATTTCAAAGGTACAAAAATATACATGTGGTTTGTCAAGAAGAACGCCCGATACCTTTTTTTTAATTTAATAATTTTCCTTCAATTAAAATTATTTTAGGATCTTGAAAAAATATTTCAAGTAGTGACTGGTACTAAAAGGACATTGGCTGATACTGAAAAAAAATATTTTAGGATACTGACTGATACTAAAAAGTACTTTCGGGATACTAACTGGTACAGAAAAAAATACTTTATAATTTTGAAAAATTATTTTAGGATCTTGAAAAATATTTAAGCTATTGACTGGTATTAAAAGGATACTAACTGGTACTGAAAAATATTTCATAATCTTGAAAAATTATATTAAGATCATGAAAAAATATTTTAGAGTATTTACTGGTACTAAAAATATACTTCAGCATATTTTTTTAAGATTCTAAGATAATTTTTAAAAGATCATGAAATATTTTTTTGTACTAGGAAGTATTCTCAAAGTATCTTTCTAGTACCACTCAGTACCTTAAAATATTTTTTCAGATCTCAAAATAAATTTTTAAGATCGTGAAGTATTTTTTTCAGTACAGATTAGTATCTTGAATATCTTTTTAGCACCCAGTAGTAATTAAAATAAAATTATTAAATTTAAAAAAGGAATTTGGTGTTCGATATTCTTTTTGACAAACCACATGTGTATTTTTGCACCTTTGAAATGTCACCTCATCGTCCAGTCAGCAAAAAAAGTCAAACTTAACGGTCAAAGTCAAACTTAACGGTCAAACAGTATTTTTACACCTAATTTGTAACCACATGGTCACTTTTACATCTAAAAAAAGCACTTGCTACTGGGCGCTCCTTGAAAAAAAACACATGTATATTTTTCCACCTTAACTCTTTACAAAAACATATCATATTAAATAATTTTATTAATCTAAAAAAATTAGTTAACTAGCTAGATGAAGAATAAGAAGAGTAACATGTTATAAAGGTTGATTATTCATTATAAAAGAGGATGAGAATATAATGCATAAGGTATAGTTTGTTGGACACCCATATCTCACCTCGGGAGCGGATTTGATCTCTCCACTTTCATTCTTCTACTATTTTCATTCTTAAGTAGTTAGTTATTAATCTAAACATTTCATGTTTACCTTTATGTGTAATATTTAATAACTAAATTTAATATGAATTTTCAATAACTCCGCTATCAAAATTTGACTTTATAAAATATTTTAATAATATGGTATTTGCACTACTATTGTTAACTATTCCAATTAAATTTTAACAACTTAAAATTTATTTCTTATTTGTAATTTAATTCTATGATTATAATTTCATAAAATATATAATTTCAACTTTTCAAATTTAATGTAATGGTTGAGATCAAATGAACTCTTTTTTTTTTTAAATATATATGTAAATCAAATGAACTCTTGAGTCTGTAGGAGCAAACACGAATAGCACAGTACAATTGTTAAAAGAAGAAATATATATAAACACTGCTCTACAAGTTCACATATCGGCCTCTCGTAGTTTCAATAATCAAACACACCATCCATAATCAAATAAGTCTATAACTCAAGTCTCGAAATATAAAATGAAACCATAGATCTTAACACAATATCCATACTTTAACAAGAATTAAATAACGTCCATATAATCCATAAAAAACTAGGCAACAAAAAGATTGTATTAAAGCCTTAAACTCCAAAAGGTTTACATCAATCTCCCAAAGTTTACAAAAGGATGAAACATCTGAATAGTGTACGATACTTCCTTTGTTCCTTTTTATAAGATAGAGAATTAACCGAGTTGGGTTATTTGAAGAGGTACTAGTAAATTTGTTTTTAAAAAAAAATCTCAAAAAATGCCCTCAGGAAGAAAGAGAATATGTCATATTAAATGCTTTAATCAAACATTAGAATTAAATACAATAGTTGCATGAGTAATTTTTACAATTGAGGGTAAAATAGGGAGTTTACGGAAAACTTTTTGAGATATCCTTTATTCCTATCTTATAACAAGGAACGTGACACAACCAAGAATCCTATTTTATAAAAAGGAAGGGAACCATTATTGTAATTGACTATTAGTAGTTAATGTAAAATTTAAATCAAATAAAAAAGACAGCAAAAATGTTTAGTTAAACTATCAACAAAAAATGTTCACTTAAACGAAGACAAATTAAATAACTAAAAAGCAGCTAGGTTTCACAAAAATAAAATTATTTATGGGAAAAACTGATCTCTAGTAACCCTCAAGACTACTTCGTTTTGGATTAACGAAGAGTGTGTTTGTAATTTTAGGTGAAGTGCAAAATTACAGAAACACTCTTCATTAATTCAAAACGATGTAGTCTTGGAGGTCACTAGAGATAACTTATCTCATCTTAATAGAGAAATCCTTGGCCCATTATTTATTGCATCCTTCCATGTGGTAATTGTTAATTTGAGTCAGGTTTCACAGATAAGGCAATACTCTTGCAATCCAAAACTTTTATTTTTAAGCATCTAACTCCAAAATCATCCGCAAAGTATTTATATAAAAGGAACGATATATGTACTAGAAGACTCCAAAATCATCACTCAATAGAAATCAACACAAATGCCATGCCTTAAACTTTTAAAAAAATGTTGGTTTTCCATGGCAATCAATAGCAGCATCCATCGACTGGGCTTGTTTTGACTGAAGTTAGTAAAAAAGACTTTTTTTCAAACTAAATTTTGCAAACTGGAATTGATGTAAAAGTCATTTAATATCATGTGATTTATATTTGGATAGATTTTTTAAGAAACCCAGTCTAACAACTGGAAAACTTGTTTTAATGATATAATTAAAAAGTAGATTTAGATAAATTGTCTAGCTGTTAAAGCAACCCATGGGAACTTGTGTAAATTGTAGCAGAGGTTCCCCCCCCCCCCCCCCCTTTTTTTTCGTGGTGTGCGTGAACCCAGAGTATTCCTTTCACTCTGGACTTGAACTTAATTTTTGTCTGATAGCAATGTTAAGATTAAAACTCTCCTAAGTGTATTTTTTGAAATTTAAATTTGTTTTCTTTTTTATGAAAATGGGACTGCTTATCACCTCAACCAAGAGGTACTGATTAATAATAACTGCCATGTTTGTTTCTTTTTTAATTAATTTTTTTTGAGCCGACACTGCATTGTAGTATATAAAACAAAACAAAACAAAAAAAGTCAAAGGCGATCATTATTAGGCCCTATGCCATGCCATGCCATGCCATACCCTGGATTTTGGATTTCCACAACGTGATTTGCGATAAGTAACTTAATAATTGATTGATGGACGAAAGCCGTAACAACTTGCGACAGATACAAATAGTTTTTGCACGTGACACGCAGTCGCCAGCTATGACGCCGACTCTGTTCAGCGGGAAGCACCAAATACACGCCAACTTCAACTGTGTTACTCTTAATTAATCAAGATTTAAGCCAACACGTCTGAGCTGATCACTCTCTGTTTGCCGTTTTCCTCCTCCTCCATTGTATCACAAAGTGCCTTCCCTTTTGTCTCCGGCAATAACACTACAAACATCCCACAAAACCCTACCACCAATCCAAACACGCCATAGCACCAAAACCTGTTATTCCTTCCGGCCGCCACCAGCATCGGACTGACCACCCCGCCCAACACCCCCGACAGCCTCGCCATCGCCAACGCCGAGTTTCTCACGCACGTCGGAAACAGCTCCGTCGTATATAACACGAATATATTAAACGCAGTGGTAGCCCCAAAAAACGACACCGACTCAAACCCAATTTGAAACTTACTCCATGATTTCCCTAACTCCATCACCGATAAGAGACTGAATACTCCACTCATGGTGGTGAACACCCAAAGAGTACTTCTTCTGTTGAAGTGGCCGATCAATAACAAGGTTAAGAGACATGATGGTAGCTCAGATAATGAGTTGAACGCCACACTCAAATAGAGGTTAAACGACAGCGTTCCGAGGCCTAGTGGCATGCCGTAATAAACCAAGCCAATACCAAAACCCATCAACATAACAGCTGAGATCCTTCTTGAAGCCCATTGCTTCTGCGTCAAAACCTTGAGCGCCGAGTATATATCCATGTTACTAACTGAACTTTCCTCAACCTCACACACTTTAGAAACGGCTAAATTCAATGAGCTTTGAGATATTGATGCTATGCATCGAAGTGTGTTGAGGGCTTCATCTTTCATTCCTCGTACGAGAAGCCACCTAGGAGATTCCCTTACGAGGAATTTTACCACAAAGGAATACAGTATTGTTGGGATGGATGTGTATATGTAGAGGTTTCTCCAGGAGGAGCTTCGGTTTAAGTAAGCGATCCCGGGGAGTGAGAGGAAGCCACAGAAGAAGCACAAGAATGCCATGACGCCCACCTGGCCGCGCCACCGCTTTCCGACAAGCTCGGTAGCGAGGACGAGGGAGGTGGTAGATATGGTGGATCTTCCAAAACCAGAGAGAAACTTAAGGAAAGAATAGACCCAAAGGTTGGGAGAAAAGGCTGCGAAGAATGAGGAGACAGACATCAAGAGACAAGAATAGAAGAGCATATTCTTGCGGCCCAAGAACGTATCAGCGAGAGTGGATAAGGCAAGCCCGCCGACGAGGCAGCCGATGAAGAACGAGGAGGCGGGGAGGCCCGTAAGTATGGGGTCCTCGGGATTTAGGTCCCACTCGGAGATGATGGAGGAGAAGGAAGAGCCGCCGTGGGAGGCGGGGGAAGACGGTGGGGGTTGGGCGTCCGTAAAGACGGTGATGAAAGTTTGGTGGCCATCGAAGAACCAAGCGAAGGAGACGAGAAGGGCTTGGAGGAATTGGGAGAGATTGAATTCTGATAAGCAACGTTCGACTGTGGAGCCCAGAGATGGAAGGCGGTTCTCCGGCTGCGGAAGTTCATCGGCAGAATTGGATGGGGAAAGAAGAGGTGTGGAATTATTAGAGTCCGCCATTAATGTAGAAGTGAGTTTGGGGAACTCTTGATATGAGGGATGTCCATAAGGTTGCTTATATATGCATTCTTGTGAGGAAAAAAATAATTAAAAAATGTGATGAAATCTGAATGGTTGGGAGCCAATTTTTAGAAAAAAATCCCAAAAAAACGTCCTAAGATTCTGAAAATCCCAGAAAAGGCCCCAAGACCTTTTCTGGGATTTTCAGAATCTACGTTAGTTGTTAACGGGACTGATATAGTTGTTAACGGGTTACTGATATAATTGTTAATGAGGCTGATTTAGTTGTTAGCAAATTGTTGTTAATGGGGATGATTTAGTTGTTAATGACCTACCCGTTAACAACTATATCAACCCCATTAACTACTCACGTAGATTATGAAAATCCCAGAAAATGGACCTTTTCTAGGCCTTTTAGAATCTTGAAGCTTTTTTTAGGATTTTTTTTTCGTAAAAAGGACCCTTAAATGAATTTCGCCCTTTTTCCAGTGGCTTGTGGAGCCAACAGAGTTTTTGAAAGGACAGAGACAAGAAGCATAAATGGGTGGCAATTGGAAAATTGGGGGCGTTCACTTGATTGATGAAAAAGACTTGATATTATGTGCTAAGGGCATTCTGCAAATTTTATAGACCTGTGGGGGAAGGAGATGCTCTTCTGCAAATTTATATACATTATTAGATACTCGCTCCCTAATTTTAACAGTTTTTTAGAAGGAAAAATTAAGGAGAGACAAGCTAAGAAAAATAAATATTTATTAATGGAGACCTTAAAAATTAATATTATTTTGAAGGACAAAAAATTAAAATGTAAATCTTCAATTATGAAATTAACCTTCACCAAACTCCTTGCATCTTCTCTAACCCCATCTTAATTATTGGACGGGTGGTTATCAATTGATATTCTCTCCTTAAGCATGTTCTTAAATTGGATTGGCTTTTATTTTTGTATTGATATTACCGTGATATGGCAGCTTGTTTATGAATTTATCGTCTAAGAATTTTAAATTTTAGTTTTTTTTCATTTTTATAACATTCTTTTTATGGTGCATGTCGTTTCAGTTTTTTTCCCATGAAAAATCACATATTTTTCAAAATTAAAAGCCTAGAAAAGAGGTTTATTTCTAATATTTGTAGATTTTAGAGATTGTTTTGATTTAGGTAACTTCAATCCGGTATGTGCCAGAGATAATATCATAAACTCATTTAGTTGCATTATATATTTATATAGATGTTTTTTTTAATCAAAATATACATAGAGATATCATCAAATTTGATAATATAACAATCAAATGGTTGAGATAGGGTTAGAGAAGGTTAATTTCATAATTGAAATTTATATTTTAATTTGTGGTTTTTGAAAATAATTAAAATTTCTAAGATCCTTATTAATAAATATTTTGTTTCCTTAGTCCTTCACACTAATTCTAGTATTCTACCTTTTTAGAATCACCTGATTTACTTGAAATGACCTTATATATAGAGATAAAGGGAGTATAATTTAGTCAATCTTAGTTGTCAGTGAAGTTTTAATATAATTCTCATTTCAATCCATTTTATAAGACGTTTCTAACTAATTTACATGTACTAATAAAAAGAGTTAAAATGATTAAATTTGTTATAAAATTCAAATGATTTCTATTATTATCCTTATTAATTACAATAAACTCAAAAATTATATTGATATATTCTAGGTATTTGGGGAGGAATCTAGTTAAGTTTATAATATTATATAGGCTAAAGTATACTTTTAATCCTTTAAGTTTTATATAATGCATACTTTTGGTCCTTTATATTTATAAAGTATATTTTTAGTCCTAAAATTCTAACACCATTAATATTGTTAACGGAAAATGCTGACGCGGCGAACTCAAGTGATAACTAATAGCATTTAATTACACAAATTTTATATATTCTTCAGTTTATCCATATTTTAAACTTAAGTTTAATAGCATTTAATTATACAATCATTACTTAAGTTTACACCATTATTATTTGAGTTTATGTTTTCTGTTAGTAAAATTAACGGTGTTAGAATTATAGGACTAAAAGTATACTTTGTAAAATTAAGGGATTAAAAATATACCTTATGTAAACTTAAAGGACCAAAAATATACTTTAGCCTATTATATATATATATATATATTCAAATGACTCTCAATAATTTTATATGCTGGCACAACATACACGTACTATTTAATTAATAAGTATGAGTTGTCATTGATTGAAACCTCAAGGAATTGACCAAGATCCCCAAAATTGAGATGCAAATATTTCTATTTTTTTTATGTTTCAAATTGTCTTTTTCATGGTTTTCTTTCCTTTAAAAAATTATAAAAAGACACGTCATTCATATTCATAAGATATCAAAATGTCACTCATTTTACGTAGAATCTAATGATAAATAAAAATGAGTAAAAAATATTTGGAAGGTTGGGGTATTACAAAGGGTATACTTAAGTTTGAGTGGTAATAATGTGATCAGTGTCAAGGTTTATGTTATATATGTATATGCATCATGGGTAAGATGATTAGGATTTTTTTTTTTTTGGTCAAAAGCTATTTATACTAGTACTCCAAACCGGTTCAATACATAAAAACAAACTGAAGATGGAATACAAATAAAGCCAAATCAAATACAACAAAATAAGTCAAACACAAGAACAACCAATCACCGTACTTTAAAGATTTAAGAGCAGAAGCAGAAGCGTGGACAAAATCGGCCTCCTCGATATCCAAAGTTAGAAATGACGTGAAAGAAAGTGTTAGTTGTAAAACTCACCTTAATAGGCACACATTCTTATAAGCATTAGCTGCAAATAGAGCAGCTGCACAGTCACCCCGACTTGGGGTAAAAATCAAAGAAAACCCAACCTTAGAAGGAAGAAAACCCATGATATCCTGAAGAACACTTCTGCTCCTCTGTTCAAGCAAATGTGGTGACCTTGACCATACATCGAACAACACCTCTTGAAAATTTCCCCCAAGAACGCAAATCCGAGCCACCAGGTGATAGTCGAGTCCAATAGCGTTTGAACAACTATCCAACTAAGAGGATATATACTCAGATCTTAGAGATCTGTTTATTTTTTGAGAAAACAAGAACACCATTACAAAAATCAGCACCACAAAAAAAAAACAAAACAAAAATGAAAGACAAATAGCTCTCACCGTTGTAGAACAGATCTAACAAAGAAGAGGAAAAAACTTGCTACAAGGACGGGAGAAGTCCCCAACCCCCAGAAATTAGAGGGAGAAGATCACAAATCAAAGATCTGGGAATTAATTTACCATTCTGATGCAGTTTTGGTATAGAATGATATTCGCCGATGGTTTGTGATGGTACCACAAACTGCCGGCGAGAAAGAGATGAAGGAGGGTCACGAGGTAGAGAAGAGAAATTCAAATTTAAGAGTTCCTAATGTACCCAATGTCGGTAATATGATTGGGATTATTCAAATATTTGGAGGAAGGCGTGGAAAGAATATGTAACATAAAATGGATAGAAAAGGTTGTATAATTCATAAACGTGAAATATAATTAATTCCTTTTAATTTAAAGTTTGAAACGGTATTTTTCCTATTTCAGGGAAGTGTAAGAGAGTAACCAAACGAATATAATAATATATGCATGTGAAACTGACGTATATAAATATGAATATTTAAAGAAAAAAGTTACGAGCATTTATTTGTATGGGTCAAAGCCACGAACACGGCAGGCCCATGAGACTCACATGTGAATGGAGATGAGAGAAATTGAGAATAATCAATAATGGGCCGCCATATATATATATATATATATATATAATGTTACTTATATTAAAAAAAAAAATAATGTTATGGTGATCTTGGCTCATTCACATCCACCTGCAAGCTCAAGTCAAATATATACTATTTTGATTTTTTTTTTTGTTTTTTTTTGTTTTTGGAAAAGCTTTAGCTAGGTTGCAACATGCAAGGCTATGGGATTTGGGAAATACTAACATACTTTAAACAAATGTCAATTATTGTTCCTTGTCCAGGAATTTTTTTTTTTTTTTAAATGGAAAAAAAGGAGCACATGTAGGACTTCCAGATCTAGCGCGCTTAGCGGATTCTCTTCACTCCCATTCTGTCTCCACTCTCCATCTCAATTATTAGATAAACTTAAACATATAATATTCAATGTTTTATAAAGCTATTATTATAAAAATAATTAAATAAATTTAAAGTTCTTAAAATTTTATTTGAGTAGTTAATAACCATAGTAACGATATCATGTTAAATATTAAAATATTTTATGAAGTGATTTTTCTATCATATTGTAGTTATGAAATATTCATATTAAAATTTAACAATTTAATTTATTTATTTATGATTTAATCTTATAATAATTTTACAAAATATTAAGTTTCAACCACCCCAATTTAATGTGATGGACTGATGGTTGAGACTTGAGATGAGATGCAAAACCTGATGATAGGGCAATCCCCAGGGAGGAATATGAGTAGGATCAATTTTAATTTCCTCCTTCCGGTCCTGGGATCTCTCTTCCCTATCACTTTGTATCAAAAAAAAAATTAATTTGATGGCTGGAGCAAGCAACTAATCAGCTATAGCTCTGCTGCAAAGGGCATTGGAATTTGCTGAAAACTTGTAAAGGGAGCAATGTGATGAATCAAATGCTTAGAGATTAAGGAAGCTACCTCCGAACTTTATTATAAGACTATGTTAATTTTTTTTAGAGAAATTAAGGAAACTAAATAAGTTACTTAATCATATCATATGTTGTGTATCCTTAAATTATATATTAGTTTATTAATCAAACTAATTAGTTTTGAGAAAAATAAAAATAAACATAATTTAAAGTAATTTAATTAGCTTCCTTAATTTCTTTAAAAAAGTCAACTTATTCTTATCATTAGGACCGCAGGAAGTATTATATATACAATGCACACACACCAACACCTGTTGATGTTAGTGAAAGGGGTTTAGCTCCTTAAACACGATATCTCAAGTTTGATTATGTTTGAATGCGAAAAACAATTTAAGAGATCGATCTACCCCAATTAAACACGATAATAATTAAGTCTAATCCACGCCAGAGAGATAAGCTCATAAGCATATTAAAAAAATATATACACGCAGACACGCACAATGTGGCTAATGACACTTGAGCGACAATAATACTTCTCGAAGCTCTTTATTATACTATATATATAGGAATCTCTATATGTGGGCATGCCAGAATATATACAAATTACTATCCTAATATGCCAAAACCAAGAGCTCCATGCGAGTCTGGCAACAACATCGCCAATATATATAGTCACTCGATCAATAACCACACCTCATTAACAATTAAGCTAATACGCCATGTCCCCGATTCTCTCTCCTATCTTCCTCGTCCATTGTATCACAAAGTTCTCCCCCTTTGGTTTCAGGCAAAAACACTACAAACACACCACTCAACCCTATCACCAACCCAAACACGCCATAGCACCAAAACTTGTTCCTCCTTCCGGCCGCCACCAGCATCGGACTCACCGCCCCGCCCAGCACCATCGCCTGCCTCACCATCGCCAATGCCGAGTTCCGTACACACGTCGGGAACAACTCCGTCGTATATAACAAACATATATCAACAGCATTACATGCGTTGAAAAATGACACCAACTCAAGCCCAATCTGTAGCTTCTCCATCTCTTCCCTAATTCCAGAACCGATAATACGCTGAAAATATGGTGGTGAAAACCCAAAGAGCGCTTCTTCTGTTCAACTTGTCGATGAGTATGAAGATTAGAAGAGGCGCTGGTAGCTCGGAAAATGCGTTGAATGTCACACTCAAATACAGATTAAACGACAACGTTCCGAGACCCAGTGGCATGCCGTAATAAACCAAGCCAATACCAAAACTCATGCACATAATGGCTAAGATTCTTCTTGAAGCCCATTGCTTCTGCATCATAACCTTCAGCTCCGAGTATAGATCCATGTTACTGCTCGGACTTTCTTCAGTGTCACACACTTTGAAGACGGCTAAATTCAATGTACTTTGAGACAATGAGGTGATGCTTTGTAGTGTTTTGACGGCTTCGTCTTTCCTTCCTCGTACGAGGAGCCACCTAGGAGACTCCCGTACGAGGAATTTTATCAATAAGGAATACAATAATGTTGGGATGGATGTGTATATGTATAGGTTTCTCCACGAGGAGTTTTGGTTTAAGTATGCCATCGGCGGGAGTGATAGGAAGCCGAAGAAGAAGCAGAAGTATCCGATAACAGCCACCTGGCCACGCCACCGCTTTCCGACGAGCTCAGTGGCTAGAACGAGGGAGGACGTAATTATGGTGGGTCTACCGAAACCTGAGAGAAACTTAAGGCAAGAATAAACCCAAAGGTTTGGAGAAAAGGCTGCGAGGAATGAAGAGAGAGACATGGAGAGACAAGAATAGAAGAGCGTGTTCTTGCGGCCCAATGACGTGTCAGCGAGTGTGGATAGGGCAAGCCCGCCGAGGAGGCAGCCGATGAAGAAGGAGGAGGCCGGTAAGTATGGGGTCATCGGGATTTAAGTGCCACTCGGAGATGATGGAGGAGTATGAGCCGCCGTGGCTGACGGGGGAGGACGGTATACGTGTTGGTTGGGCGTCGGTGAAGACAGTGACGAAAAGTTGTTGGGCATCGAAGATCCAAGCGAAGGAGACGAGAAGGGCTTGGAGGAATTGGAAAAGAGTGAATTCTTCCAAGCAGAGTTCGATGGTGGAGCCCAGAGATGGAAGGTGGTTCTTTGGCTGTGGGATTTCAGAGTCATATGAAAATTTTGGTTTGGAAAGAAAAGGTGCGGAGGTTGAATCCGCCATTTTCGAAATGTACAGTGCTAATATTCTTATTGCTGTTAAGAAGGTTTATATAAACTTTATATCTGCATTTTAGGTAATGATTGGAATTTTGGAATATCTAAAGATTTTGATAAAGGTAGAGGACTGGGATAAAAAGAAAAAGGAAAAGTGAATAGAAGGGAAAAAAAATTTAAGAAAATGAGAAGAAAAAGATATATAGTACATTTTTACATATTATGAGCCCTGTTTCTATATTAATTAGATTCATTGAATTAATTAGATTCATGAATGAGGATGAATAGTCAAAATTACCGGCACTACTAATAGTACAGTGGTATTGGGAGTAGTCTTCTTACCCCTTTATACTGGGTTCGATCCCCCCATCCCTTATCGTCTATGTATCAAAAAAAAATGAATAGTCAAAATACTTTGAATGGTCAAAATGCTCATTCGTATGGAAACGAATTTATTTATTTGTATATCTAAACTCAATGATTTTTTGTCAGATGATTTTTTGTAAGATGGACGCATAAAAACAGTAAATTAAATTTGGAGAGTCAACTCATAAGTTTGACAACAATATGTATATTTATATTTTAAAATTTAATTGTTGTTATTTGTGTATATTAATTTATCATTTTTTTAAGCTTTTCTGATTTCTCATTCTTAGCTTTCACTTCAGGTTGTTTTTTCAATTTACCCTTTATTAAATAACTAATTACTATTTTGCCCCTATTTAAAAATTATTTTCCAATCTACCCCTATTTGGTCGACTAAATGATATAATCGACTAAAAAAACCATTTAGTCGACTAAATCATTAAAAAAAAATTAGGTTAAAACTTGGGAAGGCCATAACTTCTGACTCAAGAGTCCGAATCAAGTGATTCTTTTTTTGATTCCATATAACTTTTTGAGATCTATGCACTAACATAAAAATCTGTATTCTTCCTCCTTTCTCTTCATTAAATTTGGAAGTTAATTTTTATGTTAGTGCATAGATCTCAAAAAGTTATGTAGAATCAAAAAAGAATCACTTGGTTCGGACTCCCGAATCAAAAGTTATGGCCGTCCCAAATTTTAACCTAATTTTTTTTAATGATTTAGTCGACTAAATTAAATGATTTTTTTAGTCAACTATATCATTTAGTCGACTAAAAAACCCATTTAGTTGACTAAATAGGGGTAGATTAGGAAATAGTTTTCAAATAGGGGTAAAAATGGTAATTAGTTATTCAATAAGGGGTAAATTTTTTTTTTTTTTAAAAAAGCCTTCACTTCAAGTAGGAAAACAAAAAACAATAGTTTAACTTCACGTATTTTGAAAAATTCACGTAATGGAATATATTAATTTTTAATTTGTTATTTGTGTCTATGATTTTTAATAATAAAAATCATGTTTGAAGTAGTATATATATTCATTTTAGCTATTGTTTAAAACTTATAATCTTAGGGTCAACCAAAGAGGAGAATTAAGCTACGTACCTATTGAAGACTCCTTCTAAAATAAAAAGGGTAATTGAATCACTGGTTTCACTAAAAAGCTTGGCTATATGCCCCGCACATCAACGGATATGGGAATCCTTGATTAAAGTAATTTTCCATGATATATCATAAATATAGAGAGTACATATTTTGTGTTTCTTTGTTTTTTTATGGCCAAAATGGAGATATATATAGTGTGTTGAATCAGACTCCACTTTAGGTGCTCATGGAATCAATTAGTACCTAATGCTCAGCGTAAAAACGAGGCCGTTTTGCCTCATTTCAAGGTTTCAGAGGCGTTTCCCCTCCCCAAGTGGGCCCCATCTTCTCATCTTTCCTATTCTCTTTTTCAATTTTTTTTTTAATTTTAACCATCTTTATAAGAAAAAGAAAATTAAACATGGCAGGTTTTTAAATTATCATCTATACTTTGTAGTTCTATTTATAAAGCATAGATCAGGTCAAAAAAATTATAAAGCATAGAGAAGGTTTTTTTATTTATAAGTCACAACATTATACTTTTCACATATTTTTTGTAGTGATGATTGAGGGTAAAGTATAGAGAGAATCACATATAAAGATGGTTGAAATAAGAAAATTCTGTATAAAGTTGATAAAGTGGACAAATCTTAAATTAGGTCAATGACTTAATTTAGAATATTTAAATATTGGTTATATTCCAGTATTGTGGGGACCTAACCCAACACCAAATCTCCACCATTACACACTGTCTTCCTGCTTCAGAAAACCCACAAAAACTCTCCTACCTCTCTACATCAAACCTCTATCCCCCAGCGCTGTACCCAATTTACATATTGCAAAGAAGGCTACTCGAACAACTGTTCTTATATAGTATTTAAGATTTAAATTCAATATTCCTAAATAAAGGGGTTATGATTACATAGATAATAATATATGTTAATATAAACGTTTTGTGAGCTAGGTTTTTCTACCGTTTCAATATGGTGCAATAATTGAATAATCCAAAATTTAAATAATCCAAACTGGCAAATATCATTGAAGCAGTCTTCAATGGTTGCGGAATCGTATTCGTGGAATCCAAAGTTGCACAATAAAAAAATCCTTGGGTGCTGTTTGTTAGGGTTGTTTCTCTCATCTCTCTAATCATTGGGTTCCATGATTGATTGTACTAACTTACAAATATTGATTAATTAAAAGGGATTAAGAAATAATGATTTAACACTACAATAAACTTACAGTAGCCTTTTTTGTTGATTTTCTGATTGTGTCAAGACCTCTAATGAATTTTCTACTGTTAGGGTTTTTACGTAATGTGTAAATAATATTATTTGGTCTCTAATTTTGCTTTTTTGTTTTTTATTATTAACTAAAGGACATAGAGGTAATTTGGCTCAAATTTTAAATCCTTAATTAGGTTAAATCCTTAATTAGGTCACATAACCTAATTAATAATTTGTTAAGTTTAATAATCCAAATTAGAATTTGAGTAATTCAACCGTTGTTATATGAAATTGTCCCTAAAGTATATACTGAAGTAATTAAAAATTATTGTATACTAATCTAATTCTATTTTTAAGTTTTCACTAGAATTAAAGAAACAATCTTAAATATTACTAAATATATCTAAAAATTTAATAACTTTTCAACTTCACTTTTATTTCATACAAACTTTATACTCTAACATTACAAATTTTCTATTATAATTAATGATAGGGAAAAATTTATAACCTATAGAGTCCGCAAGTGCACGGGTCATACCAAATAATAAAGAGTGAGTAAGATATCGTTCCCACGAGGACTTGGTATCACAAACTTCGGTTAAGCATTAATTTTACACTTTCTTTGAAGTTGAGCAAACCAAATTGAAGTTAATTAAGAAAAAGGAATTAAACTAAAATTAAAATAAACAAACCACCATAATAATCAAATGAGCAACCTAGAGTCACTAATTTCTTATTAGTTTCATGAACCTTGATTTCACTAATTTAATTAACCTTAATATCAATTTTGTTAATCTCGAGTATAAATAGCTATAAGTGTCTGTTGGTCCACTTACAACCCTCTTTTGAGTATATTTTATTATGTCTAACATAATTACTCAAGAGGCAATAAAACTCGAATACACTTTTCAACAATTATATAGGACAATTAGCTATATGTCTATCCTAATCACAAATTAAATTGTAATCTAATCCCATATTACTTAATCTCATAGCTTAATTAAAATCTCCTTTGTCAAGGTAAATCCTAATTCTCAAATTCATATTTAATGATAGTCAGTCACTAAATAGATAAAGCTAATCAAAATTAAGTAACCAAAATTAATATTAATTCTAACTAATTAACAAAAACAAAGTCCAATCCACACCTATAAATTCAAAGTTACTCTAGGTTACAAATTAAAATTAGTCACACATGGCTATAAATAGCTCCATCACAGCAACAATAAATTCAGAGTTCAAAGAGAAAAGAAAAATAAAACCATGGCAGAAGTCACCACCTCCCACTCTGATTCTTCGATCAGAATCTGTTCCTCCCTTGTGGCTGTGAAGACGAAGCTCGCCGGCGACTGTGGTGGAGAGGGAAGCCACCGGCGAGAGAGGAAGAAGAAGGTCCAAGATCTGAAGCTCCTCTGCTCTGTTCTGTCGCTCCTCCCTGTACTGCCGCGAGAATGATCCCAATTCTCCAAAAAAAAACGCGCCTCTGCTGCTCTCTTTCTCTCTTTTTTTTTTTTTTTTACTGTCCGCGAGAAATGACTCCCCCAATTAATTCCAGCCGCCAACTCCTCAGCGAAATTGTCTCTTCCCTTTTTTAATTTCCACCTCTTCAATTCATTAGGTCAACCTCATTCAGCCCATGTGGGCCGCATCCAATTTAAGTCCTCATTTTCAATTCCAAACCGTGGCCCCAATAAGATTGTCTTTGCACCTGATCCATTGTCTCAAAAAAACCTCAACAATCAATGTTTCATTCATTGATTCCAAACGGTGCTTATCCAACTGGAAGATTTTTTTTTTTAAAAAAAAAATTCATTTCAGTAACTTTTTATTATTTTATTTAAACTAAATTATTTCTATTTAAATTTGAAAACTATGGTATTTACAATGAAATCCCCTAAATAATGCACCACTTTGATTTCTTTTAAAATAATATAGTTTAATAAAAATCTTCTAAAATTACTTAGATAACTCTCTAAATATCTTCAAAATGTATTTTAAATATATAAAATATGGAGAGTTATCAATAAATGAAGAGTAAAATTGCATACTTATGAGAAAAGTATAATGGTGCGACTTATAATTAAATTTTTTTTTTAAAAAAAACCCTCTCAATCTATGCTTTATAAATAGAACAACAAAAATATATGATAATCAAAAAAATCTGCCATGTTTAATATTTTTATTATGAAGATCCTTAAAATAAAAACAATTGAAAAGGGGAAATGCTCAACGCTGAAAAGTGTAACCTTGGAACGAGGCAAAACAGCCTCGTTTCTAGGCTAACCGTTAGGTGCTCATAGACTCCGTGAGCGTGAGCATAAAAAACGTGGACTCATTTAAATTATATATCACTTTGATTTTATTTATAAGTATTTTTTTTTAAATTGTTTTATTTATAACTCTAGTTTTAGGATAATAAATGATATTGTGACAATTTTGTCCATATTAATTGTAAGAATAAAAATAAAAAGAGAAGAAAGAGTTACAAAAATATTCATTTATAAATGAAAGTAAAATTAAAAATTTATTTTATAATTATTGAGCTAACTAACTCTCATTGTGATTTAATTAAAAAAGTTTTTTTTTTTTTTACAAGGCGAGGGGAGGGGAGATTCGAACACGAGACCTGAGGGGAGATATAAGGCATGTCAATACCATCAGCTATGCCACTGCACTGCTGTTGTTCTCGGTGGTTAAAAAAGATTTTTAAAAAATGACAGAGTGGGACAGTCATTGTTGGTCCAAACAAAATCTTACATATATTTGGGTGCTTGGGACTTGGGTCTTCGCAAAGCGGACCGAAATGCCTTGGATCTATAAAAGATTCTTGGGCCAATACTAAGGCTGTCCCATGATATGCCGAAAACATATTATAATGATTAATCAGTATTAATTGGGAATAAGGGGTATGAGACTTACTCTCCTGTTCTTGGTTTGAGGAATGTTGGAGATGTGAGAATAGAGAAAATGGTGTTAGGAGCTCTTTCCCATGATTGTAGCCTGATTCAGAGCAAATCCAGATTAATCAAAACAAAAGGTTCAAATAAACCGGGTGAAAAAAGAAATTATAATGGTCAACGACGGCGACAGCGCTATATATGTTTTCATTTTCCCTCCAATGTAACTCTCACTTTTCTCTCATCTTCCAACAAATATCTACTTTCACTATCTCTCTCTCTCACACTACACTAGATCTCTTGTTTTCTTCTTCCTTCATCACCATCTTCACCTGGACAAACCACTCCTCTTGGGACTTGACGCCACAAATGGGTTCGAGATCAGCGCGGTGGCGCCAGAGTTGGGCTCCACAGCCATTGACGCCGTTAATGGAAGGTCCCGACCCTGAGATGAAAGAAGAAGGTCCCAAAAAGGAAAGCTCATGGGAAGCCATTAGAGAATGGTTCAGAGCTCAGAAAGTTTCTCCCACAGCACCCACTTTCTCTTCCTCCTCAAACGCATTCTATGCAACCATTCAAGCCAAAACTCAAGACTTGAGGCTCCTCCTCGGTGTCCTAGCTTGCCCTTTAGCTCCAATCCCTTTAAACCACGATCCTGCCCACACCTTTCCCATCAGAGATATCCCATTCGTAAGATCTTTCTTCATATCGATCACATTTTCATCTTTCGTTCTCTTTTATTTAATTCTAAGATGATGTAATTTTCTCAAACAGGAGAACTCAACGGCTAAATACATTATACAACAGTATTTGGCAGCGACTGGGTGTTCGAAACAGCAGAAGAAGGAGACGAAGAATATGTATGCCACCGGAACGGTGAAGATGGTGTGTTGTGAAACGGAGATCTCGACGGGGAAGAATGTCAAGTGTTTGGGGACAAGAAGCGGCGACAATGGCCGATTTGTTCTGTGGCAGATGCTTCCCGGAATGTGGTCTCTTGAATTGGTCGTCGGCGGCCACAAGGTGGTCGCGGGCAGCAACGGCAAGGCCGTGTGGCGCCACGCTCCCTGGCTCGGCACCAATGCCGCCAGAGGCCCTCAGCGGCCACTCCGTCGCATTATTCAGGTAAATGAAACTTCTTATGCAAATCCAACAATCAAGTGTTGATAATTTTCTTTTTAATATTATACTTTAGTATCCAGTGCCAGCCTCTCTCATCACATGTGTCACTCGAACTTAAGACCATAGAGATTTAGTATGGTCTTCCACCATTTGAGCAACTCCAATATAGTTGTTGATAAAAGTTTTTATTACTTAAGATAAACTAGTTTCTGTGGGACATAACTATATGATGAAACGTACTACTTTGGCATTCCATTATTATGATGTTTTTCAACGACAATAATTATGCTTTTTGGAGGATTATTCCAAAATGATATATATGTCAGACAGAAAAATTAAGAGGATTATAGTTTTAGGTTTTCTTTGGAGCCAAACAGAGTTTGAACACAATATAATGTTTACTTTTGTTTCTTTCTTTGTGTATCTTTCGATAAGTGGGGCGGGCTGTATTTGTCAGAATTTGAGGCTTGTGGGGGACAAAGCCAATAGTTTGAACGCACTTTTTAGGTTTTATAAAACAAAAGATAAAGATTGATGAGGGGAGGAACAAAATGAAACCTCAATCAAATGATGAAGGGGTATGTATATTTCCTGACAAAGGTGACCATTATGGAGAAACTGTCGCATGCTTTACCCAACACAGTGACTGTTTTATGCTCATACTAATGCTTAAAGCGCTCAATAATGGCCATGTGACTGTCTACCTGACATCACCTTAGATTGTTTGTTTATACATAATGATCTTGGGATTGCCACCTTAACACAGGTAGGTACCTCTATATAGGTACTCTCCATTATGGCCCTTGTCCTTTTGCTTTAACTTTTCCCCTTTTCACTTTAACGAATACTACTCCATCTATTTTTGTATTATTGCCCCTCCTTTCTTGACCAGTTTTCCTCTTTCTGTTTCTGCTTTATTTTCCTACTTGCACTTGGAAAATCTCCCAGAGCAGATTGCTTCCCACAATATATACTAAAAATAATTTTTTTAAAAGAAAGATACCAGTGTGATACAGAACATATATAGATTCATCCATGCGGTCTGATTAGGTCCTATCTACCTAGTTCTTCTCTCCCCCATTGAATCTCCTTCTCTCTACAAAAGGATCCAAGTTGGGAAAAAAATTAAATGTCATTTTGTTCATTAATACACTACTAGCTAGTTCTACATTATTGCTTATAATTTGGCTTGATTTTCAACGGTAAGAGAGCAAACTATATATATTAGTTGTAATGATTAACATTGTCCGAATAATTAGATATTGTATAGATAGAACATATAATCTTGACCCTTAAAATGCAATAAATCGAATCTCAAAATGAAACAATTTTTTTAAATAATCATGGGGTTGACGTCAGAAAATTTTATGCCAGGGATTGGATCCAAAGAGCACGGCAAGCTTATTCACGAATGCACAATGCTTAGGGGAGAGCAAAATTGGGGACGTAGGATGCTTTGTATTAAAGGCATGGGCAGATCGTGCGGCTGTGACGGAAAGGAGCGAGGGGCACGCGGAGGTAATAAGGCACATATTGTATGGGTATTTTTGTCAAAAGAGTGGTCTCCTCATATACCTAGAGGACTCTCATCTTACAAGGGTTCAAATGGATGAAACCCTAGACAGTGATCCTGTGTACTGGGAGACCACCATTGGCAGCAGCATCGACGACTACAGAGACGTCGACGGTGTGATGATCGCCCATCAAGGGCGGTCCATCGCGACGGTTTTCCGGTTCGAGGAAATGTCGATGCAACATAGTAGAACAAGAATGGAAGAACATTGGACCATTGATGATATTATGTTCAATGTCCCTGGCCTCTCAATGGATCATTTCATTCCCCCTGCTGATGTATTTCCCAATTCAAACTCTCCATAACATGAATAAAGTATCTCCCAATTTTTGATGTTTACTAAGTAAATACACGATATGTATCTCCACACCTATTTTCTCCCCCCTCTCTGAAATATTCTACGAACGTCTCATTCAAAGGAATCTATAGATTCTAAGGAGGGAGTGCAAAAAAAAGCATCTCACTCACTATGATTGCTTTATATTCTTTTATTTTTTATTTTTTATTTTTAATGTAGACATGTAGTAGTAGAGATGGAAGGTAGTTTTTTTTTTTTTAATTTATTTTGAGAGTGAATTGCTGACTTCGTCTTAAAAATAGAATAAGTTGTACATTTATTTTCTTCATCAATCATTTTTACGTATAACCCACCTGGTTATGCAAATTGCCATTTTTATTACACCATTTCTGTCATTTTCTCGTTATCTATTCGTTTGTAATTGTACGGATAGCTAGGTACTTGCTGGTGATCTTTCTTTCCTTGTTTACGACATTTTGCTTGTAACTAAATACAGGATCTGAAAAAAAAAAGAGAAGAGAGAATAAAAAAGCTAAACATGTTGGATATGACTCTTAAAATAAATGATTTTGTACTTAATGAGACAAATGACCCAAAATCACTTAAAATAAGTTTATTTAAACATGTTATTAAATGTTGGATCTCAAGTGAAGAAGCTTTTCCCAATTGTAAGATTCAATTGCTATTAATTAAGCTGGTTGTTTGTTTCATGTATCCAATGTTAATAAGTAGATTGTACCATATCCCAAAGAAGTCCAGCTCAAATGATAAATTTAAAAGGAGAGACGACGTTATACAATTTTGTAACGTAACACAAATTCCTCGCTGAGAGTGGGATAATGATGTATTTATTTATGTGTACTTTGAGAAAGTATAATACTATCATGTGTGATGAATAATGCATGGAGTTTTAACACACACACACACACATATATTATGGGGGACTTTATTTTAACCACAAGTTGGATGAATCTTTAAAGCGATGAAAACAAAGAAGGTTGTTGGAATGAGGGAAAGTGAAATCTCAGAACTTGGAATGCAGACCAAGATAAGTTAAAGTGTTTGACCAAAACCTACTTTGAATGCTGAAATCTTTGGTATTTGATAAAAAAAGGAATAATGGCATCTTATTCTTACCTAAAAACATGGAAAGCATACTCCAAGGTTATGGCAACATTTTTTTATGTAAAATGTACTAGGAGCAAAATTTTATCAACTGGTGTTGATTTAGTGGAAGAGAATTTGGCTCTAATGAAAGGGACTTTGACTACTTAAACTCATAAAAGTGTTGGGTTTGAATATTTATAAATGCCTTCAAAAGAGCTATATATTCCCAATTGAACTCCACAATACTCAAATTCGATCGACCAGCCAGATAACCATATCTTACCTAGCCATATAACCTTAAAGAAAAAAGGAGTAAACTTTGCCAGCAGCGAGACTAATTAATTTCTTTTGGGACATTGGAAATTATAGGTAAGCTCCTCTCAATTAGATTGCAACAATAATTTATGATTAATCTCTTTCAGTGAGTTATCGGTGATTTTCATCAATTTAATTTTTAAATCAATCAACTCAAATTTATATATGGCAAGCCATTTATCCAAAAAGTGTTAAACACCATAACATTTTTCAGACTTTATAATACATCCAGCAGGCTCAGTTAATATAATTATGAGAAAACATAGTATAATTTTTGGTGCCTGATGATAGGAAAAAAAAATTATACAACCTAAAACTCTGAAAGTGTACGGGCCATGTTAAGTAATAAAGAATGAGTAATATATCATTCCCATAAAGACTTGGTGCAAACAATGCATTTAAACAATAATTTTACACTTTTACTTAAGTTGAGTCAACATAATTTAGATAAAAGCTAACTAAAATAAAAGAAAATCAAATCGAACTAAGGCTAAAGATATAGATGATTCCAAATTTTACAGGGTGAGTTGAATTATAATAGCTTTGGCTATTTCTTAATGTCTGAATTCTTCATTTAATTATATTTAAAGTTATATTTTCTAGTCTAGGACTTTTATTTACCTAAGATTGTCTTCGGACTCACTAAAAAAAAAAAAACCAATTATGTTAATCATTAATATCTTAGGCGATTAGTACTTAACTAAATTAATTTAAGTGTAAGCCCAATGAGACTATGTACACGGGGAGGTGTGTGTTTGTATATATCCTACAAGTAAATTAAGTTAGAAAATTTAATCCTACATGACTTACTTGAATGTTTAGTTTAATTCATCCCAGGAGATAATTTAATAAATATAAAATATTAATAAATTTCATCCAATATATCTTAATCTTATATTTATTTAATTATAAAATATACCTGAATATTTTTCTTAATTATTAATTTAGTTTTGGTTAAAATATACTTTTAGTCCTTTAAATTTGTATGAGGCTTTATTTAGTCCCTTAAATTTATAAAATATATTTTTAGTCCTTTAAAATTTAACTCCCTTAATATTACTAACGAAAAATGCTAATGAAACATAGTTAAGTGGTGACCATGGGATGCTTACAAAGCAAGCTCTAATTTTTTAAATGGAAAATACTTTTAGACGAATTAAAAAATAACGCCTGGTTTAATTTTATTTTAATCAGAAAAAAAAACCCCTCCTCAACCTGTCGTCAACACGCTACCCATCAACCCCTCCTTCCTCCTCGGGTGGCCCCTCCATTTCGTTCTACTTTATCTTTGTTGTTAAAATTCAATTCGGAGGAGTATTTCCTCTTTTTCATTCATTCATTTATATTTTTTCTCTTGAATGAAGTAAATTTATATAAGTAGAGGTTGACAATCTGAGCAAAATAGTAGATAACAACCTTTCAAATATTCCAAATATTCTACTTTTCTAGATAACTATTCTCATCTAGTAACAATAATATAAATTCAAATACTAACAATAATTCAAAAATTCAAAAAATCCAAATAATAATTTAAATTCAATTCATATCTTCAACATTTGGTAAACAAAGAATTTTATGTTCCTTAAAGAACCAGACCTCATGCTGCTTCAAGGCAACTTAGCAACATACACCATTAGCACGATTTGCCCTTCATATGGTTCCAATGGCGGAATCATTCAATGGCCAGTTGGGGCCTTGGCTCCAGCTGGTCCCGGTCGATTTTATAAAATTTGTGAGAATATATATGTATTTATTATATGATATTTTATTTGGCCACAAATTTGGCCCCAGCTAATTTTTTATCTTCTCTGTAAAGATAATGTTTGTTTCATTACTCATTGGGCTGTGAGAAGAAAGTAAAATTCTTATTTAAGATACCGAAAAAGTTTGTATCATCTTACATATTGTTTTGATTTATAATTATCCGTTATTATTTATTTGTATTTTCAAGGTTATTTGATTCAATTTAGTAAATACTCCCTCTAGTTCTTATTTAAGGAATCAACTAACAATTCTCACAAGTCAATAAAAATAGTTAAAGTTATTAAATTTATCCTAAAACTTAAGTAATTTTCAACACTGTCCCTATTAATTATACTAAAACTCTAATATTATATTAATTATTACTCCTTTTTTTTCTCAAAAAAAGAGTAATAATTAATTTTTATTAATTATTACTCTCACTCACTACTTTTTTAATTATGGGTATACATAAAAATATTTAATGCTATTTAGAAACAAGCAAGTGCCTTATAAAAAGAATCAAATATACTTGTTAGTTGGTGCTTTATAATAAGAACTAAAGAGAGTAGTTCAATATGTTTATTTTTTGGTCTGGGCTAAAAATTTTTTTCTGGTTCCGCCACTGTATGGTTCAGCCTTCTCAAGCTTAAGTCTATCACCTTCAATCTGATCAAGGCATCAAGCCAATGTCCCTCGACCACACTGGACCTGGATTAATTGTGCCTTTCTTCTTCTGCCCTTCTTGTTTAGGGTTCCTACCTTAATTGACGCTGAAACCGTAACGCTTGATCTCTCGATCTGGAACCAAAAGGGGTGGTTTTAATTAAGTGCAATTTCAGTGGTGTTGGTGAAGAAAGATGGCATGAGGAGCTTAATATGTAGATTTGCAAAAAGAATAATATGGTTTAGTCGACCGTGGATGGGGTTCGGGGAGTTATCTCTCTCTTTCTTCCAACAATAATTTAGGGTGATTAAAATTAAAATTAAACTACGTGTTATTATTTATATTGATCCGAGTATTTTCCATTTTATAAATTTAAGCTTGTTTAGTCAACATTGCTTGGTTACCACCCAACTATGTTTCGTCAGTATTTTTCATTAGTAACATTAACGTTGTTAAATTTTAAAAATTAAAAATACACTTTATAAACTTAAGGGACTAATATGAAAACTCATGCAAATATAAAAAATTAAAAGTATACTTTATCATTTAGTTTTGGAGGTTTAACCTTAAGCAAACTCTATCCATGTGATTTCTTGATACAGAACTAACTTAGTCCTAATAGTTTCTTAACTCTGAATAATTCTATTCCCATAAATTAATAATTCAGCAAATTGCAAGGAATGAGTTGTTATAAATCAAAACTTAAAGACTACTTCGATAACTGATCTTGACCCCGAAAAAAAATTGATAACTGGTAGAGAGTTCAAGGTCTAAAAGTTATATTTTTCTGGATAATTACAGACCAACATATTCATGAAAAATATTGAATTTATTTATTGCGAAGGCTGAAAACCAAGCCCAATTGCCCAAGAGATATATTGGATTAATTGATAATTAACTCATTGATTAATATTCGTAAAAAATCTGAATCTACGACTAGAAGGGATCTGATAGAAAGTAAAATTATTGACGATTTTTTGCTAAAAAATTATTGACAATTCTTTGTGTGTGATAGAGAATAAGAGATGACAATATGGACCATGGGTTTGGTTAAGGGCCCACAAGCATGTTGGGCCAATGGGTAAACAAAGGATCCGCCCCAGGAGCATCTTTGCTTCCAGCCTTTGTGGGGGATATTCACCTATCCACACACCAACGGGGTTGTGTCTAGTAGAATGCGCTAGTCTCTCACAATACGATAAATCAATGTTCAAATCTCTGTTGTGATAGGAGGATATTATGATTAAGCCAAGTTTTTTTATGATTAATTTTGGGATTTTTAATATATTTTTTATGATATCATTGCATGATTAAGCACTAACTTAAGTTAAGGACCTTTATTGATTTAAGTCTAATATGGGAAAAAATGATCATAATTTGTTAATTAATTCATACAAATAATTTTTTAGACTTTTGATTTTACCTCATGTTTAATCTTGCATTATATATATCTAAGAAAAAAATTTGAGATTTTTTGAAAATGACAATTGGGGTCCAAATTAATATTTTTTGTGGACTGGATAAAATACAAAAAAGATCCCTATAATTTCAGAAAATTTCAAATCAATGCAGAAAAGGATTAGGGAAATTTACATTTTAACCTCAAAATATTTTAATCATATTCACTATAGTCCCTATACAAACTTTTAAAATTTTCATATTGATCCCTGGTCAAAACTTGCGTTTTGACAAGAGACCAATTAGGTCATCTGTCAAGCCCGATGTTTTGCTTCTTCTGGATAGAGACCCAACCGAGAGAGGGAGAGGAGTGCGGCAATTAAGGGTAAAAATAGGTCAGGCCCCTATCAGATGGCCTATGGCCTAGCCTGCTTAGGGCCTGACTAATTTATTAAAAAGATCAGGTCAATACTTATTTAAAGGCCTAAATATATAAATAAACCAGATGACTAGATCTATTTTATTAAAGTTTGACCTGTAAGCCTTTAAATTTGACCTTCCCATACACCAAAAAAATAAAATAATAATAATAAAATAATATCATATAAGTATATACACGAAATATTTAATTTATATGTTTTTCATTCTTATATTTTAATTTTATTTTCCAACCATTATTATATTGTAATCTTTAATTTAAAGTTATAGTAGGTAATTATTAAATTATCTAGTGTTATTGGTTTGATTGTTCTTTAGTCAACCTTTTCTATTCAAAGACTTAAACAGTCAACTTAGCCATCATCTCATCATCTTTTCCAGTATTCTCGCTCATGCTCATTGTTCCTCTCACTCATCGCCATGGGCGGACCCATGTTATGAACCCCCCCCCCCCCCCCCAAATTTGGGATGTGAAAAAAAAAAAATCATACGTGTTTGAATGATTACCCACCCTTAAATTAAGTGCTCACCTTTTCAAGGCTAAACTTCATAATGGGATAAGGGATGAATGGTTGAATGATTGTTTAGTGCCTTATATTGAAAAAAGATGTATTTGATAGCATTGATAATAAGACAATTATGATGGAATTCCAAAAAATAAGGTATAGAAGGATGACATTATAATAATTATTTTTATTGTAATATACTTTTGTTATTAAAATATATGTACTTGAATTTATTGAGTGTCTGCCCTTCATTATAATTTATGTAGCTGCATTTACTTCTAATAGTACTTAGCCTTACTTTTCTAAATGACAGGTTTGTAAAATAATTACCTCTCTTATTGCATCATCAGTATTCAGTTGATTTTATAAATATTTTTTTGATATATTTTTTATTATTTATATTCTTTTTTTTTTAATGAATTTAAAGCTTTTTCTTTAAAAAAAATCGGGGACGCTGTCCCCAAACTTCCAAACATCCCCGCCAATTGTGCCCCCTATGTAAATTTCTGAGTCCACCCCTGTCTGTCGCAACCCAAATTATCTCACTCTCCTTCGACACATAAAAACTAATCTGCAACGCTTTAGGTATCTCACACTATCCGTATTTCTCTCCCACTCAAATATCTCTCACTACTTAGCTTCAACCATATGCTAGTTGTTTAATATTGTTTAGTTGTGACTTTTTCAAACTGATGACGATTGTGTAAATATTTTATTAATAAAATTCCTTTTCAACTCATATTAAAGCAGAAAAATGTCAAAAGCGGTCCCCTTGTAGACATATGTGTATTGCATCTATATCAAATTCACTACATATGATTTTTTTTCATTTTGGTTTATTTTATTTGAATGAAGGCAAATGCATTAAGATTTAGGAGTTGTCTTTTCAAGGTTCTATTATAATGGCATATGGTCTTTCCTTCTTCTTTTTTTGTTCATTTTATTTGATTTTTTTGTTCGATGATTTTATTTAAATAAAGACTAACCCTTTGGAACACTTTTTTTCCCCTTTTATTGTCATTTGTTTTTATTTATTTATTTTACTAGCGCTAAAGGGAAGTTGTGACCCAATTGAATTAGTTCACAGATTTTAAAGAATGATTTAAAGTTTGGGAAAATATTCAAAAGCTAAAAAATATTTGTTTCTTTCCATTCAAAAAAATATATATTTCTTTCATTACAATTAAGCACACGGTTTCTGCCCAATAGCCTATCACTAGTAATCAAGAGATAGGCGTACAATCATGTAAATAAAAATGACTCCTACTTTATTTATTTTATAATTAGTTCGGTTTTTTAAATTTTTATATAGAACAAATCCCTAGCTGCAACAACAACACAGGTGAATATGCTCCTCCGAGGACCTAAAACTGAACAATAAATTAGTAGCCATATGGCATGCAGCTACTTTAAATGATGCAATGTCAATTAACAATAATGCCTCTCAACTGGTAGTAACTAGGGGTGAAGAAGATTCTATTATCACAAAAAGTGGCAAAAAAACTTCAATGGTATGAAAAGATTTTGAAGAAGTTCAACTTGTTGATGGTGTCAAGAAAACAAAGTTTTTGTACTGTAAAGCAAAGCTAGCTATTGGTGGAAGGAGAGCTAGCATTGGCCATCTTAAAAGGCGTTTGGTGGGTTCATTTAAATGTAAGTTGTTTGTCTCTTGACAAAATATGCAAACCACCATAAATTTTTTACCAAGTGAATCAGGAGTTAATCTTTTTATTGTTCTTGGCACTAAGTACTCTAATGAAAAGATGAGAGATATTTTAGCTACTGCTATTATGGTACATAAGCGTCCTTGTAGCATGGTGGAAGATGATGTTTTGATGTAGGCCTTTGAATATGCAAATCCATATTTTAAAAAAGTTACTCATAAGAAAATGAGGCTATACAAAATGTGGAAAAGGTGAAAAATGCATTGGAGGAATTATATCATGAGTACGTGGAGTTGCATTCCTTATCTTATGCATCTGATGAAGTCAAAATTGATAGTGTTGCCTTAGTAGATGCTAGTGCACAACAAAAAGATAAAGGAATAACGAATGTTGAACATGACTTGTCAAAGGCATTTGATTCCTCCTATAAAATCAAATTTGGAAACTTATCTTGCTAATGATCTTTATATTCATTCTTTTGGATCTTCATCTTTTTGTGCTTTAGAGTGGTGGAAGAACAATAGAGCAAAGTTTATAGTTTTTTTCGAGTATGGCATCTGATATATTAGCTGTCTTTATCTCAACTATGGCATTAGAATCCACATTTAGTGCTGAGGGAAGGATGATTGATTAATGGGTAAAGGAGCAAAAATACACATGAGCTTTTCTCTCAAAAGCGCCTAGCACCATGTGCTTTTTTTGGGAGCAAAAATGTATATGTGGTTAGGAAAAAGGAGCAAAAGTCACATGTTTGTTAGGGGAAGATAACTTCTGTTAATTTTAACCTGAAAGTACCAAAATACCCCTTAAAAAAACCTCCTCATCCCCTCTCCCACTTGACATTCATCCTCAACCAGCTTCAAAACCAGCCTCAAAGCCAGCATCAAGAAGGAATTAATGCCACTAGTAGCAAGAATACAATGTATTAAAAAAAAACGCCACCTCTCTCCTAGATACTCAATTCGTAGAAACATCCCCTAAGAATTTGAGTTAAAGTAAACAACCCAAAATTCATGGTAAACAACCTAGAATTCAAAGAAATATTGTTAAATTCAATAAGAACCACACACGAAACAACCAAAAATACTGTCAAGAACGCTTTAGCTTGTGTAGGTAATGAAGTTCTTTCTCTCAGCGAGTACACGACCCATTCGAGATATTTCTACAAGAGAATGCCCCATTCATCATGTATTTAATTTGCTTCACCAGTTGTACACATTTTTCATTGATAAAATCCCATTTTCACTCCAAAAAAATTCAATAACAACCAAATCAACTCAGTTCATTCAAATGAGAAGAAGTAAAAGAGGGAGAAAAATAGATCTAGAGAGTGACAGCCAAAAGCTACAGTCACAAAAACAATCATTAAACTACAAGCTCATACCCACCAGAGCGCAAATTTGGGCACTCACAGACTTCACTATGGAAGCTCAAAAGAAGGCGAATATTAGGGTTTTTCTCAAAAATTTCAATATGCTCGATTTTTTTTATCTTGGTGGTTGTTGCTAAATAAGTCGACCCTTAGGTTGTCGATCGAAGGTGGGCCATCGCCAGCATAAGCTTGAAGGCTATGGGTGTCGCTGGAGGAGGCCGCTGTTGCCATTGCTCACTTGGATCTGGGGGCCACCGTGGAAGAGGAAGAAAAGGGGGAATTCGTCGTCTTCGTTCGAGGCTTCCGTCGTCGTTGCTAGAGGAGGCCACGATCGTCTTCACTCACCTGGATCAGCAGTATGGCGGTGAAGAAGATGGCGAAGAGCCAGAGAACGTGTCGGATCGAAGGAGTTAGAGAATGAAAAATCAGAGGGTTTTCATTTGCTTGAAGAAGAATCAGAGGTTGAGGAGCTTTTTTGGTATTTTCAAATTTTAGTGTGGGCCCGCCGTTAAAGTTGACACCGTCAATTAAGATTGTAACGGAGATGTGACTTTTGCACCTTTTTTCTAACCACGTGTATTTTTGCTCCTACAAAAAGTACATGGTGCTTGGCGCTCTTGAGGGAAAAGCTCATGTGTATTTTTGTCCCTTTACCCTTAATTAATATCATGCTAGATTGAATGAAGAATCTACTAAAGTTCTTTTATGTGGTGGGGACTAGCTTCATCACAAATATGGGTTGAAGAGAAAATTGAAGGTGTGAATATTCAATTGTATACTTATTTATTTTTATATTTGTTGCATGTTGGTTGGACTTGTGTTGGGACTCGTTATTTATTTTAAATTAATTCTTTTATTGTGTAGGAGCCATCTAAAAAGGAGGAGATTATACTAAAGCCTTGATGTTGATGTTATTGTGTTGTTTAATTATTTTTTATACACAATTTTCATTATGGTGATATTATCTTTTTATGATATTTTTATATATTGCATCGTGGATGTTGAATTTTTGTGTTTATCACTATATTGATATAAGTATATTTAGTGCTAAATTATAATGGATACATTTTTCTAGATATGTTAGCTTTGAAACCTACCAAAAGCCTGCATTTATTTAGGTTTTAGTAGGCTCAAAATCTAACTATAATCTTTAAAGCTAGCAATATGAGGCCTTTTTAAAGACCTATATTGTAAGTAAGCCTGTAAAAAAGCTTCAGGTTTAGCTAAACCTCATGTAGGCTCAGGACTTAACCTTTAAAAAAAAAAAAAAACTTGAATGTAGGCTCTAAGCTTTAGATTTCATTACAGGCTCATGCTTATTTAGCCAAATCCTAACCTATTTCCACGCCTAGAGGCAGCGGACTGAAACTCGACTGAAGATTGGAGAGTTCCGAGAGTTCCTTCCTTCTTCCTCTCACCCATGACCTACCTTCATCATTGCCAGCTCCCCCACTATCACCTTTAACCTCCACCATTGCCAATGACAAGAGTGGGAGAGGAGAGAGAGCTGAGATTAGAACCAAAGAGATCGCGTCAGAGCCCCCGTCACAATGCCAAAGCTTCTTCTAGATTTCAATCTTCGACGTCATAGCGCCGCAGGTCAAGTTTGGAAGGGTGAGAGAAGCTTGAGAGAGGGAAGAAGCGCTCGAATTGTTTGTTCTCTTAACTTTCCGATGGATTTTCCTGATTCTGGCTAGTTTTTGCAAATTCTGGTGACTCTTTTGCGAATTCTAACAAGAGATTTGCACATTGCGGTGACCTTCTTTTCCTCCTTTTAGATTAAGCCATCCACTCATTCTAATGGATTTTCAATGTTTTGATCAAGTTGTTGTAATTGTTGCAATTATGAGTGGTGATTTGCTTGAGTCTTAGCTTGTGTTTGAATTCATTTTTGAAGAATAGCTTTTATGATTTACAAGGTGAGCATATAAAAGAAGTTTTGTCTCGGCTTCTAGGAAAAGGCTTCTGAAACCGTGGTTTCAAAGGCCAAACACTCACTTAGTAGTTGAGAAAGTGGCTAAAGCTTCAATGTGTTACAAAGAAAAGTTCATTTTTGGATAATTTTTTATTGATATATGTTTTTTAAGACTTAGATGATTAATTATTTGTCTATGATGGATTGATTTTGTGTTGAATTTTGTTATGGTACACTTGGATTTTGTTGAACTTATTTCCTTTTTGAATTAATGAAGTTATGCGTTCTATATAATTACTAGTGTGTGTGATAGATTTATTCCAATTTGAGTGTCATGATTGTGTTCTCATTTAAGAGGAAGCAAATGCATTATAATGATTTTCAAATACACATCAAGTGGTTTTTAACAATTTGTCTAAAAGATGATTATGAATGTGATTGTTGTATTAGTCATTAATTAGATATATTGGACTTAATGTGTTTGCTTAGGGTTTTTAATTTGATTTGATGTAAAATTAACTCCCAACATATTTTAAGAAGCTAGGAAGTCACTAAATTTGCTACCAAGACTCATTTTATCATGTCATACTTTTTAATCCAGAGCTTTTTTTTATTGTTTTCCAAAAATACCAAAAAGATTAGAAATAATTTTATTTTCATGAATTTTGATTTAAAGAAAATCAATTTCAAAACCCTACTTCTAACCATGTTTTTAGCATTTAGTCTAACATAGGGAATCAAAATAAAAGACTCTTTGATAAGAACAATTCCAAGTTGTTTACACTATATTGCATTTAATTCATGATAAAATTTATGATTTGACCCTGAGGCGGCTAAGGTCAAGGTAGTGAAAACGTAGTTTTTACCTAAAAACGAAAGGAGAATGAAAAATCGTAATACAAAACGTAGTTTTTACCTGCATATGTATATAAAAAAATTCAAGAAAAGTAAGGCACCTGCCATCATCCACACATATATTGATCAATGCAATATCAATCAAAATATCCAACATTGTCATCAAATACATTCAAACAAAGGTAAACAACCTCAATACAGTTCAAAATTCAAGTCTAATTTAAATTCAGTACCACAGTACCACTCATTATCCAACTGAATTGTAAATAATTGTCACAAGTCACAATACAATCTAAGCTAATAAATCATTCAAGTCATTATGGGTTCAAAATGACACAGTTGAGCCGAGACTGAGAGGGATTAGGGATTTAGGGCTATTTTTTTCCCCACGTTTTTTGCTAAAACGCAGCGTTTTTACCGTTTTTACTCTGAGTCCATTTTTTGCCACAATGAAACACGTTTAACCCAAATTAAAATGTAAAAATGGCGTTTTTACGTGTTAAAATGTATTTTTGACTACCATGGCTAACGTCGTGTCAAATCAACCTATGCTTAGAAAGGGAAAAAAAAAAAAACTCTTACACACACGTCGAAAAATAAATCCATATATATATATATATATATATATTTGTTAAATCTATCAAACTTTTTTTATTTTCTTAAAAATAAACAAATGTATGATATTTAGTGAAACTCCGAATGTGTTGACGGAAAGTTCGTTCATTTAATTTTTATTTTTATTTTAAGTAAATATATTTGTATTTAAGTTAACTGAGGATATTTTAATGGAAATAAAAAAAATGAAAAGCCAGCTTGACCGAAAGAAGAGGCTTAGAAAAATTAAAACAAAAGAAATAAAGAGGAAAGGTTCATACTTCATAAGATAATGAGGCCAAACCTTCAATAGTCCTTCTCAATCAAAAGCGGTTTATTATCGATTTTGCTTTTGCTTTTGCCCCCAAAGCATAAAATGTATATAATAACCAGTCAAAAACCAATATATCGCTTTTAATTTAAATAAATAAATATGTGACTCCTCTTATTGGCCAACAACTTGGCATTATTTCTAAAGGAAAAAAGTAATTACTCAAAACATTTTGTAATGGAGGAAGCACATGCATGTTGCCAATTATAAATGGGAATTTCTGAAAGATAGACCTGGCGTCAATATATAAATGGGAATTTCTTCACTCGAAAAATAAATGGGCATTTCAATTTAAAATTGAGTCTTATCTAACATATGAATAAACAACTTCTTCGGGCCAAAAAAAAAAAAAAAAAGGAATAAACAACTTCTGTGTGCCGACTATTGATTTGTCCGGGTGATCATTATGTATTTCCGGAGTATTCAAGTTATTTTCTGTATTTTTTTTTTCGGTGAAAAACAATAAAGATGTCCATAAGGATTAAATCTTGTCAGATTTTAATGGCAGCTTTTCAATGAATAAAACCTATGAAAAATTGATCTCTCAAGATTTTTTGCACAATTTTATCCTTGTTATGCCCATGGTAGTGAAAACGTAGTTTTTATCTAAAAACGGAAGGAGAATGAAAAATCGTAAAACGTAAAATCGTAAAATAAAACGGAGTTTTTACCTGCATATGTATATATAAAAAATTCGAGAAAAGTAAGGTACTTGCCATCATATACACATATATTGATCAATGCAATATCAATCAAAATGTCCAACATTGTCATTGATCAAACCATATTTTTTATATGATTTTACATGATTAAATTGGGATTTTTAATGTATTTTCTGGGACATTATTGTATGATTAAGTACTAAGTTGAGTTAGGAACATTTGTATTGAATTAAGTGTAATTAGGGGTAAAATGATCTTTATTTATTAATTACAGAAAAAGACCCAGATGTTTTTGAAATTTCAGTTCTGCCCCAAAATAGTTTGAAAATTCTCACTTTAATCCCTCTCCAGAACTTTTAAAACTCTCACTTAAGTCCCTTAGTAAACTCTGCGTTTTTACGTTTTATTGCAGCGTTTTTTACGTTTTTACTCTGCAACTGTTTTTTCCACAACGAAACGCGTTTAACCCAAAATAAAACGTAAAAACGATGTTTTTTGCGTTTAAAGCGCGATTTTGACTATCATGGTTGTGCCTGAGTGGTGCATCGATCCTTCAGGCTAAAAATTAAAACGATTTCACATTATGTGACTTGTCTTAGTTGATCCAAAATGTTGGAGAAATTTAAGTGATTGAATGTTATAAATATATATAAAATCAAATAGCGTGCCTCCCCCCCCCCCCCCCCCTTGAGGGTTAAATCAGTTTGAGCACAGAATGAAAGAGGAGAAAAAGAAAGGAGTATTTTTGGGTTGTTTAGGTGAAAACTGGAATCAAGGAGAAAAGAAAAGTGGGCACAAAAGAAGCTTCCCCATCTTCATCTTCTTTAGTTTGTGAATGAGAGAGAGAGAGAGAGAGTTAATCACAAGTCACTTCACCACAAAGGTCTTTAGATTGCATTGTACTCTTCTCCTTCACCCTCGTGCTTTTGCTTCACTACTAAACCCATACTCCTATCCTTGTTTTACTATCTTAGCGCAATCTCTGTCTCACTATGAGGCACCCATTGCACTATTTTGTATTCACCTCACTCTTTCTTATAAGAATCCATAATTTAAATTGTTTTGAATTTTTTCTAAAAGCTCAACATAATTTGTTTGAATATTTAACGAGTTTTTTTTTTGTTTTTATTCTTCATTAATTAAATGTATTGCATTAATTAAAAGATTGATGGTACCTATATATACTTACCCTATTTTTTTCTCTTAATTTTCCCCTCATAAATAAAAGCATATTTGGAAAAAGTTTTTTTTAAAATATATTTATTATTTTTAACTAATTTTAACTATTTTCTTAAACAACGTAATTTAATTATCAAGCTCTTATAAATAGGATAAAAAAAGAATTATTTTCTTTAAAATTTTATGTCAATTAACTTCATTCTTTTTAATGAATGGAAACTTGGTAATTAGGGATGTCACTCTTTTATCACCACTGGCACGCTTCTAATACCACTAGCTAGGGGTCATACCCATCATCTGTCCTCGACTTGAATATATTATTGACAGGGGATTTTTTTTTTTTTTTTTATACATAGGCGATAAGGGATGGGGGGATCGAATCCAGTACAAGGGGGTGGCGAGACTACTCCCAATACCACTGCACTACTAGTAGTGCCGGTGACAGGGGATATTTCTCTTTGTAGGATTGTCACTAATGCAAGACTTTAATATATTATTATTAGTCCCAGGAAAATCAAATCTGATGGTGAGTGTGTGTTGTGTTAATATATATATATATATATATAATCTAACGATGTGGTACTCGCAGGTATCACAAACAGAACAGAAGCATATAAAACAAAAGGTGGTGGCATGGTGGCAACAATTGGAGATGGAGGCATCATCATGGTTCAGCTTTAAATGTGAGACTATTCATTTTGTGCTCAGAGAGATAGAAGCTTCCTCGATATCTTCAAAGCACATATAGCAGTTCCTTGTATTCTTTCCCCCTTCCCTTTCAACTTTGTTTTTTATATAATATATATATATATATATATATATATATGTATATGTATATGTATGTATGTGTATATATATCTACTTAGCTTTTTCCTCTCTCTCGCTCAGCTTTCTCGCCAACTTGCAGAGACCTAAAAATTTCTCTGAAACCAATAAAGCTAGGGGCACCACCCTTCTTTTAGCAAAGAGACAGAAGCTTCACGATCAAATCTCACATATATATCGTCACAGAGAAAAGAAGACCTGGAGAAAGAAAGTGAACCAGAGAAGTGAGCTTGCCCTGTGCATGTGCGTACACACACACATAAAGCACAGGGCAAGGCTATATAGCTACTGTAGGGCCTTCATAAATCAACGAAGCTCATGTATCCAAAGATTACTACAATTTATCTAAAGTACTAATACCATAAAGGATTATCTCTCCGTCTTTATTTTTATTTTATTTTATTCCTTTCGTTTTCATACAAAAGTACTTACGACCTTTTACCCCTATCCCTAGCTCTTCATGACATACAACTTTCACACATGGTTGAAATTTTATGGTTAAAACCTTAAATGAACTTATCTGTTGTATGCGATTATAATAAAATTAATCCTGGCCCGTGTTAATTAGCACCTCTTCAGATTTCTTTTGGCTGTGACACATTAAAATGAAAACTAATAATGGTTATACGTAGAATTAAAACTAAATGCTGCTAGGTAATAAAACACTGTCAATGTTAAACAGAGAAGAGAGTGTGAAAGACAGATATGTCGTGTCGGCTTCAAAGCATGGCTCACTTCTTAGGATACTTCAAAGGAAGAAAAAAGTTTGTCCCTATCACTGCTCCTTCTTCATCATCATAAGAATAATCATTTTAAACATTTCAAAGCGTTGATTCCCCCCCCCCTTCTCTCTCTCTCTCTCTAATTTCATCTTTTATCCTTCATCCACTGCTCTGTCTTTCCAGATGAGTACACACTTGGAGGCAGCGATCTGTGTGTCTTTATAATTTGATAAAGAAAAGAAAAGGAAAATCATCTTCATCGTCATCATGGATTTTTTTCCTTTTCTTTTCTTTTTATCTATTTTCCCAAGAGATTTGTCCGCAATCATTGGATAACTAACTCGTAACAACTAACTAAACCGATGATTAACCTAACTGTTATAAAGGTTATTAATTGGTGCATTATCATCAAGTCACCTTGGAAATCCAAGTGGGCATCATAGGAAAAACAAATGAATGAACATATCATTAGCTTATTTATTTGTTTCCTTTTTTCTTAAGAATTCTTATATTGCATTTTGATGATGTTCAGATTCATTTATATATGGATATTTTAATTAATTCATTATATTTTTCAGGTAGGGCAAAAGCAAATTATTCATTGAGTTGAAAAAATTCATAAAGAACCTACCTAATTTACAGTAAATAGATAGGATTACTTTGATTCCACTAATGAACCAATCCAGCGTAATTATCTCTTTTTTGTTGTTGGATTGTTCTTCTTGATATCCTTCTTCTCTTCACTCTTATGCCACTTTCAATCTTAACATTAAATTAAATAAGAAGAGGTGGATGTTTTGTCAATAATAGAATTGTACCGTATTTATTAGGATGGCATTTCTCTCCTACAAATATATAATTCTATAATTCTAGGGGGGGGAATGGAAAAAACCTGTTACACACTGCTTAATAGTGACGCAGAGAATGTTTCAAAAGTGGGTCCAAAGGAAGCTATAAAGAGAAAGCCATCAATATGCCATATAAAGAGAACAAGTTTGTCTGCTTCTACATTTGCTCATCCATTTTTCATAACATATATATGCATGCACTATTAATTTAACGTGTCAATTAATTAATCAAATTATTACAGGTTCATGAATGCAAAATCAATTAGCAATGAAACAAATCGCTTGGATATATGCATGCACATGACAATACTCGCAATATTAAGGTATAAATACACAATCATATTGAAACAAGACATTTTGGCATGCCATGCAAAGGCATATATATTATGCCATAATAATAATAATAATATTAGTCCGCAGGAAATAACCCAAGATCAGATATATACTATATAGTAAAAAGTACTAATTTCAAGATCTAGTTCAAAAGCTGAGATCTTGTGTTCATAATAACAAGTCAATTACACAAGAAATTAAATTATGTAAACTTGTTTAATTCACCCAAATGGTGAGTTTCTTCCTTGTGCCATAGCACCACTACTAATCATGGGGCTCATCCTTTCTCCCTGGAGAGGGTTGGTTGTCGCCGGTGTCCTTCTCGGCGATGGCCTTTCAAGCTTCACCGAAGCGTCTGAAAATTTGTCGCACACAGCTTCTCCTTGTAGCACCGGCTTCGAGTCATAAACCTCTGACATGGCATCCATTTCACCTACTCTATGATCCAACGATGGCGGTGCAATGTGAAGTTGATGCGGGTCAAGACCTTTGAAAGGATCATCTTGAGGTCCACCGAGGCACGACGAAGCCGTCCCTAAATCTTGATGAAGCCGAAGATCGTCGTTCCAAATCAAAGGACTCTTCCCAGTAGTAGTAGTGGTACTATAAGGACTTGGCCTCTTCTTGCCCAAACACAAATTTTCACCATTGTTATTATGATTATTGTTATTGTTGTTGTTATTTGGTATCATCAACCCTTCAAGTTGTGGCCTCTCCATATGGTGAAGATGATGATGATCAAGTTGGTCGCTGCAGCCGCCTCCACTACCGCCTCCACCGTAGATGCTGAGTTCTTGAAAAGGAAAACTAAGAGGTGAACTGAAATCTTTCATGACTCCTCCTCCTATTTCAGGGATGGCTTGAGCTGCTCCAATATTGATATTTCCCTTTAAATTATTGGCGGCAGCCATGTTTTCGCCTGCAAGTGTTTGATAAGCCTTCTCCAATATACTCTGCATGTACTTTCCTTGAGCTTCAATTCTTAGCTGAAGGTGTTTCTGGACCTGCCATATCAATCTAAATCCTTGTAGGACATGTCCATGGGGAGGTTTAAGGAAACAAATAACTGACTATACTTTAATTCTTGAAAATTATTGAATCTAGATTCTTTACAAAAGAGACTGATCAGTGTAATATATTTGGAGAAAGATGGAGAGGAAAAATTAGGAACCATGTAAATATAGAAGAAATAAACTCTTGTATTGTTTCATGTCATGTCCTCTTTAAATGGCATGACTTTAGAAAATTTCTTACTCTTACCATTTTGAGTTGTCCTAATAAAAAAATAATATTACCTCCAATCCTAATTATAGGACAAAGTTTATAGTGCAATTTGCACTATAAACTTTGTCCTATAATTAGGATTGGAGGGAAATACTACATTAGTTCCTGAATATAATACATAATTATATTCTTTGAGCCTCTATTCCTTTGTATAATGCATAATTCACAATTTTATGACGTTTCAAAAATACCCCTAATCAATTATTTTCATCAACCCTTAATAAATGCTTTTACTATTACAAAAGAGTATTTGATTTGGGGTAAATTTGGAAAGAAAAAAGAACTATGGAGACACAAACAAGTTTCTTGGCCTGTAATTATGGCAAATATATATATATATATATATATATATATATATAACGAAAGGAGTATTATATAATTTAGTTATAATTCATTTAATCATTTTGATTAATTAAAAAAGAGTCAAATTGTTTCCAAGCATGTGAAAAATTGAAGAATTGCCCTTTTTGGGACAGAAATTCAAGCTACTGACTTTTTTTTTCTAAAAGCGAGTAAATTAATTTTTATGATAAAATTGAATAAATTATTTATTATTATTACCAAAATTTGTTTCCTTTTCTCTTACCTCAAGCTGTTCATGCAGTCTCCTCTGCACCTCCATTTGCATCCTAATCGCATCAACCATGCGTGAGTTACTGGTCATACAGTGTCACACGAACACATACCATGCGCAAAGAAAATCATAATGCCCCCAAACCCAAAAAAAAAAAAAAGATTTAAAAAACAAAACCCAGGAGTTGTTTGTTTTCTTAAAATAAGAAAAAGAAGTAAAAACAAAATCTCTTGAAACATATATATTAACCAACATGTGAAAAGGTTTAAAATTAGTGAAGAAAATGGAACCAAGGGGCATACTCGTTCATGTTGCGACCAATCATGGCCGATGGAGGAGCGGTGTTTCGTTGAAGCTCTAAAGCTGAAGCTGTACAGAGTAATTAAAAAGATTACTTGAATAATTTTCCTTTAAAAAAAAAAAAAAACTATCATGAAGTGTAAAGATATAAAAAGCTCAAAAGAGAAGAAGTTAACAAGGGAGGGGGGGAAAAAAAACAAGATTGAGGAACCCTAGAAAGAAGTATCACCTCTCATGCTATCCTTAATCGAGTGATCATTGAATTCCTTGTGGGGTTGCTTCCCAAGCCTAAATTTCTGCCAAACGCATACAAACCCAACACGTTGTGACAAATACAAAAAGAGAACATCAAATTAAAGCTTCCCCGGGGGGGGGGGGGGGGGGGGAACAAAGCAGCTCGAGGAGATCAAACCTAATTAAAAGTTTATGTCGTCTTCACGAAATATAAATAAATGAAAACTCTAAAGCAAAAGAGAACTAATAAGTAATAATAATAATATTAATCAATTGATGTGTTCTTCGTACCTGAAGGTGGCTCTTGAGATGGTAAAGGGTTAGACCCTTCACTCCCATAACCCTCATGATGGTTTTCGGCGTGGCCTCTGCAAATTTTCATGCAGAAACAGAAATTAAGAAACAAGAACCAGTAGAGTGTGTATATATATATATATCTCAACAAGCTTTGGTTAATTTATGAGCGTATTATTTATTAGCTATGAGGGGAAGAAATTAGGGTGGTACGTACTGTCAGGGCCACCGAGCTGTGTGACGGCATCCACGAAGCGTTCATGGAGTTCGACGGTCCAACGAAGACGAGGCTTGGGGTCGGTGGTGAGGACAAGGCCTGAGTCGCCTTGAACACACATTGGCCTGTCATGAGAATTCATAGTTGAGGGCTTCTTTGGAGGGAACATTCTTTCCATCTCTCTCTCTGTGTGGGAGAGACTCTCTGGAGATGAGAATACGCAGAGATTCAAGAAGAACAAATGCGATGCAAAGAGAGAAGAATAGGGTGCGTTTTAATTTGAAGACAAGAAGAGGCTATGAGAAAGAGAGAGAGAGGGTGGTGGGGATATATGATATATATGAGAGTGCCTTTAGTTTGCCTCCTCACGAATAAAAAAGCATATAGGTAGCTATGTGCGACTAATTAATTAATTAATATCTTACTTCAAATATAATATAACATTTTAATTAATTATTACTGTACATAAATAAAGCTTGCTTATATTATTCTAATTAACTTGAAGACCCTTCCTTTCCCAAAAGATACCCCGCTCTCTCTTTTTTGTGTCTCTCCCTCCCCTCCCCTACTATTTGTCGGCCTTGATTATTAAATGAAGCATGTGTTATACATAATTAATTACTCTCGTTATCACAATTTAAAAGACATTTTCAAGGGTAGGTTCGTGTTATAATATTATCTCCATTCCTTATTGTAAGATCCCATTGATTTTTTTTATTTTTTATTTTTTTTGCAGAGATTGATCATTCATGACATTATTCCAAAAATATTCTTAATTAATTGTTATTTAATCTGGGCTTAGTATTAAGGACAATATTTGTTTCTTATATTCATTACGTCAAATTTCTTAATTACACATGCCCATTTTTCTTATGTTTAAAATATTATTATCATTAAACTATAAAAGGTAAAGATGCAAAAATACACATGCGTTTTATCCTGAGGAGCGCCCAACACTAAATGTTTTTTTTTAATGTAAAACTACACATAAACTTTCAATATTAGGGCAAAAATACCATGACAGTCAGATTGGCTTAATAGACGTTAATTTTGTAGTAGGCCCCAAATTATTAAAAGAAATAAAAATGCCAAGCTTTTTTAATTACTTTATTGTCCTCCCTTCCCTATCAGTCGCTCATCACCAATGAATACCCTTGGGATTCATTTTTGAGCAATGTCAACAACGCCGTCCCTTGGATCTGCTCCCGCACCATCCTCTTCGCCGACTCCGGCAACCAACAATACTACTCCTCCTCCCTACCCTTCAACTCCTCCACCATCCACCTCGGCCTCGCTGCCGCCAACCCTCCTTTTCTTTCCCCTCTATCAACCTCACCACCACCAGAATCTTCGGTGTAGCCTCCTCTACCATCCACTCCTAACACTCTGCCAGTTCCGCCAAGTTGCAACTTGCCGCCACCTCTGTTGGGCTCAAATTCGTCTTCAACTCCAAATCGAAGTCCGCCATGCACCACCATCAACAAAATCATCTCCATCATTTTCGTCATCGTCCTCATCGAGTGGTATATCAACTAGGGTTGTTGTCGCCATTGCCGTTGGGGCTGTTACAGTTCTTCTTTTTTTGAGTATTCTTTGTGTTTGCTGTAGGAAGAGAAAGACATGACATGATGAGAAATACTATATGCCACCACTGGTACCACCTCAGGGACCCAAAGGTGAGTGACTGATAGGGAAGGGAGGGCAGTAAAATAAATTTAAAAAGCTAGGCTTTTTTTTTCTCTTAATAATGTGGGGCCTACTGTAAAAGTAATGTCTGTTAAGTTAATATGATGGTGATGGTATTTTTGCCCCAATTTTGAAAGTTTTTGTGTAGTTTTGCACCTAAAAAAAGCATTTAGTGTTTAACGCTCCTCAGGGTATAACACATGTGTATTTTTATACTTTTACCTAACTATAAATCATGTGGAAAAGATACATGGTTGTGTGTTATTGGAGAACTTGACATAATGTATGTAAGAAATTTAATGGAAGTATTATCCTGATATTAAATGAAGGTCATTTCTTAAAGTTTGTGCTTTTTTTTTTTTTAAATAAGAATGATATTTTTAATTATATTTAATTAATAAGGTTTACGATTTTCACAATTTGCTCACAAAACGTCTTTATAAATTGAAAGAGATCGAGGGAGTATATTTCCACTAGAGTCGGTAAAACGGGCTGAGCCCATCGGGCCGGCCCATTTAATCCTGGCCCGTTAAGGGCCGGGTTTGAAAAATATACGAAATATTTGAAATTGGCCCTGGAAGGCCGGCCCTGAAGGGCCTTGGGCTTAGACGGGCCAGCCCTGGAGGGCCACGGGCCGGCCCTGCAGGCCCTTTTCACTGTAGCTTTTTCTTGTTTTTCTTTTTAAATTTATTAATTTATATATATATTGTATTTGTTATAAAGTTATTTATCCATTTAATTACAAATATATAATAACTATACTCTAATTTTATGATTTGGTTTATTATTTGTTGCAAATAAAGATTATGGATGTGTTCATGATGCGGAAGAATAAATTCATAATATGTTTTTTATGTTTTATATGAGTTATTTGTGAAGATAATTTATTTTTTTATTATAAATTAGTGATTATAGTTATTTATTGGATGATTAATGTTGTAATTTACTAATTATATTTCTTTAAAAAAGCGGAGAAAAAATAGTTAAAATTTGGAATAGTAATTTCCGGGCCCTGCAGGCCGACCCTGGCCTCGGTGCTCTCGGGCCGAGTTTTAAAAAACAGGTGTTTTTCTTATTTCAGGCCCTGGAGGGCTGGCCCTGTTAGGCCCTAGCCCTTCACGGCCCGACCCTGATTCCCAACTCTAATTTCCACGTAGAGATAGATACATGTATACCTTTAATTCACACAATTTTGCAAGTAGGCATAGAGATAGACATGTACTCTCTCTCTCACACAATTTATTTTCTATTAATTATAATTAGAGGATTTGTATGTCTTTAGAATAAGCTACTAATTTAGATTATATTTAATTAAAGATTTACAAAATGACAAATGTTAGTAAAAAGTATATATTCAAAATAATTATATATAAATCATAATGATGGAGATGGAGAAGATGTTACATGAACAAGATATGCATAACAACTTAACAAGTGAGTCATATATCGTGGTACGACATCCTTTTTAGCATAATAATTATGAGCCCATCAAACCACCAATAAGCTATATAATAACACAGATTTTTGCTTTTCGTTCCTTCCCCAGAAAAGTTCCATTCTTATATTTGACCGCATAATTGGTTTATTTATTTATTTCTTGATTTATTTGATTATTGAAATACCCTCCACATCAAGCACTTTGGCCTATCATCGATAATTAATTATTCACGCTGTCACTTTGAAATATCTGTCACGGTATAATTTTGTTTTATTTAGAGGCTAGGTGAAAAATTATATATAAAAATTAAAATACACAGTTAAGAATTTTGTTTTTTCAGAGGTGAAAAATAGTATGTAGAAAAGGTAAATTTGAAAATATCGAGAAGTAATCAGTATGAATGTGCGTGCATTTTTTTTTCCCCTGTGAGGGCGCAGGGCCTTTTAGAAATATCCTAAAACTTTTGGCTCTCGCGCTTCGACAAAAAATAAAGCAACAAATATACTCGAAAATTTCATTGAAATATTTATATATAATATAAGAGTTTTTGGTAGAAAGAGCATTTTTAAAGTGGTGAAATTATTATCAAGAGACTATTGCATGTATTGAATCAATATCGACACCAAATTATTAGGGGAGTTGAATTCATTTGAAAATAAATTAAGTATTAAATACTTATAATTTGAGTATATTTGAAATATAGATATATGAAAAAGAAGATAATCTTCTTCTTTCTGGTGTTCTATCTTTAAGTATAAACATAAAAACTTTCCCTTTTGATCTTTGCATGTCCAGATATGAACTTTAAATTTGAAACAATATTTGGAGCTCACACTTCACAACTCAAGACATGAAAGAGTTCGAATATATTTCTTTTCTTTTCTTTTCTTTTTTAATTTTCAAAATAAAGAACGATCAAACGAAATTGTGTTACCTATCACGATGATGAGAAAGCACAAAGAAGAAAAATGGAACCAAAACTCTGGAGTATGTGGTTGGTAAAATTACTTGAGCATATTGAAATGTGAAGCTTTATTTGATGGCATCAGTGGGGGACCTTCTTCTTCTATAAAACTTTATATGGCTCAAAACCTAATTAATCACTTTTATTTAATTGAATAATAACTAATACTCATTGTAATTACAGATTTTTTTCCCAATTATATATTTCGAAACACAAAATATAGAATAAACTTTTTTTTTTCAATCCCACATAACAAATGAAATAGAATCTAGTGATAGTATAATCTGATAGCTGAATTAATTTAATTTTTATACGAAATTTGAGTAGGATGAACTATTCTGTTTTACTATTAAATATTTCTTCAAATTGTTAATTCAGTTAGTCCATTTAAGAGTATACGATTATCGGAACAAAACAAAAAGACAACAAAATACTAAAGTAAAAAAACTTCTCCTTTAATTTGTGACAAAAAATTAAAGAAGTTATAATGAAATACTTCAAATTGAGCTGAGAATAAATGCTTTCTTCTTTGACAATCAAATGAAGATTCCTTTTTCCAGAAAGTGTAAAAACTGTGTTAATTCGTAACATACAAAATATGCTTACACTTAGACACTTAGTTCATAATCTCTTTTTTTATTGCAAAACCCTTCAGAATTTGCACTGATTTGTCCCACTACATGAACAGATTTTGACCAGGCCACGGTAAATAGATAATTCGAACCAATCAATGGGTTCCAAGTGGACAAAAAATCATATCTGAAACAAAGAAAATCTGTATGATTAAGACTATACCTAGATTGTGGCTTCCATATTCCTCTTTTTGTATTATTCGAATACTAATTAATATAAACCTGTAATTTAATTGGTAACATGTCCACTCATATAATTGAGGGGTACAGATAATTAAAATAGAAAAAAAAAATTAATTAAGTGGGGATTCTTGTTAAGACTACAACTACTATTATGCCATTGTGATTTAACCAAGCAAATTAAAGCAGGAGTTTTCACTTTTCTTTAATTCTGTTTTATTAAAAAGCTAGAAAGAACGAACTACATTGCAAAAGTGGGTTGGGTTTAGTGAGAGAAGGAGGCTGTTTGCTTGAATTTTAAGCATCTTTATGGGATGCCTATGAATAAATTCTTCCATATGAATGAATATATTCCTTTTGAAGGTGAACTTGTCGGTCCCATCTTTGTGTTAAATTCCAATATTCCATGTCGCTGAGCCTAACTGCCCAAGTTGTTCATTAACTAATGCATCTAATATTTTAAAATTAATTATTGTTTATCAATACTAAAGATAGTTCTTGTTACTAAAGATAGTTTAATCGAGCATAGATACAATGCTTTTTAAACAAGATCTCAAATCTAAATCTTTTAAATTGAAAAACATACATTAGAAAAAAGTTCTCCTACTTGAGCCCCAACAAGACAAATCGATCAGTTTAAGATTTATATCTATTTTTGTGGACAAGAAACAATGATTCATTAATGAACGTATTTCAAAAACACCCTTCATTCATTAGGGCTTAGAGTTCTCAACGTTAAGCTGTCCTAGTGGCAAAGCCACCCACCACACTTGGAATTGGATGAGGTCCAGCCTTAAATTGTATTAGAAACAAAACAAAAATTAAGGCTTAGTGGTTAATGAAAGGATTTTTTTTATAGTTCATAGTTTTTCGAAAAAGTTAAGGCTTAGTGTTTAGTGAAGGGAAGTTTTGAAAGTATATAATTTTTGGGGAAAAAAATTTAATTATATTTAATGAAATTTTTTTGTCTTTACATTTACTCTAAAAGAACATCTTATCAATGGGGAGTATTATTTGGCAATGAATAGTTTTAACAAATATCAGTTGTCATCCATTTACAACCAATTGCTCAAGTGTGTATTATTTAGTAATACTAGTAGTATTTATCGCCAATCATAACTAAGTGAGGAAGTTGTTTACTACTACAATAGTATTGGACATCACTTAATTTGAGAACAAATTAAATTTAATGTTTTTAATTGTTTTTACTGATTTATAATAATTAATATATAGTTGGTGCCTTATAATAGGAATTAAAAAGAAAATTTAGACATAAAAAAAGACTTTGGAGGGAATACCTGAGAAGATAACTCTTTTTTTTTTCTCTAGATAAAAACATACTACTCCAATCTTTAATATAAAACCTAATTGAGAAATTTATATTTGTCTTAAATATAAAACATATTTTACTTGTTTATCAATTTTTTTCTAAATTAACCTTATCGATATTCCCTCAACAACAATCAAGGGGAGGGAATTAAGAAAAATTATTAGGGTGTTTTAGAGGAAAAAAAATATAATATTAAGTAACTTAACTGACATCCTTTTTTTTTTTTTTGGCCAAACTTAACTAACATTCTTAATATAATCAAACTAGTTAATTAGGTTTTACATTAAAGAATATAAGAGTATCACATATGAATATTTAATCTAGCTCATCATGCGTCCATAAATTTATTCTTGTTTTTTCGGGGGGCTAAGGTTATTATCCCTTTCAAGATTTAGAACATAAAGAGTTTCCGCCAAATAATAAGTACGTTTTTTGATATTTGAACTTGTGTTCTCCTCCTTAAAGAATGAAGATGCTTACCACCTAAACCAATATTTTGTCGATGTAATTTTATTCAATTAATAAATATATTTTTGACTCGAGGAAAAAACTATTTTATATGTATGCATGATTCTGTTGAAGAATCTCACAGTGAATATATGAAAATTGCATTCACTTCATTTCATTTGCCAAAAATTAATGAATATGAGATAAAGAGGTGTTCGAGCAAAAAAAAGAGATAAAGAGGTGAAAATTAGAGTTGATATATGCAAAAGCTTTATATATATATATACACACATTTAAAAAAAAAAAAAAAAAAAAAAAAAAGAGGCCCTGTCTGCATGACAATATTGATGAAAAAATGCGCACATATGTATGATGCATGTAAATGCAAAAGGATAAGGTAGAATACACACACATAAAGACATTCCGTTCTATTGTCATTATCAGAGCTTTTCTTGGCTTAAAAAGTAAAGTCAGATGAATTTGGATTGGACTGTGGATGGTATCCCAAGTAAGAAATAAACCACACATTATGGGATTAGTGTATGTGATTGACATATACTAATCCCATTATGTGTGTAGGATTAATGTAACTGTAAGTCATTATTGCTATGGCTCCCCTCTAACTTCATGAAATTCATAGAAAAATATAGGGAAAATCAGTTTCAGGTCCCAAGGTACAAACATAACCATAAAAAAGCCCCTATGGACTTTTTTCTGATTAGTTGTCAATGTAAAATGACTAAATTAAATATTAAAAACTCGTTGATAAAAAGACTTTTCATCTTGTCAAAATAGGCATAAGTAATTGTTACAATATGTAGTACCTTCTGATGTAAAATTTATCATGTATTGAAGTTTCACAATTTCTTCAGGTATCAAAAACTAGTTGTCAAAAAGGTTTTTCATGTTGTCAAAGTAAGCATAAGTAGTTGTTAAAATATGTGTTACCTTCTGATGTGAAATTTATCTTGTCCTGGATATTCACAATTTCTCCAAGTATCAAAAACTCATTGTCAAACTTTACATGTTGTCAAAATAGGCATAAGTTGTTGTTAAAATACGTATTACCTTCTAATATGAAATTTATCATGTACTGAAGTTTCACAATTTCTCTAGGAATCAAAAACTCATTGTCAAAAGGATTTTTATATAATCAAAATAGGCATAAATAGTTGTTAAAATACGTATTTGATGTGAAATTTATCACGTACTGAAGTTTCACAATTTCTCCAGCTATTAAAAACTTGTTCTCGAAATGGCTTTATTAGTTGTTAAAATGCTTATTTGCGAAAGGCACTGCCATCATCTACTTTGGTATTGAATATTACTTTGGTTGTTTAACCTCTTGGTATGCCTGAATAAACACAATTTGGCGAAGCATTATTTTATCAAGAGTTTTGCCAACGTGTTTGATTTAACAAATTGATAGAGTTTTCTTATTCTCGCCCTTGAGAAAGCAAAATTAATGTTTTCTAGTGGAATTGGAGGTGTTGAGAAATCTTGAGGGCCCATATAAATGAAATTGGGATAGAACTTGGGCATAGTTTCTAGTATCTCAAGCAGAAAAACCTTTTTGAACTCTCAATCGATATAAATCTGAGATATCAAAAAGATGCCCATTCAATAAATCCATTTGAAATATAAATCTTTAGAGCCGCAAGACGCAGTCCATTTCTTGAGTTCTGAGTGCTTGATTGAGTTATAAGTTCTCGGCGTTTTGACCCTCCTGTCATTCTGAGTTCTTGGCGTTATGAGAAGATCTAAGTGAGCGATTATGCGTTTTTTCCTTAGGACAATTGAGTCATTTCACATAGACAACTAATCACAAAAAAGTCCCTAACTTTTTTGTTAGCAGAATTTGGTATAAGACTTTTTTATAGTTACTACCTCCGGTCCTAATTATAAGAACACTTTTGTAGTACAATTTACACTACAAAAGTATTCCTATAATTAAGACCGGAGGGAATATATTTGTACCTTGGGACCTAACAATGATTTTCCCAAAAATATATCGAGGTCTAGGTGAATGTTGAATCATGTATACATATTATTTTAACAAACACTGTTCCGCTTATTTTAGCAACGACTAAGTAGACTTTATTATCAGTTTATTAAAGATAGAATTATCCAAGGTAAAAAAGGCTTATTGCATAGGGTATTTTTTGGTATTATAAAATTATAATCTAAGGTTCTGCGTTTTTGTTTGTTACGGGGTTAGGTTTTTTAAAGTTTAAAATCTTTGAAGCTCTCAATGTTTTCATTTCAAAGTTCAAGAGCTGAAGATAGGAATAATTATAATAAATTTTTTTTTTTTAAAAAAAAAGGAACCAACCCTGAAAGAACAAGTATGGCACTTTCAATGCAGTGCTTGAAACTATTAAAATAATCTAACGCTAACGCTACTTTATTCAGGCATGGTTCTAAAGACTAATCATAAAGACAATTCTATATGGGTTCCAAAAGGTGAACTCCATTTATTATGTTCTTCTATAAATTATATTTTACAGGAATAATCGGTAATTATAGATAATATAATTTTCTCGAGACAAATCATCCATAATGATTCCATATCTCATGCTGGTCGTGCTTTGCTTTTCTTTTTTCCTTTTACTTGAGAATCATTTAACAATTTTTAATGCTGATTTTGGTATCCTTATTTTGTTTATCTCTGATTTTTTTTATTATTATTATTTAGGTGCCATTACTGTAGAAGAGAGACTAGCCATCGATGACATCATAGTACTATGTTCTTATAAGTAGGAGGTGATAAGTTCAATTCCACTCATAACCTCGTATAGGTAATATTTACTCCTCTGATTTTTATTTTTATTTTTTTAAAGACAAAAATCATAGAAAGAACATCTCCTACGTTTTCCATACATGGGTTGGGCAGTTATGAAAACCGTTACAAACCATGTCATAGCAAAAGTTGCAACAATTTGCAGCATTTTCACATCCCTGAAACATAAATGCAAGAGAAAAAAGAAAAGGGGAAAATAACTTACAATAAGCTTATTCGTACAAAGTGTCTCAGAAGTAAAATGACAGAAGAAAAGATAGTGAGAAGATTTAAACTAGTCCAATAGTGCATTCCCAGCCTGCACTTATTTATATACACTGAAGGGGATGCTTCTATATGCTTCTTCTGCAATGGCTAAACACAAGAATCATACCCTCTTTCAAACTCTCCAAATGCATTTCAACAGCCTATCGACCATCGATGATGATCATATCTTGGCATTGGAACACAAGTATACTTTGCAGCTCATTCTTTGTTCATGTTTCCCAAGCAAACATATTTAATCTGGAAAGATAATTGATAAGTGAAAATCTATATGTTATTATCATCAGCTAAAATTTTGACAAAATAGACAAAAGGATAGATGGTAAGGTAAAATATTCCACGTTTCACAAAGTCTAAATTACACATAAACCCCTTGAATCTTAGGTTACGTGCAGATAACGTTTCTGATCTTTAAAGCTTTACTAGAAAAACTCCATAAACCTTTATATTTATACAAATAATTCCCTTGTTATTTCATTGATGAGATGTAATATGTTGATGATGGTAAAGGCAGTTATGTTTTTGGAACCCGAGTTAAAAAAGACCACAAGATCTGAGGTTTGCAATTACCTCCAAATATTCATCCAGTCCATATTTGGAGCCTTCTCTTCCAAGGCCGGACTGTTTAACACCGCCAAATGGAGCAACCTACATCAATGATTACAGGTAAACGAGTCCATCCAGAAATATATCTCCATTTATTGCGTAGTGAATATGCAAATAAGAAGCACCTCAGTTGAAATTACTCCTTCATTTACACCGACAAGTCCATATTCAAGAGCCTCAGCAACACGCCAAGAGCGTTGAACGCTGTTTGTAAATATATATGAACCCAATCCTTCAAGCATATTCAGGGCAAGGTCCCATCAAATGTGGGCAACAAATGTTGATTGTCAATACCATATATTGAAAAATGGTGAAAATATCATAAAATGGAAAAAGCAAAGTTTGTTTCAGGGCTGTTTGAAGAACCAAACTGAAAAAAAACATAGCTGAGAAGGCAACCTGCATTAGTGTCGTTGGCGATTTTGATAGCCTCCTCCTCAGTTTTAAATCTCAAAAGAGGAGCAACTGGTCCAAATACTTCCTCCCTAACAAATCATACATGTTCAAATTGACAAAAGAGAAGGTTCCACCCGATTGATTCACATCATGGTAAGATTTGGTTGAATTAAAAACAGTTCATAGCCTCACAAGTCTAATCGGTTAAACAGCAACAAATCACAATAACATTATAAAATCCAATTGATACTCCTCCAGGCCTTAATAAAAGACATATTTATTTAATTTGATTAGATTAAGGAAGTTAATTAAATTAGTTAATATGACATTTATTGTCTAGAACACCCTACTCATCTCTCTTAATTCCCCCTTCTTCTTAATTATTGTTGAGGGAGCATCAATAGGGGGTAAATAAAGACAATATTGACAAATATAAAAACTATGTCTTATATCTTAGGTCCAATATCAACTCCCCAAACATCTTGTATAAAGGAACAGACGAGTATATGTCAAGGTAATAATTTGTTCAAATAAAAATGTTTGTAAGCTCACAAGTCTGAAGTGTTAAACAGCAAAAACTCAGTATCACATGATACCATCTTAAAAAGTTTACCTTGAAATGCGCATCTCATTGTTGACATCAGTGACGACAGTAGGTTCATAAAAAGTGAATCCAAGGCTGTGTCTTTTACCCCCATGAATTACTTTTGCTCCCTTCACATAAAAGGGAATAAATGATCAGATTTATCAGCTAATGTTATTTTACATGCTCATATACCTTGCCAAGTTTACCTAAGGAAGGAAAGAAAGAACACACATAAATTTGAGCTAGGCAACAAACCACATTTAACATTTTGGTTCAAGCGTACAATATAGTAGCAAAAATTCCTTAGAAAGATGCACCTAAAAAATTTGTTTCGTTGAAAGAAACAAGATGTTAATTTGACTTTAGTGGCTTCATTATTTATTTTAAGTTCAACAGACTTTGAAGATGTTCCAAAAAAATATAGCAGAAATAAAGTGGAGAATCACTGTAAAGTAATGGAAAAAGGAACGCACCTTAGAGGTAGCATCACGAAGTAAGGATTCAACCTGTCATTATATACAAAGGTTAGAAAGATCATCTAAACAAGTTAAGAGAGAACACCCTACCGTATTGCATGACAGAAATAATAGTACCAAGAGGAGGACAAACCTTTTCCACAGCAGCTTCATTGATTAGAGGTCCCTGTTTAGAAATGGACAATTGAGTCATACCATATACTAGAAGGCTTAAAGCCCATGTAAAATCTTAATCTGGGATAGAGCTCTAAAGACTAGTGACAAGAAAAAGGACAGGAAGAGTGAAAGATGGAAATCTCATATCTATACTAGCAATTATAGCATAGACAAGGTTCCTAAACATAATGGTTAACACAGTACAGAGGCTAGATAGCAATTTCCGCAGAAAGTCAGATGAAAAGGGGGGAAATGTACCTGAACCACACCTTCACTAAAACCGTCCCCAACTTTCATATTCTTAACAGCACCAAGGATAGCAGTTGCAAATTTGTCATATATACCTTCACAGAAAAGATTGGTTAGTAAAACGAATGAGAGAAGCAATGAATCCAAAACACCATAACTTATCATTTAAATTTGTAAATACAGTACAGCACTCATTTGAGTGAAATTTCATACAAGATTATCATAGATATGACTGACCCACTCTCTCTCCCCCTCCCTTTTTAATAGTCATTTCTGAGTTTTTTATTTTCTTTTGTTTGTTTTTGTGGGGTTTTTTTTTTTTTTTTTTTTTGGGGGGGGGGGGGGGGGGGGCGCTAAAATGTCCTCTCTGAAGAACTTAAGAGTGGCTTAATCCCTCAGTATTCCTCTCTACTATTAAAGTATGGATAAACCTCCCCAAAAATAAAGTACGCCTACACCTATTTTGAATAACATACCCTCATATCTGTTAATTATGTAAATATTAAATACATATTTGACCAATACAAAGTAACAAATTTTCTGGATTTGGCATATATAAAATCACTCAGTAAAAAATAATCTTATTAAAACAAAGAAGATATTCACAAGATAGCTCTTTTGGGGAATCAATGTCAGTATATATGATATAATTTATAGCAAGGTGCACTATTCAGTATTCACAAGTCATGAATAGTGCGACTCATTGCTCAATTTCTGTGCAATGCATGAGAAAATGTGCCTAATTTTTACTTAAAATTTAATAATTAATAATTTCTAATTTCAAGAATTAGAGATGGATTATGTTTATATTAATAAACACAAACATTGCCATTAATTTTAGAAATCAACATGATCCTTGAGGATATTTCAGTCGTCTTTGGCTTACAATAAAGGTTTGCATATGCTTTTATAATGGAGGGAGGGTTGTATGATAAAAAATACTTCCTCCGATCTTTAATATAAGAAATATTTAGGGTGTTGAACTTAGTCTTAAATATAAGATATAGTTTTCATATTTGTCAATCTTTTCCTAGTTTATCCCTGTTTATGCTCCCCTAAACAAGAATCAAAGAGGAAAGGGAATGAGGGAATTAAAGAAGATGACCAGGGTCTTTTAGAAAATGCATGTCATATTTACTAACTTAACCAACTTCCTTAATTCAATCAAATTAGGTAAATATATCTAATATTAAGGACCAGAGGAAGTATCACAAGAAGAAGCAAGAGCAATTTACTCCTTCACACATGTGATGTATAGGCTTATGAGATAAATTGGATAAGAAATTACAGACAGCAACACGACCAATAAATAACCTTGGTGATGGAGGCAGTATGAAGTTACAACATGCCATCAGATTCCTACAAGAGATCGTCATGTTGTCTCAAGTCATAACAACACTTCGGCCAAAAAAAAAAGTCTTAACAATATTAGTCATGCAAGGCGCTTCATATATGGGCAAAATAGGCTAAGGCTTTTAACTGTTAGGAGAAGGAACTCAAAGCAAAACAATAGGAAAACAACATATCACAAAATCTCCTATGGCTACAAGAATACGTGAATTCACTCAGCAAACAATGAACAATCACTCGAAGAGCAAAAGGTAGTAAATCAGACTCAGAATAATTGTAAAATAGATAGTTTACTAATCTAACCTTCTTGCACAAGAATTCTATTTGCACATACACATGTTTGTCCGCTATTACGGAACTTAGCTGCAACCTGCAATTAATTAAATATATCAAAAATAAAAATGGATATTAATGTGTTCAAACAGATAAGCCACAAAAGATACAGAGGGATTAGAAGACAGGAACAACTTCATCTAGAAGATATATATGAAGCAGAGGTCGATAGTACAAGAAATTGATATGCCAGTATCTGACAGATAATGACAAATCTGACTTGGGTAGTGCATATATTAAAAGAACTGGCTTGCTTCTTCACATAAATAGGGTGCAGAATCAAATAGTGGTAGCCTAAAAAATGATTCAAATTTAACAGAATCCCAGACTAATTATGTCCCAGGTGAATAATAGAGACATAGAGTAATCAATAAAACCTACTGCAGAAGGGTTTAAAATCTCAATAGTTACGATTGAATTCAACTTTAGCATAACCGTCACCAATACACTCCCCCAAGCTAAGGCCAATCATATTGAAAACACTAGTGATCAAGGCTCCTTTAGGAAAGATAGATTTGGTATGTTGCCCAGATAAAGATTTATTTCATGCATTTTTATACAAGCACTTCCAGTGAATTCTCTAAGTTGCACTCTCGGCTGACGCTTGCTCTTAATGAATAAAAATAATCACGTCCTTGGAGGAAGCAGATTCTTATACAACTCTGACACAAATCAAGAAGGAGCGCTTCATCAAAAACCAAGTCAAACTTCTAGGTTTTAGTAATTCAAAAAAAAAAAAAAAAAAAATCTATTGAGGATGAGACCAAGCCATAATTATTTTTCCGCATATTTTGGGAACAAAGTAGACCTCAAGGCCATGGGTATAGGGATGGGTTAGAAAAAATGTGGCACAGTATCAAAATCTCTACATCGAATTCACCTCAATCTTAAAGACTGGGGCTAATGCCATGTAAGAAATGAGCTTATTGGCAATTAATCACTTCTGTCATAATGAAAGGTTTTAGGCATTGCATACATTGAAATGTTAAAGTTAGACATGACACATGCAGATAAAATAACATCTTAGATAAAGTCATTATAAGTTATAACCACCATGCATGGTCATCATTTCTAACTTACAGTTCCTTTTACTGCCACATCAAGATCAGCATCATCAAATATTATGCAAGGGGCATTGCCACCAAGTTCCAGAGATACCTAGAAAAGTATTTTTAAAAAAAAGGGAAAGGGAAAAGGAAAAAGGAAAAATATCAATTGAACGTACTGGAATCTAGATTCTGTGTTTTAGGAAATGTCCAGCAGCAATATGCTTACTCTTTTAACTGTTCCAGCAGCACCTGCCATCAACTTTTTGCCAACTGCTGTTGAGCCAGTAAATGTGATCTTCCTTACCTGAATAATTTTGATGCGGAAATGCAGTTGTTTAGATTCCATTCTTAAAAGTCCTAATATATTCACAACAGGGGAATAGAACCTGTGGACTCGCAAGTATAGCATCCCCAATTTCAGGAGCATTTCCCATAACTACATTCACAACACCCTGTACCATTTAAATGTTAGGACCATTAGAATCATACAAAAGAGAGACGAACTGGAAGAGTATCTTTATGGAAGAAAGAAAGAAGAAACAGGAAGAAAGAACCCTATAAACATAAGCATTTATATAAAATGTAAAACCAAAAGCTTGGTGCTTGTAAAATTGATACAATCTACCAGGAGAAATTGATGAGCCAACTTATTATTTCTTCTTGTAGTAAGCAGACTTACTCTAGGTGTACTCTGTAAGATCCATAATCATGGAGTATATACTACAAGGATAAACTGCAATAACTAACATGTTGAATTGACCAAAAAAGAAAAATTACAGTAGGCTTCTATACTTATAGTGTTTAAAGGAGGAAACTACAATAACACCATAAATGTAATAAAGATTTTGACAGAGGCATTGTAAATTACATAACAATAAAATCTTTAATCACAAATGAAATTACTGTAACATAAAAAACTGGGAAAAAAAAAATCACATTCAAGACAACAAACACTAGTTATGTCATAGGAGTGAGCATATTTATAAGAGAAAAACTACCGCTGGTATTCCAGCCTGAATCGCAAGCTCTGCTGAAGCCAAAGCTGTGAGAGGAGTAAGTTCAGAGGGCTTAACGACCACTGTACAGCCACATGCAAGGGCTGGACCAACCTAATAAAAGACAATGCATTGTTAAAGTGATTGCCGTTTACTAATCATTACTCTTTTCTTGAAAACAATTAAACATGCATGTGAACATCTCAAAACTAAAAAATGCAAATGGAATTACCTTCCGGGTAATCATGGCCAAAGGAAAGTTCCAAGGTGTGATGGCACCAACAACACCTACAGGCTATAATTGACATAAATTAGGAAAAATGGGGCAATACGAAATATCAGAATTATATGTTTTAAGAGAAACAGTAAAATCTTAATCTAAAATATCCTATATAAGAGGCAATCAAAAACCGTCCTTAACATCACCAGAAATGATTCAAAGAACTAGAGTTACATTAACATACAAATAGAAGGAAAAAAATACTGCTCCTTTATTCCTCTCTTTATGTGTTATTGTATGACAACTGTGACTGCTTGAAAGGCCAAGCTAGTGTAAACCACTATTTCAAAGCATTTAACAATGACTTTTTTCTTTTTTAATGTAAATAAATTAATAAGACTAAAAGCCATGTATTCAAAAAGCATCTTGCGCATAAATGGTCAAATACATATAGATGAACAAAATGAAACACACTGAATTATATGTTAGAAATGTCAATTCCAACCCTAATGCTTTGACATGAGTCATATAGTGAATATCAAACAACACTTATTTTAGTGCATTGCATTGGGTGTAGACTAGTATTCCTTCCTTAATGCCTTGAACACATAGCACAATCAATCAGATAAGTGTTGTTTGATAAGTGCATTGCACTGGGTGTAGACTAGTATTCCTTCCTTAATGTGTAATAATAATACACCAGAAGAAACTACAAAACTGTGAAAACTAAGACGCCTAACATATTCCTAGTTCACCTGTTTTAAAACAAATAGCCGTCGATCGGATAGTGGTGCAGGAATTATATCTCCATATACACGCTTTGCCTCCTCTGCTGAAAACTCAATAAAACTAGCCCCATAATTTATCTGCAGAAATTCATTTTCATTACATGATGTAAAGTCATCTAGGAAAATATTTAAGAAAGGAAAAAAAAATATTCCTAAAATGGCATGCCAACCAAATAACAACGTATTCAATGACCAAAAGGTTAACTATGGTACCTCACCAATAGATTCTTTAAGAGGCTTTCCTTGCTCTAAGGTTATAAGTTGTGCAAGCTCTTCTTTGTGTGCCATTAGCAAATCATACCTTGGAAGCAACAAGCAGGAACTTAACAGCATGAAATTATTGACAGCACCAGAAAAAATAAGCAAATTAAAATTCATGACTTATATCTGTAATAATATAGATATTGTGGTTGGGCCAACTAATATAGTTCTTGTAAATATAGATATTTAGCATAATATTTCCTGATTACAGGAGAGAGATTCTCAGGTAGATTGATTATGCATCAGTCTTTTTTTATTTTTTTTTTGGGGGGGGGGGGGGGGGGGGCGTGCTGATTCTGCTCCTTATTTCATGGGATCCTTGATTCCCTCTTGTTGTATATCCCTACTGTAAAATAACAAGATAGACTGCCTCTGTTCTACAGATATCCAATACAAGATATATATCTAATGTGGCATCATTTCTATGGAGGAGAATAGACATCTGACATCTAAAGGTTAAAAAAAAAATGAAGGGTATATATAAGCTTGTCTGCTTGTGGCCATCCTAACCAAGTAGTTTGAACCATTTTGGTGACATGGACAAGTACAAACACAAATCTATACAAAAATTAGCATGATATCAGAGCCTGACAACTGTGAGATTTGAGAACCCCATTAGAAAAGAAATGGATCTAAAGCCTCTGAGGCCCAAAAGTATAAGCTTATGCAAAAAAGAAAGGGTTGTGACCTATCCTTCTGAGACTTAAAGAGCAAAACCCAGTAAAATTAGGGGAAAAAGTGTAAATGGGGGAAGATGAAGGGTATATAAGCTTGTGGCAATCGTAACCAAGCAGCTTAAGTCAAAATGCTTCTACAGGGTAAGTGCTAAGGAGTATAATTTCCCAAGAACATAACCTAATATCTTGATCTACAGCTTAATGTAGAATTTTCTATAAACATTAGCATCCAGCAGAGCAAGTTGCTTTTTGGTTAAACACAACTACAACAACAACAAGCCTTATCCCACTAGGTGGGGTCTGGATTGCACAACAAGCCTTACCAAATGATATAAACATTTTCCTGTTATTAATTTTCTTTTTAAATTAGTTTACATGAGTAAATTTTATAAGAGCATAGTTTCATACTTATTATCAATTCTTGCCAAAAGTAAATAACAAAATATGACGTTAAACATTCAACAACATTTATACGAAAAGATGCATGAGTAGGCACAAACATATCTATGCATGTGCACAGTGAAAAAAATGGCCATGCTACTAACCAAAGGTGCCAAAAGAAATCATTGGTTTGGTCAGTTGGCACAAAAATGCTGCTGCACAATGCACACAGTCATTCCACTGAAATTTTGCCATGTTACGTGAAAATGCAAGGAATCTTTTCAATGTAAAAAAATTGAAAAGCTTCCAACCTCCATGTTCACTCCTTTCTTCATGCTTTAAATTAAATTTATATCCCAATTTGCAGTCAATAGGAGCTAAAGGGAGTTCACTAACGTGCAAGAGGATCAGATAAGCGCACAATTTCTACTAAGTACAGCAACACAGAGAATAAAACAAATATATGTTTTAATACAACATGAAGAAGTAGCACGTGTGGCAGAAATATCTAAATGAAATTACACCAACAGTAAACAAAATTGTCCCATAATCAGCAGATAGCTCATGTAATTCCTTAAAAGCAGGTGGTTTATAAATTCCCCAGCAACTAAATATACCATTTTCTCAGAAGTTTGCTCCTCTCAGCAGCAGTGGTTTTGCTCCAAGCTGCACATAAGGACGTTTAGGCATTTAAATATTTTACATAACAAAAAGAGACCAACAGCAATAAGTTGTTTTTAGTATCTACAGATACATGGGTTTGTATGAAGATGGAACTAAGAGCATAAACATCAGAAACATATTCACAAGGGAAATTTGGGAGTAGCACATCAAAAGCTACACCATAGAACCATTTCAAAATAGATTAAAATCATCATAAACTATAAATCTAAAATTGTTCAGCAACTCGTTTCATGCAAGCGCATCTTTAGAATATGTTATATATAAATAGGTGAACATTTCACAGTTACCATGCTAAAGAAATATCATATGTACTTGTAATTGAAAATTTGAAATTTATGCCTGTCCTTTCTTTCAACATTGTTGAGATTGAAGGATCACATTGAAGCACTAAAAAATACTCTGAATATTATTGATCCTTAAGAGTACAAAAGAATACAAAGAGGCCTTTATATAGGCAAACTAATAAACTAACCCTAACCCAAGAAACTAATCTAATCAAATCAAATCATCATAATGATAAAATATTCATATCTAATTCTAATAAACACTAAATAATCAAACCTAATAATATTACTTAATTAATATCTTAATTCTAAACTTTCTATTCTCAACACTCCCCCTCAAGTTGGGAAGAGCTTGAATGTGAGCAGCAATTAATCATCATTGAATTAATGGTCATAAGATCCATAGCCTCCACCATTAATCTTCTTTATTGTAAGATCCTGAATCAAGGAGCAAGTTTGGGCACACCCAAGAAAGCTTGATCAAATGATGATAGAGGAAACCAGACAATGACTATTCACCATATCAAAACTCGAAACGTCTGATCAACAAAGGCTGAGATCTCGTCGAGGACCAACAACAATCAAAAGGCCTCACAAGAGACCAAACCAAAGTAGAAGCGGCAACCATGAAAAATCTCACAGGGGACCAAGACAACAACCAACAATCTGACAGGGGATCAAAAACAACAAACAACAGTCTCACCATGGATTCAAATGACCACCAAAGGTCTCACCAGGGACCAAACAACACTTCAAATGTCTCACTAGGAACGAACACCAAAGGTCTCACCAAGAACCAAACAACTTATAATGACCTCACCATGGGCCAAAATCAAAAGAACGCAACCAAAAACATGAGATATGAGCACGAAACCACCATGGCTCTGATTCGATGTTGAGATTGAAGGATCACATTGAAGCACATGAAAATACTCTGAATTTCATTGATCCGAAAGAATAAAGGAGAATACAAAGAGGTCTTTATATAAACAAACTAATAGACGAACTCTAACCAAAGAAACTAATCAAATCAAATCATCATAATAATAAAATATTCATATCTAGTTCTAATAAATACTAAATAGTCAATCCTAATAATATTACTTAATTAATATCTTAATTCTAAACTTTCCATTCTCATCAAATATAAAATGCAACAAGGCATGTTTATCCATTTTGCTTGCACAAGAAACGAGATACGCAACATTATCACTTGTTTTGAGCAATTGAAGAAACAAAACGTGTGCCCAAAGAAAAAGGCCTACCATTTCACTGGCCTAATCTTTTCCCCTAGAGAAAACTAGACATAGACACACAAAATAGTGAGTGGGAAAGACACAAAATTTTAGTGCTGAAGTTCATAATTAAGTGCTTCAGCTATTTGATGACAAGTCATTTAAGCACATGCAAACATATTCAGACAATTATGAGAGTATATCATCGAAATAATGTTCCTGCATTGATCTCAATCAAAGGATATATCCTGAAAGTATGAAATTCCATACATTGAAATGCATCATAGGCTGAGGATATCGCATCATTTGTCTCTCTTCCACCCATGCATGCAATATCTGCTATAGATTCACCAGTTGCTGGATTATAAACCTGCATGGCATTGATATGTAAAATTTAAAAGATTCTTACAAACGTCATAAAACAGTGAAACAAAGGAGTATCCGGGACAAAACGAGAAAAGGTGTTTAAAATTGCAGCTGTAGACTTCTCAAATAAAGAGGATGAAGAAAACATCAGCAGTATCACTTGATAAAAGTACAAACCACCTATCCTCCTTTTCAGTGTAACAAAAACAGGAAGAAAAGAGCTTGCAATGGGACTGTAAAACCTGGTAATTAAACGTTTGAAGTAGAAGATTTGCCGAGAAGTAACACAATCAGAAGAAATTCATGATAAAAGAATTAAAATAGCTAAACCTGACGCCTTTTTCCTACCATATCAAAGAGATTTGTGGTTTTGCCATCATAATAGCATTTTCCGTACCTTTATGGTTTTGCCATCATAGGAATCACTCCATTTGCCTCCAACAAGACCCTGAGTCCGCAAAAGACCAGAACTCTTCAGCTGAGAGGCAACACTCTTTGCATCCATGCTTATCTGGAATTCAAACCCCACACTTAGACACTAAACTGTCAAAACTTTGTGCATAAGTGAGAAGCGTCCAAAATAAAAATGATTCATGGTAGTTAAAATATATGCTAGGTTTCAATTCAACTTCTTTCAACAAAAAATGGACTCTTTTTTCAATCATAACATTTGAATAGACTGCGTACGTCACAAGCACACAGCTGACATATGTTAGCGTATAGGCAGGAGAGAAGAGGGGAAAATATCGGAACTTTGTAATCGAAATTCCGCAGCTATAAAACCTCTTCTAATTCTGAATAACATAAAAGGGTGACAGAAGAATAATTACTAGAAGAGATTCATACCCTGAGCTTATACAGATGAAGCTGTACGTGCGGGGACGAACTTCGTTTGCAAATTTTTTTTCACAGTTCACGAAAAGGCTATAGTGTATAACATCGCAGAATATTCAGACCAATATATAGATAGATAGATAGATTAAAGAAAAAAAAGGTGAGCTTGCCTGGCGAGTGAAGGATGGAGTGGCGGTCTGCATGTAAAGCAAGTGTGAAGAGCAAGGGATGAGCTTCCAAGATCTCATTGGCGACAAGCGTAAGGTCAATGCGGTGAAAGCAAGAGTCATGTCTTTGATTTTTTACGGTTGCTACAGCAGAAGCTTCCTTCGTTGTTTGCAGTAGTGGATTTGGATGGATAATTAGTAGTATGTGTGGTCGCTGATAGTATGATCGGAGAGCAGCCTGCCGCCTTCACTCTTCTCGCTGAATTGAATGAGCCTTGTGCTCGGATATCCAGGATGGATTCTTCTAACCGTTGTTTGTAAAACCGGACTGGCCGGTTCGGACCGGGAACCGACCGGCCGTGAAACCAGTTCGGTTTGATACAAAATCGATCTGACCCAGTTAAACAGGTACAAACCGGCTGAGTCAGATGAGTCACCGAGTTAGGCCTTTTTTTTTTTTTTTATTTCCCCCCAATTTTACAACGACGTCGTTTTCCATTCTTTTTTTTTTTTAATAGAACGGAAGGCAGAACAATTTGATAATCAAATCAATTGATTTGATTCAGCGGGATTTTCGACCCTTCCTTGTCAAATAGCCACGCACACTGATCGATTTTTCCTCCTACCACCTTGTTCAACTCTTCCCTCTTCCTCCTCCCTCTGTCCGAGTTCCGACTGAAAGCGTCTCCGTGCGACAAGCACTTCGTCGACAAGCGTCGTTTTTTACAGAGTTTGCCTTCGCCGTCCGATAAGCGTCTCCCTCCTCCATTACAAAGCTTCGTTCGTGCCATCGCAAGCAAGGTTAGTCTTTGGAGTTCCTTTTTAGGGTTTTTTTTTTTTGGGAAATTTTGCCTCAATGCCATTAGTTTCTTCAGGTTCTTGCCATTCTTGCTTCCCAACTGCTTCATTCGTGCCTTCCAGAATTGTCTTGCAGAGTAGAGGTTCAAGTTTTTAATTTTTTAATTTATTTATTTATTAATATTTTAGTTTCTTTTTAGTTCATTGTTCTTCATTTTGTTGCTGGCTTGCTGCTCTGGTGTCTACTTTTTTACTTTTGAATGCCATATTGGTTTGATTGGGTTTGTTTTTTGATTTCCTAAAATATCAAAGTTTGGCTCTGTTTTCGGGTTCATATAAGTTGTTGCTCTGTTGGCTTGTGATTTGCATTTTCATTTCTCTTGTACTCTGTTCGGTTAGGCTCTGTGGAACACACTTCTAGTTCCATATATATATATATATATATATATATATTTATATATATTTGGTTTGCTTGTCGTGCTCTGTTTGGTTTGGGTTGGATTCCTGAAGCTGTTAATGAAGGGAACATTTGGCTTGCTTTTCAGTCCGAGGTTCTGTGTTTGTGAAGCTGTTAATAGCCAATGGAAGGAAATATTAAGAATGAAGGTGCCCAGAATACTGCCACAACTAATCCTCCCGAGTCTAGTAATCCTCCCACACAATCTAGTTTTAAAAAAACTGATCCTGCTTAGGAATATGTATCACATAAAAAAGAGGGGAAAGTAAACGTATTCACATGTCTATTATGTGGTTCAAGTTATAGGGAAGGAGGAATAAATAGGTTGAAACAACATTTAGCTGGTGTTAGTGGTCAAGTTTCTTCTTGTAAAAAAGTTTCTCATGATGTACGTACTAGAATAAAAGCATCATTGGTAGAAGGTTCAAAGAAAAATTCTGTTCCTAGTGATAATGTAGATGAAGGAAATGTAGCTACAGAAAGTGTAGAACCGATTGTATCAAAGAGGAAAGCGCATAACACTGTGGGGGTTGAAAATTATTTTGCACCTAGGACTACTCATGGTGCTCAACCAAGCATCAAGAGTGCTTGGGCAAGTCAAGAAGCTCAACATAATGTGAAAAAAGTTTTTGCTCAATGGGCTTATGCCAATTGCATTCCATTTAATGCATTGACTTATCCGTTATTTCAAAAAGCCATCGACGCTGCTACTGCAATTGGGCCTGGATTTAAGGTCCCTAGTTACTATGAGTATAGAGTTAGCTTGTTGGGTGATTGCAAAAAAGAATGTCAACTTCTAATTGATAGTCATCGAGCGAAATGGAAAGAAAATGGTTGCACACTCATGGCTGATGGTTGGACAAATGTCAGACAACGAACTTTGATTAATTTCTTAGTCTATTCTGTACATGGCATGGTTTTTGTGAAATCAGTTGATGCCTCATATTTAATTAAAGATGCCAATACACTATTCTCATTGTTTAGAGAAGTCATTGAGTGGGTGGGTCCAGAAAATATTGTTCACGTTGTGACCGACAATGCCACAAACTATGTAGCATGTGGTAGGTTGATAAAAGAGAGATATAAAACCATCTATTGGTCACCTTGTGCTGCTCACTGTTTAAATCTGATTTTGAAAGATATTGCATCAATGCCTCATGTTTCTGACCTTACGAAGAAGGCATCCAAAATCACTATATTCACTTATAACCATTTGATCTTCTTGTCATGGCTAAGAAAAAGATCTGGTTGGAAGGTGTTCGCCTCGCAAGTGTACGAGTTTCGCAAGTAATAAAGTGATTAAGTAAAGTATCGTTTCCACGAGGATTTGTTTAACAAATTAGTCAAGCAAGACGCTTAGTGAATTCAATCAAGTTGAGTTAGAACAAAGTTTTGAGTTGGAATGAGAATTTTTAAAGACTATTTCTAAAACTTAAAATTGATAAAGGCAAATGACTTGTGACTTCAAGAAAAATGGAGCCTAGGATTCTTCTTCTCCTTTTGCATTTCATAAAACTTGGTTAACTTCCTCTCTACTAGCATTTCAATACATATATGTATTAGTCTAGGGTTCAAAAACATTTGAAACGCTCTCTCAAGTCAAAATCAAGTTTCTCTTCTCACTAAAATGCACAATCTCTTGCTACAATTAGTAAGAATCAATAATTAAGCAACAACCCTAATGTGACAATGCAAGGTTAGTAAATATATCTCTATTTTACCAACAAACCATCCATTTATCAAGTAAACTTCAAGACAAGCATAATTTCAATCAAGTTCTACACCTAGATTAGCTCTCTTGAGTCAAAACCCAAGTGAATAAATCATCTAAATGGAGGCCAATCACTTAGAAGCATTAAGCCAAGGTTGAAATCAACACATATATATATTTATCTACCAAAAGAGAGGAAAGTTCAAGTATTAATCCATACAAAAGGGTAAAAGAACCCTAAAATGAAAGGTTTAGCTACTCATGTTTAAATACAAAGAAATTCTAAGCAAAGGAACTGAATACATGAAGAAACTAAGGAGAAAAGAGGAAGAACCAAGGTGAAATCCCCAAAATCTCCCTTGAGAAGAGTACCCAAGCCTCCAAAATGCTCCAAATCTTCCTCCCAAGCTCTTCCCTTATGTGCCCACTTGTTTCCTTAGGTCAAGAGTGTGTTTTTTGGCCCTTCCCTTTGGTATAAATAGGGTTTTTCTGTTTCTGAAATGAAAAAACGCGCAGCTGTACTTTTAGCATTTTTCACGACTGGCTACGGCCAATTGCGACTTTCCGCGGAAACTACTGGCTGTGGCCAGTTGTGACTTTCCACGGCCAGTTGTACAGGTTCTTCTAATTTTGCACTGCTTCACCTCCTTTCTTTCTTTCCTTGTTTCATGATTCCTATAATGCTTCAAAGCTTGTTTCCACCTTCCTACAAAAGAGGAAGGAATTATCAATTTTCAATTAAATCACAAACTCTATAGGATAAAACAAGGATTTCTTTGATATTTGCCTTATACTTTGATATGCACATTTTCCTCTATAACCTCTTTTCTATGCACATTTTGAACCAAAAATAGAAAAAAGGAGAGAGAAAATGTGCTAGAATGTTGTCAATTTCTAAGAGTTAACAAAAGGAAATTGTGCGTCCTGGTGCTACAAGATTTGCCACCACATTTATCACCCTCCATAGCGTATATTCTCACAAGCATGACTTATAAGCTTTGGCAATTGATCAGCATTTTTTGCAACATAAGTTAGCATCCACTGAAGCCGGAAAAAACTTTCAGTGCAATTGTTCTAGATAACCAGTTTTGGGGCGATTGCTTTCAAATTGTGAGACTTGTGTCTCCATTGATCAAATTGTTGAGAATTGTTGATTCAGATGAGAAGCCTTCAATGCCATTTGTCTATGAAGGCATGCAGAGGGCCAAAAATGATGTGTTTCAAAAAAAAAAGGAACTATACAAGCCTTATACAAATATTATCCAAAGTCGATGGGATAAGCATTTGAAAACTGAACTTCATGCAGCAGCGTATTTGTTGAATCCTTCTTTTTTGTATAGTCCTGATTTTGTCAGAAAGCATCAATATATGGAAGCTATGATTGATTTGTTTGAGGCAAACTCATCTGACGACGGTGATTATTATGTGACAATGATGAAGCAAATCGATGTATACCGTGAACGGAAAGAATCTTTTGCTAAAGTTTCATGCGAAAAAACAGCCCGTACACTAGTCCCACGTACGTACATTGACTTTCATTTTCAAAAGCACATATTGAGATATCTAACATTAATAATACATACTAATTGTCTTTTATTTTATTTTGTAGATGATTGGTGGTTGTACTACGGGGGTGCAGTACCTCAATTGCAAAAAATTGCTTTACGCATTCTTAGTCAAACTTCTACTTCTTCTGGATGTGAAAGAAACTGGAGCTTGTTTGAGGGTATCCATACTAAAAGAAGAAATAGATTGGAGCATCAAAGACTTAATGATTTGGTTTTCACTAACTATAATTTGAGGTTAAAGTTTAGGTAAACTTGACTTTTGATTACTTGTTTTATAGTTTTATACTTTTATTACATATAGATATATACACACTTTATTAATGTTGGTATTCTATTATGTTGGCATTATAGGAATCAATTGACAAAGAAGAAAGACAATTATGATCCCATTGATTATGAATCAATTGATAAAGTTGACTTTTGGGTGGTTGAGGAAGATTCAATTCCTGAATTTGATAATGTAGATGCAACAAATCTTCAACTTGAACAAATGGCAAGGGATTTTGGAGGTTCCTAACTATCTCTTCTATTATATAAGATTCTTTTCCTACACAAAATAATATAACTATGTCTTCACATATGTATTGATAAATCTATTCGTTTCATATATAGGTGATGATGATTTTAGTATTGTGCCTCCATCTTTACATGATGCTCATGCCACTTCTACAGCTTCACCTCCTGATGTCTCAATACCTAGAGAGTTGAATGATGTTAATACTGATTACAATGATGATGATTATTAGTTTATCAAAGATGAGAATATTTTGTCATCATATACTTGTTTTTGATATTTTGCTACTATGAATATTTTGTCTCAAATGTAGGTTGTAAAGAAAATTCAAAATTGTTAAGAATGATATCTGAATATGTCATAAGTATTGGAGTATATGATTATTTTGTTACTGATCCAAAGTATTGAAACGATATATAGTATGTCAAATTTAGGTTGGTGTGATGAGAAATTAAATATTTTCCATTTTTTTATACCTCACCGGTCTACCTCACCGGTCTAGGCCCCGATTGACTCCGGTCTGACCCACTAACCCTTAACCCAGTACCCCGACCGGTTCAGTGACCGGTCTGGGTTTCAGAACCTTGCTTCTAACACAGGCAATTGGTACAATTTAGCAAGGTTATTAAAATGGGAGGGGTTTGAGTTAGTGCGTCAAAGGTGGTGGCTAATCCGACTAAAAGGGTAAGAAAGTAAAGATCTTGAGTATTATTAATATAAAATTATAAAAAAATAAAAATAAAAAAATAAACTTAGTTAAGTGTGCCTGGACTGGTTTCCAAACCAAACTGGCTTGTTCGGCCCGTGTTTGATTACAATGCAATTTACTATAAGGTCAGCCACAGAAGACGCCAAAAAAGTAAAAAAATTTTAAAAAAAATTTTAAAAAAAAGGCTCCTTTGGAATAGCAGTGGTAGAAATAACTTATTTACAATATGACTTTTACAAACAAAAGATAAAATAAAAGTTACATTATAAATATAATTTGTGCTTAAAATAACGGTGAGGAAAATGGTTTTTTTCAAATGGGCTCTTGTTTAAATGATTATTTGAAAAGTCATTGGGATGGGAAAAAACTGAAAATGGTATTAATCTTATCAAATATTTTATATATATATATATATATATATATATATATATATATATATATATATTAGTTGTATATATTGTGATAATTGAAGATAAAATTTAAATTTGATAAAAAAATTAAATTATCATTAAAAAATTAAAGAACTCTAAAGTACTTAATTAAATATATTTTACGGATAAATTTAGAATGTATACAAATATATATTTAATAGTATATTGCTTATTAGATCGCCTATCCCTAACTTTTTCTCCATAAGTTGAAAAAAAAGTCACGTCAGAAACTGAAAAAAGTGACTTCTACCAAAAGTCTCTTTTTTAAAATAAGCCTAATTAAAACCATTGTTATTCCAAATGGTCCATTTTCTTCGCTAGGCTTAAATCACTACACTGTGCTTTTTTCCTCCCTCACTGTTATGCCAAATAGACTCAACATATTGCCTCTAATGTGGGAGCAAGTTGAATATTTTTTAGTAATAAGTTACTTAATTGTAATATATGTTATGTATTATTAAATGGATAAGTGTAACACCCCCAATTTCTAACAGTTATAATAACAAAAATTTAAAAGCTTTTCATAAATGAATTAATGAAATTTGAAATAAACAACCTTGGGAAATGTTACCGGCACACGTGTACTGGGACAAGTGCAAGGCTACTTATTACAATGAAATAAAATAAAAACAACTTAAGCAAAATGTGTTTTATTCAAAATTAAAATAAAATAAAATAGCTAGAATACTGATGATCTTCCTCGCTTCTCACGGCTAGCCCCAACCCTTGGCACCTGTTTCACTGAAATTCTATTCCCCCGAAGGATCATCGCAGCCCATGAATACAAACATCAGCAATTGCTAGTAATCCTAATAAAACACAATTTAAACGGCACAACTATATTAATCAAAGCAAATATATACATGTATATACACACATAAATCATAAGATGATTACATCAAACATTATTCGTTATCATTTAAATTTATTTAGACCCAAGAAACCCTGCCAGTTTATTTAGTGGGAAGAGAACCATGATAAACCCGGGAAACCCTGTCAGTTTACCCTGTGACCCGAGAAACCCTGCCAGTCACAATCATCAATTGGCCATAAACATATCTTCCTAGTGTGCACACCTCTTCCCAAAGTTGCTACTAGTATCCCGGGAAACCCTGTCAGACACCACTTTGGGAAGAACGAATACTATCTTTTCACATCGGTGGCATAAAGCCCAAAAGTTGTGTTCATCACTTTGAGATGTATCATCCCAAAGATATCCTCCCACTATTAATTCATTTCAATCACACAAAATCATGAAATTCAATCTTGTCACAATTATTAATTTCTTCATTGAATATATCAGTTACTCAAGGGCATCATGACTTTCCAAATTATTCAAGAGTATAGTAATTCAAATATTCGATACAAAAGCCAACACATATTATAACTCAAATATCTGAGTAAAGTCTAATTATTTGAAATACACACATAATAAAATCCCTACATTATTTCTATGCACTAAAGTGCCCAAATTGAATTTATTAATATTTTATACTTATTTAATTATCTTTCATACACTTTTCTATTATTTAATTAAATATAGGATAAAAGGATATTTTACATATAATTTGTTCATATCCTATTTTATTGCGAGGAGATATTATATGAAGAAAGAATAAATAAAAGTAATATCAAATAATATAGCATCAGGCAAACACAGCTAGCATAAACATTAAAATTAATATATTGATAAATAATGAATAATATATAACCATTACATTGTGATAGCATGATTCTTTTAACATAGTTAGCATAAAAAGGGTAAATATATAAAATATAAAATAAACGGATATATATTCTATATAATAAATAGAATATATAATAAGATTTTCTAATATAAATAAAAAAATATATATAATGAAATATTAATATAATTAATATAAATATAAATATATTATATTATATTATCTAATTAATAATAATATAATTAATATATTCCTATTACAATTTATTACAATACAATATATTTAATATTTTAATTACATTTTATATTTCTATTTATTCTAACTAATATCTAGGATCACTAAAAATTAGCTAACCACATACTTATAATAATATAAAATATCATCACACAATAAACGTTTTAAAACTAAATAACTTAATCCTTCTTATTGTGAGGATCAGCAACGTGCGGAAATATGCAGCGTTAACCACGTAGAGAAAGAAAACTGGGATTATTAACTTCAATGTATTTAATATATATTTATATTTATTTTAATGAAATACACATGTATTTCAAACACCAAAATAATAATAATAATAATAATAAACGACACCCCAGAGCACAACAAAACGCACAGATACATATGAAAGTCCAATTTGGGTTTTAATTGTAACACCACAATTTTAATACCCAAAAACTCGGTCAAAATATTGAAAATACCTTCAAAAGAGTTCAACAATATCCAAATCCTTTTACAATGTTACCATTTCGAATAAAACCCGTAATACATAATCAGAATAAATTCCAGAAAATATTTCAGAGTTTAATACAAAACGGAAGTCTTAGGTTCATGGCAAATATAATAACATAACATAATCTGTTGGAGATCAAAAGAGCTTCCAGAGCTCACTCCATAGGTGCCTTCCCTTGCTCTCTACTAGAATAATCACCTGAAAAATGTTAATATGGGATGAGATTCCACGTCTCAGTAACTACTGAATATTTCTACCGTACACGAGCAAATAATATATGACAAAAAGATATGGGCTGACTCCATAATTTCTCATACAAAATAATTTATACTAATAGTCATCAATATAGAAGGTAATAAAACATATATATCTCAAAAGTTCTCTTCTCATGTCTTTACAGATTATTCATCATTATATCAAATTCTTGAACTGTTCAGAAATGCATTATGCAGTATGCACCCTCCCTTATATCACCTTCCAACCATATACCGCTGACTGGAGCCATAGGCTAACACATAGTCCAATAGAAACTCATTCATTTGACTGAATTGTTCCAAGCTCACCAAAACTTAAGATACACCCGGCCAAAGGTATAGAGCTTAAATCTGGACTATGGCTCCCCTCCTTTGAAATAACAACTAAGGAGGTGTCACATGTCCCACATCTCCAATGAAATCCCGGCCAGAGGAAAACATGGAAGATGGGGCCCTGAAAAGTACCATCCACTGTGCACCGAGTGGTGGCATAAACAATTCTTATCATTCAATTCCCTCCTTACTCCACCCATCACATTACAACCGCCATGATGAATGTATTTACTCAAAAATAATGCATTATTATACCATTATATACATTGATATGCGTATTTATGAATAGTAAAATACTATGCGTATCTGTGAATAGTAAAATACGGTATATACATGAATAGTAAAATGAGTAGTAAATACGGTATACGTGAATAGTAAATACGGTATACGTGAATAGTAACATGAATAGTAAATACGGTATACGTGAATAGTAACATGAATAGTAGATACGGTATACGTGAATAGTAACATGAATAGTAAATACGGTATACGTGAATAGTAAATATAGTATACGTGAATAGTAAAATGAATAGTAAATACGGTATATGTGAATAGTAACATACGTATAAATAGTACCTCTACAGATTTGCAAGTCAAAGTTCCCACACCAGATCTTAAAACCATAAATATTTTCTAAATATTCTTGCCAAAATAGTAAACAAACAAATTTATAATCATACATAATTCACAAGTATAAGGAAGAATATTCAGAGTTACCTGTTACTTGCTAATACCCGAATCACCAACCAGCTATTATAACTCTCAAGCAAATATCTCTCTACTCTCTCTCTCTCTCTCTACCTCTCTCTATGGCTCTTAGAAGTTGTGAAGAATGAAATGAAATGGAAGGTCTATTTATAGTTGGAAAATGGGTCTTTAAGTGTAATTTTCGTCTCTGGGTCGTTTTACGTAATTTTCCCAAAATTATAAAATGAAACTTTCCCGTGACTTCTTCAGCCGCCCCGTGAACTTCTTTTTTAAAAATTTTAATAATATTTTAATATATATTATTTTATTATTATAATATAATATTATTTAAATAATAAATTATTATTGAGTGGGTCCCGCGGCCATTTTTTTCAAACTTCACGAGAAAGTTTGCAGAGAATTATTTTTGGCCGTGGGTCCCGCAAAATACTGATTTCAAATTTATCACTTTCTGAAAATAGAGCCTACTAGTCTTTCCAAAATAGGTTTATGTTCAAGATATCAGATTTAAAAATTCAAGATGTTACATTAATCACCAAAAGAAGGCGTACAGGTTTTATGGAAATATAAATGATTCATGCACGAATGCCTAGGCATCTGAAGCAAAGGAAAAGATACATGTATATTTAATTTATGCGAAAGGATATATATATATATATATATATATATATATAAAATCTAATTCAACACGAAAGCCGAGGCAATCAAGAAGAAGGTATGCACCAAGAAATTGATCAATTGCTTGCAACAATTACTCATAGATACCGAAAAATGAAAAGCATATAAATCTACAACGCAGCAATGCCTTTAAAGGTTATCATGAAAATCAAATTGTTTAAAGGATTATGATTACATATAATATATTTTATATATAACAACCCTATCAAAATTTATATACAACTAACCTAAGACTCATGGGGATTAGGATTACCTGGTCTCCGTGTTGCTAACCTCCTAAGAGAACAATTGACGAGAGTACAGAACGAGGATTTGAGAAGAAGAAGTAGCGGAAGAGAAAAGTATTAAGCATTCGCTAGATTTAGACGGTTAGACCTAAGTTTATAATTAAAATTTAGGGTTTAGCTATGGGCTGGGCTCTTTAACTATCGCTAATTAATAAATTCTTAAGCAATACAATTAAATTCTAAAATTTTATTATTACTATAATTATTGCCAATTAATAAATTATAAAATAATACAAACATTATTAAATTCTAAATATTTATTTACTATCTTATTATTATTATTATTATTATTATTATTATTATTAAAAATCCGGGGTATTACAATAAGATATTGTCACTACCATTTTTTGTCACTACTAATGTCATTACCACTTTTTCACTGTTAGATCAAAATCTCAATAAGAGAGAAATGATAAAGGTAAATGAGATTCTGATCCAACGGTGAAAAAGTGGTAATTAAAAAAAATGGTAGTGACAATATCCTACTCTTTTATTAAATTATATATTAGTTTATAAGTCAAATAAATTAGGGCCCATTTGGATGGACTTTTTTGAGGAAAAAAACACTTTTTTAATGCAAAAAAATGCTTTTTAAATTAATTTATGTGTTTTGATGATTTTTTTTAAAAAAAGTCAAAGTCACAAAAAAAAGTCAAAGTACTCCTTTGTTTAAGCTCCAATTTGGAGCTTAAAAAATAAGCACAAAAAAAACACTTTTTTTAATAGCCCATCCAAATGGACCCTTAGTTTGAAGAAAAATGATAACTATAAATACTTTAATTTAGATTTTTTAATATCTCTAACAAAAGTCAATTATATCTTATATTAATGACTCAGGGAGTAATATTTTGGAAAAATTCCAAAAAAGAATACTCTGAAAATTACAAAAGCACAAATCAGTGATTATGAATCCCATACCAGTGCTGATGGACGAATTTGGAATTATGAAATTTTGACTAAAAGTCACCCTTGCCCTTGAGTTACTTGTTCGGTCCTTCTCTTCCCCCCTCTCTCTCTCTCAGCTAAGAATCAAATGGTGTTTTTGCTCGATACCAAACCTCACTTCAATCCTATGAAATCTCTCTCCCCTAAATCCCTTCTCTAGGGATGGAAATAGACCAGGCCAGGCCAGGCTTTGGCTAAACAGGCCTGAGCTTGTAATAGGGGTGGAAGGCCTAAGCTTGGGCCTGAGCTTGAATGCAAGTTTTTTTTAAAGCTCAGGCCTAAGCCTTCATAGGGCCTGGTAAGGCCTAAAGCCTTTTTAAAGGCCTACTTACAATATAGGCCTAATATTATAGGCCTTGGAGGCCATAAAAAGGCTTTGTGCACATTAAGCCTATAAAAAAAACTATATAAATTTAGGCTTTTAGTAGAATATATCAATAAAAACAATAAATATTTTATTATTTATATTATATAAATATAATTATATTTATTTGATGTGTAAATAGGTCAGGCCTGAAGGCTTACAAGCCAGGCTTTAACTAAATAAGCCTGGCCTATTTATACATTTAGGCATTTAAATAAGTCTTGGCCTGGCCTTTTTAACAAACAGGCCAAGCTGTAGGCCGCCTGATAGGAGTCTGACCTATTTCCACCCCCACCCTTCTCAACCTCTTGTTCTCTGCCCCTGCCTTCCCTTCTTCTCTCCAACCTAACCGTAAGCTTTAAAGCAAAAGCAAGAATAGTAATATAAAATTATGAAAGTATACAATCTTTAATCATTCATATTAAAACTAACATTGGTGATCGATGAAACTCGCTTAATGTGCACAACTAATATAAAGATAGTTTAGGGGATAATTTAAAATTTTGAGAAATAAAGTAAGTTGAGTTTTTATATTTAAGATCAAAACAAACTCTCTAATTATTTTCTTGTTTATGATAATTTAAAAAATTGAGAAACAAAGTAAGTTGCAATTTTATATTTAAAGATTAAAATAAACCCTCTAATTTGATCTTTCTTGTGGACTTGAGTGAATTGTTTTGTAGTTGCACTGCTATTTTCTTGTTATGATAATTTAAAAAATTGAGAAACAAACTAAGTTGCAATTTTATGTTTAAAGATTAAAATAAGCCTTCTAATTTGATCTTTCTTGTGGACTTGAGTGAATTGTTTTGTAGTTGCACTGCTATTTTCTTGTTTATGATAATTTAAAAAATTGAGAAACAACCTAAGTTGCAATTTTATGTTTAAAGATTAAAATAAGCCCTCTAATTTGATCTTTCTTGTGGACTTGAGTGAATTGTTTTGTAGTTGCATTGCTATTTTCTTGTTTATGATAATTTAAAAAATTGAGGAACAAAGTAAGTTGCAATCTTATATTTAAAGATTAAAATAAACCCTCTCTAATTTGATCTTTCTTGTGGACTTGAGTGAATAGTTCTGTAGCTGCTCTACTCTTTTATATGGCTTTTTGACCAATATAAGAACCAAAAAAAAAAAAAAAAAACTACCGGATTAAAGCACTGAGGAAAGATTTTACCAAAGTAATGCAGTTGGTAGCGTGGGGTCAGAGTGCGCCGTCAGTGGCTTGAACAGGGTTCACGTCACTGACATATAATTTTTTATTTTTTATTTTTAAATGCTGAATGGAAGGGCCTGATTGGTCCACGCGAGCTAGTGGCGTGGACCATGTGCACGCCACGTCAGTGGCGTGGGCCCCCCTGCGCCACCAGTGGCGTAAGCCTTATTCTGATAAATAGTTTGGACTGTGCATTAACCCGGTAATTTTTTTTTTTTTGGTTCTTATATTGGTCAAAAAGCCCTTTTATATTGTTGTTATAAAAAAGTTTTTTTATTTTTGGGGTCAAACGTCAATTTAATCAAAGTATAGAACCAACTATAAGATATAAAGCTATGTAGCAAATTATGAAATTCATTACATTCTAGTTTTTAAAGATATATACATGATCGACCACGTGAAGAATGTGATCAAGTTGATCTTCAAGTCTTACATAGGGTTATTAGGTGAAATTGGCAACTTGATCTTACAAGTCTTAGATATGCAAATCATGTTGCTGATTGTCTTGCGAAAAGATATCTTAATAATGCTCTTTTTGAGATTTTGGAATATAGTCTTATTATATATCACTCTCGTCCTATTTATAAGTCCTTTTTTGACCAAATCACACATACCAAAAAGAGATAGGTAGCTCAATGATTATATAGGGTAAATTTTCAACTTTACCCTCATTTATGATTGGGTATCTTTTAACTTTTTCTTCTTTTTCTATTTTCATTTGTACAATAATATGGGCAAAATTGTTACAATATAATTTATTACTTAAAAGAAAACTTATAAGTGTACAACACTAAAAAAGTCGTATTCAATAAATCAAGGGATTTATATGGAAAGTTGCATATAACACTAAAAAAGTCACCAAGATTATAAAGACATGTGTGAAAGGTTATATATTTTGACATTTTTTTTAACATTTTCCCTTATTTTAAAGGCAGAATCCCAGATACAAACCATATGAAATTTCAGAATCCTTAAAGGTCTATTGACATTTGTAAAGGATATAAAGGTGAGAGAGATGGAATTGATATTTTAAAAAGTTAATGAATTTACTATCATACCCTCAGTTTTTAAATTAAAAAAGAAAAGAAAAATGAGCCCCTACGGTGGTCGATGGAGACAATGGTGTGGAGGTGGTTGACAATGGTTAAAGAAAGTAGAAAAGAGGGAGTAAGGATGGAGTGGTGGTTCCCCCTCCTCCCTCTCCCTCCCTCTTGCCTCTATTTTTCCTTTGGTTGAAATCATGGTGTTGTTGGTGGTTAAGGCGGAGTGGTAGTTGAAGCTCGTTAGCAATGGTGAAGATAAAAGTTGTCCTTAGTGAGGAAGAAAAAGTTGAACAGTAGAAATCGTTCACAAAATTTGTAATAAGATTAACAAATTTAGTAATAGTTTTGATAATAGAGTTTGCTAATGAAAACATATAAGTCAAGGTTAACTAACATTACTAAACTTATCAATTCCATTATAATTCTTGTCAAAACCATTACAATTATATTCAAATGTTGGTGAATCTTGACTTACATATTTTTATTAGCAAATGCTTTTGTCAAAACTATTACTAAACTTGTCAATCTCATTACAAGTTTTGATGAAATGCCATAAATGTTGACGAATTCTGACTTACATGTTTGCATCAATAAATGCTTTTGTTAAAACCATTATAATTTTTGTGAAAACCATTACTAAACTTATCAATCTTATTACGAATTTTGTGAAGTCATTCTACTGTTCATCTTTTTCTTCATCAGCCCGTTCTACTATTTACCTTCTTCTTCTTCGCCTCTTCCTTCATTTTTTCCACCGATGACCTTCATCTGCTCTACCATCATCGTCACCTTGTGTTCTTTTAATTTTTTAATAGAGGTTTTGACATAGAGAGAGAGCGAGAAAGAGGCTATTGGGAAGAAGAGGAGGAAGAGAAAGTGAAGAGAGAAAAAGAATATGTAAGGGGCATTTTTAGTGAAAATATTTAAATCTCAAAATATCATATTCCTTCCAACCACCTTTGTGCCTCTTAATTTTTTACATAGTTTTTAAGGTTTTTGGAATTTTATATGGTATTTAAATGAGATTTTCCTTATTTTAAACTTTGACAATTTAAATTAGATTTGAATTAAGTGGTTCATCTGCAATGCTGGTTCCTCACCCGTATAAAATGCGTGTATGAGTTGCTATAACATTGATATGGTATTACTTCGTAATTAAGTGTACTGATCGATATGGTATTAAGTATTAACTAATAATGAAGTATATTGATTGATAAATTAATATCGAGTTAAAATTAAAAAAATAAAAATAAATGAAAAGAAGCCGTCCAAAGCCGGGAATTGCATTGTGGATCCTTTTCTTTTGTTATTTTATTATTATTTTGGCTCGTCTCTGTTCTTTAGCTGCTTTTGTCTCTCTCCTCAGAGAGGGAGGGAAGGAGGTGACTGGCCGACCTTCGTAATGAATCACTGCTCATTTATTATTTCTCTGTAAAACCCAAATCTCCAGGAGAAGGCGCTTCATCATAGTGTCATATTTGCTCCAATCACAATTGCATTTTCTATTTACTCATCCTTACATTTCAAGGGTTTCAATCCCTATCTGTTTGTTGTTTCGGCATTGAGACAAAAAAGGATAAGCCTTTGAAAACTTGGGTTCGGATATGGCATCGTCGGGTTCTGGAAGTGCTGGATCCGCTGATGCAGCAACTGCCAGAAAACATACCAAGAGACCCAAATGTATCAACCTCTGAAACTCACTGATTTCGAATCATTTCTTTTGATTTCCGGAGTTATGTTTGCAGATACCCACATTTGAATGGTTCCGTTAGCATGTTATTGTTCTACTGCAATCTATGCCCTCTAATCCTCTATTGCGTCTGGTATATCAATTTGTGATAAAATTGTGCTTTGGAAAAGGGTGATGCCCTTGTTGCTGGTTATTATGCTGAGAGAGGAGGGGGAGGGATTTTGGGATGTTGGCTTCGCCTATTTTGGTTCTTAGTGCATGATTGGAGGTAGTTGTACCTGTTGCTCAAGCTCTTAGTTTTAAATGCGAGGGCAATATTTTGCCAGATAGTTGATCCATATTTGAGCATAAACATCCACTTTAGTTTTTGAGGTTTAACATTTGAACTGTGTTGTTGAAATGTATTTGACATTCACATTGTTTTGTTGACCAAATGGTGTTCTTTGTAGTTAGATTGTTTCTTCTGCTTTGGCTACAATTGCATTTGCGTCATTTTTTTAAACTAATCTACCTTCAGAGAATCTAACTGACTAGACACTAGAGTTCTCTTTTAGATTCGAAGTTTACTCAACAAGAACTTCCAGCATGCAAGCCGATTCTTACCCCGCGTGCGGTAACTCGACTTTTTCCATATTAATTGGCCATTATTATATTTTTAATCACCATAATTTGAAGTCAAACTTTGTATAATTATGAGTCGTATTTATTTTACTTATTCCCCTGCAGGTTATTTCATCATTCCTGATTGTCAGTGTTTTCTTCATTCCTATTGGAGTGGCTTGCTTACTTGCTTCAAATGATGTATGGGCAACTGCAGTTATGTTTTGTGTTCATGCTTTTTGTTATGCATGATGCTGATTGGGATTATGCTATTATCCATCAGGTTGTTGAAATTATTGATAGGTATGACTCTGATTGTATACCAGAAAACTTTAAGAACAACAAAGTAGGATACATACAGAGCTCTATCGATAAAACATGCAACAGGACACTAAATGTAAGTCCTATTGGCAGCCCCTTCTCCTTAACATTTTGCACTCATCATTGTCAATTTTCATGGGGGCAGAGGGAGAACTTTTTGCTTGAGGGGGCCAAAACTATATCAGGATGGAATACACAATAATTGCTGTTGGTTGAGCATCATACACTACATACTATATTAGATATCTAGTTTAGAAATATATAAAATAATAAAGTATATAAGTTATTGTGAAAGAGATAATAAATTGCGTTCAATTTTGTGATATTATTAGTGTACCATGATCCACACAGCCATCGCTATTGAGACAATGCCTCTATGCACAGCAAGAAGGGAGCATATTTCTTCAATAGTCTTTTTTCATTTCATCTTTTCACACTTGTTGGCCAACTTTCTGTTATTTAGATCGTCTTATACATACTACAAACTTTAATGTTTTGGAAAGCCATATGTATATAGTAAGCAACAATCAGTAATATTTTGTCAGTCCAGGTCAATTAATGTCAAGACAATATAAACAAACATTAACGTTCCAGGAAATCATGTCCACGTTACTAGTCTTAGGGGGCCATACTAAAACTTCTCCGTATAGAATACATGTTTTCTAACTATTCAGGGGTGTAGGGGGATTATGTGTTGCTGATCATAGCATAAATTCTGTTAAAATACTTAATAAATAATGGAACTCGATCTGTAATGTTCTTATCCTCTCTTATGAGCAGGTTACAAAACATATGAAGTCACCAATTTATGTTTACTATGAGCTTGACAACTTCTACCAGAATCATCGGCGGTATGCGACCCTTTTATTTCTCATGTACAATATTTGCATGTTCTATGCAACACCCACACACGTGTGTTTGAAATAAGTGTTCATATGAAAACATTTTGTCAATTTCTGCTGGTTGTTTTCCCATTTTCACATTTCCTGCTGCAGATTGGTATCACACTACAGAGAATATTTATGTCCTTTGAAAATGATGAAGAACTTTTTCTTTGAGAAGTGGTGCTATTGTAGAACCTGTTGGTGTGAACAATTGTTTTAAGTTGCTTCTGTCAAGATCATTCTCTAACTTTGTTAACGATCTAACTGACTTGTTTATAACTAATAAGGACTAAGTTTAATTGAAGTCTTGTTGGGTTGGGCTGTTTTGTATGATATATTTGTTGGGGCTGTCTTAAAGGTGTAGAAGGTGCATGGCTGTTTGGATCTGGGAAGGCTCTAATATCACTTGATAATAGTGGAAAGGGAAGTAATATAGGGGAATAAAAGAAAGGGAGTGGGGTGGGAAGGGAGAAATGCGGATATAGAGTGGGACAAGGGATGAACAGAGAGGTAGAGGGAGAAAACAGATACTCTTATAATATTGAATCACTACAACTTCAAGACCCCTAAAGGTTCATCAAGGTAACTGGAAACACTTGCTTAGATAAATAAAGAAAATAATAATGAAAACTACCCCTAATTTAGTTGCTTGCTTTCATAATATGGTTGGCGATTGTTTCTTGTAACTCATGTTTGAAACTTTGAATTGGTGTTTATACTAATTTTAATTGTTATTGTGGGAATATTATGTAATATTATTATAATATTATATTATATTATTCTCCCTAGGTTGTTGTAACCTCTCCTCTATTCTTTCCTAGATGTTCTCCATCAGTTACTCCTTTATTTTCTCCTTAATTTGTTTAGTTTTATCTCTCTACTTATTATATAAGTAGATATTGTATTACAACATTAATCAAGTAATAAGAATACTTTTTCTCTTATAAATTCCACATGGTATCAGAGCTTTGGTCTAAATTCCTGAAGCAAATTAGCAGTTCTGTTGTGGTTCTCCGGCGCTGGTGACTTGCTGCCCTCCAGAGGTTGCAAGACACACAGCGCCGGGAGACAAATCCGGGAGACACTCATCACCTCTGGCATCTTGGTCATCTGATCTTGATTCTGAGCAGTCTCAAGTCTCAACCTTGTCCATTGTTCTTGATTATCGTTTTTGGTGCTATCTGGGTGCTCCGTCTATCAGACCCAGTATTAGCAGCCTCTGTCTCGGTCTGAAGGTGAAAGTTTGTCGCTGAAAGTTACAACTCAGAATCAGACCATCGTCTTCCGCACTCGTCACTATCAGTGGAAGCTTCATAATTGATCAGACCAGAAACCCCATCGGACAAAAGGTAGACAATGCCGAGAAGTCCAATGTTGCTGTCAGTTCTCAAACTCGTCTGTGATCTTAGCTGTTAGTTGTCGACAGTGCTCAACTCATTCGTTTGAGTCATTCCCAATGTCTCAGCTGTCTCCATTTCCAATCAGTAGTAACGTGATCGGACCAGAAGCCACAGTCGAGAGAGTTCAGTCTCTTCCCTGCCTTCTCGTTCCCAGTGGAGTTCTCTCACTGTCGGTTGTAACGTCACAACCAGAATCAGCTCTCGATGTCCAACGCTGTTTCTGGTTCAATAGCAGCTCGCTGGAGTTGGAGGAGAAAAAGAGTTTGGCATCCGATCCTCTCAGTCCGCGACTCTTCCTCTCGTTGCCGCTGTCACAGATCGAAGGAGAAGGAGAGAAGAGAAAGAAGGAGAAGATGAAGAAGAAGGTGTGAACGCCGAAAAAAGAGAGAAAGAAAAGAGCTTCTCAGTCCGCGGCATTGGTAGTGAGAACGAGACGTACGAAGAAAAAAAAAACAAGAGAAGGTCACGATGGATCTAACCTAAGTTATTATTTTAAAAACAAAACAAAACAAAAAATGCTGCAAGACAGAAGAGTAAATTGCTATTTCAGAAATTCATGATCAAAATGTCATTTCTGAAATTCACAGGACTAATCTGTCATTTATAAAATTGAGGGACCAAATTGTCATTTCAAAGATTCGTAGGCCTCTGAGACTCAAAAAAGAGTACAAGTCCAGACAAAATAAATGGACCTCTAAGATTCAAGAAGTACAAGCCTAATGATTTTGAAGACTCCAGCAGTTATGGGACCTTCATCGTCAATCTTGTCGCAGCCGCTGCCCGTCGATCTTGTCGCAGCCGCTGCCCGTCGATCTTATCGCAGTTGGTTACTCCGTTGTCGTGTATCTGCTGCCCATTCATTTTGTCGCTACCCGTCTATCTTGTCGCAGTTGGTTACTCCGTTGTCGTGTATCTGCTGCCCATTCATTTTGTCGTAGCAGTAACTCCCAACATCGTCAAGGCTCCAATAAGTTGCATAAGCAAGTTGGACATGATTCACATCCATGGTCCAACTTGAGGGAGAGTATGGGAATATTATGTAATATTATTATAATATTATATTATATTATTCTCCCTAGGTTGTTGTAACCTCTCCTCTATTGTCTCCTAGATTTTCTCCATCAGTTACTCCTTTATTTTCTCCTTAATTTGTTTAGTTTTATCTCTCTACTTATTATATAAGTAGATATTGTATCACAACATTAATAAAGTAATAAGAATACTTTTTCTCTTATAAATTCCGCATTATCAATCGTCTCAATTGCTGTGTCAAGAACTAATTATTTGTTTGCCCTTGGTTATGAGAAATAAAAAGTTTTTATCTAAGAATAATAATAGAAGGAAGAAAATTAAAAAGTATTGTCCGAGAACTATAGGGAAGTTCATTTTTAACCAATAAAAAAATGGTAGCCCAGCGCATAATGCTCGCATCAGGTAGTGTCTGGAGAGGGATAGATGTATGCAGCATTACCCCCATAATTGGAGAGGTTGTTTCTAGGATTTGAACCTATGATCTTCAGGTCACATGGCAACAATCTAACCACTACGCCTGGGCTCACTCTTTTTCACTTTTAACCAATCATCTAACTTAAAGTTTCAAGTAATTTCCATATGGAAATCTTAATGTATTAGTCTTATCTTCACAGCACATTATAAACTTTCATGCCATTTTATTACATATGCAATAAATCTCATCCTTAACGTTTGGGATTTTTATGGTTAATGATTGAAAATCCACATAATTTGCAATTATTCTAGTGCTGACTTTGTATCATTCAGGTATGTTAAGAGCCGAAATGATGATCAGCTGAGAGATCCCAAAAAGGGGGATTCTACTGAATTTTGTAAGCCTGAAGATCTTTCCGGTGGCAGAGCAATTGTACCTTGTGGTCTTATAGCTTGGAGTTTGTTCAATGATACATATAGCTTCTCCCGTGAAAACAATATGTTGGCAGTGAACAAGAAAGGCATCTCCTGGAAGAGTGATAGGGAACACAAATTTGGAAAAGATGTCTTTCCTAAAAACTTTCAGAATAGCTCTCTTATAGGTGGTGCACGTCTCAATGAATCCATACCTGTAAGTCTTATCATAAAACATTTTTATTGAATGAAGCATCCCCCTTTTTGGGATATTTGTGTGTGTTGTTGGGGTAGGAGTTTAAAAGAATGAAGCAACTATTTGTGTGCACAATTCTTTGTTTACTAGGTCTATTTCAGTAATTTGAGATTATGTAGGAATGAGGCATCTAGTGCTTGCGGGGTTAAGGCTGTGTACATATATCATTTTCCAAACCCCACCTGGTGGGAATCTTGTATACTGGGCCACCCTTTGAAGCTTGATAAAAACTAGAGTAAATACCCTATTTGGTCCCTAAAAAAAAATCACGAACCCCTTTTTGGTCCCTCAATAAAAATAATTCATCCTGTGATCCCTGACCACATTCAGGATATTTCACTGCATGTGTCCTCTTCAATCTGTAAGGACTAACGTGAACGGTTTTTGGATTTTATAGGGATTACGAGATGAGTTGTTTTTACTGAGGGACCAAAAAGGGGTCCGTGATTTTTTCCAGGGACCAAATAGGGTATTTACTCCAAAAACTAATTATATAAAATTTTCTAAGGTGTTTGGATTGAATGTCAACTGACTATATAATTTGAGTAGCATTAACTGGCCTATACTGCTCCACTACTTTATTTGTTAAATAAACTAGTGGAGCAGTATAAATGACCAAAAATTGATAAATAGTAGTTGAGATCTTCTGTTGCCACGAGGATCAACTTATCAGCTTTTGAAGGTTCAGAATATTTAGTCTGGGTATATTAAATGAGCAAAAGAGAGGTCTGTTGAATGTCACCTTTCAAATTATATATTAAAATAAACTAAAATCTGTTGCTAATGTAAAACTTTTGTACATGTTTATTTCCTCATCTATATTTAATTTAAACTTCTGGTTTATTTTGTTGCTACATTCTATTCTGCATTGATTCCCTTTCCATTTTAGCGACTTACAGTATATTGCACTCTTCAAAGTTGTGAATTGTGATTAGTGTTCTCTATAACTTGCATACTGAGATGAGTTGCTTACTTTTTTTAATGTTGTATTGAACAGCTAAGTGAGCAGGAGGATCTTATTGTGTGGATGCGAACTGCTGCTCTTCCAACTTTTCGGAAGCTGTATGGACGAATAGAGGTGGACCTTAACGCAGGTGACCAGATACATGTGACATTGAAGAACTATTACAACACATACAGTTTTAATGGAAAGAAGATGCTTGTACTGTCAACTACTACCTGGCTTGGTGGGAAGAACAACTTCCTTGGCATTGCATATCTCTCTGTTGGAGGATTGTGCTTTTTTCTGGCCATGGCTTTTACCATCATATATTTTATCAAGCCAAGGTAAATACTTAAAATGAAAAGAACAAAAGTCGTACTATTTAAGGTATAATGATTACTGTTGGAGTGCGTTTGGTAGAGGGTAAAGCAGCTTTGTTAAAAGAAAGTTGTTTATGGGAGGGGGCTTCCCCATTCCCATTCCCATTCCCTTCAGTTTTCTATTATCATTTTGTGCCAAACAGGCACTGACGTTGAAGAAGATGCTACTAGAACTCATAATATAAGTAACTGAGAAAGCATAATAATGCGAAGCCACCAGAAGATTCTTTGGATACTTTGTTTCTACTGTGCTCTAGTAATTGGATGATAACGACCATGACCATCCTAGTTTATTTCAAATGCTAAGGTTCACATGTGGTATATGCTACATCAATTGTCATTTTTTCTATATTCATATCAGTCAGAGTCCGTTCTGTAATTTGTGAATGGCAATTTTTTTTCCCAATCATTGTTTACAAGATCCTAATCTGTCTGTATCTCTCTGTGATTATAGGCAACTTGGAGATCCGTCATATCTGTCATGGAATAGGAGTCCTGGTGGGCAATAAGCAGAGATACTAATTAACTAGTTACCTTCCAAGATTCAAGGCTTGGTTATTTTGCTGTGTCAGCTTGTTTTTGTGTATCTATGTTACTTATGCGTACTGGATTTGCTTAAGCAAGCACATGATATTATCGTCTTTTATCTGAGTCTTCTGGGCATCATTAATGTAAACATGTGTTGCGTGAGAGAAATAGGATAAGTATTCCTGGCAGTCGCTTTCTTATACCAACTTTAGGGATAAAAGGAGTGTGATTTGTTTCATCTTCTGACTCTGGCAGATTTGTATAGAAGAAATAGAAAGAGTCTAGTGAGGTTTCTCGTTTCCCTTTTCTAAAATGGAAAGGGAGATGATGTTCCCTTCCTTTCCTTTTTTCCCCCTTTTCCCAGGTTTGGTTGAAGGTTCATTTGGTTAAAATGAAATTAAAAGAAAAAACACAAAAGAAACTAATATGATTTTGTAGATAAGAAACTGTTTTAGGGAAAAATAATCACTCTAAGGCAAAGTTTGTACCACAAACTTTATTTTATATTTATGATTAGAGATAGTACTATTTTATACTTGAGTCATGATAACAAATATATAAAATCTAACTTAAATGTCTTATAATTTTTAAAATTAAACATATCTTCATGAAATTAAATATGCATCAATAATGTCTTCTACTATCAGAGATGATATTCTTACTTTCTTAAACCTATTTTCTGGGACTAATGTTGAAGCATATTAACACTTTTCCTTCATCTTTTTATGATTTATTTTCCTTTTGTCCATTCTGGGAACAAGACTGATTGAACATGACTAGATGTCAAGCCTAAAGCCTACGTATCCGATGAAGGGATCAAAGTCCACATAGTTCGAGACACACACAAGCGTTTAGCCAAGGGGGGTGGAGTGTATGCTCTGTGTGACTGTATGTAAATAGTCTAGGGTTAGAACGTAAAACTTGTAATGTGTTTACCTTAGTGTTTGACCTCTGTATTTATAGAGTTTACCTTAGGTAGGATATGTTGGACCTTGTGTGATCTCCAATGTGAGTATCCAGGCCGTTATACATTATATGAAGATATCCCTTTATTTTAGGATATTTACCTGTTATTGATAGATTCCGATAGATATGCAATATATCTCCTCTTGAGCCTTACATTGAGTATGGGCTCTGTTCAGATTCGTAACACTGTGTAATTTTTTAGAGGGTTAAATATCATTTTTTCTTTGAAAGTTGTCGTTGAGGAGCAGTAGATATCCGAAAGTTTTTTTAAGAGCAATTTTGCTTTGGAAATTTACAAAATATAGTAATTTTGCCCCTCCATTAATTTTGACCGTTAAGTTTAATCAATATGTATATGTGGCACCCAATGCTTGTCATCTCATCAATCAAAATAGGGTTAAGTATCATTTTTTGCCTTGGAGTAGTAGTGGGTATTTAGAAGTTTTTTTTTTTTTTGGAGTAATTTGGCCTTGAAAGTTTACAAAACGTAGTAATTTGGCCTCAAAAGTTTATAAAACATAACAATTCCAGTGATTTAGGGGAGGGTGGCCTAGATTAATCTATACAAAGATAAATATTATCACTATTGTTTTGTTTTATTGAACCAATTTTTAGGAAAAGTCATATGTCGTTTTGCGTTTCATTTGCTTAGATTATAAGTAATGCTTCTTCTGGGTTTTGCGATAACCTTTCAGGCTCTTTGACTAGTTCGACTTCACAAATTCTGGTCTCCTTGAATTCAACGTCCTAAAGATTTCCCTCTCCGACTCTAAGTTCGACCTTACCAAGGTTGGCTTTCTTCCTTTGCACCCTCAATTCCTGGCTCTATGTCCTTCAACAACTTAAAGAAGACGAGATTTTCTACGTTCTTTAGTCTGATTTTGTTGAGCCTGTTTATCCATTTAATTCACTCAATACCAATGATTTCTTCAACAAGATGAGATTGATCTCTTTCCGTATTCATTCTTTATACTCGCCGTATTGGGCTAAATGATGCCCTCAATATCGATGATTCCTTCAACAAGAAAGAGATGACGAGGCGTGATGCCACGTCATATTGGGCTAAATGATGTGGATGATAAGGTGGTATGACATGTGTATTGTTTGGTTGATTTAACTATCAAATTTAATATTGGGGGACGACAGGGCAAAATTGCTACGTTTTATGAACTTTGGGACAAAATTACTCTTAAAAAAAACTTTTGGATACCCATTGCTCCTTAGTCAAAACTTTTGGGGCAAAAATGATATTTAACCCTATTTTAATTGATGAGATGACATGTTACATGTGCATATCAGTTAAACTTAACGATCATAATTAAGGGAGGGGCAAAATTGCTCCTAAAAAAACTTCCTGATATCCACTGTCCCTCAGCGATAATTTATGGGACAAAAATGACACTTCACCTTTTTTTATATATAATATTCTCACAAGGCTTGGCAAATAGATTGAAACTGTTGCTGGACAAGATAATTGTCGAAAGTCAACTTGCCTTCATGTGGGGGCGACTAATTCAGGATAACATTGTTGTGGTGCATAAGACCTTTCGTAATTAGAACACCTAGAAATAGGGAGAAAAATGGATTTGGGCTGGGGGAAAGAGAAGTGTGTATCGGTTAAGGAAGGGTATGAAGCTGCTAAAAGAAATCTGCTGAGAAGATTTTGAAAACATTCCGACATCCTCTAATAATGCTCACAGGAAGGTATGGAAAGAGATATGGAACCTGAGAGTAGCTTTGAAAATAAAGAACTTCATGTGGAGAATGGTATCTAATGCTTTAACGAATTTTGGGAATTTAACTAAAAGGAAATGCTTGATCTGCCGTAAAAAATCTGAATCAATGCAACATTTATTTTTCCCTTGTGAGTGGACTGAGCTAGTCTGGTATGGCATCTGTGGTATTTGTAGTGAGTCTCGAAGGGCTGGTTGTTAGACGGGGCGGCACTGTTAATCAGTGCTGATTCGGCCTTGGAGACTGAAGGAATTGCCCTGTATGATGCTGTTATGTATGCTTTTGATAATCAGCTTGAAGATGTCCAGTTTGAATCTGATAATAAAGTGTTGATTAAGTGTCTCACAGATGATTCTCCTCCAAATGAATGGAGATGTTTTAATATTCTTCAAAATATTCAAGTCTCAAGGAACATAATCAGGAACCAATCTTGTAATTGGATTTCCAAGAAAGAAAATTTAGTTGGCCATTGGGTAGCTGAAGCTTTATTAGGTGGGTCTTGCCTGACAGATTGGGTTTTGCGACCTCCGAGCCAGCTGAGAAGGTTATTGGGAAGAGATACAGCTTAGTTCAGAGATCCCCCGACTGCGTGGAAACAGAAACAGCGCAGAAGCTTCACGATTTTTGAACCAAACCCTAGCCTCCTTCGTTCATCTCTATCCTTGTGCCCTTCCTTGCCGCTGTGGGTCCGTTCACCGTCGTCCGTTTGCTGCCGTTTGTCAGTTTGACCGCCGGCATGTCCGTTCCTCACCCAAATCACTGAAACGTTTCATCCCTTCTCTGACTTTTGTTATGTGTGTGTGTGTGTGTTTTTTTTATTGACTTTGGAATGATTTGGGAGCGAGGTGTTCGTTCAAATCCTTCCTTTCCTCTTTGTTGAACGTGTGGAGGTGTTGTGTCAAAGTTTCACTTCTTTCCTCCGTCTTCCTCTGTTTCATTCTATCACATTTTGGTGCCAGGGGAACATTATCTCAACTTCTCTACGGCTCTTGAACGTTAGTGGGGTATGTGTGTATGCATGCTAGCTCTTTCTTTTTATGATTTCCATAAAACTTCTCAATTCTGATTGTGGGTTTAATTTTTGTGCGGATGTGAGATGTCAGATTCTCTAAAAATCATGCCAGAGAAAGTAGGTTTTTCTTTTCCCCCACCAAAGGTAGGGTTGTTTAAAATGAAATCGGTGATATATGGTTGTATAGATGTTTATATTAAATATACTGACTCTAAAAATGAAGGTTTAAGTTCTACGATTGGGGTTGGAATTATTAGTGTTGTAGTAGGGATACTATTCGAATGATGTTTTTATGATTAAAATGATGGTATAAGTGATGTTTAGAATCTGTTTTGCTAAACCAGAATATTAGAGTTTAAACACTGTTAAGGAAGAGTACGTGATATTTTTTTTTGGTCAAAAAAGAGTACGTGATATGGCAATACATGTTAGACAATTTATTTTGGATCTGTAACTTGGTAGTGAGGTTGTTGTGCTCCACTGTTTGATAATTTGAAGTATTAAAGAAATGTTCAAAATGTATTAGAATATGCTAATAAATTGCTCCAGCATGATGATTGCTTAGTTAGAAAATTTTTTAGAATAACGATTTAGGCTAGACTAGATAGTGCCATTTGGTTGTATGACATAAGGAACTTATTAGAGTTGAATTTGGGTATTATATGAAGATGTAATGTTGCTTTAGGAGATGATGTTAAAAATACTCATTATGTGTTCGATAAAAAGTTTGGAAGAAGGAAGGGTGTATCAATGTGCTTTTACAGAATCATTATGTTTAAAACCAAGAAAGGTAATTATAAAGAATAATTAAGGATTTGGCTGAATATGTGATAATATAAATTTTTTTAAAATGTAAAGTGTAAAGTTGTAATTGAAGTATTGATGGATTTGTTTAGATATTAGGAGGAGAGAAGTGAATGATTTGGAAGCTGAAAAGACGGTGAAAGAGGTATAAAAATAAACATTACAAGTTAGTTATGTTCCTTCAATACAGCTTCCATTATCTGAGCAAAAAATAAAATAAAATAAAATACAGCTTCCATTATGCTTGTTAATGATCTTGTATAAAAATAGGTTTATGGTTATGACTCCGTACCCTGACACTGAAATTAATTGTTTCCTGTTTATTTCATATATCCATCTAATCAATTTATTTCTTTTATTATTTTAGTTATTTTCATTAATGAGACATTATTCAACAGAAAATATTTTGGTTTGAAATAATGGCTAAGCTTGTACTCTTACTCGTCATCCAGGGACTTATATGTTGAATTGAAATAGAAATGTGAACTTTGACAATCTTCAATTCAATACAAAATTTAAATTATGTACTATATTTTGTAAAGTTTATTCTAGATGCTCCACGTAAACTATAGTTAAGATGCTTACCTTCATTCTATATTGAGTATATGTTAGTATAGAGCATTGCTACTATTGTTCAATTATTGAATATTATTAGAATTTACGTGAGATCTTATCTACAAAAAGACAACTCTGTTGAAATTTTTACATATAGATATGACGTTTGCTAGGTAAAGTTTATCAAAAAAACTCTATATTTTGAATTGTATCATAGTTCATATATGAATCATGAATTTTGTTTATTAAAGGTTTATGGAATGTGGGTTTTTACTCATATTTTAGGCCAGTCAAACCCTAACTTTTTGTTGGGGGTGACAAATACCAAGTACTGTGCTATTTATCTGATATATCAATGAAGTTCTCTTTCGACGGCCGGGAAAAAAAAAAAAATACATAGATCATATCTGATATATCAATGAAGTTCTCTTTGTGGACGGCGGAAAAAAAAAAAAAATACATAGATCATATTTGTGATCTATGAATCCAAAATGATGGGATCACTGAGAAGTACATCCTTGATGTTGAGCATCTCATCAGGCATCTTCTTTGCGTGAATCACATCATCCTTCTTATATACTAAGTAAAGTGCTCTGCACATTTTCCAGTAAACATCTTTGACCTCATATGGAATTATACTTCCTTCTTTCTGCACCACCAATCTCAGCACCTCTTTTCTGGTCTCATCAATCTTACTCTCCATCTCCTTTATGATCTCTTGTTCACTTTTTTCCCCACAACAATGTTTCAAGCGCAAGCTTATTAAGTTGATCAATTTCCCTTGATCTTTTTCCCTCTGCAAAAAATATATATTATAACCTTGTTCACGTGTCCTCTCATCTCTCATAAATATTACTCTCTCTAATCCTTAATATAGGAGCCAATTAACCTTTTTTTTGAAAAAAAAAGGTTAAAGAAACTAAATAAGTTATATTAAAGCATTTATATTTATCATTAACCAACAAACTAATTTTTTGGACTTATAAACTGATATACTACTATAATATAATGATATAAAATAAATATCATGATTAAGTGATTTCTTAATATTTTTGAAAAAAAAAAGTTCAATTAACTCCTGTAGTAAGGATGAGTTGCATTATTTCTTCCCAAAATTCAGAAAAAAGCAGAAAAAATAACTCATGTCACCTGGTAGCCATTGATGTCATTGAGGTATCGCCCATGGAGACTGACAAGCTCAAAGAGATGATTATATTCATCACTCTCAATGACTGCCTGTGGAAGCTTGGGTCCCACAAGATACATTACCGGAATCATAATTGGTCCCAAGGCCATTGATACGCTTCCATTACGCTCACATTCTTCTATGCTTGGCACACTACACTTGCCTCTTCCCCATTCTGCTTCCTTCAACTCACACCGCAACAAGTCCACCCACTGAAACACAAATTTTTTTTAAAAAGAAATTAAAAGATAATTTATAAAATTAAGACTAAGATGATAGATATTGAGACAATACTTATATGATCTTACAATTTGAATCAAGTGGTTAAGCACACTCCGTCCTTGAACTTTAGATGCTATAGCAGCAGTCTCACAAATTGATCTTTTTAATAATAAGAATATCATCTTCACTGTCTCAGAACAACTTTCTTTGCTGACATCTACGTCCCACCTGTAATTCAAATGTTCAAAACCACATAATTTATATGTATATTGTCTTATATAAATTAGTATACAGAGAAAACTAAGTATACGTGTTCCTTAATTACGTACTTATCCATCAAGTTCACGAGGTTGATCTGTTCCTTTTCGGTACCCGAAACATCAAAAAAATCATCAACCACACATCCCACCAAGCCTTGTTTTGCCCATGCAAGACGTGCTTCACGGAGTTCAGGTGAGGTGAGTGTTGCTGCAGCTGAGAAGTAGTTATAGGCAACTTTCGTTTTTGAAACTAGTCTCTCTAATCCACTCTGCATAACCCACCTGATTACATATTATACGCTTATTAGTGATTCATTCAAGGGCTGGATGGGATAGGATGAAAATGCTAACTCCTATTGAACGTTTTTACAGCAGCATAAAGTTTAGTGATGTGTTCTTTGCATTATTTTAAAATTTAATGCACACAATATTTCTTCATTATACCCATCTGGTCCTTAATTAGTGGCTGGACTAATTGAGGAGTTATCCTGGTCTCAAATGTAATTCTTATTTCTTATATTTGTTAGTGCTTTTTATAATTTATCCCCCTCAATGCTTTCTTCAACTAGAATCGAGTAAGAGCAAGATAGAGAAAATTAAGAAAGATGATTTGTCAGTCTTACATTATGGACGCGGAGGATTATACCTTCTTCAAAAAAAAAAACAAAAACAAAAACAAATTTTCAGTATGTCTGTGTGTGCGTGTTTAGGTTTTGGAAAAGGTACTAACTGATTATAGAGATCGAATTCTTCGCGAAATAACGACTGGTGGTGACTGAAGTCTTCCGTTCCCAATTTGAGGAATTCTTTATTTGCGAGGTTCAAAGAACTGAATGAGAAAGAGCCATAAAATACTAAGTGAGTAATCTATACACACACATGTAACTCTATAAGGGTCACGTAAAGGTAGTTGTGATACTAGGATATATATCAACCTATATGAAGATTTCAACGTTCTCTTTTGGTCAACTTTGTAATGCTTTATAGATCTTCGGTTGAATATGAAATCCAAATAAGCATGATGAGGAAAACGCAGAGCAAAAGTTACCTGAAATAATATATGAATTATTAAAATGTTGAGGGCCAAAATTGAATTTGTGAGATTAGTGTGTGTGTGTGAGTGTGTGTAGTATATTGTATATGTACCTCATGGTCAAAGTGGTTATAAAGTTGATGAGTACTTGTTGAGGAAGAGGACAAATATTCCTGAAGAATGAGTCCTGTCCAGGAGTTTAGTTCTTCCAAAACTGAATCATTTGAATGTAAAACTATATGTGAGGCTTTATGCAACTCTAAAACAGCCTCAACATCTTTCAAGTAACCTTGAATGGTATTGCAGAATTTGTCCTTTGAAAAACGATCAAGTGCACCTGAAAACGTGCGCGCGCGCAAAGAGATATATATATATATATATATATCTATGAGCCTTTAAAAAAATCATTTTACGCTAGACAGAGTTTTAGTGTTAAGAAAGACATATATAAAACCTGAACAAACATCATATCCATGCAAACATAATAAACGAAATGCTATGGCACATGTCGTTGGTTCCAAAACTATTTCATCTTCTTCTTGTTGCCACTTTCTGTTTCAGAATCAAATAGAAAAAGTTAGATTAGATTCTGTAGCCTGGTTCACTTTGAAGCCTGTCATTTCACACATTATAAGAAATAGGAATAATATTTTAATAATAATACCTCCATGTGTCGTCTAATACATTTCCTATTTCCTCCTTGAAATGGCGATCAATTCCCAGTTTTTCAAGATTATCAACCATTTGGAGTCGAGCATACACATCAAGTGGATATATTGTTGGAACTAAGCAAATTTTTATGATACATTTACGTATGCACAAGTGTTAGCGCAAAACCCAATAATTAATTAATGTAATACAAATCCATGAGAGTAATTAAGTTTGAAAGAACAAACCAGCATTCTCATATTTGTCCAAGAGTGAAAGTAGATAGTCAAGAGAGTGAGCATTGTTAGTATAAGTGTATTGTGCTGCAGTGGCGGCCGGAGAGTTAAGAAGAGAGCCATTTTTTCTCTGAAATTTCTTGGCCATTTCCCAATTCTGTGACTTCCCAAACCCTTCTGAAATATATGCCACGTATGCTTTCCATCCTTCTGACTTGCTTCCCCACCCACTGCACGTAATTGCCATAACACTAAATAGTTTATAAGTGTACACACACTTCATTTCAAAAAATATTCTTCAATATAATACTCCTTCCGTCGCAAATTTATGTTTATCAAGAAAATTAATTGAAAGCAAAATATATATATATATATTTTCAACTATACCTTTATTTTTAAAGAGGATAAGTGATATAAACAATAAATGCAACAAATAAAGTTAAGGGGTGAAGTTGAAAAAACACAATAAATGCTTTGACAAACATAAAATGAAGTTTATATTGGGTTTACTCATTCACAAATTTAAAGGGTATATTTTACAATGGAGAGAGTTTGACTTTGAAGTTTGAATATTCATGGCTTGCGATTGATAAGTTAACGATTGCCATATTTCTGTGAACCATGCATGAAGAACTCTCTCTCTCTCTCGTTTTTGAAGATGAGGAAAATTTAAATCAGACAAACCAAAAACAAAAAAGTGGTACCTTTGGAGCTCTAGGTCCCTCTTTCGGATGAATTTCTCCGAAACATTTCCCCCAAGAGGAAGATTTAGATCTTGACTTTGGGCTCGCTCAATTAAATGAGAAAATATAATATCAAATCCAATTGAAGAAAGTTGTTTATCATCATCAGCTGCAGCAATGTTTGATTCAATATATCCAAGTCCTTCAACACAAGAGAATATAATCTCCCAATTATTTACTTCACAATCATAATCTACAATCATCCAAAATCTTATATTTGAGAAAACCAATGGTTTATAAGATTCAAAATTATATTAATACGTACCTCTATTGATTCGTTGTTCACCAACACCCCAATGCTTAAGTGCAAGGACAGAAGCCAAGGTAGATAGAAGAGAGTCTTTGGTCAACAACTCGTGGCGATCAGGAAGACTCCATGATCCATCGTTTTGTTGGTTTTCTAATAACCAATTTAGGGTTTGAGGGAACATAGGAGCTTGCGGAGAAGAAGGTGACGGTATCATTGCCACCCAAGCTGTGTCATAAGAGGATACTGACAATTCAACCTTATCAAACATCTTCTTTATTCTCTCCTTTTCGTCCTCTAATACCTGCAATTAATTAAATTCACCATGTTATTAGTATTATTTTTGAAAGGCAAATTAATTTTCATAATGGAATTAGATCTTCATTAGCAGATACAAGAAATGGAAGGTTGATATTTTACAATAGTGTTCGTTCGGTTCCCAACTTTGGCCTTCGCAGTGAATCCAACCGGAGTTGCTGGGAGACATAAGAATAAAGGAAGACGTTATATTTTCTTAACCTATATATACAAGATAAGACAAAAGTGCACCCAATAATAATATGGAGAAGGATTAGGTATTTAATTTTTTAAACTGTACTTTTGTCAAATCAAATCAGAACATGTGATTTTAAATTTAAAAGTAATTGAGTAATATTGATAATAACAATTAGTTGTATGTAGCAAAATAATATAAGTTATTAAATGAATAACACATACAACAAAAAAATAACAATAATTTCCACTTATTTGATTGGATTAAAATAATAATCCAAGTTTCGCCAAAAGTATATGGAAATCGGCTATATATAACCGTTTTTTTCATAAAGATTTTGAAATGAAAAATATATCAACAGTATTAACTCATGATTGCAATAAGAAACACAAGCATGAGAAGGCATTACATTCCAAATCCCAGTCAAGGAAGATGCACATTTTGTATTTTAAGTCATCTCTTATACAGGGGTGGATTTAGGGGGGGTTAGGGGTGGCCCTCACCCCACCTAAAATTATAGAAAGAGATCCAAAATTTTAGAGAATCATATTTCAGCCTCATAAAAGTTTTAATATTTTCATTTTAGTCCAGTGTCATATAGGGACTTAAATGAAAATATTTAAATTTTTATGAGGCTGAAGTATGATTCTTGTAACTTTGGGTCCTTTTCTATAATTTTTGCCCGCTTAATGTTATTTTCTGACTCCGCCCCTGCTCTTACACACACCATATATATATATATGTATATCCCCCACACACACATCAATGTTTAAGATTTAAACCCATTTAATTTGGAAACTCTTGTATGTTTTGCAGCCAAATGGGATGTTCAAACCTTTAAAATAGCAAAAAAAGAAAAAAAAAAAGACAGTCAGCATTTCAATAACCCAAATACCAAACTCAATTATCTGCACAATGTGTATATACAGGAAATTGGAACCTGGAGAAGCCGAAGGAGAAAAGTGAGGGAAAGAGAGACACATGGTGGTACCCGGAAACATTATGAAAAAATTTCTTTTTCACTACCTCGAATTTCACTTTTTGCAGGAGAATAAAGAGAGGAAGAGAAAATTAGAGGGTTGAGACTACTAGAGCTTAAGAACTCAGCAGAGCACTGCAGAAGAAAGAAAAAGAGAGAAGATAAGAGATGGCCAAAAACTTCAATGGTTGGAGCGAAGAATAACGGAGAGCGACGCCGTTATTTATAGCAGTAGGTGAAATATTTTAGGACACTACAGTTATGAAGCTGGAATATCATTATAATACTCTTTTTCCGTTGTTGTCAAACTTATTGATCAGTTGATTCTCCGAGTCTATGATTTTTACATTTTCAATTTATAAAATTCTGCCAAAATTCTTGCTAAACTTAGTATTAGTTGTAAACTCGATTAAATTACGCATAGAATTTACTGTTTGGTATGAGGAACTAAAGATAACTTGGGATAGGAAGTACTAAGAAAGTGGGATTGTGGATTTGGCTTTGGCTTTGGCTTTGGTCCGCTGCGAACTGTTGCATGGAATTGCACCTTTTTGGCGTAGTTTCTGATCCCCTTTTTTATTTTTTTTTTAAATAAAAAAATCTGATACTATCAAGCACTAAAATGATAATTTAGGATACTGAATAATATTGAAAAAAGTTGAAGGATCCTTATGGCTCCGGATCCCTCCAATCCATTCTTCAAGATCTTGAAAAATTATTTTAGAATTTTGAAAAATTATTTTTAAGATCGTCAATAAATATTTCAGGATATTGATTGATACTAAAAGAATACTTCAAGATATTGAGAGGTACTGAAAAAATAATTTATGATCTTAAAAATTATTTTAGTATCTTAAAAAAAAATCTTAAACCATATTTTTAGTAGCAGTCAGTACCTGAATTATTTTTTCAAGATCCAAAAATAATTTTTTTAAGATCATGAATTATTTTTTTAATATCCTGAAGTATCCTTTTAGTACCAGTCAATACCCTAAAATATTTTGCCTGAATTTTTTTTAAAATAAAAAGGGGGTCAGGGTGCATGAAACCACCCCAAAATGGCGCAGTTTCATGCAGCGATCCGCAGTGGACTAAAACCAAATCTTGCAAAATTGAGTTTATGCTCTTGAGATTGCAAATTTTAAAGACAAAAATATCTCTATTTATATATTTTTCGGATTAAAATACCCTCTCTCAATTTTAACCTAAATCTATATCGCGATGCACCTTGTCTTCCATCATCGTTTTTTGTGGGTTCTCTGGAGTCTAGCCATCTTATTTATTAATCGCCAAATCCTTATTCACAATGTATTTGATTCTTTTTATAAGGCACTTTATTTGTTTTTAAAGAGCATTAAATATTTATTTTCATGTATACCCATAATTAATAAGGGTAATTATATTGGTGAGAATGATAATTAATATGATATTATAGTTTAGTAAAATTAGTAGGGATAATATTAGAAATTACTTAAATTTTAGAACAAATTTAATATTTTTAAATGTTTTTATTGATTTGTAAGAATTATTTGTTATTGCCTTATAATAAGGACCAGAAGGAGTACCTCTTAAGTCTTAACATCAACTGCCATATGGTCCCTATTTAGTCTTAGTCTTACGAGTCAACACACGTTTCTTTGGATTTTTGTTTTTATAGGAACAGCGCACTTTTTCTAAAAGTGAATTGGAATGCAAATAAATGAGTTGATGCCACCAAACTAAGCCTAGAAAAATCTTATGTGAAAAAGAAAGGGCCTAAATGAATATTAAACATATATTCAGGCAAGAAAAATCATGCATTGAGGATTTCTCGTTTGTTGAATTGGCACGCTTGGTAATTAAAATGATGGAAAATTTAATCTGTAACCCGCTAAAATAGTTATACACTGGACGTTGCGGCACATATTGCTGTTAAGGTCACCTCTAAGGCGGCTGAGAAAATTAAATTTTATATGTTATTTTTTATAAACAAATTTTAGGAAAGAGATTGGGTTCACCTATAATTTAAGGGCATGACAAAATCTCCCTTCCTTCTAGGTAATACCGATGTTGGGCAGGGCGAGCCGTCTATTACCCTCAGGTATTAACCTAGGCACCTAGGAGCTAGGATACCTCTCCCAGCGCCTTAACCAACTCTATGATCAAACCCCTTCCTTTAATAAAAGTATCCAAATTTTATATGTTTTTTAATTATGTGTTTATGTATGTGTCTGTGTCTACTGAGTAGGAGTACCATATATATATGCACTCATACTTTTCCACGCTCTATATTCAGTTCTTTTTTATATCAGCCGTAAGGAGGGAAATTAACCAAAATAATAATTTTTTTAAAAAAATTTACCAAAGTAATACTGATGTGATAATGGTGTCAGAAAGTACAACACTACTAGTGACGTCGTACTGTCTGACTCGACTAGTGGCGTCGTACCTCGTGACGCCACCGTGTCAATTTTTTTTTAAAAAAAATTTATAAATATTGAATCAGAGCCTGTGATTGGTCCACGCCATCTAGTGGCATGGACCCTGTGCACGCCACGTCAGTAGCGTGAAACAGGTCCGTGGACCTGTTTCACGCCACTGACGTGGCGTGGGACCCCCCTGCGCCACCGGTGGCGTGAACCCTAGTTTAGAAAATAATTTGGGATAGATTTTAATTTGGTAAATATTTTTTGTTTTGTCTTTATTTTGGTCAAAATCCCGCCGTAAGGAATTGGTTGTTCATATATCTTTACATATCCTTCAAATTTCAATGCCTCAATGGCGTGGGGGTTTCGTTGAAATTGTGAATATTAAAAGTATTGTATGGTGGAATTCACTGCGTTAAGCAATTGAATTCACTGTGTTAAGCAATTTCCTAACGTGGGACTTCATTATGAGAGATGCCAGAAAAATTAATATGTTGTCCTAACGTGGGGCTACTTGATCAGAGAGGCCACAAAAATTAATTTGTTGTGCATAATATACGTTAAAGTTTTAAAAAATTATATTTCAGTCACACAAAACTTTTAATATTTTTATTTTAACTCCTATTAAAAGTTTCACAGAGGGACTACAAGAAAAAAAATTAAAATTATTATGGAGCTGAAATATACTTTCATAACAAATTGGAATCATATACTCTACATTTCACCTCCTTTAATTTCATTTCTGAATCCGTGCATACATGGAAACGTAGTTTTCATGGCCGAAAAAGTCACCATGTTGACCATTCGTTGATTAGACTAGTCAAACATGGGACTAGGCTAATATTATAATACTTTTCTGATTATGTTTATAAAGTAGTGAGTGGATATTTTTAAGTCCTATTTATAAGTGAGAACTTAATTAAAAAATTCTATGAGTTTACAGTTATTATTCGGTATAAATTTTGATCTCATGAGTATATACAATGACAATTTTAGAATAATAATTAGCAACTTAGTTATACACATATAATGATAATTTTTGGAGCTCAAATTGTCAGTCTCTATATTCAAGTAGTTAATTACTTTATTCAAGTTGTTACCAAAGCTCCCGTTGCCGTCGTTGGGACTCCTTTGGTAGGCGATCTCGTAAATCCCTAGTAAGTGCTCAAAGAACCCGGGGCCATGCTCTGACCTTGGTGGGGGACTGATGCCGAACCCCTCAAAAACTTTTTTCTATATAAAAAAAAAAAAGTTGTCACCAGAGGGCAAGTGGAAAAGCACCAAAATAATGTTTTTTTTTAAAAAAATACCATATTAAAGCACATTGAAAACTTTTTACCAGAGTAATGCTCACGCTACTAGTGGCGTAAAGGGAGTTCACGCCACTGACACAAAACTGTCAGTGGCGTGAAAAAGGTTCACGCCATCACGCCACCTAGTCACACCACTAGGTGACATGAAATCAGACCCACAATTGTGGGTCTGATCATATATTAATAAAAAAAATTAAATATCAGTGCCGTGAATCTTGTTCACGCCACTGACACTTTTGTGTCAGAAAATGTCAGTAGCGTGACCATTTTTTACGCCATTAGTGGTGTGACCTGTCTTTACATCACCAACTGTATTACTTTAGTAAAATGTTTCCAATATGCTTTATTTAAGTACATTTTTTGGGAAAAAAATTATTTTGGTGCTTTTCCCTACAGGCAAGGGTCCTTGCCTTTTTTTGTTTTAATTTGAGAGATATTTTGGTAAAAATACTCAAACTTCAAAATCTCATATTCATCCTTAACAACCTAAATATATGTCCCTTCCCTTTTTCATCAAACCTTTTGGAAGTTTCCGAGTTCAAATGGTATTTTTTGGTATTTTATCCTAGTCGTTTTGCCAATGGAGTATATGTTAACACAAACGTGCACACACACATATTAGTTTCTATTTATTTTTACTGCTTTAATTGCTATTTGTTCATATAAGTATGAGTTTACCTAACTCAGAATTGGGAATTAGGGCCAGCCTATGAAAGGTCAGTGCCTAAAAGGATTGGCCCTTTTAGAGCCCGGGGTAAAAAAAATTGTCTTTTTTAAAGCCCGGCCTGAGAGCATCTTACAGGGCCATAAGATATTTTTATAAATTAAAATTATAATTCATGGGCTTTTTTTTTAAATAAATATAATTAGTAAACAATTAAATTTCTAATTTATCAAATAAATGTTATCAATATTAATATCTACACAATACGCTTAATGTAATAATCAAACGCAATCATTAATTCATAATCAAGAGTAAACTATTGTCGTCAATTAATTCACATAAAGCATAATAAGTTTACCACTAAGCAACAAGAGTATGATAACTATCATTTTCATCATTTTCATCCCTATCATCAAATTCAAAGACATTTTATTGTGCTTTACTTTGAGTGGTAGGCTATGACTCATGGGTAAAAATATCAAGAATATCTTCTTTTACATTATAAATACATCCATAATCTTTGTCGACAGCAAATAATAAACCAAATCATAAAATTAAAGTATAGTTATTATGTATTTGTTATTAAATGGATACATAACTATATAACAAATACAAAGTACATATAAATTAGTAAAATAAATAGTCAAGTTAAGTTAACGACAAAATAATAATAATAATAATAATAATAATAATAATAATAATAATAATAAAGGGCCTAACGGGTCGGCCTTACAGGGCTGGCCCATTTAAGCCCTTCGCCCTACAAGCCGACCTTGCAGGACCAACTTCATTTAGAAGCTCTAATTAAACTTAAAAGGGCTGGCCCAACGAGTTCGGTCCAATTTCCCGACTCTATTCATAATATATGTGGCAACCTTAGCTTAAATTATTGCAAATAATTTTTATTTTGAAAGAAACATTATCCAATTACACGAAACAATAAGTTGTTAAGATTAGTTAAAAATAATAAATATATCAAAATGTTATATCTTTTATACATAAGCCTCTATTTATGAAAAATCGTAATAACATTGATAATAACAAAAAATGGTAGTAACAATATTATATCCCACATTTAAATTCTATATGTTTTTATTAATTTGTATTCATGCACTCATACTTTTCCACGCTCTATATATATTCAGTTCTTTTTTATATCAGGGAGCCGTAACGAATTGGTTGTTCATATATCTTTATATATCCTTCAAATTTCAATGCCTCAATGACGGGGGTGTTTCGCTGAAATTGTGAGTTGATAAAAATATTAAGTCTTGAATGGCGGTATTCACTGTGTTAGGCAATTACCTAACGTGGTACTTCTTTATCAGAGAAGCCACAAAAATTAATTTGCTGGGCATATACTTGGACTCAAGTTCGCACGAAACGTAGTTTTGACCATATATGTTGACGATTCATTAATTGGAGTAGTCAAACATGCGACTAGGCTAATATTGTAATACTTTTCTGATTATGTTTATAAAGTATTTAGCAGATATTTTTAAATCCTATTTATAAGTGAGAACTTAATTAAAATTTTTATCAGTTTAATTACATTTTTATTCTTCATTTAATATTGTATAATTTTTTTTATCTCATTAGTATATGTAATAACAACTTTAGAATAGTAATTATCAACTTGAGTATACATGTACAATGATAACTTTTGGATATCAAATTGTCAATCTCTATACTCAATTAGTTACTCAGTTTATTCAAGTTGTTATTAGAGTTCTAGCCACCAGCAAGGATCCTTAATTGCCTTTTTTTTTTGTTTTAATTTGAGAGGGATTTTGATAAAAATACTCAAACTTCAAAATCTCATATTCATCCTTGACAACTTATATATCTTTTCCCTTTCATAAGACCTTTTAGGAGTTTCTGAGTTCAAATGGTATTTTTTGATATTTTTCCATGGTTTTTTTTGCCAACGGAGTTTATGTTAATATGTACATACATACAATATATGTATATCTTGAACCATTATCCAATTGCACAAAACAAATAAGAGGTAAACATTAGTTAAAAATAATAAATGTGCCAAAATGTTATACTCCCTCCGGTCCTAATTATAAGAACTAGTTGATTTTTTTCGAGAGATTAAGGAAGCTAATTAAATTACTTTAGAGTTTTTTTTTTATTTTTTTCTTCAAACTAATTAGTTTAACTAATAAACTAATATATAATCTAAGGATATACAACATATAAAATAATTAAGTAACTTATTTAGCTTCCTTAATTTCTCCAAAGAAAGTCAACTAGCTCTTATAATTAAGACCGGATGTCGTATCTTTTATATGTAAGCCTCTATTTATGAAAAGAGAATGAGCAGAAAAAAAGAGAGAATGAATGACAAATAATTAAATGAAAGAGAATTAGTGATGAATATAGGATAATTAATATGAATGTATATATTTAATAAGGGTAACAAAATAAAAAGTTGTTTTAAATAAAGGCACTCACAAAAGTCTTTCCCCCGCCTCTTGACCGTGGAAATTCATTTTTTTTTGTGTAAAAGTCTTGTGCGGAAGCGTTGACTGTGTTAAGCAATTTTCTAACTTGGGACTACTTTATAAGAAAAGCCACAAAAATTAATTTGTTGTGCATGCATGGATTCAAGTTCCCACAAAACCTAATATTCATGTGGAACTGGATTCCTTGCCTATCCAAAGGGGAGCTCGTCCCTCTGGACCGTTTAGATATAATTTGGACGGTTCAGATCTTATTTTTTTTAAAAAAAATATTTTAATGGATACAGAATTTAAAATAAAGATAATCTCTCAACTACACTTTTTTCAAAAAATGATTTTTTTATTCAAAAAGCAATGGTTTAAAAAATAAAATCTGGACCGTCCAAATCACATCTGGACGGCCTAAATGCACCAAACTCTTGCTGCCTATCCAAAGGAGAGGCATCAAAACCGGTTCCGTATTCATGTGTGCCATGCCCACGGCCAAAAAAGTCAACATGTTGACGATTCATTAATTGGGCTAGTCAAACATGCGACCAGGCTAATATTATAGGAAAATTAGAATAAAGGATCTAGAGAAAATAATATTTATTATAAAAGACCATAAAAATTGTAATTACTTAGAAGGACCAAATATTATAATATAAATTCAAATTTACTACATTGCCCCTAATCAAACTTCTTGTATTATCTCTTGATATATAAATTGCTTCTAAAGCAAAAATAAATCATACAAACTTTCTTGGTTTAACATATATGATAAATTATAAAAGACTTTGACTTTTATTAAAATTTAATAATTCCATTTTCAATTAAATTTTTTGTTGATTTAAAAAATTATTATTATTATTATTATAAATTGAAGAATGCGTAATTTGTTTTTTCGTAGATACATATTCAAGTTGTGAAAAATGAAAATTGAGAAAACTGTTGTTTAATTTAATGGAATTTAGAATTTTATATTAGTTTTAAAAATAGAATGAGGAAGAGAATTTATGATAAATGCAGAAGATTTTGTTAGAGGCTTTTTAGTACTTTTAATTTTATAGTTTTATATTTAGTCCTTCTAAATGATTCCAAATTTTATGGTCTTTTTCCATAAATATATTTTCCTCTAGGTCTTTCATTCCAATTTTCCCAATATTATAATACTTTTCTGACTGTGGTTATAAAGTAGTCAGCAGATATTTTTAAGTCTTATTTATAAGTGAGAACTTAATTAAAATTTTTATGAGTTTACAATTTTATTCCTCATTTAATATTGTATAAATTTTGGTCTTATGAGTATATGCAACGATAACTTTAGAATAATAATTAGTAATTTCGGTATACAAGTACAATGACATCTTTTGTAGTTCAAATTGTCAATCTCTATATTCAAGTAATTAATCACTTTATTCAAGTTGTCACTAAAGCTTTGGCTGCCAGCGGGGGTCCTCGCCTTTTATTGTTTTAATTTGGGAGGTAGTTTGGTAAAAATACCCAAACCTTAATATCTCATATTCATCCTTGACAACCTATATATATGTCATCACCCTTTTTCATCAAACCCTTTGAAAGTTTCCAAGTTTAAATGGTATTTTTTAGTATTTTACCCTAGTTGTTTTGCCAACGGGGTATATATTAATACAAACGTACATTACACAGACACATATACATATATAGACACACACATATATATTAGTTTCTATTTGTTTTTACTCCTTTAGTTGCTATTTGTTCATATAAGTATAAGTCCACCTAACTCAACCTGTGTGGCAATCTTAGCTTAAATTATTGCAAATAATTTTTATTTTGAAAGAAAACACTATCCAATTGGACGAAACAAATAAATGGTTAAGATTGTTTAAAAACAATAAATGCATAAAAATGTTATATTTTTTTATACGTAAGCTTATTTATGAAAAAAGAATGAGCAGAAAAAATGAGAAAGAATTAATAACAAATAACTACATGAAAGAGAATTAGTGGTGAATGTAGGATAATTAATATAAATTTATATATTTAATATGGGCAACAGGATCTTCCTAGCTGAACTTCAAGTTGATTGATGAAAGGATAGGGTGTGTGTGTGTGTTCCACGGTTGGAACAATAAGAGGAGTGGAGGAGTGGCGTCCGGTTTCTCTCATTTTCTCCCCCCTCCCCATCCCTCCCAGGTGCATCTCGGCCGTCCATTCCGTGATCCAACGGCCAAGATTTAAAAAAAAACAAAATTTTTGTTTTTTGTCTTTTTCGAAAAAGACAAAAGACAAAAATTTTGTTTTTTTTTTAATCTCGGCCGTTGGATCACGGAATAGACGGTCGAGATCTGACTGTGAGGGATGGGGAGAAAAAAAGACAATGAGAGGATCCGGTTCCGGAGGAGTGTGCTTGAGAGAAGGCTAGTTAGTGTTTAGGGGAGAGGAACCGTAGGCTCGAGGAGAGAATTAGAGCATTGGAGAAATAGTGAAGTGTGTGTGTGTCCATGTGTCTCCTCCTTGCTCACCATCCTCCTCTCTGGGCCATGACTCTTGGGCCTTCTCTAAGGGTCCAGATTGCTTTTCATTCTTCCTTCACTTGGGCCAAAGTCCATAGTTCAAGTAAGAGCCCACATTGCCTTTCCATCTCTTTTTTTTTAATTGGGCCGAAACTCTTGACCCAATACAAGGGTCCACAATTACCTTCTTATTCATCTTATTTTTGCATCTCTTTGGGGGCCGAAATTCCATGGTCCAAGCAAGAGCCCAAATGGCTTTTCTGTTTCTCCTTTATTGTGGACCAAAGTTCATAACTCAAACAAAAATCCAAATGGCCCTTTTATTCTTTTTGTAATTGGGCCAAATTGTGGCCTTATTTTGAGGCTAACATATGTGACCTTTTATGATCCATTACCATAAGTTTCTTCTTTTATCTTTGGCTCTTGATTTAGCTGAATTTATCCAAGTGATAAATATTCAATAAATTATTAATATCACAATAGATATTTAATCTAGACATTTTATTGAATATTTCACAATGTACAGGATTTTTGGTAAAGCATAAACCAAGACATTACATTAATGTTAAATAAATAGTCAAATCAACCTGCTTGATGTCATGGGTTTGGAAAAATTTTAAAGTTAAGATTTTTTTTTTCAATTTCATTTAAATTTCATGTTGATGAGTTGTCATTCCCATGACGAGTTGTTTCCATTGAAAAGTAAGTTTATACGACAAGATATTCATTGAAATTGTAAGCGGTCTCATCGAGAATACAAGTTAGAATTCCATGAAGTACACTTACTAGAAGAGATGAAAATCATTTGCAATCCAAATCTCAAGAGAGGAAACCTTTCATTAAAAAAAAAAGTAAGTTTGAGTCTTCATTTTTCTTTCCTTTTCCTTTTTTAAACCTATTTTGACTGATTTTATTAAAATAATTAATACTTCTTCCAGTCCTTAATATAAGATCAGTTTATGAATAAAATCTTATATTAACCTCGGACAGGAAGCACATAAGGTGTTTATCCCTTATGTGCTTCTTACATGTTTGTCCATCTAATTAGATGGATGAAACAATTTTTTTTTCCGGATTAAATTATATGTTGTTTTTTGAAATTTTTGTTTAATTTGCATCTAGTATATCAAATTAATTAGTTTCCATTTCTGCATTAAGAAATATTTGTTCTGTAACACCAGTATCCTAAAAACTAATTAATTTGAGATACGTGGTGCAATTTTTTTTCCTTTAGAAAACAACATATAATTTAATTTAAATAAATAAAATATATAAAAAATAAAATGTTTCATCCCTCTATTTTTTTTTTGATACGATTCATCCCTCTAATTAATTAGATAGACAAATATGTAAGAAGTACATAAGAAAAAAGCACATGTGAACCCACCCTTCTGCCAAAAAAGCTCCAAAGTACAAAGTTTTCGAAGAAGCCTCCAATAGCTTCCATACGGAGCTAATAACAAGTCAATGCTATTGTAAGCAAGACCTCACTGAGAAGAACTTTTACTCTGTTAGCAAATATTTTATCATATATTTTGGTAATCTCTCTAACAATATCTGGGGAAGCGATTACCACGTTGGAGGTCTTTCCAAGTTGAAGGTACATCAAAGCTCCATACTTATTTGCGACGTCTCTCAGACGTTGATGGGGTGGTGACCCTATAAGTTGGTGGAGGTTTCCTATGAGAGGGTTTGGAGGTTTTCTTGAAGTTGGCAGTTTATGTATCAGAAGGAGGAAGGTGATAAAGGTGAAGATGATAGATTATGAAATCTGAATCTCCATGGTTACAGCAGGTTGAGGAGATGCTAGTTAAAGAGGCTTGAAGGATTTAACTCGAGTTCTACCCTTTTAAGCAACATGGAGGGTGATTAATGGGCATCTATCTCTACTTGAATTGATGCTGTGTACTCCAATATACTATTTCTCTAGTTATTAGTATAAGATATATTTACCTAACTTGATTAAATTAAGGGAATTAGCTAATGTAGTTAATATAACATGTATTTTCTAAAACACCATAATCATTTCCTTTAATTCCATCTCCTATTCGATTATGATTGAAGGAGTATCGATAAGGGTAAACTAAAAAAAGATTGACAAATATAAAAATTATATCTTATATTTAGAAACAATTAAGATCAACTCCTCAAATACATCTTATACTTAGGACTAAGGAGTATGTAACACCCTGAATTCCTAGTCCATTATGATGTCTAATTATATTCTTAGGTCTTTTATATTAATCTAACCAACGTGTAACTATTAAAGTGAAAGTATTAATAGATCAGAGTAAGCTGCAACAAAGAGCATATATAACATTTGGACGATGAGTGATTGATAACATATGCCCTGACATATACTGATTAGTTTAAATTCCCGGAGAAATATTAGTGTGATACAATTTAAATAATTCAGAATAGTCAGGGTTAAATCCTTGGAGGATATTAGTTATGTAGTTATCCCGAATTTAATGTCAGTAGAATAGTTAGCAAATACATTTCAAAATATCAGAGTATGAAATTCACTTAATTAAATCCCTTTATTCGAGGTCTTCAGCTACTCCAGTGATCTAACCATATTTTTACATGATTTTTAATAATTAAATTGAGATTTTTAATGCATTTTGTCGTAGTTATTGAGCTTAAAATGCATTTCTTGTGATAAATTGTGATTAAGGGTAAAAACATTAAATTAGGGCTAAAAAGGGCAAAATTGTCAAAAAAAATGTAATTACTCTTAATTATTGATTTTCATGAGAATATTTGATATTAGGTTAATTGGTTTAAATTGTAGGTGCTTAAAAAGATTAGATTAAATTTGAAAATAGAAGTTTTAATTCAAATTTTAAAAGTTTAAGTTTGGTCCCTACTCCAAAACTTTTTAAATTTTCACTTAGGTCCCTTACACAAAAACCCTGCATTTTGGCATTAAAGGAGGGGGGCAGCTGAAACTTTGACTTTTTCTTATTCATTAAATCAGAAAAAAGCAGCTGACCAGATAAAAAAAAAACGCAAAGAAAGGAATCAGAGAATCAGCGCAATATCAGAGATGAAGATATGGGAATTAAAACAGAATCTGCAAATAAAGAGGAGGATCTGATCGCGGGAATCAGGCGGAAATCAAGAACTGAACAAGAAGAAAAAGGGAAGCAAGACGCAAGAAGAATCAGAACTGAAACAGAAAGAACGCAAAAACGCTGACACGCTGAAAACTTCAAAAAAGAACAACGCTGAAAAGAAAGAGAGAGCAAGAAACACGCAGGAGCAGCAACGAGTTCTTGGGAGGCTGAACGAGAAACGCAAGAACGGGCAAGAACGGAAGGTGCCGCGGAAGAGAAAAGAAAGGAATCAGACGCAGAACCAGGGAGAAGGCAACGGACAAAGAAAGAAAAAGGAAACACGCTAAATTCATCACAAACGCTATCCATCGCCACCTCTTTGAATTGATTAAATCATTCACATTCAATTACACCTCCAGACCATACCACGTGAATTGATTTAATCAATTCAATCCAATATCCACTCATAGTTTATCCCATGGCTATGTGTGGTTAAATCTTTGCTTCTTGGTGATGGAGACTTGTGGCTTGAGCAATTGTGCTTTAAAGGGGAGTTATTTAATTCAATCTTTTGCTTAGACTATTTATTTGATTTCCTTATTTAGGTTTATCATTATTTAGTTTTGAGACTTGGATGACTGTTATGTGTCCAAGAGGATTGAATATTGTGATTTTTATTGGATGATTATTTTGATATTCGAATTTCTTTATATGCTTGATGAAATTATGCTTGCTATCATGTTTGTGATTGGTAATCATAGTTGATTTAAGTTTTTGAATGGTTCGTTAGAACATTCTAATTTAGAAGAACAATGTATATCATCCCAATTTAAATTACACATTAAGTGGATTTTAACAATTTCCCAAAAGGTAGTAGTTTGCTATGTTTGTAGGAGCTACTATTAATTGGGATTATTGGACTCAAGTGTTATCTTGAGGTTGATCTTTAGACTTAATGAGAAATTAACTCCCATATATTTTTCTAAAAGCAATGATAGCCATCTTCTTCATTACCAAGAACATCTATAATTAATTCTTTTCAATCCAAAGTATCCTTCATTATTTTCCAAAAAAAAAAAAACCAAAAAGAGTAGAATTAGTTTCTTTATTTTTTTTAATGAATTTTAGTTTAGAGAAAAACAATTTAAAACCCCTTTTTTTAATCATGTTTTTAGCACTTAGTTTAACCTAGGGAACTCAAAATAAAAAGGCTCCTTGATAAGAGAATGATCCCGAATTGTTTGCACTATATTGCATTTTAATTCGTGGTTAATTGTGATTTGACCCTGATATAGACAAAGAAAATGATTCTTTTGAAAATTCAAAAGTTTTTGGTGGTGACAATCTGCAAAATTATCTTTCTTCTTCCACTCTTTCGCCTTCCATCTCTTGTGATTGCAATGATGATGTGGTGTGCCCCAACACCAAGTTGGATTCCACACCTTCCCTTTTGCAAACACAAGAGAATCTTCAAAATAGAATTGCTTGTTTGACTCCTACTGATGGGAGTAACATTGATTTCTTGGATGTGATAGTTACTTGGAGAGTTGGATTCCTAAAGTATCTTTAATTCACTTGAAATCTCTCCATGTTTCAATTTTTGGATGGGATACTGCTGGTTGCTTGTCTTCTTTACAGGCACATTCTTGGAAAGTTCATCAATGGAATCAACATCCACCATACATTCTTGGACCTCTTCCGATTGATCCTGAGCCACCTTCACCAAGGAAAAGCAATGCGGGAGAAGAATTTTTCAAAGACAAATGCGTGATTCTCATCCGGGATGAGAACTTCTCCTTTAAGCGACTCAAGATACTCTAACTCAGGTTGTCTCTTTCCTCACTTATTTTCTTCCTAATTCATATGATTTTTTGGGCTTAATTGTTGTGTGAGGAAGATAAGTGTGGGGGAAGGACATAATCCAGTAGGAAGGTAGAAATAATTTAGTTTAGTAAGCATAATAAGAACCCCCTATGTATGCTTTGGATCTTTTTGGCCACTACCCTACTTAATTACCATTGTCCATTGAATTTCAACTTGTTTATCATTCTATTTAGAGCGATTTTTCACATTGAGGACAATGTGTTGATTAAGTGTGGGGGAGGGGAATACATTTTGAATCCCAATTAATTGGTTGTTTTTAAATGAGAAAATGCCCCCAATTAATTGGTTGTTTTTAAATGAGAAAATGCCTTCCCGATCCAGAACATCTTCCTGAATCTTTTGCATCGCTGACATTCAGTGATCAGATGAATCTCAGAGTAATGGTTAATCTCACATTCAAAATGTAATTCAAACATGACAAATATTTCATATATTGCAGAATAAAAGAAAGCATTCAGTAAACACATCGCAACAAGAAGACATAACACACAAAACAAACATCGTTAACGGTGAAAGCACACACAAGTGCCACATGTCCTAGATACGAATCCTTAGCGCTAGGAAAACAAGCATGCATCGTTATCATTTAAAAAAATAATAATCCATAGCTAGTTGAATAAAAACACATAGACTTGGGCATATAACCCCGGCCAAGAATCCATAATACAAAACATACAAAGCATTTATAAAACATAAGGAATAGGAGATTAAGTTATCAATCTTAACTTCGCGAATAAATAAAATCCCTAGTGTTAGAAACTCGAACTTCTTTTAATGGCCTAAAGTAAGACCATTAGAACTATTATTTTCTCCTTTTTATTTTTACTATCATCGTCGTCATCATCATTATTACTATTATTATTTTTATTCTAGAACTGGTTTAAAATTTCTTAAATCTTTTCATATTAAAACACAACATGTACATCAATTCTTCAAAATCAAAGCTTTGGGTTCAGGTTATGAACTCAGCATAATGGAAAACACATGAAATCATCCAAGACATGTGCTTTTGCCGTGACATATACATGTAGTTTGAAAGTATATACCATACTGCAGGCTTGACAATGCTCGTGAATTTAACATGTTACATCCCACAATCCCAAGACAATTGTTCACTACTTGTCTTTAGGGAAAGGGAAGCAATCTCACTTATCCGATCAAAATTGGCTTCACTCAAGAAAACAATAATACATCTATATGAGAGGATGTCTGAACCATTTAACAAGGAGTAAGAAATTGGACCAGTCAATTGGATGAACATGGATCTCAGACATGACTAGAAATTTCAGAGAAAAGGCAATAAATTTTAAATCCAGATACTTTAATGGTGTGCTTTGCTCAATAAAAATGTCAATATCCTAAATGGTAGGTTTCAATAATTCAATCAGAGGTATCAGCTAAGTATCAAGCCAGATATGTGGTTATGAGTGCTGTATCTCTTCTGTATTGATAGTTGAATTCTTTTTTACAAAACAATGACTTCATTTACACCTAGTATATGCATCCAGATGTTTACCAGATATATATATATATATATATATATATATATATATATATTATATCAATGTCAGATACACATCCAACGTCAATACTCAAGGCTTTCTAAAGTATCAATGCTTCCCAGATAGTAACAATCTAAGAACTCAATGTCAGATACACATCCAACGTCAATACTCAAGGCTTTCTAAAGTATCAATGCATCCCAGATAGTAACAATCTAAAAACTCACCACGTAACTATGCCTTGTTTTGATAGATATATATATATATATATATTATATTATATATCTGTGTGTGTAAAGTTTTTGGGTTTGATCATTATTAATCACCACGTAAAATATGCTTCACTATGTGATATATATATATATATGTATGTATGTATAAGTGGCAAGTTTTTGAGTTTCACAAACACCCACACCATGTAACATATGCTTCACTGTGATATATATATATATAGATATAAACATTAAGCTTTGGATTTACTGATGACTTTCACCATGTAACCTATACATATATATTATTCAAGTATCGTATTACTTTCTAATGGTTGTGTGCAGCAATATATATACAAATTAGTAGCTTTGAGTTTTATCCTAACCATTCACCACGTAATATATATGTATATACTATTCAAGCAACCTCTTTTATTTTCTAAGGGTCCACGTGGCTGTTTTGGGAATTTTCCAACATGAGATACATACCAAGAACCTCCTCTGTTTTAGTATTCATTAAGCAGAGCATCCATATGGAATCCAAGCTACATCATATTCAAAAACTTACGTTGCAAACTCACGGAACTAGAAGGAGAGAAGCTCGACGACTCACCTCGGTTAGTTTCTAGCTTGCACGTTTGAACTCTCCGCTTCTCACCGTCACTCTCGCCTTTGTTTTCAGATTCTCGTCTCTCTCGCTCTAACTCTCGTGCTCTTGTTGTTCTGTTTGTCTCGGTGTTCTAGCTATCACTCTCAGTTTCTGCCCCTTGTTCTCTTCTCTGAATCAATGAGAACGAAGAGAGGATATATAAGGACCTGCACTAGGTGGTTTTGACTGAGAAGGAATGACGAACAGAGGGAGTATGGCTTGTTGAATGAAGTATGGTGTGATCTTTTGTTGGGTCTTGAGAGGCACGGGAGAGGCTGTTATCACTGTGCTTTCAAAATATATGACAATGAGAGAGAGAGGTATGTGTATTGTGAGGCAAAAAGATCTTCGACAAGCCTCTTATTTGCAAATTAGGCCATTACTCATTTAATTGCAAATATTAGATAAGTGTTGAAAATAAATCCTTAATTTAATATAAAGATTTTTATTTATCAATTAAATTTCCTAAGCCATAAAATGTCGATTTTATAATTTTTAGGCCTAAATTATTCCTTACTTGAATTTATTATTTTCCCTAAAATTTCAAGAAAAGAAAGATAAAGAAGTAAGTCTTAATTTTCAATAATTAACTTCATAATTATTTTAGGCTAAATTTCATAATAATTTCCAGTTCAATATTCCTAATTTCAAATCTCAAATTTTGAGCTGTTAGTATATATGGAATAAATTTCTCGTTTGTTTTTTTTACCGGCTGGCCGAAAAATTCCCCGTTTGTTGAATTGGCGTGTTTTGGGGTATCAAATAATTATAAACCGGACAATGGCACTACGCTAAGCAACTGACTGACAAGGTCATGGAGCGGCTGAGAGTATAATATGCAAGAAAGACAACTTTCAAGAATTAAATTATAGAGGTTTTATATCCTATATACATTTGTCCAAGTGGTAATGTTGGATTTTTTTTAAGTGTAAAAAAAATCCAATATTACCATTTTATGTTGAAGTGTGAAAAAATAAAATATTCAATCACTTTAAGTCCATATACTTTTAATAAGTTTTGGTTTTTGTTCTGTTCTAAGAACACAGAGATTGGACTTGACTAGGTTGTCAAGCCTAGAGCCTACGTACCCTCTGAAGGGATCAAAGTCCACGTAGTTCGTGATAAACTGGAAGGCACGTAGCCAGGGGAGTGGGGTGTGTGCTCTGTGTGACGGAATGTAAATAAAGCATTAGATAGAACGTGTGAACCTGTTTAGGGTTTCCTTCTATTTATAGGAGTCTGATGCGCGTATCTCTGCCTTAATGGGCGATATCTGAGATTGAGCCGTCAGGGGCTGATTGGCTGGCGCCACGATTATAGGAGAATTTCCATTGATGAGATCCTATATTTGTGGGATCATGGATCCCTTCCAAATATATCGCAGGTTCTGTTGTGGGCATAGTTGGGCCGAGGTCCGAACCTGGGCCTATTAGGCCAGTCCATAACAGCTTTGATGCATGTACTTTCATCTTATTGTTTATCATCCCTAAACTTTATGCCTTCTAAAATGTTAGTTTCTATAGTTTTATAAAGATTTGAATAAGAGCTTAACGGTGCTAATTTCACTGATGTAAGTTGTAACATTAACACATTTAAGTATGTTGATGTGTATTGTTGACTAGGACTGATTTAGTATATGCTGAAACTCCATAAAAGCATTAGGATATGGAGTGAATTTAATCCTATAAAAAAGGCAACTTATCATGACAAAAGATTATAATTTACCTTGTATTTTAGTTAATCCATTTGAATTTGAAATTCAAATAATATAATATTGTTTTTACTTAACTTAAAATAATAAATCCCTTGATTCATTTTTACATTTAATTTATATTTGTTAATTATATTATAATGATCATAATAATAATTATAAAGTTTTCATTCATACAGTGGAATGGATCAATTACATTCAAAAAATAGAAGAAGAAGAATGGATCAAAGAAGCAAGTGTAAGCATCTGTCCCCTTTGGGCCTGCCCCACTTAATTGACTCAAAAAGTAAGCATTGATTTCTCTCACACACAGGTATATTTGGAAATGACTACTTCAGAGTAACTGACATCCAGTAATGAATACTACAACTTTCTATTTATTTGAGGAACTAATGGCGAATTGGAACCACACAAAGGTCATACTTTCTTCTTACTGTGGCACCAAAGGTCTCAGCCATGTCCAATTCCTCTGTTCCATTAGCTAGGGAGCTTCCAATCAAAATGATAACGTAAATTGGATAGTATAAACTGTAAAACTGGTGCCGCAAATGAGTTTCCGGAGACATATCCTTCCAAAACCAAATGGAATGAACTTCAAGTTCCCTCCTTTGTAATCAATTGAACTGTTTAAAAATCTCTCTGGTTCAAACTTGTCTGTTTCATTCCAGTAATTGGGATCTGTTGTTTCTAATGTATTGAGTAGGTAGAAATTGAAGATAAAGTAAACAGAATAGCAAAACAAATACTTTCAAGATAGAAATATCACTAAGATAAGAATCTATATAATTAATATGCATAATTTGTAAATATACGATAGTACTGTACCAAAAAGAAAACCAGTAAAAATGAAAACCAGTAAAAACTCACAAGACTGCCGATATGGTAATGGAAAAATGCAGAAATCCGGGTCCAACTTTCGTTGTGTCCTTTAAGATAATTTTGCTCCCTCAATATGGATGCTGAAGGTTTTCTGAGCAATTGCCTCCCAGGATGGAGTGGATTATTCGTCTTCAGAATGATGGCTCTGTCTATCTGAAACCCAAGGGAATCCAACGAGTCTACTTTCGGAACGCACATGATGTTTTATGTATGCAATATGAGTGTATATTTGAGATTAACTTTAGATCTAGTTTTTCTCTATATCTTTTCTCTAAGATTTTATATTACTAGCACATCCTATTTATTGATGACAAAACTGATCAGATGGACACCCGTTGGCGAACCGATGCGACTGTGGCAAACCGACGCGACTGGCGGTGGCGAACCAGTGGGACTTCTTATTTATAACCTATAGGATTTAGATCCTAAAATCTAACATCTCTTCCAATAGCCCAAGCATTGATCATGACTTTAATTAGTCTTGGCAGATATCTCATAGCCATTGATTTCACAACTCTCGCTGCTTTCTCTTGGAACCAGTAAAAGTAAAAGTGCAGCTGGATGCAACCTCAAAGTTTCTCTAATAACAGTTTCTACATATTTCAACTGATCAAGTTCTGATTCATCTACATGCTCTTTGCTTCCATAAACTCTTCTTACTTCTGCTTGAGCCAATTTCATTGCTTCTGGGTGACCCATCAATTCTGAAATTGCCCACTCCAGTGTAGTTGCTGCTGTTTCAGTCCCAGCAACAAAAACATTCTGAAATTGATCGATTCATGAAATAAATAAATAATTCTTATCAACTTTGTTTGTCCTGGGCAAACAACTTTGTCCAAGAGTTAATTAAACCAAGACCAAGGGGGCTGGGGTGTCAACTGCTCCTCTCAGCTCCACCTCAATTTTGAGGCACTTCCCAAATATTTTTTCATATTTCTTTTTACCATTAATTAGATTCCACATAATAAGTGACATTTTGATATTTTATGAGGAAAAAATAGTCTTATCTTAAATTTTTTTAATGATTTTTTAAGAAAATGGTGCAGTTTTATTTTTAAGTTAGAGCATGGCATTAAATCTTTAAAAAATTATAATAAATTGAAAACAATGATAAAAAGGAAATGAAAAAAGAGGCGCAGGGGCAGCTGACGCATCCGTCCCCAAGACTAACCAGTATGACGGCTTTGAGGTTGTCGAGAGTCAAGGTGACTTCATCGTTAATATTCTGCTTTTGAACCCTGAGAAGAACATCAACTAAATCTTCATGAGCCTTGCCATCATCACCGATCTCTTTCTTTGCTTTGTGGTCATCGATGATGTTTCCGAGCAACCTATCAACCTCTCTGTCCTCCATGGCAATAGCAGCCACCACCACCACCGCTGCCGCCGCCTCACCCCACCATCGCCACTGCCGCAGCCACATAAACAATTTTTTGAATATAAAAATTACATAAATAATTTTTTTAGAAAATTTAAATTTATATGTAAAGTATAATAATTATATTAATTATTAAAAAAAAGATAAAATGATAAAAATAACTCATTAATCCCCCATTTTCCTCCTTTACTATTTTTTTAACACCTAAATAAGGGGAGGAAATATCCTCCATTTCCCTTCCATCTCTTTTCCTCCATTCTTCTTGCATTTCTTTCCTTTTCCTCCTCTCCAAACTCCCACAAAGCCTTAAAGAACTTGAATGGAGGATAGAGATCACAAATGGTGAGACCACTCCCCACCTGTACCGCATAATCCACCTTCGATAAGATTTGCTCAACGTTCTTTGTCTTCTTACCAAGGGCAGCTCGTGCGACTATGGAATTTGTGAGTGGGGAAATTAACTTACTGAGATTCACAGTGGAACCTTCATGTTTATCAATGAACTTGACAACCTGTGAAACCTCTTCTTCCCGTATTTTTCTGAACAATTGAACCCTCTTCATAGAAAAAGCTCCAAAGTACAAATCTTTCGAAGAAGCCCCCAGTAGCTTCCATATGGAGAAAAAAAACAAGTCTGTGCTATTGTAAGCAAAGACGTCACCTGCAAGATTTTTTGATCTATTAGCAAAGATTTGATCATGTGATTTGGTAATCTCTTTGACAATTTCTGGGGATGTGACTACCACATTGGAGGTCTCTCCGAGTTGAAGGTACATCAAAGGTCCATACTTATTTGCGAGGTCTCTAAGGCGGCGATGGCGTAGACAGCGTAGTGACCCTGCAAGTTGGTGGAGGTTTCCTATGAGAGGGAACTTGGGAGGTCCTGGGGGTAAGGTTTTGGAGGGTTTTTTGGAATTTGAGAGTTTGCGTATCAAGAAGAGAAAGCAGATGAAAGTGAAGATGATAGAGTATGGGATCCGAATCTCCATGGTTACAACAGGTTGAGTAGATGATAGTCGAAGTGGGTTATATGATCGAAGGCAAGAGGGCCTTTCTTATACTTTCTCATTGGTTCAGATAATCGAAAGAGGAGGATAAAAGGAGAGCCCTCCCCGAAGTTAAGTTTCTGCATTTAATTTCACAACTAACGTAGAGGAAATTTACGGTAAAATAATATTTTTGCTAGGGAAGTATTGGTAAGGGAGTACTCAATATTTGAATGTTTTATTAGTATCATTTTTGTCCTGAAAGTTTATAAAAAAGAGCAAATATGCCACAGAAGTTTTTTTAGGAGTAAATTTGCCCCGAAAGTTTTTTTTTTTTTTTTTTTTAAGAACAGTTTTGCCCTGGAAGTTTACAAAGAGAGCAACGATCTAACAGTCAAGATCTACCGATCGGCAAGATTTCAAGTTTTTAAACTTTTCGGGCATAAACGACACAAAAAAAACTTTCGGGTGTTAAGTGCCCCTTTATTAATATTTCCATGGCGAAATTAGTGTTTAACCTGGTAATTTATGGTGATATGTCTCTCCTTGGAATTAGTGGACGAGTAGGGAACTCATTGATGAGTTGCTGATCGTCTAGATTTCTCTCCTTTTTTTTTTCCTTATCTTTTTTTTTAATTTTTAAATAAAAAATCATTTTTTCAAAAAAAGTTAAGTTAGTCTAGAGATCGATTATTTTTATTTTAGATTCTACACCTATTAAATTTTTTTTATAAAAAATAAAAAAAAAAGATTTGGACCGTCCAAATCTAATCTGAATGGTCCGGAGCTCGTCCCTACTTTGCAGGAAAACCGGTTCCGTCTCTCCTTGACTTGATGACTTTGAACTTCAATATACTCTCCTTTTTATATAAAAAAAAACACACACACACACACACACAATTGTTCAATTATACAAATCTAATAAATGGTTAATATTAGTTAAAATCAATAAATGCTTTGAAATGTTATCACTTTAGTTTTATTTCTAAGTCTAAATCAATTAACTCACATATTAAGGAGAGTTGGTTAATTAATTAATTATGGGTTAAATTTTCAATTTTGCCGTTATCTATAATTTGTTTCAAAAAGTCAATATGAATAATTTCTTTTGTTTATTGCAATTAATAGGAGTAAAAAAATTAGAAACACATTTATTACTTTGAAACTTAACTATAATAACAACTAAATTTTTTTGTTAAAATAGACTTATAAATATGACCAAATTGATATGTCTTTTCTATGTAAGCCTCTATTTATGAAAAGAGAATGAGTAGGAAAAATGAGGGAAAAATGAATAACAAATGATTAATGATAGGGCAAAATTTAAAGCCTAAAAAAACTTCGCAAGTGCACGGGCCGTATCAAGTAATAAAGTGATAAGAAAAGTATCGTTCCCACGAGAACTTAGTATCACAACCTTTAGTTAAGCATTAATTTCACAATTTCGTTTAAGTTGAGTAAAACAAATTGAATTTAATTAAGATAAAGAAAAACAAATCAAAACTAAAATAAAAATAAGAAAACTACCACAATAATCAAATGAGCAACCTAGAGTCACTAATCCCTTATTTGATTCTTAGATTTTATCCCCACTAAATTAACTTTGACTAAATTTAATCAGCTAATCTAGAGTATTAATGTTTATAAGTGACTGTCGGTCCACTTATACACCTACCTCAAATAATTATGCAATGTCTCACACAATTAATTAAGGTGCAATTCAAATCGAGATCACTCTAATTTGACTATGCGGAGCTTCTAGGTATATGTCTATCCTAGACGCAAATTAAATTAAAACCTAACTTCACGTTAATTAAATTTAAATCTAATTCCACATTATTTAATCCCAAGGTCAATTTAGGATTCCCTCTTTCAAGTCCAACCCTAAATCCCTAAAACATGCTCAATGGTGATCAGTCAATAAACAATAACAATAAACACAGGATTAAATAAACTGAAATAAAATTAACCAAAAATAACAAGTGGGAATAATTTCTAAAACCCAAACAAGTTCATAGATTCTCTAGGTTGCAAAAAAAACTTGCCACACATGGCTTTATTCAAATTCATAAACAAAAAGAAAAGAATTTAGGTTCAAAGAAGAAGAAGAGAGAGGAAAGAAAATTTCTCCGTCGCCTCCACAGTCCTTCCGTCCTTCCGTGGAAATGATGAAGAGAATCGAAACGCTCAGCCTCTACTCCTATGCTTCTTCGTCCCTTCCTTCTCGTTCTGCGTCTCCCGATCTTTCTGCTCCGTCCTCCTGTTGCTTGTCTCTGCTTCCTTATTTATAATAATTTAGATCTTGGGCCATTGATTCTCTTTTACTTATTACAAAGATATCTCATATCTTGTAATTTACTCCATTAGATCAAACAATTGATTTTGTTTCTATTTTCTTGCAGGGAGCCATTAAGTTTGGCTGATTGCATATCCTCTTATTGTCTTTTCTACTTCTTTCCAAATCAGCTAATATTTCCTGTACAATAAAAATAGGATATGAGTAGATTTTATGTCGATTTATTCTTTGATCCCAAGTTTGATTCAATTATGGAAACGTTATAAAAGATAATTAAATAGGTATATAATATCAATAATTTCAATCAAATCTCATAAAATATACACCTATTTAATCATAAAATATATACTCATCAATTAAATAAAAAAGGGTGAAGGAGCGTTTTTGCCAATCAACTATTACGTCAGGAGCGATTTTGCCAACTATCTTTTAATGGGCCCAAAAATGCCAAATAACAATTAAATATGACAAAAAAATACAAATCCGTTTAATGAACAGTGACACCGTCTGTTGCCATGCCACGCGGAGCGCCACGCGAGATTTCTGATGCCAGCTCATTCACCTATGTGGAAATGTGAAGGAGCGTTTTTGCCAATAAACTATTACGCCAGGAGCGTTTTTGCCAATAAACTATTACGCCAGGAGCGATTTTGCCAATTAACTTTTAATGGGCCCAAAAATGCCAAAGAACAATTAAACATGTCAAAAAACTACAACGCCGTTTAAGGAACAGTGACGTCCGTCTGTTTGCACGCCACATGGGATTTAGGCGCTCTCCACGTGGGATTTTGGCTCACTTATGTGGAAATTTCATTGCCTAGGTGGCTTTTGTGTTTTTCTTTCTTTTTTTTTTTTGGTTGAATCCCTATATTTTTACCCAAACCGAACTTGCTTGACAGACGAACCCTTCCACAAAGGTATCCTTCGACACCCGAGAGCGAGGTACTTTAAAATAAATTATACTGGTTCCTCGCAAGGTTTTTTTTTTTTAAAAAAAATAAGTAAATAAAAATAAAATTACAAAAAACTCTAAAAAAATTAATATATATATATATATGTGTGTGTGTGTGTGTATAATACTGAAGCAGTGCTGACCTCGAGGTACTGTGGCTTTTTTTTTTTATAATAATTATTACGTACTATTTATTTATTTTTTAAAAATTACATTGACAGCAAAACCTCGCGAGGTCAGCATCAGTACCTCGCGAGGTACTATGGCGATTTTTTAATTTTTTGTTTTATCATAACTATAATTATGAATTTATCTTTTAAAAAATTATATTACTAGTACCTCGTGAGGTATTGTAGGATTTTTTTTCCTTCTTTTATTTTAATTATAATTATCAACAATTTTTTTTTAAAAAAATTATACTGAGCAGTACCTCGCGAGGTACCGTAGGTTTTTTAAATTTTTTGCGTTTTTTAATTTTATAATAATTATTTTTATTGATTTATTTTTTAAAACTATACAAAGGAGTACCTCGCTAGCGACCTCCCAAGGTAATATGATTATTTTTAATTTGTTTATTTTTTAATTATACTTACCAGCACCTTGCAAGGTACTGATGCTGACCTTGCTTTTATTTTTTTGTAATAATTATTTTTATTTATTTTTTTAAATAAATGATATTGAAAAAATTTAAAAAAAATGCGTAGTTACCTTGAGAGGTACTTAGACTACCTCACAAGGTAGTTTAAAATGAAAAATCAAATAAATAAATAAATAAAATAATCCAAACAGAAAAATAAGAAAGGGAAAATTCATTTAAGGGCTCTTTTTGGAGAAAAAAATCCTAAAAAGGCCACAACATTTAGGTGCTCGCTCTCGGGTGTCGAAGGATACCTCTGTGGAAGGGTTCGTTTGTCAAGCAAGTTCGGTTTGGGTAAAAATATAGGGATTCAACAAAAAAAAAAAGAAAGAAAAACACAAAAGCCACCTGGGCAATGAAATTTCCACATAAGTGAGCCAAAATCCCACGTGGAGAGCACCTAAATCTCGCGTGGCGTGCAAACAGACGGACGTCACTGTTCCTTAAAAGGCGCTGTAGTTGTTTGACATGTTTAATTGTTCTTTGGCATTTTTGGGCCCATTAAAAGTTAATTGGCAAAAACGCTCCTGGCGTAATAGTTTATTGGCAAAAACGCTCCTGGCGTAATAGTTTATTGGCAAAAACGCTCCTGGTGTAATAGTTTATTGGCAAAAATGCTCCTTCACATTTCCACATAGGTGAATGAGCTGGCATCAGAAATCCCACGTGGCGCTCCGCGTGGCATGGCAACAGACGGTGTCACTGTTCATTAAACGGATTTGTATTTTTTTGTCATATTTAATTGTTATTTGGCATTTTTGGGCCCATTAAAAGATAGTTGGCAAAATCGCTCCTGGCGTAATAGTTGATTGGCAAAAACGCTCCTTCACCCAATAAAAAAAAATTAGGGGTGAATGTAGGATAATTAATATAAAAGTACTTCCTTTGGTTCTTATTAAAAAGTATCAACTAACAATTCTCACAGATCAATAAAAACAGTTAGTAAATCCGTCCTAAAATTTAAATAATTTTCAATGTTACCCTTACTAATTGCACTAAACTCTAACATCATATTAATTATTACTCTCACCCACTACCTTTATTAATTATGGTATACGTAGGAAAAATATTTAAAGTTATTTGGAAACAAGCAATTACTTTATAAAAATGACTAAATACATTTATTAGTTGGTGTTTTATAATAAGGACCAGAGGGAATATGTATTTAATAAGGGTAAAAAAAAAAGTAATTCAAATTTTGAGAGAGAGAAAAAAACTTATATTAAATGCTAAATTTTTGGGAAAATTATAATAAAGGACCTGGAAGAAAAATATTTATTGAGAAGGACCATAAAAATTATAATTATTTAGAAGAACCAAATATAAAACTATATTTAAAATACTAAAATACCCATAAGAAAATCTTATTCATACCCTCCTATATTCTCTTCCATATTCTATTTTTAAAACTAATACAAAATTATAAATTTTAGTAAATTAAATAAAAGCTTTCTGATTTCACAACTTGCATGGATATCTATGAAAAAAAATTGCGCCCTCTTCAAGTTTTCAAAATTAAAATTTTTTAAAATAAAAAATTTAATTAAAATATATTTATATATATAATTTTATTCAAAATTAAGGTCTTTTATAATTTACTATATCTCTTAAACCAAAAGAATTTATATGATTTATTTTTATTTTAGAAGAAATATATGTGGGTTAAAAATGGATTTAATGTTAATAAAATAAAAAAGAAATCTATTATATCTTGAAAATATAAAATGATTTTAGTTTTTATTTTTATAAAAAGTGTTTAATTGATATTAACATTGATACTTCCTCATATAAATATGGCAACTTGATAATATGCTCCTTAATTAAATTGTCAATTTGATTATATGAATATGAAACTTATTAAAAATTAAAATTTAAAAACATATGAGTTTAAACTGTATAGCTAGTTTACATGAGTATGAAACATGATGAAAAATAAAAATTTAAAAAAGATATATTATAATATTACATGTGGATGATTGACGGTTTTAATTTTCATTTTAGTCAATTTTTTATTTATGAATACAAAAGATAATGCAGAAGGTTTGACTAAAGACAATTTAGTAATTTTAAATTTATATTATGATATTTGGTATTTCTTAATAAATATTTTTTTTCTCTAGATCCTTCATTCTAATTTTTCCTAATTTTCACGCTTCTTCATTGTGGAAATTCATTTTTTTGGGGTAAAAGTCTCGTATGGTGGCATTGACTGTGTTAAGCAATTTCCTAATGTGGGACTACTTTATCAGAGAAGCCACAAAAATTAATTTGTGGTACATGCATGGATTCAAGTTCCCACAAAAGGTAGTCAACCACGGCCAAAAAAGTCACCGTTGACAATTCATTAATTGGACTAGTCCAACATGCGACTAGACTAATATTATAATACTTTTCTAGTTAGCAGATTTTTTAAAGTCCTATTTAGTAATTCATTAAATTTTTTATGAGTGTATAATTTTATCCTTCATAAATTGTATAAATTTTGTTCTTATAAATATAGGTAATGACAAATTTAAAACAGTATTTAATAACTTAGATATACACATACAATAAAAACTTTGAGAGCTCAAACTATCTTTATATTCAAGTAGTTAATCACTTTACTTAAGTTATCATCACAACTCCTACCACTTGCGAGGGTCCTTGCCTTTTTTCTAAAAAAATTTAATTTGAGAGATATTTTAGTAAAAATACTAATTTCAAAATTCTAGATTCATCGTTGATAACCTATATGTCATTTCTCTTTTTCACAAGACCTTTTAAGAGTTTCCGAGTTCAATGGTATTTTGTAGTCTTTTTTTCTAATATTTTGCCAACAGAATAATTTTCTCTCACACACACTACTTTCTATTTAAAGTATGAGTCTACACCTAACTCATCAACCTTAGCTTAAAAATTAATGCGAATAAATTGAGAGAAACATTAAAGCCAAAGTTGAATTGAAGTTATATATATATATATATATATATATATATATATATTAAGGTTCTGAAAATTGGACCGGTCATTGAACTGGTGGGAGTATTGAGTTAAGGGTCAGTGGGTCAGACCGAAGTCAAACTGGTATTAATTAAAAATATAATTTAATTAAAATAAGTAAAACTATTTATATTTTAATAATAAAAAATATTTTATAATAAGATATGTAACTTTTTTTTTTTTTTTGGTCAAGATATATAATATACTATATTGCTTTTTTCAATTAAAAGCAGATCAGAGTTCGATTTCGAAGTTCCCATCCTTAAATGTGATATGTCCATCCATGACAGGGTATAGGGCTACAGGCTACAGGCTCTAAGATATAGGCTTTTTGACTCTCTCTTTTTTTTTTTGTTTAATTAGTAAAATTAGCCATATAACGTTTGGTTTTTCGCTAGTCCGGTTCGTGACTTCATGTTTTTAACTTTTTAGTTTTTATCTCCCTCCTTCAACATTCAGACCAGATCTCTCCTTCTCCCTCAGCCCGTCCTCCTCTCGTTGTGTGCCTTTCTCCTTCAACTCTTCAGAGTTCAGATTCAGAACTCTTTCTCTCTCAGTCTCTCCTCCTTCTCGTTCGGTCTTGACATTGAGACAGTGCTGCGGAGCTTCTGGTTTGAACGAGAGGTAAGAAATTCTACTGATCAAGATTTGTTTCCATTATTTCGACCAAGAAGCTTCGATCTTCGACCTGCAACAAATCTAGATCGCGATCTCCGCCCAGGCACCGACACTTTCCCCTCCTTCTGGTTCTCCTTCTGTCGATTTTTTTTTTTAAGAGTAGCTTTTTAAATCTGACTCGGCCAACTCGGCCGGTTCAGGCCGAGTTGACCGAGTTAACCTGGGTTACTCGGAACCCCGGTTCACCCCTGACTCGATCCGGTTTTTCGGCCGGTTCGACGGTTTCCGGTCCGAACCGGAAGGTCCGGTCCGGTTTTCATAACCCTGATATATATATATATATATTTTAAAGTAAAATGTTTCAACAGTAAATCAAATCATTATTAAAAATACATACTAGTATACTACTGCTCCGGTTCGACAGGGGAATTAATTAATTATGGCTGCTGGTGGTCATACATTATTGACTGCACTCACATGATGGATTCCAAAATAAAACTCTAATCTTCATCTTCCATCTCCTTCACACACTCAAATACACATTGGTGTTTGTGGTGTTCTTACAAAGCAAATTGCTTCGTCTTTCTGGTCACCAAAGTTATGTCTCTCTCTCGCCCCTCCTTTGTTCCTTCGCTTTCTCCTGCAGGTTCCATCTCTCTCTCTCTCTCAGCTCTCTCTCTCTCTCTGTGAATGATTCAAGTTTTAAAGAAGGAACCGATGCATAATCGATATGATTCATAATGAAGCATGAAAATCAAACTTATTCATGTGGTTTATTGAGCGAAGTCGAGATCTATCATCATCCTCTTCGCTGTTTCTGAATCCTCCTCTGTTTGCTAACAACTCTTTTCCAGCTTGAAAATATTCAGTTCATCTCCTATATAACTTTCTCTGTTTTCGTATTACCATTACTACTATTACTTATAACAGCTAGACAGGTGGTTAGTTTTTTCTCATAAATATATTAACTTAATCCATTTCATCTATAATATTTATCATTTTTACTCAAACTAATTTAGATAGCTTATAAGTTAATATGGAATTTAATGTTATATAAATCACGGTAGGTGAGAAGATGACCTCTCATGTTGTAGGTCTCAACTTTTGTATAGAATTAAAACATAAGCAGCAGGTCGTTGATAATTTATTAATTACTTAATTTGTTGCTAGAGTTTTTCTATTGTAAATATGTGTAGTATATATAATGATCATATATGAACTTTGAGTAAATTAAATATACACATATATTCTCATATCACTCTCGTTGTATAAGTGTATAAATAGAGAAAATCTTATTTGGTTTGAAAGAATCGGTTTCCTCTGTTTTTTTTTCTTTTGGGGGGGGGGGGGGGGGGGGATATTGTGGGAGAATGGGTTTTATCTGAAAATTTTTTAGTTTCATAACATACAAATGTTACATAATTATTGATAAAAATTATGGTGGTTAAAGGAAAAATTATGTGCTGATCATTTAATAAAAATGAATTAAATATAATAATGAATAAAATAATAACTCATTTTCAGATTAATGATAATTTAATTAAAAATATTTATGCACTTTATTATTTTAATTTAAAAGCATAGTAACGTATAATTTAGACTGAATATTAAATTTATCTTCTAATGATATTTGTGACTTCTTTATCTTATATGATGTCTCCTTCCTTCTTTCTTTGAACGTTGACTGTTCTTTCTATATATTGGGTATTGAATTAATCCCCAGGTTTAGTTATATGCCTGTATATCAATAATATAGTTATTAATAATAGTAATATAAATTTAAAAACACGAAAAAACCATAATATTCGTAAGTTTGTAATTAAAAAGCATAGCTTTTTTTTTGGCCATATTAAATAGCATATCTCACTCTTTTAAAATTCATGCATTGCATAGAATTAATATCAAGTTCGACGTTATAAGAAATATTAAAAAACTAAAATTTTCTATGTATTTTCATCCCTCAGCAGCTTTGGTTGGATCGAATGCAAAGGACAAAGTTCAGAGCAGACCTAGCATGGTAACTTCTGCAACATATCATCTACCATTGTTATTTATTTTTATATATAAATGAATCAAATCCCAGCATGCCAATTAATTTGTAAGAAATAACAATAAAATGGTGATCGTATATATTTAATTATATACAGGTATTATTAGAAGGGAATAAAGAGAGAATAAAGAAGATGTTTGATAAAGTTGAACTGTCAGCATCCTCTTATGACACAGCTTGGGTAGCAATGATACCATCACCTTCTTCTCCACAAGCTCCTCTGTTTCCTCAAACCCTAGATTGGTTATTAGAAAATCAACACAAGGATGGATCATGGGGTCTTACTCATGGTAATGAGTTTTTGACCAAAGACTCCCTTCTATCTACTTTGGCTTCTGTTCTTGCACTTAAGCATTGGAATGTTGGTGAACTACAAACTAACAAAGGTATTATCTTTACAAAATTTTCCTTTTTTAATGCATAGTTATTACTCCATTGGGTACTTAGATAACTAATTTGCACATACTAAGTAAATTAGTTAAGTTAGTTATTTGTAAAAAAATGTGTATTAGTTTTCTTGAAATACCCCAAATGGAAAACTTTCTTAATATATGCAATGAATAGGAGATAAATTAGGATATGATATTTATAACCAAATTCAACCCCAAACCTACCCGCGGTCTTAATATTATACATACCAGAGAGAGCATATTTATAATATTGTTGTAGTTTGTTGAATCCATATATAGTTCTAGTTAATTGACGAAATTGGATGATTATCTATTTCTTGAAGGACTTCAATATATTGAGTCAAATATTGCTGCGGCTCTTGATGATAAACAGTTCTCTCCAATTGGATTCGATATTATTTTTTCTCATTTAATTGAATCTGCTCAAAAATTGGATCTTAATCTTCCTGTTGGAGGGAGCCATTTGCAGTCACTCATCAGAAAAAGAGAATTGGAGCTCAAAAGGTATATAGCTTTTTTTCATTTAGATTGAATTATTTGGAGTTTTGGGCAGTTTGAATTTAATATTTAACTAAATAAATATAAATCATTCTAATTATTTCTCTTTTACTTCAATATTTTAATAACTGTTATAACAACAGAGGTTGGGAAAGTAATTCAGAAGGATGGAAGGCGTATTTAGCATATATTTCAGAAGGATTGGGAAAGTCACAGAATTGGGAAATGGCTATGAAATTTCAAAGAAAAAATGGATCTTTATTGAACTCACCAGCTACTACAGCAGCTGCTTTTACCCACCTTAACAATTCTCAGTGTTTTGATTATCTACTTTCACTACTCAATAAATATGATAACACTGGTTTGTCTCTCTTTCCACCAGTTTTCCCTAATTTTAATTTCAATTTTGCACTAGCTAATCAACTAACTTTGTATATTCAGTTCCCACTGTTCATCCCCTGGATGTGTATGCACAACTCCACTTAGTTGATTGTCTTGAAAAATTGGGTATTGATCGTTACTTTCAGGAAGAAATTCAAAGTGTACTGGATGAAACATACAGGTATGTATAACAATAATTCATCAGAAAATTTTAATACTCAAATTGTCCATTTATAAAATATCGTGATTGAATAATGAATTGCCTGCAACAGATTGTGGCAGCAAGATGATGAAGATATATTTTTAGAGCCAACCGCATGTGCTGTGGCATTTCGTTTACTACGCCTGCACGGTTATGACATTTCTTCAGGTTCTATAACATTTCTCCGTGTTCATCACACACACAAACGCATATGAAATTAAATATATATTCTTAATTTAGAAACGAAAAATACTTTGGAGCTAACTCTCTGATATAAATGATTTTGTGTCCTCAGATGAAATGAGTCGTTTCTCAGAAGACAAGTTCTGTAACACTCTTCAAGGATATCTGAAGGATGTTGGTTCTATTTTGGAGTTACATAAGTCTTCACAGATAGTTCTACATTCAAATGATTCAGTTCTAGAGGAACACAGTTTCTGGACAAGACAATTCCTAGAGGAATATCTGTCGTCTTCCTCAGAAAACGCTCATAAACCTTTTAACAATATTGATCATGAGGTACAGAATATAATCTCACTTTAACAAGCTATATTTCTGATCTTGTGCAAACTTGAAAAATAATTAAAACAATCGTTTTATATATACTTCAGGTACGTTATGCTGTAAGGTTTCCTAATCAGACAAGTTTGGATCGCATATTAAACCGGACATCTATAGAAAATTACAAAGTAGATGAAAAGAGAATGTTGAAAACTTCATACAGGTACAAATACTATATAAATATGTTCTTGTTTCCTTATCAACTCTCTTAGTGCTTCATATTTAAGAATTCACTTGTTTTGTGGTTCTCTGGCTCTCTATCAGCCTTTTGAATATTGAAACGGGCCAAGATATGCTAGAGCTGGCTGTGCAAGATTTCAACCATGGTTTGTCCATGTACCAAAAGGACTTGCAGCAATTCAGCAAGTGAGTATCCACAACATACAAAGTATAAAAGAAAAAGTAAATTTTTTGTGTACTTTTGTATTCATTCAAGTTATTTTGTGTTGATGATCAGGTGGTTTATGGAGAGTGGACTGGATAAACTACACTTTGAAGTGTCAAAAACTAAACTTGGATATTCTTTCATGACAGCAGCAGGAGGGCTTTCAAGCCCAGAACATAGCGAAGCACGCCTCGCTTGGGCCAAGAATGGCTTACTTGTTTACGTAGCTGATGATCTCTATGATGTTTGGGGTTTTCAAGAGGAACAGATCCATCTTTTAAGCTTGATGGAGAAGTAATTAATAAGCTAGCCAGCTTGCATTATTATTCTCTTGAGTAGTGTTATATTGAATTAGCCTTTGATTTCTCTCTCTTTATATATTCACAGGTGGGATGTTGATGTGAGCAAAGAAAGTTGTTCTGAGACAGTGAAGATATTATTCTTAGCTCTCAAGGCAACCATTTGTGAGATAGCTGAGCAAGCTTCTAAGGTTCAGGGACGAAGTGTGTTAAACCACTTGATCCAGCTTGTGAGTAGTACATTAATCTTGTTTTAGGGTTTTCATATTATTTTGGTCAAACACATGCCTAATAAGAGGTGATGGATGTCGTTTTGAATGCAGTGGGTGGACGTGTTGAGGTCGTTTATGAAAGAAGCTGAGTGGTCGAGGAACAAGAGTGTGCCAACCATGGAAGATTATGAACCTAATTCGATAGTCTCATTGGCCATGGGAGTCATCGTCCTTCCAAGTCTTTATCTTGTTGGGCCTAAGCTTCCCCATGACACCATTCAAAGTGATGAATACAATCAACTGTTTGAAGTCCTTAGCTTTTATGGCAGACTACTGAATGATGTTAATGGCTACAAGGTAACAACCCTCATTCCTCCATCACCACCACAAACAAATTAATTAGGGTTACTATTAATGTTGGGCCCGAGAAGTATGGAGTATCCCCAAGTGGAGGAGAGTCTTCTTGGCCCCCACGGCAACAAGATGATACATATATATAAGTGAGTTCTACGCCACATCATAACTCAAAACTTTAGAATAATTTGAGTTCATGTGGGTCCTATTCTACTTATATATTTCTTTAGCCAACTCCATTTAATGCGAGATTTCTCCTGCTTTTCACATCATGTTAAGTCCACTCACACCCGACATCCCAACGAATAATTATATTATGTTGATGTCTTGGAGGTGCTGTATTAATTAATTAATTGAGAGTGGTTTTTGCAGAGGGAAAGAGAACAAGGAAAGCTGAACTCAGTTGCATTGCGAGTCATACATGAATCAGGGGTGGTGACTGAAGAAGAGATCATAAAGAAGATCAGAGTGAAGATTGATGATAAAAGAAAAGAGCTTATGAGATTGGTTTTGCAGAAGGAAGGGAGTGTGGTTCCTAGAGAAATCAAGAACATGTTCTGGAAAATGGCCAAGTTGCTGACTTTGATTTACAAGAAGGATGATGTAATGCACGAAAATGAAATGCCCCAAGAAATGTTCAACATCAAGGATGCCTTGCTCGGAGATCCCATCCTTTTCAATAATTGAGTGATTGATCAACAATCGTTAACATGATTGTACTCTCCTTTAAGTTATTATTATGTTTTCCTTCAAATAATGTAATGATAAATATTATTAATTTAGTACTCCCTCTAATCCTAATTATAGGAACACTTTTATAGTGTAAAAATGACACTACAAAAGTGTTTCTATAATTGAAACTGGGGGTAGTATCATTTTTACAAGAATTTATCGTTAAGCTACCCCTTCATCCTAATTTTAAGAACATGCTGTCACCAAAAAAAAAAATTATCGGATATTCGCCCAAAAGTTGATTTTTAAGAAATATATAATAAATTTAATGAGTGACTTGGGTTAAGCAAAAAATAATATCTGAAACGCATAAATAAGAGCAAGACTAGAGGAGTATTGTAATGTAATAGTGTTGAGGAACGATATGGTAACTTAATCCTCAAACACATTAAATTACAATATAATAATTAATGTTTTTTTTTAGAAGAAATTTTAGGAAAGAGATTGGGCTCGCCCACAGTCCAAGGGCAGGGCTCTTGGAGCCCAGTCCATAGAGGATACTGGCCAGAGAGTACACATGTCTCCACTTCTACCAGCGTTACCACTGCTTCCTAAACCTCTAGAATGTCTCCCCCAGCACCTTGACTAAAATAGGGATCGAACCCCCTCCCTAAAGGTGAGGAAGATCGACTCCCGCGCCAGTTGAACTTGAATCCAAGGATCGGGGGCAATATAATAATTAATTTTCTTTCAATTTTAAAATGATAGGCCCAAAAGGCCCCTAAGTATAGTGGTCTTTGGGCCAGTTCAAAGAAAAAGAATAGTCTCAAAAGGCCTGGTGAAATGGGTTACAATCCGGATATGACTGAGATGTTATGTTACCTTGGAACCAGTTTACCTGCTCATCTGTTACCTTGGAACCAGTTTACCTGCACGAGCAGGGGGAGCTCGTCCGTACGGACGAGCTCCCAGCCGTCAGATCTTTAGATCTGATGGCCCATATTTTATTTTATTTTTATTTTTTTTATTTTTTATAAAAAATAATTTTAACGGGTAGAGAACCTAAAATAAAGTCAATCTTTAAACTAACATTTTTTCAAAAAATGATTTTTTCATGTAAAAAAAATAAAAATAAAAATAAAAAATAAAAAATCTGAGCCATCAGATCTCAGATCTGATGGCTGGGAGCTCGTCCGTACGGACGAGCAGGTAATCCAATTCCATGTTACCTTCGATCAGATCAAAATTTATAGCTTGTTATTTATCCATGGTGGATAATAGCAACAGCAAAGTTTATAGCTTGTTATTTATCCAAATACAGCAGCTTTTGAAGCAGGCTTGGGATGTGAAATTGGAACTCATATCAAGGGAGAAGCTCCAGATTGCTGACATGCTAGCAAAGAAGGGGTTGGTTACTTCATCTACTTGTGGACTTGGTTGTGCTGTGATGTGGAAAAATCAAGGATGATTTGCGATGGGTTCCTCCTTGTTATGTTCTGTTGAGTTCTATGGACAGATTTGGAAGTGATCTGAGTATTGAGTAAGTTTGATGGATTTCCATTGCTGCAAGCTGATTATAATGATTTAATCTGTCTGTTAGAGGATTGCTTGAAACCAGTGGACTATGCTGATCTTGGCGAAGCTATACAGTTTGGTAACTCAGTGGTTATAATATTTTAGAAAATATATATTTATCAATTAAATTAACTAATTTTCTTAATTTATCAAATTAGATAAATGTGTCTTATATTAAGAATCGAATGAATGAGGGGAGTATTTTTTTTTCCCCTTATAATAAGCTGGAGATAATGGGCATGTTTAAGTTAGGTGGGAGCAGTAACATATTTTCTATCTGATTTTTTTAGAAGCCCAATAAGAAAAAAGTTAGGTTGTAAATATGATTTGTATTTGTACTGATGGTGATAGAAGTGGCAGGGTTTACATTAAAAAGCTAAGAGTTTTTTGTAAAAAACTATCCCATGTAGCTTTTTCCCTAACTACTTTTATGAGTTTTTTTTTTAAAAAAAAATCAGTGAATTTAAAGTTAAACCCAAATACTCCACTTTAACTTTTTTTTTACTGCCACTTTTTTTTTTTTTTAAAGCTACTTAAAGCTCTCTCTTCGAATAGAGCCAGTAGAAGTTAGTGGATTTCATGGTATAATGAAGTAACAATTTAAATAGATTAGCGGATCTCGTGCATTGAATGAAAACTATATGTAACACGTGGATGATGATTGGTTCAATTTACAACTTTGAACCGTGGTTATATACTTAATTATTCATTGGTTATTTGATTTACAAAACATATACTAATTATCTTCAGAATTATATTTTTTATACCCAAGAAGTTCAGCCTAAATTCTAACAAAATATATTTGTAAAATAAGCAACAAATGTTGTAAACATGTGAGCAAATGTGTGGGTGTGTCAAAGAAACAAGTCCCACATTGCTTAGGGAAAGGAGAGTACAAGTCTATATATAGAATCATGTGATGCTAGGCTTGTAAAGGGCTTAGAGGAGTAGTGGGCTCGCGCGCACAACAATGGGCCACCAAGAGGCAAACGCAGTGGAAATCCGGCAATTCCCCCCCCTATTATTTTAGTTTACTAATAATAATAATAATTTATAGCCAAATGCAGTGGAAATTCGGCGATTCCCCCCCCCCCCCACGCGTGATACCAGCACTTTTTATGAAAATATTTTTGCTCCCCAGAAATATTAGTATTTTAGTTTACTAATAATAATAATAATTTATTTCTATGAGGCTTACTGAAAAGGCTCTATTTTAGGGGTTCAAAAGTTGAGAACCCTTCGTGACCAACAATTGCCAACGGCCGAGCGCTTATCTGTTGGGTCATGAGGGACGCGTCGTCCAAATGGTTTCACATCCGTTGGCTCTCCACAAACAGTGTTTATAAAAGGGATTCCGACGGAGTTATCGGTACAGTCAATATACAATCTTCTCTCCTCTGCCTATTTTATTGCTGGCATTACCAATTACTTTCGCTAGTTCTGCTGCCTTGCTGTTTCAAGCGAGAAGGGTCTGTTTAATCCTGGGGAGTATCGTTTCCTCTTTGCCGGTGGTTGCGGAATAACTCTATAGGACAGCGTGTTCGTGCGCGACTCAGATCATCCATTGCTCGTGATTTTTCTACAATCTATAGAGTTAATACGAGTATGGACAACGACGCTGCTAACAACGTTCCTCAAAATTCTGATGTTCCCGGTTCCAATTCAACAGCGGTGCCTTTTGCGATGCCACTTCCCAAACCTTTTCCTGATACATCTAAGATCGAGGTTTTTGATGGAAAGAATTTCAAACGATGGCTGGAACGGGTTTATTCTGTCCTTGACATGCATGGTGTGGCTACTGCTCTTACTCAACCTCAACCTGCACAAGAATCTGACCAAGCAGCGAAGGATGCATGGACATATGCTAATAAGGTTTGCAGACACACCCTCATAAGTACTCTATCTAATGATCTGTTCGATGTGTATTGTGTGTACAAAGAGGCGTTGAAGATCTGGGAGTCTCCGATTCTGAAATACACCGCTGAGGACGCTGGAAAACAAAAATTTGTTGTCGGAAATTTCTACAGATGGGAAATGAGTGAAGACAAAGATGTCAAACTACAGATCAACGAGTATCATAAACTGTTAGAGGAACTTCGGACTGAAAACATCAATTTGCCAGATGAATTCGTGGCTGGAGTCCTGATTGAAAAACTACCAGAGACATGGAATCATTACAAGCAGCAACTCAAGCACAAGCAGAAACAATTATCGCTGTCAGATCTGATTACGCACATCATTATAGAAGATACAAATAGGAAGGCAATATAAGCAGAAAAGGGAAAGCAAATTACTGCAAAAGCCAATCTACTGGAAGCAAAGCTGCACAACAAGAGGTACGATTCTAAACACCAATACAAAAAGAAATCTGATTATAAACCCAGTGATTCTAACCCCAAATTCATGAAGAATGGTAGTTGTTTTTTCTGTGGCAAGCCAGGACATTTTGCTGCTAAGTGTAGGAAAAAGGCCAGAATTGAAAAGCATAAGAGAGACGAAAATCCTCCAAAGCCAAATGTAAATTTGGTTGTTAGAGATGAAAACAGTGATGATGAGGTTATCGTTGCAATGGTCTTTTCTCAAGCCTTATTAGTTGCTGATGTGAAAAAATGGGTGGTAGACTCTGGGGCTACCAAGCACATTTGTGCAACTAAGGAGATGTTTTCCACTTTCCAAGAAGTAGAAGACCAAGTTTATTTGGCTGATTCACGATCTGCAAAAGTTCAAGGAAAAGGAAAAGTGGAGTTGAAACTCATATCAGGAAAGACATTGGCGCTTACTGACGTTCTTTATGTGCCTGAACTTAGAGCGAATCTGATTTCTGTAGCTTTATTAGGAAAATCTGGGGTTAAGGTGTCATTTGAATCAGATAAGATTATTATGACGAAGAACAATGTTCTGATAGGAAAGGGTTATTGTAATCAGGGTCTTTTTGTACTGAGTGTTGATGGAAATAATGATAATGCCTCTTCTTCTGCTTACTTGATTGATTCCTTTGATTTATGGCATGCTAGACTAGGACATATACATAGATCTTATATAAAGAGATTACAAAATCTTGGGATAATTTCTGGAATTAATATTAATGATATTAATAAATGTGAAGTATGTGTAGAAACAAAACAAACTAGGAAAACACATTTTGTTACTCAAAGAGAAATTGAATTGTTGTCTCTAATACACACTGACTTAGGAGATTTAAAACAAACAGAGACAAGAGGTGGAAAGAGATACTACATTACTTTTATTGATGATTTTTCAAGATATACTAGAGTATATTTGCTTAGAAATAAAGATGAGGCCTTTGAAAAATTTCTTTTATACAAGGCAGAGGTAGAAAATCAATTAGATAAAAAGATAAAAAGAGTAAGGTCAGATAGAGGAGGAGAATACTTGTTGCTTAATGATTTTTGTGAAAAGGAAGGAATAATCCATAAAGTAACTCCCCCATACTCACCTGAATCTAATGGTGTTGCTGAAAGGAAAAATAGAACCTTAAAGGAAATGATGAATGCTTTACTTGTAAGTTCTGCTGCTCCCAATAACTTGTGGGGGGAAGCTTTGTTGTCTGCATGTTTTCTACAAAATAGAATACCTCATAGGAAAACTAAGAAGACACCTTATGAGTTGTGGAAAAATTTTACACCAAATTTGAAATATTTGAAAGTGTGGGGGTGCCTAGCAAAAGTATTATTACCTGATCCTAAAAGGAAAAAGATAGGTTCTAAAACTGCTGATTGTATGTTTATTGGTTATGCTCAACAAAGTCCTGCATATCAGTTTCTAGTTTTAAAAAGTGAAATTTTAGAACACAATACAATTATTGAAACTAAAGATGCAGAATTCTTTGAAAGTGTTTTTCCTTTAAAAGTTGAGCATATTCCTAAGAGAATTGAACAAATTCCTGAACAAAACACAAATGAAGATATAGTTGAAAACTTACGAAGGAGTAAAAGACAAAGAAAAGAAACCTCTTTTGGAGATGATTTCTATACATATTTAGTAGAAGGTGAACCTAAAAATTATTATGAAGCTATCTCTTCTCCAGATGCAAGGTTTTGGGAAAAAGCTATTAAAACTGAAATAGATTCTTTGAATCAAAACAAAACTTGGATTTTAGTAGACTTGCCTTTAGGAGCAAAACCTATTGGATGTAAATGGGTGTTTAGGAAAAAATATTTTCCTGACGGATCGATAGATAAATATAAAGTTAGATTAGTAGCCAAAGGTTTTACCCAAAAAGAAAATATTGATTACTTTGATACATTCTCACATGTAACTAGGATTTCTTCTATTAGAGTCCTAATTGCATTAGCCTCTATTCATAACCTTATTATACATCAAATGGATGTCAAAATAGCGTTTCTAAATGGTGAGTTAGAAGAGGAAATTTATATGGTTCAACCTGAAGGATGTATCATTCCTGGGCGAGAAAAGAAAGTTTGCAAGTTAGTTAAGTCGTTATATGGTTTGAAGCAAGCACTTAAACAATGGCACGAGAAATTAGATCAAGTATTGATAAGTGGTGGTTTCTCTACTTTTGAAGTAGAAAGATGTGTTTATATAAAAGTTGTGAATAATGATTGTGTGATTATTTGCTTATATGTGGATGATATGCTTATCTTTGGTACTAGTTTAAATGTTGTGCTTGAGACAAAAAGTTTTCTTGCTTCAAATTTTGATATGAAAGAACTTGGAGAAGCAAAGGTAATATTGGGTGTAAAAATCATAAGGAATGAACATGGTATTCAACTTTCTCAAGAACACTATGTTGAGAAGATTCTGAGAAAGTTTGAACAATTTAATGAAGATCCTTTAAGTACTCCTTATGATAGTAGTGTACATCTCACAAAACATGAAGGAGATCCAATAGCTCAATCTAAATATGCACAAATCATTGGGAGTTTGTTGCATTTGATGAATTATACAAGACCAGACATAGCATACGCTGTGTGTAGATTGAGTAGGTATACACATTGCCAAGGCAGTAAACATTGGGAGGCTCTCATAAGATTACTACGGTACTTGAGAGGTACTATGAATTATGGAATACAGTATAGTGGGTTTCCTGCTGTATTAGAAGGGTATAGCGATGCTAACTGGATTTCGGATTCAGACAAAACAAAATCCACTAGTGGCTATGTCTTTATTCTTGGTGGTGGTGCAGTCACATGGAAGTCAGCCAAGCAAAACTTAATAGCACCGTCCTCAAGGGATTCTGAGTTTATTGCTATGGAGTTAGCTGGTACTGAGGCTGAGTGGTTGAAAAACTTCTTAGCAAATATCCCACTGGGTGACAAACCAACACCATCAGTGTCGTTGCATTGTGATAATAAAGCGGCAATAGCCACAGCAAAGAACAAAACCTTCAATGGTAAAAGTAGACACATACGATTGAGACATAATATTATAAGGCAGCTGCTAAAGGATGGTGTTATCTCAATCGATTATGTAAAGTCAGAAATGAACTTGGCGGATCCGTTAACAAAACCCCTTGGGAAGAAAATGATTGTTGAAACGTCGAGAGGAATGGGACTAAAGCCTACACATAATTGACAGCGATGGCAACCCAACCTTTGTGATTGGTGATCCCATGAAGAAGGTTCAATGGGTAAGAACAAGTCGTTCGTCAATTTCGACTAGCACGAAAATTGTTTGTCCCTTCTTATGACAATGAGGAAGTGCTAGAATGCATGTCTTGAGGGTGAGCAGAGCTCTTAATAATTTCATAGTCATACAAGACAGTGTGACAGTGTGCTCAATGCAGGCACACTTACATGAAATCACCTCTATGAATGTGGAGTGTGGCCGCTCCTATGAGATCGTGGCGAAATCTCTAGAGCATTCGTTATGCACCAGGCGCGCGCATGGCCGTCATAACGCGCAAAATCGTTGATTAACAGCGGAAATGTTAGGATATAATCTGACCATTAATGCCTCTAATACACACCAAGATTTGTTAGTTCATAGAAGCATGCTTCACTGACAAATCTGTGTATTAAGTATTATTGGTCTAGGTCTGGTTTATAGTTCTAAGGACCACCAGATACAACGGTTATAGTTCTATGGGTAACACAGCGGGTTTCTTTGACACGTGGGGGATTGTTGTAAACATGTGAGCAAAACATGTGAGTAAATGTGTGGGTGTGTCAAAGAAACAAGTCCCACATTGCTTAGGGAAAGGAGAGTACAAGCCTATATATAGAATCATGTGATGTTGGGCTTGTAAAGGGCTTAGAAGAGTAGTGGGCTCGCGCGCACAACAATGGGCCACCAAGAGGCAAACGTAGTGGAAATCCGGCGATTTCCCCCCTGCGCGCGAATAATATATGATACCGGCACTTTTTATGAAAATATTTTTGCTCCCCAGAAATATTATTATTTTAGTTTACTAATAATAATAATAATTTATTTTTATGAGGCTTATTGAAAAGGCTCTATTTTAGGGGTTCAAAAGTTGAGAACCCTTCGTGACCAACAATTGCCAACGGCCGAGCGCTTGTCTGGTTTTACCGTTGTTAGCGGATAGACTCGCCTTTTCCGGCGGTGTCTGTTGGGTCATGAGGGACGCGTCATCCAAATGGTTTCACATCCGTTGGCTCTCCACGGACAGTGTCTATAAAAGGGATTCCAACGGAGTTATCGGTACAGTCAATATACAATCTTCTCTCCTCTGCCTATTTTATTGCTGACGATTACCAATTACTTTCGCCAGTTCTGCCGCCTTGCTGTTTCAAGCGAGAAGGGTCTGTTTAATCCTGGGGAGTACCATTTCCTCTTTGTTGGTGGTTGCGGAATAACTCTATAGGACAGCGTGTTCGTACGCGACTCAGATCATCCATTGCTCGTGATTTTTCTACAACAAATATATTATTGACAGGGACGTAATAAGGATTTATACATGAAGGGTTAAAATCGAATATATATATATATATATATATATATATATATATATATATATATATATATATATATATATATATATATATATATGTTTGTGTATAAGTTTATTTTTCGTGGAAAATTCTTCTCTGGCGGCATTGACGGTGTGAAGCAATTTCCTATCGTGGATGATGTGTGCAACTTTATTTGACTAAAATAGATTTTGGAAAAAAAAAAGCCACCAATTAAATTTAATTTAAATGGATTCAACTTAATTCCAAAATCCAAACAACGTAGTCAACATGTGTACTGTGGCTGTGCCCTAAAAAGTCATCATCTCATTAATTCATTAATTGGTCTAGTCAAACATGCGACTAGACTACAACTATAAATAAATGGAAATAAGTGTGGAAAATATGTTAGTCAATCAAGTGGGTGTCTGAATTATGTTATTTTTAAGTGATTGAAAACCGTACAAGCTAAATATATGTATGTTGGAGTAGTTTTATATGTTACTACCTTCTGTTCTAATTATAAGAGTTAGTTGACTTTCTTTGAAGAGATTAAGGAAGTTAATAAAATTACTTTAAAGTATTTTTATTTTTTTTCCTTCAAACTAATTATTTTGACTAATAAACTAATATATAATTTAAGGATACACAACATATAAAATGATTAGGTATCTTATTTAACTTCCTTAATCTTTTTTTTAAAAAAGTCAACTAGGTCTTATAATTAGTACCAGATGTAGTATTATATTATAAAGTAAAAAAGAGTTTTTTCAATCTATTCTGTTGTTTCCCAAACATTCCGTTATTTTTTCAAATTTGTGCATAGATGCTTTGTAGAGGTTACTATATATTTTTCCAACCCACCCACCATCACTTATACTTATGGGTGGGTCCGCATTACTAATGACGGATCAAAATGGAATGAATGTTAGTTGCAAATAATTTTTATTTTGAAAGAAATGTCAAAGTGGAATTGAAGTCATTTTTTATATTTTAAAAGTGAAATTTTCAACATTATTAATGAATCAACAGCAATTGTTGGGTTCGGTTCATTACAGGTGGCTGGACTCAACTGGATTAAAAATTATCAAATCAGACCAACTATTCGCACTTGTACTCACATGGACCCAAATAAAAAAGAATTGTATTCTATCATTACAAGTCAAGTCAACAATGGTTGGCCACGAAAAATTTTAAACAAAAGTCTATTCGAAAATGGAAAGGAGTACTAATATATTATTTCCACAACAAAAAAAAAAAGTATGCTTGATGAATGATGAATGCATCATGTGAGTTGATAAAAAGAATTAAAAATATTATATAGTCATTACTCAGTACTATATTCAACAGTCAATTCCTATAACTTCATGGCAGACGGGAACGACACCGACCCTTTTGTTTTATTTAATAAGTACGTTTTTTTTTGTTAAATTCAACAACGTAATATTTTATTGAATCAAATTTCTCATTTATGATTGAAAAATCTATCTGTTTGAAAAATGAGTTAAAATAATAATATATCTAATTTTTATTATAAGGTATTAACTAACTTTTTTCACAAACTAATAAAAGTAGTTAAAGTCAATAAAGTTGTCCTAGGATCTAAGTAATTTCTAATATTACCTTTACTAATTTTCCTAAACTCTAATATCATATTAATTATTACTCTCACCAACTACCCTTATTGATTATGAGCAGATATGAAAAAAATAATTATTGCTCATTGGTAATAAACAAATATTTTATAAAAAGGATCAAATAAACTTGCTAGTTAATGTCTTATAATAAGAATTAGAGAATAATATCTTCTTTAGTTTTAATTATAGGACAAAATTTATTACGTAAAATTACAATATAAATTTTATCCTAAATAGAGTAATAAATAGTGTCGCAGACGGGTGGCTAACGTGCAGCCATACAGTCCAAACGTAATGGGTAAAAAGATTAATATATTAATATTGTCTCTCAAGCTGGAAAAATGTTTTGTAATCTAATAATTTAAAGAACTCAATAGAATTTGTTCTTATCTGATTCACTATATATGAAGACACGCCACTTCTTCTTCCCCAACCCCAAGTACGGCACACTCCACCAGTTCCATAATCAAAATGGAGATTCAGTTCTCATACTCCACCCTCTTCACCTTCCTTTGCTTCCTCTTCGTGATTCGCAAGCTTCTCTCTAAGAAATCCCACAAAAGCTTACCCCCAGGACCAAGAAAACTACCTCTGATAGGAAATCTTCACCAGATTGGGTCACTACCCCATCATTCTTTTAAAAACATGGCAAAGAAGTATGGGCCGATAATGCACCTTCAGCTCGGACAGTTGTCCTACGTCATAGTCACTTCGAAAGAATTGGCTAAAGAGGTTATGAAAACCCATGACGTAATCTTTGCTAATAGACCCAAACTCTTTGCTGGTGATACCTTCCTTTATAATAGTACAGACGTAGTCTTCGCTCCTTATGGAAGCTACTGGAGGCAACTTCGAAAGATTTGTACTTTGGAGCTTTTGTCAATAAAGAGGGTTCGCACATTTAGACGGGTAAGGGAAGAGGAGGTTTTCGCATTTGTGAAGCATGTTTCTGAAAACGAATTAGGTTCTGCTGTGAATCTCCCCGAACAACTCTACCGACTCACGAATACCATAGTGGCGCGAGCAGCTTTTGGTTGGAAGACTAAAAATGTAGAAAAAGTTCTGTCGATTTTGGGGTATGTGGTGAAACTTGCAGGTGGCTTAACCATCGCTGATCTCTATCCTTCCCTTGAATTCATTCGCGTGATCAATGGGGCGAAAGCTGAAGCTGAAAAGGTGCGTAAAGACCTTGATACGATGCTCGACACTATCATCAATGAACACTTAGAAAAGAAGGTTGGCCCTACAGAACAAGTAGAGGAGGATTTTGTTGATGTTCTTCTCAGGATTCAGAAAGAGAATGATTTTGAAATCCCACTAACTCTCGACAATATCAAAGCTGTCATCCTGGTTAGTCATTGTTTAGTATTGATTTTTTGTAGATTTAATTCATACATAGAAGAAGTAACTTAGTCACACTTTATTAATATGTTTTAGGACATGTTTATTGGTGGAACTGAAACGACAGCAATGACAATAGAGTGGGCAATGGCTGAGATGGTCAAAAACCCAAAAACATTGAAGAAGGCACAAGAAGAAGTAAGAAGGGTGTACGGAAACAAAGGATATGTTGATGAATCCGAACTTCATCAATTAACTTATATGGCCGCAGTCATACGGGAAACTTTGAGGTTACACCCACCTGGTCCTTTTTTGATGCCAAGAGAAAGCAGTGAAATATGTGAACTTAATGGCTACAAGCTACCTCCTAAGACTAAGTTGATGGTCCATGTTTGGGCTATTGCAACAGATCCAGAATATTGGAATGAACCTGAGGTTTTCCAGCCAGAAAGATTCATTGACAGCTCAATTGATTATAGAGGTGGCAACTTCGAGTATATGCCATTTGGTGCAGGAAGGAGGATATGCCCTGGAGTCTCATTTGCAGCAGCAGTTTTAGATCTGGTTCTTGCAAATCTCCTTTATCATTTTGATTGGAAGCTTCCTAATGGGAAAAGTAATGAAGAATTGGATATGACTGAGACCTTTATTTCTGCAGTGAGACTGAAAAATGACCTGTGTTTAGTGCCCACTGCATATCGCCCTTAGCTTTACAACAGCTAAGTGAAGGAGAGATGATTTGATCAGAAATAGATCTGTCTAATTAGTGTAAAATAAACACTGATGAGCTCTCTTGCTTTCACAATTGTGTGTGTTAATCAATAGCAGTAAAGAGATTGTATGGCCTCTCTGTAGCTGTTTTCTGAAATAATGACGGAGAAATGGAAGGACGTATGGGGATGTGGTGTACTCAATGCGTTTTACTATATTAATTGTTTTAAAAAAAAAAAAAAGGAAGCGTTTTACTATATTTTGTTGGATAATGTTAAGAATATATTTCTGAGCCTTTTTTAATATCTTTTTTATGATCTTTTTATTTGAGGAAGATAATTATCTCAAGTTCCTTATATCCATTTCATTAGGTTCTCTAGTCATTTATGATCCTATGTCATATTTTTGAATTATTATTATTTAACTATAAATTCATATAAAAAAAAGGACACATGGTTATGTGTAATGGTTATGTGTAATTAGAGAACTTGATATAATAGATATAGAAACTTGATGTAAGTATAGTCCTTTTTTTAATATTTTATCTGATCTCAACACAGTCAGTTCATTAAATTATAACCATATTTATTTCAGTGGCCAAACAAAGATTATAAAATATATTTAGTAAACCCGTTTAATTTGAATTTGAGGTTTAAATTATAAAAATATTATTTTAATTTTAATTTAAAATAATAAGGCCATTAATTCCTATTTTACATTTAATATTTCTCTTCAGTAATTATTATATTATAATAATAATTTTGAAGTTTCATTCATACAGAAGAATGAATCAATATAATGAAGCGGGAAGCCAGGTCAGGTCCAAAAATTTGAGTCTAAATCTTCCTGTTGGAGGGAGGCGATGTATTTGCTGACTGTAACATCCTGAATTTTGGACCTAAAGACTTGAAAACTAGCCTATTTTTGGAGGACTATTAGACCCTATTTTTGAAAATGAATTTAGAATCAGTATTTTATTGGACATGAATAGTGTTTACTATTCACAAATACGTACATGAATAGTATTCACTATTCACAAATACGTATTCACTTTTTATAAATACGGTATTTAATCGATATTTTGAGAAATATGAAAAGTATTTACTATTCACAAATACGGTATTTACTATTCAAAAATACGGTATTTACTATTCCTAAATATGTATTCACTTTTTGAAAATACGTATTTACTATTCATGCGGGACCCACGTCAAAATAATTCTCCTCCTGCCGACACATTCACGGGAGAAATTTTGAAAAATTTGACGCGGGACCCACTTAATAATAATATTATTATAATATAATATCTTATACTTTGGAAAATAATAGAAATAAAATTATTTCCAATAAACCGTGAATTAGGTTTTTAAAGTAAGGGTATATTATAAACAAGCGAATTTCTATCTCAGAGTGGGTTATCTCCAAAGTCATTTCCGTAATCGGCGGAATGATTATTGAGATAGGTTGAAACCGATATTTTGAAGCAGGACAGATAGTGGAATCTGTAGGAAATAAATCATAACTCAAACTCCTTGAATTAAGTAGTAAACAACTGCACATATTATGAATCAGTGAATTTTTGTCTAGAAGTTGGTGTCACCCGAAGTAATTTCTGTAACCGTCAGTGTCCGACTTAAAATCTTCGGCAGGTTACGGAATACCCTAAATAGGATCAAAAATTTAGTTGACCCAGATATTTCTGAAGAGGAAAAATAGAACTACAAGGCTGTGCTTCCGGATTCTTGAGAATTTCTAATATAACGCGATTAGAACACCGATCAGGGAATCTTTATAGGATAAATGCAAAAGAGTAAGAAAGTGTCATCGTCATGATGACGTCATCGATGACGTCATCGATGACGTCATCGATGACGTAAGCAAATGGATTGGACGGTTGAGATGAAGCCATATTTAAAGTCAAGATCCAACGGCCAAAATCTGACCTGATAAAGTATGAATAGTGTCATGCTTTTTCACTATAAATAGAAGCTTCATTTCTTCATTTTCTTCACACCAAACTCAGAGAACAACAGTTGAGTTTAAGAGAAGAGTGAGAATTCTTAGAGTTAGAGAGAGAGTTTAGAGTAAAGTTCTTGAAGCTGGAGAGAATGAGCAGGAACTTCAAGGGTAAGTTCTTTGGTCTCTAGTCTTAATATTTGGTAGTTTCTTTTGGTAATTATAGTAGAAATGCCAGATAGAGTTTTTCTGAGTATGCTCTGTGGCTGCAGCTTAGTCTGATCTGTCACATCAGAAAAGAATTATCCTTGGACAGTAAATATTATTTACTGGCACAGTAAAAAATATTTACCAGCACGGTAAAAATATTTTTACTGGTACTATTCACATGAATAGTGAATATCCAACATAGTTTCCGCAAATGCTGAAAATTAATGGTCACTGATAAAAATGATATTATAGGATATCCGAGGATTCCGGAGTCAGATTCAAAGGAAGTTTGGGGATACGTGAATAGTGCCGTATACGTGAATAGTGCCGTATACATGAATAGTGCCGTATACATGAATAGTAATTTACTATTCACGTGGAAGGAATGTACGGACGCGTATTGTAACCTTAACTCTGATGCTTATGGTATGCTTATATGTGATAGATAGTCTGAAATTCTGTTTCTGAAAATTGATCATACACATACAACTTGATACGGGTTATAGTCTTGATAACGCCGTTATGTTTTCCTAGCGCTGAGGACACGGATGTACACCGTGGCACTGGTGAATAGTGCAGACTATAATAACATGCATATTGCAGTGGCTGTGTTATGTTATTATGTGAATATATGAATAATGTATGTGATTATTGCTGTTTTGATATGAATATCTGTCATACATATTTGATACATAAGCATGAGGTTAACCGTTACCTGAGGTTCAATGGGTATTGAACCTCAGCTCTTACTGTAGCTTCAGGATTTTCGGAGTGAACAGAAACAGAAACAAGGGTAAGCAGCAGGCAGAAGGACTAGCTGGAGAAAGTCCTGTAGTTATGTATAGTCTTTCAAACTCTTTGTATCAGCAAACCAGTACACTACAGTGGTTGAATATCAGTTACTCTGTATTTAAAATCATTTCGTTGCTCTATTCTGATTAAATTATTTTGAACTCTGATCAAATTATTTTGAAAATGCTTTAGAAAAGTTGGGGTGTTACATTTTGGTATCAGAGCAGACATCCTGGCACAGAGTTAACTAAGTTACTCCAAACAGTCTGATATCTAGAAAGGGGTTTTGTGGTTGGCAATCAGTTTCCTTGAATTCGTCGAGCCTTCCACAAATACACCTGCCTAGTCTGATTGTCTGAGTAGCGGAGTTAGGTTCTAAGCTTTCAAAAGTGTTTTATCTGGTATGAACCCGACTCAGTTACAGTAAACCATTGGTGCCGAAGGTAGGGCCGAGTCTATGTGGATCAGCCAATCAGTCACCCTAGCACGGTGAGGCTCCCATGATAGACGCCTACCTGGCCAATCGGTTTGACTAACTAAGTTAGGCTCTAAGCCATGGTTTTAAAAGTGTTTCGAAAAAAACAAGTACAAGTACTGATACAATACTGGTGTTGTGATACAAAAAGGACGTACATCCTAAGGAAAAGGGTTAGGCTCGGGAGGCCTTGATATAGAGTAGATGGCATAGAATATGGTTTCTGTTGTTGAACTTTAAGACTTTTGATATGGGAATCAGAATCTAAGTTAAATCCCCGCTCAGAGTTTCAAGGGAAGTGGTACAGTGAAGTCGGTACGACTTAAGTTTTCCGGTAGACAGTAACCTACTGTTTAGGTTTCCCTTGGATAGTAACCTATCGATTTAATGTCCTTGTCAAAATAATAACTTGTTAAGGTACCCTGAGAAGAAAATCCCTACCTTGTAGAGGCCAGACACCATGCGTGCAAAGGGGCGTGGCTCCGGGGACGAAGATCTTTTGATTAAGTCCTTGACGGTGGTGATCAATTGACAGAAGAGGGAAAGTACCCAGTAATTCTGGGGAGACAGTTATGTCATACTAGTGCCTATGAGAGTTGTAGGTACCCAGTAGTAAGTATACCAATATTAGTACCAAGAATCAATAGACATTATGAAGTTAATATTGCTTAGGCGAGAGAAATCTCAGAACTATGACCCCTGTGTGAGTAGGAACCCTGAGAAAATATGAGTGAGTTTTGCCTAGGTTCCAAATACCTAAGAGATAGTTCCTTAACAGAACCATACGAAAGCTGGAAACCTCAGTAGCCACCAGGTTATGGTCTCAAGGTGGGACCAAGAACCATAGAGATGTTAGTGGCTAATAAATTCCCTTTAAAGTAAGTGGCTACCCGATAGGGAAAAATTGAGTTAAGAATTATGCTTGGAGCTAAATAGAAAGTGAAAGTCCACGAATAGAATGACCCTAGATAAGATGGCAGACATAGAAACAACGGTTTATGAAACTACTAAAGGATAGGAACCTGTTAAGATTTGAGTTCTCATTATAATGATTCAAAGACGATCACTGGAGCTACTTATGGAAAGTTTGATCGGAGAAGGATACCTACGGGGAGTTCTGATCAAGGAGGTTTACCTACAGAGGATGCTAACCGGAAAAGCTGACTGGTCTGCGAAGACTGAGTGAAGCGCCGAGTAATGTGCCGTAGAGCAGAGCCACCGTGACGACGAACCGTAGAGTGGGGCCGCCGTGACAACGAACCATAAAGTAGAGTTACCAGTGCATCAGTTCTCAAGGTAAGTAAATTATAATGAGTCTCACATCGAATAGGTTCCCCAGAGTGAAGGTTTAAGTAATCTAGTATATCACCATGGTTTGCTCCAGTGCTATATAGTATATATTGTATCTATAGGCTAGCAGAAGCCCACGGTTGTTAGACAACAAATACGAGAAGTGTCCCAAAAAGCTTGTGAAACCCGAGGATAACGGGCAAAGTTTGGAATAGCCAGATGAGTTAGGTAGAACAAACTAAGCATTATACATATGGTTTGAGTAGTCAAGAACAGAGGTCCGGATGTATGTAGTTAGTAATGACCTTCTAATGTTAGTTGTCTGATTCCTAAGTAAGGTTTTTTTTTAAAAAAAAAATGAATTTTTGAACTTACCAATGCACCTGCTATTTTGAAATTTTCAGAGTTTACTTTCAAATTTGTGAAATCGAGTTTTCAAATGAAATATTTTTCAACAGAATTTGAGACCACAGTGATGGTTATGATGTTGTCTTGTACAAACGGTTTTGTTAGAACCCAGAGTTTGAAACTGAGTTTTCAACTATGTTGTGGTAAAGTCAGTACAAAACTAGAAGGACAGAAGCTGTTGTAGATGTACACAGTTTGCTGGGTCTTGCTAGATGTTTTAAAATGTTTGAAATCGCTGGCCTTTGATAAATGTTCTTTTTGAACAAAAATTTTTGGAGGGATTTTGTTTGAGAAAATGGAAATCGCACCAGCAGTGAACGCACCCAATCCATAACACTTTGCCGAGGGCATATGTTTTGTTTAGTACAACCTGACTGTCTATGACTGGACTGAGTTCCGCTAGATAGGGTTGCTACTTTATGTGCCAGTGTGAACACTGGGTCTCCTGAGAGAGGGGCGGAGGTTCTCCCACATGGTTGATAGTACTGTTGAGACTGGATTTGAGGATTGGGGTAAGGCGCTCACTGTACCAAATGGTTAAAATGAAGGTGTGTACTCTCAATTGTAAAATTTTGTGAAATAAATTAGCTCCCTCAAAGATATGTGCCGGTAATCAAAGTTTTTGAAAATGATCCGGCAGTGAAAAATGTTTTCATGAATTTGTGATGGCAGCGATTAAGTTTAAAAATGATATAGCACTATTACTTTGTGGTATAGTGCAGATTGTGAAATGTACTGAAACCACGGAAAATTTTTCATGTTTGAAAATTTGAAAATGAGACAAGAAAATAATTTTGGGTAGCAATGACATGAATGTCGACGCTATCGTGTTGAAAAGAAAAGCAGTGTAATTGGGAATTATGGTACAGGAACAGCAACTATTAGAAAGGTCTAGAATACTAAACTAGTTAAGTCAATTAATAGTTGTCAGCTATAGTGTTGAGTAAGTGAAAGTAATTCGAGAACTTGAATGGGAAAGACTCAGATGAAATTGATGAGCAGATGCGGAAGGCCAATATGTGTTAAGCCGATAGGCTAAATAAATCAGGCAGTGAGGCCTGTGTAACCGAGTACTGTGAGAATAGATCAGCAAGTCCTGTAATTTAGTACTATACCTGGGTATAAGATTGAGACATTGAATAGTAGGATGCGTGCTATTTAAGTTTGCATAAGGAAGGAATAGACTAGAGGTCTAGATAACCTTTTGATTTTATATTGTCAAATTTCGAGGACGAAATTTATTGAACGGGGGGAGAATTGTAACATCCTGAATTTTGGACCTAAAGACTTGAAAACTAGCCTATTTTTGGAGGACTATTAGACCCTATTTTTGAAAATGAATTTAGAATCAGTATTTTATTGGACATGAATAGTGTTTACTATTCACAAATACGTACATGAATAGTATTCACTATTCACAAATACGTATTCACTTTTTATAAATACGGTATTTAATCGATATTTTGAGAAATATGAAAAGTATTTACTATTCACAAATACGGTATTTACTATTCAAAAATACGGTATTTACTATTCCTAAATATGTATTCACTTTTTGAAAATACGTATTTACTATTCATGCGGGACCCACGTCAAAATAATTCTCCTCCTGCCGACACATTCACGGGAGAAATTTTGAAAAATTTGACGCGGGACCCACTTAATAATAATATTATTATAATATAATATCTTATACTTTGGAAAATAATAGAAATAAAATTATTTCCAATAAACCGTGAATTAGGTTTTTAAAGTAAGGGTATATTATAAACAAGCGAATTTCTATCTCAGAGTGGGTTATCTCCAAAGTCATTTCCGTAATCGGCGGAATGATTATTGAGATAGGTTGAAACCGATATTTTGAAGCAGGACAGATAGTGGAATCTGTAGGAAATAAATCATAACTCAAACTCCTTGAATTAAGTAGTAAACAACTGCACATATTATGAATCAGTGAATTTTTGTCTAGAAGTTGGTGTCACCCGAAGTAATTTCTGTAACCGTCAGTGTCCGACTTAAAATCTTCGGCAGGTTACGGAATACCCTAAATAGGATCAAAAATTTAGTTGACCCAGATATTTCTGAAGAGGAAAAATAGAACTACAAGGCTGTGCTTCCGGATTCTTGAGAATTTCTAATATAACGCGATTAGAACACCGATCAGGGAATCTTTATAGGATAAATGCAAAAGAGTAAGAAAGTGTCATCGTCATGATGACGTCATCGATGACGTCATCGATGACGTCATCGATGACGTAAGCAAATGGATTGGACGGTTGAGATGAAGCCATATTTAAAGTCAAGATCCAACGGCCAAAATCTGACCTGATAAAGTATGAATAGTGTCATGCTTTTTCACTATAAATAGAAGCTTCATTTCTTCATTTTCTTCACACCAAACTCAGAGAACAACAGTTGAGTTTAAGAGAAGAGTGAGAATTCTTAGAGTTAGAGAGAGAGTTTAGAGTAAAGTTCTTGAAGCTGGAGAGAATGAGCAGGAACTTCAAGGGTAAGTTCTTTGGTCTCTAGTCTTAATATTTGGTAGTTTCTTTTGGTAATTATAGTAGAAATGCCAGATAGAGTTTTTCTGAGTATGCTCTGTGGCTGCAGCTTAGTCTGATCTGTCACATCAGAAAAGAATTATCCTTGGACAGTAAATATTATTTACTGGCACAGTAAAAAATATTTACCAGCACGGTAAAAATATTTTTACTGGTACTATTCACATGAATAGTGAATATCCAACATAGTTTCCGCAAATGCTGAAAATTAATGGTCACTGATAAAAATGATATTATAGGATATCCGAGGATTCCGGAGTCAGATTCAAAGGAAGTTTGGGGATACGTGAATAGTGCCGTATACGTGAATAGTGCCGTATACATGAATAGTGCCGTATACATGAATAGTAATTTACTATTCACGTGGAAGGAATGTACGGACGCGTATTGTAACCTTAACTCTGATGCTTATGGTATGCTTATATGTGATAGATAGTCTGAAATTCTGTTTCTGAAAATTGATCATACACATACAACTTGATACGGGTTATAGTCTTGATAACGCCGTTATGTTTTCCTAGCGCTGAGGACACGGATGTACACCGTGGCACTGGTGAATAGTGCAGACTATAATAACATGCATATTGCAGTGGCTGTGTTATGTTATTATGTGAATATATGAATAATGTATGTGATTATTGCTGTTTTGATATGAATATCTGTCATACATATTTGATACATAAGCATGAGGTTAACCGTTACCTGAGGTTCAATGGGTATTGAACCTCAGCTCTTACTGTAGCTTCAGGATTTTCGGAGTGAACAGAAACAGAAACAAGGGTAAGCAGCAGGCAGAAGGACTAGCTGGAGAAAGTCCTGTAGTTATGTATAGTCTTTCAAACTCTTTGTATCAGCAAACCAGTACACTACAGTGGTTGAATATCAGTTACTCTGTATTTAAAATCATTTCGTTGCTCTATTCTGATTAAATTATTTTGAACTCTGATCAAATTATTTTGAAAATGCTTTAGAAAAGTTGGGGTGTTACACTGACACTCGTCCAAAAGAGACAGTTACGTTGGAGACAAAAGGAATTAAATAAATATTATAATCAAATTAATTAAAGAAATATAAATAATTCACATTTGACTTGATGAACAGCTCATTTTAAAAGGGGAAGTTGAGAGAAACTAGATTCTCTGTCAAACTAATAAACATATATAAATCATGCATCCTAATTATTTATTGTTTAAATGGTTGGAGTATAACAACTTTGGTTGTGAAAGCAATTCAGAAAAAGAAGGAAGGCGTATTTATTAGCATATATTTCAAAAAGAATTGGGGAAAGTCACAGAATTCAGAATTTGCTAATATTAAAGAAAGAATAGATCTTCTACCCACCTTAACAATTCTCAGTATCTAAATTATCCACTTTCACTAAAAGATAAATATGTTAACACTGGCCGGTTTGTCTACATATCGAAAAGGCCAAGAGTAAGAGGATTCTGTACGTTCGTTTGCTTTTTCTTTCATCCTTCTTTTTCTTTGTTTCATTTTTCAGGTGAGTAGGTGACTCTTTCCTCCATGTTTATATGCTAACAAGGATGCATGAAGAGTATAGTTAGCTCTATTAATTAACACTGTTTGTGACACTTCGACATGGTCTAATTTGATTGACTAACTAACACTAAATATTGTGAAAATAATAAACATTCTCAATGCTATATTTATTCATAGGAAAGGATTACACTTATATAGGAGAGATATCAAAGGCAAGATTAAAGGGATTACAACATAAAGGACTAATTACAATCAGTCAGAAATCTTTCCTAAACTCATACAACTAGAATCAAGGGATATGATAGAGCTAGAATCATAGCTAATATCATGGATAATAATCTAATTTCCAACACTTCCCCTCAAGCTGGAGAGTATATGTCTATCATACCTAGCTTACCTCAAAATCCTTCAAACTTTGTTCTTCCAGCTTCAATCTTCAAAAACTTTAGGCTTGTACCTTTTGAGTCTCAGCGGCCGATTTGTTTTTGTTTGGGCTTGTACCCTTCTTGAGTCTCAGCGACCCATTTATTTTGTTTGGGCTTATACTCTCTTTTAAGTCTCAGAGGTCCCATATTGAGTGATAGAACTTGTCCAGAAGAATCTCGAGTCCCATTCTCTATAAGTCCCAATTGTCCTCTTCCCTTGTTCGATGGTGGCTTGAGGTGGCTGAGTCTGGTTTGATTTGTAGCTTAGCTTTCGGCGAATCTAGACTTCTTTCCTTTTTCCAGCGGTGAGATCGAGGTTGTCCGACGGTGAAGGTGGCAATCTACGTTGCTCTGGCAATCGGTGTTGCTCTGGCAATCTATGTTGCCCTGAGTTCTCCTTCCGCAGCGCTCTCTTCTCTTTTCCTCTTTCTGGAACGTTCGCCTGAATCTGGGAATATCGTCGGAATTTGCAACTCTGTTTTGGTGATTTGTGAATCTGACTATGGTGGTCTTGTTTGTGTTCTCTAGTTTAACCAGAGTTGTGTGTCTCCCGGCGCTGTGTAACTCATTGTCTCTCTAAAACTCTGAATAGAGCAGCGAGTCACCAGCGTCGGAAAACCAAAACAAGACTATTAATTTTCTTCAGGAATCAATCCTGCTCTGATACCATGTCAAAATCATAAACATTCTCAATCCTATATTTATTCATAGGAAAGGATTACACTTATATAAGCTCTAGGAGAGATATCAAAGACAAGATTAAAGGGATTACAACATAAAGGACTGATTACAATCAGTCAGAAATCTTTCCTAAACTAATACAACTAGAATCAAGGGATATGATAGAGCTAGGATCATGGCTAATATCATGGATAATAATCTAATTTCCAACAAATATGAAATTGTTAAATGGATCAAATATATATCACGATGACTTAAAATTGAAGGACTAAGTCACAGCTGAATTAAAAGTTTAAAGGTGTTTGTTTCCAATCAAATCAATGCATGTTGATTTTTTTTAATATATTACTTTCTCCGGTCCTAATTATAGGATAACATTTAAGAGTTGGTTTTTGTCCTAATTATAGGACAACATTTTAATTTTTTTCAATTTCTTCCTAAAATACCCCTATTTTATTCTTTCAATTGTGCTTGGTTTTTTATAAATATATGTATATGGGTATGTAGACTGTTTCAGTCAGTTAAACTTTTAAATTGTTAGATTTTAATTTATTTATTGATTACATGATGTTAATTTGCTAACACACACACACACACAACTGTGTGTGTATGATATATGTGTGTGGATGTGTAAGTGTATACAGACACATATATATGTATATTTGTGTATATATGTATGTGTGGACATATGTGTATATTTGTGTGTGTAGTGTATGTATGTGTGTGTGTGTCTACATACACTCACACACACACACACACACACATATCTGTGTGTGAGTATATGTTTATATGTGTGTAGATATATGTATATATATATGAGTAAAATACTCTGACCACCCTCCTGTTTTACCTTAATTACATAGACCTCCTCTCTATTTTGAAAACCCATAGAAACCTCCTTTAAAATTAGAATAAAATACTCTGACCTTCCTCTTGTTTTACTTTAATTACATAGACCTCCCCTCTATTTTGAAAACCCATAAAAACCTCCCTTAAAATTAGAGTAAAATACTCTGACCACTCTTCTGTTTTGTCTTAATTACACAGACCTCTCTTCTATTTTGAAAATCCATAGAAACCTCCCTTAAAATGAAAATTTATGTTACACAAATCTCCCTTATAATTTAACATTAACCAATGTTAAAATAATTAAAGAGATATTTATTTGTAAAGATAAAAAACTCTTAAATTATTTAAAAAAATATTAGTCAAAATATAAAAGTAAAACTAGGGATTAAGTACAATATTAAGGGTAAAATAATATATAAATTTTATTTTTATATAAAATTTAATTAAAAAATACTATATTTTTTGAATCTTTTTAGAATATTCTTAACGGAGTTAATTATTTGGACTTAAGTGTATATTTTTAAAATAGAGGGAAAGTATGTGTAATAAAGGCAAAACAGGAGGGTGGGTAGAGTATTTTACTCTATATATATCTATATGTATACATATATATAAACACATATATGTATATAGCAAGATTATTATTTTAATTAGAAAGTGCGTGAAAAGAAAAATTCTAGTTCGAAGAGATATGTGATATGAGTTGTTGATTCACTTTTATTTGTTTATTTTAAAATTATATTAGGATATTTTAGGAAAAAGAGTAAAATTAACTAATTTAACTTCTCTTCTTAATCTCCCCAAAATCGGTTAAATATGTCCTATAATTGGGACCGAAGGGAGTATTTATTTTATTATAAGTTCTTGTTACTAATACTAATTACATTTTTTTTTTGTAAAATAATATTCCTTCCGGTCCTAATTATAGGAACACTTTTTTGCACTACAAAAGTGTTCTTATAATTAGGAGCGGAGGTAGTACTACTTACATTTCAAAATTTAATTATTCTAATTCGATTGCTTAAAAAGTATTTTCATCATGTAAAGCTAATTATAGTATCTAAGACTTGTCCTATATTATGTTGTTATTATTTTAGATAGCCTCCACACTCCACAGGGTATATAGAAGACAAAAAGGGTCAATTGTTTAAGAGGATCTGTTTGAAAAGTTTATAGTCCAGTGGTACCTCAAGGTTTGTAAAAGATTTAGGTCCTTTAGGATGAATAGATATAAAGATTAAATGCCTAAATTTCCCTTTCAGAAAAAATTTTCCCCCCACTTTATCTTCCCTTGTTACAATATTAAGCCAAAGTATGCAAATTATTATATGTCCAAATGATAATATTCCCTATCGGTAATTCATCTTCCCCATGTACAATATACCTTCCTTTATATGATACATTTTCCTTATAATAATACTAATAATAATAACATAAAACTAAAACACTTTTTTTTTTAACTTTTTTAGAAAAATTTTAATTATTATTTTCTTAATTGTTTCTTTCCTAAACTTGAAAACTCATGTTCTAAGTTAAAATCTCACAAATGATGCACCCAAATTGATATCTCTTAAAATTCCAAAAAAAAAAAATCTCTTTAATTTAGTATTGATAATTTATCATATATATCAGAATAAATATCAAATAAAAATGGATGTCATCGATGAACAGCAACCAGTGGCTAGCAATTTGTGGAAGATGGAGAGTGAGTGGCGATGCAGAGAAAAAGAGTGTGAGAGCATCTAAGTGGTATGGTAGGTTGGTATAAGCATTTTAGTCATTTCATTGTCATTCATATATACCTTAAAGGACCTAGGTCCTCAAAATAAACTTAAATCCTTTCAAGAAAAAAAAAAACCTTTTTAAAGAGGAATTTATTAGTAATTTCCCCAAACAGAAAAGAAAAGGTATGGCTATCAAACCATTGAATTTTTTTTTCCTCCTAAAGGTATTAGCAGCAAGGAGAAGAACACACTCTAAAAAGGTCCAATAATTGAGCGTAAGATAGATAATTCTTTTTTTTTTTTTTTTTTACACACATAGTAGGGAAGGGAGGCAGGGTTCGAACCCTGGACATAGGGGGAGAGAAGCCAAGCTTCCATGTCACTGCGCTATTAAGGCGTTGGCCGTAAGATAGATAATTCTTTTTGGGGGAAAATTGATTATCTTTGTCGTTTAATTTCATAAATTTGATTTGTTGGTATTATCAGGATGGTAAAATTTGGCGGGAAGGAAATTTCTTCCATTTCCAAGTCTATTTTCAACAACGGCAGACCACGACAAAAGTCTATTAAAAAAAAATGGGAGTACCATATGCGCCTGCGAGTCAACATTATAGAGTTGAACGAGAATAATTAATTACATTGTATTTGGAAAAATTCTGACCATAACATGTTGTGCGGCCCACTTTAACTGGTTATCTAAAATACTTTTAGTTTGAATTTTGAAATTCTCTTATTCTATACTTATTTATTTTGACTTAATTTTCATTTGATTTTCTCCCCCACTCTCAAGTTGATAAATACTAACGGTGTTCTATTTATTTTAATAATGGATTATTATTTAATTTGTAATGTATTCATCTATTTATAGTCTCTATTGGTGAATAAAATTATCCCATTTCCTCATTTTCTCTCCATTATATTATTTTCTATTTATCATATTCTCATGCCCCACTTCCATTGAATTGTAAGCGGATGACCGGCTGTTCCCGTAGCTGACGTATTCGTCTAGCTTTGCAAAGATTCTGAACTCAAGTCCGGCATTGACTCAGTTAACTGCAAGCTAAATCTTATATTAAAGATGAAGGTAACATATTATTATTTTTAGGGTTAAGGTGTAAAAATATACATGTACTTTTTTTCAAGGAGCGCCTAGTAATAAGTGTTTTTTTTAGGTGTAAAAGTGCACACGTAGTTACAAATTAAGTGCAAAAATACCATTTGACCGTTAAGTTTGACTTTGACCATTAAGTTTAACTTTTTTTGCTGACTGGACGATAATGTAGTATTCCAAAGGTACAAAAATACACATGTGGTTTGTCAAGAAGAGCATCCAACACCAAATTATTATTTTCTTAATTTAATAATTTTACTTCAATTAAAATTATTTTAGGATCTTGAAAAAATATTTTAGGTATTGATCAGTACTAAAAGGATACTGAGTGATATTAAAAAAATATTTCAGGGTACTAGTTGGTACTAAAAAGTACTTTCAGGATACTGACTGGTATAGAAAAAATAGTTCATAATCTTGAAAAAATATTTTAGGATCTTGAAAAAATATTTCAGGTATTGACCGGTACTAAAAGAATACTGACTGATATTAAAAAAATATTTTAGGGTACTGACTGGTACTAAAAAGTACTTTCAGGATACTGATTGGTATAGAAAAAATACTTCATAATCTTGAAAAATTATTTTAGAATCTTGAAAAAATGTCTAAACTATTGATTGGTACTGAAAAATATTTCATGATCTTGAAAAATTATATTAAGCTCTTGAAAATATATTTCAGGGTATTGACTGATACTAAAAATATGCTTCAACATATTTTTTTTAAGATTCTAAAATAATTTTTCAAGATGATGAAATAATTTTTTTGTACCAGATAGTATTCTCAAAGTATCTTTTTAATATCAGTCAGTACCCTAAAATATTTTTTCAGATCTTAAAATAATTTTTTAAGATCATGAAGTATTTTTTTTTTGATATAGCCAGTGGGGAGGGGGAGGCAGGGCTCGAACCCTGGACAAAGGGGAAGGCCAGCTCCTAAGGCTGGCCCTAGTGCCATCGCGCTACGAGGTGCTTGGCAGATCATGAAATATTTTTTTAGTATAGGTTAGTATCCTGAATATCTTTTTAGCACTCAGTAGTAACTAAAATAAAATTATTAAATTAAAAAAAAAATTGGTGTTTGACGCTCTTTTTGACAAACCACATGTGTATTTTTGTACCTTTGAAATGCCACGTCATCATCCAATCAACAAAAAAAGTCAAACTTAACGGTCAAACGGTATTTTTACACTTAATATGTAACCACATAGTCACTTTTACACCTAAAAAAAACACTTGCTACTGGCATTCATCGAAGAAAGGCACATGTGTATTTTTGCACCTTAACCCTTATTTTTAAAAGATGCTCATAGTTTATAAGCAGACAATGGGGGATGAAAATAAAATAAAAACTATATTATAGATAAAAAATATTTGAAATACAATACAAACCTAATATTTAAAAAATTGAAAGAAATCTATTACAGAAATTAAAATTACTTCACTTGCCTCTTAATCTACATGTTTTCATATTGTTAAATTCATCTATAATTGAATACGTGCTAAAGTTCAAAACAATGTATTTTTTAATGTATGTAATCAAGAATCATTAAGAAATTGGTTTTCCATTTTATTTTGAAACCTATTATTAATTATCTTCATAGCAGAAATCTATCTTTCAGTAGTTGCTGTAGAAACTGGAAGAATAAGTACAAGTCTAATAATTCTATTAATAAGAAGGTAAATGATAGATATACACATATAGACACGCATCCATGAATTCATGTGAATGTTTTGTTATCTTTGTTTTCTATATTCATGGATGGCATCTTGGACTGGGATTGATGTGTCTTGGGGTTATATTTAATTACGATAAGATTTGGACAAGATGGGAATGATAAAAATTGGAAGGGGAAGGAGAAGGCTTTTTGATGTGGGGAAGGAAGGCTTTTTGATGTGGTGACAGCTTCAGTTGGATGTATATATACAATTTGTGTGTTTGGGTTTATACTTTAACCTCCATCCTTGACGGTATTTGGTCTCACCTATCTCTCTCTCTCTTAAAAATTTTTGAGGGGGCAGGGCCTACCGTAGCCCCCGGGTCTACCCCTGCTTATAAGATGGTGAGTTTAAATCTCGATACCAATATAAAACTCTATATGTGGGCAATTTGTAATATAAGTATTTTTAGAAGTGTTATTTGAGCAGTTTGAGTCATACTCTAATTGTGATGAGTCCCCAAACTTAATTCACCTAGATTTTTTTATGTATTAAAAATTATTTCCAAAAGATATTTGATATATGATGAATGCATTATGAGACAACTTGTGTGCTGATAAAAGAAATATAAATAGAATACAATTATTAGTATTATATTCTAACTTGATAGCTGATGAAACGACAGCAGCCATTTTGTTTTATTTTATAATTAACTTCTTCTTCTTCTTCCTTTTTTTTTTTTTTCGTGGATTCCCCTCCTAATATAAGTGTTTCTTCTGAGACTAGAATTTGAGAGTCAAAAGGATCTAATAAGGCCTTATACCGTTAGTATAATTAACTTCGTCTTTGTCACATTCAACAACAATATCAATATTTTTAATAACCCAATTTCTTTTTTTTTTTTTTTGGTCTGAACCCAATTTCTTATCTCTGTTAGAAACTTCTTGTTGGAAAAATCCTGTTAGAGAAATCTTTCTGTTTGAAAAAGGGTTTAAAATACTAATAAAATAGTTGAGGAATTGATATGAAGATTAATGTGATGGTGCATCTAAATGTGAGGAGAGACTTACAGGGTGTGCAAGTTTAATTAGAGGAAGTAATGGTAAGTGAATTTGTGGTTTTACCAGAAATTTAGGTTGTTGTGCAGCCATTAAAGCAGAAAGAACTGTGGGCTATTTTGATTGATTTGAAATTGGCCTTATACAAGGATGATGTAGGTGTATACGGAACATAGTGATACAAGAATGATTTTGGGCTAATGCCCCGTTTATATACCCAAAAAGCAAAAAAGGCAGCGTCGCAGACCTGTTGCTTGAGTAAGTAATAGTGAACCGTGTTAAATTTTGACGAATGGGTAATTATTATCCCATGACATTCAAACTTCGTAATTTCATCATTCAAACATCACTTGTTATATAAGTGCAGCCATACTTGACTGTTATGATGTCATGAGGATCGGTTAGTCCAAAGTTTACACAGTCAAAAAACACATGCATGCAAGCTCAATTTCCCCCCCCCCCCCTTCGGATTATATTAAATAGTATTATATTTCCTTTTTCTGGTAAAAATTTGAGAAATTTAATTGGTTAGAAAGACTTGATAAATCTTTATGCACAAACTACCTAGAAATTTGGCACGCACGTACTACTATGATTTAGGTTTTTATCATTTAAATTTTCAACATATAATTATAATATATATATATATATATAAATTATTTGATAAAATTCATGTCCTTTTAAGTTATTTTTCATATTTTCAATATAATCATTTAAATAAGTTTTCAAAGGTTAGAGTAAAAAAAGATACTTCTTTCACTGCCAACCAAAACATAAAGCATATTGCACAATCAATCTTAAATTTACAGAATTCATATTGAAAAAAAACTAATTTTGTCATTGCTATTCCAAACATGTCTTTAACTTTTCAGAATTGCTTTTATGATTTACAAGGTAAGAATGTGAGACAAGTTTATCTCAGTTGGTAGAAAAGTGTTTCTGAAACCATGGTTTGAGGGTTTCCTAAACATTCACTTACAAGTCAGTTTTGTCTAGACTAATATCATGAACTAACCAATTTACAAGTCAATTTATCATAAGTTAACTTCTCAATATATGTTAGAGAACCCCCACTAGCTAGTCTTGTTTAAGCTAAAGGTTAAAGTGCAAAAATACACATATGCTTTTCTTTGAGGAGTGTTCAGTAGCAAGTGCCTTTTTTAGGTGCAAAAGTGCATACGTGGTTACAAATTAGGTGCAAAAATTAAAAGAGCGTCCAACACCAAATAACTTTTTTTTTAATCTAATAATTTTACTTCAATTAAAATTATTTTAGGATCTTAAAAAAATATTTTAGGTATTGACCGGTACTAAAAGGATACTGACTGATACAGAAAAAAATATTTCAGGTACTGACTGGTATTAAAAAGTATTTTCAGGATACTGACTGTTACAGAAAAAATACTTCATAATCTTGAAAAATTATTTTATGATCTTGAAAAAATATTTCAGGTATTGACCGGTACTAAAAAGATATTTTTTTTTGGGTCAAATGTACTAAAAGGATATTGACTGATACTGAAAAAAATATTTCAGGTACTGATTGGTACTAAAACGTACTTTTAGGATACTGACTAGTACAAAAAAAAAACTTCATAATCTTTAAAAATTTTTTTAGGATCTTGAAAAAATATTTCAAACTATTGACTGGTACTAAAAGGATACTGATTGGTACTAAAAAATATTTTATGATCTTGAAAAATTATATTAAGATCATGAAAAAATATTTTAGGGTACTGACTGGTACTAAAAATATATTTCAGCATATTTTTTTAAGATTCTAAAATAATTTTTCAAGATCATAAAATATTTTTTCTATACCAGGTAGTATTCTCAAAGTATCTTTTTAATACCAGTTATTACCCTGAAGTATTTTTTCAGATCTTAAAATAATTTTGTAAGATCATGAAGTATTTTTTCAGTACAGTTCAGTATTTTGAATATCTTTTTAACACCCAGTAGTAATTAAAATAAAATTATTAAATAAAAAAAAAGAATTTGGAGTTCAACGCTCTTTTTGAAAAACCACATGTGTATTTTTGCACCTTTGAAATGCCACATCATCGTTCAGTCAGCAAAAAAAGTCAAACTTAATGGTCAAAGTCAAACTTAACGGTCAAACGGTATTTTTTCATCTAATTTGTAACAACGTGTGTACTTTTACACCTAAAAAAAACATTTACTACTGGGAAAAGCACATGTTTATCATTGCACCTTAACCCATCTTTAAAAGTAAGGTTTAGATATTTTCAATATTTAATAAAATAATTATATAGGTAGACCGTATATGTTTTATAAAAAGCAGAAATTATTGTGTGGTTACAATTATAGGAAACTTTTGTTTCTAAAAAGGACTTCCTGCGCATTAATATACTACCTATTTTATTTAATTTATTAATGTTTCTTAAAAGTCAAAGTAACGACCCGACAATTCTTAGGTTCAAAGAAAGCATAACTTATAACAACTTTTTTTTTTTTTTTGGGCTCGATTATAACAACCTTTTTCAATTACACATATACCACTTTGATCCTATTTATAAGTCTCATTTTGACCAAATCATATATATCAAGAAGATGTAATTAGTTCAATGATTATGAGGTGATTTTTCAACTTTACCCTCATTTATGATTGGGTGCTTTCAACTTTTTCTTCTCTCTCTATTTTCATTGGTACAATTAATATGGGTAAAATTGTCACAATCTCATTTATTTGGTCAAAGATGACTTATAAATAGGACCAAATTTTTTTGGTCAAAAGAAACTTATAAATAGGACCAGGTGGTATTAAAACAAGAAACAACTAGTCACATCATCATCTTATTGATTCTTACAAATGGAAGTGTGCGAGACTGCGAGGTATGTGACAACTTCAGATTATCAACTAGGACACCCAATAATTTAATACAACTTTCTAATTATTAGCGGAATAGAGAATTGGAACAACGCATAGATCGTTCTTTCTCCTTACTGTGGCACCAAAGGCCTCAGCCATTTCTATTTCACTTGTTCCTTTAGGAAACTTCCAATCGTAATGGTAAAGCAAATTGGAAAGTATAAGATGTAAAACTGGTGCAGCAAACGAGATTCCAGGACATATCCTCCTTCCAAAACCGAATGGAATGAACTCCAAGTTCCCTCCTTTGTAATCAATTGCGTTGTCAACAAATCTCTCTGGTCTAAACTTCTCTGCTTCACTCCAATAATTTGGGTCTCTTCCAATTGCCCAAGCATTGATCAAGACTCTAGAATTAGCAGGTATCTCATAGCCATTGATCTCACAAGTCTCGCTGTTTTCCCTTGGAACTAGTAAAGCCCCAGGTGGATGCAACCTCAAAGTTTCTCTTAACACAGCTTGTACATATTTCAACTGGTGAAATTCTGATTCATCCACATACCCTTTGCTTCCATACACACTTCTTACTTCTGCTTGAGCCTTTTTCATTGCTTCTGGGTGGTTCATCAATTCTGACATCGCCCACTCTATTGTTGTTGCTGCTGTTTCAGTCCCACCAACAAAAATATCCTGAAATCGATCGATTCATGTAAAATGATTCAGACATACTCTGTAAATTTAAACAACTTTGTGTAAGAGTTAATTATCGAACTGAGAGACTAATTACCAATATAACGCCTTTGATGTTTTCAAGAGTCAAGGTGACTTCATTGTTACTATTCTGCTTCTGAACCCTGAGAAGAACATCAATTAAATCTTCATTTGCCTCGCCATCAACATCAATCTCTTTCTTTCCTTTGTGGTCGTCGATGATGGTATCGAGCAAGCTGTCAACTCTTCTGTGCGCCTTGGCAACTTTGTATCGGGCCCAACTTATTGGATTAATAATGGATTTCAGTGAAGGATAGAGATCAGAAATCATGAAAGCACTCGCCACCTCTAACGTGTACTCTATTGTCGATAGGATTTGCTCAACGATCTCTGTTTTCTTACCAAAAGCAGCACGAGCAACTATGGAACTTGTGATTGGTGGAATTATCTTACCGAGATTCACAGGGGAACCTTCATGTTCACCAATGAACTTGACAGCTTGTGACACTTCTTCTTCTCTTATTTTTCTGAACGTTTGAACCCTCTTCACAGACAAAAGCTCCAAAGTACAAATCTTTCGAAGAAGCCTCCAGTAGCTTCCATATGGAGAAAACGTCATGTCTGTGCTGTTGTAAGCCAAGATCTCACTGACTAGAATTTTTGGTCTATTGGTAAAGGTTTGGTCATGTGATTTGGTAATCTCTTTAACAATTTCTGGGGAAGTGACTACCACATTGGAGGTCTCTCCGAGTTGAAGGTACATCAAAGGTCCATACTTATTTGCGAGGTCTCTAAGGCGGCGATGGGGTAGTGACCCTGCAAGTTGGTGTAGATTTCCTATGAGAGGTAACTTGGGAGGTCCTGGGGGTAAGGGTTTGGAAGGTTTTTTGGAATTTGAGAGTTTTCGTATCAGAAAGAGGAAGCAGATGAAAGTGAAGATGATAGAGTATGGGATCTGAATCTCCATGGTTACAGCAGGTTGAGGAGATGATAGTTGAAGTGGCTTATAGGATTATTGACGTCAAGCTCTGCCTTTTATAACGGAAATGGAGGTAATTAATGGTGATCTGTCTATTGCTGAATTTACTCTATATATATATATATATATATACACACTCGTTTGTTGAATTGGTGATTAAAATAATTGAAAATATAAGAGAAAATAAATTTAACGTCCTAAGAAATCAAAAAAATATCAAAAAAATTTCACAAAAAATTCTGATGTTAAAAAAATCTCATTAACAACTCTTTTAGTAGATGAATAATTAACAATTCCTTCCGTGGATAACAACTCTTTGAGATATTTTTGACATAGCAATTTTTTGTGGAATCTTTTTGATATGATCCTTGAGGACCTTAAATTTTTTTTTTCTTCCAAAATTTAATTTGTAACTCGCTAAAGCAGTTATACCCCGGATATTGGTCACATTGCTGTTAAGGGCACCTCTAAGGCGACTGTGAATATTAAATTCTATATATATATTTTAATTAATTTATCATTATAATCTTATTATAAGTCAATTTTAACTTAAAAATTTAGTCCTTAGTATAAGTCCATTTTCTGGATAATAAATGTGTGTGTGTGTGTGTTTTAACCATTTTGCCTCTTTTAATTATAAGAAATAAAAAGAATTTATTTATATTGATTTTTGAAACCAATAGATAAAAGAAAAATTAAAAATTTAGCCCACAATTAATGAATTAACTAACTCTTTTTGATATATAAAAGTAAGTTAATTTAGACTTATAAATAAGATTAGAGTGGTATCTATTTATGAGTGTGTCTCTCCTTAAAATGAGGGCATTGCATTTTACTATGAAGTGGGAAAGTAGAAAGTTACTTTGGTAGAAATCAAAGAAGTAATTAAGTTGAGGGGTGAATATATGCGTAGTGGACGCACAAATATTGAGAGACGATATTAGATATAACCCTTTTATGTTTATATTTTGTTTTTGTATTGGGTGAAAACATTTATCTAATTTAAAAGGTTTATTTAAAATCTTCAACTCAATTTTTTTGGGTATAAACAATATGAAACTTCAGCTACGTACTGCAACACTTGGAAAAAAAAAATAACGGAGGAATATTAATTGCAGACTAATATCTCTGGTCAAAGTGGCAGGAGTTTGAGTACCATATATGATATATGTACTCATACTTTTCCACGCTCTATATTCAATTATTTTTTATATCAGGGTGCTGTAAGAAATTGCATTTTTCATATATATATCCTTCAAATTTCAATGCCTCAATGACGTGGGGGTTAGTTCGTTGAAATTATGAATTTATAAAAAAAAAAGGGGGATGTCTAGTCAAAGAACGACGGCTATTAGAGCTTCACTCATGAATTAAAAACATCTTGCTCCAATGAATTGTTGGTTGACTTCTATTTCCAAGTATTTCATGGGATATGAAATCACTTAAAATAAGGTAATTCAACATAAATTGAGATTAGGACTGATCTGTGTTAGAGCATTTGATTAAATTTATCCCAGTGGATCTGCGTTCGCGTGTGATATGGAGAGAGTATTTGGGGAAAATGATAGTCAGTCCCAAGGAATATACAAGAATAAATATTTTTTTTGGTCTCTGACAAAAAACACAGACCCTATTTTGGTCCCTTACAAAAAAATCGACCCTTATTCATCGTTTTTATAGACTAAAAAGGGTTTTTTGAAAATTTGTGAGGGATCAAAATGTCAACCAATCGACCCTTATTTATCATTTTTATGGACTAAAAAGGACTTTTTTTTAAGGGACCAAAATGGGGATCACGTTTTTTGTCAGGGACCAAAAATGGTATTTATTTAATATACAACATATCAAAAAAGTCCCAACCCAAAATCACATACAAAAAAGTCCTTAGAGACTTTTTTGATATTATTTGTATTGACAATAGGAAATGCTATATTTACAACAAAATTTAAAAATCTGATCATTCACAACAGAAAAAGCTACATTTACAACAGCAAGTGCTATGTTCACAACAAAATTTAAACACATAGATTTTGTTTTAAACTTAGGTTTCTAAGTGTATAGAGGCCATTCACAACAGAAAAAACTAGATTCACAACAGAAAGTGTTATATTCACAACAAAATTTAAAATCTAACTATTTATAATAGGAAAAGCTATATTTACAACAAACTTTAAACACCTGAATTTTGTTTCAATACAAATAATATCAAAAGATATGTAATTTTATGTAAAGACTTTTTTAATATTTTATATGTTCCTTGGACCTCATTGTCATTTTCCCGAATATTTATTTGGGGCTGTTGGGATTCAATATTTCAATGCCCATGCTATCTTTATTAGGCCCATTTTTGAAGCAACATAATAAACATTTGTATAATTTTTGTTGCTGATAAAAGGACAATTTTATTCAAACTAAACTAAAATAAAATCACATTTATCCTTCACCAGGAACATGTTGCAGATTTGGTGTATTGATAAGGCATTCATCTTCTTGATCACTCTTCAATCTTGAATCTGATCACATGAATGCGGTGATACAGGATATTCAAGGCCTGCTTAACGATTTCATTTCTTTACCATCTGCACTCATACTACTCCTGCAGCTTTCTTAATAAGACTTCATTTATTGCATTTTAGTTCTATTTCTTTTACTTCTCTTTATATAAGACTTTTGATAATGTTGCTTATGTCATTTTGTCCTTTTTCCAAAAAAAAAAAAAAATACGTTAAAAAATTTAAGCGTCTTACAATATCAAAGGAACGAAGATGAAACATGGAAGCCCAATTTGCACAAACAAAAGCAAGCATGAGTAGTGTAGTAAGTTTGAAGATCATCACCCAATTAATAGAACAAATATAAAAGCATATTCAACACAGGACGACAGGGCGGTGCTCTTTTCATAACTCTGCAACCATGCATGACGTTGTACAAGAGTTTGATGACTATATATCAACTTCCATTGCACCCATGCAAGGGCAAAGCATGGTACGATGGATGGATTTGGAGGGGAGAGAAATTCTTTATAAATTCACTATTACAAAAAGTTCATTAACGACACTTATCAACGTATGATTTTAAAAAAACAAAAGTTAAAAAAGAAACAGTGACATTTTTTAGGTTTCTGCTTAACTTTCAACGACTATTTCTAAATAAACAATCTTTGAGTGTAAAATTTTTAACTATGTCTAAAAACAGTCATTAAAAATTAAGCTGAACTTTTAAAAAATATCAATATTTATAAGTTTCAATTACCCTTTTTATAAAACAGTCATTGAAAGAAAATTTTCAGCAACTATTTTTAAAAACTAGTTATTAAAAATGAGATAGTGTCATTTTTAAAATTTTACCTCTTAGTTTTAACGTCTATTTTAAAACAACAAACATTAAAAACATTTATAAACGTCTACTTTTATAAACAGACATTTGAAATAAAGTTTTAAAGTCTTCGTTGAGGATTTGAGGGCGAGGGCGAGGGCGAGGGCGCCAAAATAGAGAGAGAGAGAAGAGCTTCCCCAGAATCATTTTTAGATGCAATTTTATTAACCTTTGCTTCCTCCAGGATTCCTCCTTGGTCGCAGCCCGCAGGCGCCCTTCTCTTCTTTCACCATACTTCCGTCACCAGCGACCTGAAACAGAGTGCCAAGAGAGGAAATGTAATTGTTAATACTTTTTCTCTTGGACCTGCGGCAACCTTTTGATTATGCTACCTGTTCATTTTCTTGCCATTAGTATCCTTCTGAGAACAAGAACTTGCTTTCCCAGTTCGGGGATACAGCTAGATCTCAATATATTTCCTTGCCATGGGTTGTCATCATGATTTTAATTTTTTACCAAAGTTGAAGAGATATGTCCAAATTAAGTGTTAGTTGTTTGTGGATTGCATTACTCAGAGTAAAGAGGGGATCATGTTTAATTCTACATCAAAATCATTAGAGCCTTCCAAAGCTGCAAGCAAAAGGGTCACCCGGGTTGTTTGAACCCAGAAGAGAAGCTCATATAAGAAAGCATTAATGAATAATGAGGATGGAGGTGCAAATGCAAGTGTCCACCATAAGAGGAGCTCATACAAGGTAGAATTAGTGAGTGATGATTTCCTTATATTTTCAATATTGGGTTACCCTGTTCAAACTTGGAAAAGGAGAAAATGAGTCAAGTCAGGAATATTATCATTGGTTTAGTTCTCTTCACATCTTCAGTGATTGTTTATTTCTTGTTTTCATCTTATCCATCAAGTTAGTGAGAAGGTGAAGCTGGAACTCTTTAATTAGCCTTGGTTCCTATTCTAGAGCGCGTTCAATTGATATTCCTATTTTAGAATATGGCCAAGATCATGCACTAGCTAAATTTGCAGGGTGCATGCATTTGGGTGATACTTATGCAATGATGGGGCACATGGACAATTCAATATATATTTTTTTATACACAATAGCTGAAAATCCAAACACAAATCTTGGGAGAAACAGACCCAAGACTTGGTGACACATGTCCCTATGTGGCTGAGGTCTCAATATATGTCAGAGGAAGCCAGGAGCACTATCATAAACTCTTTCCAGCAATCCTGGGAACATTTTGTGCGCGTTGCTGTATGAGGGGTTGTTCCATCACTTTGAGGTCTAGAGGTTGTTGCATTAAGAGCTAAATTTAAAGGAAAGAAGGACATGGAGGTGATTAGGAGCTTATAGACTGAAGCTTCTCAATGGAGAAGAGTGTTGTGAATTGAAAAAATATTTGTATTATTTTTGTGAGTAGAATACTGTTTAGTTTAATTTACCTTACCCCTATATTCTTTTTGTTGCAAGTTGGTACTATTATGAGTTTAAGAGGTGTCCACTTGAGAAGGCATGTTAGATATATTAAGGTGAAATTAAATGAGAAGTTTGTTGGTTGAGACCTTAGTATATATAAGGGGTCATGGTTAATATGTTAGGTGTATAGAATAGTGAGATTTACACCATGTTAAGAGAGAGGTTAATGAAATTCTCTCTCTAGAGAGGGAAATCCCTTCTAAATCCCTAAAATTAAGGTTAGTTGTTAATCACCCTCAACTTAAGGATGATCATTGTTAAACTAACTCAAGTGAATTATAATTTGTATGAGCATGTTGTTTTTATGAGGTTAATAGAAAATTCTTCATCTTCTCCATTATGTTCCTTTACTTGCTATTGTTAACTTGATGTGCTCTTATGGATTAATAATATATGACGAACTATTCGCACTTGTGCTCCCATGGACTCCCAAAAAAAAAAAAAAAACAAAGAACTGTTATCTTCAATTACAAGTCTAGTCAACAGTAGTTGGCCTCGAAGATATTAGACAAAAGTCTATTAAAAAATGGGAAGGGGTACTACCTATAATTTTCACAAACAAAAAAAATTATGCTTGATGAATGATGAAAGCATCATATGAGAGTTGAGAGCAACTAAAGGCCTCAAAAAGGCCTATTGAAGATATTGAGCCAATATCGGGCCAGATGAAGAAAGGATGAGAAGCCATAGAGGATATTCATTAAACAGAGCAGCACCCAACAATGCTACAGCAAGGTGCTAGTGATACCAATGCTACAGCATCTCCGGTGCACACCCAGCCAGATGTTCGTATACCTGAGACAACAAGGAATGCTACAGCTCACGAGTACTCTTGAAGCAGCCACCACCTTTTCCGCAAAGACTACAGAAGCAGAGCCAATAGAAGCAGTTCTAGAAATTCTTAGACATGCTCAAACAATTGTATATCAACATCCCTCTAGTCAAAGCCTTGGAACAGATGCCTAACTATGTCAAATTCATAAAGGACATCTTGTCCAAAAAGAGGAGGCTACGTGAATTTGAAATGGTAGCCATGAGCGAAGAAAAGAGTGCCTTACTGTTGAATAGGCTACCTCCAAAACTGAAGGATCCAGGCAGTTTCATAATACCATGTGCCATTGGTGCTAATTACCATGGAAACACTGGGATATGTGGGAGCTACAATTAACCTTAGGAAGATCATCAAATTCTTATACATGTGCCAAATGCTATGTATTTTCTTGGTCCTTCTTTGTCCCCCTTGTCTCCATGTATAACCATAGATAATGGCTTATTGAAGAATTCCAATCTCATTAAAATTAATGTATATGTGTTCATTTCCCATGCAAACGAGTGGCAAATTGAAATTCACTTGGTTGGTAAAATGTATGTATAAAAATAAGCATATATATGTGGCTTTTTATTAATATTCACTTTCATGCCTACTTGTCAAAAATTCCATAATTCCTTTCTTCTCTACCCTTGATTGAACACATCACTTCCTAAAGCTTGTGGTTTACGTTTAAAACTTGTCATTTCCCTAGCCTCATATTTGGCATAATTAAGGGTTATACACATAATAACTTTTGGTACACTTTAACTTGAATTGTTGTTTTATTTTCTCTCCTTTCCTTCTTAGTTAGACGAAATAGAGGATAAAATTGGAGTTTCATAAAGACTCTTTACCATGTGCCACCAACATGACTTATTTCCATAATCTTCCATTCTTGTACACATGGCAAAAATTCTAAACTTAAATAAATAATCTTAAGAATAATATTTCTTGACTTTATAATTAACATGTATCCTTATACAATTTAATACTCTCCCTTCTCCTTTTTCTTGTCTGAAATATGAAGGCTCTTCCCATGACATATTATTTCATCTCCTAACTTGGGTCATATGTGTATATACTCCAACATAACAAATGGCAAAAATTCTAAGGCAAAATGAACTAACTGCGTTGACTTTTATATGCATACATTATAGTAGCATATAAACCTACTTTCACCTGCTTGAGAGACACACGCATAAGGAGGCTCTCATCAGAAACAAACCCTAGAGGCAGACGTTCATCATCTGAACGGTTGCCTACACAACCATCCTATTCCCTTCGAGAGATAGTCTGGAAGATCGATCATAGAGCGGATGAGGACTGTTCGTAGAGAGGCTTTCAGATCACTCTTCAAATACGAGGACTGTTTGTGGAAAGGCTTTCAGATCGATGCTTCAGATCGCTTCATTTTTCCAGGTAATCAAAACGATGAAGGTTTTAACTTTTCTTATATCGTGTGGTACGATACGCTTCCGCATTTCTAGTGAGATTCCAACAATTGGCATTAGAGCCAATAGCGATGAGGAAAAGAACCTAGTTTTCATATTAATTTATATTTCATGTGATTCTTTTCAAAAATTATTTTTTGAAAATATGACATTTTTTTTCTATGTTTGTTATTTATTTCATGGTAATTATTCGTTTATAATTCATATTTGGTATTAGTTTTAATTTCAATCGGTAAATCGCTTTAATCCATGATTAGATTCTCTCGTGTATTTCTTGATTTGTAACAAGGAGGCTAATCCCATATGATTAGGTTTCCTCCTTGCTGTTTTTAATTTTATTTTGGAATTTCTATGTATTTTTCGAATTTCTGTAAAAGTTGGAGATCAAAAAACTGCGAAGAAGATGAGATGACTTCGGCTGAAGGTGTGGCAGAAGTGATGGCTAGAGTTCCTTTTTTGTGTCCTAGGGTTTCTAGTCAAGGATTGGGTTTTTGGGCCCATAGATAACCTAAAGGGGCTAGAGACAGATACTATGGGCTGGACAAAAGAGGAATTCCAAAGTTGTAATTTTTTATTCTTATTTTTTTAGGAAAGCCATGGATTAAAGTTATTTGTTTAATTATTTAATGCCTTTGCTAAATTGTATGAATTATATTTGCGATTAACATGATGTTGGTAAATAACATGTCATATAGAATAGGAAGATGCCATATTGTTGCATAATCACATGTCATATTGCATAGTAGCTATTATGTCTTGAATCGACTAGTATGATAGTTATTATGCGAGATTATTTAGATTTCCCACTACGTTAATTGTCAATTATTATGATTTTAAATTAAAATCTAGAATAATAATTGGATTGATTGATTGTGTAATTAAATCTACACATTAATTATCAATTATTATGATTTTAAATTAAAATCTAGAATAATAATTGGATTAATTAATTGTGGAATTAAAATCTACACATTAATTATCAATTATTATGATTTTAAATTAAATCTTGAATAATAATTGTGGAATTAAAATCTAGACAAATAATCCAGGAAATTTTCTAAGAGAATTGTACCTTTTTGAGTAATTTGTGGGTTATTTAAAATGGTCATGTGACGCACACTCTGCTAATCATGACTAGATTTTAGATACCTAATAATTTACTCTAAATTGAACAAATTCTTGGAAATTGAAAATTCTAAGTTTAAAATATTGAATGGGTGAAGGTTTTAAATTAAGCATTTAATTTTAAAACCTACGGGCTCCAATTGTGGGTTTATTAGTGAAATGGTTATCGCTGAAGCCTCATCGGATAAGGATAATCGGATTTTGCTAGATTAAACCCTAATATTTTCAAAATTTTAGTAAAGTTTTGCACGGCCCATCGTCGGCAACACTTAGACACTAAAGATAATTTTGAAAGTAAACAATGGTTAATTACCTTCAACTTTGGTAAAATTGTTAACCCTTCCATCGAAGTTCTGGCGATGGAACTGAAGGCCCAAATTAACAATATTAGTTTTACAAGAATCTTGCCCATCGTAAGCTTTGTAAAGATAACTAACGGATTGTTAAACAATAAACGAATAGTAGTTATTAGAATCTACTAGCGCTACATCTGTTTGTTGTTAATTATAGTTTGTAATTAGTGTGCTTTTTCCTTATTTTCAGAAAAATGTATTCATTCAATTCTTTAGCTACAATCTCGAGCCAATATGAAAACTAATGGAAAACTAATTTGGATATTGTTTTTAATATGAAAAGCTCAACTTTGTTCTTACTACCCCTATGCCAACACAGCCTGTTGAAATCGAGTCCAAATTGCATCAGACGCATCTGCAGCAAGCTGCGCTGGCATAGGGGTAGTAAGATCAAAGTTGAGCTTTTCATATTGAAGAACAATATCCAGATTAGTTTTCCATTGTTTGTAGTTTGTACCATCTATAGGTTTTTGGCTCAAGATTGTAGCTAAAGGATTGAATGGAGACATTTTTCTGAAAATAAGGAAAAAGCACACTAATTACAAACTATAATTAACAACAAACAGATATAGCGTTAGTAGATTCTAATAACTACTATTCGTTTATTGTTTAACAATCCATTAGTTATCTTTACAAGGCTTACGATGGACAAGATTCTTGTAAAACTAATATTGTTAATTTGGGCCTTCAGTTCCATCACCAGACCCTCGATGGGAGGGTTAACAATTTTACCAAAGTTTAATGTAATTAACCATTGTTTACTTTCAAAATTATCTTTAGTGTCTAAGTGTTGTCGACGATGGGCCGTGCAAAACTTTGCTAAAATTTTGAAAATATTAGGGTTTAATCTAGCGAAATCCGATTATCCTTATCCGATGGGGCTTCAGCGATAACCATTTCACTAATAAACCCATAATTGGAGCCCGTAAGTTTTAAAATTAAATGCTTAATTTAAAACCTTCACCTATTCAATATTTTAAACTTAGAATTTTCAATTTCCAAGAATTTGTTCAATTTAGAGTAAATTATTAAGTATCTAAAATCTAGTCATGATTGGCAGAGTGTGCGTCACATGACCATTTTAAATAACCTACAAATTACTCAAAAAGGTACAATTCTCTTAGGAAATTTCCTGGATTATTTGTCTATATTTTAATTCCATAATTATTATTTAAGATTTAATTTAAAATCATAATAATTGATAATTAATGTCTAGATTTTAATTCCACAATCAATTAATCCAATTATTATTCTAGATTTTAATTTAAAATCATAATAATTGACAATTAATGTCTAGATTTTAATTCCACAATCAATTAATTCAATTATTATTCTAGATTTTAATTTAAAATCATAATAATTGATAATTAATGTGTAGATTTTAATTCCACAATTAATTAATCCAATTATTATTCTAGATTTTAATTTAAAATCATAATAATTGATAATTAATGTGTAGATTTTAATTACACAATCAATCAATCCAATTATTATTCTAAATTTTAATTTAAAATCATAATAATTGACGATTAACGTAGTGAGCAATCTAAATAATCTCGCATAATAACTATCATACTAGTCGATTCAAGGCATAATAGCTACTATGCAATTATGACATGTGATTGGCATCTTCTTATTCTATATGACATGTTATTTACCAACATCATGTTAATCGCAAATATAATTCATACAATTTAACAAAGGCATTAAATAATTAAACAAATAACTTTAATCCATGGCTTTCCTAATAAAATAAGAATAAAAAATTACAACTTTGGAATTCATCTTTTGTCCCCATAGTATCTGTTTCTAGCCCCTTTAGGGTATCTATGGGCCCAAAAACCCAATCCTTGGCTAGAAACCCTAGGACATAAAAGAGGAACCCTAGCCATCACTTCTGCCACGCCTTCAGCCGAAGTCATCTCATCTTCTTCGCAGTTTCTTGATCTCCAACTTTTACATAAATTCGAAAAATACATAGAAATTCCAAAATAAAATTAAAAACAGCAAGGAGGAAACCTAATTATATGAGATTAGCCTCCTTGTTACAAATCAAGAAATACATGAGAGAATCTAACCATGGATTAAAGAAATTTACTGATTGAAATTAAAACTAATACCAAATATGAATTATAAACGAATAATTACCATGAAATAAATAACAAATATAGAAAAAGATGCCATATTTTAAAAAAATAATTTTCGAAAAGAATCACATGAAATATAAATTAATATCAAAACTGAGTTCTTTTCCTCATCGCTATTGGCTCTAATACCAATTGTTGGAATCTAACCAAAAACGCGGAAGCGTATCGTACCACGCGATATAGGAAAAGTTACAACCTTTATCGTTTTGATTACCTGGAAAGATGCAGCGATCTGAAAGCCTCTCCACGAACAGTCCTCGTATTTGAAGAGCGATCTGAAAGCCTCTCTACAAACAGTCCTCGTTCGCTCTATGATCAATATTCCAGACTATCTCTCGAGGGGAATAAGATGGTTGTGTGGGCAACCGTTCAGATGATGAACGTCTGCCTCTAGGGTTTGTTTCTGATGAGAGCCTCCTTATGTTAGTTCTATATGTGTATTGATGATAATGAACAATTGTAAACATGTTTTGAAGTTTCCAAATTTGCTAAAAATCATCTGTCAATTGGAAACTCGAGTATTGGATTGTATACTCGATTGCTCAAATGCATTTTACAAAGAAATACTCAAGTATTGGAAGCAATACTCGAGTATTGGAGTCACAGAGAGCAATCAAGTTTTGAACTTAAGTGTATACTCGAGTATAGAACATGCATACTCGAGTAATGGACTTCCAGAGAGTATTCAAGTCTTTCAAGCTGAGTCAATACTCAAATATAGAAAGCTATACTCGAGTATTAGACTTACAGAGAGCAAACAAGTTTTCACCTTGAGTGAATACTTGAGTATGGGACTTGTATACTCGAGTATTGGACTTACAGAGAGCAAACAAGTTTTCACCTTGAGTGAATACTCGAGTATGAGACTTGTATACTTGAGTATAGGACTTACAGAGAGCAAACAATTTTTCATCTTGAGTGAATACTCGAGTATAGGTTTTTACATACTCAAGTATTGGGCTCTTACAAAGTTTTTTTTCAACTAAACATCTGTTTATGAATACTCGAGTATTCATTTGAATACTCAAGTATTGACATGAAAAAAACTTCACAAATTTTGAAATTAAATCAATACTCGAGTATTGGTCTGCAAACTCGAGTACTGGCCATACAGAGAGATTATCCATTTGTCAATGATTTGAATACTCAAGTATTGGAATGAATACTCAAGCATTGAGGTTTTGAACTTAAACAAGTTTTCGCATTAAACAGTTCAAAACTTGAGTATAGACTTACATACTCGAGTATTGACATTGGTTTTCAAATTCAAGTCACGATGATTTGCCTCTGGAAGAAGCATACTCGAGTATTGACTCAAGTACACAGTGACATACTTGAGTATTGAAGAACATACTCGAGTATTGGGCGCTGAAAATTGATTTTCAAATCATACGAATTTGTGAAACAATCTCTTTGGATCTTATTGCTTCCATTTATCATTCACTTATGTATCTAGCTATGTTTAACCAGTTTGCTAAGTGAATTTCAGTTGACATAGAAGAAGATTAATGAAGGTCAAAGGCAAAAAACATAAAGTGTTCAGAACATTTAATGCACTTCAGAAAATTAGCCTTTTTTTTTTTGCTAATCCACCTGAGCACGCCTTCTCAATGGTAAAGAATGTTTTCTACATTAAGCAAACTCTTCTCCAACGGGCAAATCCACAGAGAGACACCTCAGATCAATTAAACATCTGGATTAAGTGGAGATTAGAGAGAGAAGCTGACCAAGGTTATCACTAATCACCTACAACGGTTGGATTCATCTTACAACGGTCAATTAATGCTCTCTAAGTATAAATAGAGTGCATTCAAGGCTTCTCAATAACCAAGAACATCATAAAACACACAAGCATTCAATAGTCTCACCTACCTTCTGTTTTCTGTTGTAAATTGTCTTTTGACATTGTGAGCTTCAGTGATTATCACTATCTACTCTTTTGAGAGAGTTATTTCTGTTATTACTTATTGATTGTAAAGAACCACAAGTCAGGGGACTTGGTGGTTGGGTGCATTGATTAACACTTGTAAGGGGGAGTGAGTTCTAGAGAGAGAACTACTCTTGAGTGCAGAGTGTGTAATCAAGTTGAAAGAGTTTAATGGATTGAAAATCCCAAGTGAGGCTTGGGGATTGGACGTAGGTCAAGGATAAGACCGAACTAGTGTAAATCTTGGTGTCTAAGCTTTCCTTCCCTTCTCCTCTGCTATACCCTGTTTTTACAAGTTCAAAACAAGAATTGAATGAGCAAAATTCACTTTAGTACTTTTTAATGTGTTGACTAAAGAACACATTAACCCAACATACATGTGGCATGTTTTGCATCAAGAGTATTATTTATCCTCTTCTCACCTCCATGTTGGTTGAAATACATTGGATTCAATTTTTCCTTTCAAAACTTGTCACTTTCCTTACACTTGTTTTATTTATTAGCAAAATTCCGATGGGACAAGTATCTTATTCCTTCTTGTCTTCCACACTGTTGATCAAATATGACATTAGAAAAATAACTTTCATGTAGCATTCTGACTATTTAAATATAATCTCATAATCAATAAATTTCCATTAACACTATACATTGCTTCAAAGAATTTTAGTATATTAAAAAAGGGGTTTACTTTTCTTATGTTGCAGGAGAAAAACAAGATTCCTACACACACATAAAATGGTGGGACCCATATATATATATATATAGTGCTAATTATATATATATGTGGGTCCCACCATTTTATGTGTGTGTGGCATGAGAAAATATTTCTTCTACAACATGAGAAATATTTTTCCCATTAAAAAATAGGTTATTACATCCGCCTTCCCAAACAGGCCTGTAGTGAACAAGTGTGCGGTATCTGTGCCCTAAAAATTGTTTTCTAAATAAATGGAAATTACCATGGAAACATTGTATTGAATATATTGACCAAGGGTGTGTTTAGATTTGCAGTGATAAAAGTAGTTTTATTTTATCTTCCTTTTATGAACTTAAGTAAGGATATAAGTCAATTAAGATAATGTGATTTATGTTTTAATTATTTTTAAAAAATTCAATTTGACAAAATAAAATTATTTAAATGATATATTACAAATCATATTTAAATGTAAGATAATTGAACAGAACCTTAATTTTATTTTACACATTTTATATGTATATAATTTTATAACTTTAAGAAAAATATTAAATTACACTTATTAAAATAAAAAAAAATAATATATTGTTGGAAAAATTGTAAAATAACCGAAAAGAAGTTGAACTTTATTTAACTAAAAAAACCTTGAAAAAAAAGACACAAATTAAAAGTTGATTTCAATTTATTCAAATTCCAAACACGTGATCACCATTTGAGCCGTCTCTGTGCCATAAAGAGCCATCATCTCAATAATTCATTAATTGGATTAGTCAAACATGAGATAGACTACAATACTTTTTCTAAATATATGAAAATGAGTGTGGAAAAAGTGTGTTATATATGTTTTTATTTGACTGAACGAATGTTTAAGTTAGCTTATTTTGAATAATTTTACGCTATAAGAGCCACCCGAGTAAGAAGAGTTTTATTTCATAAAACATAAAAGAGCTTTTTTAATGGAAAGATTGTAAATAAATATCATTTGAATTTTAAAAACCTCAAAAAGTATGTTAACACATGGAAATGATAAATTGGTCTTAAGAGACAAATTTGAGATTTAAAATTTTGTGTTTTTAGCAAAATGCCTCTCAAGTTTTTTTTTTCCCAAAAAGAAAAATGCTTGGTAGTGCTGGAGATCCGTTCGCTACAGTCGGAGCTCTGATGACAACATAAGTAATGAGATTGACTACTTGAACTCTTTAAGCCCCATCGAGCATCATTAACAAGTTGAATAAAGACAATGAAACCTTTAGTATTGGCAATGACAACTTGAGTGTAACCATTAATAATTTCAAGAGTACAATTTCTTAATCACTATACTCAAGTTGTTATTGCTTTTATTCAACTTGTTAACAATGCCAGATAGGTTTTATGGAGTTCAAGTAGTCAACCTCGATACTAAAGTTGTCACTAGAACTCTGGCAGCAGACTGCCGTCCCCTTGGCTAGGTGGTGCCAGTTGCCAGAGCTCTTGCAGCGGCTAGGGTTGTTTCTTCTTCTTTTTTTTTTTTTTAAAAAAAAAAACTTGAGGGGCATTTTGGTAAAAACAAAAAATTTTAAAATTTCATAATAGTCCTTTGAGACCTATTTGTCATTTCCATGTGTTAACAGACTTTTGGAGTTTTCCAAGTTCAAATGGTATTCATTTAGATTTTTTCCTTTTTAGATGATTATGGTATTTCCCAAACACCACTAAATAGTTTATGTAAGAGAGTATGGAGCTATAATGTACTCCCTCTAGTGTTTTCTATAAGAACACGATTACATAGTTTAATAAAATAGTTAAAATTGGTTAAAAGTAATAAATATATATATTTTTTCAAGTATGCTCTTAATTATAAGGGGTAAGTAAAAAATAGAAATAGGTTAGTAATAAAATAAAGTATGAAAGAGCATTTAGTATGGGAAAAAGAGGAGGAGGGGAAATAAAATTAATTAGGGCCAAAAATTGTAAAAATTCATTAAATACTTAGACAACTCCAAATTAGATCTTATAAAAAGTACTAAAGTAATTTAAATTTCAAACTCTTTTATAAAAAAGAAAGGAAGAAAGGATGGAGTATTGTTTCCATCTCATCAATTATTACTAAGTCTCCAATCCTTGATTTATTTTTTTTTTATTTTTAAAAATTGATGGTAGGTACTCTCCAATCCTTTCTATAAGAAACAATAATTTCTCTTATAAGGATGGTATTTAATATGAGGAAAAAGTAAAATTTTATTTGAAATTTTAAACCAATTTTTCTATTTATACTCTCATTAAATATATTGCCCACAGATTACTCCTCTGTAATAAATCTCCACACTCTATCTCTCATGTAATCTCTATAAATAAGGGTATAATTTGAAAAGAAAAAAAAAATCCTACATATTCATTGCTTTTACCTAATAGTTTGAAACTCGTGATTTTAGTAGTTGTTTTTAATAATAAACATGAATAGAAGGAATATTAAATATAAGTCATATAGTAAGCTACTACTCTACTCTTATTTATAAATCCATTTTGATAAAAAACTTTAGTCCTTATTATAAGTCCAATTTGTGATTTTTATAATTTTGCCCCTATTAATTGCAACAAAGAAAATAATTCATGGGTTAAGGTGTAAAAATACACATGTGCTTTTCTCCGAGAAGCGCTCAGTAGCAAATGCTTTTTTTGGGTGCAAAAGTGCACACGTGGTTATAAATTAGGTGCAAAAATACCGTTTGACCGTTAAATTTGACTTTGACCGTTAAGTTTGACTTTGACCGATGACGTGACATTTCAAAGGTGTAAAAATACACATGTGATTTGTCAAGAAGAGCGCCCAACAACAATTTTTTTTTAATTTAATAATTTTATTTTAATTACTACCGAGTGCTAAAAAGATATTTAGAATACTGACCTGTAGTGAAAAATACTTCATAATCTTGAAAAATTATTTTTAGATCTGAAAAAAATATTTCAGGGTACTAACTGATACTAAAAAGATACTTTGAAGTATTTTTTCTGTACCAGTCAGTATCCTGAAAGTATTTTTTAGTACCAGTCAGTACCATGAAATATTTTTTTTAGTATCCTTTTAGTACCGGTAAACACTTGAAATATTTTTTCAAGATCATAAAATAATTTTTCAAGGTTATGAAGTAGTATCAATCAGTATCCTTTTAGTATCGGTCAATACTTGAAATATTTTAGGATCCTAGACTATTCTAAATAAATTATTTTGACTTTGACCGATGACGTTGCATTTCAAAATATTTTGGCACTAAAAAGTACTTCAAGATATTGATTGGTACAGAAAAAATACTTCATAATCTTGAAAAATTATTTTAGGATCTTGAAAAAATATTTCAAGTATTGACTGGTACTAAAAGGATACTGACTGATACTGAAAAAATACTTCATAATTTTGAAAAATTATTTTAGGATTTTGAAATAAAATTATTAAATTAAAAAAAATTTGTTGTTGGACGCTTTCCTTGACAAATCACATGTGTATTTTTGCACCTTTGAAATGCCACATCATCGGTCAAAGTCAAACTTAACGGTCAAATGGTATTTTTGCACCTAATTTGTAACCATGTGTGTACTTTTACACCCAAAAAAAGCATTTGTTACTGGGCGCTCCTCGAGGAAAAGTATATGTGTATTTTTACACCTTAACCCATAATTCATTCATATTGACTATTGCAATCAATAATTAATGAGGGAAAATTGAAAATTTAGTCTATAATTAATGAGTTAACTTACTCTTCTTCATATGTGAGAATTAGTTATTTTGGAATTATAAATATGACCACAGGCACTCCCTCTAGTCTTTTTTATATTATCTCATATGTGTGGTTCTTAATATATGAAATAAATAAGCTTTGTTAGAAATGTTAAACTTATTTCTCTATTTTTGCCCTCATCAAATATATGTCACTCATTATCTCTCTTCATTTTTTTTCTTTTACATATTACTCCCTCCGGTTCTATTTATAAGAGCAAAGTTTGGAGTTGGTTTTGGTCCTAATTATAAGAGCAAGTTTTAACTTTTGTCAAATTTTTTTTCTATAATACCCCTATTTATGTTTTCTCAATAATAATTAAAGACAACAATAATTTAATAATACACCTATATATTTTATATTTTTTTACACCACACCTATATATTTTATAAAGTAAATAATGTTTGTAACTCATTAATGTCATATACACCTAAATTATACTTTTTTATATAAAATAATTTTGAGTAATTTTTGTCATATTTTTCTCATATCACCCCTATTAATACTTCTTTCACAATAATTAATTTAACAATACGTTTATATTCTATCAAGTAAGATATTCTACTTTACTTTTTATTTTTAAATAAAATAATTTTAATATTCCTTTAAGTTTTTAACTATCCATCCAAAGTGATTAATTTTTTTCCCTAAAATAACCTAATAAAACATTAATTTCATTATCTTTTTTCATACCAAAGGCTTAATTATGTGTTAAATCAGATCGTTGGAACTTAATTATTAATAATTATTAATTATTATACTTTCCATATGCCAATGAAACCGCTTCCGTCAGAGAGCGTGCGATAGCATTACTTGCTTGATCAGAGCGTGGTTTAGGAAAATAAACTTGTATTTGTATTAGTTCTATCTTTGAGAGATGTATTTGTATTAAATAAACTTGGGGAAGGGTAATTTAGAAAAATATACATAATTAACTAATTTAACTTCCTTCTTTAATCTCCCCAAATTCTGGTAAATAGCTCATATAATTAGGACCAAATGAAGAAAATATCTCTCATGCACACTCTTTCTAAATAAGGGTATATTTGAAAAGAAAAATATGAAAGTTGCATACTTATTGCTTTTAATTAACATTTTGAACTGCATAATTAATACTTATTTTTTCATTTTGTCCCTGTGATTAATATTCATTTTTAAAATTTGCCCCCTCATTATATCCCTCTCTCCCTAAACTAACACATAAGGTTCACATTCTTCAGTAAGATTAAAAAGTGAAAAAATATTTTAATATAAAACATGTTAAATGAGTTTACTGTCACACTCTAATTCGTGTGAATAATTAAATTGCCATATTTTTCGAAATGATCTTGCTGCTGTCCTTTTTTGGGTTTTCTGGAAATGTAATTATATTGTTAATACTTTATCTCTTAAACCTGTGGCAACCTTTTGATTCTGCGACTTGTACGTTTTCGTGCCATTGGTACCCTTCTGAGAACAAGAACTTGCTTGCCCAGTTCAGGGATGCAGCCAGATCTCAATATACTTCCTTGCCATGGGGTGGTCATCATGATTTTATTTTTTCTACCAACGTTGAAGAGATATGTCCAGATTAAGTGTTAGTTGTCTGAGGATTGCATTATTACTCCGAGAGTAAAGAGGGGATCAGGTTTAATTCTACATCAAAATCGTTAGATCCTTCTAAAGTTGCAAGCAAAAGGGTCACAAGGGCTGTTTCAACCCAGAAGACAAGCTCATATATATAAGAAAGAATTAATGAATAATGAGGATGAAGGTGCGAATGCAAGTGTCCACCGTAAAAGAAGCTCATACAAGGAAGCATTAATGAGTGATGATTTCCTTATATTTTCAACATTGGGTTACCCTGTTCAAATTTGGAAAAGGAGAAAATGGGTCAAGTCAGGAATATTATCATTGGTTTAGTTCTCTTCGCATCTTTGGTGATTGTTTATTTCTTGTTTTCATCTTCTTATCCATCAAGTTAGTGAGAAGGTGAAGGTGGAACTCATTGGCCTTGGTTCCTATTCTGGAACTGATATTCCTATTTTAGAATATGGCCAAGATCATGCACTAGCTAAATTTGCAGGGTGCATGCATTTGGGTGATACTTATGCAATGATGGGGCACATGGAGAATTCAATAATTTTTTATACACAAGGTCTGAAAATCCAGACACAAGCCTTAGGAGAAACAGACCCAAGACTTAAGATATTAAGTACAAAAAACATTTTAGAAAGTAACATATAATTTAAGGGAAAAACATTTCTCATATTGTAGGAGAAGTGTTTTCTCATGTCATACACACATAAAATGGTAAGACCTACACACATATATATAATTAGCATTATATATATGTGGGTCCCACTATTTTATGTGTGTGTAGTAATTAATCTTCTTCTTCTCATACAACATGAGAAGTTTAAATCCCCATAATTTAAATATAATTAAATAAAATATATATAGAAAAAAATATATTTATCTCTTTAATAGAGATATGAGCACATAAAGACACTTAATTATTAGATACCTAATATAGACTCGTGAACCACACAACTATCTTCTTTTATTCCATTCGGTTCTAATTATAGGAATACTTTTAAAGTGTAAATTGCAATACAAAAATGTTCCTATAATAAGAACTAGAGGTAGTATTTTACAAGGACGTTTTATTGAATTCAACGCAATTTACGTTTGCAAATTCTTTGTTTGAAAAATGAGTTAAAAAAATAATAAGTAATCAGTATAGCGGGGGCGCGTGGCGGACTGGGCGCTCGCTAAAGTGCACCGGTACTTATTGTGTCATGAGGGTATATGAAATCCAACAACGTAATTTACGTTTGAAAAATCTTTGTTTGAAAAATGTGTTAAAAAAATAATAAGTAATCAGTATAGCGTGGAGACTGGGCGCTGAAGTCCACCAATGCTTATTATTATGTCATGAGGGTATATTGAATTCAACAACCTAATTTACGTTTGAAAAATGAGATAAAAAAATAATAGTATCAGTAGCATGGCAGACTGGGCGCTAAACCCACGGTACACCCTCAACCAGCTGGTCCATCGGCTCCAATTCCAGGGAAAGTGTGGAAGAAAACCTGGAAAACTAAAGCTATCCCTAGAGTTGTGAATTTCTTGTGGCGATGCTTAACCAAATCCTTAGCTACGAATGATGCATTGATTAAGAGAAAGAGGGGGCCCACTGAGGTATGTCCATTATGCAATGTAGCTCGTGAAACTTTGGAGCACCTTTTCTTTCATTGCCATTGGGTGCGGTGTGTATGGTTCGGGAGTCAGTTGTCTCTTAAAAGCGACCTCACTAATATTCAGGACTTCCAGCACTGGTGGATTTCCATTTTGGACCCGTCGTGCCCCTTCTCTGATTATGATATTGCATCCATAAGCTGGCTGTTATGGTTTATCTGGAAGGGAAGAAATGATCAGGTTTTTAATGGAGTGCAACCGGACCCTAGAGCTGTGATTGAAAGGGCGAACCACGCTTTGCTTAGCCATTGGAATGTGAGCCACCCGACATGCTCTGAAGACAAACCGTGTCAACTTATGAAGCAAGCAGTGCGGTGGGTGCCTCCGGAGGAGCATATGTTGAAGGTTAATCTTGATGGCTCGTTCTATGATTCTTCTGCTGCTATCGGATTGGTCTGCCGTAATCATTGGGGTCATGTGCAGTGGACCTTTACCGACAAGGTGAAGTCCATATCGGCCTTCATGACCGAAGCCCTTGCGTTAAAAAGAGCCTTGATGATTGCACATGATTTGGGGAACAAAAATGTTGTGTTCGAGACTGACAGCCAGATCCTCTTACGACAGGTGGAAAATGGTCAACAGGATTTGTGTGAATGGCAATCTCGGGGCATCCTTGATGATATTCTATTTGCTTTGAAAGCTGAGTCTAGTTTTACAGTTCGATTTACTCCTCGTCAGGGGAACAGAGTAGCAGATTTACTTGCTGCATTTACCAATAAGGAGGTGTGCCCAGTTGGGTGGGTAGGAATACCCTTACCTTCTTTGTCTCTAGTGCTGGAGGAAGATAGACAGAGCATTCGGAGTCATCAGGAACAAGTCTTTGAGCAACCCAGACACTTGGATCCTGGTTAATCTAAAATAATAATGGTTGACCCTTAGTAGATGTTTAGTATCTACTTTTCATGGTCGTGTTTGCTTTTGTCTTTGTTTTAGTTGTATAAGGCCTTCTGCCTGTGTGTTTGTTTCACATAGTTTGTAATAACTTTGCTCCCAGTAATGAATTTACATAGAAGTGTTCAAAAAAAAAAAAAAAACTGCAGTCATACTTGTAACATCCTGAATTTTGAATCTAATATCTTGAACATAAACCTATTTTGGGAAGACTAGTAGGCTCTATTTTTGGAAAGTGATAAATTTGAAATCAGTATTTTGTGGGCCCCGTGAATAGTATTTACTATTCACGTATACGTTTTTACTATTTACAAATACGTATTTAAAATATATATATATATATATATATGTTATTCGCAAATACGTATTTAATACTTGAAATTTGTGAAATATGAATAGTGTTCACTATTCACAAATACGTATTTACTATTTAAAAATACGGTATTTACTATTCCTAAATACGTATTTACTATTCATGTGGGACCCACGACCAAAATAATTCTTCCTCCCGACAGAAACTCTCGTGAGTTTTGAAAATATTTCACGCGGGACCCACGTAATAGTAATTTACTATTTGATTTATAATATTATATTATTTAAAATATTAAAATATTATTAAAATTTTTTTAAAATGTTCACGGGGCGGCTACTTAGTCACGGGGGGAGATTTCTTTTTAATTTTTAGGAAAATTACGTAAAACGACCCAGAGACAAAAATTACACTTAAAGACCCATTTTCCAACTATAAATAGACCTTCCATTTCATTTCATTCTTCACAACTTCTAAGAGCCATAGAGAGAGGTAGAGAGAGAGAGAGAGAGTAGAGAGATATTTGCTTAAGAGTTATAATAGCTGGTTGGTGATTCGGGTATTAGCAAGTAACAGGTAACTCTGAATATTCTTCCTTATACTTGTGAATTATGTATGATTATAAATTTGTTTGTTTACTATTTTGGCAAGAATATTTAGAAAATATTTATGGTTTTAAGATCTGGTGTGGGAACTTTGATTTGCAAATCTGCAGAGGTACTATTTATACGTACGTTACTATTCACGTATACCGTATTTACTATTCATTTTTACTATTCATGTTACTATTCACGTATACTGTATTTACTATTCACGTATACCATATTTACTATTCATACCGTATTTACTATTCATTTTACTATTCACGTATACCGTATTTACTATTCATTTTACTATTCACGTATACCGTATTTACTATTCATAATACTATTCACGTATACATACCGTATTTACTATTCACGTATACATACCGTATGTACTCTTCATTTTTACTATTCATGTATATATATCGTATTTTACTATTCACATATACGCATAGTATTCACTATTCATAAATACGCATATTGATGTATAAAACTTTATGGTATAATAATGCATTATTTTGAGTGAACATATTCATCATGGCGGTTGTATTATGATGGGTGGAGTAAGGAGGGATTTGAATGATAAGAATGATTTATGCCACCACTCGGTGCACAGTGGATGGTACTTGTTTCAGGGCCCCATCTTCCATGTTTTCCTCTGGCCGGGATTTCATTGGAGTTGTGGGACATGTGACACCTCCTTAGTTATTTTAAAGGAGGGGAGCCATAGTCCAGATTTAAGCTATATACCTTTGGCCGGGTGTATCTTAAGTTTTGGTGAGCTTGGAACAATTCAGTCAAATGAATAAGTTTCTATTGGACTATGTGTTAGCCTATGGCTCCAGTCTGCGGTATAAGGGAGGTGGTGATATAAGGGAGGCTGCATACTGCATAGTGCATTTCTGAACAGTTCAAAAATTTGATATGATGATGAATATTCTGTAAAGACATGAGATGAGAACTTTTGAGATATATATGTTTTAATACCTTCTATATTGATGACTATTAGTATAAATCATTTTGTATGATAAATTATGGAATCTATATATATATTTGAAATCAGCCCATATCTTTTTGTCATATATTATTTGCTCGTGTACGGTAGAAATATTTAGTAGTTACTGAGATGTGTAATCTCACCCCATATTAACATTTTTCAGGTGAATAACTTAGTAGAGATCAAGGGAATGCACCCATGGAGTGAGCTTTGTAGGCTCTTCTGTACTCCTTTAGTTTATGTTGTGTTATTTTATTTGCCATGAACCTAAAAGACTTCCGCATTTTAAAATAACTCTTATTTATTGGATTTATTTTGGCCCTGTATAAATGGATTTCTACCTTTGGCCATATTGTAAATATGTGTTTGAGTGTTGAATATCCTATATTTGGAGGTGTTACTATTATTTTGGCCAAGATTTTGGTATTGAAAATGAGGCGTTACATTTTTGGTATCAGAGCAAAGGTTCTGGCCAATCTGTAAATTTCCTATCAGTTTTCTAAATAAAAATTTTGAGGTCATGGCAAATTAAATATCATAACATGTGCATTTTCCTTTATAGCTTTGGATTCTTTTTACCAATTTTCTTGTGACATTCATGATAGGAGAAGAATGGGTTAATCAAAATATTCAAGTGATTGATAATGAGGATTTATGATTTGAGGATGTGATTGAGATTAAATTTCAGAGCTGCGTAGCGGAAGTTGGTAAGTAGAAAATTTATTGAATATTGGATTCTGTAGGCCCAAAATTACTTTCTAGGATGAATATTTTTATTGGTGTCTAGGAAAGTGATTGAAAGACTAAGCCCCTATTTGATGTTTATTCAATTAGTTGCCGTTGTAAAAAAAAAAAGTATGAAGAGATGTTCGCTAGATTTTCACTTACCTAGCTAATTTATATGAGTAACAGATGACAATACCATAACAGAATACGGGCATAGTCTTGATTATACAGAATAACTGGCTTAAGTTTGAATTTAATAAGATAAAGTTGAGTTTGGCAGGAAAACTCGAAAATCCTTATGAATCCTAGAATAGAGATTACAAACATTAGCAAGAAGGCTAAGAAGAGTAGACTATATTAATTCAAGCATCAAGAACAACAGTTGGTACAATCCCACCGCAAGCTTCGACTATCTCAAGTTTAAGTCTATTAATTTCTTCCTGAGCGGCTGCTCTTGAGAGAGGACCATCAGGAGACATTGTTCTTCTCAATCTAGCTATTTGCTTCATAGTGCTTCGAATTTTTACATAAGGCCAATGCTTTATTCCTCCCCTATGGCATATTTTCATTAGAACATTTTTGCATAGACGAACTTGTTGAGCCGCTTCTTGTTGAGGTAAATGGAAGAAGTCTCTAAGATCATCTATTGACATTGATGCAGCTCTAATATTTTGTTCAGCTCTTGATCGGTATGGATTACTAGGTATGGGGACTGAAGGATTATTATTTACAACCATGAGCTCTTTTCCTTTATTGGATATATTTTCTGTATTGGTTGGAAATGAACTATTAGGGAGTTCATTTTGATTTTTAGTCCATTCCAAACCAACACAGAGGGCCTCATAGTAGGCTGATAGGGGATCTGACACCAGGACATACCCTAAAGAATTTTGATTCAAACAATAATTTTCTAGAAAATGTTTGACATCTTCTAAATTTTTCTTACCAAAGTCAAATACTTGAGGATTGGAAGAACCTCCTTGTACGTCCTGGTGAAAGACAGCGTGGCATATCATACCAATCCTCCCATGAACTTCAAGTTTATGGTATTGAAGTCCATTGGTATGAATGATCTCTCGTAGAACATGGCAGCAACCACATGAGAATGGATTAGTAGTCTCCGTCAAGCTAGAACCAGGATTCCTTGGTTGAGAAGGTACCGTGGACTCCATAAGATCTGCCATATTACGACATCTTTGGACAGGTCGCCTTGATGGACCTGCTTCAGATTCCTTTCTGTTAGTAGTTGTAAAAATAGAATCTTGTATCCTTGGAGGAGGAGTAGGAATGTTAATCGTTGAGGCAGATGAATGAACATTCATACTTACGGGATTTTGGGGAAGTAAAGAAGAATAAGGGTATGATGCATTGTTTGACAAGTCAGACAACATGTTAGTCTGATAGTCATGAAGTAAAGTTTCAAGAAAGAAAGGGTTGTATGAATCGGAAACTGGAATGAAGTTGCTTGAACCGGCCATGTATAAAGATAATATGGAAGAATATAGGGAAAGTTACGATCGGAGAGGAAATATGTATGTTGATGTGAAGCTTGAGAGGATGTGAAGCCTGAGAGAATGTGAAACAATTACTCATGCTTTACTCGGTTTATAGCTGGGCTAGTAACGTCTAGATTTTGTTAAGCAGCATTGGATTCTCATCTGTCGCTGGCTTATAATTATGCAGACTTTGTTGTTATGCGGAAATTTTATGGCACCGCACCCTAGTGCACCCTAGCCACCGTTAGGGGTCGCAGTTTCCTAGACCTTTGCAGACAGAAATCGCTATGGCATTTATTGCTAGCTGTGTTTTCAAGAAATTAAGTTTGGACGTTTATACGCGCATTTATCTAAGAAATCTGTCTTGGATGTGCAGCTGACTCAAGATGTCGGAATTGACATTTAAAAATAGGATTTTAAGCGTAAGCGTGCTAAGGTGATAGTAATCTTGGGAAGGGTGACTTCCTAATAATATTAGATGAACCGGAGAGAATCCGAAGATTTGAAATGATGATGAGTTGTGCCAATTAACCCGAGAGCATTCTTCACTCTCTGAGTATCCGAAGAACTCTATGAATTTGTCACAGATAATTCAAAGACTAAGGTTTTTGGATAAACATGTTGGAAGATCGATGGAAAGGTATGAAATGGTGATCCTTAGGAATGCCAGAAAGATGTTAGAATGAATATAGTAAATATTGAGGATAGGCTTTAATTTAATCTAAGCTGAAATAGAACTTAAGAACGAAATGAGCCTTTGTGATATTGCAGGTTGAGGTAGAATTAGAACCTTGTGAATACTGCTGAGGTTGTAGATAGTCTTCATATAATCCAAGAATTAGATTAGGAATTGTGAATCATGATCTTAGTATGTATAATGGGTATTTTTGGGGCAACACGAATTATCAGTTGATGTTGAGGTTATAAGAATCAAATTGTAAACTTGACTATTGATGTCTGGGAATATTTGAGAATAGACTTGAATTCAATCTGAGTTAAGATAGTATGTCTAATTATGAAAGTATGAAATCCGGTGATTTATGTTATAATGTAAGTATGTTATTTGGGTGTGATTAATAGATAACTATGAGAGGAACAGATGATATTTAGTATATGTCTTTGAGATACTAAGGATTGAATTCGAATCATGTGAACAATGCTGAGGTTGTGAGAATAATATTTGAATGTTTTAAATCTTAGTCTAGGAATTGTGAAAACATGAATGTTCTATGGATATTATTGAGGACACATGATATCTCTGTCTTGCTGATATTGAAGTTCTAAGAGTTGATTTGTAATTTGACAATTATCATTTTTGGGGAAAGTTTGAGGATAGTTCTTAAATGATATAAGCTATGGAGTATGATGAATCTAGTATGAATAATCGGGGTTTTAGAAATAGGATGATGAATCTGAAAGTTGGTAGGGGATCTAGAGGGTTGCTATTAGTAGAAATGTAATATAACAGTTCAACTTAACAGTTGTATTGATTCTTTAGGAGACTGAATTGATTGAATAAATTGAGATATTAGAATATGGTATTAATTGATTTGAGAGAAATAGGGAACAAAATGTGATACCAACATGTATAAGGTGTTCAGAGATTGCCAACTGTTTAACTAGCATAGGAAATGATCTTGATAATAGAATCTTTCTTTAGAAATAATGAATTGAGTGTTTCATGGATGAGTTGAGTAGAATAAGTTGGAACCTGGAATGTATTCGGAGTTGGTGACTATTTAAAATAAGTTGCTAGGTCCCTGAGTATTTGAATTTTGAACTTACCAATGCACTTGCTGTGTTTGGAAATTTTTACGCAATATTTACAACAGGATTTAAGACCAGTTTGTAATCGACATTTATAAACTATGATGTCTCATGGAATGAATCCTTGCGAAATTCGAACAAGAATTGACTTTTACATTATGATTGTGGTGGAAGGTGTACAAGTTAGAAGAGGTTGGAAACTGTTGTGGATATACTTAGTTTGCAGAATCTTGCCAAATGTACTTGTTTTTGAATTACTTGCCATTGGTGAAAGCTAGATTTAGTAAGTAAGTGTTTTCTTAAACTTGAATTGAGGAAGCACGGGTATAGGATAGACGAGCAGAGGCTTGAAGCGGTAAGACCCGTTGAGCTAGTTTGCATATGGTGGTATCTCTAGGCTATAAGACTTATGTGCCTAGTATTGTGTTTGTTGCCTATCATGGTAACATTAGACCTGTATGTCTAAAGTTTATCTTAAGGTTGGCAAAATAATCAGATTATATCATATTGTGGTTATTATGGCCTGAGGGTAACTTCTTAAGCTGTAAGATCTGAATATCCAGTGTCGTGGTAATACAATGAAATAAGCAGAAAGGAAGAATGAACTGGCCTGTGAGGCCAGTGTAACCAAGCGCTCAAATAAGGAACTAGTGGATCCTGTGTCTGAATATTACTTTGGGTACAGGATGAACGAAAATTGTGTTGTGTGCTTGGTGAGCATGTTTGGGAAAGAGATAGGACTTAGGGATAATATGATATATAAAGCTGAGTCGGAGCGGATTGTTGATGCGGGGATAAGCAATTGAGGAACAAGGCTATTAGCTTGTAAAGGTTGTGTGTAAAGGAATGGCTCCCGGAGATGCTACTTGGGAAACGGAGGAGAGCATGCGACAAACCTATCCTCATTTATTTAAATAGGTTAGAATTCTTATTATAGCGAAATTTTGAGGACAAAATTTTCTTTTAGGAGGGGAGAAATGTAACATCCTGAATTTTGAATCTAATATCTTGAACATAAACCTATTTTGGGAAGACTAGTAGGCTCTATTTTTGGAAAGTGATAAATTTGAAATCAGTATTTTGTGGGCCCCGTGAATAGTATTTACTATTCACGTATACGTTTTTACTATTTACAAATACGTATTTAAAATATATATATATATATATATGTTATTCGCAAATACGTATTTAATACTTGAAATTTGTGAAATATGAATAGTGTTCACTATTCACAAATACGTATTTACTATTTAAAAATACGGTATTTACTATTCCTAAATACGTATTTACTATTCATGTGGGACCCACGACCAAAATAATTCTTCCTCCCGACAGAAACTCTCGTGAGTTTTGAAAATATTTCACGCGGGACCCACGTAATAGTAATTTACTATTTGATTTATAATATTATATTATTTAAAATATTAAAATATTATTAAAATTTTTTTAAAATGTTCACGGGGCGGCTACTTAGTCACGGGGGGAGATTTCTTTTTAATTTTTAGGAAAATTACGTAAAACGACCCAGAGACAAAAATTACACTTAAAGACCCATTTTCCAACTATAAATAGACCTTCCATTTCATTTCATTCTTCACAACTTCTAAGAGCCATAGAGAGAGGTAGAGAGAGAGAGAGAGAGTAGAGAGATATTTGCTTAAGAGTTATAATAGCTGGTTGGTGATTCGGGTATTAGCAAGTAACAGGTAACTCTGAATATTCTTCCTTATACTTGTGAATTATGTATGATTATAAATTTGTTTGTTTACTATTTTGGCAAGAATATTTAGAAAATATTTATGGTTTTAAGATCTGGTGTGGGAACTTTGATTTGCAAATCTGCAGAGGTACTATTTATACGTACGTTACTATTCACGTATACCGTATTTACTATTCATTTTTACTATTCATGTTACTATTCACGTATACTGTATTTACTATTCACGTATACCATATTTACTATTCATACCGTATTTACTATTCATTTTACTATTCACGTATACCGTATTTACTATTCATTTTACTATTCACGTATACCGTATTTACTATTCATAATACTATTCACGTATACATACCGTATTTACTATTCACGTATACATACCGTATGTACTCTTCATTTTTACTATTCATGTATATATATCGTATTTTACTATTCACATATACGCATAGTATTCACTATTCATAAATACGCATATTGATGTATAAAACTTTATGGTATAATAATGCATTATTTTGAGTGAACATATTCATCATGGCGGTTGTATTATGATGGGTGGAGTAAGGAGGGATTTGAATGATAAGAATGATTTATGCCACCACTCGGTGCACAGTGGATGGTACTTGTTTCAGGGCCCCATCTTCCATGTTTTCCTCTGGCCGGGATTTCATTGGAGTTGTGGGACATGTGACACCTCCTTAGTTATTTTAAAGGAGGGGAGCCATAGTCCAGATTTAAGCTATATACCTTTGGCCGGGTGTATCTTAAGTTTTGGTGAGCTTGGAACAATTCAGTCAAATGAATAAGTTTCTATTGGACTATGTGTTAGCCTATGGCTCCAGTCTGCGGTATAAGGGAGGTGGTGATATAAGGGAGGCTGCATACTGCATAGTGCATTTCTGAACAGTTCAAAAATTTGATATGATGATGAATATTCTGTAAAGACATGAGATGAGAACTTTTGAGATATATATGTTTTAATACCTTCTATATTGATGACTATTAGTATAAATCATTTTGTATGATAAATTATGGAATCTATATATATATTTGAAATCAGCCCATATCTTTTTGTCATATATTATTTGCTCGTGTACGGTAGAAATATTTAGTAGTTACTGAGATGTGTAATCTCACCCCATATTAACATTTTTCAGGTGAATAACTTAGTAGAGATCAAGGGAATGCACCCATGGAGTGAGCTTTGTAGGCTCTTCTGTACTCCTTTAGTTTATGTTGTGTTATTTTATTTGCCATGAACCTAAAAGACTTCCGCATTTTAAAATAACTCTTATTTATTGGATTTATTTTGGCCCTGTATAAATGGATTTCTACCTTTGGCCATATTGTAAATATGTGTTTGAGTGTTGAATATCCTATATTTGGAGGTGTTACTATTATTTTGGCCAAGATTTTGGTATTGAAAATGAGGCGTTACAATACTTATTATGTATTTATGTCACGAGGGTATATTGAATTCAACAACGTAATTTACGTTTGAAAAATCATTGTCTGAATAATGAGTTAAAAGTGAAGTTGGGCGCTAAAGTGAAGTTGTCCTTATTATGTCACAAGGGTATGGAGGATCTAGCTTCCTTGTTTATCCTTTAGATAGGTGGGAGGAGTTTAGCTCTCTTGGATTAGTCAGATTTGATTTGGATGGGTCAATTTTTTTTTTTTTTAACTTTCCATTATTTACAAAAATTATTTTAATAGATAGAGAATCTAAAATAAACATAATCTCTTACTTAATATTTTTTGCAAAAATAATTTTTTATTTAAGAATCATCAAATAAAAATAATAAAATATGAATCGTCTAGATCAGACGGTCTAAAGGAGCCAAGCTCCTCCTATATATCTTTTTGATAGGCAAAAAAACTAGGTCTGGGTATGAGTTAGTACAAACGTAAGGAAAAATATATTAATATATTGATATTTTCTCCTACTCCGAAAATGTTTTGTTGTTGTATATTAATAGGTAAATAATAATTGAAAAAATTAAACATAATAGAACTTTCTCTTTTCCGATTCACTATAAAGCCACGCTACTTCATCTTCTTCTTCACCAAGCCCACTACACTCCCCCAGTTCCACAGCTACAACATGGAGATTCAGTTCTCATACTCCGCCCTCTTCACCTTCCTTTGCTTCCTCTTTGTGATTCGCAAGCTTATCTCTAAGAAATCCCACAAAAGCCTACCCCCAGGACCAAAAAAACTACCTCTAATAGGAAACCTTCACCAGATTGGGTCACTACCCCATCGTTCTTTTAGAACCTTGGCAAAGAAGTATGGGCCGATAATGCACCTTCAGCTGGGACAGTTGTCCTACATCATAGTCACTTCGAAAGAATTGGCCAAAGAGGTTATGAAAACCCATGACACAATTTTCGCCAATAGACCCAAATTTTTTGTTGGAGATACCTTCCTTTATAATAGTACAGATTTAGCCTTCTCTCCTTATGGAAGCTACTGGAGGCAAATTCGAAAGATTTGTACGCTGGAGGTTTTGTCTATAAAGAGAGTTCGCACATTTAGATGGGCAAGGGAAGAGGAGGTTTTTGCATTAGTGAAGCATATTTCTGAAAACCAAATAGGTTCTGTTGTGAATCTCTCAGAGCAACTCCAACAACTCACGAATACCATAATTTCGCGAGCAGCTTTTGGTTGGAAGACTAAAAATATAGAAAAAGTTCTGTCTGCTTTCGAGTATGTGATGAAAAATGCACTTACCTTTACCATACCTGATCTCTATCCTTCGCTTGAATTCCTTCGTGTGATCAATGGGATGAAAGCTGAGGCTGAAAAGGTGCGTAAAGACCTTGATACGATGCTCGACACTATCATCAATGAACACGTAGAAAAGAAGGTTGACCCTACAGAACAAGTAGAGGAGGATTTTGTTGATGTTCTTCTCAGGATTCAGAAAGAGAATGACATTGAAATCCCATTAACTCTCGACAACATCAAAGCTCTCATTCTGGTTAGTCGTTGTTTGATTTAGTATCTATTTTTCATATATTTGATTAATAAATAGAGGAGCTAACTTAATCACTTTATTATTATGTTTTAGGACATCTTTATCGCTGGAACTGAAGCGACAGTAGTAGCAACGGAGTGGGCAATGGCTGAGATGGTCAAAAACCCAAAAATATTGAAGAAGGCACAAGAAGAAGTGAGAAGGGTGTACGGAAACAAAGGATATGTTGATGAATCTGAACTTCATCAATTAACTTATGTAGCTGCTGTCATAAGAGAAACTTTGAGGTTACACCCACCTGGTCCTCTTTTGTTCCCAAGAGAAAGCAGCGAAATATGTGAACTTAACGGCTACAAGCTACCTGCTAAGACTAAGTTGATAGTCAATTTTTGGGCCATTGCGAGAGATCCAGAATATTGGAATGAACCTGAGATTTTCCGACCAGAAAGATTCATTGACAGCTCAATTGATTATAGAGGTGGCAACTTTGAGTATATGCCATTCGGCGCAGGAAGGAGGATTTGCCCTGGACTCTCGTTTGCTACAGCGGTTTTAGATCTGGTTCTTCCAAGTCTCCTTTATCATTTTGATTGGAAGCTTCCTAATGGGAAAAAGAATGAAGAACTGGATATGTCTGAGATCTTTCTTACTACACTGAGATTGAAAAATGGCCTGTGTTTAGTTCCCACTGCATATCGCCCTTAGCTTTATGACAGCTAAGTGAACGAGAGATGATTGGATCAGCACTAAATCTGTCTATTTAGTATAAAATAATCAATGATGAGCACTCTTGCTTACACGTTTGTGTGTGTTAATGTTAATAAAAAATAAAGAGGTTGTATGGCCTCTTTGCAGCTGTTTTCTCAAATACTCCCTCTGTTCCTTTTTACGAGGAACACTAAACTAGAGAGGGAAAGAAGTAAAAGGAAGAGGGAAGGGTGAAGGAGAGGGGTGGCGCAGAGGAAAAAAAGAAAGATGAGAAAGTAAGAAGACAATAAAGAGCCGATGATTTTGGAGCTGGCTGTGGTGGCTGATATGAATGAGAGACTAAAGCTAGTTTTAGTTCTACCATAAGCTTTTAGGATTTATAAATAGGTTTAATGGTTATACACTGTAATTTTTTTTTCCTGTCACACTCATATAAAGGTGACTGGGTCCCATTGTAAAGATAGGAAAGAAAAAATATTAATGGGATTCACTCACATTAATGTGAGCATGGTAGAAAAAAAATTTCTACAGCAAAAATAGAAATATTAAACCCTTCATAAATATTTAAGTTCGATTCTCTCGTCTTATCTTATTGTTCCTATTATCTATTATTGTTATTCTTATTATTACTACTTTTAAAAATGTCATTGGGTATAAGATTAATTAGTTCCTCGATAACAAAAGGATTCTGAATATTTTAAGATTTAACTAGATTTTTATTACTCCAACTTAATATAAAAACTTATTCTAATATATCTTTCAAGAAAAAAAAAAGAATTTGAAAATATTTGATCCGTAACAAGGAGATGCATAAAGAGGCACCTTATATTTCTATTGAACCAAATCTGAAATCTATCATATGTATGACTTATTTTTATAATGGGAAAAATAATAACAATAAAATAATTGAAACAAACACATGAAATCAAATTTCAGTTGCTATTCTTACAGCCTTCAATTTCATGGATATTACTTTTGTCAATATGTTTTTTTTTCCCCGTTGATATGCTCCAAATAATCTCTCCACCACCGGCTGCAACAGTCATTTGAAGGAGTCAAGCTTGTATCACCCAGAGCTTAGGAAGCTCCTCACATGCCCGTATGATAATATTTACCACATAGCAAGGCAAAGCTTTTATATATTCCATGAGTTAATGGTCGATCATCTTGGATCAATTTGTTTTTTAAACTAGTATAGAACCCGCACGATGCATGGGTACTGTAAATAAACGGTATCACAAATGTGCAAAGGAGGGTATACAACAAAAGTAAGATGGATACAGGCAAAAATATTGTTAAACTCAAATCTATTTAAAATCAATTGTAATTAAGTGGTAATATGTATTGACACAATGGATCTAACCTGTCCAAAAGTGGCTTTTGTGAAGCACGTTTTAAGAAAAATGTTTGTTATTCCTTCCGATCTTAATTATAGGAACACTTTGACATCTATTCCCTAAAGATTTGTGCACTAAAGATCAAAATGAGATAAAAATTTGACATAGCACAGTTGGAAGTTAGGTAGATCAAAGTCCTTTAGTGGATCTCTGATTGTACCATATTTTTATATGATTGTTAATAATAAAATTGGGATTTTTAATGTATTTTCTTGAACATTATTGCATGATTAAGCACTAATTTGAGTTAGGAACGTTTGTATTGAATTAAGTGAAATTAGGGGGCAAAATGGTCATAATTTATTAATTATTCATGCAAATGATTTCTTGGACTTTTGATGCTGCATTGTGTTTAATCTTGCATTGTAGGTGTTTAAGAAGGAAATTTGAGATTTTTGAAGACCAGAATACTAGAATTACTGTCAGAGAAGGACCTAAATTACTATCAGAGAAGGACCAAAGACCAAAAGCATATCAGAGAAGGACCAACGTGAAACTCAGTGTTTTGATTAAATGGAGACGCAGGAATGAATATATATAGGAGCGCCACGAAAAGAAAAGGGATTCATTCATTAAAGAAAAAAACCATGAGAACGCCGCGAGCGACGAACGACAATCGACCTTCACGCCATCGTCATCTTCCATTCACTCCATCGTCACACCACCTTCATCTTCCATTATTTCCGGCGACATAATTCCAGATTCCAGCGACATAATTCCAAATCCCAGCGAGGCTTGTTTTCATGGCTTGTTTGATTCCAGATTGTGTTAGATCTTGTCCCATGGCTATGTTCGGCTAAATCCTTACTTCTTGGTGATGGGGGATTGTGGCTTGAGCAACTGTGCTTCAATAGTGCTTCAATAGGGGAGTTATTTAATTTAATCTTTTGCTTAGACTATTTATTTGATTTCCTTATTTAGGATTATCATTATTTAGTTGTGAGACTTGGATGACTATTATGTGTCCATGAGGATTGATTATTGTAGTTTTAATTGGATGATTATTTTGAAGTTCATATTTCTTTATTTCTTTATATGCTTGATGAAATTATGCTTGCTGTCATGTTTGTGATTAGTAATCATAGTGGATTTTAGTTTTTGAATGGTTCGTTAGAACATTTTAATTGAGAAGAACAATTTACATCATCCCAATTTAAATTACACATTAAGTGGATTTTAACAATTTATCAAAAAGTAGTAGTTTGCTATGTTTGTAGGAGCTACTACTAATTGAGATTATTGGACTCAAGTGTTATCTTGAGGTTGTTCTTTTTTTTTTTTTTTGTTTTTTTTGTTAACACGAGACTGATCAAAAAGGATCAGGGGGTATTACAGACGAGACGAGCTCGTACAGCACCTTCAGCATCCTCGCGAAGTAGTTCAGTGATCCCATCTGGTGGTTCTTGTAATGAATAGAAACCAATCTCCTTGCTCAAAGCATGGGTCGCTAAAAAATCTGCGCATTGATTACCTTCTCAGTAAACATGAATCATAGTTACTCTCCACTCTGTATCCAAGAGGGCACATATCGTCCGTATGAAGCTTCTGTTGGCGTGAGGACCCCTGTCTCGGTTCTGCACAAGGCTAAGTGCCACTAGACAATCGACCTGGACCACCACTTCCTTAAACCCAGACTCCCATGCCAGAGTAAGCCCATCCATCAGTGCCCAAAGCTCCGCTTGAAGTGACGTGCACACGCCAATGTTTCTACAACACCCAACCAGCCAGCTGCCTTCTGAATTCCTGATAAGGCATCCTGCACCTGCACACGAGGACTCTGATTTTGTTGCTCCATCACAGTTCAGAGATACCGCTTGAGGCCTCGGTTTTAGCCAACTAATAAGTCTTACTTTCTTCCCCACCTGACCCTCGGCTGCGCTCACTTGTGCTGCAACTTGTTCATTGAATCCCGCATATATCGCCACTTCCTGGGCCAAACTACCTGGTTGGACAGACTTATTCTCAAACACCACCAAGTTCCTTGCCGACCAGAGCTTCCAACATGTAAGGCCAAATAGAGATGACCATCGAGCCCCGCCGTTAAGACACCGACGCCTGCTGGTAAGGTTAGAGAGGAGCCATTCGTGGAGGTCAAGCTGCATAAACTACCGAGCTAGTCCTGGAGGCAAAGAGTGGCCCCAGACTTCCTTTGCAAACGCGCAACGCCGAAGAACATGGTCAACGTCCTCCTTATCTTGACCACACCTAGGGCACAGATCGTTCTGCGTCATGTGACGTCGGTGCCGTTCCATGTTTGTAAGCAGGCTATGACGCGCAGCCAACCATAGGAAAACCCGTACTCGTTGTGCTCCCTCCCATTTCCAGATAGCCTCCCATAATTTCGAGCAGAGAGGATCCTCCATTTCACTAAGCGCGTCATAAGCAGAAGAGACAGAGAAACGGCCATCCGGTGAATAGTTCTAGAAGCATTGAGCTGCACCGTCTTCGATAGAAGGTGGTATTATTCAGGAGATAAGACCCAGAACATTGTCCGGTAGGTCATGTCTAAATAATTCCCACGCCCATCGACCATCTGCTGTTACAAAGCTTTGAATTGGGAGCGCCGCCTCCACCGGGTGGATATCTCTAAAAGCAAGGAACTTGAGGGGTCCCACATCCGAAACCCAAGCATCAGACCAGAAAGGTGTATGAGCGCCGTCCCCCGGATCCCATCTGGTCCCTAATTCCACATCATCCTAGATCTTCCGTAAATGCCTCCACAGATAAGAACACTGCTGGTTCTGTCGGCCTGGCCCTTTGTATTCATCCCACCCGTATTTGTGTCGCAGGACTTGGACCCACAGCAAGTCAGGTCTTGATCGTAAGGCAAAACCAACCTTCATGAGGAAGGCTCGGTTCTGTTGCTCCATCCTCCTGAAACCACAACCCCCTTCCTTCTTTGACTTACACATGTCCTCCCACTTCACCAAGCTAGGCTTATGGTTACTACCCGTTTGGCCCCAAACAAATTTCCTAATATGCTTCTCCAGACGGTGACACAAGCTCGGTGGCAGCTTAGTTGTTTGCATAGCATATGTTGGTACCGCAGAGAGGACGGCTTTAGCTAGGGTGATGCGTCCTGCCAAAGACAAGGTCTTTGCTGCCCAGCTTGAGAGCTTGCTTTGAACCTTGTCCTCAATGTATTGATACGTACCTCTTCGAACCCTCTTAAGAAGTAGCGGGACTCCTAGATACTTCCCCAAATCGTCTGTACGTCCATATCCTAGTTGTTCGCTCACCCACATTTGGGTAGATGGTGGGACATTACTAGAAAAGAACACCACCGTCTTTGACCTACTTACCTTGTGACCTGAGCTGGCACATAAGTCCCGAAGGATGCCATTAATAAGTTGGACCTGTGATGCCGACGTATTACTAAATAAGACCAGGTCATCCGCAAAGAAAAGATGTGAAAGAGGCGGGCCCCCTCTCCCCAACTTTATTGGCGACCATTGAGCAGCTCCCACCGCCTTAGTTATCATCTGAGATAGCCTTTCCATACAGAGAATGAAGATATATGGCGACAAAGGATCCCCTTGGCGGATGCCTCGAGAGGGGGAGAAAGCCGCTGATCGTTCACCATTCCACACCACTCTCATTGTACATGTTGAAATGCAGACCATCATAGCCTGTACAAACTTCGAAGGGAGGCCGGCATCAAAAAGGGTTTCCTCAATAAAATCCCACCGCAAGCGATCATAAGCCTTTTCCAAATCCACTTTAATGGCCATCCATCCCTCCGCACCACGTTTAGTTCTCATAGAATGAATTACCTCCTGTGCAATGAGGATGTTATCCGTGATCTACCGACTTGCCACAAAACTAGACTGATTTGGGAGAACTAGGCGAGGAAGCCACTACTTTAGTCGGTTTGCCAACACTTTCGTGATAATTTTAAAGGGGACCGTACACAAACTGATTGGATGGAATTCCTTCAAATACTCTGGTGAAGGGATCTTAGGAATGAGTGTAATGAGTGTCTCATTTAGGCCCGATTCGATGATACCTTCATTAAAGCAACGTACCACCATACCATGCAAAGATGGGCCAACTGTCTTCCAGTGTTCTTGGAAAAAACTTGCGTGCCACCCATCCACCCCTAGCGCCTTTAACGGCTTCATTTGAAAAAGAGCACTATGCACCTCCCCCAGTACGATGGGAGAGCTCAGAGAGCGCGACATATTGCTTTCAATCATAGGAAACAGTCCTCTACCAGGGTACGGTACTACAAAATCCCCTTCTTTAGTGTACAAATTCTGAAAAAACTGGCGTGCCCAGTTTCTAAGAGTTTCACCATCCATACACCATCCTCCATCCTCATCACATAATGCCACAATTGCTTTCCTCCTGCATCTTCGAATGATTTAGCGTGATAATAAGCCGTGTTCCTATCCCCAAATTTTAGCCAATCACACCTCGCTCTTTGTGCCCAGGTCAGACCTTCCTGCTCACAAATTGTCTCAAATTCCCTGCGCAACTCCCTTTCTAGATGATCAAGATGACTAGAGGGGTTAGATTCTTGAGCTTTTTGTACCCCCCCAAGCCTAGCCAGAACTCGTCACTTTCTGCGGCCAATACTCCTAAAGACCTCTCGGTTCCAAATAGAGACCGACGCTGTTAACTTTTGCAAGTTAGGCTGTAGGGCTTCAGTATTAGACCAGTTCTCTTGTACTACCTTTTCAAAGGAATCATTTGTCTCCCAGGCCGCCAAATATCTAAAGGGGGCATCCCTGCGGGAAGGTATGATTCCCCCACGGACCTGTATACACAGAGGCCGGTGATTAGAGCTGATCTTTGGCAAGTGCTTAACCACAGTATCGCCAAAAGTGTTTAACCACGAAGTATTACCAAGAGCCCGATCCAACCGTTGTAGTAGCGTGCCCTATCACCAGGTGAACTTAGGACCATGAAACCCAAGTTCAGTTAGGCCATTATTAAAAACAAAAGATTTAAACATGTCACAGCCCTTTGCTCTTGTAATCGAGCCCCCACTCCAATCATCCGCATTAAGAATCGCATTAAAATCGTCGGCAATGAGCCATGGGGCTGAGACCTGTGTCGCCACCTCACCAAGCGACTGCCATAGACTTCGCCTCATGGTATTATTCGGACTTCCATAGACGCCCGTAAACAGAAAGAAACCTGGAATTCCATTGATTTGAATTTTTGCATGAATGAATTGCGGGTGACAACAATCAATAGCCACAGTAATACAATCCTTCCGTATCAGCCAAATGCCGCTGGAAAAACCTTGGGCTTCCAACCGGTATGATGAATCAAACCTAGAGTGTGCAACTACTTTGTCAGCCCTCCATCCCGAAATGCGAGGCTCCACGAGAACGACCAAAGCTAGTTTATGCTCTTCCACAAAATGCATGAAAGTTCTAAAGAAACTCTTACTGGCAGCACCCTGACAGTTCCAAACAAGAATCTGCATAGACATAAACATTATAAACATGATTGAAATGTCAGACACTCATACCGGCCCCTGGTGGGTCGTCCTCCCGCCTATTCAACGGTGGGTTCTGTTGGAGCGAGCAGGCTGGAGTCGCCACCAATGTCCTAGAGGTCCCGATTTCATCCCTCAGCACCGCTAAAGCATCCTTGGAAAAAAGCAAGCCTGACGGTTTTCGGCGAACTTTCATATTCTTACTGGTAGAATTATGGAGTTTTATGCCATGTTGAGGTTTCTGTGACGCCGACCGGCTAGATGCTTGATTCTCCTTACCCTTTAGACAACCTTCCACCCCCGACGGAACAGTAGGTCCGCTGTTGGGGCTCCGCTGCTCAACAGGTCTGCCCATGTCCATCAAGGAATCCTGCCGTTGGAGCTTAACCACCGTGTGCTTAGTAGTGTCCAATGTCGATGGTGCCACAATTGGAACCATGGCCGAGCTCGAGGCCAGCGTTTCCATGGGGTGATCCTTACCTTGGTCACAAGAAACTGGTAGCTCTCTCTTGGAACTTGCCTTTCCCTCAGAATCTCAACTGACTCCATTCTGACTAATGGGTTTGGTCGGAGTTACATCTGCAATTTGTGGGTTAGACCCAATGCTTAGCCCAATGGATGGGACCTTCTCTCGGTATTCTTGGGTCGTTTTGGGCACGACACTCTTCTGCTTGGATGGGCCCGATTTAATAGGCTTACCCACATGAGACAAAGGCTCATTCTTGTAACCTCGATCTTGGTTAACCTTGGGGCCCACCACATCACACCCAACTTTTCCTGTAGTAATCCCCGCGGGATCTCCTCCAACTGACTGCATATTGCGTGCCTCAATATCATCACAATCATAAAGGACGTTATAGCGCGATCCGCCATTCCCGGGGGATCCCCCTAATTTCGCACCTGTTCCCCATTGTTGCGTTTTTCCTTTCTTGGGATATCTCACCTGCATCCACATTCCATACGGTGACACTGACTCCGGCAACTGACTAGTCAACGGAGATTGACTAGAAGTAGCCTGGTGTACCACCGACGATCCGTTTACTGCTGTGCCCGGAGTAGGCGAGGCCACCTTGATAGTCAAATGCTTCCCAGCTGGGCATCTCTCTTTGGGATGGCCATATTTGCCACATTCGAAACAGATAAGCGGCAACGCTTCGTATTCAACGCCATATTTTTTCCCATCAACCTGAATCCAAGGTACCAGCGGTTGCTCAAGATCGATTAACACAGCTATGCGAGCATATCGCCCGCGTCCCCGAGTTTCTGTTCTATAGTCAATCTTCACCACGTCCCCCAATAGCTTCCCAATAGCACGCAGCGTGCCCTTATGGTAATACCTAAAGGAGAGTATCGAGACCCTGATCCATGCAACTACCTTGGCAATATTCGCGGTGCTAGGGTCAAAATCGATTGACCACGGTTGCACTGTCAGGTAGGCCCCAAAAATCGTCCAGGGGCCCCCAGTCAGAACCTTGGAATAATCCTCAGCCAGGTCAAAAGAGGCGAAGAAGAAACCCCCACCCACGTCCACCAACTGATAAGAGCCTTTGACTTGCCAGATGACCCTAGTTCTGTACAGTAGATCACCATAGGTAATCAACCTGCCTAGTAGCTTAACGACAAGTGTTTTCTCCATTCCTTTGGCCATTACAGCTTTCACCTCCTTCGAGAACTCAATCGATGGGATATCTCCATCTCTGGTGATTAGGAAATCCGCATCTGTGATCATTATGTCCTCCATACCTCGGAAGGCATTCTCCTCGCGGTTCATGTTCAGCAGCTTGTTGCGGTATGAGGTCCCCTTATCAACTTCCTTCTCTGCCATCACAACGTCAGTCTCTTCAGCCTTCCCCCCCCCTCCGTCATCCCCCCCATCAGAACGGATGCACACTTTTTTCATCGACCGGGTACTGTCCTCCGGCAGCGGCGGCGACAAACCCTTCTCTTCACCTATCTCAGTCTCTGTCATCTTTATGCTTTGAGGTTGTTCTTTAGACTTAATGAAAGTTTAACTCCCATATTTTTTTTTTTGCAATGATAGTCATCTTCATCATTACCAAGAGCATCCATCATTAATCTTTTTTTAATCCAAAGTATTTTTCACTATTTTCCAAAAATTCCAAAAAGAATAGAATTAGTTTATTTATATATATATTTTTTAATGAATTTTAGTTTAGAGAAAATCAATTTCAAAACCCATTTTCTAATCATGTTTTTTTTAGCACTTAGTTTAACCTAGGGAATTCAAAATAAAAGGCTCCTTGATAAGAGAACGATCCCGAGTTGTTTGCACTATATTGCATTTTAATTTGTGGTAAATTGTGATTTAGCCCTGAGACGACTAAGGTTTTTGTCAAATCAATCTCCTTTCCCTCTTTCTAAATAAATTGGAAAAATGCGACATATTTTCCTAAATGGAATTATTTATGAAAAATTTAGCTTAGGTAAATTTTAAAGCTAATATTTGGAATGAAGACATATTTTCCTAAAAATTAAAGAAAAATAGTTACGAAATAATTTTTTACCTAAATATTTTAGGGACAATATTTTGTGGCCTAAAGAAATTATTTGAGGAAGGAAAAAAAATCCTTAAATGGAATTAAGGATTTATTTATACTATTTATTTAGTATTTGCAATTAAATAAACTAAGGATTTAATTGCAAATAAGAGTCTTATAGATTATAGAAAATTAAGTGAGTTAATTTTTAGTGGTCCATTAACAAATTCAACCCACATGCCTTGTTGGACCATACATGCAAAGTCCAGATTCTCTCATAATTCGACACACAACATCAAACCCATAATACACAACACTAAGGGCCCGTGGGCTTTTTTGATAAAAAATACTTTTTTAATGCAAAAAAATGTTTTTTTAATTAATTTATGTATTTAGATTATTTTTTTAAAAAAGAAATTAAAACTCACAAAAAAAAAAGAAGCCAAAGTGCTATTTTTTTAAAAGCTCCAATTTAGAGCTTAAAAAATAAGTACTTAAAAAAAAACACTTTTTTTAAAAGCCTACCCAAACGGGTCCTAAAGCCCATACTCCTTTGGCCTAACACTTCCCTCAACACCTATTCTATATGTGCTCGACACAATCATGCGTTCACATTATGTGCCCAAAAGTTACAAGCTTCTTATGTGTGTGTGTGTGTGTGTGTTTTTTTTTTTTAATATTGTATTTATTTAGATTTAAAGTATATGTTACTTTTTGAAATGTTTTTTTGCATTCAGTATTTCAAATTAATTAATTTCCAGTTCTGCATTTGTCTGTGACACCAGTATCTTAGAAATTAATTAATTTGAGATGCTGGGTACAAAAAATATCTCAGAAAGTAGCATATAATTGAAATATAAATAAATACAATATATACACACACACACTCATACCTCTAATAGAGATATGAGCACATAAGAAGCATGCAACTTTTGGACACATAATGTGGACTCATCATAGCACACAGTCCCTCAATTTATTTCCTTCTCTCCTCTTCTATTATGCTCCATCCGGTCACAAAAACACACACACACTCACACTATCCAGCCGTCTGAACTGAACAATATATAGTTGATCAAGCGGTGTAAGACACCACTAAATCCTTCCTCTTCTTGAGTTTGAGTAACAAGAAAAGTGATGCCGTGGAGTTACATTTGTTTTTTTTTGCTCATGGTGGAGTTACATTTGTTGAGCCTGATGTTGAACTTCTCATTTCCAATATGCTTTATTTTGATTGGAAACTTCCTAATGGAATGAAACATAAAAGAGTCACATGTGGAAGAGTCTTTTGGAGCTATAATGAGAAGGAAGAACGACCTATATAAGAGGTAACATCCAAGTCATAAAAGCCATTAAGCCCGCCGCATCCCAATTTAGATTGTAACAAATTAAATTTGACCAAGCCTTTTATGACTTGGATGTTACCTCTACCTATTTGTAATATATTTTTAGAATCTATTTTGTGACTTGGATGTTACCTCTATCTATTTATAATAAGTGATTATTCGTATTTAATTTTTTTATAATAGTAAGTCTTAATTATTACTGGTTTTGATTCCTAATATAAGAGTTAACTGATATTTATATTTAGTCCAAAATATGGAGGATTAAAATCGAAAAACACACAAGTTTGAATATAATCATTTTTTGTTGAAAAATCTTCCCTGGCGGCTGGCGGCATTGACTGTACATGTGATTGTGTGAAGCAATTTCCTAACAAAGTAGTCAACATGTGGGCGGTGTCTGTGCCCTAAAAAGTCATCATCTCATTAATTCATTAATTGGACAAGTCAAACATGCCACGGGACTACAATTTTTTCTTCTTCTAAATAAACGGAAATTATCATGGAAAAATTGTGTTAAATATGTTGAGAAAGAGTGTGTTTAGATTAGTGGTGACAAAAGTAGTTTTATTTCACCTTCCTTTCATAAACTTAAGTAAGGATAGAAGTCAATTAATATAATGTGACTTATATTTTGATTGTTTTTTTAAAAAACCGATTTGACAAAATAAAAATTATTTGAATGATATATTGAAAAGCATATTTAAATGTAAAATAATTGAAAAGAACCTTAATTTTATTTTACGCATATTATATGTAGATAATGTTATAACTTTAAGAAAAAATATTTAATTACAATTATTAAAATAAAAGAATTAATATATTGTTGGAAAAATTGTAAAATATCTGAAAAAACGTTGAACTTTATATAACTAAAAAAAACCCTTGAAAAAAAGCCACAAATTACAAATTAATTTGAATTTATTCAAATTCCAAACAACGCGATCAACATTTGTGCCGTGGCTGTGCCATAAAGAGCCATCATCTCAATAATTCATTAATTGGATTAGTCAAACATGAGTTAGACTACAATAGTCAGAAACGTTCCCCTCTGTGGTAAAATTGTTATTTGTTCATCTCTTCATTTCTACAGCAACCACTTATGGTTGGGTTCTCATCAGTTGAATGTTAAAAATGCTTTTTTGAATGGTGATCTTCTTAAGAAAATTTACACGAATCAACCACTTGGTTTTGTTGCTCAAGGGAGTGTGGAAAGGTATGCCATTTTTAGAAGTTTTTATATGATTTGAAGTATAGTCCTCGTGCTTGGTTTGATAGGTTTGGCGCAGTGGTTAAGAAGTTTGGTCTAAATCAAAGTAAGTGTGACCATTCTATGTTTTATCAGCAGATGGATGTTGGCATGATTTTCTTAGTGGTATAGGTTGATGACATTGCTATTACTGTGGGGTGCAATACTTTGAGAATCTTAGCACTATAGACCTTCCTTAATTCTCATTTCCAAATGAAGGATTTTGGTCCATTAATAGAATTGAGGTTATGAGAAGCAAGAAAGACATCCTCTTAACACAAAGAAAATATATATGTTCTTAATCTGCTAAAGGAAAATGAAAAACTTTGGGGCAGTACTAAGTAGCTTTCCCATGATTGTTAATTAATCCCTTTTTGGATATTGATGACAACATACTAACAACAAGGGTTGATCGTAAGAAGATAAAGTTGTTTGCCTATCTTGAGAGATATCATAGATTAATTGGGACATTGAACTATCTCTCAGTGACTCGCCCTGATGTGACCTTTCCAGTTAGTGTGTTTAACCAATTTATGACAGCACTGACTATTGCTTATGGGAAGCTTTGGAACATGTCTACATTGTTTGAAGAGCTCACCTTATCGTGGTATACTCTACATGAATCATGGCCATACTGAGATCGAACGTTTTTGTGATGCGGATCATGTGGGGGTCAAAGGCTACCAAGAGATCTACCACAGGATACTGCCTGCTTGTGGGTGAAAATTTAGTGTTCCGGAGGAGCAAGAAGCAGGACGTGGTTTCACAATCTAGTGCAGAAGCTGAGTATAAGGCCATGGCTTAGTCAGTATAGGAAATTGTGAGGATTTACCAATTAATGAAGGAGGTTGGTTTTACCATGTCATTGCATGCAAAACTGTGATGTGATAACAAAGTTGCTTTGCACATAGCCGCCAATTATGTGTTTCTTGAACGAAAGAAACACGTTGAGATCAATTATCACTTTGTATGTGATAAAATCAGGGAGAACTTTATTTCTACAGGTCATGTGAGGTCTAGCGATCAATTGGGTGATTTGTTGACTAAAGCCTTAAATGAGACTTGTGTTGATTACCTTTGTAACAAGTTGGATATGATTATTACATTTATGTTCCAACTTGAGGGGGAGTGTTAGGAAGTACATTTATGTAAATATATTAGAATAAGTTAGCATCACTTGTAATGACCCCCACTTTTATGAAAATTGTTGTATGAGCTAATTAATATTATATTATGGAATTTTTATTAAATCTAAAGCAAATAATATGTGCTTTCATCTAATTGGCTAATAAAGGATCATTATTATGCCTAAAAAGAAGAGGCATAAGAGGATAATGGAAGACTCAAGAACATATACAAATGGCAAACATAGGAAATTGACATATGCACATGAATTCAAAAGAAAATTCAAGAAGACATCTAGAACATGGGACACCTAATCACCCATGTGCATATTTAATTAATTGCATGGGACACCTAATCATCTTATCCATTAAGCAAAGATTCTTAACCACAACAATTGGCATGTGATTGGGAGATATTATTGGACCAAAAAATAAGATAAATTCGTGCAACAAGGAAGGGCCAAGGAAAATTCTAGTTTTGGACATGAAAATGCATGAAAAATGAAGAAAATGCAAGGGCAATTTGGTAATACACCAAGAGGGATAGTTTTACATGGTTCTAACCATTATTTAAGACCGTAAACTCCATCATTTTCTACCCTAAATTCAAAATAGGCAAGAGGAGAGAAGAGAGAAAGGAAGTATACAAAGATGGAAGGCAAGCAAAGAAGTTGAGAATTGAGGTAAGGAAGTTGTGAAAATGAGTCTATTTCCTTTAAATTCATATGGTTATATTTGAGATCATAGTTAACACCTTTACATGATATTATTGAAGCCCAAGTCACCAATACAAAGGAATTCAAGAAGTGGTAAGAGAAGAAAAGAGTTAGAACAAGTAAGTTATCTCCCTAATCTCTTGTAATTTTAGGGATTTTGGCCAATAGCTAGAACATGATGATGTGATTTGATTTTGATGGTTTTAAAGTGTTTCAAATGGAATTTTGTATAAAGAAGAATATGGAGTATGATTTTGGAAGTATTAAGGTCAAAATATGAAGAAATACAAATTTAATAGCTTTAAAACCAGCAAGGGAATTTTTGGAAACTGGGAAATATTTACGTGTTTCTGGCCCTAGCAAGTATTTTTAGTCAAAAATAGACATCTCAAGGGTCACATAGGTTTTTGGAACACCTCAAACGGATTTTTCTACAATTAGTTTTGAATTTTTGAAGTTGGGTCAAATTCCAGAATTTTCCAGTATTTTGTGCGAAAATGAAGGAAAATTTACTAATGAAGGGATGCTCATTAATAAAGAAATTAGTGAGTTTCAAATGGTGAAAGAACCCTTCATACAAGTCATATAGTTACATATTTTATAAGGAGGAAAATTATAAGATGATGACGTCGTTTATAGTGTATTACTTTATGTCTATCATTCCTATTTAGTAGCCGGGAGTTTGTTACTCGAATTGATCAGTTGTTTACAGGTAAGTAACTTTAATTTTATGTACCATGTGTGACTTTGTATGTATGTTTTACCATGATTGGTTATGCATTCGATGATATGTGTTCCAAGCGCTTTGGATACCGGAACCGCTGTGTGTGATCCTGGCATGGTTATGTGCCTTATTTAAGTAGTACATGTTATAAGTGGCTGCTTGTTCCGGTTTACGCTGTATGCCTTGCTGTGTGCGACCTATTGAATACTGTATGTTTTTATGGTTTTCTTACATACCTTGTACATGTTTTGTATATGAAATTAACGGTTACTCTGGGATTCTTCGGGATTCCAGCTTCTGTTACTACCTGCATGATGTACAGTTCATTGGATATATATAGCTCCCGGACAGATATGAGCAGATGAAGGTGTTGGACCAGTTCTATAACATTTGGAGAATTATTGTAGAGGTTTCATGTTAGTATAATTTAATCAAGGTTTGTAATTTATTGTCAGTACACTAAGCCCAAACTATTTTACTACTACGCTGTGCTAAATTGCTCTGATCTGTAAAATTATTGGAAAAGTGTGACAGTTGGACTTAATAAATAAGAATTATCATACTACTCACCACTTGTTTAGGCGAGGCCGGTAGGGGTGTACCATCCCTCATAATTTGAGGTGCATTTCTTGTGTATAAATACCACTATTGTATACATGAATATGAAAGTGTTTGAGAATTTATTTTTCCTCTATCTCTCTCTGACATTACACGAGGAAACATTAAGAAAACCATTTTTTGCTAATGGAATAAGTATGGTTGGATGGTATTAATTGTCATTTAAAGTTTGATTATCATGTGGTGCTGGATGAATTGTTTGTTTATGAGATTTTGAGTTATGGTGACAAACAAGTGTCATAAAGATGTTTGTTTTATGAGTTAATATTGAGTGTCGACTAGGTATTTGTTGAAATGTCTGAAAGGAAGAAGACTTAATTTGATATGTTTCTTTAGTAATTTTATGGTGATGAAGAAATTATTCACACACACGCGCCTACTTGAATTTAATTTAAGTCTTGTTTAAATGAGGAATTTGAAAACTTCATATCTTCATGGTGATGTTGGAAAGAGGATTATTGGAAAATTCCAAAGATTAAATTGTTTATTCTTTTAATAGTATTTTGGTGGTATATGAAGTGAGGAATGTTCTATGAAAGAACTTAATTAAATTGAATCCATTAGTATGTTAATTAATTAAAGTGGTATTGACATAATTATATAGTATATAAACTACACGATATGAATGGTAAAACTTGGAAAAGATTTATGTGTATGATAGTGATATACAAATCAAGAGGTTGGCTTGGTAAAATAAGTCTTATGGTATACTTAAACAAGGACAATGAAATATATCTTTTTAAGACTATTAAGTTATTAGGAGAAAATTAAAGTTGTTGGAAGAGAATTTGTCTTCTTTTTGCTACAAGTATGAATGTGTGGCTATGCAATTTAATAAAGAAAATAACTAATGAAATTATCTTAATCGAGCTTGGGATGGATGCTTAAACCTTGAGAATAAATTAAGTAAAAGAATTATACTAAGTGATAATATTGTTCTATTGGTTAGGCAGTTAGGTGGTTACAAGGGTGAATGTTTGGAAGTTTGGAGAGAGTGAATTACATTTCAGGATGTACCAAGTGAATAAATAGCGTCCCATTATAACTTTTATTTGAATTATTTCATGTTCACATTGACATTGAAATAAGTAAAGAACAATGATCTTATTTAATGTTGTTTGCTCTTCATGATTGTTCTATATAAATTTTTTCTTGCACTTTGAATTTAAACATGATCCTCTCTACTAATATGTGAAGTATTTGATAATTGTGATTCATGCATGAAGATGATGAAAGGATTGTTTCTAAAAGGAAAAGATGTTGAATTGTATTGAAAAGAAAGAATTTGAAAGATGTAGACTCCATGCATGATTGAAAGTAGTTTTGAGTTTATTATGTGCAAACCTTCATGCATGGATACTTATATATATGAAATATTCCTTATAAGTTTTCTAGATTAGATCGTTTTCATCTATAAATGGTAAATTGATCCCATACATACTTGAAACATTTTAAGAGGACTAAATATAGAATGCTGGTTACTAACAACAGTACTGTTAGTCTTTGGTGTACCACGGTTAATCTTGAGTTTGCTTGACATTCATGAGATAGATAGTACTCACGCTTGATATTCATGGGATTCGTTCTCATGTTTGTTATTTATGGGTCTTATACCTATGCTTGTTTCGTGGCCTCGTATTGCACTTGCTTGATTACTTAGCCTCATGTATTATGTGTCCACGTTTTTGTTCAAATCCTTGAGCTACGTTTAGTTATTTACCCTCATAGACTGTGTGTCCATTCTTATTATCAGTTTTGTTGAAGTCCTACGAAAAAATGGAATTTGAAATTTATTATTTGTAAACTGATTTTGTTAAATAAACAATTTTAATTGCATATCTAGTTTTATTCATTCAATTAGCTTCCACATGTCTTCAATTTATGTCTATGAATTTGCCTTAAAGGTTGAAATTTACAATCTCTAAGTATTCAAGGTTAAGTTTGTTTGTATTATTTCTTCTTGTAGTTTATTTATTTTCATTATTGGGACATTATTCACGGTAAAATATTTTTGACCTCAGATAGTGCAACTAGTCATGTCCCTCTTGCTAATCATTAAAGGTCTATATGTCTAGATTGAGACTAGAATGTCGTTTGAATTATTCTCGAATCAATGTAAAACCTCAAACTCTTTTGTATATGTTGGTAAATCTTGTTTAGAAGCTCCACGTTGTCTGTTGACAGGATCCCCACCTTATTTGTTTATCTAAGTTGTATAGAGCTCCTTATACTATATTGAACTTGTATGCTATAGTAGAAATTTCAGAAAGTCTGGAGAGACTCTACCAAAATCTCTACAAATTATTCAATATTTTGAATGCAAGAAATATGTTATGTATGATATAGAAGTAATGTATTTATATGTTTATATGTGGTTTAAGGTTTTAGGAATGTGAGTCATCTCACATTTCATGTCAGTCATCGTTAAATTTCGGGGACGTGATAGTTGCAATCATGTGATGAGTTTTGGGACTTTTTTTATTCTTTTGGTTTCTTTTACAGGTTAGAAGAGTTAGTGGAAGTAAAGGATACGCAGATGAATCATAACTTTCTCAGTTGAAATATGTTGTCACTGTCATCAAAGAAACCTCAAGGTTAAGGATGCATTCTCCGGCTCCAATATTGATTCCAACAGCAAATAGTGAGAGATGTGAAATTAATGGATATGAGGTACCCACAAAGACTAAAGTTATTGTTAATATTTGGGTAACCGGAAGAGATCCCAAATATTGGAATGAACTAGAAAAATTTGTTCCTGAGAGGTTTCTTGATACCATTGTAGTTTGTAGATTATAATTTCAAAGGTTCAAACTTTGAGTTTATTCTATTTGGCGCTGGAAGAAGAATATGCTTTGGAGTTACATTCACTACACTTGTTATTGAATTACTCATTTCCAATATGCTTTACCATTTTGATTGGAAACTCCCGAATGGAATGAAGCTTGAAGAATTGGAAGTGGAAGAATCTTTTGGTGGTACGGTGAGAAGGAAGAATGATCTATTGCTATTCCTTTTAAGTATAGGGCTTAATTAGTGATATATACTAATTAATTACCTGAATAAATGATGCTTTAGGAACATTTTAATTATTTTATCCATATTGTAGAAGCAATGTTAATTGTTATTTGGCGGATGTATAAAATGTTATTTAAAAAGTGACTAAATTTTTTCTTCACTATGCGTGTATATGGTAATTAATTATAACGATATTCAGCCAAAGAGACGAGCAATAAGAGACATATAATACATTTTTTAATTAATTCAAATTAGACATATATTACATTTTTTTAATTAATTCAAATTTCATTCCAAACATGCAAATTATTTTCATGAAAGACCCATTTCCCCCTCATTATATTGCATTTTCCGTCTCCTCAAAAAACATTGGATGAACCACGACCCCTGATGATGGGATTTCTTGAGACTTTTTTTTTCTTCTGGTTTTGTAAACTTAAGAAAAAAAGGAAATTAAGTGGAGAAAAAATATATACTTATTTGATTACAAAATAAACATTTTAGGGGGAGAGATCTTTTCACATCTTTTAAAATAATAGAAAAAGCTATAAAATAACAATTAAAAATATAATATAAATAAAGCTTCAAATATAGTAAACACGCCCTCTGACAATACCAAATTGATAGCGAGATATGGACGGCATTGAACAAGTGGATTGCATATGATGAAGTATACTCTTATTGGAAAATTCAACTTTCAGTCTCAATTGTACTACCCACTCAATTTCCATTAATAATTTGATACCACAAGTCAAGTCGTTGAAGTATACTTTTCTTGGAATTGAACTCTCAGATCTGAAGTGCTCAATATAATATAAAAACACAACTCATTTCCGAAAACCTCATCACATCAAACTTACCATCTCCCCAATTGTTTTTTTTTTCCAATCATGGAGATCAAAAGCTCTTATGCCATCCTTTTCACCTTCTTCTGCTTCATTCTTGTCATTCGTAAGCTATCAAATTCAAGAAAACACAGTAAAAACTTACCTCCAGGGCCACCCAGTTTACCAATAATCGGAAACCTTCACCAACTTGTAGGTTCAATACCTACACGATCTTTAAGAGACCTTGCAAACAAGTATGGACCCTTGATGCATCTCCAACTTGGGCAGCTTCCACACATCATCGTGTCTTCTCCAGAAATAGCCAAAGAGCTAATGAAGACGCATGATCAAATCTTCGCTAATAGACCCCAAATTCTTGCCTACCAAATCTTTGCTTATAATGCCTCCGACATCGTCTTTTCCCCATACGGAAACTATTGGAGGCAGCTCCGAAAGATTTGCACTCTGGAACTTTTGTCTGCAAAGAGGGTTCAAACTTTCAGAAGTATAAGGGAAGCGGAGGTGTCAATGCTAATGAAGGACATTGAAGAATTTGAAGGTTCTGTAGTGAATCTCAGTAAGAAAATCTTCCCTGTCACAAATTCCATAGTTGCTAGAGCGGCCTTTGGAAAAAAGACCAAAAACGTAGAAGCGATCCTACCTACTATTGAGCATGCAATTCAGCTAACCACAGGTTTAAATGTTATTGATTTCTATCCTTCTCTCGGATTCTTTAGTGTGATTACTGGGATCAAAGCTAAAATGATTAGGTTACACAATGAGATCGATAGGCTCTATGGAAACATCATCACCGATCACAAGGAAAAGAAGCTAGGGAACGATGCTGTAGAGTCTGAAGATCTAGTTGATGTTCTTCTCAGAATTCAACAAGGGGACGACCTCGAGATCCCCTTGTCTTCTGACAACATTAAAGCCGTTATCCAGGTTCTTAATTCCTTGTATTTTGTTAATCATATAAATAGAAATGTCAATTAATCATAATTTTTGGATTCACACAGATAGAAAAACTTAAATCCGCTTTAAGTTCATTTTCAGGATGTTTTCATCGGCGGAACTGAAACAACGGCAACAACAACAGAGTGGGCCATGACAGAATTGCTTAGAAACCCTTTGGCAATGAAAAAGGCACAAGAAGAGGTACAATCATGGATAAACTTGTGTTGATTAATTTTAAGAACATTAAAGTTGTAATCATGCGGGACTTTTTTGGGTTTTATTTGTTGGTCATACAGGTTAGAAGAGTTTATGGAAGTAAAGGATATGTAAATGAATCAGAACTTGCTCAGCTGAAATATGTTCCCGCTGTCATCAAAGAAACATTAAGGATTCATCCTCCCGTACCATTACTGGTTCCACGAGAAAATAGTGAGAGATGTGAAATTAATGGATATGAGATTCCTGCAAAGAGTAGGGTTATTGTTAATGTTTGGGCAATTGGAAGAGATCCCAAATATTGGAATCAACCAGAAAAGTTTGTTCCTGAGAGGTTTCTCGATACTACAATTGATTATTATTTTAAAAACTCAAATTTTGAGTTTATTCCATTTGGTGCTGGAAGAAGAGTATGCCCTGGAATTGCATTTGCTACACCTGTTGTTGAATTGCTCATTTCCAATATGCTTTATCATTTTGATTGGAAACTTCCCAATGGAATGAAGTTTGAAGAATTGGATGTGGAAGAGTCTTTTGGTGCTACAATGAGAAGGAAGAATGACCTATGTGTTGTTCCTTTTAAGTATAATCCTTAATTAGGGATAGGTGCATTACGTGAATAAATGATGCTTTGGGCACAGTTTTATTATCAAATCTATATTTTAGAAGCAATATTGAGTGTTTAATTTTGGGAGATATATAAAATGTTATTTAAGAATCACTGTTTTTCCCATGCTGTGGGAGTTATAGGCTTATATGTAGCTTCTTCCTAACTTCCTATTCTGACATGCAAAGCGTGTGATTTATTTCTTCGAAAGTTTTTGTGAATCAAATATCAATTATCATTATCACCTCTTCTTTTTTGGTACTATATCAGTATAAATATTAATTAGATATTAAAAAACGATAATTAATTTATATATTTTATCCTCTAATCTTATCCAAACTTTTAGATTAGTCCTTTAATTTTATTTAGAATATTTTTTATCCTTTAACCTTGACATCTATAATCTAGAAAGTTTTTTGTGCCAATTATTATTTTTTAAAAATTAAACTTATCCTATTGAGGATATTTTGTCAATATTTAAAATTTTAATTTCAGTATTTTTTTTATTAACGGTATTAGGGATAAATGAATGAAAAGATACTTTATCAAATTAAAGAATCAAAGTGAAATATTGTGTGAAGTTAAAAGACTCATTTTTTACCTTTAAAAAATTTTAAGATTATACTTATTTTTTAATATCTAAATCTTGATGAAATATATTTAAAATTTTTAATAATGAAAAAATCACATGAACATAAAAAACTCTATTGATCATGGTTTGTGAGGCAATAAGGTTCCATATAAATTTAATATAATTGAAAAATAGAATGATTAATCACCTATAATTTGTTGAAATATGTTCTTAGTTTAGTTTGTACAAAAATATTTTTTGTTAAAAAAATATTTGATCCGCATTTATGTCTTAATGCATAAATTAAATATGTTAGATAAAGTTTATTAAGACTATGCTGGGGGATACAAAGATATTAGCATTAAGAGAAAATATGTTTTATCATTTTGTATAAATATATCGCAACATCAAAAAATAAAATATGTGCTGCAAAGTATGTTTTCATGAAGATATTTTTGAAATTATGAGATTAATTCCTTTAAATTTTTTATAGTAAACAATCGCTGACTAATTAAGAATGAGTATTATTTTAGTGTAAAATACAAGTGTCTAGCCTCGCTTCAGTGGACTAGTGAATGGTCTATATTGGATTAAATGGATTCCCCAAGGTATCTATCAATTAAACACCAAGGAGAAGAGGATTACTCAATGCTATCCATGAGGAAGATAACAGAGAGTGTTCAGTGATCACTGTGCTACACAAGTATGGCTTTTTGCCTGAGGGGTGAGATGTGTGCACAATGAGCCTGAATAGTAAGTAATTGAATATAGAATGGAGAGAGTGCACCTGGTGGGTATTCTCCTATTTATAGAGATCACCTAAGGTTTCAGTCCATTGGCTGTGCATCCGTTACTCAGGCAACATGCGCTTCCATGACCTACAAATGTCTGCTCCACTACCTGTACGATCCTAGATTATAGGCACGATCATGGGATGATTAGTAATTTACCTGATTATGGGAGATTCTACTATAAAGTGTCCTTATTGGGCCACCTATCTGCCAGATCCATTATATGAATCCATAACAAGTCTTTAGTTTTTGTGATCACCTTTCGAATATAAGGAACCAATTTTCCAAGTCTACAAAGCATGGTTTGAATTTTGAACAATTGTTTACAACGATTTAGTACAGTTATATAACTAAGGCTTAATTAATAAATCCTTAATTGTGTCATACAATCCAATTAATAATTTATTAGATTTAGTAACCTAAATTAGAATTTGGATAATTCGACCTTCTTTATAGGTTTTTTCCTTAATTATATGTAGTTACTTAGTTTAATTTCTTGCTTAAAGTAATACTTAAGTCGTGGGTAGGCTAGGGGTGGAGTGTGGATTTGAAATTGGGGATGAAAATTACAAAATAGAACCCAGTGTTCTTAATATTTTCATTTATTCACTCTATGAAACTTTTAATAGCAATTAAAATGAAAATATTAAAAATTTTATGAGGCTAAAATATAATTTCTTAAACCCTTGGATTCAATTCTGTAATTTTAGGGGGGTCACCCCTAGTCTCCTAATTCTGCCCCTAGTCGTGGGTTGGTTGATATTAAAATCTAACAAGAAAACCTCTTTTAATCAGAACCTTGTAGTTAGCATGTCACCGTTAGGGTACTATTTTAGATGCCTCATGTCTTTTAGTTGACCAATTAATATTTAAGAAAGACAAATGCTTTACTCACTGATTGATAATATAATCCGAAATCTGGGTGGCTCGTCTTCGTAGTAAAATATTTAATTTATTGGTTAGTCAAGCTGAAGATTTCCAAATTTCCCCTTGAAACATGAAAATAGTGAATTATTTAATTAATTGATTGATTATTAGTCAAAATGAGCTGCTCATATGGTCCCATGAAAGAACGAAATTATTCAAGATAAGCATCAGTCGGCTGAATCTAAATGAGCTAGGTGGCTAAGCGGCTAAGCCCATTAAGCCCTATTTCTTTTATGTTAGGTAATGTTTCCAGTATTGAATTACAAACTACTACGTCCGGTTCTAATAATAAGATTATATTATAAAAGTGGTTTTATAATTAGGATCAGAGGCAGTATGTCTTAAATTAAAATTCAGTCTAAATTATCAACACACAGGGTCAAATTTAATTTACTTCAAAGCCTGAAATTTTTTCCCCCTTTTACAAGTCATATAATTTTACAAACCCACTCGTTTGATTTGATCAAAATAGTTAAATTAAATATATAAGTTCTAAGTATCTAAATTTCCCGAATCTTATAACCAATATAATTTTTGAATTAGTAATAAGTGGATAGCCCAAAAAATTATTTATTATGGTGTTAAACATCGCTTGGTGCTCAAATTAACTTTGAATGTTATCTCTAGAAGATAGAGAAAGTTAATGGACAAAAACAATCATCAGCTAACAAATCTATATATATTATAGAAACACTAATCTCTTATATTTTCGATAATAAATAGTGAAACTCATTTTTCATATTCACTGTAGTGCTAAGCGGAGTGATGAGCACCAAAAGCTCATCATAATTGCACTCGGTCTCAATTGTCACTTTTTCCCAAAAAATGATTTCCTTACTTAAAAATCATTAATTGAAAATTTTAAATCTAAACAGATAGTGGAGATCTTACCACAACTAAGAGGACAATGGTGTTCATCACCGTGATAAGCATTGAAATTGGTTTGTGCACACACATCTTAATTCTTCAATGTAGATAAGTATGGTAATAATGCTCTATATGTTGTTAATATTTTATTTTATTTCATTTTTTATTATATGACCACTAACTAAAAATCTAAGGCTTTACATCACAGCTAATTAATAACATCACATATATAGGGACGAGACAAATCATTGAAGCAAAAGTAGTACTAGCGCTGATAACTAATAGGGATTAACCAAAGATTCTCCTTTCTTCTTACGCCAGCGCCAAACGTCTCAGACATGTCAAATTCCTCATGAGTGAATCCATTTGGGAATTTCCAATCAAAATGAAAGAGCAAATTGGCAAGTGGAAGCTCGATGTTTGGTATAGCAAAATTAACTCCAGGACACATTCTCCTTCCAGCACCAAATGGTATATACTCAAAATTTGTTCCTCGGAAATCAATTGGATTATCCAAAAATCTCTCTGGCTTGAAGGTCTCAGCTTCATCCCAAGACTTAGAATCTCTTCCTATTGCCCATCCATTGACAATGATTTTGGTCTTTTCAGGTATCTCATATCCATTGATCGCACATCTTTCAGTGTTTTCTCGTGGAGGTAACAACACTCCAGGAGGGTGCAATCTTAGGGTTTCTCTCACAATTGAGTTTAAGTATTTCAATTGGTGAATCTTACTTTCATCCACATACCCTTTCTCATTGTAGATCCGTCTGACCTCAGCTTGAGCTTTCTCCATCACCTTTGGGTTCTTCATCAATTCTGCCATTGCCCACTCTACAGTAGTTGATGACGACTCAGATCCAGCAATGAACATATCCTGAAAATGGATTATGAGTTCTTTTGTCAAGGAAACTTCCATGTGAATTGATATGTCTTGTACTTCATCCTATCCTAATTATATGAGTTAGATAAACCGATAGGGGTTAATAAAGACCTCAATTTAATCCATTGTCTCCCAAATTTATAATTTTATTTCCAAAATATCATAATAATTGATTGTATATATTAAATAGTTTTCATCAAAGAATAGTTTCAATGCACATAATTAAAGAGAGTATTTTAGGGAAATCATCAACATACAATTGTTACAAATAATTAACTTAACTATTTTCTTTAATACCCATACATTAGTTATCAGGGAGAGGATTTTCTCATAACCATTTTTCTCCCTTTCTCTCATAGGCTCATCTAGGCCGTTGATTAGGAAGGAGAGAAAGAAGTTAAAGTAGTTTTGTGATTAATTGGACGGATATGATATAAAGATGGTGAAGGATAATGAGAAAAGGATTATGAGAGAAACCTAACCCCACCTACCAATAGTACATTCCCATTTATCAAATTGATAAAACTATACTCCTCTAGTCCTATATATAAGGAATAGAGGTAAGAAAATTTGTGGTCTTATTTGTAAAGGTGGAGAGAGAAAATTTTCATATGAAAGAATGTACAATTTTACTCTTTATTTATTATTATTGACTTTGTTCTCAGAGGTATAATATATATTAAACAAAGGTAAAGTTTGAAAGTTGTTATAAATAAAGTTTAAGGGTTTTTTTGTCTATGTGAAATATATTGAAAGTGTCCTATATAGGACTAGATTATTATATATTTTATAAACATAAAATACATAAAAGATACTCATAAAGCCATAAATTCTTAGCTACTCACCAGAATGACGGCTTTGATGTGGTTGTGAGTTAAGGGAAGTTCAAGATCATTTTCCTGCTGAATTTTTAAAAGAACATCAAGTAGATTCTCCTCATCATTATTAATTCCACTACTTGTCTCTTTTCTATGTTTGTGATCCTTGATGATGTCCTCCAATATTCCATCGTTCAGCTTGTGAACTCTTTCGACTTTAGCCCTCATCCCTGTAATCAGTTGAAGAACTTTGACAGAAGGAAACAGATCAACGATTGAAAAACCTCCCATGACCTTCATTACTTCCTTTAGACTGGATATGAAAGCTTTTTGATCTCTTGACTTGATACCAAAGGCTGCTCTTGCAATTATGGAGTTTGTGGTTGTGAAGATTTTGTCACTGAGATTTATGAGCGACCCTTCATTATTAAAGCGAATATCTTTGACAAGGGCGGATACTTCCTCTTCCCTTATGAACCTGAAGGATCTAACACGCTTTGCAGATAAAAGCTCCAAAGTACAAATTTTTCGGAGTTGCCTCCAATGGTTTCCATGTGGGGAAAATCCAATATCTATGTTATTGTAAGTGATGATGTCAGCAGCAAGAAGATGAGGTCTGTCAGAGAAGATGAGGTCATGTGTTGTGAAGATCTCTTTGGCAATTTCTGAGGAAGACACAACGACATTGGATGTCTCTCCGAGCTGAAGATGCATCAAGGGTCCATACTTTTTGGCCAAGTCTCTTAAGGAGTGATGGGGTAGTGACCCTGCAATTTGGTGGATGTTCCCTATAAGAGGAAGCTTCCATGGCCCTGGTGGTAGGGTTTTGAAGGACTTTTTGGTATTTGATCGTTTGTGTATCAGAAGAAGGAAGCAAAACAAGGTGAAGAGGAAGATCTGAAACTCCATGATTACAGAAATGTGATGTTGCTAACTAATTATGTCTGTCTTGGGCAGATTACTTTATATCCGCAGTACTGTCTGAGTCAGTTATTAAATAAAATTTAGATTCTATTTTCAGTTTAATTAATGTAATGGACTTGTATAAGTCTTGTTCTCGCGTGGTTGTGAGCCAGCATTTGAAATTGTCTATTAATTATATGTAATTACTTAGTTTAATTTCTTGCTTAAAGTAATACTTAAGTCGTGGGTTGGTTGATACTACCTCCGGTCCTAATTATAAGGCATAGTTGACTTTGTTTGGAGAGATTAAAGAAGCTAAATAAGTTACTTAATCATTTTATATGTTGTATATGTTTGGATTATATATTAGTATGTGAGTCAAACTAATTACTTTGAAGAAAAAATAAAAAGAAAAATATTCTAAGTTAATTTAATTAGTTTTCTTAATTTCTCCAAAAAAGTCAATTATGTCTTATAATTAGGACCGGAGGGAGTATTGAAATCTAAGAAGAAAACCTATTTTATCAGAACCTAGTAGTTGGGATGTCACCGTTAGGGTACTTAAAATTTAACAACAATTACTTATAGTCAAATAAAGACAGAACAGTCAGACCTTTTTTTTTTCCCCTAGCTTATGCCAGAATCACACAAGTTAGTTGCATTTTTAAAATATTGTGAACTTTGATTGTTCAACATAAGCTTTAGTCAAAGGTTCCAAAAAAGACAAACATAAGATTTAGTCAATTTTGTGACTTGCACCAATGAAAAGTCTCAAGTTGGAATTTTCAATTAATATAAGGAAAAAATGTAATTAATAAGAGATTTTTGAAATTAAGAAATTACTTTAAATTTGTCATATCACTACTAAAAAAATAGCTTTTAGATCAGGTGAAAATCGCTTTTTAGACTGGTTTTAGATCTAGTCTTGATACATCCAATCTAAAATGCCTATTACTTTTAAGACCGATTAAGAAACCGGTCTTAAAAAAAAAAGACCGATTTTTAAAATATAAGATTTAAAAAGTAAGATTTTTAAGACTGGTTGTGTAAAATAATCAGCCTTAAAAGTGAAAATTGTAAGACTTTTAAGACCGATTGTGTGAAACAACGAGTCTTAAAAGTGTTTTAAAATAATAATAATAATAAAATAAAATAATCCAAATGTTCCCAATATGTAGCTTACCTTGATGGCCTTCTCAAACTCTTCCAACTATTACATCATGTTCAAAACAGAAAAGTACAAATAAGAAAAGCTAAAAAGGAACATTCAGTTTTGAAGGGAAAAGAGGAACAAAGGACGAGGATAAACTAATTTGAGAATCTGCAATAGGAAACCACGTTAAAGAACTTTTAGTGTTGGACTAAGCTAGAGAAAAAAAAAAAAAGTAGTACACCTGTCGTTTTGCAGTACCCAAAGCAGTCTGCAGCTCCCTGCAGAGTTCATCTACGTACTTGGGAATTGATCGTTATCTCTTCTCTCTTAGCCATGCCCTGTATGTTGATTCCATTCTGAAAAACAAGAAATCAAGAAAGAAGGTTATAAATTTATGTAAAATAGAAATTCCACATACATATGAACATGTATCCTTAAGGCCACGTCATGTAATGAATTGAGGTTAGAATTACAAAACAATCCAGAAAGATACCTATCAGGCCCCGTTTTGCAAGAAAAATTTGAAGAGAGAAAGCAACTTAGAAAAGGAAAAAGAAAGGAAAGGAAGATTTTTAAAAGATGAGGGAAGATAGTTTGAGATAAGATAAATTGTTTGATAGGAAAAAAATAAAAGGGTAATAGTTGATAAAGAATTAAGAAATGTCTATTTTATCCTCGAAAGTAAATGATTCAAAATAAAAAAGAAAAATATTTTTTTTGCAAGAATATATTTTTAAAAAATATGCTTATGTCAAGTTCCAATTCATGTAAAAAATAATTCTACAAGCCAAGTTCAAACTTCAGGGGTAAATCTGTCAAAAAATGTGAACAGGAACATAAGAACTTGAGATCTCACTAATTTTGATAGGATCTGATTTTTCCACATATGAGGCAAGATTGGTGGACCTGATGTAGGCCCAGAAACTTAGATTTCTAGGAAGATTTGTCCAAAATGTGTACTAATAGAGAAACTTATCAATCTTCCTTTCTTTTCCCACCAAATCAAATCTTTGTACCGGCCAAACGGGGCCTGAGTTGATTCCTGGATGATTTGACGAAAACTTTAGTCGCCTTAGGGTCAAATCACAATTTACCACGAATTAAAATGCAATATAGTGCAAACAACTCGGGATCGTTCTCTTATCAAGGAGCCTTTTATTTTGAATTCCTAGATTTGACTAAGTGTTAAAAACATGGTTAGAAGAGGGGATTTGAAATTGATTTTCTCTAAACTAAAATTCATAAAAATAAAGGAACTAATTCTATTCTTTTTGGTATTTTTGGAAAATAGTGAAGAATGCTTTGGATCTAAAGGAATTAATGATGGATGCTCTTGGTAATGAAGAAGATGGCTATCATTGCTTTCAAAATATATGGGAGTTAATTTCTCATTAAGTCTAAAGAACAACCTCAAGATAACACTTGAGTCCAATAATCCCAATTAATAGTAGCTCCTACAAACATAGCAAACTACTACCTTTTGAGACATTGTTAAAATCCACTTAATGTGTAATTAAAATTGGGATGATGTAAATTGTTCTTCTAAATTTGAATGTTCTAACGAACCATTCAAATACTCAAATCAACTATGATTACTAATCACAAACATGAAAGCAAACATAATTTCATCAAGCATATAAAGAAATATGGAAATCTAAATATCAAAATAATCATCCAATTAAAACCACGATATTCAATCTTCAAGGACACATAACAGTCATCCAAGTCTTACAACTACATAATGATAATCCTAAACAAGGAAATCAAATATATAATCTAAGCAAAAGATTGAATTAAATAACTCCCCTATTGAAGCACAAAAGCTCAAGCCACAATTCCTCATCACCAATAAGCAAGGATTTAGCCACTCATTAGTTTATACTTAGCCACAACTTCATCCAGACAAAGAAAATCCATGGAAATTGATTGGTTAAAATGAAGAATGGTCTAACGGTTCTGGTGCAAAGAAGAGGAAGAGCGGTGGTGATAAACTCCCAACGGTGGTGAATAGGTGAGATGCTGACAGTGATGGTGGAAGAAAAGTTGAAGAAAGAATGATGAAGGACCAGCGGTGTTGGGTCGAAGATGTGAATCAATTCAGCTCCTCCTTCATTTCAGCGCTTCCTCATGTTTCTGTTTCAGCGACTTTGTTTTTTTTTTTTTTCCTTTCTCCGCCGCCCCCCTCCTTCAATGAATGATTAAATCTTCTATACCTCCAGCTGCATAATTCTATTGGATTAGATCCGCCCATTCAGAAGTAGGCCACGGGCCCCATTTGCATCAGCCCAACCTAATTCCAAATGGCCAAAACGCACAACTTCAGATAGGGACCTAATTGAAAGGTTTTAAAGTATTTTGAGAGGGACTAAACTGCAAACTTTATAACTTGATTTAAAACTTTCATTTTCAAATTTAATTTAATCTTTTCAACTTCCTACAATTTAAACCAATTAATCTAACATTAAATATTCTCATAAAAATCAATAATTAAGAGTAATTACATTTTTTGACAATTTTGCCCTTTTTAGCCCTAATTTAATATATTTACTCTTAATATCAATTTATCACAAGAAATACATTTAAAGCTCAATAACTATGAGAAAACACATTAAAAATCCACATTTAATCATTAAAAATCATGTAAAAATATGGTTAGATCAATTCCCCCACACTTAGACCTTTGTACTCCTGAACAAAGGCAATTGAGCACATAATTCTAAGTCTAAATCACTAATGCATTTGAAAGATGAGCAATTTCATAATCAATAAGGCAATGAATTAATTAATTAAATTCTTCAAGCCAACACCAGTGATAGTTAAGTGATGTAAAGGAACTAGCTGACTTCACAACTTCAAAATATTGGAAGAAGTACAAGAGGACTCTCAAGATATTAGTGTTTCACTCATCTCCCCTCATTGATTGGGATAATTTCACTCTAGTTCACTTAATCAACACCCTACCATAGGCTTGTAACAACTCTAACATCTCCACTATTAATAGCAATTAATGGAATGAATCAAGAGGACTTTTAAGGGTTGTAATGTTGGATAAAGGCTAGATGTAATGAATTAATTTAAAAGAATGAACTGTTGATATGCAAGTCAAAGTTAACGAGCAAGTTCATAGCATCTAAATAATTTTACAAACTTTTGCCAATTCTTTTGAAAATCATGAACAAATGCCTTCTTGATATTTCTTTTGCTTTTTTTTTTTGGTTACCAAATACTCTTTTTTTTTCTTTTTTTTTCAAGTAATACTCACTTTTCTTTTCTTTTTTTTCTTTTCTTTTGTGTTTTCTCTGTTTTTTTTTTCACATACATGGCATTTCAAATTTTTATTGTCAATTCTCTTTTGATTTTTTTTTTAAAAATACTATGAACACTATGAATAATGACATGCATATAACATAAAAAAGGCTCAAAGGGGGTAAGCAAAGAGTAGATGTATGTAGGTTTGTGTTTGGGTCAAAATGGTTTAGAATTGAATGCCTCTTTCATTTTCATCACAATAACGCAAATACCGTTTCGAAAAAGAGTTGAAACAAGTTCTAGAAGGTGAAAAACCAAGTGAACATGCTCATATGAAAAGAATTTAAGGTTCAAGTATCCTTCCAATAAGGTTTTTCTCCAATGCTCACTCCAACAAAATCAATTGCATGGTAAGCTAATCACAAAACATCTGCTTAACTATTCCAAGTGCTAACCTTACCAAATACAACCAATCAAAACATTGCAATAAGTTCAAACAATGCTCAACTATTAAATGCACTAATGATTCATAAAGATCTCATTTTCAAAATAAGGAGTAATCAAAAATCCAATTGTGGGTTCATTTCTCTTCCCATTCACTTGAAGATCAAAGCATGGTTTTAAAAAGTTGCCAAAACACTAGATCTCATGAAAGCTCAAAGAATTTCTCACAAATTATACACTTCCAAAGTGGCAAATGCGACTCTTTACCACTTAGAGCATGCATTAATGCAAGTCATTCTTGAAAAATTTTCTAGTTTTAGGCATTTTCTCATTTGAAAACAACCAAATAATTGGGATTCAAAATGTATTCCCCTCCCCCACACTTAATCAACACATTGTCCTCAATGTTTGTAAAGCAACTCTATTATTCAAACTTGTTCCTTAATGAAGTGGAAAGTTGTGAAGTCTAATTGCAATTGAAGCACGACACGTCACATCATCATAAGAGAGAAGAGAAAAGAAACAAGCCAAAATAACAGAGAAAATTAGAATGAAGAGGCACAATGGTAATCAAACAGGGTAGTGGCTAAGATGCAAAGCATAAATAGGGAGTTCTTATTCTAATTACTAAACTATACTACTCCTACTTTTTCCTACTGAGATAGTCCCTCCCCCACACTTATTTCAAGCATTCAGAATCACAAATGAATTGAACAATTCAAATCAAAGAATGTAAGTGAAGGAAAGAGACAACCTGGCCTCAAGGAGGCTTTGATGATGAATCATAGTAGAGCTTGAGGAGGTGTCCATTGACTTGAAATTCCTTTCCAGTTGTCTCGTCAAGCAGCTCTACCATTCCAAATGAATGCACTTTGGTGATAGTGAAAGGGCTGTACCATTTATCCTTAAGCTTCCCATCCAACAACTTGAATCGGGCCCTAAATAGCAAAACCTGATCACCAACCTTGAAATCCTTTCGGATAATCTTCTTATCGTGAAGTAGCTTGGTCTTTTCTTTGTAAATGCGGGAACTCTCATAAGCTTCTAGTCGCATTTCCTCAAGTTCCTGCATTTGTAACTTCCTTTCCAAGCCAACTTCTTCCACATCCATGTTGCACATTTTCACAGCCCAATAGGTTTTATGCTCCAATTCTACCGGAATATGACATGCTTTACCATAGATAAGCCGGTAAGGAGACATTCCTATTGGTGTCTTGAAGGCGGTCCTGTAGGCCCATAGTGCTTCCTCCAACCTTGAGCTCCAATCCTTTCTTGAAGGCTTGACAATCTTTTCCAAAATGTGTTTGATCTCTCGGTTGGATACTTCTGCTTGCCCATTCGTCTGTGGATGATAGGGAGTGGAAATTTTGTGGGTTACCCCAAGTTTGGCAAGTAAGTTATCAATAACCTTATTGCAAAAATAGGTACCTCTATCACTCACTATAGCCCTCAGTACTCCAAATCTACAGAAGATGTTAAACTTAAGAAACTTGGAAACCGTTTGGGCATCATCTTTCCTAGTGGGGATGGCTTCTACCCACCTAGAGAGGTAATCTACAGCTAATAGGATGTAGGTAAAGCCAGATGATGGTAGAAAAGGACCCATGAAATCAATACCCCAAACATCAAATACCTCACAAAAGAGCATGGGTTGTTGTGGCATCTCATGCCGTCTACCTAACCCCCCAAACCGTTGGCATTTATCACATGCCTTACAATACAAATATGCATCCTTAAACAGGGTAGGCCAGTAGAACCCAGAATCTAACACTTTCCTAGAGGTCTTATGAGCACTAAAATGTCCACCACAAACCATTGAATGGCAAGCAGAAAGTATGTCCTTGGAGTCGGTCTCTGAAATGCACCTCCTGATAACTTGATCATTGCATAGTCTCCATAAATAGGGCTCATCCCAAATGTAGTGTTCAGCTTCTCGTTTAAGTTTTTGAGCCTGAAAGGAAGACATATGCTCAGGTATGAGACCGGTCACAATATAATTCACTAGATTAGCAAACCAAGGAACATAGAGCGAAATAGACATAAGGGACACATCAGGGAAATCATCACAAATAAAGTCAGAGTCAAGTACTCCCCTTGTACCATCCGGTAGTCTACTCAGGTGGTTTGCTACAAGGTTTGCAGTTCCAGGTCTATCCTTAATGCTTATATCAAACTCTTGTAGCAAGAGCATCCACCTAATAAGCCTTGGTTTGGATTGAGGCTTAGTGAAGAGAAACTTCACCGCCGCATGATCTGTGTACACCACCACTTGAGAATTGATTAGATATTGGCGAAACTTATCTAATGCAAATATGATAGCAAAAAGTTCTTTCTCTGTGGTTGTGTAATTCTTTTGTGCACTATCCAAAGTTTTTGATGCATAAGCAATCACATGAGATAACTTGCTATGCTTTTGACCTAGCATGACCCCCACAGCAGAATTGGAGGCATCGCATGCTAGTTCAAAAGGCAAAGTCCAATCTGGTGCATGCAAAATAGGAGGAGATATCAAGTGTGCTTTCAATTCGTCAAATGCTTGTTTGCAAGAAGTATCAAAGACAAAATCAACATCTTTTTGCAATAGTTTGGATAAAGGTATAGCTATCTTACCGAAATCTTTTATGAATCTCCGGTAAAATCCCACATGCCCTAAGAAAGATCGAAGTGTTTTAATATTAGTGGGATAGGGCAAGGAGGAAATCACCTCAATTTTAGCTCTATCAACCTCAATGCCCTTGCTAGATATCAAGTGACCAAGTACTATTCCATGATCAACCATGAAATGGCACTTCTCATAATTCAAAACCAAATTTTTCTCAATGCATCTAGCAAGAACATGGTCCAAACTATCTAAACAAGCATCAAATGAATTACCATACACTGTAAAATCATCCATAAAAACTTCCATGCAATTTTCAAGAAAATCAAAGAACAGTGACATCATGCAACGTTGGAAAGTACTAGGTGCATTGCACAATCCGAACGGCATTCTCCTATAGGCATAGGTACCAAATGGACAAGTAAAAGTGGTCTTTTCCTGATCTTCAGGGGCTAATGGAATTTGGAAATATCCTGAATAACCATTTAGGAAACAATAATGACTCTTACCCGCTAACCTTTCAAGCATCTGATCTATGAAGGGTAAGGGAAAATGATCTTTCCTAGATGCCTCATTCAATTTCCTATAGTCTATGCACACTCTCCAAGCATTTTGCACCCTAGTAGGAATCAACTCATCATTTTCATTCTTGACCATAGTTATCCCACTCTTCTTAGGCACTACATGTACTGGACTAACCCACTCATTATCAGAAATTGGGTAAATGATACCCGCACTCAAAAGCTTAGTTACTTCTTTCTTGACCACATCTAGAATTAGGGGGTTGAGTCTCCTTTGGGGTTGCCTAAGGGGTTTGGATTCCTCATTCAAAAGGATCCTATGGGTACAAATAGCCGGACTAATCCCAGGAATGTCAGCTAAAGTCCAACCAAGAGCCTTTCTATTTCTACTCAAAACATCAAGCAATCTCTCCTCCTCACTCAGACAAAGAATTTGAAATAATAACAGGCAGTTTTCCATCAGCAGCAAGGAATGCATATTTCAAATTAGATGGGAGAGGTTTAAGCTCTAAATCAGGAGGTTGGACAATAGAGGGAATCAGTCTCGGAAGGTCAAGGGTAGTAGAAATACTCCCTTTTACCAGCTTCGGAAGTGCATGGCTTGTGCTAAGCTCCATAGACTCTACCACTTGTTCATTGGTCTTCCCAAGTGTTGAACCAATACTAGGTTGGCTTACAGTAGCAACAGGCTTGGGGAAAGTAGCCTCCTTCATACCTACTTCACAAGGAGTGATTAGCTCATTTAAAAATCTCAAGGTATGCGGAGTGATCTTAGTTCTATATTTGAGCAATGAGTTAGAAGGTGGCCCTTTAACCGCATTGTGTTGAGGTCCAAAATGAGTCACATGAGAGGACGTCTTCGTCGATGTGAGGGCTATCCCCTTAGAGAATAAATCATCCAAGTCTTGGCTACCGACCTCAAACTCAGCTTCCTCCACTAGTTTGTGACCTGAAACATTGAGAAAACCACCTTCCTCACAAGCATTATCACTTAATAATGAATCATTGGAAGAATTAAGCTCAAATGAATTAAAAGAGGTAAGAGAAAAATCATCAAGGGATGATAACCAACAATCAACCATCAATGGGTTAAGGTTGGAAATCTCACTCCCAAGTGAATCAAAATTATCAACAGAATGAGAGGGAAATTTATCATCACATGAATCCAATGAAATACCACAGTCAAGATTACAATTATCGGTGTGTAAATTAAGCTCATATTCTTCAACTAAATCATCAATGACAAAATCAATTGAATTCACACCTAATAAAGAGTAATCTTCAGAAGGATGCTTCATGGCTTCATACATGTTAAAACTCAGTTTATTGTTACCTACTTCCATAGTGATTGACCTATCTCTCATGTCTATAAAGGTACTAGCTGTTCTCATAAAGGGTCTCCCTAAGATGAGGGTGCATTCACTAGACTCATGAGACATGTCCAACATATAGAAATCAGCAGGGAAAACCAAGTCTTTAACTTTCACAAGCAAGTCCTCGATGATGCCTAATGGATGCCTAATGCTCCTATCAGCTAGTTGGAGAACCACACTAGTTCTCTTAAGCTCCTTGACACCAAGAGATTTAAAAATGGCACTAGGCATGACATTAATGGCTGCACCTAAGTCTAACAAGGCTTGAGCCACATTCACATTACCTATGGTACAAGGTATAGTAAATGAGCCGGGATCCTTGCACTTAACAGGGAGTTGGGGTTTAAAAAGGGCAGACACATTAGAGCTAATTTGCACTCTCTCATTAGGCCTAAATTTCCTCTTGTTAGTACACAACTCTTTCAAGAATTTGCAATAACTAGGCATAGACTTAACCAATTGGAAGAAAGGAATATTGATTTGTAGCTTGCTAAACAAATCATACATTTTTTTCTCATTTTGCTCATCATGCATTTTCTTGCCTTGAAAGTAAGCTTTAGGAAAAGGGAGTTGAGAAATTTTTACCTCCTTACCATCAGTACTGGATAGGATGCTTTGTTCACTTGTCTCACCTTTCTTAAAAGTGCTTCTTTCCTTGGAGCCAACCTCTCTCAGAAGTGGTTGTTGTTCCACTTGAGGTTGCTCAACTGCTTTGCCATTCTTCTTCGCAAGGATAGCCTTCTCTTTGACACTTTCAGATTCATGAAGCTTCATTGGGCTCAATGGTGGACTTTCAACCTCTACTTCTTCATCCACATCACTGTCAACCTCTTCAGAAAAATGTACTTTCTTTCCACTCCTTAACTCAATAGCATTAAGTGACTTAGGATTGATGACTGTGTTTGAAGGAATAGAGCCACTTGTCTTAGCATGCACATCACTCACAGAATTAAAGAGTTGAGTCAAGTGGGATTGCACATTGTTATGCTTCAGCTCCAATTCTTCCAACTTCTTGCACATATAAGCCATTTGATTACCACCCTTTGCCATATCACCTTGTAGCTTTTGTAGGGTATTGGAAATAGAAGAGAATTGACTTTCATTTACAGCTTTATCTTCCATCATACGGTTGTTCATACTGGTAAGTTGAGAAACCATACTCTTCAACAATTGAGTGTTCTCATCACCCTTAGACTCTTCAATAGGCACCATTTGCCCTTGGCTCGACCCATATGGTTGGACTTGATATGATGAACCTTCTTGATTTCTCCAACCAAAATTAGAATTAGGTCTTCTACCTTCATTGTAGGTGGTTGTATTAGAATCCCACCTTTGTTGTTGTTGATTAGGCCTCCCTTGATACATGGCATTAACTTCCTCATGGTGATTAGGGCATAAACTTGTAATGTGCATCATTGAACCACAACTATCACAACTAGGTGCAACAAGAGCTTGTGAAGTAGGGGAAGGAGGTCTTCGTTGAATACTCAGATTATGAAGTTCAGATGTGATTAGAGAAAGTTGTGAAGTGACTGTATCCATCTTGGACTCAAGTGAGACCATTCTTTGATTGGAACCGATATCACAAACTCCTCTTATCTCTCTCACATTATACTGTTGAGTATTTCTAGCCCTTGTTCGAATTTGAGCCCATCCTTCTTCAGCCGTGCAATCTTCTAAAGAACCTCCAGCTGCAGCATCTATAATGCCTTTCTCATTAGGCAGAAGACCATCATGAAAGTATTTAATCAACTGTTCATCACCAATTTGATGGTGTGGACACTTAGCTAAAAGGTCCTGAAAGCGACACCAATATTCATAGAAGGACTCCAAAGGATCTTGCTTGATTGAGTAAATTTCTTTTTTAAGCTCCCCAATCCTTGCATCAGGTAAGTATTTTTCCAAGAAGGCTTTCTTCAAATTAGCCCATGAATGAAGAGCATCATTAGTATGCCTAGACAGCATCATGTACCAATCTTTAGCTTTTCCCTCCAAGGTAAAATAGAACACCTTCAATTTCACATCTTCTAAGCGAGCACTAACAGGCTTCATATTTGAGCAAGCCACGTTCAAGGAATTGAGATGGCTGTGAGGGTCTTCCTTTTCAAGTCCATGAAAACAAGGTAACGAATTAAGCAAAGGAGCCTTAAGCTCGAAATTAACCTCAAGGTTAGGGCATGCAATGTTGTATGGATCATTTGTTACATCTGATCTTGTCACCTCCCTTATAGTTCTCCTCCTTTGTTAACCATTGTTTTCACCCTCCATAGCTGTACCTTGGGAAGCACAATCACTTAAGTCAATGAAAAAATCAAGATGAAAAGATTGATCAGAGTCCCCCTCTAATAGGTTGGACATATAACACTGTCAAGCAAGCAATGAAACAAGGGAGTATCAAAGCTGTCTTGGTCACAAATTCAAAAAGAAAGAAAATGGGTAAAGTGGAATGAGTAGAAATGTTTATGAGTATGCATGATATTTATGGACAAGTAAAAATGCTAGGATGCAAATGCAAATTCAAAAACAAAGAAAATCAAGATATTTGGTTGGTTTTTCTCTAAAATTTTGATGCAAGAAAACTTTTTTTTTTTTTGGGGAAAGATTTTGAGAATTAAAAATAATGAAAGAAAACCTAATTGGCTCACAAGGGCTAACCTCGGTCAATCCGAACCAATTGACACTTAGTAAACCAAGGGAGTCAAAATTGACTCCCCAGCAACGGCGCCATTGATTTGACGAAAACCTTAGTCGCCTCAGGGTCAAATCACAATTTACCACGAATTAAAATGCAATATAGTGCAAACAACTCGGGATCATTCTCTTATCAAGGAGCCTTTTATTTTGAATTCCTAGATTTGACTAAGTGCTAACAACATGGTTAGAAGAGGGGATTTGAAATTGATTTTCTCTAAACTAAAATTCATAAAAATAAAGGAACTATTTTATTCTTTTTGGTATTTTTGGAAAATAGTGAAGAATGCTTTGGATCTAAAGGAATTAATGATGGATGCTCTTGGTAATGAAGAAGATGGCTATCATTGCTAGAAAAATATATGGGAGTTAATTTCTCATTAAGTCTAAAGAACAACCTCAAGATAACACTTGAGTCCAATAATCCCAATTAATAGTAGCTCCTACAAACATAGCAAACTACTACCTTTTGAGACATTGTTAAAATCCACTTAATGTGTAATTAAAATTGGGATGATGTAAATTGTTCTTCTAAATTTGAATGTTCTAACGAACCATTCAAATACTCAAATCAACTATGATTACTAATCACAAACATGAAAGCAAACATAATTTCATCAAGCATATAAAGAAATATGGAAATCTAAATATCAAAATAATCATCCAATTAAAACCACGATATTCAATCTTCAAGGACACATAATAGTCATCCAAGTCTTACAACTACATAATGATAATCCTGATTTGACGAAAACCTTAGTCGTCTCAGGGTCAAATCACAATTAACCACGAATTAAAATGCAATATAGTGCAAACAACTCGGGATCGTTCTCTTATCAAGGAGCCTTTTATTTTGAGTTCCCTAGGTTAAACTAAGTGCAAAAAAATGATTAAAAAAAAAGGTTTTGAAATTGATTTTCTCTAAACTAAAATTCATAAAAAAATTAAAAGAAACTAATTCTAATTTTTTTTGGTATTTTTGGAAAACAATGAAGAATGCTTAGGATTAAAAAGAATTAATAATGGATGTTCTTGGTAATGAAGAAGATGGCTATCATTGCTAGAAAAATATATGGGAGTTAATTTCTCATTAAGTCTAAAGAACAACCTCAAGATAACACTTGAGTCCAATAATCTCAATTAATAATGGCCCTTACTAACGTAGCAAACTACTACCTTTTGAGATATTGTTAAAATCCACTTAATGTGTAATTTAAATTGGAATGATGTAAATTATTCTTCTAAATTAGAATGTTCTAACGAACCATTCAAATACTCAAATCAACTATGATTACTAATCACAAACATGATAGCAAGCATAATTTCATCAAGCATATAAAGAAATTTGGAAATTTAAATATCAAAATAATCATCCAATAAAAATCACAATATTCAATCTTCTTGGACACATAACAGTCATCTAAGTCTCAAAACTAAATAATGAAAAACCTAAATAAGGAAATCAAATAGATAGTCTAAGCAAAAGATTAAATTAAATAACTCCCCTGTTGAAGAACAATTGCTCAAGCCACAATCTTCACCACCAAGAAACAAAAGATTTAGCCACACATTGCACCCATGAGTGGATATTGGATTGAATTTTGATTAAATGAATTCACGTGGTGGGGCTGGAGGTGAATTGAATCTTAATTCAATTGATACAAGGTGGTGGGTCCCGTGAGAATTAATGGATTGATGATGAATCCAACATCAACTGATCCTATGCGCCTCTGCCTCTCAGCTTGAACGATTTGCCGCTCCGTTCCACGTGCGTGTTTCTTTCTTTTCTTTCCAGCTGGTTCTTGCGTCTCAGCTCTCTTTTTTTTTTTCTTGATTCTGTTTTCTCCGGTGAATCCCCAAAATTGCCAGCGTCGTCTTCTGCGTTTTCTGGTGCTGTTTCTTTTCTGATTCTTGCCTCTTCGTTTTTATTCTTTCTTGTTCAGCGTTTTTTTCTCTGATTCTCTGATGCATCTTTTTAATAGAGATAGGTAGTATAATAAAATAAAATAATATAATATATCCTTTTCTTATAATGTAATATATTAATATATTCTATTATAGCCTTTTCAATTTAATCTGTTGCTTCTCTTCTAGATCACATAATATTTCCTGCCAAATAAATAGGATATCAATAGATTTTCTGTTGTAATCACATTTTATCCTATATTTAATTAAAAGATAGATAAGTATATAAAAGATAATTAAATAAGTATAAGATATTAATAAAATCAATCAATATATTCCAGAATCCCTACTTATTTAATCATAAAATATCTACTTATCATCTAACATTAAATATTGTCATAAAAATCAATAATCAAGAGTAATTACATTTTTTTACAATTTTACCCTTTTTTGCCCTAATTTAATATATTTACTTTTAATATCAATTTATATAAGAAATACATTTAAAGCTCAATAACTACGAGAAAACACATTAAAAATCCCCATTTAATTACCAAAAATCATGTAAAAATATTGTTAGATCAATTCCCCCACACTTAGACCTTTGTACTCCTGAACAAAGGCAATTGAGCACATAATTCTAAGTCCAAATCGCTAATGCATTTGAAAGATGAGCAATTTCATAATTAAAAAGCAATGAATTAATTAATCAAATTCTTCAAGCCAACACCAGTGATAGTTAAGTGATGTAAAGGGATTAGCTGACTTCACAACTTCAAAATATTAGAACGAAGCACAAGTGGACTCTCAAGATATCAGTGTTTCACTCATCTTACCTCATTGATTGGGATAATTTCACTCTAGTTCACTTTAATTAACACCCTACCATAGGCTTATAACAACTCTAACATCTCCACTATTAATAGCAATTAATGAAATGAATCAAGAGGGCTTTTAAGGGTTGTAATGTTGGATGAAGGCTAGATGGAATGAATTAGTTAGAAAATGAATAGTTGATATGCAAGTCAAAGTTAACGAGCAAGTTCATAGCATCTAAATAACTTTACAAACCTTTGCCAATTCTTTTGATAATCATGAACAAATGCCTTCTTGATTTTTTTTCTGCCTTTTTTTTCTTTTTATGCTTTTTTTTTGTTTTTTTGTTGTTTTTTTTTTCAATAATACTCACTTTTTTTTTCTTTTGCTTTTTTTTTTTGTTTTTTTTTTGGGTTTTTTTTTCTCGCTTTTTTTCTTCATACATGGCATTTCAAATTTTTATTGGCAATTCTCTTCTGATTTTTAGAATACTATGAACTCTATGAGTAATGACATGCATAAAACAATAGAAAGGCTCAAATGGGGTAAGCAAAGGGTAGATGAATGTAGGCTTGTGTTTGGGTAAAAATGGTTTAGAATTGAATGCCTCTTTCATTTTCATCACACTAATGCAAATGTTGCTTCGAAAAAGAGTTGAAACAAGTTCTAGAAGGTGAAAAACCAAGTGAACATGCACACATGAAAAGAATTTAAGGCTCAAATATCCTTCCAACAAGGTTTTTCTCCAATGCTCATTCCAACAAAATCAATTGCATAGTAAGCTAACCACAAAACATCTGCTTAACTATTCCAAGTGCTAACCTTACCAAATACAACCAATCAAAACATTGCAATCAGTAAAAAAAACAATGCTCAACTATTAAATGCACTAATGATTTATAAAATCTCATTTTCAAAGTAAGGAGTAAGCAAAAATCCAATTGTGGGTTCATTTCTCTTCCCATTCACTTGAAAAACAAGACATGGTTTTCTAAAGTTGCCAAAACGCTAGATCTCATGAAATCTCAAAAAAAATTTCTCACAAATTACACTTCCAAAGCGGCAAATGCGACCCTTTACCACTTAGGACATGCATTAGAGCAAGTCATTCTAAAAAAAAAAATTCTAGTTTAAGGCATTTTCACATTTACCGGAGATTCATAAAAGATTTTAGTAAAATAGCTCTACCGTTATCCAAACTATTGCAAAAAGATGTTGATTTTGTCTTTGATACTTCTTGCAAACAAGCATTTGATGAATTAAAAGCACACTTGATATCTCCTCCTATTTTGCATGCACCAGATTGGACTTTGCCTTTTGAACTAGCATGCGATGCCTCCAATTCTGCTGTGGGGGTCATGCTAGGACAAAAGCATAGCAAGTTATCTCATGTGATTGCTTATGCATCAAAAACTTTGGATAGTGCACAAAAGAATTACACAACCACAGAAAAAGAACTTTTTGCTATCATATTTGCATTAGATAAGTTTCGCCAATATCTAATCAATTCTCAAGTGGTGGTGTACACAGATCATGCAGCGGTGAAGTTTCTCTTCACTAAGCCTCAATCCAAACCAAGGCTTATTAGGTGGATGCTTTTGCTACAAGAGTTTGATATAAGCATTAAAGATAGGCCTGGAACTGGGAACCTTGTAGCAGACCACCTGAGTAGACTACCGGATGGTACAAGGGGAGTACTTGACTCTGACTTTATTTGTGATGATTTCCCTGATGCATCCCTTATGTCTATTTCCCTCTATGTTCCTTGGTTTGCTAATCTAGTGAATTATATTGTGACCGGTCTTATACCTGAGCATATGTCTCCTTTTCAGGCTCAAAAACTTGAACGAGAAGCTGAACACTACATTTGGGATGAGCCCTATTTATGGAGACTATGCAATGACCAAGTTATCAGGAGGTGCATTTCAGAAACCGAGTCCAAGGACATACTTTCTGCCTGCCATTCTATGGTTTGTGGTGGACACTTTAGTGCTCAAAAGACCTCTAGGAAAGTATTAGATTCTGGGTTTTACTGGCCTACCCTGTTTAAGGATGCCTATTTATATTGTAAGGCATGTGATAAATGCCAAAGGTTTGGGGGGTTAGGTAAACGGCATGAAATGCCACAACAACCCATGCTCTTTTGTGAAGTATTTGATGTCTGGGGTATCGATTTCATGGGTCCTTTTCCACCATCATCTGGCTTTACCTACATTCTTTTAGCCGTAGATTACCTCTCTAGGTGGGTAGAAGCCATTCCCACTAGGAAAGATGATGCCCAAACAGTTTCCAAGTTTCTTAAGTCTAACATCTTTTGTAGATTTGGAGTACCAAGGGCTATAGTAAGTGACAGAGGTACCCATTTTTGCAATAAGGTTATTGATAACTTACTTGTTAAGCTTGGGGTAACCCACAAAATGTCCACCCCTTATCATCCACAGACAAATGGGCAAGCCGAAGTATCCAACCGAGAGATCAAACACATATTGCAAAAGATTGTCAAGCCTTCAAGAAGGGATTGGAGCTCAAGGTTGGAGGAAGCACTATGGGCCTATAGAACCGCTTTCAAGACACCAATAGGAATGTCTCCTTACCGGCTTATCTATGGTAAAGCATGTCATATTCCGGTGGAGTTGGAGCACAAAACCTATTGGGCTGTGAAAATGTGCAATATGGATGTGGAAGAAGCTGGCCTGGAAAGGAAGCTACAAATGCAAGAACTTGAGGAAATGCGCCTGGAAGCTTATGAGAGCTCTCGTATTTACAAGGAAAAGACCAAGTTACTTCATGATAAGAAGATTATGCGAAAGAATTTCAAAGTTGGTGATCAGGTGTTGCTGTATAGGGCCCGATTCAAGTTGTTGGATGGGAAGCTTAAAGATAAATGGTATGACCCTTTCACTATCACCAAAGTGCATTCATTTGGCATGGTAGAGCTGCTTGACGAGACTACTGGAAAGGAATTTCGAGTCAATGGACACCTCCTCAAGCTCTACTATGATCCATCATCAAAGCCCACTTAGGGCCAGGTTGTCTCTTTCCTTCACTTACATTTTCTGGTTTGAATTGTTTATTTCATTTGTGATTCTGAATGCTTGAAATAAGTGTGGGGGAGAGACTATCTCAGTAGTAGTAGTAGTAGTAGTATAGTTTGGTAATTAGAATAAGAACTCCCAATTTATGCTTTGCATCTTAGCCACAACCCCGCTTAATTACCATTGTGCCTCTTCACTCTAATTTTCTCTGTTATTATGACTTGTTTCTTCTCTCTTCTCTCTTTATGATGTTGATGTGTTGTGCTTCAATTGCAATTGGACTTCACAACTTTCCACTTCACTAAGGAACAAGTTAGAATAATAGAATTGCTTTACAAACATTGAGGACAATGTGTTGATTAAGTGTGGGGGAGGGGAATACATTTTGAATCCCAATTATTTGGTTGTTTTTAAATGTGAAAATGCCTTAAACTAGAATTTTTTTTAAAAAAAAATTATGAAAAATGAAAGAAAACCTAATAGGCTCACAAGAGCAAACCCTAGTTAATCTTAAACCAATTGACACTTAGTAGACCAAAGGAGTCAAAATTGACTCCCCGGCAACGGCGCCATTGATTTGACGAAAACCTTAGTCGTCTCAGGGTCAAATCACAATTAACCACGAATTAAAATGCAATATAGTGCAAACAACTCGGGATCGTTCTCTTATCAAGGAGCCTTTTATTTTGAGTTCCCTAGGTTAAACTAAGTGCAAAAAAAAATGATTAAAAAAAAAGGTTTTGAAATTGATTTTCTCTAAACTAAAATTCATAAAAAAATTAAAAGAAACTAATTCTAATTTTTTTTGGTATTTTTGGAAAACAATGAAGAATGCTTAGGATTAAAAAGAATTAATAATGGATGTTCTTGGTGATGAAGAAGATGGCTATCATTGCTAGAAAAATATATGGGAGTTAATTTCTCATTAAGTCTAAAGAACAACCTCAAGATAACACTTGAGTCCAATAATCTCAATTAATAATGGCCCCTACTAACGTAGCAAACTACTACCTTTTGAGATATTGTTAAAATCCACTTAATGTGTAATTTAAATTGGAATGATGTAAATTATTCTTCTAAATTAGAATGTTCTAACGAACCATTCAAATACTCAAATCAACTATGATTACTAATCACAAACATGATAGCAAGCATAATTTCATCAAGCATATAAAGAAATTTGGAAATTTAAATATCAAAATAATCATCCAATAAAAATCACAATATTCAATCTTCTTGGACACATAACAGTCATCTAAGTCTCAAAACTAAATAATGAAAAACCTAAATAAGGAAATCAAATAGATAGTCTAAGCAAAAGATTAAATTAAATAACTCCCCTGTTGAAGAACAATTGCTCAAGCCACAATCTTCACCACCAAGAAACAAAAGATTTAGCCACACATAGCACCCATGAGTGGATATTGGATTGAATTTTGATTAAATGAATTCACGTGGTGGGGCTGGAGGTGAATTGAATCTTAATTCAATTGATACAAGGTGGTGGGTCCCGTGAGAATTAATGGATTGATGATGAATCCAACATCAACTGATCCTATGCGCCTCTGCCTCTCAGCTTGAACGATTTGCCGCTCCGTTCCACGTGCGTGTTTCTTTCTTTTCTTTCCAGCTGGTTCTTGCGTCTCAGCTCTCTTTTTTTTTTTCTTGATTCTGTTTTCTCCGGTGAATCCCCAAAATTGCCAGCGTCGTCTTCTGCGTTTTCTGGTGCTGTTTCTTTTCTGATTCTTGCCTCTTCGTTTTTATTCTTTCTTGTTCAGCGTTTTTTTCTCTGATTCTCTGATGCATCTTTTTAATAGAGATAGGTAGTATAATAAAATAATATAATATAATATATCTTTTTCTTATAATATAATATATTAATATATTCTATTATAGCCTTTTCAATTTAATCTGTTGCTTCTCTTCTAGATCACATAATATTTCCTGCCAAATAAATAGGATATCAATAGATTTTCTGTTGTAATCACATTTTATCCTATATTTAATTAAAAGATAGATAAGTATATAAAAGATAATTAAATAAGTATAAGATATTAATAAAATCAATCAATATATTCCAGAATCCCTACTTATTTAATCATAAAATATCTACTTATCATCTAACATTAAATATTGTCATAAAAATCAATAATCAAGAGTAATTACATTTTTTTACAATTTTACCCTTTTTAGCCCTAATTTAATATATTTACTCTTAATATCAATTTATATAAGAAATACATTTAAAGCTCAATAACTACGAGAAAACACATTAAAAATCCCCATTTAATTACCAAAAATCATGTAAAAATATTGTTAGATCAAATCCTAAACAAGGAAATCAAATATATAATCTAAGCAAAAGATTGAATTAAATAACTCCCCTATTGAAGCACAAAAGCTCAAGCCACAATTCCTCATCACCAAGAAGCAAGGATTTAGCCACTCATTAGTTTATACTTAGCCACAACTTCATCCAGACAAAGAAAATCCATGGAAATTGATTGGTTAAAATGAAGAATGGTCTAACGGTTCTGGTGCAAAGAAGAGAAAGAGCGGTGGTGATAAACTCCCAACGGTGGTGAATAGGTGAGATGCTGACAGTGATGGTGGAAGAAAAGTTGAAGAAAGAATGATGAAGGACCAGCGGTGTTGGGTCGAAGATGTGAATCAATTCAGCTCCTCCTTCGTTTCAGCGCTTCCTCATGTTTCTGTTTCAGTGACTTCGTTTTTTTTTTCCTTTCTCCGCCGCCCCCCTCCTTCAATGAATGATTAAATCTTCTATACCTCCAGCTGCATAATTTTGTTGGATCAGATCCGCCCATTCAGAAGCAGGCCACGGGCCCCATTTGCATCAGCCCAACCTAATTCCAAATGGCCAAAACGCACAACTTCAGATAGGGACCTAATTGAAAGGTTCTAAAGTATTTTGAGAGGGACTAAACTGCAAACTTTATAACTTAATTTAAAACTTTCATTTTCAAATTTAATTTAATCTTTTCAACCTCCTACAATTTAAACCAATTAATCTAACATTAAATATTCTCATAAAAATCAATAATTAAGAGTAATTACATTTTTAGACAATTTTGCCCTTTTTAGCCCTAATTTAATATATTTACTCTTAATATCAATTTATCACAATAAATACATTTAAAACTCAATAACTATGAGAAAACACATTAAAAATCCACATTTAATCATTAAAAATCATGTAAAAATATGGTTAGATCACTGAACCTACTCGACTGTAGAGAAGAAAGCATCCTTTTGCCAAATCTAATGTCAAACAGAAACTTTATATGTACACAAACCTCCACGCTGCCCAGCTTCAAAAAACAATATGAATCAGAATCTAATAATCTTGTGGTTGATTATCTTGTAAGTCTACAACGACCACAAGCGCCGATGAGCAGGGAAGATTAGACGACGAGGGTACATAGAGACCAGAAATGTCGAGCAAAGTGATAGGGAAAATCCAGTGCAAGCACATATGATTGTAGAAAAACCTAGATCTGCAAAAACACAACAAAAAATTAGGAAAAAAAAAACCAGATTTGCAAAAGGAAGCCTAAGCGTTCAAATCTTAAATAGATTTCGAACCAATCTCCATCACAAACAACAAAAAATGGGGAAAAAAAATGTCATCTACGTCTAGTTGGGCAGTCCTTGTTCTGATCTTAGAGGTCGAAGGCGTCACGGAGCTCCCGGGATTTCGGGATATGGCTTTCAACTTCTCCTTGAAGGCACTTTTTTTTTTCTTCTTTTTTGTCCACCCAGAAAAGCACACACAAGGGCACGACCGCACGATGCATCAGACTAGTAAGGGAATTGAGCAAGAGAGGTTTAGAGGGTGAAGTTTCAATTTTCTGCGTGATAAAAGAGAATATTTATTTATTAAACTGGTTATAAGAAATATAAGATCCAAAAAATTTCATCTTTTAAACCAGTTATTTGTAACTACCGGTCTTAAAAATAATAGACATTTTTTTAAAAAACATTGTAGACCAGTTATTTGTAACAACCAGTCATAAAAGTAATAGATATTTTATTTTTTTCATTTTTAACTTTTTAAACCAATTGTTTGGAGAATCAATCTAAATAATATCTTTTAAACCTCATATTAAAGGAACCAGTCTTAAAAGTTTTTTATATTTATAAAACTGCCACCGATCGCACTTTTAAAACCTTATCCTTTATAACCGGTCTAAATTAAATGAGATGATCTTAAAATCCTTTTTCCTAGTAGTAGTGTATCATACTTAATAAATTGTTCTGTAGTTCTCGTGATCACCTTTGGGATATATGGACTCATATATGTAAAAGTAATTTAAGAAATATTCCTATTTTATTATTTTTTAACATGATTTTTCATTTAGTTTTTAATTTCCATGCATTTTCATGTTACATTGGTCTTGAAGATAGACTAATAATTTTAAAGCAAATAAAAAGATAAGATAGGATCCTTACAGACCATGACCCATGAGAATACTTAGCCCAATCTTGTAGTGGATCTATCTAAAACCCAAGCCTCACAAAAATGAAAAGCTTGAATTTCCCAAAACTATACTACTTGTTTATTTTGCAGCAATCGACAGACACAGAGTAGACCATAAATAAATGTGGGGGTTCTGATCTCAAGTACATTAATATATGAACAAGATCTCTTGTAACATCCTGAATTTTAGACCCCGAGGATTGAGAATAAGCCTAAGTTAGGCAGATTACTAAGCCCGGTTCAGGAAGTATGACATTTTTTGGACAAGTAAACATCCTTTGTGTTTTTAAGGAAAATAAGAAGAGAGGGAGATACTGGAGAGTCAGTGTAATGATCACAATGGAACACGTGTCACTTCAGGGGTAAAAGAGGAAAAGAAAGGGCAAAACAGTTAGTTCCTTATCCCTAACATATTGAAAATTCGTCCACCATGAGAGAGAAGAGAAAACCAGGTGATTTAAGTCATACTCAGGCTAAAACATGTCATGCAGGTCCCACAAGTGATTAATCGGCAGAAACGGGACTGATAGGGACCGATTAAGGGTTCCTTTGGACTGAGTAGGTCAGGTGTGGGACCATATATGAAGTTTGGAAAGTGTTATGTAGGAATGTCTATTCATGAGGGAAAAGTTTGGTAAAGATAAACGAAAGTGCAAAGAGAACCATCCTGATGGCTGGCGGGACCCACACGGACCGATAGGTCGAGAACTGGACCAAAAAGTGAGGAAAAAGGGAATTAAATATCAGAGACCTGATGTATGGAGCCCCTTAGGCGTCACACACTCCCTTTAATTAATGAAAATATTACTTGGAAGAAAAGAAAGAAAAGTCAGTGTAAAAGTCAAATCGCGGGACCTGCATTAGGAGAACAGGGGTAAAATGGGAATAAATAGGCAAAAATTGATTTGGACAGGTATGTGGGCCCAAAATGGTGCCACATGTGTCCAAAAAGGGAAGACAAAAGGTGGGAAAAATTTGGCAATTATTAAAAAGTTCTGGGCCAAAATCATAATTTCCAAAAGTTTCGGGCCAAAACGCGTAATTTACCCCAAAAGCAGAGAAAAATCTGGATATTTTGAGGGGTGCTGCACCACATGGCAGAGCCCCACAACCCCCTGGATTCTTCTAGAATGACTTGGAGATTAAGTCAAAAAAATAATGATTAAATTACCCCCTACCAGTCAGAAACTTACGCCAGTTAATTCCAGTTTAACCAGATCAGATTCACCTTTATTAAAAAGGTGTTTTAACCCCATTTTTCCACATTGGCCATGAAATTTCCAGAGAATCCAAGAGGAATCCATCAGCCACCATTGCTAGGATCTCCAAGCTCAAGAATCCCATGTTCCTCATTGATTCTCCAAATCCAGGTAACACCGACAACGTCTTCTCTTGAGTTTTTATGAAGTAATTTCGTGCAAATAGTGGAAGCATGGTTTTGGGGTTGGATTTTTGCATTTTTAGGGTCTTCAAAGGCTCTGGAATGAAGTTTTGTATAGGGTATAGCTATGGTTAAAGTTTCCGAAGTCGAAAACACCGAAAACCCCATGAGAGGGCTTGCTGCCAGCTTCAGCAAATCTGGGCAGTGATCCTTCTAACGCGTTTTTAAGGGGATAAACGAACTTGTTTCAAGCTGTAATTTTTTATGGAGAAACTAGACATCTGGGGCATGAGTTTACATATATATATGATATATTTGGATAAGATTTACTTGGTGAAATAAATAGTTGAAAAAGAGACTGGAACAGTGACGTGAATCTGGACCAGAGGAGATAAAACAAGCAACACGCCAAAATATTTGTACTTTCATGGTATGGATATATTTTTCATGTAAACTAGACTTATTAATGGTTCGAATGGCCCTGGTTTCATGTCAATATGATTTTTGTGGAATTTATGAAAAATCCCAGAAGTTGGGACAGAAACAGGGACCTTCTAGAAAACTCATGAAGGACACGGATTTAACAAAAAAATAATGTAAGGGCATTTCTGGAAATACTGAAAATGATGTATTTTAATGTTTTAGGTCAAGGGTACTTTTAGAAGCGCTACAGAGCAAAAAGGTAGTAAAAGCGGTATTCACCACACCAGGTAGTAACCTCTTTACTCTGGCACTTTTATGTGTTTGTTGTATGTACTTGTTTGCCATATGTGTGTTTTTGTATTGTTGGCCAAATATGCATACAGAACATGTTTGTGATTGTGTCCCTAGCGCTGAGGGTGCCTGTTGGGGTCTGCCTATGTGGCGACTCTGTGGAGACAGGCTTGTGATTCTGGTAATTCCGGGGTCTGCCTTGGTAAGGCGATCCAACGGTACGAAGACGTGATGTTGTTGTGGTATTTGTGTCTGTTTGCATATTGTGGCATGTTTGACACGTATATCCATGCTTACATACTCACATGGTTGCATACATACACATCACACATTTAGTGCATGAGTATTGATGGTTACTCTGGGGGCCGTTCTCGGACTCCAGACTCTTATGTAGGCACAGGGGAACGTGTCTGAAGTAAAGATCCTTTTTGGAAAGGTAAGGCCCTACGTTGCATACGAAGAATAGGGAATGCCCTGTTGAATTTTTGTACTTTACCTTTGGATGACTGTATATATATATATATATATATATATATATATATATTTGGTATTTTATTTTGGATAACTGTACCCTTAACCCTTCGGGGACTTATATTTTCTGTTTATTTTACTTTTACCAGTACAGTAATTGTCCAAACCGATCATATGCTCTGTTGCGCGTGCTCTGATTTATAATCAAAATGGACTAATAACTGAAGAAAGGTAACAGATTATAAGGAATCCCTCTAACCCACAACCCGAAAGGACGAGGCCGGTAGGGGTGGAACATCTCTTGTACATTTGGGTAAAGTGCTAATAAAGTGTGGAGTATTATGAGCTCTAGGGACAGAGACATATAAGGATTGAGTTCGTTACTTGCCCAAGAATACATGTCTGGAGCTTGTAAAAGAGGTCAAAAATATTATTTTGCACTAGTGTTTAATTTAGACATCGTTAACTCAGCTAATCAGCACAAAATTTCTTAATGGGGGCAGCACAATTAGCTTCATGGAAAGGTTCGTTGAAGTATGAAGTTTAATAATGTTTATGGCTTCATGGAAAAGTTTTGTTGAAGTATGGAGGCTAATAATTGTAATAGCTTCATGTAAAAGTTTTGATCGTGAAGTATATATGGAGTCTAATAATTTGCATCTACTAAGAAATCAGCAAATATAATAGTGACACACACATTTCACTTTAATTATCACTAATTTGACTGAAGGCTTATCATGAAATTGAATAATTTCGTTTTTTTATGGGAACATTTTTGGAGATCATTTTGAATAATAATCAAAATCATTAGATCCTTCTAAAGCTGCAAGCAAAAGGGTCACAAGGGCTGTTTCAACCCAGAAGACAAGCTCATATATATAAGAAAGAATTAATGAATAATGAGGATGAAGGTGCGAATGCAAGTGTCCACCGTAAGAGAAGCTCATACAAGGAAGCATTAATGAGTGATGATTTCCTTATATTTTCAACATTGGGTTACCCTGTTCAAATTTGGAAAAGGAGAAAATGGATCAAGTCAGGAATATTATCATTGGTTTAGTTCTCTTCGCATCTTTGGTGATTGTTTATTTCTTGTTTTCATCTTCTTATCCATCAAGTTAGTGAGAAGGTGAAGGTGGAACTCATTGGCCTTGGTTCCTATTCTGGAACTGATATTCCTATTTTAGAATATGGCCAAGATCATGCACTAGCTAAATTTGCAGGGTGCATGCATTTGGGTGATACTTATGCAATGATGGGGCACATGGAGAATTCAATAATTTTTTATACACAAGGTCTGAAAATCCAGACACAAGCCTTAGGAGAAACAGACCCAAGACTTAAGATATTAAGTGCAAAAAAACATTTTAGAAAGCAACATATAATTTAAGGGAAAAACATTTCTTATGTTGTAGGAGAAGTGTTTTCTCATGTCATACACATATAAAATGGTAAGACCTACACACATATATATAATTAGCATTATATATATGTGGGTCCCACTATTTTATGTGTGTGTAGTAATTAATCTTCTTCTTCTCATACAACATGAGAAGTTTAAACCCCCATAATTTAAATATAATTAAATAAAATATATATAGAAAAAAAATATGTTTATCTCTTTAATAGAGATATGAGCACATAAAGACACTTAATTATTAGATACCTAATGTAGACTTGTGAACCACACAACCATCTTCTTTTATTCAATTCGGTTCTAATTATAGGAATACTTTTAAAGTGTAAATTGCAATATAAAAATGTTCCTATAATAAGAACTGGAGGTAGTATTTTACCAGGACGTTTTATTGAATTCAACGCAATTTACGTTTGCAAATTCTTTGTTTGAAAAATGAGTTAAAAAAATAATAAGTAATCAGTATAGCGGAGGCGCGTGGCGGACTGGGCGCTCGCTAAAGTGCACCGGTACTTATTATGTCATGAGGGTATATGAATTATGAAATCCAACAACGTAATACATTGGATTCAATTTTTCCTTTCAAAACTTGTCACTTTCCTTACACTTGTTTTATTTATTAGCAAAATTCCGATGGGACAAGTATCTTATTCCTTCTTGTCTTCCACACTGTTGATCAAATATGACATTAGAAAAATAACTTTCATGTAGCATTCTGACTATTTAAATATAATCTCATAATCAATAAATTTCCATTAACACTATACATTGCTTCAAAGAATTTTAGTATATTAAAAAAGGGGTTTACTTTTCTTATGTTGCAGGAGAAAAACAAGATTCCTACACACACATAAAATGGTGGGGCCCACATATATATATATAGTGCTAATTATATATATATGTGGGTAGAGTTGGGAAATCGGGCCGGGCCCGTCGGGCCGGCCCTTTTAAGCCCTGGCCCTGTAGGGCTCGGGCTTGAAAAATATGCCTGAAATTTGAATTTGGCCCTGCAGGGCCGGCCCTGTAGGGCCTCGGGCTTTATCGGGCCGGCCCTGTAGGGCCTCGGGCCGGCCCTGTAGGGCCTCGGGCCGGCCCTGCAGGCCCTGTTACTGTAGCATTTTCATTTTTTTAAGAAAAAAATTAGTGAAAGAGTGTCAAGAGGAAAAGGCTAGGAGGCACATATATAAATACATAATAACTATACTCTGATTTTATGATTTGGTATATTATTTGTTGTAGATAATGATTATTATGGATGTGTTCATGATGCGGGAGAAGAAATTCATAACATTTTTACTCCTGAAGCACAGCCTTCTGCTCAAAGTGAAGCGTAATCAAATATCTATGAAATTGATGAAGAAGGTGACAATTGACAATGATAGTGGTATGCTTTTATATTTTATGTGAGTTATCTAATGTTGTTTAGTTTAATACTTCTTAAGTTTTATGTAAGTCAATTGTGGACAATAGTTTGTTTTTTATTACGAATTAATGAATGTGTTTATTTGTTGGATGATTTGTATTGTTTATATATTAATGTTGATAATATTTATTTCATAGATTAGAACTTTAATGGTTGCAATTTACTAATTATATTTCTTTGGAAAAAACCTAGAAAAAAAAATTAAAATTTCGAATAGTAATTTCCAGGCCCTGTAGGGCCGGCCCTGGTCCTGGTACTATCGGGCCAGGCTTTGAAAAACAGATGTTTTTCTTATCTCAGGCCCTGTAGGGCCGGCCCTGTAGGGCCCAAGCCCTGGAGGGCCAGGCCTTGTAGGGCCGGGCCGGCCCTAATTCCCAGCTCTATATGTGGGTCCCACCATTTTATGTGTATGTGGCATGAGAAAATATTTCTTCTACAACATGAGAAATATTTTTCCCATTAAAAAATAGGTTATTACATCCGCCTTCCCAAACAGGCCTGTAGTGAACAAGTGTGCGGTATCTGTGCCCTAAAAAGTCATCATCTCATTAATTCATTAATCGACTTCAAAATTGTTTTCTAAATAAATGGAAATTACCATGGAAACATTGTATTGAATATATTGACCAAGGGTGTGTTTAGATTTGCAGTGATAAAAGTAGTTTTATTTTATCTTCCTTTTATGAACTTAAGTAAGGATATAAGTCAATTAAGATAATGTGATTTATGTTTTAATTATTTTAAAAAAATTCAATTTGACAAAATAAAATTATTTAAATGATATATTACAAATCATATTTAAATGTAAGATAATTGAACAGAACCTTAATTTTATTTTACACATTTTATATGTATATAATTTTATAACTTTAAGAAAAATATTAAATTACACTTATTAAAATAAAAAAATAATATATTGTTGGAAAAATTGTAAAATAACCGAAAAGAAGTTGAACTTTATTTAACTAAAAAAACCTTGAAAAAAAAGACACAAATTAAAAGTTGATTTCAATTTATTCAAATTCCAAACACGTGATCACCATTTGAGCCGTCTCTGTGCCATAAAGAGTCATCATCTCAATAATTCATTAATTGGATTAGTCAAACATGAGATAGACTACAATACTTTTTCTAAATATATGAAAATGAGTGTGGAAAAAGTGTGTTATATATGTTTTTATTTGACTGAACGAATGTTTAAGTTAGCTTATTTTGAATAATTTTACGCTATAAGAGCCACCCGAGTAAGAAGAGTTTTATTTCATAAAACATAAAAGAGCTTTTTTAATGGAAAGATTGTAAATAAATATCATTTGAATTTTAAAAACCTCAAAAAGTATGTTAACACATGGAAATGATAAATTGGTCTTAAGAGACAAATTTGAGATTTAAAATTTTGTGTTTTTAGCAAAATGCCTCTCAAGTTTTTTTTTTTTTCCCAAAAAGAAAAATGCTTGGTAGTGCTGGAGATCCGTTCGCTACAGTCGGAGCTCTGATGACAACATAAGTAATGAGATTGACTACTTGAACTCTTTAAGCCCCATCGAGCATCATTAACAAGTTGAATAAAGACAATGAAACCTTTAGTATTGGCAATGACAACTTGAGTGTAACCATTAATAATTTCAAGAGTACAATTTCTTAATCACTATACTCAAGTTGTTATTGCTTTTATTCAACTTGTTAACAATGCCAGATAGGTTTTATGGAGTTCAAGTAGTCAACCTCGATACTAAAGTTGTCACTAGAACTCTGGCAGCAGACTGCCGTCCCCTTGGCTAGGTGGTGCCAGTTGCCAGAGCTCTTGCAGCGGCTAGGGTTGTTTCTTCTTCTTTTTTTTTTTTTTAAAAAAAAAACTTGAGGGGCATTTTGGTAAAAACAAAAAATTTTAAAATTTCATAATAGTCCTTTGAGACCTATTTGTCATTTCCATGTGTTAACAGACTTTTGGAGTTTTCCAAGTTCAAATGGTATTCATTTAGATTTTTTCCTTTTTAGATGATTATGGTATTTCCCAAACACCACTAAATAGTTTATGTAAGAGAGTATGGAGCTATAATGTACTCCCTCTAGTGTTTTCTATAAGAACACGATTACATAGTTTAATAAAATAGTTAAAATTGGTTAAAAGTAATAAATATATATATTTTTTCAAGTATGCTCTTAATTATAAGGGGTAAGTAAAAAATAGAAATAGGTTAGTAATAAAATAAAGTATGAAAGAGCATTTAGTATGGGAAAAAGAGGAGGAGGGGAAATAAAATTAATTAGGGCCAAAAATTGTAAAAATTCATTAAATACTTAGACAACTCCAAATTAGATCTTATAAAAAGTACTAAAGTAATTTAAATTTCAAACTCTTTTATAAAAAAGAAAGGAAGAAAGGATGGAGTATTGTTTCCATCTCATCAATTATTACTAAGTCTCCAATCCTTGATTTATTTTTTTTTTATTTTTAAAAATTGATGGTAGGTACTCTCCAATCCTTTCTATAAGAAACAATAATTTCTCTTATAAGGATGGTATTTAATATGAGGAAAAAGTAAAATTTTATTTGAAATTTTAAACCAATTTTTCTATTTATACTCTCATTAAATATATTGCCCACAGATTACTCCTCTGTAATAAATCTCCACACTCTATCTCTCATGTAATCTCTATAAATAAGGGTATAATTTGAAAAGAAAAAAAAAATCCTACATATTCATTGCTTTTACCTAATAGTTTGAAACTCGTGATTTTAGTAGTTGTTTTTAATAATAAACATGAATAGAAGGAATATTAAATATAAGTCATATAGTAAGCTACTACTCTACTCTTATTTATAAATCCATTTTGATAAAAAACTTTAGTCCTTATTATAAGTCCAATTTGTGATTTTTATAATTTTGCCCCTATTAATTGCAACAAAGAAAATAATTCATGGGTTAAGGTGTAAAAATACACATGTGCTTTTCTCCGAGAAGCGCTCAGTAGCAAATGCTTTTTTTGGGTGCAAAAGTGCACACGTGGTTATAAATTAGGTGCAAAAATACCGTTTGACCGTTAAATTTGACTTTGACCGTTAAGTTTGACTTTGACCGATGACGTGACATTTCAAAGGTGTAAAAATACACATGTGATTTGTCAAGAAGAGCGCCCAACAACAATTTTTTTTTAATTTAATAATTTTATTTTAATTACTACCGAGTGCTAAAAAGATATTTAGAATACTGACCTGTAGTGAAAAATACTTCATAATCTTGAAAAATTATTTTTAGATCTGAAAAAAATATTTCAGGGTACTAACTGATACTAAAAAGATACTTTGAAGTATTTTTTCTGTACCAGTCAGTATCCTGAAAGTATTTTTTAGTACCAGTCAGTACCATGAAATATTTTTTTTAGTATCCTTTTAGTACCGGTAAACACTTGAAATATTTTTTCAAGATCATAAAATAATTTTTCAAGGTTATGAAGTAGTATCAATCAGTATCCTTTTAGTATCGGTCAATACTTGAAATATTTTAGGATCCTAGACTATTCTAAATAAATTATTTTGACTTTGACCGATGACGTTGCATTTCAAAATATTTTGGCACTAAAAAGTACTTCAAGATATTGATTGGTACAGAAAAAATACTTCATAATCTTGAAAAATTATTTTAGGATCTTGAAAAAATATTTCAAGTATTGACTGGTACTAAAAGGATACTGACTGATACTGAAAAAATACTTCATAATTTTGAAAAATTATTTTAGGATTTTGAAATAAAATTATTAAATTAAAAAAAATTTGTTGTTGGACGCTTTCCTTGACAAATCACATGTGTATTTTTGCACCTTTGAAATGCCACATCATCGGTCAAAGTCAAACTTAACGGTCAAATGGTATTTTTGCACCTAATTTGTAACCATGTGTGTACTTTTACACCCAAAAAAAGCATTTGTTACTGGGCACTCCTCGAGGAAAAGTATATGTGTATTTTTACACCTTAACCCATAATTCATTCATATTGACTATTGCAACCAATAATTAATGAGGGAAAATTGAAAATTTAGTCTATAATTAATGAGTTAACTTACTCTTCTTCATATGTGAGAATTAGTTATTTTGGAATTATAAATATGACCACAGGTACTCCCTCTAGTCTTTTTTATATTATCTCATATGTGTGGTTCTTAATATATGAAATAAATAAGCTTTGTCAGAAATGTTAAACTTATTTCTCTATTTTTGCCCTCATCAAATATATGTCACTCATTATCTCTCTTCATTTTTTTTCTTTTACATATTACTCCCTCCGGTTCTATTTATAAGAGCAAAGTTTGGAGTTGGTTTTGGTCCTAATTATAAGAGCAAGTTTTAACTTTTGTCAATTTTTTTTTTCTATAATACCCCTATTTATATTTTCTCAATAATAATTAAAGACAACAATAATTTAATAATACACCTATATATTTTATATTTTTTTACACCACACCTATATATTTTATAAAGTAAATAATGTTTGTAACTCATTAATGTCATATACACCTAAATTATACTTTTTTATATAAAATAATTTTGAGTAATTTTTGTCATATTTTTCTCATATCACCCCTATTAATACTTCTTTCACAATAATTAATTTAACAATACGTTTATATTCTATCAAGTAAGATATTCTACTTTACTTTTTATTTTTAAATAAAATAATTTTAATATTCCTTTAAGTTTTTAACTATCCATCCAAAGTGATTAATTTTTTTCCCTAAAATAACCTAATAAAACATTAATTTCATTATCTTTTTTCATACCAAAGGCTTAATTATGTGTTAAATCAGATCGTTGGAACTTAATTATTAATAATTATTAATTATTATACTTTCCATATGCCAATGAAACCGCTTCCGTCAGAGAGCGTGCGATAGCATTACTTGCTTGATCAGAGCGTGGTTTAGGAAAATAAACTTGTATTTGTATTAGTTCTATCTTTGAGAGATGTATTTGTATTAAATAAACTTGGGGAAGGGTAATTTAGAAAAATATACATAATTAACTAATTTAACTTCCTTCTTTAATCTCCCCAAATTCTGGTAAATAGCTCATATAATTAGGACCAAATGAAGAAAATATCTCTCATGCACACTCTTTCTAAATAAGGGTATATTTGAAAAGAAAAATATGAAAGTTGCATACTTATTGCTTTTAATTAACATTTTGAACTGCATAATTAATACTTATTTTTTCATTTTGTCCCTGTGATTAATATTCATTTTTAAAATTTGCCCCCTCATTATATCCCTCTCTCCCTAAACTAACACATAAGGTTCACATTCTTCAGTAAGATTAAAAAGTGAAAAAATATTTTAATATAAAACATGTTAAATGAGTTTACTGTCACACTCTAATTCGTGTGAATAATTAAATTGCCATATTTTTCGAAATGATCTTGCTGCTGTCCTTTTTTGGGTTTTCTGGAAATGTAATTATATTGTTAATACTTTATCTCTTAAACCTGTGGCAACCTTTTGATTCTGCGACTTGTACGTTTTCGTGCCATTGGTACCCTTCTGAGAACAAGAACTTGCTTGCCCAGTTCAGGGATGCAGCCAGATCTCAATATACTTCCTTGCCATGGGGTGGTCATCATGATTTTATTTTTTCTACCAACGTTGAAGAGATATGTCCAGATTAAGTGTTAGTTGTCTGAGGATTGCATTATTACTCCGAGAGTAAAGAGGGGATCAGGTTTAATTCTACATCAAAATCGTTAGATCCTTCTAAAGTTGCAAGCAAAAGGGTCACAAGGGCTGTTTCAACCCAGAAGACAAGCTCATATATATAAGAAAGAATTAATGAATAATGAGGATGAAGGTGCGAATGCAAGTGTCCACCGTAAGAGAAGCTCATACAAGGAAGCATTAATGAGTGATGATTTCCTTATATTTTCAACATTGGGTTACCCTGTTCAAATTTGGAAAAGGAGAAAATGGGTCAAGTCAGGAATATTATCATTGGTTTAGTTCTCTTCGCATCTTTGGTGATTGTTTATTTCTTGTTTTCATCTTCTTATCCATCAAGTTAGTGAGAAGGTGAAGGTGGAACTCATTGGCCTTGGTTCCTATTCTGGAACTGATATTCCTATTTTAGAATATGGCCAAGATCATGCACTAGCTAAATTTGCAGGGTGCATGCATTTGGGTGATACTTATGCAATGATGGGGCACATGGAGAATTCAATAATTTTTTATACACAAGGTCTGAAAATCCAGACACAAGCCTTAGGAGAAACAGACCCAAGACTTAAGATATTAAGTACAAAAAACATTTTAGAAAGTAACATATAATTTAAGGGAAAAACATTTCTCATATTGTAGGAGAAGTGTTTTCTCATGTCATACACACATAAAATGGTAAGACCTACACACATATATATAATTAGCATTATATATATGTGGGTCCCACTATTTTATGTGTGTGTAGTAATTAATCTTCTTCTTCTCATACAACATGAGAAGTTTAAATCCCCATAATTTAAATATAATTAAATAAAATATATATAGAAAAAAATATATTTATCTCTTTAATAGAGATATGAGCACATAAAGACACTTAATTATTAGATACCTAATATAGACTCGTGAACCACACAACTATCTTCTTTTATTCCATTCGGTTCTAATTATAGGAATACTTTTAAAGTGTAAATTGCAATACAAAAATGTTCCTATAATAAGAACTAGAGGTAGTATTTTACAAGGACGTTTTATTGAATTCAACGCAATTTACGTTTGCAAATTCTTTGTTTGAAAAATGAGTTAAAAAAATAATAAGTAATCAGTATAGCGGGGGCGCGTGGCGGACTGGGCGCTCGCTAAAGTGCACCGGTACTTATTGTGTCATGAGGGTATATGAAATCCAACAACGTAATTTACGTTTGAAAAATCTTTGTTTGAAAAATGTGTTAAAAAAATAATAAGTAATCAGTATAGCGTGGAGACTGGGCGCTGAAGTCCACCAATGCTTATTATTATGTCATGAGGGTATATTGAATTCAACAACCTAATTTACGTTTGAAAAATGAGATAAAAAAATAATAGTATCAGTAGCATGGCAGACTGGGCGCTAAACTGCAGTCATACTTATTATGTATTTATGTCACGAGGGTATATTGAATTCAACAACGTAATTTACGTTTGAAAAATCATTGTCTGAATAATGAGTTAAAAGTGAAGTTGGGCGCTAAAGTGAAGTTGTCCTTATTATGTCACAAGGGTATGGAGGATCTAGCTTCCTTGTTTATCCTTTAGATAGGTGGGAGGAGTTTAGCTCTCTTGGATTAGTCAGATTTGATTTGGATGGGTCAATTTTTTTTTTTTTTTTTTTAACTTTCCATTATTTACAAAAATTATTTTAATAGATAGAGAATCTAAAATAAACATAATCTCTTACTTAATATTTTTTTCAAAAATAATTTTTTATTTAAGAATCATCAAATAAAAATAATAAAATATGAATCGTCTAGATCAGACGGTCTAAAGGAGCCAAGCTCCTCCTATATATCTTTTTGATAGGCAAAAAAACTAGGTCTGGGTATGAGTTAGTACAAACGTAAGGAAAAATATATTAATATATTGATATTTTCTCCTACTCCGAAAATGTTTTGTTGTTGTATATTAATAGGTAAATAATAATTGAAAAAAATTAAACATAATAGAACTTTCTCTTTTCCGATTCACTATAAAGCCACGCTACTTCATCTTCTTCTTCACCAAGCCCACTACACTCCCCCAGTTCCATAGCTACAACATGGAGATTCAGTTCTCATACTCCGCCCTCTTCACCTTCCTTTGCTTCCTCTTTGTGATTCGCAAGCTTATCTCTAAGAAATCCCACAAAAGCCTACCCCCAGGACCAAAAAAACTACCTCTAATAGGAAACCTTCACCAGATTGGGTCACTACCCCATCGTTCTTTTAGAACCTTGGCAAAGAAGTATGGGCCGATAATGCACCTTCAGCTGGGACAGTTGTCCTACATCATAGTCACTTCGAAAGAATTGGCCAAAGAGGTTATGAAAACCCATGACACAATTTTCGCCAATAGACCCAAATTTTTTGTTGGAGATACCTTCCTTTATAATAGTACAGATTTAGCCTTCTCTCCTTATGGAAGCTACTGGAGGCAAATTCGAAAGATTTGTACGCTGGAGGTTTTGTCTATAAAGAGAGTTCGCACATTTAGATGGGCAAGGGAAGAGGAGGTTTTTGCATTAGTGAAGCATATTTCTGAAAACCAAATAGGTTCTGTTGTGAATCTCTCAGAGCAACTCCAACAACTCACGAATACCATAATTTCGCGAGCAGCTTTTGGTTGGAAGACTAAAAATATAGAAAAAGTTCTGTCTGCTTTCGAGTATGTGATGAAAAATGCACTTACCTTTACCATACCTGATCTCTATCCTTCGCTTGAATTCCTTCGTGTGATCAATGGGATGAAAGCTGAGGCTGAAAAGGTGCGTAAAGACCTTGATACGATGCTCGACACTATCATCAATGAACATGTAGAAAAGAAGGTTGACCCTACAGAACAAGTAGAGGAGGATTTTGTTGATGTTCTTCTCAGGATTCAGAAAGAGAATGACATTGAAATCCCATTAACTCTCGACAACATCAAAGCTCTCATTCTGGTTTGTCGTTGTTTGATTTAGTATCTATTTTTCATATATTTGATTAATAAATAGAGGAGCTAACTTAATCACTTTATTATTATGTTTTAGGACATCTTTATCGCTGGAACTGAAACGACAGTAGTAGCAACGGAGTGGGCAATGGCTGAGATGGTCAAAAACCCAAAAATATTGAAGAAGGCACAAGAAGAAGTGAGAAGGGTGTACGGAAACAAAGGATATGTTGATGAATCTGAACTTCATCAATTAACTTATGTAGCTGCTGTCATAAGAGAAACTTTGAGGTTACACCCACCTGGTCCTCTTTTGTTCCCAAGAGAAAGCAGCGAAATATGTGAACTTAACGGCTACAAGCTACCTGCTAAGACTAAGTTGATAGTCAATTTTTGGGCCATTGCGAGAGATCCAGAATATTGGAATGAACCTGAGATTTTCCGACCAGAAAGATTCATTGACAGCTCAATTGATTATAGAGGTGGCAACTTTGAGTATATGCCATTCGGCGCAGGAAGGAGGATTTGCCCTGGACTCTCGTTTGCTACAGCGGTTTTAGATCTGGTTCTTCCAAGTCTCCTTTATCATTTTGATTGGAAGCTTCCTAATGGGAAAAAGAATGAAGAACTGGATATGTCTGAGATCTTTCTTACTACACTGAGATTGAAAAATGGCCTGTGTTTAGTTCCCACTGCATATCGCCCTTAGCTTTATGACAGCTAAGTGAACGAGAGATGATTGGATCAGCACTAAATCTGTCTATTTAGTATAAAATAATCAATGATGAGCACTCTTGCTTACACGTTTGTGTGTGTTAATGTTAATAAAAAATAAAGAGGTTGTATGGCCTCTTTGCAGCTGTTTTCTCAAATACTCCCTCTGTTCCTTTTTACGAGGAACACTAAACTAGAGAGGGAAAGAAGTAAAAGGAAGAGGGAAGGGTGAAGGAGAGGGGTGGCGCAGAGGAAAAAAAGAAAGATGAGAAAGTAAGAAGACAATAAAGAGCCGATGATTTTGGAGCTGGCTGTGGTGGCTGATATGAATGAGAGACTAAAGCTAGTTTTAGTTCTACCATAAGCTTTTAGGATTTATAAATAGGTTTAATGGTTATACACTGTAATTTTTTTTTCTTGTCACACTCATATAAAGGTGACTGGGTCCCATTGTAAAGATAGGAAAGAAAAAATATTAATGGGATTCACTCACATTAATGTGAGCATGGTAGAAAAAAAATTTCTACAGCAAAAATAGAAATATTAAACCCTTCATAAATATTTAAGTTCGATTCTCTCGTCTTATCTTATTGTTCCTATTATCTATTATTGTTATTCTTATTATTACTACTTTTAAAAATGTCATTGGGTATAAGATTAATTAGTTCCTCGATAACAAAAGGATTCTGAATATTTTAAGATTTAACTAGATTTTTATTACTCCAACTTAATATAAAAACTTATTCTAATATATCTTTCAAGAAAAAAAAAAAAGAATTTGAAAATATTTGATCCGTAACAAGGAGATGCATAAAGAGGCACCTTATATTTCTATTGAACCAAATCTGAAATCTATCATATGTATGACTTATTTTTATAATGGGAAAAATAATAACAATAAAATAATTGAAACAAACACATGAAATCAAATTTCAGTTGCTATTCTTACAGCCTTCAATTTCATGGATATTACTTTTGTCAATATGTTTTTTTTTCCCCGTTGATATGCTCCAAATAATCTCTCCACCACCGGCTGCAACAGTCATTTGAAGGAGTCAAGCTTGTATCACCCAGAGCTTAGGAAGCTCCTCACATGCCCGTATGATAATATTTACCACATAGCAAGGCAAAGCTTTTATATATTCCATGAGTTAATGGTCGATCATCTTGGATCAATTTGTTTTTTAAACTAGTATAGAACCCGCACGATGCATGGGTACTGTAAATAAACGGTATCACAAATGTGCAAAGGAGGGTATACAACAAAAGTAAGATGGATACAGGCAAAAATATTGTTAAACTCAAATCTATTTAAAATCAATTGTAATTAAGTGGTAATATGTATTGACACAATGGATCTAACCTGTCCAAAAGTGGCTTTTGTGAAGCACGTTTTAAGAAAAATGTTTGTTATTCCTTCCGATCTTAATTATAGGAACACTTTGACATCTATTCCCTAAAGATTTGTGCACTAAAGATCAAAATGAGATAAAAATTTGACATAGCACAGTTGGAAGTTAGGTAGATCAAAGTCCTTTAGTGGATCTCTGATTGTACCATATTTTTATATGATTGTTAATAATAAAATTGGGATTTTTAATGTATTTTCTTGAACATTATTGCATGATTAAGCACTAATTTGAGTTAGGAACGTTTGTATTGAATTAAGTGAAATTAGGGGGCAAAATGGTCATAATTTATTAATTATTCATGCAAATGATTTCTTGGACTTTTGATGCTGCATTGTGTTTAATCTTGCATTGTAGGTGTTTAAGAAGGAAATTTGAGATTTTTGAAGACCAGAATACTAGAATTACTGTCAGAGAAGGACCTAAATTACTATCAGAGAAGGACCAAAGACCAAAAGCATATCAGAGAAGGACCAACGTGAAACTCAGTGTTTTGATTAAATGGAGACGCAGGAATGAATATATATAGGAGCGCCGCGAAAAGAAAAGGGATTCATTCATTAAAGAAAAAAACCACGAGAACGCCGCGAGCGACGAACGACAATCGACCTTCACGCCATCGTCATCTTCCATTCACTCCATCGTCACACCACCTTCATCTTCCATTATTTCCGGCGACATAATTCCAGATTCCAGCGACATAATTCCAAATCCCAGCGAGGCTTGTTTTCATGGCTTGTTTGATTCCAGATTGTGTTAGATCTTGTCCCATGGCTATGTTCGGCTAAATCCTTACTTCTTGGTGATGGGGGATTGTGGCTTGAGCAACTGTGCTTCAATAGTGCTTCAATAGGGGAGTTATTTAATTTAATCTTTTGCTTAGACTATTTATTTGATTTCCTTATTTAGGATTATCATTATTTAGTTGTGAGACTTGGATGACTATTATGTGTCCATGAGGATTGATTATTGTAGTTTTAATTGGATGATTATTTTGAAGTTCATATTTCTTTATTTCTTTATATGCTTGATGAAATTATGCTTGCTGTCATGTTTGTGATTAGTAATCATAGTGGATTTTAGTTTTTGAATGGTTCGTTAGAACATTTTAATTGAGAAGAACAATTTACATCATCCCAATTTAAATTACACATTAAGTGGATTTTAACAATTTCTCAAAAAGTAGTAGTTTGCTATGTTTGTAGGAGCTACTACTAATTGAGATTATTGGACTCAAGTGTTATCTTGAGGTTGTTCTTTTTTTTTGTTTTTGTTTTTTTTGTTAACACGAGACTGATCAAAAAGGATCAGGGGGTATTACAGACGAGACGAGCTCGTACAGCACCTTCAGCATCCTCGCGAAGTAGTTCAGTGATCCCATCTGGTGGTTCTTGTAATGAATAGAAACCAATCTCCTTGCTCAAAGCATGGGTCGCTAAAAAATCTGCGCATTGATTACCTTCTCGGTAAACATGAATCATAGTTACTCTCCACTCTGTATCCAAGAGGGCACATATCGTCCGTATGAAGCTTCTGTTGGCGTGAGGACCCCTGTCTCGGTTCTGCACAAGGCTAAGTGCCACTAGACAATCGACCTGGACCACCACTTCCCTAAACCCAGACTCCCATGCCAGAGTAAGCCCATCCATCAGTGCCCAAAGCTCCGCTTGAAGTGACGTGCACACGCCAATGTTTCTACAACACCCAACCAGCCAGCTGCCTTCTGAATTCCTGATAAGGCATCCTGCACCTGCACACGAGGACTCTGATTTTGTTGCTCCATCACAGTTCAGAGATACCGCTTGAGGCCTCGGTTTTAGCCAACTAATAAGTCTTACTTTCTTCCCCACCTGACCCCCGGCTGCGCTCACTTGTGCTGCAACTTGTTCATTGAATCCCGCATATATCGCCACTTCCTGGGCCAAACTACCTGGTTGGACAGACTTATTCTCAAACACCACCAAGTTCCTTGCCGACCAGAGCTTCCAACATGTAAGGCCAAATAGAGATGACCATCGAGCCCCGCCGTTAAGACACCGACACCTGCTGGTAAGGTTAGAGAGGAGCCATTCGTGGAGGTCAAGCTGCATAAACTACCGAGCTAGTCCTGGAGGCAAAGAGTGGCCCCAGACTTCCTTTGCAAACGCGCAACGCCGAAGAACATGGTCAACGTCCTCCTTATCTTGACCACACCTAGGGCACAGATCGTTCTGCGTCATGTGACGTCGGTGCCGTTCCATGTTTGTAAGCAGGCTATGACGCGCAGCCAACCATAGGAAAACCCGTACTCGTTGTGCTCCCTCCCATTTCCAGATAGCCTCCCATAATTTCGAGCAGAGAGGATCCTCCATTTCACTAAGCGCGTCATAAGCAGAAGAGACAGAGAAACGGCCATCCGGTGAATAGTTCTAGAAGCATTGAGCTGCACCGTCTTCGATAGAAGGTGGTATTATTCAGGAGATAAGACCCAGAACATTGTCCGGTAGGTCACGTCTAAATAATTCCCACGCCCATCGACCATCTGCTGTTACAAAGCTTTGAATTGGGAGCGCCGCCTCCACCGGGTGGATATCTCTAAAAGCAAGGAACTTGAGGGGTCCCACATCCGAAACCCAAGCATCAGACCAGAAAGGTGTATGAGCGCCGTCCCCCGGATCCCATCTGGTCCCTAATTCCACATCATCCTAGATCTTCCGTAAATGCCTCCACAGATAAGAACACTGCTGGTTCAATAATAATATAGCACACTACTTAGTTGGTTAGAATATTTATTCTGTTGTAACAAACTTGTTAAGTCATATTGTTTATTTGTTACTTTGCTTATGTAAGTACTTAGTTAGGTTTTTATTATTTTGTTCTCTCTATATAAGAGACCCTTGATGTACACATCAGATTCAGAAATGAGAATATTATTTTCTCGCCTATCTTTTGTTTTCTCAGTTTTCTAAAATACACGTATTATGGTATCAGATTTACCGTTTTCCCCAAACACTTTCGCACTTCTCTCTTTCCCGTTCTTTCCGCCTTGCCTCGACCCATCGTAGTTCTCTCTGCCTTGACCACGGTGGTGTTGATTCTGGTGTGGATTTACCATAAACCTTCTCTGTTTTGTTCTAGCAATACGGTGGCTGATTTCCTAGTCTTGATCGACGCCGACGATTGGAGATTTCATCCGATCGGTGATTACGACGCTCACGCCTGGAGACGCTTCGATCTGTGGCGTTCTTCGATCTGTGCGCACAGGACCTTGTGTTTTTTTGTCTAGTGATTTGTCTTCTGTTCTGCAATTCCTTTGCTCGATCTTCCATGGCTACCGAGGGTTCTTCATCCGTCTCGTCACTTGCTCCATCTCAGGATCCGTCGAGTTGCTACTATATGCATCCTAATGAGAATCCATCTTTGATTCACGTCTCATCTCCTTTGATCGGTTCCAATTACCACCATTGGGCGAGAGCCATGACAGTTGCTCTCATGAGCAAGAATAAGTTTCAGTTCGTTGACGGCACTTTGCCGGTTCTAGCGACTTCTGATCCGTTGTTTCAGACATGGCAATGTTGCAACACCATGGTGTTGACCTGGCTGCTTCGTTCGATTTCACCTTCCATAAGTCAGAGTGTCATTTGGCTTAATCCTGCAATCGATGTCTAGAATGATTTGAAGGAACGATTTAGCCAAAGTGATTTATTTTGGGTGGCTGAGCTCCAGGACGAGCTTTTCTTGATCAGACAAGGTGATTCTTCTGTTTCTGATTATTTTACAAAATTGAAGATAATTTGGGATGAATTGCTTAATTTCCGTCCCATTCTTGATTGCTCCTACTCGTCTAAGGATTACTTTCGTCAAGATTACGTTATTCGTTTTCTGAAAGGCCTTAATGATCGGTTCTCCACTGTTCGGTCTCAAATTTTGCTAATGGAACCTTTTCCTTCCATTAACAAAGCCTTTTCTCTGGTTGTTCAACAAGAGCGGGAACTCACAGGAATCCCAGAATCTAGTGTTTGTCTTGCTCGTACGGATTCAGTTTTAGTTCATCAGCCTTCCAAATCTGCTTATCAGCCCAACAACAGTAATCGGCAGGTCTATACCTACTGTGGCAAGCCTCCCATACCATTGAAACTTGTTACAAGAAGCATGGCTTCCCTCCTGGCTACAAGACTCACAGTAAAGGTTCAATGAACAATTTGGTAACCTCTTCTCCTAATCCATCGGCTGGCATTTTATCTTCGACGCCTACTACTGCTAACTCTTTTATTAGTCAAGATCAATATAATCAGTTAATTGCTTTGTTGCAACCCACTGCTGCTCATGGTTCGCCTGCTTCTATTTCTGCTTCCACACCTATGGCTACTCCCTGTGTTAATCAACTCTCTGCACCACATTTGCTTCCAACTGCTGATTCCCAGCGTATGTATAATGTTCTTGCCTTTAATTCTTCTAATCAATGGATTCTTGATAGTGGTGCTACTACTCATGTTTGTTACTCTTTAACCTAGTTTAGTTCATATTCGACTATTTCTCCTATTCGTTTAACTTTACCAAATCAGTCCATTATTGTTGCTAGCATTTCTGGCACTGTCAAAATCAATGCATCTGTTAATCTCCATAATGTCCTTTACATTCCAACCTTTCATTTTAATATTATCTCTGTTTCACAAATGGCTCACGACCTCTCTTGTTGTTTCCTTTTCTTTTCCTCTACTCGTCTACAGGATCAGAAGACATGGATAACGATTGGTTCAGCTGAGCTTTCTCAAGGTTTATTCAAGCTACGTAGTCACTTACCTATGGATGTTATGGATGCTGGTTCTGTTTCCACAGATATTTCCTGTATTAATTCTGTTTCCACAAATGTTCCCCTTTTTGATTTGTGACATTTTCGCCTTGGTCATTTGTCTACCTCTGTTTTGAATGTTTTGAAGCAACAATGTCCTTTCATTTCTTGTACTTTTTCTGGTGCTTGTGACGTATGTCATTTTGCAAAACAAAGAAAAATTCCCTTTCCAATAAGTGCATCCAAAACTGATTCTTGTCTCCACATGTTGCATGCTGATATTTGGGGACCTTATAAGCTTTCTTCTATACATGGCCATCGCTATTTTTTAACTGTCATCAATGATTTTACACGTTATACTTGGGTTTTGTCTTTTGAAAACCAAATCTGAAGCTCGAAATGCTTTGCAATCTCTTATTCTATTGCTTGAAAATCAATTTGCTCACAAGGTTAAAATTGTCCGCACTGATAATGGTGTTGAGTTTCAAATGCATGCTTTTTATTCTTCTAAGGGTATTTTTCACCAAACTTCATGTGTTGAAACTCCAAAGCAAAACAGTGTTGTAGAACGCAAACATCAACATATTTTGAATGTTGCTCGAGCTTTAATGTTTTACTCTCATTTACCTTTATCCTATTGGTGTTATGTTGTGACCCATGCTATATACATTATCAATCGACTTCCTACTCTGATTTTAAATAATAACTCTCCCTTTTTCTTACTTCATAACACATCTCCGGACTATACCCAATTTAGGGTGTTTGGCTCATTGTGTTTTGCTTGCACTTACTCAGCTCATAGAACAAAATTTGATTCTAGAGCTCGCAAATGTGTTTTTCTTGGTTTTAAAAGTGGCACCAAAGGCTATGTTCTTCTTGACCTTCATAATCATCAAATTTTTATATCCCGGCATGTTATTTTCTATGAATCCATATTTCCTTATCCTCAATGTTCAACCTCTTTGGATTCTATTTCTATGCCTACTGTCACTAATTCTGCTTACCTTGCTTTTGATGATTTGCCATCTGTCTTGCCTTCGGTTTCTAACCCACCTTTATCCCTTCCTAATACCCCTGCCCCCTCCTCTACTTCTTCTATTCCTTCTCCTTGTTCAGCTTCTCCAATACCCCTTCGCAGATCCAACAGAATCTCTAAGCATCCTCCATATCTAAGTGACTACCATTGCTCTCAACTCACTTCAGCACCATCGGTTTCCATGTCTGGATCATGTAGATATCCTCTTTCTTCAGTTTTGTCATATGGTAATCTCTCTCCCTCATATAAACATTTTGTTCGTTCTATTTCCATTCTTCCTGAGCCTAAAACATATCGTCAAGCCATTAAACATCCTGAGTGGCAGCAGGCTATGCAAGCTGAAATTTCAGCGTTAGAGCAAAATCACACATGGATCTTGACTGAATTACCTCTAGGTAAATCTCCTATTGGTTGTAAATGGGTGTTTAAGACTAAATTTCATGCTGATGGTAGTTTAGAGAGATATAAAGCCTGGTTAATGGCAAAGGGCTATACTCAAACTGAAGGAGTTGATTATTTTGATACTTTTTCACCGGTTGCTAAAATGACTACAATTAGATTGTTACTTGCTGTAGCTACCTCTTCTAATTGGCATCTTGAACAACTTGATGTCAATAATGCATTTTTACATGGTGATCTTCATGAGGATGTTTAAATGTCCCTTCCTCCTGGTTTTTCTCCTTCTCATCCCCATCTAGTTTGTAAATTGCAGAAGTCTCTCTATGGTTTAAAACAGGCCTCCCAGCAATGGTTTGCTAAACTATCTTCTGCTTTGTTGTCTTGTGGTTATACTTAATCCAAATCTGATTACTCTTTATTTACTAGAAAGCATGATGCTTCTTTTACTGCTCTTTTGGTTTATGTTGATGATATTATTCTGGCTGGTACTGATATGCTTGAGATCACTTGCATTAAATCCTTTCTTGACACCACCTTCAAGATTAAGGATCTTGGCAAGCTCAAATTCTTTCTTGGTCTTGAGGTTGCTCATTCTCCTATTGGTATCTCTTTAAATCAACGCAAATTTGCTCTTGATATCCTTGATGATGCAGGTTATTTGGGTTGTAAACCTCTTTCTACTCCTATGGCTCGTCATACTAGATTATCTAAAGACATTGGTACATTACTTACCAATATTGCTCCTTACAGACGTTTAGTTGCGTGTCTCTTGTACCTTACGACCACAAGACCTGATATATCCTATGTGGTTCAGCAACTCTGTCAATTCACTCATGCACCTACCAATGTATACTATCAGGCAGCCCTTAGATTCTTACGGTATATCAAGAAGTGGCCTGGTAAAGGAATTTTCTTTCCCACTTCTTCTTCTTTACAGTTGCGTGCTTTCAGTGATTCTGATTGGGCTGGATGCCCTGATACACGTCGCTCTTTATCTGGTTATTGTATTTTCCTTGGTGATTCTCTTGTTTCATGGCGTTCTAAGAAACAGACCACTGTTTCTCTTTCTTTGTCTGAGGCAGAATATAGGGCCATGGGTTGTGTTGCTTGTGAGATTCAATGGTTGCTATATTTACTTACTGATTTGCAGATTCCTCATTCTTCTCCTACAGTGCTTTATTGTGACAATCAGTCTGCTATGCATATTGCTTCTAATCCTACTTTTCATGAACGCACCAAACATCTAGAGATTGATTGCCATTTTGTTAGAGACAAGGTTCAAGCTGGGCTTATTAGACTACTTCTGGTTTGCAGTGCTAATCAACTTGCTGATATTTTTACTAAACCCCTTGATCCGCAACCATTTCATGGTTTTTTATCTCATCTTGGCTTAATCAATATATACGCCCCAGCTTGTGGGGGGTAATAGAGCACACTACTTAGTTGGTTAGAATATTTATTCTGTTGTAACAAACTTGTTAAGTCATATTGTTTATTTGTTACTTTGCTGATGTAAGTACTTAGTTAGGTTTTTATTATTTTGTTCTCTCTATATAAGAGACCCTTGATGTACATATCAGATTCAGAAATGAGAATATTATTTTCTCTCCTATCTTTTCTTTTCTCAATTTTCTAAAATACACGTATTAAATAAAGAGCCGATGATTTTGGAGCTGGCTGTGGTGGCTCATATGAATGAGAGACTAAAGCTAGTTTTAGTTCTACCATAAGCTTTTAGGATTTATAAATCGGTTTAATGGTTATACTTTCACTGTAATTTTTTTTTTTCTGTCACACTCATATAAAGGTGAGTGGGTCCCATTGTAAAGATAAGAAAGAAAAAATATTAATGGGATTCACTCACATTTATATGAGCATGGTAGAAAAAAAATTTCTATAGCAAAAGTAGAAATAGTAAACCCTTCATAAATATTTAAGTTCGATTCTCTCATCTTATCTTATTGTTGCTGTTATCTATTATTCTTATTATTACTACTTTTAAAAATGTCATTGGGTATAAGATTAATTAGTTCCTCGATAACAAAAAGATTCTGAATATTTTAAGATTTAACTAGATTTTTCTTACTCCAACTTAATATAAAAACTTATTCTAATATATCTTTTAAGGAAAAAAAAAGAATTTGAAAATATTTGATCCGTAACAAGGAGATGCATAAAGAGGCACCTTATATTTCTATTGAACCAAATCTGAAATCTATCATATGCATGACTTATTTTTATAATGGGAAAAATAATAACAATAAAATAATTGAAACAAACACATGAAATCAAATTTCAGTTGCTATTCTTGCAGCCTTCAATTTCATGGATATTACTTTTGTCAATATGTTTGTTTTGTTTTGTTTTGTTTTGTTTTTTTTCTGTTGATATGCTCTAAATAATCTCTCCACCACTGTAACATCCCAATTTTCTAAAACGTTTTCGAACTATTTGATCAGAGTAGAGCATTGGAATAATTTTAAAAGAGCGAGTATCTGATAAAAACCCTCACTGTTGTAGTATTTGGTTGCTTACACAGCGGTACAGTAGTTTGAAAATAGTACAACAAGATAACGCTGAAATAAAAATTTCTCTGTCTTCGTCCTTGCGCTAGCTCCTTATCCTTGTCCTTGGTCCTGGTTCCTCCGAACCCTGACGCTATGTTAAGAACTGAGGTTCAATTACCATTGAACCTCAGGTAACGGTTAACCTCATGCTTATGTATCAAATATGTATGACAGATATCCATGGCAAAACAGCATTTAATCACATACAATATTCATATATTCACGTAATAACATTACACGGCCACTGCAACATGTATGTTATTACAGTCTGCACTATCTCCAGTGCCACGACGGCCTATCGTGTCCTCAGCGCTAGGAAAACTTAACGGCATTATCAAAACCATAACCCGTATCAAGTTGTATGTGTATGATCAATTTTCAAAACAGAGTTTTAGACTATCTATCACATATAAGCATACAATAAGCATCAGAGTTAGTGTTACAGTACGCGTCCGTACCTGAATCGGTAGTTCGGTACGAAATCGGTTGGTCATCGTTCTTCCGGTCAGCCTATCATAGCCATATTGTTCTATTAATTTAAAGATAATATCCTAAAATATATTTTGGCCACTACTGACTACTCTACCCTTGATACATTAAACCATCATTTTATTTCCTCAAAATTCGTTGAAAAACGCTGGACAATATTGGGCAGAATTTCGTCTATCTTTGAAAAATCATAACTAATTATAGAAAAATCGAAACGAAGATCCGTTAAAAGTTCTGGACTCCTTAGGATGTCTATTTTCCAAAAAAAATATCAGGCTTTTCCCGATTTCAAAAATCATTCCCAGATTTCACGTGTTCATCCTCTGCCCAGAATTTCCAGCATTTTCGCAACATAAACTTTGAGAATTTCTTTCTCACTGTACAGAGCTCATTTCAACATGTTCTTTACATATTTAAAAATCTCTATATGTCTAGTTTCATCATGAATTTTATCAGAATTTTTCAATATCATTTTCAACATGAAATATGAGTGTTTCTGTTATTAGTTCAGAAATCGCCTAACCGACGAATTTTCGCCAGAACTTCGTTACTACAGTGTTCTTGACCTGGGAATTTTGCAGAACTACTTCCTTCACTAAATTTTTGAAATGAAGCTATTTTAAACTATAAAAACATGAAACTAAAATTATTCTAGAATTTTAAAGATTAAAACTACTTCTACCTATGAATTTAAAACTCAAAACTAAGAACTTTGCTTACCTAAAGCTTGATCTTCTTCAAGCCTTCCTTCAGCTCTCTCTCAACTCTCTCTCAATAAGCAAGTGTTGTATTGCTTGGTGTGAAGAAAAGTGAAGAGCTTGGGTCCCTTTTTATAGGAAAAAGGTTGGGCAATTTGGTAATAAAATGCAACTTTGCTCTTGTCAATTATCCACCATTGGATCTAGGGCTTTATTGAAAAATTAAATCCTCACCATACACACACTCATCTGCCCTCTCTCTCTCTCTCCTCTCTTCTCTTTCTTCTTCCTTCTCCAAGAAGCTCAAGCAAACTTGCACTTTAAGCCATGAATAGTGATTTGTGTTCTACAAGCCTTTGACTAATTTGACACATGTGTTGAAAACTCAATTCCTTCCCTTTGAAGCTCTAAAAACCGAAATTCCTCTGGTCCTTTAGGTTGGGTTGATGTTTTGGGCTTTATTGGTGGTTTGGCAATTTGTTTGGGTTACCAAAAATGATCCAATGAGTTTTTGTTGTGCCAAAAAGCCCTAAATTAATTTCTTCTTGTTTATTATTAGGTTAAGCTTAATTAGGTTTAATTTGAAATGATTTTATTGATTACCAATTAAATTTTGATCCTACTAAGTCCAATTGTTACAATTGTGGATCCCTTGTTAGGCTTTATTGTTGAATTTAGCCAAAATATTGCAATTTGTTTATAAATATTTATCATTAAATTAATTTTGCATGTTAATTCAATTAAGATTAATTTTTTGATGTTTACTAATTATTTTTAGTGTCCTCTAATTATTTTAGACCTCTTCCTACCCCTTTACGGCTTAACTTTGCCAATATGTGAATTATATGACAATATATCACTAATTGTGAGTTTAATTGTTCTTAAATTGTTGGAAATTCCATTTAATTGGTTTAAGGGCTTTTATGGTATTTTACAATATTTTATGACTCCTAATAAAGATTTAGGGAGTTGAATTTTGCCCTATTAAGTTCTACCGACAACTTATTCAAGAATTAGCATAAATATACTTCTACTTTGGAGCCAACATACTTTCCTATTTTCATGACATCTTATACTATTTTAGGAACTCCATTTTAATTTTAGTCCTTAGAAATTCATTTAAATAACTCTTAATTAGTCATTGGCTTTTGATTGGGATTATCCATCTTTGATTATGCCTATTTTAATTTAGTTAAATTTAGTGTCTTCATTGTTGTAATTTCAATCGCTCATTGCTCTTTTTAATTCCATGTAAACCATAACTTAATACGGTAATTATTTGTATTTTATGATATTTTATGGTTCCTAAATGAAATTTGAATATTTGAGTCTTCTTGGTTCATTTGATTCTAGGAGGAAATTTCCTAATTTAAATTAGATAGGTTATAATATCTTTGAGACCACATATTCACCTATGTTATTATGTATCATTTAGTGGTTATGCTAAATAGGATTTTTAGGGTATTACAACCACCGGCTGCAACAGTCATTTGAAGGAGTCAAGCTTGTATCACCCAGAGCTTAGGAAGCTCCTCACATGCCCGTATGATAATATTTACCACATAGCAAGGCAAAGCTTTTATATATTCCATGAGTTAATGGTCGATCATCTTGGATCAATTTGTTTTTTTAACTAGTATAGAACCCGCACGATGCATGGGTACTGTAAATAAACGGTATCACAAATGTGCAAAGGAGGGTATACAACAAAAGTAAGATGGATACAGGCAAAAATATTGTTAAACTGAAATCTAATTAAAATAAATTGTAAGTGGTAATATGTATTGACACAATGGATCTAACCTGTCCAAAAGTGGCTTTTGTGAAGCACGTTTTAAGAAAAATGTTTGTTATTCCTTCCAGTCTTAATTATAGGAACACTTTGACATCTATTCCCTAAAGATTTGTGCACTAAAGATCAAAATGAGATAAAAATTTGATGTAGCACAGTTGGAAGTTAGGTAGATCAAAGTCCTTTAGTGGATCTCGGATTGTACCATATATTTATATGATTGTTAATAATAAAATTGGGATTTTTAATGTATTTTCTTGAACATTATTGCATGATTAAGCACTAATTTGAGTTAGGGACGTTTGTATTAAATTAAGTGAAATTAGGGGGGCAAAATGGTCATAATTTATTAATTATTCATGCAAATGATTTCTTGGACTTTTGATATTGCATTGTGTTTAATCTTGCATTGTAGGTGTTTAAGAAGGAAATTTGAGATTTTTGAAGACCAGAATACTAGAATTACTGTCAGAGAAGGACCAAAGACCAAAAGCATATCAGAGAAGGACCAACGTGAAACTCAGCGTTTTGATTAAATGGAGATGCAGGAATGAATATATATAGGAGCGCCGCGAAAAGAAAAGGGATTCATTCATTAAAGAAAAAAACCACGAGAACGCCGCGAGCGACGAACGACAATCGACCTTCACGCCATCGTCATCTTCCATTCACTCCATCGTCACACCACCTTCATCTTCCATTATTTCCGGCGACATAATTCCAGATTCCAGCGACATAATTCCAAATCCCAGCGAGGCTTGTTTTCATGGCTTGTTTGATTCCAGATTGTGTTAGATCTTGTCCCATGGCTATGTTCGGCTAAATCCTTACTTCTTGGTGATGAGGGATTGTGGCTTGAGCAACTGTGCTTCAATAGTGCTTCAATAGGGGAGTTATTTAATTTAATCTTTTGCTTAGACTATTTATTTGATTTCCTTATTTAGGATTATCATTATTTAGTTGTGAGACTTGGATGACTGTTATGTGTCCATGAGGATTGATTATTGTAGTTTTAATTGGCTGATTATTTTGAAGTTCATATTTCTTTATTTCTTTATATGCTTGATGAAATTATGCTTGCTGTCATGTTTGTGATTAGTAATCATAGTGGATTTTAGTTTTTGAATGGTTCGTTAGAACATTTTAATTGAGAAGAACAATTTACATCATCCCAATTTAAATTACACATTAAGTGGATTTTAACAATTTCTCAAAAAGAAGTAGTTTGCTATGTTTGTAGGAGCTACTACGAATTGAGATTATTGGACTCAAGTGTTATCTTGAGGTTGTTTTTTAGACTTAATGAAAGTTTAACTCCCATATATTTTTTTGCAATGATAGTCATCTTCATCATTACCAAGAGCATCAATCATTAATCTTTTTTTAATCCAAAGTATTTTTCACTATTTTCCAAAAATTCCAAAAAGAATAGAATTAGTTTATTTATATTTTTTTTATGAATTTTAGTTTAGAGAAAATCAATTTCAAAACCCATTTTCTAATCATGTTTTTTTTAGCACTTAGTTTAACCTAGGGAATTCAAAATAAAAGGCTCATTGATAAGAGAACGATCCTGAGTTGTTTGCACTATATTGCATTTTAATTTGTGGTAAATTGTGATTTAGCCCTGAGACGACTAAGGTTTTTGTCAAATCAATCTCCTTTCCCTCTTTCTAAATAAATTGGAAAAATGCGACATCCTAAATTTTGAGTTTAGGAAATTAAAAATATTAAATTGAATTATTTATGAAAAATTTAGCTTAGGTAAATTTTAAAGCTAATATTTGGAATGAAGACATATTTTCCTAAAAATTAAAGATAAATAGTTACGAAATAATTTTTTGCCTAAATATTTTAGAGACAATATTTTGTGGCCTAAAGAAATTATTTGAGGAAGGAAAAAAAAAATTCTTAAATGGAATTAAGGATTTATTTATACTATTACCTTCGGTCCTAATTATAAGACATAGTTGACTTTCTTTGAAGATATTAAGGAATTTAAATAAGTTACTTAATCATTTTACATGTTGTACATCTTTAGATTATATATTAATTTATTAGTTAAACAAATTAGTTTGAAGAAAAAAATAAAAATAAAAATAGTCTAAAGTAATTTAATTAGCTTCCTTAATTTCTCCAAAAAAGTCAACTATGTTTTATAATTAGGGCCGGATGGAGTATTTATTTAGTATTTGCAATTAAATAAACTAAGGATCTAATTGCAAATAAGAGTCTTATAGATTATAGAAAATTAAGTGAGTTAATTTTTAGTGGTCCATTAACAAATTCAACCCACATGCCTTGTTGGACCATACATGCAAAGTCCAGATTCTCTCATAATTGGACACACAACATCAAACCCATAATACACAACACTAAAGGCCCGTTTGGATGGGCTTTTTTTGATTAAAAAAAAATACTTTTTAATGCAAAAAAAAAATATTTTTTTAATTAATTTATGTATTTAGATTATTTTTTTTTAAAAAAAGTAAAACTCACAAAAAAAAAAAGAAGCCAAAGTGCTCTTAATTTTAAAAGCTCCAATTTAGAGCTTAAAAAATAAGTACTTATAAAAAAAACACTTTTTTTAAAAGCCTATCCATTTTTTAAAAGCCTATCCAAACGGGTCCTAAAGCCCATACTCCTTTGGCCTAACACTTCCCTCAACACCTATTCTATATGTGCTCGACACAATCATGCGTTCACATTGTGTCCAAAAGTTACAAGCTTCTTATGTGTGTGTGTGTGTTTTTTGTTTTTTTTTTTAAATATTGTATTTATTTAGATTTAAAGTATATGTTACTTTTTGAAATGTTTTTTTGCATTCAGTATTTCGAATTAATTAATTTCCAGTTTTGCATTTGTTTGTGACACCAGTATCTTAGAAACTAATTAATTTGAGATGCTGGGTACAAAAAACATCTCAGAAAATAGCATATAATTTAAATATAAATAAATAAAATATATACACACACACACTCATACCTCTAATAGAGATATGAGCACATAAGAAACATGCAACTTTTGGACACATAATGTGGACTCATCATAGCACACAGTCCCTCAATTTATTTATTTCCTTCTCTCCTCTTCTATTATGCTCCATCCGGTCACAAAAACACACACACACTTACACTTTCCAGCCGTCTCAACTGAACAATATATAGTTGATCAAGCGGTGTAAGACACCACTAAATCCTTCCTCTTCTTGAGTTTGAGTAACAAGAAAAGTAATGCCGTGGAGTTACATTTGTTTTTTTTTGCTCATGGTGGAGTTACATTTGTTGAGCCTGATGTTGAACTTCTCATTTCCAATATGCTTTATTTTGATTGGAAACTTCCTAATGGAATGAAACATAAAAGAGTCACATGTGGAAGAGTCTTTTGGAGCTATAATGAGAAGGAAGAACGACCTATATAAGAGGTAACATCCAAGTCATAAAAGCCATTAAGCCCGCCACATCCCAATTTAGATTGTAACAAATTAAATTTGACCAAGCCTTTTATGACTTGGATGTTACCTCTACCTATTTGTAATATATTTTTAGAATCTATTTTGTGACTTGGATGTTACCTCTATCTATTTATAATAAGTGATTATTCGTATTAAATTTTTTATAATAGTAAGTCTTAATTATTACTGGTTTTGATTCCTAATATAAGAGTTAACTGATATTTATATTTAGTCCAAAATATGGAGGATTAAAATCGAAAAACACACAAGTTTGAATAAAATCATTTTTTGTTGAAAATTCTTCCCTGGCGGCTGGCGGCATTGACTGTACATGTGATTGTGTGAAGCAATTTCCTAACAAAGTAGTCAACATGTGGGCGGTGTCTGTGCCCTAAAAAGTCATCATCTCATTAATTCATTAATTGGACAAGTCAAACATGCCACGAGACTACAATTTTTTTCTTCTTCTAAATAAACGGAAATTAGCATGGAAAAATTGTGTTAAATATGTTGAGTAAGAGTGTGTTTAGATTAGTGGTGACAAAAGTAGTTTTATTTCACCTTCCTTTTATAAACTTAAGTAAGGATAGAAGTCAATTAATATAATGTGACTTATATTTTGATTGTTTTTTTAAAAAATCAATTTGACAAAATAAAAATTATTTGAATGATATATTGAAAAGCATATTTAAATGTAAAATAATTGAAAAGAACCTTAATTTTATTTTACGCATATTATATGTAGATAATGTTATAATTTTAAGAAAAAATATTAAATTACAATTATTAAAATAAAAGAATTAATATATTGTTGGAAAAATTGTAAAATATCTGAAAAAACGTTGAACTTTATATAACTAAAAAAAACCCTTGAAAAAAGCCACAAATTACAAATTAATTTGAATTTATTCAAATTCCAAACAACGCGATCAACATTTGTGCCGTGGCTGTGCCATAAAGAGCCATCATCTCAATAATTCATTAATTGGATTAGTCAAACATGAGATAGACTATACAATAGTCAGAAACGTTCCCCTCTGTGGTAAAATTGTCATTTGTTCATCTCTTCATTTCTACGGCAACCACTTATGGTTGGGTTTTCATCAGTTGAATGTTAAAAATGCTTTTTTGAATGGTGATCTTCTTAAGAAAATTTACACAGATCAACCACTTGGTTTTGTTGCTCAAGGGAGTGTGGAAAGGTATGCCATTTTTAGAAGTTTTTATATGGTTTGAAGTACAGTCTTCGTGCTTGGTTTGATAGGTTTGGCGCAGTGGTTAAGAAGTTTGGTCTAAATCAAAGTAAGTGTGACCATTCTGTGTTTTATCAGCAGATGGATGTTGGCATGATTTTCTTAGTGGTATAGGTTGATGACATTCCTATTACTGTGGGATGCAATACTTTGAGAATCTCAGCACTATAGACCTTCCTTAATTCTCATTTCCAAATGAAGGATTTTGGTCCATTAATAGAATTGAGGTTATGAGAAGCAAGAAAGGCATCCTCTTAACACAAAGAAAATATATATGTTCTTAATCTGCTAAAGGAAAATGAAAAACTTTGGGGCAGCACTAAGTAGCTTTCCCATGATTGTTAATTAATCCCTTTTTGGATATTGATGACAACATACTAACAACAAGGGTTGATCGTAAGAAGATAAATTCGTTTGCCTATCTTGGGAGATATCATAGATTAATTGGGACATTGAACTATCTCTCAGTGACTCGCCCTGATGTGACCTTTCCAGTTAGTGTGTTTAACCAATTTATGATAGCACTGACTATTGCTTATGGGAAGCTTTGGAACATGTTGTACATTGTTTGAAGAGCTCACCTTATCGTGGTATACTCTACATGAATCATAGCCATACTAAGATCGAACGTTTTTGTGATGCGGATAATGTGGGGTCAAAGGCTACCAAGAGATCTACCATAGGGTACTGCTTGCTTGAGGGTGAATATTTAGTGTTCCGGAGGAGCAAGAAGCAGGATGTGGTTTCACAATCTAGTGCAGAAGCTGAGTATAAGGCCATGGCTTAGTCAGTATAGGAAATTGTGAGGATTCACTAATTAATGAAGGAGGTTGGTTTTATCATGTCATTGCATGCAAAACTGTGATGTGATAACAAAGTTGCTTTGTACATAGCCGCCAATTATGTGTTTCTTGAACGAAAGAAACACGTTGAGATCAATTGTTACTTTGTATGTGATAAAATCAGGGAGAACTTTATTTCTACAGGACATGTGAGGTCTAGCGATCAATTGGGTGATTTGTTGACTAAAGCCTTAAATGAGACTTGTGTTGATTACCTTTGTAACAAGTTGGATATGATTATTACATTTATGTTCCAACTTGAGGGGGAGTGTTAGGAATTACATTTATGTAAATATATTAGAATAAGTTAGCATCACTTGTAATGACCCCCCACTTTTATGAAAATTGTTGTATGAGCTAATTAATATTATATTATGGAATTTTTATTAAATCTAAAGCAAATAATATGTGCTTTCATCTAATTGGCTAACAAAGGATCATTATTATGCCTAAAAAGAAGAGGCATAAGATGATAATGGAAGACTCAAGAGCATATACACATGACAAACATAGGAAATTGACATATGCACATGAATTCAAAAGAAAATTCAAGAAGACATCTAGAACATGGGACACCTAATCACCCATGTGCATATTTAATTAATTGCATGGGACACCTAATCATCTTATCCATTAAGCAAAGATTCTTAACCACAACAATTGGCATGTGATTGGGAGATATTATTGGACCAAAAAATAAGATAAATTCGTGCAACAAGGAAGGGCCAAGGAAAATTCTAGTTTTGGATATGAAAATGCATGAAAAATGAAGAAAATGCAAGGGCAATTTGGTAATACACCAAGAGGGATATTTTTACATGATTCTAACCATTATTTAAGACCATAAACTCCATCATTTTCTACCCTAAATTCAAAATAGGCAAGAAGAGAGAAGAGAGAAAGGAAGTATACAAAGATGGAAGGCAAGCAAAGAAATTGAGAATTGAGGTAAGGAAGTTGTGAAAATGAGTCTATTTCCTTTAAATTCATATGGTTATATTTGAGATCATAGTTAACACCTTTACATGATATTATTGAAGCCCAAGTCACCAATACAAAGGAATTCAAGAAGTGGTAAGAGAAGAAAAGAGTTAGAACAAGTAAGTTATCTCCCTAATCTCTTGTAATTTTAGGGATTTTGGCCAATAGCTAGAACATGATGATGTGATTTGATTTTGATGGTTTTAAAGTGTTTCAAATGGAATTTTGTATAAAGAAGAATATGGAGTATGATTTTGGAAGTATTAAGGTCAAAATATGAAGAAATACAAATTTAATAGCTTTAAAACCAGCAAGGGCATTTTCGGAAACTGGGAAATATTTACGTGTTTCTGGCCCTAGAAAGTATTTTTAGTCAAAAATAGACATCTCAAGGGTCACGTAGGTTTTTGGAACACTTCAAACGGATTTTTCTACAATTAGTTATGAATTTTTGAAGTTGGGTCAAATTCCAGAATTTTCCAGTATTTTGTGCGAAAATGAAGGAAAATTTACTAATGAAGTGATGCTCATTAATAAAGAAATTAGTGAGTTTCAAATGGTGAAAGAACCCTTCATACAAGTCATATAGTTACATATTTTATAAGGAGGAAAATTATAAGATGATGACGTCGTTTATAGTGTATTACTTTATGTCTATCATTCCTATTTAGTAGCCGGGAGTTTGTTACTCGAATTGATCAGTTGTTTACAGGTAAGTAACCTTAATTTTATGTACCTTGTGTGACTTTGTATGTATGTTTTACCATGATTGGTTATGCATTCGATGATATGTGTTCCAAGCGCTTTGGATACCGGAACCCTGTGTGTGATCTTGACATGGTTATGTGCCTTATTTAAGCAGTGCATGTTATAAGTGGCTGCTTGTTCCGGTTTAGGCTGTATGCCTCGCTGTGTGCGACCTGTTGAATGCTGTATGTTTTTATGGTTTTCTTACATACCTTGTACATGTTTTGTATATGAAATTAACAATTACTCTAGGATTCTTCAGGATTCCAGCCTCTGTTACCACCTGCATGATGTATAGTTCATTGGATATAGCTCTCGGACAGATATGAGCAGATGAAGGTGTTGGACCAGTTCTAGAACATTTGGAGAATTATTGTAGAGGTTTCATGTTAGTATAATTTAATCAAGATTTGTAATTTATTGTCAGTACACTAAGCTCAAACTATTTTACTACTACGCTGTGCTAAATTGCTCTGATCTGTAAAATTATTGGAAAAGTGTGACAGTTGGACTTAATAAATAAGAATTATCATACTACCCACCACCTGTTTAGGCGAGGCCGGTAGGAATGTACCATCCCTCATAATTTGAGGTGCATTTCTTGTGTATAAATACCACTATTGTATACATGAATATGAAAGTGTTTGAGAATATATTTTTCCTCTATCTCTCTCTGACATTACACGAGGACACATTAAGAAAACCATTTTTTGCTAACGGAATAAGTATGGTTGGATGGTATTAATTGTCATTTAAAGTTTGATTATCATGTGGTGCTGGATGAATTGTTTGTTTATGAGATTTTGAGTTATGGTGACAAACAAGTGTCATAAAGATGTTTGTTTTATGAGTTAATATTGAGTGTCTACTAGGTATTTGTTGAAATGTCTGATAGGAAGAAGACTTAATTTGATATGTTTCTTTAGTAATTTTATGGTGATGAAGAAATTATTCACACACACGCGCCTACTTGAATTTAATTTATGTCTTGTTTAAATGAGGAATTTGAAAACTTCATATCTTCATGGTGATGTTGGAAAGAGGATTATTGGAAAATTCCAAAGATTAATTGTTTATTCTTTTAATAGTATTTTGGTGGTATATGAAGTGAGGAATGTTCTATGAAAGAACTTAATTAAATTGAATCCATTAGTATGTTAATTAATTAAAGTGGTATTGACATAATTATATAGTATATAAACTACACGATATGAATGGTAAAACTTGGAAAAGATTTATGTGTATGTTAGTGATATACAAATCAAGAGGTTGGCTTGGTAAAATAAGTCTTATGGTAATACTTAAACAAGGACAATGAAATATATCTTTTTAAGACTATTAAGTTATTAGGAGAAAATGAAAGTTGTTGGAATAGAATTTGTCTTCTTTTTGCTACAAGTATGAATGTGTGGCTATGCAGTTTAATAAAGAAAATAACTAATGAAATTATCTTAATCGAGCTTGGGATGGATGCTTAAACCTTGAGAATAAATTAAGTAAAAGAATTATACTAAGTGATAATATTGTTCTATTGGTTAGGCAGTTAGGTGGTTACAAGGGTGAATGTTTGGAAGTTTGGAGAGAGTGAATTACATTTCAGGATGTACCAGGTGAATAAATAGCGTCCCATTATAACTTTTATTTGAATTATTTCATGTTCACATTGACATTGAAATAAGTAAAGAACAATGATCTTATTTAATGTTGTTTGCTCTTCATGATTGTTCTATATAAATTTTTTCTTGCACTTTGAATTTAAACATGATCCTCTCTAATATGTGAAGTATTTGATAATTGTGATTCATGCATGAAGATGATGAAAGGATTGTTTCTAAAAGGAAAAGATGTTGAATTGTATTGAAAAGAAAGAATTTGAAAGATGTAGACTCCATGCATGATTGAAAGTAGTTTTGAGTTTATTATGTGCAAACCTTCATGCATGGATACTTATATATATGAAATATTCCTTATAAGTTTTCTAGATTAGATCGTTTTCATCTATAAATGGTAAATTGATCCCATACATACTTGAAACATCTTAAGAGGACTAAATATAGAATGCTGGTTACTAACAACAGTACTGTTAGTCTTTGGTGCACTACGGTTAATCTTGAGCTTGCTTGACATTCATGAGATAGATAGTACTCACGCTTGATATTCATGAGATTCGTTCTCATGTTTGTTATTTATGGGTCTTATACCTATGCTTGTTTCGTGGCCTCGTATTGCACTTGCTTGATTACTTAGCCTCATGTATTATGTGTCCACGTTTTTGTTCAAATCCTTGAGCTACGTTTAGTTATTTACCCTCATAGACTGTGTGTCCATTCTTATTATCAGTTCTGTTGAAGTCCTACGAAAAAATGGAATTTGAAATTTATTATTTGTAAACTGATTTTGTTAAATAAACAATTTTAATTGCATATCTAGTTTTATTCATTCAATTAGCTTCCACATGTCTTCAATTTATGTCGATGAATTTGCCTTAAAGGTTGAAATTTACAATCTTTAAGTATTCAAGGTTAAGTTTGTTTGTATTATTTCTTCTTGTAGTTTATTTATTTTCATTATTGGGACATTATTCATCATAAAATATTTTTGACCTCAGATAGTGCAACTAGTCATGTCCCTCTTGCTAATCATTAAAGGTCTATATGTCTAGATTGAGACTAGAATGTCGTTTGAATTATTCTCGAATCAATGTAAAACCTCAAACTCTTTTGTATATGTTGGTAAATCTTGTTTAGAAGCTCCACGTTGTCTGTTGACAGGATCCCCACCTTATTTGTTTACCTAAGTTGTATAGAGCTCCTTATACTATATTGAACTTGTATGCTATAGTAGAAATTTCAGAAAGTCTGGATAGACCTCTACCAAAATCTCTACAAATTATTCAATATTTTGAATGCAAGAAATATGTTATGTATGATATAGAAGTAATATGTATTTATATGTGGTTTAAGGTTTTAGGAATGTAAGTCATCTCACATTTCATGTCAGTCATCCTTAAATTTTGGGGACGTGATAGTTGCAATCATGTGATGAGTTTTGGGACTTTTTTTTTATTCTTTTGGTTTCTTTTACAGGTTAGAAGAGTTAGTGGAAGTAAAGGATACGCAGATGAATCATAACTTTCTCAGTTGAAATATGTTGTCACTGTCATCAAAGAAACCTCAAGGTTAAGGATGCATTCTCTGGCTCCATTATTGATTCCAACAGAAAATAGTGAGAGATGTGAAATTAATGGATATGAGGTACCCACAAAGACTAAAGTTATTGTTAATATTTGGGCAACCAGAAGAGATCCCAAATATTGGAATGAACTAGAAAAATTTGTTCCTGAGAGGTTTCTTGATACCATTGTAGTTTGTAGATTATAATTTCAAAGGTTCAAACTTTGAGTTTATTCTATTTGGCGCCGGAAGAAGAATATGCCTTGGAGTTGTAACATCCTCATTTTCGAAATCTGTTTTCAAAATATTTGATCAGATTTTAAAATAGTTTAATCAGAGTAGAGCATCGGAAAGATTTAAAAGAGTGAGTATGTGATATATATTCCCTGCTGTTGAGTCTGGGTACTTATATATACAGTGGTACAAATATCCGAATACAGTATGTAAATAAAGGAACACGTCCTCCGCCCGTGTCCTCACGTGTGCTGCCTATCCTTGCTCTTAGTCCTAGCTCCTTCGGACCGTGAAGCTATGGTAAGAGCTGAGGTTCAATTCCCATTGAACCTCAGGTAACGGTTGTTCGCCTCGCAAGTGTACGAGTTTCGCAAGTAATAAAGTGATTAGTAAAGTATCATTCCCATGAGGATTTATTTAACAAATTGGTCAAGCAAGAGGCTAGTGAATTCCATCAAGTTGAGCTAGAACAAAGTTTTGAGTTGGAATGAGAATTTTTAAAGACTATTTCTAAAACTTAAAATTGATAAAGGCAAATGACTTGTGACTTCAAGAAAAATGGAGCCTAGGATTCTTCTTTCCCTTTTGCATTTCATAAAACTTGGTTAACTTCCTCTCTACTAGCATTTCAATACATATATGTATTAGTCTAGGGTTCAAAAACACTTGAAACGCTCTCTCAAGTCAAAATCAAGTTTCTCTTCTCACTAAAATGCACAATCTCTTGCTATAATTAGTAAGAATTAATAATTAAGCAACAACCCTAATGTGACAATGCAAGGTTAGTAAATATATCTCTATTTTACCAACAAACCATCCATTTATCAAGTAAACTTCAAGACAAGCATGATTTCAATCAAGTTCTACACCTAGATTAGCTCTCTCGAGTCAAAATCCAAGTGAATAAATCATCTAGATGGAGGCCAATCACTTAGAAGCATTAAGCCAAGGTTGAAATCAACACATATATATATTTATCTACCAAAAGAGAGGAAAGTTCAACTATTAATCCATACAAAAGGGTAAAAGAACCCTAGAATGAAAGGTTTAGCTACTCATGTTCAAATACAAAGAGATTCTAAGCAAAGGAACTGAATACATGAAGAAACTAAGAAGAAAAGAGAAGAAAAGAGGAAGAACCAAGGTGAAATCCCCAAAATCTCTCTTGAGAAGAGTACCCAAGCCTCCAAAATGCTCCAAATCTCTCTCCCAAGCTCTTCCTTTGTGTGCCCACTTCTTTCCTTAGGTCAAGAGTGTGTTTTTCGGCCCTTCCCTTTGGTATAAATAGGGTTTTTCTGTTTCTGAAATGAAAAAAACACGCAGCTGTACTTTCAGCATTTTTCACGACTGGCTGCGGCCAGTTGCGACTTTCCGTGGAAACTACTGGCTGCGGCCAGTTGTGACTTTCCGCGGCCAGTTGTACAGGTTCTTCTAATTTTGCGCTGCTTCACATCATTTCTTTCTTTCCTTGTTTCTTGATTCCTATAATGCTTCAAAGCTTGTTTCCACCTTCTTACAAAAGAGGAAGGAATCATCAATTTTCAATTAAATCACAAACTCTATAGGATAAAACAAGGATTTCTTTGATATTTGCCTTATACTTTGATATGCATATTTTCCTCTATAACCTCATTTCTATGCACATTTTGAACCAAAAATAGATAAAAGGAGAGAGAAAATGTGCTGGAATGTTGTCAATTTCTAAGAGTTAACAACGGTTAACCTCATGCTTATGTATCAGTTATGTATGACAGATATTCATGACAATACAACAATATTCACATACTCAAGATAATAACAACCACAGCCTCCACATATTCATGTCACTCCAGTATCACCACATATTCACATCAAACCAGTCTGCACTATCCACCAGTGCCACGGTGTACATCCGTGTCCTCAGCGCTAGGAAAACTCAACGGCGTTATCATGACTATAACCCGTATATAACTATATGTGTATGCCCAACTTTTTAAAATAGAATCCACAAATTTTCAAAAACAGTGTCTCAGACTATCTATCACATATAGGTATACAATAAGCATCAGAGTTAGTGTTACAGTACGCGTCCATACCTTTGTCGGTGATATCGGTACGCTGTCGTTCGGACCGTGACCACATTTACCCTATAATGGTAATATCGCATTTATTAATTCACATATAATATTCCAGAAGATATCCTAGTCACTAATGACCCTTTTTACCCTTGGTAGGATTATTTCTCAACTTATCACCCTTAATTCTTCAAAAAACGCTGGTCTAGAATTTTGGACAGATTTTTGCCTAACTTCGGAAAATCATAACTAATTCTAGAAAAATCGAAACGAGGATCCGTAAAATTCCCTGGAATCCTAAGGTTGTCTACTTTCAAGAAAAAATAATAACTCTTGCCCAGATTACACGGTTCATTCCCAGGTTTTAAGTTTTGAACATCTGCCCAGAATTTTCCAGAAATTCGTAGTCCTAGCTTTGAGAATTTTTATCTCCTTGTACAGAAATCATTTGGACATGATCTTTACATATTTAAAAATCCCTATATGTCTACTTTAACCATGAATTTTTACAGAATTTTTCAACCATATTTTCAACATAAAATATAAGCATTTTTATGACTGATTCAGAAATTTCAGAACCGATAAAATTTCGCCAGAACTTCGTTACTTAGGTGTTTCTCTTCCGGAAATTTTGCTAAAACACCCTCTTCATCAATTTTTCGAAATAAAGCTTATTTTAACCATAAAAACATGAATTTAAAAATTATTCTAGAATTTTAAGATCTACACTACTTCTATCTAAGAATTTAAAGACTAAAAACTAAAGAACTACAAAAGCTAAAGACTAGAAACTAAAAGCTTGCTTACCTCTTGAAGAACTTCCTCCTCCTTCTTGTTTCTCTTCTCTCTTAAACTCACCTATTTGGTTTGAGTTCGATGTGAGGATTTGTGAATGCTAATGCCCCTATTTATAGTAAAAGGGGGTGACACAATGGTAAATAAATCTAACCTACTTCATCTTGATTTTAAGCCATTGGATCTAGGGTATTTGGGAGCCTTCATCTTGGCCTTACACCACACCCTTCTAGCCTCTTCCAAAACTTTATGACTCACCTCTTTGATGAGGTCATTGGTGACCTCAAATCTTGGCTTCTAATACACAATTTCCTCTTTCTTGGCTTTACTTTTGCCTAGATAAAAATATATTTGGGGATCCTAATGAATTTTTATGCACATTTCCTCATTGGTTTTGAATTCTTGAAGTTTTTAGCTTCATTTAGAGACCAAATTTGTCTATCTTCTCTATTGGTTTTAATCTTCAACAATTAAGGAAATGACTTTGGTTATACTTGTTTTCATGCTTGATTTATGCTTGATATTGATCTCAATTTAGATTTGATACTTAGTTAGTGGATTTCAAGTTATAATTTAGTTTGTATAGGTTTTCACTAGTTTAAATCTAGAGTTATTTTCATGAACCAATTTAATTGTTTTAATTGTCTAATTTCCTATTGGCCAATAGCTTGACTTCTCCCTTAGACTCACAACATTAGCATGCACAACACTCCCTTTTCACACTACACACACACACATGCACAACAATTACATCATCACATGCATCATCTTATCCTCTTCCATTCCCCTTCCAAAGTCTCCATACATTTATGAAGCTTCATGACTCATCATATTTAGATTTGTGACTCATGGCTTAGGTTGGTGATTCACTCATGTTTAGACTTGTTCTGTCCCAAAAACACAGAGATTGGACTTGACTAGGTTGTCAAGCCTAGAGCCTACGTACCCTTTGAAGGGATCAAAGTCCACATAGTTTGTGTTACACAGTAAGGCGTGTAGCCAGGGGAGTGAGGTGTGTGCTCTATGTAACAGAAGATAAATAGAGCATAAGATAGAACGTGTGCACCTGTTTAGGGTTTCCTTCTATTTATAGAGGAGTCTGGTGCGAGTATCTTCGTATTGATGAGCGATATCCGTGATTGGAGAATCAGGGATTGATCTGTTGGGATCCTGATTGGGGGTGAATCTCCATTAATGAGATCCTCGATTGGTGGGATCCTATATCCCTGCCCATTATCACGCAGATTTTGTTCTTAGCGTGGTTGGGCCGAGGTCCGGACCTGGGCCTATTGGGCCGGTCCATAACAGTTGCCCCCCAGCTTGGTTGTTCAGGCTTTTGGGCGGCCGAGGTGTTTATTGCCCCTGGTCCTTTGTATGGCCGAGGTCCTTTGTCTGGATTGGGTCGGCTTTTGGCTGCCGTGGCCATTAGCCCGGTCCGGGGCAGTGGTCGGCTTTTGATGCCCTTGTCCTACCTAGAACGCCAGGTTTGTTCTATCCGGGCGGTTATTCATCTTGCCCGGGTTCTTGGCCCCTTTTGCCTTTTGGGATTCTTCGGACACTTTGGGATTTGCCCCTGCCGTGCCATTATTACGAGCTTACAGCTGTCAGGCCCCCATTGGGTGCGTTCTGCAACCGCCGTGTCTTCTCGCCTTTCGAGGTTAGTGCGCATTTATTACGCTTGCGTCGTGCTGTCCCAATCCCGTCACGTCTGTACGGGAATAGACCGTAGCACCCCTGTATTTGGTTTTAAATAGCCCTCTTTCCTCTCTCGTCTACCTTTTCCCGCTACTTCACTTTTCTTGCTCAGAGTTTTCTCTGGTTTCTCTAAAGCTTCAGAGGGGATTCTTCTTTTTCCAGAACTTTCGCCGTCTTCCAGCGTTCCAGTTCCTTCTCTTTTCTTTACACAGGTATTCCGCTTATTCCCTTGTGCATTTGTTCAGTAGTTTTTCGTATTTTACCATTTATACTGGGAAGCGCTGTCTGTGTCCTTGTACTTCAAGAATTTCGGGTTTTTCTGGGTTTCTGTTAGAGTCACCGCACCCGAAATTCTTCCCGAAATTCCCTTAAACACCGGCCTCTAATACCGTAGGCCTTTGATTATGGCAGGAGGTGGAAATGGTGCGCGACCTAGGGCGTCGCTGACGCCGGAGGAGGAAATGGTTCTCCGTGCACGTCTCCCGCGAATGACTTACTGGGTTCTCAGGGGTGAACCGCCTGCTACGGGGGTTTTGGATCCTCTGCGCCGAGGTGGCGCTGTTCGTCCGGGGCGAGCTGGGGCTCGTCCTGCTTCGGCCATGGTGTCGGTCCCGATTCCTTACCGTCCTTCTCGGCCGTTTGCTCGCGCTCTTCCTTCTAGATTGTCCGGTGGTGCCAGAGTAGGCTCCTCTTCCGGGCCCCGCTACCTGGTGGTGATGGCTCAACCCCTTAATTTTTATGAGGGTCCTTCCGCCGTCTGCGAAGCATCCGCTCCGGACGGTTACGTCGGCCCTTGTTGGGATTGCCTGGCAGAGGCTTCTGCATTGATGGCTCGTGCTGGGGATGCCGAGGCTTCCTCCATACTTGGATCTTGCCATCATTGGTCCGCCCCCGTCTTTTCCTTCTAGCAACCCTGTTCGTCCGAGTCCGCGGTCTTTATTGCCTTCTAGCGTGTCTATGCCAGGTATTTTCGCACTTTACTAATACTAGTTTCGTTTATTTGCCTATAGGTTTAATGGCTCCCAAGTCTGGGTCTTCCAAGAGGCGTTCGGAGCCTGGGGGTTCGGACTCCTCTAGTCCGCCCGAAGCCTTGCGCCGTCAGTATGGCTGGGTGTCGCACGATGTGTTGACGACCCAGTCTTTGATGTCCGATGCGGACGTGGTGCACTTGAAGGTTCCGTCTATGTCTGGGTGCGTGCTTAGGAGTCCGGCATCAGACGAGCCTATCTGTGTGACTCGGGCAGAGGGTCAACCAGACTTCTTCTTTCTCTACCGCGATTGTCTGACGCGGGTGCAAGTTTCCCTTCCTTTCTCCCCCTTCCAAATGGAGGTGTTGCGGGATCTTCGCCTCGCCCCGTCCCAGCTTCACCCGAATGGTTGGGCGTACCTGGTAGCCTTTGAAAGGCTATGTAGCCACTTCCTGATTCCCATTCTGTGTACAGCCAATCTTTTCTTTTACTATTTTAGGCCCTTTACCCCTAGTTCGTCGAAGGGGGGTGACAAGCTGAGGGGGTTGGTATCCCTCCGGATCAACCTGGAGCGCCAGCTGATGACGCCCTTCACTGACTCCTTCAAACGCTTTAAGGGGGCGTTTTCCAAGGTCGAGGCTGTGCCAGGGGAGCGGCCCTGGTTCTTGGAAGGGGGCGGTTGCTTCCCTTTGTACTGGGGGAAAGTCACTACAAAGTCAAGGCCATCTCCTTCCAAATTCCGCACAAAGGCCTTCTGCCGGAATCGGCTTCCGCTCTGCCACGGATTGAGGCTCTGGTGGCCAAGTATGGTGTGAGGCTGATGAGGACATAGGAGGCGGCATGACGAAGGAAACAAACTTGGAGGAAATACAAGGTCTTGGAGATCCAATGACAAGAGCAAGAACTAAAAAGGCTCCAGATTGAAGACCTTGAAGAATAAGCCCCAATGGATATGCATGGAGGCTTCATTGGGCCTTAGCCCAAATTCTGCATTTAGTTTTATTTTCTTACATTTAGTTAAACTTTTATAATAAGGCTTATTGGGCTTGTTTATTGGGCTTTATGTGTAAGCATATTAGGTTAAACTTAATATGGATGTTGTCCATAGAAGGGAAGACCATAGCATTTGTAACGGCAGATTTGAATTGAGATTTCAACCTTTTTGGTGAGAGACAAGTTCTCTAGGGTTCTTTTGAGAATCTCTGAACTTATCAAGGGTTTCGATCCTTGTGGCGTTCTTGGGCTTATCAATTCTTTGGAATTGTGGCGCCTACCTCTAATCTGCAGTTTTCAGTTTTTCGTTCTAAAATTTCTTGGTTGCATATCTCCAGTTTCCCTTATCGTTTTTCGGTGTTTTCATAGTCAAAATCGTAGTTCAGAACGTGATCTTTCAGCTCGTTTTGGAAGCACTCAATTCCGAGGTCTGTAACGCGAGATCCATTCCGTTCTTTAGGACGCGTCAGAGGCTGTTCTGGTGCGAGATTCCATTCCTAGTTGATCCGATCGTCCGTTTCCTTCGGGAATCACATCAGAGGCCGGCTAGTTTTTTCATATCTGGGGATGGCGCTGAGCCTGACCCTCCTACCAGTAGGGATTTTAGTACTGTTCTGCTTATGTTTTTGTCTTGGGTTTTCGACTTTATTGTTGGTTATGATTAGTTTTGATGATGTCTTATATAGATGCCATTATTAATAGCAAAAAGATTGAGTAATATTGTTATCTCCTACATTGACTACCTGCTATATTTAATGTAGATTATTTGAAGTTAAATTAAGAAGAATAATCAAGAAGGAGATAAGAGATGAAAGAAAGAAAGCATTTGCAGAAGTTGAAATGAAGCTTATGTTGAAGAAGGCAGAAGCTGCAAATAATGATGAGCCCAAGTTAATTGATGAAGAATGATCAAGTTGGGAGATGGAAGAAGGAACAACTTGTTGAATTTAATGAAGAGATCATTATTCAAGTTCTTATATTGATGCTAGAAGTCTCCAAGGTCATATGGAAGTTGGAATGGCTCAATTCAGAGTTAAATCAAGCAAATATGAGGTCCAGGACGAGTAAACTCGAGGTTTGGGTATAAACCTCGAGGTTTGAGTGTTTTCAGCATTTTTGGTGTCTCTGGACTAGCCAACCTCGAGGTTGGAAGTTCAACCTCGAGGTTGCAAGTGAAACCTCGAGGTTGTAGTCATAACCTCAAGGTTTCAGCACTATCAGCAACTCTGGTGCACTCTGTTCCACGTTCAGCTTCTGGCGACCTTTGGTAATTTGATGATATCTTCCAAACCAGAGATCGGATTGCGACGAAACCAAAAGCATTGGAAACTAGACTCCCAACACGTACTTTTGACAAAGATTCAAGTCCAAAGGAGTTCAGATGAATTATTGATGAATTTTACAAGTTGACATAAATATCAGCGTCACAGTCAGGAACAGCCTTTAGTATTTTGAGTATATCTCACAAACGGCAAATCCGATTGGACTGAAATCAGTGGCATATGAAAGTAGACTCACATAGCTTTCCAACAAGACTTGAACGGACCAAAACGGATTTCAGACCAGGGAGATATGGCTTTTGGAAGTTGACAATCAGTTCAGGACAATGCAAAAAGGGCTGATCAAGAACAGCCTTCATTCATCCGATCTTAATGGACATAATACAATGAGTTTGGAGCTGATTCTTCTTGCATTGGATTCTTACATCGAGCTTGGACATGTAAAATTGAGTTTGAGGTTGGGTATTCTGTTTTAAACTTGAGATTTCATGAAAATACTCTGAACCTCGAGTATGGAGTTTCAACCTCGAGTATTATGACTTACAGAGAGCAAATTGGTTGTCAAAGTAATGACAACCTCGAGGTCAAGTTTGCAACCTCGAGGTTGAGGCTTGTTTTCAAGAACTAAACTTTGCAATTTCAGAAGCAAACCTCGAGTATGGATTTCCAACCTCGAGGTTATCGGGCTCCAGAGGAAAAATGCTCTTTCAACCAAGTTTCCAACCTCGAGGTTACTGTTTCAACCTCAAGGTTGTGAGTTTCTGAAACTGAATTTGCCTGAAACCTTCAGGCTAACCTCGAGGTTGGCCTCAAGGTTTGTGACCGTTGGTGCAATTTCAAATTTGGGAAATCTGCAATACCTTCTTGTTTGATCTCAATGCTTTACATGATTATTCTATATTGATTCTAGATATGTTTAACCATCTTTCTAGTGAGTTTCAGACAGATTAACGAAGGTTCATTGAAGGATTAGAGCAAAAAGCAAAAAACTGTCAGAACAATAAATGCACAGCCCAGATAGTTGCTTCCTTTGGTTAATCCACTTGTACACGTCTGCAAAAGGCTAAAAGGAAGATTACTACAACAAGCAAAGTCTTCTCCAACGGGCAAATCCACAGAAAGCCACCTCAGATCAATTATACAACTGGATTAGTTGGAGATTAGAGAAAGAAGCTGACCAAACTTAAAGATAATCAGCTACAACGGTCTGATTGATTCTTCAACGGTCATAAACGGTCACAGACTCTTCTCTACCTATAAAAGACATGGATTGAAGCAGAAAAACGTGGAGACATATGATTACCATGCCAAAATGCTGATGCTCTTCTTCTACATCATTCTCACTCTGTTTTTCATATCTAAATAGCTTAAGAGTGTGAAATGAATTGTGTCTGTACTTCAGTGTTTATTTATCCATTCCTTTGAGAGGAAATTCACTGTAAACACATTATCCTTCTGAGAGAAACTCAAGATTGGGTAATCTTGAGTGGGTTATACATTGTGTTGATTACAACTTGTAAGGGGGAGTGAATCCTAGTGAGAGGATTACTTCGAGTACGAAGTGTGTGATCAAGCAGTGTATCCTTACGGTGTGTAAGGGGGAGTATCTCAGTAAGAGATTTGTAAAAGGCTGCACAAGTGCCCGACTAAACTTGTGGGATTGTAGCGGTTCTCAAGTACCCGACTAAAGCTTGAGTGAGATAGTGGATTGAAAATCCCAAGTGAGGCTTGGGGACTGGACGTAGGTTAAGGAGGGCCGAACCAGTATAAATCTGTTTGCAAGCTCTTCTTCCTTATCTCTTACAATTCTAGCATTTACATTTGAGTATTTACCAATTGTTTGTGATCTTATTTTTATTACTCAAAGATGAAAACACTGAATTGCGAAAACGTTTTAAAGAGTGGAAATTTTTATATATCACCCAATTCACCCCCCCTCTTGGGTGATAGCCGGAACTTACATTTATGAATGTGACCTGGTTTCTTTTTCTTTTTCAGCTAGGACTATGGACACCCTGCCGCTGTACGCTCGTCTGGCTCGGGCTGCTGTGCCGCCTAGTCGTCAGAAGAAGCGGGCGGCTTCAGCTGATGCCAGTGCCCCCGCTGCCCCGGCTTCCAAGAAGGCGAAGGGTCCTGCTGCCGAGGGTCCTTCCTCGGCCTCGAATCCTGTTCCCGTGGTGGACATCCCGGCTTCTAAGGGTCGGGAGGTTATTGCTGCTGTTGGCTCTTCTGTGGCCGTTGAGCCCCAAGCTCCTGAGGGGGGCGAGATTGTTACCCTGTCTTCGGGTCCCATGGGGAAGGACGTTGTCATTTCGGACAATGATGCTGAGGAGACGCCTTCTCCCGCTGGCTCGCCGTCGCCTTCGTCTTCCCCGGTGCGGTTCCCTCCTCCTCCACCCCCGCCAACGGGTCCTTCCTCGGTATTCGCCCGCAGCTTCTTGTGGGACAACGGAGTAGTCCCTGAGGTGGATGTGGCATTCTTACCGCCGCGGCATTTTTTGGAGGGTGGTCATCCCCTGTCTCCTGACGCCTCGGACCAGCTACAGGTGGCCCAGACGGAGCTGATTCGGTCTGTGGGGTACCTCCAGGCTCTGAGGATGGTCCGGAACCATTACGCTCGGGCTGAGGCCGAGTGTGTTAGACTGAGGAGGGTCGAGGCCGAGCTGAGACCCAAGGCGGAGGTTGCTGAGCAACTGAGGAAGGAGCTGGCCGAGGTCAGACAGAGGGTCAGCTCTTCTGAGGATGAGCTCATCGCGGCCTGGGCGGAACGGGACGAGGCGAAGGCCGAGCTGGTGGCAGCAAAGACTGAGATGGGCGAGGCCCAGGCTGAACGGGATGCGGCTAGGGCAGAGAGGGACACCTTTAAGGCTGCGGCAGTGAAGGCTGACCGGGAGCTCCAGCTGTCCCGGGAGCATGCTGATAAGGCGGCTGAGGATTACACTCGGGTTCAAAAGTGGGTGTTCGAAAGCCTGGCTGTGGTCAAGGCTTTGCAGGTGGAGCGGGCTACTTTGGCTGCTGAGAGGGATGCGCTGGAGAAGGCTCTATCCGAGGAAAAGGCAGCTTCCAAGGAACTCTCTGACGCCTTGGTAGAGACGGCCGAGGCATGCTTCAAGCAGGCCTTGCTCCAGATCCGTCACCTCAATCCTTTGGCCGAGCTTAGTGTGAAGGGGTACGACCATCGTGCCTTTGTCTAGGGAGATGGGACTTTCCTCCCTTATGAGTCGCCTGTTGCCAGTCCTGCCGCCGAGGGTCCTGCTGGCGCTGAGGCCGAGACTGAAGAGCCTGAGGCCGATTCTCCCCAGTAGCTTTAGCCTTTGTTGCTTTCTTTTGTAAATCTTGGGGCGTTGGTGCCCTTGTAATAATTTTTGGACAGTTCTGGCCTTGTGCCATTGTTCATAACTTTTTGAGTAATGAATGATTTCAATTCTTATCATCCTTTTGCTGCGACTCCGAGCTAGTTTAGCTACCTTAGGCAATGAATGGTTTATTTCCCGTCGTCATCCTTTTGCCTCAGTTTGTGTATGTGTCGACCGTATAAATTGTTTCGATGCTTTAGATAATGGATGACTCACTACTCTGTCATCCTTTTGTCTCAGCTGAAGTGTTGGTTGGCCGCATGAGTACGGGCCGTTTTGGATAACTTAGGCAGTGGGTAATTTCGCTCTTTTGTCTAAGTCTTAGTGTTTATCGGTTGCACGTGTGCAGGCCGTAGGTACTCTACCACACTTAGAGTGTGGGAGGTTGGGGGAAGATTGTCTTGTTTCAACCTCGTCAAGCATAACTAACTGTACTGCCTCGGCCCGACTTTCTAATAGTCGAGCTCCAACTTTCATATAGTCGGATTAAATTTAACCGGCGTAAGGGCAGGACTATCACGTGTCTAACCGAGGTTTTGTCTACCTGAGGTCAGACATTTTGACCTGATCAGGGTCGGCATGGTAGTCTGCTTGCTTAGCCGGGCGAGGGTTGACGCGTCAATTTCGCGAAGGGCCACGTACGGCTCCTTCGCCGAGCTCTAACCAGTGCCTGTCGGGGTACAACGGCCGGTTTTCGTACATCTAGATGTTTTTTGGTTTTGGCCGGGTTTGCGACCTCGGGGCCGTTTGCCGGTGCCGGGCTTGATGGCCTCGGCTTTCGGCTTCTTGGCCGGGTTTCTTTGCTTTGGCCTTATCGTGTTTGGCCGAGCTTCATGGCTTCGACTTCATGCTTAAGCAAACTTTGTGCACATTCGTAAATCTCCTCAATGGGATCCTTTATTGATAAGAAATAGCCCTAAGGGGCTTTACAAAGCATCATAATTAGAAATGGCAAAACTTGGACTTAAAGTGAAAATAATGATAAGGAAACACACTCAATGAAAGAAATCATTATGAAAGCAAACAAACACTGCCGAAAAGAGGTCGAGCTATAGTAGATCTTCAGCTTGTCGGCATTCCAAGTTCTTTTGATTGGCTTTCTCGCCAAAGTCTGGAGGGTATATGCTCCTCCGTCGAGCTTTTCCTTAATCCGGTAGGGCCCTTCCCAGTTTGCCGCCAGTTTCCCGTCCTTGGCATTCTTGTTGCCTATGTCGGCCCGTCGGAGTACTAGGTTGCCTCGGTTAAAAGACCGGGGTCGGACCTTTCTATTGTACTTAGCCGCGAGTAACTGCTTGGCGGCTAGTTCCCGACAGTGTGCCGCGACCCGGATTTCGTCAATGAGGTCCAAGTCTGTCTTCAAGGCGTCGTCGTTCGACTCCTGCCCTTCCTGTCTGGCTCTGACCTTCCTCCAGGATGGCTGTCCGATTTCAACCAGGATCATTGCCTCGCATCCATAGGTTAGCCTGTAGGGTGTTTCTTAGGTCGAAGACTGTACGCTTGTCCGATATCCCCACAGGACGCTGTGGAGTTGCTCGGTTCAGTTGGTCTCGGCTTGCAACATTCGTCTCTTCAGCCCGTCCAAGATGATCTTGTTGGCGGCTTCAGCCTGACCATTTGACTGGGGATGTTCCACGGATGAGAAGTGCTGCTTGATGTCCAGGTTGGACATTAGCGCTTGAAATCGATGGTCCATAAACTGGGTGCCATTGTCCATGACGACCTTGGCGGGTATCCCGAAACGGGAGACGATGTTATGCCGGAAGAACTTCATAACCCTAGCCGAGGTAATGGTGGCGAGTGGCTCTGCCTCGATCCACTTGGTGAAGTAGTCTACAGCGACTATGAGTCATCTGCATTGTTCCTGCGCCGGCCGGAAGGGTCCGAGGATGTCCATGCCCCACTTGTAGAAGGGCCAGGGGGCTGGCATTCCTTTCAGTTCTGAGGGCGGCGGCCATATGATCCTGGCGTGTTTCTGGCAACTGTCGCATGTCTTTGCCTTTTCCATGGCATCTTGCTTCATCGTAGGCCAGTAGTAGCCGGCACGTAGGGCCTTTCTGGCGAGGGCTTTGCCCCCCATGTGGTGGCCGTTGCTACCTTCGTGGAGTTCGGCCAGCACATATTTTGCTTCAGAATCGCCGAGACACCTCAGCATCGGGCAATGGAGCCCCTTTCTGTACAGTTGGTCATCAACCATGGCGTAGAGGGCGGCCTCTCTGATCAGTTTCTTGGCCTCGGTGGTGTCGGTAGGGATGATCCCCCTTTCGAGGTAGTCTTCTATGGCTTCCTCCAGTCGAGGCCTGCTGAGATGGCCATGATGCAGCTCAGCTCGGTCAGATTTTGCTGGATCACCGTCCTGTGATTATCCGGCCCCTTAGTGCTTGTAAGTTTGGAGAGGATGTCGGCCCGGGCGTTCTCTTCTCCCGGAATATGGGAGACGGTTACCTCCTCGAATTCGGCCATGAGTTCTTTGGCACGGTTCAGGTACTTTGCCATAAGTGGGCCTTTTGCCTGATAGGTGCCGTCAATCTGGGCTGCGACGAGTTGCGAGTCAGTTAAAACCTTTACCCGTTGGGCGCCATTGTCCTTTACCTGAAGCAGTCCTGCCAGCAGGGCCTCGTACTCGGCCTGATTATTGGAGGTTTGAAACTTTAACTGAAGAGAGTGCTCGGTGGCTACCCCTTGCGGGCTTTCCACGATGACTCCTGCACCACTGCCTTTTGCGTTGGACGAACCATCCACGTAGACCTTCCAAATCCCGTCATTGAAAGTGGCCGGGGTGAGTTCCCTGATGAAATCCATGAGTGCCTGGGACTTAATCGCCTGTCGGGCTTCGAATGTGATGTCGAACTCGGACAGTTCTATGGCCCAATTGGTCATTCTTCCGGCCAAATCAGGCTTGTGGAGAATCTGTCGAATCGGTTGGCTAGTTCGTACCACGATCCGATGCCCCTGGAAATAAGGCCGGAGTCTTCGTGCAGCGGTGAGTAAGGCAAAAGCTACTTTCTCCAGTTTCTGGTACCGGAGTTCAGAGCTTTGTAAGGCCTTGCTGATGAAGTATATGGGTGTCTGCCCGGCTTCGAACTCTTTCACTCGGGCGGCGCTTACGGCTTCGTTGCTGATTGACAGGTAGAGGAATAAGGTCTCCCCGGTATCCGGCTTAGTAAGCACCGGCGGGGTTGCCAAACATCTCTTGATTTCTGAGAAGGCGGCGTCACAGTCTGGGTTCTAGCCGCCTCGGGTTTCCTTCTTCAGCAACTTGAAGAGAGGTAGGGCTTTCTTCGCCGACTTTGGTAGAAAACGCGTCAGGGCGGTTAGTCGGCCTGTTAGCTGCTGTATCTCCTTCTTGGTCCTCGGGCGTAGCATGTCGATCACGGCCTTACACTTGTCCGGGTTGGCTTCGATCCCTCTGTTGGTCAGCGTGAAGCCTAGGAATTTCCCAGCCGGAACCCCAAAGGCACATTTGGCCAGGTTCAACCTAATTCGATGTCTTCTTAACTTTTCAAACGTCTGTTCTAGGTCCCGGATGTGGTCTTCTGGCAGTTTCGACTTGACGATCATGTCGTCTATGTAGACCTCTATGTTGCGCCCGATTTGATCCTCGAAAACCCGGTTCATCATCCTTTGGTAGGTGGCCCCGGCATTCTTCAGTCCAAAAGGCATGACGTTGTAGCAATAATTCGCCTTATCAGTCATGAAGGCGGTCTTTTCTTGGTCGTCCGGATGCATGGCGATCTGGTTATAACCGGAGTAGGCATCCATGAAGGAGAAGAGCTGGTACCTGGTCGAGTTGTCCACAAGCTTATCGATGTTAGGCATCGGGTAGGAGTCCTTTGGGTAGGCCTTGTTGAGGTTGTGTAGTCGACGCAGACTCTCCATTTGCCGCTAGGTTTGAGGACCATCACTACGTTGAAGAGCTAGGTGGTGTACTGCACCTCTCGGATGAAGCCGGCCGCTAGGAGCTCCTCTACGTGGTCCTCCAGGGCCTTCTGCCTGTTGATCCCGGCCATATGCCGAGCTTGTGGCAGCAGAAGTGGGGGTCGATGCCGGGTACTTCGGCCGAGGTCCATGCGAAGACGTCTTGGTTCTGCCTTAGGAAGTGAATCATAAGAGCCTTTAGGCCGTCCTCCATGTCTCGGCCAATTTTGGCGGTCTTGGACGGGTCTTCGCCTAGCACTATCTCCTCCAACTCTCCTTCTGGCTCAGGCCTCGGATTATCCTGTTCTCGGAGGTCGAGCTCTACCATGTTGACTTGCTGCCGCGGGCGCTCGTCCGAGCCGGCTTCGGCTACGTGCTCATTGGATCCGAGCTGAGGTGGAGACGAGGGTCCTCCTTCCTCGACCCAGAGAGCTTCAAAATAGCATTGCCTCGACTCTTTCTGGTCTCCAGATACCACAACTATCTGGTTCTTATTGTTAGGATTCATACACGCAGCGGATTAAAAAAATTTCTTACGAATCCTTCCGAAGGATCACTCAACGACGTTTATATCAGAGTTAAGGAAACCGAATCATACCTTGCGTTGAACTATTCCGCGTTCCGTTCCTTTGATCAGGTGGGCTACCTTCTCGAACAACACGTTCGCGTCTCGTTCCTTTGATTAGGTGGGTGATCAACACGTCCGCGTCTCGTTCTTTCGATCAGCAGAAGTCGACTCTTGGATCAGCTTCCTCTACTGGTATCCACACGAACAATCCCCAAACACGGTTGCGGCAGCGTGCTAGTGCTTCTTGTGCATCTCTCTCTCTCAAGTTGCTCTAGGGTTTCTCGCGGCTTTTCTGAATACGCTCGACTGAAAATCCCGTAGGTTTTTCTAAACCCGATAGGCGTATTATATAACCAAAATTAATCCTTTATTAATTTTGGAAATTCGGATTTTTGAATCTGGTCAACATATCAATCACATCTATCTCATAAATGTAATTGAATATATTAAAAGCCAGATTTGGAAATTCGAATTTTGAATTTAAATCAAATCTAAATTTAAAGCCTTTTGATTTAATTTATCATCATAAATTAAATCTGAGATATGATATCTATCTATTTAATTAAATTTGAGATACCATATCTCAATTTAATATTAAACAGATATACGATATCTTTATTCGAAATTAAATGAGATACAATATCTCTATTTGTTTCAGATATTTAATTTATCAAATAAATTAAATACTAAACAAATATCATATATAATATTATAATCTCAATTTATAATATATATATATTAATTTCGAATTATATATATATATATATATATATATATATATATATATATATATATATATAAATCCTAGATCAAATTTAGTATTCATTTAATCTCAGATTAATCTGAGATTCAATGAACCTGGACACTTTCACCCGTGTTGGATTATTCTTGTGTGTGACCCTGCAGGCCCATATGAGATTGGCAGTGGGCCAACACTGTATCAGCCCACAAGTCGCAAGCGGCCTCTAGCAAGACATTGCAATTACCCAATTCACATGGGGATCGATGACACGATACTACCTATCGTACAACCATGTCACGTCCCTTTTGTCACGCGATAATTTGGTCAAGGATGAGGCATGGATAATGTCAACTTCCTTTTCTTGACCATTGCTTTCTCGATTCTCGAGTAGTCTAATAAGTGAAATGGAAACTCCTTTCCATCATAGTATGGCCATACATTTCTTAGACTCACTCATCGAGGGGCCCAGCATTATCTCTCTACATATGTGAGGGACAAATCCCATCTTGACCACTCACATTCCTTCGCATGAAAACCACTGATCCTGATCCTAGCCTTTATCATCACCCGGTCAAAGGTGACTTTTGACCAGGTCAAAGATCAATGACTCATCATGTAGGAATCCATGATGATCTCAGGTCATAGAGCGTCGTGACGCGGTTATACATGAGATAAGCTTATGACTTAATCCATGCAGCTTTCTCATAGTGGGTCGGTCGAGCACCTTGTACTCTTACAAGTGCCCATGACTTTGACTCGTATCTCCATACCTCATCAAAGTCATACTGGTCTTATTTCATCTTCACTCCCGTGTAGATGACCGACCAGGGACATTTAGGATAACCTATAAGATTACCCAGGGATGCAGTTATCAATACGAACATGCAAACGAAAATGATAACAAAAGAGAATACTTTAAATAACTTAAATATCCAAAGTACAATGAATTGCCCCTAGGGCATAATTTCCAACACTTATTGCTGACCATCTTCAGTTTTTGGTGTTTGGTGGATACCAGAATGTCCCAGTCGTGGATCGTTGGTCTGCCCAGGATGATGTTGTAGGGGGATCGGAAGTTGGCGACTACGAATCTTACTCGCTCGGACTTGAAAGCTTCCTTGGTCCCAAGGGTCAACCTGAGGTTGATGTATCCTTTCGGAAAAGACTGTTCGCCATTGAACCCAATGAGGGTGGTTTTGCATGGCTTGAGGCCTCCTTGTCTAGGTGCATTCTTTTGTAGGCATCCCAGCTTATAATATCGGCCGAGCTCCCTGCATCCACGAAAATTCTTTTAACTCGGCAGTTAACCAAGGTTCCAGTAATTACCAGTCCGTCTAGATGGCCGGGTATGACGTCTTTCAGCTCTTCGTCAGTGAAGGTTAGGGTAGGCGGCCTCGGCTTCTTGGGATCCTCCTTGAACTTTGGGAGGTCTCGGACTGTTAGTACCTCGCGGAGATATTTCTTCCGCTGGCTTACAGTGTCTCCTCCTCCGCCGAATCCGCCACTAACGACGTTACATTGGAAATCCACGTCGGGAATTCGTCGTCTGAGGCCGTCCTCTGCTTCTTCCCTTGCTTCCTTGTCTCCCTAGGCGGACTTTCGGTGCGGCCACGGTCATGACGTTTGCCGCTCGTCCTTCCCTGGGTCTTGATAACGTATTGACGCAGCTTTCCGTCCCTTACGAACTTTTCAATGGCGTCGCGGAGGTCATAGCATTCATCAGTAGTGTGTCCGTGGCAGTCGTGGAAGGTGCAGAACTTCGTACGGTCCGTATTGGAGCGTCCTCTAATCAGTCTGGGCTTGTCGGCCCTTTTCATCTCGGTCTGGGCTACCTCTTTCCACACCTGAGACCGAGGGACATTTAACGGCGTGTAGCTGTCATACTTGGCCTTATGGTCGGCTCAGTCAGGCTTGGATCGGCTCTCACGGTTCCGTCTTCTGGGGTCGGCCTTCGTACCTCTTGGGCGTTCTTCATCGCTGGGCGGACTCTTCCTAGACCTTTCAGGTTCATCGGCATTGGCCACCTCCATCTGCTCCATTTCCAGGTACTTCTTTGCCTCCGTGTAGAACTCGTTCAAGGTGTATACTGGGTTCTTGCATAGGTGACGAGCCAGCCGAGACGATGGGTCCAATCTATTGACTAGGCAGTGTACGTGAACCTCCTCAGGCAGCGACCATACCTGCATGGCTACTTCGCGGAACCGATCCAGATATTTCTCCAGGGCCTCGCCTTTCCTCTGTCGTACCTTGCTCAAGGTGAATGTGGTCTTTGGCTGTTTCTTGCTAGTGGCGAAATGCAGGTCGAACTTGCGTCCGAGGTCTTCATAGCTTCGGATCGAGTTGTCCGGTAGGGAGCTCAGCCATCTGTATGCAGGTCCATTCAGAGTAGCCGCGAAGAGACGCTGGACAACCGGACCGCTAATTTGCCGCACCCACATGAGCTTCTCGAATACGACAAGGTGATTGCGTGGGTCTTGGGTTCCGTCGTACTTCGGGAGGTCGACCAGGTCAAAGTGCTTCGGGTATCTGGCTGTGGCCCCCTCCCTGGAGAATGGGGATCTGCCGGAGTCCGAGGGAATGTCACTCGATACTCCCGGGGGGATCCATGGCGAGGTGATCCGCGGGTCCGGGGAGTTCTATCCTCCATCCGGGGCTCTCCTCGGTCTCGGTCCTCTCTTGCAGGCCGATCAGGGCGGTTAAGACCGACACCGTGGTTCTCTCTGTTTTCCGGGGATCGTGGTCTTCCCCGTTCTTCACTCGTCCTCCGCCCTGGTTCGCAGTTGTCGCGGCGCGTGTTCCTCGGCTCTGAGTTACTTGAGGAACTGCTATCATCTACGGGGGCTCTCCTTCCACGCCTATGGTTCCTCCGGCGGTTTCCCTGCCGGCGATCTTTCTCGAGCGCTTCCTGGATCATTCGGCCAATGGCTTCAAAGTCGGCCCGCCTCTGCAGGTCGTCTCGTTTCTCCTTGTTTTCTAGCCGCTGGAGGAACGACTCTTGCGTCCTCCGAATGATGCGGACGTCGGCTTCAACTGCCTGGACGTCTCTCGTTGGAGCCACTGTGAGTGCTCCTAATGGCTGCTGATCCTCTACCGAAGGGGTGGTTGTCGTGTCAGGGACGTGCCCTTCGGGGGTGTTTTATCGCCGCGGTTGCTCCGGCGGCTGATCCGGTGGTGGTCGGCTTGGCTGGGGGTCTCCTCCTACTGGCTGGGGGTTTCTGGTGTGGCTTCCAGTGCTCACCATTAGTGGTCACGGGGATTGAAGTTTATAGCTCCCCACGATCGGCGCCAATGTTCTGTCCCAAGAACACAAAGATTGGACTTGACTAGGTTGTCAAGCCTAGAGCCTACGTACCATTTGAAGGGATCAAAGTCCACGTAGTTCGCGTTACACAGTAAGGCGTGTAGCCAGGGAGTGAGGTGTGTGCTCTGTGTAACAGAAGATAAATAGAGCATAAGATAGAACGTGTACACCTGTTTAAGGTTTCCTTCTATTTATAGAGTAGTCTGGTGCGAGTATCTTCGTATTGATGAGCGATATCCGTGATTGGGGAATCAGGGATTGATCTGTTGGGATCCTGATTGGGGGTGAATCTCCATTAATGAGATCCTCGATTGGTGGGATCCTATATCCCTGCCCATTATCACGCAGATTCTGTTCTTAGCGTGGTTGGGCCGAGGTCCGGACCTGGGCCTATTGGGCCGGTCCATAACAAGACTCATGACTTTTTTTTTTTTGGTCAAAGAAGATATCATTAAAATAACCTTAAAGAGGAAGACCAATACATCGATGATAACCAACAAATCCGAATAAGGAGCTACAACACAAAGAAGGAAACAATAAGCCTAAAAAAAACAAAGGAAAACAAAAACAATACAACATAAACCAGAGCTAGCCACCATCAAAAGCTACATTGAGTACCGAAGAACTATCAAACCCATCACCAGTCACAGGAGCCTCTAGAGCCAGAAGAGAAAGTAAAGCGGGTGATGGTTGCTGAACCCACCCAATAGGGCACACCCCTTTATAGGCCTCAGCTGCAAGAAGATCGGCAGCACGATTACCCCCTCTCGGGGAAAAGAACAAGGAGAACCCGACCCTAGAAGACAAAAGACTAATAATATCCTTGATAATTCCTCTGCACTTCCAATCTTGCTTATCTGGCGACTTGGCTAGAACACACAAAAGCAAGGAAAGACAATCAGTTTCAAAAATAACTTTATCATGTCCAAGATCAATGGCCAACAGCAAGGCCCTTCTCAGCGCTAAGGCTTCCGTCATGAAGGCAGAGATAGACTTGATTTTATCCACAAAACCCCATCTAAAGGATCCAGCAAAGTCACGACAAATGACCCCAATCGCAGCGTCATTCCCATAAGGCTTGAAGGCACCATCACAGTTAATCTTAAGGCTACCATGCTGAGGGGGAGACCACTTAGTGCCAGGACTATCACAGCCCCTCGACCCTAAGGGGTCCCTCCCATCCTTAGCACAATGAGCCCAAAAATCAAAGTTATTCTTTCGTGCCACTTCAATAACGAAATTCGGGTTTGGCTCCCTGTGTTCAAAGGTCATATCATTTCTAGCCTTCCAGATGAACCATAGAAGCCAACAGATCAAGGACAGATCATGGTTGTTGAAATGGGGGGAGCTTGTCACCAAAATCCACCAAGCATTAAAGTTCGTAATGTTGGTAACATCAACTCTGGCACCAAGTGAGCAGCCAAACCAAACACACCGAGTCCAAGGACAATGGAAGAAGACATGTTCAATAGATTCCTCAGCATTAGCACAGACTTGGCACATGCTATCTTTGGATCTTCTTCGCCTCACTAATGCAACTTTTGTAGCAACCGCTGTACTCAATAGTCGCCATATGAATTGTTGGACCCGAGGGATCACTTTAATCTTCCAGATTGATTTCCAGCTAGAGGAGTGGATGACAATCGAAGAGCTAGCCCTAGCCACATTAGCAGACATACCATTTTTTCTAGAGTGATAGCCTAACTTCACCGTATAGATTCCATTCTTGGCGCTAGTCCACACTAATTTGTCCTCCATCCCATTGGAAGGGATGGGAATCTTATAAATGGCTTCTTTGACTTCAGAAGATACATACTGGTCTATAGGAGAAAGATTCCAATGCCCATCAGCAATCAAATCACATACTTTTCCCTCAGCAATAATAGGAACATCAGTGGTACGAGGTCTCGCCGGAAAAACATCTCCAGGTACCCAGGGATCACCCCAAATTCTGATAGCAGTACCATCACCAATGTCCCAATGAAGATCTTTCCTGAGAAAATCTCTACTCTCGAGAATACTAGACCAGCACCAAGATGCCTTATATCCTTTCACCGCATCAATGAAGTGATCTTCGGGATAATATACACTCTTAAGCACTCTGGCCCAAAGATCATCCGGTCTCATTAAGATCCGCCACGCCGTCTTTGCCAGGAGGGCATCATTCATCATGAGAAGGTCCCGAAAGCCCATGCCCCCGTCACTCTTGCTTCTAGTCATAACATCCCAAGCTTTCCAATGCGTCTTGCCACCAGCCGTATTACCACTCCACCAGAAATCAGCAACAAGGCTATTGATCTCTTTACATGTTCTAACCGGGAATTTGAAACAGTTCATCGTATAGATTGGAATTGCCTGGATAACCGCCTTGATCATAACTTCCCTACCAGCAAAGGATAGAAGGGATTGACTCCACCCCTTGATCTTACTTGCTACCCGCTCCCTGATATAAGCCATCGCCTGGTGTTTCGTTTTTCCCCAAATGCTAGGAATGCCAAGATAAGTCCCCGGATCATCTGTTGCTGAGATTTTTAACAAACCACTGACCATATTTTTCACTACAATAGGAGTGTTAGCAGAGAAGAAAATACTGGATTTATCAAGGTTTATAACTTGACCTGAGGCTGCACAGTACAAATCCAGAATATTAGCTAAATAAGTACAATTACTTCGACTAGCACGCATATATAAGAGGGCATCATCAGCAAAAAAAGTATGAGTTAGAATCGGACACCCGTTACTCAATTTAACTCCTTTAAGACGATTGTCAACCTGGCTCTTAGTAATCATAATGGAAAGCACCTCTGCAACCAAAATGAATAGGTAAGGCGATAAGGGGTCACCCTGTCTAATACCTCTACTAGGAGAAAACGATTTCACAGTTTCCCCAGATAAGCAAATATTTAAGCTCACAGAACGCACACACTTCATAATAAGAGAGACCCATCCAGAACAAAAACCAAATTTTAATAAGACCTGCTCAACAAAATCCCACTCAACCCTATCATACGCCTTACTCATATCCATCTTAAGGGAGAATTCATACTTACCTCCGGTCCTCTTGCGGCGGAGGTAATGATACACTTCATGCGCAATGATAATATTGTCATGAATACACCGGCCAGGAACGAAAGCACTTTGATTCTGGGAGATACAAGCATCAAGGAAAGGGCGCATCCTATTGGCCAAAATCTTTGAAATGATTTTATAAGAAAAGTTGCAAAGACCAATCGGACGAAAATGGGACACATGTTCCGGTTTATGAACCTTGGGGATTAACGTGATGTTAGTCATATTAATCCCCTCTAAGACAGAGTTACCTGCAAAAAATTCACCTACCATAGAGCATACAGAATCAGCGACATCGCCCCATGCAGAATGATAAAATTTACCAGAAAAACCGTCAGGACCCGGTGCCTTTGTACTCCCCAGACTGAATGCAGCATCCTTAATCTCCTCCCTTGAAACCGGCAACATCAGTTTTAGATTCATCTCCTCAGATATCTTCGGGTTGATATAGCTCAAGGCAGCCTCCATTGAATGAGAGCCCGAAGATTCAAACAGATTCTGAAAGAAGTTGGCGATATTATGAGATATAGCCTCCTTTTCCATCAACCAGTTGCCCAAATCATCTTTAAGACACGATATTCGGTTCCTTTGCCTCCTTTTGATCGTGGATACATGGAAGAAACGAGAATTTCTGTCGCCAGCAGCTAGCCAATTGATCCGCGAACGTTGCCACCAATAATGTTCTTCTAACTGCAGTAACCTGTCCATTTCACTTTTTGCTTCCAGCATCCCTCTAGAAATGTCAGGAGTTCGTTCCTGACCAGCTAAATCATCCATGTGAGCCTTAAGAAGATCAATCTGCTTAGCACTATTGGGGAATTCCTTCTTACTCCACGAAATCAGATTCAATTTACATCTCCCTAGCTTGTTTAGAAAAGAATCCAACCGAGAAAAGTCCTGATCGGGAAAGTTCCACCCACTCTCTTTGATAACTTGAAGGAAGTGGTCATGGGAGGCCCATGCGGCCTCAAAACGGAAAGGCCGCTTTCTCTTGTGGACCTCATACTGGCATTGGATAAATAAGAGATGGTGATCCGAAGACCTTGCCGGGTCAATATTGAAGACCTGAAGGGTCGGGAATTCCTCCCTCAACTGTATGTTGCCCAGAGCCCTGTCAATACGTTCATTGATTGTGTCCGGACTATCCCGATTATTACACCAGGTAAAAATAGGGCCATTATAACCCAAATCCTCGAGCTCGCAGTCTGACACTCACTTGTGCTAGATTTATGACTCAATGTGCATGTGTTATTTAGGAAATCCCCCCCCTCCTTCCTTTTATTTATTTTTAATTTGTGTTTTAATTCTTCTACAATATTAGAGGAAAATCTCCTATTGGTTAGCTTTATCTCACATGGATTCCACTTTATTAGAATTAATTAGGGCCTTTGGATAAGCTTTATGAGATTAATTCCTAGCCTTTAGATCATAGCTGAAATTGTTGACTTTTCAACTTTTGATTAACATCTTAATCATAAGCTTAATTATCCCTTGATTGTTGCATTATTGGTTCATGGAAGGATTTATGATTGTTAACAATTCATTTAGTGCTATTCCTAATCCCTAATTGGTTCTTAAGTTTTAATTAGCCTAACATACCTCTATTTGGTGATTATTAATGCTAATTGTAAATAATTAGCTAAACCTTCCATTAGTGTTAATTAATTGCCCATTAAATGTTGGTAATTATCCTTTCAATTGTTCAAGTGTTTTGGCAATTCTTTATGGCTTTTTATGAGTTGAAAATTTACTAGGTATTAATTCTAGGGTTTTAGAAAATTTAGTTTCTTAATAAATTATGAATTTTGAGACTTTAGTCTCCTTTAATTAGTCCCTTGATTAATTACATAATTATTTAGTTTAGTGAAAACCTAGTTGTTTATTAATGAATCAATGCCTTGAAGAGGTGGCTCTTGAACATTACACCTCTTCAGAAAGTCATAACTATTTGTTTAATTCATGAGTCATGTTGATTCATGAACCAATACAAATCCCTTAATTTGTAAGAACATGACTTCTCAAAATACATCTCTTCATTTAAACATGTTCCATGATATTGGAAAGACTTTTGCTTTGACACACCCATATACAATATTTACAACAGGATGTTCCCTATAAGAGGAAGCTTCCATGGCCCTGGTGGTAGGGTTTTGAAGGACTTTTTGGTATTTGATCGTTTGTGTATCATAAGAAGGAAGCAAAACAAGGTGAAGAGGAAGATCTGAAACTCCATGATTACAGAAATGTGATGTGTTGCTAACTAATTATGTCTGTCTTGGGCAGATTACTTTATATCCGCAGTATTGTCTGAGTCAGTTATTAAATAAAATTTAGATTCTATTTTCAGTTTAATTAATGTAATGGACTAGTATAAGTCTTGTTCTCGCGTGGTTGTGAGTCAGCATTTGAAATTGTCTATTAATTATATGTAATTACTTAGTTTAATTTCTTGCTTAAAGTAATACTTAAGTCGTGGGTTGGTTGATATTGAAATCTAACAAGAAAACCTATTTTATCAGAACCTAGTAGTTGGGATGTCACCATTAGGGTACTTAAAATTTAACAACAATTACTTATAGTCAAATAAATACAGAACAGTCAGACCTTTTTTTTTTGGAAAAATTCGTTTAAGGGCCCCTATTAGGTAAATAATTCCAGAAAAGGCCCACAAAATCTGACAATACGGAAAAAGGCCCAGAGATTCTGACAATACCCAAAAAGGCCCCAAGATTCTGACAGGGGGCTGATATAGTTGTTAACGGGGGCTGATATAGTTCTTAACCGGGCTGATTTAGTTGTTAATTTTTTTTTAAACAACTAAATCAGCCCGGTTAACAACTATATCAGCCCCCCCACTAACAATTATATCAGCCCCATTAACAACACTGTCAGAATCTTAGGGCATTTTTCCGTATTGTCAGAATCTCTGGGCCTTTCTGGGTATTTTTAGATTGTGTGGGCCTTTTCTGGAATTATTTGCCTAATAAGACCCTCAAACGAATTTTCCCGTTTTTTTTCCCTAGCTAGCACCATATGCCAAAATCACACAAGTTAGTTGCACTTTCAAAATATTGTGAACTTTGATTGTTCAACATAAGCTTTAGTCAAAGGTTCCAAAAAAGACAAACATAAGATTTAGTCAATTTTGTGACTTGCACCAATGAAAAGTCTCAAGTTGGAATTTTCAACATAACCTTTGTGACTTGCACCAATGAAAAGCGATTTAATCGCTGTTTTGTTCAAAATAAAAAACATAACCTTGCTGTCATTTATCAATTAATATAAGGAAAAAATGTAATTAATAAGAGAGTTTTGAAATTATGAAATTACTTTAAATTTGTCATATCACTACCAAAAAAATAGCTTTTAGACCAAGTGAAAATCGCTTTTTAGACTGGTTTTGGATCCGATCTTGATACATCCAATCTAAAATGTCTATTACTTTTAAGACCGATTAAGAAAACGGTCTTTAAAAAAAGACCGATTTTTTAAAATATAAGGTTTAAAAAGTAAGATTTTTAAGACTGGTTGTGTAAAATAACCAGTCTTAAAAGTGAAAATTGTAAGACTTTTAAGATCAATTGTGTGAAACAACTAGTCTTAAACATGATATTTAGTGTTGATTTGCAGACTATATTGTCCCTCGATATTGATATTTTTTTTCATTCTTACAATATCAAATATAGAAAGGTAAGTGTTAGTTCTCTGATGGTTTTGATGATTGCCAACAACTACAAACAATTAAAGAGGTTTTGCTCTTAAGTGTTAAAATTTTGTAGAAGAGCAAACCTCGAGGTTGGTTTTTCAACCTCGAGGTTGAGTCTTACAAATGGTTTTAAGGTTAAGTGTCAAAACTTGGTTTCACAAAAGAAATACGTGAAACCTCGAGGTTGGAAAGTTAACCTCGAGGTTCAGGCCTTATTGAAAACCCCAAGTTTTACATTTAGACTTATAACCTCGAGTATCAAGAGCTAACCTCGAGTTTTTGATCCATCCAGAGAAGTCATGGTTTTCATCAAGCATGGAAACCTCGAGGTTCATGTTTCAACCTCGAGGTTGGACATTCTATTTTGAAGCTTAAGTTTGAAGAAAAACCTGTTGACCTCGAGTATGGTATTTCAACCTCGAGTACTGTGACATACAGAGAGCAAACTGGTTTTCAAAGCATTGAAAACCTCGAGGTTAAGATTGTAACCTCGAGGCTGGGCTTTATGTTTAACTTTGCACTTTGCATTTTCAAAAGGTCAACCTCGAGTACAGATTCACAACCTCGAGGTTGTCGGGCTCCAGTGAAAAATGAAGTTTTGAAACAATCTTCAAACCTCGAGTTTACCTTTGGAACCTCAAGGTTTGCAAGTTAATGAGATTTTTCAGAAGGTCTCTTTTTAAGTGAAACCTCGAGGTTCACTTTGCAGCCTCGAGGTTGAATGTTTTAAAACCTGAGTCTGGGTGAAGTTTACTGGTCAACCTCGAGGTTGGATGAACTAACCTCAAGGTTTGTGACCGTTGGTGCTTTTTCAAATTTGTGAAATCTGTTATATCTTGTTGTTTGATCTAATTGCTTTCATATATCATTCACTCATGATCCCAGATATGTTTAACAAGTTTGTTGAGTGTTTTTCAGTTAGCACAGATCAAGATTATTGAAGATTTGTGAGAAAAAGCAAAAAGGTGAACAGTGCATTTAATGCACCTGCACAATCTCATCTACTTTCGGCTAATCCATCTGAGCACGCCTTGTTAACGTTAAAGAATGTTTACTACATCAAGTAAAGTCAATTCCAACGGGCAGAAACTCAGAAATCCACATCAGATCACATTAACACTTGGATTAGCATAAGCTTACAGAGAGAAGATGACCAGAACCTAAGCTAATCACTTCCAACGGTTGAAATCTTTCTACAACGGTCATTTAATGTTCTCTACCTATAAATAGAGAGCATTAACTTCATTTACAGAGGATACACACCTACTTTGAGCGAAAGTCTACTAAGTTCATTTATTGTGTATTAGCTTTCACTTGTAAAGTATCATACTTGATACAAGCACTTCAGTGTTCATCATATCTACTCTGTAAGAGAGTCAAATACTTGTAAATCATTTATTGATTGAGATAACTACAAGTCAGGGGACTTGGTAGTTGGGGTGTACTGATTACAACTTGTAAGGGGGAGTGTGTTCTAATGAGAGAACAACTCTTAGTACAGAGTGTGTAATCAATATTGTTGAGTTAGTGGATTGAAAATCCCAAGTGAGGCTTGGGGACTGGAAGTAGGTCAGGAAAGGACCGAACCAGTATAAATTGCATAATGTTTAGCTTCTTCTCCTTATCCTCTCTGTTGTGCCCTGTTCTGAGTGACCAAAAACAGAACAAGTTTCGAAATTATTAAAGATACCCAATTCACCCCCCCTCTTGGGTATAAAGCTCCTGGTTTCAGTAAGATGGCGAATTTACGCGGAGCCGGCATTCCTAGAGGTAGAGGAAGAGGCCGAGGAAGAGGCAGAGGAAGAGGCAGACGGCCACAAACGATACCAGTACGCGAACCTGAACAGCAAGACCCACAACAACCAGAGCAAAATGAGTTGCATGAAATGAGGAGGATGCTGCAAGAACAAATGGCTCTTATTGATGTACTTCTTGCTGAACAACAAGAGAGACAAGTTGAAGGACGACAAGCCGAGGGAGAACAAAATGCCGAGGAGGAGGGGGAAGACGAACACATGGAAGAAGCTGAGGAGTCTGAGAGATCGATGTCACCTCTTAGGCACAATAGGGCGATAGCAGCACCACCACCACCCAACGGAGTAGCTGAGACTACGCAATATTGGGTCACTCAATTCTGCAAACTAAAGCCCCCAGCTTTCCATGGTAAGTTGGACTCAGCCGAAGATTGGATAATGCGACTGGAGAAGATCTTCGAAGTTATGGAGTGCCCAGGGAATCGTAAAGCTCAACTTGCGATCTACAAGTTGGAAGGGGATGCGTACAGATGGTGGAAAAGCATTGCGACATCACTACGAGCGCGCTATTGTCCCGTTACTTGGGAGAAGTTTCTAGAGAAATTCAACGAACAGTACTTTCCTCCCTCAATTCAAGTGATCAAGGAGTCGGAGTTGCTTCACATCCGACAAGGTCACGAGGAGTCATTCGATGACTACCTTGCCCGATTTACCAATCTGTCGCGATATTCATCACACCTAAGGCGGGGTGATAATGAAAGTAGTATGGCTAACATATTAATCCACGGATTGAAGTATGAGATAAGGGAAAAGTTAGTGTCACAGCGATTCTCAAAGCTAGTTCAAGCAATGGAAGCCTGCCGTTTGATCGAACGTAACTTGAAGGAGCTACGCACATCAAGGAATTACAACAGCAGCAGTGCAAGTCGTGGCGGTGTTAGCCACGGGAATTCCTCACAGAAAAGGGAGGCACCATGGAATAACTCCCGAAATGGAAGCAAGATGCCATTCCAGTCGAGGCAGCAGAACAACCCAAGAATGTCAGGATCCCAACCATGTCCAAAATGCGGGAAGTACCATCCAGGTGTTAACTGTGATGGGAAACAAATTTGCTACAAATGTCAGAAGCCGGGACATATGGCTTGGAACTGTCCCCAAAAAGCTGAGGCGATAAGGCCACAAAACCCAGGTCGGGCTTTCACGCTGACAGACACAGAGAACAGAGAGTCTCCAGAGATGGTCCAAGGTACTATCCCTCTTAGTAGGGAATCTTTTTCAAACGCTGTATCACTCGGGTGCTTACCATTCAAGTAGCTCATTTGATTGTTCAAATCACTTAGGGTTGTATGCTTATAGATTATCCTATGACTTGATAACAGCTACCCCACTTGACGTGACGACTTTCGTTTCTAATGCACGTTTAAATCGTATTACGAGGGTGAATAGGGCGATATCCCTAGATTGTAAGACCGGTAGTATTTAGCTCTATATAAGGTATTAATCGTTATAGACTAGTATGTCTATAGCACATTTTGTGTCTGGCAAAAACGTTCATTGTACCAAGTAATAAATGAGATGCATAGGGTCTGAGAATGATCTGCTAGGTATTGAGACTAGAATCCCTAATATTATGATAATAGATTGAGCCGGAAGGCTAATATATGTGAAGCCGGGAAGGCTAAATAAGTCAGGCGATGAGGCCTGAGTTCAAAAAAAAAATTGCGAGAATGGGTCAAGTAGATCCTTGGAATACGTATAAGAATAGTGTGTGTGCTAGAAAAGCATGCATAGGGAAGAAATAAACTTGAAGTCTAAATAATACTTAGGGGTTATATGGTCAAATTTCGAGGACGAAATTTTATTTAACGGGGGGAGAAATATAATACCCCAAGATTTGTATTCCTTTTAAACATGATATTTTGGCCATTAGGACTTATTGAAAATAGGAGAGTATGTTGTCTCCAAAATAGTATTGTATTTAATCTATCTCTTGAATAAGTTTTCGGTAGAACTTAATAGGGCAAAATCAAACTCCCTAAATTTTGTTAGGGGTCATAAAATATTGTAAAATGTCACAAAAACCCCTAAATCAATTAAATGAATTTTCAACAATTCAAGAACAATTAAATTCACACTTAAGGATATATTGTCTTATAATTCCTATATTGTCAAAATAAGACGTAACAGAGTAGGAAGAGGTTTAAAATGATTAGAGGACACTAAAAATAATTAGTGAACACCAAAAATTAATCTTAATTGAATCAACATTCATAATTAATCTAATGGCAAATATCAACAAACAATTTGGAACATATTGGCTAAATTCAATATTAAAGCTTAACAAGGGATCGATAATTGAAACAATTGAAATTAGTAGAATCATAATTGAGTTGTAAAACAATTAGAACACTACAAATTTAACCTAATTAAGCTAAATCAAATAATAAACAAAAAGAAATTAAATTAGGGCTTTTTACCACAACAATTTACATTGGATCATTTTTGGTAGCCCAAATCCTTGCCAAACCTTTGCCCAACATAGCAATAAAGCCCAAAACAACCCTAAAACCCAAAAATTCAGAGGGAGCACGTTTTTGTATAGCTTCAAGAGGAAGGAATTGATTTTCAAACATGTGCCAAATGGGTCAAAGCTTGTAGGATACAAAACACTATTGCATACTTGCACCTCAAGTTGTTTTTGGCTTCTAGGAGAAGGAAGAAGAAAGAGAAGAAGGGAGAGAGAGAGAGAGGGCAGATGAGTGTGTGTGTGGTGAGGATTTAGAGTTTCAATGAAGCCCTAGATCTAATGGTGGAGTTTTATCAAGAGGAAAGTTGCATTTTATTACCAAAATGTCCAACCTTTTTCCTATAAATAGGGGCCAAGCTCTTCACATTTTCCTCACACCAAGCAAAGCACCATCTGCTTATTTGAGAGAGAGTTGAGAGAGCTGAAGGGAAGGCTTGAAGGAGATCAAGCTCTAGGTAAGCAAAGTTCTTAGTTTTGAGTTGTAAATTCATAGGTAGAAGTAGTTTTAATCTTTAAAATTCTAGAATAATTTTATTTTCATGTTTTTATAGTTAAAAATAGCCTTGTTTTGAAAATTTAGTGAAGAAATTGGTTCAGCAAAAATTCCTAGGTCAAGAACACTGTTGTAACGAAGTTCTGGCGAAAATTCGTCGGTTAGGCGATTTCTGAACTAGTAACAGAAACACTCATATTTCATGTTGAAAATGATATTGAAAAATTCTGAGAAAATTCATGATGAAATTAGACATATATATCTTTCCAAATCTGTAAATAACATGTTGAAATGAGCTCTGTACAGTGAGGAAAAAATTCTCAAAGTTAATGTTGCGAAAATGCTGGAAATTCTGGGCAGAGGATGAACACGTGAAATATGGGAATGATTTTTAAATTATGGGCAAAGTATGGTATTTTTACTGGAAATTATACATCCTAAGGAGTCCGGAACATTTTACGGATCTTCGTTTCGAATTTCCTAGAATTAGTTATGATTTTTTGAAGATAGGCGAAATTCTGCCCCTGAATTCCAGCGTTCTTCAACCTATTTTGTGGAAATAAAATGATGGTTAAATGTACCAAGGGTAGAATAGTCAGTAGTGGCCAAAAGTATCTTTTAGGATATTATTCTTTAAATTAATAGGACGATATTGTTATGATAGGCTGACCGAAAGAACGCTGCCCAATCGATTACATACGAAATTATCAATCCAGGTACGTTCGCATACCGTAACACTAACTCTGATGCTTATGATATGCTTATATTTGTGATAGATGATTGTACATGTGATGTGTACTGTTAACATAAATGTTTGTACATGCGATATGTGCTGATAACATAGATAATTGTACATGTGATGTGTACTGATAACACAGGTGGTTGTACATGTGATGTGTACTGATAACACAGATGGATGTACATGTGATGTGTACTAATATCATAGATGATTGTGCATGCGATGTGTACTGTTTACATAGATGACTTTACATGTGATATGTATTGTTGCTTGTTGCTGAATGAATATCTGTCATACATATCTTGTCATGCATAAGCATGAGGTTAACCGTTACCTGAGGTTCAATGGTAATTGAACCTCAGCTCCTAATATAGCTTCAGGGTCTGGAGGACCGAGGGCCGACGACAGGAGTAAGCAGCCCGTGTGAAGATCTGGCTGGAGTGTTTTTGTTTTTGATTATATAATATTTTGAATTATTGGGATGAATGTACCACTACTATAACCAACCATGGTTAATATTTTTATACAATCATCAGTTACTCGCTCTTTTAAACTTATTCCGATGCTCTACTCTGATCAATTATTTCGAAAACGCTTTAGAAAATTGGGATGTTACACAAGCCACCCAGATTTCAGATTATATTCAATCAGTGATTAAAGCATTTGTCTTTCTTAAATATTAATTGGTCAACTAAAAGACATGAGGCATCTAAAATCAAATTTGAACAAACAATAAAATATAATAACCAAGTCCCTGGCTTGTGCAATGCATTAAGGGCCCATTTGGATGGGCTTTTAAAAAAAGTGTTTTTTTTTCATTGCTTTTTAAAAAAGTGTTTTAATTAGAAATTAAGCTATTTTACGTTTGGATACACAATTTAAAAAGGACTTTTAAATAAAAAAGCTATTTGAATGTTAAAATAGAGCAGCACTTTTTTATTAGTAAAATTACTGAAATGGACATATAAAAGCACTTTTTTTTTACATTCGTTTGGATAAGAAAGCACTTATGTTAAAATTTTAAAAACATAATATTTAATAATTGAATTTAAAACTATAATATAATTGAATTTTAATAATATTGAAATTAAATTGTTGATATATTTTTTCATACACCCATATAGATCAAAGTTGTTATCAAATATTTTTTAAAAAATTTATATACTGAAATGACTAAAAAACAAAAATTAAATAGTATACAACAATGTAAGATATCATAAAACTTCATTAATAATATTCCAAAAATTAAAAAAGAACTAAAAGCTACAAAGAACTAAATTGCACCAAATTGCATTAATTAAAAAAAGAGTCATATTGCACCATATTCCAAAAATAGAAATAATATTCAAGTTCAAACATAACACTAAACTATAAACTATCTATAGTTTTGAACATCCTCAGCTTCAAACATCTTCAAAAATGAAAGAGCGAGCTCAGGTTCATTTTCCATGTAATGAACAAATGCCTCCCTATTTTGTTTCTTGAAAAAGATTCGAGATGCCAACATGTATGTAGAGCTGCCCTTCACCAAACCCGGCACATCTTTTAACAGAAGAAGACATCTACTCATGCTAAAATGGTCATTTGCACTTGACGGTTGTGACACTTGGTCAATATTTTCAAGGATCTGGTCGAGAGAGTGTTGCAATTTGTCAGCTATCCCTTGCTTTTTTTCTCCTTTCCTCCCTCTCTTCCTTTTTCTTGGATCATTGTTTCGTACACTTGGCCTATGATTGTGATCAGAGGGTTGATCCTCAGTATCCCCTTCACCCACCCCTTCATCCTCTGAAGCATGATCATTATCATTAATCGGCTCATCGTCTATGGCTTCCTCATGTGACAGAACGTGGTTGTGAGGCCTAAAAACTACATAACCAGTAGCAACTACATCTTTAAAACATAGTTCCATCAAACTCAGGAATTTTGGAGCTTGTTTCTTCCAATTCAAATATTTTGGATTCTCCTGTAATGAAAATGAATAACCAATTTATAAGTAAATTATAAACTAATGCATCTATGAGACTTGCAATATTGTAATTAATAAGAAATACATACTTTGCCCTTGGCTTCCCACCACTTTGGAGGTGCTACTACAATGTTCTTTATAGAGTCCCATCCAAGACCGGTCTCCTTTTCAAGCAACTTTGCCCACATGCCAAATTCATATTTCAGTGCATCCCATCTATTTTTCAACTGCTTCTGACCATAATTCTTCCCGGTAATATTATGAAACTTGTTAACTAGATTGGCCCACCCCTCTTTATTAAAATGTGTATGGGGCCTATTACTAGCTTGAATCTCCTCAACACAAACTTTCAAGAAAGTTTCTGTATTTGAATCATTCCATTTTGCCTTCGCAGAACTTTCACTAACATTCTGAGACTGAACAATTGTTTCTTGTGTAGATGTTATACGAGCTACTTTCGGTGCCATTCTAAACTCAAATGAATGAATAGTTAAAACTAACATAAAGATACATACACATGTAGCTATAAATTGAAAAATTAGGCAAAGATCATAACAGTCATGCATCAAAACAAAACAACAGAGCTTGTTGGCTTAAAATGAACATAATAAGCATCTTCCCAATACGGTGGTTGGCATAGGCTAATACTATCACATTGTTATTAAATTAGAAATATCCAACAACCAAACTAACATATGAATTCCAACACGACAAGTAATAGGAGTAAGGATCATCAATGATCAGGAGTAACATAAATACATGATAGAAATGCTTTTCGGAATTCTTGTATTTGTGAAGTCTTCATTCCGCAAAAACAAGCAATAAGCAACATAAAGCTATACATGATTTCACGTAATTAGTTTCTTATAATTCGAATCAATGTTGTCCTGTTCTTGGTGTCTTAAATTGCCCAACGATACGCAAACAATTTAAATAGACGTCACATAGAGGGTAAGCAAATCAATCTCAAAAAGTTCACTTCCATACAAAAAAAAGTATACATTATCACAATCATTTCACACATTAGTTGAAAGGGAAACCACAAAATCCCTCTCCCTTATCAAGACTTTCAAGCAGAAAGCAAGCAAAAAGAGTTATGCAAAAAAAATAAACTCATCAATCTGACAACAATCACAGTACAAAAACAAGAAGCACAACATGAAATCAAATGTTATAAAACAAATTACAAAAATAAAAACTAATGTGTTAATAATAAAAACTCTTGAGAACTAGCATTGAATACAGCACTACTGTTCCTGCAGTTTCTGTTCCTTGCTTTCTATACTCTCTCAGATTCGGCACTACTGTTTGTTAAAGTTATTGCTATCCAAGGTCTGCGTTTCTGTTCCTTGCTTTCTCTCTTCCTTTCATCTTTGCTTCTATTGCAATAAGATATGCAATCAATCAATGTTGCACGATCCATAAGGTATCGACTTTTCTTTCGTTCATTTGCTGTATTTTTTCCTGTCTGGTTCTGTTTCTTGGGGATTTTGCGTTTTTCCTTTGTCATATTATTAATACAGCAATAATTGAGGTAAAAAATGACAATTATACAACTAATGCCCCGATCACTTGGATCTCCCCCCTCCACCTCGTCAATTGATTCCTGTTTCCCCCTTCCCTAAAACCAAATTCCTTTTATTTCTTCATTCGTTATTGCAACTCTAGTTCTTGGTTTCTTTTTTGTTACGTAAATAATTTTGAGACAAAGGGCAGTAATAAAAAATGAGATTCTGTTTTCTTGCTCGCACCAATGACCGTAAAAGAATTTCACATTCACATTCCCGTTTTTCGCAAACGGCCAAGTGGAAAATTATTCAAGCTAGAACTAGCAACATACAACATACAAAGCTGTTGACTAACAAGTGTAAAGGAAAACAAATTGCAAAATCCCACGACAAACAAACTTTATTTGTGTGCCAATGGTTTGCTACAGAGAAAGAGAAGGAGAAAGAGGTTTACCTGTAAGAGAGGAGAAGGAGAGGTGGACGGCGGCAACTGGTGCGAAGGAGAAGGAGCATTCACGGCGCGAACAGGCGATGGTGAAGGAGAGACTCTCATACGGCGCGAAAACGCGAGCAAAGGAGAGACATACGGTGCAAATTTTCTAGGGCATTTGTGGTCATTTTTCCCCCAAATCAAAATAACCGGTCACTTATTTTCCTTTCTCTCTCATCTAGCGCATCTCCTTTTTTTTTAAGCTTCAAATTGGAGCTTCAAAAAAAAGGAGAAGTTTGGGCTTTTTTGTGACTTTTGCTTTTTTTTAAAGCCCCCCATCTAAATACATAAAATAACAAAAAAGCACTTATTTTAAGGACATCGAAACAATTTTCGAACTAATTCACATACTCCATTATCCACCACACAAGAATTCAAATTTGCCAAATAGCTTATATTTGAACATATGTAGGGAAAAAATATAAAAGCAAGTGAGGAGAATGATCAGATAATGATCAAATCAGTTTAGGTTCAGTAGCTCAACTCAGTGCTAGCAGACAATTTTAACAATTCCAGCAATTCTCGCAAGCAAAATCCCAATGAGTTGAGTTGTGAGAGTGGAATGGTACTCAAACACTCAAATGTACTCGGAAAACCAATTTATGACAGCAAATTTTAGTGTTTGTGACTACAGAATTTAGAGTTTGAGGCTGACAGCAACAATACTCAAGCATCACTCCTTTAATCCCCTCAATGTCTCAAGGTTAATGACAATACGGACAAATATTCCAACAGCAGATTCAAACAATGCAAGTAGCAAGAACTAACGCTAGTTCAGCAACTTTCTAATAGCATATTACGTATTACATCAGCAGCAACACTTTGGCAATTTCACACACAAATATCATAAGTTTCCAACCTACAAAGATACGTTTCTCACAATTTTACTTGGAATATGTTTGATCTCTTCCCCAACAGTATGGCAGACATGTTTCAGAGCACTCGTCTGCTCAATTTGCGTCCGATCCTCCGATTCCAACCCCCACCGAATTGCTCATACAATTTCGATTCGGAGCTTCCAAGAAATTAAATAGATCAGCCGCAGAGAGATAAACACAAGTAAACTTTCCTTTTCCCCTCACTTTATCAGGAAGAAAACGAAGATGTTCAACGAATCGTACTATCTAATTGGCCATATTGTACCTCAATCCTTCAAGATTCCTTTCTCCTCTTTCATGGCTGCGCCAGTGGAGGAGAAACCTTCATCGTAGGTGAGAGAAATAAGAGAGTTGAGGTCAAGATTGGGAAGCTGGTACTTTAAAGCGAAGGAGAAACCGACGGAGAGGGTGGCGGAGAGGTGTGAGATGAGCAAGTCGAGGGTGGTGACAGTGCGGGGGACGAGAGAGGGTTGTTTGGATTGGTTGTAGGAGCAGTGGTTTAAAAGCTAATTTTTGTAAAAGCCTAGTAGAAAAAAAAATGTGATTTATGTTTGAATTGTTCGTTTGACTTTTGCAGAAATGACTTTTTTTCAAATTGAAAAGTGTTTGGATTATTATTTCAAAAGTCGATGAAAAATAACTAAAAAGGACATGAATCTTATTGAATAATCTATGTATATATGTATGTATCCATGCATACATGTATATTGATAATAAAAGATAAAAATTTAAATTTGATAAAAAAAAATTAAATTATTACTTCATCTGGTCCTAAATATAAGATAAAATTAATTTTTTTTAGAGAGATTAAGGAAACAAATTCAAATTATTTTAAAGTATTGTTATTTTTATTTTTCCCTAAACTATTAAGTTTGATTGATTTAAGGGAAAATTCCACTAAATAACAGTAAAAATGTCAGTCTTGGGTAGATTGCTTTACAACCTCATTACAGCCTCAGTCAGTTATTAAATAACATTTAGATTCTATTGTGAGAAAATTACATTTAAATTACTATTTGAATTTGCAAAACCCCCCAAACGGCTATTAAATTTGTTAAAAGACTTAAAAGTATTAAAGACCATCTTGAGATTTTCAAATTTGGGTGAATTTACCTTTTTACCCTTAGTTTTTAAATCAATTTTAAAAAAGAAAAATGACCCTCGTCGGGGGGCCACCGTGGCCAGCCATCGGCAGCTTGAGATCTGACGTTTTTTTTTTTTAAAAAAGAAAAGATTCAATGAAAGTGAGGAAGATGGAGTTTGAACCCTCCACCCACCTTCATGGCCAAGTGGCTCAAGCACCTGGCGACTTAGTTCTTTTAATATATATATGCATTAACAAATATATATTCTTTTTCACATTTTTTCCATTAACAAACACTCTTGTAAATCCTATTACTAAACTTATAAATGTCATTGAAGAATTGGTAATTGTCATTGAAAGATTTGTTATAATTACTTTTTTTTTCCTTCAGACACACGTGGTAAATCTAAGGAATAAATTGGTAAATACCATTGCGAAACTAATAAATGCCACTGAAGAATTAGTAATTGTCATTGAAAGATTTGTTATAATTGCACCCTTTTTTTTTTGGTTTCATCAGACACACATGGTAAACCTGAAGAACGAACTAGTAAATATCATTGCGAAACTAATAAATGCCATTGAATAATTGGTAATTGTTATTGAAATATTTGTTATAAATCATTTACTTTTTCTTAATCTCATATCCTTCATTGAACATTACATTCTTGATTTACAGACATCATGCACAACAAATTTTCAATTGCAATTACCAATTCTTCAATAGCATTTACTAGTTTCTCAATGGTATTTACCAGTTCCTTCTTCAGGTTTACCACGTGTGTCTAATGAAACCAAAAAAAAAAGTGCAATTATAACAATTCTTTCAATGACAATTACCGATTCTCCAATGGCATTTACTAGTTTCGCAATGGTATTTACCAGTTCGTTCTTCAGGTTTAGCACATGTGTCTGATGAAACCAAAAAAAAAAAAGTGTAATTATAACAAATCTTTCAATGGCAATTACCAATTATTTAATGGCATTTACAAGTTCAGTAATGTGATTTACAAGAGTGTTCGTTGATTTAAAAAATGTCAAGAAGAATATATATATATATATATATATATATATATATATATATATATTAATGCATATGTATATATTAAAGGAACAAAGTGGCCCAGTGGTTAGGCCACTTGGCCCCATAAAGGTGGGGTAGGGGGGTTCAAACTAGGGGTGAGCAAATCAAAACCAAAAACCGAACCGACTAATTCAGTGTTCGGTTTTTCAGTTTATGAAATTGGCTTAATTAGGTGTTCGGTTGTTGTAAATTTATTTCGGTTAAAACCGAAGAACTGAAATGAATTAAAGTATTATTATTATTTTATTTTATTTTTTACTAAACCTTCATCACACCCTCGGCCCACCTCCAGACCCAACCCAATTACTCACTAAAAACCCTAACTCAGTAACCTCTAACTTGTAACCCATCATATTCATTGCATTCCTTCTAAGCTCTTGGATTTTATGGGGGGCTTTTTGTCTTTAGCCTTAGGGTCCACAATAAAAAATAACCAAGGATTGTGTATAGGCAAACCTATAATCATCCTCTCTCACGAGGAGCCTTTTATTGAATCCTAAGTAATCTAAATGTCATGCAAATGAAATAAAAACAAGGGAAAATGGTTTTGTATTTTCAAATTAATAAACTAAAGAATAATACAATTTAATTAAATGCTAAACTATTATTTTTGGTATTTTCTTTATAAAATGGTGAATGGGTGAATAGAATGGATGAAGTGAAAATATGAATGATGAACGTTCTTGGTAATGAAGAAATGACTATCCTTGCTCCTAAAAGATTATGGGAATTAAAATTCATCAAATCTTAAGATAAACCTCAAGATAACACTTGAGTCCAATATTCTCAATTAATAATAGATCCTACAAACATAGCTAACCACTACCTCTTGAGAAATCGTTAAAACACCACTTGATGTGCAATTAAAATTGGAATAATATAACATGAGTCTTCTTGAAATTGAGTACACATAACAATCCCTCAAAAGGCACAAATCAACTACATTAACTAGACAATAACACGCTAATTAATATAATCTCATTGTAACCATAAGAAATTAAAACATATATTTATTACACCACATAATCCAATCTCAGCTACAATTATCAAACCAACAGAGATAATAAAACATTAATCTTAGTTCTAGAATTTATACACAATAATTCCTAAAACTAGGCAACCTAAATACATAAATCTAGACTAATAGTAAGATAGATAAAACTCCCCTATGTAGTCCATTGAGCTCAAGCATTAATCTCCACCACCAAAAGCAAGGAGTTAGCCAGACATAGCAAACCAGGAACCACACATAATCTGCAAACTCCAACTAGCCATAAAAGATGAAGACAAAATCAAATGTAAATGAATATAATCTGAGAAGGAAAAATCTAGGAGTAAAGAAGAACGAAGACGGTCGATGATGGTGAATAGTGGATGAAGGAAGACTATGAAAGAGGTGGACGAATGAAGGGTCGAAGGTGATCCCTGAATTGAAAGTCTAAAGGCGTAAAAAATAATCCCTGTTCGCGGCGCTATTTTTTTGAATCTCCAGTTCTGTTCCCCTGGGTCTTGCCGGCGATGATGATGGTGGTTGAGGGAGAAGGATGGAGGTCGAAGCTTGCCGTCGGTCTTGGTGGTCGGTGATGCCGCCGGCGAGAGGAAGAAGAAATGTGGAGGAAGAAGGTCAAAGGCGTGAAGATCGTCCCAACCCCCCCCCCCCCCCCCCGCCCAAAAAAAGTTCACAACGCACTCTTTTTTAGGGTATGAGGGAAGGGGAGGGAAAATTTTTTTGAAAGGACATTTACCATTTTGCCATTAATGAAGGGAATATTCTTTTTTATTGTGAGTATATTTTAGGAATATTGGAAATTATCTATGGGCAATTTTGTAAAGATGAGAGAAAAGTTTTCTCTCTCCACTTTCCCTCCCCTCTCATTCCCTCAAACCAAACATACCCTTAATCTCCAATTCCTGCTCCCTGTACGCGTTTTGAATATCAGCCCTAGCCCTTGGTTAAAACGCAAGTTTTGACCAGGTACTAAAGTGAAAAGTCTAAAAGCTTTTATGGAGGGACTAAACTGTGAAATTTCAAAATATCTTTGGGGTTGAACTTTGATTTTCAAAACTTTTGGGTAATTTTTTGTAATTTTTTCTGGCCCTTTTCTTCATTGATTTCCAATTTTTCAGAAATTGTTGGGGCCTTTCTTGTAGTTTTTCCAATCCTCAAAACATTAATTCTGACCCTAAAAAATCTCCATTTTCTTTTTAAACACCTGCAATGCAAGATTAAACACAATGTAATATCAAAAGTCCAAGAATCATTGGCATGAATAATTAATGAATTATGACCATTTTGCCCCTACTTTCACTTAATTCAATACAAATGTCCCTAACTCAAATTAGTGCTTAATTATGCAATAATGTCCCAGAAAATGCATTAAAAATCCCAATTTAATTATGAAAAGTCATATAAAAATATGGTTCGATCAGTCTCCACCTCTCTGACCTCTTAGTCTCAGCCTCTCAGGCTCTCACTGTCGTTGTCGTTCACTTCACCTGATCTTCACTTCTCAGCTGTGCTTCCTGTCATATTCCTCGTAGAGTCACCCACAGACCCACTCAGTTCGCCTTCTCAGCTGTTCATTTCACCTTCATAGGTCCGATCGTGACAGACTCTGCAAAGCTTCTCTGCGAGGACATCGATTTGCGAATCTAGTGGAGAAGACAGATCTGCTGTTGAATTTCTGGGACAAATCTGCTGATCTAGTGGAGAAGACAAATATGTTGATATGTATTGTAGTTGTAGTTTTTTTTTTTTGGTCAAAATTGTAGCTTCTTTGCGAGGACGTCGATATGCTAATCTGGTGGAGAAGACAGATCTGCCATTGAATTTCTGGGACAAATTTGGTGGAGAAGACAGATCTACTGATATGTATTGTAGCTGTAGTTTTTTTTTTTTTTGTCGAAATTGTAGCTACACTAGCAAACTTTCTTCTTCTTCTTATCATATCATGTATTGTAGATTTGTAGCTGTAGTTTAATTGCAATTTATTATTTTTCCATTGAATTTCTGGACAAAGTTTATACCAAGTTGCACTAATTCGAGCAAAAAAAAAAATTGTAGGTTGGCCATTTAAAAACAATTTAATCCCTTAGATGGGCTGAAAGCATACAGTGTCTATACATGTGGGCTCCGTTTTCTTCACTTTTTGAGCTCTAAAAAGAGAGTTTCTTTTTTCTTTTTTTAATTCAAGAATTAAACATTTAAAATTTAAAAATTGGCTAATGAAATCAAATAAAACCCTATTAATCTCAGTTAATCTAAAATCAATATTAAAATGATTTCTGGTTAAAAATTATTAAAAAGTCTAAATTAAGAGGATACAAATACTTAAAAAAAATATGAAATTTCAGTTGACATGACTGGAATACTGACTTGAATACTTTTTTTTTTGATACTCTGGAATACTTATTTAATATAACATCATGAATTTTGGGCCCTGAGATTTAAGAATGAGCCTAAATTAAGTAAATCACTAAGCCCAATTCGGGAATAGTCCCAAGAATTAGAGGATCTTAGGGTTTAGGGTTGTTTTGATGATTGTTGCAGCATTTGTGCTTAATTTCTAACATTTTTTTTTTGACATTGCTATTTGCATCTCTATGTATCTACTTGTTATTTTCATGTATGTATCTTTTGGATTCCATTGTACTTTGTCATCATCAAGGTAGACTGGGTCAAGAACCACAAGAGGAGGAGTGTATAGGACAATGGACCTGTCTGGTCCAGAAGTGGGATCTAAGGAGGGATCAAAGAGAGAAGGATGGCCAAATGAGAGATGGCCATAAGGAGAAGGTGTGGGGAACACTTCAGTAGAAGGAATGGGTGGAGATGGAAATGGTTGAGGGAGAATCTCTGTGGCAGGTGTAGTGGGGGAAGGCTGTACCTCAGAGACTGGGGTGGTATGAGGTGGAGAGATGGAAGGAGGAGATGATGTGGTAGGAATGGGAGAAGTGGGTGGTGGACTGGGAAATGAGAAAGAGTGAGAGGGAGGTGAGTGGCTAGGTGAATGAGAGGCTGGGTGTGATGAACTAGGGTCAGGGATAAGATCAGAAGCCACCTCAGGATCAGGAACAGTGAAGGAACCAGGAGCCTTGTTAGTAGAAGGCTCAGGGACAACATCAGTAGAAGGACCAGGAACAGATGAGGAGCCAACGTTCAAATGCTGAATGATCCTGTCTACTTTATCAGAGAGGTCCATCTGAGAGATGAGATATGTGGACATCTTCAGCTCAATCTCTTCTACTTTCCCTTTGACCTCTGTGGAATTTTCTTCTAAATCTTGAAGGTGCTCCTTGAGAGCATCTTGAATCTCTATAAACCCATCATGACCTCGTTTCATCTCAGCTCTAATCTTTCCCAACTCCATATCCAACATGAAGGTAAGTCCAGCGATAGCAGAATCTACAACGTGCTTGATCTGAGACATCAAATCATCTGGTAGAGGTGCCTGTGGAGGTGGAGGAGCAGATTGTGCTTCCTGGTTAGCTTGAGAGGCCTGAGACTGAGCTGCACCCTCATCATCAAATCTGATCTTCATCAAATTCATCTGGTTCTTCCCAAATGGCAAGGGATACTCAAGGGTATCAGTAGACCCCACATACCAGATTTTGTGATAGTACAGTATCACAGAGACCAATGACGGGTATGGTATGTGAGACAACTGTCTATTAGCAAATTTGAAGCCTGTCATCCCTTGAAATAGCCAGTGTCCAATATTAAAGGGTACCTTCTTCATGAAAGCAGTAAATGACCTATAATCCAATGAAGTGAAGTGGGTGTAATTTCCAGCTTTGGGGATAAAATTTCTTGAGTACACATACCAAAGCACCCTATTCACCTTAGGCATATCACTAGGCTTGAAGGTCAGCTTGAGTCTTTGGTCAGGTGGGAAGGATTTTCTAGGGATAAGAGTTTCATAAACTTCTTAGTTGGTATACTCAAATTCAGGAACAGGAGGAGGATCCTTTATCTTCAAAATCTTATTCAAAACAGCAGCAGACAAGGTGAATTTTGCTCCTCTCACAACAGTGGACACCCTCTCTTCTACCAAATCCTTATTGGCATTAAACACATGATCATACTCCATCTTATAGTAAAACATCTTAACAAGGCTAGGAGTGTAAGGACAGGCTATGGACACAAAAGACTCATACTGTCTAATCCATGGAGATAAATCAAAGTTACACTCCCTATAAAATTCTTCTATGTTAATGGCCACAGGGGAACAGAAAACTTTTTGAAGATAAGTTTCTCTATACTTATCATTTTCTTCTTTGGTTGAGAAGGAAGAGGCAGCAATAATGAATCCTTCCGGAGGTGAGATCACACGCCGAATGTTTATGACTGCATTGTCAGCTACCGGGGGCACCTTTTCTTTCCCTTTTTGCTTTGTGGCCTGAGAGGGAGATTGACCCTGAGAAGTTTGAGAGTTTGAGGCTCTCTTTGTTCTTTCCTTCTTGGTCTTTTTGGCAGCTTTCTCCCCAACTTTCTCTTTTCCTTTGCTTGTTGGCTCTGGCACTTTTCTCTTCTTGGATTGCTCTTAACTGGGTTCTTTGATGGAAATACCCTTCTGTTTGCTCTTGGGAGGTGGAGACGGTGGAGGATCAATCGGAACCCCTGGGATGTGCTTATCAATCCCTTGACGCAGACGAGTGGACCGAGTCTTTTCCTCACAGACTTGCTAGATTGAGTTTCAGGAGGAGGTTGACGTTTAGGTGGAGGAGGAGGAGACCATGATTGCGTCTCTTCGGTGGAATTAGTGGCTGATTTAGAGTGGGAGGGGGATTTCGAAGCCATTTTTGGAGTTAGGATGAGAGAAATTGACCGAGAATAGAAGATTGAGAGAGAAGGAAACGAGAGAACCACAGAAAACTCGAGGCTAGGGCAAAATGAAATGTGATTGCACAGCACACATATATATAGAGACGCGACAAACCTTGAGGTTAACACCCAAACCTCGAGGTTTGATGAATAATTCACTAACCTGGAGTCCAAAAGTGTTCTGTGAACTTTTGGAATTCCTACCTCAAACCTCGAGGTTTTCTCCAAAACCTCGAGGTTTTGCTGTCTCTCAGTTGAGGTGTGCTCTCTGTCTCATCCAAAACTCGAGGTTCTCTTCAGAAACTCGAGGTTTCTCTTCTCTGAAACTTTGAACATTTGCCAGACACCCCGAAAACCTCGAGGTTTGCATATGAACCTCGAGGTTTTGCCTTTTGACAGCAAAACCATACCTGCACAAAATTGTCTAAGCACTCTGATGCTTAAGTTAGTGACTAGTATTCATCAAAACCATAATTTAACATAGAAATGAACAAAAAATACTCACAACTCATTGGGATTTACCATTCCCAATTCTCTCCTTATGAAAGTGAATTGCTCCTTTGCTAGAGGCTTGGTGAATATGTCTGCCAATTGAAGATGGGTTGGAATGAACATCACTTTGACATCTCTCTTCTGGACATGATCCCGAATGAAGTGATGCTTCACATCAATGTGCTTAGTCCTCGTATGTTGTACAGGATTCTTAGCCAAGCTTATTGTGCTTGTGTTGTCACACAAAATAGGAATCTCCTTCAAGTGTACTCCCAAATCAGCAAGTTGTTGCTTCAACCACAGCACTTGAGCACAGCAACTTGAGGCAGCTACATACTCAGCTTCGGTTGATGATACGGCCATGGTTGTTTGCTTCTTGCTAAACCAAGATACAAGTGAGTTGCCAAAGAACTCGCATTGCCCACTTGTATTCTTTTTATCCGTCTTGTAGCCAGCATGATCCGAGTCTGAATATGCTGCTAGGTGCTCCGGCTGACCTTTGGGAAACCACAGCCCAAGAGTCTTCGTATCAGATAGATATCTAAATATTCTTTTTACGTGCTCAGCATGTGACTCTTTGGGTGCGGATTGGAACCGAGCACACATCCCGACACTGAATTGGATGTCCGGGCGACTTGCAGTGAGATAGAGCAATGATCCAATCATTCCTCTATACTTGGTGATGTTGAAATCCTTGCCCTCTTCATCAGCATCCAAAGAAGTGGTTGTGCTCATTGGTGTGTTAGCCCCATTGCACTTGTCCATCCCAAACTTCTTCAGCAAATCATTCAGGTACTTTGTTTGAGATATGAATATCCCATCTTTGCGTTGCTTGATTTGCAGCCCAAGGAAATAGTTGAGCTCTCCCATCATTGACATCTCAAATTCACCCTGCATAGTCTTAGAAAATTCCTCACACAAGGAGTCATTAGTAGCACCGAAAATGATGTCATCAACATAAATCTGAACAACTAGAATTTCATTCAATTTGTTTTTCTTAATAAACAAAGTTGTATAAGCTTTTCCTCTAATAAACCCCTGATTGAGTAAGAATTGACTAAATCTTTCATACCAAGCTCTAGGAGCTTGCTTAAGTCCGTACAATGCCTTTTTGAGTTTGAAAACATGATCAGGAAAATGTTCACTTTCAAAACCTGGAGGTTGTTCAACATACACCTCCTCTTGAATGAAACCATTTAAAAATGCACTTTTAACATCCATTTAATAGAGTTTAAAACCTTTTACGCATGCAAAAGCTAGTAGGACTCTTATAGCCTCCAATCTTGCTACTGGAGCATAAGTTTCCTCATAATCTATGCCTTCTTCTTGATTGTAACCTTTGGCCACCAATCTAGCCTTGTTACGCACAATGATTGCTGACTCATCACGTTTGTTCTTGAATACCCATTTTGTCCCAATAACCGGATGGTCTTTGGGTCTAGGCACCAAGTCCCAAACTTGATTTCTGTCAAATTGATGCAACTCTTCTTGCATAGCTATCACCCAATCATTGTCTGAAAGGGCTTCTTCTATTTTAGAGGGTTCTATGTGAGAAATAAATGTAGCAAAGGTTACTTCATTCAAAGTACTTTTTCTTGTTCTTACTCCTTCATTAACATCACCTATAACTTGGTCTAAAGGGTGATTCCTTATAAATCTCCAAGCTCTAGGTTGGGATTGATCAGGATTTTCAAGATTATTTTCTGGATCAGCCTCAAAAATAGAATTTTCAGAAGGAGTAGGAGCATTTTTCGAAAAGAATTTGTTTTTGAAAATTGTCTCTTCTTCATCATCCAAGGATTTATCAAAGTTAGACTCACAGAATACAACATGTATGGATTCTTCAACAATCTTAGTTCTAGTGTTAAAAACTCTAAATGCTTTACTCCTATTAGAATAACCAATGAAAATAGCTAAATCAACTTTAGGATCGAATTTACCAAGATTGTCTTTACCATTGTTGTGCACATAGCACTTACAACCAAAGACATGTAGGTGGCTGAGATTTGGCTTTCTCCCTTTGTAGAGTTCGTATGGGGTCTTATTCAGCTTCTTTCTCAAGTAGGCTCTGTTGGAGATGTAGCAAGCCGTACTCATCGCGTTAGCCCAAAACACTTGTGAAGTATTGTATTCGTTCAGCATTGCTCGTGCCATCTCAGTGAGCACTCGATTCTTTCTCTCCACAACACCATTTTGTTGTGGTGTTCTTGGTGCTGAGAAATTATGGTCTATCCCCATACCATCACAGAACTCAGCAAAGGCGTTGTTCTCGAACTCTCCACCAGGATCGGTCCTTATGCCTGAAATTGAGAAACCTTTCTCGTTTTGGACCTTCTTGGCAAAAGAAACAAACTGATCATATGTTTCATCTTTGAATGATAAAAATATAGTCCAAGTAAATCTAGAGAAATCATCAACAATGACTAAAGTATATAAATTTCCACCAAGACTTTTTACTCTAGCTGGTCCAACTAGATCCATGTGAAGAAGTTGAAGAGGTCTATTGGTTGAAATCTCATTCTTAGCTTTAAAAGAAGATTTGGTTTGTTTTCCTTTTTGACAAGCATCACAAATCATATCATTTTTGAAATTCAATTTAGGAATGCCAATAACCAAATCCTTTTTCAGCAACTTGTCAAGTTGGAACATATTAACATGAGCTAACCGCTTATGCCACAGCCAACTCTCATTCAAGTTACTCACAAAACAATTTTCAGAAACTAAAGCATTACTAGAGAGGTTAAGAGTATAACAATTTCCATCTCTAGGTGCTCTAAACAAAGCTTTATTTTTCAAGTCATTCATGGAGACCAAATCCTTTTTAACAATAAAGCACTCATCAGAATCAAATATTACCAAATTACCCTTATCAGTGCTTTGGCTCACACTTAGGAGATTGTGACACAATCCTTTTACCAAGTAGACGTCTTTGATAAGAGGGCCTTCATTGTTGCCTATCTCACCAATGCCAGCGATTTTGCCCGATTGGTCGCCTCCAAATGTGACTCTACCACCATCTTTTGGCTCTATTGAAAGAAATTTTGATTTGTCTCCAATCATGTGCCTTGAGCATCCACTATCGATATACCACTTGTTGGGTCTTGATGCTCTAAGGCAAACCTGCAATTCATAGTGAATCAAGTCTTAGGTACCCATCTTTTCTTGGGTCCTTTGGGGTTAGCATGTACCTTGGGAACATATGTTCCTTTTGGTACCCAAATATAATTTCCTACAGGTTTATTTTTCCTTTCCTTCTTATGAAAGCAAGATGATGTTGAGTGACCCTTCCTATTACAATAATTACAATGAGCAAAAGGGTTTGAGGAATGAACAGATTTTGTAAAGTAACTCATATACGACTTTTGTCCATTCTTTTTCTTGCTTTTCCTCTTATCAAAATCCGGTTTGTAACCAATGCCTGATCGATCATTTATAAAGCGTTGTTGCTTGAGAATCACATTGAGCATTTCACTTCCCTTAGTGAATTTCTCAAGTGCTTTTGTAAGTTGTGAATTCTTTTTCTCTAAAACAAGGCATTCATCACAAGCTAGAGATTGAGGAGAAGAAAGATTTTCAATTTGTAGTTCAAGGAAAGAGTTTGTCTTTTTCAAAGACATATATTTGTCTGCAAGTTTTTCAAACTCCTTTTGAACAACATTGTATTCAGCAAACAATTCATCATAGGAGGGTAAAGATTCGTATACCTCATTGCTTTCATTATGTTGCTCTTCTTCCTCAGCAACCAGGCATATGTTGGCTTTTTCACTTTCATCCTCTTCAGCTTTATCCTCATCCGATGAGCTATCTCCCCATATAGCTGACACATATGCCTTCTTTTTGTATTTCTTGAATTTCTTCTTCTCTTTCTCTTGGTTTTTCAGTTGAGGACATTCTGCCTTGATGTGTCCGGGCTTCTCGCATTCATAGCAGATGATAGGCTTCTTTGATTCATAGCTCGAACTTCCTTTCTGAAATTTCTTGAAGCCTTGATCTCTTTTATAAAACTTCTTGAATCTCCAGACCATCATGCCAATCTCTTCATCCTCGTCTTCATCTTCCTCATCCTTTTCCACATTGAGAGCCACTCCCTTGTTGCGATTGTTGCCACCATTGACATTTTCTAATTCCTTCTTGAACTTCAGTTTGCTCTCGTACTCAGATAAGCTACCAAACAATGCAGCAACTGAAGTTATTGACTCTCCACGAGCTTCTTCAATGGCGGTAACTTTTGCTTCCCAATCCTTTGTCATAATATTGAGGATTTTCCTCACTTGAGCTCCTTAATCAAAAAGCTTTCCTAATGCCGCTAGCTGATTGGTCAGATGAGTGTATCTCAACTGAAATTCTCCAATACTCTCGCCTTGCTTCATCCGCAACAGGTCATACTCAGTGGTTAGAATGTTGACGCGATTCTCCTTGATTCCAGAGGTTCCTTCATAAGCTATTTCCAGCACCTTCCACATCTCCTTAGCCGTTGACAAATTACAGATACGAAAGTACTCCTTTTGACTAAGAGCACTCTGAAGCATCAGGATAGCCTTACTATTGAGAGTGATGTTCTTCTTATCATCATCATTGAACTCGGCTTCTGTCTTGGGAACAGTGATGCCTCCTTCTACCTTGACTGGAACATAGTCTCCAGTCTCAAAGACTCTCCATAGACCATATTCTGTTGCCATCACGAACACACGAAATTTTGCTTTCCAGAAAGAGTGGTGTTCGCCGTCGAAACCGGAAGGTCTGTTGATTGATGCTCCATCTAGAAGAATTCCTTCCATAGTGATCCTTCTCGAGTGGTTAAACTCTTCTGAGAAGACCTTGCTCTGATACCAAATGAAAGAGGAGCTTTATACCCAAGAGGGGGGTGAATTGGGTATATTAAAACTTTTCGAAACTTGTTCTATTTTTAAACACTCAGAACAGAGCAGAACAGAGGAGATAGGGAGGAAAGCTTTGCACACAATGATTTATACTGGTTCGGTCCTTTCTCTGACCTACATCCAGTCCCCAAGCCTCACTTGGGATTTTCAATCCACTAAATTCACAACAACTAATTACAATCTCTGTACTCAGAGTAGTTCTCTCTCTAGAATTCACTCCCCCTTACAAGATGTAATCAATACAACCAACCACCAAGTCACCGGACTTCTGGTTATCACAATCAATAAGTGATTTTACAATAAAGAACTCTCTCACAGAGTAGATAAGATAATCACTGAAGTGCTTGTATCAAGTATGATACTTTACAAGTGAAAGCTAATACACAATTAATGAACTTAGTAAATTTTCGCTCTGAGTTGGTGTATCAACTTATAAAGGAGTTAATGCTCTCTATTTATAGGTAGAGGGCATTAAATGACCATTGCAATGAAGATTGAACCGTTGGAGATCATCTGCTGAGTGTTGGTTCAAGCTTAGGCATCTTCTCTCTCTTGTTTATGCATAATACAGCTGGTCATTAAGTCTGAGTTGACTTTCTGGCAATAAATCCGTTAGAGAGGATGTTTCTTGTTATAGTAATCTTCCTTTTGATCTTTTGTAGCCGTGTACCAGTGGATTAACCAAAGGAAGCAAGTTTCTGGGCTGAGCATTAAATGTTCTGACACATTTTTTGCTTTTGCTCCAATCCTTCAATAAACCTTCGTTAATCTGTCTGAAACTCACTAGAAAGATGGTTAAAGATATCTAGAATCAATATAGAATAATCATGAAAAGCATTGAGATCAAACAAGAAGGTATTACAGAATCCCCAAATTCGATTTTGCAGTAACGGCCAGAAACCTTGAGGTTTGTTCATCAAACCTCGAGGTTTGCTTGAATAACTCAAGCAAACTCAGTTGAAAACACATGTAACCTCGAGGTTACTCTATGAACCTCGAGGTTCCCTTTGTAAAGAAACCTTTTGAGAAATCTTTGAAAATCACAAACCTTGAGGTTTCAAAAGAAACCTTGAGGTTTGAAACTTGGTGAAAAATCCATTTTTCCTCTGGAGCCCGATAACCTCGAGGTTGTAAAACCATACTCGAGGTTTACTTCTAAATTTGCAAAGTTAAGTTTTTGGACAGAAGGGTTAACCTCGAGGTTTCAGTCTGAACCTCGAGGTTTTCAATTCTTTGAAAACCTGTTTGCTCTCTGTGTGCCATAATACTCGAGGTTTACAAATAATACTCGAGGTTTAAGTGTTTTCCTGAAATCTTGAGCTTTAACACAAAGTGCTAAACCTCAAGGTTTCAATAGGAACCTCGAGGTTTTCATGCTTGATGAAAACCATAACCTTTCTGGATGAGTTAAAAACTCGAGGTTTACTTGTAATACTCAAGGTTTCACATGTTTTTCAAAAAGATCAGTTAAGCGCCAAAACATAAACCTGGAGGTTTTCAACCAAACCTTGAGGTTTCCTGTGTTGGTGCAAAACTTGAGTTTTTCTAAAAGATCCAGAACCTCGAGGTTTCACATTGTTTTGTGAAACCAAGTTTTGAACAATGAAACACATGACTTTTTAAAAGCTTCTGTAAGGCCAAACCTCGAGGTTTCAGTGCCAACCTCGAGGTTTGCTCTTAATTAGAGTTTTCAATATTTAAGAGCAAAACCTTTTTCATTGTTTGTAGTTGTTGGCAATCATCAAAACCATCTGAGAACTAACACCTTTTAAGGACCAAGTAATTCGGCCATACTGATCAGTGGACCTAGTATGCATAGGATGTGGAATTAAAGGGCCAAGTGCAGAAGGGCACAAAACACTTATACGGAGTTAATCCGATTGGTAAAGATGTCACTCAACTATATCCTAAGGTATAGGACGATTAGTTGAGTGTAAATATGCCAGAATAAGTAAGCATACGACATTTCAAGGGTAGATGAGTATGCCCTGCGTTTTTTAGAAGACACTGGTATATGGTGTCATTTGACGGGTCTCGACATATGTGTTGCAAACCCGAGTAAAACCCAACTAAGAATCCTAGATGTTAGCTCTCAAGATTTTGATGATAAAAAGACTTGAAAAACAATTAAGGTTTTGAATCAAATTTGATCCTCAATGAGTAATGAGCATGCTATTATAAAACTTTAGTATAAGTTGAACTAATAACTAATGTATGTGCCTAAGTGATTAAGGATACAATACTTGAGTATTAGAAATGGGTACTCCAGTATTGATTGAACAAATCAGGGATTGAATATCTGAACGGGTAAGATACTCGAGTATTGGATTGTTGATACTCGAGTATTGGTTAATTGTTTCAACTTCTGCAGAATGATACTCGAGTATTAAGTCATGTGATACTCGAGTATTGGCGTAATACTCGAGTACTGATAAGATGATATTCGAGTATGGTTAGTTGAAATATGATACTCGCTCTCTACCTATGAGATACTCGAGTAATGGTGTTATGATACTCGAGTATATGAATTATCTCAAGTGTGTTTTGCTAAAGGTTATTCATTTCAGCAACAGCACAGGAGATACTCGAGTATTAGCATTTGAATACTCGAGTAGGAACATTTGCAAAGCTTCTGAAGCTATTTGAACTAGTAGGATACTCGAGTATTGGGGAATGTCTACTCGAATATTGGCGAGTACAGATCTTTTATCAGCAAACACAATCTTCTGTAACGTTATTCTAATTTCTGATTCTTCATTCATATCTTTTTCAATATCATTCATTATTTATTATAATGTCATTAATCATAATGATGAGTGATTTTTAGATGATTTAGCAATGGTTAAATTCTGATAAATCAACGGACAGAAATGGTTTCGTAAAACAGAGACGAACAGAGACAATGCATTGAACCCAATTAACGCGAGATTGGCGCAAATGGTTAATTGCTAACAACAGTCATATTCGAACGGACAAATTCAGATTCTATTAGTGGCTCTTTCTCTCCGACTATTATAAATTCACAAAGGACTTAATTCATCTGTACAAATCAACGCTTACACAGAGAAAAGTATTCAAAGTGGTCAATTCTTATTTTGTTCATATCTTTGGATATAATCGTGCTTCAGTGTTTATTATTTTACTCCGTGAAAGAGCTTTATCAATTGTATTCACATTCGTTCAAATCTCAAGGTAGTGGTATCTTGAGTGTGGCTGTACAATTACGACTTGTAAGGGGGAGTGGTTCCTGGAGAGTGAGGATCATTCTGTATTACAGAGTGTGTAATTGTATTTATGAGATAGTGAAAAATCCCAGAGTGTCTGGGTATTAGACGTAGGTCAATAAGTTGAACCGAACCAGTATAATCCCTCAGTGTCATTTATCTTTACTGCTTTACTATTTTTACTGTTTTATCGTCATACCAAAAAAGAATTATCCGAGATCACCTATTCACCCCCCCTCTAGGTGATATTCCACCTTCACTAGATACCTCCTCAAAAACCGTGCAACACCACACAACTTCCTTCAAAAATTTTGCCTCTCCCTCTCACACACATGTACACACACAACCATGACACATACACACACTTGACTCACGTCATCTTACATGTAAGCCACTTGGCACACATGCAAGAAGACACACACAAGCAATGTGACACTTGTCACACATGCATGCATCAAGACAGACACACAAAACACATGTCACACACATACTCTTCTCCATTGACACTTGGTACACATGCACAAGGACACTTGTCACAACACGCACACGCCTCACTAAAATCAGATCACTCTATTTACTCCTCTCAATCTCCACGGATCCTCTCCCCCCTCCCATTTCAGATTTTCCTCTCTTTCTCTCCTCCCAAACCATCCTCTCCTCCCCTTCCAAACACTAACAATAATCCTCCTCCTCCTTCCAACAACAACCGTAGCCTTCCCTCTCCTCCAAACACCAACATCTCCTCCACCATTTCCTCCCTCTCATACAGTCAGCTTCACTTATTCCTCTTGAAGATCAATGTTAGGGAAGATTAAGAAGTGAAACCATTGAGGAATCAAGGTAAGTTGCAATTCCTTATCAATCTTCCTTTGCATGTGGATTTTGTGGGTTAAAACCAACATGCATGTGTGTTTTTGGTGTTAGGATGAGATCTTGAAGAATAAAAAGAGAAGAGGAAGTAACCACAAAAGCAAAATCAAGAGCTAGTGGTAAGGATCCCAACTTTCTTCTTGTTATTTTGGGTTTTCTTGGGTTGAAAATCAAAATTTGGCCTAAACCAAAACGTTGGAAACTAAAACGGTTTTCATGATTTTGGAGTTTCCAATGAGTTTATTTCAAAAAAATAGTGTGGGAATAAGGTGGAAAACAATTTTCGGAGTCATAGGATTAAAATCACACAAGTTAAAAAAGTGCTGTATCGTGTTTTTGCTTAAGGCAGTCATATTGTGTGAAGTGTTTGACTAAGTAAATGAACTCCAAAAATTGTGAAACTTTCCAGATTTATAGAGGACACCAATAGCTTTAATTTGATATATAGTTTTTTAATTTTTGAAGTTATATACAAGGAGTTATGATTTTTACAAAATGACCTAAGATTCTAGAAAGTGAAATTTAGGCAGATAAAGTATGACCAGTTTTTAAATATGTTGATGGAGTTCAAAAATCCTGAAAATTTCCAGATTGACAAAAGACATTCATAGCTTTATTTTTATATATAATGGGTAATTTTTTTGAGCTTTGTGCAATAAGTTATTGAATTTTGAAATTAAGTAAAGTTTCTGGAAGTTTGTATAGGATAGAGAAGGAAAATTTAACAACTGGGATTTATGTGACATGTTCTGACTTTTGGTATTATTTTTCTATGAAATTGGACTTTTCTAGGAACATGTGAGAGTTGGAAGCATATTATTTCGATTTTTTTTTTGGCATTTAATTATGAACTTTTAAAATTTAATGAAAATTCTGAGAATTTAAGGTTAAGTGCAAAAGTAAAGAACTTAAGGTTAATACAATTTTGGTAAACATTCATTTTCCCTAGTTCTAAAGTTATGGATATGTCCTTAAAGGCTATAAGGAGAAGGAAGGAACTTCAAACAACTACTAAGGTTGGTGAAAGATGAACCCAAGTGATTTGACAAAAACCTTAGTCGTCTCAGGGTCAAATCACAATTTACCACGAATTAAAATGCAATATAGTGCAAACAACTCGGGATCGTTCTCTTATCAAGGAGCCTTTTATTTTGAATTTCCTAGGTTAAACTAAGTGTTAAAAAAATGATTAAAAAGAAAGGGTTTTGAAATTGATTTTCTCTAAACTAAAATTCATTAAAAAAAAACTAATTCTAATTTTTTTGGTATTTTTGGAAAATAGTGAAGGATGCTTAGGATTAAAAAGATTAATGATGGATGTTCTTGGTAATGAAGAAGATGGCTATCATTGCTAAAAATATATATATGGGAGTTAATTCTCATTAAGTCTAAAGAACAACCTCAAGATAACACTTGAGTCCAATAATCTCAATTAATAGTAGCTCTTACAAACATAGCAAGCTACTATCTTTTGAGAAATTGTTAAAATCCACTTAATGTGTAATTTAAATTGGGATGATATAAATTGTTCTTCTCAATTAGAATGTTCTAACGAACCATTCAAAAACTTAAATCAACTATGATTACTAATCACAAACATGATAGCAAGCATAATTTCATCAAGCATATAAAGAAATATGGAAATTTAAATATCAAAATAATCATCCAATAAAAATCACAATATTCAATCTTCTTGGACACATAACAGTCATCCAAGTCTCAAAACTAAATAATGAGAAACCCAAATAAGGAAATCAAATGATTAGTCTAGGCAAAAGATTAAATTAAATTACTCCCCTATTGAAGTCCCAATGCTCAAGCCACAATTTCCATCACCAAGAAGCTAAAGATTTAGCTACACATGGCCATTGAAGAGTCCATCACAAAGGAATCAGCCATAAGAAAAGATGAGAAGAATTGATGATGAATGAAGAATTGAAGAGTCCAGCGTTGATTCTTCTTCGGCGTTATTCTATTTCAGCGTGTCTTCTTCCTCTCTCCTCGACTGCTGCTATTTCTTTTTTTCTTCGTTTGCTCCTCTCTGGTTCTTGCGTCTTTCTCAATCTCCTTTTGTTCGCGGCCTCCTGCCAATCAATATCAATTCTTGCCTTCTCCTCCCTTTTTCTCTTCCGCGGCCTTTTTCTAGTTTAAGCGTTCGCTATGATCTCTCCGTGATTCTGACGTGATCCCCGCGATCGCTGGTTCTGTTTTTATTTTGTTCCTGATATCTCGTGAAGAAGACGGCATTTTTTTTTTGGTTTGCGTCGTGCATGTGCGTCCCTGATTCTGCGTCTTTCTGTTTTCAGCGTGTGTGTGTGGCTCTTCTTGTTTGAATTTTGTCTTTATCAATATAATATAATATAATAATATATTATATTATATTCTTTTTCAATTTAATTTGTTGCCTTTTTAGATGATATAATATCTCCTGAACCAAAAATATAGGATATGAGTAGATTTTCTATTATAATCACATTTTATCCTATATTTAATTAAAAGCTAGATAAGTACATAAAGATAATTAAATAAGCACAAGATATTACTAAAATCAATCAATATCGCCCAAAATCTCTACTTATTTAATTATAAAATATGTACTTATCATTAATACTCAACGTTTTCTTATCTGTTCAGTTCTGATTCTTGGCGTGATCCTCTCCATGATCCAGCAAAATCAATGATTATGATATATATCCAAGATAATCCGGATAAAATCTTTCCTAACTTGTCTATTTGTTAGCTGATTATGTTTCAATTCTCCTACAATTTAAACCAATTAATCTAACATAAAATATTCTCATAAAAATCAATAATCAAGAGTAATTACATTTTTTTACAATTTTGTCCTTTTTAGCCCTAATTTAATATATTTACTCTTAATATCAATTTATACAAGAAATACACTTAAAGCTCAATAACTATGAGAAAATGCATTAAAAATCCCTATTTAATTACCAAAAATCATATAAAAATATGGTTAGATCACCAAGTAAGGACAGTAGTCCTTAAAGATAGTGGGCTTATTACCTTACTTGTATATATTTAATATTATTGCTTATATGTATATGTATAATTGCTATACTTGCTTGTTATGTTTAACATACTTGAATGATTGAAGCTTTCTTTAGAATTATGCTATAGCTATGAGTATGACGCATGAAGCATTGAGCATACACAAAGATGTCATTATGCTGGCTTGAGCTTATACAAGACGAGCATTTCATACATTAGCATTGATCTTACATGCACTATTTAATATTGTCTGCTATGGGGATTCCTCAGAATTTCACCCTCCACTACCAACCAATAGATATATGAGCACTGGAGAGATGTTCTGTACAAGGCTCCAGAAGGGATCGGAGTATTGCTTGGAGACGGCCCAACAGAGGGATAGTTGAAGAACCGAGGGACGACAATATTTAATTTGTTTAGTTTGCACTGTCTATAATGAATATAAACGTATGTAAAAGGGTATGAACCCTGGGAATACCCCTATTATGTAATCAAAAGTTTAAGTTTGTATAAGTATATTGAACTATTTCTGATTTTACCATAAAACTACATATGATTATGGTCAAGAATGCCCGGTACACTGGTAGGGTGTCACCTTTAATCAATGGAAAAATTCCAATCAGTAATTAAAGGACTTGGATTACTTGGATTAGTAAATATAACTTTAATTATAATTTTAAGGAAAATTAAATGCTAAGAAGTAATCAATGTTATATTAGTATAAGTCACCACTTTAATACTAGAATTACCACTACATCATCATTATTTATAACTATATGATAATATTTTAATGGCTAAAGTATACATTTGGTCCTTTATGTTTGCCTCTGGTATCATTTTATTCCCTTAATTTTGTAAAGTGCACATTTGGTCCTTTAATGTTGACCCCGTTAGTCTGATTTAACGGAAAATGCTGACTCAACAGTCTTAAATGATGATTGTGCAATTGAATGCTGACCAAGCATGCTTATATGTTAGTATTTTAATAAATTAATATTTTAAATCCTATTAATTAAAAAATAATAATTTTTACAGACTGTTTTGTGATTTTTCACAATTTGTGAAAATTAAATATATTTTTTTGTGGAAGAAAATTAAATATTTTTCAATTAATAGGATTTAAAATTTAATTTATTAAAATACTAACATATAAGCATACTTCGTTAGCATTTAATTGCATAGTCATCGCTTAAAATTGTTGAATCAGTATTTTCCGTTAAGTCAGACTAATGGTGTTAGCATTAAGGGATCAAACGTGCACTTTACAAACTTAAAGGATTAAAATGATACCAGAGACAAACATAAAGGACCAAATGTATACTTGCTTTAGCCTATTTTAATTATAAATCCACATATTGAAGAACTTGATGTAGTAGATATAATGAACTTAATCTAAACATTGTTTTTTGAACAAATCACAAATTCAAACTCTGATCATTGGACCATATTATTTATTTACTGATCCTCTACCATCAGGAAATTAAAGTTTACAACAACCAGAACTACTACACAAACAAGGTAGAACAAACATACGTCCGATCGTAGAACTAAGGTTGATAACCGATTGGGATTAGCTGGAGATTCTCGGATATTCTCACACTTGCAGCAAACTTCTCAGTCATATCAAAATTTTCAGGAGTAATTCCATTTGGCAGTTTCCAGTCAAAATGATACAGCAAATTGGCAAGTGGAAGCTCAATGCTGGATATAGCGAAGTTAATTCCAGGGCATATTCTCCTTCCACCTCCAAATGGTATAAAGTTCATGTTTGCTCCTTGGAAATCAATTGGGCTGTCCAAAAACCTCTCTGGCTTGAAAGTGTCCGCTTCATCCCAATGTTTGGGATCTCTCCCTATTGCCCAAGCATTGACCACGATTCTGGTTTTTGCAGGTATCTCATATCCCTTGATCGCACATCTCTCAGTGCTCTCTCTTGGAAGAAGAAACACCCCAGATGGGTGAAGCCTTAAGGTTTCTTTCACAACTGAGCTTAAGTACTTCAATTCATGAATCTCACTTTCATCCACAAATTCTCTTCCCTTGTAGACCCTTCTTACCTCAGCTTGAGCCTTCGCCATCGCTGATGGGTTTTTAATCAACTCAGCCATTGCCCACTCTAGAGCAGTTGATGATGTCTCTGATCCAGCATTGAACACATCCTGAAAAGGGTTATATGAATTAATATGTTAAAGGATGCTCACTTTGAGAAGCAATATTTTATGTAGCAATTATCTGTAATAGGTGGTTCTTTTGTACGTGGCAAGTAGTTAGAGTAAACTGCTACTTGAATCTATCACTTTTGTTATTAACTTTGAAAACCTAACAATATATATAAAATCAAGAAAGAGGGTGCCGTAAACTTAGAATTCAGTTTGACTGATGACTTTCAACAATGTAAAAGTTTTTTGATTAACCTGGTTATAAGAATGATTGTTTATCCTAAGAATCATAATGAAAGAGGAGGGTCGTTGTCCTCTTGTTAACTCGTTAATGAATTTAATAACTAGATGTCTAGCCGTTGGAGATAAGTTTTAATAGAAGTCTCGTATGAAACTAATAACGACGTGAGAGTTCCCTTATTAGTGAGAGGTTGTGGTTTAATCTCATTTGTAACCTCATGTTTGTAGCGTTTAGTGTGCCCCTTTAATTAAGAAAAGTCCAATGCAAAAAAATGATTAAAGAAATTGAAGGATACAAACCCCATCTTGTCATACCACTTGCTCTGATACTTTTTATAAACAACAACCCTACCCAAATTACATAAAATGAACACAGTTAAAATTAGTTTAAAAAAATAAATATGTCAGAAGTAAAATGTCCCCCCTCCCCCAACAAATATATTCCTATTTATAAAAAAATATAAAAGAGAAAATGAGTAAAAAGTATGAGAGAAAATGTATAATAAATGATTAAATGAAAGAGAATTAGTGGAATACTTTCATTCTCTTGTAAATACAATTCTTAGTGAGTGTGAGATAATTAATATAAAGAATGTATTTTATAACGGTAAACATGGAAAAAATAGTTTAAATTTTCACACACTATAAAAAAGTTTCTTAAATTAAGGACTGGGTTTTAAAAGAGAAAGTTTTGTTATAACTAGAACCGGAGGGAGTAATTAACTAGAGCTTAAGAATTTTGGTGAAATGAAAAACCCAGTGTCAAGGTCATCATTAAACTCAAAATGGCTGCTCAACTAGTGCTGCAAGATCCGGGAGCTAGGATTGAAGCCTGAAGCGTTAAAAAAAAAAAAAAAAAAAAAAAAGTTCTGACCAGAGGCTCCTGTGACTCAAAGAACTTAGACTTGTACATAATATCAAACTTGTGCATGTAAGCCCCTCATTTTTCTTTTTTCTTTTGGTCAAAAAGCCCCTCATTTTTCAAACTTCATATAATAAACAAAATCATACTTGTTAGAAAAAAGGGAAAATTATAATGAAGGACCTAAGAAAAATAATATTTATTAAGAAGGACCATAAAAAGTGGTAATTATTTTAAAGGACCAAAAATTAAAATATTAAAATAAAAAGACTAAATTACCCTTAATCAGATTTCCTATCTTCTCATTAACTAAATCTGGAATAATTTTTTCTTTCTATCTTCTCATAATCTCATTAACTGAATATGAAATGATTTTTTCTTACATGAGAATCTAAAGTAATTAATATATAATAATAAATAGATATTAATTCAAATAATTCTTTTCCCATTGCAGAATCACTCCAGATTATAGTGCTAGAGAAAAGATAGGAAAGATGGAGCTTTTTATGGTTATGGCAAAAGAAGCCTCGTGAGTTGTGAACCGTCTGCAGTGTTAGACCTGAGTTTTTTTGTACTGAGGCAACCAAAATTTAGTACCTAATATTCATTCAATATTACCCGTTGTTCCATTCCAAAAGAAACAGAAAATAAAGCAAAACGCTCTTAACTCAAAAAAACCCCATTAAAAGAGAAGAACGTGGTTAAAGAAATCAAATCTCTCTTTCCTTTCGCTATAACCATAAAAAGCTCAATCTTTCCTATCTTTTCTCTAACATAATAATCTTGAGTGATTCTACAATGGAAAAAGAATTATTTCAATTGATATCTATTTATTATTATCCATCAATTACTCTAGATTCTCATCATGTAAGAAAAAATCATTCTAGATTTAATTAATGAGAAGATAGGAAATCTGATTAAGGGTAATTTAGTCTTTTTATTTTAATATTTTAATTTTTGGTCCTTTAAAATAATTACCACTTTTTATGGTTCTTCTTAATAAATATTATTTTTCTTAGGTCTTTCATTATAATTTTCCCTAGAAAAAATTGCAAAAGCTGGAAAATAATTATACTTTATGTATATACTTCTTACTAGAATGACGGCTTTGATGTGGTCGTGTGTTAAGGTAAATCCAAGATCTTTTTGCTCCTGAATCCTTAAAAGAACATCAAGTAGATTCTCTCCATCGTTCTCATTGTCTCTGGCTTTTCTTTCTTTCTGATCCCTAATGATGGTTTCTAACATTTGATCACTCAATTTGTGAACCCTTCCAAGTTTAGCTTTCATTCCTGTGATCGCATGAAGCACTTCGATCGAAGGAAAGAGATCGGCAACTGAAAAAACTGCCACTAGCTTTGCTATATCGTCCACTATGGATAACAAAGCTTCTTGTTCTTCATTTCCTGAGTTCCTCCCAAAGGCAGCCCTCACAATCATAGAACTTACGGTTGAGAAAATTTTATGACTCAGATTTATGACTGACCCCGTACTAGACATGACATCTTTGACAAGTGTAGATACCTGTTCTTCCCGTATTAACCTGAAAGACCGAACACGATTCACAGTTAAAAGCTCTAAAGAACATATTTTTCGAAGGTTCCTCCAATGGCTTCCATATGGGGAAAATCCAATGTCCGTGTTATTGTACGTTAGGATCTTGGCAGCGAAAATATCAGGTCTATTGGACATGATAAGGTCATGGGTTTTGAATATCTCTTTGGCCATTTCTGAGGAAGAGACGATGACGTTGGATGTCTCTCCTAGCTGAAGGTGCATTAAGGGTCCATATTTGTCTGACAAGTTTCTGAGGACATGATGGGGTAGTGACCCTACAATTTGATGGATGTTCCCTATAAGAGGTAACTTCCGTGGACCTGGTGGTAGGGGTAGGGTTTTTTTGGATTTCTGTGAATGTGATGATCGCTTGTGTATCAGGTGAAGGAAGCAAAATAAGGTGAAGTAGAGGAAGATCTCAAGAATTTCCATGGCTACGGAATAAAGATGTTGATGCATTGTCCGAGGCACGTAGGTTGATTTATATACAAGTGCGCGGCATAGAACTCTTATTATTCTATCAAGTTTTTCTTTTTTGATGACCAGGCAATATTCTATGAAAGTTAAGTTTACTAGTCGGTGTTCAAAAAAAAAGTTTACTAGTCAATGAATGATAGCAGCCTTTATTTTGATGGGGGAAATTAGACAATAACCAGAGAAAAATGATATTTATTTGGGAGGATAGGAATAATTGTGATTATTTAGAAGCTATCCTTCGAAAAAAGAACTGAATACATCAGGCCTCTCTGATAGTTACAGGTCGTAATTTCGACAAGGAAAAAAACTTAGGTTAAGTTTCCTATATCCACTATGTTCAGTTATACATCACCATGTGTCTTATTTTTTTCAGGTAGGTTTATAATTAAATGATTATATTTTAATTCTAAATACACATGAAAAATGTCACACCCTTACATCATTACATCATACATCAAAGCATTATAGCGCAGTCCAGTGGCAAAACGGTTTTGGCATAATATTTTGATAATATATTATAAATCTTGGGTATAAAATTTAAAACATAATTACATAAATTTTACACAAATATCCCTCGAATAATCTTGAATCGATCCAACCCTTCCATTTGCTGACATTCGCCGCTTTGTCCTAGGAGCCTCATCTACTATGCTGTATAATGCACAGATAGCAACAGAGGTTGGAATCCCAAAGGATCCCAGAGAAACATATTAATCTCTAGTATAATGTATAAACAACATATGATAGTTGTAACATCTTGAATTTTTATTTGGAACTATAATATTATATGATAGATTAATTTATGATTTATTAGGTATTTAGTATGAGTGAATTTTCTAAGGTTAGAATTTAAATTTTTATACATAAATATTATATTTTAATAATATAATAAATATTGTATAGTAATATTATATATATATATATAATAGAAATGAAGAAAGAGAAAAGGTTATGGAAGAAGGAGTCGGAAAGAGAAAAAGAGAGAGAAAAGGAAGAAGAAGAAGAAGAAAAAATGTGGGGCACACTCCTTTTTGAAAACTGAGGGAGGAGGTGGCTAACGCATTGACGAAGCGAGAAGTGGCACCTACCCTTTGAAAAATGGGAGAGCGGTGCCACAATCAGCAGGGGAGTCGCTCCCGCCTAATGTAAAATGGTGGGGGATTTTTCCTATAAATACCCCCACCCTAACACGTAAACACACACACCACTAGTGCAAAAAAGGCTTTTAAGACCGGACAAAACAGCCTCGTAAGAGCGGACGGACGGCCGGTCTTGTTCCAGCCGGTATTAAAAGTCTACATATAAAACCGGACAATGATCCGGTCTTAAAAGTCTACATATTTTAGACCGGACATTTAAAACATTCGGTCTTAAAATTTATACTAAATGAACATGAAATAGTTTGAATTGGTAGGTCCAAAAACTCAACTTTTAAGACCGGCCTAAAATTAGTCTGCTCTTAAAAATATCGGACTCTTAAGACCGGACAAAAATAAATACGGTCTTAAAGTTAGCGACTTCTAAGACCGACTAATCATACGCAGTCTTAAAAGACTGACTTTTAAGACCGGATGATAATTACGTCTGGTCTTAAAAATTTTCCTTTAAGACCGGACTTCTAAATATAACATAACGGTCTTAAAAAGGCCAACTTTTAAGACCGGCTTAATATGACCTTTAAGACCTGTCATATAATTACATCCGGTCTTAAAAGTCAAACGCATAAGATCGGCTTATTTATTTCCAATCTAAATTTTCCCGAATTTTTCCCTGCTGTTGTTCCTGCTACTATATATATACACAAATCCACTACTCAATCCAGCACATAAAAGTCGATACTTTAAGCTACAAGCTATGAACAATTATTTGAATAAATTGAATTGGAAAAATGATACAAATATTATTCACCATGAGTTATTTGGCCTCTTAATTAATCTACAACACCAAAGTTAATTCATACATCCAATAAGATAACTTACTTACAAATACAATAAGTTACAAATACAACATAGATGCGCCCAAAATAATATTCACCATGCCTTCATCATCTGATTCCCATGCCACCCAACAACGTAACATCCTCTTTTATAACATGATCGGATCCTGCCACAAAAATAAAATAAGGAACAAACTTCATAGTCAAAGACATTTTATGAACATAGAAGGAATAATATATATAGTTAAAGCCTTAAAGTAGTCAAATAAATCTGCATATATATGAATATTACCTTATGAATTGACTCTTTTATAAAGTGATATCTTCCCATATCCCTTCTTGATGATCACTTCTTATGCCGGGTTCATTATCCGCTTCATCTTCTTCGTTCATGTCCGGTAGACCCCTTGAAAAAGGTGTACTCTCAGGAATACCATAATTTGAATTTTCCTCATCAATATCAATGACCCCCTTTCCTTGGAGAGCTACAGACCACATTTTATTTTCTTGATCGGTGATATAGAACACTTGTTGCGCCTGGTCTGCCATAATAAAAGGTTCATCTCCAAAACTTCTACCATTGACATCGACTAATGTAAATTCTAGTCGATCGATCCGAACACCATTATTGACATCAACCCACTTGCATTTGAAAATGGGAAATCTAATTTTCACATAGTCCACCTCCCATATCTCTTCAATAACCCCATAATATGGCATGACTGCCAATAAAGGGCTTTTGTCTTTCGAACTGGAGAAGTGCATAGATTCAGTCTCTAACATAACACCACTGTTCTGGACTGTGCTCCTATCATCTAGGGACTTCGTGTAAAATGTATAACCATTGATCACATACGAATTCCAACTTATGACATCAACCTCAGGACCACGTGCTAACCATTTGAGGATATCAGAAACACATTCCTCCCCCTCGACCTTTAGTTTGAACCAGTGTGCAAAAGTTCTGTTATGCTCCCTAATCAACCTTTGTTCAGTCATTCGAGGATTTTCTTTCCTCACAGCTTCTTTATGTGCAGCTATGCTGGCTTGAACTTCATCAACATTATTCAAGATGTATAAGTGGACTTGTGACAATTCATCAGGATCCACAGTCTTTACTGAAGCCCCTCACCTACCCCCTCCAGCATGATGACGTTTTGGAAGCCCAATATGTCTTACTTTGGCCAAATAATTTTGACAAAATTCCATGGCTTCTTCAGAAACATATTTCTGAACAATCGATGCTTCTGGACGGTATGCATTCTTCACGTACCCTTTAAGGAATTTCATAGATCTTTCAATTGGGTACATCCACTGTAAATGGATAGGGCCGCACAACTTTATCTCCCTCACTAGATGAACAATTAGATGAACCATGATGTCAAAAAATGTAGGAACAAAAAGCTTCTCAAGGTGGCACAAGATAAGATGTCCTTCATTCTCCAATTCATCCAACTTTTCAATGTCGAAAACTTTAGAACAAACCGCATTGAAGAAGACACAAAGTCTAGTCAAAATAACCCGAAGGTCATATTCAGTGATGCCTCGAATAGCTATTGGGAGTAGCTGTTGCATCAAGACATGACAATCATGCGATTTTTGGCCTACTAATTTCAAGTCCTTCATCGATACAAGCCTCTTAAAATTTGAAGAATACCCCGAGGGAACTTTTGTGCCATGTAAACACTCACAAAAACTACGTTTCTCATCCTTAGACAAAGTATGAGAAGCCGGGGGACAATAAGTTCTCGTCCCATACGGCCTTGGATGTAGCTCTTCACGTATTCCCATTGCTTGCAAATCCAATCTTGCCTTCACACCATCCTTGGAATTGCCTTGTATGTTGAGAAGCGTGCCAACAATGCTATCGCATACGTTTTTCTCCACATGCATGACATCGATACAGTGTCTCACATCAAGATTGCGCCAATAGGGAAGATCGAAGAATACAGATCTCTTTTTCCATATATTTGTATCTTTTCTACTCTTGGCTGTCTTGCCGAAGATGACATTGATATTTTTCACCTTCTCATAAACTTGCTCCCCAGCCAATGGCACCGGGGCATCTTCATATTCTTGGCCACCAAAGAAGGCTTTCTTTAATCGACGATATGGGTGGCCCCGTCTAAGAAATCTCATGTGTCCAAGGTAAAGCGTCTTTCTTCCATGTTGGAGTTGATGGTAGCATGTGCCTTCTTCACAAACCGGACATGCTTTATGGCCCTTTATACTATACCCTGACAAGTTACCATATGCTGGGACAGTGGCGGAGCCACATGTATTCCCATGGGTGCAAGTGAACCCACAAAATTTTGAAATATATATATTATTTAGCTGAAATGTGTTAACATTAATAGACCCATAGTTCAGCAGTAGAGCATTTGATCATGGATCATGAGGTCATTGGTTCTAATCCAGTTGGGCCCTTTCCATTTCTTATTCTTTTCCTAGGTTTTACTCATGAAAAACACCCCCATTTTTTTCCCCTAAGTTTTTACTCCTTATAAAAAACACATGTAGTAGTAGTTTTATCTGTGATTTCAAAACAGCAGAAAGATATATTTTTTATAACCAGCCACTATAAACAGCATAAAGATTTTTGTGATTTTGTTAAACTGGCAATGATAGTTTCTTTAATTCATATATCATTGAGTAGTTCAATTTCATTGATTAGCTTTATTTAAAATTGTAATGAGTTTGATGGTTGAAACTTTCGTTTTATGTAAAATTCTCCATTTTTTGTCTTATAGAAGTGTGATGGATAGTTTATGCCTTTTGACATCGGATGAAATTTGTTAGGATTTAGAAAATTCATAGTTTATTGTTGATTTGATGGTAAATGCTGATCCTATTTTATGCACATATGATTTACTTAGAACTCATTGAAAGGAGTTTTCTTTTCTTTTCTTTTCTATATTCATTTGATTTTTAATGTATTTAAAACTTTTCTTAAAAAAAAAAAATTCCAGGGCAACCCCCAAATCCTGTTAGTTCTCAGAGTGTTTTGATGATCACTAACAATTGTAAACAAAATTGGAAAGATTTGACAAGTCAAGGATGTTTAAAACTTGTGACTTTTCTATCTGTCAAAATCAAACCCGAGCCTATGAGTGATGAACTCGAGCCTGGATTTGACAGAAAGCATAAATAAGCCAAAGTTCAAACTTGAGACTGAACCTGAAGTTCAGAATTAAACCTTTGGAAGTTTGCATGAACTCGAGCCTACTAAGGGTGAACTCGAGTTCATCATTGCCAGAGAGCTTTTTATCTGTTGAAAATCTGCTTCAAACTTTAAACTTCTACTCAAACCTCAAGTTATGAAAAGTTCAAAGTAATTTTGAGGTATGAACTCGAGCCTAAGATCTTCAAACTCGAGCCTAGTTTTGGCCGAGAGCCTTCAGAGTATTTCGGAGAAAACCAAACTCAAGCCTAAGCTCTTCAAACTCCAGTTCAAAAGTTCCAGAGAGCAATTAGCTATTTTCAATAGTTTCAAACTCGAGCCCATTTGTCTTAAACCTCCAGTTTGTCTTATGTTAACCCTTTTCAAAAGTTCTCTAAGTAAAGAGAACTCGAGTTCACCATTAATGAACTCGAGTTCATGTTCTTACAAACCTCAGGCTTACACACAAACCTCCAGTTTGATTTTGGCAGAAGCAAATTTTCAAAACTGAATGAAGGGTGAACTCGAGCCTAACATTGTGAACTCGAGTTCAGACCTCCAGATCTGAAAAACACAGATAAACTCAGAATTCCAAATCTGATTCTATCTTCATGTTTTTAAGTTACCCATTCAATCTACTTGTTATATCTATCTCTCATCAGTGTAACTGAACTTTTCTAACACATTTATTCATGAGATTACAAAAGATCTTCTGATTGGTCTGAGATTCAAAAAGAAAGTTATTTTCGGAAACTTGCGAAAACTAAGGAAAGCTGTTACTCAAGATCATCTAGCCGTTAGAGGAGATCATATAGCCGTTGTGCAACATCTCCAACGGATATATACCTTAAAAAGAAGATCAGAATCAAGGAAGTCTGTAAAATAAACTCTCAACAGCCATATTTTGGACAAAGAGTGATTTCAGCAAAACAAGATCAAGACATAACACCTGCAACAGCTATATTTTCAGAAAGGAAATAGCTCCAACGAATCTATAACGTCCACAAGCCTCAAAGCACTATATATAGATGAAGATTCGAAGAAGAAAAGACAGAGAACTGAAATTCTACATTACTACTCAACAATATCAGTGAAAGAGTTGTTATTTTGAATTGTTGTACTTCAGTGATTAACAATATCCACTCTTAGAAGAGAGTTCTTTTCTGTAATCAAATTTTCTGTAAGGATCTCAAAGTAGTAGGACTTTGAGATTGGGTTATTCAATTACAACTTGTAAGGGGGAGTGTGTTCAAGGTTATGAAACACCCTTTGGTTGCAGAGTCTGTAATTGTCTAGAGAGATAGTGGAAATCCCAGAGTGACTGGGGACTGGACGTAGGTCATTAGATTGGACCGAACCAGGATAATTTCTCTGTGTTCTGCTTTTCTTCCCTTCTTACTCCCTTACTTTCGGTTCCATCAGATTTCTGGCAAAAACAGAGTATATTTCTAAAAGAATTTTAAGAATCCCCAATTCACCCCCCCTCTTGGTGATTCAGCCACATTTTCAAATCCCTTCACAAATTGTGCACCCACAAATATAAATTCCTAGCTCCACCACTGTGCTGGGAAGTCGTTTATAGTACAGAATATCATGGCTCGCAATTTGAATACCTCCTTCTTGAAAGAGTCAAAAACATCCACACCTTCTTCCCATAACTCCTTCAAGTCTTCGATCAAGGGCTGAAGGTAAACATCAATGTCATTTCTGGGTTGTTTTGATCCTGAAATCAACATAGACAGCATGATATACTTTCTCTTCATGCATAACATAGGAGATAAGTTGTAAATAATAAGGAGTACAGGCCATGAACTATGTACGCTGCTAAGGCTTCCATATGGATTCATGCCATCCGTGCTAAGGGCAAGCCTAAGGTTCCTAGGTTCTTCGCTGAAGTTGGGAAATAATTGATCGATTTTCTTCCATTGAGAAGAATCGGCTGGATGACGAAGCTTTCCATCAGAAATCCTCTCATCTGCATGCCACCGCAAATGTTTTGCATCATTTTCTTTCGTAAACAACCTCTTGAACCTTGGTATGATTGGAAGATACCACAACACTTTTGCAGGCCCCTTATTTGACTTGTACCTTGGGGTTTCACATATTGAACAATTCTGCTTCTCTTCAAACTCTTTTCTATACAATACGCAGTCATTCGGGCATGCATGGATCTTTTTGTACTCCATCCCCAGTGGACAAAGTATTTTCTTAGCATCATAGTATCGATGCGGCAACACATTATCATCTGAAAGCATGTCCTTAAAAGCCTCAAGCATTTCAGAAAAACTCTTATCGCTCCATCCATGACGTGCCTTCAAGCTTACCAATTTCAATACAGCGTTCAACAATTGGTATTTTTGACACCCTGGGTATAGCGGGGTCTCCGCATCACTACACATATTACCATATGCATGTGATTGTTGAAAAGCCTCTTCTCCTACATCACGAATAATGTCCTCTATGCGATCGTCCATATCCGTGTCATTATCATCAAGGCCACTTCCCCATGTTGAGACCCACTTGGTATTTTTTCACCATGCCATACCCATACTGTATAGGTCTTACAAAATCCCTGACAGATTAAATGTGTCCGTATAATTTCAGGACTTAGTCGCCTCTCATTCAAACATTTTACACAAGGGCAATAAAACTTCCCACTATCATCATTGGCATTTTGTTTAGCAAATTCAATAAAGTCCCTCACCCTATTCTGATATTCAACGCTCGTCCGTAAAGCATTTATCCAACTGTGATCCATAGTAGAATTCCTATGGACGGAAAGATTTAACATACGTATAATAAGGCAAAATAAATGCATAACGAAGAATCACTTTTGGTCATGAATATCACAGTGAAGCCAAACTAAAATACTCCCGAAGCAAAATAAATGCATGACGAGGAAATTTAAATGCTTCGCATGAAGGTCTTGTGGACTCACCTGTAGCATATAAATTCAAATGCCAAATAAGAGTCTTTCTTCTCCCGCCACGAACGTTGATGTTGGAGACAGTAAGAGTACTCTAAAAACATTTGTTGGTCAGTTGGGTAGGTCTCAAGTGCAAATATAATCTTCAGAATAGAATATTCATTAACAACAGAGAAGCACACAAGAGCATTTCATCGATTTCGTTCAACTCAAGAAAAACCCAGAACGATAAGTAGGCAAACCATGAAGTTATATAACCGAAACACCTCTTACAGCTTGGTCTAAGTTTAGCTGAGGAACGAGGAAGTGATTGTCGAGAGAGCAATGCGAAGCACCGACGGAGCAACACACAACCACGGGAGATAGAACCTCCTCAGTAATCACTTTCGGCGCACAAGAGAAATTCAGAGAGGGAAATTTAATTTTCCGCGCGACAGAGACTTGGTTTTATGTTTGGATTTTTTAAGACCGATTAATTATAAAGCATCCGGTCCTAAATATTTTATATTAAATTTTTAAGTGTTACTTTTAAGACCGAATTCTTATCCTGTCCGGTCCTATATATATAAGACCGCAGTTTTATAATACTCCGGACCTAAGTTAATTTTCCAGAGAAAAGAGTATTGACTTTGGGCCTTTGGCGAGCGCAGAAAATTATCAATGCTATTAATTAATGCTACTATTAATTACTTGAAGAAAAAATTAAAATGAGACAAGGTTATAGTTCTTAATTAATGCTATTCTTAATTAATGCTACTATTAATTACATTAACAAAAAATTAAAAAGGGACAAGCTTATGGTTCTTAATTAATGATATTCTTAAATAATGCTATTATTAATTACTTGAACAAAAAATTAAAAAGAGATAAGCTTATGGTTCTTAATTAATGCTATTATTAATTACTTGAATATTGCCGTACACATTGCCAAAAAAAAAAATTTATCAAAGCTTGTTATCCTTCAAAGCCCAGGCAATATCAGCTTGAGCAGCATCAATTTCCCGCCGGATATCAGCAAGTTCCCGTCTTATTCGTATCAGGTCGTTAGAGGAAAGAGGACGAGGGTCAGCGGTCGGCGCGCTGGGGCCAACTCGTTGGAGAGGTGGAGCAGGAACCTCTTCATGGTCGGAAGGCTGGAGGGGGGGTCCGGCAATGTCTTCATCATCGGAAATAACAATGGGTCCAATGACCCGAGACTCTTCTGTTTCAATCGAACGCACTCTCGATGGAGGAGGCACACCATATAACGATCGACGAAAGGCACGAGCATCACGAGTAAGAGCACCCTACGAGCGGTTATCTTGTATCTAACCATGGTTTGAGCAGTACGTTGGCGCAAAGAGGTATGAGGCGTTTATTAATAAAGGCAGAGCTAGAGGTAGTTTGGAGTTACGAGGTAGTGCGGAGTTAATAAGGAGTGTTAAGGACAAAGAGGTAAAGAGCAGACGAATGGTTTACACTTTACGAGCGAGTTTTATAAATATTATTTAATTTTTAAGATGAATTAATATTAAGACCGACCTTTTATAATTTCTCCGGTCCTAAAAGTATATTATTTATTTTTTTAACTGAATTAATTTTAAGACCGACCTTTTATCACTTCTTCGGTCCTATAAGTATATTATTTATATTTAGTCAATTAAATTACTTTTAAGACCGATCTTTTATCAGTTTTCCGGTCCTAAAATTCATTTATTCAAGATTTAAATTTCCTGAAAAAAGTTCATCGTTTCAAATTCCGATAGCAGAGTCGTATCCTTACACTCTATCAGATCTCTTCGACTTCCAGATAAACTTCCCAACGTAACTAGGCGTCTCCTCGTAATCTGATGAACTATGCGTCTACTCATTAAAGGTTCCGACGTTTCACTCCGGATGGGTTCTCTATTTAAAGCCGTTGTTACTTTACTTTCTTCACATTCTTCATCATCACTTCTACAATGGCTGCTTCATCGCCCCAAGGTCCTCCACCACCACCAGGTCCTCCTTTTCCTCCTTCCGCTGGGCATAACAATCCTTACCCTCCTCCTCTGCCTCCGAACCCGACCACCAAACAGCTGCTGCGCCACCTCCTGGCCTGCGTCGATAATATAGATCAACGACAGGGCCAGCTTTTTCAGGTCTACCACGTCGTCAACAACAAGATCAACGCGATACTCGACGCCCACGACGTTGAGTACAATCCATTAGATGACGACGTCACCGACCCCTCCGACGACTCCCTCCCCTCTGACAACGATGGGGAGGGGTAAATATTTTTCTGTTTTTTTAAATCATGTACTCCGCTGCCCCCCATGGGGCAGCATTAAAAAATATATAATAAATTTGTTACTTTCCTATTTTGATCGCCTTTATCATTCTGATCAGTACATTCTTTCTTTTTCCGACAAGGAGGAAAACAACAAAGCATTGTCCTCGTGAGTATGATCAACATTAAAAACTTGCACATTAAAATATCCAACAATATACAGTTAAGATCAAACCAACAAAAGAAAAAGAACGTTTACCTTATTCGAATAAAAACAAACAGTGACAATTCTTCTCAAGGTTGGACCATCGTTGTCCTCGGTGTTACCTCGCCTGATTAGAAACAAAGTGTCTTTTTCAATATCTCTCATCTTTTTCCGACAAAAAGAAAAGGGACAAAGAAAAGGGAAACTGATAATCTAAATCTGTAGAGGTAACATCGACTATAATGAGGGACCTAGCTTGATCAGAACGCCAGAACCTCGGTTGCCTTGAATCCTAATTAATTAATTTGTCTGAAAAGCGAATCAACTCTATTTAGAGGAAGACTATTAGGAGCGGACGGAAAAAGGAGATACGGTCCTAAAAGTGTCGAATACTTTTAGGACCGTCATTTTAAAACATACGGTCCTAAAATGAACGCTAGAACTTTCTAATTAATTTGTCCGAAAAGCGAATCAACTCTATTTAAAGGAAGACTATTAGGAGCGGACGAAAAAAGGAGATACAGTCCTAAAAGTGTCGAATACTTTTAGGACCGTCATTTTAAAACATACGGTCCTAAATGTCTCACCAATATTTTGTCAATACTTTTAAGACCGGAAGTATACAACATGCGGTCCTAAAAGTCTCATATTATTTAACCGAAAACTTTTAGGACCGGAAGTTTACCCATATTCGGTCCTAAAGTCGCGAACTCGCTACATCATCCTGAACCTCAAATTTCAAGCGCACTAAATAGCTATATCCACCATCCAATTTCAGATACACCAAAATGGACACAAGAAAATTGTTCGAAAAATTAAACAAATTTATCTATTGAATTTTACATTGCCTGTGTATTATTTACAAATTGATCGAAAAAATAATCAAATTTTACAGAATATTTACAAATGAATAACATCATTAATTATTGTCCCTGATCATCACTACTTAAGATCAGGTCATACAGATATTGATAAAACAATTCGCGTATGTGCTCGAGTTCAGCATCCGAGAAGGGGGCAGGGCATTGAAACATCTGTAACATCAAAGACACAAACTGAATTAATAACTTGTGCCCATATTTCAGATGTAATTCATTAAGCCAGAAATTGAATTAACTTGCGTGCATAATATATGTAACATCAAATATTTACCTTTGCAAATAATTTAGTTTCTCCTTTAGTGACAATATCATACATGTGTTTCATGATTTATTGGCCACATAGGTTGGACTCATGTGGTTGCCGACGAGTCTAAAAAGAAAAAGAAATATATAAGTAATATATATCTTATGACTAAGTTCACAAGGCAGTTGACAAGTTTATCAATATTATATTGTACCAACCTCTGGTCTGAGCCATTTAGGCTCTTTGGCCTTTGAAGGATGCTTTTTGAGTGCATCGATTTGGAAGGTCCTCATGGCACTATCATAAAAAATGCATGTTTATCAATTCACTGAAAATTCACAGCAGAGATTTCTGACAAGAGAATCAAAATGACATGCTTACGCGTTGATGGTCTGGACCAACGTGTGCACTGGCAGGCTGTGAGTGGAGCATAAGAAGATAACTTTAATTTCTTCCATGCACATGATGACCAACTGCCAGTGGCGACTGAAAATTCACAGTAGTAAAGTATACTCAGTGATATATGTAGGCATGTAGCAGAATTAAGTGACTTGTAGCCAAGATTTGTGATATGTACCTGTGGAAGAATGGCAACAAGTACACCTTTCTTCTCACATTACACAACCTCCTTGATATGTACTCTTATCTTTGCACCATGGTTGTTTGACTCATATACTGTGGGCACAAGAATCCAAAATCGTCCAACCTGCCCTCATTCTCCAATTCTTGATGCAAGAACCTACAATAATTACATCGATCAGGGAATTAGTATATATATGTATGTGTGTCTAAACGATGCATTTAAATTATATGTACCATAGAAGAACATACTTACTTCATCCAAATTTAAACAAATTGCATCAGTAAGCTCCTGTCGAGGAAGCAGCAGGGAGTCAATATCAACGGAGTCAACTTGGACTGGTAGGGGAATTGCGTCGCCTACTACTTCATTAACAGACCACGATTTAGTTTTAAAACATCCACTTTTCACCATATCGGTTATTTTTTCGTGGCCAATCAACTTAGCAGTAGGGGATTGAGCCTGAGGAGGAGGGGATGGAGCTCTACGAGGGGATGGAACTTGAGGACGAGGGGTTGAAGCTTGGGGAGGAGTACAGACATGTACAAGCTTCACTGGCCAAGAGATGAAGGTTCCCTTGACATCACTCACAATCTTCATCTCATCAGTTGGGAGAGGGAGAGGTGCATCAATGATCACCTTTTCAACTGACACTCTGACTTCATCATCAGACATTTGTTGGTGGTGTATAGTTGATCCCAAAAAGTTGTGGACAGTCCCTTTTGCAACCAATAGTAGTCTATCATGATCCTCCACACAAAGGTCACAAGGTTGCTCTGACTGTCCAACAATGCAGCTCCCTCGAGTGCTCTGCTGCACAATTGCAGGTGAGTGTGTAAAGGGAACACTGGTCTCTGGACGAGAGCTCAAAAGCAGCTTCACCTAATTTAGTTCCTCCCTCAACTTGCTCATATCAGATTGATGCCTTGCTTCTTTAGCCGCTGCCTCCTCATTTAATTTGGCCACTGTCTGATCCATCTCCTCCCGGGTAACCACCTCTTTCCTATGGCGTTTGGCGGATGAACCAAAGAATACCTTCAGGCCTACTCGTCCTCCAACCCCCCTTACACGCCCACCGTGGTCCGGTTTTCCGATGGCAGCCGTGAGAACATCACTCCTACCGGACGACACGAAAGATCCCTCTGCTTGTTTCTTCTTAAGATCTTCCTGTAAGGTACAGATAACGAGAAGCTTAGTAATGAATCATGTTAACTAAAAAATAACAACAATAACAATGCTTACAATTTTTTCCAGCAACTACACAAGTTTGTTCACTCGTGTAGGAGCCGCTTGGCTTTTGCCGAATGTGCAACCACAAATCCTCGCGATGTATTGGAGATGGTGGACCATGCACCGCCTCAGGATTGGATTCTGCTTCATCTTCCAATCTCTTCCGCTTGGCCGCCATTAATTCCTTTTCAGCCCTTTCATATCCGCCGCGAGAAGCTCTATGCAGGCAATCATTCCTTCTCCCTATCTCCTGTGCTTTTGACCTTCTTTGCTGTGAATCAGAATTGAAAACAACTATTAATTATGAATTCCAGCCATCTCACTAACAGAAATTAGAGAACTTCTGCTTGATATGAACCTCAAACACTAGTCAAATTCACTTGATCAAGTTTCAACATTTTATTATTTAAGGAAGATGTAGATAGGTTAAGAAACAAAAGAGAATTATACTTACAAAAGAGCTATGTTTTGTACTGCTAGGTAGATAGAACAAGAAAAAACAGAGGATTATGCTTACAGAATAATACAAACTTGATCCTTTTTAAGGCATCCAGTGGGATCATCAGTACGTCCACATTAGATAGTAACAATTGGGTATATAAAGTTTCCCCCTTTTAAGACTATTCATTTCCTCCTTTGCAAGACAAACCATTACACAATTACCTCCTTAGTATTTTACCTTTTCAGGGTTTACATATCACACTTGCATAGACAAAGGCAGGAAATGTATACTTCTATTCACACACCAAACAATATAATTTAACTAATAGGATTAGATGAACAAATATAAGCTCACAGGTTACATAAGCAAACAAAACTAAATATAGACTCACCAGAGCTTCAGGAGTGGTCCGCAGCCGAACAAATTGTTGCCAAATTCGTTCATCAATAAATGTGTATTGTTCCCAAGGCTGTTTGGCAGGCGCAACCTCATAAAAAATATATGTGTTAGCGAGAGAGGTCTTAAACTTCCTCCACAGATCAGCACAATAGGACAATGTCTTGACTTTCAACTCCTCAGAGTCGGGGACAATGTATGTAAGCCGGATAGTGTCCCAAATAGGTTGCTTTACTTTTTCAAAATTAACACTTTTCCACTCATCTTCCAAAATGCTAACCTTGCTGCGTGCAAGATAGCCGACAAAACTATTATATTTGTTTTTATTAGGACCGTAAGGCTGCAACTTTTCATCAAACTGAATCTCGAGCCTTGACCCAGAAGTCCGACTTAGAGATCCATCATTCGTGTGCCTCTTCTACCACGGCGTGCAGGGCGGTTAGGAGGCACATTGTCAGTGGAGGAGGGTTCGTTCTGACCCACACCATTAACTGACGATCCCGAAACACGAATGGAATCGTCTTCACCGTTCATTTTTGAGACAGTAAGAGAGGAATGCCTGAACAACTGAGAGAGTAAGAGAGGCTACTGGTACGTGGTTGAGGAAGAGTGGTAATGCAACAGGAAGAGTGGCTTCACAACAACAAGAGGGGTTTCAGAGGTACAACGTAAGTCTTATGGGTTTCGCGCGAAGATATAGGGGTTTCAGAGTTCAGAGATACAACGTAAGTCTTAAGGCAACGTTTTGCGCGAAGATATATTTGGCGGTTTATTTTTAAGACCGGATGAACAAAAACGACGGGCTTAAAGGTTACGTTTTAAGACCGTCCTCTTTTAAACTCCGGTCTTAAAAGTATTACTACCGGGCGCGATTTTTGTCCGGCTAAAAAGTATAATCTTTAAGACCTCCTGTTATATATATTCGGTCTTAAAAGTTTAATTTAATTTTTTCCTTATTATTTTGGACCGTAGAAAAAATAAGTTGGCCTGTTCGAGATTTCTCTATAAAGAATTTTTATATTTCAATTTTTTTAATAACATTTTTAAGACCGGTCGTTTTTCTAAGCGGTCTGAATAATATATTTAAGACCCATTGCTAAACGATTCGGTCCAAGAAGTTCTTTATATTTACAAAATTGCCACCGGTCATAACTTTAAAGTTCTTTATATTTACAAAACTGCCACCGTTCATACCTTTAATACCGGGCCGTCAATAGTCCGCTCTAAATGAGACGGTCTTGAAAGTCTTTTTTGTACTAGTGCACACACTTTCTTTCATCTGCAGAGAAGAGCGTGAGTGATGACTTCCCATTTTTAGTAGATTTGAGATATATTTTAATATATTTGAGAAGTCATTAATACTAAATTAAAGGTATTTATTAGATATTTGGAAGAGATATCAATTTGGATACATTATTTGGGGGATTTCAATTTAAAATAAAAGTTCTTGAGTTTAGGAATTAAATAATAATAATTAGAAGTTAATAAAAAAAAGGGTTTTATTAGTATTATTAATTATATAATAATGTTTTTTTATATACTTATAATAATGCTTCTTATCCTTCAGCACAGACACCCTTTGAACAAAATGGAAGATTAATAATCCAAAAGCCCAAGAGCACAGCCACGTCGTTTTGGACAAATGGGCCCATAGCATCAATATATATAATAATACATCCCTTCAAGCCATCTGAATAAGGCTTAGCATTGGCTTCAGACTCAAATTACTGTTCATAAGCCAATCAGGATTTTTCTCTGGCTGCGTGTAAGCCATTAAGAAGAAAAATAATGAAACGTGCTCTGCTAACGTGCCTTGCAAACTGTGAATGGCTGATCCAATTTTTTTTTCCTTAGAAAGACTGATCCAATTTTTTTTTTTTCAACAGAAAGACTGATCCAATTTCACACGTTGCTTTTTCAAAGGCACGGGTTGGTCCATAAACGAATTAGACAAAAAAAAAAACTTTTCCAAAGTCAGGGGCTGGTCCATAAATGAATTTGACAAAAAAAATGTTAGCAAATGCTTTTCAAGGTCACGGTTTGCTCATCTAAATCAGAGTCACGGTTTGCTTCTCAATTTCTCTCTTAGGGTTAGCTTTTCAGAAACTTTCCGAATGTCAACCTCGGGTTTTGCTCTGCCTCCTCACAAGATCGTGCAAGATGAGTTTGAACCTATTGTCGTTGCCGTGTTGCTGTTTGGTTACTTGCGCCACCCTACCTCATGCGCCTTCTCTCAAGAGCAGCGTCTGTCCTATGACGTCTCTGTCCGATTCGACATTAGCAATACTGGATCCATCGTTTTGCCAAGGATCTCCAACGTGTCATGATCTCCAACAACCATATAGGTAACTTTTCCTTCAACTTATTGATTTTGCTTTCTTTTTCATTCAGGATCTCTAAAATTGCAAAAGGGGTTTTAAATCACTTTTCCTTTTTCAGTGTTGTGAATTTAAATTCATTCCCACCAATTTTTGGCATCTGATCGTCCATAAAAGGACTCGACCACAGTGTCTTCAGCAACATGATCATCAGTTCTTCATCAATCTTCAGCAACACAGTAAGATAATAGATGTCAAATTTATGCTTCACAGTGCATGCTCACTTATCACTCAAACGCTCACTAATTTATGGTTCCTAAGCACCGTGTTTTCTCATTTCTGTAGGTTCCACTATGGTGCGACGTGCTTCACTGCAGGACGTGGATGATTCGACTGATCGTTGGGCCATTGTGGTTTGATTGTTCCGTAAATGGAACGTTTACCAAAAGTCTGCCCCCGCGGAATTGTTTTGTGTTTCAATGGTCTTGATTGATGAGGAGATTTATTTCAATTTCAATACATAACTTGTCCAGTATTTTACTAAACATTTCCTGGATTTTTGCCTGCCATGCAGTATTGTTGCTTTTGAATATATGAAAAAAACGTCCTCTAATTCCGCGGGATAGTTTTAATGCTCCTTATCCTTTATTGCACATATTTGTCTTGGATAGTTTTAATGTTCCTTATCCTTCCGTTTTGGACGTTTTGCTGAAAGGAATAATTTATGGTCCTGTGGAATTGTATTGCTGTCTTTTCCAAATTTACTATTCTTATGGTTATTTCTAGGGTCCTGGATTTTTGCCTGCCATGCAGTATTGTTGCTTTTGATCATATGAAAAAAAGGTCCTCTAATTACTTGTATTTCTTTTTTGATCACGAGGTAAATTAGATTCCTATCTGATTGTTTTGTAATTATATTACACCCGACACGGCTTTCCTTTGAGTTCTCCCAGCAAACCTTTCCTCTTACCTTTATTGCACATATTTGTCTTGGATAGTTTTAATGCTCCTTATCCTTCCATTTCGGACGTTTTGGTGAAAGGAGTAATTTATGGTCCTGTGGAAGTGTATTGCTGTCTTTTCCAAATTTACTATTCTTATGGTTATTTGCATGAAGTTTTTCAGCAGATATTTCTCTTACCTTTATTGCACCTATTTGCCCTTTATTCTTTTCCATCAGAGAACAAAATATCTTTAAGCACTATGCTCTGGTGGTATCTAGAAATTCATTTCATTGTTAGTGATGCTTGTGGTCTTTTTTTTTTTTTCTATGAGGAATTATTTGATAGATGATTCTGTTGTTTATCACTTTTCCTTGTCTTGGATAGTTTTAGGGCCCATTTGGATGGGCTTTTTTTGAGAAAAAAAATCACTTTTTAATGTAAAAAAAATACTTTTTTAATTAATTTATGTGTTCAGATGATATTTTTTTGAAAAAGCAAAAGTCACAAAAAAAAGCTAAAGTGCTGCTTTTTTTAAAAGCTCCAATTTGGAGCTTAAAAAAATAAGCACTTAAAAAAAAGCACTTTTTTTAAAAGATCTTCCAAATGGGCCCCCTTATCCTTCCATTTCGGACGTTTTAGTTCAAGGAATAATTTATTGGTATTGGATATGAATTTATTGGTATTAGAGAATGAAGTTTTTCAGCAAATATTTCTGCAATCACTACCCTTATGAATTACCTCCATAATCGATTTCCTTTTGTAACAGATACAAAAAAGTTTTACTTATTCATGCCATTATTGAAGAGGTTATTCAAAAATGTTTAACATTGGTGAGGTTATTCAAACACTAGAGCTGCATATTTCACACCAGCAATACATTCAAAAAGTCTAATGTTGAGTACCTGACTCTTATGCCTAGACTCTTATGTTCCAAAAAAACTCAACAGAGAAATATGCAGCTCTAGTGTTTGAATTTTCTTGACTAATTCCAAAACCTCAAGTTAGCCCTTGCATGCTTTGTTCTTCATATTAAAATGCTCTAATGTAGCTGATTTCCCTTTGATTCTACTCTTATCATAAGTAATTAATAGGCCTACAATACTTTTTTTTTTTCTTCTGAGACTTTGTATGTACACTCAGGTGATTATCCTTTGCTTCTACTCTTATCATAAGTAATTAATAGGCCTACAATACATTTTTTTTTTCTTCTGAGACTTTGTATGTACACTCAGGTGATTATCCTTTGCTTCTACTCTTATCATAAGTAATTAATAGGCCTACAATACATGTTTGGCTAATTTCTCTTGCAACCTAGAGGAACTTTGAACTTATAGGTGTGGATTAGACTTTGTTTTTATTAGGGTTAAATACCAAATTTACCCCGGAAGTTTTGATAAGGGGGCGCTCAGCACCTGGAAGTTTTTTTGGTACCAAATTTACCCCGGAAGTATTAAAAAGGTATCAAATTTACCCAAACGTGACGGAAGTCCATGTAGATCGTTAAAATGCCACCTCAGCACACGTGGCATGCCACCTCATCAATTAAAAAGTATCATTTTTGTCCTGGAAGTTTTTATTAAGGAGCAATTTTGCCCCGGAAGTTTTCATTAAGGAGCAATTTTGCCCCAGAAGTTTACAAAAATAGCAATTTTGCCCTTCTTTCTCCCAATATTAAATTTAACTATTAAATCAGTCAAAGACCACACATGTTATGCTTTGAAAAGTCAAACTTGGAGTCAGAGAAGGAGATCCTTGAGATGTTGAGCTCAAGACGGCCAGAATTTGTGAAGCTGAACTGGTCACAGGGACTGAAAGGTCTGTCACAAAACCCATAGGAAGCATCACTTATGATCCAAGCAAATGAAACACAAAATGAGAAAGAAATTGTTCCAAAAATTGGTTCAGTAAAACAAATCAATAGTGATAATATTTACGTTTGTACAGACTGATCATTTGCTTAGATCATAAGTGATGCTTCCTGTGACCAGTTCGGCTTCACAAATTCTGGCCGCCTTGTGTAATACCAAAAAAAAATCCTATTTAGCATAACCACTAAATGATACCTATTAAAGTAGGTGAATATGTGGTCTCAAAGATATTATAGTTTATCTAGTTTAAAATTAGAGAATTTTCTGCTAGAGTTAAATAAACCAAAACAACTCAAATATTCTAAGTTCATTTAGGGATCATAAAATACCCTATAATTTTCATATTGAAGCATAGTTCATATTTAAATTTTAAAGGGACATAAAATGTTATTGAAATACCCAAACAAATTAAAGGAAAGTGTCAATAATTGATTGGACAAATAACTGTACATTAATTACCGTAATTCCATTAATTTTTGCAATTAATTATTGATTTCTCTTAGGGAACCATAAAATATCATAAAATGCAAATAATTACTAAATTAAATTATGGTTCACATGGAATTAAAAAAGAGCAATAAGGTACAATGAAGAATACTTAAACAAGATAAGAGAAAAAATAATAAATAATTAGGTATTCATTAAATTAAATAATTGTGCCAAATCTTTATAAATAATTAGGGAATTGATTAAGCATCATATAACTTATCAAGAGGCTAAATTTACTAGAATACCCTTAATTAACACACTAATGCATAAAATCATAATTAATTCATAGGAAGCCCTAAAGAGTTATCATCACACTGAGCCTAATTAAGGGACGAATAATAACAATTAATGAGCAATTGAAATGACAACAATGAAGACACTAAATTTAACTAAATTAAAATAGGCATAATTAAAGATGTATAATTCCAATTAAAAGCCAATGGCTAATTAAGAGTTGTTTAAAAGAATTTCTAAGGATTATAATTAAATTAGGGTCCCTAAAATATTATAAAATATCATGAAAATACCTAAAACAATTATAGGGAATTTCCAACAAGTAAAGAACAATTAAATCTATATTTAAAAAGATATTAACATTTAATTCTTATATTTTCAAGAATAAGTCATAAAGGAGTATGAAAAGGTTTTAAGTCATTAGGGAATGCTAAAGAATAATTATTGGGCACTTAAATTAATATTAATTGGATTAACATTCATAATTAATCTAATGGCAAATATTAAAAAGCAATTTGGAATATTTTGGCTTAATTACATATTTGAGCCTAACAAGGGTCCAATATTTTTAACAAGTGGAATTTGAGAGATTATAATTGAGTTGGTAATCAATTAAATTATTGCAACTAAACTTAATTAAGCTAAATCAAATAGCAAACAAAGGGATTTAATTAAGAGCATTTTATCATAATTAGTCATCAAAGGACCAATGTTTTGGCCCCAAATTATTATCTAGGTTAGTAATTAAAGCCCAAAGCAAACAAACAAAAAAAAAAGGGAGCTGATGGGAGGGCCACGGTTTTGGAGTGAATTGGGAGGCCAAGAAATTGATTAATCACATGTTGAAATAGTCAACGAATATCTTTTAGGATATTATCTTAAATTAATAGGATGATATTACTATGATAGGCTATCCGGAAGAACGCAGACCGGCCGACTACGTACCGAGATCACCGACTCAGGTACGGACGCGTATTGTAACACTAACTCTGATGCTTATGGTATGCTTATATGTGATAGATAGTTTGAGATTCTGTTTTTGAAAATTGATCATACACATACAACTTGATACGGGTTATGGTTTTGATAATGCCGTTATGTTTTCCTAGCGCTGAGGACACGATAGGCCATCGTGGCACTGGAAGATAGTGCAGACTATAATAACATGCATATTGCAGTGGCTGTGTTATGTTATTATCTGAATATGAGAATATTGTATGTGATTATTGTTGTTTTACCATGGATATCTGTCATACATATTTGATACATAAGCATGAGGTTAACCGTTACCTGAGGTTCAATGGTAATTGAACCTCAGTTCTTAACATAGCGTCAGGGTCCGGAGGAACCAGGGCTAAAGACGAGGATAAGGAGCCAGCGCGAGGACGAAGACGGAGAAATTTTTATTTCGACGTTATTTTGTTAAACTATTTACATACTACTGTACCGCTATGTAAGCAGCCAGATACTACATCAATGTTTATCAAATACTCACACTTTTGAAATTATTCCGATGCTCTACTTTGATCAATTCTTTCAAAAACGGTTTAGAAAATTGGGATGTTACACCTTGAGCTCAACATCTCAAGAAAGATTCACTGACAGCTCAATTGATTATAGAGGTGGCAACTTTGAGTATATGCCATTCGGCGCAAGAAGGAGGATATGCCCTGAACTCTCGTTTGCTACAACGGTTTTAGATCTGGTTCTTTCAAATCTCCTTTATCATTTTGATTGGAAGCTTCCTAATGGGAAAAAGAATGAAGAACTGGATATGTCTGAGATCTTTCTTGCTACACTGATATTGAAAAATGGCCTGTGTTTAGTTCCCACTGCATATCGCCCTTAGCTTTATGACAGCTAAGTGAATGAGAGATGATTGGATCAGCACTAGATCTGTCTATTTAGTGTAAAATAATCAATGATGAGCACTCTTGCTTACACGTTTGTGTGTGTTAATGTTAATAAAAAATAAAGAGGTTGTATGGCCTCTTTGCACCTGTTTTCTCAAATACTCCCTCTGTTCCTTTTTACGAGGAACACTAAACAAAAGAGGGAAAGAAGTAAAAGGAAGAGGGAAGGGTGAAGGAGAGGGGTGGCGCAGGGGAAAAAAAGAAAGATGAGAAAGTAAGAAGACAATAAAGAGCCGATGATTTTGGAGCTGGCTGTGGTCGTGGTGGCTGATATGAATGAGAGACTAAAGCTAGTTTTAGTTCTACCATAAGCTTTTAGGATTTATAAATAGGTTTAATGGTTATACTTTAACTGTAATTTTTTTTTCTGTCACACTCATATAAAGGTGAGTGGGTCCTATTGTAAAGATAAGAAAGAAAAAATATTAATGGGATTCACTCACATTTATATGAGCATGGTAGAAAAAAATTTCTACAGCAAAAGTAGAAATAGTAAACCCTTCATAAATATTTAAGTTCGATCCTCTCGTCTTATCTTATTGTTGCTGTTATCTATTATTCTTATTATTACTACTTTTAAAAATGTCATTGGGTATAAGATTAATTAGTTCCTCGATAACAAAAAGATTCTGAATATTTTAAGATTTAACTAGATTTTTCTTACTCCAACTTAATATAAAAACTTATTCTAATATATCTTTTAAGGAAAAAAAATTTTGAAAATATTTGATCCGTAACAAGGAGATGCATAAAGAGGCACCTTATATTTCTATTGAACCAAATTTGAAATCTATCATATGCATGACTTATTTTTATAATGGGAAAAATAATAACAATAAAATAATTGAAACAAACACATGAAATCAAATTTCAGTTGCTATTCTTGCAGCCTTCAATTTCATGGATATTACTTTTGTCAATATGTTTGTTTTTTTCCGTTGATATGCTCCAAATAATCTCTCCACCACCGGCTGCAACAGTCATTTGAAGGAGTCAAGCTTGTATCACCCAGAGCTTAGGAAGCTCCTCACATGCCCGTATGATAATATTTACCACATAGCAAGGCAAAGCTTTTATATATTCCATGAGTTAATGGTCGATCATCTTTGGATCAATTTGTTTTTTTAACTGGTATAGAACCCGCACGATGCATGGGTACTGTAAATAAACGGTATCACAAATGTGCAAAGGAGGATATACAACATAAGTAAGATGGATACAGGCAAAAATATTGTTAAACTCAAATCTATTTAAAATCAATTGTAAGTGGTAATATGTATTGACACAATGGATCTAACCTGTCCAAAAGTGGCTTTTGTGAAGCACGTTTCAAGAAAAAATGTTTGTTATTCCTTCCCGTCTTAATTATAGGAACACTTTGACATCTATTCCCTAAAGATTTGTGCACTAAAGATCAAAATGAGATAAAAATTTGACGTAGCACAGTTGGAAGTTAGGTAGATCAAAGTCCTTTAGTGGATCTCCTTTCCCTCTTTCTAAATAAATTGGAAAAATGCCATATCCTAAATTTTGAGTTTAGGAAATTAAAAATATTGAATGGAATTATTTATGAAAAATTTAGCTTAGGTAAATTTTAAAGCTAATATTTGGAATGAAGACATATTTTCCTAAAAAATAAAGATAAATAGTTAGGAAATAATTTTTTGCCTAAATATTTTAGAGACAATATTTTGTGGCCTAAAGAAATTATTTGAGGAAGAAAAAAAATCCTTAAATGGAATTAAGAATTTATTTATACTATTTATTCAGTATTTGCAATTAAATAAACTAATGATCTAATTGCAAATAAGAGTCTTAAAGATTATAGAAGATTAAGTGAGTTAACTTTTAGTGGTCCATTAACAAATTCAACCCACATGCCTTGTTGGACCATACATGCAAAATCCAGATTCTCTCATAATTCAACACACAACATCAAACCCATAATACACAACACTAAGGGCTGTTTGGATGACCTTTTTTGAGAAAAACAATATATTTTTTTTTAATGCAAAAAAAATATTTTTTTAATTAATTTATGTATTTAGATGAATTTTTTTTTAAAAAAAAAGTAAAAGTAAAAAAAAAAACCCAAAGTGCTCTTTTTTTAAAAGCTCAAATTTGGAGCTTAAAAAATAAGTACTTAAAAAAAGCACTTTTTTTAAAAGCTCATCCAAACGAGTCCTAAAGGCCATACTCCTTCGGCCTAACACTTCCCTCAACAACTATTCTATATGTGCTCTACACAATCACACGTTCACATTATGTGTCCAAAAGTTACAGGCTTCTTATGCGTGTGTGTGTGTGTGTTTTTTTTTTTTTATTGTATTTATTTAGATTTAAAGTATATGTTACTTTTTGAAATGTTTTTTTACATTCAGTATTTCAAATTAATTAATTTCCAGTTCTGCATTTGTCTGCGACACCAGTATCTTAGAAACTTATTAATTTGAGATGCTGGGTACAAAAAACATCTCAGAAAGTATCATATAATTTAAAGCTAAATAAATACAATATATATATACACACACTCATATCTCTAATAGAGATATGAACACATAAGAAGCATGTAACTTTTGGACACATAATGTGGACTCATCATAGCACACAGTCCCTCAATTTATTTCCTTCTCTCCTCTTCTATTATGCTCCATCCGGTCACGAAAACACACACACACTTACACTTTCCAGCCGTCTCAACTGAGCAATATATAGTTGATCAAGCGGTGTAAGACACCACTAAATCCTTCCTCTACTTGAGTTTGAGTAACAAGAAAAGTAATGCCGTGGAGTTACATTTGTTGAGCCTGATGTTGAACTTCTCATTTCCAATATGCTTTACTATTTTGATTGGAAACTTCCTAATGGAATGAAACCTAAAGAGTCACATGTGGAAGAGTCTTTTGGAAGCTATAATGAGAAGGAAGAACGACCTATATAAGAGGTAACATCCAAGTCATAAAAGCCATTAAGCCCGCCACATCCCAATTTAGATTGTAACAAATTAAATTTGACCAAGCCTTTTATGACTTGGATGTTACCTCTACCTATTTGTAATATATTTTAGAATCTATTTTGTGACTTGGATGTTACCTCTATCTATTTATAATAAGTGATTATTCGTATTAAATTTTTTATAATAGTAAGTCTTAATTATTACTGGTTTTGATTCCTAATATAAGAGTTAACTGATATTTATATTTAGTCCAAAATATGGAGGATTAAAATCGAAAAACACACAAGTTTGAATAAAATCATTTTTTGTTGAAAATTCTTCCCTGGCGGCTGGCGGCATTGACTGTACATGTGATTGTGTGAAGCAATTTCCTAACAACGTAGTCAACATGTGGGCGGTGTCTGTGCCCTAAAAAGTCATCATCTCATTAATTCATTAATTGGACAAGTCAAACATGCCACGAGACTACAATTTTTTTTCCCCTAAATAAACGGAAATTAGCATGGAAAAATTGTGTTAAATATGTTGAGAAAGAGTGTGTTTAGATTAGTGGTGACAAAAGTAGTTTTATTTCATCTTCCTTTTATAAACTTAAGTAAGGATAGAAGTCAATTAATATGATGTGATTTATATTTTGATTGTTTTTTTAAAAAATCAATTTGACAAAATAAAAATTATTTGAATGATATATTGAAAAGCATATTTAAATGTAAAATAATTGAAGAGAACCTTTTTTTTTTTTTTACGCATATTATATGTAGATAATGTTATAACTTTAAGAAAAAAATATTAAATTGCAATTATTAAAATAAAAGAATTAATATATTGTTGGAAAAATTGTAAAATATCTGAAAAACGTTGAACTTTATGTAACAAAAAAAAAAAACCCTTGAAAAAAGCCACAAATTTAAAATTAATTTGAATTTATTCAAATTCCAAACAACCGGGGCTGTGCCATAAAGAGTCATCATCTCAATAATTCATTAATTGGATTAGTCAAACATGAGATAGACTATAATAGTCAGAAACGTTCCACTCTGTGGTAAAATTGTCTTTTGTTCATCTCTTCATTTCTACAGCAACCACTTATGGTTGGGTTCTCATCAGTTGAATGTTAAAAATGCTTTTTTGAATGGTGATCTTATTAAGAAAGTTTACACGGATCAACCACCTGGTTTTGTTGCTCAAGGGGAGTGTGGAAAGGTATGCCATTTTTAGAAGTTTTTATATAGTTTGAAGTAGAGTCCTCATGCTTGGTTTGATAAGTTTGGCGCAGTGGTTAAGAAGTTTGGTCTAAATCAAAGTAGGTTTAACCATTCTGTGTTTTATCAGCAGATGGATGTTGGCATGATTTTCTAAGTGGTATAGGTTGATGACATTGCTATTTCTATGGGGTGCAATACTTTGAGAATCTCAGTACTATAGATCAGACCTTCCTTAATTCTCATTTCCAAATGAAGGATTTTGGTCCATTAATAGAAGTGAGGTTATGAGAAACAAGAAAGATATCCTCTTAACACAAAGAAAATATATATGTTCTTAATCTGCTAAAAGAAAATGAAAAACTTTGGGGCAGCACTAAGTAGCTTTCCCATCATTCTTAATCCCTTTTTGGACATTGATGACAGCATACTTGTAACATCCCAAATTTTGGAATTTGGAATTTAAATATTTTATGGAAATTAACTATAAAATTTTGGATTAAATTAATTATGAGAATAGTTATCGGAAATTTATACTTATTTTTCCCTTAATTTATTTTGGGAAAAGAATAATTCAAATAAAGAATTAAGTATGCCTAAAATTCTAGAAATCATATATGAGAGTCAAACAGTGGAATTTGGCTAAACAATTAAATTAACCATTTGGAAAATTAGGAAATTATTTTTCCTTGTAATAAAATAAAAAATAAAAAAACAATAGAAGCAACAACACGTGACAACTAAAAGCCCATAGATTCATTTATGCAAAGCCATACTATATCTATTATTGAAAAAAAGTAAATCCATTAAACAGAAGCTCATATTCTCACTCTTAACTCACGGCCCAAATGCTACCAGATGTAAGGTCCACTTCATTTGTTTTATTCTTCTCTTTTGAGCCCAATATGTGACAAATCAGTTAGCAACTAAAAACCTATAGAACCGTGGCCATTCCATTTTCCATTTAATATCCTATTATCTATATCAGCTGCCATTAGGTCTCTGAACACGTAAGAAAATGCAGAAAAAAACGCAATAGCGAGACTCACACACACGCCATCAGATTTGCTAAGATCATAGTATCTTTTCCAGCGCAAAAGCATCGTGAAAACCAGCGATTGTTCACGCAAGCTCAGGCTGTCCCATGCTTCTTGAGCCCCTCACGTATCTTTCCCCAACGGTCCATTCTTTTTTCCTTCTCGGACTGGACCTTTATTTGCTTATTTAAACTTTGTTCCTTGGCTCTCATTCATTCTCATCACCTCAATGAGAACCAAAGCTAAAACTGAGAGAGCACAAGAGAGAGGGAGTTGTCGAAGGAGGAAAGGAAGAAAGGTCCAGGCCGTAGCTTATCTTTCCTCTGCAAAACGTTGCTGAAACAGGGGAGTTGTGGTGATATCGGTGACCTCTTCGTGCAAGCTAAATCTGTGGGTAAGCATAGAGTCTCTTTTCCTCTTAGTTCTATGATTTTCCCCAACACAAGTGTAAAGGTATTAAGCTATAGGAAACAAGCTTTGAGGTGAATGAAACAGGGGCTGATACATCGCTACACATAGAATACATAGGCGTGGCTTACTGATTTATAACCAAAAACAAAACTCCACTGTGTTTTGCTGATATATGCATATCGCTGCTTTGAGAATAAAACCTCACTGTACGGACATGAATATAATATATATCGCTGCCTATAGGTCTCGGTTTTAGGAATTAAAAAGAGGAAACTCAATACATAAATATATAAATGTGAACACGTTGCATGCAAATAATAGTGGGTTCTACTTAATTATTGCTGAACCAAGAAGCTTGCTGTTCGGTAGAAACACACTTACACACTAAGAACATATGATCAGCAAGGTTTAATGTGCATTTCATGTTGTTTAGATCATAAACCGAACCATAAACCTTTGTTTTGAAGTATGGGGTCGGTTTTAAGAATGTAAATGTCATGGGAAGTCCGAATTAAATGTTAAACATGAAAATAGAAGCTGCTGTCTTTTCTGGAGACTGAGTTTATAGCTGGAACAGTAAACTTTGGAAAAGGCAAAACTAGGGCAAACAAACTCTTTTGAACCAGAAATTTTGTGGACATATAGTACACATAATAATCTTTAAACCAAGCTTTGGATCACCTTGAACGGAGGTCTATAGCCCGAGTTATGATTTTTGGAAGTTGAGCTAAAAATCTGGGAAGTATTGGTATGATTCTGGAGCAACAAAATGACGTTGCATTTTGTACCAAGTAAACATTTGAGTTTTTTCTTGAAATTTTTACAGTAAATAGTAGACATCTCAAACTTTCTAATGAGCTAAAGAACACCTAAATCGGAGGTTTATAGCTTGAGATATAATTTGTGGAAGTTGAGCGAAAAACCTGGACATTTCTGGTATGTTTCTAGAGCAAGGAATTGACGTGGCATTTTGGACCAATTTAGCCTTTGAGTTTTTATATGAAATTTTCCAGATAAAAATTAGACACATAGAGATTTAATTTGATAGGTAATTCGTCGAATTCCGATAAGTATTGAGGGAGATATGATTTTTCCAAGTTTGTTTAGAAAATTAGGAAAATCCTATTACAGATTTAAGTAACGTCTACTCTTTGAATTCTTGGGAATTATATAGTCATAAATTGATTTAATGACTACTCTTCCCTTAAACTAGATTTATAGAACTTTGAATATAAATTTGAATCACCCCAATCAAAGATCTAAGGAATAAATAATTAAGGGAGTTATTAATTAATAATAAATAAAAGAGTGTTATTATTAATTAATAATAATTAAAAAAAGGACATAAATGGAATAACATATCCACAACGAGTAGAAAGGTCAATAGTGGCGATTTCATTCCTTAGGATATTATTTATAAGGGAAATAATGCGGTGATACTATTATAGTATATCCGGGAAAGTCAGAACTCAGTACCGAAAGGTGAAGGTACTACTAGCTATGCAAATTAAGGTACGTTCGCGTACTAGTAACTTTAACTCTGATGTGTCTTGTATGCATATATGTGATGGAATGATTCATGAAGTGATGGGCAAGACTAAGTCTTGGGTCATGCACTGTGACTAAGGTCACCTGTTTATACATTCAGCTTTATACGGTTATAGTTTTGATAACACCGTTGAGTTTTCCTAGCGCTGAGGACACGAGGGGCCGTCGTGGCACTGGTGAGTGCAAACATGGATGACTTTACATGTGCTGTGTGCTATGTACTGTTGTTGTGTTGACATTACATCTGCTGTGTGCTTATGTATTGTTGTAACCTTACATCTGCTGTGTGCTATGTATGGTTGATGCTGATATGTAATGAATATCTGTCATACATATATTGTTATACTTGAACATGAGGTTAACTGTTACCTGAGATTCAATGGGTATTGAATCTCAGAATTTACCCTAGCTTCAGGATTGGGAGTCGGAGACATGGGTAAGCAGCACGCATGAGGACTCAGCCGGACTTTTATTTTGAGATAGTATTATGTATAATTTTTTTGAATAGTTGGATAATTGTACCATTAACGTGCCAACTGGAGTCACCGCAAAGAATTTAAGTTGTATCACACTTATATTCCTCCGGGAATTTAAATTAACCAGCATATGTCTGGGCATATGTTATCAGTCACTCATTCGTCCAAACGTTAAGCATGCTCTCCGTTGTGACTCACTCTGATCTATTAATGCCTTCACTTTGATAACTTCACACCAATTAGTCTAATAAGAGATTTAGGACATAAATGGACATCATAATGGACATAGGAATTAGGGGCGTTTCAATACTAACAACAAGGGTTGATCGTAAGAAGATAAAGTCGTTTTCCTATCTTGAGAGATATCATAGATTAATTGGGAAATTGAACTATCTCTCAGTGACTCGCCCTGATGTGGCCTTTCCAGTTAGTATGCTTAACCAATTTATGATAGCACTGACCATTGCTTATGGGAAGCTTTGGAGCATGTCTTACATTATTTGAAGAGCTCACCTTATCGTGGTATACTCTACATGAATTATGGGCATACTGAGATTGAATGTTTTTGTGATGTGGATCATGTGGGGTCAAAGGCTACCAAGAAATCTACCACAGGATACTGCCTACTTGTGGGTGAAAATTTAGTGTTCTGGAGGAGCAAGAAGCAGGACGTAGTTTGACAATCTAATGCAGAAGTTGAGTATAAGGCCATGGCTTAGTTAGTATAGGAAATTGTGAGGATTCACCAATTAATGAAGGAGGTTGGTTTTACCATGTCATTGCATGCGAAACTGTGATGTGATAACAAAATTACTTTGCACATAGCCTCCAATTATGTGTTTTATGAATGAATGAAACACGTTGAGATCAACAGTCACTTTGTATGTGATAAAATCAAGGAGAACTTTATTTCTACAGGATATGTGAGGTATAGCGACCAATTGGGTGATTTGTTGACTAAAGCCTTAAATGAGACTTGTGTTGATTACCTTTGTAACAAGTTGGATATGATTATAACATTTACGTTCCAACTTGAGGGGGAGTGTTAGAAAGTACATTCATGTAAATATATTAGAATAAGTTAGCATCACTCATAATTTGAGGCACATTTCTTGTGTATAAATACCACTATTGTATACATGAATACAAAAGTATTTGAGAATATATTATTTTTCCTTTATCTCTCTCTGACATTACACGAGGAAACATTAAGAAAACCATTTTTTGCTAATGGAATAAGTATGGTTGGATGGTATTAATTGTCATTTAAAGTTTGATTATCCTGTGGTGCTGGATGAATTGTTTGTTTATGAGATTTTGAGTTATGGTGACAAACAAGTGTCATAAAGATGTTTGTTTTATGAGTTAATATTGAGTGTCTACTAGGTATTTGTTGAAATGTCTGAAAGGAAGAAGACTTGATTTGATATGTTTCTTTAGTAATTTTATGGTGATGGAGAAATTATTCACACACACACGCGCCTACTTTAATTTAATTTAAGTCTTGCTTAAATGAGGAATTTGAAAACTTCATATCTTCATGGTGATGTTGGAAAGAGGACTATTGGAAAATTCCAAAGATTAAATTGTTTATTCTTTTAATAGTATTTAGGTGGTATATGAAGTGAGGAATGTTCTATGAAAGAACTTAATTAAATTGAATTCATCAGTATGTTAATTAATTAAAGTGGTATTGACATAATTATATAGTATATAAACTACTTGATATGAATGGTAAAACTTGGAAAAGATTTATATGTATGATAGTTATATACAAATCAAGAGGTTGGCTTGGTAAAATAAGTCTTATGGTATACTTAAACAAGGACAATGAAAAATATCTTTTTAAGACTATTAAGTTATAAGGAGAAAATTATAGTTGTTGGAAGAGAATTTATCTTCTTTTCACTACAAGTATGAATGTGTAGCTATGCAGTTTAATAAAGAAAATAACTAATGAAATTATCTTAATCGAGCTGGGGATGGATGCTTAAATCTTGAGAATAAATTAAGTAAAAGAATTATACTAAGTGATAATATTGTTCTATTGGTTAGGCAGTTAGGTGGTTACAAGGGTGATTGTTTGGAAGTTTGGAGAGAGTGAATTATATTTCAAGATATACCAGGTGAATAAATAGCGTCCCATTATAACTTTTATTTGAATTATTTCATTTTCACATTGAGATTGAAATAAGTAAAGAACAATGATCTTATTTAATGTTGTTTGCTCTTCTTGATTGTTCTATATAAATTTTTTCTTGCACTTTGAATTTAAACATGATCCTCTCAAATATGTGAAGTATTTGATAATTGTGATTCATGCATGAAGATGATGAAAGGATTGTTTTTAGAAGGAAAAGATGTTGAATTGTATTGAAAAGAAAGAATTTGAAAGATGTAGACTCCATGCATGATTGAAAGTAATTTTGAGTTATTATTTGCAAACCTTCATGCATGGATCACTTATATATATGAAATATTCCTTATAAGTTTTCTAGATTAGATCTTTTTCATCTATAAATGGTAAATTGATCCCACACATACTTGAAACATTTTAAGAGGACTAAATATAGAATGTTGGTTACTAACAGCAGTACTATTAGTCTTTGGTGCACTACAATTAATCTTGAGCTTGTTTGACATTCATGGGATAGATAATACTCACTGATAATTGAATATTTTATACACTTTTTTTTATCTCTTAATTAATAATTTAGGACTATTTAGTTAATAAATAATGACTTTTATACTTATTTGGGCTTTGGGCTTTTGATTTTATTTTAGCCATTTTTAATAGTAAAATTTCGGTTTTACATTGCTTCGCTATTTTTACCATAACTCTTGAACCATACATCAGATTTGCCTCATATTTCAAATGATTCAGAGAGCTACAATTGTTATGAAGACATAAAGGGCAAATTCGGACAAGAGGGCGGCCGATTTTGGAGCCGAAGTCAGATGTATATTTCTGGATTTTATTTGGGCTCGAATTTTGTAATTAAAGCTCACTTTTATTTTATTTTCGTTTTGGGCTGAACCATTGGTGCCCATTTCCATTTTAGGTTTAATTTAGGTTAGATAGTGGCTGAACACATTCTCATTCACGTTTTTAGATTTGTGTGGATCAAAATAGGAGTTTTTAAATTCTCTCAAATGTTCTTCGCGTTCTTCGTGTTCTTCGTTTTTCCCAGCCATGTTCGGCTAAACGTATGTGATTAACCCAACGTTGATGATTCCATGATTCGTCCAGAGAGCTTGTGCTTAATTGGTAACTTCACTCGTTTCTATTTTCATCTTATCGGATTCGATTTTTGGAAATAGTTTGAATATTAGATTTAATATTCAATTTGGTTCATCCCAAGGACTGAGTTCGAACTAGGTTTCAGTGTTGCTGTGCGATCGCACAGTGAGACGCCACAATTCGGACAGATGCTAAGCAATCGTCTAGTCGAGGGATTTTCTGGACGAACGCAGAGATTTCGGTTCGTCCAGAACCAAACGCGAGTTTGTTCATTTTTCGTTCAATGATGGAAGTTTCTGGAATCTAAATGTTGGGTTGATCGTTGTTAATCTGTTTCTGCATATTTCATTCTGTTTCTGCATACTTTCGTTTTTAATATGTTTGAATCAAACCCCCCCCCCCATTTTTACTGTTTCTGTTTTATTGTTGTTCAAATTGAACCGATTGTGAATTCGTTGGGAAACGACCCAGGTTACATTATACTGCAAATCCTTTTCTAATTTGGTTATTTTGGGAGATCACGGCAAATCTTTTTCATCAAATGGCGCCGTTGCTGGGGAGCTAAGTAATTGGCTTCCTAGGTAATCTAATTGTCAAATTTACTTTTGACAAGGGGTTTCTCTTGTGAAGCTTGTTAGTTTTGCTTTTTTTGATTTTTCATTGCATATAGTTTAGGATTTTTGCATTTAAGTAACTTGCATAGCATTCATTACATTATTGCATTGTCTTGACTTGGTAGCTTCTGTGTGGTGTGTTTGTAGCAAATTCGATATGATTTTGAGCTCATTTGTTTGATTTCACCATTCTCCAAGTTAATTCACAACATACTTGCATATTTTATCATTTTGAAAAAAAAAATCTTCTTTTCTTTTTCACTTGCATTTGTATTCTCTCAAATTCCTTTTCTTAGTTTTTTATTGTTTATTGTTAGGAAGTTATCTTGTGAACCATTGTGAATTAATTGTATAGAACTTTCATGGCTTGGTTTTACGATAATCATGATCTACCTTTCAATTCTCATTCTTTTGTAGGCAATCAAGAATGTGATGGTCCATTCCACCAATACCATGAACCATACCAACAACCTCTATTCCAACAATATCATCAACCCTCTCACTTACCTTACCATCCTTCATTCCATCCCACTTCCATACTATGTCATCCATCTCATGAATCCCTATACCCATTTGATCCACCTTATGAACCTCATTTTCAACCATGTCTGCCCAACCAAGATCCTTCATTTTGTGAAGTCATTAGAGATTTCCAAAATCAAACAGCTTGGGCTATAAATGAGGAGTGGTCACATAAGGATGACTTTCATCAACAATGGACTCTATTTTTAGAATTATGGAACAACAAGTGAAATCATCTGAGAGATTAGGAAAGGAAATTGAATAGCAATCACAAATGTTGAAAATTGATTTTCAAGAAAATCCTTCTCTCACGATCACACATGCACAAGAAGTGAAACAAGTACAAGAGCACATTGAAGAGTCTTCTCTCTCATTTGGTAATGATCCTATCCTTATAGAAGTAGACTCTCTTATTACTTTGATTAATGAAGCAATTCCTGATTTGAGTGATAATGAGGTAGACGAGGAAATCATTGTTGAATCCCCTCAATTGTTTAGAAATGTAATTGCTCAACCAATTGGCTTTAGTAGTAGTGATTCGACCTTACTTGTTGATGAATGTGTTCCTATTTCTTCATGTGGTGCTTTGACTGTTGAAAATGCTTCTCTTCATAGTACTATGAATGAATGTGATAAATTGAATGACATATTTTCATGCTCTTGTGAAGAATATCAAATGTGTGTGAATTGTTATTATGAAAAATGTCATTTACTTGTTGAGCTTCAAAAGAAAGCATTTAGTGAAGTGGTTGACTCTACAATTGATCATAATGCATCCTCTTGTACCATTGATGATAGTTGATAACTCTTAGAAATTGACAACATTCCAGCACATTTTCTCTCTCCTTTTATCTATTTTTGGTTCAAAATGTGCATAGAAATGAAGTTATAGAGGAAAATGTGCATATCAAAGTATAATACAAATATCAAAGAAATTCTTGTTTTACCCTTAAGAGTTTGTGATTTAATTGAGAATTGATAATTCCTTCCTCTTTTGTAGGAAGGTGGAGACAAGCTTTGAAGTTCTATAAGAATCAAGAAACAAGAAAAGAAAGAAAGGATGTGAAGTAGTGCAAAATTAGAAGAACCTGTACAACTGGCCGCAGCAAGTAGTGTTCTGTGTCACTGGCCGCGGCCAGTCGTGAAAAAGTGCTAAAAGTACAGCTGCGCGTTTTCTCATTTCAGAAACAGAAAGATCCTATTTAACCTAGAGGAAAGGGCCGAAAAACACCCTTTGGACCTAAGGAAACAAGTGGGCACACAAGGGAAGAGCTTGGGAGGAAGATTTGGAGCATTTTGGAGGCTTGGATACTCTTCTCAAGAGAGATTTTGAGGATTTCACCTTGGTTCTTCCTCTTTTTCCTCTCTTTTCTTCCTAGTTTCTTTATGTATTCAGTTTCTTTGCTTAGACTCTCTTTGTATTTGAACATGAGTAGCTAAACCTTTCATTCTAGGGTTCTTTTGACCCTTTGTATGGATTAAAACTTGGAGTTTCTTCTCTTTTGGTAGATAAATATACACATGTGTTGATTTCAACCTTGGCTTAATGCTTCTAAGTGATTGGCCTCCATTTAGATGATTTATTCACATAGGTTTTGACTCGAGAGAGCTAATCTAAGTGTAGAACTTGATTGAAATCATGCTTGTCTTGAAGTTTACATTGATAAATGGATGGTTTGTTGGTAAAATAGAGATATATTTACTAACCTTGCATTGTCACATTAGGGTTGTTGCTTAATTATTGATTCTTACTAATTGTAGCAAGAGATTGTGCATTTTAGTGAGAAGAAAAACTTGATTTTGACTTGAGAGAGCGTTTTAAGTGTTATTGAACCCTAGACTAACACATGTATGTATTAAAATACTATTAGAGAGGAAGTTAACCTAGTTTTATGAAATGCAAAAGGGGAAGAAGAATCTTAGGCTCCATTATCCTTGAAGTCAAAAGTTATTTTCCTTTAGCAATTTTTAGTTTTAGAAAAAGTCTTTGAAAATTCTCATTCCACATGAAAACTTTATTCTAGCTCAACTTGATTGAATTCACTAAGCCTCTTGCTTGACCAATTTGTTAAATAAATCCTCGTGGGAACGATACTTTACTTAATCACTTTATTACTTGTGAAACTCGTACACTTGCGAGGCGAACAATAGTAAGCATGTCAATGTTGGAAAGATTGAATCAAGCATGGATGTCAATGTTGTTGATGATGTTCTTGTTGAATGGTGTGTTGATTATCCTGATTTTGCATCTATGCATGACACTGTTAAGTGTGCATGTTCTAATAATGAATGGTGTCCTGTTTGCACTGAAATTAATGATGCATTATACGATGATTTTGAATTGATTAGTGATTCTGCATTGATTGTGGATTCTGTTGTTGATGTGAGTGAGAACAATCATAGCTTGGAATGTCAAATGCATGAAATTCCTGTTGGATTACTTCCTTGTAGTCTTGTTAGTGATGAAGATTCTGAGATTTTGATTGATAAAATTCTGCATACTGATGAATCTTTCCAACAAGTACTTTCTTGTGATTTGCCACCTGATTTAGAAAAACAAGACAATTGTTTTGATTCTTTACACACTCAATGTGGTAATGATTTGAAAAATTCTCTTCATTCTTCCACTCTTTTTCCTTCCATCTCTTGTGATTGCAATGATGATGTGGTGTACTCCAACACTAAGTTGGATTCCACACCTTCCATTTTGCAAGCACAAGAGAATGTAAACAATACGACTGGTTCTTTGACTCCTACTGATGGGAGTATCATTGATTTCCTTGGATGTGATAGTTACTTGGAGAGTTTGGAACTTAACATGTCCTTAATTCATTTGAAATCTCTCCATGTTTCTATTTTCGGATGGGATACTGCTAGTTGCCTGTCTTCTTTACAGGCACATTCTTGGAAAGGTCCTCAATGGAACCAACATCCACCGTACATTCTTAGACCTCTTCCAATTGATCCTAAACCACCTTCACCAAGGAAAATCAATGTGGGAGAAGATGTTTTTACAGACAAATGCATGATTCTCATTTGGGATGAGAACTTCTCTTTCAAGCAACTCAAGATACTCTAACACAGGTTGTCTCTTTCCTCACTTATTTTCTTCCTAGTTCATACGATTTTTTGGGCTTAATTGTTGTGTGGGGGAAGGACACAATCCAGTAGAGAAAGTAGAAATAATTTAGTTTAGTAAGCAGAATAAGAACCCCCTATATATGCTTTGCATCTTCTTGGCCACTACCTACTTAATTACCGTTATGTCTTGAATTTCAACTTGTCTGTCATTCGCTTTAAAGTGATTTTTCACATTGAGGACAATGTGTTGATTAAGTGTGGGGGAGGGGAATATATTTTGAATCCCAATTAATTGGTTGTTTTTTAATGTGAAAATGCCTAAAACTAGAAAAAATTTCAAAAATTTTTGAAGAATGACTTGCCTTAATGCATGCCCTAAATGGTGAAGAGTCGCATTTGCCACTTTGGAAGTGTAATTTGTGAGAAATTCTTTGAGCTTTCATGAGATCTAGTATTTAGGCAACTTTATAAAACCATGTCTTGTTTTTCAAGTGAATGGGAAGAGAAATGAACCCACAATTTGATTTTTGCTTACTCCTCATTTTGAAAAAAAAAGAAAGAAGAGACTTTATATATCATTTGTGCATTTAGGAGTTGAGCATTATTTTAACTAATTGCAATGTTTTGATTGGTTGTTTTTGTAAGGTTGGCACTTGGAATAGTTAAGTAGATGTTTTGTGGTTAGTTTACTATGCAATTGATTTTGTTAGAGTGGAGCATTGGAGAAAAACCTTGTTTGAAGGATATTTGAGCTTTAAATTCTTTTCATGTGTGCATGTTCACTTGGTTTTTCATCTTCTATAACTTGTTTCAACTCTTTTTCGAAACAACATTTGCATTGGTGTTATGGAAATAAAAGAGGCATTCAATTCTAAACCATATTCACCCAAACACAAACCTACATACATCTACCCTTTGCTTACCCTTCTTGAGCCATTCATATGTTGTATGCATGCATGTCATTATTCATAGCGTTCATAGTATTCTAAAAATCAAAAGTGAATTGCCAATTAAAAAAAAAAGTTGAACAATGTATATATTCAAATGCCAAGTTTTTTTTTAAAAAAAAAAAGAGAGAAAAAAAGAAAGGTACTGAAAAGAAAAAAAAAGTATTTGGTAGATGAAAAGAAAAGCAAAAAAATATCAAGAAGGCATTTGTTCATGATTTTCAAAATAATTGGCAAAAGTTTGTAAAGTTAATTAGATGCTATGAACTTGCTTATTAACTTTGATTTACAACGGCTCAAGAAACAAAAAAAAAATTAAAAAAAAAAGAGAAAAAGAAAAAGAAAACAAAAAGACAAAATGAGTTATTTCTTACCTGAGAATTCTTAATAAATTAAATGAAAAGCTTGGTTTGGTGGGGGAATTTGAATCTTTCTGGAGAAATTTAGTAGCATAATATTCTTTTACAAATCTTATGATTGAACTTATTGCTTGCCGGTCTTTTAGTCATGGGACGTTAAGAGATTGTTACACTCTGTTGGCTTAGTGACCAATTTTTATGAGACATTAACTTAAATAAGATTTAATGATATGATCCAAGTGTGGTGGTTTATTGCTCCCTGTTTAGGAATTTCATAGGCAATGTTCTTTTCAAATAATGAGTTCTCTTTTTTTTGCTTGAGGATAAGCAAATGTTTAAATGTGGGGTGTTTGATAAGTATATATTTTATAATTAAATAAGTATATATTTTATGAGAGTTAGTTGGATTTATTGATATTATATACCTATTTAATTATCTTTTATATGCTTTACTATCTTGTAGGATCAAAGAATAAATTGACATAAAATCTACTCATATCCTATTTTTATTGTGCAGAAAATATTCGCTGATTTGGAATGAAGTAGAAAGAGCAATTAAGAGGATATGCAATCAGTCAAACTCAATGGTCTCCCACAAGAAAAATAGGAACAAAATCAATTGTGTGATCTGATGGAGTAAATTACAAGGAATAAGATATCTTTTTAATAAAAAATGAGAAGCAGTGACTTGCAACCTAGGTTATATTTAGGTTACATATATGAAGAAAGGGGGAAGCTAGAAGAAAAGCAGATCTAAGAGACATAGAATAAGAAGGAACAAAGAGCAGAGGAGTAGCGCTGAGCGTTTCGGTTCTCTTCATCATCTCCACGGAAGGACGAAAGGACTGTGGAGGCGACGGAGAATCTTTCTTTCATCTCTTTCCTTTATTCTTTCAATCTGAGTTTCATATTTTTGTTCTAGATTTTATTAGAGCCATGTGTTGCTAGTTAGTTTTGTAACCTAGAGGACCTATGAACTTGTGGGTGAATTGGATTTGTTTTTCATTATTTAGTTAAACTTGATATTAATTTTGGTTACTTAATCTTATTTAGTTTTATCTATTTAGTGATTGGCCATCATTGAATATGATTTTGAGCATTAGGATTTACCTTGACGAAGGGGATTTTAATTAGGCTCTGAGATTAAGTAATATGGGATTAGATTACGATTTAATTTGCGATTAGGAGAAACATATACCTAATGGCCCCATATAATTGTTGAAGAGTGTGTTCGATTTTTGTTGCCTCTTGAGTAACTATATTAGACAGAACAAGTTATACTTAAGAGAGGGTTGTAAGTGGACCGACAGGCACTTATAGCTATTTATACTCGAGATTAACAAAAATGATATTAAAGCTAATTAAATTAGTGAAAACAAGGTTTATGAAGCTAATAAGGGATTAGTGACTCTGGGTTGCTCATTTGATTATTGTGGTAGTTTTCTTGTTTTTATTTTAGTTTTGATTTTCTTTTCCTTTATCTTAATTAAATTCAATTTGTTTTGCTCAACTTAAACGAAATTGTAAAATTAATGCTTAACTAAAGTTGTGATACTAAGTCCTCGTGGGAACGATACTTTTCTTATCACTTTATTACTTAATATGGTCCGTGCACTTGTGGAGTTTATAGGTTATAAAGTTTTGCTCTATCAAGTTTTTGGCGCCATTACAATTTGGTGGATGTTCCCTATAAGAGGAAGCTTCCATGGCCCTGGTGTTAGGGTTTTGAAGGATTTTTTGGTACTCGATCGTTTGTGTATCAGAAGAAGGAAGCAAAACAAGGTGAAGAGGAAGATCTGAAACTCCATGATTACAGAAATGTGATGTTGTTAATTAATTATGTCTGTCTTAGGCAGATTATTTTATATCCGCATTACAGTCCGAGTCAGTTATTGAATAAAATTTAGATTCTATTTTCAGTTTAATTAGTGAAATGGACTAGTATAAGTCTTCTTTTCGTGTGGTTGTGAGTCAGCATTTGAAATTGTCTACTAATTATATGTAATTACTTAGTTTAATGTCTTGCTTAAAGTAATACTTAAGTCGTGGGTTGCAGGTTGATATTGAAATCTAACAAGAAAACCTATTTTATCAGAACCTAGGAGTTGGGATGTCACCGTTAGGGTACTTAAAATTTAACAACAATTACGGGAAAAGTACTAAAATAAGAATATTTTACAAAAATTGTATTGGATTGGAGCAGTTAAAAAAAAAATATCCATCTAATATAATCAAACATCCCAATTGACTGACACCACTGAGCAGTGGTGTCATACCTTACGATGCCACTAGTAATATCAATTAATTGACGCCATGCCACAAGGCCTCAATTTAATAATTGACGCTGTGGCATCAATTTTATATATATATTTAAAAATATAATTTTATAATTATATTTAAAATTATAAATAATAATTTTAATTAATAATTATGGAAATTAAAATATTTAAAATTTATTATAAACCTTAAAATACAAGACTAATAATTATTAAATTAATTAATTAGCAAATTTAATATAAAGCATAAGATATATGACTAATTATTTAATATTTTGTACATTAATAATTTGATATATAAATTGTAAAATATTATTAGCTAAATTTAATTAAAGAAATTAGTAAGAATAATAATTAGTGAATCAATAAAAATATTTTGTGAAATATGTTGTATATTATTTTTTATAGAGTACCCTAAGATAGATAGGATAAGCTTAAATAGAGAATAATAATTATTAAGTCACTAATTAATTATTCTCTAACTAATTAATTAGTAAATTAATAATTATTAAACTAATTAATTAGTTCAAATAATTAATTCACTAATTAATTAGTTAAAGAATTAATTATTTTCTAACTAATTTATTAATTGACGCCAGTGGCATTGTAAGGTACGACGCCACTCTACAGTGGCATCACCACTCGTGACGTCACTAATGGCGTCAGTCAACTGGGATGTTTAATTGTATTATATGGGTAATTTTTTTTCCCAATTGCTCCAATCTAGTACAATTTTTATAAAATATTCTTATTTTGGTACTTTTCCCCAACAATTACTTATAGTCAAATAAATACAGAACAGACAGACTTTTTTCCCCCCTTATTGCTAGCACCATATGCCAGAATCACACAAGTTAGTTGCATTTTTCAAATATTGTGAACTTTGATTGTTCAACATAAGCTTTAGTCATTCCAAAAGAAAAAAAATAACATAAGATTTAGTCAATTTTGTGACTTGCACCAATGAAAAAATGTCACTTATCAATTAATATAAGGGAAAAGAAAATATTAAATGCAAGTTTTCAAAGTCAGTGAATGAGAGCAGCATGTATTTTATACTATACTCATAATTTGAAGCAGATCGCAGCCTCCATCTATTTCTCTGATCCGTTTATAATACTTTGAGTGTATTCATGCAAATGTCATGTGCCTAGGGGTATGGAATTATATTCTGATTTAAGGTATATTTTAATATGTTTAGGAAGTCACTAATACTAAATTAAAGGGATTTATTAGTTATTTAGATAAGATATCAATCTGGATACATCATTTATGGGATTTCAATTTAAAATAAAAGTTTTTGAGTTTAGGAAATAAATAATAATAATGAAAATCATTCAAAAAAAAAGAAAAGAAGAAATAAAATTATTTTATTATTATTATTATATACTTATTTTATTTTGTTTACAATGACCAGGAGGGCCGAGACAATTGATGCGGAATTGCATAATTGAATGGAAAAATGGGCCCCACAACATTGAAATCAATTGAAGACCTAAAAAACAATTGAAAAAAAAAAAAGCCATGAATTGGGGGGAGGCGGCATTTTGAATTGGGATATTTTCGCTGCACAGTGAGTACGACTGGGGAAGAACAGGAAGCACAGCGCCGCGGTCCTCCAATCCACCTTCTTCTTCCTCTCACCAGCGGCATCATCCACCACCAAGGCCGCCGGCGAGTCTTGTCTTCATAGCTGAGAGGAGAGGCACTGTTCAATTCTTCAACATCATCAGCGTTTTCTTCTCAAAGCTCTGTTTTTATTCCTTTCCATTTGATTTTCATTATGGTCTTAAATCTGGAATTTATTGCTGTGCTAATCTAGATTAAAGCCATGTGTGGCTAGTTTGTTTTGCAATCTTGAGGAACTTTGAACTTATAAGTGTGGATTAGACTTTGTTTTTATTATTTAGTTATAATTAATATTAATTTTGTTTAGCTTTATCTATTTAATGACTGGCCATCATTGAATATGAATTTGAGAATTATAATTTATCTTGACGAAAGGGATTTTAATTAAGCTCTGAGATTAAGTAATATGGGATTAGATTACGATTTAATTTGTGATTAGGATAGACATATACCTAATTGCCCCATATAATTGTTGAAGAGTGTGTCCGAGTTATGTTGCCTCTTAGTAATAATGTTAGACATAACAAATTAAACTCAAGAGAGGGTTGTAAGTGGACTGACAGGCACTTATAACTATTTATACTCAAAATTAACAAAATTGATATTAAGGCTAATTAAATTAGTGAAAACAAGGTTTATAAAACTAATAAGAGATTAGTGACTCTGGGTTGCTCATTTGATTATTGTCGTAGTTTGTTTATTTTAATTTTAGTTTTAATTCATTTTATCTTCATTAAATTCAATTTGGTTTGCTCAACTTAAAACAAAGTGTAAAATTAATACTTAACTGAAGTTTGGGATATCAAGCGGGAACCATATCTTACTCACTCTTTATTACTTGATACGACCCGTACACTTGCGGAGTTTATAGACTAAAGTTTTAACCTATCAGTAGAACAAGAATACGTTTATTCATAGAACTAGGGTTCATAACGGGTTGGGATTAATTGGAGATTCTCGGATATTCTCACACTTGCTGCAAACTTCTCAGTCATATCAAAATTTGCAGGAGTGATTCCATTTGGCAGCTTCCAATCAAAATGATAGAGCAAATTGGCAAGTGGAAGCTCAATGCTGGATATAGCGAAGTTAATTCCAGGGCATATTCTCCTTCCACCTCCAAATGGTATAAAATTCATGTTTGCTCCTTGGAAATCAATTGGGCTGTCCAAAAACCTCTCTGGCTTGAAAGTGTCCGCTTCATCCCAATGTTTGGGATCTCTCCCTATTGCCCAAGCATTGACCATGATTCTGGTTTTTGCAGGTATCTCATATCCATTGATCACGCATCTCTCAGTGCTCTCTCTTGGAAGAAGAAACACACCAGATGGGTGAAGCCTTAAGGTTTCTTTCACAACTGAGCTTAAGTACTTCAATTCATGAATCTCACTTTCATCCACAAATTCTCTTCCCTTGTAGACCCTTCTTAACTCAGCTTGAGCCTTCTCCATTGCTGATGGGTTTTTAATCAACTCAGCCATTGCCCACTCTAGAGCAGTTGATGATGTCTCGGACCCAGCATTGAACACATCCTGAAAAGGGTTATATTATGAATTATGTTAAACGATGCTCACTTTGAGAAGCAATATTTTATTAGCAATTATCTGTAATGGTTCTTTTGTTCGTGGCAAGTAATTTGAGTAAACTACTACTTGAATCCATCACTTTTGTTCTTAACTTTCAAAACATAATATATAATCAAGAAAGATATGGCTCTAAACTTTAAAGTTGGTTTGACTGATGATGACTTCCAACAGTGAATTAATGATCGTTTATTCTAGTAATCATAATGAAAGGGGAGAGTCGTTGTCCTCTTGTTAATTCCTCAATGAATTTAATGACGGAATGTCTAACTGTTGAAGATAAGTCTTAAAAGAAGTCTCATATGAAGCCAATGACTTTGTAAGCGGCTGACATCAGAATTCTCATATATTTGAGGGGTTGCGGTTCAATCCCATCCGTAACCTCGTGTTCTTTATAGTGTATGCGCTCTTAATTAAACAAAAAGTTCAATACGAACAAATTATTAAGGGAATTGAAGGACACAGCATAAGCATTTTGGTGAAATGGATAAGCCCAATGTGAAGCTCATATACTTGTATTTAATTTAAGCGTGAAGGGGCAAATTTACTAACCAACTATTAGGCCAGGAGCATTGGACACAAAAAAAATTTTAATGAGACCAAAAATACCAACAAACAATTAAATTTGTTTAAAAAATACAAAACCGTCAGATGCTTCTAACTCCGTTTAGAATGAGCTATCAGGAGGCGTGGTTAATGGCACTTAAGCACACATTTCTTTACGCTGGCTGTTGCTGCGCATGCCTCCATCACATTTTGAGTCACCCCTGCTTCTATCTCTGCCATCGATTTCGACACATCACCCTACACGCAACTCATCAGCATATTGCACCATTCACTCCACTGACCTAATTCCTTTCCAGCCATGTATTTGTGCTTCTGCTAACAACAATAGCATTACTCTATGAAATAGTCGTTACTCGTCAGCCTTCTAAATTCATCAACAAATGAAAATTTAAACTCTGAAGAAAACATCTACAATTAATCATACCATGCATCTTCCGCCGCCACACCCATAATCGGCAAATCAATGTGACAATCCCACAAACATCAATTTTCACAGCTACATTCCTCCAAAAACCAAAGCACACAAATAACTTACCACTTAAATTCTACACTACGCCGAGAAACCAAAGGTGATGACAGGCTGCGAGGCTTGAAACTTAAATCTAAGCAAGATTAACAAGGATTTTCACAGGGCTTGAGAATCTGAGGATCCAGCTTGGCCCTACAGACCGGGCACAGAGGGTGCTTGGAAAGCCAGGCATCAATGCATTCCACATGGAACCTGTGGTTGCAGCCGGGAACTAGTCGAGCCGGTTGCTCGTTTTCGATCTCGTCAAAGACAAAAAGCCCATTCACTCCCCATCACCAGTTCCTTCCCGGTGACTTTGGGCATCTTCTCCAGCTCCGACGTCGACAAGCCCTTCTCTCGCGTGGGCTTAGACGGCATCGCGATTTGAGGGCGGTGGGTAGTGGCGTACCGGAGAAAAGGTGAAGAACTTCAAGGGTTTGAAGGACTAATTCAGAGCTTGTTTTGAATACAGAGTGATTCAGAGCACACATTTCTGTGATATGCAATGGGGAAGAGGAGGGAGGAGAAGAGGGCTTGGGAAATAGCTCAAAACACAAGGGTTTGAAGCTCACCACCATATGCCCTGCTCTCATTACGGGCCCCGAATTTTGCCGCAGAAATCCAACTGCAACTGTCGCCTATCTCAAAGGTACCTTCCTCCACTGACCAAATACCATTCATTGCGTACCATTCATAGCGCACGTGGCATTCATTGACGATTTTGTATTGTTTTAATAAATTTAATTGTTTGTTGGTCTTTTTGGTCCCATTAAAAGTTTTTTGTGCCCAACGCTTCTGGCCTAATAGTTGGTTGGTAAATTTGCTCCTTCACCCTTAAGTTAATACTAAAAACTCGTGCACATAAGCCCCTCATTTTTCAAACTTCCGATAACATAAAGAATCGTAATACTTAGAAAAAATTGCAAAAGCTCGAAAAAAATTAAACATTTTATATATGCTTCTTACCAGAACGACGGCTTTGACCGTGCATATATATATATAAGAACTTGTTAGAAAAAAGTTTTTGTACTAGTAAGAAGCATATACTAGTTAGAAAAAATTGCAAATGCTCGAAAACAGTTATAATTTTTGTATATGCTTCTTACCAGAATGACTGCTTTGATGTGGTCGTGTGTTAAGGTAAATCCAAGATCTTTTTGCTCCTGAATCCTTAAAAGAACATCAAGTAGATTCTCTTCATCGTTCTCATTGCCTCTGGCTTTTCTTTCTTTGTGATCCCTAATGATGGTTTCTAACATTTGATCACTCGATTTGTGAACCCTTTCAAGTTTAGCTTTCATTCCTGTGATCGCATGAAGCACTTCGATCGAAGGAAAGAGATCGGCAACGGAAAAAACTGCCACTAGCTTCGCTATATCGTCCACTATGGATAACAAAGCTTTTTGTTCTTCACTTCCTGAGTTCCTCCCGAAGGCTGCTCTCTCAATCATAGAACTTACGGTTGAGAAGATTTTATGACTCAGATTTATGACTGACCCGGTACTAGACATGATATCTTTGACAAGGTTAGATACCTGCTCTTCCCTTATTAACCTGAAAGACCGAACACGATTCACAGTTAAAAGCTCTAAAGAACATATTTTTCGAAGGTTCCTCCAATGGCTTCCATATGGGGAAAATCCAATGTCCGTGTTATTGTAAGTTAGGATCTTGGCAGCGAAAATATCAGGTCTATTGGACATGATAAGGTCATGGGTTTTGAATATCTCTTTGGCCATTTCTGAGGAAGAGACGATAACGTTGGATGTCTCTCCTAGCTGAAGGTGCATTACGGGTCCATGTTTGTTTGACAGGTTTCTGAGGACATGATGGGGTAATGACCCTACAATTTGATGGATGTTCCCTATAAGAGGTAACTTCCGTGGTCCTGGTGGTAGGGGTAGGGTTTTTTTGGATTTCTGTGAATTTGATCGCTTGTGTATCAGAAGAAGGAAGCAAAACAAGGTGAAGTAGAGGAAGATCTCAAGAATATCCATGGCTACAGAACAAAGAGATTGATGCATTCTCCATGGTGCGTAGGATGATTTATATACAAGCCCGCCGCATGGAACTTGCATTATTCTATCAAGTTTTTCTTATTTGGCCAAGCATATATTATTCAATCAAGTTGAGTTTACTAGTGAATGAATGACGTACGGTAGCCTTTATTTTATTGGGAACATTTGAGCATGACCAAGAGCAAACTGATATTTATTTGGGAGGACAGTAAAACTTGTAATAATGTAGAAGGCCAAATACTAAAATATAGATTTAAAAAAGGGTTAAGGCGTAAAAATACACATGTGCTTTTCTTCGAGGAGCGCCCAGTAGCAAATGTTTTTTTTTTTTGTGCAAAAGTGCACACATGGTTACAAATTAGGTATAAAAATACCGTTTGATCGTTAAGTTTGACTTTGACCGATGACGTGGCATTTTAAAGGTACAAAAATACACATATGATTTGTCAAAAAGAGTGCCTAACAACAATTTTTTTTAATTTAATAATTTTATTTTAATTACTACCAGGTGCTAAAATGATTTTGTTGTTGGGCGCTCTTCTTGACAAATCACATGTGTATTTTTACACCTTTGAAATGTCACGTCATCAGTCAAAGTCAAACTTAACGGTTAAATAGTATTTTTGCATCTAATTTGTAACCACGTGTGCACTTTTACACCCAAAAAAATCATTTGCTACTGGGCGCTCCCCGGAGAAAAATACATGTGTATTTTTACACCTTAACCCTTTAAAAAATGACAAAACATCAAGATTAGTAACAATGTTCAACTCCGTTATATTGTTATAATCAAACTATCATTCACATTGCCATGAACTCCATTTTTTATATTTGTGCTAACGTGGCTGCCTATTCCTAATTAGCAGTCCAACTTGTAAAGGAGTCATATGGTTGCGATGGCTCCTTAATGACTTTGGGTCGACTCAACAATATTCAACTTTATTATATTGTGGAAATCAAGCAGCCATTTATATTACCAAGAACCCGTTTTTTCATTTGTGTGCTAACGTCGATGCAAATTCTTAGCAGCCCATGTTGAAAAGGGGTGTCATGTGTGCTGACGTGACTTGGTAGCATGTCTTTATTTCTCTGTCCGCTTAAAATTACTTGTTATTCCCTTCTTTTTTTTTTTTTTGCCGGAAAAGGAGTATACATATTCATTGCTGAATCAAGAAAAACCAATATCAGAATCCACAAAAAATATAACAGCCAAACAAAAACCACCTACAGAACCACAAATAAAAGAACAGCAAATGAAATCATCAAACCCAACAAATCAAGCAAAAAAACTCAAAAATAAGAACTTCTCAGCCTTAGTCACCATCATGCCTACTGGGACCTTTCATTTAAATTGATGTATACAAAATCTAAACAAAAGAAAAGAGTCACCATCAAAAGGAAAAAAAATAACTACAAAACGCAAAAGGACTGGAAAATCGCATATCTCTTTCTTAATTTTGCTTGTTCATCTCTTCATTTCTGTTTCAATGAGATCCTTGAAGAACTTGTACAAAAGGCCAGAAAAACATAATAGTATATTAGTAATTAATTTTATTTTTCAGGCTTCTCTATTATTTTCTCTTTATAATACTAAGTTTTCTTATTTTGAGGTGTATTCATGCACATGTCATGTGGCTAGGGGTATGGAATATAATTATATTCCGATTTAACCCAATAATACTGTGTCACTATATTTTTCAAATTATTTATAACTTGCATCTTGTAATCAGCAAATGTCATCTCCCACGCCACACGCAATTTTTTTTAAAAGAACAGAACCAAGTCACAATTTTTTTATCCTCTTCCCTCATCAGCTCATATGGGTCATTGATTGGGAAAATAAGAGAAAAATTAAACTAGTATTATATTGATTTGATAGATATAATTTAGAGATTATGATAGATGATGAGAGAAACTCAACCCGTGGAGAAGTGTTTGCGTAAATGTAAGTGGGACCCATTAACGAACATTGGTTGAATAAACGTCCATGCATTTTTTGTCTCTTTTTAAATCTTGATAGGCAGTTTTGCACTGAAGGAATTTATTATGGTGCCAAGTGCTTTTTTGTGCAAAGTATATGGATAAATTTGTCTATTAACCCTTTTGATTAAACGCAAACACAATGCTTGTTTATCAAACTCGATTGCATGCAATTCCTTCATTCTGCTGCATCTCAATTTTTAGTTTTTTACTGGGTCGCAAAGACAAATTTCATTAAGTAGTTTTTTTTTTTTTTAAATGACTAAGACAAAATTCAGCAAGTTAGGATCGGACATAGAATCGAACTTTGCATACGTAGTGATTGGATTTACCCTGCGCTGAAACTGGATTTGAATGGGTCTTGATGAGATTATGGTGCATTCAATTTTAGCGTTTTGCAAACATTCAGAAATCCATAATCAGGCCTCTTGAACTTATTAAGAATTTGTTAAAAGTGTAGGCTTAAATTTAAATTTTGGTATTTTAGTTAGATTTAATTAGGATTTTTCCTCCCCCCCCCCCCCCCCCCAAAAAAAAAAACCCTTTTCTTAAGTTATTGTTTTAAAGTTTGATACATGTGAATGTACGTACGTACATACATCATGCATGCATACGAGCACTACTTTAGTCTTTAACTAATGTGAAGGCTTAGTTTCCATTTATTTTATTGATTTATATGTTATTTTCAAATTGTTATAGGGATTGATCAATGCCTTATTGTTATATATTTAAGATGCTAAAATGTTTAATATACCTAAATAGATTATAAAATGAAATTAGATTACACTTGAATATTTTTTGAGGGATAGGCAAGAGGAAAGAAATAAATATATTTGTTTGAAATTGTGACGACACATTCGTTTTAATTATTCTCTTCACTTGCAGCTTATGTGGTGCTCTATGATTTTTTTACTCAACTTGATCTTAATATATAACTATAAGCAGCTGGCGGAAATCAATAGATGAATTGGCTACTATCTGTTGAACTTTATCCTTTTCTAATGAGCCAGATCAATAATGTAAACCTAGTTATGTATAAGGCCGTTATTTTCTGTGCGTTGTTTTTGTTTCTTTTGCTATTGCTTTATCTGGGCCCAAGTTAATTTTAAGCTACGACCAAGTTAATTGAAAAGACCCTTCTCACAAAATAACATTTAATCATAAGGTTTTCTTAGAACCGGATTAGTAGGTAATTATAGGAAAACCTTCCTTCTCAAATACACACACCTCGGGTCCAGGGCACAAAACTTAGCCCACAAACCCATAACAGAAAAATCCATAACTCAAGGCACAATTATCGAACAGGAGATTTATAGCCCATGAGTCTTACAATAAGAACCCACAAGAAAGGGTCTACACAAAACAGTGGTCATATAGATATAATGGTGGATCCACAATGTTATGATGGTGTATAGATAAGGCCTTCGGAAAATAAACAATCATCCAAAAATAATTGATGTAGTATTTCCAAAATATGAGGGCCCTAAAATGGCAATATATAGATCAATACAACACTAATACCAAAAGGAGGCCTACGAGTTCCACGACGTCTAAGCCTCTGGTTGCTTCCCCTGTCCTATACTAAGATTAGAGGTCTCGCCTGAAAAATTTGATAATGACGGGGTGAGACATAAAGTCCCCGTAACCGAAATTAATTTATCAAATATGCAGGAAAGAATTGCAAGTCAGAGAAGCAGGTTTGTAATAATAGAGTAATATTAATAATTTCAATAATAAATATCCACAAATAAAACAATTGATACATAATAACCATAACAATTAACCATCCCCACTCATCCATCCTGCTCCTCCTTATCTTCTCGTGGACGTGGATCAACCTATCGGTGCTAGTATACCTGGCCAAGGTTAGCTAGTCACTTCAAGAATACTGTCCCCTCCCATGTCCCCACCAATATACCGTAACAGGGAGGTGTCCGCCCAAAACACTCAACTCCAATTCCGGGCCAGGAATGAGAGAGCCGATGGGCACAATTTCATCCTCAATCTCTTCCACACAACCTAACATATCCCACAACAGAATAAATAATATAGTACTAAAATTTTCAACAACATTTTATTAAATTATTATTCCATACACATCATCTCACAACAAATATTATAACCATCACAACAATAACAAAGCCAACAATAATAATCACTTAAATACATAGATTGGAAAATACACTGCTTCACTGAATTAATTTCATATTCAAACATACAATTAATTTTCAAAACTCATACAAGTAGTATATATAAAAATTAAGCTTAGAAAAATACCTCACAGTCCAAAACTAACATACAAAATAAATTAACCCCGGTTACCTCAATTCCAAGCTTAACCTTAGCGTGAGGTGCACAACCCACACAATCACCGCTCACAAGAAGGCTCTACATTATCACAATTATAACTTATAATTTCCACTAAACAAATGCAAATTCTAATGTAATAATATTATGATATATACTTATATAAATATAAAACCAGCTTCTAACTTTTCTGAGAATTTAGAAAATTCATAACTGAACCTATACAACTCCAAATGGAGTGATTCCAATTTATACTAAAACCTTGATTAGTCTATTTTCATAAATTAAAGTCACAAAGTCAATTTATGGTTAAGAAAATTTCCAACTTCTGAAAAACACAAGCCATATACAAAGTTTTCCAGAAAATTTTCCAAAATTGTGACTTAACTTCCAAAAATTATAACTAAAGTTGTAAACCTCCGTTTTAGGTGTTCTTTGGCTAGTTGGAAAGGTCCAGATGTATACTGTTTACTGTAAAAATTTCAAGATTAAACTCAAATGTTTGTCATTTCAAAATCAAGCTCAAAAATCGCTGTTTACCAAAAGTTGCAGAAAAACGTTTCAGATTTTGGCTAAACTTTGGAAAATCATATCTCCCTCGATTCTTTTCGGAATTCGACGAATTACCTATCAAATTAAACCTCTATGTGTCTACTATTTAACTGGAAAATTTCAGATAAAAAATCAAATCTTTACTGGGTCCGAAATGCTTCGCCATTTTGCTGCTTCAGAACCCTACCAAAAATTTGCAGGTTTTTAGCTTAACTTTGAAAAATCATATCTTGAGCTACATACCTCCGTTTGAGGTGCTTCAAAGCTTGATGTAAAGATGGTTATGTGAACTATATGTCCACAAAATTTCAGATTTAAATGAGTTCGTTTGCCCTAGTTTTTCCTTGCTCGACAATCACTGTTCCAGCAGCGAAATCAATTTTTCAGAACATGGCAGCTTATCTTTTCCACGCTTCTTTTTCCCTATATTCACTTGAACCTCCTATGTCTTTTCATTCTTAAACTTGAGTCCCACACTACTAAATAAAGGCTTTAGGTTCAGGTCCAGATCACTCAGTACATGTGGTTGTGGCGTGCATATAGGAAGAAAAGGAAATGAGCTTCTAAGTTCAGAACCAATAACGTATGCATAAGAACCAGCGAAATACTCACACACAACAGCTATATGGCGCCGCTTAGGTGTGTTTTAATATATAGCTACCTATTAACATATATAAACACACCCACCCCCTCTACTCCAATGCTGAAAAGAAAACGAAAAGAAGCTTAAGAGGGACCAAAAACTCACCCAGTCGTTGGCTAGGAGACTGAACTCGGTTGATGCCTCTGTTTTGAGGATCCAAAACAGCTCCTACCCGCACACAGCTCCAACGATCTCTCTCTCTCTCTCTCTCTTAGCTCTCACTCCATCAACATCCCCTCTGTTTTTTTTTTTTTTTTTGCCGGTTGAACAGAGCACCACACACACTCTCGATTTTAGCTTTAGGTGGAGCAAGGTGACTGAGTGAAGGGAGCATGGTTAAATAATGAGGGGTGAGTCTGGACCGAGGGAAAGAATAGCAGTCTTCGCTGGGCTCAAGGAGTGGACCGTTGAGCAACGGCACGTGAACTGTTCTTGCGTAACCGGCGCTGTGTCTCCTTCCAGTCCGCCATTTGTTTCGAGCTTCGGTGCATCCATCTGAAAACTCTGATAAGTTTCCTGCTGTGGTGTTTCCGTGTTGCAGGAGGTAAAGGCGCGGTTAATTTCCTCTAGTTTGGGTTGCTGCGATTCGACTGGATCCCAACCGGAAGGGTTCCTATCTTTACGGTTTGAGTGTTTGTAAAATACCACGTACAGCCAAAAGGGTTTAGCATGCCGGACACAAGTGATAGTGGGCTGGATTTCGGTTGGGCTGAGCATGAGGTAAGGTTGAGAATAATGGGTTTGTATGTGGGTTAGAAATTCTTAACTGAAGGGTTGAGTTTGGGTTCGGTGGGATAAAAAAAAAAATCCACAATGGTCATACATGTTTGTGTGTATATATGTGTTTTACACATGTAATATAAGAATAATGGGAAAATAGGGGAATAAGTGTTAAGAATAAATTCTTAATTCCATATAAGTATTTTTCTTTCTCAATTAACTTCTCTAGGCCATAAATTATCCCCTAATTATTTGTTCTTACTTCATAGAAAATATACCTTAAATTCTAATAATGAATTTTATAATTATACTTAAATCCTAAAATTAAAAATTAGGATGTTACATTAATTATAAGGTACGACTGGCATATGTAAAATTTTTTTAACGAAAATTAATATTCAAGTTCTTATAATTTTACTTCATTTTTAATTAGGCCCTGATAATTTTTATCCTTTTTATTGGTTGCTCTTCAAAATTCCTCTAATTTGGTGATGGCGTTTGGTTCAGTCAGATTTGTTCGAGATAGGAAAACAAATTACCTGGCTTAAAATGTTTTCAATTTGTTATATTAATGGATTCTCATGACGTAAAAAAAAAACGACAAGTTAAATTAGGTTTTAATTTTATGATTTGCCCAAGTTTCTTGAAAATAGTTTAATACTCTTAAATTACTCTCTAGAAATTAATACATTGCACAAGCCGGGGACTTGGTTATTATATTTTATTGTTTGTTCAAGTCTGATTTTAGATGCCTCATGTCTTTTAGTCGACCAATTAATATTTAAGAAAGAGGAATGCTTTAATCACTGATTGAATATACTCCGAAATCTGGGTGGCTTGTCTTAGTAGTAAAATATTTAATTTATTGGTTAGTCAAGCTGAGGATTTTCAAATTTCTCCTTCAAACATGAAAATAATGAATTATTTAATTAATTGATTGATTATTAGTCAAAATGATCTCCTCAAATGTTACCAAAAATTTAACTAAGCACCGCAAGTGTATGGGTCATGAAAATAGTAAGTGACAAATCAAGGTCATCCCACAGAGACTCAATCAAACTGGTGATTAGGTGTCAAATTTCCTTTTTTCATTTAAGTTGAGCAAATAAGAAGTGTTTTCAATAGTAGTAAAACAAAAGAATTTAATAAAAACAAGCACTTTCAAGGAGAGAGATTCAAATATCAAAGAGGACAACCTAGAGATACTAATCTCTTGTTTGTTTCTTAGATTTCATTCCCACCACATTAATTCTAACTTAATTTCATCAGTTAATCTAGAGTATTAGTGTTTATAGGTGCCTGTCGGTCCACTTATATACCTACCTCAAATAATTATGCAATGTCTCACACAATTAATTAATTAAGATGCAATTCAAATCGGGCTCACTCTAATTTGACTATGCGGAGCTTCTAGGTATATGTCTATCCTAGATGCAAATTAGATTAAAACCTAATTCCTTATTAGATTTAAAACTAATTCCACATTATTCAATCCCAAGGTCAATTTAGGATTCCCTCTTTCAAGTCCAACCTTAAATCCCCAAAACATGTTCAATGGTGATCAGTCAATAAGCAATAAATAATAAAAACAGGATTAAATAAACTGATTAAAATTAAGCAAAACCAATGTGCGGGAATAATTTCTAAGTCTCAAACAAGTTTATAGTACTCTAGGTTGAAAATAAAATTAGCCACACATGGCTATAAGAAAATCCATAACAAAGATACGAAATTCAAGTCCTAGCATAAAGAGAAGAAGAAGAAGAAGAAGAAATCTCAGAACAACTTTGCTTCTTAAATTGATATCACGCTCTACTTCTTCTTTTCCTCCACAGTGCCGTCCGTCTTTTTTTTTTCTCTCTCTCTTATGCGTCTTTTTTCCGTCTTATGCGTGCTCTCTCTTTTTAATTGTTGTACCGTCTCCTTTTTCCTATACGTGGTCTCTGCCTTTTTAATATAGAGATTTTAGGCTCCAAATCTCATTCAATCCGTGGGCCCAATGCCATTAATTTCAATGCCTTTAATTCCCATGGTCAGCATTCAATTTGTTCCCGAAAATCACCTTCCTTGATCCTTATGCCCATGAGAAAGAAAAGGAAAATTATATGTTAATCATAATAATAATAAAACTGATTTTATTCAAAAACCTTTCATTATTGTGATTTATTTCCTAAACTCAAAAACTTCTATTTTAAATTAAAATCCCATAAATGATGTATCCAGATTGATTTCTCTTAAAATCTCAATAAAATCTCTTTAATTTAGCATTGATAACTTCCTAAATATATTAAAATATATCACAAATCAATTAAAAATAGGAAGTCATCATTCTCCATAAAGAAACGAAATTATTCAATTTCACATGATAAGCCTTCAGTCAAATTAGTGATCAATTCTAGTTGAGTTATACTTCCTTCTAAACATGGGAAATCAGGCGGCTGAATCTAGAGCTAGGTGGCTAAGCGGTTAGGCCCCCTAAGCCCCCTAAGCCCTATTTCTTTTATCTTAGGTAATATTTCCGGTATTGAACTACAAACTATGTCTTAAATTAAAATTCAGTCTGAATTATCAACACAGAGGGTCAAATTAAGCTCGGTTTCTTTATTTTAACTCTCCTTAAACGAACATTGCTCAACTTATAGGTAATAACAACACTACTTTGGTCAGCTATATATGTACCGACAATAATTTGATTATTTTATTGTTGGAACTGATTTTTAAGAATTCAAACCATGCATGCTCTGTAGACTTGGAAAAATGTTCTGTATATGTCAAAGGTGATGATCACATTAAACTACAGACTCATTCTTAGTCAGTGATCTATTTATATATGCGACAAATTTTAGTCATAATTTCAAATAATCTTAACTACAACTTGGCAACTACATGTTGGAGAGATTGGATCTTTGAGAGGTATAAGAATAAAAGATGATGAAGAAATTAGTGTACAATGTCTTCAAGTATGGGCAACACTCTCCTTTATGTTTAATTTGTTCCCACATATTCCTATCTAATATGGCACAATTTGGATTGAATGACAAATTTTCTACAGAATATAATGAAGAGCCTTAAGCATGGATTGCACTACCAGCACTCAAGCTAAAACAACAAATGGCTTTTTATAAAATGATAATTTGACTCTATCTTGTGTGCACTCAAGAACAAAGACAATGAGTTTGATCTCTTGTTATATGATTTTTGATGTGTTAGAATGACTAATGATGTTGGGTATTTATATATAGGCTATGAAGTAATGTCTTAAAGTGGTGCCTCCTTGAAGCAACATATCTTCAATTAAAATGTCAGTTCTCTATGTGCTTTGATGATAACTGACAATTGTAAACGTAAGTTTTAGTTTGTCTTTAGTAAGTTGAAAAACTTACTGTCAAAGACAAACTCCAGTTTTGGTTTCAAAACTCGAGTTTTGGATTTGACAAAGAATAGCTCAATTTTTAATGAACTAAGCAAAACTCCAGTTTTGATCTTACAGAGAGCATTCTAAATTTTTCACATTTAGACAAACTCCAGTTTTCACCTAACAGAGACTCCTCAATATTTTCTAAAGAGAACAAGACTCCAGTTTTCAAATGAAAACTCGAGTTTTGGGTATATAGAGAGATTCTGATGTTTTAAACATAAGAAAACTCCAGTTTTGTTTTAAAACTTCAGTTTACACTTAACCAAGAGTTTTTCTAAGTTTTCCAAAGTTTTGAGAAAACTCGAGTTTAAATAGGGAAACTCGAGCTTTGGTTTGACAGAGAGCTTACATGTTTTCAATTACTTTAAGAAAACTCCAATTTATGTAGAAAAATTTAGTTTTCACTTGGCTAAATTTTTCAAAGGTTTTCATCTTTAAATGAAAAGTCGAGTTTATGTTTGAAAACTCGAGTTTTGGCCAAGCCAAGAGCTTTGCTCATTTTAGTGCTTTCGAAAACTCCAGTTTACATTGGAAACTCCTGTAACGTCCCAATTTTTCTAAAACGTTTTCCAACTATTTGATCAGAGTAGAGCATCAGAATAATTTCAAAAGAGCGAGTATTTGATAAAAACCTTCACTGTTGTAGTATTTGGTTGCTTACACAGCGGTACAGTAGTTTGAAAATAGTACAACAAGATAACGCTAAAATAAAAATTTCTCTGTCTTCGTCCTTGCGCTGTCTCCTTATCCTTGTCCTTGGTCCTGGTTCCTCCGAACCCTGACGCTATGTTAAGAGCTAAGGTTCAATTACCATTGAACCTCAGGTAACGGTTAACCTCATGCTTATGTATCAAATATGTATGACAGATATCCATGGCAAAACAGCAATAATCACATACAATATTCTCATATTCAGATAATAACATAACACAGCCATTGCAATATGCATGTTATTATAGTCTGCACTATCTCCAGTGCCACGATGGCCTATCGTGTCCTCAGCGCTAGGAAAACATAACGGCATTATCAAAACCATAACCCTATCAAGTTGTATGTGTATGATCAATTTTCAAAAATAGAATCTCAGACTATCTATCACATATAAGCATACCATAAGCATCAGAGTTAAGGTTACAATACGCGTCCGTACCTGGGTTGGTAATTTCGATACGTGGTTCCGGTGTAACGTTGATCAGAGAATGATTGCAGTCTTCCTATATTAGGAATATTGCATTATTAATTTATAAATAATATCCTAAAATATATTTTGGCCACTACTGACTATTCTACCTTAATACATTAAACCATCATTTTACTTCTTCAAAATTCGTGGAAAAACGCTGGAAATTATTGGACAGAATTTCGCCTATCTTCGAAAAATCATAACTAGTTCTAGGAAAATTGAAACGAAGATCCGTAAAATGTTCCGGACTCCTTAGGATGTCTATTTTCTAGAAAAAATATCAGGCCTTGCCCAAAATTCAAAAATCATTCCCAGATTTCACGTGTTCATCCTCTGCCTGGAAATTCCAGCATTGTCGCAACATAAACTTTGAGAATTTCTTTCTCATTGTACAGAGCTCATTTCAACATGTTATTTACAGATTTGGAAAGCTCTATATGTCTACTATCATCATGAATTTTCTCAGAATTTTTCAATAGCATTTTCAACATAAAATATGTGTTTTTCTGTGACTTGTTCAAAAATCGCCTAACCGACGAATTTTCGCCAGAACTTCGTTACTACCGTGTTCTTAACCCGGAAATTTTGCAGAACCAATTTCTTCACTAACTTTTCGAGATGAAGCTATTTTTAACCATAAAAACATGAAATTAAAACTATTCTAGAATTTTAAAGATTAAAACTACTTCTAGCTATGAATTTAAAACTCAAAACTAAAGAACTTTGCTTACCTAGAGCTTGATCTCCTTCAAGCCTTCCTTCAGCTCTCTCAACTCTCTCTCAAATAAGAAGATGATGCTTTGCTCGGTGTGAAGAAAAGTGAATGACCAAGCCTCTATTTATAGGGAAAAGGTTGGACAATTGTGTAATTTTTTGCAACTTTCCTCTTGTCAATTTTACACCATTGGATCTAGGGTTCCCTCAAAACATCAAATCCTCACCATTCAATGCTTCATCTGACCTCTCTCTCTCTCTCCCCTCTTCTCTTTCTTCTTCCTTCTCCTAGAAGCTAAAGAACTTGAGGTGCAAGAATGGAATAGTAATTTGTATCCTAGAAGTTTTGACTAATTGGCACATGTGTTGAAACCACTTCCTTCCCCTTGAAGCTATGCAAAAACCATGCCCCTCATCAGATTTCTTTGGGTTTTTAATTGTTTTGGGCTTTATTGCTTTGTTAGGCAAAAGTTTGGACCTCCAAAAATTGATCCAATTGGGTTTTGTTGTGATAAAAAAAAAGCCCTAATTTAATTTCTTCTTGTTTATTATTAGATTAAGCTTAATTAGGTTTAGTTTGTAATAATTTTATTATTTACCAACTCAATTATGATCCTACTAATTCCAATTGTTTCAATTATCAATTCCTTGTTAAGCCTTAATATTGAATTTAGCCAATAATTTCCAATTTGTTTGTTGATATTTGCCATTAGGTTAAATATGGATGCTATTTGATTAAGATTAATTTTTGATGTCTAATGATTAATTTTTAGTGTTCACTAATTATTTTAAATCCCTTCCTACTCCTTTACGGCTTAATTTTGTCAATATGTGAATTATATGACAATATATCACCAAGTGTGAATTTAATTGTTCTTAAATTGTTGGAAATTCCATTTAATTGGTTTAAGGGCTTTTATGGTATTTTACAATATTTTATGACTCCTAATAAAATCTAGGGAGTTGAATTTTATCCTATTAAGTCTTACCGACAACTTACCTAAGAAATAGAATAAATATACTCACTAATTTGGAGACAACATACTTTCCTATTTTTAATAGGTCCTAAATGGCCAAAATATCATATTTACAAGTAATACAACTTTGGGGTATTATAACTCCAATTTTGAGTTTTTGGACTTAAACATGTTTTACACTATAAAAGTCCAAAACTCGAGTTTGTCATTAATAAACTCAAGTTTTGCTCATATGCTATCTTCAAAGATAAAATTGCGACGTTTGTCTTTGGAAGAAGAAAACTCGAGGTTCAGATGGAAACTCCAGTTTTGTCTCCTGAGCATAGCTGGAAACTCGAGTTAAGATAAACAAACTCGAGTTTGTGTCACAAAGTTTGAAATTCAAATCTGACGAATTTATGAAATCTTTTTGTTTGATCTTAATACTTACTATTATCATTCACTAATATTCCTAACTATGTTTAACCACTTTGTTAATGAGTTTCAAATGATTTAAAGGATATTAAATAAAGGTTAAAAACAAAAGCAAAAAGTGACATCAGCACATTAAATGCAAAGTCCAGAAAACTTGCATCCTTTTGGACAATCATTCTACACACATTGCAAAGGGATTAATGTTTCATTTCCACATCCAGTAGCTGCTCTTCTGATAACTCCCCAATTTTAGTATATTTAAAGCATATTTTCAAGATATTTGGAGAATTATCTATACAATTTTAAGAGATTTCTAAGATTATATTATGGTAAAACCAAATCAAAGTGGTGCATTACTTTCAGGATTTTGATTATAAATATCTTGGATTTAAAATTTAAAAAAAAACAATTTAGCTTAGGAATAATAATATATAATAGTTTTTAGTTGTGAAAAGAAAAAGAAAAAGAAAATATATGGAGATTGTTTCTATTTTGCTTTAGGTTAGTTTTTGTTATTAGTCTTAAATATTTCTTTTTTTTTCTTTCTTAAGTGACGTGGAGCGTGGAGCATGTGGCCTAGGAATAAAGCATCAATTGGAATTATTGATCCAACAATTAGAAGCCCAAGGAACAGCACGACATCGTTTGGAGCAAATGATGGAAAGACCTAATGGGCAATTTGAATGAAAAGGAATCAGCAGACCACGACTGGGGGAGGCGACTATTATTTGAGACGCACAAAGGCGGACATTCGAGGATTAATCGCCTTGCACAGTGAGGAGCAACAGAACAGAGCAGAAGCACAGCGCCGTGGTCCTCCAATCCGCCTTCTTCTTCCTCTCGCCGGTGGCATCATCCACCACCAAGGCCGCCAGTGAGTCTCGTCTTCACAGCTGAGAGGAGAGACACTGCTTGATTCTTCAACATCATCAGCGTTTTGTTTTCTTCTCAGTGCTCTGTTTTTATTTCTTTCCACTTGATTTTCATTATGGTCCTAAATCTGGAATTTATTGTTGTGCTGATCTGGATTATAGCCATGTTTTGCTAATTTCTCTTTGCAACCTAGAGGAACTTTGAACTTATAGGTGTGGATTGGACTTTGTTTTTATTAATTAGTTATAATTAATATTAATTTTGGTTACTTAATCTTGTTTAGCTTTATCTATTTAGTGATTGTCCATCATTAAATATGAATTTGAGAATTAGGATTTACCTTGACGAAGGGGATTTTAATTAGGCTCTGAGATTAAGTAATATGGGATTAGATTACGATTTAATTTGTGATTAGGATAGACATATACCTAATTGCCCCATATAATCGTTGAAGAGTGTGCTCGAGTTTTATTGCCTCTTGAGTAATTATGTTAGACATAACAAAATATACTCAAGAGAGGGTTGTAAGAGGACCGACAAGCACTTATAACTATTTATACTCGAGATTAACAAAATTGATATTAAGGCTAATTAAATTAGTGAAAACAAGGTTTATGAAACTAATAAGGGATTAGTGACTCTGGGTTGCTCATTTGATTATTGTGGTGGTTTGTTTATTTTAATTTTAGTTTAATTCCTTTTTCTTAATTAAATTCAATTTGGTTTGCTCAACTTAAAAGAAAGTGTAAAATTAATGTTTAACCGAAGTTTGTGATACCAAGTCCTCGTGGGAACGATATCTTACTCACTCTTTATTACTTGGTACGGCCCGTGCACTTGCGGAGTTTATAGGCTACAAAGTTTTATCTCTATCAAGTTTTTGGCGCCGTTGCCGGGGACTTGTGTGCCACAACTACCTTGGTTGGAATTGATTGAGCATTAGTAGTTTAAGTTTGAGTTTGTAAATATTTTATTTTATTGTTTTAGAAAAATTTAAAAAAATAGATTTCAATTGGCAACCAACTGGTCTTTATATTGAGAAGGAGATGAATTCTTCGTCTTCTATACAAGATGAATTGATTGCTATTTTAAATTCTTTGAATGAACGTAGGCAACGTAAAAGGAGCATGAATGATGGTTGTATTCCATATGTTGATTCTTCTCAATATGTTTGCATGTCTTGTGTTTATTGTGGAGGGAATCATTTATATGAGCAATGTCCATATAGTACAACTAGTCATTTTGTGAGGGATGATTTTGCTAGGGACCAAACTTATTTTGATCATTCATTTTGTCCTAGTGAAAGTTTTGAGCTATAAAAGTTTGGGGATCTACATGTCTATTGTTCTCATGAAAATACCTCTCCTTTTTACTCTTATCCACATATTGAAGAGCACACAATTGAGTATATGGAAAAATCCAATTTAGAAAGATTAATTGAGGAGTGTGCGGAAGCATATGAGAGATCTAGTAGAGAGCAAAAGGAGTTTGTCACTAGCATTGAGTCAAGTGTCCAAGATATTAGGTCAAGTGTTCAAGATATTGAGGTATATGTGAGTCAAATTGTTTCAACTCTTGAGACTATAGGGCAAGATAATTCCTTAAACATGGTGACCACTTCTTATGCTGATAATGATTATTGTGAGGAAGTTGAAGATGTGGAATTACATGAGACTATGGATAATGTAGAAGGTGATTGTGAGCTTCAAAGTGATTTAGATGAGAATAATGGGTGTTTAGAAGAGGTTCCGGCTGTGGAGCTTAAGGATTGTGATGTTGGTAATCAAATTGATATGGATGTTCCAATTGCTGTTGTTCATGACTCTCCTATTGAAGTGTTGACTCTTACTAATGAGAGTCAAGTGGATTTCATTGGATGTTCTAAATTTTTGGAAGTGCCTATGTTTATTTTCAAAGATATGCATGTTGTGCTTCATTTGAATTCAGTGAACACTTGTACTCCAAGATTGTCTATGATTGAGGAAGTACAAGTAAGTAACTTGAATGATCAATTTTTGTGTGTGACACCTTGTTGTTTGAAAAGAAATGAAGACAAGGTGATTTTGGTGCTTGATACTTATGATTAGAAGTTGTTTTGAAAAGTCTGGCTGAAGACTTTAAACTTAGCGCTTCTTGGGAGGCAACCCAAGGAATAATTTGATGCTTTCTTTTATTTTGTAGGATTGTTGAAAGCCCTTGATGATGTGTTCCACTTTGGTAGCAAGGATTGAGATTGCAAGTCAAGGACAAATAGGGGAGTTTTCTTCTACTTTTCTTTGATTTGTTATATTTAATTGTTGATGATATATTGCTTAGGAATGAGTGCTGGTCTTAGTTGGATTTGCATGTGATGACTGTTTGTGATGATTATTGAGTGACTGTTAGCACTTGAGCTGTTTAATTGGTGTAAATTTGAAATCTCTGAAGTTGGTGTTCCCCTTACACTTATAGATGGTTGGTCTTCACTTCCATTACTTTTTTTTACTTGTTCACATTGAGGACAATGTGACATTTAAGTGTGGGGGTGAGGGAATCCTTGATTATAACTTTCCTTGTCCTCAAATTTTCTAGAAAAAAAAATTGTGGAAGTTTGAATTTTATTTGTGAGCATTATCACAATTGAGTTGTTTTGAACATGAAAAGAAGTGAATTTGAATAGGAATTGATTCTATGTTCTTTGAATGTTAGTAAAGAGGTAAAGATTTGGTTTTAGTACTTTACTTTAGGATGTCAAATAACCTGTGAGGAAATTTGAGCCTTAAGTTTCATTTCTTTCAAGAGGGAGTACACCTATTGTGATTTAATCTCTAGAACTTGTCTTGAATCTCTTTTGAAATTTGAAATCCTTTTGCATGCTCAAAGATGATCTAGGCATTCATTTCATAGCTAGTTTGGCCAAATGTCCATCCTTATCACATGAAAATCATTTGTTTACCTCATTTGAGCCTTTATTTTTTTAAAAAAAAAAATTGCATAGAATACATAGCCCTTTGTTTGAGATAGGCAAGTTTTATATCTTTTTCGTTCCATTCATTTTTGTTACTTTAATAATTGCTAAGTGAACCAATTTAAAAGAGTGAAGGGGTTAGGAAGTCAACACTAAAAGAGTATGTGTGGGTAGTGAAAAGCAAAAAAACAAAAAAACAAAAAAAAAACAAAAAAATGAAGAAAAAAAAAGAGAAGAAAAAAAGAAACAAAGGAATATATATTATATAAAAAAAAATAGAGATCCAAGGAAAATAGAGATCTAAGAAAGAAGGGGGAAAAAAATTGTTGAGGTCAAAGGAATAAAGGTTGTTTGTATATAGTGTTAGTGAGTTTGTTGTCTTTTAGATGGTACTCCTTCATTCTTCATAATGAATTTCATCAAATTACTTGGCACTAATTAAAGCATTCTCCCATATCATTTGATCACTTCCATTTCATTATCCTACCTTGATCATTAAAACCTTGAGAAAGTCCTTTTGGTTTGAGTGTGAAATTGGATAATGTATAAAGTGGAGATTGAGATGATAAACAAGCTTATGGTAGATAAGTTGCAATAGGTGGAATTGAGTGAAACACAAGCCCTAGAATATCTTGAGAAATGAGTGCAAACACTTGACTTGTGAGAGACATTCTATTGTGATTTATCTTTGCCAAATTAATTACCTTGCTACTTGCATTTTTTGGAAGGTAGAAAAGTTTTCTTTTTTAGAAAAATTTAAATTAACCTCAATTTTATAGTGCTTGCTTTAAAAATCTTGCTTCCATGATTTTCTTGAATTAGTTGTTTTAGAATTTAAAAATCTTGAGGACAAGATTTGATGCAAGTGTGGAGGTGTGATAACTCTCCAATTTTAGTATATTTAAAGCATATTTTGAAGATATTTGGAGAGTTATCTATACAATTTTAAGAGATTTCTAAGATTATATTATGGTAAAACCAAATCAAAGTGGTGCATTACTTTCAAGATTTTGATTATAAATATCTTGGATTTAAAATTAAAAAAAAAACAATTTAGCTTAGGAATAATAATATATAATAGTTTTTAGTTGTGAAAAGAAAAAGAAAAAGAAAATATATGGAGATTGTTTCTATTTTGCTTTAGGTTAGTTTTTGTTATTAGTCTTAAATATTTCTTCTTCTTTTTCTTTCTTAAGTGACGTGGAGCGTGGAGCATGTGGCCTAGGAATAAAGCATTGGAGTGAGCATTGGAGAAAAACCTTATTGGAAGGATATTTGAGCCTTAAATTCTTTTCATGTGTGCATTTTCACTTTCTAGAACTTGTTTCAACTCTTTTTCAAAACAACATTTGCATTAATGTTATGGAAATGAAAGAGGCATTTAATTCTAAACCGTATTCACCCAAACACAAACCTACATACATCTACCAATTGCTACCCATTTTGAGCCATTCCTATGTTGTATGCATGTCATTATTCATAGTGTTCATAGTATTCTAAAATCAAAAGTGAATTGCCAATTTTTTATTAAAAAAAAAGAGAAGAAAAAAAAGAAGTTGAACAATGTATATATTCAAATGCCAAGAAAAGGAAAAAAGAAAGAAAGGAATTGAAAAAAAAAAGAAAAGAAAAGAAAGTGTTTTGTAGATGAACAAAAAAAAACAAAAGAAAAGAAATATTAAGAAGGCATTTGTTCATGAATTTGTAAAATAATTGGCAAAAGTTTGTAAAGTTATTTAGATGCTATGAATTTGATTTTTAACTTTGACTTGCATATCAACAATTCATTTTTCTAATTAATTCATTCCATTTAACCTTCATCCATCATTATAAGCCTTTGAAGTCCTCTTGATTCATTTCATTAATTGCTATTAATAGTGGAGATGTTAGAGTTGTTACAAGTCTATGGTAAAGTGTGGATTAAGTGAGCTAGAGTGAAATTATTCCAATGAGGTGAGATGAGTGAAATAGAATTACCTTGAGAGTTCTTCTATGCTTGATTCAAACATTTGTGTTGTGTAGTCAGCCAATTTCTTTACATCATTTGATTATCACTGGTATTAGCATGAGAAATTTGATTAATTAATTCATTGCATTCTAATTATGAAATTGCTCATTTCTCAAGTACATTAATGATTTGGATTTGGAATCTTGTACTTAATTGTCTTTGTTCAGGAGTACAAAGATCTAAGTGTGGGGGAGTTGATTGAACCATATTTTATATGAATTTTCATAATTAAATTGGGATTATTGATGTATTTTATCTCAGTTGTTGAGCTTAAAATGTCTTTCTTGTAATAAATTGATATTAAGAGTAAATACTTTAAGTTAGGGCTAAAAAGGGTAAAATTGTCAAAAAAAATGTAATTACTCTTAATTATTGATTTTATGAGAATATTTGATGTTAGATTAATTGCTTAAATTGTAGGTGCCTAAAGAAATTGGAACAAATTTGAAAATAAAAGTTTAAACTCAAGTTTTAAACTTTTCAATTTGATCCCTCTGTGAAAGTTTTCAAAAAAGTTGCACTTAGGTCCTTCTGCATGAAGCTATGCGTTTTGGGCTATTTAATAATTAGGGATTCTGATTCATTCAGCATTTGTTTTTGCAGACCCGTGAACCTGAGAGCAAACCCGTGGAGCTGGGAAAAAGAACAAAAAGAACCAACACATTTAATGGATAAAACACAATGTTTTGATCATTGAGTAACTAGGTCAGCTATTGAAAAGAAGGGTTGGACTTTGGAGCATCAGACCCGTGAGGTGGAACCCGACAGAATTAATGATTAAATGGAGAATCACAGCGCCGCGAATGAACTGGGACGCCTGGACATTCACGCGATCGCTGAACCAGACCAGCGACTCCCCCTCCCTCAACCATCATCTTCATCGTTGGGGAGAACCAATGCCGAGACCACCACGCCATAACCTGGAGCTTCTTCCTTCCTGAACCATCAGACCTTCGTCGACCTTCCCTCTCTCTTTCACCATCGACCACACACCCAGCCAGTGGCGGACCCAGGAAATTACAAATGGGGGGAACAAGTGGCGGGGGGATTTGGGGGTTCGGAGGCAGCGCCCCCGAAAAAAAAAAATTTAATGAAAGTTTTAAATACATTAAAAACAAAAGAATATAAATAAAAAAAAATTATGAAATCAAGTTAATATTGATAGTGTAAGTTCAAGTACATAAATTTTAATAAAAAAAAGTATATTACAATAAAAATAATTACAATGTCATCCTTCTAGGCCTTATATTTTAGAATTCCATCATAATTGCCTTATTATCAATGCTATCAAATATATATTTTTCAATATAAGGCACTAAACAATCAAGGAAAGTAGACAATTATTTAAACATGTATTAATTTAAGGAAAGTAGACAAATAATACTAATGCTAATGGAAATCCAGCATATAGGAATAGCTGCCAAATATAGGAAAACATGTATTAATTCAAGGAAAGTAGACAAATAATACTAATACTAATGGAAATCCAGCATATAGGAATAGCTACCAAATATAGAAATGCTGCACCTTCAAAATGAAAAACATGTATTATTTCTGAATATATTGAATATACATATTTGGCAACTATTCCTATATGAGCCCTATTTTTTTTTTAAAGTCTCAAATTTTTGGGGGGCACTTGCCCCCCCCCCCAATTAAACACATAGGTCCGCCTCTGCACCCAGCCACCTTCTTCCTTCAACGGCTGTAGCTGTTCTGTTTTGTTTTTAATGTCATTATCAACCACCAATCTCTCACTGTTCGTTGTTGATTTGTCTTCTTGATTGTTGGCTGGAATTTTCCAAAATGGTTGGTAAATGCATGATGACAGAAAGGGGCTTCATGTGTGGCTGATTCTCTTCCTTCTTGGTGGTGGAGATTGACTTGAGTTCCAGAGCTTCATAGGGGAGTTTTTATTATCTTTCCATAGTCTAGAATTGTATATTTAATTGCCTAGATTTAGGAATTATTGTGTATGATTCTGAAACTGAGATTAATGATTATCGTCTCTATTGGTTTGATATTTGTGACTGAAATTGGATTTGTAGTATGAAGATTATACGTGTTTAAATTGCTTTGTGGTTGCAATAAGACTATGTTGATTAGCGTGATATCATCTAATTAGTGTGGTTGATTTGTGCATTTGAGGGACCGATTGGCACTCAATTTTAAGAAGACTCATATTTACATCTTCCAATCTCAATTACACATTAAGTGGTTTTAAACAATTTCTTGAGAGATAGTAGTTAGCTGCGATCGTACAAGCTGCTATTAATTGAGAACATTGGACTTAGGTGATATCCTGAGGTTTTTCTAATTAAGACTTAATGATTCTTAACTCCCATAATTTTTGAGCAATGATAGTCACTTCTTCGCTACCAAGAGCATCCATTATCTATATTTCCATTCCATTTTATAAAAAAATACCAAAAAAAATAATAGTTAGCATTTAATTGCATTTTAGTTTATAATTTAAAAATCCAAAACACAATCCCCCCTTGTTTTCATTGCATTTGCATGACATTTAGATTATTTAGGATTTAATAAAAAGTTCCTCGAAAAGAGAGAACGATCCTTGGTTTACCTATACGCAATCCTTGGTTAATTGTTGGTTGTAGACCCCAAGGCTAATGACAAAAGGTTTTATTTTTGGTTGAGGACCTTTTGTCATTAGCCTTGGGGTCTACAACCAACAATTAACCAAGGATCGTTCTCTCTTTTCGAGGAACTTTTTATTGAATCCTAAATAATCTAAATGTCATGCAAATGCAATGAAAACAAGGAGGGATTGTGTTTTGGATTTTTAAATTATAAACTAAAATGCAATTAAATGCTAACTATTATTTTTTTTTTGGTATTTTTTTATAAAATGGAATGGAAATATAGATAATGGATGCTCTTGGTAGCGAAGAAGTGACTATCATTGCTCAAAAATTATGGGAGTTAAGAATCATTAAGTCTTAATTAGAAAAACCTCAGGATATCACCTAAGTCCAATGTTCTCAATTAATAGCAGCTTGTACGATCGCAGCTAACTACTATCTCTCAAGAAATTGTTTAAAACCACTTAATGTGTAATTGAGATTGGAAGATGTAAATATGAGTCTTCTTAAAATTGAGTGCCAATCGGTCCCTCAAATGTACAAATCAACCACACTAATTAGATGATATTACGCTAATCAACATAGTCTCATTGCAACCACAAAGCAATTTAAACACATATAATCTTCATACTACAAATCCAATTTCAGTCACAAATATCAAACCAATAGAGACAATAATCACCAATCTCAGTTCCAGAATCATACACAATAATTCCTAAATCTAGGCAATTAAATATACAATTCTAGACTATGGAAAGATAATAAAAACTCCCCTATGAAGCTCTGGAACTCAAGTCAATCCCCACCACCAAGAAGGAAGAGAATTAGCCACACATGAAGCCCCTTTCTGTCATCATGCATTTACCAACCATTTTGGAAAATTCCAGCCAACAATCAAGAAGACAAATCAACAATGAACAATGAGAGATTGGTGGTTGATAATGACATTAAAAACAAAACAGAACAGCTACAGCCGTTGAAGGAAGAAGGTGGCTGGGTGTGTGGTCGATGGTGAAAGAGAGAGGGAAGGTCGAGGAAGGTCTGATGGTTCAGGAAGGAAGAAGCTCCAGGTTATGGCGTGGTGGTCTCGGCGCTGGTTCTCCCCGACGATGAAGATGATGGTTGAGGGAGGGGGAGTCGCTGGTCTGGTTCAGCGATTGCGTGAATGTCCAGGCATCCCAGTTCATTCGCGGCGCTGTGATTCTCCATTTAATCATTAATTCTGTCGGGTTCCACCTCACGGGTCTGATGCTCCAAAGTCCAACCCTTCTTTTCAGTAGTTGACCTAGTTACTCAATGATCAAAACGTTGTGTTTTATCCATTAAATGTGTTGGTTCTTTTTGTTCTTTTTCCCAGCTCCACAGGTTTGCTCTCAGGTTCACGGGTCTGCAAAAACAAATGCTGAATGAATCAGAATCCCTAATTATTAAATAGCCCAAAACGCATAGCTTCATGCAGAAGGACCTAAGTGCAACTTTTTTGAAAACTTTCACAGAGGGACCAAACTGAAAAGTTTAAAACTTGAGTTTAAACTTTTATTTTCAAATTTGTTCCAATTTCTTTAGGCACCTACAATTTAAGCAATTAATCTAACATCAAATATTCTCATAAAATCAATAATTAAGAGTAATTACATTTCTTGACAATTTTACCCTTTTTAGCCCCAACTTAAAGTATTTACTCTTAATATCAATTTATTACAAGAAAGACATTTTAAGCTCAACAACTGAGATAAAATACATCAATAATCTCAATTTAATTATGAAAATTCATATAAAATATGGTTCAATCAATAATATATTTAAAAATATTATTTAATCACAACGTAACAATCATAATATTAATAATTTAAGCTAAATAATCTCATAATCACTTTAGATTTATATTATTTTCCTAAAATATGCTAACAATCCAAATATTATCTAATAATTCCAATTTAACCTAAAATTGTCCCTAAAATAAATTAATAATTAAGGTGAGATATAATATTTTAAATTTGGGAATAATCAACAGCGGATACAAGGAGTTTCACCCAAGTTTTTGTCCTTCTTGAGATTACGATCTGTAACTATCAGAAGAAACCGATGTAGTATTGAGTTCCTTTTGGTAAGGATAGCTTCTAAATAATCACAATTATTCCTATCCTCCAAGATAAATATCATTTTGCTCTGGTCATTCTCTAATTTTCCCCATAAAGTAAAAGCTGCTTTCATTCATTGACTAGTAAACTTAACTTGATAGAATAATGCTTGGTCATCAAAAAAGAAAAACTTGATAGAATAATAAGTGTTCTATGCCGCGCACTTGTATATAAATCAACCGACGTACGTACCTTGGACAATTAATGCATCAACATCTTTGTTCTGTAGCCATGGAGATTCTTGAGATCTTCCTCTACTTCACCTTGTTGTGCCTCCTTCTCCTGATGCACAAGCGATCACATTCACAGAAATCCAAAAAGACCCTACCCCTACCACCAGGTCCACGGAAGTTACCTCTTATAGGGAACATCCATCAAATTGTAGGGTCACTACCCCATCATGTCCTCAGAAACTTGTCAAACAAACATGGACCCTTAATGCACCTTCAGCTAGGAGAAACATCCAACGTTATCGTCTCTTCCTCAGAAATGGCCAAAGAGATATTCAAAACCCATGACCTTATCATGTCCAATAGACCTGATATTTTCGCTGCCAAGATCCTAACTTACAATAACACGGACATTGGATTTTCCCCATATGGAAGCCATTGGAGGAACCTTCAAAAAAATATGTTCTTTAGAGCTTTTAACTGTGAATCGTGTTCGGTCTTTCAGGTTAATAAGGGAAGAGCAGGTATCTATACATGTCAAATGTAATACCCTAAATTAACAATTATCATAAATCCAATATTTTGCTTGATGGCACCTATTTAAAATAGGTGAATATATGGTCTCAAATTTTGAGATATATTTATTTTATCTATTAGGTTATTTTCCCTTAGAATTTAAGGTAGCCAATGTTTTATTTTTCTAAATTTTGTTTGGAATCATAAAATACCCTAAAAATACAAACAATTCCCAATTAAATAGGGGAGCATAATAGGAATTAGTAGACACTTGGAATTTCACTAACCAAAATGATTGTGTAAATTTTTATAATTAATCAAGGGATTAAATAAAGAAGACATAAATCTTAAAATCCATAATTAATTAAGAAACTAGATTTTCTAAGCCCTATGATTAATACCTAGCTCAAATTAATTCATAAGATGCCATAATAGATTACCAAAACACTTGAACAAATAAAAGAATAATTACCAACATTTAATGGGCAATTAAGTAACACTAATGGAAGGTTTAAATAATTGATTACAATCACTAATTAGAGGGATGATAGGCTAATTAAAAATAAAGAACCAACAAGGGAATTAGGATTAGCACTAAAAGAATGGTTAGCAATCATAAATCATTTAGTGAACCAATCATACAACAAGCAAGGGATAATTAAGCTTAGGATTAAGATGTTAATCAAATGCTAATCAAGAGTTGAAAAGTCAACAATTTCAACTATGATCTAAAGGCTAAAAATTAATCCCCTAAAGCTAATCCAAAGGCCCTAATTAATTCTAATAAAACTTGATCCTTGTGAATAAGGGACTAACCAATGAGGTATTTCCTTCCAACCATTATAAAACAAGAAAAACAAATTAAAACTAATTCAAGGGGGGGTGGGGGACGGTTTTTGCAATCAAAGAAGAGAGGAAAAATTGACCAAAAATCAACCCAATGCCACATACTCCTTTGAGTCATAAATCTAGACCTTGGTGAGTCATTGATCTAAATATGAAATGAATCACCAACCTAAACATGAATCACCAATCTAAGCTTGCATGAGTCACACACCTACATGGTGAATCACAACCTATCCAAAGACTTTCAAGGCTTTGGAGATAAGGTGATGTAAGGGATGATGTAGGGAAGATGATGTGTAAAAAAATATGTGGACCAATGAGGAAGAGGATAATTAAAATAACTAAGTTAGTTTATAAAAATAATTCTAGATAAAAACTAATAAAACCTATACAAATTAAATCATATCTTGAAATCTATGAACTAAGTAGTAAAACTAAGTTGAGATTCATAACAAGCATAAATCAAGCATGAAAACAAGTATAACCAAAGTCATTTTCATGATTATTTAGGAAATGAGATCAATAGGAAAGATAGGCAAAATTGGTCTCAAAATGAAGCTAAAAATCTCTAGAACTCAAATCCAATAGGCAATTGAACATACAACTTCATTAGATTACCTAAACACATTCTTTTCAATGGATTCTATTTAGTATAAGGGAAGCCAAACACTTTGGATAATAGACATAAATAGTGGAAGAGGATAATGTACTAGGGTAATGACTCATGTAGGTGACTCAAAAGCAATTGGAAGGGCTAGGATTTGTGCTCCAAAATACCCTAGATCCAAGGGCCAAGAATTGCTAAGAGGAAGTTCCAATTAATTACCAAATCTACCCAACCCTTCTACTATAAATAGGGGTCCTTGGCCTCATTATTCCTCACCAATTCACAAGCAACAACATCTGAAATCTAGAGAGAAAGTGAGGGTGAGAGTCTTGAAGAAGGGAGGAGCAAAGTTCTAGGTAAGTTCTTGAGCTCTAGCTTTTAAGTTCTTAGTTATTTTGTAGTTTAATCTTTAAATTCTTTAGATCTAGTTGTTTTTATGTTTTTATGGGTTTAAAATTAGATTTATTTCTAAAAATAATGAAGAAAGAGTTTTAACAAAATTTCCGGAAGAGAAACACCGAAGTAACGAGGTTCTGGCGAAATTTCACCGGTTCTGGAATTTCTGAGTCAGACCTGAAAATGCTTATATTTCATGTTGAAAACATGATAGGAAAATTCTGGGAAAATTCATGGTTAAATTAGACATATAGGGCTTTTTAAATATGTAAAGAACATGTCCAAATGATTTCTGTACAGGGAGATAAAAATTCCCAAAGTTAGGGCTACGAATTTCTGGAAAATTCTGGGCAGATGTTCAAAATTTAAAAACTGGGAATGAACCGTGGAATCTGGGCAAAGGCTGATATTTTCTATGGAAAATAGACATCCTAAGGATTCCAAAGAATTTTACGCAATCTCGTTTCGATTTTTCTAGAATTAGTTATAATTTTTCAAAGTTAGGCGAAATTCTGCCCAGATTTGCACCAGCGTTTTTTAATGAAATTTTGAGAAAATAAAGTGGAAAATAAAAAGCCCAAGGTAAAATCAAGGTTATTAAAACCGGACCGGTCACTGAACCGGTCGAGGTACTGGATTAAGGGTTAGTGGGTCAAACTGGAATCAAATCGGAACTAAACCGGGTAATTAATTAAGTATATAGGATTTATTATATAATATTAATTTTAAAAAAAGTAATACAAAAGAGCACAACTTTTAAGAAATGAAAAGACAATGAAGAGGCGTGCAAGCTGTGTACTGCTGCTTCTACTTCTCATTTAATAGCGCACTTCCTTCTATGAGTTTTTCTTTTAGTAATTAATAATCATCTTCATCGCAATAGGTGCAGGATTGGAGGTGTAGAGTAGTGGAGGAAAGGAAAGACATGGGAAAAAATGAAGGAAGAGGCGGAGCGACAGGGAAATTAAAAAATGAAGGAGGCGAGGCTTCATCGAGTAGCCATCATTTTCCTGGAAACGCATCTGAACCAGAAAGGGGGAGAGAACGCGAACCCTGTTCATCGTCTTCATCGCACAAGGTACTATTCATCATCTTCATCGCACATAACAGGAAGCTGCCGTCTGTTCTCTCTCTTTCTCTCCCTGTAATCGTGGACACCGCCGTTTCTTTCTTGCATCTACGTTACAAAAAAAAATACTGACTCGGGTTTCTACGCCAGACCGGATCGGCTTCATGGCCGGTTCGCCGGTTTCCGGTCCGAACCGGCCTATCCGGTCCGGTTCTGATAACGTTGGGTAAAATAGTCAATTAGGGCGAGGATATCTATTAAAATATTGTGTGGGAATTAATAAATGTGATATTATCCCCATAGGATATCTGCGCACGCATACTGACCGACGCACGTATCGTGGACACCGACAAAGGTATGGACGCGTATTGTAACACTAACTCTGATGCTTATTGTACACTTGTATGTGGTAGATATGCTCATAGACTGTGACTCTGCTTTAAAAATGATTTGAACATATACAGCTTTATACGGGTTACAGTCTTGGTAATGCCGTTGAGTTTTCCTAATGCTGAGGACACGATAGGCCATCGTGACACTGGTGAATAGTGCAGACTGGATTATTGTGAATATGTGATGATTGAATTGATATGTGGTTATGCTGTATTGTCATGAAATATCTGTCATACATAACTATTCATAAGCATGAGGTTAACCGTTACCTAAGGTTCAATGGGAATTGAACCTCAGCTCTTACCATAGCCTCAGGTTCTGGCGGAGGCAGAGTTGCCGACAAGGGTAAGCAGATCGCATGAAGAACACGGACGAAGGCTTATTCTTCTGATGTTGCTTTTATCATCTCGTTATTTTCGCTGGATACTTGAATTTTCGGATGACTGTATTAGTATTAAACACACCGACAATGGATGGCTATTAGTTACTCGTTTTGTTTTTAAAAGAAAATCTTTTTCCGATGCCACTCTGATTAATTTCTTCAAAGCTCTAATAATCCCTTTTGAAAACCACATTTAAAAAGACAGGATGTTACATCAAAGATGTCATGTCTAGTATGGGGTCAGTCATAAATCTGAGTCATAAAATCTTCTCAACCGTAAGTTCTATGATTGTGAGGGCAGCCTTTGGGAGGAACTCAGGAAGTGAAGAACAAGAAGATTTGTTCTCCATAGTGGACGATATAGCGAAGCTAGTGGTAGTGTTTTCAGTTGCCGATCTCTTTCCTTCGATCGAAGTGCTTCATGCGATCACAGGAATGAAAGCTAAACTTGAAAGGGTTCACAGATCGAGTGATCAAATGTTAGAAACCATCATTAGTGATCAGAAAGAAAGAAAAGCCAGAGGCAATGAGAACGATGGAGAGAATCTACTTGATGTTCTTTTAAGGATTCAGGAGCAAAAAGATCTCGAATTTACCTTAAACACACGACCACATCAAAGCCGTCATTCTGGTAAGAAGCATATACAAAAAGTATCATTCTTTTCGAGCTTTTGCAATTTTTTTAACTAGTATGATTTTGCATATTATATGAAGTTTGAAAAATTAGGGGCTTACGTTCACAAGTTTTTAATATTATGTACAAGTCTATGTCCTTTGAGTCGTAGGAGCCTCTTGTCAGAACCTTTTTTTAACGCCTCGATCAGGCTTCTACTACGTCCCACATCTTACGTTGACACTGGGCTTATCCATTTCACCAAAATGCTTATGCTCTAGTTAATTACTCCCTACAGTCTCATTCATACCTAACTTTCATTTCTATGGGCCGGTCTTTAATATAAACAATTTTTTTCTTGTGTGTGAAAATGTAAACTACTTTTTTCATGTTTACCCATGTTAAATATATATATCTTTATATTAATTATGCCACACTCACAAAGAATTGTATTTACAAGAGAAGGAAAGTATTCCTCTTATTCTCTTTTATTTAATCATTTATTACTCATTCTTTCTTATATTTTTCACTCATTTTCTCTCTTATACTCTTTTCATAAATAGGAGTATATTTGAAGGGAAAAAACATTTCATTTTTTACATATTTATTGTTTTAAACTAATTTTAACTACCAGTTTGTTTTGTGTAATTTGGGTAGAGTTGTTTATAAAAAGGACCAAAGCAAGTAATATGACAAGAGTGGAGCTGTTTTCTTTAATTTTTTTAATCAATTTTTTATATTGGACTTTTTTAATTAAAGGGGCATATACTACGAACATGATTTACAAATGGAATCGAACCACAACCTCTCACTTATAAAGGAACTCTCATATTAACAGGCTACAAAGTCATTGGTTTCATAGGAGACTTCTATTAAAACATATCTCCAACAGCTAGACGTATAGTTATTAAATTCATTGAGGAATTAACAAGAGGACAGCACTCTGCCCTTTCATTATGATTATTAGAATAATAATCATTCTTGTAACCAGGTTGATTAAAAAGCTTTTCCATTATTGAAAGTCATCAGTCAAACTTAATTGAAAGTTTAGAGGGCCATCTTTCTTGATTATATATATGTTGTTAGGTTTTGAAAGTTAAGAACAAAAGTGATGGATTCAAGTAGCAGTTTACTCTAATTACTTGTCACGTACAAAAGAACCACCTATTATAGATAATTGCTACATAAAATATTGCTTCTCAAAGTGAGCATCTAACATAGTAATTCATATAACCCTTTTCAGGATGTGTTCAATGCTGATCATCAACTGCTCTAGAGTGGGCAATGGCTGAGTTGATTAAAAACACATCAGCGATGGAGAAGGCTCAAGCTGAGGTAAGAAGGGTCTGCAAGGGAAGAGAATTAGGGGATGAAAGTGAGATTCATGAATTGAAGTACTTAAGCTCAGTTGTGAAAGAAACCTTAAGGCTTCACCCACCTGGGGTGTTTCTACTTCCAAGAGAGAGCACTGAGACATGCGTGATCAAGGGATATGAGATACCTGCAAAAACCAGAATCATGGTCAATGCTTGGGCAATAGGGAGAGATCCCAAACATTGGGATGAAGCGGAAACATTCAAGCCAGAGAGGTTTTTGGACAGCCCAATTGATTTCAAAGGAGCAAACATGAATTTTATACCATTTGGAGGTGGAAGGAGAATATGCCCTGGAATAAACTTCGCTATATCCAGCATTGAGCTTCCACTTGCCAATTTGCTGTATCATTTTGACTGGAAGCTGCCAAATGGAATTACTCCTGAAAATTTTGATAAGACTGGGAAGTTTTCTGCAAGTGTGAGAATATCCGAGAATCTCCAGCTAATTCCAATCAGTTGTCAAACCTAGCTAGTTCTATGATCAGACGTATGCTTGTTCTACCTTGTTTGTGTAGTAGTTCTGGTTGTTGTAAACTTTATCTCATGATGGTAGAGAATAAATAAGGAAATAATATGGTCCAATGATCAGCGTTTGAGCTTGTGATTTGTTGAAAAAACAATGTTTAGATTATGTTCATTGTATCTATTATATCAAGTTCTCCAATTATACACGTGTTGATTTATAATTAAAATATTATCATTTAATTATAAAACCACATGAAAAAAAAAAAGGACACATGGAGATATGTAATTTCCTTATAGTAGGGAATAAAAAAAATACTTATATGGTCCAATGTTTGGAGTTTGAACTTGTGATTTGTTGAAAGGATAATATTTATATCAAGTTCGTTGTACCTATTTTGTTAAATTCTCCAATCACACATGACCACGGTCTTATTTTTTCATGTGGATTTAGAATTAAAATATTATCACTTAAATATAAACCCACATGAAAAAAATAGGAGACATGGAGATTTGTAATGGAACTGAACATAGTGGATACAACAAATTTGACCTAAGTTTTTTTTCCTTGTTGAAACTAGCTACGACCTGTAACTAATTAAGCCTGATGTAGTATTGAGTTCTTGTTTCTAAGGATAGCTTCCAAGAGTCGTTTGGTTTTAGAAAACCATTTCATTTTCATTTGAAAATCAAAAAAGAAGAGGAAGATAAAGAAAATGAAAGACAAGATCTGATGGACAGAGAGAGAGAGAGAGAGAGATAATCAATATCAATATTATAACATAATAATGAGGCGTCATTCTTGAAACCTAAAAGTATTTGATTGTTTGTCGGTGTCTCTAGAAAATAAAACGAAGCACTCACCAAGACGCGCAAAGTATGACTGTTTGTTCCAACAAGCTAGACGATGGAATGAGAAGAGAGAGAAACAGTTAGCCATGGCTGTGGAGGGAGGGCCAGAGGGCCGGAGAGGACCTTTGTTACGTTGTTGATGTAAGCTCTCTTTTTACGCGAGTATACCGATGTTTTCTAAACTGTTCGTTAGGGAAATTAAACTAATTTTAATGTGTGAAAATTGCACCACAAAATATTTGAAGGTGCTAGATACACCTCAAAAAACATTTGGGGGTATTAGATGCATCTTAACCCATATAATTATAAATACCCATGATGTAGTGGTGATTCTAGTACTAAGGTGGTGACTTATATATATTAATATAACATTGATTACTTCTTAGCATTTAATTTTCATTAAAATTATAATTAAAGTTATATTTACTAATCCAAGTCTCTAAATTACTCATTGGAATTTTTCCACTCATTAAAATAAGTATTCCAATCATGCGTCAACTGAAAGTTCATACTTTTGTATTTGTATCCTCTTAATTTAGACTTTTTAATAATTTTTAAGCAAGAAACATTTTAATACTGATTTTATATTAATTAAGACAAATTGGGTATTATTTGATTTCATTAGCCAATTTTTAATTTATAAATTTTACATTTTAAATTCTTGAATTTTATGAAAAATAATTATCTATTTAGAGCACACAAAATGAAGAAAATGAAGCCCACATCTACTAATACTGTATGCTTTCAGCCCGTTTAATACTATGAGCGGACAGCCAAATCTACAGCTCTCTTTTCCATGACAATAATTGAATATACAGTATTTCATATATATATATATATATATATATATATATATATATATATATATATATATATATATATATTTATTTATTTATTTTTTTCGAGGTCTCAATAATTCCATTTTCTTTGTTTTTTGTTTCATGTGGAAGGTCTCAATACTTCTTTGTGGTTTGGTCCTGTTCTTTTAAAAAGTGTTAAGTAGTAAATCCGTATTAGAAGTATACGCCTTAAAGAAATGTTGCTCTGGAAGTTTTTTGTTTTGTTTTTTTTTTTGTCTCAATATCACCTCAAAAGTCTTAAAAGGTAACAATATTACCCAATACAGTTAAAAAACTAACGTTAACCATTAAAAATTTAACAATTACCGTTAAAAATTGACATTAACCGTTCACTTTTTAACGGGAAAGACAACATTTTCGTTAACTTTTTAACGGGAAATGACAATATTACTATATATGTTTTTAAACTTTTGGGTCAACATTGAGGAGGGGAAAAAACTTTCAGAATAACATTACTCTTGGGCGTATATTTCCAACACAGATTTGCTACTTAACTCTTTTAAGAAAATTGCAAGTGGCGTGGGAGATGACATTTGCTTATTACGACAAGCAAGTTATGAATAATTTGAAAAACACAGTGACACGGTATTATTGGGTTAAGTCGGAATATAATTCCATACCCCGTACTAGACATGACATCTTTGACAAGGGTAGATATCTGCTCTTCCCTTATTAACCTGAAAGACCGAACACGATTCATAGTTAAAAGCTCTAAAGAACATATTTTCCGAAGGTTCCTCCAATGGCTTCCATATTGGGAAAACCCAGTGTCCGTGTTATTGTAAGTTAGGATCTTGGCAGCGAAAATATCAGGTCTATTGGACATGATAAGGACAAAAGGTCATGGGTTTTAAATATCTCTTTGGCCATTTCTGAGGAAGAGACGATAACGTTGGATGTCTCTCCTAGCTGAAGGTGCATTTAGGGTCTATATTTGTTTGACAAGTTTCTGAGGACATGATGGGCCGGGGTAGTGACTCTACAATTTGATGGATGTTCCCTATGAGAGGTAACTTCCATGGACCTGGTGGTAGGGGTAGGGTTTTTTTGGATTTCTGTGAATGTGATCGCTTGTGTATCAGGAGAAGGAAACAAAACAAGGTGAAGTGGAAGAAGATCTCAAGAATCTCCATGGCTACAGAACAAAGATGTTGATGCATTGTCCGAGGTACGTAGGTTGATTTATATACAAGTGCGCAGCATATAACTCTTATTATTCTATCAAGTTTTTCTTTTTTGATGACCAGGCAATATTCTATATAGTTGAGTTTACTAGTCAATGAATGATCGCAGCCTTTATTTTGATGGGGAAAATTAGACGATGACCAGAGAAAAATGATATTTATTTGAGAGGATAGGAATAATTGTGATTATTTAGAAGCTATCCTTAGAAAAAGGAACTCGATACTACATCAGGCCTCTCTGATAGGTACAGGTCGTAATTTCAACAAGGAAAAAAACATAGGTCAAGTTTCCTATATCCACTATATGTTCAGTTCTATTATACATCTGTGTCCTATTTTTTCCAGGTAGGTTTATAATTAAATGATAATAATTTAATTCTAAATCCACATGAAAAATGTCAGTCCCTTCCATCATACATCATAGCATTATAGAATAGCACAGAGACAAAACGGTTTGGACGTAGTATACTGATAATATATTACAAATCTTGGGTATAAAATTCAAAACATAATTATATAAATTTGACACAAATATCCCTCGAATGATCTTGAACCGATCCAGCACTTCCATTTGCTGACATCCCCCGTTTTGTCTTAGGAGTCTCATACACTATGCTGTATAATGCACAGGTAGCAACAAAGGCTGGAATTTCAAAGGAAGAGTAACATATTAATCTCAAGTACAATATATAAACAACATATGATAGTCAACTACAATCATAAAAATAACAAATACAGCATTCAATATATATCACAAGCAGCCAAATAATGCACACAGCATTGACTACAGGGCATGGAACACAGTAAGGCACACATCCAATCCCAGAACAAGCAGTCATATATGCACGCAATATGACTGCAAAGCACACAGCAAGTTTCAGATCCATAGTGCTGGGAATATAACAACTGAATGCAATAATGCGTGTCCCAGACATGGGTCTACAATCATGGTAAAAATATGCATATACAGATATACAAAGTATGTGAAGTTAGAGTTACTATATAGTAGATTTTTAAACTGACAATCACTCTCAAATTTCTTTTAAAGGCTCCCAGCGGCTGCTCTTCCTATAATTATAAATAATATTCATTACTTATGTAAACTCTCCAAAAATTCAAATAATAATTGTATTAATTACCATTTAGTCCTTCTTTAACTAAAAGTCCTTTATTAATTTCCAAAACGCCAAAATTTCCAATTTTCCCATTTCACCTTCATTTTCAGCTTTTTCCCAGAATTTATCTTCAATCTTGAAAAAATTCAGAATTAATTATCCATGTTTCTCAATCAAGTGCTTCCAAAGCCTAAATGACCTTTGATATGTCTATTTTCGAATAAACATGTCAAAATTAGGCATAAAATACTTGCCTTTCCAGTTTTACAAAGAAATACCCTTGTTGTCCAAATTCACTTTCTAGATTCATGTGTATGTAGACTTCAAAAATTCATATCTCTTTGTAGACACCTCTAAAAATTACGAATTACCAATAAAATTCAAGCTTGAGATGTCTAATTTAAGACTGTAAATCTTTATAGCTATTAGACACCATTTACTTAATTAAAATTACGTCACAAACTTACTGGTCTAACAGGCTTTTCACTGGTCAGTTTTGTAATTCTTTTAATTCAATCATTAAGCTTCCAAAAATTATTGTTTAACTTTAATCCTACACAATTTTCCATTCTAAACACTTTGGTATGGTCAAAACTGTCAAAACCCTACTACTTCTTTGTGGTTAAGGTCTGATCGAAAATTGCCAAGGAAATAGGACTTGTTTCTTCTTTAAAATCCTTATGTGATTTTATGTGAGATTTGGCCTTTTTACTCCATATTGAAGCCTAATTTATTATTAAATATATTTATCAAGTCTTTGTATGGCATCCTCATCTTCAAATCATGATTCTTCAAATCTACAAAATAAAAGTAGATTAATTCAAAATAACAATGTATACAAGTGCACAAAGTCATGTACACACTTACTTGCACTTGTGAAGTCCTTTGCCTTTCTTCCTTTCCTCCCAGCCTTTCAGCCTTCCTTTAGCAAGCATCATGAACATTAGTTTCCCTTATGAAACTCATAATTATTGAAGTTAAAATATGAAGAAGAGAAGTAGAAACTCAATCCAACATGCCTTACCGTATGTTCCTTGGACTTCTTTTCCTTCTTCCTTCTTTTCCTTAAGTTTTTATGCTCTTCTCTTCTTCTTGGGGCCCTTGGACGAAATTTACATAATAAGAGGGGTGCAATGGTATTTTATAATTGATAACAAATGACCCGAATAACCCTATTGTTAATTGTCTATCTTACCCTTGCTTAAGGGTCCCTTTTAGCTTTGTCTAATACTTTCCCTTCTTCTCTTGTTGTTGGCCAAATTCTTGGCCTTGCTTAGCTCTTACTTTTGCTTGTCTTACATCTCTCTTATCCTTTCCTTATATTTGGACGAGATATAGCCTTACTTGACACTTCAAAATTTACCTTATGATAAAATCTTGGTCCACATGTCTCCTTCATATGTGCTGAAATTATGTGATGAAAGGGAGGATGATATTATCACTTTTTACTCCCTTTTACCTTGCCTTGTTGGCTCCCTATAATTCCATAATTTTTACCTACCTCATGTCATCTCTTTTATCTCTTCTTTCTTTGTCTCTTAACTTACCTTGTTGGCACTTTTATTTTCATATATTCTATCTACCATGTGATGTGACCTTTTATTATTCATTGGTTGCTCTTCTACCTCTTCTCTACTTGCATTGTTGGCCACTTCCACATCACATATTTTACCTACCACATGATGTGGCATTCTATGGTTCTTTAATTGCTCTTTTAATCCTATAGTTTTATTGAATCTTCTTCCTTCTCCATGCTTCCACGTAGAGCCAAAAATGACTCATTGAACAAGAATTCAAATCTCCAATTTTCCATTAGAAATAATGCATATGTGTTCTCTTTACAATCGTCTTTCATTTCATGTGTCAACATGTCTTGATCTACTTGGAATGTCCCAACCATACATAAAACTTCACCTCTTATTCTCATGTATCTAACATGTATACATATAACATTAATTCTCCATTCCTTTCTTCTTGCTAGACGAAATCACCCATGGAAAAGAATTCCAAAATTTGTCTTCTAACGTCTTCATCCACATGCTCATCACCAAATTAATTTAATTATCTATTGACCCAAGATTTAATAAATTCATTATTCCCTTCTTCCTTTACCATTATTTCGAAAATAATGGTATCCATTGGGTATCCATATTTCATCTTTAGGTTATCCCATTGTAACCATAAGATCCTTATTTCACTTGTTAGCCAAAATCAACAAATAATTTCCTAAATTGGCAAATAATAGCCTTAATTGCCATTTCATTTTCCTTGATTATATTTATTAAGGAAAAATTCAAATAAGCTTCCTTTGTCCAAAATTATGACCTTAGTTGGTTATTGGAATATTCATTCTATGATAAATATTTGTACATTATATCCCAAATTTTAAAATTTCAGAGAAACTAAATATTCAGGTAAATTCCACTATTTCATTCAAGAAAATTCCTTTCATAATATTGTCACACTTCCTAAACTAGGTCTAATCATCTGCTTGATATAGACTTATCCTCAAATCTCTAGGTCCAAAATTCAAGATATTACCCAAAAAAAAAAAAAAAGACAAATGGTTAAATGTGATTGGAGAATTTGACATAATAGATTCAAAGAATGCAAGTATTATCCTTTCAACAAATCACAAGTTCAAATTAGCTAGAGCATAAGCATTTTGGTGAAATGGATAAAGCCCAACGTCAAGGTCATCGTGAGACTCAAAATGGTTGCTCAACGAGTGCCGCAAGATCTGGTACGTAGGATAGAAGCCTGCGGCGATAAAGAAAAGTTCTGATCAGAGGCTCCTACGACTCAAAGAACTTGGACTTGTAAATAAGATTTAAAACTTGTGAGCGTAAGCCCCTCATTTCAAACTTCATATAATATACAAAATCATACTAGTTAGAAAAAATTGCAAAAGCTCGAAAATAATTATACTTTTTTTTATATGATTCTTACCAAAATAATTCAAAATTTTCCCATTAACCCATAATTAAATGCAAAAACAAAATTTTATATTTTGAATAATTTATATGAAGGTACAAAAATATAATGACACACATGTATGCTTGTTTACCAAACTCGATCGCAATTCCTTTATTCCGTTGAATCTCAATTTTTACTGGGTCACAAAGACAAATTTCATTAAGTTTTTTATGGCCAAGACAAAATTCAGCAAGTTAGGATCACAGAGATATAATCAAACTTTGCATATGTAGTGATTGGATTACCCTGAGCAGAAACTGGATTTCAATGGGTCTCGATGTGATTATGATGGTGCATTCAATTTTTCTTCTTAAATACATAGGGAATCTTAGCCTTTTGCAAACATTCAGAAATCTTTAATTACACCTCTTGACCTTGTTAAGAATTTGTTAAGAATGTAGGTTTTAATTTAGATTTTAGTATTTCAGTTGGATTTGATTAGGATTTTCCCCCTTTTTTTTCCCTTAAGTTACTGTTTTAAAGTTTGATACCGTCATACGTACGTATACGAGCACTACTTTAGTCTTTAACTAATGTGAAGGCTTCGTTTTCATTCATTTTCTTGATTTATATGTTATTTTAAACTTGATATAGGGATTGTTTCAATGCCTTATATATTTAAGATGCTAAAATGTTTAATATACCCAAAATAGATTTAAAATGAAATTAGACTACACTTGAATATTTTTTTTAGGGATAGAAATAAATCTATTGTTGAAATTGTGACGACACATTCGTTTTAATTATTCTCTTCACTTGCAGCTTATGTGGTGCTCTATGATTTATTTACTCAACTTGATCTTAATATATAACTATAAGCAGCTGGTGGAAATCAATAAATGAATTGGCTAATATCAGTTGAACTTTATCCTTTTCTAATGAGCCGGATCAATAATATAAACCTAGTTATGTATAAGGCCGTTATTTTCTGTGTGTTGTTTCTTTTGCTATTGCTTTATCTTTCTCCCAATTTAATTATAAGGTACGACTAAGTTAATTATAAGGTAGGGTTAACTAGCAATTTTATCCTGGAAGTACATGTTCAGAAGTAATTTTGCCCAGAAAGTTTTTTGTTTCTCAATCTTGCCCCAGAAGTCTAAAAACATAATAATGTTGCCCTTTGGTTAACAACCCTAACAGTCAAACATTAGTTGACCGCATTATGCTAATGTGGATTGTCTATATGACATCTTCGTCACTTTTTTTAAAGGGTTAAGCAGCAATTTTTTCCTGGAATTTTTTTTGTCTCAGTGTTTCTCTAGAAGTCTAAAACGTAGCAATGGTGTCCCTCAGCTAACAGCCCTAATGGTCAAACATTAATTGACCATATTATGCTGACGTGGATTGTTTATATGGCATCTTTTTGTCACTAAAAAAAAAATCTGACTTACAAGTCATATTTATAAAATACTATCTCCAGTCCTAATTATAAAACCAAGTTGAATTTTTTAAAAAAATTGAGGAAGCTAATTAAATTATTCGAGAGTATTTTTAATTTTATTTTTCCCTCCAAACTAATTAGTTTGACTAATAAACTAATATATAATCTAATGATACATAACATATGATATGATTAAATAATTTATTTAACTTCTTTAATCTCTTCAAAAAATGCCAATCCGGTCTTATAATGAGAACCGGAGGTAGTATGATTAAGTAACTTCTTTAATTTCTTTAAAAAGAAATCAACCCGGTGTTATAATTACAATCATGACAAGACGAAGTAGGGGTGACAATTATTATTGTTGTTGTTGTTGTAAAAAGTAAACATAGCCTACTCCTTAACCTACTCCTTTTTCTCCATAGCATCCTCCATCGCAAGTATTCCCCAATCAAACAATAATCACTCGTCTAGGGAATTTGTCCAAAAAAAATGTCTCGAACAAATCAAACAAAAAATAAGAACGAATTTGTTCGAAAAGAATATCAAACGAGTACATCGCAGACAGTTCAAACGAATTTTTCCAAACAATAATCACTCACCTCCGAATTATCTACTCAAACGATTAACAAACCTCTGGTATATTACAAGCAGAGATGACTGAGAGAATAAAGCTTAACAAAAAGTGTCAAATACAATTAATTAGGGCTGTTAACAGATAGGCAACATTACTACATTTTTTAGACTTTCAGGATAACATTGAGACGGGGGGAAAAAACACTTCCAGAGAAAAATTGCTCCTGGGCATGTACTTCCGAAGCAAAATTGTTACTTAACCCAAAAAAAAAGTGACAAAAGATACCACGTAGACAATCCACGTCAACATAATGCAGTCAACTATTGTTTGACCATTAGAACTGTTAACGGAGGGGCAACATTGCTATGTTTTTAAACTTTCGGAGCAACATTAAGACCAAAAAAAAAAAACTTCTAAAGCAAAATTACTACTTAACCCTATAAGGTATGACTGGCATATGTAAATTTTTTAAAAACAAAAATTAATATTCAAGTTCTTATAATTTTACTTCATATTTAATTAGGTCCTTATAATTTGTGTCGTTTTTATTGGTTGCTCTTCAAAATTCCTCTAGTTTGGTGATGGCGTTTGGTTCAGTCAGATACTCAGATTTGTTCGAGATAGGAAAACAAATTACCTGGCTTAAAATGTTTATCAATTTGTTATATTAATGGATTCTCATGACGTAAGAAAACGACAAGTTAAATTAAATTTATCTAAAGTATGTTTTAATTTTATGGTCTGTCCAAATTTCTTGAAAATAGTTTAATACTCTTAAATTACTCTCTAGAAATTAATGCATTTCACAAGCTGGGGACATGGTTATTATATTCTATTGTTCGTTCAAATTTGATTTTAGATGCCTCATGTCTTTTAGTTGACCAATTAATATTTAAGAAAGACAAATGCTTAAATCACTGATTGAATATAGTTCGAAATCTGGGTGGCTCGTCTTAGTAAAATATTTAATTTATTGGTTAGTCAAGCTGAAGATTTTCAAATTTCCCCTTCAACCAAGAAAATAATGAATTATTTAATTGATTGATTGATTATTAGTCAAAATGATCTCCTCAAATGTTCCCATAAAAAAAAACGAAATTATTCAATTTCATGATAACTTGATAAGCCTTCTTTTATGTTAGCTAATATTTCCGGTATTGAATTACAAACTATGATAACATGGGAAATCAGGCGGCTGAATCTAGAGCTCGGGTGACAAAAGTGGCTAAGCCCCCTAAGCCCTATTTGTAACATCCTCATTTTTCTAAAGCATTTTCGAAATGGTTTGATTAGAATTTAAAATAGTTTAATCAGAGCAGAGCATCGGAATGATCTAAAAGAGTGAGTATCTGATATATATTCCTTACTGTTGAGTCTGAGTACTTATACATACAGTGGTACAAATATCTGAATACAGTATGTAAATAGAGGAAAACGTCCTCCGCTCGTGTCCTCACGCGTGCTACCTATCCTTGCTCTTGGTCCTAGCTCCTTCGGACCCTGAAGCTATGGTAAGAGCTGAGGTTCAATTCCCATTGAACCTCAGGTAACGGTTAACCTCATACTTATGTCTCAGTTATGTATGACAGATATTCATGACAAAACAACAATATTCACATACGATATTTACATACTTAAGATAATAACAACCACAGTCTCCACATATCCATGTCATTCCAGTCTCACCACATATTCACATCAAACCAGTCTGCACTATTCACCAGTGCCATGGTGTACATCCATGTCCTCAGCGCTAGGAAAACTCAACGGCGTTATCATGACATATAACCCGTATATAACTGTATGTGTATGCCCAACTTTTTAAAACAGAATCCACAACTTTTCAAAAACAGTGTCTCAGACTATCTATCACATATAGCTATACAATAAGCATCAGAGTTAGTGTTACAGTACGCGTCCGTACCTTCGTCGGCGATATCGGTACGCTATCGTTCGGACTGTGATCACGTTTAGCCTATAATGGTAATATCGCATTTATTAATTCACAGATAATATTCTAGAAGGTATCCTAGTCACTAATGACCTTTTTACCCTTGGTAGGATTATTTCTCAACTTATCACCCTTAATTCTTCAAAAAACGCTGGTCCAGACTTTGGACAGATTTTCGCCTAGCTTCGGAAAATCATAACTAATTCTAGAAAAATCAAAATATAATACCCCAAAATTTGTATTTTTCTCAAATATGACATTTTGGCAATTAGGACCTATTAAAAATAGGAGAATATGTAATACCCCAGTTATTTGTTAATTAATAATAATAATAAACTAAATTAATTATATTTACAACTTATTATAGTTGATGTCAATATGAAGCTTGTAGCTTGGTGGCTTCGAGCATGGTCAATAATCCTATGGTTCCGAGTTCGAGTACTCATGGAGCCAAGCGTTTTTAATTCTTTATTTTTATTTATTTATTTTATCTATCTTTCCCCAGCCCATCTTGAATGTACCAGAATGCCCTCATGAGTGTTAAAAGGAAGAAGGGTATCATCGGATCTTTCCCCGGGAATGCTGGGTTTCGTCGTTTTGGCGGAGAGTGAGGAGGCCGCGTGATCTTCTTCAGAAACCCTAGCGTTGGCGCGACTTTTCTTCATCTTTCCCGTTCGCGCTCTGTCTCCGTCGCACGTCTGATCACCGCCGGCGTCCTCCTTCGGTTCGAAATTTTGCTGTTGTTCGGTATTTCTTCTCTATTTTGCTTCGTTTCTCTGTGTCGCTGGTTCTTAGAGCTGCTGTGTTGTTTGATTAATTTAGGGTTGTTGGATAAATTCATCTCTGCAAGATGGCTTTAGGAGTTGGATGGGTTGGAGGCTGTTTTTAGTAGAAGGAGTTTTGAAAGGAAGAACTTCTAGGAGGAGAAGGAGTAAATAGTTTGGGAATCGATAAGTTGGAGGAAGCGGCGTAGTGTAAGTCTTACAGATAGTACTACTGACGTTGGGCCTGCAGGCAATCTGTGAGAAGTCTCTTGGAGTCCAAAGCTGCTGGCATTTCTTTTGTAGAGCCTTATTTTGTGATGTAAATACTTGTTGCTTGGCTGTATTGTTGTTAATCAGGCTAATTGCTCCACGTAAACCTTAGGCAGGATCCCGGCCCTTATTTTGGTTCAGAGCATGTATCCAGTATGTATGGTTGGAGCGGAGCTCCAAATGCTGTATTGTTTTTATTTTGAGTGCTTTAATATGAAGTGGCTCAATTTATGTTGTAACTGGTTGTGGTCTTATGGTCTGAGGAGGTAGGTTTTTCCCTCATTTTCTTTTTCAGTCACGCAGCGGAAGCGTGGTGGGCCCATGACCCACAGGTCCCAGGATCGAAACCTGGCTCTGATACCAAAATGTCTCCGTGCTGCCCATACACCGTGGCAACATAACGTACCTCAGCCGAAATCCAGCAGCGTGACTGAAACAGAAAATGAGGGAAAAACCTACCTCCTCAGACCATAAGACCACAACCAGTTACAACATAAATTGAGCCACTTCATATTAAAGCACTCAAAATAAAAACAATACAGCATTTGGAGCTCCGCTCCAACCATACATACTGGATACATGCTCTGAACCAAAATAAGGGCGGGATCCTGCCTAAGGTTTACGTGGAGCAATTAGCCTGATTAACAACAATACAGCCAAGCAACAAGTATTTACATCACAAAATAAGGCTCTACAAAAGAAATGCCAGCAGCTTTGGACTCCAAGAGACTTCTCACAGATTGCCCGCAGGCCCAACGTCAGTAGTACTATCTGTAAGACTTACACTACGCCGCTTCCTCCAACTTATCGATTCCCAAACTATTTACTCCTTCTCCTCCTAGAAGTTCTTCCTTTCAAAACTCCTTCTACTAAAAACAGCCTCCAACCCATCCAACTCCTAAAGCCATCTTGCAGAGATGAATTTATCCAACAACCCTAAATTAATCAAACAACACAGCAGCTCTAAGAACCAGCGACACAGAGAAACGAAGCAAAACAGAGAAGAAATACCGAACAACAGCAAAATTTCGAACCGAAGGAGGACGCCGGCGGTGATCAGACGTGCGACGGAGACAGAGCGCGAACGGGAAAGATGAAGAAAAGTCGCGCCAACGCTAGGGTTTCTGAAGAAGATCACGCGGCCTCCTCACTCTCCGCCAAAACGACGAAACCCAGCATTCCCGGGGAAAGATCCAATGATACCCTTCTTCCTTTTAACACTCATGAGGGCATTCTGGTACATTCAAGATGGGCTGGGGAAAGATAGATAAAATAAATAAATAAAAATAAAGAATTAAAAACGCTTGGCTCCATGAGTACTCGAACTCGGAACCATAGGATTATTGACCATGCTCGAAGCCACCAAGCTACAAGCTTCATATTGACATCAACTATAATAAGTAGTAAATATAATTAATTTAGTTTATTATTATTATTAATTAACAAATAACTGGGGTATTACATTCCTCCCCCCTTAAGAAATTCGGTCCTCCGAATTTGGTTGCTTAGGTAAGATGGCATGACATCATCACTAGGATCATACAACTGATAATTCAACATAATATAATATCATTAGAGTAATAGAAGTGAAATCATTCATCATATTAGCACGCACCTCCACATCCAACAAGACCCATTGATTTTTTTTTTCCTTACACAATCAAATTGGCTACTATATATATATATATATATATATAGCAATATTGCATTTCTTCTTAACAACAAAATTTCCGTAACCTCTCCTATATTCTTAATGTGTGTGTTTAAGTCAATAAACATCATAGTATTAAATACATTCACAATTATGGTCCATTAATTTATTATAACAAGAATACTCTTTTCTTTCAACTTAAAAGTCCAGCAAACTGCCAATGTATATAGGCTCAAACAGCATGCAGAAATTAAAACATCATCTCTAGCAATACTAAGACCAAACAATCGTATCTTTTTGTCAAAACAAATTGACAACAAAACTCATATATCTACAACAATAAAAATAAGTATTCCACGCATAATTACAACCAACGAAGAACTTTTTATGCTCTAACCTATATAATAACCACATAATTGTATTATAAATCTTCATGAAGATCATAACCAAACAAGCACCTTTCAGGGTCAACCCAGTCACATCTTTTTATCAATAATTCACCATTTAAAAACAACAGTTGGTCCTTTTAGAAACTTAAAATCATACTGATATATATATATATATAATTGTTGGTCCCCAACTAAAGATGCAAAGAATGACAGATGGAGGATTTCCAAAATAGTATAGTCAAGTAGATTAATACCACCACAACAAGTTTGAAATAAGGCTCATGCATGCAACACGAGATTTAGGTTTAATCATTCTACATTAATTAATGTTTTTGCATAAACTAAACAATGTAAAAAAAGGAAGATAACTTTATCAATCAAAAATCAACTTTAACTAACTACTTTATTCGGCTGAAACAGAACTTGTATATTTAAAACACGAAGATATTTTTTTTTTTTTACTTAAAACAGAACTTAAGCTAATAACAGCAACATTATAACAGCACAATGCAACTAAAAAGCCCAAACCATTCCCAATGAGTCACAAACAACAATACCACTTGTGGAAGCAGCCAAGATCACTTAAAATAACAAAAAGACTCGGGAGAAATGCAGTTAAAGTTAATTCAGATTTCAGAACAATATATGCAGCTCAATGCACAAGATCAATTAACTTCACAACTTGCAACCTATACTCTTAGTACAAGAACGCAGGGATATCACACTCCAAGTAAAAACTTCAAGTACAGACCAAAGAACACATCAAGTTCAGCGAAGACACATAATTAATAACTGAAGTGCAGCAATTTGAATTTTCAAGCAAATTCAATGTTTCTTCTTCTTTTTCTTTTTTTTTTTTAAACAACAATTTCAACTCAATTATTCTTAGGAAGGTCCAAGGTCCAACATGATATCAGATTTAATCATTACTCCCAGCAACAAATGTGAAAAGTTCTCAACAACTTAATGCTCAAGATACATAAAATCCCAAGATCAATCATACTGTACACTCTGCTTATACTTTCGTTACTGATTTCAAAGTCCGAATCTCCATCTCACAATTATCTGGCATCATGCATCAAATGAATGCCAAAATTTCAGCTCTTAATTGAATCAAACACGGCAAGTGCAACAACAAGAGTTTCAGCTTAGAAATTTTACCGTCCAAACTAGATACTAAGAATTCTTGTTGTAGCAAAACATGTCTCAGCGACAAGGGCATATGAAATGTCACTCAATGCACAAGTAGGATTTCCAAAGGAAACTAAAACACAAAAGTTTGTTCAATCACCTCTGCAAAAGGTCCAAGAGTTAACAATTCAAGTTAGGGGTCAGGTTGGAAAACCAATGCACAACAGTAAGCAAGGTTGAACAAATCAAAGAGATATCTCTAAAATGAAACATATTCTTTAACAGCAAAATTTCAGCAACCTTAGAGCACACAGCAGGCCCATATCTCAGAAATTTGCTTTAAAGGTTCTTTGCACAACTTAGCAATTTGGTGCAACTTCAATGAGTGAAAGATATAAGTTTAACATACCCAACAAGTATAATCACACAACCAGGTTTGAGATTTAGATGTTAGCACGCAATTGTCAAAATGTAGTCGTATGCTCATTAATAAGAACTAAGTGAGAAGTCAAGTTTAACAACATGGCAGATTTAGAGAGATTTCTTTTTTTTTTTTTTATATCAATGCCCAGAATGTTTAAATCAAGAAATTCATAGTCCTCTAATCCACAAGCCAATATCCACTTTCAGATTGAAACAACTCTAGCAATTTCAAAAACAACAAACCCAGCAGAGTTGAATTAAATTCGGATTACAAAAACTGATCCACAACAGAGAATGACTGAATGAGACCTTAAGAGAGCAGCAAAGGATTCGAAGTACTAAAAAAGATTAACGAGAGGGACAGAAAAGGTATCGGTGATTGAATGACGGAATCTGAAGACGTGCGTGTTGAGGTTATCGTCAAAGTTAGGAACCCAGATTTCTCATGAAGATATAATTATTCAATCGAGGGTGGAAGAAAACCCTAGCAGAGAGGGAGTAGGGCGATGCTGGGGTGGGAAGGAGGACGGTGGAGTGAGGAAGAGGGGCGCAGGGGAGGGAGAGGGACGGTGGAGATTCCGGGAGCAGAGCGAGAGAAGGGCGATGCGTGGGAGCAGAGAGAGAAATGGAGAAGGAAGAAGGTTTAAGTATGTTAGATCAGGACCGTCGGATCAAAAATAGATCTGATGGTGAGAAAAAGGTAGTGAAACAAAGTGGTAGTGACAATATCTTACCTCATTAAAACTACCCAAAATTGTTGGTCCCAACTTTCCCAAAACTACCTGAATCTTTTTTTTTTTTTTCTGAAAGACCCAAATGAATTTTTTTGAAAATATGTCATAAAATAAAAGTTACACTCATTGAAAATGACTGACTGAGTTGCACCATGCACCTTATAGGAATTCTTGGGTAATAAATTTTGTGCCAAGGAAAAGAGGGCAATAAGAGGTTAATGACAAAGAGAACATAAATTAAAGGAGAAACACTACATAAGTGGCTTCCTATTATATTGCATTAAACAGATAGGAAAGGAGCTTAATTATAACATGTTCTTGTTCGTTCATTTTAATTTGCCTTATATCTGAGTGTCGCAAAATGTCAATCCTAACAAGAACTTTTGTGAACACGTGTATCGATCCATATATCTTCATGTTTCCTGCTCAACAGCGTTTCTAGTGTCGTATGGTTTAGGGTTTAGATTAAGGGAAAAAGAAAATTACAGAGAGAAGAAATCAGAAATAGGTCGTATGGCTCAACGATTGGCTTACTCTTATTGATTTGTGGGTTATCTCTGTGGATATTGTCTAATTATGCCTCTTATCTTGCTTCTTTCGTTTTCCCCTTTTTCTCTTTTGTCTGTTTTTGCTCAAGATAAAGAGAGGTGGGTTTTTTCTCTCATTGGCTTACTCTTACTAATTTGTGGGTCATCTTCTGTTTTTGCATTAAAGATCGAAGATTAGAGTACAAATCCATAATTAATAACAAAGTTCATTTTGCTTGGTTTACCTTAATCCTTTCGAGTGGTCAAGTTTGCGGCTTACTTGGATAACAGATTCTGTATATGCTACCTCATATAGAAGAGACTTGTCTTCAGGCACTGCAACTTTGTGCTTTCTTATGGATGCCACAATGACTTGAAAGTTTCGCGTGAGGGGGCTGCCTCCAGGCTTATTTCCCACACAACCATTGCATGAAACCTTACAGATTTCCATCCGCTGGTCTCACTGTTGGCTATGCCCCTACGAGCTCTTGATCTGTAACTGTCCATCCTGTTTGCGAGATGCTCAAAATGTCCCAAAACGAAGCCATGAGGTAGAGCATTAGCAATGGAGAGAATGAACAGTGCTTGAGCCTACAGTGCTTGAGCCTGCGTGATCGCGCGAGTACTTGAAGGCGAAACCATAGGATTATTGACCATGCTCGAAGCCACCAAGCTACAAGCTTCATATTGACATCAACTATAATAAGTAGTCAATATAATTAATTTAGTTTATTATTATTATTAATTAACAAATAACTGGGGTATTACAGAATATATTGTCTCCAAATTTGTAGTGTATTTATTTCATTTCTTGGATAAGTTTTCTTTAGGACTTAATAAGGCAAATTCAACTCCTTAAATTTAATTTGGGATCATAAAATGTCATAAAAATACCTAAACTAATTAGATAAAATTTCCAACAATTAAGGATAATTAAATCTACACTTAAAGATATATTGACTTATAATTTGTATATTATCAAAAATAAGCCGTAAAGGAGTATGAAGAGGTTTAAATTAATTAGAGGATACTAAAAATAATTATTGGGCACCAAAAATTAATCTTAATTGAATTAACATTCATAGTTAATCTAGTGACAAATATTAACAAACAATTTGAAATATTTTGGCTAAGTTCAATATTAAAGCTTAACAAGGGATCAATAATTGTAACTATTGGATTTGGAAAGATCATAATTGAGTTGGTAATCAATTAAATCATTACAAACTAAGCCTAATTAAGCTAAACCAAATGGTAAACAAGAGGGATTTAATTAAGGGCTTTTTGTCACAAATAATCATCATGGATCAATTTTTGTAGCCCAAACTTTTGCCCAAACAAATCAATAAAGCCCAAAGTAAAATTAAAACAACAAAATTCAGAGGGGGAGGACGGTTTTTGAGAATTGGAGGCCATGGAGTATTCAATCACATGTGTCAATGGTGAGTCAACAACTTGCTCTTGAAGTAAACACTATTCAATACTTGGTCTCCAAGTTCTTTAACTTCTTGAAAAAGGAGAAGAAAAAAAGATGAAGGAAGAGAGAGGGGGGAATTCGGTTGAGGGGATTGATGGTGAGGATGAGAGTTTTGATTTTTAAACTAGTTCTAATGGTCAAAAATCAATAAGATAAAAGTTGCAATTAATTACGCAAATTGCCATAGAGAAATCCTATAAATAGGGGCATGGGTCATTCACAATTCCTCACACCAAGAGCAAAGCAACATCTGAATATTTGAGAGGAGTGAAAGAAAGTGGGAGAGCTTGAAGGAGTTCAAGCAATAGGTAAGCAAGTTCTTGAGTTTTGAGTTTTAAATTCATAGATAGAAGTAGTTTAATCTTAAAAATTCTAGAGTAGTTTTATTTTCATGTTTTTATGGTTAAAAATAGCTTTGTTTCGAAAAATTAGTGAAGAAAGTGATTTAGCAAAATTTCCGGGAGAAAAACACTGAAGTAACAAGGTTCTGGCGAAAATTCGTCGGTTAGGCGATTTCTGAACTAGTAGCAGAAATGCTCATATTTCATGTTGAAAATGATAGTGAAAAATTCTGGGAAAATTCATGGTCAAATTAGACATATAGGGCTTTCCAAATGTGTAAAGAACATGTTGAAATGAGCTCTGTATAGTGAGAAAGAAATTCTCAAAGTTTATGCTGCGAAAATTCCTGGAAATTCTGGGCAGCGTCTGAACATTTGAAATCTGGGAATGATTCTTGAAATCTGGGTGAAAACTGATATTTTTTCTCAAAAATATACATCTTAAGGAGTCCGGGAAATTTTACGGATCTTCGTTTCGATTTTTCTAGAATTAGTTATGATTTTTCGAAGTTAGGCGAAATTCTGCCCAATATATTCCAGCGTCCTTCAACGAATTTTGAGGAAAAAAATGATAAACTAGTGTACCAAGGGTAAAATAGTCAATAGTGGCCAAAATATCTTTTAGAATATTATTTTTAAATTAATAGGACGATATTACTATGATAGGCTATCCGAAAGAACGCAGACCGACCAACTACGTACCGAGATCACCGACTCAGGTACGTTCGAGTATTGTAACACTAACTCTGATGCTTATTATATGCTTATATGTGATAGATAACTTTACATCTGCTGTGTGCTGGGATACATCTACTGTGTGCTAGGATACATCTGCTGTGTGCTTATAGAATACATCTGCTGTGTGCTTATGTATTGTTGGGATACTTCTGCTGTGTGCTTATTGCTGTAACGCCGTGAATATCTATCATATACTGTCATATATAAGCATGAGGTTAATCGTTACCTGAGGTTCAATGGCCATTGAACCTCAGCTCCTACTATAGCTTCAGGGTCTGGAGGACTGAGGGCCAAAGACAAGGGTAAGGAGCCAGCGTGAGGACGCAGACGGAGAGAATTTTATTTGACTTCATAGTATCGAACTATATTCAGATAATTGTACCGCTGTGTAAGTAGCCAGATACTACAACAGTGAATGTTTTATCAGATACTCGCTCTTTTGAAATTATTCCGATGCTCTACTCTGATCAAATAAGTTCGAAAACGTTTTAGAAAATTGGGATGTTACACGAAACGTGGATCCGTAAAATTCCCTGGAATCCTTAAGATGTCTAATTTCAAGTAAAAATAATCACTTTTGCCCAGATTTCACGAATCACTCCCAGTTTTTATGTTTAAAGCCTCTACCCAGAATTTTTCCAGAAATTTGTAGCCTAACTTTGAGGATTTTTATCTCACTGTACAGAAATCATTTTGACATGTTCTTGACATATCTAAAAAGCCCTATATGTCTTCTTTAACCATGAATTTTCCCAAAATTTTCCTACCACGTTTTCAACATAAAATATAAGCATTTTTATCACTAATTCAGAAATTCCTTAACCGATGAAATTTCGCCAGAACTTCGTTACTTCGATGTTTCTCTTCCGGAAATTTTGCCAAAACCTCTTCTTCATCAATTTTTTGAAATAAGGCTGATTTTAACCATAAAAACATGAATTTAAAATTATTCTAGAATATTTAAGATCTAAACTACTTCTATCTAAGAATTTAAAGACTAGAACTTCAAAAACTATAAAAGCTAAAGACTAGAAACTAAAAACTTGCTTACCTCTTGAAGAACTTCCTCCTCCTTCTTGCTTCACTCTTCTCTTAAACTCACCTATTTGGTTTGAGTTTGGTGTGAAGAATGTGAAGGCCAAAGGCTCCTATTTATAGCAAATTGGTGGCAATTATGGTAAATAATTCAAACCTAATCTTCTCAAATTTGGACCCTTGGATCTAGGTTAAATTTGAAGCTCAAAGCCTAACTCTACACCTCTTCCTTCTAGCCTCTTCTATTGCTTTATGACTCATCCTCCTTCTTTGACAAGTTTCTAATGTCATGGATGACTTAACAATGCTTGACTTAAGTCATAATTTCCTCCTCCTTCTCTTCTTGGCTTTGTTTTTCTCTAGATAAAAATATATTTGGGGATCCTAATGAAGTTTTATGCAGATTTCCTCATTGGTTTGAATTCTTAAAGTTTTTAGCTTCATTTAGAGACCAATATCATTTACTTTCTCATTTGGTATCAATTTGCAAAGTTTGGGGAAATGACTTTAATTATACTCATTTTTAAGCTTAAATTATGCTTGTTCCAAATCTCTTCTTACATTTGATTTATAGTTGATGGATTTCAAGATACAATTTAGTTTGTATGAATTTTCATTTGTTTATGTATAGAATTTGTTTCTTGAATTATCCTAATTGTGCAATTGTCTAAATTCCTACTGGTTAACTCCTTGACTTTCTTTTCCTTCTTCATACTAGACACACACACATGCACAACAATTACATCATCACATGCATCACCTTATCCTCTTTCATTTCCCCAAAGTCTTCAAACTAGAGTTATGACTCATGCTTAGGGTTATGACGCACTTATGTTTAGGGGTATGACTCATATATGCATGTGGCATTTGGGTTTTTAATTAATAAACAATTTTTTGTGCCTTCTTCCCCCACAAAAACCGTCCCCCTCCCCTTAATTTTTTTTTTTAATTTTGATTTTGCATTTAATAATCTCACAACATCTAGAAGGTAATTTCCCATTGGTTCCTTAGTGTTCACAAGGATTAAGTAATTAGAGCCTTTAGATTATCTTTATAAGGTTAAATCTTGACCCTTAGATCTTAGTTGCAATTGTTGACTTTTCAAAGCTTGATTAGAGTTTAATTACCCTCTTAATCCAAGGTCTATTTGCCCCTTGATTATTGTTTTACTGACTCTTAGAGTAATTTATGATCATTGGTAGGCTACTTTATGCTAATCCTAACTCCTTATTGGTTGTTGATTTTTAATCAACTTAACACACCTCTAATTGATGACTACTAATAGTAATTGTAAATAATTATCTAAATATTCTATTAGTGTTAATTTAATTGCCCATTAGTTGTTGATAATTTCCCTTTAATTGTTCAAGTGTTTGGATAATTCTTTATGGCTTTTTATAAGTTGAAAATTAACTAGGTATTCATTCTAGGGTTTTAGAAAATCTAGTTTCTTAATAAATTATGAATTTTGAGACTTAAGTCTTCTTTAATTAATCCCTTGATTAATTATGAAAATTTACATAATTATTTAGTTTAGTAAAAACCTAGTTGTTTATTAATTATTATTAATTTCTCCTATTTGTTTAAGTATTTTCCATAACACTTTCTTTCTCTTTTTGATCATACAAGAACCCTAATTTAATTTGGTAATTATTTGTATTTTTATAATATTTTATGATTCCTAAGAAAATTTAATCATTGGTTACCTTAATCCTAAATAAAGATTTTCCTAGAAGATAGAATAAATATATCTTAAATTTGAGACCACATATTCACCTATTTTAAATAGGTATTTTCTATTGAAGTATAATGGTTAAGCTAAATAGGAATTTTAGGGTATTACACTATTTCTTTTATGTTAGCTAATATTTCCGGTATTGAATTACAAACTATGTCTTAAATTAAAATTCAGTCTGAATTATCAACACACATGGTCAAATTTAATTTACTTCAAAGCCTCCCCCCCCCCCCCCTTTTTTTTTTTTACAAAGTCATAAAATTTTACAAATCCACTCGTTCGATTTGATCAAAATAGTCAATCTTATAATCAATATAATTTTTGAGTCGTTAATTAATAAGTTGAAGTTGATAGCCCAAAAAATTATTTATTATGGTCTTAAACATCACTTGGTTCTCAAATTAACTTTGAATGTTATCTCTAGAAGATAGAGAAAGTTAAGGGACAAAAACCATTATCAGCTAACAAATCTATATATATTATAGAAACACTAATCTCTTATATTTTCAATAATAAATAGTGCAACTCATTTTTCATATTCAATGTAGTAGTGCTAAGCGGAGTGAAGAACACCAAGAGCTCATCATCATTGCACTCGGTCTAGATCTATTTTGAATGATTCAGATTGCTTCCTTTTTAAAATATTACTTCAATGTGTATCGAATCTAAAATAAAGATAATATCTCAATTATCACTTTTTCCCAAAAAAAAATGATTTCATTACTTAAAATCATTAATTGAAAATTTTAAATCTAAACTGATATAGAAGAGATCTTACCACAACTAAGAGCACCTTGGTGTTCATCGCTGAGCATTGAAATTGGTTCGTGCACACACATCTTAGTTCTTGAATATAGATAAATATATGGTAATAATGCTATATAGTTTGTTAATATGATATTTTATTTCATTTTTTAATTATATGACCATTAACTAAAAATCTAAAGCTTTACATCATAACTAATTAACAACATCACATATATAGGGACGAGACAAATCATTCAAGCAATAATAGTACCAGCGCTGATAACTAACAGGGATTAGCCAAAGATTCTCCTTTCTTCTTACGCCAGCACCAAACGTCTCAGACATGTCAAATTCCTCATGAGTGAATCCATTTGGGAGTTTCCAATCAAAATGAAAGAGAAAATTGGCAAGTTGAAGCTCGATGGTTGGTATATGTGATGTTGAAAGAATGAGCTTCAGACTTCGTCTCTTATTGTGAGTAGTGTTTTTCTCCATTTTTCCTTGTCATTTCCCTGTATTTGACAAAATTCAATCAAATGGAACAAAAGGCTTGATGGATGGGATGTTACCTCACGGCCTTTCCTTGACAGTTAATCTCCAGTCTTTCTTCACTCAACCTTCTCGACCTGTACTTTTGTGTGGGATTTTTTTTTTTTTTTATAATACTTTTGTGTAAAATTACTCCAAAGGCAAAATTACTCCTAAGCACATACTTTAAGAACAAAATTGAACCTTAACCCTATAAAAATTGTCATACATTATAAATGTTCACGGTTCTTATTTATAAACCCTTATTTATGCACTTAATACATAATGGTTATCTGCATGAGATCGTAATTAATTCTTATTAAAAGTCACAGTTCTCATATATAAACCATTATGTACATTTCTGAATAAATAGCGGTTGTAAAATGAGATTGTTATGTATCATGTAAAAATTACTATATATTATGATGATTGTTTATATGTACCCGTTAATTATTATCACAGCAATGGGCAGATCATGCCCTCACCAAACCTTAATACTTAACGAATGTTATATTATAACTATTATAATAGGTTTAGAATAAATAACGATTCAAGACCATAATGTATCTACGTGATAAATATATATTTTATAATTAAATAAGTAAAGATTCTGAGATATATTGGATTGAATTTAGTAATATTTTATACTTATTTAATTATCTTTTATATAGTTTTCTATCATTTAATTAAATATAAGATAAAAGGATATTTTAATATAAAATCTATTCATATCCTATTTTATTGTACAAGAGATATTATATTGAGAAAGAGATAAAAATGACCAAAATAATAAAGCATCTGGTGTGAGCAGGATAGTTACATATATCCACATAATATATATAATATAATATATAGGATATATCTTTATATATATATATATAGATAGGATATATCATATTTGAGAAAAAGACAAAAAGCACCATAAGATATAGATTTGGCCCAATTATATGATATATCATATCTTTAAACAATTTGACTAAAATGGATCTTATTTAGTTATGTGAGACATTACATAATTAATTGAGGTAAGTATATAAATAAACCGAAAGGCATTTATAGACATTAATACTCTAGATTAGTTGATTAAGTTATGTCAAAATTAATTTAGTGAGGATAAAATCTTATTTAGTTATGAGAGACATTACTCAATTAATTGAGGTAAGTATATAAATGGATCGGAAGACATTTATAGACATTAATACTCTAGATTAGTTGATTAAGTTAAGTCAAAATTAATTTAGTGGTGATAAAATCTAAGAAGCAAACAAGGAATTAATTACTCTAGGTTGTACTTCTTGATATTAGAGTTCGCTAGTCGTGCAAAGTTATTAGTTCGTTATTAATTTTCTTTTATTATTAAAACCAATTCTAACTTGTTCAACTAAAACAGAATAAGGGAATTTAATATCTAAACGTTAGTTGGATTAAGTCCTCATAGGAACGATACTTTTCTTATCACTTTATTACTTGATACGACCTGTATACTTGCAAAATTATTAGACTATAAATTTTTGCACTATCACTACATTGAGCTTTTATAGCGCTCACATATATAACGGTTCGAAATCATGACGTATGACAGTTAATAACCATCATATATCATGATTTCAATAGTAGTGACTAAACAAGTGCACTAAGGGCATATGAGTGAGGAAATATAAACACATCTTTTATTAGGGATTAAAATTTAGTATATATAGTTTAGGAAGAGGATACTTTCAGAAATTTTTTTCTCCTTTTCTTCTCAAAATCTTATCTGCACTCTCAATTAAAAAGAAAAAAGTGAATGGTTTATATTTACTATTTGCTATCATTATTATTATAGTATTTTATAATTTAATTTTTTTAAATTTTTGTTTATGTTGAAATTATAAATGGTGTAGATCATAATTTAACAATTTAAATTTATTTATTTATGTTTAAAATAATAATTTTATAAAATATAAAATATGAGCCATCTATTTTTTAACCTGCGTGAAAATAAAATTCTAAAAGAAAAAAAGAAAAGAAAAAGAGACAAACAATTATGAGAGAAATTTGTGTCAGTCAAAATAGAAAATTGAATTGCGTGGCCTCGCTGATTTTTCCAATTCAACTTTTTTTCAGTGCTTGAGTCAAATTTCCTTCCCATATACGTTTTGACCACAAAAGATAGACGCAGATATATATCCAATTTTTCTCACAACACTATCATCACTTCTACGTACACTATATATTCAAATTTATTTGACATGGCCTACCAGCAAGGAGCGATAATAGGGAGTGTTCATTATTGTATTATTGGCTGTTTTCTTAATTTAATTATTCATTTTAATTTATGGTTTAGTCAAAATATTACAGTGCAGCTGACTTTTAAATAATTTTTTAAATTTAGTTCAATATAATGTCAAAGGATCATTGTAACAATATTAAAAGTAAACATCGATGTAAATAATTGGGTTCATTAAAAAATGATAAACAAACATTCATTACCGTAGATGACCTAAAAGTATACATTTCGCACTCACACCTAAATATTTTACAAAACTAAGAATATGTAGTCAAAACAGCACTATCGTTTCCAAAAAAAAAATTGTAATTTACCCTGATTACTAAGTGCATCATATTTAATTATTGATTCGTCTTTCTATCATAGTCATAATATTCTCTCTGTTTGCCAGTGTCTTAGTAGCGCAGTAGCATGGGAGCCAGTATTAACTGGCCTCCCTCCTCCTATATTTAGGGTTCAAACCCTGCCCCTCTCCCCTACCACGATCAAGGACGGATCTTCTTGAGGGCAAGGGGCCATACCCCCCCCCCCCAAAAGAAAAAAAATTGTTCAGAGAAAGGGAGTGAAAGTGAAACTTGACAGGGTTGATCTAGTTGATAGGGAGAATAGTTTTGGGTTAGTTATGCAAAGAAAGAGGGAGCTCATAGAGGATGAGGATGGCTAATAATGGGAGATTAAACAAGTATTGACCGGCAATTGTAGGTAAATCACCGATACGGACAACATGGAAATGACGAGGCGGGGGCATTTAATGAATGAGGAAGGAGCCAGACCTAGAATTTCACTGCTTGAGCCGGTGTCAGGAGTGAAGGGTTCCGGCAATATACGCTGAAGCAGTTGGCGTTTTTGGATTATTCATAATTTTAACTTCCTATAAACTAATACGATCATATATAATATTCATTGTGAATTGCTCCAATCTTGGCTCGCATGAGAATTTCCATTGAAAAGTCATCATCTGCTTCCTTTTTCTTAATTTAATATCTTCGCTTCCTACCTTGTGCGCCAAGCTCATATAATTCTCCTAGTAGAAAGTCAAGTAGTGTCGTCCCTATGTAACTATTTTAAGTATCATGCGATCATGATGACATGCATATAATTACGCCAGTTAAAGATCGATTCACATTTGATATACATGGTTTATTAAAGACATAAAGAATCGATAGATGTAAATATGTGTGTGTGAAAGCATCATTTCTGGGCAAAACAAGAAATTATCGATATGAAAAGAGGTAAAGGGGTTTAAAGGGATTGGATATAATAAAGTTGTTAGCATCATACATTGTTAAAATACTTTTATTATAAATCTAAATATGTTAAATATGTTATATAATCATAAAAAAAAAATTATTAGTTAATAAATATATATTCCCCCCAATAGTTATCCCAAGATCCACCACTAACCATGATGTATCCAAAAAAAATATCCCCTCTCTTTCTTTTTATAAGAAAGAACAGCCGCACAAATCTCCGGTTCATTTTTACAACAAAATTTAGAGAATGTCTTCTTTTTTACTTTTTACTTTCTCATTTTGTCCTTGTTTAATTACCCCTATTTAATGTTAATATAATAAATTTTCACAACCCCTTTTTTTTGACAAAAATTTTCATAACCCCTAAAGACATATTAGTTCTACCATATTTATTTTCTTATTATCTCTCTTGTACAATCCTCCTTATTATAATAATTTCCTTATTCTCTCTATTATTTCTTATGTCATCATAAATAAGGTATTTTACTCTAACAAAAAAGGTTTCAGTTTAAAAACATTTAATGTTCTTAACCGATACTTTAAATCAGTTAAATGTTTTTTTATCAAAAGGAAAATAGGGAGTACATTACAAGAGGGTCAAATTAATTGAAATTAATTGATAGTTTATCTTTTAAGGCAAAGTAACTTATAAAATAGGCCATCAATTTTTTCGATGTATATAAATATTAATAATTAAGTAAATAACAACAAGAGGAAGAAGGACAAATTGGAAATCTAAATGTTTAAGGAAGTTAAATATATTATTCAATCATATCTTATATTGTGTATTCTTAGATTATATATCAGTTTATTTATTAAATTAATTAGTTTAGAGAAAAAATATAAATAAAAATATTTTAAAGTAATTTAATTAACTTTCTTAATCTCTCAAAAAAAAATCAACTTTATCTTCTATTTTTTGACCGGAGTGAATACAGCCTATTTCAGTATTTCTAAACGTTCGGAATCCAGTCAATTGTTAGGACTAGTAATAGAGACATAAGCAAAAAAATAATAATAATAAGTGAGGATGAATAATAATGGAGGTAGATGCGTCAACATCGTTTGCCACTTGTGTACCAATGAATAGTCTCAAATGTTGAAATCTTCAACAACCAAGTTGCAGGCTGCGCTGACATTTTTGTATATAAATTAATCTGACTAACGGCATCACTCTTCTATTTGTAGTATTATTGACTAATTTATTAATCACTGTTGATGATTTGACTATGGAAAATGCTACTTTGTTTTATGATTTAACAAAAAATAATAACTGATCTTTCTGACGAACTGCTTCTTTGTTGTCTTATAAAAGATACTGCTCTCTCTCAAGGAGTAGTAAATTGCAGAAAGCATCAAAGTAAGCTTTGAGCTTGAGAGAAGAACTACTCTCTCTCTCTCGTTCTGCTTTCCACCATGTCTCTTGCAGGCCCCCGCTTGAAGGCTTCTCTTATTAGTTCTCCAGGTTACATCTCTCTCTCTCACAGACATACCTCTATGAATGAATTTGATTGGTAATTGTTTTCGTTTGCATTATTTCTACACTCTGGAATTCAGAGCCCAATGCAATCCTGTTTTTTTTTTTTTTCCTTTGGAATTCTGTGCCTTCCTCGTTCCTGCAACACATTTTGTTGTTGTTTATGTTTCTGTTTTCTTCCCTGTAGAGTAATTCTGTCCAAAGAGACGAACATATATACGTACTCTAAAACAGAACCAGCCCCATAGAAAAACAGGGAGAGATAAGAAATAGAGCATATAGATTGAGTTGTTCTCCGGATATATATCTTAACCAGAAAACAATCTAAGTTTCGGATGGTGAGAAGGCTGGAGAAAAATGTTTCCTCATGATTGAATATCTATTAGTATCTCATAACAGGGGAACAAGTGAGGCAGAGGAAGATGAAGTACATGAACCATATTTATTATATCAATCACACAATTCTAGATATAAAAATGAAATACTAAAAAATAAAAATAATGAATTTAATGTGAGTACATGATGTGGAAAATCAAATTTCATTGATCAAGTTGAATATTATTACTCATCATGCTGTATAAGTTTAAATCCTATTTCATGAGAAATTTAAGTACTATTCGTTTTACATCATTCCATAAATCATCCATTTCCGGATTTTGTTTTCATTTTGTAATTTTCTTAACGTATTCACGTTTAATTTAATTACATTTTGATGCTTTTCATTAAGAAAGTCTGAAAATAACAACATCGAAATGTGTTTCTTGTTCCAGCAACTACAGTTGGACCCACAAATGTAGACAACAAAGTTCAGAGTAGACCTAATATTGTACGTATCCATCCCCTTTGAACTCTTCCTCTTTTAAATTAAATATATGTATACTTTAATTAATAGAGCAATTAGAATTTTTAATTAACAAAAGTAAAAAGGAGGTTCTTTTCTTTTTTTCCTACCAAATGCAGATTTTTGAGGGGAATAAAGAGAGAATAAAAAGAATGCTCAAAGAAGTTAAGCTTTCTACATCAAGTTATGACACAGCTTGGGTGGCAATGATACCATCACCTTCCTGTCCACAAGCTCCTCTGTTTCCTCAAACCCTAAATTGGTTATTAGAAAATCAACGCAAGGATGGATCATGGGGTCTTTCTCACGATAATGAGTTGTTGACCAAAGACTCTCTTCTATCTACCTTGGCTTGTGTGCTTGCACTTAAGCAGTGGGGTATTGGTGAACTTCAAACTAATAGAGGTATCGATGTAATCAAATTTAAATGAAGACTTTTCATGTCTTCCTTTTAGTGTCTTTTAATTAATTAACCCATCAATTATGTGTAGTTAAATAACTGGATATATATCATTGTGTGTTGTTATAGGACTTGAATATATTGAGTCAAACATTGCCTCAGCTCTTGATGATAAGCAATATTCTCCCATTGGATTTGACATTATCTTCTCCCATTTGCTGGAGCAAGCCCAAAATTTGGATCTCAATCTTCCACTTGGAGGAAAACGTTTAGATACATTCATTCAGAACAGAGAATTAGAACTCAAAAGGTATTATATATATATATATATAGCTTTCTTTGTCATCTATAATGCATGCACTCGCACTTGTATACATCAAGCTAAGTTACTGATGAATATGATTCTTCAATTATATAATACAGAGGTTGGGCTGGAAGCAACATAGAAGGATGGAAAGCATATTTAGCATATATTTCAGAAGGATTTGGAAAGTCTCAAGATTGGGAAATGGCTATGAAACATCAAAGAAAGAATGGATCTTTATTTAACTCACCCGCCACTACTGCTTCTGCTTTTACACACTTGAACAATGCACAGTGCTTTGATTATCTACGGTCATTATTAGATAAATTTGGAGATGCTGGTTAGTGACTCTTCATTCTCATTATGATTTTGTTTCTTTTCCTCATTTTGATTTCAACTCTTTTCTAATGCAATTTGTATATACCTAATGTTTGAATTTCCACAGTTCCAACTTGGCATCCTTTTGATGTCTTTGCTCGAATCTATATGGTTGATAGCCTTGAAAAATTGGGCATTGATCGTTTCTTCACAGAGGAAATCGAAAGTGTGTTAAACCAAACATACAGGTAAATGATAAACATTAACTTGTCTGTATAAAAATTCCAATCTTGAAATATATTTATGTGTTTCTATTTTGTTTATTACAATCAGATTGTGGCAGCAGCAGGAGGATGATATATTTTTGGATCCGACCGCATGTGCCGTTGCATTTCGCTTACTACGATTACATGAATACGATGTTTCTTCAGGTTTTGTGACCTTTCATGTACTCTATTTAATTTCCGTGAGGAGGAGAAAGACCAAAGAAACAACTAATTAAATTGGATGTTTGTTTGTGTTTCAGATGCACTAAGTCGATTTTCCAAGGACAAATTCAGCAATACCCTTCAAGGATATTTGAAGGATGTGAATGCTGTTACGGAGTTACACAAGGCTTCACAAATACCTCTCCATTCAAATGATCCAGTCTTGGATGAACTAAACTCTTGGACAAGAGGCTTCCTTAGGGAATATTTGTCTTCTTCCTCAAAACAGGATCACAAACCACTTCATAATATTGATCATGAGGTAAATTAAACACACCAAGTACAATCTCACAAACAGTTTAGTTCTTGACTTCTGCTGGCGATTGTAAATGAAGTTTTATATTTCAGGTTCGTTTTGCTTTGAGATTTCCTCATCACACTTATTTGGATCGTATGTTCAACCGAAAAATAATGGAGAATTATAAGGTTGACCAAAAGAGAATTCTGAAAACATCATACAGGTACACACTACTTTTTCTAACTAATTTTTTCTACCATCACTCTACTCTCTTTATCATCCATGTTCCTCATATTTTATGGATCTTCTTGCAGTTCTGTAAATCTTGCAAACAGGGAATTTATTAAGTTAGCAGTGGAAGACTTCAATAGCTGCCAACTGGTAATTCGTGAAGAATTCGAACAATACAACAGGTGAATCTCTTGTTTGTTTAACTCAAACAAAGCAAATGAAAGTATATGCAAAATTACAAGATGGCTTAGCAAACAACCTATCCTTAATTCGATCACCATATATGCTGATTGGCCTATTATATCATACAAACTAGGTGGTTCATGGAGAGTGGAATGGACAAGCTACAGTTTCCAAGACCAAAAGTGGCATATTCCTACTTGACAGCCGCAGGAACACACGTGGCACCTGAGCTTCGAGAGGCTCGCATGTCATGGGCAAAGAATGGTTTGCTCGTTTGTGTTTCTGACGACATGTACGATGTTTGGGGTTGTGAAGAAGACCAGATCAGGCTTGTCGAACTAATGGAGCAGTATAAACCCCAACTTCACTAATTAATTCCCTTTGTGAGCTAAATTTCATCCACTTATAAACTAAAGTTGTGTATATATGAACAATATTAAACCACAGGTGGGACGTAGATATTGAGAAGGAAAATTGTTCCGAACCAGTTAAGATATTATTCTTAGCACTGAAAGGGACAATCTGTGAGATAGCAGACCAAGCCATTAAAATTCAAGGACGAAGCGTGTTGAAACACCTGAAACAACTTGTGAGAAAACTGTTACAGTTTAAATCATATTATTCACAGAATATATATGAGTCGTCAGAAACTAATTAAGTTCATTCGATTTGCAGTGGGTGGACTGTCTGAAATCCTTTCTACAAGAAGCTCAATGGCGGAGAAACAATTATGTGCCAACCTATGAAGAGTATGTGCCTGAAGCATTAATATCATTTGCCTTAGGACCAATTCTCCTACCAGGTCTCTATCTTGTTGGGCCTAAGCTTCCACAGGATAGTATTGAAAGTGAAGAATACGATCGCCTCTTTTACCTCGTTAGTATTTATGGACGATTGCTCAATGATGTCAACGGCTACAAGGTCAGTCTCTTTATTTGACTTACCCCACTCTAGTATATATGCTCGAGCAAGGGGTGCCTCACAGCGGCGGAGCCACGTTATGGTCAACGCCTTTTCTTATCTTATGTATTTTTATATATGTGTGATATAATATTTTATTTTAGCCACTAATTTGGCCCCAGCTAATCTCCTATTTTTTCTATAATCATACTCTTTTTTTTTTTGGAATGTGAGAGGAAAGTAAAATTTTTGTTTGAGATACCTATTGAAAATATTAGTATCATCTTATATATGATGTTGTTCATTTTCTTTTTAAAGATTAAATAGGTACTCAAAATTACTTATTTTCACCCCCACTTCTTTTGTAAAAGTTATTCTACGTATTTTTATCTTTCTAATGGGGGTAATATTGTGTGATTAGTGAAAATTTTGGGGTTATAATTTCGGAAGAATCGTGAGTTTTGACAATAGAAGATTATATATATGTAGAAAGTGATTAATAGCTAATTTTAATCCGTTTGGATTTATTATTTGTTTGTCTTATGATTTTATAATGAATTTCTCTTTAAAAAATAGATTATAATAGGTTATTTGCCTAGCTGAAATTGAATCAATTTTGTTTTTTTTTTTTTGAAATATTTTTTGGGTTCATATTATATTTCTTTTATTTTCTCCAATTACTTTGTTTTGAGGTAAGTGAGATGTGCATTAAAGTGTTAATTTTGTGGATTGAATAGTACTATAAGAATTAATATTTAGTGACACAAGATACTAATTAACACTGACATTAATATATATTTTGGGTCATCAAATTTTTGTAGGTTGAAAAAGATAAGTAAGGATAAACAGAAAAGCACAGATGTGTTCTTTAAGAAAAAAAAATAACTTCAGAAAGTGATATTTCTAAGAAAATAATTTCTGAAAGTGATGCACTTTCTAATGAGTCACCTTCTAAACATCATAGAATTTTTATTTACTATGTTATCTTTTAATTTATAATTGTCAATTATCATTTATTTGTATTTTTAATGTTATGGTATATTATTTAGTAAATAGTTTAATATGTTTATTTTTTGGTCCGGGCTCAAATAATTGTCTGGTTCCGCCACTAATGCCTCATGTGCCTCTGGTGCACCCCCTGCTGCCTCTTAATTTTGGGGTGATTCCCAAATGTTTTTATAATGGTTTTTAAGAGTATTAGATTCTATATGAAATGGATAACATTTTGATATTTTATAAGTAAAAATATAAAACTATTTTGAATTTTTTACGATTTTTCAAATGTTTAAGATTCCGCTAAAGACCCTTTGGTCTAGTGGCATTAGATGTGCCCTTTGTGGTACTAAATCTAGGATTGGATCCCCATAATCTTTAGGTCATATGTTTGCCGTCTATATACAAAAGAAAAACAGATTCAAGATTCCAAAATTGTGTAGTTCTTCCCCTGCCCTGTATGCCCACATAGTAAATTCTGATTAGGGTTTTGTATGGTTATGTAGAGAGAAATAGAGCAAGGGAAACTGAACGCAGTAGCAGTGAGATCAAGGCATGGAGAAGGAAGTGAAGAAGAGGTGGCGAATAAGGTGAAGGAAGAGATTGAAGAAACAAGAAAAGAGCTGTTGAGAATGGTTTTGCAGAAAGAAGGAAGCATAATACCAACAGAAGTGAAGGATGTGATATGGAAAATGGCGAGATCGTTGTATGTGATCTACAAGAAAGAAGATGTCATCCATGCAAGTGACTTGTCGGACGAGGTCATCAGTATTAAAGATGCAGTTGTTAGCGAACCCATGGTTCTAAACATATGAAGTATATATGTTTGATCAATAATTATTATTGAAGGCCACAACAAAATAAAGGAAAAACGATTCAATGAAAAGAAAAAGTCTCATATTGTATCAATAAAACTTTCAGCTGTTTTTGTTGGTTTTTTCTTTCTTTATTTTATACAGTAAGTTTTCTAGGCAGCTTGAGATTGACTATGGCTCTCTCATTGCTACCATAAATCAACTTTCTAGAAAGAATGTATGATCCAATCATATTACAAGTCACCAAGTAGGGTACTTGTTACATTTATTAAGATTATCCCTAATTAAAGTTTATCACAATTTTTCTTTTTCACTTCTCAAGATGTAATTCATAATTTTAAATAAGAACGTAACAGACTTGAATTCTTTTTTTTTTTTTTCATTTTCAAGCAAATTTAATGACTTGATCATCTTTCATTAGTTATGCTGAAGTGCGGTTGAAGGTGCCACGTGCACAATGCAAAATTCATCACTACCAGGGTGAGTATTAGAGTAACTAGACAGCCGGTTGTGCTCAGTTAAGTGGTTCACTCAATTAGATACATAAGCTAGTATACACTACCCAAAAGAAAGAAGGGGGGGGGGGGGGGGGGCTATCATTTTGTAGTGGTTAAATTGTAGTAGTTGCAGAAAAACTACAAATATCAAACTGCTACAAATTTGTAACAGTATACTCGTGCTAAATGGCACGCTGGTAAGTGACAGTAATTTATAGCTGTTACATCAAAGAATCTGTTACAAAGTGTGGCGCCATAAGGCACTATGCTAACGCCACAGTTGTAGCGGTTAACACATACTAACCGCCACAAAATGTGGCGGTGTATTTTTAGGTGTTAAGAACGAAAAACCATTACAGATGACAAAAGGTTGGAGGTTTGTAGTGGTTCCTTTAAACCGCTACAAACTATACGTTTTGTAATTTTTTCCATTATAATATTGTGATTTTACATTATTTATAATATTGGTTATGTTATGAAAATAAAAGATATCTAAGATAAAAGAGCAAGAAATAAAACAAGAGAGAAAGAGAGGAGTAATTCCCAGTAATTCCCATTCTCTTGTATGTGCTACAATGCTTGCCCTAGACCTTTATTTATAGGCCTTAATGAGTCTTGGACCAAAAGCCACTATTAATAGGAAACTTGGACAGCAAGTCTTGTTGAACATTGGAGAGCAAGTCTTGTTGGCTTAGGAAGGAAGTAGAATAAAGAGAAGAAATTATTAAATGTAGCCAAGTAGATGCAAACTAGGATATGAGTCAATGGATATCCACATAAGTAATATTCGTAAAATTCCTCCTTGAATGTCCATTATGAACATGTCTCATAAAAACTTTAATTAGGAAAAACTTAGTGGGAGAAAAACATAGCCAAAGAAAAGAGTACATTATTCGTTGATACACTTTCTAATGATGCTTTATTAACAACCTTTTTAGGAAAACCTAGTAGGACAAAATATAAATAAGGGCAAAAGAATACAGCGTGTATCGACTCCCCCTCTTGATAATACCAATTGAGATCTTTGAGTTTCTGAAGACCGATATCATGAACAAGCTTTTCAAAGATTGTACTTGAAAGTGATTTAGTGAATAAATCCACTAGATTTTCACTTGAATGGATTTGTTAGATATCTATTTCACTATCCTTTTGAAGATCACGAGTGATAAAGAATTTTGGTGAAATATGCTTCGTTATATCGTCTTTTATATAGCCTTCTTTAAGTTAGGCAATACATGCGGTATTATCCTCATATAGAACTGTTAGTACCATTTTGCCAGAAGATAAACCACACAAGTTTTTCGGCTGTGATGTATCACTGACCTTAATCATACCCATTCTCGACTTAGCTTGCTTCATATATGGCTAGAATTTGTGCATTTTTTTTTACTTTTTTATTTTCAAAAATGCCACGTTGACCTTCTTAGGAGAAGCCACGTGTCTCACCCGTAAGAAGCCACCTTATCATTGGCTTATTACCGACGCCACCACATGTCACCTCCAGCATCCATCGCGTCATTGCCAGCTCTGCTACATGTGACCTTTGGAGGCCACCATGCCACCACTAGGACCGTTGCTTGTGACCTCTGGTAGCTTCCATATCCTCGCCGGCGCTACCGCATGTCCTCGCCACCACCATGTGTCTCTACATCGCCCTAACACTTGACGCTACCTCAGCTTGCCTTGTGTCACAACTCACAACACCATAATTCATGAAACTGAGACCTTGCCTGAAAATTTTCTGACGAAATTTGTGGGAAACTTTTTTTTTTGACTGGTTTCTTGGCAAAATTTGCCACTAAGAAAGTTTCATCGAAAGTTTTTCAAGCAAAATTTTCCGCGAAACAAATTCCTTCAGAAATCGAGTGTTATTTTGTAGTGACAATGGATGATGATGATAAAATATTATTCTCCATATATTAAAGACGGGGGTAGTACAAAAGAAAGGATCTAAATCTGTATCATAGTAACTTCTTCGCATATAAGCACTAATTGACAAAACTGGCTTTCCTCCAATACTACTCCAATCCACTGCATTGAAGCGTCGTCGTTTCGGCAAAAAGAACTGAACTTCTGCCCTTTTTTTTTAGGGTTAAGTATTAAATTTACCCCAGAAGTATACCCCGAGGAGCAATTTTTCCCGGTAAGTTTTTCTTGAAGCAATGCTGCCCCAGAAGTGTTTTTTAGAGCAATTTTACCCTTCCGTTAAGGTCAACTAATGGTCAACCGTTAGTTGACCGTTAACGGAAGGACAAAATGTAACATCCTAATTTTAATTTTTAGGATTTAATTGTAATTATAAAATGATTATATGTGATTATTGTAATTAAATAGTAAATTGTGAGAGAGAAAATAAAAATAATAAAATAAGATGTGGGCTCTTTGTGGTAATTTTGGGTATTTCAAAAAAAAGAAGAAGAAAAAGCTACGTGGGGAGAGAGAAAGAGAGGGAGGGAGGGAAAAAAAAAACGTGCTGCCCACGAAGTGGAAAAGGGGAGGGGTAATTAATACCCCCTCCCCCATATATAAATATAGGTGTATAGGTATTGTGTGGTGTGTGTTTGGTGTGTGTGTGCGCGTCAGGAGGTGAAGAGACCGAGAGTGAGAGCGCGGGAGAAAGTGAGAAAAGAGAAAGAGAAGAAGGTTGGAGTAATATTTGGATCTTTTGAGGTATGTTATTTATCTTATAAGATAATTTTAATAGTTAAGTTAACTTATTTTCAATAAACTTCCTTCATGAAAGTTATTCCAAATATTTTTATCTTTTCAATAAAGGAAAAATCATGTTGATTAGTGGAAATTTTGAGGTTATGATTTTGGAAAAGTTTTGGGTTTTAACAATAGAAGATTATATATATGTATAGTGTAACATCCGTAATAAACATTGAGCAAGAAAAAAAAAAACTCTACTTATCCGAATAAGAATAAAATATGAGGGAGTGGGATTAAGTTTGATCTCACGGATTTGTGTTTCCATAATAAACCATATCTACTATATAATAAATTGGTATTGCTCATGACTCATAACCTACTCTCCATTTATTTAGCACATGGACGGTCCAGCATACAATATAAAATTCTCCACTTCATCCCACTTTCAGCCAAGCAAGGTGGCAACACGCATACATACCACTTTCCCAATTATATATTATTGATCTAGTGCAGCCACATTTTGTGAAGACAGCACGCATACACATTTTGGCTCAGTTGCTGCATGATTATATAAATATATGTTTCACATTCTCTTGTTTTAGCAACTTAGTCGCAAATGCATGCTTCTCTTTTGTTCACTTTGGACGACATTGAGTAATAGAAAGAGAGAATGTGAGAGCTTCAAGTGAGTGAGCTACTTCCTTATATTAAATTTAATAGAGAAGGCCGGATGTTTTTAGAAGTAAAAGGAGGGAGAAGTTGCTAAGGCTAAAGGAGCAAGACAAGTAAGTAATGGTTCTAACTTGTCTTAAGTCATTTCAAGAAGTTGGTTTCAAAATCTTGTTTATCACTTCTTATATATTATTTTGGGTTCATTAAGAAGTGGTAAAATCAAAAGGTTTTTGATGATTTTAAGGTTACCATAGTGTTTATCACGGAAAATGGAGTAAGAATAAGGTTGGAAATGATTTTTAGAATCAAAAAGAATTAATTAAGCAAGCTACCAAAACTGCCAGTTTTAACGGTTTGGAAGGCAGTCGAATTGTAAATGGTTTTCGGACAAGTGAATGGTGTCTAAAAATCATGAAATCTTCCAGTTTTGAAGTAGACATCCAGAGCTTTCTTTTGATATATAATATGTAATTTTTAGAGCTCTGTACAAGGAGTTATGGATTATACAATCTGGCCTAAAATACTGGAAGTATAAACTGGACAGCGAAGTGATTTATTTAAACTGGGAATAGTATGGATATTTTTGGCTGTTGAGAATATTTTTCGATGAAAATAGACTCACCAAAGGACATTTAGGTTTTGGAAGCACGTCATTTGGAGCTTTGTACAAATAGTTATGAATTTTCAAAGTTAATGAAAATTCTGGACAGAAAAGGATTTAATCCGAAAATTGTTGCAATAAGAATTTTAAATGGGTGATTTATCGTTTAAAGGGTCACAAGGATTCTAAATGATAAAAAGAACCCTGTTGTATATTTTGGAAGAAATGGATTATAGTGAAGATTAATATTTATAATGATACTATTTTAGAAGTTGACTGTCAAGTGGTTCGAGCACCGGTGAATTTCTTTTAGCTATTCGGAGTTGAGGTAGTAACTTTTCTCTCACATACTCTGTGTGCCTTTATATGCATGTACGTACCATTGTGATATTTGAATTGTGAATTTCTAACCTTATCGCCGGTATAAGCTGGGAGGTAGTGCCCTTGAATGTGGGGTAACCCTGGATGCCATCACGGTTGAGGCCGGGGGTGGTACTCCGATAAGTGAATTTTTATGCAGAAGGGTGAAAGCCCATTTGAGTATTTGAATTATCCAGTACTGTGCGTATGAACCGGTAGGTTCTTGAATATTGTTAAACTGCATATTTGAATTTTGTGTTTGAAATTATTGTGAATTATATTTATTGCAACTGGTTGTCTACCATGTACTGTGCATGCATCTTATGTGAGTGATTAACGTTACTACTGGGATTCATTTGAATCCCAGACAATCCCCAAAGTTCAGGACGGAAACCTAACAGCGGTCGTGGCTCACGTGATAAGGCGGTGGATATGGATAACTGACGGTACTTGATGGAGCAGAGATCTGATTTATTTTCCCTCATTGTGTTTGAAATATTATGTCCTGGTTAAATCTTGTACGAACCTTTTTATGAATTTCGATTATGTACCAGACTTCAATATCAGTATTACTATGCTGGAACTAGTTTATCCTTTAAGCTGTGCATATTTACTCTTGCGAGTGTCGGTATACCGAAGGGGTGTGACATTCGTGGTATCAGAGCCTTAGTTCCGGCAATGTCAGGATAGTATACTGATAAAGTCTTGGATAGATAGAAGTGTGTAGTGGTATATATAGAATGGCATGTGTATGTCATTATTTGAGGATTTTGAGTTAAATTGATATTTACAAGAATATGCACTTGAATAGTGAAAAGACATTATGGTGAATGTTCGAGGAGGTAGCAGTAGCAGAGGCAGAGGCAGAGGTCGTGGTAGAGGCAAACCACGTAAGCAAGTGCAGGCTCAAGAGCGGCCAAATGAACAAGAACAGGAGCGAGAACAATCACATGAACAAGAGCGGGCACAAGAGGAGAATATACCAGAACAAGATCCTCTTCACTATGTGCGACAAATGATGGAGATGATAAGTAAACTACAGGAGGAAATACGTGAAGTAAAGGCTAGGCAGAACGAGGGTGGACAGCGAGCTGCAACTGCGGAAGGGGAAAGATCCACTCAACCTGAGATTCAACAAAATGAACCTGTAGCTGACAGGATGCAACTTGACGTAGAGGATGAACAGTATTGGATTACCAAATTTTGCAAGCATCAACCACCAGTTTTTCGCGGGAGTTTTGATCCCCAGGTAGCTGAGAATTGGGTGCTGAGATTGGAGAAGATTTTTCGAGTAATGCGGTGCCCTACAGAAAGGAAAGTTGAATTGGCAATCTACAAATTGGAAGGTGATGCTGATCGATGGTGGAAGAACACGGAATTAATTCTGCGGGCTCAGAATATCCCCATCACTTGGGAAACCTTCAAAGATAACTTTGATGCAGAGTATTTTCCTGAATCCACCAGGGACGAGAAGGAGTTAGAATTTCTGGCTATACAGCAGGGTAAAGAAGAGTCCTTTAATGAATATCTGAGTCGTTTCAACCGACTAGCTCGTTACTCTTCAACTCTAAAAATCAGTAATGACGAGAAGTGGAAGTCAGGAAGATTGATTAGGGGGTTAAAATATGAACTGAGAAAAGAGCTGGTCTCCCGTAAATTCCAAAAATTTAGTCTTGCAATTGAGGAATGCAGGATGGTTGAGAGGAATCTAAGGGATTTGCAGCTGCCTGAGGTTACTACGAATCAAGGTGAGTCCAGCCGAAGGAATTCTTCCCAGAAAAGAAAAGGGGCAGGGACCAAATTCCAAGGAAGTAATAAGAAACCTGTTCAGTCTAGCGAACGTAACAATCAAAAGCCAGCAGAGCCTAGACCATGTCCTCAATGCGGTAAATTCCATCAAGGCAGGAATTGTAGCGGGCAGATCATTTGTTATAATTGTCGCAAGACGGGTCACTATAGCTCGGATTGCCCACAGCGTGCCACAGAGAGGAGGCCACAGAATTTTGGAAGAATATTTGCTATGACGCATGAGGAGGCTAGAAAGTCTCCGGAGATGATTCAAGGTACCATTCTTCTTCATGGAAATACATTACAAACATTGTTTGATACGGGTGCTAGTCATTCTTTTATATCATATGATTGTGTTAGTCGGCTAAGATTGGTTATCCACAAACTGCCTTATGATCTTGTTGTGACGACACCACTTGGTGTTAAATCTTTGACTGCTGATGTCTGTTTGAATTGCATTGTAAATGTGGACGGCCATGATTCTGTGGTAGATTTGATATGTTTGCCACTTCATCGTATAGATGTTATACTTGGTTTAAATTGGTTGACAGCAAATAATGTGCTGTTAGACTGCGGAAAAAAAAGGATTGTATATCCAAATCCGCAGAGAGATATTAGTAAAGATGTAAATATGAATTTCCTCTCAGTAGATGAGGCTGAGAAGTGTTTGAGAAAGGGTTGCCAAGGGTATGTTGTGTTTTTCTCAGTACAAACAGAAACTGGGACTGCACTTGAAAATATTCCAGTTGTGAATGAATTTCCTGAGGTATTTCCGGAAGACATTAGTGGATTACCTCCGGAAAGAGAAGTAGAATTCGGCATCGAAATTATGCCTGGAGCTGGACCAATATCTAAAGCACCATATCGAATGGCACCTAACGAGATGGCGGAGCTGAAGAAACAAATTGAAGAATTGCTAGAGAAAGGGTTTATACGACCCAGTGTTTCACCATGGGGAGCTCCAGTGTTATTTGTAAAGAAGAAAGACGGGAGCCTGAGATTGTGTATCGATTATCGAGAATTAAACAAGGTGACTGTCAAGAATAAGTATCCTCTCCCCAGAATAGATGATTTGCTTGATCAGTTAGCTGGTTCTAGCGTATTTTCAAAAATCGATTTACGTTCGGGTTATCATCAACTACGAGTAAAAGCTGAAGATGTTCCAAAGACAGCTTTTAGAACCAGATACGGACATTATGAATTTTTAGTAATGCCGTTTGGTTTGACCAATGCACCTGCCGTGTTTATGGACTACATGAACCGAATCTTCCGTCAATACTTAGATCAGTTTGTGGTAGTCTTTATCGACGACATCCTAATCTACTCAAAGAGCAGCAAAGAGCATGAGAATCATCTGAGGATCGTGTTGAGTATTTTGAAAAACAAGCGACTCTACGCTAAGTTGAGCAAGTGTGAGTTTTGGCTTCAAGAAGTTAGATTTCTTGGCCATGTCATCTCACAAGAAGGGGTCTCTGTAGATCCTAGTAAAGTGGAAGCAGTACTGAATTGGAAAAGGCCAGAGACTGTGACTGAAGTACGCAGTTTTCTGGGTCTTGCTGGTTATTACCGACGATTTATATTGAATTTTTCCAGAATTGCCTTGCCATTGACAAAGCTTACAAAAAAGAACCAGTCATTCGTGTGGGATGAGCGTTGTGAAGAAAGCTTTAAGCAGCTGAAAGAGAGATTGACGTCCGCACCAGTTTTGATTATCCCAGATCCCGGTAAAACCTATGTGGTTTATAGCGATGCTAGTAAGCAAGGATTGGGATGTGTCCTGATGCAGCAGGGCAGAGTGGTGGCGTATGCCTCTCGACAGCTGAAACCTCATGAATTGAATTATCCCACTCATGACTTGGAACTTGCAGCAATTGTGTTTGCTTTAAAGATATGGCGGCATTATCTGTATGGTACTAATGTTGAATTATACTGCGACCACAAAAGTCTCAAGTATCTTTTTGATCAGAAAGAATTGAATATGAGACAGCGTAGATGGATGGAGTTGTTGAAAGATTTCAACTTAGAAATCAAATATCATCCAGGAAAAGCTAATATTGTTGCAGATGCTCTGAGTAGAAAGGCAGTGCAGGTAGCATATATGATGGTTCAAGAACAGAATTTGCTAGGAAATTTTCGAGATTTAAATTTGTTAAATCAGGTAATTTTAAACTCAAGAAGGCGCAAAGAAGTGATACTTGCTAACATTAGTGTTAGTCAAGGAGAAAGTGATCTACGAGCAGAAATTGTAGAAGCTCAAAGGCAAGACGAACTAGCACGCTCCATTCGAGAAAAGATCTCACGTGGAGAAGCTCAGGATTTTGATCTTTCTCCAAGTGGACTAATTAGATTCAGGAAGCGTATTTATGTACCACCGAAACCTGAGTTGAGACTAAAGATATTGGATGAGGCGCACAAAAGCAAGTATACTCTTCATCCAGGGGTGGTCAAGATGTACCATAATTTGAAGTCTGAATTTTGGTGGCCAGGACTGAAGAGTGACGTGACTAAGTACGTAACTCGTTGTCTTACTTGTCAAAAGGTTAAAATTGAACACAAGCGACCACCAGGACTTCTTCAAAGTTTGGAGATTCCTGAATGGAAATGGGAAAGCGTTACGATGGATCTAGTAGTGGGATTGCCCAGGATCAGGAATCATGATGCGATCTGGGTAATTGTTGATCGTCTCACCAAGTCGGCACATTTTCTTCCCATTGGTGTCAACTATTCTCCTGCAAAGTTGGCAGAAATTTATGTAAAAGAGATAGTAAGACTTCATGGTGTACCAAAGATTATTATCTCCGATAGAGATCCTCGTTTTACTTCTCGATTTTGGAAAGCTTTACAAAAAGCCATGGGTACAAAAGTGAGATATAGTACGGCTTATCATCCTCAGACAGATGGACAATCGGAAAGAACTATACAGACGTTGGAAGACATGCTAAGGGCGTGTGCATTAGACTTTAAGGGTAATTGGGACCGTAACCTTCCACTGGCTGAATTTGCTTACAACAACAGCTATCATGCAAGCATTCAAATGGCTCCATATGAAGCACTGTATGGAAGGAAGTGTCAATCACCCTTGTGTTGGACAGAATTGTCTGACAGAAAATTGCATGGAACAGATTATGTGGATAAAACATCAGAACATATCAAGCTTATAAGAAAGAGGCTCCTAGCAGCACAAAGTCGACAGAAAAGTTATGCTGACAAACGGAGAAGACCTCTAGAATTTGAAGTTGGAGATCATGTGTTCCTGAAGGTATCACCAGTAACTGGAATTGGAAGAGCGATCAAGAGGAAAAAACTAAGTCCTCGTTACATTGGCCCATTTCAGATCTTGGCAAAATTTGGATCAGTGGCATACCAAATAGCATTACCCCCAAATCTGAGTAGACTTCATAATGTTTTTCATGTATCACAGTTGAAGAAGTATATACCAAGCCCTGATCATGTTATCGAGTACGAAGATGTTGATGTACAAGATAACCATACATATGCGGTTGAGCCTGAGCGGATCATTGACCGACTTCAGAAGCGGCTCAGAAATAAAAGTATTCGGATGGTGAAAGTGGTCTGGAAGGGATTATCTCCTGAAGAAGCAACCTGGGAAACGGAAGAAGATATGAAGAATCATTATCCAGAGTTTATGGCTCGATACACAAGTGATGAAGCAAATTTCGGGGACGAAATTTCTTTTACGGGGGGAGAATTGTAACATCCGTAATAAACATTGAGCAAGAAAAAAAAAACTCTACTTATCCGAATAAGAATAAAATATGAGGGAGTGGGATTAAGTTTGATCTCACGGATTTGTGTTTCCATAATAAACCATATCTACTATATAATAAATTGGTATTGCTCATGACTCATAACCTACTCTCCATTTATTTAGCACATGGACGGTCCAGCATACAATATAAAATTCTCCACTTCATCCCACTTTCAGCCAAGCAAGGTGGCAACACGCATACATACCACTTTCCCAATTATATATTATTGATCTAGTGCAGCCACATTTTGTGAAGACAGCACGCATACACATTTTGGCTCAGTTGCTGCATGATTATATAAATATATGTTTCACATTCTCTTGTTTTAGCAACTTAGTCGCAAATGCATGCTTCTCTTTTGTTCACTTTGGACGACATTGAGTAATAGAAAGAGAGAATGTGAGAGCTTCAAGTGAGTGAGCTACTTCCTTATATTAAATTTAATAGAGAAGGCCGGATGTTTTTAGAAGTAAAAGGAGGGAGAAGTTGCTAAGGCTAAAGGAGCAAGACAAGTAAGTAATGGTTCTAACTTGTCTTAAGTCATTTCAAGAAGTTGGTTTCAAAATCTTGTTTATCACTTCTTATATATTATTTTGGGTTCATTAAGAAGTGGTAAAATCAAAAGGTTTTTGATGATTTTAAGGTTACCATAGTGTTTATCACGGAAAATGGAGTAAGAATAAGGTTGGAAATGATTTTTAGAATCAAAAAGAATTAATTAAGCAAGCTACCAAAACTGCCAGTTTTAACGGTTTGGAAGGCAGTCGAATTGTAAATGGTTTTCGGACAAGTGAATGGTGTCTAAAAATCATGAAATCTTCCAGTTTTGAAGTAGACATCCAGAGCTTTCTTTTGATATATAATATGTAATTTTTAGAGCTCTGTACAAGGAGTTATGGATTATACAATCTGGCCTAAAATACTGGAAGTATAAACTGGACAGCGAAGTGATTTATTTAAACTGGGAATAGTATGGATATTTTTGGCTGTTGAGAATATTTTTCGATGAAAATAGACTCACCAAAGGACATTTAGGTTTTGGAAGCACGTCATTTGGAGCTTTGTACAAATAGTTATGAATTTTCAAAGTTAATGAAAATTCTGGACAGAAAAGGATTTAATCCGAAAATTGTTGCAATAAGAATTTTAAATGGGTGATTTATCGTTTAAAGGGTCACAAGGATTCTAAATGATAAAAAGAACCCTGTTGTATATTTTGGAAGAAATGGATTATAGTGAAGATTAATATTTATAATGATACTATTTTAGGAGTTGACTGTCAAGTGGTTCGAGCACCGGTGAATTTCTTTTAGCTATTCGGAGTTGAGGTAGTAACTTTTCTCTCACATACTCTGTGTGCCTTTATATGCATGTACGTACCATTGTGATATTTGAATTGTGAATTTCTAACCTTATCGCCGGTATAAGCTGGGAGGTAGTGCCCTTGAATGTGGGGTAACCCTGGATGCCATCACGGTTGAGGCCGGGGGTGGTACTCCGATAAGTGAATTTTTATGCAGAAGGGTGAAAGCCCATTTGAGTATTTGAATTATCCAGTACTGTGCGTATGAACCGGTAGGTTCTTGAATATTGTTAAACTGCATATTTGAATTTTGTGTTTGAAATTATTGTGAATTATATTTATTGCAACTGGTTGTCTACCATGTACTGTGCATGCATCTTATGTGAGTGATTAACGTTACTACTGGGATTCATTTGAATCCCAGACAATCCCCAAAGTTCAGGACGGAAACCTAACAGCGGTCGTGGCTCACGTGATAAGGCGGTGGATATGGATAACTGACGGTACTTGATGGAGCAGAGATCTGATTTATTTTCCCTCATTGTGTTTGAAATATTATGTCCTGGTTAAATCTTGTACGAACCTTTTTATGAATTTCGATTATGTACCAGACTTCAATATCAGTATTACTATGCTGGAACTAGTTTATCCTTTAAGCTGTGCATATTTACTCTTGCGAGTGTCGGTATACCGAAGGGGTGTGACATATAGAGCAATTAATAACTAGTTTTGATCGGTTTAGTTTTATTGAAATGTTGTTGCAAGAATTTAAATTAATTTTTCTGTTTGAGGAATTTAGGATTTTCATCTCACCTTATTTTTTTACTAATTAAAAGTTGTATAAATAATTTACTTTGGATTAATAGAGATATTATTGAAATTTTAATCGGTTTGGTTTTGGAAATTTATAGAATAAAATTGTTATTTTCAGTTTTATAACAATAATTTTATTATTATTATTATTATTATTATTATTATTATTATTATTATTATTATTATTATTATTATTATTATTATTTGTGTATTTTGAGTTATACAAGTTATACTTGTGATAATGTAGAGTTTCCCTGCGACCGGTGACTAATCGCGTTTTACTCCTCAAAATAAGGTTTAGCGTGGAGTTGAGGTAACCAGGGTTAATTTATTTAATATGCTTGTCTTGGATTGTGAGGTGTTTACTAAATCTTATTTTCGTAAATACTACTGACATGTGTTTTGAAAATTATGTGTGTATTTGAACGTGTAATTATTTCAGAGAAGCAGTGTATTTTCTATTCTATATGTATGTATGAGTGGATTGTGATATTGAAATTATTGTTGTGACGGCTGTTGTGATAATTGTTGTGAGTTGTTGTATATGGAGTAATATATTGTCCTATGTTCGATAATTATAATATCATACTGTTTATCTGTTTTGGAATATGTGGAGTTATGTGGAAGAGATTTAGGGTGAAATTGTGCCCATCGGCTCTCTCATTCCTGGCCCAGAATTTGAGTTGAGTGTTTTGGGCGGAAACCTCCCTGTTACGGTATATTAGTGGTGACATGGGAAGGGACAATATCCTTGAAGTGACTAGCTAACCTTGGCCAGGTATACTAGCACTGATAGGCTGTACCACGTCCAGAAGATATAAGGAGGAGCAAGATGGATGAGTGGGGATGGTTTTAATTATTGTTAATTATTATGTATGTTGATACTTTATTTACGATAATAAACCTGCCTCTCTGACTTGCAATCTTTTCCTGCATATTTGGTAAATTAATTTTGGTTACTGGGACTTTATGTCTCACCCCGTTATTATCAATGTTTTTCAGGCGAGGTCCCTATCGCATTAGTAGCAAAGGGAAGCAACCAGAGGCACAATCGTAGAGAACCTTGTAGGCCTCTTTTGGTATTGGTGTTGTAATGATTTCTATATTGCCATTCTAGGGCCCACATGTTTTGAAAATACTATTTAAACTGTTTTGGGATGACGGTGTACTTACTGTTAAACCAAAGGTTTAATTTTACACATTATGATATTTTAGTGTTCGCTATAATATTTCGATGGAACCACAATTAAAACTTGTGTGGGAATGCTCTGGTACACACCCCTTTGATGTGAATTTAGTGTTGTAAAACTCATGGACTTGTATTCTTCCGCTCAACAATTGTGCCTAAAGTTTTGGATTTTGTTATGATGAGTTTGTGGACAAAATTTGTGCCCTGAACTCCATTGTGCTTACTATCGTAAGAAAAGAGTTTTCCTTAATCTCTTGTTAATTTGGTTTAATGATGATATTATGGTTAATTATTATTTAGTAAGGAAAGGTCTTTTCACAAAATTGCTCCAAACAAAAACTTTTGAGGTAACATTGCTCCAAAAGAAATTTTCAGAGTAAAATTGCTCCTAGGGGTATACTTCTGGGGCAAATTTGATACTTAATCCTTTTTTTTAAACAAATATTTCAGGATACTGATTAGTATTAATTAAAAAAATATTTTAGGATACTGAATGATACTGGAAAAAAATACTTCATGATCTTAAAAAATAATTTTAGGATTTTGAAAATATATCCTTAAATATATTTTTAGTACCGGTCAGTACCATGAAATATTTTTTTGAGATCCTAAAATAATTTTTCAAGATCGTAAATTATTTTTTCAATATCCTTTAGTGCCAGTTATTACCCTAAAATATTTTTTTAAGATCCTAAAATAATTTTTCAGGATGATGAAGTTTTTTTTTTTCAGTACCAGTCAGTATTATAAAATATCTTTGTAGTACTAGTCGGTACCCTTAAAGTATCTCTTCAATACCAGTCAATATCCTAAGATTTAGATTTTGCATTTCTAAAAGAAAATTTTCCTTTAAAGTTGTTGTTTTTATTCAAAATTTTTAAAAACATGTAATCTATTTAGTCTAAATCTTATTTTAAGTTAAATGTCTTTCACTTCATAAATGGAAAATAAAAATAGTATTCTAAGAATTATTTTCATAATAAAAAATTATAGAAATATTGACTCAAGTTAGTCATGACTCTAGAAATTAAAATTTATATTTTTTTTTCTTGTTTTAAAATGTAACCCAATTTTATTAATATGTAGGACAAATTAGTGCATCTACAGCAAACGAAGTCACAATAAAGTAGTGTGGCACACAAGCATTATAAAAGTACTTATTTATTTTTTAGGAAGCGCGTTTATTAGAAGATGCGAAAATTCTTTATGCTAGAGAACCTTTGATCAAACAAAAGAACATTTATTTATAAACAGTTCATATTTATTTGAAGTTTATATTTTTTAATTTTCAATTTTTTAGGCTGAAAGATTACTTTAATTTAATATTATATTTATTTTAAAATAAAATAAAATATAGATAAATTTTGGGAAAATAAAACATGACTTTCAACCTGGAACATGAAAATTTAATCAAAACGATTCGCGCAAAAAACGTGGAATTTATAACAAAAAATATTCATCATTTTTTTAAAAAAAAAAAACTGATGAGCACTAATGTGATTGGTGCGATTCTCCAAGTATTGCTCGTTGAATCCACAGAAAAATAGACATTAGAATTTTGAATACTTTTAATCGCAGATTTGGAGAAATTTATTATAATTATGGTAATTAAAAATTCGATTTATCACTAAATTTTACGTTTTTATAATTTTTTTTTATTAAAACGATTTTATTAATTTTTTAAATGTTTTTAAGTTTTTACGATTTTACTACATTACAATTTTAAGTTTTACGAGTTTTCATTCTTCTCCTATTTTCAAGTAAAATCTATATTTTTAGTGCCATGATTATGACGTTATAATTTTAAATAAAGTTGGTCAACAAAACTCATGCAATAATGAGGACCACGTCCATCACGTGAACTCTCCTGTAGCTTTCATATCTCATCAACCTAATCTTCCTATTTATTTTTCAGACATATCAACCTTGTAGTCTTTTTGTAATCATCAACAACAAATCAAAATCTTTTTTTTTTTTCTAGCTAGTCAAATTGGAATTATTTTAATAAGATGTGGAATTTTTTTTCAAATTGTTCTCTTTTCTTCATCATATGGGGGAATTACTATTACAAAATCAAAACCATTGACTGAAGCTTGGTTGATTATAATAATGAGAGAGGAAAAAAAATCAAAATACCACTCCGGTCCTATTTATAAGTCTCATGTTGACCAAATCACACATACCAATGAGAGGTAGTTAGTTCAATGATTATGAGGTGAATTTTCAACTTTACCCTCATTTATGATTGAGTGCTTTTAACTTTTTCTTCTTTCTCTATTTTCATTGGTACAATTAATATGGGCAAAATTGTCACAATCTCATTTATTTGGTTAAAGGAAACTTATAAAGCATAATGAGGACCACGTCCATCACGTGAACTCTCCTGTAGCTTTCATATTTCATCAACCTAATCTTCCTATTTATTTTTCAGACATATCAACCTTGTAGTCTTTTTGTAATCATCAACAACAAATCAAAATCTTTTTTTTTTTTCTAGCTAGTCAAATTGGAATTATTTTAATAAGATGTGGAATTTTTTTCAAATTGTTCTCTTTTCTTCATCATATGGGGGAATTACTATTACAAAATCAAAACCATTGACTGAAGCTTGGTTGATTATAATAATGAGAGAGGAAAAAAAATCAAAATACCACTCTGGTCCTATTTATAAGTCTCATTTTGACCAAATCACACATACCAATGAGAGGTAGTTAGTTCAATGATTATGAGGTGAATTTTCAACTTTACCCTCATTTATGATTGAGTGCTTTCAACTTTTTCTTCTTTCTCTATTTTCATTGGTACAATTAATATGGGCAAAATTGTCACAATCTCATTTATTTGGTTAAAGGAAACTTATAAATAGAATCAAATTTTTTTAGTCAAAAGAGACTTATAAATAAGTTCAGAGTAGTAAGCACGTATATGGTAGGTCATGTCTTATCAAACACGTTGCTTGTCAAGGAGTAGGATGTGGCTGACACTTTTTTAATTTTTTTATACATGGAAAACGGAGGGGTGAGGGAAAAAATCAAAAAAATTCAATTTCTCACCGGTGTGAACTGGTTTAACTCCGGTTTGACTTACTGACCCTTGACCCAGTACATTGATTGATTAAGTGACCGGTCTGTATTTAAGAACTTTGGTTTGAATCGTATAGTTTACATGATTATGAAAGATGGTGAAAAATAAAAATTAAAAAAAAGAGATATTATAATATTACATTTGGATGATTGATGATGGGACAAATCTTTATAGCCTAAAAACTCTGCAAGTGCACGGGCCGTATCAAGTAATAAAGTGATAAGAAAAGTATCGTTCCCACGAGGACTTGGTATCACAAACTTTAGCTAAGCATTGATTTCACAATTTCATTTAAGTTGAAAAAACCAAATTAAATTTAATTAAGATAAAAGAAATTAAAACTAAAATAAAAAATAAGAAAACTACCACAACAATCAAATGAGCAACCGAGAGTCACTAATCCCTTATTTGATTCTTAGGTTTTATCCCCACTAAATTAACTTTGACTTAATCTAATCAGCTAATCTAGAGTATTAATGTTTATAAGTGCCTGTTGGTCCACTTATGCACCTACCTCAAATAATTATGCAATGCCTCACATAATTAGTTAAGATGCAATTCAAATCGGGCTCACTCTAATTTGATTATGCGGGGCTTTTAGGTATATGTCTATCCTAGACGCAAATTAAATTAAAACCTAACTTCACATTAAATTTAAATCTAATTCCACATTATTTAATCCCAAGGTCAATTTAAGATTCCCTTCGTCAAGTTCAATCCTAAATCCCCAAAACATGCTCAACGGTGGCCACTCACTAAGCAATAAATAATAAAAACAGGATTAAATAAAATGATTAAAATTAAACAAAGCTAATGAGTGGGAACAATTTTTAAAACCCAAACAAGTTCATAGATTCTCTAGGTTGCAAAACCAACTAGCCACACATGGCTTTATTCAAATCCAAAACAAAAAGATAAGAATTCAGGTTCAAAGAAGAAGAAGAAGAGAGAGGAAAGAAAATTTCTCCGTCGCCTCCACAGTCCTTCCGTGGAAATGATGAAGAGAACCGAAACGCTCAGCCTCTACTCCTCTGCTTCTTTGTTCCTTCTCGTTCTGTGTCTCTTTGATCTGCCTTCGTCTTCCGTCTTCCTCCTTATTTATAATTTAGGTCTTGGGTCACTGATTCTCTTTTTCTTATTACAAAGATATCTCATATCTTGTAATTTACTCCATCAGATCACGCAATTGATTTTGTTTCTATTTTTCTTGCGTGAGACCACTGAATTTGATTGATTGCATATCCTCTTAATTGCTTTTTCTACTTCTTTCCAAATCAGCTAATATTTCCTGCACAATAAAAATAGGATATGAGTAGATTTTATGTCGATTTATTCTTTGATTCCAAGTTTCATTCAATTATGGAAACATTCATAAAAGATAATTAAATAGGTGTATAATATCAATAATTCCAACTAAATCTCATAAAATATACACCTATTTAATCATAAAATATATATTCATCAAACACCCTCACACTTAAATATTTGCTTGTCCTCAAGCAAAAGAAATAGAATTCATTATCTGAAAAGAACATTGCCTATGAAATTCCTAAATAGAGAACAATAAACCACCACACTTGGATCATATCATCAAATCTTATTTAAGTTAATGTCTTATAAAAAATAGATCACTAAGCCAATTGAGTGTAACAATCTCTTAACATCCCATGATTAAAAGATTGGCAAGCAATAAGTTCAACCATAAGATTAGTAAAAGAATATTATGCTACTTAATTTCTCCAGAAAAATTCAAATGCCCCCACCAAACCAAGCTTTTTATTTAATTTATTAAGAATTCTCAGGTAGGAAATAACTCATTTTGCCCCTTTTTTTTTTTTTGCCTTTCCTTTTTTTTTTTCTTTTTTCTTTTTTTTTGTTTTTTGAGCCGTTGTAGGTCCCCTTTTGACGCGACCCTACACATGGGTGATGCAGCACCGGTTACTCAGTTACTCCAACAGGCACCTCAAGAGGCTTTTAGCCCAACTCATAACCCTCTTTGACTTTACCGTTTGACGCGAGTGCCAACATTGGTGATGAAGTGCCCTCGGTTACTAAGTAAGATCTAGAGAAGTCATTGGAGTTGTTTTTCTCTTTCTTTTTTTTTCCTGAGTTATTTCCCTACACACAAGTTTTACTTGGTTAGCACAGATCATCATCTAATTTTCTAAAGAAATCATATAATAAAATATTCTTGAACTAATAATTTGTTGATCACATTACAAACTAATTCTTATTCTCATAGTCCATCTCAAGATTGCAAAAAAAAAAAAACTCAAGGCTTAGAGACTTAGTTAAAACATTTTTTTTTCTATTTTAATTTTTGACTTGATAATATTCTCTAAGATGGGAAAAGCTCAAAATTAAGGTCAATCCTCAACAATGCAAAAATCTCAAATTAACAAAAATCTTTTCAATTGCATAAGGACAAACATAATTCAAAGAAATTATATCATAACCAAAGAAATTATATCCCTCCCCCACACTTAAATCAAACATTGTCCTCAATGTTGCAAAAAATATAAAGAGGGAAAGGAACTAATACTCCCCTAGTTTAGGCCTCTAACTCTGATGTGGAGTGCTAAAGCAAGACCTTGCAGCAACAATAGGAGTGATCTTCTTCAAACCTGAATAAAACTGAAAGAAGGAAAGGAAAATTAATAATAATAAAATATGCAAATAAAGCCCTTAGGTTGCCTCCCAAGAAGCGCTAAATTTATAGTCTTCAGCCAGACTTCTCAAAACAAACCACTAATCATAAGTATCAAACACCATAATTACCTTGTCTTCATTCCTTTTCACACAACAAGGTATCTCACACAAAAATTGATCATTCAAGTTAATTACTTGTATTTCCTTAATCATAGACAATCTTGGATTACAAGCAATCATTGAATTCAAATTAAGCACAACATGTATATCTTTGAAAATAAATATAGGCACATCCAAGAATTTAGAATATCCAATAAAATCAACTTGACTCTCATCCAAATTTGGACCCTGAATTATCGTTGTTTATTTTAAAAAAAAAAACTGCATTTGCATTTTTCTTAAATTTTATTAAGATATACTCTAATAACAGCGTTATATAAAATGAAATTAAATCAAGATATAGATATGCCACGTGAGCTTCTTTGTTTTTTGGCCTTTTAAACTATTAAAGATTCAACTTTAAATCTTCAGCAGCTTATTATTGGTCAACTTTCAATTATTATATAAAAGCTAAATTAATTACGACTATATCAATATAATTTATATATTGAACAAAACCTTTTACTTTTATTATTTATTATAAAAATATTACAGGTTAATTGCATATGTATGCATATAATTGGTAAAAATGACACAGAGTTAATTCCCATAGATGAGATGAGTACATAGAATGAGGTTTCAAATTCTCTGTATTATATTCATTTTGTACAGGATCATTTCTTCTGATTTTTTATAAAAATAAATGTATTAACGTGCATCCAGCACTCTTAAGTATTTTCTCAAGTGTATATAAGCATGTTTGATCAGCCTTTAATTGCACAGTCATTGCTTAAAATTATTGAGTCAATATTTTCCGTTAAATCAAACTAATGATGTTAACATTAAAGGATCAAACGTGCATTTTGCAAACTTGAGGGACTAAAATAATACCAGAGGCAAACATGAAGGACCAAACGTATATTTTACCTAACATAAAAAGATGTTCCTAATGTTCATAGTACCAAAGGTGTAAGGATATGATTCGTCATTTTCAAAATTAAAAGGAAACACAAAATTGTCTATTTGGGTTTAATTTTTACTCTGACAGAATTAATTGTGAAAACTTTATCTGAACTTGCGAAAACCATTATTATTAAATCTTATAAATATTGATTTCAAATTTGTGAAATTTCTTAAAGAAGTTGTGAAATTCTTTTTGAGAATTTATGAAAACCTTGCTCGAACTTGTAAAATTCTCATCAAATCTCTTGAATCAAAATGTGCAACTTATGATATTTTTTAAGGAAGTTGTCAAATTCGTTTGAGAACTTGTGAAACTTTTATCAGATATTGTGAATCAAAATTTCCAACTTGTGAATTCTTTTAAAAAAGTTGCGAAATCATTTTGATAACTTGTAAAAACCTTATCAAAACTTGTGAAACTCTTATCAAATCTTTTAAATTTTGATTTGCAACTTGTGAAATTCTTATAAGAAATTGTGAAAACCTATATCAGAATTTGTGAAACTGTGTCTTCCTCTTTGTTCTTAATTTTAAACTTAGAAGGACAATTCTATTATTTCCTTTTAAATTTGGAAGGAATGAATTAGACTCTAACACCTCTTTAATATTAAAATGTTCAGAACACCTATTTGTCTTTTGATACTTTAATGTTCTTTTAAGGGATTTTACCTTTTAAGTTTGCAAATTATTCCACCTAACATTAGTTTATTATGTGATCTGTTCATCGAATTTGTACTCCAAAACAACGTTTCATAGATGACTTTAAATATATTTTATCAATGATGTTGCTTAAAGCTTTGTTTGGAAGATACTAGTTGATAATATAACAATATTATGATTTCGATCTTTTATAATAAAAAAATAAAATTATATCACCTATTCAATATTAGTTGGGCTTTGAGGGCTTACTAGAATTCAGCAACATTGAAGATAGCCAGGATTTCATGCAACCTTTAAATAAGAAAAGTCAATGCATGTATCAAGTTGTATCATTTCATATAAAATCGACGAGGCACAGTGATAGGGCTTTTTGTCATTAGCTAGGGGTCCATAATAAAAAAATTAACTAAAGATTACGTACAGGTAAATTTAGGATCGTTCTCTCTTCTCAAGAGCCTTTAATTTATTCCTAAGTAAACTAAATATCATGCAAATACAATGAAAACAATGGGAAAATTGATGTTTTGTTTTTCAAATTAATAAACTAAAATAAGAATGCAATTAAAGTAGATGCTAACTATGGTTTTTGGGGTTTTTTTTTCTTTTTTTATAAAATGGAATGGAATATAAAAATGGGTATGAAATGTATAATGAATGCTCTTGGAAATGGAGTAGTAGCTATCATAGTTCAATTAAATGTAGGAGTAAATTTTTACTAAGTCATGATGAAAACCCCTAAGCAAACACTTCAGTAGTATTCTTAAGTAGCGATTACTCTTAGTAACATAGCTAGCAATCACCTCTTAAGGCATTATTAAAGTGCACTTAATGTGCGATTAGGATTAGATTAATGTAACTTGCTTCCTCTCGATATGTATGCGATAACACGACCCAACAGGGCCCTCAATTGATTCAATTCAATTATACTAGCTAACAATAATAACTAGACAGCACAATACCATTGAATTAATAAGGGAAATACATATACATAAATCTAACAAACTAAAAAAATCCAATTCAATCATATAGCTAGGTTCAATCCACACAGTTATCCAAACAGATAAACTAAGTCTAAAAAAAATACTAAACAACATTCCTAAAAGTAGGAAATCCAAATATAATTAGAAAAAATAGATTGAACAAAATAACTCCCTTGAACTCAGAAAGTCAAACTACTATATGTAGAAGCTAAAGGATGAGCCACACATAACTTCAATTTTAACCACAGTATGTAAGAACTCTTTCGGAACTTAGAGAATTTATGATAGATGAACAAGTAAATGAATGAATCAATGGAGGAGGAAATGAGGGAAAGGTCTGACAATACTAAAAGTGAAAGAGGCAGTGAAGGTGAAGCAAAATATGCGACAGTGCCGGTGGTGTGGAGGTTAGAACATAGACAACGTCGAAACAGAGAAAGAAGGAGATACGGTGGTGGTGAAAGAAAATTCTAGTGAAGTGGTGTGAAGAATGGACGGTGGTCAGTGGCGGAACCAGGAAAAGAATTTAGCCTGGGCCAAAAAAATAAATATATTGAACTACTCCCTTTAGTTCGTATTGTAAGACACCATCAAACAAGTATATTTGGTCTCTTTTATAAGACACTTGCTTGTTTCCAAATAGCATTAAATATTTTTTTCATGATGTATACCCATAATTTAAAAAGTAGTGAGTGACAGCAATAATTAGTAAAAATTAATTAACACTCTTTTTTTTTTAACAAAAAAGAGAGTAATATAATTAATATGGTATTAGTGTTTAGTGTAATTGTTACGGACCGGCCCAATAGGCCCAGGTCCGGACCTCAGCCCAACTAAGCCTGCACCGGGATCTCCACTATAATAGGAAACGATATGAAATCCCGCCAATAAGGGGACCCTATTAATAAGGAATCTCCTACAATCATGGAACGAGCCAATCAGACCCTTACAGCTCAATCACAGATATGACTCATTAAGGCAGGGATACGCGCACCACACTCTTCTATAAATAGGAGGAAACCCTAAACAGGTGCACACGTTCTATCTTATGCTCTATTTACATTCCGTCACACAGAGCACACACCCCACTCCCCTGGCTATGTGCCTTCCAGTTTATCACGAACTACGTGGACTTTGATCCCTTCAGAGGGTACGTAGGCTCTAGGCTTGACGACCTAGTCAAGTCCAATCTCTGTGTTCTTAGGACAGAACATTGGCGCCGACCGTGGGGATCTATAAACTTCAATCCCTGTGACCAATGATGGTGAGCACTAGAAGCCACACCAGAAACCCCCAGCCAGTGGGAGGAGACCCCCAGCCAAGCCAACCACCACCAGAGCAACCACGGCGATAAAACACCCCCGAAGGGCATGTCACTGACACGGCAACCACCCCTTCGGCAGAGGATCAGCAGCCATTAGGAGCACTCACCGTGGCTCCAACGAGAGACGTCCAGGCAGTTGAAGCCGACGTCCGCATCATTCGGAGGACGCAGGAGTTGTTCCTCCAGCGGCTATAAAACAAGGAGAAACGAGACGACCTGCAGAGGCGGGCCGACTTTGACACCATTAGCCGAATGATCCAAGAAGCGCTCGACAAAGATCGCCGGCAGGGAGATCGCCGGAGGAACCATAGGCGGGGAAGGAGAGCCCCCGTGGATGGTAGCAGTTCCTCGAGCAACTCAGAGCCGAGGAGCACGCGCCGCGGCAACCGCGAACCGGGTCGGAGGACGAGTGAAGAACGAGGCAGACCACAGTCCCCGGAAAACAGAGAGAACCACAGTGTCGGTCTTAACCACACTGATCGGCCTGCAAGAGAGGACCGAGACCAAGAAGAGCCCCGTGTGGAGGATAGAATTCCCCGGACCCGCAGATCACCTCGCCATGGATCCCCCCGTGAATATCGAGTCATGTTCTTGTCGGACTCTGGAAGATCCCCGTTTTCAAGGGAGGCGGCCACGGCTCGTTATCCGAAGCACTTCGATTTGGCCGACCTTCCGAAGTACGACGGAACCCAAGATCCACGCAACCACCTTGATGTGTTCGAAAAGCTGATGTAGGTACGGCAAATTAGCGGCCCAGTCATCCAGCGTCTTTTCGCGGCCACCCTGCACGGGCCCGCACACAGATGGCTGACCTCTCTTCCGGACAACTCGATCCGGAGCTATGAAGACTTCGGACGCAAGTTCGAATTGCATTTCGCCACTAGTAAAAAACAGCCGAAGACCACATTCACGCTGAGCAAGGTACGACAGAGGAAAGGGGAGGCCCTACAGAAGTACCTGGATCGGTTCCGCGATGTAGCAATGCAGGTGCGATCGCTGCCCGAAGACGTCCACGTACACTGCCTAGTCAATGGACTAGATCCTTTATCCCGGCCGGCCCGACACCTATGTAAGAACCCGGTGTACACCTTGACCGAATTCTATACAGAGGCGAAGAAATACCTGGAAATGGAGCAGATAGAGGCGGCCAATGCCGACGAACCCAAACGGACTAGGAAGAGCCCGCCCAGTGACGAGGAACGGCCAGGAGGGACGAAGGCCGGCCCCAAAAGACGGAACCGAGAAGGCCGAGCCAAGCCTGATCGAGCCGATCAAAAGGCCAAGTACGATAGCTATACCCCACTGAATGTCCCTCGGTCTCAAGTCTGGAAAGAGGTAGCCCAGGCTGAGATGAAGCGGGTGGACAAGCAGAGGTCGATCAGAGGGCGCTCCAGCATGGACCGCTCCAAGTTCTGCAACTTCCACGACTACCACGGCCATACGACCGACGAGTGCTATGACCTCCGCGACGCTATCGAGAAGTTCGTGAGAGATGGGAAGCTGTGTCAGTATGTGATCAAGACTCAGGGAAGGACGAGTGGCAAGCGCACTGACTGCAGCCGCAGTAGAAGTCCGCCCAAGGAAACTCGGAAGCAGGGGAAGAAGCAGAGGACGGCCTCAGACGACGAATTTCCCGACGTAGATTTCCAGTGCAACGTCGTCAGCGGAGGATTCGGAGGAGGAGGAGACACTGTAAGCCAGCGGAAGAAATACTTCCGCGAGGTACTGACCGTCCGAGACCTCCCCAAGTTCAAGGAGGACCCCAAGAGGCCGAAGCCGCCTATCTTGACCTTCACTGACGAGGAGCTGAAAGACGTCATACCCGGCCATCTGGATGGACTGGTAATTACTGGAACCTTGGTTAATTGCCGAGTTAAAAGAATTTTCATGGATGCAGGGAGCTCGACCGATATTATAGCCTGGGATGCCTACAAAAGGATGCACCTCGACAAGGAGGACCTCAAGCCATGCAAAACCACCCTGATCGGGTTCAACGGCGAACAGTCTTTCCCGAAAGGATACATCGACCTCAGGCTGACCCTGGGGACCAAAGAAGCTTTCAAGTCCGAGCGAGTAAGATTCGTAGTCGCCGACTTTCGATCCCCCTACAATATCATCCTGGGCAGACCAACGATCCACGACTGGGACATTCTGGTATCCACCAAACACCAAAAACTGAAGATGGTCAACAATAAGAACCAGATAGTTGTGGTATCCGGAGACCAGAAAGAGTCGAGGCAATGCTACTTCGAAGTTCTCCGGGTCGAGGAAGGAGGACCCTCGTCTCCACCTCGGCTCGGATCCAATGAGCACGTAGCCGAAGCCGGCTCGGACGAGCGCCCGCGGCAGCAAGTCAACATGGTAGAGCTCGACCTCCGAGAGCAGGATAATCCGAGGCCTGAGCCAGAAGGAGAGTTGGAGGAGATAGTGCTAGGCGAAGACCCGTCCAAGACCGCCAAAATTGGCTGAGACATGGAGGACGGCCTAAAGGCTCTTATGATTCGCTTCCTAAGGCAGAACCAAGACGTCTTCGCATGGACCTCGGCCGAAGTACCCGGCATCGACCCCCACTTCTGCTGCCACAAGCTCGGCATATGGCCGGGATCAAGACCAGTGGCACAAAAGAAGAGGAACATTGCGGACAACAGGCAGAAGGCCCTGGAGGACCACGTAGAGGAGCTCCTAGCGGCTGACTTCATCCGAGAGGTGCAGTACACCACCTGGCTCTCCAACGTAGTGATGGTCCTCAAACCCAGCGGCAAATGGAGAGTCTGCGTCAACTACACCAACCTCAACAAGGCCTGCCCAAAGGACTCCTACCCGATGCCTAACATCGATAAGCTTGTGGACAACTCGGCCGGGTACCAGCTCCTCTCCTTCATTGATGCCTACTCCGGTTATAACCAGATCGCCATGCATCCGAACGACCAAGAAAAGACCGCCTTTATGACTGATAAGGCGAATTACTGCTACAACGTCATGCCTTTTGGACTGAAGAATGCCGGAGCCACCTACCAAAGGATGATGAACCTGGTCTTCGAGGATCAGATCGGGCGCAACATAGAGGTCTACATAGACGACATGATAGTCAAGTCGAAACTACCAGAAGACCACATCCGGGACCTAGAACAGACATTTGAAAAGTTAAGAAGACATCGAATCAGGTTGAACCCGGCCAAATGTGCCTTCGGAGTTCCGGCTGGGAAATTCCTAGGCTTCATGCTGACCAACAGAGGGATAGAAGCCAACCCGGACAAGTATAAGGCCGTGCTCGACATGCAGCGCCCGAGGACCAAGAAGGAGGTACAGCAGCTAACAGGCCGACTAGCCGCCCTGACGCGTTTTTTACCAAAGTCGGCGGAGAAAGCCCTACCTCTCTTCAAGTTGCTAAAGAAGGAAACCCGAGGCGGCTGGAACCCTGACTGTGAAGCCGCCTTCTCAGAAATCAAGAGATGCTTGGCAACCCCGCCGGTTCTTACCAAGTCGGACACCGGGGAGACCTTATTCCTCTACCTGTCAATTGGCAACGAAGCCGTAAGCGCCGCCCTAGTGAAGGAGTCCGAAGCCGGACAGACACCCATATACTTCATCAGCAAGGCCTTACAAAGCTCTGAACTCCGGTACCAGAAACTGGAGAAAGTAGCTTTTGCCTTACTCACCGCGGCACGAAGACTCCGGCCTTATTTCCAAGGGCATCGGATCGTGGTACGAACTAGTCAGCCGATCCGACAGATTCTCCACAAGCCCGATTTGGCCGAAAGAATGACCAATTGGGGCATAGAACTGTCCGAGTTCGACATCACATTCGAAGCCCGACAGGCGATTAAGTCCCAGGCACTCGCGGATTTCATCAGGGAACTCACCCCGACCACTTCCAATGACGGGATTTGGAAGGTCTACATGGATGGTTCGTCCAACGCAAAGGGCAGCGGTGCAGGAGTCATCGTGGAAAGCCCGCAAGGGGTAGCCACCGAGCACTCTCTTCAGTTAAAGTTTCAGACCTCCAACAATCAGGCCGAGTACGAGGCCCTGCTGGTCGGACTGCTTCAGGCAAAGGACAATGGCGCCCAATGGGTAAAGGTTTTAACCGACTCGCAGCTCGTCGCAGCGCAGATTGACGGTACCTATCAGGCAAAAGGCCCACTCATGGCCAAATACCTGAACCGGGCCAAAGAACTCATGGCCGAATTCGAGGAGGTGACGGTTTCCCACATCCCAAGAGAGGAGAACGTCCGAGCTGACATCCTCTCTAAGCTGGCAAGTACAAAGGGGCCGGATAACCACAGGATCGTGATCCAGCAAAATCTGACCGAGCCGAGCTGCATCATGGCCATCTCAGTAGGCCTCGACTGGAGGAAGCCGATAGAAGACTACCTCGAAAGGGGAATCATCCCTACCGACACCACTGAGGCCAAGAAGCTGATCAGAGAAGCCGCCCTCTACGCCATGGCTGATGACCAACTATACAGAAAGGGGCTCCATTGCCCGATGATGAGGTGTCTCGGCGATTCTGAAGCAAAATATGTGCTGGCCAAACTCCACGAAGGCAGCAACGGCCACCACAAGGGGGGCAAGGCACTCGCCCGAAAGGCGCTACGCGCCGGTTACTACTGGCCCACTATGAAGCATGATGCCATGGAAAAGGCTAAGACGTGCGACAACTGCCAGAAACACGCCAGGATCATATGGCCACCGCCCTCTGAACTGAAAGGAATGCCAGCCCCCTGGCCCTTCTACAAGTGGAGCATGGACATCCTCGGACCCTTCCGACTGGCGCAGGGACAATGCAGATGACTCATAGTCGCTGTAGACTACTTCACCAAGTGGATCGAGGCAGAGCCACTCGCCACAATTACCTTGGCCAGGGTTATGAAGTTCTTCCGGCACAACATCGTCTCCCGCTTCGGGATACCAGCCGAGGTCGTCACGGACAATGGCACCCAATTCATGGACCATCGTTTCCAAGCGCTGATGTCCAACCTGGACATCAAGCAGCACTTCTCATATGTGGAACATCTCCAGACAAATGCCCAGGCCGAAGCTGCCAACAAAGTCGTCCTGGACGGACTCAAGAGGCGAATGTTGCAGGCCGAGACCAACTGGACCGAGCAGCTCCACAGTGTACTGTGGGGATATCGCACGAGCGTACAGTCTTCGACCCAAGAAACCCCGTACAGGCTAACCTATGGATGTGATGCAATGATCCCGGTTGAAATCGGACAGCCTTCTTGGAGAAAGGTCAGAGCCAGACAGGAGGGGCAGGAATCGAACGACGACGCCTTGAAAACTGACTTGGACCTCATTGATGAAATCCGGGTTACGGAGCACTGCCGGGAACTAGCCGCCAAGCAACTACTCGCGGCTAAGTACAATAGAAAGGTCCGACCTCGGTTTTTCAACCGAGGCAACCTAGTACTCCGACGGGCCGACATAGGCAACAAGAATGCCAAGGACGGGAAGCTGGCGGCAAACTGGGAAGGGCCCTATCGGATTAAGGAAAAGCTCGACGGAGGAGCATATACCCTCGAGACTTTGGCGCGAAAGCCCATCAAAAGGACATGGAATGCCGACAAGTTGAAGATCTACTATAGCTAGACTCTTTCTCGGCAGTGTTTGTTTGCTTTTACGATTGTTCCTTTCCTCGCATTTGTTTTCCTTTCGTTTTGAGTCCAAGTTACGTCATTTCTGATTATGATGCTTTGTAAAGCCCCATAGGGCCATTTCTTTCTATCAATAAAGGATCCTGTTGAGCAAACTATGAATGTGCACAATACTCGCTTAAGAGTGAAGCCGAAGCCATGAAGCTCGGCCAAAAACGACAAGACCGAGGCAATGGAGTCTGGACCGGAAGCCGAAAGCCGAGGTCATAAAGCGCGGCACCGGCCATAGGCACTGCGATAACGAAGCCCGACCAAAGAACCAAAAGCCGAGGTATATATAAACCCGGCACCCAAAAAATGGCCCCGAGGTCGTGAACCCGTCCAAGAGAATTAAAAAACATTTAGATGTACGAAAACCGGCCGTTGTACTCCGACAGGCATCGGTTAGAGCTCGGCGAAGGCGCTGTACATGGCCCTTCGTGAAATTGGCGCGTCAACGCTCGTCCAGCTAAGCAAGCAGCCTGCCATGCCGACCCTGATCAGGTCAAAATGTCCGACCCTAGGCCGACGAAGCCTTGGTTAGACATGTGACAGCCCTGTCCTTACGCCGGTTAAGTTTAATCCGACTATGCGAAAGTTGGAGCTCGACTACTAGAAAGTCGGGCCGAGGCAGTACGGTTAGTTAGGCCTGACGAGGCTGAAACAAGACAACCTTGCCCCAGCCTCCCACGCACTAAGTGTGGTAGAGTACCAACGGCCTGCACACATGCGGCCGACAAACACACAAACTTAGACAAAAGAAAGATTGAATACATCCATTGCCTAAGTTATCTAAATGGCCTGTACCCAAACGACCAGCGTTTAGTACATGGACAGAAAGGTGACCGAATCATCCTATGTCTGGATTGCCTAAACGGCTTGTACGCATACGGCCGACAAATAACAGAACTTGGACAAAAGAGGGATAAAGTTACCCATTGTCTAAAACGTCAAGATGACCTATACGATCAACACGCACATCTAAAGCCTAGGCAAAAGAGTCTCAGAGCATAAACCACTCATTGTCTAAGGCATCCGAATGGCCCATACCCATATGGCCGACGCATACACAAACCAAGGCAAAAGGATGACGTCGGAAAATAAACCATTCATTGCCTATGGTAGCTAAACGAGCTCGGAAGTGCCGAAAAAGGACGGTACAAGTTAAGATCATTCGACAGTTAAAAGAAATGCAGGCTAAGACAAGAGAGATATTATAATTGTCATAAAGTCTGTACAAAAGGCGCAAAGGCCAGAATCATCCTTATAAAATACAAGGGCACCAACGCCCCAAAACTTACAAAAGAAAAAACAAAAACAAAACGAAAGCCAAAGCTACTCAGAAGGCTCGGCCTCAGGCCCCGCAGTCTCGACAGGGCCGGTATCAGCACCAAACGGACCCTCGTCGGCAGGAGAAGCATCGGCAACGCCGTCCTCAGCATCAGGACCCTCGGCGGTAGGAGGCGGATAAGGGATCAAAGTCCCATCTTCCCGAACAAAGGCGCGGTAGTCGTACCCGGCCACGTTCAGATCGACGCCAGGATTGAAGTAGCGGATCTGCGTCAGAGCCTGATTGAAGCACTCCTCAGCGGTCCGCACTAGGGCATCCTCGGCTTCCCGGTAAGCCTCCTCCTTCGCAGCAAGGGCCTTCTGAAGCCCTTCCTTCTCCTCCGCCAATGAAGCTCGCTGCTGTTGAAGGGCCTTGGCCGCAGACAAACTCTCCGACGCCGCCTTCTGGGCCCGGGCACACTCCTCAACCACTTGCTCGGCACCTGCCCGGGATAGCTGGAGCTCATGGTCGGCCCTCACCGCCGCAGCCTTCGCAGCATCCCGCTCCCCCCGAGCAGCGTCACGCTCCTCCCGAACAGCGCTCAGCTCCGCCTGAACCGCGTCCCGCTCAGCCCAGGCTTTGATAAGCTCCTCTTCGGCCGACCTGGCCTTAGCTTCAGCCACTTCCAGTTCCTCCCTCAGATTGCCAACAGACGCGGCCTTAGCCTCTGCCACGGAGAGACCCTTGGTCAGCTCCTCCCTCTCAGCCCTCAGTCTCTGGACCTCAACAGTAGATAAGGCGAGCTACTCCCGGGCCAGGATCAGAGCCTAGAGGTATCCCACAGACCGGCAAAGCTCCGTCTGGCTCCTGTGTATCTCATCTATGGCTGATTGAGTTAGCGCGGCACAACCCGTGAAGTGCCGGGGAGGCAGGAAAGCAGCGGCGACCTCAGGAACTACCCCATCGTGGCATAAACGACCACGAGGAAGGAGAGACTTCGGAAGAGGTGGAGGAAGAGGAAGCGACGAAGAAGAAGGCGGACCCGGCAGGGAACCAGAAGGCTCGTCGACGAAGAATTCAGCCTCAATCTCCTCATCAGAAATCGAGGCCTCCTTCCCCCCGGAAGCCGGGAAGGGGACAGCGGCCTCTTCGAACCCAATGGCCGGAGGGCCAGCTGCAACTACAAATTCCCGACCCTCCAGGGCAGGGATGTCCACCACGGGAGCAGTCTTGGAAACCGTGGCAGGAGAAGAACCCTCGGCAATAGGACTCTTCTTCTTCTTAGAAGCCGGAGCAGCAGAGGTACCGGCACCAGCAGAAGCCGCCTACTTCTTCGGGCGACTGGGGGATGAGGTAGCAGCCCTCGCAACCCGAGCATAAAAAGGTAGGCTGTCCATGGTCCTAGCTGAAAACAATAAAAGAACAAATGAGTCAGCAATTAAGAAAAGGGAATTCAAAAATAAAAACATAGGCAAATGCATGACCAGAAACCCTACTGGTAGACGGCGACGGCTCGGCACCATCACCGGTTATAAAGAAGCCAGCCAGCCTCACACCGTACTCGGCCACAAGAGCCTCCACTCGTGGCAGGGCGGAGACCGACTCAGGTGAAAGACCCGTGCGCGGTACTTGGAAGGAGACCGCCTTGGCCTTATAATGGCCTTTCTCCCAGTATAAGGGGAAACGACCGCCGCCCTCCAGGAACCAGGGCTCCTCCCCTGGTACGGCCTCAACCTTGAAGAACGCCCCCTTAAAACGTTTGAAGGAGTCAGAGAAGGGCGTCATCAGCTTGCGCTCCGGATTGATCTGGAGGGACACCAACCCCCTCCGCTTGTCACTCCCCTTCGGCGAGCTAGGGGTAAAGGGCCCGAAGAAATAAAAGAAAAGGTTGGCCGAGCACGCTAAGGGAGGCGAAAAATGGCCACAAAGCCTCTCGAAGGCTACGAGGTAAGCTCACCCATTCGGATGGAGTTGGGACGGGGCCAGGCGAAGATGCCGCAAGGCCTCCATTTGGAAGGAGGTAAAGGGAAGGGGAACTTGGACCCGCTTTAGATAATCGCGGTAGAAGAAGAAGAAGTCCGATTCATCCTCAGACCCTTCCGCGCAGACAGGCTCGCCGGCCGCCGGGCACCACAGGACACACCCGGGCATGGCTGGGACCTTCAACCAGGCAATGTCCGCGTCAGACATCGATGACTGGGTCTTGAGCACTTCGTGCGACACCCGGCTGTACTCCTGACATAAGGCTTCAAGTGGACCAGAGGAGTCCGAACCCTCCGGCTAAGCACGGGACTTAGAAGGCCGAGTGTAATATCCCTGATTATTATTAATATTGGTGATATTATTATTAGTAGTAATTACCCATTTATTTTAGATAGCCTTGGTGGGCCAAATATTCCTAGTCTTAATTGCCGTAGGAATTTTCTGCTTATACTCTAAGAAAGAGATTTAGGTAATAAGTCCTCTACTTGTTAACTAAGTCATATTAATTTACACCATTTTAGGTAATAAGTCCTCTACTTGTCAACTAAGTCACATTAATTTACACCATGATTGATTGACTGAACGTAATGTGAACCATGATTGGTTGATTTTTTTCTATTTTAATATGCCCTATTGATGATATTAAATTCACATCATGTCTGATTGGTTTTTAATTTAATATACCTTATTAATGATATTAAATTTGTATCATTGTTGATTGATTTTTTTTTTTAATTTTATGTACCCTATTAATGAGTTGGCAATGGTAAAAGAGTCGAAGCTAAACCCTAAATTTTTGTTATAAATATGAGCCTAGCCTAACCCTGAATACTCTCCTTCTCTTCTCATATTCTCTTCTACTATTTTCTCTATTCTTTCTCTATTCTTCTAATTCCTCTATTCTTTCTCTATTCTTCTAAAAGCTAGCAAAACGGAGACCAGGTAATCTTAATCTCATGAGTCTTAGTGTAATTTTATATTTCGATAGGTAATCCTAATTCCCAGGACAACCTTGCATGTCATGCTTCTTCTTCTTCTTCTTCTCTACATCCTATTTTACTAATCGTAATTCCATAAGTCTTAGCGTAATTTTATATCCTATGCTTCTTCTTCTTCTTCTTCTTCTTCTTCTTCTTCTTCTTCTTCTTCTTCTTCTTCTTCTTCTTCTTCTTCTCTACATCATATTTTGCTAATTCTAATCCCCATGAATCTTAGGTTATTTTTATACTTTTATATAAATTTTGATAGAATTGTTATATATAAAATATATTATATGTAATCCTAATCCCTAGAACAATTCTCTTTTTAAATGATTTTACCTTGGGTTTTCATAATTAACAAATAGCAATATATATACTCGGTTTGGTTTTCGTAAATTTGAGAAATCTATTTTGTATGATTGAAATTTATAAATGCTTTCATACACACACACACACACACACATATATTTATATATTTTATTGAGAAATCCATTTATTATGTGAGTGTATTTAAAATACTTTAAATCGTGGGAGGATAGCTTTAGGATGGTACCTCCTAAAGTGATGAATACAACCCTTAGGCTTTATGCCTCGATATATTATTTGATGTGAACCAATTGTATCCGTTCTTTTCAAAGTGGTGTTTGGCAGGGGCTCCCGGGACACTAGTAGCAACTTTGGGAAGAGGTGTGCACATTAGGACGAAATGTTTTATGACCAATTTGATTGATTGTGACTGGCAGGGGCTCCTGGGTCACAGGGTAGATTGGCAGGGGCTCCCGGATCTACCATGGTTCTCTTCCCACTAAACTAAATAGATTGGCAGGGTCTCCCGAGTCTAAATAGATTTAAAAAGATAATGAACAATATTGGATTCGATATGAATATATTGATATGATGAGTATTAAAATTGATACTTTAGATTATATATATGTATATGATATTTTTCTTTCATCCTATGAATATTTATATTTATATTTATATTTATATTTATTATTGTTATTATTATTATTTTTCTATAATATTTTTGTTCATTAGGATTACCAGCTTTTGCTGATGTTTGTGTTCTGGGCTGTGATGATCCTTCGGGGGAGCAGAATTTCAGTGAAACAGGTTTCAAGGTTGGGGCTAGCAGTGAGAAGTGAGGAAGACCAATGAACAATTCTAGCTAGTTTTATTTTATTTTTATACTTTGAATAAAACACTTATATTTGAGTTTGGATTTTCGTTAATGTAATAAGACAGCCTTGCACTTGTCCCGATACAAGTGCGGCGGTAACACTTCCCAAATTTGGTTTTTTTGAATTCCAGTGTTTATTTATAAAAATTACTGCAATTTTATGTTATTGTTAGAAATTTGGGGGTGTTACACCGAGACTTAGGAGCCATAAATAAGCCTATACGAAAATAAACAAAGCCGGTATTAGTAAAGAGCAGAAATACCTAGCACAGACACAGTAGCAGGCAAAAATGGTTCCGGACTCGGACGAACGAGGGCGCAAGAAGGAACAGCCGGGGCAGACCAATGCCGGCAAGAGCCGAGAATGGAAGAAGCCTCGGCCTCACGATCCATCAACGCGGAAGCCTCCGCCAGGCAATCCCAGCAAGGGCCGGAGTAACCTGCTGGAGCAAACATTTGACGGACGGCGGAGGGGCCCTCATAAAAATTAAGGGGCTGAGCTATCACTGCCGTAGTCCCAGAACCGAAAGAGGAGCCTACCCCGGCCCCACCGGCAAGTCAAGAGGAAGAGCGCGTGCAATCGGCCGGAAAGGACGATGTGGTATAGGAACCGAAACCCTGGCCGAAGACGGACGAGCCCCAGCTCGCCCCGGACGCACGGCGCCGACTCGGCGTAAGGGATCCAAGATTCCCCTAGCGGGTAGCTCACCCCCAAGAACCCAATAAGTCATCCTCGGGAGACGCGCACGAAGGAGCATTTCCTCCTCCGGCGTCAGCGATGCCCTTGGTCGCGGAACATCCCTATCTCTCGCCATAATCAGAAGCCTACAGTGTTAGAAACCGGTGTTTGAGGGAGTTTTGGGGGTGAATTTCGGGTGTGGTGATACTAACAGAATCCCAAAAGAAACCCAGGAAAACCCAGAATTCTCGAAGAACAGTAATGCAGGCGGCGCTTCCAGAAATAAACGGTAAGACAAAGAAAAATACCAGACAAAGATGGTAGAGGATAGACAGAATACCTGTGCGAAGAAAATGGAAGGAACTGGAACGCTGGAAGATGGCGAAAAGTTCTGGACACAGGAGAATCCCCTCTGAAGACTCTAAAGAAACCGGAGGAAAATCTGGGCAAAAGAGTGAAGTAGCGGGAAAAAGTGGAAGGAAGAAGAAAGAGGGCTATTTAAAAGCCAACGCAGGGGTGCAACGGTCTATTCCCGTACAGACGTGACGGGATTGGAGCAACACGACGTCAGCGCAATAAATACGTGCAGACCTCGAAAAACGGAAAGGCGCGGCGGTTGCAGGACGCACCCAATGAAAGCTTGACAGCTGTAAGCCCGTAATGACAGCGCGCGAGGAGCAAATCCCAAAGCGTCCGGAGAATCCCAAAAGGCAAAGGGCGCGAAACCGAGGCCATTGGGAACCCGGGAAGGGCGATTGGCCGCCCGGGCAAGACGGACTCGGCGTTCTAGGCAGGACGAGGGCATTATAAGCCGAACACTTCCCCTTGCCGGGCAGATGGTCACGGTAGCCAAGAGCCGACCTGGTCTGGGCGAAGGACCTCAGCCATACAAAGGACCGGGGGCAATAAGCACCTCAGCCGTCCAGAAGCCTAAACGACCAAGCTGGGGGGCAACTGTTACGGACCGGCCCAATAGGCCCAGGTCCGGACCTCGGCCCAACTAAGCCTGCACCGGGATCTCCACTATAATAGGAAACGATATGAAATCCCGCCAATGGGGGGACCCTATTAATAAGGAATCTCCTACAATCATGGAACGAGCCAATCAGACCCTTACGGCTCAATCACAGATATGACTCATTAAGGTAGGGATACGCGCACCACACTCTTCTATAAATAGGAGGAAACCCTAAACAGGTGCACGCGTTCTATCTTATGCTCTATTTACATTCCGTCACACAGAGCACACACCCCACTCCCCTGGCTATGTGCCTTCCAGTTTATCACGAACTACGTGGACTTTGATCCCTTCAGAGGGTACGTAGGCTCTAGGCTTGACGACCTAGTCAAGTCCAATCTCTGTGTTCTTAGGACAGAACAGTAATTAATAGGGATAATATTGAAAATTATTTAAATTTTAGGACAAATTTAATGACTTTAACTATTTTTATTGACTTGTGAGAATTGTTAGTTGGTTCCTTAAATAAAGACCAGAAGAAGTATTTACTAAATAGTATCAAATAACCTTAAAAATACAAATAAATAATAACCGATAATTATAAATCAAAACAATATATAAGATGATACCAACCTTTTCGGTATCTCAAACAAGAATTTTACTTTCTTCTCAGTCCAATGAATAATGAAACAAACATTATCCTTATAGAAAATATTAAATATTAGCTGGGGCCAAATTTGTGGCCAAATAAAATCTCATATAATAAATACATATATTTCTTAACAAATTTTATAAGATCAGTCGAGGCCAGGCCCCAGCTGGCCATCAAAAGCTTCCGCCATTGATGGTGGTGACGATTGCCGGCAACGGACGACAATGGTAAAGCAAGGATGAGGAACGATTATGGTGAACAATGAAAGGAGAAGGAGTGAGGAAGTTGGCTGGCAAGGTGGAAACTGAAAACAGAGGAGAAATGGTGGTAGCCAGAGGCGGATCTAAGTTGGTGATTTTTTTTTGGGGGGGGGGGGGGAGTGGCCCCTTGAATTTGGGATTTTTTTTTAAAAAAAAAAATTAATACATGTTTATTGGAAGAAAAACGAAGGTAGCTGCATGTTGGTGAGTTTGATGCCCCTCATAATTGTTTAGTACCTTATATTGAAAAAGATGTATTTGATAGCATTGATAATAAAACAATTATAATAGAATTTCAAAAAATAAAGCCTAGAAGGATGACATTATAATTATTTTTATTGTAATATAATTTTGTTATTAAAATATATGTATTTAAACTTATTGAGTGCCCAATCTTCTAATTTATGTAGTTACATTTCTAACAGCACCTAGCCTTACTTTTCTAAATGACATATTTGTAAAATAATTTCCTCTCTTATTACATCATCGGAATTCACTTGATTTTATGAATATTTTTTTGATATTCTTTTTTTCTTATTTATATTCTTTTGTTTGTTAAAGCATTCAAACATTTCCTTTTAAAAAAAAAAAAAATTGGGGGCACCCAAATCCCTACGCTACTGGTGCCCCCTTCAATAAATTTCTGAATCCGCCACTGGTGGTAGTTGACGGTGGCTGACGATGATTAAGGGTGAAGGTAGAGGTGAAAATGTGGTATGGAGAAGACTCTGGTGGTGAAGACAAAGAAGCTTCCGACGACGGTGAAGGCTATGGTTTTCGTTGATGAAGATGGTGGTATGAGAGACAAGGATGATGGGCGGAGTAAGACGCCGTTGGTGGTGGTAATTGTCGGATGACGCAGTGGAGAATGGTCAATGGTCTCTCCTTCCCTTCCTCAATCTCCCTCCGTCTCTCTTGTCTAAGTAGCTGTTTGGAATGTGGTTGCCGCCTGGGTACATGTTCTCAGGGAAAGAAGATGACATCTGACCTAAGAAACTTGGTCAAAAGTTTTGACCAAGGACCTCTCTGTAAAGTTTAAAAGTTCTCGGGGAGGGACTTAATTTTAAATTTATGAAATATTTTCAGGGAAATGTAATTTCTAAAACATATAGGTCAGTTTCTGTAGTTTTCGCTGGTCCTTTTCTCTATTGATTGCAATTTTCATGAATTCTAAGGCCTTTTCTGTAATTTCTCCCACTTCCCAAAATATTACTTCTGACCCTCGAATATCTCGAATTTTCTTCTTAAACACGTACAATACAAGATTAAGCATAAAGTAGTATCAAAAGTCCAATAAATCATTTCTATAAATAATTAACAAATTATGATCATTTTTTCTCCAATTACACTTAATTCAATATAAATATCCTTACATTAATTTAGTGCTTAATAATATAGTAATGTCCAAAAAATAAATTAAAAATCTCAATTTAATTATAAAAAATCATATAAAAATTTGATTTAGATTTCAAACGCATCACTTGATGTTTGAAATTCGTGAGTTTATAGATTCATTTTAAAATTATATTACTAAAAGTCTTTATGACTGAGGCTCCACAGAAAAATTTGGTAATTAACGATGCTCATCCCCATTACTTTTCCTTTCCTTCATGCGTAAGAACTTTTAATAATAATAATAATAATTTATATCCAAAATTTTGGAATTTTGACTTGTCAATATTGCATGCAAAGAGAGCATGTACGGTGGCGAAAACCATGAGAACATGAGAAGAAAAGTTGTTGAGGTCAAAAAAAAAAAAAAGTTCTGTGGGTTGTGTTTCCAGTGTTGAATTTTCTTTTAATGATAAAACATTTTAACAATAAATAATTTTACATATATTTTAAATTAGAAGCTTTTACACAAAACTGAAGATTGCTATTGATGCAAAGTCAATAGATTAGATGAGGAAAACAAAAAATTACATTATAACAAAGAGAAATATTACAATATGAAAAACAAAAATTAGAGTAAGCATAATTATTTTGTTTTCAAAATTAAATTTAGTATTGGTATACGATAATATCAGTATAACTAATTAAACACGAAGTTATTCGATCAGTTTCATAATAAATTAAAGTTTAACATCAATCTATTAAAAAGGGAATTAGAAAGAAGCAGAGAGATAGATGCACAGAGATGAAAAGAAAAAGAATCATTCAAGACACAGCGCAGCAGCGAGAGCGGCACGCATGGAGGAATACCAGCGCAGACAAAGAATTCGGACAGCAGTGGCTGAGCAAGAGAGGTGTTTTAGTTATCTTTATTATCTCTATGGAAGGACGAGAGGACCGTGGAGATGACAGAGAAGCTTTCTTTCCTTTCTTTCTTTATTCTTTTGAACCTGAATTCTTATTTTTTTGATATGGATTTTGTTAGAACTATGCGTAGCTAAATTTCCTTTTCAACCTAGGGATTTATGAATTTGTTTGAGACTTAGAGATTAGTCCCACAAATTATTTTTGATTAATTTTATTTCAGTTTATTTAATCTTGTTTTATTTGTTATTGCTTATTGATTGGCCATCATTGAGCATGTTTTGGAGATTTAAGGTTGAACTTGGAAAAGGAAATCTTAAATTGACCTTAGATTAAATAATGTAGAATTAGGTTTAAATCTAATTTACATCTAGGGTAGGCATATATCTAGAAGCTCCATATAATCAAATTAGGGTGAGCCAGGTCTAAAACACATCTTATTTAGTTATGTGAGGCAATACATAATTAATTAAGGTACGTAAATAAATGGACCGGAAGACATCTATAGATATTAATACTCTAAATTAGCTGAGTAAATTAAGTCAAAATTAATTAGTGGGGATAAAATCTAAAAAAATAAACAAGGGATTAGTGATTCTAGGTTACTCATTTGATTAGTGTGATAGTTGTTTATTTTAATTTTATTTTTAATTTCTTTTATTTTAACTAAATTCAATTTAGTTTGCTTAACTTAAACGAAAATGTAAAATTAATGCTCAACTGAAGTTTGTGATACTAAATTCTCGTGGAAACGATATTTTTCTTATTACTTTATTACTTAATACAGCCCGTATACTTACAGAATTATAGCTTATAAAATTTTTCCCCATCACATGGCCTACCAGCAAGGAGCGATAATAGGGAGTGTTCATTATTGTATAATTGGCAGTTTTCGTAATTTATTCATTTTAATTTATGGTTTAGTCAAAATATGACTTTTAAATAATTTTTTAAATTTAGTTCAATAATATAATGTCAAAGGATATATTTTTTTGATGGCTGCACCTTTCAGCCGTACGTGAAGCATGTGTGATCTAAGCAAATTACCCTACCCTACCCTACCCTATAATCTCCTTCAAATATCTTATATGCATGTCGCACTCACACCTAAATATTTTACAAAACTAGATATGTAGTCAAAACAACAATATCGTTTCAAAAAAAAAAATTTGTAATTTACCCTCATTATTAAGTGCATCATACTTAATTACACTGATTTATCTCTCTATTTAGTGTTAATACAATAAATTTTCACAACCTTTAAAGATATATTAATTTTATAAATATTCTAAAATAATTTAATTAACTTCTTTATTCTCTTTAAAAAAAACTAACTTTGATTTCTATTTTGGACTAGAATGAGTAGAGCCTATTTCTGTATTTCTAAACATTTGGAATCCAGTCAAATTATTCGGACTAGTAATAGAGACAAAAGCAAATATATATATATATATATATATATATATATATTATTCAGTTGTTTGCCACTTGCGTACCAACCAAGCTGCAGGCTGCGCTGCCATTTTTGTATATAAATTAATCTGACTAACGGCATCACTCTATTTATAGTATTATTAACCCATTTATTAATCAGTGTTGATGATTTGACTACTGAAAATGCTACGTTGCTTGATGATTTTAACAATAAATAATCACTGATCTTTCTGACGAGCTGCTTCTTTGTTGTCTTATAAAAGATACTGCTCTCTCTCAAGGAGTAGTAAATTGCAGAAAGCATCAAAGTAAGCTTTGAGCTTGAGAGAAGAACTACCCTCTCTCTCTCTCTCTCATATGTTTCTGCTTTCCACCATGTCTCTTGCAGGCCCCTCTTTGAAGGCTTCTCTTATTAGTTCTCCAGGTTTCCTCTCTCTCTCTGACACATATCTCTATGAATGAATTGAATTGGTAAATGTTTTCGTTTGCATTATTTCTACTCTGGAATTCAGAGCCCAATGCAATCCTTTTTTTTTTTTTTGTTCCTTTGGAATTCTGTGCCTTCCTAGTTCCTGCAACACATTTGGTTGTTGTTTATGTTTCTGGTTTCTTCCCTTTAGAGCAATTCTGTCCAAAGAGACAAACATATATACGTACTCTAAAACAGAGCCAGAGAGAGGAAAGAAACAGAGCATATAGATTGGGTTGTTCTCCGGATTTAGAGTTATATATCTTAACCAGAAAACAATTTTAGTTTCGGATGGTGAGAAGGCTAGAGAAAATGTTTCCTCATGATTGAGTTGTGCCTAGCCTTATTAAGACCATCTTGGCTAGAATATCTATTAGTATCTCATAACAGGGGAACAAGTGAGACAGAGGAAGATGAAGTACATGAACCATATTTATTATATCAATCACACAATTCTAGATATATAAATGGAATACACAAAAATAAAAATACTGAATTTAATGGGAGTACATATGTGAAAAATCACATTTCATTGATCAAACTGATTATTATTGCTCATTATGCTGTATAAGTTTAAAGCCTATTTCATGAGAAATTTTAGTACTATTTGTTTTATATCATTCCATAAATCATCCATTTTTCTTTTCATTTGTAATTTTCTAAACTTATTCACGTTTAATTTAATTACATTGTTGATGCTAGAAAGTCTGACAATAACAATATCTAAATGTGTTTCTTGTTCCAGTAACTACAGTTGGACCCACAAATGTAGATAATAAAGTTCATAGTAGACCTAATATTGTACGTATCCATCCCCTTTGAACTCTTCCCCTTTTGAATTAAATATATGTATACTTTAATTAATAGAGCAATTAGAATTTTTAATTAACAAAAGTAAAAAGGAGGTTCTTTTCTTTTTTCCTACCAAATGCAGATTTTTGAGGGGAATAAAGAGAGAATAAAAAGAATGCTCAAAGAAGTTAAGCTTTCTACATCAAGTTATGACACAGCTTGGGTGGCAATGATACCATCACCTTCCTGTCCACAAGCTCCTCTGTTTCCTCAAACCCTAAATTGGTTATTAGAAAATCAACGCAAGGATGGATCATGGGGTCTTTCTCACGATAATGAGTTGTTGACCAAAGACTCTCTTCTATCTACCTTGGCTTGTGTGCTTGCACTTAAGCAGTGGGGTATTGGTGAACTTCAAACTAATAGAGGTATCGATGTAATCAAATTTAAATGAAGACTTTTCATGTCTTCCTTATAGTGTCTTTTAATTAATTAACCCATCAATTATGTGTAGTTAAATAACTGGATATGTATCACTGTGTGTTGTTATAGGACTTGAATATATTGAGTCAAACATTGCTTCAGCTCTTGATGATAAGCAACATTCTCCCATTGGATTTGACATTATCTTCTCCCATTTGCTGGAGCAAGCCCAAAATATGGATCTCAATCTTCCACTTGGAGGACAACGTTTAGAGACATTCATTCAAAACAGAGAATTAGAACTCAAAAGGTATAATATATATATATATATATATAGCTTTCTCTGTCATCTGTATGCCTGCACTCGCACGTGTATACATCAAGCTAAGTTACTGATGAATATGATTCTTCAATTATATAATACAGAGGCTGGACTGGAAGCAACTTAGAAGGATGGAAAGCATATTTGGCTTATATTTCAGAAGGATTTGGAAAGTCTCAAGATTGGGAAATGGCTATGAAACATCAAAGAAAGAATGGATCATTATTTAACTCACCCGCCACTACTGCTTCTGCTTTTACGCACTTGAACAATGCACAGTGCTTTGATTATCTACGGTCATTATTAGATAAATTTGGAGATGCTGGTCAGTGGCTCTTCATTCTCATTATGATTTGGTTTCTTTTCCTCATTTTGATTTCAACTCTTTTCTAATGCAATTTGTATATACCTAATGTTTAAATTTCCACAGTTCCAACTTGGCATCCTTTTGATGTCTTTGCTCGAATCTATATGGTTGATAGCCTTGAAAAATTGGGCATTGATCGTTTCTTCACAGAGGAAATCGAAAGTGTGTTAAACCAAACATACAGGTAAATGATAAACATCCATATAACTTATCTGTATAAAAATTCTAATCTTGAAATATATCTAATCATATGTGTCTCTATTTTGTTTATTAAAATCAGATTGTGGCAGCAGCAGGAGGATGATATATTTTTGGATCCGACCACATGTGCCATTGCATTTCGCTTACTACGATTACATGAATACGATGTTTCTTCAGGTTTTGTGACCTTTCATGTACTATATTTAATTTCCGTGAGGAGGAGAAAGACCAAAGAAACAACTAATTATATTGGATGTTTCTTTGTGTTTCAGATGCACTAAGTCGATTTTCCAAGGACAAATTCAGCAATACCCTTCAAGGATATTTGAAGGATGTGAATGCTGTTACGGAGTTACACAAGGCTTCACAAATACCTCTCCATTCAAATGATCCAGTCTTGGATGAACTAAACTCTTGGACAAGAGACTTCCTTAGGGAATATTTGTCTTCTTCCTCAAAACAGGATCACAAACCACTTCATAATATTGATCATGAGGTAAATTAAACACACTAAGTACAATCTCACAAACAGTTTAGTTCTTGACTTCTGTTGGTGATTGTAAATGAAGTTTTATATTTCAGGTTCATTTTGCTTTGAGATTTCCTCATCACACTTATTTGGATCGTATGTTCAACCGAAAAATAATGGAGAATTATAAGATTGACCAAAAGAGAATTCTGAAAACATCATACAGGTACACACTACTTTTTCTAACTAATTTTTTCTACCATCACTCTACTCTCTTTATCATCCATGTTTCTCATATTTTATGGATCTTCTTGCAGTTCTGTGAATCTTGCAAACGGGGAATTTATTAAGTTAGCAGTGGAAGACTTCAATAGCTGCCAACTGGTAATTCGCGAAGAATTCGAACAATACAACAGGTGAATCTCTTGTTTGTATAACTCAAACAAAGCTCAAATGAAAGTATATGCAAAATTACAAGATGGCTTCGCAAATTTTGAGAACAACCTATCCTTAATTCAATCACCATATATGCTGATTGGCCTATTATATCATACAAACTAGGTGGTTCATGGAGAGTGGAATGGACAAGCTACAGTTTCCAAGACCAAAAGTGGCATATTCCTACTTGACAGCCGCAGGAACACACGTGGCACCTGAGCTTCGAGAGGCTCGCATGTCATGGGCAAAGAATGGCTTGCTCGTTTGTGTTTCTGACGACATGTACGATGTTTGGGGTTGTGAAGAAGACCAGATCAGGCTTGTCGAACTAATGGAGCAGTATAAACCCCAACTTCACTAATTAATTCCCTTTGTGAACTAAATTTCATCCACTTATAAACTAAAGTTGTGTATATATGAACAATATTAAACCACAGGTGGGACGTAGATATTGAGAAGGAAAATTGTTCCGAGCCAGTTAAGATATTATTCTTAGCACTGAAAGGGACAATCTGTGAGATAGCAGACCAAGCCATTAAAATTCAAGGACGAAGCGTGTTGAAACACCTGAAACAACTTGTGAGAAAACTGTTACAGTTTAAATCATATTATTCGTAGAATATACATCAGTCGTCAGAAACTAATTAAGTGCATTTGATTTGCAGTGGGTGGACTGTCTGAAATCCTTTCTACAAGAAGCTCAATGGCGGAGAAACAATTATGTGCCAACCTATGAAGAGTATGTGCCTGAAGCATTAATATCTTTTGCCTTAGGACCAATTCTCCTACCAGGTCTCTATCTTGTTGGGCCTAAGCTTCCACAGGACAGTATTGAAAGTGAAGAATACGATCGCCTCTTTTACCTCGTTAGTATTTATGGACGATTGCTCAACGATGTCAACGGCTACAAGGTCAGTCTCTTTATTTGACTTACCCCTCTTTAGTATATATGCTCGAGCAAGGGGTGCCTCATTTGCCTCTGGTGCACCCCCTGCTGCCTCTTAATTTTGGGGTGATTCCCAAATGTTTTTATAATGGTCTTTAAGATTATTAGATTCTATATAAAATGAATAACATTTTGATATTTTATGAGTAAAAATATAAAACTATTTTCAATTTTTTACGATTTTTCAAATATTTAAGATTCCGTTAAAGACCCTTTGGTTTAGTGGTATTAGATGTGCTCTTTGTGGTACCAAGTCTAGGGTTCGATCCCCATACTCTTCAAGTCATATGCTTGCGGTCCAAAAATTCAAAAGAAAAACTGGTTTCAGATTCCAAAATTGTGTAGTTCTTCCCCTGCCCTGTATGCCCATATAGTAAATTCTGATTAGGGTGTTGTATGGTTATGTAGAGAGAAATAGAGCAAGGGAAACTGAACGCAGTAGCAGTGAGATCAAGGCATGGAGAAGGAAGTGAAGAAGAGGTGGCGAATAAGGTGAAGGAAGAGATTGAAGAAACAAGAAAAGAGCTGTTGAGAATGGTTTTGCAGAAAGAAGGAAGCATAATACCAACAGAAGTGAAGGATGTGATATGGAAAATGGCGAGATCGTTGTATGTGATCTACAAGAAAGAAGATGTCATCCATGCAAGTGACTTGTCGGACGAGGTCATCAGTATTAAAGATGCAGTTGTTAGCGAACCCATGGTTCTAAACATATGAAGTATATATGTTTGATCAATAATTATTATTGAAGGCCACAACAAAATAAAGGAAAAACGATTCAATGAAAAGAAAAGTCTCATATTGTATCAATAATACTTTCAGCTGTTTTTGTTGGTTTTTTCTTTCTTTATTTTATACAGTAAGTTTTCTAGGCAGCTTGAGATTGACTATGGCTCTCTCATTGCTACCATAAATCAACTTTCTAGAAAGAATATGTGATCCAATCATATCACAAGTCACCAAGTAGGGCACTTGTTACATTTATTAAGATTATCCCTAATTAAAGTTTATCACAATTTTTCTTTTTCACTTCTCAAGATGTAATTCATGATTTTTTTTTATACAAAAAAAAAACTTGGATTTTAAATAAGAACAAACTTGGATTTTTTTTTTTCATTTTCAAACAAATTTAATAACATGACCATCTTTCATTAGTTATAGTGAAGCGCGGTTGAAGGTTCCATGTGCACAACGCAAAATTCATCACTACCAGCGGGAGTATTAGAGTAACTAGACAGCCGATTGTACTTAGTTAAGTGGTTCACTCAATTAGATACATAAGCTAGTGTACACTACCCCAAAAAAAAAAAAAAAACTATCATTTTGTAGTGGTTAAATTGTAGCAGTTGCAAAAAAAAACTATAAATATTAGGATTTGTAGCAATTAAAAGGAAACTCTACAAATTTGTAATGGTATAATCGTGCCAAATGGCACGCTAGTAAGCGGCAATAATTTGTAGCTGTTACATCAAAGAATCTACTACAAAGTGTGGCACTTGAAGGCGCTATGCTATCGTCACAATTGTAGCGGTTACTCAGTAGCGGTTGAGACATACTTACCACCACAAAATTTGGCGGTGTGTTTATGGTTGTTAAGAACAAAAAACAATTACAGATTGCAAACGGTTGGAGGTTTGTAGTGGTTTCTTCAAACCACTACAAACTGTACATTTCATAATTTTTTTCATTATAATATTGTGATTTTACATCATTTATAATGTTGGTTATATTATGAAAATAAAAGATATGTAGGATAAAAGATCAAGAGATAAAACAAGAGAGAAAGAGTGGAGTAATTCTCATTTGCTTGTGTGTGCTACAATACTTGCACAAGACCTTTATTTATAGGCCTTAATGAGTCTTAGACCAAAAGCCACTATTAATAGGAAACTTGGAGAGCAAGTATTGTTGAACAATGGAGAGCAAGTTTTGTTGGCTTAGGAAGGAAGTAGAATAAAGATAAGAAATTATTAAATGTAGCCAAATAGATGCTTACTAGGATATGAGTCAATAAACATCCACATAATTAATATTCGTAACATTTCCCCTTGGATGTCCATGATAAACGTGTCTCTTTAAAAAATTTAATTAGGAAAAACCTAGTGGGATAAAAACATAGCTAAAGAAAAAAGTACATTATTCGTTGATATATTTTCTAGTGATGCCTTATTAAAATTTTTTTTAGGAAAACCTAGTAGGACAAAACATAGATAAGGGTAAAAGAGTACAGCGTGTATCGACTCTCCCCCTTAACAATATCAGTTGAGATCTTTGAGTTTCCGAAGACCGATGTTATGGACAAGCTTTTTATAGATTGTACCTGAAAGTGACTTGGTGAATAAATCTACTAGATTTTCACTTAAATGGATTTGTTGGATATCTATTTCACTATCCTTTTGAAGATCACAAGTGAAAAGGAATTTTGGTGAAATATGCTTCGTTATATCACCCTTAATATAGCTTTCTTTAAGTTAAGCAATACATGCGGCATTATCTTCATATAGAACTATTGGGACTATTTTGATAGAAAATAAACCACAAATTATTCGTATGTGATGTATCATTGACCTCAATTATATATATTCTCGACTTGCTTCATGTATTACTAGAATTTCTTGCACTTTTTTTTTTTTACTTTTTTATTTTAAAAAATGCCACGTTGACCTTCTTAGGAGAAGCCAAGTGTCTTGCCCCTAAGAAGCCACCTTATCGTTGGCTTATTACTGGCACCACCACATGTCACCTCCAGCATCCATCACGTCATTGCCAACTCTGCTACATTTGTGACTGATTTCGTGGAAAAATTTGCCACTAAAAATATTTTGTCAAAAATTTTTGGGAAAATTCTATTAAAATACCAAATGAATTTGCAAAACCCCCAGAAGTCCGTCGAATTTGCAAAAAAACTTAGAGGTGACAAGGATCTTTGAGGGATATGCAAATTCGCGCCAAATTACCCTTTTACCTTTAGGGTTAAATAATTTTTTTTTTAAAAGGAAAATACCCCCTCCCGCGGTGGGCCCTGCCGCCGGTGGCCACCACCGTCGGCGACCGGCGACTAGCCACCACCGTCGGTCGCCGGTGGCCGCGCGGCCGGCGGTGGTGGTCACCGGCGGCGGGGCCCACCGCGGTGGGGGGTATTTTCCTTTTTTTTAAAAAAAATTATTTAACCATAAGGATAAAAGGGTAATTTGGCACGAATTTGCATATCCCCAAAGGTCCTTATCATCTCTAAGTTTTTTTACAAATTCGACGGACTTCTGGGGGTTTTGCAAATTCATTTAGTATTTATTTAGAATTTTCTCAAAATTTTTCTAACGGTGCTACAATAGATGATGAGATATTATTTTTTTGAATAGGAGAGGCAAGCCTAAGCTTGAATACAGTTATAGGATTAGATTATGAAAATCTAATCCTAAGTATAACAAAATAACAAAACTATCCCTAAATGAGTCTTTGATCCCACAAAACCAAGTGAAGACAACCCTGGGGATGATGAGATATTATTCTTCATATATTTAAGACGCGGGTAGTACAAAAGAAAGGATCTGAATCTGTATCATAGTCCCTTCTGCACATAGAAGCACTAATTGGCGGAACTGGCTTTCCTCCAATACTCCCATCCGCTGGGTTAAAGCATCGTCTTTTTGGCACAAAAAGCTGAACTTGAACATGTGCCCCTTTTTGTAGTGTATGAGTTTGTGTCTATATATATATTTTAGGGCAGTGACTGGTACTAAAAAGATACTTCATGATACTGAATGGTACTGAAAAATACTCAATGATCTTGAAAAATTATTTGGGAAAATTCTAAATGAATTTGCAAAACTCCCAAAAGTCCGTCGAATTTGTAAAAAGACTTAGAGATGACGAGGACCTTTGGGGGATATGCAAATTCGCGCCAAATTACCCTTTTGCCCTTAGGGTTAAATAATTTTTTTAAAAAAGGAAAATACCCCCCCATGGGGTGGGCCCAGCCGCCGGTGACCACCACTGCCGGCCGCGCGGTCGCCGGCGGTGGTGGCCACCGACGGCGGGGCCCACCGCGGGGGGGGGGGGGTATTTTCTTTTTTTTTTTTTATTATTTAACCCTAAGGGCAAAAGGGTAATTTGGCGCGAATTTACATATCCCTCAAAGGTTCTTGTCACCTCTAAGTCTTTTTGCAAATTCGACGGACTTCTGGGGGTTTTGCAAATTCATTTGATATTTTAATGGAATTTTCCCAAATTATTTTTAGGATTTAGAAAAAAATATCGTGAAGTATATTTTCAGTACCAGTCAGCACCCTGAAATACCAGTTAGTACTAGTCAATATCATGAAATATTTTTTCAAGATCCTAATCTAATTTTTCAATATCGTGAATTATTTTTTCATTATCTTGAAGTATCCTTTCAGTGCCATTCCGTACCCTAAAATATTTTTTCAAAATCCTAAAATAATTTTTCAAGATCATGAAGTATTTTTTCAGTATTAGTCAATATCCTAAAATATTTTTTTAGTAACAGTTAGTAACCTTAAATATTTTTTCAGGATTCTAAAATAATTTTTTAAGACCGTTTAGTATCCTGAAGTATTTTTTTAATACTAGTTAATACAGTGAATATATATATATATATATATATATATATATATATATATATATATAAGGGCACAGGTTTAGCTTTTCTTGCCAAAACGACGACGCTTCAACATAGCGGATGGGAGTAGTTTTGGAGGAAAGCCGGTTCTCTAATTGATTGTTTCATCCCTATAGAGAGTCATTCATGTTGATATTATACTTTTTTTTTTTTTTTTTTAACCTGGAAGTTGAAATTACATTTGAAGGTTTGCCGGGATAGTATGATGTAGTGGTTATGATTATTATTGCTCAAAAAAGTATAAGCACACAGTAAAATTGAATCTATGTTATTTGCTCAAGAAATCCGTCTTTAAAAGGCAATGAAATATATTGGTGTTGATACTATTGATCTTGATGCACACCAAGCGGTAGAGGATCTTCTCCTTATCCTTGTTTTCCGTTTTTCATATCAGTCTTTCTGGGCCGTTGATTGGGAGGTGGAGAGAAAGGTTAAAATAATATTGGAATTGATTGGATGGATATAATTTAGAAATAATGAGGGATGATAAAAAAATAATTAGGAAAGAAACCTAACTCGACACCGACAAACAACTGACTTCTTTATCTAACTAACTGAACCACTCTAACGAAGTACAGCAGTCTAGTTACAAGTTTCATGAAACAAAAAAAAGGAAGTGCAAGCCTGAAAATCGGATTAAGATTTAGATTTGCATTTCTAAAAGAAATTTTCCTTTAAAGTTGTTTTTTTAATTCAAAATTTCTTAAAACATGTATCTATTTACTCTAAATCTTATTTTAAGTTAATGTCTTTTACTTAATAAATGGAAAATAAAAATAAACATAGTATTCTAAGAATTATTTTCATAATAAAAAAATTATAGAAATATTGATTCAAGTTAGCCATGACTCTAGAAATTAAAATTTATATTTTTTTTTCTTGTTTAGAAATTTAACCTAATTTTCTTGATATGTAGGACAAATTAGTGCATTTACAGAAAATGAAGTCACAATAAAGTAGTGTGGTACACAAGCATTATAAAAGTATTTGTTTATAAAATAATAAGTTGTAAGTTGTAAGTTGTTAGTTGAGATAATAAGTAGTCTCATCCTTCTAAAGGAAAATGACATCAGTTTATATTCTGGGAAGCACATTTATTGGAATAGGTGAAAATTCTTTGGACTCTAAGCTTCGAAAGAGAAACTTTGGTCAAAATAAAATTAACATTTATTTTTAAACAGTTCATATTTTATTTGAAGTTTATATTTTTAGATTTTAAATTTATTTTTAGGCTGAAAGATTACTTTAATTTAATATTATATTTATTTTAAAATAAAATAAAATATAGATAAATTTTGGGAAAATACAACATAACCTTCAACCTGCAACATTAAAATTTAATAAAATCGATTCGCGCAAAAATCGTGGAATTTATAACACAAAATATTCACCATTTGTTTAAAACACCCAAAAAAAAAAAAAACTGATGAGCACTAATGTGATTGGAGCGATTCTTTTTTTTTTTTTTTCAAAGGATCTATATATTAATACTCCAACAGGATACAATACATAACAGTAACCACAAAGAGATCTAAAACAAATATAACCAACATAACAACAACAACAATAACAAAAAACACTGAATACAATATTAGCCAAGCACCGTACATTAAAAATATAAGAGTAGAAGTAGAATTATGAACATCATCGGCCTCCTTGAAACCCAAGGTTAGAAGTAACGAATAAAAGAGTATTGGTTGAAAAACCCACCCTAAAGGGCACACAATCTTAAAAGCAATAGCTGCGATTAAATCAGCTAACTGAGTACTTCATCTTGGGGTAAAGAAACTAGAAAACCCAACCTTGGAAGCAAGAAGACTCTTGATGTCCTGAAGAACACATCTGGATTGGAGCGATTCTTCAAGTATTGCTCGTTGAAGCCAGAGAAAAATAGGGATTTCGCTTCTCTCCTTTTCTTTTCTGATCCGCTCCCATCCTTTACCCTTTATAATCATTGGATCAAGATCTAATGATCTACATTTAATATTTTAATCCCATTATTCTCTCCATTTCCTTCCTATTCTTCAATCTCATTAAATGTAGATCATTAGATCTTGATCTAATGATTATAAAGAGGCTAAAGGATGGGATCAGACAAAAAATAATAATAAGAGAAGCCAAGTTCGAAAAATAAGACATTAGAATTTTAAATACTTTTAATCGCAGATTTTGGAGAAATTTATGACATTATAATTTTAAATAAAGTTGGTCAACGAAACTCATGCAATAATGGGGATCACGTCCATCACGTGCACTCGTTTAGTCTTTTTTGTAATCATCAACAACAAATCAAAATCTTATTTTTCTAGCTAGTCAAAGCTTGGTTTATTTAGCCAAGCGCCTCATAGCGCGATAACATTAGGGCTAGTCTTAGGAGTTGGACTTCCCCTTTGTCCAGGGTTCGAGCTCTGCCTCCACTTCCCCCCAATGGCTGTATTAAAAATAATAAAAAAAAAGCTTGGTTTATTTAATAAGATGTGGAATTGTTTTCAAATTGTTCTCCTTTCTTCATCATAAGGGGGAATTACTATTATAAAGTCCCAAATAAAATATTTAATTGCTGAAATGTCCCAACTATATATAAGTAAGCAGCAAAAACTACTTGTCATTTTTTATAGGGTTAAGGTGCAAAAATACACATGTGTTTTTTTCCGAAGAGCGCCCAGTAGCAAATGTTTTTTTGGGTGTAAAAGTACACACGTGGTTACAAATTAGGTAAAAAATACCATTTGACCGTTAAGTTTGACTTTGACCGATGACGTGACATTTTAAAGATGCAAAAATACACATGTGATTTGTAAAGAAGAGCGCCCAACAATAATTTTTTTTAATTTAATAATTTTATTTTAATTACTACCAGGTGCTAAAAAGATATTTAGAATACTGACCTATACTGAAAAAATACTTCATAATCTTGAAAAATTATTTTTAGATCTGAAAAAAATATTTCAGGGTACTAACTGGTACTAAAAGTATACTTTGAAGTATTTTTTCTGTACCAGTCAGTATCATGAAAGTACTTTTTAGTACCAGTCAGTACCCTGAGATATTTTTTTTCAGTATCCTTTTAGTACCGGTAAACACTTGAAATATTTTTTCAAGATCCTAAAATAATTTTTCAAGATTATGAAGTATTTTTTCAGTATCAATCAGTATCCTTTAAGTACCGGTGAATACTTGAAATATTTTTTGAAGATCCTAAAATAATTTTTCAAGATTAGGAAGTATTTTTTCTGTACTAGTCAGTATCCGAAAAAAAATATTTCAAGGTACTGAATAGTACTAAAAGTACTTTCAGGATATTGATTGGTACAGAAAAAATACTTCATAATCTTGAAAAATTATTTTAGGATCTTGAAAAAATATTTCAAGTATTGACCGGTACTAAAAGGATACTGACTGATACTGAAAAAAATATTTCAGGGTACTAACTGGTACTAAAAAGTACTTTTAGGATACTGACTGGTACAGAAAAAAATACTTCATAATCTTAAAAAATTATTTTAAGATCTTGAAAAAATATTTCAAGTATTGATCGGTACTAAAAGGATACTGACTGATACTGAAAAAATACTTCATAATCTTGAAAAGTTATTTTAGGATCTTGAAATAAAATTATTAAATTAAAAAAAAAATTGTTGTTGAGCGCTCTTCTTGACAAATCACATGTGTATTTTTGCACCTTTGAAATGCCAAGTCATCGGTCAAAGTCAAACTTAACGGTCAAACGGTATTTTTGCACATAATTTGTAACCACGTGTGTACTTTTGCACTCAAAAAAAGCATTTGCTACTGAGCACTCCTCAGAGAAAAGCACATGTGTATTTTTGCACCTGAACCCTTTTTTATATCACAACTTGTTTTAACATTCTCCTAAGTTTTATCTTTAGGATATCAATCAAATGCCTTCCTTAAGGCCTTATAGTATTTTCCCCTTCATATTGTAAGATTTAACTCAATTAGAATAGTTGGCTTTCACCACTTATATTTTGATGAGTGGATATTATTGTTTTTTAATCAACAGTGGATATTATTGCTTAGCTTGAATCTTTCAATACATAATTTTATTTATTAGATTCAGTAAAATAAAATTTCACCTTGTAATAACCCTAACATATATATAAATAACTTAATGCCCTTACTGGGCACCCTAATATATATATATATATATATATATATATATATATATATATATATATATATATATATATATATATACATGTGTGTCAAAAATGTTTCATTAACTTAAATTTTTCATTAAATATAAATTAAAATTTGTTACATAGATCCTATTTATAAACTAGAGAGTGAAAGTTTTAATTTTTTTGGTTATATTTATAAATGATGTTGTTAAATATTTCATAATACCCTTTATTTGTTATTGTGTAAATATTATTATTTTATAGGGAATTATATATATTAAATAGTGGTAAAGTTGAAAATTGTTAAATTTTAAAATAGAGTTAATATGGCTTAAGGTGTTTCTTAGCGTTACGCTCCTATTTGTTCCAACTCCATTGCATGCTTACAATGGTAATCATAATTACATTATCAAGAAGTGTTATTTGGTTGTTGCTCTTTAGTTTAGTAATATGTTTTTTTTTTTTTGGGGCCAAAAGTTTAGTAATATGTTGTACCATGGTAATTACCCAAAATTTGGTAATCACTATTCATAACCATATGAAAAGGTCTAAATTACCCTATAGTCTCAATTTGTATTTATTTCACACCGCTGCCACATTGCCATTACCCCAGTCTCTGCTACCAGTCGCCACTACCAGCACAACCACTGCCAAGTGCCAATACATGTATGCACACCAAACCACTACCTAAGAGGAAACACAATGGTTAGAAGTTGAGTTTTTCTCATCATCCTTCATAATCTCTAAATCATGTTTGTCCAATCAATCTAAAAAGTCTCAATACTACTTTAACTTTTTTCTTATATTTCTAATCAACAACCTATATGAATTGACGAAAGATAATGAAAAAAAAAGAATGAGGAAAAGATTTACTTCTGTGGTTGTAGTGTTATATGAAGAGAGTGCTTGTCAGTAACAAAAGCTGGACCCATTAATTTAAAGATGGGTTAATGAGATAGAAGTCAATAAAGGTGGATGATTAATATATATAGAAGTCAATTCAGTCAAGAAGATAAAGGATTAAAATAACTCAAAGAAAATGGAAACAGAATTTGACTAAACAATAAAATAAGTTTTTCACTTCAGAAAAATGCGTATAATACCGACGTAGCTACATTGACTAATTAACGTGAATAAAACATTAAATTATGTAAAAATTTCAATAGTTTGATGATAGATATATTTCATTCACCATCGCCTGCATAATTAACGTTTGGAAAGAAATAGGAGAATAAATGGTATTCTGTTGTACAGTACTTATTAAGGAATTAATAGATATAGCAAATAATGAGGCCATGTTTTCAATTTTTCTATTTTAATAATTAAGAGATATGGAGGTTATTTAACCAAAATTTTAAATCTCTAATTTATTAAATTCATTGACCTAAATTAGAATTTGAGTATGTAATTCAACTGTATTTATATGAGATTTTCCTAGTCGGAAAATCATTCTTGAGGTACTTATGTCTTCTTTTTAATTTTTAATTTAGTACATGCTTGTTTTTCTTCTTATTAAGTTCTATAATTTTACTCTTTTAGCACGGTTAACCGCTATAATTTTGCTCTGTCAGCATTGGTAGTGCTCATATAAAAATTAATTGTACTAATAGATTAAGACTAAAAGATTTTGTAAGGAAAGAAAAACATGTAGACTAGTATTAAATTAAAAATGGAAGGATATTATATATCCCTGAAGAATAGTTTCCCTAAGCAAATTTAGTATTGGACATTGTATTACTCAATGTAGCGAAAATTAATGAAATTACTCTTTTTTCTTACAAAAAAAAGCCCCCACATGATTCATAACTTTTATTACCTTGAAAAAAAAAATCTATTGTTTTATTTCGAGATATTTTTGGCCAACTATTTTGAAATTTGTAAGATGGTCTTTTTGTAGTGTTTACTTTTTTTGAAAAAATATACATGATCGATATTCAATTAATTAAATTAAATTATTGTAAGAATATTTAGATAAATTAAAGTTGTTCTTTTACTAGTTCATTAAATTATGTTTTTTAATTTAGAAAAAATGTATGCAATTAACTTTGAATTGAATATGGATTGATAAGGTTGTGTTGTATTTTATGAACATTGATAAGGTTGCATTGTATATGAAATATTTTTTGTTTTCGCAGTGTGTGTATAACAATATATAGGGAGAATCACATTTAGATCTCTTGTAAGGAAATTATTAATATTGTGGCCACTATTTAAAAATAAATTGCGAACCATACTAAGATTGTGACCACGAGAAAAAATGATGATAGTAAAAATAAGCTTGAGCCGTGCAGAAATTCAATAAACCGTGTGAATTTAGGGGAAGTGATTAAATTTAATGGAGGGATAAAATTATTATAAACGATGATGAACTTTTATTAGGGTCAACAACTAAAAATGGTAACCTTGGAAAATGAACATTGACTAAAGCATTAAAATAAGTTATACGTTTTCTACTTGGAAAAATACATAATATTGTATTAAAAAAATCACACACTGATGTGGACTGACTAGAACGAAAGAAAAATAGAGTAAATATTATATGCCCATCTAAAAAAAAATTGGACCAATCAAATAATCTAACTGAATATATGCAATCATAAAATTGAATGTAGTACTCAACCCTTAATAGTCTTTATTTTTAATCTCTAATTGTGTTCTATATGTTTCTTTATGTTTCTTAAATGGCGTCAGCATATAATTGGAGACCAATAACAATACTGTTTTTAGAAAATATTAAAATTATCATCCGCATATAATATAAACTATCTTTCCTTGAAATATGGAAAACAAAATTTTGATTTATGAACAAAGTTAAAAAAAATCACATTAATATAATTATCGCCGTTTATTTTTTTTTTAAAAAAAGTCCAAATTTGGACCTGAATCATCGTTGTTTATTTAAAAAAAAATTGCATCTTCATTTTTCTAAAATTTTATTAAGATATACTCTAATAACAGCGTTATATAAAAGAAAATTAAATCAATACATAAATTTGCCACGTGAGCATCTTTGTTTTTTTGGCCTTTTAAAGTTTAAACTATTAAAGATTCAATTTTAAATCTTCAACAGCCTATTAATAGTCAACTATCAATTATTAAATAAAAGCTAAATTAATTATGATTATATCAATTAGGGGTGGGCGTGGGCTGGGCGAGACCCCTGCCCGATGCCTAGCCCGAAGAATAAATGGGCTGTATTTTGCAGCCCGATGTCCAGCCTTGCTCGATAAAAGCCCTAACCATTTTTGGGCTGAGCAAGAATGGGCTGGGTTGGTCGGGCTTCTCTTGCCCAAATAGTAACATTTTGCCTGTTCCTTGAAGATTTTAGTTTACGATGCACATAATTTTAAAGTTTTGAAGATAGCTGAAGTATAATATAATGTATTTATAATATATTTAGACATAATAATATAATATTTTTTAAGTAAAATAATATATATATAACAATATTTATTTAAATATATTTAATTTTCAGAGAAGAGCCAAATGGGTAGGGCTGGACCACTTGCCTGATGCCCAGCCCTGCCCAGTTACTGGCCCAGCCCAAAACTGCCCAAATTTTTTTCGGGCCACTTTTTTAGGGCTGGGCTGGGCAATTTTTTGCTAGGCTTGGGCGGGTGTACTGGGCATCTGGGCACCATACTCACCCCTAATATCAATAGAATTTTTATATTGAACAAAACCTTTTATTATTATCATTATTATTATTATTATTTAGGGTTTAAAGTTTCTGCTTCTTCTATTGCAGAAACATTTTTTCTGTCATACTCATATAAAAGTGAGTAAGTCCCACTAATATATTGTCTCTTCTCCTTTTATAATGGGACCCATTCACTTCTATGTGATTGTGGCAGAAAAAAAAAATTCTATAGTAAAAGTAGAAACATCAAACCCTATTATTTATTATAAAAATATTATAGGTTAATTTCATAAGTATGCATATAATTGGTAAAAATGTCACAGAGTTAATTACCATAGATGAGATGAGTACATAGAATGAGGTTTCGAATTCTCTGTATTCATTTTGTACATGATAATTTCTTCTGATTTTTTATAAAAGTAAATGTATTAAGGTGCATCCAACACCCTTAAATATTTTCTTAGGTGTATCTAGGGGTGGGCATGGGCAGGGCGAGACCCCTGCCTAATGCTCAGTCCAAAGAATGAACGGGCTGCAAAATACAGCCCGATACCCAGCCCTACCTGATAAAAGCCATAACCATTTTCAGATTGGTCAAGGGCGGGCTGGGCAGGGCGGGCTTCCCTTACCCAAGTAGTGACGTCTTGCTCTATTCCTTGAAGATTTTAGTTCACAGTTTACAGAATTTCAAAGTTTTGGAGATAGCTGAAATATAATATAATATATTTAGACATAATAATATAATATATTTTAAATAAAATAATATATGTAGAACAATATTTATTTAAATATATTTAATTTTCAGGGCAGGGCCAAATGGGCAAGGCATAACCCCCTGCTCGATGCCTAGCTGCCTAGTTACTGGCCCAACCCAAAGCTGCCCAAATTTTTTTCGGGCCACTGTTTTAGGGCGGGGTTGGGCAATTTTTTGCTGGGCTTGGACGGATGCACTAGGCATCTAGCCACCATGCTCTATCTAACATCTTAAAATATTTTGTAGTGTATATATATCTGACACCGTAAAGTGCTTTTATGACATATGGTGGTTGCTAAAATTAGACTTACTAATATGTATAAATAAAATAAAATTTGGGAAAATCCCTTTAAAAGAATTTTTAAAACGTTGAAAGATAAAAAGATGTTCCAAATATTCATAATACCAAAAAGGTATTAAGGTTTTATTCGTCCTTTTCAAAATTAAAAGGAAAACACAAATTTGTCTCTCTGGGTTTAATTTTCACTTTGACATAATTAATTGTGAAAACATTATTTGAACTTGTGAAATCTTTATCTGAACCTGTGAAAACAATTATGAAATCTTATGAATTTTGATTTCGAACTTGTGAATAAGAAGTTTTGAAATTCTTTTTGAGAATTTGTAAAAACCTTGCTTGAACTTATGAAACCTTTATCAAATTTTTTGAATTAAAATTTGTAACTTGTGAAATTCTTTAACAAAGTTATAAAATTCTTTTGAGAACTTGTGAAACCTTTATTAGATATTGTGAATATAAATTTGTAACTTATGAATTTCTTTAAGGAAGTTGCGAAATTATTCTGAGAACTTGTGAAAACCTTATCAAAACTTATGAAACCCTTATCAAATCTTGTAAATTTTGATTTGCAACTTATGAAATTTTTAAAAGAAATTGTGAAAACATTATCTGTACTTGTGAAATCGCGCCTTCCTCTAATCTGTTATTAATTTTAAATTTAGAGGGACAATTCTATTATTTTCTTTTAATTTTGAAAGGAATGAATCACACTCTAACACCTCTTTAATATTATGAATATTCATAACCCCTATTTATCTTTCAATTTGACATTTTAAAGTTCTTTTAAGGGATTTTACCATAAAACTTCCATTGAAGTTTGCAAATTATTCCACCTAACATTAGTTTATTATGTGATCTCTTCATCGAATTTGTACTCAAACAACGTCTCCTATATGACTTTAAATATATTTTATCAATGTTGTTGGTTGAAGCTTTGTTTGGAAGATAGTAGTTGATAATATAATTATATTATGATTTCTTTTATAATAAAAAAATAAACTTCTATCACCTATTCAAAATTAGTTGGGCTTTGAGCGCTTACTAGAATTCAGCAACATTGAAGGTAGCTTGGATTGCATGTAACCTTTAAGGAAGAAAACTCAATGCATATATCAAGTTGTATCATTTCATATAAAATCGATGAGGCACAGTGATAGGGCTTTTTGTGCTTAGTCGAGGGATCCACAATAATAAATTAACAAAAAATTGCATATAGACAAATCTATAATTGTTTTCTCTTTTTAATGAGCCTTTAATTGATTCCTAAATAATCTAACTTACATGCAAATACAATGAAAATAAGGGAAAAATTGATTTTTTGCTTTTCAAATTAATAAACTAAAATATGAATACAATTAAATTAAATGCTAACTATTATTTTTGTTTTTATTTTTTTAATAAAATGGGATGGAGTATGAAAATGGGTATGAAATGTACAATGAATACTTTTGAAAATAGAGTAGTGTCTATCATAATTCAATTACATGTAGAAGTACATTTTTACTAAGTTTTGATAAAAGAAACCCCAAACAAACACTTGAGTTTAGTGTTCTTACTTAGTGATTACTCTTAGTAACATAACTAGCTATCACCTCTTAAGGTACTATTGCAGTGCACTTAATGTACGATTAAGATTTGATCAATACAACTTGCTTCCTCTTATATATATGTGTGTGATAACACGAAACTCAATTAATTCAATTCAGTCATACTATCTAACAATAATAAGTAGAAAACACAATATCATTGAATCAATAAGGGAAAAATATATACATAAATCCAATCCAATCATATAGGTTCAATCCACATAGTTATCCAAACAGGTAAACCAAGTCTCAATAATATTAAACAATATTCCTAAAACTAGGAAATCCAAATACAATTAGAAAAAATAGATTAAACAAGATAAATTTTGAAACTCAAGCTACTGTAGAAGCTAAACGATTAGCCACACATAGCTTCAATTTTAACCACAGTAAGAACTCTTCCGGAACTTAGAGAATTCATTACAGATGAATAAGTAAATGAATGAATCAAAGGAGGAGGAAATGAAGGAAAGGTTTGACAATACTAAAAAGTGAAAGAGGCAATGAAGGTGAAGGAAAGTGTGACAGTGGCGGTGGTGTGGAGGTCAGAACATAGACACCATCGAAACAGAGAAAGAAGGAGAGACGGTGGTGGCGAAAGAAGATTCTGGTAATGTGGTGTGAAGAAACCTGGTCAAAAGTTTTGACCAGGGACCTATCTGTAAAGTTCAAAAGTTCTCAAGGAGGGACTTAATTTTGAATATATGAAATATTTTCAGGGAAAATGTAATTTATAAAATATATAGGTCAGTTTCTGTAGTTTTCCCTGGCCCCTTTTCTTTATTAATTGCAATTTTCAGCAATTCTAGGGTCTTTTCTGTAATTTCTCCTATATCTTGAAATATTAATTCTGGCCTTAAAAAAATCTCAAATTTTCTTCTTAAACACATAGTATGCAAAATTAAGCATAAGATAGTATCAAAAGTATAAGAAATCATTTGTATGAATAATTAAAAAATTATGATAATTTTACCACTAATTACACTTAATTTAATACAAATGTCATTAATTCAAATTAGTGATTAATAATGCAATAATGTCCTAAAAAATACATTAAGAAACTCAATCTAATTATTAAAAATCATATAAAAATATGATTCAGTCACACAAATTTCAAACACATCACTTGATGTTTGAAATTGGTGAGTTTATAGATTCATTTTAAAATTATATTACTAAAAGTCTGTATGACTGAGGCTCGACAGACAAATTTGGTAACGATACTCATGCCCATTACTTTTTCTTTCATTTTGAACCTATCCCATCATGCGCAAGAAATTTTAATAATAATAATATAAAAATAATAATTTATATCCAAAATTTTGGAATTTTGACTTGTCAATATTGCATGCAAAGAGAGCATGTATGGCGGCGAAAACCATGAGAAGAAAAGTAGTTGAGGTCAAAAAAGAAATACAGTCTCTGTCTGTGTATTATATTGTGCTTCCAGTGTTGAATTTTCTTTTAATGATAAAACATTTTAACAATAAAATGATTTTACATATTTTTTAAATTAGAAGTTTTTACACACAACTGAAGATTGGTATTGATGCAAAGTCAATAGATTAGATGAGGAAAACATATAATTACATTATATAAAAGAGAAATATTACAATATGAAAAACAAAAATTAGAGTAAGCATAATCTTGTTTTCAAAATTTAGTATTGGTATACGATAATATCAGTATAACTAATTAAACACAAAGTTATTCGATCAGTTTCATAAAAGTTTAACATCAATCTATCAACTAGCTTGGAGTGAGCAACAGTAAGGCTCTTGTCCTTGAACAAATGATTGAAAACTTAATTCTAAACTCTTATTTACAAAGTAAACCTAATTGGAAATGTAATCTATTTTTTACCCCTCAACATCTCAAGGGTAGATTAGTCTCTCCCCTTGAGTCTTGGCACCAGTTATTTTCTTTGCCCATCCCAAAAGAAAAACAAACACACACACAGTAGAATATTTTTCTACCTGCAAAAACACATGTAAACCTAGTAAACTTTTCCACGATCGAGTGAGTTATTATTTCTTAGGTCAAGTAAATTTTTATGTTTGGTTAAAAAAACGTTACCGAAGAAATTCGAGGCACGTGGATGGATTATTGCACGAAAAAGAAATAATTAGGCAAACCATAAATATTTCCACAATTAAAATATGTGTTCAAATACGGCCCGTTTCTTCAGTTGATTAATTTATAGCAATAGTCAAAGCAGGGCAAATATTTAGTCGTAAGACAAGACAAGATTTAATTTATTCGTGGCTGCGCGGTCTTTTTCACGTCCATTGTCCTTACTTAAGTACAAATGCCCTTATACACTGGGAGAGGATTACTACAATAATATTATTACGTATGATCTCTTCTGTACTAATAATGAGTCCATACCCACAAAAATAAAGCATTAGAAATACAGGCGGTTTTCCATTGGAATAATTTATAGCATTAGTCAAGGAGGGGAAATATTTAATTTAATTTATTTGGGTCTGCATGCTTTTTCCGAGTCCATAAATTGTCCTTATAAATGGGCGAATCATTATCGCCATGTCCACATACAATTAAGTCAGTGACATACCAACAACAAGAAGTAAACCATCAATGGCTTCTCAATCCAGCTTGTTTCACCATTACTCTCACTCTCTTGCTTCTTCTTCAACCCACCATGTCTTGTTTTCTTCCTTCGTTAATCCCTCTACCATCACCTTTCCTGGTAATATCTTCGTCGTCTTTACGACTATATTAATTCATCCTTCTTTATAAGCTTATGTGATTATTATTATATTGCTTGTTTTGTTACAGGGGCTACTTCACGGTTGATGAAGGCTAAAGTAATTGTTTCACAGAAAAACTCTGACTTGAGAGCAAAAAGCACTAGCAGCATATCTGAGCCAAAAACTTCATCGGAAGTTCCACTGTTGGAAGGTTTGACACTTCCAAAATTTTATTGGAATGAGACTAATAAGCTTGGGCTAGAAGATGAAATTTTATTGGAGGTATGTATATACTAGTATAGTTTAACTGAAAACACTTTCTTGGTGTACGGCAATATCAATGAAGTGAGTTTGATGTGATGTCCTAGATATATTGTTGTGATTTGAAAAATAGGGTTTTTGGATGAATGAGGAGATCAGAAAGAAAGTGAAAGGCATTAGAATGAACTTGGAATCAAATGAAGGAGAGAAAAGCATATCACCATCGGCTTATCACACGGCATTGGTGGCTCTGGTCGAGGATGTAAATGGAAGTGGGGCTCCTCAGTTTCCAGAATCACTTGAATGGATAATAGAGAATCAGCTTCCAGATGGATCCTGGGGAGATCCTCACATATTTATGGCATATGATAGGCTTCTTTGTACCTTAGCTTCTGTCGTTGTCTTAACACACTACAAAGTTCATTCCGACAAGGTCCAGCAAGGTAGGTTTATTATATTAATATCTGAAGATTATTCTTTCATCAAATTCTGATTGATGGAGCTGTCAAATATTCAAACATATGGAGGAATGATTTGGTGAAATCATTCGGCAGCAAATTTGAATGAGTTCAACTAGTTAGTTTAACATGACAAAATGCCATTTTGTTTTATATATTTGATCATTCCTATAGTGCCTTTTGAATTTAAACAAACTCTTTCCTGCATGCAATAATTTAGAGAATTTTTAATTCAAGATTGCTAATTACACCCTCTGGTCTTAAATGTGTAATTTAATTAATTAATATAGATTGATAATTGGTTAAGTTGGTTATTTTTATTAGAAAAGTTGTTGAAAAGTTCACCATGGCAAAATAAAGTATCTAAGGATCTGAGTGTAACTCTTTCTTCATTGTGTGCAACATATCTTTAGCTATTTACTTATAGTTAAAGATAGGTTATAATGAATTGAAAATATATATATTACATCTGGATTATTGTTTATGAAACCGGACCGGCCGGTTTGGACCGGGAACTGGCCGTGAAACCGGTCCGGTTTGACTCAAAACCGGTGAACCCGGTAAACCCGGGGTAACCCGGATGGGTCACTGGGTCAGACCGTTTTTCTTTTTTCTTTTTTCTTTATTATTTTTTTAAAAAAAATAATTTCTCCCTCAATTTTTTTTTTAAAAAAAAGAATGCAATCTGATTCATATCAAATTTGAAACAACATATGTGTGATTTTCGACTCTTCCCACTATCAAACTCAACTTCCTCAAACTTCTCGGTGCTCTCTGCTCTTCGACGCCATTTTGTGGTTTCTCTATTTTCGGTTGACTCTGCTTAGTGGATGTCAAATGTAGGCTGTAAAGAAAATTGTTAAGAATATCTGAATATGTCACAAGTATTGGAGTATATGATTATTTTGTCACTGATCCAAAGTATTGAAATGATATATAGTATGTCAAATTTAGGTTGGTGTGATGAGAAATTAATTATTTTTCAATTTTTTATACTTCACCGGTCTAGGCCCGGGTTGACTCCGGTTTGACCCACTAACCCTTAACCCAGTACCCTGACCGGTTCAGTGACCGGTCCGGGTTTCAGAACCTTGAATTCTTACATGAATTCTAGGTATTTGTGGTACTAAATTTTGTAAAATGGATTTTTTAAAAAACAATTTTCCCTTATTATTATGTGAAAAATGTGTGTTAGTTTTTCTGAAATACCATTTTTTTTAACATTTAGTATACCGAAATGTGAAATCTTGTACAAACAATGTATGTAGTTTATATCTTGTATATTTACCTATGGCATGCATATAAATTCTAGAGAGCTTTTTATAAATCTGATATATATAGGGCTAAAGTACTTTAAAGAGAATGTAAAAACACTGGAAACGGAGAATATAGAGCACATGCCGTGTGGCTTTGAAGTCATTCTGCCGACACTTCTCCAACTGGTGAAAAGTTTGAACATTGACCTGCCTGATGATTTCCCTGGCCTCCAAGAAATACTCGCAAGGAGAGATGCCAAGCTCAAAAGGTATATATATATACACTATTCACCTTCATACGGGATAACAAGCTTTGGTGTTTGAAAATAATGAATAACTCATTTTTTGTACTTATTTAGTGCTTTTATTTTCATTTAACTATGGGAAAAGGATACCGATGGAGGTGTTGCATAGCGTGCCAACATCGTTGCTGTTCAGCTTAGAAGCTATACCAGGGCTTCAATGGGATAAGCTCCAGAATGTGAGAAGCAAAGATGGCTCTTACTTGTTCTGTCCTTCTTCCACCGCGTTTGCCTTCAATCAAAGCAAGGACCCACATTGTCTCAATTACTTAAACAATGTCGCCCAAAACTTTAACGGGGGAGGTACGTACGTGTATACTACCTTCAGTATAAAATATAAGTCAATTTCAACTACTTCACAGGAATCAACGAAGAGCAGATCACTCATTAAATCTATCTTGAATTGCAGTCCCAGATTTCTACCCCATAGAATTTTTTGAACAACTATGGATTGTTGATCGATTAGAGCGTTTGGGAATCGCAAGATATTTTCAACCACATATTAAACAAATCCTTGATTATGTTCACAGGTATAAATTAACTGCCTCTTCTGTTTCATCAACAGGTTACCACCCGATGGGTTTGTCTGGCTTAGCTTGCAATTGATTGCTTATCATTAACGTTGAAAAATCATTTTGATTTAAATTCAAAGCTCAAATGAAACTGATTAAATGGAAAAATAACAATGAAAATTTGATCAATAACATTAACGATAACTATTTTTCAGAAATTGGAATGAGAGAGGCATCGGGTGGACAAAAGATTCAGACTTGCCAGACCTTGATGATACATCCATGGGGTTCAGATTATTAAGATTGAACGGCTACGATGTTTCACCTAGTAAGTAAAATATCATATGCTAATACTAGTTATTATCATATAGTTACTAATTTACAGCAATGAATAAAATATAGACTTGGATTTTAAACAGGGGTTTGGTGGATCTCACTTGACATGTGGGGTCTACTCAATCCCTCTTCTCTCTCTTTCCTCGTTTCCTTTTGTACCTAACTAGAGAAAATCTTCTCCCTTGTAAATATCTATGATCACACCTCAACAAAATACAGATATGAACTTAATAATTTCGAAGGAAAATACTAATGAATGAAAATGGTGTGATATTGGATAGATGTGTTCAAAACATTTGAGAAAGATGGAGAGTTCTGCTGCTTGCCCGGACAGACAGACGAAGGAGCAACAGTGATGTTTAATTTTTACAGAGCTACTCAAGTTCAGTTCCCAGGAGAGACCATTCTTGATGAAGGCAAGAAATATGCAACTAAATTCTTATCCGAAAAGCGAGCTGCTAATCAAATTCTTGACAAATGGATCATCGCCAAAGATCTACCTGGCGAGGTATAGGCTTCGTTTCTAATGAGTGCAAACCTTAATTAGTAGTGAAGAATATTATATTGTTGAATTTATTAAGCTCTTTAACCAATAACAGGTGAGTTATGCATTGGATTTTCCATGGTACGCAAGCTTGCCTAGAGTAGAGACTAGATATTACTTAGAACAATATGGTGGAGGAGATGATGTCTGGATCTCTAAGACCCTCTACAGGTAACTAATGGAAGTTTGTTTCAATCTAAGGCTGGTAGATTGATTCAAATCTCACAAAACATTTTTTTCCTGTGTTGATATGATTTGAACATTGAGTTTAAAAGATGGTTTTGATTATCTTTTGCAGGCTGCACAAAGTCAGCAACCACGATAACCTTGAGCTTGGAAAATTAGACTATAACAAGTGCCAAGCCTTTCATCGAGTAGAATGGAAAAGAATTCAAGAGTAAGAATTAATAAAAACCAAAATATCATGTTTTTTTTTTTGGCAGGCTTCACAAGATCAGCAATATTGACTACAAGTTATGATGATTTTTATACAGGTGGTACTCAGAATGTGGACTAGAAAAGTTCGGAGTAAGCAAAGATAGGCTTCTTCTGGCTTACTTTTTGGCCGCAGCCAACATATTTGAACCAGACAGATCTCAAGAACGGCTCGCATGGGTCAAAACTTGTGCTCTTATTCACGCACTTAGATCCACATTTGAGGACCAAGATCAAAGAAAAGCCTTTGTGCATGAACTCAATAACAGCAGTACCTCCTTAAATGAACGGTAATTAGACTTGTCACAGAGCGGTAATTATCTCGTAAATTTTTATTTTTAATTCAAACTGTTACTTAATTATATGCATTAATTGCAGATGGCTGAATAAAAACAGGAGCAGGGAGGGTCTTTTAGGGACTCTACTAGAAACATTGCACTCCTTCTCTCAGAGCTCACCAACTGCTAGCTTCGATATTCACGATGCAGTTAGTTACTAGAAACTACTCTATTATTCCCGAACTTTTGATAGTAAAAAAACAATATTGAATGCATTATATTAATGATGTCCGAATGCATGCAGTGGTCAAAGTGGCTATTGGGATGGCAAAGAGAAGGAGATAGGTGGGAAGGAGAAGCTGAGCTTTTGGTTAACATGATTCATATTAATGGTTCCCACCAACTTTCTCATGACTTACAGCTTAATCCTCAGTACCAGAGACTCGTCCAAGTCTCTAATCAACTCTGCCATCAATTACGTTCCCTCCAAAGCATCAAGGTGATTACTCATTAACAATTAAGCATCATTAATTGATTAATGATGGGATTATTTCATCTTCTTAATTAATGGTAATATATGCATGCATGCTACAATTGCCTTACATATATGTGTGTGGATTGAAACTTATATCAGGAAAACAATAGTAATGGAAGCTACAAGGGCAACACAGGCATAGGGGAGAAAATGCAAGAACTGGTGCAATTGGTGCTCTCTTCAAATGACATGGATCTCAACATGAAGAAGACATTCCTCACTGTCACTAAAAGCTTTTACTATGCAGCTCACACTGATCCAGATACTATCAAGTCTCACATTGAAAAAGTCCTCTTTGAGAGAGTCGTGTAATAGAAGTAGTTATATATGTACGTCAGCTGAAGAATAAAACAATGTTTCAGATTGCTTAATTTTTTCCCCATACCAAAAGTATATAGCAAGGTTGTGCCACGTGCTTTGTTCATGATTCATTATCAAGGCTAACTTCAAAATATAAAGGCTGTTCAATTCGTGATGCTTATTGTACAAGTTTACATATAATAGAAGAACGTTACATTTGTAAATAAGGAGCTTTTTTTTTTTTTTGGTTCCAGCATCAAAGAGCCAAAAGGATTTAATAAATTAACTCGGTTTTCTCTTTTTGACTAAACAAGGATAATATATAGCTTTGCACAGTCAAAATGCATGTGGGGCAATAGTTTGGACATTACCAGTACAAGGACCTTGTTGTCTACTGATCATTTTTTAAATTCCAGATGAAGACCTGGTCATTCAGTAAAATTTCAATAATTAGAGGCTTACAATTGAAATTAATAGTTCGGCCAGGTCTACAATTATCATTTTCCCTAGTTTTAAAACTTTCATGATGTGCGATTTTCTTAATGCCATGTTCTTTATAAAACATTGAACCGGCGCAATCAATATAAATATTTTATTATTCCAATTCTTATTACATAATGCTTTTTGAATGAAAAGAATATATATTCGGCTACATACAGATAATCTAACTAGAAGCATTCTTCCACTGATTCGTTTTAAGACCCGTCTGGATGGGCTTTTTCGATTAAAAAAAAAAAAAAAGCACTTTTCAAATGTTAAAAAAAAATGATTTTTTTAATTAATTTATATGTTTAAATGTTATTTTTCTTAAAAAACAAAAGTCATAAAAAAAAGCTAGAATGCTGTTTTTTTAAAAAAAGATCTAATTTAGAGCTTAAAAAAAATACTTAAAAAAACAATTTTTTAAAAAACCCATTTAAACGGGCCCTTAGTCTTCTTATCTCTTAATGTTGAGGACGGCCAATATCTAGTATTGGTTTTGACCCAGTGTCGATGGATAGGAATTTTTCCCTAGATGTTTATTCTTCCAAATTTCAATATTTTACGCAATTAAATAGCAGGAATTAAATATCGGGCAAACTGGGCCCCTGTTGCTAAATTAGGGAAATTGACTAAAATTTAAAAAAAATAATTACCAGATTAATGCACTGTACAAACTATTTTCCAAAATAATGCTCACGCCTCCAGAGGGGTGAGAAGGCCTCACGCCACTGGTAGTGGCGTGAGGCTCTGACACGCCTCTGGAGGCGTGAGGCTGTCTCACGCCTTCAGAGGCGTGACAGACTCTAACATCTTTTATTAAAAATTTATTAATTGATTAAAATATTTTAATTAAATATATAATTAATTATAAATAATAAAAAATTAATAATAATTTAAATTAATAATTAAGAAAATTAAAATATCTAAAATTTATTATAAACTTTAGGAACAAGATTAATTAGTAAATTAATTAATTAATTATTATAAACCTCAAGATAGATGACTAATTATTTAATATTTTGTTCATTAACAATTTGATATATAAAGTATCCATCTTAGATAAGATAAGTTTAAATAGAGAATAATAATTAGTCAAATAATTAATTCACTAATTAAAAATTTACAATAACACAATAGATAATCCACGCTTTACGCTTTGTTATAAATAATTAGAAGATTACGCGGTATAATTTAGTTAAAAGATTACGCGGTAATTTAGTTAAAAGATACCGCGTATTCTTCTAATTATTTATAACAAAGCGTAAAGTGTGGATCATCTATTGTGTTATTGTAAATTTTTAATTAGTGAATTAATTATTTGACTAATTATTATTCTCTATTTAAACTTATCTTATCTAATATGGATACTTTATATATCAAATTGTTAATGAATAAAATATTAAATAATTAGTCATCTATCTTCAGGTTTATAATAATTAATTAATTAATTTACTAATTAATCTTGTTCCTAAAGTTTATAATAAATTTTAAATATTTTAATTTTCTTAATTATTAATTTAAATTATTATTAATTTTTTATTATTTATATTTAATTATATATTTAATTAAAATATTTTAATCAATTAATAAATTTTTAATAAAAGGCGTTAGAGTGCCTCACGCCTTTGAAGGCGTGAGACTCCAGAGGCGTGTCAGAGCCTCACGCCACTACCAGTGGCGTGGGGCCCTCTCACGCCTCTAGAGGCGTAAGCATTATTTTGGAAAATAGTTTGCACAATGCATTAATCCGGTAATTATTTTTTTTAAATTTATTTTGGTCAATCTGCCTGCTAAATTATTCTTTTTGTACTTGTAAGACTACCTTCAATCCTTGTATAAGATATTTCTTTGCTTTATACTATAAACTAGGTCTTACATTTAAAATTGGAGGAGTATTACTTAACTAATTTGAGTATATTAAGAAAGTTAGTTAAATTAATTATTTATTAAAAATATGTGTTGGTTTCTCTAAAATACCTTATCCAATTAATTACATTGAAACTTGACACAAACTCCCTTAACATGTAATAAAAAAGGGTCCAGCTATCATCCTCTTCTTTATCTGGGCCGTTGGATGAAAATCTGGATGGCTCAGATTTTTTTTAATAATTAAATTTTTACCGCATGCGGTAAATTATTAAAAAAAATCTGAGCCGTCCAGATTTTCATCCGACGACTCCGATGAGAGGAAGAGGATAGGAGTGGAAGAGGATATTAGCTGAACCCAATAAAAAAAGGGGATAGTTAAAAAATGATAAATATGAGAGGAACACAGATTGAGGTCTTAGATATATTTAGAACTAAATCTAATCCCCAACTGATTCTTATATTAGTGATCAAACCTCTGACCTTCCACCTGCAGGGTATGAGTATCTCTGCCACTAACGGTTAGCTTCTCTCTTTCAATTCTAATTTGGGTTGATTGCAAATGTTTTGCCGATGTTAACCCACTACGCTTTGAAAAGTATGCGCGGATAGACCGTTGTGTATGACGAAAGTGGCATGCATGGATTCTTTGACTAAAGAGAAAAGCATCTTTAGATAAGTCAAATAAGCCAGCATAGAAAGTATTCTCTCATCATTTAGTTTTTAGTCTGTATCTTTTCAAGTATAAAGTATAACCATGTACTCTACATATATTCATTACTTTGCAAGAAACCTCATGTTCTTCGATTTAATTTATAGGAGGTTTTATGTTGAAGGCGATATCGAACGACTTAATTTTTAGACTCAGAGACAAACATAATTTACAAAAATAACAATAGTTTCCCCACTCCGAAATGTAAATGGTTAATTAATTCTCATATATTAAGAAAATTAGGAAAATTAATTATTTGTTAGAATTGGTATTTTTCTTAAATGACTTTTCCTTGTAATCATTTGCATTACAATATCATCAATACATCTTATATATCATATACAGAAATCAGAGTAATTTGAGGAAAAAAATAATAAATATGGGAGACAAAAACAAAGGAAAGTGGCTTATATGCATGTGTGTGTAGACTAAAATAAATTATCAAAATAGCTCTTATATTAAAAAACAGAGGAAAGTATGTAAAACAAATTTTTTTTATTATTATTATAACTAAGCATATGTATCCTTTTATTGAAGTCAATTCTGTTAGAGGCATTGTAATTTTATTATAAATTAACTTCACCTCCATGTGTAAACACGACCAATTAAAATGAGCAAAAAAATACAATGGATAGATCCATCAAATAAAACATTACTCAAACAGATAAGTATAATACGCATAGCGAGGCACATATTACTCTATTGCATAAACCATGCAAATACATAAGCACCAATATTGATTAATACAACTATTTTATTCTGAAAATTATACATAATCCCTTATTATTTTTCAAGTGGCATTACAACAAAACTACATAATTAAGGGCGATAGACCGTGGGAACCACACACAAATTGTTTTTCCTAGTGGCAGTGTTAGCGAAGGTTTCCTCCATGTCCAGTTCCTCAGGTTTCATCCCATTCGGAAGCTTCCAATCAACATGGAAAAGCAAATTGGCGATGGTCCAGTCAAGAACAGCATAGCCAAATGAGATTCCAGGACATATCCTTCTTCCAGACCCAAATGGAATATACTCATGATCCATACCCCTGAAATTATAGTCAGCTGAGGGATCAAGGAATCTCCGGGGCTGAAACTTTTCGGCTTCTTTCCAATACTTTGGATCTCTTCCAAGAGCCCAAGCATTTACCATAACCCTAGATTTGTAAGGTATCTCATATCCACTGATTTCAATTATTTTACTGTTTTCTCTTGGAACTATCAATGGAAGAGGTGGGTGAAGCCTTAAGGTTTCTTTGACCACAGCATCTATATATGCACACTTGTGCAATTCTGATTCTTCTACATAGCCTTTGCTTCCAAACACATTCCTTACCTCTGCTTGAGCCTCTTTCATTGTCTCCGGGTTCCTAAGCAATTCACACATTGCCCACTCTAAGATTGCTGCTGTTGTTTCAGTTGCGCCAAAGAACATGTCCTGAGGATGAGTTTATTTTTGTTACTCAAACTCAAATATTTATGAAGTAAAACACTTATATTTGATTTCTTTGCTCTTACTTATAATAATTTTTCTTTTATTTGGGCCTTATAGTTTCACCTGAGTTTTAATCAAGATCATGCTTTTTTTTTTTTTTTAATCAGGTACCCAAAACTACAAGGACCTAATTAAAAATCAAGTGAAACTATAAGGATATGATAAAAAGAGAAAAAAAATATATATATATATATAGGGACATGATTAAAACATGTGAAATTATAACAACATGATAATAAAAAAGAAGAGGAAAAAAAACTCTAAGAACCTAATTAAAAATTAGTTGAAACTATGAGGACTTACATATAATTATCCATATATACTAAATAAATGAGGGTATTTTTGAAAATAAATTTATATTTCTAATGTCTGGATTAGCTTTTGAAGAATAGTTTTTAAAAAAAAAAAAAGAGAGAGAGTGAAAAAAATGATTTTAGAGAATAGATTTTGGAATATCTTATTAAAAAAAAAGGAAAAAAATAGTTTTTAGAAAATCATTGTTTTCAACCGCAAACCATGGTTTAGAAAAAACCATGGTTGTGGACCTTGTAGCCAGTCATAACCACTTTTCTTGTTCATGATGAATTAGGTATTTGTTTTATGTATGAAGACTGAAGTATTCAAAGAGAGAATAAGGTCGATCAGACTTAATTACCTGAATTATAGCTTTGATGGCGTCGTCTATTATGTGGATATCAAGGTCATTTTCTTTTTGTATCTTGAGAAGAACATCGACAAGATCTTCGTGCTGTACCTCATCAGAACCCTTCTTGCTACTCTTATCCTTTTGTCTGTGTTCTTTAACCACTTCTTCCAATATCTTATCACTGTCCACAAACAGTTTCTCAAGCTTGCCCTTGAAGCCAGTGATGACAGGAAGGAACTTAACCGAAGGAAAAGATCAGAAATACCGAGCCCGGTCGCCAGCTCCAACGTATTCTTCATTATGGACACAACCTCATTCACGTGCTTGGAGTTTCCAATGGAAGCACGAGCAACGATGGAGTTCGCAAGTGGGAAAAATAGTTTAGGAAGATTTATAACAGAACCTTCATGTTCAGTTATGTGCTTCATGAGAGATGCTATCTCCTCTTCTCTTATAGCTTTGAATGATTGGACCCTCTTCACAGACAAAAGCTCCAAAGTGCAAATCTTTCGAAGCTGCCTCCAATAGTGCCCATACGGAGAGAAGCCCATATCGACCCCGTTGTAGCCAGTTATTTTAGTGACTAGATATACGGGTCTATTAGCAAAGGTTACGTCATGTGTTTTCATAACCTCTTTGGCTACTTCTGTGGAAGAGACTATGATGTTGGAAGTCTCTCCGAGTTGTAGATGGAACAAGGGTCCATATTTTTTTGCGAGGTCTCTCATGGTGTGATGAAGTGGGGATGATGAGCTTAACATTTGGTGTAAGTTCCCTATGATAGGAAGCTTCCATAGCCCTGGGGGTAGGGGTTTTTTGGATTTCTTAAATAATCTTGAAGGCTTTAGCACCAGAATGAGCAAACACAAGAAGGCGAAGAGGATGGAATATGGAATCTGAATCTCCATAATCACTAAGCAAACGAATCGTCAAGTGTGGGGGTTTGCTCATTTTGCATGCAAGCTAAGTGCTGCTTTTATATACTAAAGAAACTATCTATTTTTCCAATGAAATATAACCATTTTGTATGAATATGACATTTTTCAGAAGAAAAAGGAAAATTACACACAGGTCTCAAAGAACAAAAATATTTACATTTAGGTCGCTTGAATTCATGAAATTACACAGAAGTCCCTAGGGACTTCTGTGTAATTATTTGTGGAAGCAAAATTACTTTTTTTTCCCAAGGGAAAAATAGCCTCTGGACCTCAGAATTGAAAAAATCCAGGTTTGCAACAAGAAATTCTATATTTAGAACAGTAAATTCATATTTTAACAACAAGTTTTGAAAACCTAGATTTTTTTTAATTCTGAGGTCCAGAGGCTATTTGAAACAAAAAATTCTATATTTACAACAGCCAATTCCTATTTTAACAACAACTTTTGAAAACCTGGATTTTTTTCAATTTTGAGGTCCAGAGGCTATTTGCAACAATAAATTCTATATTTACAACAACAAATTTCTATTTTAACAACAACTTTTGAAAACGTGGATTTTTTCAATTCTGAAGTCCAGAGGCTATTTGCAACAAGAAATTCTATATTTACAACAGCAAATTCCTATTTTAACAACAACTTTTGAAAACCTAGATTTTTTCAATTCTGAGGTCCAAAGGCCATTTGCAACAAGAAATTCTATATTTACAACAGCAAATTCCTATTTTAACAACTTTTGAAAACCTGGATTTTTTAATTCTGAGGTCCAAAGACCATTTGCAACAAGAAATTCTATATTTATAACAGCAAATTCCTATTTTAACAACAACTTTTGAAAACCTGGATTTTTTAGTTCTGAGGTCTAGAGGCCATTTGCAACAAGAAATTCTATATTTATAACATTAAATTCCTATTTTAACAACTTTTAAAAACGTGGATTTTTTAATTATGAGGTCTAGAGGCTATTTCTCCTTTGGGCAAAAAAGTAATTTTGCTTCCACAAATAATTACACAGAAGTCCCTAGCTAGGGACTTCTGTGTAATTTCATGAATTTAAGGAACCTAAATGTAAATATATCTGTTCCTTGAAACCTGTGTGTAATTTTCCCAAAAAAAAAGATGCAGGCCCGAATAAATTAAATTAAATCATTCCCTTCCTTGACTAATTGACTAATGCTATAAATTCTTCCAATAAAGGACAATGGGTTTTCAAAGTCCGCGCAACCACTTGCGACTAAATTCCCTGCTTTGACATTTTTCTTGGGGCGAACACCTTTACTATTGCTATAAATTTATCCAATGAAGAAACCGGTCGTATTTGGACACATATTTTAAAGTTTTAAAGTTTTTTTTTCCTTTTTATTATAGAAATATTTTTTTTGTCACACTCACATAAAAATAAGTCTAACTGATATTTTATCTATCTTCTCTTTAGAATGGGACCCTGAGACCCACTCACTTTTATGTGAGTATAACAAAAAAAAAAATCTATAGCAAAAGCAAAAACATTAAACTCATATCTTAATTTTAGAAATATTTATGGTTTGCCTAATTATTTTTTTTTCTTGCAATAATCCATCCACGTGCCTTGCATTTCTTTGTTAATGTTTTTTTAACCAAACATAAAAAATTTACTTGACCTAAGAAATAATAACTCACTCGATCGTGGAAAAGTTGACTAGGTTTACATGTATATATTTTTCCAAGTAGAACTGCGTGTGTTTGTTTTTCTTATGGGATGGGCAAAGAATAACTGGTGCCAAGACTCAAGTGGAGAGACTAATCTACCCTTGAGAAGTTGAGGGTTAGAAAATATATTATTTCGTGTATAAAAAAGGAAAATATATCATTTCCAGTTTTTTGGATAGCAACATATTGTTGAAATGTAGGATTTTTTGGCTTGTATATATATATTGATCAACTTCTTTCTTTGACCATCTATTTTCCAAGTTTGCATTCAAACTTACTATTGTGTAAATCAAAAAAGGCAGTCTAAACATTTCCAGTTTGGTAAAAAATAATCCAGTTAGATGGGAAATAATGATGAAGTTTTAGGATATGAGATTTGATTATGCCTTTTAAGAGTACCTATAACCACACTTAAGGACCATGAATATTATAATAATTTCAAAGAACAAACAAGATCTTTGTTGAAAATTAATTATTATTTTAAAAAAAATCAAAGGTAGTCCCAACATTTCCCAATATTCAATTAAAAAAATAGACAACTGACTCAGAATTATTTATTTAATATAAGGAATAGATGAGCTGTCTGTTGAATCATTTCTTTAGGTTCTCTCTCTCGCTCTCTGACCCTCTTCTTTTTTCCCGGCTGAAGTTTTGTTTTTGCCAGGGATGTAACTTGGTCTAGTTCTATGGCTATTTGAAGCAAACGATGGGGGTTCTTTCTGCTTTGTTTGATTCTCTTCTTTGTACCGTTTTCAGTGTCAGTGGTTCTCCGAGAGCCCCCTTCAGATGGTGTTTCTGAGGCATCTACATCTGTATTTCAACATAAACAGAGTGAAGGTATTTGGGCACTCGTGTTTTAGCTTATTGTGGAAGTTGCAGAACAGCTTCTCCTATGAATCAGACCTCAAAGTGGTTAACTGTTTTGATCAATTTGAACTGTTCAGCTCTAACTCTTTGATTCATGCCCCGAACTCAAGTGTCAATCTTTTTTTATCTGCTGGTGAACCATATTCTGGGATTGTGCTATTTCAACATTTAGCCCAATTCAAGGAATAGGGGAACCAAAGAATAAGAAACAATGGAGAACTGGACAAATTTTCTAGTTTGCTTTTGCTTATTCTGGAACTTGTCATGCGAGCAGATACATGTTTAAATTATTTTAGTTCTCTACTTACTAAAAAGGGTTAAGTTATTTTTGTTTCCTTTTAAAGTCAAGTCATTCATAGAAAGGAAAAGAAATATCTACTTGTTGAATTGTTTCAGTCAACTGAGAAATAAAATTGTGACGAATGTTACTGATGAGTAATAAATGCCTACATGAATATCTAGTTAACTTGGATCAATTGTTAAAGAAATGGAACATACATAGATTCTTGTTTTTCTATGTTAAGTTGGAAAATACATAGATCAGTTATAATAGCTCAATTGACTATTTATTATTATTTTTCTATATTAAGTTGAAGTTTTCTTTTCTTTTATTGTTTAGATTCTTTTGTTTTTTAATGTATTTAAAACTTTCTTTAAAAAAAATTCGGGGGCAGCTCTGAATCCCATCACTAATTGTGCACCCACAAATATTAAATTATGGCTCCGCCACTGTATGACTATATATTATATTATAATATTTTCCTACAATTCTTTAACTCATATATCATGTAAAGGGGGGCTCCTAGCTCATATATCGTTTTATATGGTTTGAATAAAATTTGTCTTATTGTAAAAAAAAAATAAAAAAAAAGTAACCCAAAAAAAAAATCAAAAGATCTTGTAACCATAATTATTATTACAGTTGTAACTTGTAAGGTTATATTCTTAATACTACCTCTGGTCCTAATTATATGAATACTTTTATAGTATAATTTATACTACAAAAGTGTTTCTATAATTAGGACCGGAGGGGATAAATTTAAAATAAATTATCTAAATAGAGTTTTTAACGAGAAAGTGATACCAGATTTTAAGTTGACGGTACAAGAGAGAAAAACTAATGTTAGCAGGCTTAGTGGGGAAAATTCATCTCAGAGCCCATATTAACAAAAAATGTCAAAAAAAAGCCCAAATATTGTTCAAATGCCAGGTATTATTTCAAAAAACATTAGTTATTAATGGAACTGATATAGTTGTTAACGGATACTGATTTAATTGTTAATGAGACTATTTAAGTTGTTAAGATATTGTTGTTAATACTACTGATTTAGTTGTTAACGAGTATTAATTTAATTGTTAATGAGACTGATTTAGTTGTTAGCATTTTATAAAATAATTATAGTATTGGAATAATGTTTGGGCCTTTTTGAAATTTTTTTACTTAAATGGGTACTGAGATGAATTTTCCCGGCTTATTTTGTTGATGCTGCTATTATTATTATGGGAAAATGACAGTCAAGTCCCAAGAACCATAAAAAATTGCAAAAAATCCCAACAAAAATTCAAATATAAAAAAAGTTCTATTATTTTTACTAACAACAGGAAGTGTTATATTTACAACATAATAAAGTGTTATATTTACAATAAAATTTAAAAACATGGATATTCACAACAACAACAAAAAAACTATATTCACAAGAGGAAGTGTCATATTCACAACAAAATCTAAACACCTGAATTTTGTTTCAAACTCAAGTCCCTAAGCGTACAAAGGTCATTTACAACAGAAAAAGACTAAATTTGTAACAAGAAGTGCTATATTTACAACCAAATTTTAAACCTGGTCATTCACAATAGAAAAAGTCATATTCACAATAGGAAGTGCTATATTTACAACAAAATTTAAAAATCTGAATTTTGTCTCAATAAAAATAATAACAAAAAAGTCCTTATATGTAAATTTCTGTTGGGACTTTTTTATAATTTTTTATGATCCTTGAGACCTAACGGTCATTTTCCCTATTATTATTGATGCTGTTGCCGCTGGCCGAAGCAAAGTAGCCAGCCCATCTAGAAGATATTTGATTCCTTTTTTGGCCTTCATTTTTTTCTTGGTTGTTTGCTTAGGGTGTGCATGGTAATCATTCTATGGCCCAGCATTATTTCTGAGATGAAACAATTTGTTTTTAATTCTGTGCTTTGGAAGAGTTTTGAGAATCAGAATTACGTTTGTTAACCCATTTTATTTTTACTTCGAAAATCAGAATTACGTTTGGTAACACATTTTTTCTCCCCTTGTTTGGGAGTTAAAAAAAAAAGTAAGGGAGGAAGATAAAGGATTAATGAGTTATTTTTACCATTTTTTCCTCTTCTTTAATAATTATTATACTTTACAAATAAACTTAAATTTAAATTTCCTAAAAAAATTATTTATGTAATTTTTATATTCAAAAAATTATTTATGTGGCAGCGGCGATGGTGATGGTGGTGTGGTGGTGGCGGGGTGGTGGCTGTGGCGGTGGTGGGGCGATGGCGGTGGTAGGGTGGTGGCATTGGCGGTGGAGTGGTGGCGACGGTGGTGTTGGGGGTGGCAACGGCGGTGGTGGTGGGGCGGTGGTGGTGGGGCGATGGTGGTGGTGAATAAAGGTAAATTTCTGCTTCGATTAAGGGAAAAATAAATTCTGATTTTTTTCCCTGGAACAGAGAAGCCAAAATTTTTAGCTTCTTTTTTTTTTCTCCCCAGCACAAAAAATAAACTGGTTCATCCCGGGAGCAAAAAAAAAAAACGAATTTACCAAACACAATTCCCATTCATTTTTGTTCCGGGCACAGAAATTAAGCAAAAAGTCATTCTGGGAGTGTTACCATGCACACCCTTAATGTCTTCTCTTAGCAATTAGCAAATTAAGTAACTTTTAATCCAGTTATTAGTTGACATATGATCTATGGCCAAATAAATTTGATGAAGTACTCATCATTCTGCAGGCCAATATTTATGATTATTTGGATGTAATATCCATGTAATTCATATTAATTTAATCTAGAAATATTGAGGATGGACTTCTAAAATGAGACGACCATGACTTTCAGCAAATAATTTGATGTTGCCTGGGGGAAAATACACCAACTAACAAAACAGGCATACCATTTTCATTATTTCCTTGAAAGTCCCTGTTCACGGGCCGGAATTTAGGAGTAAGGGGTGGCTCCCCTAAACTTTTAATATATATATATATATATAAAAGGAGATATATTTCTTTATATGTGGTTTATTTTAATATTTCGACTACACACAAACAAACTCACACACATAAGAGAAACTTATTATGTATAATTTGCTTATCCTTTGATCTCAATACTAATAGTTTTGTATAGTCTTGGCTTGCGTTTATCACTTAATTTTTGAGTTTGAAATTGTGGAACGTCAACAAAATATAGGGAGATATTTACATGTATATACAAGCTTAATAAGTTAAACTTGTTTTATTCTATTGTATATCATCATTTGTATTTTAAAAATCTAGTTAATACTCTTCCAGTCCTAAATATAAGACATATTTACCTAATTTAGATAGATTAAGGAAGATGGTTGAGTAAGTTAATTTGACATGTATTTTCTAAAACACCTAGTCATCATCTTCCCTAATTTTTTTATTCACTATCTTCCTTTATTATTGTTAACGAATATAAAAACTATGTCTTATATTTAAAATAAAAATCAACTCCCTAAATATGTCATATATTATGGATCAGAGGGAGAAATTTTTTGGAATATACAAAGTCCATTCTTGGTGGATTAGGACCGCCCAAACTCAATGCAAGTGAGGCTATTATATAATAAATTTCTTTCAATTTTTTATATATTAGGTCTAATATTTTAGAAGTACCTTATGATCATATTAGGTCTAATATTGTAGAGATTATTGAGTTTTTATTTTAAATCTTTTTTAAAATTTGAATATATAAAAATATCGTATTAAAATGTAAAAGCATGTATTGTGAGCATTTAATTGTAGGTCATTAATTAAATTGTTAAGTCAGCATTTTCCATTATACAAAACAAACAACCTTAAATTTAAAAGAGTAAAAATGTACTTTACAAATTTAAAAGGTTAAAGTAAAACCTCGTATAAACTTAAAGAACAAAAAATATGGGAGTCTTTTAACCTTTTACATATTTATTGTTTTAAACCAATTTTAATTAAATTTTCGAATTGCGTAATTTAGTTATGTGACTAGGAAGAAAAATCAGCGATTTATTGTAACACCCCGTTTTATAAAGCGTTTTCGTAATAAAATTATCAGAGTTCAAAAAGGGTTTATCAGAGTAGAGCACCGGAATAGTCGTGAAAATGAGTAACTGAATAACATTCAATAATGATATATCTGTGTACTGTTACAGTTATCCACAATATCCGAATATTCAAAAAGTCGGTAAAATAAAAATTTCAACAGAATCTCCTCGTCCGCTCCGTCATGCTATCTACTTACCCTTATCTTCGGTCTGACCTCCTGAGGGTCCTGGGCCTAAAGTCAGAGCTGAGGTTCAATTACCATTGAACCTCAGGTAACGGTTAACCTCATGCTTATGTATCAAACATGTATGACAGATATCCATGGCAAAACAGCATTTAATCACATACAATATTCATATATTCACATAATAACATTACACAGCCACTGCAATATGTATGTTATTACAGTCTGCACTATCTCCAGTGCCACGGTGTACATCAGTGTCCTCAGCGCTAGGAAAACATAACGGCATTATCACGACTATAACCCGTATCAAGATGTATGTGTATGATCAATTTTCAAAAACAACATTTCAGACTATCTATCACATATAAGCATACCATAAGCATCAGAGTTAAGGTTACAATACGCGTCCGTACCTGAGTTGATAATTCTGGTATTTCGGTGATCGGTACACGTTTGCAGATGTCCTATCATAGGAATATTGCGTTTATTAATTGTAAGTAATATTCTTGAATATATTTTGGCCACTACTAAATATTCTATCCTTGGTATACTTAAATAATTATTTTATTTCTCCAAAATTCGTGGAAAAACGCTGGGCAATATTGGGCAGAATTTCGCCTATCTTTGAAAAATCATAACTAATTCTAGAAAAATCGAAACGAAGATCCGTAAGAAGTTCCAGACTCCTTAGGATGTCTACTTTCCAGAAAAAATATCAGGCCTTGTCCAGAATTCAAAAATCATTCCCAGATTTCACGTGTTCATCATCTGCCCAGAATTTCCAGCATTTTCGCAACATAAACTTTGAGAATTTCTTTCTCTCTGTACAGAGATCATTTCAACATGCTCTTTACATATTTAAAAACCTCTACATGTCTACTTTCATCATGAATTTTCTCAGAATTTTTCAATAGCATTTTCAACATGAAATATGAGTGTTTCTGTTACTAGTTCAGAAATCGCCTAACCGACGAATTTTCGCCAGAACTTCGTTACTACTTGTTCTTGACCTGGGAATTTTTGCAGAACTACTTTCTTCACTGAATTTTCAAAATGAAGCTATTTTAAACTATAAAAACATGAAACTAAAATTATTCTAGAATTTTAAAGATTAAAACTACTTCTACCTATGAATTTAAACTCAAAAACTAAGAACTTTTCTTACCTAGAGCTTGAGCTCCTTCAAGACTTCCCTTCAGCTCTCTCAACTCTCTCTCAAGTAAGCAAATGTTGTATTGCTTGGTGTGAAGAAAAGTGAAGAGCTTGGGTCCCTATTTATAGGAAAAAGGTTGGGCAATTTGGTAATAAAATGCAACTTTGCTCTTGTCAATTAAACACCATTGGATCTAGGGCTTCATTGACAAATTAAATCCTCACCACACACACACTCATCTGCCCACTCTCTCTCTCTCCCCTCTTCTCTTTCTTCTTCCTTCTCCTTGAAGCTAAGACAAACTTGCATTTTAAGCCATAAATAGTGTTTTGTTTTCTAGAAGCTTTGACAATTTTTGACACATGTGTTTGAAACTCAATTCCTTCCCTTTGAAGCCTTCAAAACCGAAATTCCTCTGGTCCTTAGGGTTGGGTTGTTGTTTTGGGCTTTATTGGTGGTTTGGGCAATTGTATATGTTTGGGTTACCAAAAATGATCCAATTGAGTTTTTGTTGTGCCAAAAAGCCCTAAATTAATTTCTTCTTGTTTATTATTAGATTAAGCTTAATTAAGTTTAATTTGAAATGATTTTATTGACTACCAATTAAATTTTGATCCTACTAAGTCCAATTGTTACAATTGTGGATCCCTTGTTAGGCTTTATTGTTGAATTTAGCCAAAATATTACAATTTGTTTATAAATATTTATCATTGAATTAATTATGCATGTTAATTCAATTAGGATTAATTTTTGATGTTTACTAATTATTTTTAGTGTTCTCTAATTAATTTAGACCTCCTCCTATCCCTTTATGGCTTAATTTTGCCAATATGTGAATTACATGACATTATGTCACTAATTGTGAGTTTAATTGTTCTTAAATTGTTGGAAATTCCATTTAATTAGTTTAGGGGTTTTTAGGGTATTTCCTAATATTTTATGACTCCTAATAAAAATTTAGGGAGTTGAATTTTGCCCTATTAAGTCCTACCGACAAGGTATTCAAGAATTAGAATAATTATACTTGCTAATTTGGAGGCAACATACTCTCCTATTTTAAGTGGGTCCTAAATGGCCAAAATATTATATTCAAGAGATATACAAATTTGGGGTATTATATTTCTCCCCCCGTTAAATAAAATTTCGCCCTCGAAATTTACTCCATACTAACTAAACATTGAGCCATGAACTCCGGATATCTTTCTTTCATATCTTCTTCTGTTTCCCAAGTTGCCTCGCTAGGAGATAAACCCTTCCAGACCACCTTCACAAAAGGAATATTTCTGTGTCGAAGCCGTTTCTCCTGGTAATCGAGAATTCGCTCCGGCTCGACCTCAAAAGTGTTATCATGTCGCACCTCGACATCCTCATACTGAATAACATGGTCATGGTCAGGTTGGTATTTCTTCAACTGGGAAACATGGAAAACATCATGGAGTTTACTCAAGTTCGGGGGTAAGGCTAATTGGTACGCAACTGGCCCTCGTTTGGCCAGGATTTCAAACGGTCCTACATATCGCAGACTCAACTTTTTCCTTTTCAGCGTTCTACCGACACCAGTGACTGGTGATAGTTTCAGAAACACATGGTCTCCGACTTCAAATTCTAACGGTCTTCTCCTCTTATCAGCATAGCTCTTCTGTCTGCTTTGTGCTGTTAGGAGCCTCTGCTTGATTAGTGCGATTTGTTCGGAAGTTTTGTCAACTAAATCTGTCCCGATGAATTCTCGTTCCGACAGTTCTGTCCAGCATATAGGCGATCGGCACTTTCGTCCGTACAATGCCTCAAATGGAGCCATCTGTATGCTCGAATGGTAACTGTTGTTGTAAGCGAACTCGACTAGCGGTAGATGTTCGTCCCAATGGCCTTTGAAGTCCAACACACACGCTCTAAGCATATCTTCTAGCGTTTGTATTGTCCTTTCAGATTGACCATCGGTCTGCGGGTGATAAGCCGTACTAGGCCTTAGCTTAGTTCCCATCTGTGCATGCAAAGCCTCCCAGAAACGGGATGTAAATCGCGGGTCCCGATCAGAGACAATGCTCTTAGGTACGCCATGAAGTCTCACGATCTCTTTGATATAAATCCTCGCCAATTGTTCTGGTGAGTAATTAATACTAATGGGGAGAAAGTGTGCCGACTTAGTCAATCGGTCCACAATCACCCAAATCGCGTCGTGATGTCTAATCTTGGGTAAACCTACCACTAGGTCCATGGTAATGTTTTCCCATTTCCACTCTGGAATCTCTAGTCCTTGAAGAAGACCAGGGGGTCGTTGATGTTCAATCTTAACTTTCTGACAGGTTAAGCATCTACCCACGTACTCGGTTACGTCTTTCTTCAGCCTGGGCCACCAAAACTCGGATTTCAGGTTCCGGTACATCTTCACCATTCCTGGATGTAGAGTATATTTACTCTTATGAGCCTTGTCTAGAAACTTCTGTCGTAATTCACCATCCTTTGGAATGTAGATCCGCTTCTTGTACCTGACCAAGCCGCTAGGCGATAGGTCATGGTCTTGAGTCTCTCCTCGTGAGATCATCTCCCGAGCTGCTATAGCCCATTCGTCGTGCTTTTGAGCTTCCTCGACCGCATCTCTTAGATCGTACTCTCCTTGACTAACAAGGAGACTTGCAAGATACACGTCATCGGGTGCGTAGTGCCTCATGCAAATCTGATTAGACAGGTTTAGGTCTCTGAAATCTTCAAGTAGTCTCCGCTCTTGAATCATCATGTATGCTGCGTGCACCGTTTTTCTACTGAGCGCATCTGCTACGACGTTTGCTTTTCCGGGATGATACTTGATCTCCAGGTCGTAATCTTTCAGTAAGTCCATCCAGCGACGTTGTCTCATGTTAAGCTCTTTCTGATCAAACAGGTATTTCAGGCTCTTGTGGTCGCAGTATAACTCTACGATTGCACCATAGAGGTAATGCCTCCATATCTTTAACGCGAATACAATGGCTGCAAGCTCTAAGTCATGCGTAGGATAGTTCGACTCGTGAGGCTTCAACTGACGAGAGGCATAAGCTACAACTCTGCCCTGTTGCATCAGGACACATCCCAATCCCTGCCCACTGGCATCACTATAGACCATATAAGTCTCATCTGGATTTGGGATGGTCAACACTGGTGCTGTAGTTAACCTCTCCCTCAGTATCTGAAAACTCGACTCACAGTCTGCGTCCCACACAAAAGGTTGATTCTTCCTCGTAAGCTTTGTCAATGGTAAGGCAAGACGTGAGAAATTCTGAATGAATCTGCGGTAGTATCCTGCTAGACCCAAAAAGCTGCGTATTTCCGTCACGGTCTCTGGTCTCTTCCAGTCCAGAACTGCTTCCACCTTGCTAGGATCAACGGCAACTCCATCGCGAGATATGACATGGCCCAGAAATTTCACTTCTGGCAGCCAGAATTCACATTTGCTTAACTTGGCAAAAAGTTGCTTGTCACGTAGTATCCCTAACACGAGTCGCAGATGTTCCTCGTGCTCCTCTCTGCTTTTCGAGTAGACCAAGATATCGTCGATGAATACTACCACGAACTTATCTAGATGCTGGCGAAAGATCCGATTCATGTAATCCATGAATACGGCAGGTGCATTAGTCAATCCGAAAGGCATCACAAGGAATTCGTAATGCCCATATCTGGTTCTGAAGGCTGTCTTTGGAACATCACTGGCTTTTACTCGAAGCTGATGGTATCCTGATCGCAGATCGATCTTGGAGAATACACAGGAACCAGATAATTGATCAAGTAGATCATCAATGCGGGGAAGGGGGTATTTGTTCTTGATAGTTACTTTGTTCAACTCACGGTAGTCGATACAAAGTCGAAGGCTTCCGTCTTTCTTCTTTACGAACAATACGGGGGCTCCCCATGGTGACACGCTGGGTCGGATAAACCCTTTCTCTAATAATTCTTCAAGTTGCTTCTTCAGCTCCTGCATCTCGTTCGGCGCCATTCGGTATGGTGCTTTTGATATTGATCCTGTGCCAGGCATTAACTCAATGGCGAACTCAACTTCCCTTTCAGGAGGTAACTCAGTGAGATCCTCTGGAAACACATCAGGGAATTCGTTGACGACCGGAATGTCTTGGAGTGAGGGTTCAGCTTCCGCTTTGACAGAGAAAAACACCATGTATGCTTGGCACCCATGCTGTATGCATTTTTCTGCTTCTGTAATGGAGATATAACTCAGACTCCCATCAACCTTGCTCCGGTTGCGCGGGGGTGCAAATGATATCTGTTTACTTCCACAGTCGATTATCGCGTTGTTAGCCGTCAACCAGTCGAGACCGAGAATGATGTCGATGCCACTGAGTGGTAGCCAGATAAGATCTATGTTTGAATCTCGTCCATTTACACTCGCAACACAGTTAAGACATGCGTCAGATGCTAAGGATTTCGCACCTAGTGGTGTAGCTACTAACAGATCATAAGGTAGTCTATGAGCATGCATTCCTAATCGCTCAGCGCAATCATATGAAATAAACGAGTGACTAGCACCCGAATCATACAATGCTTGGAGTAGATTTCCATTAAGAGAAATGGTACCTTTGATCATATCGGGAGATCTTCTGGCTTCTTCATTCGTAAGAGCGAAAACCCGACCTGGGTTTTGCGGCCTCGCCTCCAGCGCTTTTTGAGGGCAATTTGTGCTGATGTGTCCCGGCTTCTGGCACTTGTAGCACACCAACTTTCCTTCACAGTTGGTCCCCTGGTGATACCTTCCGCACTTCAGGCATGCTCTGGATGTCTGCATCCTTGAAAAGTTCTGCTGCCCCGGTTGGAACGGCCTTTTATTCCCATTACGGGAATTTCCCCAACTCGTCTTCCGCTTCTGCGAGGAGTTTCCACGGTTAAAACCGCCACGGCTGGGACCACTGCTATGGAAGGCTCTGGTCTTCCTAAGCTCCTTCAGATTCCGCTCAATCAATCGACAGGCCTCTACCGCCTGAATCAGCTCGGAGAATTTTTGTGACACTAGCCTCTCCCTTATCTCATACTTCAACCCGTAAATCAGTAGGTTCGCCATGCTGCCCTCATCTTCATTTCGCCTGAAGTGGGTTGAGTATCGAGACAAGTTAGTGAAACGGGCATAGTAATCATCAAAAGACTCTTCTTGCCCTTGCCGAATGTGCAAAAACTCGAACTCCTTCATCATCTGAACAGAGGGTGGGAAATATTGTTCATTGAATTTCTCCTTGAATTTCTCCCATGTAATGGGGCAGTAACGTGCTCGTAGTGTTGCTGCAGTGCTCTTCCACCAACGGTCCGCATCTCCTTCCAGCTTGTAAATTGCAAGTTGTGCCTTTCTGTCTTCAGGACATTCCAAGACCTCAAAGATCTTGTCCAAGCGCATCAACCAGTCTTCTGCTGAGTCAAGTTTACCTCGGAAGGCTGGGGGTTTCAGTTTGCAGAATTGTGTTACCCAGTATTGGGTGTTCTCGACCATTCTGTTTGGTCGTTGAAGCTCTGCCATCGCTCTCTCCTGCCGGGGATGTGGTTGGGATCGGTAGGATCCTTCAGATGCATGGCTCCGTTCGTCATTCTGATTGTCACGATTCTCTCCTTCTTCGGTATTTTGTTGCTCTTCTTCATCAGCTTGTCGTTCCCTGCTTTGTTCTTCATTTTGTCCTCCCTGCCGGTTAGCAAGGAGTGTCTCAATGAGGACCCTTTGTTCTTGGACGATACGCCTCATTTCCTGGATCTCATCACGAACAGGTGGTGGTGGTGGTTCCTGCTGATTTAGTTCATGTATAGGTACGGTTCGTGCTTGTCTACCCCGACCTCTGCCTCGGCCTCGGGGAGCTCCAGCTCCTCTTAAGGTTGCCATTAGTCTAATTTTTGACGAATAATAGATAGATCATTAGAGAAAGACAAGATAAAGACAAAGCATCATATTATATATGTCAAATATTTTACAACGTTACGGTGTAGTTCATCATCATAGTTACTTCATTACAACCTTACCAAATACTCTAATCTATTCCCTAAGGGTGTACTAGAATCAACAACTATTTCTACTAGTCTGGCGTCAAATTAATATTAATACTATGCGTCATAATCTTCCACTGCTTTCTTGGACTGTTGCTGGGTTCTGACCTTCCTCCTCCGGCTCACATAGCCCGATGCACCCAACTCCTGATCTGAAAAAGATGGATGCAAACCTCCCCTAATGGACCTTCGTCGAGAAGTTCATTTGTCTTCCGTATCCAATAGTTGGTTCGAGGGAAGTGGTGAAGAGTGGATCTGATCCATTCTTCCGGAGTATAAGGGTCGGTAAGGGGCATAGTCATATCATAAATCTCCCTGACACGGGTCAGGAAACGTAAGTAATACTCTCGAATGTTTTCCCCGTAACCGCCTGCCATCAAGAATGCGTCATACAGCGTCTCAGTCAGCTCGCGGTTGCCATCTAGTACGTACCGCAGGTTCTCCAGGTCGGCGTGCTCAGCTACGTCGTCAACGGGCTCATCCTCTAAGTCAGCAAGCTCAATAAAATCGTAGTCGGAGTCAGCACCCTCCTCCACCAGATCCGCTACGTCAATATAATCAAAATTATCCCCAACAGAGGAGTGGTGTGAGCCTGCCGGGGCATTAGGAGCTGGTAGAACATTCAAGGGTATAGCCGGGACGGGATTTGGGTCGTACAGGTTATCGGGGTACTCCGGGCCCGGGTGATACTCAGGTTCTGGGTCATGCAGGTGCTCTACCGGAAACAACGGATTGTAAGGTAATCCCAAGGGATTTGCAAAGGCAGGAGGTGCTGGCACGTGCTGGGGTGCCGGTGCGGGCGGAGGGTATACGGGTTCCGGGTTTAACCTTCGGCCCACCATCTGCGGGTTCACGCTCTTCCGTGCCACGCGTCTCATAAGTCCGTATCGATAAACGAAATCGGCTCTCTGATGATTAATCGGCGGTCTAACCATTTTCCTGCAACATGTACACCGAAGTTACATCAGTACTCTTTTCGAAATGTGTTTCAAAACTACGGCTTAGAGCCCAACTCAGTTAATCAACCGATTGGCCAGGTAAGTGTCTATCATGGGGGTCTCACCAACTCTATGGCGACTGCTTGACCGATCCACATAGACTAGCCTTGCCTTCGGCACCAATGGTTTCTTATAATTGAGCCAAGTTCTAGCCGGAAAATACTTTTTGAAAAACTCCAAACCTAACTCCATTACTCAAACAGTCTGGCCAGGCCGGTGTATTTATGGAAGGTTCGCCGAATTCACGGGGACTGATTGCCAACCACAAAACCCATTCTAGACACCAAACTGTCTGGAGTAACATAGTTAACTTTGGGCCAGAATGTCTGCTCTGATACCAAAAATGTCTCCGTGGTGCCCATACACCGTGGCAACATAACGTACCTCAGCCGCTAGTTTTACGCACCGCCTCACGGCTCAGGGTACGCCCATACGTCCCAGTGCAACCAGGTCCACGCCTGGCCATGTCGGGGTAAGAGCCAATGCTTCGCCACAGATCACACTGTGAGAACCCCCGATCATGGTTAACTTTAACTAGCTCTGATACCAAAAATGTAACACCCCGTTTTATAAAGCGTTTTCGTAATAAAATTATCAGAGTTCAAAAAGGGTTTATCAGAGTAAAGCACCGGAATAGTCGTGAAAATGAGTAACTGAATAACATTCAATAATGATATATCTGTGTACTGTACCAGTTATCCACAATATCCGAATATTCAAAAAGTCGGTAAAATAAAAATTTCAACAGAATCTCCTCGTCCGCTCCGTCATGCTATCTGCTTACCCTTATCTTCGGTCTGACCTCCTGAGGGTCCTGGGCCTAAAGTCAGAGCTGAGGTTCAATTACCATTGAACCTCAGGTAACGGTTAACCTCATGCTTATGTATCAAACATGTATGACAGATATCCATGGCAAAACAGCATTTAATCACATACAATATTCATATATTCACATAATAACATTACACAGCCACTGCAATATGTATGTTATTACAGTCTGCACTATCTCCAGTGCCACGGTGTACATCCGTGTCCTCAGCGCTAGGAAAACATAACGGCATTATCACGACTATAACTCGTATCAAGATGTATGTGTATGATCAATTTTCAAAAACAATATTTCAGACTATCTATCACATATAAGCATACCATAAGCATCAGAGTTAAGGTTACAATACGCGTCCGTACCTGAGTTGATAATTCTGGTATTTCGGTGATCGGTACACGTTTGCAGATGTCCTATCATAGGAATATTGCGTTTATTAATTGTAAGTAATATTCTTGAATATATTTTGGCCACTACTAAATATTCTATCCTTGGTATACTTAAATAATTATTTTATTTCTCCAAAATTCGTGGAAAAACGCTGGGCAATATTGGGCAGAATTTCGCCTATCTTTGAAAAATCATAACTAATTCTAGAAAAATCGAAACGAAGATCCGTAAGAAGTTCCAGACTCCTTAGGATGTCTACTTTCCAGAAAAAATATCAGGCCTTGTCCAGAATTCAAAAATCATTCCCAGATTTCACGTGTTCATCATCTGCCCAGAATTTCCAGCATTTTCGCAACATAAACTTTGAGAATTTCTTTCTCTCTGTACAGAGATCATTTCAACATGCTCTTTACATATTTAAAAACCTCTACATGTCTACTTTCATCATGAATTTTCTCAGAATTTTTCAATAGCATTTTCAACATGAAATATGAGTGTTTCTGTTACTAGTTCAGAAATCGCCTAACCGACGAATTTTCGCCAGAACTTCGTTACTACTTGTTCTTGACCTGGGAATTTTTGCAGAACTACTTTCTTCACTGAATTTTCAAAATGAAGCTATTTTAAACTATAAAAACATGAAACTAAAATTATTCTAGAATTTTAAAGATTAAAACTACTTCTACCTATGAATTTAAACTCAAAAACTAAGAACTTTTCTTACCTAGAGCTTGAGCTCCTTCAAGACTTCCCTTCAGCTCTCTCAACTCTCTCTCAAGTAAGCAAATGTTGTATTGCTTGGTGTGAAGAAAAGTGAAGAGCTTGGGTCCCTATTTATAGGAAAAAGGTTGGGCAATTTGGTAATAAAATGCAACTTTGCTCTTGTCAATTAAACACCATTGGATCTAGGGCTTCATTGACAAATTAAATCCTCACCACACACACACTCATCTGCCCACTCTCTCTCTCTCCCCTCTTCTCTTTCTTCTTCCTTCTCCTTGAAGCTAAGACAAACTTGCATTTTAAGCCATAAATAGTGTTTTGTTTTCTAGAAGCTTTGACAATTTTTGACACATGTGTTTGAAACTCAATTCCTTCCCTTTGAAGCCTTCAAAACCGAAATTCCTCTGGTCCTTAGGGTTGGGTTGTTGTTTTGGGCTTTATTGGTGGTTTGGGCAATTGTATATGTTTGGGTTACCAAAAATGATCCAATTGAGTTTTTGTTGTGCCAAAAAGCCCTAAATTAATTTCTTCTTGTTTATTATTAGATTAAGCTTAATTAAGTTTAATTTGAAATGATTTTATTGACTACCAATTAAATTTTGATCCTACTAAGTCCAATTGTTACAATTGTGGATCCCTTGTTAGGCTTTATTGTTGAATTTAGCCAAAATATTACAATTTGTTTATAAATATTTATCATTGAATTAATTATGCATGTTAATTCAATTAGGATTAATTTTTGATGTTTACTAATTATTTTTAGTGTTCTCTAATTAATTTAGACCTCCTCCTATCCCTTTATGGCTTAATTTTGCCAATATGTGAATTACATGACATTATGTCACTAATTGTGAGTTTAATTGTTCTTAAATTGTTGGAAATTCCATTTAATTAGTTTAGGGGTTTTTAGGGTATTTCCTAATATTTTATGACTCCTAATAAAAATTTAGGGAGTTGAATTTTGCCCTATTAAGTCCTACCGACAAGGTATTCAAGAATTAGAATAATTATACTTGCTAATTTGGAGGCAACATACTCTCCTATTTTAAGTGGGTCCTAAATGGCCAAAATATTATATTCAAGAGATATACAAATTTGGGGTATTATATTTCTCCCCCCGTTAAATAAAATTTCGCCCTCGAAATTTACTCCATACTAACTAAACATTGAGCCATGAACTCCGGATATCTTTCTTTCATATCTTCTTCTGTTTCCCAAGTTGCCTCGCTAGGAGATAAACCCTTCCAGACCACCTTCACAAAAGGAATATTTCTGTGTCGAAGCCGTTTCTCCTGGTAATCGAGAATTCGCTCCGGCTCGACCTCAAAAGTGTTATCATGTCGCACCTCGACATCCTCATACTGAATAACATGGTCATGGTCAGGTTGGTATTTCTTCAACTGGGAAACATGGAAAACATCATGGAGTTTACTCAAGTTCGGGGGTAAGGCTAATTGGTACGCAACTGGCCCTCGTTTGGCCAGGATTTCAAACGGTCCTACATATCGCAGACTCAACTTTTTCCTTTTCAGCGTTCTACCGACACCAGTGACTGGTGATAGTTTCAGAAACACATGGTCTCCGACTTCAAATTCTAACGGTCTTCTCCTCTTATCAGCATAGCTCTTCTGTCTGCTTTGTGCTGTTAGGAGCCTCTGCTTGATTAGTGCGATTTGTTCGGAAGTTTTGTCAACTAAATCTGTCCCGATGAATTCTCGTTCCGACAGTTCTGTCCAGCATATAGGCGATCGGCACTTTCGTCCGTACAATGCCTCAAATGGAGCCATCTGTATGCTCGAATGGTAACTGTTGTTGTAAGCGAACTCGACTAGCGGTAGATGTTCGTCCCAATGGCCTTTGAAGTCCAACACACACGCTCTAAGCATATCTTCTAGCGTTTGTATTGTCCTTTCAGATTGACCATCGGTCTGCGGGTGATAAGCCGTACTAGGCCTTAGCTTAGTTCCCATCTGTGCATGCAAAGCCTCCCAGAAACGGGATGTAAATCGCGGGTCCCGATCAGAGACAATGCTCTTAGGTACGCCATGAAGTCTCACGATCTCTTTGATATAAATCCTCGCCAATTGTTCTGGTGAGTAATTAATACTAATGGGGAGAAAGTGTGCCGACTTAGTCAATCGGTCCACAATCACCCAAATCGCGTCGTGATGTCTAATCTTGGGTAAACCTACCACTAGGTCCATGGTAATGTTTTCCCATTTCCACTCTGGAATCTCTAGTCCTTGAAGAAGACCAGGGGGTCGTTGATGTTCAATCTTAACTTTCTGACAGGTTAAGCATCTACCCACGTACTCGGTTACGTCTTTCTTCAGCCTGGGCCACCAAAACTCGGATTTCAGGTTCCGGTACATCTTCACCATTCCTGGATGTAGAGTATATTTACTCTTATGAGCCTTGTCTAGAAACTTCTGTCGTAATTCACCATCCTTTGGAATGTAGATCCGCTTCTTGTACCTGACCAAGCCGCTAGGCGATAGGTCATGGTCTTGAGTCTCTCCTCGTGAGATCATCTCCCGAGCTGCTATAGCCCATTCGTCGTGCTTTTGAGCTTCCTCGACCGCATCTCTTAGATCGTACTCTCCTTGACTAACAAGGAGACTTGCAAGATACACGTCATCGGGTGCGTAGTGCCTCATGCAAATCTGATTAGACAGGTTTAGGTCTCTGAAATCTTCAAGTAGTCTCCGCTCTTGAATCATCATGTATGCTGCGTGCACCGTTTTTCTACTGAGCGCATCTGCTACGACGTTTGCTTTTCCGGGATGATACTTGATCTCCAGGTCGTAATCTTTCAGTAAGTCCATCCAGCGACGTTGTCTCATGTTAAGCTCTTTCTGATCAAACAGGTATTTCAGGCTCTTGTGGTCGCAGTATAACTCTACGATTGCACCATAGAGGTAATGCCTCCATATCTTTAACGCGAATACAATGGCTGCAAGCTCTAAGTCATGCGTAGGATAGTTCGACTCGTGAGGCTTCAACTGACGAGAGGCATAAGCTACAACTCTGCCCTGTTGCATCAGGACACATCCCAATCCCTGCCCACTGGCATCACTATAGACCATATAAGTCTCATCTGGATTTGGGATGGTCAACACTGGTGCTGTAGTTAACCTCTCCCTCAGTATCTGAAAACTCGACTCACAGTCTGCGTCCCACACAAAAGGTTGATTCTTCCTCGTAAGCTTTGTCAATGGTAAGGCAAGACGTGAGAAATTCTGAATGAATCTGCGGTAGTATCCTGCTAGACCCAAAAAGCTGCGTATTTCCGTCACGGTCTCTGGTCTCTTCCAGTCCAGAACTGCTTCCACCTTGCTAGGATCAACGGCAACTCCATCGCGAGATATGACATGGCCCAGAAATTTCACTTCTGGCAGCCAGAATTCACATTTGCTTAACTTGGCAAAAAGTTGCTTGTCACGTAGTATCCCTAACACGAGTCGCAGATGTTCCTCGTGCTCCTCTCTGCTTTTCGAGTAGACCAAGATATCGTCGATGAATACTACCACGAACTTATCTAGATGCTGGCGAAAGATCCGATTCATGTAATCCATGAATACGGCAGGTGCATTAGTCAATCCGAAAGGCATCACAAGGAATTCGTAATGCCCATATCTGGTTCTGAAGGCTGTCTTTGGAACATCACTGGCTTTTACTCGAAGCTGATGGTATCCTGATCGCAGATCGATCTTGGAGAATACACAGGAACCAGATAATTGATCAAGTAGATCATCAATGCGGGGAAGGGGGTATTTGTTCTTGATAGTTACTTTGTTCAACTCACGGTAGTCGATACAAAGTCGAAGGCTTCCGTCTTTCTTCTTTACGAACAATACGGGGGCTCCCCATGGTGACACGCTGGGTCGGATAAACCCTTTCTCTAATAATTCTTCAAGTTGCTTCTTCAGCTCCTGCATCTCGTTCGGCGCCATTCGGTATGGTGCTTTTGATATTGATCCTGTGCCAGGCATTAACTCAATGGCGAACTCAACTTCCCTTTCAGGAGGTAACTCAGTGAGATCCTCTGGAAACACATCAGGGAATTCGTTGACGACCGGAATGTCTTGGAGTGAGGGTTCAGCTTCCGCTTTGACAGAGAAAAACACCATGTATGCTTGGCACCCATGCTGTATGCATTTTTCTGCTTCTGTAATGGAGATATAACTCAGACTCCCATCAACCTTGCTCCGGTTGCGCGGGGGTGCAAATGATATCTGTTTACTTCCACAGTCGATTATCGCGTTGTTAGCCGTCAACCAGTCGAGACCGAGAATGATGTCGATGCCACTGAGTGGTAGCCAGATAAGATCTATGTTTGAATCTCGTCCATTTACACTCGCAACACAGTTAAGACATGCGTCAGATGCTAAGGATTTCGCACCTAGTGGTGTAGCTACTAACAGATCATAAGGTAGTCTATGAGCATGCATTCCTAATCGCTCAGCGCAATCATATGAAATAAACGAGTGACTAGCACCCGAATCATACAATGCTTGGAGTAGATTTCCATTAAGAGAAATGGTACCTTTGATCATATCGGGAGATCTTCTGGCTTCTTCATTCGTAAGAGCGAAAACCCGACCTGGGTTTTGCGGCCTCGCCTCCAGCGCTTTTTGAGGGCAATTTGTGCTGATGTGTCCCGGCTTCTGGCACTTGTAGCACACCAACTTTCCTTCACAGTTGGTCCCCTGGTGATACCTTCCGCACTTCAGGCATGCTCTGGATGTCTGCATCCTTGAAAAGTTCTGCTGCCCCGGTTGGAACGGCCTTTTATTCCCATTACGGGAATTTCCCCAACTCGTCTTCCGCTTCTGCGAGGAGTTTCCACGGTTAAAACCGCCACGGCTGGGACCACTGCTATGGAAGGCTCTGGTCTTCCTAAGCTCCTTCAGATTCCGCTCAATCAATCGACAGGCCTCTACCGCCTGAATCAGCTCGGAGAATTTTTGTGACACTAGCCTCTCCCTTATCTCATACTTCAACCCGTAAATCAGTAGGTTCGCCATGCTGCCCTCATCTTCATTTCGCCTGAAGTGGGTTGAGTATCGAGACAAGTTAGTGAAACGGGCATAGTAATCATCAAAAGACTCTTCTTGCCCTTGCCGAATGTGCAAAAACTCGAACTCCTTCATCATCTGAACAGAGGGTGGGAAATATTGTTCATTGAATTTCTCCTTGAATTTCTCCCATGTAATGGGGCAGTAACGTGCTCGTAGTGTTGCTGCAGTGCTCTTCCACCAACGGTCCGCATCTCCTTCCAGCTTGTAAATTGCAAGTTGTGCCTTTCTGTCTTCAGGACATTCCAAGACCTCAAAGATCTTGTCCAAGCGCATCAACCAGTCTTCTGCTGAGTCAAGTTTACCTCGGAAGGCTGGGGGTTTCAGTTTACAGAATTGTGTTACCCAGTATTGGGTGTTCTCGACCATTCTGTTTGGTCGTTGAAGCTCTGCCATCGCTCTCTCCTGCCGGGGATGTGGTTGGGATCGGTAGGATCCTTCAGATGCATGGCTCCGTTCGTCATTCTGATTGTCACGATTCTCTCCTTCTTCGGTATTTTGTTGCTCTTCTTCATCAGCTTGTCGTTCCCTGCTTTGTTCTTCATTTTGTCCTCCCTGCCGGTTAGCAAGGAGTGTCTCAATGAGGACCCTTTGTTCTTGGACGATACGCCTCATTTCCTGGATCTCATCACGAACAGGTGGTGGTGGTGGTTCCTGCTGATTTAGTTCATGTATAGGTACGGTTCGTGCTTGTCTACCCCGACCTCTGCCTCGGCCTCGGGGAGCTCTAGCTCCTCTTAAGGTTGCCATTAGTCTAATTTTTGACGAATAATAGATAGATCATTAGAGAAAGACAAGATAAAGACAAAGCATCATATTATATATGTCAAATATTTTACAACGTTACGGTGTAGTTCATCATCATAGTTACTTCATTACAACCTTACCAAATACTCTAATCTATTCCCTAAGGGTGTACTAGAATCAACAACTATTTCTACTAGTCTGGCGTCAAATTAATATTAATACTATGCGTCATAATCTTCCACTGCTTTCTTGGACTGTTGCTGGGTTCTGACCTTCCTCCTCCGGCTCACATAGCCCGATGCACCCAACTCCTGATCTGAAAAAGATGGATGCAAACCTCCCCTAATGGACCTTCGTCGAGAAGTTCATTTGTCTTCCGTATCCAATAGTTGGTTCGAGGGAAGTGGTGAAGAGTGGATCTGATCCATTCTTCCGGAGTATAAGGGTCGGTAAGGGGCATAGTCATATCATAAATCTCCCTGACACGGGTCAGGAAACGTAAGTAATACTCTCGAATGTTTTCCCCGTAACCGCCTGCCATCAAGAATGCGTCATACAGCGTCTCAGTCAGCTCGCGGTTGCCATCTAGTACGTACCGCAGGTTCTCCAGGTCGGCGTGCTCAGCTACGTCGTCAACGGGCTCATCCTCTAAGTCAGCAAGCTCAATAAAATCGTAGTCGGAGTCAGCACCCTCCTCCACCAGATCCGCTACGTCAATATAATCAAAATTATCCCCAACAGAGGAGTGGTGTGAGCCTGCCGGGGCATTAGGAGCTGGTAGAACATTCAAGGGTATAGCCGGGACGGGATTTGGGTCGTACAGGTTATCGGGGTACTCCGGGCCCGGGTGATACTCAGGTTCTGGGTCATGCAGGTGCTCTACCGGAAACAACGGATTGTAAGGTAATCCCAAGGGATTTGCAAAGGCAGGAGGTGCTGGCACGTGCTGGGGTGCCGGTGCGGGCGGAGGGTATACGGGTTCCGGGTTTAACCTTCGGCCCACCATCTGCGGGTTCACGCTCTTCCGTGCCACGCGTCTCATAAGTCCGTATCGATAAACGAAATCGGCTCTCTGATGATTAATCGGCGGTCTAACCATTTTCCTGCAACATGTACACCGAAGTTACATCAGTACTCTTTTCGAAATGTGTTTCAAAACTACGGCTTAGAGCCCAACTCAGTTAATCAACCGATTGGCCAGGTAAGTGTCTATCATGGGGGTCTCACCAACTCTATGGCGACTGCTTGACCGATCCACATAGACTAGCCTTGCCTTCGGCACCAATGGTTTCTTATAATTGAGCCAAGTTCTAGCCGGAAAATACTTTTTGAAAAACTCCAAACCTAACTCTATTACTCAAACAGTCTGGCCAGGCCGGTGTATTTATGGAAGGTTCGCCGAATTCACGGGGACTGATTGCCAACCACAAAACCCATTCTAGACACCAAACTGTCTGGAGTAACATAGTTAACTTTGGGCCAGAATGTCTGCTCTGATACCAAAAATGTCTCCGTGGTGCCCATACACCGTGGCAACATAACGTACCTCAGCCGCTAGTTTTACGCACCGCCTCACGGCTCAGGGTACGCCCATACGTCCCAGTGCAACCAGGTCCACGCCTGGCCATGTCGGGGTAAGAGCCAATGCTTCGCCACAGATCACACTGTGAGAACCCCCGATCATGGTTAACTTTAACTAGCTCTGATACCAAAAATGTAACACCCCGTTTTATAAAGCGTTTTCGTAATAAAATTATCAGAGTTCAAAAAGGGTTTATCAGAGTAAAGCACCGGAATAGTCGTGAAAATGAGTAACTGAATAACATTCAATAATGATATATCTGTGTACTGTACCAGTTATCCACAATATCCGAATATTCGAAAAGTCGGTAAAATAAAAATTTCAACAGAATCTCCTCGTCCGCTCCGTCATGCTATCTGCTTACCCTTATCTTCGGTCTGACCTCCTGAGGGTCCTGGGCCTAAAGTCAGAGCTGAGGTTCAATTACCATTGAACCTCAGGTAACGGTTAACCTCATGCTTATGTATCAAACATGTATGACAGATATCCATGGCAAAACAGCATTTAATCACATACAATATTCATATATTCACATAATAACATTACACAGCCACTGCAATATGTATGTTATTACAGTCTGCACTATCTCCAGTGCCACGGTGTACATCCGTGTCCTCAGCGCTAGGAAAACATAACGGCATTATCACGACTATAACTCGTATCAAGATGTATGTGTATGATCAATTTTCAAAAACAATATTTCAGACTATCTATCACATATAAGCATACCATAAGCATCAGAGTTAAGGTTACAATACGCGTCCGTACCTGAGTTGATAATTCTGGTATTTCGGTGATCGGTACACGTTTGCAGATGTCCTATCATAGGAATATTGCGTTTATTAATTGTAAGTAATATTCTTGAATATATTTTGGCCACTACTAAATATTCTATCCTTGGTATACTTAAATAATTATTTTATTTCTCCAAAATTCGTGGAAAAACGCTGGGCAATATTGGGCAGAATTTCGCCTATCTTTGAAAAATCATAACTAATTCTAGAAAAATCGAAACGAAGATCCGTAAGAAGTTCCAGACTCCTTAGGATGTCTACTTTCCAGAAAAAATATCAGGCCTTGTCCAGAATTCAAAAATCATTCCCAGATTTCACGTGTTCATCATCTGCCCAGAATTTCCAGCATTTTCGCAACATAAACTTTGAGAATTTCTTTCTCTCTGTACAGAGATCATTTCAACATGCTCTTTACATATTTAAAAACCTCTACATGTCTACTTTCATCATGAATTTTCTCAGAATTTTTCAATAGCATTTTCAACATGAAATATGAGTGTTTCTGTTACTAGTTCAGAAATCGCCTAACCGACGAATTTTCGCCAGAACTTCGTTACTACTTGTTCTTGACCTGGGAATTTTTGCAGAACTACTTTCTTCACTGAATTTTCAAAATGAAGCTATTTTAAACTATAAAAACATGAAACTAAAATTATTCTAGAATTTTAAAGATTAAAACTACTTCTACCTATGAATTTAAACTCAAAAACTAAGAACTTTTCTTACCTAGAGCTTGAGCTCCTTCAAGACTTCCCTTCAGCTCTCTCAACTCTCTCTCAAGTAAGCAAATGTTGTATTGCTTGGTGTGAAGAAAAGTGAAGAGCTTGGGTCCCTATTTATAGGAAAAAGGTTGGGCAATTTGGTAATAAAATGCAACTTTGCTCTTGTCAATTAAACACCATTGGATCTAGGGCTTCATTGACAAATTAAATCCTCACCACACACACACTCATCTGCCCACTCTCTCTCTCTCCCCTCTTCTCTTTCTTCTTCCTTCTCCTTGAAGCTAAGACAAACTTGCATTTTAAGCCATAAATAGTGTTTTGTTTTCTAGAAGCTTTGACAATTTTTGACACATGTGTTTGAAACTCAATTCCTTCCCTTTGAAGCCTTCAAAACCGAAATTCCTCTGGTCCTTAGGGTTGGGTTGTTGTTTTGGGCTTTATTGGTGGTTTGGGCAATTGTATATGTTTGGGTTACCAAAAATGATCCAATTGAGTTTTTGTTGTGCCAAAAAGCCCTAAATTAATTTCTTCTTGTTTATTATTAGATTAAGCTTAATTAAGTTTAATTTGAAATGATTTTATTGACTACCAATTAAATTTTGATCCTACTAAGTCCAATTGTTACAATTGTGGATCCCTTGTTAGGCTTTATTGTTGAATTTAGCCAAAATATTACAATTTGTTTATAAATATTTATCATTGAATTAATTATGCATGTTAATTCAATTAGGATTAATTTTTGATGTTTACTAATTATTTTTAGTGTTCTCTAATTAATTTAGACCTCCTCCTATCCCTTTATGGCTTAATTTTGCCAATATGTGAATTACATGACATTATGTCACTAATTGTGAGTTTAATTGTTCTTAAATTGTTGGAAATTCCATTTAATTAGTTTAGGGGTTTTTAGGGTATTTCCTAATATTTTATGACTCCTAATAAAAATTTAGGGAGTTGAATTTTGCCCTATTAAGTCCTACCGACAAGGTATTCAAGAATTAGAATAATTATACTTGCTAATTTGGAGGCAACATACTCTCCTATTTTAAGTGGGTCCTAAATGGCCAAAATATTATATTCAAGAGATATACAAATTTGGGGTATTATATTTATTAATAAGGATATTAAAAATGTAATTATTTTCAAGCATAAAAAATTAAAACATAAATGTTTGATTATAAAATTAACATTTAAATCCATCTCAACTATTTGAGGGTTAGTTATCAAATTTGATGATACCTTTATGTATATTTTGATTTTAAAAAAATATCCATATGCAACTCAATATTTTTATGATGTTTTCTCTCCTATGCATTGGATTATTTTAAACATTACCCAAAATAAAATAGCTTCTAAAATCTGTAAATAATTAGAAATTTACCTCTCTTTTTTAAGTTTTGATTATTTTTAAAACTTATAGAATCACCAAAAAAAAATATTATGATATATTTGTTTTAAAAATATGTGTCTTTTCATAAATAAATAAATAAAAATTTAACAAACAGGATGCTGCACCTAAAAAAGTTTGTTAAATTATTAAATAATTAAATTTCTAAATAAAATGTCAATATCACATTAATCTCAATTCCTAAATAAAATTCAATCCCCAATTTTCAAGAGGAAACATACCATCAAATAATTGATATGGGGTTAGGAAAAATGTATGGAGTTTGGTCAGGGTTAATTTTGTAATTAAATATTTACATTTTATTTTTTGTCATTCAAAATAATTACAATTTTTAAGGTCTTTATCAATACATGTCTCTTTTCCTTAGTCCTTTCTCTCATTGTTATCAAACTCACGAGTTGATTGTCCAAGTTTACTATTTTTGCGTTTCTAGCTTACAAAAACGAGTCAAGTTACTAATAAATTCGTATTAAATGTAAACTCGGTTAAACTCACGAGTTTATACACCGAGTTTAGCGTTTCTATGCTTCTGACTTATAAAACCATACATGTTAATTTACTCTTAAATTAGTGTTAACTTTTTTCTATTTGACCATGCTTAGCGACTTTATATATAAATTTTATAGAATTTTGTTGTTAAATATGATAAATGATGAATGTTGATGGATTTAATTTCAAATATATGGGTTTAAAGTATATTAAAATCAAATTGTTGTCATTTTTATATTTTAATTATTTATTTATATACTAGTAATACTTATTTAATAAACTCTTATGAGTTCACGATACAAGTTTATGTTACTGTCACGAGTTTACTTAAACTTGCGACTCTGACAACCTTCTTTCCCCCTAATTTTCTCTATTTTGAACTGGAGGTACTTCACTGCACTTTGTAGTTATGATAATAAATGTAGAGATAATGTTGATCAACTTTTTGAGTTTGTTGAGATTATTCACATTAATCCCTCCCCCTTTGAATTTTTTTTTTTTTATACAGCCAGTGGGGAGAAAGAGAGACAAGGCTCGAACCCTGGACAAAAAAGAAGACCAGCTCTTAAGGCTGGCACTAGCACCACCGCGTTACGAGGCTCTGGGCTCCCCCTTTGAAATTCTTTCTATTCGTAATTGTAAGGAACATTATTTAGGTAGTCCAAAAAGTTGTGTTAATGCCAAACACGGATATTAAGATTTTACATTGAATTTTAATTAAAAAGATTTATGTTGTCCCCCTTGAAATTCTTTCTTATCATTATTGTAAGTGGAAGGCCGATCAACAGCGATAAGTTACTATTTTGCAGAATATTCTTTTCTAGTTCATCCCATCCAAGAATGGTTGTCTTTCTTTCTATTTTCTCCCTCTGGGGTTGTTCCTTTTTCTCAATGAATTTGGTTTATTGGATTCTCGATATCCGCATTTGGTTTATTAGATGTAGTCTGTCAAGGGGTACTGTTCCTTTCATTTTCCCTCACAGTCTGATCTGAACCATCCAAATCTTAATCCAACGGTCCAGATCTAAAAAAAAAATTTGTTTTTTTGTCTTTTTTGAAAAAGACAAAACAAATTTTTTTTAAAAAAAAAATCTGGACCGTTGGATCAAGATTTGGACAGTCCAGATCAGACTGTGAGAGAAAATGAGGGAGGGGGAAAATGAGAGGATCCTCTCGCGTCTTTCACCAGATTCCCTTCGTGCCCCGTATCTGTATTTTTTTACTCTCAAATTTTGCTCTTTTTTTTTAATAATTTAAGGTTATGGAGGTAATTTGACCTAATTTCTAAATCCTAATTTACTCCATATAACCTACTTAATAATTTGTGAATTTTAATGACCCAATTTAGAATTTTTGGCATTTCAAACAATTTTTAAATGGATTTTCCCCATAATGTAATATTCTGAACTTTAGGCTTAGGAATTTGAGGATAAGCTTGTTCAGGCAAACGATTAAGCCCATTTTAGAAAGTGTGATATTAAATCTTAGAAATATTATATGAGATTTTATTATAAAAAATTGAACCTAAATAGTTCTAAAACTATTATTTAGAATTTAGGTCTAATTTCTCGGATGTTCAAGGGTAAATAATTAGAGAATAAATATTGGCCTATAATTTTGAGTCAACATTTTATGGATTATAGAAGCTAATTGGGGAAAAAATGATGGGGCCAGATGGAGAATTCCTATTGGTGGATTGCAAGTGTAAATAAGTATAGGGAAATTGTCATCATTGATAAATCCCAATTTAATATATTTTATCCCGCCTTATTCATTTATTTTGGGGACTATTTTAGGCTAATTTGGATTTATTAGACAATATTTGGATTGTTAGCCTATTTTAGGAAATAATATAAATCAGAATTAATTATGAGATTATTGGACTTAAATTGTTATTATTCTGATTGAGATCTTGTGATTGAATAATATTTCTAAATATATGATAGATCACGATTTTATTTAATTCTTGCAGGATAAGAAAAAAAGCATATTGGAAGATCCTACGATGCAGAATTAACCTTGGAAGCTAAAAGAAGATCTAATGGTGAAATTTTGTTGGGCTTTTGGAATTTTAGTTGGCTCAAGTTGGTACCCAAAATCTCTTCCTCCCCATATTATTTAACCTAGCCGTTGAACCTGGCGAGAGAAGCAGCCAACGCACGCACATACACGCAGTTGATTCACGCTGAGCCGCAGACACGCATAGGAGATTTCTTTTGTTCAACCATTGCTATTTCTCCATTGGTTTCTATTTCTCCATTGGTTTTCTTTCTTCACAAACTCATGGGTCCCACGGCTTTTAGTCAATCATCAACTTTCCTGTGCATCAATTGAATTCTATTCATCAAGTTTTCTCTATCAACTTGTTCTCATGGCCGTGACTTGCTGTTTCACGCGTGAGGGAAGAATATTCATGGAAGCTTAAGCACTTTTAGGAGGCAACTTGGGAGGAGCTTGGAGAAGGCTAGAGCCTAGGAACTTACACTTGAAGATCACAAGGGAGTGTTATTCTTTTTATCTTTTTAATTCAAACTTGAGATTATTTAGTTTTAAAGGATTTCAAGTCGTGTTAATTGAGAACAATCTAGTTTTAGATTGTAAACATATTTCTTTTGGATTGGATTGATAATTTGAAGTTTTTATGTGTGAGACAATTGTTGGAGTTTTGTTTGCAACCTTTTGATTGTCAATTGAATTATTAATTGAGTTTTCGTTATTAATTTAATTGTCAATTTGGTTTATCATCTTAATTGTTTAATTGGGTTGATAAATTATCTAGTTGTTCAATTGGATAATTGCAAACAAGATTTTCAAAACTATTTTGTGATTGATTTTTAATGAGTTTAATTAGCCACCGCTTATTTCATTATGAGTTTTCTAGTGGAATATGTGTTATTGAGCTAGAGGGTTTCCCATGTTCAATTAGGTAATTAAATTCATTAATCTTCCTTTGGTCTAATTAATTGGTTTGGGCTAAGAAAGTTGACTCCATGCAATTCCTAAGTTGTCCCCTTCTTCCTCATAACTGAACTAGATCTTTGTCATTTAATTTGATTTTAATCAATTTTCTTCTTAGGATTTTAAATTTTTTTCTCATAACAAAAACCCCCCAAATTTGCATTCTCATCTAGATTAGTTTCATTCTCATATAGGTTTTAGAGTCATTATCATTTTACATTTAGTTAGTTTAATTTCATTTTATTGCATTTTTCATCACCTAAATTCAACCTAAAGAAAAGCCCACAACTTGCTCCTTGGGAAAATGACCTAGGTTGACCCTATATTGCATAATTAATTAGGACCTAGTTTAATTGACTGCTTTAGCGACAAAAGCAGGGCTCATCAATCATCCATTTCCTTGCTTCCTCTTGACGCCATGTGCACCTTAGGCAACAAGTTGCCAATTTTAAAATGAGTGTAAACTTTAAGCTTCAATCCATTGGTCAACAAAATGTAATCAATAAGCTTCCATTTAAATATGGTATAAACATGTGCAAATAAGTTAAGAGAGTAAGTTTCAAGCTTTTTACCTAAGCCCTTGCATTTTTGCCAAGTGTGCAAAGGGGGAGGACAATGGACTTAAGATTAATTTGACACATATTAAAGTGCCTTCATTAAAGTACAAGTTATAACTTCATCTTGCATCCTATATGGCCATTTGTCATGCTAGGGAGTTATGGCCATTTGTCATCCTATATGGCCATTTGTCAAAGATAAATTTTGTTCATATCCAAAATAGATTAACGATAATAGTTAATTCAAACGGGCCAAATAATAGGATATTATCACCCAATCTTATTTTTAATTATTTATATTTTAAATTTTTTTTCCTATATAATATGAAAAATCTCAACAGTTCCATAACAATCTTATAACTGCATATATGAAAATATTATCGGCAAAAAAAAAAAAAAGCATATATGAAAATATTTTTTGAGTTTTTATATGTATCAATCTATCTATCATGGACGTTGAAAGTCCCTCCTCCTGCCGTGCCTTCTTCCTACCACCATGGATATCGTAACAACTAAATTAAAGATACAAGATAAGAGAGATATCATGATATAGTTACAAATTATAAAATATTTCAATATTAAAATATAAAATAAAATATTTTACATTGAGAGACCCTCCTCAACACACGCCTCCTACCGTGAATATTGTAACAACTAAAATAAAAATTAAATATAAATATGCTCAAAAAATAAAGAGAGATATCCGGGAGATAATTACAAATTACAAAATATTTCAAATGTTAAAATATTAAATAAAATATTTTTAAATAAATATATTAAAAATAGAGATTATTAAAAGATAGTTTCAAAATATTTTGAAATCTTATTGAGTTGCACTCCTCTTAATCCCACTATTAATGCTTTTTAGAAATTAGAAATTATTTTTATATTTCATAAACTATTTTTTGAGCGGATCCCTCTCACCTAAAGCTGGGAATCGGGGTCGGCCCTTAAAGGGCTGAGGCTTAACAGGGCCCAAGGTAAGAAGAACATTTATTTTTTAAAGCTCAGCCCGAGAGCAATAGGGCTAGGGCTGGTCCTACATGGCTCAGAAGTTACTATTCCAAATTTTAACTATAATTTTTCCTCCGTTTTTTTCAAAGAAATATATTTGTAAATTACAACAAGTAAGGTTTTAATTTATCAAATAAATGTTGTCAACATTAATATCCAAACAACACAAATCATCCTTCAAATAAACACATTCACTAGTTTAATATAGGCCGGATCAAAAAGCATACTCGGTCAAAACTTAACCCCATAATACAGTATACAGTGTAATATAAAGACTGTGTTAGATGTATAATGTAAACTCATTCTTGGATATTTTTTCAATTGTTTGTTTAAGCTTTTCTAAAGGATAATACATGACAATTACTGTTGCTCAAAATCTGATTTCCAAACAAAGAAAAATAAGTAGCAATCTTGATATCTTATCCTCATACAGTAATTTAACGATTCTTTTGCCCATTTAAGCTTTTTAGTTTAGGGTTTTCACTTCTCAACTCTCAAGTTTAGGCAACTTAGGTAAAAAATAATAATAATAATAATAATTCAACGAAAAAAAATTAGAAGGACCGGCCAGTCCTTTTAATTTAAGCCCAAGGCCCTGTAGGCTAATTTTATTTAACTCCTCTTATTTTCAAGCGTAGTCCTTGAAGAGCAAGGGCTTAAAAGGGCTAGCCCGACGAACTTGGCCTAATTTCCCTACTCTACTCTTACTCTACTCTTCACTTCTCATGTTCTTTGTCTTAACACCATTAGCCTCCACATGTCCTCTATCATGGAGTTGGTAATCAACTAGCTTTGTTTTTGTTACATTTGTTGGACTAATGTAACTTAATTGTGATGTATAATCATAAAGTTGCTCGTGATGGTGCCACAATGAAAATGATAAGCAGAGGAATTTATAATATTTAGATTAATATCTTACTAACTTACTATGCTATTTGGAGAAAGAATTTTGATAATTATAAGAGATTATATTCATTATTTATTATAAATATTTTTAACTCAATATATAAGAAAGCTGCAAAATTTTTCAAATATATATTTAATATGAATGTAGTAGAATTTTTTCCCTCTTATTTGAATCAAGTATTCTCAAGCTGTTTTGGATGAATTTATTTTATTTGTAGACATAACCAATAAATTTTAAAATTTTTATTAATTTTTTTAAACAATGATGGCACTGAATTAAAAATAAAAATTAGAGAAAGTATATACCAATGAAATCAATAAAGATTTGGAATTTAGAATTTTATAACAATTAAAATATAATATCCTAAACATGATGGATTAGTTTTCCTGAATTGAAAAGATTGTAAATCAATAGAAAAATATAAAGGGAAAATGACAGTCAGATCCCAAAAAACGTACAAAATATCAAAAAAGTCTCAACTCAAAATCACATATCAAAAAATTCCCTAGGGACCTTTTTTTATATTATTTGTATTAACAACAGGGAGTGCTATATTCACAACATAAAATATTATATTCACAACAAAATTTAAAAACATGGCTATTCACAACAGGAAGAGTGTTATATTGAGAAAGAAATTTAAACACTCGGATTTTGTTTCAAACACATGTCCCTAAACATATAGAGGTCATTCACAATAAAAAAAGTTAGATTCATAACAAAAAGTGTTATGTTCACAACAAAATTTTAAACCTGGTCATTCACAAAAATAAAAAAACTATATTCACAACAAAATTTAAACACATGAATTTACAAATAATATCAAAAAAAACCCCTCAGAACTTTTTTTGTATGTGATTTTGGTTGGGACTTTTTTGATATTTTGTATGTTCTTTGAGACCTGGCTGTCATTTTCCCAAATATAAAGTCTCTGAAATAAGTTTTTGGTCCACAATATAACTATCTAATGTGTAACTATTTTAATACGTGCACGCAGACATTGGCACATACACACGTACAACCGCGCACGTACACACACACAAAATAGGATCATATTTAGAACAAGATATAATAAATCACTACTACAAAACAGGGATATGGAGTCCTATTTTTTGTACTTTTGGAGTCCTTTTTCGAGGAGACGTCTATCTGGGGGGCGCAAAAAGCGGAGACTTACGAAGTCTAAATATTTCTTAGACGCCAAAAGTTGAGACTTACAGAATCTAAATATTTCTTAGACGTCATAAGTATTTTTTTAAAAAAAACAAAAACAAATTAGATGGGGACGATGACGGCGTTAAACACAAATCCGAGAAGTTTGAGATCTGCAAAAAAATCTAGAACGAAAAAACTCCAGAACGCAATAAACATATCTAGGGAGTTTAAGATCTAAAAAAAAATCCAGAACGCAATAAACAGATGTGAGAAATTTCAGATCTCAAAAAAATCCAGAACACAATAAACAGCTGTAAGAAATTTCAAATCTGGTGATAGGGCAAAATTTAAAGCCTAAAAACTCCGCAAGTATACGGGCCGTATCAAGTAATAAAGTGATAAGAAAAGTATCGTTCCCACGAGAACTTGGTATCACAAACTTCAGTTAAGCATTGATTTCACAATTTCATTTAAGTTGAGAAAACCAAATTAAATTTAATTAAGATAAAAGAAATAAAAATAAAAATAAAAATAAGAAAACTACCACAATAATCAAATGAGCAACCTAGAGTCACTAATCCCTTATTTGATTCCTAGATTTTATCCCCGCTAAATTAACTTTGACTTAATTTGATCAGCTAATCTAGAGTATTAATGTTTATAAGTGTCTGCCGGTCCACTTATACACCTACCTTAAATAATTATGCAATATCTCACACAATTAATTAAGATGCAATTCAAATCGGGCTCACTCTAATTTGACTATGCAGAGCTTCTAGGTATATGTCTATCCTAGACGCAAATTAGATTAAAACCTAACTTCACATTAAATTTAAATCTAATTCCACATTATTTAATCCCATGGTCAATTTAAGATTTCCTTCGTCAAGTTCAATCCTAAATCCCCAAAACATGCTTAACGGTGGCCAATCACTAAGCAATAAATAATAAAAACAAGATTAAATAAACTAATTAAAATTAAGCAAAACTAATTAGTGGGAATAATCTCTAAAACTCAAACAAGTTCATAGATTCTCTAGGTCGCAAAACCAACTAGCCACACATGGCTTTATTCAAATCCATAAAAAAGATGAAAATTCAGGTTCAAAGAATTAAAGAAGGAGAGAGAAGGAAAAAAAAAATTCTCCGTCGCCTCCACAGTCCTTCCGTGGAGATGATGAAGAGAACTGAAACGCGTAGCCTCTACTCCTCTGCTTCTTCGTTCCTTTTTATTCTGCCTTCGTCTTTTCTTTAGCTGATGTGAGTTCCTCCAATATATAGAGTTTTGGTCTTATCTGTGTTGGGCCCACGTCCTTCAATTGTTGCCTCTCAATTACTTGAACCCCACGTCCTCAATCACGGATTCCACATCTTTCTTTTAATTCCAAGATATAATATATCAATCAATTATACCATATGACTTTGTCCATTCACTACAAAAATTTTGAGATTTTGCTACGGAAAAATTCCGTAGCAAAATCATTTTGCTACGGAAAAATATGGATTTTCCGTAGCAAAATGATTTTGCTACGGAATTTGCTACGGAATTTTTCCGTAGCAAAATCCTTCGTCGCAAATTGCGACGGATAAGGAAAATCCGTCGCAATTTGCGACGGAATTTCCTTTCCGTAGCAAATTTGCAACGGAAAAATATTCCGTAGCAAATTTGCTACGGAAAATTTTCCGTAGCAAATTTGCTACGGAATTCATTCCGTAGCAAATTTGAATTTTGCTACGGAATATAATTCCGTAGCAAATTTGCTACGGAATTCATTCCGTAGCAAATTTGAATTTTGCTACGGAATATAATTCCGTAGCAAATTTGCTACGGAATTATATTCCGTAGCAAATTATTATTATTTTTTAATTATTTTTAAATTTATTTTTTTTCCTTTTTTTTTATTTTTTTTTTCTATAGCAAACTAGAAATTTTACAAATTTCCCCATATTTGATCGTTTGCTACAGAAACAATTTCTTAGAAAAACTAATAATTATTTTGAATGTTATTTTTTTTTTAATTTTAAAAAATTGAGTACAAAAAGTAGTGATTCATGGATATAATAATAATTATAAGGAGTGCACATTAAGAGTAATCTAACAAATACCAAATACTAAAAAGCAGTCTAACAATGTTACAAAGGGCAAATTCTAAACAGTAGTCTAAACAGGAGCATTGTGATCATCATCATCATCACCAGCATGGTCATCATCACCAGGAGCCGACCCCGAACCCTTGTTCATTAGGGACTTGAGTTGAATCTGCATCTGCCTCATCATCTCCTCTTGCATCCGCCTCATCCGCTCCTCCATCATCTCTCGTTCCTTAGCCATCCGCTCCTCCATCATCTCTCGTTCCTGAATCATCATCTGCCTCATCTTCTCTTGCTCTTCAACCATCCGCTCCTGTTCCTGAGTCATCTGTGCTGTCAAAGCCTTCATCTTCTTCATCTCATCTGCAAAAACAATATCAAGTACATTTATTATTTGGACTTCATTTGAATGGACAAGAGAATGGAAATTTTCAATATCAAATACGTTTACCTGCAGAAACATCTCCAATGCCGGATGAGGAGCGCTTTGTTGGCTTCAGTCGGCTAGCAGCGGCACCGTATCCAAAGACTCTCCCTTTCTTGTCAAATCCACCTGCAGCCTGAATGAACAGACTATCATTATCGCACACAGAGGATGACGGGTCAGTCTCACGCTGTGAGTCTCTCTCCTGCGACAGCTTCGTATAATTTTCCTACAAAGACAAAAATACATAACAAATAAGACATATAAAATGAAATAAATATTGTGGTGCATAAAACAAGTAATAAATGCAATAAATGTCTAACCGCTACTGTGTGCGCCCTTGAGTTAATCCATTCCCTCTCATCACTTCCTTCAGACTGCCGGGAATGGGTCCGCTCAAAGGCAGCCCAACCTACCGACTCTGGAGGAACCCCAGTCTCTGCCTGCAAACGCAAATGATGATCATAGTTAATTACTTCAAAGTACAAAATATTGATTACCTAAATAGAAAATAACGTGTACTCACAAGTTTCCGTTTCCACTCAGTCATCGGAATAGAGCCGCCAACATATGACGGGCCTTCCATTTTGGCCCTATTTTGCTTATTTTTCACACTCTTCTCCTGAAACTTTTCATTGGTGGCCCAATTGTCAAATAATTGGTTTGCAGTGTCCTGTGGAAGCCAATCTCGCCTGCCTCTTCCACCATGTCTCAAGTTATAAAGCTTTTGAGACAACCACCGGGCTGCCCTGGCGTTATAAGCCTTTCTCAGAGCTGCACGATGTTCAGGCAACGACATGTGCTTCCTCTGAAAATCAACAACAAACAATTAGTGCGGTAATTTATAAAAGTACTTAATTAAAAACCATAAATAAATAACTTACCATAAACTCATCGAACCAAGCATTTCGATTTTCCGTAGGAATCGCTGTCCAGCTGGTCCAAGCTTCATTGTAGTTACGGAATAATTGGTCCGAGATGAGATCCATCACCGGATCACGAGGCACAAAGCTAAAGCCAGAGGACATCATGCAAATATTATTAGCATAAAACCAATTAGATATGGGATTAGTAACATTACTGGTAACTTGGCATGACTTACTACTCGTTGTCAGGACAGATCCAAAGTAGCCCTGTCTCAGGATCTGTTGTGCCCCAGATCGGTGTATTGGAGGAACTACCTTCTTCCCCGACGTGGCTCTGAGGCGACGGGGTGTGCTAAGCAAGAAATGTGAAATATTAAAGATGTTTGTACATAGATGGTTTCATGAAACTAAACATATGTAAATCAATCAGAATTAGGCTAGTAAACCTGTTGTCCCATTTGCTGCGGATCAGTGGAGGTAGGAGGCGACGGCGACGTATACAGCGACGGTGAAGATGCGAAATAACCCGACGGTGACGATGCCATATTAAACGGTGGCACCTCTGGGGCACCGCCCCGCTCTCTGCCTACAGAATGGGCAGATGACGACGCCCTACCACCTCTGATAGGACGGGGCCGGGATCGACCACCACCACGTCCACTACCTGAAGATCCTCCTTGATGCTCCATCTCTGAACACTTATAGACATTAGGTCAAAAAAAAAACTACAAATATATTTAGGGTTGATTACAGTAGTGAAGTAACAAAGTATGTAGTATAACAGACCGTCAAAAACAAAGAACTAACAAATCTCAACCGGACGATTCCTGTTCATCGACTTCTGCTTGGCCGTCTTCCTCTGAAGTCTCATAGTCGTCGAACTCAGATTCACTGTCAGAGTAAATCAATGCTGCCTCATCGTCTGATTCCTCATCGTCAATTTGTATAGGAATCAATTCTAAATCCACAGCAGAATCAAAGAGATTGCTTGGTATTTAGTTGTCTTCGATGTTTATGGGCAGTAGATGTTCCACATCAGCTTGGAACGGTTCAGCCATACCGTCATTTGAATCCGACTCTTTCGACTTCGGTATGATATTTCGTGCTTTGGTTTTAATAACCCCCCTCCACCCTTGGCGGGATGTGGGATATAATGTATAATAAACTTGTTCCGCCTGTTGAGCAAGGATGAATGGGTCATAACCAACCGCATATCTCCTTGTCCAATGGATCTCAATATTTCCATGCTTGTCCATTTTTGTCCCACGCGGACTATTATCAAACCACTCACACTTAAAAAGGGTCACCACATTGTCCCACGGATATTTCAATTGAATTATGTCACGTAACTTCCCGTAGTAGACAGTCTCCACCCCGTCAACTTGGTCACCTCGACAACATACACCGTAATTGCAACATTGTGTACCTGCATCCGTGTCAACAGTTGAAAACCGATACCCATTGATTATATATCTGCTGCATTGAGCAACACTAATTGGAGCTCCATAAGATAAACTCCATGCAACTTCATTGGGATCTTCTCGATGTTTCGCGAAATAGGTTCGAAACCATTTTGGAAACTCAGAGTTCGTGAATTGATCAACCTGGGACACCGACATTGAAGGATTTTCCGATCGGACCCAATTAGAAAAGTAACTGCAAATATATATATATATATATATATATATATATATATATATGAAGTTAATACTTTAATACTTATCGTAATAGTAAAACGGAAAAACAAAAATCTTACTTTAAGTACGGGGCGACCTCTTCACAGTTGTTTAGAATGTACCACTCCGCTACTTGCTTATCTCTTCCGTCAAGAGTTGATTTCCAATGTTTTCCCACGACTCGCCCTGGATAATTAAATATTGATTTTTGATCCCTTGTATAGTTGTATCACCGGCATCGTTGTGAGGTACCCTTCTCCATCTTGACATCATTTCAGGGGGATGATAGTATGACGAAAATTTAGCGGCCTCTTCGACTAGATATGCTTCAGCGATAGATCCTTCAACGTGGGTTGGATTTTTGATCTTCTGCTTAAGTGTGCGTAAAAACCTACAATGGAATATCATAGGGTATTTATAAACTAAAGTACCATGTTTTTCAATTAATAACAGATCGAAAGACATATATATTACCTCTCAAACGGATACATCCATCTATATTGTTGTGGGCCTCCTATCCTTGCTTCGTAAGCCAAGTGAACGGGCAAATGTTCCATTGAGTCAAAAAAGGAAGGAGGAAACACCTTCTCTAACTTGCATAGCGTTATAGGCATACTCGCCTCCAGAAGCCGTAACTTTTCAACATTAAGCTCTGAAGCACAAATTTCTCTGAAGAACACGGAAAAGTCCGTTAGAATAGACCATATTTCCTTCGGTAGTGCTTTGAAGGCCCAAGGCAACAATCTCTGAAAAAAAACATGACAATCATGACTCTTCATCCCGAAGAACTTCCCCTCGTGCATGTTGACGCATCTTTTCAAGTTTGACGCATAACCGTCCGGGAGTTTCAATTCTTTTACCCATTGCAACAATTCTGAATTCTGCTGTTTGTTTAATGTGTACGGTGCTCTAGGTTTGGAAATCCGTCCCCTGCCATCCTGCACCAAATGCAAAGCAGGCCTTCTGCAAATCTCTTGTATGTCCAGTCTTGCATTGACTGTGTCCTTCGTCCTGCCCTTGGTGTCCATCACGGTGTACATAATATTGTCAAACACATTCCGCTCAATATGCATGACATCGAGGTTGTGTCTTAACAGTTGATCTTTCCAATATGGTAGTTCCCAGAAGATGCTGCGTTTGTTCCAATGATGATCAACACCATATCCCTCAGGTTCGCTAGAAGCAGCCCCCTCTTCGACACTTGGAATGTGCTTGACTCTATCCCATATTTCTTGGCCACTTAAACGAAGAGGTTGATCTGCTCGTTCGACAACATTCCGCGTGAAGTCTTTTCTATTTGTCCTGTACGGATGATTGGGGGGTAGGAATCGCCGGTGCCTGTCAAACCAACAGACCTTGTGACTGTGTTGCAAGCTATAACCCATATTCTGTTCAAGACATACCGGGCATGCAAGCTTTCCCGACGTTTGCCAGCCACTCAACATCCCATATGCAGGGAAATCACTTATCGTCCACATTAAGGCAGCACGCATTGTGAAATTCTGACTCAATTATATATCATACGTAAGAACCCCTTCACTACACAACATCTTCAACTCGTCTATCAAAGGCCTGAGGTACACATCTATCTTCTTTTTTGGGTTGGATGGCCCAGGGATTAACGCGTTCAGGAACAAAAACTCTCTTCTCATGCACATAGAAGGTGGGAGGTTGTACGGTGTCACAATGACAGGCCAACAGGAATAATTCCTGCCCGTTTTATCAAAAGGAGCGAATCCATCCGAACATAGACCAAGACGGACATTACGGGGATCCATAGCAAAGAAAGGATTCGCCTCGTCAAATTTACGCCAAGCTTCAGCATCTGAAGGATGCGTCACAAAGTTTTCATCCCTGTGATGCTCCCGATGCCATCTCATGTGAGCAGCTGTTTGTTCTGATGCATACAATCTCTGAAGTCTAGGCACCAGAGGAAAGTAGTGCATCTTGCTTAACACTCGACGGGTAATTTTCCTTCCTTTCCTCACAACTTCATATCGGTCATGTCCACAGAATCTACAATTGGTCAGCTCAGCATCATCCTTGTAATACAACATACATCCCCTAGGGCAGCAATGAATTTTTTCACATCCAAGCCCAAGCTCTTTCACCTTTTTTTTTGCTTGGTAAAAATCCTTCGGCAAATTACTGTCGTTGGGAACAACCTTGCTTATGATCTGCATCATTTCGTTGTAATTCCTCTCACTCATATGGTGATCAGTCTTCAGGCTTAGTGTTGCTAGGGTAGCCGATAGCGATGAATATTCACTATTTTCAAAGTGTTCACAACCTTCCCATAACGGACGTTGAGCTTCTTGAAGCATTTTATAGAACCTATCGGCTTCCGGATGAGGATCCTCTCCCATGTATGATGGTTGAGCATGTGTATCGGTCTCTTCTCCCATGTATGACGACTCAGCATGAGTAACAGGATCGAAATATCGGCCGATCGACGGTCCAGCAGCGTCCATAACCAACTGCTCATATTGATTAAGGTTGTCTCGATGACTACTGTCCCCGTAATAACCACTAGGTGTCGGTGTCTGTCGGACTTCGCCATGATATTCCCAACACTCATAATCCTTCATGAATCCCCTTCTACACAAATGGATTTTGACCTCCTCAAAATCTTCAAATCTTATACATCTACATTTGACACACGGACACCTGATCTCCCTACTTGAATTAGTTGAATGTGCCAGAGCAACATTGATGAACATGGGCAAACCCGCCAAGAATGCTTGAGTTAGTTCTCTTCTCTCAGTTAGGCGATTGTACATCCAACTTCTATCTTGGTTGTCTTCCATATTTCCTAGCTAGTTCAGTTACCAACTTAATTAAAATCTCAACATGGCACAAATATATAAAAGTGGTCAATTCAACAGAATAAGTATTTAGTATAAAATTTATCAATGTACAAATTATTTTAATAAAAAAAATCATTGAATTGAAATTTTAAAGTGCAATTGTTTTTTTTCCATGTATACTTTTTAGTAATATTTATAAGGTATTTTTAAAAAGAATTCTTAAGCGAATAATTTTTACTGCTATTTTTACTAATGTTTATAAGATATTCTGAAAATTTATCCTTTTTTTTCAATTTTCATTTTTACGCCTTCTAATATTTATTGTTATTTCTTGCTACCTTTTTCATTTAAGCTAGAGTTTATGTTACACCTCTCTAGAAATTTTGAAAAATACTGTAATTATATTTCTTGATTTATGTGTCAAAGCCTTTAAAAAAATTATCGTCCTTTTTTCTTACTGCAGTAATTAATTAATTTAGGCTGTCCAACAAATAAAAAATAATGAACAAAACAAGTGCCACACAAATTATATAAAAAATAATGCAAAACATATCATAAACTCCAAAGGCTGTCCCCACAAATGTCATGAACAAAACAAACATATTTTCTGATCTTTCCCTTAAACTATATCTAGAATTTAGAAAACTGGGCACTTACTTTTAATGTCTCACAGCTATCCGGTACACCTCCAAAACCTTTTCAAAATTTGAGAGTGCACTTCTAAAATCTCCCAATTTTAATTGCACTTGTCCCAACCCTGCAACCAGGTTAAAGAAATTAGGACAAAAAATTAAGAGAGGAACACAAATGAAATTAGATAGCTGAAAAATTAAAAAAAAAAAAAAACAGCACACCTGCGGACCCGAGCTGGGGGGCGAAAGGGGAAGGGGGAGCTGGGGGCGATGGGGGAGGGGGGAGCTGGGGGCGAGGGGGGAGCTGGGGGAGGGGGGAGCTGGGGGCGGGGGGCAGCTGGCGGAGCTGGGGGGAGGGAAAGGCCGGCCGAGCTTGGGGTTAGGGAGCTGGAGGCGAGGGGAGGGGGGAAGCTGCGGGCTGGGGTTGGGTTGAGGAGCTCGGCGGAGGGTTGACGGGGCGCGAGCTGTGAGCTGTGGGAAAAGTTTTCGGGGAAGACGAAGTGGCTGGAAAACGAAATGGGGGGGGGGTAAAAACGAAATTTGCGACGGAAATTATTTTCCGTCGCAAATTTACTTTTTTGCGACGGAAATGTATTTCCGTCGCAAAAAGTTGAAATTTTTTTGCGACGGAATTGCAATTCCGTCGCAAAAAGGTCACACTTTTGCGACGGAGAAGCCTTTCCGTCGCAATTTGGAGTCAACGGCGGCAATAATGCCGCCATTTTGCGACGGACTAACCAGTCCGTCGCAAAATATTGCGACGGAAGCTTATTCCGTCGCAATTAGAATGAGAATGGCAGCCTTTTGACTGCCATTCTGCGACGGAATAATAAGTCCGTCGCAAATTTTATGACTTTGCGACGGAATAAATATTCCGTCGCAAATCCGTCACTAATCTCCATTTTTCTAGCTGTGATTGCTTCCTGAAGTTATACGTTTGACTGGTGGGGTCCAACTCCATTGAATGCAATGATACCAAATCAAATCAAATATTTGGACATAACACCTTGGTCTCCTGATCTTTAGGTCTGTGACAAAGAAAAGGAAATATATGATAAAAATAATAATAACAAAACTGAATTTATTTAAAACCCCTCATTATTATTATTTTTTTCCTAATCTCCAAAAACTTCTATTTTAAATTGACACCCACTAATAGTGCATTCAGATTGATATCTCTTCAAATCTCAAGAAATTCTCTTCAATTTAGCATTGATGACTTCCCAAATATATCAAAATATGTCTCAAATATATTAAAAATAGGAAATCATCATCTGGAAAATACCCAGAACGCAATAATCAAAACATCACCGGACCTATCATCTATAGCACATTGAAAGCTTTAGGAACACAGATCTGAGTTCGAATTTTTGAAAAATAACAAGAGCAACTCAAAATAATTTTAAAAAAAAATCTATAGATCTGTATTTTTGCTCACCTTTGCCATCATCCTCCTTCATTAGCTTAGATATGAGTTTGATTTCAGTAAAAGAAGACAGAGAGGTTTGCATTGCCAGAAAAAGATGATGAGGAAGACGCACGATGGTTGACAAAAAAGACGAGCAGGAAGACGAGCACGAACCACGCTAACGGTGAAGGGAGGACGGCGAAGGAAGGGCGATGACGGAGGAGGGCCGACGATGAACGTCTCAGGCAGCATCTGAAATGAAGGTGTAGAGTAGAGAAGGAAGACAGATTGAAATGAAATGAAGTGGGGAAATGAAATGAAATGAACCTCTGCTGCACGATGTGACCCTTTGCTGCACGACGTGTATGACTTTTGGAGTCTAACTTTAAAACTTAGACTCCAAATGCATGACTTTTGGAGTCCAAGTTTAAAACTTAGACTCCAAAAGTGTCTCTCTAACATGATTTTTGGAGTCTAAGTTCTAAACTTAGACTCCAAAGGTGGCTCTCGCGAGACTTTTGGAGTCTAATTTTGAAACTTAGACGCCAAAAGTCAACTTTTAATTACAAGAATGCCACCATCTTTGTTTTTACTTCTTTTTTTAAAAAAAGGACGTCTTTTTGGGACGCGAAAACCGTTTTTTTGTAGTAGTGAATGGGAGATACCCTAACAGGTTTATTGGTGACTTTTCAAAATATAACACAAGATCATGTCTTTTTTCTGTTTTTTTATCATGAGATTTTCTTCATTTTTTACAGTTTTTTTTTTTTTTTGGTGCCTGCGCATTTTACGGGTTCTAAACTAGTTAATTAATAATAGTAGCATTTGTTTTATTTAACTTTACATGTCTGCTCCATAGCATTACTACAGCCCCCATAGCCCAACTGGGCAACATATTCATAAGGCACTAAAAATGAAAGGAAAACATTCTTCAAAAGGGTCAATCTTGAAACAGACAATTCAAAGTGCAACCAACACATAGAAACCAATAGGATCACACAAAAAACGTATGTGATCAACACAATTAAGTGAGATTATGTGGCACATATGCCACTTGATGACGAAAAGATTAGCACCAAGCTAATTAGAATGATGATTAGGATGATTAAGTGGACGAATAATATTATCACTAGGAGATTTACAGAAGTATAATGATATTGATATTGGTTGGTTGGTTGTTCAAAAAAAAAAAGATATTGATTGATTGGTATAGTTATAGATTTAAAAATAATTTAATTCCTGTTCAGTTATTTTTATCATACCTGAACTTTATACGAATATTGGTATATTTTCCCAATAAAAATAATATTTGAATGGTATAATTTAGGAAAATTTTCCCATAGGTCCCAGATAAAAAATTCAATATAAAAAGGTCTCAATAAATTCAATTCTTATAAGTTTAACTTTAACCTATAAATAATACAAACTCAACTTATAAATATGGAAGTTTGACTTATAAATAGAAATTTTTAAATTTAACTTGAAAATATGCAAGTTTGACTTTTAAATATAAATTTTTAGGACATCTTTGGATTAATTTTTTTTACTTGGTACTTTCGGGTAATTTTTCCTTTAATTTTTCGATCTTAAATGTAAGGAGGGGGGGGGGGGTTTGAGGGTTTTATTTTGACCCTAAATATACGGTCTCATTTATCTTGTATAGAATCTCCCATAAAACCTCTATGTATTGGAGCATTTTAATCTGAGTATTTAATTTTAAACATTAAATGAAAAGTTTTTTTTAAAAAAAAAATAAATGTGTCATGGATTCTCCACATATTAATTATATTACAGTTAAATTAATTTAATCAACATAGAATCGGTCTGGTAGTGTAAGGCCCTATTAGGTTTCTTTTGGTCTCGAGTTCACCTCCCATTAGAGATATTTGTGTTGGGAGGAGAAAGCCACGAACCTCGAATTGAATACCATGATACAAGATAATAATATATATAAATTTTAAAAAAAAATAATTTATCTATTTTTTCTAATTATATGAATTCTTTGTTACTTTTGAGAATCTCATTGAAGGGAAGAGATATTTAGAAAATCGCTTAATTGAAAATTTTAGAATTTGGACATGCGAAGATTCTTTCTGACTTTCTATATCATATTTCTTCCTTAAAAATTATTTGAGGATGGCCAGGATCTAATGCTGAATATTAAAGTCTTTAAGCTTCTCTCTGTAATATGGATGAAAATGAATCTCATCATTCACAAAGGTTAAAGGGTTGGTCCTATCGCAGTTATCAAAGAAATTGAAACTGCCTCATCATTATGCTCCTTGGCCTTTTCTTCGGAATGTTCTCCAGATATTTGTTAACTTTTAGAAATTGACAATAATCCAACATATTTTCTCTCCCCTTTTATCTATTTTTGGTTCAAAATGTGCATAGAAATGAAGTTATAGAGGAAAATATGCATATCAAAGTATAAGGCAAATATCAAAGAAATCCTTGTTTGATCCTATAGAGTTTGTGAATTAATTGAGAATTGATAATTCCTTCCTCTTTTGTAGGAAGGTGAAGACAAGCTTTGAAGCTCCATAAGAATCAAGAAACAAGGAAAGAAAGAAAGGATGTGAAGCAGTGCAAAATTAGAAGAACCTGTGCAACTGGCTGCAGCAAGTGTACAACTGGCCACAGCAAGTTGTTCTCTGTGTCACTGGCCACGGCCAGTGGACCACTGGCCGCAGCCAGTCGTAAAAACTGCTGAAAGTATAGCTGCGCGTTTTTTCACTTCAGAAACAGAAAAACCCTATTTAACCTAAAGGGAATGGTCGAAAAACACACTCTTGACCTAAGGAAACAAGTGGGCTGATAAGTAGATATTTTATAATTAAATAAGTATAGATTTTGAGATATATTGGATTATATTTATTAATATTATACTTATTTAATTATCTTTTATATATTTATCTATCTTAAATATAGGATAAGAATATTATAAGATAAAATCTATTGATATCCTATTTTATTGCGTAGGAAATATTATGTGATCCAAAGGTGACACCAAATTAATTTCAAAATGGAATTGAATATAATATAATATTATCATATTAATTTGATGAGGACCTGTGCGAAGGAAAGAAGCAAATCATGGAATTATAAAAGATTGAAACGTGGGGTCCACACAAGAAAAAGATAAAGTTAATTGCTTATTTGTTTCTACAGTGGATCTAAAACAAATAAAAAAAGATATGATATATCTTTTATAAAAAGAACCAGATCAAATATCACGTGAGGGCTCAAGCAATATATATTACTATATTAGAGATCAAGACGAAGGCGGATGGAGGAAGGGAGAATTCAGACGCAAGAGGAACCACGCACAAAAGGAGAGACGCACAAGGAGAGAGTAGGAGAGGCTTTTGGTGATCTTCATCATTTCCACGGGAGGGCGGAAGGACTGTGGAGGCGACGGAGAAGCTCTCTTTCCTAACTCTTTCTATTTTTTAAACCTGAATTCTTGAGTTTTATCTTTTCATGAATGTGATTTTAACCATGTGTGGCTAGACTCTTTTTGCAACCTAGAGTAGCTATGAACTTATTTGTGGATTAGATTTTATTTTCATTGTTCAGTTAAAATTAATATTAATTTTGGTTGCTTAATCTTGTTTGAATTTATCTATTTAGTGACTGGCCATCATTGAATATGAATTAGAGAATTAGGATTTACCTTGACGAAGGGAATTTTAATTAAGCTCTCAGATTAAGTAATATGGGATTAAATTATGATTTAATTTGCGGTTAGGATAGACATATACCTAATGGCACTATATAATTGTTGAAGAGTGTGTTCGAGTTATGTTGCCTCTTCTGAGTAATTACGTTAGACATAACAAATTATCCTTAAGAGAGGGTTATAAGTGGACCGACAGGCACTTATAGCTATTTATACTCGAGATTAACAAAATTGATATTAAGGTTAATTAAATTAATGAAAACAATGTTTAGGAAACAAATAAGGGATTAGTGACTCTAGGTTGTGCGTTCGATTAGTTGGTAGTTTTTGTTATTTTAATTTCAGTTTTGATTTCTTTTACTAATTAAAGTCAATTTGATTTGCTTAACTTAAACGAAATTACGAGATTAATGCTTAACTGAAGTTGTGGGTACTAAGTCCTCGTGGGAACGATACTCTACTCATCATTTTATTACTTGATACGACCCGTATACTTACGGAGTACATAGGCTTTAAATTTTGCTCTATCATGGGCACACAAGGGAAGAGCTTGGGAGAGAGATTTGGAGCATTTTGGAGGCTTGGGTACTCTTCTCAAGAGAGATTTTGGGGATTTCACCTTGGTTCTTCCTCTTTTCCTCTCTTTTCTTCCTAGTTTCTTTATGTATTCAGTTTCTTTGCTTAGACTCTCTTTATATTTGATCATGAGTAGCTAAACCTTTCATTCTATGGTTCTTTTGACCCTTTGTATGGATTAAAACTTGGAGTTTCTTCTCTTTTGGTAGATAAATATACACATGTGTTGATTTCAATCTTGGCTTAATGCTTCTAAGTGATTGGCCTCCATTTAGATGATTTATTCACATAGGTTTTGACTCGAGAGAGCTAATCTAGGTGTAGAACTTGATTGAAATCATGCTTGTCTTGAAGTTTACATTGATAAATGGATGGTTTGTTGGTAAAATAAAGATATATTTACTAACCTTGCATTGTCACATTAGGGTTGTTGCTTAATTATTGATTCTTACTAATTGTAGCAAGAGATTGTGCATTTTAATGAGAAGAAAAACTTGATTTTGACTTGAGAGAGCGTTTCAAGTGTTATTGAACCCTAGACTAACACATGTATGTATTGAAATGCTATTAGAGAGGAAGTTAACCAAGTTTTATGAAATGCAAAAGGGGAAGAAGAATCCTAGGCTCCATTATCCTTGAAGTCAAAAGTCATTTTCCCTTAGTAATTTTTAGTTTTAGAAAAAGTCTTTGAAAATTCTCATTCCACATGAAAATTTTGTTCTAGCTCAACTTGATTGAATTCACTAAGCCTCTTGCTTGAATAATTTGTTAAACAAATCCTCGTGGGAACGATACTTTACTTAATCATTTTATTACTTGCAAAACTCGTACACTTGCGAGGCGAACAATATTACAACTTCTGGTTTAATGGAAGTGACTCATTTTTTGGATGAATTGATTCTAAGGTAATGATATGAGTGGTGTATTTTTATGGAGAAATATAATCATGGCCACACCAAATTGTGTCAATCTTGGATCTGTTTTCAAGGGGAGGCTATACAATCCATTTTGTGGAAGAAATCAAATGGCCAAGAATTTCTTGCAATGAAATGCTTTAGATCTTCTCTTCGATGGATAAGAAGTGCATTTTATGCTTTGACATTTGTTTCATTTTGAAATCCCTTTCCTCTAAACATTTCACCAGAGTATATTACATTCATCGTAATGTCTTTAATTCTCTACAATCATGTCCTGTATCATTGTACAATTTTCCAACATTGAGGTTGACACGTCTCAATGGAGTTGGAATTTGTGTATCGTGACCCTATAGATTCCAAAACGGCAGCTGCTAGCGAACATGTCATGTTCTACCATTTTAACTACATTCAAATTCAAACTAAATTGGTGGGGTGCCAAATGGTACATGTGCGTATGTGTGTGTATTATGATGATGTTTTCTTAATTAAATCCCCTTTTACATATAGATAGCGAATGCTATCTGTAACACCCCAATCTAACACCCAAATTCTTGGCCAAAACACTTGAAATATCTCCAACAAGGATTTCGCTTTGCCCTTGGATCGTAAGTGAACCCAACCCCTTTTCTAAAATTTTTTTACCAAAAAAAAAAACTATATAGGGTTAAGGTGTAAAAATATACATTGTGTTTTACTTTGAGGAGCGCCCAACGCCATGTGCTTTTTTCAGGTGCAAAAGCACACACATGGTTATAAATTAGGTATAAAAATACCGTTTGACCGTTAAATTTGATTTTTTTGTTAACTCGTCCAAGTCACTAATCACTATTCAGGTTCATCCAGGATCGAACACCTTGATATGAACTTTACGTTGTTTTTTTTAGAACAAGTGTACCTAAAATTACAGTGTCATATATAGAGGGATTAATTAATAATTAAATAAATAAATGTAGGTTTCTCATGAGAGAACCTGCATGCGACTATATATAATATTACACAACTCTCTCAAAGAGGACTTTTTCAATGTGAGACTTGATGGTGTCTGGATCAGTGTGAGCCGCATAGTAGAAACTCTTAGTGACAGTGAGGAAAGTTTTCTTCATGTTAAGATCCATGCCATTAGAAGACAGCACCAACTGCACCAGCTCTTGCATTTTTTCCCCTATGTCTGTGTTGCCCGTATATCTTCCATTACTATTGTTTTTCTGTAATATATAATTTTCAAACCACAGATGTATAAGGGAATTGTAGCATGCATGCATATATTACCATTAAGAAGATAAAATAAGTAATTACCTTGGTGCTTTGGAGAGAACGTAATAGATGGCAAAGTTTATTAGTGACTTGGACGAGTCTCTGATAGTGAGGATTGAGCTTCAAGTCTTCATGCGAAAGTTGGTAGGAAGCATTAATACAAATAATGTTAACCAACAGCTCAGCTTCTCCTTCCCACTCATCTCCTTCGCTTTGCCATCCCAATAGCCACTTTGTCCACTGCATTGCATTATTCAAACATCATCAATAATTATAATGCCAACAGAATTTACTCAACAAGTTCATGAATGAAGGTTTTGTAACTTACTGCATCATGAAGAATATCGAAGCTAGCAGTTGGTGAGCTTCGTGAGAAGGAGTGCAAGGTTTCTATTAAAGTCCCTAAAAGACCCTCCCTGCTCCTATTTTTATCCATCCATCTGCAATTTATGCATTTAATTAAGTCGCCGTTTTAATTAAAATTTATAACTTACCAGATAATTACAGCACTGTTAATTACCGTTCATTTAAGTAGGTACTGCTGTTACTGAATTCATGCACAAAGGCTTTTCTTTGATTTTGGTCTTGACATGTGGATCTAAGTGCGTGAATAAGAGCACAAGTTTTCACCCAGGCAAGTCGTTCTGGAGATCTCTCTGGTTCAAATATGTTGGCTGCGGCCAAAAAGTAAGCCAAAAGAAGTCTTTCTTTGCTCACTCCGAATCTTTCTAGTCCACATTCTGAGTGCCACCTACATGAAAAACATCATAACTGGTTGTTAAATTTGCCGATTTTGAGCAGTCTGCCAAAAAAAACATGAGATTTTTTGTTTTTAATTCTTACTGTTGAATTCTTTTCCATTCTACTCGGTGAAAGGCTTGGCACTTGTTATAGTCTAATTTTCCAAGCTCAAGGTTATCGTTGTTGCTGACTTTGTGCAGCCTGCAAAAGATAATCAAAACCATCTTTTAAAATCTAAATGTTCAAATCATATCAACACAGGAAAAAAATGTTTTGTGAGATTTGAATCAATCTATCAGCCTTAGATTGAAACAAACTTCCATTAGTTACCTGTAGAGGGTCTTAGAGATCCAGACATCATCTCCACCACCATATTGTTCTAAGTAATATCTGGTCTCTACTCGAGGCAAGCTTGCGTACCATGGAAAATCCAATGCATAACTTACCTGTTATCGGTCAAAGAGCTTAAGAAATTCAACAATATTTTTCATATAACTAATTAAGGTACTCAATTAGAAACAAAGCCTATACCTCGCCGGGTAGATCTTTGGCAATGATCCATTTATCAAGAATTTGATTAGCATCTCGCTTTTCAGATAAGAAATTAGTTGCATATTTCCTGCCTTCATCAAGAATTGCCTCTCCTGGGAATTGAACTTGAGTAGCTCTGTAAAAATTAAACATAACTGTTGCTCCTTCATCTGTTTGTCCGGGCAAGCAGCAGAACTCTCCATCTTTCTCAAATGTTTTGAATACATCTATCCAATATCACATCATTTTCATTCATTAGTAATTATTAAGTTTAAATTTGTATTTTGTTGAGATATGAATATATGATCATAGATATTGACAAGGGAGAAGATTTTCTCTAGTTCGGTGGAGGACACCCCCCCCCCGCGGGGGTACATGTCACTTGAGAGCCACCAAACCCCTCTCTTTGAAATCCAAGTCCGTTTTTTGACGTGAATAGTGACTACATGATATATTACTTACTAGGTGAAACATCATAGCCATTCAGTCTTAATAATCTGAATCCCATAGATGTGTCATCAAGGTCTGGCAAGTCTGAATCTTTTGTCCACCCAATGCCTCTCTCATTCCAATTTCTGAAAAAGAGTTATCGTTAATATTATTGATCAAATTTTCATTGTTTTTTTCCATTTAATTAGTTTCATAATCAAAATGATTTTCCCAACATTACAAGTTTAAGCAATCAAAAGAGGCAGATTATACCTGTGAACATAATCAAGGATCTCTTGAATCTGTGGTTGAAAATATCTTGCGATTCCCAAACGCTCCAATCGATCAACAATCCATAGTTTTTCAAAAAATTCTATGGGGTAGAAATCTGGGACTGTAATTGTGGACAGGTTTAATGAGTTAACCATTTTTCCTTATTATGGTGAGGTGGATGAAAATAACTTATATTTTAGATAAGAAGGAGTATACTCGTACCTCCACCATTAAAGTTGTCGGCTACATTGTTTAAGTAATTGAGGCAGTGTGGGTCTTTGCTTTGATTGAAAGCAAAAGCAGTGGAAGAAGGACAAAACAAGTAAGAGCCATCTTTGCTTCTCACATTTTGAAGCTTATCCCATTGAAGGCCTGGTATTGCTTCCAAGCTGAACAGCAACGATGTTGGCACGCAATGCAACACCGCCATCGGTATCCTTTTATCATTACAAAAATCAAAACAAAGCATACACTAAATAAGTACGATTCATGAGTTTTATATATATATATATATATATATATATATATATATATATATATATATATATATTATGTTATTCATTATTTTCAAATACGAAAGCTTGTTATCCAATATACTCCCTCCGGTCCTAATTATAAGACATAGTTGACTTTTTTGAAGAAATTAAGGAAGCTAATTAAATTAACTTAGAGTATTTTTCTTTTTATTTTTTTCTTCAAAGTAATTAGTTTGACTCACATACTAATATATAATCTAAAGATATACAACATATAAAATGATTAAGTAACTTATTTAGTTTCCTTAATCTCTCCAAACAAATTTAACTATGTCTTATAATTAGGACCGGAGGTAGTAATTAACTAGGTCAGTAGTAAATGAACCTTTTGAGCTTGGCATCTCTCCTAGCAAGTATTTCTCGGAGGCCAGGGAAGTCATCAGGCAGATCAATGTTCAAACTTTTTGCCCATTCCAAAAGTGTTGGCAGAATGACTTCAAACCCACACGTCATATGCTCTCTGTTTTCTGTTTCCAAAGTGTTGGCGTTCTCTTTGAAGTACTTTAGCCCTATAATATTAAAAATAAGCATACATGACTTTTATGTTTAATTTGTTGCGCTTTGCCTCAATTATTAATTAAATATTCTTATAGTTATGACTCATCAACTTGCATCATGAGGAATACCAAATTAATAAATGGAAATTTAATGGCGCGGAATATTCAGATCTTTAAAATCAAAAAACCTGAGAGAGAGAAAATGCTATAGATTGGAGTATTCAGTAAAATATTATGTATGCAGCCAAATAAAAATGACGAAATGTAAATGACACTTGCTATTGTCTTTTACTCATTCTAGTCCTAAATATAAGATATAGTTGGCTTCTTTAAAAAAACATAAGAAAACTAAATAAGTTATTCAATCAAATTATATGTTGTATATCATTAAATTGTATATCAATTTATAATGAAAACAAATTAGTTTGAAAAAAAATGACAAATATAAATATTTTAAAATAATTAAATTAGCTTCTATAATTTATCTAAAAAAAATCAAATGAGTTTTATATTTAATACAGAGGTAGTACTATACTAAATTGTTTCTCTTGAAAAAAAAAAATCTATATATTTATTGAACAGTAAAATTTAATTGCGCCGATTCAATTTTTGTTGGCAAAAAAATTATCCGTCGAGGACCTTTTTTTTTTTTTTTTTGGAGATTTGACTACTGAATTCAACGATCATAATCATTTAAAAATACCTTTGTGGGCCTTATGAGATTTGACGGCCCCATGAAGGGTCAGAATCAGAAATTAAAAGAAAGAATAATGTTAGAAACTTTATTTTTTTAAAAAAAAAACTTTAAATAACATCTCAACTATAAGGGTCGTAGTGCGACTAGGAAATTATTTTAGTCTGAGCTAAAAAACAAATATATTGAATTATTTATTAAATAATATCATATAATATAATATTAAAAACATAAATAAATAATAACCGACAATTATAAATAAAAAGATAACATAGTAAACAAAAATTCTATGACGTTTGGAAGAATATTCATTACAAGACGCATCGCTTTTAGAAATTATTTTCTTAAAAATATCACTTTCTGAAGTTATTTTCTTCTTAAATAACACATTTATACTTTTCTTTTTATCCTTACTCATCTTTTTCAACCTACAATAAATTTGGTGACTCAGAATATATATTGATGTTAGTGTTAATTAGTATCTTATGTCACTAAACATTAATTTTTATAGTATAATTCAATCCACAAAACTAATATTTAAATACACATTCCACCCACCTCAAAACAAAATAATTGAAGAAAATAAAAGAAATATAATATGAACCTCAAAAAATATTTAAAAAAACATGCAAATCTTCAATTTGAGTTAAGCAAATAACATATTATAAACTATTTTTTTAAAGAGAAATTCATTATAAAATCATAAGACAACCAAATAATAAACCTAACCCATTAAAATTAGCCATTAATCATCCTCTACATATATATAGCTATCTATTGTCAAAACTCAAGACTCTCTTAAAATCATAACCCCAAAATTTTCACTAATCAGCACAATATTACCCTCATTGAAGAAAATAAAAATATGTAAAATAACTTTCGTAAAAGGAGTTACGTGAAAAGAAGTAATTTTGAGTACCTATTTAATCATTAAAATGAAGATGAATAGCATCGGATATAAAATGATACTAATATTTTCTGTAGATATCTCAAACCAAAATTTTATTTTCCTTTCACATCCCAATAAATAATAAACCAAACATTGTCTTAATAAAAAAATAGTATATCTATAGAAAAGATAAGAGATTAGCTAGGACTAAATTATTACCCAAAATAAAATATCATATAATATATACATATAAATACGCAACATAACATAAAAGAAGGCGTTGGCCCTTAACGTGGCTCCGCTACTGGTCGTAATATTACAAACCTACCTTTATGGACCTTGTCAGCATGAACATTGTAGTGTGTTAAGACAATAACAGATGCTAAGGTACAAAGAAGCCTATCATAAGCCACAAATGCGTGAGGATCTCCCCAGGATCCATCTGGAAGCTGATTCTCTATTATCCATTCAAGTGATTCTGGAAACTGGGGTGCCCCACTTCCATTCACATCCTCCACCAGAGCCATCAGTGCTGTGTGATAAGCCGATGGTGATATGCTCTTTTCTCCTTCATTTGATTCCAAGTTCATTCTAATGCCTTCCACTTTCTTTCTGATCTCCTCGTTCATCAGAAAACCCTAATTTTCAAATCACAACAATATGTATACGACATCACATCAAACTCACTTCATTAACATTGCCGTACGCCAAGAAAGTGCTTTTAGTTAAAATATACTAGTATAAATTAACTACCTCCAATAAAATTTCGTCTTCTTGCTTAACCTTACGAGTCCCATTATTCCAATAAAATCTCGGAAGTGTCAAACCTTCCAACTGTGGAACTTCTGATAAAGTTTTTGGTTCTGATATGCTTGTCGTGCTTTTTGCTCTGAAATCTGAGTTTTTCTGTGAAACGATGACTTTAGCCTTCAACGGCGAAACCACTATATATATAACAAGAAGCAATATATATTGTCAGTTTAATAAAAGACCGAACATATGTATATAAATGACCTTCCTCAACGATGAAGAAGGGTGTGCTATTATGGCATCAAGCTAAGCCATTGGCATATATATATATATATGCATGTATATATTATCACATAAGCTTAATTATATGCAAAGAACGATAAATCTAGAAAAAATAATTGTAAAGACAGTATTAAGAGATTAAGGTAATTAGATTACCAGGAAAGGTGTTGTTAGAGGGAAGATGGAGGAGCAGGGGATTAATGGAGGAAGATAACAAGACATGGTGGGTTGAAGAAGAAGCAAGAGATTGATAGTAATGGTGAAACAAGATGGAATGGGAAGCCATTGATGCTTGGTTTGCTTCCTCTTGTTGGTATGTTACTGAACTTGTAATCCTCGTCCACTGAATATGGCTAGCAGTATATGCCCATATATATAGAGACGGGTGGGTGGGTGGGTGTCTGTGTAATCTTTAGTTCTTGGTCAATATTTTGACAAGTCGAACTTATATAGTAAAGGGTATAAATTATTTTTTCTCTTCTTAGTACGTGGTAATTAAAGAAACATGTTACTCCCCCGGTCCTAATTATAAAAGCTAGTTGACTTTTTTTAAAAGATTAAGCAAGCTAATTAAATTACTTTAGAGTATTCTTATTTTTATTTTTTTCTTCAAACTAATTAGTTTAACTAATAAACTAATATATAATTTAAGGATACACAACATATGAAATGATTAAGTAACTTATTTAACTTTCTTAATTTTTCCAAAGAAAGTCAATTAGCTCTTATAATTAAGACTGAAGGTAGTATATGTCAGAGGTGATATACATGGGTGAGGGAATGAAAAAAAGAAAAGATTGATATTTCTAAGCAAACGGAAAATATATTGCTACCAAAATTTTCCTTCAAGCCTCCGTCATCGATCAAGGCATTTTAATTATCCTAAAGTTGAAGTGAACTTTAAATTCAATCCCTACACTCTCTTTAGAACGGTAAAGCATGTACGTTCTTTTTCGAGCAAAAAAAAGCATGTACGTTCTTTAGGTCTTGAATTTAAGGGTCTCTCTTCAATAATATAATACTTTAATGTATAATTAATTAATGAAATGGATTATTATTATTATTATTATTTTGGCCTTCTAAATAGAATTAGTTGTAGGATTCTTTACCGTTTTAACTTGGGTGAATAGCTATAACATTGTATGCAGTCTACAGGATGAGTCATACTGTTTATGTCTAATATTGCTTGTCAAAATTTCTAATGAAGAAAAGAGATTATAGATATAGTCATAAATTAGATGTGTTGAAAAATAATAATAGCTGGTTTTAGTATTTGTTGACTTGTCAAATAATAAGATCTAAGATTAAAGCTCTATGAAAAGAAATACCCCTCATCTTTGATGTAAGACATATTTATTTAATTTATAAGTCACATAGTCTACTTAATTATAATATATGTGATATAATCTCTCTAAATTATTTTTGTATAACACTAGATATATGGAGCAACAATTTATAAATTAAACAAATCAGTTTGAAACAAATAATAAATATGATATATAAAATGGAAAAAGGCCTTCAATTTAGGATCAAAGCCCACTCCCAAACTATATAGTCAGAGGGGTATAATTTTGGGTGAGGATTCTCTAATTTTTCCTTCTCATCCTTATTCTCTTTATTTTCTAATTATAAGGTGAACATTTGATCAATGGTTTATATATATTTGGCTTTATATAAAATATTTTTTATTTTCGTTATTACTGTGATAAACTATTTATATCAAACTCTAGCAATTTGAATTTACTTAATTATTTTTTTTTAATTTAACATTTTGATGATAATTTTATAAAAGGGAAAGTATGAACTATTCAAATGTTTTTTTTATACACACTCAAATGTTGATATGATGGCTATCAGAAGGAAATAGGAGGGAAGAGCATTGGCCATAATTTTATGGTACAAACCCCACTTTGTTTAGATTTTTTTTTTTTGGTCAAGCACTTTGTTTAGATTAGTGGCAATATAACTTCCAATTATTGATAAACGATAATTTATAGATATATGAAAAAGTAACACGTGTCAACAAGTTGTGGATTTTCCTTTTTTTTCCTATTTAAATATCATATTATCGTGTATTTCGACTTTTCGAGTACTGGCTCTAGTATTTGAAAACTCGAATAAAAATATTTTGCTAGTCAAGTATGGCTTCGCCAAGTCCCTTCGAAATTTCTTCGGTCGTAACTCGTACGCCATGTGTTTTTGATGAACGAAATTTCAAAACAGATGTTGAAACATATTTAAACGGTTATCAATAATCCTAGTATTGAAAATCGCGTTGAATTCAAACGATAATATTAATTTATAATTATTTTTTGTAATTACAAGAAAAATTGTATATAATATATTTAACAAGGAAAACAATAAATTAATTATATTCTTTTATACGTATAATTTTTAGTAAGTGAAAAAGATGAAAGAGTTTACACAGATTAATTAAATAGAGATAAAGTTAAGAAAAACTAAGTTTAAGTTATATTTAATAAGTTAACAAATCCTGAATTATGTTGAGATGATTGAAAATTACTTGTATCTTGAAAGGGTGAGAATACTGTATGATTTTTAGTAAGTGAAAATTGCTTATTTTAAATTGTTCAGGGGGAAAAAAACAGTGCTTATTTTTTTAAACGTTGGTTTATTTAAAGTAGCTTTCATAGCCTCAGAATTCCACACCACTTTGGTTGCGTAAGTCCGCATTCGATCAATTATCACTAGCGTGCACTTGGAAAATGTTGTTAAAATATTGTTAATTAAATTGACAAAATGAATACTTGTGATATTCTTATTTGACCTGAAATATTTATATTAAAAATTCAAGGTGCTACATTTAATTATTTTATCTTTGAAATTGTAATTGAAAAGTCAGATTACGTGATAAAATATTATATAACTGATTTAGTCATAAATACCTAAGTTGAAATTTGGAAATCTATAAGTCATAAACAAGCGAGAATAATTTTATTTCATAACATATAAAATTATTATTTAAAGAACCAAACAAGCACTTGAGGAAATCATATTCCAAGCAAGAATCTAAGCCTTGCAGCTAAAAACCCTTCATATTTTTACTTGGATCTACCATGAGCAAAATTACAAAGTTAATGCTCCTCCTATATATCAAGCTTATGAATTAACAAGGCAACATAATAAAAGACTTTTAATTCGGACAAATTAAGTATTTTTCTCAATTTTCCTCTCTATTTCCTTTAAATATTCATTCACATGCCAAACACGTTACATTATACTCCCTCCGGTCTTGATTATAGGACATATTTAACTGACTTTGGAGGAATTAAGGAGGGTTAAATTAGTTAATTTTACTCATTTTTCTAAAACGTCCTTATATAAATTTTGCACTTCGATTACCTTATTGATTTCACATAATCTCTCATTCATATGTACAAGGGTATTTTAGGGAAAAAAAATTGATAAAAATTAGAATGTTGTCCTATAATTAGGATCAAAATAAATTCTCAAATGTTATCCTATAATTAAAATCGAAAGGAACATTAAATATTATCCTTCCTTTTTCTTAATCCATAGTAAACATAATATGCGTCTTCTTTTATCTCTCATTTACCCTCTTAAAAAAATGTATCATGGCACACTGAAACCACACTCCACTAACAGACTATCTCATCTCAAATCATAAAACTTTGACTAAGTACTTTTTCTAATTGAATAATCACAAGTCAAAATTCTACACATTTACTGTACGTAGTTAGATTTTCTCAAAGATGGTAGCCCGGCGGCTTCAGGCGGAGGCTAACATTGACTCGCCAAACGTCAGGTGGGCAGAGACCGCAAACCTCTACACCTAACTACTTAAATACACACAAACACACACACTCCGCTGTTCCTTATTTATAAGACACACAGAACATTTTGTATCCTATTTATAATTCATATCATAAATTTTTTAAAATAAATTACAATTTTATCGTTTATTTATTATAGTGTTGACTTCGTATTCTTGGCGTATTCCCACTAGTACAAAATAAAAACTTCAAATAATTAATTTGTGTTTGTAAAAAAAAAAAAAAAAGACATGGATATATTGCTTTTTCCCCAAATGTGCATGCCTTTATTTATTAAGAGAATAAATGAAAGAGAAAATTAAGGAGAAAAATGATGAAAGAAAATGTATGAGAAAAACGTAATGAGAGAAAGTGTGGCAAAATAAAAATAAAATGTATGAAATAATAAGACAAATCTAAACGGTAAATTATAAAATTTTTATTTTAATCGAAAGAGTAATTTATATAACAGAGTTAGACTTTATCAGTGTCAAAAGTAATTAATTGTAGTAAGGAGACATCGTACATTTTTGAATGCGACTCATATTCAGGTTAATTAATTGGGGAAAATATGGTCGAGTCAGTCGGCTGATTCGTTTAAGTCTTAGTCCTTTAAAGGTCGGGCTTGTAAGTTGGAGCTGCTAAATAAAGTTGGCCTTGCAGAGCCGACCTTTTAGGCCCTTTATAATTTATTTGTTTTTCCATTTAAGTTGACCGAGACTAAGAGTGTGGGGGTAAAGGAACCCAAAAAATTCAATCATCATTTTGCTCACCCTCTCTGGCTCTCTTATCACTCTATGTCAATGTCTCAACTCTCAATCTCAATCTCTCACTACTCACTCACGAATCACTAAATTAGTATCACAATTCACGCTTCGAAGGTGAGGCCAATTGACAATTCTGACTGGGTTTCGAAGGTTGTGAGGTTGGTCACAGACAGTCTCGGATTTGTTCGGTTAAGGCGCCACTCCACCAAGGTGGTGATAGGTTGTGTTTGTTTATTACATGAAGCTTGTTGTGTGGATATTAATTTATTTAATAAATTAGAACTTTAATTATTGTAATTTACTAATTATATTTCTTTAAAAAAATAGTTAAAATTAAGAATAATAACTTCTGGCCATGGCCCTGGTGCTCTTGGATAGGGCTTTGAAAAATATTTATTTTTCTTTCTTCAGATCTAAAAAGGCCAGCCTTTTTAAGCCTGGTCCTTCTAGGACCGGCCCTAATTCCCAAGTCTAATCTTATGGTATAATCAACCCGAGGAATAAATCAATAGTGACCTTGTGAGTCTCCTATATTGTCGTATTGATTCGTCGTTGGTGCTCCCGGCTTTTTTGTTCCATCTACAAACACTTTTTTATGTAACATGCAAAATACATAATTCATCAACGTGTTAATATATATATAAAGTAATTCTATTTTTTTATATACTTTAAGCTGTTTTAATATTTTGATTTTGTATATGACCATAAATTAATAATTCCATTATTTTTTCATATTGGCGCGGGTGCTTCACTTTTATTCATTAATCTTCATATATTATAATGATTGATGCCGTCCTGCGAAATGTATCAAATAAAAAATTTTAAGACCTTATTCATCTAAACTTTATTTTTAAAAAACTTAATTATAATGGAGCATGGAGGGTTTAATTATAATTATGCATGGATTTAGTTATAATTGAAAGCCTCCCTTCTTTCGGAGGGGGGGGGGGGGGGGGGGAAGCCTACCTTCGATTATACTTTGCCAATTGCCGTCTTTAATTTGTTCGGTGCGTTTGTTTGAGATAGCTTACAACTTCTAAAATTATTCGTTTTTTTGAAGAATATGTATCTTGTAAAATACTTCTTAATTGATTAAGAACTAGATCTTGTATTAATATTAAGGATGGCGTAGTATGTCGTAGTGTTTTATACTTTTATTCCCTCTTACACACACACACACACATATATATATATATATCAATGATTTATTATATTTTATAATTTTAACTTATATTTCTAATGTTTTTGACGTTCAAAATATTCTCGCAAAAAATGTAAAATAAATATTCATTTTGCTGACAAATTAAAGGATTGGAAAAGAAAATCATATCAATCTTAAAAACATCTTTTAAGTCTTAATGAATGTTCTGATATTCATGTTTTAGGATGAAATATTATAATTATTGAATTATAAAATCTGAGTTAATATTTCAGAGTTGAAAAGGACAAAAGGCAATAAAATGGCAAAATCATTAGTAATAGTAAGTAATTGACACTTAGCAGACCCGTTACATATCTAGCATACCTCAATTAGTGGTGTATGGTGTCATCATATTATCAGTTAAGAAAAAGAATGTCTCCACTGACCTCTCTCTACTCCCTCTTCACTTAATTTCTTCACCATTGGATTGATCTTGAATGGTTGAGATTTGTCCTGTAAAAATATTATTATCATTTATATATAATATTACAATAACATTTTTAATGGCTGAGATGTTTATTATTGTAATATTAAATATTAAATGATAATAATATTTTTACTAAACAAACATCAATCATTAAAAGTCAATCCAATGGTAGAGAAATTAAATGGAGATAAGTTTTAATATAATGGAGACACTCATTTCTCATCAATTGGACCCTCACTTAATGCATGTTTGGATTGGCCAAGAAACAATCTTTTCTATGTGATTTACGGTGTACGAGATAGATATGTGAGAAGAGTTTTGTCTTGACTTACATAAACGTGATTTTCTAACACTATCTTAATCAGGTTACTCACTCTTGTTCAAAATATAAGAATCAAACTTGTGAGAGAGTGTGGTTTTTTATATAAGAGCCACTATGCTTTTGTCTCATCATTCAATGGTGTTTTCCAATTTAACCCCTAATCAATTATATATCTATCTTCCTCTTCTATTTTTTCCACTCATTCTCTCCCACCCACGCTCTCCATAAATAAAAACTTTTTAGAAAAGTAAGTTATATTTTTTTACATATTTATTATCTTTAATTAATTTTAACAAACTTTTAAAATTATACTACCTCCGGTCTTAATTATAAGAACTAGTTAACTTTTTTTGGAGAGATTAAGGAAGTTAAATAAGTTACTTAATCATTTCATATGTTAAATATTATTAAATTATATACTAGTTTATTAGTCAAATTAATAAGTTTGAAGAAGAAAACAAAAATAAAAAAAACTTTAAAGTAATTTAATTAGCTTCCTTAATCTCTCCAAAAAAAAATCAACTAGCTCTTATAATTAGGACCGGAGGGAGTATAATTTAATTATTTAACTCTTATATTTTAAACAAGAAGTAGTACCATTTTGCCTTTTCGTGTGTCACGACACACAAAGTAAAGAGGATTCAGGTTAAAAAAAACAAAACAAAACAAAGTAGAGAGCCTTTTCGTGTGTCACGACACACAAAGTAAAGAGGATAAAATCATCAGACAACCGGAAATTAATTAAGGTTTCGTTAAAATAATTTTTATAGCAATTGAAGTTTTCTGTATTGGATATTTTTCATATCTAATTTGGCACAATATGGTAGCCATCAGCCTCTTATAATGCATCACTTCTCTAATTTCAGTAATTTGTAATGCTCTCGCCTTTCAATTGTTTTTTTTAAAAAAAAAAAATTGATCATTGAATTCTACATAAAATAAACGAATTTTTTATTTCATACAGTGACAAAACAATTCAGTTTTATATTTTTTTTCAAGATTTTCCTAAAACAATATCTTCAAATTGTGTGAACAGTTTTTATATGTTTAAATTGTAAAAGAAAAATACAAACTACACATATTTCTAGAGGTTTAAACTTCTCATATTGTATGGGAAGAAAAAAATTTCTACTCATATTAAATAGTGGGACCTACACATATATAATGAGCATTATATATATATGTTGGTCCCATCATTTTATGTGTGTGTGACATGAGAAAACACTTCTCCTACAACATGAGAAGTATTTTTCCCATATTTCTATCACCACAATTAAGGGTGGAAATAGGCTAAATCCATATGACAGGTCTACGCCCTAACCTACTTTAATTTTAGCCTAGCCTATTTAGTAAATAAGTCAAGCTCATACTTAGGCCTATTGTTAGATCTGTTTAGGTAAATAGATCAGGCCTATTTTCATGAGGCCTAACTTATAGGCCTGACCTTTTTTGTTTTTATCAAAATAATGTATTATTATACATAATTATATATAATTTAATTAAAATTAATTTTATAAACTATTTATAAAATTAATAACTTATTCTTAACCCTAAGTTTTACATTTCATCATTTATCAATAACATTAACTTTTTCATTCATCAATTAATTAAATCAACTTTTTTTTCATTTTTATCACTTGAGATGACAATGCTAGCTTACCACCTCTCCCTTGATTTATGTCTTTTTTTTTTTTTTTGCTCAAATTGATTTATGTCATTTGATGCAACATAATAATTGCAATAAGTTTATTTTAGTAATGTCAAAATGAAAATGATCTCAACAAGAGGAGTTTGTCTCATTTTCTACAAGAAAAACAACATGTAAAATCTAGTTTTACATACCACTTATCGTGTATACTTGATTTTAAAAAATATATCTCCTTAGTCTATATATACTTGAATTTTCTATTCCTACTTACTCAAAAAACTGTTGTCATTAAGTATTCTTTTATTTTTTTTACTGACTCTTTTATTTTATATGAGAATGAATCTCTAAACTTGTAAGACATAATTTAGACATTTAAATAAGTTTAATAAATTATATATAAATTTAAATGTATAAGCTTTAAATATGTAACATTTAGGGAAAACATAAACAAATAAATTTTTTATAACTGTGGCCATTCTAGTATGCCTATGGTGTCTAAAAAGAGGAACTCCTCCTCTGTCTGGAAGGCGGTGGTCGAGGTCTGGGACAAATTCGTCGATGGTATTGGAAGAAAGGTTAATAGTGGGAATGAAACAAAATTTTGGCGTGATCTCTGGCTTCCGCTTGACCGGCCTCTAATAACCTTTGTTCAGGATCTATCCTTCATTAACGATGATGAGTCAGTAAGGGATCACATTTTGACTAATGGAAGGTGGAACACGGATGGATGGAGGGGCATTTTACCTACTGAAATCATAAATTCTATTTCTAAAATGCAACCTCCTTCCAGCCAGTTCCCGGATTCTTTCACTTGGAGGGCAGCCAAAGATGGGTGCTTTACTGTTAAATCAGCTTACAACTATCTTTCTGCTCATGATCAGCGGACTACAAATCAATTCTGGACCCATCTGTGGAAGTGACAGATTCCTGAAAAAATTAAAACATTTATGTGGCAGGTTGGTCATGAGCGGCTGCTTACAAAATCCCTTCGTGTAAGAAGAGGCATCTCGGATGATAGCTCCTGCCCCTTTCAGTGTAATTGTGAGGAGAATATAATCCATGTTATCAGGGATTACCAAAGAGCGAAAGCTTTGTGGGAACATTTTTTAATGCCTAACCGTTTATCTAAGTTTTTCACAGGGAATTTGCAAACTTGGCTCAATTGGAACGCTACTCACAATCCTGGAAAAGGGCGATTCCAAAAATCCTCATGGCAGAAAACTTTTGCCTTGGTCTGTTGGATTCTTTGAACGTCTAGATGCAAGTTTCTCTTTCAAGGCGAATCCACGGATATCAGGGAGTTACTCCATACTTGTATTTACCTTCTTATGGAAAGTACAGTTAATCAATCACTAACTCATCAAATTTTCCATCTTGGTAGGGAAGTCGAGAAGACCTGGACTCCTCCCAAAGAAAATGTGGTTCGAATCGATGTGGATGGCTCTGTGCGTTCTCAGTTCCAGGCAGCTTGTGGGGGTGTGATGAGGGACTCTCATGGTCGCTGGTTGATGGGATTCCACAAAGCAATTGGTCTCCATACTGTTGTTGAAGCTGAGATATACGCTATCGTCACAGGTTTGAAGCTGGGATATCAGATGGGCTTTCAGAAAGTCGACCTCTACTCAGATTCGATGGACGCAGTCAACATACTCATGAGGGACTACCATGCCGATCACCCCCTCAGGGGAATTATTTGTGAAGCTAGAGATCTGCTGTTTAGCGATTGGAATGTGGAACTACACTACACCCCGAGAGGAAACATTCTTTGCGCCGATTATATGGCCAGGCAAGGGCATGATAACCCAGACGATACTGACGTTACTCTTGTTCCCTCTGTTCCCAGGGGATGTTTACAAGCATTTCGTAAAGATCAATTGGTCTGTTTTAGATAGCTCCTTCTATTTTGTTTTATGGTGTATTGAGGGCTAGAATTCATGTTTTAATCCTCCTCCCATCATCTCAAGCTTTGCTTGCCTTCTCTTGAAAAAAAAATAAATTTTTTTTTTTAAAAAAAATCTGTAGTATGTGTCAGCTGCTTTTGGAATTTTGTGCAGGCTGTGGAGTCTCTTTTGTTGATTGTGACGTTGTACGTTGGGTCTTTTGGGGGGACAACCTCTCTCCTTTTCCCATTTCATCCGCAGCCATCATCTACCTTTCCTCCTTAAAGAAGAGAAGAGAAGGGTTGAAAAAACATTTTAGGATCTTGAATGATATTGAAAAAATACGGGATAATACTGAAAAATTATTTTAAAATCTTAAAATAATATTTTAGAGTATTGAATGTTACCAAAAAAAATATTGGATAATACTGAAAAATTATTTTAGGACCTTAAAAAATATTTCAAGGTAGTGATTGTCACTAAAAAATACTGGATAAATATTTTAGGATCTAAAAAAAATATTTCAGGGTACTGATTGCCACTGAAAATTAATTTTTCAATGCCAGTCAGTACCTCTGTACACTGAAAAATTAATTTTTCAGTACCAATCAGTATCTTGAAAAAAAATTTCAGTATTATCCAATATTTTTTAAGTACTTGTCAGTACCGTGAAATATATTTTTCAAGATCCGAGAGTAATTTTTCAGTATTTTTTAGTACTATTCAATACCTAAAATATTACTTCAATATCCTAAAATAATTTTTTAATACTGTCCGGTCTTTTTTCAATATCATTCAGTACCTAAAATATTTTTTAAGATCCTAAATAATTTTTCACTATTATCCCGTACTTTTTTAGTACCATTCAATATCAAAAATTATTATTTTAAGATTTTAAAATTTTTTTTTTAGTATTATCCAGGATCTTTCAATACCTAAAATATTTTCACAACCCTTCTCTTCAAATATAAGTGGAAGGTCATGATTGAAGGAGGGAATGTAGAGGATAACAGCGGATGAGATGGGAAAAAGAGAGAAGCTGTTCCCCTTTTTGGTCAACTTTAATTTGTACGTTGGGTCTCATGAGGCAACTGCTATTTCCCATTCTCATTTAACAATCCACCTACTCTCAAAGCCACATTCACGTTCTAACTAATTTTTAGGTTGGTTTTTTTTTATTATTTTTTTTTCATCATCTCTTATATTCCTTTCGATTCTAATTATAGGAATTATTTATAAGTATTTGAAAAAATTAAAGAGAAAATTTAAATTAGTTAATTGTAATCATTTTTCAAAAATACCCATACTTAAAAATTTAAAATCACATCAAAGTTTATAATTAATCTGTTTGTACAATATTAATCTTCGTGGTTGCCACTGTCCTCGACAAAATCATACAAGCTTGTCACCGTAATGGAACGCACATTTATTATGCTCACTATTTATTTATTTGATATTGTAATTAAATAATCTTTCTTTTGATTACCTCGATGACAAAGAAATTTACATCAATATTTTTTTTTATTCCACAAGCAATATATTGTACTCTTTCCCGATCTATATTGGTCTTAAATATAATCCACATTTCACACTTTTATCTATTTTTCTCCAAAATAACTTTTTTGATATTCCCTTGCAAATAACCAAGTAGTAGAGGAGGTGAAGAAATTAAGGAAGATGTTTATGATGTTAATTCAATTATCAAATTATTATTTTGTTTAACTATTATTAAGAAAGTACCAATAGGGGTATTTTAGAAAGAAAATGACCAAAATTAAAACTTGGTCCTATAATTAAAACCAAAACTAACTCCAAAATGTATTCCTATAATTAGGATTGGAGGGAGTAATCTTTAAATTATATTCATCCAATTATTACTTTAATTTTTCTCATCTTTCCAATCAACGACGCATATTGGCTGATGAGGGAAGATAAGAAAAATGATAAAGGAGAGGATTTCCTTCCCTAATTCCCACCCATACCAATAAAATAATTAAAAATTTTAAATTTTTCATAAAATTTAAATGATTTTCAATGTTATTTTTATTAACTAAAAATAGTCTATGCCAAATCTCAAACATCACATTAATTTTTATTTTCTCCCACTTTCCTAATTAAATATAAGCATATATAGGTGAAGAAATATTTAATACTCCTTAAAATTAAAGAATAAAAAAGGCCCAAAAATGTGTTTAACAGGCAAGGATCAGATGGAGCACCAATCAGACTTTCATGTGCATTGAAGGTTGTTATACTTTATAAGACATTAGTGCCTGCCATTATAATGCCCCAAAAAAAAAAAGTTGAAATGCCCCTTTTTTTTTCATACGGCTTTGAAATGTTTTTTTTTTATATACGGAGAAAAATATTCTCATATTTTTTAGACACGTCTTTGTTAATTATTTTATAGCTAAAAATTTTAAAGGAAAATTATTGAAAAATCCCCCGTTTCAAAATTTATTGTTCGAAGTAACTAATTTTTTAAAAAAAAACAAAAATTATTCATCAACTATGTGCAACTTATTTTTAATTACGTGCAAAACTAAAGATATTTCTTAAAACATATCGTATGTTGCATGCATATTGAAAAAGAATTGTATCTATTAAAGATGAGTTGCACCCACTAAAGAAGTTGAGAACTTAATTACCTTTGGGCAATAAATTTTACAATGAGAAAATTCTCTGCAACTCTTCCAAAGTTTAAAGGGTCCCAAATAAAAGTGGTCTAAATTAATAAGAATGTGAGTCGTGAGTCAAACTTTATATTAGTCTGAAATCTCATTTTGGCTAAAACGGATATTTATTTAGTTGAAGAGTAATGATCTATACATATATTTATGAACTTTTTTAGACCCTTGAGGTTTGTTACAACTTGCTGGGTTCTCAAAATTCTGTTCATCTATCACTTAAACTTTTACATTCAAAGAAGCTTAAAAGGCTCACTTTTGTCTAAGTCTTTTTAAGTCTCGCAGTGGAATTCTATGCTGCTACGTACGTACTGCTGCTTACCACTCTGGTCCTATTTATAAGTTCCTTTTGACCAAAAAAATTTGATCCTATTTATAAGTCCACTTTGACCAAATAAATGAGATTGTGACACTTTTGCCCATATTAATTGTACCAATGAAAGTAGAGAGAGAAGAAAAAGTTGAAGGTAACCAATTACAAATGAGGGTAAAGTTGAAAATTCACCCCATAATCATTGAGCTAACCACCTCTTCTTGGTATGTGTAATTTGGTCAAAATGGGACTTATAAATAGGACCAGAGTGGTATATTATTAGGTCTAATTTGGCAGCTGACGAAAATGCAATTGCTCAATCACGGCGTGTTTCTTTACAACTGACTGTACGTAATTTCACTGTGTTTCTGTTGGACAACTTTGACCACTCATTATCAGCTAGTAATTCCACGTACTATACTTTGCAGAAAATATAATATGAATATATATATATATATATATATATAGAAGAAGAGGTGAAAAATAATATAAACTAGGCTGGAAGCTTATACTTTATAAGTTTAATACTCCCAATAGTTTGGTCTTGACATGGAAGCTTCCACCACCTTTCGCCTTTCGACACCGCTTTTGAAAAATATACTACATTCTATCCTATTTAATGATTAAAATATCAAAATAAATTATTTTTCCATATTTATGAGAAAGAATGTAGGATTTTATTATCATTTTTAATATTTGAAAACGATTTTTTTATTTTTTTACAAAGTTAATATAATTTTTGAAAAATTACGAATTGCTAATTACTTATTAAATGTAAATGGTTAAAAATAATTTATAAATAAATCAGAGAGTCCATTGTATGCATATTAATTGTTGTTACATGTTCTGGCATAACTCGCATGCATTATATCCTTTACAAAAAGTTTGAATTCACAACCGTAGACTTAAAAAATTTCTTTGAAAAGGTACTTGTTGGTAAGGTATCATTTGAACTAAATTAAAGTTCTAACCAAATCCTTGTTGTTTAAACCATACTTTTACATTTCATTATTATTACTATGCCTTCTACATCCATCATTCGAACTAAAAGAAGCTCTCGTTAATTAACTGTAGACAAAGTGGCATCCATCGTAGCCTGCAGAAAAAGCAAAAGTGAAGTGTGTACTACTAATCAGAATACTCACACGCACATATATAAATTTTTCTGAGAAAGTGGAGCCTGAAAGTATTTATTTAGCATACAAATTGAAAGGAATAAAAGACTCACTTGGGTCCCCTGAAACAAGCATGCCAGTGCCTCCAAAGTCGCATTTCCCACCTGTAGCTTTGGTATTTTGCCAGAAATTATTGAAGGCAAATGAAGTGTGTGCAATAACAGTATCGGGCTCAAAGCAACGTCCATTAGGCCCAATGGGCCTACAATCTGCTCCTGACCCACAAGCATAGTTCATGGCTTCTTGCAATATTGGGTCTGGGACTGAAGGCTTAGCCACACACCATAAGGCTCCACTTGGGGCCATGCGCCCAGGAGGGGGAGGCACTGAAGGTGGTGGAAACACTACAGGAGGCTCAAACACTGTTGGGCTGGGAACACTGCCTCCACCACCACTAGGAGATGGGTTTGGGGTTGACCCGGGTGGGCCTGGAAGAATAATTGGAGGATTTTGTATTGGTGATTCTGGGGAGTTTGGAACAGAGCCTTCATTTGGAGATGGAATTGTAGACCCCGGTGGGTTTTGTATAGGTTCAGGTGAGCCTGGCCCAGTGCCTCCACTTGGGGATGGTAATCCAGGAGGGCCTGGGAGAATAATTGGAGGATTTTGTATTGGTTCAGGTGAACCTGGCCCAGCGCCTCCACTATTCGGGGATGGGATGGATCCCGGGGGGCCCGGGAGAATGATGGGAGGATTTTGTATTGGCTCAGGTGAACCTGGCCCAGTGCCTCCACTATTCGGGGATGGGATGGATCCTGGGGGGCCTGGGAGAATGATGGGAGGATTTTGTATTGGTTCAGGTGAGTCTGGCCCAGTTGGTGGGCTTGTTGTAGACCCAGGTGAGGTCGGAATGTTACCCACCGGGCCCGGGTAAATAATTGGGGGATTTTGTAGTGGTGAACTCATGCCAGGTGAGTTTGGGATACCTTGCGCTGTGGGTGTGGGAAGAGACCCAGATGGGCCTGGAGGTGGTAATTGAAGGCCCGTCGGAGGTGGGGGAGGATAACAAAACGGGGGGCTATTTTGAGGTAGAGGAGTAGGAGACAGAGATTCATAAGGTGGCAAAGGAGATGATGACTCAACACTTTGCGCACTTGAGAATTCTAAGGAAGAAAAATCAAAATTCTCTAAAGCCATTCTCAACTTCTTGGCGTGCTTATGTCTCAGAATTCTCCCATGTTTTGCACCTTTTGAAACTCTCATTGATCTCTCTGCATCTGCAAATTGGGAAATTCAAAGATGTTCATACATATCTAAATGTTTTGATAATACCCATGACAGAATGGTCATTTTTTCTCTGAGACTACATAAACTGAATCCAAGAAATAACCAAATCCATCATATCAGAGTTTGTTAGGGCAAATAAAAGCAAATAGATTAATCTGATAGTTAGTGTACATACCACAATGAGTGAGGAAAATAATGGCTAGACTCAGATAGAGGAGAAGAAAGCCACTCCTCATTTTCAAGTATTTAACTTCTCTGCTTCTTTCAGTTACTGCTCACAGCTCAATGCAATGGATTGTGCTGCTTGCTATGTGAAACTTGTAATTAAAAAGCTTTTATTTTTCACCAGCTGAAAGACCAGAATAATGCAGTACAACGGTGGGGTTTTATAACAAATATTGCAGAGTTGGAAGAGTCCTGACAGAACAGCCCAGAAAGAAGGAAAGAGAAGTAATTAGAGCCATGGAAGTTAAGAGATTCTCTGGACGATCATGCTTTGCTTCAACATGTACACATGAAGGGGACTGAATAAAATTAAAAAAGGCAGACAAAACCAGAAAAAGGCCAATTTATATGGAAGAAGAGGGAAGCAAATGAAGTTCATTTAGAGCAATGTCTTTTGTAAGCTCATTCCCTGTGGGTATAGATGCTTGCTTAGCCATTGAAAAGAATTTAAAGTTATGGCTTTCATTATGCCCCTTTTTGTGTGCGTTTGCTTGCTTTCTACTCAAAGCTTCGTCTTTCTCTGGGGCTTCGAGTTTCTTTACTTCCTTCCAAGCCCCAGCAGGAAGAAGCACAGAGTGCAGGTGGCGTGAGAAAGAGGAATTGATCAGTCAAGCACCATAAGCAGGAAAAGCATTAGATACCTGTGAAGCAGATTCCGAAATCACCAGAAACTAATATATATATATATATATATATATATGGTTCTTGTGATCCTTGTACTAGTTAAGATGCTTTAGGAAAAAGTAAGCTTTTAGTTTAGGCTCCCACGTAAGTTACATTATATACCACTCTGGTTCTATTTATAAGTCTAGTTTGACCAAAAAAATTTGGTCCTATTTATAAGTCCAATTTCGGAAATAAATGAGATTGTGACAATTTTACCCATATTAATTGCACTTATAAAGATAGAGAGAGAAGAAATAGAAAAAAAGTACTCAATTATAAATGAGGGTAAAGTTGAAAATTTACCTCATAACCATTGTGTCAATTAACTTTTCTTGGTATGTGAGATTTAGTCAAACTGAACTTATAAATAGGACTACAGTGGTAGTTGTTTAAGCTATTCCCACGTACGTAACTTACATAGTTGAGCTTGTCATTGTCTGAGATTAGAATTGATTTTTAGACTGCCTGGCGCTTAGTAGCGCCATGGCATCTCTGCCAGCTCTAAGTAGTTGGCGTCCCTAGTGTCTCGGGCTCGAGCCCGCTCCCCCCTCCCCCCACTTGTAATATCAAAAAAAAAAAAAAGAATTGATTTTTAGACTTTTCTATGAGGATGGATAATATTATTGAAGAGTGAGAAACTCAGAATATTGACTGTGTCGTCGGTAATAAATGAATGGCAAGAACCGAAGCTGATGAGAGAAAACGGAGATGCCATGGCCAAATAATTGACCAATGGACATGTTCACTCTCTTTCTTATCAGTCACAGGATAAACATTCTATGCCTCCTATGTTGATGCCTTTCCTAGCTACGTACGTATTCCATTTCTTGGGTCAAAACCGAATTCTTCATGTGATACAATCATACAGTAACACTAGGGTGATTATTAGGATTAGCTTATTTTATGAGGTAGGAAATAAATATGACCTTTTTATTTGAGAAAGATATTAAATATCTGCCCTGTAGTTTAATCACTGTACTCGACAAGACAAAAAAGCTTTGGATACCACACTTGACAAGCTCAAAGTTGAATTGGATTGGCCCCACTGTGTAGTGGATCATTATTTCATGGCAGACAAAAAAAAATCTGAATTTTGGCTAGTTCTTAATGTTATTATCAAAATTTGTCTTATTTTTAAATCAATTCCGGAGAACATTTGTCCATATACTAAAAGAACTCTAAAAATATTTAATAATTTAGAAACAAACCTTGTCCAAAATGTTCAATTATCTAAACCAATAGTGCCAAAAATAGTGATGGTACAACACTAAAATTGTGGAAAATCTGAATCACTGATCGATGATTTTTAAGCACCATGCTCCACCTCCACTAGTCCTATATGAAGTTGCTCCAACTGCGACGATAAAGGTATTTTTACTCAATTTTTATTATTTCCATTGAAGACATGAGTATTATATTTTTTTCACTCAAAATTAGTTTTTTTCTTTTGCCTCGGGCTACTTAGCAGTTAGCAAGATATATATAAAACATCTATCCTTGGGTATTGAAACTAAAGATACAACATTTTATCACAGAAGCAAAATGTGTACGTTTGGTTTCATATTAGAAACCATCAACAGAAACCAAATAAGCTGCTTAATTAAAGGAAGAGAAAACGGGTGGAGGAAGAAGCTAGCTATGAGATCAAGCCCATTTAGCCAAGAGAGACATGGAAGCAGAGCCAAGAAGAAGAGAGATGTTAGCTCCAAGATGAAGCTTAACATTGTTGTGCAGCTTAGGGTTCATGAAATCAGCAGCAAGAAGATCAACAAGAGCCATATAGATTAAGATGCCAGCAGAAGCAGAATTGAAAATGCCTTCAACTATCACAGAAGTTGGGCTCTTCTCTTCATACACACTTGAAATTCCCATCCCTATTGCTATTCCTATTGGTGTTGTTAGTGAGAAAAATGTTGCCATTATTGCTGTCGCTCTTGACTTGAACTTGGCCTACCATCACACTTTTCCATGTTAGATACCAACATCCATCACAATATGTATACAACAAATTAATCAAAACATTATACATGTTGTTATAAAGCCTATATATCAGAAAAGTGGGCAAAGCAAGGCTAGAGGCCCCCCGTTGTGGATATATATTTACTTAAACCACTAGTTCAGAAAAGAATCTTTAATACTGGTTAAGGATGGTTTTCTACACTGGTTGAACAATGGTATAATAAGTTTGCTGTATTTCTTAAACAGATTTGTTCTATTTCTTCCCAACTCTTGTTGTAGGATGAACAATAATGACATGTGATGAATATATAGTTTAGGGCCTGGTAAAGCATTTTTTTGCATCTGACCATGACTATGCAAAATAGTACACAAGTGAAACGCTTAATTTTAATTACATTATTGGGGATGCATGTGGAGCCGTGGAGAGCTTTGAACCTAATAAAACTATTAACTAAAGAGCCACACTTTTTAATTTATATATTAAAGGAAAAGGAACAGAAAGAATTTACTCTTACGTACCGCAAAGTTGGTAATTTTATTTATTCTAGGAAGGAGAAAAGATGTTGTCATAATGGCAACATATGTAAGCCATTCTACTATTTGTATCTTTTCAACTTTAAGCACAGCCCCGTGACTCGTGAGTCATGTCCAACTTTAAAGAGTAAAAAAAAGAGTGATGATTTATGAAACAATGAGTTAACTTTAACTTAGTTTAAGTCTGACCGTATTATACTCACTGACTCTAGCTAATGAATTCATATATACCATTTTTGTTATTTCACTTGCAAGTGTAATTTATCTTAGAATTTATATTAAGAAGCATATATAGTTTGAGATAATAATTTATTCAAAAACCATATAGAAATCATGCACATCATGCAAATGGTATAAATAATGTGACACATCTAATATGAATAGAGATTGAGTTAGCTAGGATAGATACCTGAGAAATACAACCACCAAGGCCCATTCCTTCAAAGAACTGATGGAAAGAGAGGGCTACTAGTAGAGTCTTTATGGCATCAATACTACCAGCAGCACCCAAAGAGATTCCAATTATCACTGAATGCACCACTATTCCCATCTCCAACACCTGAGACACCAATTCATCACACTTATATATAAGAATATCGCATCAAATCTCTATTCATAATATATACATATATGCCCTCCTGATTTTAAAAAACAACTAATTATTACTTATATTAAACTACATGTATATCTATATTATTTCCTTACTTGTGAGATGATTCTGTGCCTGATGAGCTCCTCATCATTATCTGAGTTCTCTTGGGCTGATCCGTGAGCATGACCGTGCGTGGCATGGGTGTGAACATGAATGTGATCAGCATGCTCATCGTTATGATCTCCTTTCTCTTCATCACCATCACCAGAAATTTGTTTTGATTTGAAATGGCGTCTCTGATAATAACCAGCTGCAAGAGAATCCACCATTAATGTCCCTATGGAGGAGACCATGGCCACGAGGCCAGCGAAGGGAAACTTGTGCCAAGGTGTGTCTGATAAACACGGCGAGTTCAAGCTCTCGAATGCTTCAGGAAGTATGTGAACAAAACCGGTGGCCAGGATGACTCCGGCGGCGAAAGCCTTCACCATGAAAAATATGTCTTTTTCAGGTCTGAGAGCAGGGATCTTCTTGCTCAGCAATGGAAGGCTCACACCAAGACCACCAGCAATCAGAACAGAAGCTATGGAGCCGAGTTTGTATCTGAGAACCTCACTTGCATCGTCACTAGTACTGTTGGTAGCTTTTGAGAGGTCACAGGAAGAAGAAGCCACAGTACAGGTGGGGAAGAAGAAGATGATGAAGATGGAGAGAAGCATGTAAACGCAGAGAGATTGGAAGTTGATGAGGATCATTGTGGGGGAGATTAATTAACAGAGAGGAAGTAAGTAAGTGAGATGAAAAAGATGGTGTAATATGGATGGACGACCGTGGTGTTGAGTTTGAAGATATATATGACCGGTTCTGATTGGTAGGCGCTCTGTACTGTTTGATGAGAGAAAAAGGAGGAAGAAAATAAAAGCCACTCTGGGAGGCTGATATTTTTTAGAATCTTATAGCTTGGCAAAGGTCAGTATATATATTCTGTACAGCCATGCTTCAAAATAACCCATATATATAATAGTAATGATACTGTAAACAAATAGCTGGCCATGGAAAAATTTCATAAAGTTTAAAACACAGTACACGCACACAAAAGTAATTTATATGAGCTTAAAAAATTTGATGATGAGTCTCGATCATGTTTCATGGGTCATTATTCTGCACAAATTGGCCAGCTAGTTTTTTTTTTTAAAAAAAAAAAGAAAAAGAAAAACAAGATTTAATTATTCATGTATTGTTGTGATGTGCACGGTTCCTTTTCTTTCATACAAAAACATATTTAAAAATGAATATACTTAATTAATTATATGATATATATGTAGATTGAGATAAGGTCTACGGCTTTTCTCAAATACAATGAATGACAAAAGAGGAATATGGTGGGGGTGGGGTGCTTTGAAATAATATTGGAGATAAGTTAGTGAAGATGTTGCGTAAATGAGATACTTTTAGCCAAATTTGATCTTCATGGGTCAGTCATTATGGCTTATGAGTGTTCCCCCCCCCCCCTTTTGATACATCATGGTAGGGGAGGGGATAGGGTTCGAACCTTGGATAGGGGAGGGAGGCCAGTTAATACTGGCTTCTATGCTACTGCGCTACTAAGGTACTGGCGGCTTATAGGTTATTAAAACTCAGTGTTTACAAACAAACAAACAAAAAATGAAAATGCATAAAGTTTTAAACAAGGTAGATATTGTTGAAAGGGGGAATATTTCTTGTTGAATAGAGGAACATGGGGGTAAATTTAGGGAAGGTGAAGGGTAATATAGTCATTGCAGGTAAAGGCAAGAAAAAAGAATGATGGGAAAAGATGTCATAAGTAGGCCAGTTTAAACAAAAAGAGAATGAGGACACAATGGAGCCATCCAAAAGCCCAAAAGGAAAGCCATTTAGGTGAGATTTTTTTTTTCCGCTCAATTTATTTAGGTGAGATTGGTTAAATGATTGCTTAAGAGAAAGAATACCATATCAACAAATATCAAAAATTTTATTAAAGCATTAGTGCTTTGTATTAAAAACCATCATTGCCGCTGATTGAGATTGAGGTGATAAACGACATCATTCTTATAAGAAAAAGAATACAAGCTTAAATTTTAAAAAATGTATTTATTGAGAGAGGCGAAAAATTTTTAAGGCTTACACTCTAAATTTTGAAAAGAAAAACCTTCATCAAATAAAAAACATTACTAATTAATAAAAAATGATTTGGTGTTGTTATAAGAAAATGATTTAGTTTTTGCAACTCAGTTTTAGTGCTTTATATTAAAAACCATCATTGCCGTTGTTTGAGATTGAAGTAATAAGTGACATCATTCCTATATAAATAAAAGAATACAAGTTTAAATTTCAGGAAATGCACTTGTTCAGAAAGATGAAAAATTTTTATGACTTGCGCTCTAGGTGTTGAAAAGAAAAACCCTCAGTCAAATAAAAAAAACATTACTAATTAATTTTGTAAATTAATTAAAAAATGATTTGGTGTTGTTAGAAGAAAATGATTTAGTTTTTGCAACTCAACTTTTCAAATTGATATTCTGAGATTAATTTGAAGTCTTAAACGTTGTTGTTCTTTCTCAATTTCCTCCCATCAAACCTTAATATATCACTTAATCCAGAAAATAATAATTAAGTGTTATATGTTATATCGTTTTATATAGTTTGGAGTGAGTTGTATTATTCATAATATTAAATAGTATATATGGCTTTCATTAGATAACATAGAAATTAATGACAACGATACTAAATAGAATGACAATACACAAATTGGATTTTAAATTGCATATGAAGAAGATAATGTCCTTGATTAGTTGCAAAATTTTCCTATATGTACAGTGACCATAATTTTATTATTTATTCTTAAGTATATTAAATACGTAAAACACTTAATATCTAATAGGCGGCAGAAAAAATTTCCTCACAAAATGATAAATGATATATTACACACTATTTTTATTTTAATTATTATTTATTTTTCCCAGTTTTTCATTTTTACTTGTACAAATATACCACCATCAAACATAGCCAAATTAAAATTTTTAAAAAAAAAAAAAAAAAATCCTCTAAAATATATAGTTTTAGAATGAGTATCATGAACAATTGGCCTATTAGCTCAGTTGGTTAGAGCGTCGTGCTAATAACGCGAAGGTCGCAGGTTCGAGACCTGCATGGGCCAAATTTCAAAATTTATTTTTTTCCCACCTTTCCGTAGAAGGGTATTAATGTAAAAGTCTCTCGTTTCAAGTCCAAAACTCAAGAGGCGCTCTTTGGCATTCAGATTTTCCCGTTTCTCCCCTTCACAACTGTTCTATTTTCTTTGAATCTCTCCATCGCTCTCGCTGAAGCTTCACAACACCCTTTCGAATCCTCACCGAATGGTTCCTTGTATGTTTCCGTAGACATTCGAACGCTTGGAACAGGCCGTTATCAGAAAGCTATGGCAGCTGCTAAGGTGCTTTGAATTTCATTTCTAGTTTCTCGATGATTATGCTATCTTTTTTTCCTTTTCGAATTTATTGTGTGATTTTCCTAAGTTACAGGGAAAATCTAAAGTGGCTTTAACCCGTGTCTTTGAAGATGGCCAAGCTCGTAAAAATGGTATCTGTTAATTCAATGTTTATAGTTTGTTTAAAGGTTTCTTGCCTTTCTGAGTTTAATATGTTGCAAGACTGATTTTCCTTCTTTTTTTTTTTTTTTTTTGGCTTCTGTTTTAAATTTCTGTTGATCTGTGACAGTGGGTGGTAGAAATTTTAAGGTTCTATTGGACAATGAGCATCTGAAAATGGGCGACGGAGAGCTCAAGTGAGTATTGATCTGTTAGTGATTGAAAATGAAAAATTTCTGGGCATTTATAGGCAAATGAGAGGTATTAATTTTGGTACATTGACAGAAAAACTGCAACAGAAGCCAGTGCGCATGCAAGGTATGATATATTTTCTTGCATAAAAATCTGAAGTTGCTACTCTCGGAAAAGAGTGGATATTTGTTTTCCAAAGTAATTGTATAAAAAATGATACCGATAGAGGTTGTTATTCGTTGGTTTTTTTTGTTCCTCACTTCCTCTGATTGTTAAATAATGATCTAAAGCTGTGCAGTAAATAGTAATTCAAAGGAAATATGCCTGATAGAACTTGGTTTGTTTACTGTCTTGCTTCTCTCCATGACTTATTTAGAAGGAGTGCTCTGGTAGCTAACAAAGGGGTTATCTTGAATACTGCCAGTAATTCAAAGGTAATATGCCTCATAGAAATTTCTGACTGCTCTATAACTTTGGTAACTGATCAGATGATATCTTTGAGTTTGCTGTTGGTTATAGTGTTTCATGACCATATCATGGTTATAATATTTTGTACTTTTCATGCTGAAGGGTGGCTTCAAAAGTATGAATAAAAGCAGTGGCATATACGGCAGTTCTGGTATGCTTTAACTAGACAAAAATTGTGAAAAAATCTAGACAGAGCCATGTTAATGAATGCTTTTATTGCTTTCATTTATTGTTTTTTTGTAGCAAATATAAAATCGAGAAGGGCATTAGCTGATGTTAGCAATATTCAAGGCAATTCTGCGAGGATTATTAAACAGGATGCTTCCAAAATGAAGTGAGAATTCTCTTCGCTCTGGGTAGAAGGAATTAGACACTAACTTTCATCATGTAACTTGTAATGATGAATATAGGCATTTTTCATTTATCTGACTTTAACTCCCTTCAACATAGCTTGCTTCCCTTACCACTTAATGTATATGCTCCCTTGTTTGATGTTCCATTTCTTACATGCCCATCCAGGGTTTTGGCCAGTACAGGCACCAAGTTAGGCGAAGCCTCTTCAAGGAGGTCCTTTACGGTATGAAAATTGCTAAGTCATATCTGTTTAAACTTTCTTTTAATCCATGTTGATCTCTTCTTTTTTATTCAGTTATTTAGCAGAATCTTTTGTTCCTTTAAGCTTTTATTGCTACATAGTACATACTAACAAAAAGACTGAAATTGTACTTGGAATTCTACTAAAGAACATTAAAATCAAAGCGAGACAAAAGTAAGTCTTACTAAATCAGTGATAATGTACAAGGGACAGAATGCTCTAGTTAGTGAATACCCGTTTTTGTAAGTGCTATGCCATGTCAGATATGCTTATTAAGTAAAAGGTTCATCCACATATTGATATTTTTCCTTCATTCCCCTTCCTGTTCCAATATACTCTTGTGAAAAAGCGTATAAGCTGCTGTCATTTTGGTAGAGCACCTTTATACTGGTTGGTTCAACTGAGTCATATTCCTACAACTATAAATTACTGAATTTGTAAGGTTTTTTTTCCTTATTCATATTAGGGGAGACTCAATAGGAATGTAAATCGAGTTGAAGGTCAGTTAGATGCTTCGAAGAGAGGTGATTTGCTTTTCCTTAGATAACTTTAACCTATGTTTCCTGGTTAAGTATCACTTTAATGTGCCCCTGTGTGGTAAACAGTAGGCACTATTCCAATAGCGCCCTTAGCTGCTCAGAAGATTAATAAAAATGGAGGAAGATCATCTGTTGCCACAGAGAGCAGGTTTGCTCGTCATATATCCTGTTTACCTCTCAATTGTTATTAAGATGATATACTAGATAGTTGTTGGATGTTAAAGGTCTCAAGTACTTAGCTGCAGACAATTTATGACATTTTCTTCTTCCTCAGGACTGCAAAGAAGTCTCTCTTACCTACAGTGACAAGGTCTGTATGTCTTGATCAGAACCAGAATAGGTTAAAACTTAAGTGTGACTATCACCAGAATATTCATTTGGTTTTTCTTGAAGGAGGTCTTTACCTGTGCCAAGGAAGGTCAATAGGGAAGACATGAGCAACAGAAAGGTTGTTTTAGTTGCTTTGTGATGTATTTCATCTGTGTATTATATGATCACTACAATTTGTCTGTCCTCTAGTTGAATTATTTGGATTTTTCGGATCCTTGCCATATTGTTTTAACATATTTACTCCTTTTTCTGTTTTACTTTCTTTTAGGGTAATGCTAGAAGTTTTGATACAGCAGAGAAAATAAGCAGAATACCAAGTAAGAAGCTGAGACATAGATAAATGCTTGTAAATTTCATCGAACTAAGTTATGTCAAGTTGTTTAAACTATTTACATTTTCAGCTAAGGCAGAAACGGTGAGAAAAGTTGCCCCTCAATTATCTAGTGCAAGAAGTCATCTGTGGAAGACTCGAGCGAGTGATGGTCATGTTCATATGTGAGTGACAGTTATAATAGTGCCTGAAGCCTTTATGTGGATTGTATACTTCTGTTTGTTAGGAACTTAGATATCCACCATTTGTTTTCTTTGCAAACTGGTCTTTGGGTAATGCTTTTGCAAAATTTATGAAACAAATAGAACATAAAGAACACTTTGATGAGAATATCACGTACATTTTCCCTTTATTCCCCAGAAATGAAAGTTACTATTTTAATTTTAAATTCCTTTTGATATGCCTGTATGCCTGTTTATTTCATTCTTTCTTTTTTGGGTTTGAGTACCCACTATTCCTTATTGATATACAATGTGGTTCGGTGACTATTAATTTTGGCTTGCTTGAATTCTGTTAATTGGTAGATTGGAGGATGAGGTTGCTTGTTATTAATTTATAATTTTCATACAGTAATCTGGGAGCTAGGGTTAAAACCAATGCTTTACTTGCGTCCTCGAGGAAGTCCATCAAGGTATGTTAGCTATATTTTTAACTATCTGTAATTATCTGCTTGATTTGATTGGTGCACCATCTGTGCTTTGGCTTGTTTGGTTGCTTAGTTTCTCTGCTATATGTACCATAACTCTTTTTGTCATGCATGTAGCATTCAATGGTAGACCATATATACTACTGAAATAAAAAAATATTGCAGACAACTGAAGGTATGCAGGTATGCAAATAGAGAATATACCTTGAGTTACATGAAGTTATAAAAAGGGAAAGAATGAAAGTAGAAAAAGAAAAACTTTTTTCTCTTGGCTCCTAGTCTGCCAATGTTGAAAAGTTAGCTGCTGTATTTAATTTTTTTTTACGGGCTACTGATAAGTTTTGCTAAGCATGGAAATCTTCATTCTAGTGATCAAAGTCTACTGTCTAGCTTCCTACAATATCCATGCCGGATATTTTTTCTTAAATATTAAAATGTCAGAGTATCCAATGCCGGATATTTTACCTGCTCTTGGCCTTGTTGGTTGCAGCCTCTCGTTAAGACCACACATAAGTCTTCTAACGCACCTAGGACTTCAAAATCTAAGTCCAAATCAGCTGCTTCAACTTCATCACAGGATGAGGAAGGAGTTGCTTTGTCTCTCCCTGAGAATAATTTACCTGCAGTTTCCAATGATGCAAATGAAGGGCAGCTTCGATCTGTTGCAGACAGCAACCCCAGAACAAAATCATTTGAGATAACTGGAAGGAAAAAGTCCACCCGTCGGAAATCTTATACAACTTTGTTACTGGAAAGATCTAAGGTTGATGCTTAATGCATTCAGCATCTCTGCCACATTGCTTTCAGTTCGCTTATATATATTTTTAATTTATAATGACTTAATTTTACAGCTTCTCAAGGAAAATGGTGAAATAACTGAGCAAGATAACCTACCAAATATCGATGATGAATGCAATCAACTAGAAGTTTCTGAGTATATTGATGAAATATATCTGTACTATTGGATCACTGAGGTAAGATTTATCTCTTTAATTTTTTCCTTTCCTTGCCATGATAGATTTTACTATCTCAAGTTATAGTAATAACTAACGTATTTTCTGAATAATTTTTTAAACCCTATCAAATTCGTCCACTCTCGTTTTGTTTTCAACTTCAGGCTCAAACTTCGACTCAGGAAAATTACTCGTCCATTCAGACAGACATTACACCTCATATGCGGGGCATATTGATAAACTGGTTAATTGAAGTACTTCCCTTTTTCCCTTCACCTTCAAATGGCTTTGAATCAATATTTTATCTCATTTGCCTTTTTGTTGTCTGATTATCATGTTCGTTTCCTATGCCTTCTCACTTCTGGCTTGTACAGGTACACTTGAAATTTGAGTTGATGCCAGAAACACTGTATCTCACGGTTTCATTATTGGATCAATACCTATCTCTAGTGACGATTAAAAAGAATGAATTGCAGTTAGTTGGTCTCACTGCACTTTTGCTGGCCTCAAAATATGAGGATTTTTGGCATCCTAGTGTGAGAAACAGTTTCTCCATCATTCTTTTCTTTTGAAGAAAATATTGCATGGTTTATCGGGATTGATGATAATATGTGCTTTCTTTCTATCTATTTTAGGTCAAAGAGTTGATAAGCATTTCAGTTGAATCATATACAAGAGAACAAATACTTGCAATGGTAGGCGAGCTTACTTTTTTTTAGCGTTTTTTTAATAAACTCAACTCTTCATCACTCACTCAACTATATATTGATCTTGAAAAACTGGATGCTCATCTGTTTAACTAAAATGGAGAGCCACAAAGAATCATGTAGCATACTAATTTGTTGATTGAGGTGGGTTAATCAAACGATTCTATTATTGAACCATAATTAATTGCGTGCAAGGAGTAGTTGCGTGTTGGTATTTATTCCTTAGCAATAGAAACTGTGATTTTTCTATTATTCTTATTCTATTTCTTCTACTGTTTCTTAACTTCTAGACCTGTTTGAGGTTCATGGTTTCCATGACCAGATTCTAATGCCTGCAGTTGTTTTACTGTTCAGGAGAAGCTTATTCTTAGAAAGTTGAAGTTCCGTCTTAATGGCCCCACTCCTTATGTTTTCATGGTGAGGTTTTTGAAGGCAGCTCAGTCAGACAAAAAGGTATGTATTAATGCATATACAAGTTACTGGAAGCTGCACGGCTCACAGCCGTGAGTGATACAGTTTATTAGGTTCAGTGTAATGCATGGATCTGAGATCTAGTTGGTTTTTAAGAGCTTGAAGGATGATAGTTAATGAATATACTAGAAAAACATCATTTCTAGTTTAATGTTCTAATTCAGGACAAAAGGTTAGGTTTTCTAAACCCCTTTTTTGGTGAATATTTGTCCCAGCTGGAACATCTGGCATTCTTTCTCATTGAACTGTGCTTAGTTGAATACGAAGCATTGGCATTCAAGTCCTCACTGCTATGTGCATCCGCAATCTATGTTGCTCGTTGCACCCTGCAAATTTCCCCACCGTGGACTCCGTTGCTTCAGAAGCATGCTCGTTATGAAGTTTCCCAATTAAGGCACGATTCTATATTCTCTTGGACCCAACTTAGTTTCAGTCTTTTCATGCTCGCCGTTAGACTTCCTGATCAAAATTTGATAAAAAGCAGACAACTTTTAACATTTCAGCATCACCCAGTTACTTTATGATTCTGGGTAATCCTAGGTATGCCAAGCGCTAACTTCATCATTTGCAGGAATTGTGCGGAGATGATATTAAAATTCCATAAATCAGCAAGAACAGGAAAGTTAATGGTTGCATATGAGAAATATTCAAGGCCTGAACTCAGTGGGGTTGCAGCACTGAAGCCGTTGGATAGCCTTCCTCTCTGACTTGAATTGTGCTTCAATTCTACTACTCTATATTAGCCTAACAGGGTGTGATATTACTGAGAAATTACTGTATTATGCTGTAACCAATATGTGGCTGCATATGATATGAATATACACCACAAAAGGTATTGAATACAAAAATTAACTTCTCGAGGCATTGTTGTAGTGTTTCATGATTGATTTGAGAAATTTTGGTTTTATTTTTTAAAAACATGCCAACACGGAAAATATATACAAATTGGCACAGCAAGTCTTCCATATTGAATCTAGCAGTGATGCTACTTACTGCAAGTGTCAAAAAAGATGTCTGAGAAATTTGAAGATTAAGAGCTGAAAAATAAAAAAAGAAAAGTTAGAAAAAAGAGACTTAAAGCAGACAAGTTTACTGATATAAACTCCGGGTTTGAGGGAACCGAGTGCAAACCCATTTTATATTTTATATTTTATATTATATTATATTAGTGTTTCACGTGAGACAAGAACCAATCTATGACGGAGGATGTTGCAGAGGTATATTTATATACCTTCGGCTAACATGCCCACATGCCCCTGCTGAATTCTGATTTACTGATAGTATACAAGCTAAGGAATAGATTTAAGTCGCAAAAGGACGGGAGGTAAGTAGGAATTTTCTCTTCAAATGGATGAGGCATACAACCGGATTAAATGGGATTTCCTTGAACAGGTTTCCATACATTTTGGAATATGTGGGTGTCGCTTGTTATAAAATGTGTGCGCTCTGTTTTTGTCTGGTGAGAAAAATGTGAGTTCTTTTACTCTTAGTAGAGGTATTTGTCAGGGGGATCCCTCTCACCATAGTTGTTTATTATGGTTGTAGAGGTACTTTCTCTTATGATTTTTAAGAATCAAGACTCTAGACATCTTAAAGGTGTTAAATTGAGTCATTCTTGTCCCGAACTTACCCATAGTTTTTTTTTTTTTTTTGTGTGCAGATGATGCTCTTTTATACATGCATGCTAACCAACATAATTGCAATACCCTGGCAAATATTCTGCGTTTGTATTGTGCAGCATCTAAACAAGTTATAAATCTGGACAAATCTAGCATTTTCTTTTTCTCCAACACTCCTGAAGCAGTGAGATCGATGGTATGCAATACCTTGGGCATTTCGGCTACAGACAATCTCGGCAGATATCTTGGTATTCTTAGCATCTGGGGCAAAACCAAACACCAGGCTTTAGCACACATCAGGAAACAAGATGCAAGCAAAATTCAGAGTTGGGGGCATTCTCACCTATCCTTTTCTGGATGAGAAGTCATGATTAAAACCGTCATACAGGCTATCTCAACTCATCCTATAAATTGTTTCTAGTTTCCTTTGAAGACTTGTAAGGAGTTACATAGTCTTATTGCCAACTTTTGGTGGGACGACAATGCTTTTGGGAAGAAAATTCATTGGAAAACATGGGAAACTATGACTCCAAAGAAGAGCAAAGGGGGAATGGGTCTCCGGGACCTTTCTATCATGAATGATGCACTTTTGGTGAGTCTGAATGATTTATAGAGTGCTGAAGAGTGTGCATTTTCCAATGGGTAATTTTATTGATGCGAAGAAGTGCTACAAAGCATCATGGTGCTGGTCAAGCATTCTGGATGGAAGAAATTATCTCAATAAGGACCTTCAATGGTTTGTTGGCAACGGTATTGCAATTAGGATATGGGGTGACAAATGGGTACCAAATGTTGAATTCCTAGAAAACCCAAGCAACAATATTGATCATATTGTGGTGAGGGGGAGAGTCTGTGACCTTATAGTTGACGGTGAATGGAATTTTACTCCTATCAATCAATCTATACCGAATGAAATCAAATGGGTCATATATGAAATCCCTATTCCCACCAATGGGCTGGAAGATAAGTTGGTTTGGACTAGTGTCCATAATGGAAAATACATGGTGAAGCTAGGATACCATTGCGAAAGAGCTGGCCAGCCTACTAATGTGAATAAAGGAGGATCTTCAACTGTCATTCCCACTTCATATTGGAATTCGATTTGGAAGATTCAGATTATTCCATGGCTATGGCAATTTATTTGGCACATTTTGAGTAATGTCATTGCTACCAATTCAACTTTGCTTCGGAGAAGAAGCCATCCCAACAGCCTGTGCCCAATTTGTGCAGAAGAGAAAGAGACCATTGAGCGTTTTTTTTCCCCACTGCCCTTAGACTCAATGCATTTGGTTTGGCTGATCACTGAGTCCTAAATTTGACACCTCCGGAATTTCAAATTTTAATGCTTTGTGGATCTCAATGACAAGTACTCCCTCTTTGAGTAAGCAGGATCTATCTTTGATCTATTGGATTCTATGGTTTATTTGGAAAAATAAAAAATGAAATGGTCTTTGATCATAGACAATCAAACCCAACAACAGTCTTTTTTTTTTTTTTGGTATAAAAATTTTAGGAAAGGGGTTGGGCTCACCCACAATCTAAGGGTAGGGCACTTGGAGCCCAATCCACAGGGCATACTAGCCAGAGAGTACACATGCCTTCACCTCTACCATCGTTTTCACTACTTCCTAGACCCCTAGAATACCTCCCCCAACGCCTTGACCAACGTAGGGATCGAACCCCCTTCCTTAAGGTAAGGAAGTCCGACCCCCACGCCAGTTGAACCTAAGGACGAAGGGTAACGACTGTCATTGAATTAGCTAGGAAAAGTCACATTGAATTTTGGGCTAACCATGACTTGGTGGCTGGTGCACAGGGGTTCGTTTGTGTTGAGGGGCAATGATAGCCCTAGCATTAAATAACCCCCTCCTTTATATGGAAACCTTAAAATTAATTGTGACGAGGCCTTTTCGTCTATTGCGAATGATAAAGCTATTGGGATTATCTATCGTGATCATCTCGGTACTTTTAAATAGGGATATGTGGACAAAATTAAATTCATCTCTGCTTTTATGAATAAAGCTTTAACTCTTAAGAGGGCTCTCCTCCTGGCTGTGGATCTAGGACACGATAAAGTGATTTTCGAAATCGACTGCCTCACTTTGTGTACCTATGTTGATGAAAAGTCACTGGACTTATTTGACTAGAGGTGTAGAAGTATTATCCAGGATATCATTTGTCTTCTATCGTCTAAGGTTAGGTTTTCCATTTGTTTTACCCCTAGACAAGGCAATTGTGCTACGAATCTTGTAGCTGGTACTTATAAAAGGGTATGTCATGTTGAATGAGTTTCACAACCAACACCTACTTTATCGTCACTTCTAACTTTGGAGGCTCAAAAACCTACTGTTGATGTCGATGATTTTTCGCCCACTACACCTCCAATGGTCGGTGGCTAGTTGTTTTCTTTATGTGTTTTTATTTCTTCGTTTCTTTATGTGTACGCTTGTTGCTTCTTGTGTATTTGTTGCTTTCCGTCATGTTTTTCCTTATGCTTTCTTGTTCCCCTTGTTATGTTTATCAACTTTGTATATGTTACCCTCGTTTGAGATTTATTAATGGAAGTATCTTTTGTCCCCCCCAAAAAAAAAAAAGATAGTAAACAAGCTAAGAATGTAAGAAGAGTTTTGTTTGATTTACGTGAATAAACATTTTTGGAGATCCCAAACATGATCTCAAACAAACACTTAGATAAGCACTTTAAAAACACACACACACACAATGAAAAAGGCATATGGAAATTCAAATTAGAAATATAAGATCTATATAAGACTCAGAATAGTAACTGAACTGTAGACTGTAGTAATACAAGGGCGGTGGAGATATGATTGTCCTGAACAAGTGTGATCCATATGGTTCAACTATAACAAAAGGGGGAAAACGACAAGATTCAATACCGTGGCAGAATTGAAGTGAATATCTTAAGAATATTGCATATAGATTTAAGTCATACTGTATGAGCTCGGCAAACATGAACAGATTCCTTAACAGAGTGAGCAACTAGGACTCTTGAGCATCCCAGCCTATCTATATACACTCTTGTAGTCTTGTACATCAACAAAAACCCATAATATATGAGTATTGACCAAATATTATACCTAACCCCATTCCATCGTATAGTATAAATTACTCATCAGATGACTATGAACATGTAGCTAGACCATCTTGTGGTAGCAACCTACCATCTTGATCCAATGTTTCTTTAACTGCTTGATAAAACTCGATCCATGAAGAAGAGTAGGAATCTGCAGGACCCCATAAGAATGTAGGGTTTGGACTTGCAGGGCATGCAATGACCAAATCCAAAACTGAGACTGGTTTGAGAGTCTGAGGAAAATTGAATGCTAAATTGTCCACTTTGTGTTCATAAATTTTGCCATTTCTGTCCAGTTTATAACGTGAAGTACCCTGAAATTCTCCCTTGGTTTCCCATGGAACTCTAGGCACTCCCCTCAGGTTCCACCTAATCAAAATCTCATTCTCTGAAGGCTGCCATATCCTATAAACATCCAAAGCAATCTCACGAAACAAAATTTTGCCATGAAACCTCAATGCCCAGAAGATCAATTTGTACTTTTCAATCCCAGTGAATGTATTTAAAGGGTCCTTAAATGTTATATCATCCCTGAAACGATCAAAATCCCAACTTTCTCAGAGGAAGGGGGAAAAACTTTCCACAACAAAACAACGTAGCAGATAAATTAAAGACTTAAATGTGAAAAGACAAAGCAAAACCTGTAAATTTCATAATTGAGATCATTGACGAATATAAGAGGGAGGTCCTCACGAAGGGTCCGCACAGCGTAGCCAAGATTGACATAGAATTCGTCTTTCTGATCCTTGTTATCTTGAGCACCTGAGGGTGGGTTAACTTGGGCAACCTGTACAGCTGAAGTTTGGAGACAATTCAATGAAGAAGACGACGACGACGAAGAAGCGACAGAAAGAGAAGAGTGAGAAGCGGGTTTTGCAAGAGAAGGGGTTTGAGAGAAAGGCTTTTCTTTGGATTTGGTTTGGGGTAAGAGGGACGAAGGGAGGTTAGGCAGAAGAAAAGCCATGGCCTTTATTTCCCAGTGTTGGCCCCAAAGATATTAGATAGTCATCTGCGAGAGGGAGGAGGAGAGGGAAGAGATTTGTCGTCCTGATTCTCTCTCCAGAGTTTGTGACTTTCTGGGGACGAAGCAAAATGAGGCCCTTGTTTTTTGTTTCGATATGAGTGGTTTTGAACGTGGCCATGACATAACGTTGATTTTCACTTTAATATTGGACCCGTCTTTCTTAGATTATTGTTTTCCCTTAAATATCTCTTTGAAAAACAACCCCACCAAAAATCTTTTTTAAAAAAATGAAAGTGAATTTGGGTCAACAAAACATATGATTTCTAAAGTTTTCTTTCCTTCACCTTGATAAGTTGAGAGAAATCACGTTATTTATTTATTTTTCTAAAATTGAATTTTTATGGGTAAACGTGTGCTTCGCGAAAGTAAAATTTGGTTGTTCTTTATGGTAACGCTGAACAGAATCAAAGCATGAGACTTGTATAAAGGTGGAATCGTTCAAGCGCCCAAGGGTATCACTTGACTTGGAGTTGGAGGAGAGGAAATGGATAAGTGAAACTATTCTAAATAAGGTTCTGAAATCCAAACCGGTCACTAGACCGCCTTAGGTATTGAGTTAAAGGTCAATGAGTTAGATTGGAATCAAATTGATAAGAAAATGAAAATTTTAGGATAATAAGTATAAAATTCTAAAAGATATTTTTAAAAAATCAATTTAGAAAACAATATCAAATCGGATTAATGCCTGGAGTAGACTCGTAAACGGGCCAATTTGCCAGTTTACAATCCAAATTTCAGAACAATGATTCTTGCTTAAGCAAGATTTTATACCCTAAACTACAAAACACCCTCTTCTAATTGTTAATTAGATGAGATTTGCAATAAATACACCCTTATGTATTAAGTAGTTTGACTGAAAAAATTGGATTGCCTTGTTAATTTGGTCTTAAAACCAATATCTTCACTCCCTTAATCAAACCTATCAATTTAAAAATGAAATATTCCTTCTATAAATTTGTTTTGTTAATACCATTACTAAATTAAAAATGGAGTGGAAGTATGGACGCCTACGAATGGGTTTTTTCTATGTATAACAACCACAAATATTATCTATATGCCAATGAGAGTTGGTGTAGATGGTAAAGGATCCAGGACTAGGTCATTGAATTGTGGGTTCGATCCCCCTGCTGTCGCTTGGGTTGTGGGTTCGATCCTCCCTGCCGTCGCTGGGACTCACCCCTTGGTAGGGGACTGATGCCGAACCCCTCCAAAACTTTTTATTATCAAAAAAAGAAAACAAATATTATCTATATAAAAGCATAGCAGTAAGCAACTTCCTACTTAACACGTCAACTTCTTTGTAGTTTTACTCTAGTCACACACTTTCGAAAGATAGATAATGTTAGGAAGTTACGCAAATACTGGAATATTTAGAATTAATAATTGTCTTTTTTTTTTGTTGGAATAATTGTCTTCTCAAATACGAGAAAATAGTTAAGATTTCATTATTTTTTTACATATCAGATAGATCATGTACGGAAGTTATGCAGATAGTGGAATGTGGTTTCATTATATTTTTATAAGAAAATACACTTCTCATGTTATAGGAGAAGTGTATCTTCATGTCATAAATACTTGATTTTCGTATTTAATTTTTTTAATAAAAAAGATGTGGGTCCCATCATTTCATGTGTGTAGGAATCTTCTTCTTCTTCTCATGTAACATGAGAAGTGTAAACCCCATTTTTATATATCCTGATAAATGTAATTATTCAAATCTAATCATTGTCTCCTTATTTACATTAACGCTCCTTGTTGATCCTCATAAATATAATTATTCAAAATAATTGTCTCCTCAAATATGACAAATAGTTAAAATTTTATTATATTTTTATATATCATATAGAATTATAGATCATGTCGGGAAGTTATGCAGATAGTGGAATGTGGTTTCACTATATATATATATATATATATATAATATTGGGAAGTAAGCATATAGTGGAATATTCATAATTAATAATTGTTCCTCAAATAAGACAAAATGGTTAAGATTTCATTATATTTTTATCTATCCTCATCAGATAGATCATGTTGAGAAGTGACACAGATAGTGAACGCGGTTTCATTATATTTTTATATATCCTCATCAATATAATTATTCAGAATTAATAATTGTCTCCTTATTTGCATTAAGGTTCCTTGCCGATCCTGATAAATATAATTATTCAGAATTAATAATTGTCTCCTCAAATGAACAAAAAATAGTTAAAATACGAATTAGAATATCATAAGACTTAATATTTGCTTTTGCAAAATATGTAATATTGTACAAAAAGTTTAAAATTCATTGTAGCGCCTTCAAGATGCACGTCCTCCATCCATTTCCATTTGTGGGGGAAGTTACTCACTCCCATGCCATCCTCACTTCTTAAGGGAAGTTATTCGCTCTCATGCTATTGCATCCCTTCCCTAGTGTCCTCTTTAAACGCTCGCATTCGCCTTTACAACAGTTGCTCTATCTCCTATTCTTTCATCTTTTACTCTTCTTTCCAATTTTCTTACGCAGAGCTATGGTTACAATTTTTGACGACATTCGTGCATTGACTCCTAAACGACATAATTGGCGCATGTGTTCCACATGTGGAATATGCCTGCTTGGCATGTTCTCGATGATGCATTCCCCATGGAACTAATGATGCAAAATATTCATGTTAGGGGTTGATTATGGGTCACTCAATTGGCTTTCTTCACCGATTTATCTTGCTTTCTTGTGTGTATGTCCCTTTGTTAATTATTTCTTTCCTTCTTTGTATTATGTTTCTGCTTTTAGGGTGATCATGTGCATGTGTCTATGCGAAGTGGATTTGTTCGTCGCCAAAAGAAACATCTAAAAGAGGGCGTGATTGTGGAGGTCTCCAGTTTCATCGTAGTTCTTGCCACAAGGTCATACCAACCAACTGAGCACTCATATCGTGTTAACTTCCAGTTTTCCATCGTTATCTGCCCTTGCAAGGATAATCATAGCATCCTGGGTTATGGTTTTGCTTTCAAGAATTTCTCTGATATACTCTCTCTACAAGCTTTGATGATCGTTTTCCTGTTTGGTGAGTAAGGTTTTTATGACTACGTGTTTTGTGCTTCTCACTTATTTTGTTGCCACTAAACATATATTATCTACTTAAACTTTGACTAGATGGTGTTGGGAGGGCATCTTCTGTGGGGCAACTAGAAAAGTGCACTGTCTTACCGAAAATAAGGACTTTTTGAGGCATTAGATAGAACAATACGTGATATTATCAGCTTAGATTGCCCAAACGTGTCTGATAAACCTTTAGGTGGCAAGGTTGTTGTGCTTGGTGGAGATTTCCGATAAATATTACCAATCATTCCATGGGTACACAAGAATATGTAGTACATGCTACAAGTAATGCATCTTATTTGTAGAAATATTGTCAGTTTTTCATGTTGACACTAACATGAGACTAGTGAGCTATGAAGCATCCCATCATAACCAAGAGGTAATTGATTTTTGTAATTGGATTATATCAATTGGTGACCCAACAATTGAAACAGAGGAGCATTCTGATAATTTGATCACCATACCATAAGAGCTGCTATTGAAGCCCATCAACAATCCATTGGAATGTATAGTGCAAGCTACATATCCTAATTTGTTACTTCACTTAAATAATAATGCATACTTCAAAGATTGTTTCATCCTCACATCTACATTGTCAATTGTAGATGAGGTCAATAATTATGTACTTGGATGAATTCTTGGGAAGTAAAAAGTCAATTTCAACTCTAATAATATTTCCAAACATGATAAGCTCAATATCATTAGTACAACCAGTCGAATTTCTCAATAACATCTCAATATTTGAACTTCCAAACCACCAATAAGGTCTAAAAGTGGGTGCTTCTATGCTTATGTGCAACATAGATAAATCCAATATAATGAGACACACCTTATTGTCACCAAGGCATTGTTGAATCACATGATAGAGTGACGATCCCAAGGATTACTATTACACCATCTAATGTATCTTTGCCTTTCACATTTTGTCAAAGACAATTGCCTATAAGCCTTAAAAATGTGGGGTGGGGTTGTATCTACCTTGAAGATATTAGTCCTAGATAAAGATGGAAATCCAATGAACAGAACATACAATCTATTATAATTTGTTTGTAAGAGGTTATAAACATGTGTTGATAACATTTCATGTCCATATGTTGTTATTTTTATGTCTCCACACAAGTTGTACGGGTCCTAAACTAGTTCCTTCTAAATAGTGAGCCAAATATTATAGGTTAATATAGGGCATAGGGTTGGTCACTTCGCAACATAGCTGAGCCAATGGAATTAATTATTAAGACTTCAGAATATAATGATAAAGTTAATTGTTCAATGATCTAATCTCTCATTTACATTAACCTCATGTGGTAATAGAGTTATTTGTTCAATGACCTAATCTCTCATTTACATTAACCTCATGTGGATCCATGCTCTGTTTTGATCATGATGGGTTGAAGAAAACGATAAGCACCCCTCGTATGAGGAAGCCCATCCAGTGCCATCATTTCGTTCTAGAACAAGTGTATAATTGTTTTAGCAAAAACACAGCAGTGTTTAATTATTTTGTTGCTTGTTGCCTTGATCTAAAGAACTTGCAATGAGCCGAACACTTACAATATCTCTAGTAGCACAACTAAAGATAATTATATATGAATTTGGGATGAACCAAATTACTCCTTAAAATTCATTTGATATAATGAAAACAGATCAGTTTACACATCAAGGCTCATAAGTTTCTTTGACAATTACTTGGTGTTCATTTATGGCTGTGTCCTTTAGATTTCTCAATCCTGACAACTTCTAACAAGTTTATCAGCAACTCCATCAATTTGGATTTGATGAAATTGAGCTATTGATGTCAGAACTGAAGCTTATAGAAGCGCTGGCGTAGCTTAATGTGGCTTGATTGCGGAGTGAAGACAAACCCTAGTTGAAGATCTAATCAATCACAGAATTAGGTGAAAAGAGGAAGTTTTCACAGTGAAATGTATACCACACAAATCAAGAAGCACAATGTAACCAAATAAAGATTTATTCTTTATTCTAAAAGGAATATGAAATTTTAAACAATAATAAAGAAAGATATTTAAAATATAGGAACATCTGAATGCATAAGCCTTGTGAAATCAAGAGGCAAATGCCAGAATCTCAGCTCCAAATCTTTATCGGCAACGTACAGCACTGAAAGCGCTATTGAATAAGCGAATCAGAGACTCTAATTTGTTGCCTTTTTCCATACATAAACTCAGAATTAACAAAGATCAGTTAATAAAAACACATGAAGAGGAATAGGCTCAGTAACGATTGTGATAACATCAACAAACCCGTAACAGAGCTTTCATAGTTTGATGGTATATATTTCATTCATCACAGCCTCCATTTAAAATAAAATAAAAAAGACTGAAACTATGAAATCAGAAATATAAATAAAGAGGAGAATGAAAGCAGGCCTCAGATTGAATAATTGAAGAATGCTTCAGAGAGAATTCTCAGATGGTACGGACAAATGATAGGGCATCACAGGCCACACGATTGAAAAAGACGAAGAAAGTAAAAGAATAAGAAGAACCCTAGCAGTCGAAGAAGGAAAAACACTTTGGAGAGAAAAAAACCTGATGCAGAGCGGAGTTGTTGAACAAAGATGCCAATAGAACGGCTTAAATAGGTAAAAAAATGGGGAGCAGAGTCGGAGGAAGCAGGAAAACCCTAGTTTGAAGTAGTGGGCTTGGGCCTATCTAATATGCCAACTGAAAGACCAATTTGATAAATCTTTATGGATTTGATTTCAAATGGCGGGCAACCAAACAACACAGGAGTATCAGAGGAGGACCCTCAAAATCTTTTTTTTCATTTTCTTTTCAAAATCACATTGAGTTTAGTTTTAATATTTTTTAAAACTATTATAATATTATTTTAGGGAAAAGTATTTCTCTAGTCACTAGAGATAGAGTTATCTCCAATGACCCTTAAATTATGTCGTTTTGGATTAATGAATTGTGTTTCTATAATTTTAGGTGAATTAATGAAGGGTATTTCGGTAAAATGTATATGACTAAAAAATAAATAAAATTACAGAAACACCTTTCATTAATCCACAACACATAGTTTTGGGGTCATTGGAGATAACTCTATCTTCGGTGACTGTAGAAATACTTTACCCATTATTTTATGAGTAAAGGATTTCTCCAGTAAGCCCAAAATTACGTCGTTTTGGATCAATGAAGGGTGTTTCCGTAATTTTGTTTATGAATTTCCCAAAATATCGTTCATTAATTCACCTAAAATTACAAACACACCCTTCATTAATCTAAAACGACGTAGTTTTAGAGTCACTGGAGATAACTTTATCTACAGTGACTGGAGAAATACTTTTCCTTTATTTGATAGGGAAAATAGGGAAAAGTATTTCTCCAGTCACTGGAGATAAGTTATCTCGAGTAATTGAAGAAATCCTTTACCCTATTTTATAATTTAATTTTTTTTAAAAAAAAATTGTTTGTATTTCTGTCCTTTAAATTATTTATGGGTAAAGGACCCTAAAACTACATCGTTTTGGATTAATGAAGGGTGTTTTCGTAATTTTGCACCATTCATTAATTCACCTAAAATTACAAACACACTCTTCATTAATTCAAAACGACATAGTTTTAAAGGTCACTAGAGATAACTTATCTCCAATAACTGGAGAAATACTTTTCCCTTTATTTATTTACAGTTAAAACAATAATTTTATAAAATATAAAATCTGAATCCTGTATTTTTTTTAATCCAAATAGAAGATTGGAAAGAGTATCGGTACGGTTTACGCGATTTATTGGCTCACTAAACGCATTTGAAGGACCAGCACTACTAGTAGTGTAGTGGTATTGGAAATAGTCTCCCCACCCCCTTGTACTGGGTTCAATCCCCGCATCCTCTATCATCTATGTATAAAAATAATAATAATAATAAACGCATTTGAAGGCCTTGGCATGTAGCATCAGAAATCCAAATGAAGGGAACGCGTTTTTTTACTCGTCGCCTCCTCATTTATTTTATCGCAGGCTTTCTCAAACTCGATGTGCATATTTTCAACACAGACTAGAGCATATACTTGTAGCTACTCAGATTTCTTTAAAGAACACAGTTTTGGTGGTGGTGTTAGGTGGCTCCTGATAATAGATATTGAATATGAAAACTTCAGACTCTGTTTTATTCAGCACACTTCAAACTGTGACATCATTTTACTTCCTCTGAACTCGAGTTTGGTAAGGGCGCGCCAAAAATGTTGTCTAATACTGATTCCTTTGTCGAATTGTCTTCAAAAGTGGTCTTCATCGAATAACTTTCCGTTTAAAGATGATTTGAGAACAGCATACACCAATGTAGTTCAAATTCAAATAAATTTGGATGCCAGATTTCTTATTAAAGAAAAACCTCAGCAGATGAGATGGAAGACATCTCAGAACTATCATCGTCCGCCCCTGTTTGTCACCAATCCAGTGATTGTAAAATACAAATTTTTTTCAAAAGAAAAAAGAGCCGACCGAATGATCTATGTATAAATTATGAGAACAGACAGCATACATCAATCATCCTTAAAAAGGCCATGCCTGTAAAATGAATCTCTTACAACTCCAGGGTATATGAAACCGAATTCCGATCGACTATGTAATCAGGATGAACTCGAGTCGTTATTTATTCCTCAGTTGTGTGTAAAAGTGATGCTTAATATCGCACCTTATAAATTATGATTAAAAACCAAAACCTGAGACTATGTAACCTAACTAATCAACACTTTGAAATTCCGGCTTCAAAACTGTCATGGTTTTCAGTAGAGGGCTCCCACCAAAGCCATGTGCTCTATCAGGTCCAGCACTCGGGTGCTACAAAACACACAACATTCAACCACGAACGAGTTAGCATCAATTAAAATTAAAAGGGCTTTTATTTATTTTTATTTTTTGCTTTTGAACATGGTTGACATAAATCAAGAGCCAGAGTATTAAACACAACCACATTACTGTAAGATGATACCTGTATCCCCACTCGTTGTCATACCAAGAAATCAGCTTCATGAAAGATGCGCTAAGCCCAATCCCGGCTTTAGCATCAAAAATACTCGACCTGTTCAAATCAAGTCGATGATATGATAAGCCACTCATACAACAAATGAACATATCAAGACTATACCAACTCTTGAAATCCTATTTTCCACCAACAGAATGATAATGGAGGGTTCTCATGTTTGTTTAATGATATTAATTAATATTTTGAGCACTTCTCTGATCAATTTATCAACCAAATCCCTACTTTTTTTTTTTTTTTTGGGGTGCCTCACTTGATAACTTGGAATAGAAGAGACCTCAGTTCAGATGTATATGTTAATTAAAGCGCATCAGGAAGCCAATATAATTATTGGTCGATATCAAAATAAGGTCACCAAAAACGTTTTTACCTTGAATCACCAACGAAGTCATTGGAGACAACATCCTCATCAGTGTATCCAAGAATGCCCATGAGTGGTCCCTCCGAAGCATGCCTAGCGAAGTGATAATAATCAACAGAATAATTAGCACAGAAAGCCAACTGGGGGTGACTCCGGAATCAAAGGCAGATAAGTAATGGGCATACTTGACGGCTGCTTTGATATCTTCATAGGAAGCACTCTTCTGAAGTCGGACGGTCAAGTCTACAACTGAAACGTTGGGAGTCGGGACCCGGAATGCCATTCCAGTGAGCTTTCCATTAAGCTCGGGAAGAACTTTTCCAACAGCCTATGATTTCATAAGAAACCTAACTCATTAATAACCTTAAAGTAAGGATACAACACCTCAAAAATTTGAAGACCTCTTCTTCAATCTCTTACTTTTGCTGCACCAGTTGAACTTGGAATTATGTTTTGACCAGCTCCTCGGCCTCCACGCCAATCCTTCATAGAGGGGCCATCTACAGTCTTTTGTGTTGCTGAACAATAAAAAAAAGTATCATGTCACCCATACTATATGTCAGCATACCAGGGAATAATTTAACACCCTTCCAACCCACTCCCTCCCAACCTCAAAAAAAGAAAAAAAGGAGGCTGCAGTAGCAAGTGTGCAGAACAAACCTGTTGTAGCATGCACAGTCGTCATCAAGCCTTCAAGTATGCCAAACTCCTCATGAACCACCTAAAAGATGGTAAATATTTGACAAACCACATGGCCAAGAGAATAAAAACAAGGCCTCATAAGTTGAAGATAAGAAAAAATACGACTATTACACGTTTTAGCTCTCCCTTTTCTTTCTGGATTAGTCACAAAAGCATTCTAATTTCTAAAACTATTGAACGCTTGAACTCACCCTTCTCTTTCATATTTAAAAAGGAGGATCTACCACATGACACATTACAGCCTTTTCTCCCATTGAACTATCATGCTTAACCGAGGCCATGCAAATACATCAAGCTTTTATCATAAAAATGCACAAGTTAATATAACTGGCTATTACAGTATGGAATCAAACCTTGGCAAGAGGAGCAAGACAGTTTGTAGTACAGCTTGCATTGGAAACAATGTCCATGTTTGGCTTGTATGTTTTCTCATTCACTCCAACCACAAACATTGGAGCATCAGCAGATGGAGCTGATATTACAACTTTCTTGGCTCCACCCTACAGAGTGACATAACAGAAAGCAAGTGAAGCTGGAGAGAGTCAACAAAGGACAAGGGACACACAGAACAATTAATCACAAATAAATGAGGTAGCGACCTTTAAATGTGCTGAAGCTTTCTCCATTGTTGTAAATACTCCTGACGACTCAACAACAAAATCAGCCCCAAATTCACCCCAGGGGATCTCTGCAGGGTCTCTATATCAAGAAATGAGACACGTAACATGTTAATGCAAATTTGAAGTATTGTAGTCAAGTAACACACATGTTCCTGACATGCATTTCAATCATGAGAATTCTACACACCTTTTTCTCTCAACTTTAATCTGCTTCCCATTAATTTTCAAAGTAGAATCATCCAAAATATCAATGGTTCCGTTGAACGGTCCATGAGTAGAATCATACTTAAACATATAAGCCTGAAAGAGAGAAAAGATAAATATGGATAAAAATAACATAAAATTAAAAGAAAGAAAACTGAAGAACAACAACACAGTCGCAGTAAGGTCACCTAAACATTATAACTTCTCTCGTCAAGGCACGTTTTGCATTAACATGCAAGTGCAATTTATCATCAAACCCCCATCCCCACTTGGGTTAACTCTTGATATAAAATTCAAAACCACCATAAATATCTGACTATCCAGCGTGGGAGGAAGGAAAAATTAAAACAAGGGTGAATGTAATATAAAGTAATAGTTCCCCCTTGCACCAATTGTATATTATTTACTACAAATTGGCAACTTAGAAATTCAAGGGTTTGTGAAAAAGTTCCAGCACCGATCAATAGTTTGTGAAAACCCTTTATGAATTAAAAGAAATACAAAGGTTTCACATGAAGTTGAATAAACCATACATTGTTATACTACGGCGTAAATCAGAACTCAAAGCAGTTCAGGGTTCTATCAACTAGGGTTTTATACTGATATAAATTAACTAAAGTATAACATAAAGTGTCACTAGGAGATAGGTGCATATATTCATATAAGCAATATTGACAGGGAATTTCCACATACGCACCATATATTTGGCTTCAATAAAAGGATCATTAATCGCTACAACATCAATATCATCCCTTGAAGTAGCTATACGCAAAACCAGCCTTCCAATTCTCCCAAAACCTGCAATTCCAGCAAGAACATATGGGTTCTTTGTTGAAACAAACTGACATAAACTTGCGGAGTATGTTTTCTGGCAAAGCAACCAATACTTTAATACGCTACAGGGGGTTCAAACAAATTTCACTCAACACCTTGGAATGATACCTTTTAAATAATTAGTTCATCCATAGGGATTAATAACAGCCTTAGAAAAAGTAAAAAGCCAATTAAATGCCAAAAACAAAAAGTACTACAGCTACACAAACCAGAATTTAAACAATATTAAACACCACCCACTAAATCTGTTAGTTCTCAGGAATTACATCACCCAAGAAAACCAATCGAACACCAGCCATTTCTTTTGAAACAACTTGTTTGCAAGTTGTTCAGCCCGGCTGAATTGTAAATTGAAGAGTTCAAAATCTAATATTGTCTTTAGATTTTCATAACTTTTGTACTGTAGCTGAAGGCACTTTTAACCGATCCTTTAACTCAGGACCACACTCTTTCTTTGCATAATAGATAGATCCAATTTCTAATAGACGTGAATTCTGGCCAAGTGGACTCATATTCCAAAGCAGGAACAACTCTCCAAATTAGACTTCAGCAGACAATGCCCAAAAATGAGTGGGTTTCCAATTTGACAATTTCATCTTCAGAAAATTCAGTGGTTCACAGAACTTTCAGATTCAGATGTCACTGGCATGAACAAAAGCAGTTCCACTGAGCACAAAAGTGAGGTAGTTGCATACACTTATTAAGTGGCAAAATTGAAAACTCTGGATCAAAAATAAAAATAACAGATAATGTATTTTATCAAAAAGAACCAACCTTTTAGGAAAAATGAGACTCACTATGCAAACAGAGGTGTGACGTAGAAAGCATCAAGTACATAGGTTTCAAATTTGACGAGATAAAACTTCAAAATACCTAACAGATAATGAGCTTATTACATTGAAAATAAAAATCAATCAGAGGACAAAGAGACTGCTTCCACATCTATTTTTATAGACTCCACAAATGAATGAAAATTTGAAGTGACCGTTATATCATGAGATAAACCAGGGCATTATGAAAAAAGATATTCAAGGCAAAGCTTATGTAGTTTGAGGTCTGTGAATTAGATATACAACACAAAACAACCAAGAGTAACAATAATATTGTTGTCCGTAAATTAATTAGGAGTGAGAATGGTACAGGACTTAAATGACTAGAAACTTACCATTAATTCCAACTCTAGTCTTCCCACTGCTCCTTGATTCTAAACAGAACAAAACAACCAAGAGAAACAATAAAATTGCTGCATGTAAATTAACCTATTATATACATAAGATAAGCATCATTTATACCCTGTACAGGAAGTGGGATTTCAGTGGCTGTGGCTTTGATGGGCTGGATACTCCTGGCACATGAGTTTCTGAGAAAAATATAATATTTCAGGATCCCACGATAATAAAAGGCCAGAACACTCTTAAGAAACGAAAGAAAGAGGAAAAAAAGAACATCTGCACTAAATCAAAAGTTTAAGCAACTCAACTGTAAGACTAGTGATCCAACAGGGAGCGAAGTTCCAAATAAGCTAGACTGAAAACTCTCAGATTTTAGGTTGCAACTCGATGCATGGCATGACACCTGAATGATAAATAAATAAGTAAGATGTTATATTAAGGATATATAACAGCCCTGAAAAAACCAGAGAAACAAATAACTCCCTGATAAAAACTAAAGTCAGTTTAACTGTTAAGAAATCAAGAAGGAGTGAAAAAACTCAGAATAGAAAATAAAGGGGGGGAATTTCAAATTTCTTTATCATTCCTCTGAAATTTTGGGTTAAAGAGTTAGTTTACCAACTTTCACAGTCACACACATGAACATCGCACATAAAGTTGTATCTTCCTTCCCCTTCCCCTGTTTCAAAAGTAACCCAACAGAGGGCACCAAAAAACAATCGATTTGAATTTGAAACTAAATGAAAACATTGTCAAAATCATGAGATACGATAAGTTATAACGCAATCCTGAAATCAGGAGATGTGATATTAATGTAACCCGTGATTTCAAGTCTTCAGAATTCGGAAAAATGCAGGAAAACATACGCAACAGCCAACAGACAAAAACATGGTCGTCTAAAACAAAATACGAACAAGAGTCTTTTTGTCTTTTTGGACAATGAAAATCCTTGCTTTTAGTGAACTAAACCATAGCAAATATGAAATGCCCAGCTCATTTCAAATCAGAATTCCACTTTGACTAGCAAGCTTAGCTCACAAAGCCTTGCAACATTCCTTGAATCAAAGCAAGACACATACGAGTCCATTACAAATACACGTATTAGGCACGGCCAAGTATTAAAATTTACATGGGAAGCTCAAACAATAAGTCATATTCCATCTTATTCCCTTTCTCCCAAGCTCAAAAGTCAAAACAAACAAACAAACACAAAAAGCTAGTTTAAAACCAGAAAAGCAAAATAAAATACAAAAATCTAACGTGGCGGAAAAATCCTCAATGGACGTATATATATGAAATGAATAAAGAACAAGGTTGAACGGTTAGAGAAAGAGAGAAGGAGACCTTAAAGCGATTAGAGGAAGAAGGTGAGAGGTCAGCGTAGGAGGAAGAGACAATTGCAGATCTCAGGAGAGAAGAGGCAGCCATTGGAGAGATGAAGTAAAAAACCCTAGACGAAGGCCGGAGAAGGGAAAGGGAAACAGCTGTTTCTGACTTCGCAGGCACTGTTTCTTCTGGGCGTGGCTTTCCCTTTTAAATGCCAGTACTCACCGGAGCTTCTTATGAAACTATTCACCGCTCTCTCTCTCTCACTCTCTCTCTCTACGCTACAAAACTGATAGAAGGGCTGTATCCTCTGCAAGCGAGTGTAACTTGGACAACGATGAAACCCAGGGTAATCTTTATTCTTTACTCGTCCTAATTACTCCATTTTATCCTTATTATAAGGTACTAACTAATAAGTTTATTTAGTCCTTTTTATAAGGCACTTATTTGTTTCCAATGAATATTAATTATTTGTTTCATGTCTGCCCCTAATTAATGAGGATGGTGGGTGAGAGTAATAATTAATACCGGTATAATATTAGAGTTTAGTGCAATCAGTAAGGGTAATATTGAAAGTTACTTAAATTGTAGGGCAACTTTATTGACTTTAACTACTTTTATTGGTTTGTGATAAAAGTTAGTTGGTGCTTTATAATAAGGACCAAAGGGAGTATAAGACTTAGTTGACTTTTTTTAGAGAGATTAAAGACAATAACTAAATTAATTTATAGTATTTTTATTTTTATTTTTTTCTTTAAACTAATTAGTTTAACTAATAAACTAATATTTATTATAATCTAATGATACACAACATAAGAAATGATTAAATAATTTATTTAGCTTTCTTAATATCTCTAAAAAAATCAATTAAGCCTTATAATTAGGACCAGAGATAGTATTTTTATTGTTGTCAAACTTACGAGTTGACTCTCCGTGTTTACCGTTTTTACGCTTTTAGCTTAAAAAATGAGTCGAGTCGAATCAATAGTAAATCCGTACTAGTTGTAAACTCGGTTAAACTTATGAGTCCATACACTAAGTTTACCGTTTTTATGTTTTTAGCTTACAAAACCGTATTAACTTGCTTTTAAACTCGTGTTAACTTTTTTGATTTGATCATGCTCACCGGCTTTATATAGAAATTTCTTTATTAAATATGATAAATGATAAATCTTGAAGAATTTAATTTCAATTATTTAGATTTAAAAGATATTTAAATCAAATTGTTATCATTTTTATATTTTAATTATTAATTATATACTAATAATACCTATTTAATAATAAAAGTAAACTATTACAAGTTTATGATTCGAATTCACAATACGAGTTTATGTCACTATCACGATTTTATATAAACTCATGAGTTTGACAACCTTAAATATTATATAATCGTAATCATTTTCATTTACCCGTGCTTTAACTATGTCACTATCACGAGTTTATGTCTCTTTACTTTTTGGACTAAATCTTACCCCTTTAAATGTTGTAGATTGTTATCACCCAGATTGTAATGAAATTTCCCTCCCACTTTTCCTCATATCATTAATATAAGATATATTTAAAAAATTAATCTTAATCTTAAATATATGATATAGTTTAAATATTTGTCAATCTTTTTCTAATTTACCCGTATTGATGCTACTTTAACAATAAGGAGAGGAATTAAGGAAGATAACTTTGGTATTTTAGAAAATACATGTTATATTAATTAATTTCCTTATTCAAATCAAATTATGTAAATGTGTTTTATAAAAGTTGTCAAACTCACAAATTTAAACAAACTTATGTAAACTCACAATGTGAACTCAAAGTGTAAATTTATAATAATTTATTTTTATCAATAAATATTTATTGATAGTGATAATTAAATAATAAAAATAAAAAATGATAACAATTTAATTTAAATATATTTAAATCTAAATAATTGAAATTAAATCCATAAATATTCAAAATTTATCATACTCAACAAATAAATTTATTTAAAATTCATATATAATGTCACTAATCATGATCAAATCGAAAATGTTAGTACCAGTTTAAGAACAAGTTAACACGATTTTGTAAGCTAAAAATTTAAAAATAATAAACTAGGTGTGAAAACTCACTTGTTTAAGCGAATTTACAATTAACATAGAGTTTAATAATAAAACAATTTTGTAAATTAGAAACGTAAAAAAGATAAACTCAAAGAGTTACCTCATGAGTTTGACACAAAAAAAGTATAATATAAAATCACTTCTAAAAAACTATTTCAAATACAGAAGATGATACTCTCCTAATCATTTTTCTCACTTTCTCTCACTAGCACCATCTAAGCCATTGATTGGAAAAATAAGAGTGAGGATAAATTAATATCATGATTAATTGGACGGATATGATTTAAAAATGATGAGGGATAATGTGAAAGAGATTATGAGAAAAACCTGACCCTTTCCAATACACTTGTTTTTGCTTATCAAGTACTAACTTTTAATGTATCAAACGATTCATAATGTTCCTTCTTTTTTGTGTGTGAGAATGATTGTTTCGTATTTGAGCATATCTGAAGGAGATTTTGTGTTTAAGCCAAAACTTCTTCTACTAATATCAACAATGCTCTTTCATACTAAAATATTGCTTACAATTTTACAAGCCATATCCAAGCACGAAATTCTAAAATAAAAAGTGGCCATTGTTTGAAAATTATGCATTTTTGGGGAAATATCAATAAGGTCCCAAGGTAGAGAAAAATATTTAAAAAAGTCTCAACCCCAAATCCCTCACAAAAAAGTCCCTATGGAGTTTTTTTAATATTAATTGTGAATAAGTTACGAAATTCGAATATTAAAAATGTCTCTTTATCAAAATGATTTTTCATGTTGTCAAAATAACTTTATTAGTTTTTAAAATGTCCCTATAAAAATCTCATTGTCAAAATGGTTTTTCATGTTGTTAAAAATTCTCCAAATTTTCCCTTCGGCTTTTAGAATCTTAGAAACCTAAAGAATTTTTAGTAACATGAAAAGTCATTTTGACAACATAAAAAGATATTTTGACAATAAAACATTTTTGCTAGAGAAATTCCATAACTTATTCATAATTAATATCAAAAAAGTTCATAGGGACTTTATATATATATATATATATATATATATATATATATATATATATATATATATATATATACTTATATACTTTGGGACCTCACTGATATCTTTCCTATATTTTTTTTTGTCCAAACATGTTTAAAAATTAGATTAAGACATATTTCATGTTAAATTTTGAGTGTTCATGTAATATTACTTACTTTTGCTAAAAAAAATATATATTTATTGATGTTTTTCTTGGCTCAAGACATTTATTGATGTTGAGTGGACCCCCAGTGACAATGGATGAATATGATGAGATGAGGGTGCAGGGGTAATATGGTGAGAGCAAAAGCAGGGGAGCGTCTCCGGATTCTCCAACAGAAAGTTGCGTAAAGGGTGTTTGTCGACGGCAAGGGCTATTCTTGCCCTCCCTCGAAAGCCACGTTTGGATTCCAAACAAAAATGAGTTATTCTTATTCCCCTGGTCCCTCTATCGTAGAATATAAGGTTTATTCGAAAATTTTAGTTTAATTCTAAATATAAGGTTTAACTATTCCTTCTATGTTAATTTTTCTGATTCGGATATTTTTATTTTTGCATATCAAATTTTAATCAAAAAGTCGTGGGGGTATTTTTGACAAAATGGTACAAATTCTCTATACATTATATATAAATAACCAACTTACTTATTTTTTTTATTATTATTCATCCTTCAAATTGGAAAATAGATTAATCATATATTACAGAGGGAGTGTTGATTAATCGCCATAAATAATTATATGTTAAAACTTTTTAAAAGGAGAATGACTTTTAGGTTCCAACTAAAGAAAATAATATAAAAAATATTTATTGACAAGTGAATCAATTATTACTAATAATTTATATGACTTGTCAATGCTTTTTTTTTTGTTGGCACTTAGATGTCATTTTCCCCATTTTAAATACCCTAAATATATTGAAATCGAAAGTTAATTTTGTTATTTAAATAATTAAATGTATATTTTAGAAGTTTGGCCAACAAAAGTTATACTTTAAAGCTTTAAGCTAGAGGAAATAAGTGGATTAATGGTAGGCTTTTACTTTAAACAAAGATATAAAAATACTTTTATATATTTGAGGGTTTTTTTATATAGAAATAATTACTAGTTTGTTGAAATTGATGTCATTGTCTTGGATTTTTCTCGTTTTCAGATGTCCACTTGTCCCTACTGGCACAAAAAGCAAAAGAGGTCCCCAGCCTCACGTTTCCCTGCTTTCAACGTCAGCGGATTTTGGCACTTTTTCCCACAAGTTTGGTGATGGCAAGGGCAAAAATCTTAATTCATTATTCATTTTTATTATAAAAATATAAATTCAAAAAAACTTAATCATGAAATATTAAACTAAAAAAAAAAAGTAAAAAACTCAACTTTCAATGAACTCTGAAAATTGAAAATAGAAATCCCAATAAAAAATTATAGAACCTGAATTATTCAGAAGAAAATATAGTATAGTAAAATTTAACTAGATCTTGTCTTGGAAAATAGAAACATAATCTTATTAGAATATTTATACAAAAAGACACCACCAGATAGTCTGAGACCCGAAAACGTAGATTTTACCTGAAAATGTAAGAAGAATAAAAAGTCGTAAAACATAAAGTTGTAACGTAGTAAAATCGTAAGAAAATAAAAAATTTTAGAAAATTTGTAAAATTGTTTTAATGAAAAAAATTATAAAAACGTAAAATCACAATAATAAATTAAGTTTTTAACTATGTGAGAATAAATTATTGGAAGCATGGCGCGTAGGAGTTCAGGAGTGTTCCGGGCGGTTCAAAGTAGGGACGGTGTGTCCGAGAAGATCAAGTAAGACAGTACTTCACGAACATTGTAAAACACAGCCCACATTACTATTCATATAAGCCGTGATTAATAAATCTAACAAAAAATTGTAAAAATCTTAATAAAAAGTTACGTCAACTCAAGTCGCAAGCCAATCTAATAAGAGAAACATGTAGGGAGTAAAAATTTCACAAAATAATTTCTATAGACAGATCTGAAATAGTTGGTTCTATTCATGACTGAGATGCAATTAAAATATTTACAAATTTACTTGTTTGATTTAGTTTCCTCAAGTTCTATATTCTTTGAAAAATTCATTACATGTTAGTCAACCCCCCGGTACCTGATCCAAATCCATCTCCATATATATAGACATAGATGCATACAGACATACAAACACGTAATGATGTTCGAGATATTATTGAGTGAATTTGCTTGCATCGAATACCATCCGTTGCGTCCTTTCCTTTAAAACGGCGCAGTTTTGCATCAAAAACAGTAAAGCTTTGCTTTTTTAAAAGAAATATATATTTTAGGGTACTGACGGTTACTAAAAAGATACTTCAGGATACTGATTAATACTAAAAAATACTTCGTGATCTTGAAAAATTATTTTACAATCTTAAACAAATATTTCAGATACTGCTAGTACTAAAAAAATACTTTAGGATATTTACTAATGAAAAATACTATCTTGTAAAAATTATTTTAGGATTTTGAAAAAAAATATTTTAGGCTACTGACTGGTATTAAGATGATATTTCAGGATGCAAACTGCTAGAATTTTTTGTTTTAGGATTTCAAAAAAATATTTTAGGGTTCTAATTGTACTAAAAATATACTTTTTAGGATATTTTCTTAGGATCTTAAACTATTTTTTAAAAATTGTGAAAAAAATTTCAATTACCAGTTAGTACCTAAAATATTTTTTTTAGTATCTGAAGTATATTTTTAGTATCTGTCAATACCCTAAAATATTAAAAAAAGAAGAAGAAGCAAAGCTTCACTTTTTTTAACGCAAAACTGCGCCATTTTAAAGAAAAGGATGCAGCAGACGGTAATGGGTAGTAATGGGTATCGAACACAAGCCAATTCCATTATTAAGTATTAAGTAGGCACCTCTTTCAATACGAATTTAAATATTAATTTATCATATTATAAGATATTAGCCCATTCCGTCAAATTCAACCCCCATGCACCACCGTTAGTCTAAATTAATCATTCAATAAAACTAAAGATGACGATTTAGATGTGGAATTTTTTTTGGCCAATTGACCAATCCTAGGTCTTGTAATCATTCCTAATGTATACAAGTTTTAATCTTTTGTAACAAAGTCATAAATCAATTATGACTATTTTTTGTGACATATTATAGTGAAGGTTTGAGTACATTATTTTTGAATAAATTATAGCCAATTTTTTTTTTCAAAGTTTGATTTAATTACATATTTGGGAAGTAGGTAAAATAAATTAAACAATTGATTTAATCACTTAGGTTCGAAAAGAGCTAGCCTAACTCTACAGCTGTGAGCTGTTCAATTTTGTCCAAAGATGAAATGAGATTAAATATATAAGTTGCTTTGAAATTTATTAACTTCACTTGCATTAATATCACTCTCTTTATTCCAAAATATAAAATTTTTAAGATATTTATACACAGCTTAATAAATGCATAAAAATCTTGATTAGATTATTAAATTTGCTCCTAAAACTTAAATAAGCAGGACTTTAAGGTTGTTATTATTTTATTTTATTTTATAGGATCAAATGAGAAGTCTCTCTCAAGTGTTTTCATAGATAATTTTAATTTGGGGTTTGACCAATCACTCCTAAATGAAGGATGATATATCGTTAGGTAAACCTAAATCAGCTAGGTTATCATGGTTCACGTTACTCTATTGATAATATGAATGATTCTTCATCTTTCTCTATAATATTTGTCTAATCATTATCCTTGAAAAAAATTCTTTTACATATTTGCCTCATACATTATAAATTATTATTGAAAAATTAGTTCTAGGGGTCATTTTGAACAAACCTATGAGAAGAAAATGGAAGATAAACAAGTTTGTTTGTTTGATACATTTTTATGTTCAATTTTCTTGGTAACTTAAATTTCTGGGCCCACCAATATTTTTTTAAAAGTAAGAAGATAAGATCCTACTAAAATTAATGGGAACCCAAGTTCGCACATGAATGATGATGCTTGTAGATATATTTATTTCTCATAAAATATTTATTTTCTATAAGGCAAGAAAATATGATTAAATTCAAATTTATGCTATAAATTTGAACTTGTAGGAGAATATTTTAGATAAATTCAAACTTAGTGGCAGAATATTTTAGATAAATTTGAATTTAACAGGAAAAAATTTTACACAAATTTGAATTTGACGGGAGAATATTTTAGACAAATTTGAAGTTGACGAGGAAATATATATTTTAGACAAATTTAAACTTGATAGGATATCTTGATCCAAATGGGAATATAATTTATTTATGGGGGTAAAATAGATATTTCATAATTCCTTATTGACTACCACTGTAATACCCCAGATTTTTATTAATAATAATAATAATAGAAATAGTAATAATAATGATAGATTAAAGTAATACTAATAAAATAATAATGATTAATAATAGAAATAAAAAATAATAATAATAACAGTAGATTAAAATAATAATAATAATAATAATAATATAGTAAAAATTAATAATGTTGTATTGTTTCTGTGGTAATCATATTCTTTTGTAAATAGTATTATTAGATTGGTTAAGATTAGATCCAAGATTCTAGGAGTTAGTTATATCAGATTATAATCTTAATCTTTTTTTTTTGAATTCACCATCGAATTCAAAATATATCTAATAATTAAAACTCTACAATTTGTTTTAATTCATTTATTAGGAATAATTAAAAGGTCCAGCTCATAGCTAAAACCCTAGATTTTAATTATAAATTTAGGTCTGACCGCTTAAACCTAGGAAAAATACCCGATACTTTTCTCTGCTCGTTCTTCTAGGAGGTTAGAAAACACGGAGACCAGGTAATTCTAATTCCCATGAGTTTAGGTTAAATTTAAATCTTGATAAGTAATCTGATCCCTAGGTCATAGAAATTAATGGTTGTTGATTAATTACATAATATATGGTGCGTTTTCTTCCTTTGAATGATTTTTCTTCTTTTTCTCGCCTCGACTTCCATGTGAAGATGTATAGTTGTGGATGATTCCTTGTGCGACTTTTTCTTTTTGTGACTAAATAATATAATTGCTTGTCTCGGCAACCGTGCTTGAATAATTCAATATCCTTTCATTCATTGACTTTTCCAAATTTCGCAAGCAACCTGTACGTGTTTTCAATTTTTTTCTCTTGTCTTAGACACCTCGGCCCTCGTGCAGGGATTATAGATATGTATAAATATATCCAACACTTGTAACTCTATGCCTTTCGTGTGATTGAATCTATGAAGGCTTTCCATGAGCAACCGTAAGCTTGGGTCCGTCGTTTTTTTTTTCTTTTTCTTTTTGTGTTATTAAAATATATGTACCCTTCATTAAAAATAAATGTGAATATAATTATACCTGTAAAATAATTTAACAGTGGGAGGATAGCTTTGGGATGGTACCTCCCAAAGTGATGAACACAACCCTTAGGCTTTATGCCTCAAAATATTATGTGATGAGAAAATGATGATATCCGTTCTTCCCAAAGTGGTGTCTGGCAGGGTTTCCCGGGACACTAGTAGCAACTTTGGGAAGAGGTGTGCACACTAGGAAGAAATACTTGATGGCCAAATTTGATTGATTGTGACTGACAGGGTTTCCTGGGTCACAGGGTAAATTGGCAGGGTTTCCCGGGTTTACCATGGTTCTCTTCCTACTAAACTAAATAGACTGTCAGGGTTTCCCGGGTCTAAATAAATTTTAAAAGATGATGAATAATAATATTTGAGAATATATAGTTATGAAGAGTATGGAAAATTGATATTGTGGATTATAAATATATATATGGTATTTTCCCTATCATTATGTAATTATTTTAATTATTTATTTGTTATTTGTTATTATTATTGTTATTTTTGTATTATCTTTGTTTATTAGGATTACCAGCTTTTGCTGATGTATGTGTGTGTTCATGAGCTGCGACGATCCTTCGAGGGAGCAGATTTTCAGTGAAACAGGTCTCGAAGTTGGGCCTGTTGGGGCTAGCAGTGAGAAGTGAGGAAGAACGATGAAAGTTCTAGCTAGTTTTCCTATTTTATTTTACGCTTTGGATGAGACAATTTTATTTATGTTTTGATTAATATTATTGTAATAAGTAGCCTTGCGCTTGTTCCAGTACAAGTGCGGCGGTAACACTTCCCCAAGTTGTTTATTTTGAAATTCAATAATTTTATTGGAATTTTATGCTATGAAAATTGTTAGAAATTGGGGGTGTTACAACCACCCTTTCATTTTCTTTCTATCAAACAACTTATCTTCCTTCATCTTTCTAAATCTTCCCTTGCTTCCTTTCCCTTCACAAATCTTCGATGTACCACATGGGCTCTTAAGGCCTGTCTGGTATAGGGAAAGTTTGAAGAGGGAAACCGGGAAGATTAAGAGGAAACTTATATGGGTGTTTTGTTTGGTAGACACGGGAATAGAAAATGATAATTTTTAAAAAATAAAAATTAAAAGACGCAATATGAAGTCTCCAAAACACCGCTATGCACAAAAAAAAAAAAAAAGCTTCCTCCCTATCATCCCTCACTATTTCTGATCAACACCCTCACAAAGTAAAAAATTGAGATCGACATCAACTGTTAGAGTCAGGGGGAAATTCATATCAACATTCAGAGTTGGGGGGGGGGGGCCTGCAACGCGCGCTAGAGTTGGCTGCCAGGGGGGGGATGGCGTTGATGGTGAAGGAAGAAGATGGAGAGGCTATTTGAAAATTCTCCTCATTGGAACATTAGATCCCACCAATGTTTGAAGGAATCCACTTCCCCATGTTTAAAGGAAGATGGGAGGTTGCTGGCAGATGGCTTCCCGAGAGCCAGTGATACCAAACACATTCACAAATGGAAGATTTGTAAGTTTTCCTTTCCTTGAGCATATCTTCCGTATACCAAATGAGTCCTTAGAGTGCGGATGGAGGGGAGGATGGAAGAAAAGGATAGAGGGTTACTTTATTTGGTTTGATTGGTGAGGAGGAAGTGAGGGTTTTTTAATGATCCCTTATTTGATTTAGGATAGGACAGGACACGAGAGCGAAGGAACAATAGCAATTTACCATTATACCCTGATATATTTGGTTATTTTTTTTATTTATATGTTCTATAAATTAATTTAAATCTTATCCAATTAACATACAAAATTTTTTTATTCATAATTAATGTAACAACATATATTTTGTTTTAAATTAATTGTATAATAATATCTTTTAAAACTATAATAGTATTTTTTATTATTTATGATAACGTATTTTCATTTTTAATTAATGTCATAATGATATATTTTAATATAAAAATAATATTTTTTAAAGAAATATACTATTTAAGTTTAATATATGTTTTATAATTATAATATTTTTTTAAAATTTATTTTTTATTTTAAATAAATTTTATAATAATATTTTTATTTGTAAAAATATTTTTTTAAGTTTATTTCATAATAATATTTTTAATGACTATAATTATAATAATTTTTATTCATAAATATATATTTTTATTTTTAATAAAATATAATACTAATAATAATTTTATTTATTATAATATTTTTAATCATAGCTATCATTGAAATATCAAAGTTATAAGTATAAAGTGGTCCAAAATTTCAGTTTTCCTCTCAAATCCCCAATTTAGAGAGGAACCAAAATAGAGGTGTTGGAGAAGAGGCAATGGAAAAGTGGAAACTTTGAGGTCTCCCACGTTAAAATTTCAAATCAAACAGGGGTTCATTTTTAGTCCACTTTCATCTCAGCAACCACACAGGCCCGAAAGGCGTTACTGGGAAAGGGGAGAGGATTTTCTGCCCGGTGGATTCTCTCCCCAGCTCTCACAGTCATATCGGAGCCGTCTAAATTTTGATCTAAGGGTCCAAAACATTTTTCAAAAAACCGCGCACGGTTTTTTGAAAAATGTTTTGGACCCTTGGATCAAGATTTGGATAGCCAGATTTGAAGATGGGTAGAAAACCGCTAAGGCCCCGTTTGTTATGAGGAAGATTTAAGGAAAGAAAGGAATTTAGTGGAGGGAAAGGAATGGAAAGAAAGATTGAGAGGGAACTTTAAAAGGATGTTATGTTTGGTAGACATGAAAATTAAGATGGAAGATGATAATTTTTAAAAATTAAAATTAAATATAACATTTAAAATGTCCAAAATACCCCTTACATTGGGGGGGGGGGGAACTCCCTCCTTCTTCTTTATCTCTTCGCCCAACACAGCCAACGCAGAAAAAAAAAAAAGAAGCTTCCATCGCGGTTTCAACTGGTGGTGGTGGAGATCGTCGGTCGACTGGTGGTGGTGGAGATCGTGGGTTTCAACGTTTTCCCTCTCTCGCTCTGCTCCTTCTTGATCCGTTGAACTCCCAACGACAGAACCCAAAAAAAAAAAGAAAAAAGCTTCAAATCTAGGGTTTTGACCGATGGTGGTGGTTTGGTGGAGTAGATCGGGGACGGTGAAGGAGCTAGGGAGTCTTCACCGGAGACGAAGAGAGCCGAAGGTGAGAGGAAGAAGGTGAAGTCGGTGACGGTGAGAAAAGAGGAAGAAGAAATGGACCTAATGGGAATTTGCTCACAATGTTCTGAGAAGATTTCATCTTCCATTCAAAAATAGAGGGAAACCATCTTCCTATGGATGAAGGAAGATACTGAGCTGCAGGAAGATTGGATCTGGGAAGATGGAGCAACCAAACATGTTTTTCTGGTGGGAAGTGTCCCATCTTCCCTTTCCAGCGCTGGTTTTCCGCAAAACAAATGGGTCCTAAGAAACCGGACGCATTGGGAAAGCTAGTGAAGGGGCCATAGCAAAAAAATAATAATAATAAATTGCCCAGCCCATATTTTCGTCCCTCACAGCGTGATTCCCAGATTTATTTTGACTTTATTATAGGGAGAAAAAAAATTGGCCGGCCCTTATCTTGAGTCCTTGTCGTCGTCGCCCCAGTGGTTCTGTCGAAAAACAGATACATATTGAGATGAAATGAAATGAAATCAAACTTGTTTTGTTTGCAAAAAATAGCTACAATTGAACAACCTGCAGGAGCGTGATTGAAACCATTCATTATTTTCTATGTTAAGAAACGATCATAACAAGCAACCATAACAAACGCATACAAACTAAAAAAACCATAGAGATACTTAACTGATGAAGAACACAATGTACTGGAATAAAAACCACCCAAGAGGACCTGCAAATCTGCAACTTGCAAAGTTTTTGAAGGCAAAATGAAGAATTTCCAGCTCTATTAAATTTTCCATAAATCAGAGTTTTCTGGAGGTAAAATATAGCATTTCCCGCATTATGAATCAAAGTTCTGGTTAGTGCATGTCTGGGAATCACGCTGTGAGCGAGGGACGAAACGAAAGTAGGGGCTGGGCAATTTTTTTTGTTTTTTTTTAAAAATAAAGTCAAACGCACCGTTTGGCCTCCAATCCATGGAGCGCCCGAGTACAAGGGGCGTGAAATCACGTGACTTGGGGTGGGTGCGGTTGGATCTAATCAACATGCATGAACGTACGTAACGATTTTTTTGACTTGCCATGATCTGATAGTGACCTAAGAAGAATGACAGAACAAAAAAAATTTTAACAAGAACACTATGCTGCATGTCCTCATTATTCAAGCCATAATAATAAGCATTCAACACTGCAAATTCCTTGAGCAAAAAAAAAAAAAAAACACTGCAAATTAAGTTGCATGAATATAAACAGAAATAACCGAGAGAGAGAGAGAGAGAGAGAGAGGAGATCATCAACATGAGCAGCTAGCTAGGTAGCGTTGGAGCTAATTAATAGGGATTCCGAACAGGGAAATAACCGCCGAGGTAGAGATTGGGGCCAGCAGTAGTGGTATTTGGAGGAGGCCTGGGTGCAGGTGGAGCTGCCATGTGGTTCGTCATCCTTTGAGGTGGCGCAGGGTTAGCCCTTCTTCGTTCAAATGCCTCAAACATTACATTATTTGCCATTGGGTTCAGGTTCAGATTGGGTCTCCAGGGAGGGGGACGCAATCTCAGATTCTGTCTCCACGTAGGGGGAGGCACAGCAACAGTAACAGATGCCCCAGAAATGGACCTGGACGAAGATGCTCCTTGCTGATAATAACCTTGAGGCCCCACCAAGGTCCCACCTGATTCTGAGGAAGTAACAACAACATGTTGCTCACCAGTGCTGCCTTCAACAGGAATCGCAGGAGAAGATGTTGCTTGGTGCTCATTAGGAGGCACCACCAGGGCCCCACATTGCAGGGTCAATACTTGCTCCTCACTGTTGCCTTGTCCAATTTCGGTTGATTTCATAGGACAAGATGATGGTGATCCCTGGTTATTGTTTGGAACCACAAGACCTGTTTCAGCTGGACCATCGTCTGGAAATTGTGGCGGCTCAGCCAAAACTTGTTGCGCTGCCGCCTCTCCCTCTGTTCTTGGTGGTGGTGGTGGAACCGAAGCAGAAGATGATGATGAACCTTGGCGATGAGGTAGCGAAGGGCCAGATTCAGTCCAAGTAACTTGCGGGGGCAAAATCTGTGGGGCTGTAGTAGCCTCGAAATTTGAAATAGCTGGTCTGTCATCTTCTGGTTGTTGACGATCAGCAGCAGGTGGTGGAGGAGGAGAGATCAAGTAGCCAGATGCTTGTAGAATAGAGGACATTTTTTCAAGCTCTTGTTTCCACCTCAAAGACAGATCAAGAGATGTTTTCTTACAAAGTACAAGAATACACAGATTTGGATCTCCCAGAATGGCGTCCCAATTATCCGCACCATGTCTACGTACACCAACCCACAGAGCATCAAGTTCCACACCAGCCCATGGAATTTCTTTCGCATTATTTCGCCGAGCTTCCTCAGCAACTGCAAATAATATAACAACACATTCACACTAATTTAATTAATCTGTTACACTCATATTCGTTACCATTATTGATATTGGTTCAGCTCTTGCTCCATGTTCACCTCTCATAGCTTCTAAATATTCTGCGGGAAGGTTTGCACCGTATACGACCATTGCGCTACCTAGTTTTTCCTTCTTCTTCTGTTGTTGTTGTTGTTTTGGCCGCGGCGGCGGCGGTGCTTGTTCATTTTGTTGTGGATATTTGCGTGGTCTTCCTCTGCGTCTTGGTGGCTGGTCATTAGCACTGCTTCAACAACAGCACACACATATATAGTTGCTAGTTATATACAAATATTTGTTAGGTATATTTAGAAACATGACCGGCACTACAGTTAATAATAATGAGCTCTCACTTTTGCTCTTTCTCAGCAGCTTGGGCTGATGAAGAACTAGCCCTCTTGGCAGCCGCCTTTCTAGTCTGAATTTGGTAATTATTTCCTTCTGCTCTTTTTCTGGGCCTTTAATTTGATGATGAACAAGTTCAAATCAAAAGAAATGGATGAGTAAGGAAAAAATTAATTAAGGAATGGAAGATAAATAACCAGAATATTTCAAGTAGATGGACATTCATGATTAAGTTGATATATATAGTAGTGTACCTAAGGACCAAACGTTTATCAACATTATTATTGTTGGTGTTGCGTTGGATAATAGCACTACCGACGCCGCCATCATCATCGTCACCATCATTAGGAGCTGAAGGTTGTCCACGACGATATGATAAGTTGGACTGTCATTTAATGGAGCACAAAATAATTAGACAGAATACATACACACACATATAGGATCAACCAAATAAATCAATAATACGACGCATAATATAATTAACAGTAGAAGAATTATTTTAAGTATGCATTAATTTCAACAAGAAAGAAGTGGCAATTACAAACATATAAGATTTCGCTGATTTATTACTCCCTCCAATCCGAATTATAAGAATATTTTTGTAGTGTAATTTACACTGTGTTCCTATAATTAGGACCGGAGTATTTCATACCAATTCAAGTCATCACCATAAATTGAAGATGCTCTTTTTATTACGGGCAAATCATTTTAGAACCTTCAACTAAACGGATTCTCATTCAATACTGCTCATCACACTGGTGAGCATCGTGTGCTCATCACTGTGGTCAAATCAGGACCATCATATAAAAAATCTGCCATGGACAGTCTTCATATATCTTTACGTGGGATCATCAACAGTTGCAAAGAAGTATGAAAGCATATACCTGAGCCTTTGACTTGGTTCTAAAGGAAAAGAAGTCATTTTCATCCGGGATTATTTTCTTCTTGATCTTTGAACACAAGCAACAACCGGAAGAGACTTTGCATGCTCTTTTTATCGAACGACGTCGTCTTTTACTGCCGGAAGCCTCACTTGTCGCATTTCCTGTTGAATCTGAAAGGTTGCCATCTGCTTCTTTAGAGCAGTTGTGACAGAACCAGTCGCCCTCCGGTACACTCTAATTCAAGTGACACACAAATCACAGGTTGCATCACGATAAATCAAAGACAAGAAACTATATATGGATCTTAAGATTATTAATTGTAACAAACATGTACAGAATGTTTTATATATATTAGTCATACCAATTATTCAGTGTAGATTTTAATAATATGCATGCCTTCCATGATACATAAACGTGTGTATTACCTCAAGAGGAGGATCAAGGCATTCGTAATGATAGGTGCATGCACAAGTGTCGCAGCAAATCAACGATCCTACTTTATTGCACTTCATACACTCATAAAAATGCTGCCAAAATGAGACAATTAAGTATACATAAAACCAAAATCTAATCATCACTCATTATAATTTAATTAAACCCTGATATATAGATAATATAAATATATACGTATACGTATGTCTAGTCCTAGTCAGGCATGAAAATATAACTTTCTTTAACATCCGTCTCAAAAGTCATATAATAGCACGGAGGGGAGCTTCTAATTAAGTAACTCTGATAGAAAAAACTTGTAGTGGTTCAAAAACAATAGTAATTAAAGTTTGCAAAACATGTACAGAGAAAATTAGATAGAATATTCGTACGTTTAAATCTTATAAATACAGAAAAATTACTATAAACCATCAACGCCATTAAGAACAATACATAGTAACTTACTCCATCAATCCCCATAGCCCGGGGTGGTGCTTCTGAGAAGTTGCCACCACCAGCAGCTTTTGTGTTGGAACTCCTTGAATTCCTCAAGGAAATGACTTTGTTGTTGGAAGAAGATGATGATGGCTTGCTTTTGTAAAAAGTAGTTCGCTTTCTTTTGCATATGTTCAGACGACGAAGCCGATCATCATTCTCACTGTTACTAGGAACTATTTCCATTCTCACCAACAGTTCCGCTTATATTTAAATGTTATAATTCTTCTGCATGCACCACAAAAATATATTTTAAATATAATCATACTTTGGAATCAAATAGACTACAGTATTATTAGTAATATAGGAGAGACTGCGCACGTATTATAATAATTCATATTATTGAATATATTCACAATACAAAGTGATAACAAATTAAAAGAGTTGTGCCATGTGCCCTAAAACGCTAATTATCATCAGCTATTCCTTTTGGTTTAATAGTAGGCACTCAATTAACTCCAAAGTTATCTTTTATGTCCATAGTGATAGACTATGGTCTTGTTAATTGATTGCTCACTTACCTCACTAGTGGGAATTTAATTTCTAGCTAGGATAGTGATTTTCAAAAAAGAAATATGTAGGATCAAACAATTCAAGAATCTCTAACCTATTTACACATAGTAGTCAGAGAGATCATAAGAGACTATATGAGTATTCAATCAAACAATATCGATATCTTGTGATTCGGTCTCTAAGTAAATGCCTTGCAAAAGAGATATGATGTAGTAAAATCAATTAGGCTTGATGAGCAATTAGAGTGAAATTGAGCCATAGCAGGCAAAGAAACATAGGAGGTTGAGCCATGACGCTCAAAGATATAGGGTTAAACAATAAAATGAATTGTGCCTTGTGACCTAATTAGAGAGTGGGACATATTAGGGCCTCTTTGCTTGCAATTTCTTTCAAAAATGTGTAGAATCAAACATTTTAAGAATCTCCGTTCACCGCATCGTAAAATTGAGTCATAGCAGGCAAAAAAACAAAAGAGGTTGAGCCATGACACTCAAAGATATAGCGTTAAATGATAAAATGAATTGTGTCTTGTGACCTAATTAAAGAGTGGGACATTAGGACCTCTTTGCTTACAATTTCTTTCAAAAATGTGTAGAATCAAGCATTTTAAGAATCTCCGTTCACTGCATCGTGAAATTGAACCATAACAGACAAAAAAACAAAAGAGGTTGAGTCATGACACTCAAAGATATAGGGTTAGATGATAAAATGAATTGTGTCCTATAACCTAATTAGAAAGTGGGACATTAGGGCCTCTTTGTTTGCAATTTCTTTCAAAAATATGTAGAATCAAACATTTTAATAATCTCCGTTCACTGCATCGTGAGCTAGGAGATCTAGAGATAAGAGAGACATAGATCAGTGTAGAGCGAAGACCATAGAGGACCTAAGTCCAGGATTAAAGTCAGACCTTGGATATATATGTGCCAAAAAAAAGTTTCAAATTTGGGGCTCAATTCTGCAACCTAACAACCATGGAACGCAAAATTCTGAAAAATCGCCTTCGTCAACCTTGGAATAGCTAGGATTTAACCCTGCTAATCACATAAAATCAAGAGAAAAAACATATCAATATCAACTTCATGTGATGAAACACATGGAAGAACATTTTGATCCCCAAAATCATAACCCAATGATCATCAATCAACAGACCTGCAGGCAAACAAACAATTTACGTACGTGAAGATGAGAATTAGCAGAATATATGACACTACAGAAATCATAAAAAGACACATCAAACAGACCTGAGATACAATGAACCACGCACAAGTGCTAACGCAGGACTCACAGTCAGAGAGAGAACCATAAAATAGGGGAAGTTGCATGTGACTACGGGGGAAGTGTGAAGCAATATTGTAATATAAATAAAGAGGCCAATAGCAAAGAGAGGTAATAGTAACTGGTAAATACAAAAACATGGGGCGCTGTACACTTGGATCAAAACTGTTGCGTATTGCACGCAGTGGGATCGGAGAGAAGGCGGTGGAGGCTGTCAGCATCTGTGTGGCAGAGTGCAGGGCCATCTTTAGGAGTTTCTTCGACTGGCTCTGCTAGCTACTTTCCAAGCTGGCTTCTCTGTGTTCCTTCCTTATTTAATTAATTAATTATTTAATTGCTTAGCAGTGATTGGGTCTATCATGGGACTTTCAAGAAAGTTTGTTGAAGAGAGAAGATAACGTTTCAATAAGCATACTTCAGCAGAAAGCTCTCTCATTTTTTATATCTCTTTAATATGTCAGTGGATACTCATTCAGATTAATTGGTTTTACACTTCTTCTTTCTTAATTGTTTGCCTATTTTTAGTCTAGAACAGCTGTAAGAATGCTACTACGTACATGCTGGAATATTTTTTGGCAAACACTCACAAATATAAAAATATATAGGAAGAAATTAAAGGATCTAAAAATGTAATAAAAAAGAATCTAAAAAAATTCTACAGAATATAGGTAATCAATATCAATATAAATTCTTCAGTAAGTTTGACTGATGTCAAATTTTGTGTAATTGTAGTTTGAAATGCATCAAATTAAAATTTTAGAAAACTTTCTAAAGTATTTGGATAGATATGACCAAGGTAGTTAAAATTGAGATTTTATATAAAATTGGGAAAAGGATAAAAAATCGTAAAACATAAAATCATACTGTAAAAAAATCGGAAAAATATAAAGCGTTTGGAAAATTAGTAAAATTGTTTTAATTAAAAAATCATAAAAAACGTAAAATCATAATGATAAATCGAGATTTTTACTATTATAGATATGACCAATGAAAATTATTTCTATATATATGAATATCCACAAAAATTTCTTTTCAAAAATTATATAAATACTCTGTCGATCCTAAATATATAACATAATTTATAATACAATTAAGTATTATATTTAGGATTGAGTAGTATAAACTTTTTGCAAAATTTAGCCAAAGAGTACATAGGGGCTAAGGCAATACTGTGGCCCACATTTAATGCATTAATCAATAGGTTATCATACTTCCCCAGACTGCCAATAGACCGTTTCCCACACATGCATTTTCAAACTATACGATTGAATGAATTATTTCTGTTTTGTTTGGTGGTAGAAGTTATTTTTTTAGTATGATTTACAGTCTATGAAGTAAGTATATGAAAAGAGTTTTGTATTAACTTATATGAACATACTTTTTAAATGCTAATTTAAGAAGAACTTTAGATATTATGAAATTTAGATTCTAAATACTAACTTAAAAAGACCCTTAGATATTTTGAAATTTGAATTACTCATCTTTATCTATAATCTATTCAAATGGGTATCTGAACTTGTTTCATTAAGGAAAGATAAAATATTTTCATTTGTGCATTATTAAGTAAATTGCTTAATCTTTCAAGCTTCTCTAACTATCTGCGCTTATTTTATATCGTTAAATACACAAGACAAAAAGGTTAAAGTCCTGGATTATATATTTCTTTGTCTGGCTTTTTTTTTTTTTAGCAATCTGAACTTCACATTAAACTGTAAAAACATAAAATCGAAACATCCTCAACATGGTGGCCCTTTTGGCCAAGCATTTTTAGGAGCTTTCACTAGTTAAAAAAGGGTAAATGTTAAATTTTTAAGGCCTAGTTCAGGTTACACTATCTCCCATTTTGAATCAGATAATTATACGGAGCGGATTCTTTCCCAGTTGGCCCCTCTCCTTTTTTCTCACAGGTGTATCTAGACCGTTGGATCCTTGATCCAATGGTCCAGATCTTAAAAAAAAATTGTTTTTTTATCTTTTTCGAAAAAGACAAATTTTTTTTTTTTTAGATCTAGACTGAACTGTTGGATCAAGGATCCAACGGTCTAGATGCGTCTAAGAGAATTGGGGAGAGGAGAGACTGTAAGAGAAACCGGATCCATAATTATTCTTGCTCATTTAGAGGTTTGTTGCATAAAAGATGTAACATACAATATCATTCATGCACTACTAAATTATATTATCTCTACTTTTTAATATAAGATCTCGCTTGTAGTGAATAAAATCTTATAAAGGACAAAAAAACATTGTTTTCCCAATGTGGAAACTTTTTTTTTTTGGCTCAAAGTTGTGGAAACTTGTTGAGCTTCATGTGATCTGGTTCTTCAACTTCAGCCTGATTGGTAGATTGTGTATCTCTGAGCCTAATGTTTAACAATACTTCACGACATTGTTTAAAAAAAATAAAAAATAAAAAACTAACTTCAAGACAGCGTAATTGTTTGATTCAGAAATGTCGAAATCAAGGCCTACGGAATCCTTTGGTAGCGCCACAGCCCAGAATGGAAGAAGGCAGCTTGCCCACCATGCTCACACCTTCTTGGAACACGACGGCCATGCCCATATAGAAGTGAGATTCAATGTGACAATGGAAAATCCACACTCCAGGATTATCGGCCTGGAATCTCAGAGCTGTCCATCCATAAGGATGAAGAGGCACAGTGTTCTTCAATATTGGGTTCACCAGATTCAGCTTCTTGCCATCTCTTTCTCTGTCAAACTTGCCATCCCCAAACCCTAGAACCCAGAAATTGTGCCCATGGAGATGCCACGGATGCGTCTCGCTGTTCTCTGGGTTCATCGTGTTGGCATTCTGCAGAATCACATCCACCGTGGAATTGAAATCCAGCTTGTAAATCGCATTCCCTGAAGTGGCATTCACATTCCTAGGTATGCTGTAGATATCATAATTTGCAGAATCGTAGTTTTCTGGAGGTGATGTTTGGTCATCAAAAGCATTGGTTAGTTTATATTTTAGGGCAATCAGGTAGGGAGTGATAGGAAGAGTCAATGAAACATTGTTTAACGACCACTTTGTGTAGCCATCCATGGTGTTTTGAGTATTGAGAAGCACTATGACTCTATCTGCCTTTGGAGGCGGTGTTTGGATGAAGCCATGCCTGGCTTTGATGGCATGGCTTTGAGATTTACGAGATGAAGTGTGATTCCAAACAGGGCCTGGTGGTGGAACTGTTTTGGGCAGCGTTTTGGGAGGGTTTGGTAAGTAGTTGAGGATTGCTAACCCTAATGGGGTTGAAGGCTTTCTGCCAACAACATTAATGGTGATCCAGTAGTTTCTTGAGAGATCTTGATTGGCTTTTAGAAGCACTGAGTATGTCTCACCAGAGTATATATATAGGTTCTCCACCTCAAATGGTTCCACATAGTGCCCATCAGCTTCCACAACAATCATTTTATGACCCTGCAAACAAATCATACAATTTCTCAAACACTAACACATTTAGAAAAAGTACAATTGTGTACACATATACAGCTTATAGTTATAGACTTGTATATGTAAGTTGGCTAAAGTACCTCAACTTGGAAACTGAGAGTTGAGAGGGAAGTCAGGCTACCAATCCGGAGTCTGGACGTCTTACCAGGCTTAACCGTTAGTACATATGGTGAGCAGTCAGAATTTGTTGTACTGCACACTTCCTTTACTGAGTTAGAAGGGCCCAAGAGAGAGCAATTGAACCTTCCTCTTCCATTTATCAACACTGACTGAAAGAACATGAAACAAAACACTTTGTAAACACTCAATACATCTCAGTTTGCTTTTATCCTTTATATGGACATGCTTTGTTAGCATGTAATGCCACTTAATTACCTGAGGCTCCCCAACAAAAACAAAAGGTATAGAAGATAACCCTATGGCCTGATCAGAAGTGCTTTTGTGGTACCAGTCAGTGAGAAGGATGTTATGGTCATGATCATAGGTAAAGGGCTCTGATTCCCCTTCAGGGAGAGATACAATAATGGTTCCAACTAACCCTTCTTGTCTTTGCATTCCGTAATGTGCATGGTATAAAAATGTCCCAGCCTGAATGTTTCACCAAGTAAAAGAATGAAAAAAAAAAATTAAAAAAGACTGATTTTCATCTCAAATAATAAGATGAAAATGCTTTTTAGCTACATTTTTATGGCTGGTAGCCTGATAGCATCACAGAAGCCCACCTTGTCAACAACAAACTTGTAAATGAAGGTATCCCCAGGTAGAATGGGGCATTGAGTAACCCCTTCTGTTCCATCACTCCAAGGTGTTCCTCTCTGCCATCAAATATCAATATTCCAAAAATACAATCATTATATGGAAAGGTTATAGTAAAAGGGAGTGATGTTTAGTTAATGCATTTGACGTGAAAAGTTTATAACATAAATGGGAGTATTTTGATTAAACTTCCCATTTTAAATATTCTCTGCATGGAAATTGTAGTCTACGGCATTACCTGTCGTATACCGTGCCAGTGAATTGCAGTATTCTCTGTTGGCAGACTGTTCTTGACTTCAACCACAACCGTGTCACCTTGTTGTGCCAAGATTGTTGGTCCAGGACTCCTTCCATTGATGGTTATAGTCAGCTTCTTGAAGCAGTCTGGAGATTTGTACTCATACTTTATCTCCCATTTGTAATGCCGAATTCTGGCATCTACTCTGATCAAAACCATAAGTAACATTAGTGGCAACAAGCCCATTGAGTTTCCTCTCGGCTTTGAAGACTCAGCCATTTTTTGTTCAGCTGAGAAGTTGCTGAGTCAAGAGTAATGATTCAAATGGCATTCTAATTCGAGTGAGTCTATATAGGAAGTTAGTCCAAGTGGAGTCTAATTCAAGATTCTAGTTGATAGTATGAATTCATTTACACTGATACGTACATAGAAGATTTTTTAATCAATGTACGGATACCATTATTCGTTGTGTTTTATTATCGCATTCTTTACATAGTTGTTCCTGGACACAAATTTGAAGAAGCTTTTTTGTTAAGTAGATATTAATTAATGACAAAATACGAGTTATCATCTGTATTGAATATAATAAAAGAAACAAAATTTGATCTTCTGTGGTCCCTGGTCAACAGGAAGCTGTATAACGTTATAGAAGAAGGAATAATACAAAAATTGGAAAAATCTTTGCTTTTTTTTATTTGCATATCTTTATTCCTTTTGGCTGCATATTTAGAAGGTTGGTACTTGGTATCAAAAGTAAGCTCACGGCAAGGAAAGAATGGCATTTTTATTTTCTGGGAAAGTAGTGGAAAGAAAATTAAAGCTGCTGATTTGTCCGTGAAAAGAGAGGGCATGTCAATAGTTAGAAAGTAGTAGTATTAATTAATCATCCTTGGTAAGTGAATTTGATTACTTTCTCTCTTAGCTTTCTACTAAACTTACATGAAAACACCAAAATGGTGTTACTTTAATAATCAGGGGGTGATTAATTAATCAGTGATTGATGCTAAACTAGAGAATGTGGAGAAGGAATACCTTGTGGTTGATGAATGTAAAAAACAAATGGTCTCTTCCTTGTAACATGGTGTAGAATCCATCTGACCAGTAACACTAAACACTCTTCATATTGAATCATGCCTTCTGCTGAGAAAGAATAATCTAGCTACACAACTTTCCATTTTCTTTTTCTTTCTTCTTCTTCTTCTTTTTTTGAAGGTCCCATGGTACTTGAAAAGGAAACCTTTTTAATCCCATGCCACTCTGTATTATCGATATTAGTTACTATTTTCTTTTCAGTTTGACATCCAGAATTAAAAAGAAAAAAACAGAAAGGTTTAAACGAAAAGGAGGGTTTTAAAAAAACAAAAAAAATCATGCTCATGTTTTTCAGCTTTTTACCTTCTTTTCTCATCGGTCCCAAAATTCTAAATTTCTTTTCATACTATTGAATGTAAAAATAAATTAAAAATATGAAAATAGAAATACAATAATTTGATTTCAAGTTCAACTGAACATATTTCTTTGGACGTTACACAAAATCTAAGATGTCGAGTTATACTGTTCTTTTCCTACACACACATGTTATGAGTCCTACATTTGGGAGCCAAGCTTTTGTAGTGAGGTTTATAAGTTCATTGGGTTCTCTCTCCTCATAGGCTAGTTTTTGGGGATTGGGCTTTCTTGTTGGGCTTGTGTTCATTACATTGGTGCTTTTATTGAGAGCTCGATGTACACGGAAAGGGCTACCCACGGAGGGTTCTGACCGGCTGGAGGCCGAGTGAAGTGCCGTGGAGTGGAGCCGTCGGGGACGTCCCCTCTTGAGGGGTTGACTATGTTATGAGTCCCACATCGGAGAGCGAAGCTCTTGTAGTGAGGTTTATAAGTCCATTGGGTTTTCCCTCCTCATAGGCTAGCTTTTAGAGATTGGACTCTCCCTTTACGCTTGTGTTCATTACATTGGTCCTTTCGGAGATTGGGCTCTCCCTTTAGGCTTGTGAACACAAAACACTCTTATAGTTCTTAATATAAGACAACTTTGTGGAGTTGATCTTGGTCTTAAATATAAAGCATAATTTTCGTATTTGTTAATCTTTTCCCAATTTAACCCTAATGATGTTCCCTCAACAATATTCAAGAAAAGGAAAAGAGGGAATTAAAGGAGATGATTAGGGTGTTTTTAGAAAATATACATCATATTAATCAATTTAACTAACTTAATTTAATAAAATGAGGTAAATATGTTTTATATTAAGAGCCCATTTGGATCCTCTTATTTTTAGCTTAAAAGTTACTTTTAAGCTAAAGCTAAAAAAAAAAGCTTTTAAAAATAAGCTAAAAGTTGTTTAGAGATTATATAAATTTTAGAGCTTAAAAGTTACTTAAAAGCTGAAATAAAAATAAGCTGTTTGACAAAATTTTTGTCATAAACACTTTTTTTTTAATAAAAATTATCATAAAAGGTATATTATAAAAGGGTGGTGGCGGCGGTGGAGGCAGTGGGGGTGGCAGTGGTGGGGGTGGGGGGGGCGGCGGTGGCGGTAGTGGGGGCGGCGGCAGTGGCAGTAGTGGTGGCGGTTGGGGGGCGGTGGTGGTGGTGGTGGCGGGAGGGGGGGCAGCGGCAGCGGCGGTGGTGGTGGCGACGGTGGTGGTGGGGGCGGGGGCGGTGGTGGTGGGGGCGGCGGTGGGGGTGGCGTCGGTGGTGGGGGCGGCGACGGTGGTGGGGGCGGCAGTAGGGGTGGGGGCGGCGGCGGCGGCGGCGGTGGGGTGGCGGTGGTAGTGGTGGCGGTGGCGGTGACCGTCGTGTTCAATTAAGAAATTACATATTCTTTTTTCTCTTTTCTCTTTTCTTTTTAAAAAAGAGCTTATAAAAAAAGAGCTTTATAAACTCCTATGAGAAGCTTATTTTTAAGCTCTTTTTTCTTCATTATAAAATAAACTCTTATATTATAAGAGCTTATTTTAAATTCTGTTTGGCCTAACTTATACTTATAAGTAGATTATAAGCAAAAAATAAGCTAGACCTAAAGACTGAGGGGAGTACTATTTTTAACAATTTTTAATTTAGTTCAGAATTTTGGGATACAATTTTCTAATAATTCAAGAAAGAAGAAAATAATTGAGATGATGTGCCAAAACCGGTTGACCCGGCTCAATGCACCTATCAAAACACGACTCCAAAAATGCATGAAGATTGGGAGGTAATTTTCTTGATCAAGAATATGTTCAATTGGCTTTATCAAATAATAAAAAAAGAGAATATGTTCAATTGGAGCTGTCGAGTTCTAAGTCATTTGTAGACACAAAAATATTAGCAAACTTGCTCGCAAAAGGAGCTCTGAACAAGATTATTGGCAAGGGCGGAATTAGGGGGTTAGGGGTGGCCCCCGCCCCCCTAAAATTGCAGAATTTTACCTAAAAATTAGGAAATTGTGCTTTAGTCTCAGAAAATTTAATTATTTTCACTTTAGTCCTTATCAACAAGTCTCATAGAGGGATTAGACTGAAAATATTGAAATATTTATGAAGCTAAAGCATAATTTCTTAAAATTTTGGGTCCAATTCTATAATTTTCTCCCCATAATTTCAAATGCTAACTTCACTAAATTATATTATGTAATTTTCGCCCCCTAATTTTAAATCCTGGTTCCGCCCTTGATTATTGGTTTTTAAATCTTTAACTCAAAACTCATTTAGGGAGCTCTTAGCCTCTTCTAGTACTCGCTAATTTTGTTTTTCTTATGTTTTGTCTTCATTTTCCGATGTATACATTAAAAAAAAAAGGAAAAAAAAAGCAAGCAAGCATTTGTGCTTTATTAGGAGCTTCAAGAGTTTCATATCTGTTACAACTGAATTGATGTTAAAGTTAGGGTAAAGGTATAAAAATACACATATACTTTATCTTTAAGAATGCCAAACACTAAACATTTTTTGGGTCTACGCTCCAATTCATCATATACATCAGCATTTTAGTTAAATATTGTAACTTAACAGCCAACACCTCCCTTAACGTTTTCAAGGATTTTTGCTTTAAAATTGTAACCACGTAAGTATTTTTGCACCTAAAAAAAGCATTTGGTGTTAGACGCTGCTGAAGACAAAACACATGTATATTTTTTACACCTTTAACTATAAAAATAAACATCACAAAAATACAAAAACCGTCGGCTCTTTCTTTCTCATGCTTACTTGATGCTCAAGCATCATCAAGTACAAGTACTCCAGGGAGTTGCTTCCCCTCAAGAAGCTCTAAGCTGGCACCGCCACCATTAGAGACGTGGCTCATCTTGTCGGCAAGCCCAACCTTCTCTACAGCGGCGACTGAGTCTCCTCCTCCAACGATGGTATAAGATTAATCTACACCATGGACTCTCAAGGGCTTCGCTATAAAAAGCTTCTAACAAGGTCCCAGTGCAGCTAAACTGTAATGATATACAACAGGTTAATACCTCTGTTACTGCAGCAAACTGGTCAAACTCGAAAACACCCATGGGGTCTTTCCAAATGATGGTCTGAGTCTTATCCAAAGCATCACTAAATGATTTAATGGAATCAGGTCCAATATCATCCTTCAGGGATACTTGATACAGCCACAACCTACAAGCATTACCGAAGCTTTTAGAATTTTTTGAGTTTTAAGCCATGGTACTTAGATCATAGAGCTACTGCAAATTTTCACATGATGCAACATTCAAAAAGGTGCTAATAACACAAATCAATGATCCCATACAAATGCAATGTTCTGCAAGTTTGTACAAGCACACTAACATGTAAATTAACAACAAATACAATATCATCCAATATTTTCCATGAAAAGCTAGTAGCACCTTGCTGTTAGCATCGGCAGCAAACCTGTTAGCTATTACCACATCAGTTCGAAGCAAAAGAGAGACCCCCTTTGCCTTAGCGAGAGTTTCAGCTTCTGAGGCTCACGTCGCTATTCCAGTGCAGGCCCCCCAATTGGTCCAACTTTTCGTGCTTTACAAGTTTACATCAACGTATGAATACGATCAATATTTTATTACCATAACGAGGTTCAAATCCGCAATGAGAATTTCATGTTTTAAATAGAATTCATGGTGAGATAGGTGGTTGCAAAATCATTTAGTATTATTTATAGATTATAACTAATGAAACTTTACATTTTTTTGGCCACTATGTATGACATGGATGTCCCTATCCAAACTTGTGAGGAAGATGGATGTGTGTGTGTAATTGAGCCTTGGAATTTTTTTTTTGGTCAATAAGGTTATGTCTTTTGCCGATGACAAACTTATACCTTTTTTTTTTAAATCAATAATCATACCTTTTCCAAAATTCTATAAGCTCTTTTTACATGATTTATTTTCAAGTTAAGGCACAAATCTGTTTCGGAAGTTTTTATTGAAGAGCAATGTTGTCCTGAAAGTTCTTTCAATTTTAATGTCACCCAAAAAATTTCGAAATGTAATAATGTTACTCTATAATATTAATAAAATAACGCTGCTTGTTAACTTTTTCAAGAAAAAGGGCAACATTGCTTCATTTTAACACTTTCGGAGTAATATTGAACCTACAAACGCTTCCAAGATAACATTATTCCTCAGCGAAAACTTCTGGAAAAAATTTGCACCTTAACCTTTATTTTTTATCCACAAGTTATAAATAATTGACTTTATATAAGAGAAATAGAGTTGATAGTATAATTCAATTCTTAATTTTTGTGTAATACATTGAAATGGTAGAAGTCAGGAAGGATCCTGGTCAAGTATTTGAATATAAAAACTAGCCTCAGCACAAGTGCTTCGTCCTAACAACATTTAAAAACCATGCTTCCTATATTAAAATATCACATCTTGCTCCTTGGAACACCAACTGGTTCCTCTCTGGACCTTTTTTCAACTATTCGTGAAACCTGCTTCACTGCCTCTTTTGGTAAATGACGAGGCCTACTCAGCCATAGTCCTCCGTCTACTATCACAATGTTGCCATTCACGAATTTCCCTTCCAACAATTTGCAAAACATGTTACAGAGAAAACTAATAAAGAAATGGGGAAAATGTAGAGTCACTGACCACATATACCAAGAGTGGCAAATGAAAACGGACAAAACATCGAGTATTTACCACATGATTTTGTGGGGAAAATTAATTGTTTGGTTCATATAGTTTTGATTCAGTTCTAACAATTTTAATGCATTACAACTCTAGTGTCCATAGTTTTAACAATTTCAAACTTCAGCCCTAAACTTTAGGTAATATATAATTTTATTTTCTAAATGTATTATCAATATTTTAAATGTTTTAAACTGCAAGAACTAAGTTTCAGTTGAGTCAAACTACACGGACTGAATTGCATTGATATGAAGTTTAATGATTGAGTTTTAACTAAGTCAAAATTATAAGGACCGACTAATTGCTTTTGCCATCTCTCAATAAATATATAACTTGTGGAGAAATCATTAAATAAAATAATCAGCCATATAAGTTGGGTTATGTAAGATGTTTAAGTATTTGCATGAATGAAAAAATGAAGTAACCAACCTGCATCTGATACAAGGTAGAGAGCAGCCATGGCAATATCCCATTTCTCCCCCAGTCTATACAAAGGCCTGAAGTCCCTGGCTTTGCTATTTACTTCTTGAGGGACCAGTTTACTCATGCCAGGAGTGTCACCTATTGGACCAGGTGCTATCCCATTAACCCTTATATCATAATCAGTTCCCCACTCTAGTGCCAAGTTTCTTGTAGTCGCATCAACAGCCGCCTGTTGCAGAATATAACTTTAACTAAATGTATGTAAGAACGAACCATTACGACTCAATTTATACTAATACAGTAACTTAGCAATAATAGTCATACTACTAATTTTGAATACACATGTAATTATCTCCTTCGTTTACAAACCTTAGCAGCAGACACATGAACTTGATACCATGAAGCCGTATAATGCAGGGTAGCACTAATGTTTAGTATTGTGCCACCACCAGAAGAGCCCCTTCCTAGTCCTCCTTTCTTGAGATACTTTAGTGCTTCATGGCACATTGTAAATGTTCCAACAGAATCAATATCCATAACTGTAGACAAATTTTAGAATGGATAAATGCTCCCTTGATGAGTGTGGTCCATGGTTAAAAAAAAAAAAAAACAGACAGCACAATATTATAAACTCAACTTGTTATAAAAAATCATGTCTTGGACTAACTCATAGCCTAGAACGCAATAACGTATTCAACCTTACTGACCTTCTTGATGAGTGCCTTCTATAGGCAATCAGGGATTTTGTAGTATGAGAGCCAGATTATGATTGAACTGATTTGACATGAATGACATGAGGTTATCTAAGTGTCTTTAGTTATATGGGTTCTTAGGCACAATATTAGGAATATAATTATGCATAGTCAAGAAACCATTCAATTATTTACATGTTTGAAAGTGCATTAGCGACGGTCTCTAAGTATTTAAAAAAAAAAATCATGTCAATATTCCTAAAGTAGAACAACCTGTTCGAAATCCATTAGGAGATAGATCCTCTGCCGACACAAGAAAGTTTCCTGCTGCAGCATTCACAAGAATGTCAATCCTTCCAAAATGCTTGTAGGTTGATTCCACAACAATTGTTGCATCTTCTTGCTTGCGAACATCGCCCTCAAATCCAACAGCCTAAGTAAAATAGTTAAATGATTTAGATTGCGCATCAATGACCATTTCCGCCACTTGAACAGTTGTATTACGAAAATGTAATCTCTACTGACATCTCAACAAACTAAATAAGAAAATTGATCCATGAATTGATGAATCAATAACGTATGCTTTTAGCCTTTTTCTATGTAAGGCCATAAGCAATCATGGGAACATGCACAATCTGCTACTCAAGAGATGAATGAATATGCAACAATTAAAAACACAACAAATAGATATTGTTGTGGCTCACTTAAGAAAAGACATCGGATAACAAGTAAAGAATATGGTGTAGTTAGTGGAAAGGGATGCATTCTGCACAAGCACTTTCGAGGTTAACATTACTTTTGATGGTTGCCTCATTAACCTGTAAACAGGAAAATAAGAAGCATTTCTTTTGACTCAAGATTACTACTCCTTATGTACAATTCAGATAGCCTTCTCTTTTGTAAGACCAATGAATCGACCTTTCATTTCAACTCAATTACTAACTCAAGCATGAGGACTTGTTAACCATCACTATTTGGACGAAAGGCCCTGGTTACAAGGAAAGATCCCATTTTCAGCCAGGAGACAACAGTTATGCAAGTTGCGAGCTCAACTATCCTTGATAATATGTTATCTAATACCAACTTACATATAAACTCATTATGTCATCTAGGAATCTGTATGCGGGTAGTGTTCCTAATCTGTCTAGTCTTTGCTTCTTAAATATACACTAAATCCCAATGATAATCTGACTTAATGGGTCGACAGTTCAAGTTTTTTATCTCAGACATATCATTTCCGGATAATCGAAGGAACCCCAAAACTGGGTCAAAGTTGCGGAAGCACAGAAATAGGAAGAAATTTGATTAACCCGAATGATAAGATGAGAAAGAACGAGTTCCACATTCAAGACGGTGGGTTGCTCCGTGAAAAAAAAAAAGGAAAAAAAAAAGAAAGAAAGAAATTCAAAGATCATGGACAGAATCATAAAATAAATTTCTACAAAAAGGAGAAATTACCGGTATTCCAAGCGATTGAAGAGCAGAAACAGCAAAGTCGAGAACTTGCTTGCGTCGACCCATGATGGCAACGGAGGCACCATGTTTGCCGAATTGTTTGGATATTTCGAATCCAATTCCGGAGCCTCCTCCTGTGATAAGAGCGACCTTGCCCTTCAATACATCTGACCTGAATGGTGACTCCATGGCCACAGTCTTCGTTTCTGAAGGCAGAACCAGGATTAGAATGATAAACTTTAGCTAGAACATGAAACTGAATTCCTAAAAATTTTAGTAATAGTTTTCCGTCTCCATCAATGTCCGATTCAACAAATTATATCCTTTCAAGGTCAACAAAAGTAAATATTGCATGTAGATGAGCAAGGAAAAAAAAAATTTATTGCATGTAAAAGATAAAAGGGGAAAAAAAACACTCAGATTAATGTCATTAAATTATAGAGAAAAGACCCCAAAATGGCACCTCAACTTCAAAATTCTAAATTAGTCTTATTATTTATAAAAGTATAAATATTAACTAATGTAGCAATTAACAACTCATTTTAATTAAAAAAAAAAACCAATTTATCAGGCTTTCTGGGTTTCCAGTCAGTTAGATAGGATAGATCAAGGTCCCAATGACTTTGTTGGTGTCATTTGAACCCTGATACATCCATCCTCCCCGGTTGGTATCAGCTCTGCTGCTATTGAGGAAGTGGCTTGGTAGGATGACACATAGTGTGGTTCTGGCTTGTACAATTCATCATATGCATATGCTTTTTCTTCACTGGGTATTGGGCCAAGAAGGGTGCAGTCTTTTGAAACACATTTATAGTAATTGACAAGGATGAGGCCAAGTTCTTTCCATTGCTCTGGGTCTGGCTGGACCCAATCGAGAGATTGAGGCCAAAGTTGGACATTGGTCTCTAGTTCAACACCATCTGGTTTCTGTGCATGATAAGACCTGCTAAGAAAAAACACACGAAAATCTTTTTTGTTTTGCTTTTTTAACAGACCAGAGATTATGTTTTTCTATAACATTAAACAGAGAACCTCTCCAAATATGAAGAGGGGCAAAGAGAGTGAAGAGTTTGACAAGGGCTGAGTCTGCATTGTGACTATCACAGATGTGATGATAGACAGGAAGTGGAGCAAGGGCAATGGAACTGGTATGGAGAATGGTCATTGACCAGACATACCAGAGAAGTTCATCAAGTATAGGACCTTGAATGAAAGGGACAGTGGTGTAGGGATAGATAGAGTTGAAATGTTGGACTTTAGGGATGAGGTCAGTTTTATTGAAGAGAAGATGAAGCCAGGAGTAAAGATGCTCATGGGCATATTTCTGGAAGTCTGTGAAGGAGTGGAGATCTACACCAGGGGGAAAAACAGTTGCTTTGCGATAGAAAGGCATGGTGGTAGAAAGATGTGTTTCTGAGAGTGTGAGAATGTAGAGAATTTGTGGATGAGGAAGAGGAGTCTTTTGGGGCCTGGAAAGGAAATCAGCAAGGATGTTCTGTGGTCCTTTGAGGTGTTTAACTGAGAATTTATAGCGTGAGAACCAGTCTTTCCATCGGAGTAGCTGGGCATCTGGCAGTAGCTTCTTCTTTGGGTCAAGCATCTTTGGAAAAGACGTGTTGTCCATTTCTACTGTAAAGTGATAGGGGCTGAGATGAAAACTGAACTTTTCAATTCCTCGTTTGACAGTAAGGATCTCTTTGTAGGTAGCATGGTAATGCTTTTCAGAGTCCTTAAATTGTCCACTTGCATGTCCACAGTAGTCTCGGACTCCGTTAATTTCCTCAAGAAGTATTGCACCCCAGTAGTCTTCACTAGCATCGGTCTGTAAGATCCTCTGTCCTTGATCTAGGATTTTTAGTGGTGGAGGATTTTGAGCAATCCTTTTGAGGGTAATTACAGCATTTGTCTGAACCTGTGACCATGGTGGTGGATTCTTTTTCAACATTTTGTACAGGTGGCTGGTATGATGGGACAATTGAGGAATGAAATCTCTTAAGAAGTTAACAATTCCAAGAAATTGTTGAACTTGTTTATGAGAGAGATTATCATCAGGAAATTTTAACAATTCTTGAGCAATGTGTGGACCTGGGCTGTATCTACCATTCTTGAAGTGCATCCCAAGGAAATCAACTTCCTTGATTCCAATATCACTTTTTTTTAGAAGAGAGCATAATCCCATGTTGGGCCACTATTTGGTAAAACTGGGCCAAAAGTAATTGATGTTCTTCTTCAGTTGACGAGAACAGTAGGATATCATCAATGTAAATGAGAACATTATTGATAATGGGCTCAAATATTTTGATCATGACCTTCTGAAATAGTGACGGAGCTACTTTGAGTCCAAAGGGCATTACAGTCCATTGATACTGAGCATTTGGTATGCAAAAAGCTGTCTTGGGCCGGTCTTGTGGTTTGATCCCAAGTTGCCAAAAATCTGCTTTAAGATCAAACTTTGAGAAAACATGGGCTGAGCCTTTTAATTGGGTGAATAGGGCTGTGGGCTTAGGAAGAAGAAATTTGTCATCTTGGAGAAAATGATTAAGAGGCTTATAATCAATAACAAGTCGTTTCTTGCCTCTTTTGATTTCAGATCTCTTTTCAAGCTCCCAATGACTTTGTTGATAGTACTAAAATACTCAGGATGTACTAAAATACATACTCAGGATGACAAATTTTAGTACTATCAACAAAGTCATTGAGTTAGAAAAGAGGAGCACAGTGGGGGCTATCTGAAATTTTCCTAAATAAAAAAGTCTTAGATTTAAAATTCAATTCACTCCAGAGTCCAGACCAAATCCTTGAGTTAGAAAAGAGGAGCACAAAGTGGCATGGTTGTATAATAGAGTTAAGTGGGTTTAACTATATGGAAATAAGATAAGTAATATCTATTATGTTTTACTATTTGATAATAATATTTTTATGTCAATAAAAAATGATTTTTTTTCATATAATAATTTATTCTTTTACCTGTTTTACTTTAGTTTATTGCATCTGTCAAATGGTTCATTAAATTTAATTTAAATACGGGTTGAGATTGCTAGTTATATTATACATTTCGGCCATGTATTTTACTTAAAATATAAATAAATTATATTTTTTTAAAAAAAAAATAATAAATCGGGTTCATCGAAAATGAGAACTACCAAATCATCGTTATTCAAAAACCAAGACAAACCTACGAGCTTGTTAGCGAAAAGGTAAATGAACTGGAGAGAGGAGGAACTGATAGGACCTGAAACATGAGTTTAAGAACGATGCATCATAATGGAATGGAATGTGGAAATCAACCAGCCTCCTGTAAAATTACAGTGGTAATAAAAATACTACCTTTCCCATAAATCTCTAGACATCCTAAACTCTACATAAGCACAACCCCAAACTAATGTAACTACCAAACCAATAACCGAAACCAAACTCAGCCATAAAAAAAGGTCAAGATAAGAGCTTATACAAGCACAAATTTAATGCAATGCAATGCAAGCACTGCATGTATGTCTAGGACTTTGCAGTCGGTAATGAAGAAGATTAAGCTATTGCTGCATAAAGCCTTGAAGTCAATCATTAGCAATCAGAAGATGCATTCTGTTTTCTAATTTGATTGGCCGTAGTTGTCAAGTGTCCGGTTGTTGCTGATCAGGTGGCGGCTGTTGTGGAGGTTGTGTTTGCGGCCACGGCATGAACGCCATATGAGGAGGTCGAGGCTGTTGGGTAGCATATAGTGCTGCCTGGTCAACTGGTTTTCCCATGATCATCCCAGTAGGTCCCACAGGATGCTGAGGTGGAACATAATAATAGGGCATATCAGCTGGGGAACCCACAACTGGAATTGTAGCCTTAGTTACTCCAAGTCCCTCTTCTTTCAATTCATCTCTTGGGATAATGTCAACCAAGAAATCGAAAACGTCAGTCCTCGAAATAGCAGCAGCTATATCATTCTTCTGTAGTGTTCTCCTCTTGTTTTCTTCCGTGTGGATCCACGATCTCAGAGTCAACTCCAGGATAAACATTTCACATGCTTTGGCAAATATGACCGGGGCCTCCGCTGAAATCATCCGGACATCCTCATCAGCTTTCATGATTTTTTTAATTCTAGCAAGTGGAAGACTATGATTCTTGAAGTCAGTTGTTTGCTCGATTTCTTGCATTTGGTTCGCCCAAAATATCTGCAGTTGTTGCTGCTGCTGCTGCTGTTGATGGTGGAAATGATGTGCCTGCTGGAATGCAATTTGATGAGGGGGGTTTGAGAAGTTGGCCGGAGGCTGTGTTGGGGAAGTTCCAGCTACAGCCGGTGTTCCAGAAGCTACCATGGGGGCAGTCTGGTAGTGAGTAGAATAAGCCATCTGGCCAGGGCCAGAGGCAACTCCGACCACATGCTTTTGCTGCTGCTGTTGCTGTTGTGCCTGCTCCGATTGATCCATGACCAGCAGTTAATGCTATAGGATTGTCTCCTCTGACTAACCCCCCTTTAGAACTGACAAGGAAGAACAAAAAGAAAGGGAAAAAGAAAAGAAATCAACCAATCATATGATATCCTAAACTAAAGAGAATGCCAAAGTTTGATAAACAAGAATTGGATCAAAAAGATCATGTGGAAAATAAAAGCATACATACATTTAGCAGATTACCCTGATTCTCAATTTTTTTTATAAGCATACAGTGAGAGACTGTGAGGGATATTCAAAACTCTCCACATTGTTTAAATCAAACATGCACCTCTTGAGCTCTTCTCCGTGAACTTTTTACCCCCCACAATATCATATTTCTGTATAGACATAGATTTGTACCGGTGAAAACCAAGACTACAGTAGCTTAATAAGAAGTTGGCATTTCTTCACTTCAATCATTCAATGCTAATGGCCGATGAAAGCAAGTTCTTTTTTATCACCGAAAACATGCCATATCCCGATTTGATTAAAAAGAAAAAGCAAATGAAAAGAAACAGAAATGGAAATCACGATGGTAAAAGACTTTTCTCAAAATGTTACAGGTTCCATAAATAAAACCCAAGCCAACAAATTTCTTTGCATCACCCTGGCCCCCTCCAAGGGGATACGAGTCAAAGGACAAACTAATGAAACAAATAAGCATCCTAGAGTCCAGAGCTGATATTACAGATAACCTCTCCAATTCCCTCCCAAATATTACTTCATAAACACCCACATGCAAGAAAAATAAAAAGTACCATGTTTAATCTCCTTTCTATTCATACTCACTTGTCTTCTCCCAGTTAGATTCATGAAATTAGCGCATGCATAGCCAAACTATAGCCATGATCATGCTAAACAATAGTTCAAAAAGCTGACAACTCATTTTACTATCCAATCAAAGTAAATCATCCACATGCCAACCGATTATTGGTCCCAATAACCCACATGAAAAGAATTAAATTAATTTCTGGCTTCTTCCAACTACCACAATTTAACAAGTCCCCACAAACAAAAGAAGCATAGGACCCATAAAGATCAAGTCCCCCCCCCCCCAAAAAAAAAAAAAAAGAACAAGAAAGATAAGCGGAAGGTCAGGTAAAAACAAAGAAGGATCGCAGCTGAAAACAGAAGAATGTCAAAGTTTCAATCCTACAGCTGAGCAGAGGATCAGGAACATATGAAACTAAGATATATAACCAAGGAAAAAAAAGCAGAACTTAAAGGAGAAATCGGAGCCATTACCCATCTACTACGATCTTGACTCAGAGGGTTCGTCAATGGGGAGAAACCCTAGGAGGGAGTGATGGAAAAAAGAGAGGATAGCAGAGTGACTGAGTTAGAGAGAGAGTTGAAAGCATGAAAGCGAGGGAGGGTCCGGGGAGGGTTTGAAATAAGGAGGGTGTTTCTAGAGAGAGAAAGTTTCTGGTACCATCGTGCCTCGACACGTGTCGATATGTAAGAGTTCTGACTATTGAGGGTATGTTTCTGGCGTCCACGTGGCGTAAAGGTACTGGAGTTGCAGTACTCCCTGTAGAGACGCCTGTGACTTGTGCAGAAAATGACAGCGCATGCGGATGCGTCTGTCTGCAGAGGGCGGGAGGGATACTCTGGGAATGAAAAGTAAACATTCAGGGCGTCTTTGGAATTACACACCAATACAAATTTCTATCAACATCCTAATTATAAGATAAAGTTATTTTTTTTTTTGGAGAAAGTGAGGAAGCTAATTAAATTACTTTATAGTATTTATATTTAGGGAAAAAGATTTCTCCTGTCACTGGAGATAGAGTTATCTCCAGTGACCCCAAAACTACGTCGTTTTAGATTAATGACGGGTTTGTTAGTAATTTCAAGTGGATTAATGAAGGGGTGTTTTGGTAAAATGTATATGATTAAAAAATAAACAGAATTACAGAATCACCCTTCATTAATTTACCTGAAATTACTAATAAACCCTTCATTAATCCAAAACGACGTAGTTTTGGAGTCACTGGAAATAACTCTATCTCCAGTGACCGGAGAAATCCTTTACTCTTATATTTATGTTTTCCTTTTAAACTAATTAATTTGACTAATAAACTAATATATAATCTAAGGATATACTATCTTCGGTCCTAATTATAGTATTTATATTAATTTATTAATTAAAATAATTAGTTTGAAGAAAAAAAATAAAAATAAAAGTACTCTAAAATAATTTAATTAGCTTCCTTAATCTCTCCAAAAAAGTCAACTAGGTTTTATAATTAGGATTTTAGGGAGTAAAACATATGATATCATTAAATAACTTACTTAGCTTCCCTAATTTCTCCAAACAAAATCAACTCTATTTTATAATTAGGGCAACCCAACCAAAAAAAAAAAACGAATACAAATTAATTCGAATGAACTAAATAATTTCTGTTTTGAAAAAGTATGATACCACCCATAAATAGCGAGATTTCTTATATCTTTATAGGGATAGGATATTGTCACTACCAATTTTATGTCACTATCACTTTTTCACCATTAGATCAGAATCTTATTTACCTTTATTGTTTCTCTCTCCTAATAAGATTATGATCTAACGGTAAAAAAATGGTAGTGACTTGGTAGTAACATAAAATTGGTAGTGACAATATCCTATCCTATCTTTATAAATATATTAATTTGGGGAAAAAATAATTTTTTGTTGTTGCCCACCCAGTTCACCGAAGTTTCGCCCCGAGTAATCCAGATCCGACTAATATTAAATTTTGATTAAAAAAAAACAACTAGGCTATGTCATAGGGTAAAAATTTGGCCCAGAAGTGGTTGTAGTTTAAGCCCACCTTAACTACAAAGCCCATTTCAGATTTTGAAAGATAAAAAATGTCTAACTCTCTCAGGGCTCTCTATGGGCTCTAAGGCCTCACAAAATAGGAAGAAAACGCCACTGCGGCCATTTTATACAAGTGGTTTGACACTTTTTTTTGACACTTCACTAATAATGATTATGCTACCAAAACACAAGTTTAAATCTAAGTGTACTCACTAAAAAATTTGAAAATACTCTACACTCTAAGTCTTAAAAAGGGTTATACCATTCACCATATCAAAAAATAATTGATTGCACTAATAGCCTTACATCCTAAGTAGTATGGATGCTTCTCAGTGGGAAAATTTGTTAGATTGCTACTTAATTTTAGAAGTTAGGGAGGTCTTCTATTGGTAACCCAAAGTCTATTGAATTTAAAACCTTTTGTTTTTTTTAAATTATATAAAACATAATTACACAGTGCATTCATTCATCAGTAAGGGTGGAAATAGATCAAGCTAGACTTTGATTAAATAGGCTCGAGCTTATAACAGAGGCCTAAAACCTGAGCCTAGGTCTGTATTATATAGGCATTTTTAACACTTAGGCCCAAGTCTTCAAAAGGCCTAGTCAAGTGTGAAGCTTTTTTACACACCTACTTATAATATATACCTTTAAATAAGCTTAAGAGTTAGGGCTTAAAGGCCTATAATTTAAAGCTTGCAATGTTTTTAAAACAAAATTTAATTCTTATAATTTAATACATCTAAATTAAAATTAATTCAAAAAGCTATTATTTGAGTTTTAAATTATAGAGAATCAACCTACTATGATAATTTAATAATTGTATTTTTAAATTAAAATAAGCAATAATGAAAATATAAATATAACCTAGACACATATAATATAAATGAAATTTTATTTTAAAATGTGTAAACATGTTAGGTTGGAAGGTTTACAAGCTAGACCTTCATAAAATATTAAAATAGGTCTAGTCTAGGTTTACAGGCTAGACCTTCATAAAATATTAAAATAGGTCTAGTCTTTCTATATATTTAAGATTTTAAATAGGCCTTTGTTCTGTTCTGAGAACATGACTGATTGGACTTGACTAGGAGCTAAGCCTAGGGCCTACGTACCCTGTAAAGGGATCAAAGTCCACGTAATTCGAGACACACATAGGCGTGTAGCCAAAGGGGTGGGGTGTGTGCTCTGTGTGACTGAAAGTAAATGAATGGAGAGTTAAAATTCGTACACCTGGTTAATTGACCTCTGTATTTGTAGAGGTTACCGTGGAGGATATCTCGACTGTGCATAATATCCAGGGCAAGTATCTAGGGGAGTATATCATGTAGATATAGTCCGGATACTTCTATGATGTCGATAGATAGGATCCGCTATAATTTAGGTGGGATCCGATACGAGATACATTTCACATTGGGCCATACCTCGAATATGGGCTTTGGGCCGGTCCGTAACAACCTTAATCTAACCTTTTTGTTAAACAAGTTAGACCTTAACCAAATCAACTGAATGTAGGCTGTTAGAGACATGACACAATTCCACCCCCTATTCATTCATGAGATTTCACTAGTTGAATATAATAAACCTTCTTATTGTTATTGTGATTAGAACCTTGTGAACACAATTCCATAGGTTAGGCCTAGAAGAAGAAAAAAGACCTACCAATCCTTTAAAAAAAAAAAAAATGTAGGGAAAGTGGAGGACGGGTGTGAAAAGTAGGCAGGTAGGAGCGTCGTATTGTTTGGTAGGCGAGCAAAGAGAGAAAAAGGAAAATTAATTTGAAGGGACAAAACAAACAAACACATTGACTCTCACCAACTAACCAACCGGCCTTGTGCTTCACCACGCCGGCTTCCCTCTCCATCACAATTTAAGACTTCAAAGTCTAATCTACTGTTTTTCTATGGTTTTAAGGTCTTATTTATAAGTTATATCTGACCAAAAAATTTAGTCTTATTTATAAATCTATTTTAATCAAATAAATGAAATTGTGACACTTTTACTTATATTATTGTACCAATGAAAATAGAAAGAGAATAAAGAGTTGAAAGGTATCCATTTGTAAATAAGGGTAAAGTTGAAAATTTACCTTATAATTATTAAGCTACCTACCTCTCCTTGATATGTGTGATTTGGTCAAAAGGAATTTATAAATAGGATCAGAGTGGTATGCAAAGTTAATACTCTTTCTTGTGCTTTTTATAAACAATTTTTATCTTTATTGTATAAACAAACTAGCGATTAAAATTAGCTAAAAATAATAAATATATTAAAAATGTCATATTTCTTTTAAATATGCCTTTATTTATGAAATGAGCATAAACGAAAGAATAAGTAATTAATATGAGATAAAATATATAATAAATGATTAATTGAAAAGAAATTAGTGGTGACAGGAGAATAATTAATATAAAGATATGTAGTTTAAATTCTGAGACATATAGAGAAAATTGTTTATTATAAAGACGAGAGAATGTTGTTTATAAAAAGGATCGAAGGAAGTAGATTTTTGTTGATGTATAATGTGTATTAGATAATAATAAGGTTAGAAAGTTATTGAATTTAATGATAAAATTAATAAAGTTTAAAGTTTTTCTTAGCAGGTTGATAGGATTAGACCGGAAGAAGTACTTCCTGTGGTCCTTATTATAAGGCACCAACTAACTATTCTTATAAACCAATAAAAATAATTAAAATCAATAAAGTTGTCCTAAAATTTAAGCAATTTCCAATATTACTCCTATTAATTGCACTAAACTCTAGTATCATATTAATTATTATTTTTACACATTACCTTTATTAATTATGGGCAGACATGGAAAAAAATTAATTAATGTTCTTTGGGAACAAACAAGTGCTTTATAAAAAAGACTAAATAAATTTATTAGTTGGTGTCTTATAATAAGGATCAGAGGGAGTATAAAGTCAATAAAGTTGTCCTAGAATTTAAGTAATTTTCAATATTACCCTACTAATTGCACTAAACTTTAATATCATATTAATTATTATTCTTACACATTACCTTTATTAATTATAGGCAGACATGGAAAAAATTAATTAATACTCATTGGAAATAAGCAAGTGCTTTATAAAAAAGACCAAATAAACTTATTAGTTGATGACTTATAATGAGGACCAGAGGAACTATTAGAAATGGAAACGGGCCATCATGCGGATACTTAGCTGGAATAGGGAGGGGTATTTGTTTAATCAATAAATTAGGCTGACATAATATATCTCCTCTTGGTAATGGATACAGAAGTTAATTGGTGAGCTTGCTTTTACGGGTTAATAAATGGCGCATGAATAACACCTAAAAAACCGCCAAAAGCCGTCCTCTTTATAATGCAGAACCAAATGAACAGGGCCTGCACATCAATTACTATACATTCATTCACTCCTCTTCCTGGTTTACCTATACCTACCCCCTTTGTGGCCCATTTCTTCTGCACACAACTTCACCTCTTAGAAAACACACATGCAGAGACATTGACAAGAAAGATTTCAGTTTTGGATAGATTCCCTGAACATATCAGCCATAAATGAAAGTGGTTGTGGGAGGTGCAACCTAATTTTCTGGTACTCCACCTCTTTAATGTATAATTATACTAGAGGATCTGAACTCCCTCTAAACTCCTTGCATTTTTTTTTCTGTCATACCTCACGGTTTCGAACTTATAATCTCACAGCCTAAAAATGCCTTAAGGGAGTTGTTTGATGTTAGTTGGACTACAAGACTCCAATAAGATCCTTGATTTAAGACAAGTGTAATCAGCTTATGGAAATAAATCAAAATTTACTGGCACAATCCATTTTGTTGATTTCTTGTGCATATCTTGAATCCCATAAGTTTATTTTTCCTAGTAATTAAGGTATTGACCACTGCTTGTATCTGATGTTAAAAACTTATTAAGGAATTGTACATTGTGTTCGATACAGAGGCATTGTCCTTGTATATTTGTTTTAGAGGATTTAGCCTTGATTAGCTGGTAATCTTTGTATTTATTTCAGATGTGATGTATAAAATATATAATAAAATTCTAGATCGCTTTCTGTGAGAATATTGGTATTATTCTTGAATTATACTAAAATCATTGTTCTGTTTTTCAGTATGTAGCTAATTCTCCGGCATTAAAAACAAGAAGAATATTCGACTCCTACAAGTTAAATGGGCAAACTAAGTTCTTATGAGCCGACGGTGATTAGAAGCCTCAGATCACTATAAACCTTTCTCTTCTCCATTTTTGCAGGCGTCTTCAGGCACCTCAATCTGCAATGGAAGATGTCAACATCTGGCTTTCCTTCTCCATGAATGAGAATCCCAACCATGATTTCGCCATTCGAAGGTTTTGTCCTGCAAGAATAGAGGAGCAAGAGCAAGTAGATCTGTGCCAAGATCAACAAGAACCACCACCAGTAGCACCTGATGAAACAGAACTTTCTTCTTCTGATGCTGCCACCCCAAGCACTCCATGTCTGGCTTCTTCAGATGTCGATGAATTTGTTGACAGCTTCATCAACATGGACCAGCCTGACGATAATGAGTATGCCAATGATGAAGATCAAGAACATCAAGAGAATCATCGTCATCATCAACATGATCAAACTTATGATCACTTCATGGTGAATGATGGAGACGAGGATGTTGATCCATTCTATATGATGAATGAAGAAGCTTATGGGTATGTTCCAATCACAATGCAGGGAGAAGAAGAAATGGAGATGAAGGGCTCCTTTGGTGCAGAAGAAGAGATGAGCCTTGGTATGGACAAAGGATTAGATTTGGTTCATATGCTATTAGCTTGTGCTGAGGCTGTGAGTTGCAGAGACGCTCAGCAAGCAGACTTGCTGCTCAGAAAAATATGGTCTTTGGCTACTCCATGGGGTGACTCGTTACAGAGAGTCGCCTATTGTTTTGCTGAAGGCTTGAAGTGTAGATTGTCACTTCTTCCTCACAATGTATCTGCAAATGGTACGGTAAAAAACAGTACTACCATAAATGCCTCTTCGGTAACTAGGGAGATGAAGTTGGAAGCTTTTCATCTCCTTTACCAAACTACACCATATATAGCTTTTGGTTACATGGCTGCAAATGAAGCTATATGCCAAGCATCACAAGGGAAAAACTCCTTACACATAATTGATCTTGGAATGGAACAAACCCTTCAATGGTCTTCCTTGATAAGGGCACTTGCCTCAAGGCCCGAGGGCGCTCCAAGGGTCCGGATTACAGGGTTAATAGACTATGGTAATGATGATGAACTGAAACTTCAATCAAGCATGAATTTGCTTGTGGAGGAAGCAAGCTCCTTTGGGATAGCACTTGAGTTCCACATAATATCAGAGCCAGCAACCCCATCACTTCTCACTAAGGAGAAGCTGAACTTGAGAGAAGGAGAAGCCTTGTTTGTTAATTGCATCCTGCACTTGCACAAGTATGTTAAAGAAAGTAGGGGCTATCTCAAGGCAATTCTGCAATCAATCAAGAAGTTAGGTCCTACTGCACTAACTGTAGTAGAGCAAGATTCAAACCACAATGGGCCTTTCTTTCTTGGGAGGTTTCTAGAATCATTACACTACTACTCTGCCATTTTTGACTCACTCGAGGCAAGTATGCCGAGAAATAGCCAGCCGAGGACGAAAATCGAAAGATCGTATTTTGCAGAAGAGATTCGCAACATTGTGGCTTATGAAGGGCCTGATAGGATGGAAAGGCATGAGAGCGTAGATCAATGGAGAAGGCAATTGGGAAGAGCAGGGTTTCAAGTCATGGCATTGAAGTGCACAAGTCAAGTAAGAATGATGCTTTCTGTTTATGATTGTGATGGATATACACCGTCCAGTGAGAAGGGTTGTCTTCTGCTTGGGTGGAGAGGAAGGTCAATAATGATGGCTTCTGCTTGGCGAGTTGCAACTTCGTAATGCATTCTTCAGAACATCTTGGAAAATTGGAAGAATAATGCAAGCATGTTAGGGTTGCTATTTTCATGAGATCTATATCTGACATATTTACATGTTTCTTAATGATTAGCTTGATCCATTTGTGTTTTATAGGGAAACAGAAGGGAAAAAAACGACACAGCACAATGATTGCGCCCTTATTATTTGTCTCTGCAACATGAGATTAGAATAAAGTCAAAATTATCCTGTACCTCAGCTATGATCCTCTTCACACTCTAAAATGGTTAAATTCTGTAACATGTTAATTATTTACGAATGTACTTCTTGATAATGTCAGGAAAAGCATTCTCAAACCATATATATGTATATAAGCAAGGAAGATAATCTTTCCAAAGATCACTTCTGTACTTGTCAAGATAGCTGAAATGATATACTTGTTCAGAGATATAAAATCCTTACTTAGTTGAGATCTTCATTAATTAGTTAAGATCTTAATGAGGTAGTTAATCATTATAAGACCTTATAAATAGAGTTCTAATTGTATGGATCAAAATGTAAAGGATGGTATGATTCTCACCCAAAATTAGGGAGGTTAACTTGGTTCTCACCTTTCATTAATCCTAGGGTTTAGGATTAATAGTAGAATCACTCAAAAGGGTTGATAGTTATAATGCCATTGCGGCTTGCAATTCTCAAAAAGAGATTCATGTATTTCTCCAATTATGAGTTTATTGACAAAACTACCTATAGTCCTTTATATTGCATCCACTTTATATCTCAATTTCTTTATTAAAGTGGATTTTATATTAAGAACCTGAGGGAGTATTTGGTTTCCACATGTTCTATAGAGCATGAGAGGATTACAAATAATATTCTCTTGTTTTGGGTTCACTATCCATGACACTATGCTAATTCTCCCAACAACCTCCTTATAAATATCTCTAGAAACTAGCAGCACAAATGTATTTGGAGAAACGGGTGTTTAAAATGAATGAGAAGAACCACACTTTGTTTGTCATTTGGCAGCAAAAAGAGGAGGGGAATTTAGTTATATGCAGCTGAATGCTAGGATTTAACCATGTTACAGAAGTTGTGGCCAAGAGAGAGTTAAATCTTCCCTTGGTATATCCCATTTTCTCCACTTTAAGTTGTTCTGTAATATATACATACACAAAAAATGAACCCTTCAGTTTCATGTTTCATTCTATCAATGTAAGATCACAGTGATCCTTCAAAGGAAATAGTAGGAAAGAAAGGAACCAAATTCCCAGTCCAAGATTGACTATGCAAATACCATTACAAACAAAAATATTAACGACTATGATTTTAATGTGGTTTGGCACACAAAACATCCAAAAACCAGGAAAAAAACAAGGGAGAAAACAGAATTTTACAATGACACTCCTTTATGTACTATTGCGGGACTTCTGCATAAATATGCCATATTTGCAGTACAAATGAATGAAGTTAAAGGCCTCATATCTGTTGTACAATCACTTAGAAGCCTTGTAGCCTTGCCCTTTGGTCTGACTAGCAGCTGCTGACATCACCCTCAAGCGACGAGCAATTTCTGTGAATGATGGCCTCACTGAAGGGTTAGGTGCCCAACACTGCTCCATTAGTTGCCGCCACTCATTATCACAATAACTGGGGATTGTTGGCCTTAATGTGTTATTTACAATGCCTCCTGCTTGTAGTGAACATGTGTCACAGAGGCAGTGAAAAACCAACCACAACATCAGAGGAAAACAAAGATGAAGGTCAAACATGAAAGGACGGAAGGGGATAATCTGATACTTTACATTTAAAACTCAAATTTATATCTCCCTGTGATCTGTTATGAAACTGATACTACTTGGAAAACAACTGAAAGTGAAGCCTAACCAAATTGTAAAAACTTCCAGCAAAGCTCAAACGGAATCTTTACTGTAGGAAAAAAAAATTCTGGTGGAAGGGATATTTCAAGGCAATGCGTAGATTAAGGAAACCACCGAAGCATCGACATGCTTTAAGAAAGTGATGATGGAATAATGCTCAGTCCAAAAACATGACAGAATGCTCATAAAATAATAAGCTGATCATCCAACTCTATGACCATGCAGAGGCAACCTCTGCTCGGGAACTGAATATATCTGGTAAATGGCAGCATAACAAGATGGCCAAGCTTCGAGGAGATATGTTTTGTCACCTTGATTTTCTTTTCTTCATACCAGTGTTTAGGAAATTTCTTGATTTGGTCCAAAAGTAAGTAATTTGTGAACATGTATGTGTAACAATTTTTAGGCTACAGTTTTGTTTGATCTGTCTGTATGGACTTTCAATTGTTACCGTCACTTATTGACCTACGTCTTTAGTATTCAACTATTTGATCTTACATCAAATCAGGCTTGTTCTTAAGTGTAACTTGATTATCATGAGTTATCAGTGGAATAACACTTTTAGGTAAAGCAACAACAACAGACAGTTTTAAGAAGAGAAGAGAAAGAAACAAACCTATAATTGCACCATAGTGCATATTAGCATATGGTTCTTCACCTGTAAGAATTTCCCATAATACAATGCCAAACGAGAACACATCAACCTAGAGAGTTGACAAAACATGGTATCAGTCAGTGCTTGCAAGGGAATATTAAGTTCATATACAAAGAAAGAATAGAATGAGGTGGCAGGAAGAAAATTCCTCCTGAGAGATACAAATAAGATTTTTAGCTGGTCAGAGGCACCATAATCTGAGAATAGATAATTTGAAGATCCATCAGAAATTAAATAAATGTCACGTTTGTCTCCTTTCATTGGTCACCATAATAATGTTATACTCTAGGGACTAAATTCTCAGATAAGGATTTGAAGTTTTACCTTCTCTGAGACTTTATTGCTGCTGCCATTCAAAAGCTCAGGTGCCATCCAAGGTAGGGTTCCCCGCACACCACCGGAAACCAGGGTATTTCGTTTAATTTTTGACAGGCCAAAATCACCAACCTGGAGAAAGTGCACGTTATTCACTTCTTCAACAGTCAAGACAAGTTGCAGAAAGGAATACTTTGCAACATAACAATACCTTGCATATTGGTCGTAAAGGATCCTTTAAGTTGACAAGCAAATTGTCACATTTCAAATCAAAATGTACAATATTTTTTGAGTGCAAATACTCCATTCCAAAAGCTGCATCCATGGCAATTATCAGCCTCTTGCGGCGATCTAGGTACCTGGAATTTGATCATGTAAAAAATCCAAGAACATAATCTTTCAGGAAAAAATATATTTATTCCCTTAACATGATAACAAATAGGTCATGGTATCAAGGGTTCAAGTTATTAGCTGAATGCGACATCTCAGTGATATTGTCATTAATATTATCATATCAGTTTATTGCATACAATGTAAGAGGTAGCAGGCATTGATCTTTTAATTTAATTGTACCATATGTTGGTATAGGCATGACGAGGCTTGAAAAAAAATGCAATAACTCAGGATAGACTGTTACCTATCCTTACGAAGCAAAACATGCCTTAGAGAACCATCAACCATGAATTCTGTAACAGTAGCTAGTGTTCCTCCAGGCCCGTCCTGCACCACACCATAGAATGCCACCACATTTGGGTGATGAAGCTTGGAAAGTATGTCAGCTTCCCGCCAAAACTCTAAGGCCTGTATTGAAGTGAAGATCATCACTATAGACTCTCTAAGAAGCAACTGCTGTACTTATTATACACTCATTCTCATGAATGAGTGGCATGAAAATAAAATCTAACTACGATAAGAAAAAAGAGCAAAAGAAAAACAAGTATATTCAAAGGTGTCAGAATAAATTACCAGTCTTTCTTGTTCTGAAGATCTACCAGTGAAGCAGCTTTTCTTTATTCTCTTAATGGCAACATCTGTTCCCCTCCATTTTCCATGGTATACAGTCCCGAAGGTTCCTGAACCCAATTCTTTCAGCTCTTCAAGATCTTCATTATTTATGAGCTGCTATGATCACAAAATCTTCCATAAATTTATGTAATCTTGTATGCCTTTAATCTAATAAGGTCATTCTGGTTAGCAATATTTTAATATTCTTTGATTCAGAAGAAAATGCCAATATAATGTAGCACCAGAAGGGAATGAGAAAAGTATGTGCGTTTAGATCCTTAAATTTTCTTGGCTTTACACCTATAGTAAAGGCTTCTTTTTAGTAAACAAACCCAAATTATACCTGCAAAGTACTGATGTCAATGTCCTCCAAAGAAGGATCATGCGGATGACCCATATTCCCTGCTTCATTCTTGCCATCCTAAATTCAATTCATTACAAAATTTATCAGTGGAAAAGTATACTCATGTATATTTTTCCCCATAAGAAAAGCCATTCATAGCTTACCTCATATTCAGAGTCTTTTACTTTTGTGTTTCCCTCTACTGGATACACATTCTTGATTTCCGTCTCAGTAACTTGGGTTTGATCAAAGTTTGGCTGCAGGACAGTGGCCTCTGTTCTAGTTGTCACAGGCAAATGTTTCTGATTTTCTTTACCAAAATCATGGCCTACTGAAACTCCATCAGCTGGCGGGGGTGCAACTTGCTGAGATCTACTATCTCCTTCTTTTACTTTTCTTAATGCAGACGAAAAACCTAGATGATCTTGATCAATTAGAGACACATTATCAGATCCTTCATTTGCCAACTTCTGAAAATATGACCAACTTTTTGGCTCATGATTTTCCACATTTAAGCTCAAGCCTGTTCCATCTGTTGGCAATGGACTAATATGTGAGGAATCTTCAGAGTGTATTGCCTTGGAAAACATATCATAAAGGAAATCACGGGGAAACCTGTCTTCAATATCAATCATAATGTCACCCTGAGCAGGTGTGGAAACAGCATCAGTGGGTAAACCTTGAGAAACATCTTGGCTCATGTTCCCAGTTAAAAAAAAGGGCTGTGCTTGAACCTTAGGATCGTTACTAAATTCTTTGTTAGAAGCATCACCCAACTTACGATCAGATGGAACCTTGTGAAAAACAGGATGTTCAGTGCTTTTGGTTTCATCAACTAGGCGATTGTTATGGTTATCTTTGGATAAGTTGGTGTCACTTTCAGATCTAAGGACCCAATCCTCATTTGCAGCAATTTTTTTATCTGTGTTGTTTACATCTGGCAACTGTTTATGATTTTGTATCCGGGCAAGCCCATTGTCAATGGCATGGCCATTTGTATTCGACTGTATTGCTGTCATGCTTGACACTGCAGTCAGATTTGACAGATGTCCAACCTGGAACTTATCACTTGATTCAGCAGTTGAATTCTGTTGGTCTAAGTCAGAGAACAAATCAGACATGAGAGCTTGAGAGCCATATGCATCATCTGATTTTGTGGATCGGTTCAGCAAATCTGCCTGCTCTCTAGGGATTCTCTCTGAATAATAGACTCTGTTGGGAAGTGCAGGTGGCTCAAGGCAACTCAAATCAATAACATTCGACCCAGCATCAACATAAGAAGGATTGAAAGCATTAGTAGTAGAGGTAGAATAGAGGTCATCTTCAACAGACTTTGGAATCTGAGTGGAATTCACTGCATTAGCGAATGAAGAGGCCTCTTCATACTGTTGGTGCTTGCCCTTGCTTTTTGAAGGCAATTTATGTAGGTGTGCCCCTTGTACAGCATTTGTAACTGATGCTTCAGAAAAATTACCCGGTAAATTTCCATCAAATGGTTGTGGAGGGACAGGATACAGTGTTTCTGAGGATAAGCCTTTTCCAGAGTCACCTTCATGCTTAATGGAACTATCACCCCTTTTCTTTACCTGAATTGCTGGCATTTCTGAATTTTGTGCTTGCAACACTTCAGGTGGATGTCCATCATTGACAATTCCTTGATTGTTAGGAACATGTGTAGGCAGAGAAACTGGAATCTGTCTAAAAGCCGAGTTGTTAGAAGAATCAACACCATAGTGCACTGGATATTGACTGGATTCCCCATGATGGTTACTATGAAACAACATATTGCTTTCATAAGCACTGGTTGAGGCAGTCGGAATCACTGGTTGTGAAGACTGAATTCCCAATGATGAGTTAGCATTGGCAGTCCAAGAAGAACTAATAGCTCCAGTTGATTCTATCTGAGTTCTACTGGCCTCCCTCTCAATATTCTGTCCATCTAGTTCATGTAAATTATCAGCAGAAGCGTTTGCAGCATGAACGAACGAATGGTTCCTTGATCCCAAGTCCATGCCATTAACAGCCACTACATACTGGACTTCCGTATCACCATCAACACTAGGATCATCCATATCGACCATGGAAAACAGAAACATCCTAAGTTTTTGTGATCCTGCTCTGTTTAGATCATTGCATTCCTCCATCATATTTCGCAGATCCTCATCACTAGATACAGAAACCAAGGCATCAAGATCTTCTCCAGGGAGCTGATACTTAATAGCATGAGTTTCATTAAAGAGTGATAAGGCTTTCTGCATAAGCTCCTGCCAAGTTATGTCCCTTCTGATACTAATAATACGCGTTTCACCTCCAACGTATCTAAGCTTTCCATCACTGGGGCGTGGCAATATTTTACCACCAAAACTACAAAGAACCTTCATCTTCATTGATGAGCCAGTAGAAGGTCCAGAAGAAGCAAGACCATGAAGGACCCGGTTATTTTCTTGATTGGATGAATTTCTAGGGATCGTTCGAATTGATCCATAGTTGCTTCTGTCCCGTTGCATAGAAGAACTTCTTCTATCAAATTCTTTGGGACCTTTTTCGACTTTTGGGATCATAGAAATATCTGATCCAGTTTCAGATCCTGAATGATTAATGCCTAAAATACCCTTAAATTCCATATAACCCGTTGCATAATTGGGATCACCCATGATATTTGGAAAGACAGGCTGCCTGAGATTCACTCTATCTCGCATAAATTCAAGGGCAAATTCCTCACCAGTCTGAATGGAGTAATTAAGTACAGGTTTTTTATCTGACATGTTACGGTCAGCTGGCCTCATGTTGATACGCATACCTTCCAGACGGTCCTGCACGGTGGACTGTGGTGCAGAATGGAGTTCCTCATTTCTAGGTTCCATGGTATTGTACTGTTGTTGTTTCTGCATTCCAGGTTGTTCCGTCATAGCACAATTTAGAACAACATTTAAATGCCAGGATTCAATGTGACGCCACGATAATGGGAAAGCACATAACAATCATGCAGAAAGAATGAATCTGATGCTATGAATTTAGATTATGAATCTCATAAACAGCAAAAGTAGCTTCACTGACTCTAATTTAAGTCACAAAAATAAAACTATGCTGACGCTTCAGCAATCTCCAGAACATTCTAGGCTTCTTATTACCTCCCCTGTAGGCATAACATAGAAAAAGTTTGATTGACAAAAAGGTGACAGAATACAAAACAAATGTAAATTTGTTTGAACAGATACAGAAGAAGAATTGTTGGGCATCTCATATCTAATTTTACGGTACTTGAGATCTTCACAGTCCAACCAAGAGGATCGTTTAATCTCAAAGATCAAGTACTTAAATACTCAAACGCTCATAGTAGAGCATCCTAGAATCAAGGCAAAACCAGCACATGCAAATAACAAATGAAAAGAAAGAGAACAGAATTATCAATTTGGATCATCTATTTATGTGATCAATTCGGTTCAATCCAATTTCGATCTTAGAATTTAGAAGTAATTAAACTGGGTTTCCACCATCAAAGCTCAAGATACAGCAATCATAAATGGGAAACATCAGTTAACTGAGACGATCAGCCAGAAAAATTGAACATAATTAGAAACCCGGTTAAATCAGTGAAAATCCCATGAAACCAAATCTAATTTAAGTACCTGATTGATGACTGTTCTTCAGGCTCAGTTGGAGCACAAGAAGGATTGAGAGTGGAAGATGAAAGGAAGTCTACGAGTGAATTCTAAAAAATAAAAATTAAAGAATCCAACTTCGTTTAATCCCCACTTCGTCTTCTAATTTTTTATTTGCATATCCCTTTCCCAATCTATGTCTACCTTATTCCAATGATCCTCCCCACAGAAGATGATGACTCTCTCTCTTCGAGTTTCTGTTTCTTCTTCAGGATAAAATATCTTATTCTTTCAGCAAATGGTCAAATTGAGTAAGCATGCTGCAAGAAACAGTTAAGTGGTTAAGTCCCAAAATTTTGTCCAAGCAAAAAATGTCCCAAAATTAGTCCTTTTTCAAGAAAAAAAAAAAAATCTAACCCAACATTAAATTCAGGTCCGATAAATATCGTACAGTCATCAAACGGAAAGATCCTCTCTTTTTTGTTTCTGTTTTTTTAAATTTCTTAAAATACATTGTATTTTACTTATAAAATATGAAAAATCCATATACAATAAATTTATGAAAAAGTATACATGAAATTGTAGTTTTGAATTATATATGTTGATGATAAAATCCTATAAAAGAATACATTTATGGACTAAAACCATTAAAAAAATTATATCTTTTGGAAATAAATTATATATTTTTGCTTAAAAAGTTAGCTTTATGTATGCTGTGCTGTGGCTTGAGGAGGAGAGAGAAAGAAATGAATTTCCAAATCCACATGCTCTTTTTATAAATTAAGAATGTCTTCTTTACAAAAGTTTTGTCAGTTAAAAAAGTCAACGTATGTTCTACCCAAAAAAAAAGTCAACGGGGTAGGATGTCTTCTGATTTGATGATCTTCTTCTCAAAACCTTATTTTTCTTAATAATTAAATTTTTCAACATTTAATTTCAATAACTCTGTTGTTTGACCCCTTCTGTGGACAACAACATTGTACCTTGGTAACTGTGGGTCAAAATCTTCTTTGAAAATTATTTTTTTCCCATAGATACGATGTCTCAGAATAAGATTTGATCTGTTTATCAAATTATTATTATTTTTTTATTTTCATGGGTTTAATTTATTTCATAGATCTAACATGTGTTCATAATCATAAACAAAGAAGGACAATATGATATAAGATGAGATTCGTATGGCATGAGCATTTTTGTTTCTTTCTTACGTTGTCGTTTTGCACATTTTATCTGTTTCTCTTTACTTAAATAGTTTGACTGACTGGAAAAAATCTCTTTCCAGTGAATATATAAATATTTTAATATTAAAGTAAATAATTATTCATCATAGTGTACCAAAAAAAAATTACACTTGAAGAAAAAGGCAACATTGTAATGATTTTTTAAAAATATTATCTATTACATTACTCTATAATTTTTTAGGGTACCCATAGTTTTTCCATAAATATTTTTGGAGGGAAAAAAATGTATTTTTACCTTTAATGAAAGATTACATGATTTTGTATATGTTTCATTCTTAGAATATACAAGTGACTTGAGCAATGAGGCTTATTTTGAGAGATCTCAGTCATTTTATTTTTTTTAAAATAAAAAATAGAAAAAAAAATACATCTTTAGGAAAGATGATGTTTAAAATAAAAAATAATTCAAACAGTTGAAGTTATAAATACTGAAGTTAAGTGTGAAAATATATTTCAGAAGTTAACATGTATTTACATCATATTTACTTTTTAAAAGTCCTTGTCAAACATATTTTATTCATTAGATACATAAGAAATATTCCACATGCCTTTGCATACACTTAAATGCAAGGTAACTTAACAAAGAATTCTAATTTTTAAAAGACCAAATTTCTTTCATTACAATTTAAGATCAATGGGATCTGAAACTCACAAAATGAAAGAGAAAATTATAATATGCATTTAATGGTGACAATAACATTTTTCCTAATATGTAAGCAGAGGGGGAAGTTTTTGGGAGAATCACTTCGATCCTAAAAACATAATGTATTAAAAAGTCTAGATAACAAATAAACAACAGAGTTGCAATCGTTTTCTGCATTTAAACTTATTTTTTGATATAAGCATTTAAACTTATCATTGCATACATATGGCTCACTTTGACAAAAACACAATGCCTTGCTTGGGCAAACCAATATAATTCGTTCCTTTCGGTTTTAAATATAAAACAAAGTTGACTTTTTATATATGTATAAAATTAATAAAAATAATTTTATATACGTATATCTTATCAAAAGTTGGAATGAGAATTTCAGATTTGCCAGACCTTGATGATGATACATCTATGGCGTTCAGACTACTCAGATTGAATGGCTATGATGCTTCCCCTAGTAAGTAAAATATCATTTATTGGTATTTAATTCATCACAGCTATAAATAGATAGCTAGTAATTAATTTAATTATGCCAATTATACATATGACCGGCCACATTACGTCGTTGTATTTGATAGGTGTGTTTAAGAATTCTGAGAAAGATGGAGAGTTCTTCTGCTATGCTTGGCAATCAGATGAAGGAGCAACGGTAATATTCAATTTTTCCAGAGCAACTCAAGTTCAGTCCCAGGAGAGTCGGTTCTTGATGAAGGCAAGAATTTTGCAGTTAATTTCTTGTCAAAGAAACGAGATACTAATCAAATTCTTGGTCAATGGATCATATCCAAGGAAGGCATGTAAGGTTTTTTCTAGCAACTTTAGTTTGATTTTGTATTTTTATTCACGCAATTAGATTCACATATGAGGACCAAGACCAAAGAAAATTACTTTATCTTCTTCATACAATTCCCTTATATATAAATGTGTGTGTTTGTGGGGCTTGAAAATTATGTCAGGAAAACAATAGCAATGGAAGCTACGAGGGGAGACAGAAATAGTAATGCAAGAAAGTAAGAAACTTCTAATGGCCTGGATCTCAACATGAAGACCACATTCCTCACTGCCACCGAGAGTTTTTACTATTTGGCTCACACGGATCCACAGACTGTCAACTCTCACATTGAAAAAGTTGTGCTTGAGAAATCTTCAGAAGCTGCTTGAGCAATTCTGATTTGTGCCTACACTAAATATAGTAAGGATATATAGACAGACAGACAGATAATGAATTAATTAGTACGTTGTTGAGTGCCTACACTAAATTTTATTCATTAGATCCATAAGAAGATTGAATTGAATCTCAACCATTTGGCGTGCCCAACTTTTTTTCCCAAATAAACTGTAATCATTCCATAAAATCGATAGGGTTTGCGGCGCCTAAACTTCGAATTAATACTCTGATTTTGCTGGGTAATTAAAGTTTATGAAACTAGCACCACCTAAAACTAATACAACCACCTAAGTGGAAAAAGAGTAAGGACACGCCTTGAGGCTTCTAAATGGAAAAATATGAACCAGCCCAGAAGCAAAACTTTGAGCTTCTTTGAAGAAGTGAGTGCACAAGAAAAACTTGGATCAGCAGTGTATGGTGTTCGGAGGATAGCCCTCGCCTCTAAAATACAATCCTTAAAGTAACCACCAAATGAATCAAAATCTGAGAGTAGGGAAAATTTCATACAGTATCAGTATAATCCCATGATGATCTATCTCATTTGGTTGGCTTGTTAGGCTGTGATTTGGTTTGAGAAGCAGAAGCGGACATGACCCTTAAGCGACTGGCTATTTCTGTGAAGGAAGGCCTGGCTGCAGGGTTGGGTGCCCAACATTGCTCCATTAGTGTCCTCCATTCAGCATCACAAGAATTTGGTATTGTTGGCCTTAACGTGTTATTTACAATCCCACCTGCTCATTCAATAGCGCCAGATATAAAGACAGAGAAAGATCAATATTATTAGTACGATTAACACACACACAGAAAGCATTCGGATGTATGATGAGAATATTACATTTCATCCCATAATACAAGAATGTTCATAGCATTCAAGAAAGAAAATCAAGTAGTAACTTACAGAATGCATTAATGATAATTTAAGAAGCAGGAAGGTAACAAGCTATGTTGCACCGACACCGACACGAGACACGAAATACGACACGACTCGACACTCCGACACGTTAATCCTAAAAAAACCTAAATTTCGACACGTTAGGACACGTTTTGAAATTAAATATTATATATTATAATTTACATTCAAGTTCAATCTTCCGTAAAATCCTGGCTTCCGGCATTGGCTTATCATAGATTCGGTCTCATCATAAAAGCCGTGCCTCCTTTTTTAAAAAAAATATAAAAGAAAAATTCACCATCAATTTAGTAATATTCAAAGCCACACATATTTTTAAAAAATGGGAGTGTCGAGAAGTGTCGGACGGAGTGTCGGAGTGTCGAATGGTATCGAAGTGTCCAACACGCATATTTTTAAACAATAGGAGTGTCGGTGCTTCATAGGTAACAAGTATAATAATTGAGAAAAATATCACTAATTCCTTTTTTCTATGGTCCTTGAAGATATTATGATATTTAAGGTCTTAAGTTGTCATTAATGAGTCCGCAATGGTCATTTTTCCTCTATCCATATAAACATATCAAGTTTTTAATTTTTAGTTCAGGAGAAAACGATATAATTTCTCCATATACTATTCCCGTGTTGTCAGTGGTGAATTGCAGCCCCAAAACCAATAAGACTCAATGGCTGATAATTGACGTAAAGGAGACAATATTTAAGATAATTTAAAATTTATAAGATCATTAAGTCTAATAAGAGATTTACTAAAGAAAAGCATTGAAAAAGATCGCACCTATGATTGCACCATAGTGCATATTGGCATATGGCTCCTCACCGGTCAGAATCTCCCATAATACTATGCCAAATGAGAACACATCGACCTACAAATCAAAAGCATTCTCAGCAATTAATAGATGCAAGCACCATAAAAATGAAGGCCAAAAGTCAAAGGGATGAAGATAGATTGCTAAACTGAAGGCATGGTCTTTTAGTCTGATCATAAATAGATAAAAATTTACAGCATATCACCAAAGTTTCGCACTTTCACCAAGCTTCACAAAAGTTATCAGAAGATGCTGGTTTAAGTTAAAATACTCATACAGGTAGAATTAGACAGGAATTTCACCTCAAGAAAGGCAGAAGGATGACTAGTCCTAAGCAATGGACTATAGGAGAATGAATTTAATGGTTGAGGCTTAAGAGATCTTATTATGTCAGATGGACAAAATTCCAATATCTAGAGGTAGAGCCCTGAACAGTTAAATAATATGGTCTTTCCTAAATGTAGTGCTATCACAGAAAAGCATTTCATGAGAGAAAACTTCATATGTTACCTTTTCTGAGACTTTGTTGCTGCTGCCATTCAGCAGTTCTGGAGCCATCCAAGGTAGGGTTCCCCGCACACCACCCGAAACCAATGTATTTCGCTTAATTTTTGACAGGCCAAAATCACCAACCTGAGAAAGAATTTCTCAGTTTTCTCAACAGCTATAGACATTGGGCAAATTGAAAAATAATAATAGCACAATGAGTACCTTGCATATTGGCCTCACAGGGTCTTTCAGGTTCACAAGCAAATTGTCACATTTTAAGTCAAAATGCACGATATTTTTAGAGTGCAAATACTCCATTCCAAAAGCGGCATCCATGGCAATTATCAGCCTCTTGCGACGATCAAGATACCTGCAATCAAAATCATGGTCAAATCCTTGAAGATAAATCTATCTAGAAAATGAGATCAACATATGAACACGTTCATTGACTTGATAATATTAGTTCCTCTGACTAAGGCAGCTACAATATTGTTAAAGCTATTGTAACAAGCAGAAAAGTGGTATGACTTCCATCTAAGAAACCATACTCTATTGTCTTGTAACATTCACACTATTAAAAGTAAGGAGGAACTGAGGTAGTACGTCACAATCAGGTAATATCATTGTCGTATGGTTTGACTATAATAATCCAAGCAAAACCAAAATTATATTTTGAGTTTACAGGTTGAACAAACTAGATGAGAGAAATGGATTAACTCCATCTGGATCCATTACCTATCCTTGCGAAGTAATACATGCCTAAGAGAACCATCCACCATGTACTCTGTAACAGTAGCCATTGTTCCTCCTGGTCCATCCTGGACTACACCATAAAATGCCAGAACATTTGGATGATGAAGCTTGGAAAGAATGTCAGCTTCCCGCCAGAATTCTACAGTCTGAAAGAAGAAGAAATTATTATCAACTCGCATACCTCAAATATATATCATTCTCAATTAAGCAGTATCCATTAAGTTATCATTAACAAAAAAAAGATAGAGCACACTATACAATAGTTACCAGCCTCTCTTGCTCAGATGATCTACCAGTGAAACAGATTTTCTTAATTCTTTTGATGGCAACATCTGTTCCCCGCCATTTTCCGTGATACACAGTTCCAAAAGTCCCAGAACCCAATTCCTTCAGCTCTTCAAGATCTTCATTCTTTATGGCCTACAAATAGCATATGGACAAAGCTTTATGACAAATCATAAAGGTTCTGAGAACAGTGTTTAAGAAAGCAAATGCACATACAGAGCCTGTCAATGTTTCTACACAACAAAAGCTTTGCTTCTATTGCCTTAACAATGTGAAAAAACAACTGGCTTCGTTTGGTGAGCCCGACTTATCAATTTTATCTCCCTAGGGGCTTGTTTGGTATGAGAGGAGTGGAGGGGGAAGATTTTTTGGGTTGGATTTAAGAAAATTAGAGAAGTGGGGTTAAAAGTTTTTAAATAATTTTTATTACTATTTTATCCTACATCTTCTCTTTATCAAAATTTGTAACCCCACTTCTCCAATTTTTTCAAATCCAACACACAAAAGCTCCCCTCCCCTCCAAATCCCTCATACCAAACAGACTCTAAGGCTGTCCTTGGAGGCAAGTCTGTTACACATCGCAACATCTTTCCATAAGAATGCCTATATTTCATCTTAAAAGTAATTATTCCTAGACTTGTGCTTGACCATTTAAGCTTTTAGATGAAGTTTCTCAGAAAAAGGTGATATCAGGGATGGCTAAACAAGCAGCCTATAAATAAATTTCAGCACAAATTAAAATTATCATCGAGATAAAACACAAGGTCACAGTGAGCCTGCACATTAGTTGATTTTCTAAGCCCATTGGGTTTCATGTTGAGAATTTAGCAACATTTGTAGATAGACAAAACTATCCTCAGATCAAAGCTAAAACATATGCTTAAGCTGGTCAAACGGTTCTTTGGCAATGCATGTAATCATGTGCGCTCCTCATTTGTAAGAAAATTCCAGTACAAGCCTTTTCCAAGCTTCATATACATTAACATGCATACTCTGAAATTTTGTTCACGCTATCAGGACATAATATTTATCAGTAGCAAAAAAGTCAAAAATTCTTTTTATATTATTATCAACATTCCAAACTGGTAAAAAGATAGTATGACTCTCAGTATCAGACTGTGAAAATACCAAACAAAATCTGCCAACGCCTCTAGGCTTCTCACATCATAAAGCAGTAGAATTTGTAGGATAGAGAACTTGAAAAAACAAAAAATCTATCAAACATATTTCAAAATTAAGGGCAAGAAATCTATGCAACTAAAATGTAGCCATTAACAACAATTGCACGTTCCCAGTTGCAATAAAGTAAACTCTCGTACTAGAGAGATGTCCTAGATCTGAATGCTAATGGTTCAAGAGGAAAGTGGATCAGATGACTGGCATGATGGCTTAATAAAAAATCAAGATGACCACAATGATCCAGCATATATCATATATGTAATTCCCAAAGCAGAGAAAGGATATTAGTGCCCCACTTATTACCACCACCACCATCACCATCATTGATTAAACTCATCCTCAAGGCAGCTGGTATCAATTTTGTTAGAGAAATTGAACAAGAATGGGGATTAGAGATAGAGAAGACACAAGACACACAGAAGAGATTAGAAGAAAATCCGGGTGATGCTCATTCATTCATCATAACAAGCATAGAGATACAATGGATAGTCATATGCCTTATATAGGCAATACCTCTAGGCCTACTAATCCCAACTAACCACTATTAGTTACTAACTAACTAACTATCCCCCTAACTAACTAACCTAATTAGTTGTTTATTGTTTACATATCAATACCCCTCCCCCAAAACATCCTTGCCCTCAAGGATGATTGACACAAACTGATCCTAAAAAAATAAAAACTGAAACTTCGAAAACATAAGCCTAAGTTGTAAAATTCAGGAAAAAAAAAATTCTGAAACTTGTTCTGCTATACTCATCACTTGTTTGTTGCTGGAACAAATAGAAGCAATAAATCCAATCCAGACCCAAATAGCATTTTAATCAGCTCTCCCTTGAACCAAGTATGCAGCAGACTTTGGGTAGGAGAACACTGAAAAAATGAGAGCCAATTTTGTAGCATCCTGTGACTTATATATTCAGACCTTTTAAGACCCAATTGCAGCAACAAACTTGAGCTATTTTCTTCAAAGGAAAAGCCCAAACACTCGTCTAATTCTTGAAAGATAAAGTCCGTATGCCCATGCTGTTTGAGCAAGAGTGTTTCTTTACAGTCAAAGTCTCCACAAATACGAGATGCTTGCCTGTCTTCTTGCTTGTCGAAGGACTCTTCTTGGAAAGACCCACAAGATTCTTGATCTTCCAAAGCTTTTTCTTGAACTTCTTGAGTCAACAAAGATGACCCACCACTTTCTTGAATGGCTAAGTCTTCTTTTTCTTGAGAATGGCCACCTTCTTGAATGATTATGGGCTGCTCTGGAATTGATGGCAGAGTACCCCCAACATCTTTTTGATCAAGCTTTACCTCCTGCCATGCTTTCCGTAACTCTGCTTTTTGTTTTTGCACAAGGGACAACATCTGCTCAACTGCCATCATCATACTCTGAAGACTTTCTTCCATGCTTCTTGGAAGGACTGGAAAAGTTGATGTAGCCATTGAATAGTAGGATTTTTTTTTCCTTTTTGGAATCTGTTTCAGAATTAATATTCTGAATTCCCTCAAACCAGCCTGACCCCAAGAACAGCAACAGTAAACCAGAACCAATAACGACAGAGCTGAAAATAACAGAATCCAGAAACCAAAGAAAACTGAACCAGACTCAAGTTCTTGATGGGTTCTTGCTGCCCAACACGTCTGAACTCAAAGGAGATGAAACAGAACCAATTTCTTTTTTTTTTTTCTTTCTTTTCTCTAAACAGAATAGAAAAGATCAGAACAGAGCAACTTTTTCTTTTTTTTCTTTCGTTTTTCAAATCAGAACAGAAAGGGACGAGAACAGAATCAGAAACAGCAAACAGAAGCGGCCAAGGATGGTCAGCTCTGATACCACTGTTAGAGAAATTGAACAAGAATGGGGATTAGAGATAGAGAAGACACAAGACACACAGAAGAGATTAGAAGAGAATCCGGGTGATGCTCATTCATTCATCATAACAAGCATAGAGATACAATGGATAGTCATATGCCTTATATAGGCAATACCTCTAGGCCTACTAATCCCAACTAACCACTATTAGTTACTAACTAACTAACTATCCCCCTAACTAACTAACCTAATTAGTTGTTTATTGTTTACATATCAAATTTCTATTAGAAGCAAATAGTTTGTATAGAATAAAAATTTAGCAACTGGAATCTTAGAGTAAATAACATATTATGGAAGCATTGCTGCATATACAAGCACCATACCTGTAAGGTACTGATATCAACACCTCCCAGGGAAGGATCAAGTGGCGGTAGACCACTGTTTCTTGTTTCAAACTTCCCATCCTAAAATAAAACCATAAAAAAGTTTGTCAGAATAAAACCAGATCACACAGATCCTGAAACCAAAGAACCACAAAAAACATACCTCAAATTCTGACTCTTGAACCCCTGAATTCTCCACAGCAGTATCAAACTGCATACTTTCAGTTTCCTTCACTTGGGAATGATCATAATTAGACTGCGCAAAAGTGGTTTCAGTTCCAATTATTCCATTAAAATCCCTCTGACTTTCTCCATGAAAATTGAGATGCAAATCTGCTTGATCTACAGATATTTCATCAGGCGTTTGCGGCGTGACAAGGTGAGTTTTATCATCTACATTTCCAGATTCAGGTGAAAAGCCAAGGGGATCCCGGTCAATAAGAGAGATGTTATCTAGCCCTTGTGCTAATTTCTTAAAATATGACCATGACTTAGGTTCATGGTTTTCCATGTTTAAGCTTATGCCCACTCCAATATTAGTTAGTGGTTGTAGACTGGATGGGTCTTCCGCAAGTATTGCTTTAGTATACATATCAGAAAGCAATTCACGAGGAAATCGATCATCAATGTCAATAAGAATGTCAGCCTGTGTTTGTTTGGGACGAACATCTGATGTAACACCTTGAGAAATGTCTTCAGTTGTGTTCCCAGTCAAAGAAACAGGTACTTCTTGCAACATAGAATCATCATTTGATTCTTTCCCCGAGCCATGACCCCAATTAATCTCAGGAAGATGAGATGTTGGGTCATCATTGGGCTTAAAAGTGGGAACCTGATCCAAAGCAGGAAAATCTAATTTAAGGTTTTTGTTTTCATCAACCAGGGATTTGCTGTGGTTATCTTCGAAATAATTGTCAGTCTCAGATCTGATGACTTGATCCTCATTTACCGCCACCTTACTACTTCCGTCATTGTTTGGTAATACCCCCTTCAACTCCAAATCCACAGGTTCTGAGAGTTTTGACTTTATCTGACTGCTCGTATCAGGCGACAGTTTGTGCATATGTAGTTCGTTAAGCCCATTAAAAATGATGTTGCCATCCACATACAGTGGTTTTGATGACGTACTTGAATCCTCTGTTAAATTAGACTGATTTCTATTGTGCAAGATGTCACCAGATTCTGTGGCTGAATACTGGGGATTGATGTCAGAAAGTAAATCTGATACAGGAACCTGAGAATCATATGTGTCATCTGACTTTGCAGACCGATTCAGCAATTCTACTTGCTCCCTAGGAGTTCTTTCAGAATAAGAATAGTAAACTCTTTTAGGCATTGGAGGAGGGTGAAGGCAACTTAAATCAATCCCATTGGATTGAGAATCAACATTACCAGGACCAAATGCACTGCTAGATGCAGAAGATGCCTCTTTATACTCCTGGTGCTGCTCCTTTTTCATTGATGGCAGTGTGGGTAGTTTCCCCTCAGGTATGTTAATTGCAACTGTAGCTTTATTAACATTATTTTTCAAGAAGTCATCTTTTGGTTGTGTCAGAACAGGGGATGGTGTTTCCGAGAATAGAACTTTTGCAGCGTTACTTCCTTGTTGAACTGAGCTATCACCCCTTTTTTTCACCAGCATTGCTGGTATTTCCGAATTCTGTACTTGTAATCCATTAGGAGAAGAACCTTCATTCAAAATCCCTTGTTGATTTATCATCCCATAAGGAGGCATAGCATTAGGAGTCTCAATGGGAGTAAAATTTTGAGAAGGATTATGGCCATGGTGAATAGGATATTGACCAAAAACCTCCCCAAGGTGCATCATCTGGTCTCTGTAGAGTGGAGAGGTTTCATAAGCATTTGAGGAAGTTGGAAGAATTGGTCTTGAAGACTGACTGGTTGATGATGAGTCATAATTCCCAGTCAATGGAATGTTGCTGAGACCTATAGATTCTACAGGAACTTTCCCAGCTTCTCTCTCAGTCTTTTGCCTGTCCAATTCAAGCATATCATTTGCTGAAGAGCTCGCACCAAGAAGCACCGAGTTGTGTCTTGAACCAAAGTCCATGCCATTAACAGCAACAACATATTGGACCTCAGAATCATCACCCACACCACTGAGACCAAATTGAGCATCATCCAAATCACTCATTGAGAATAAAAAAATTCTAAGCTTTTGTGATCCTTCTTTATCTTGTGGATGATTACATTCCTCCATCATATTCTGCAAATCTTCATCTGATGACACAGAGACCAAAGCATCAAGATCTTCCCCAGGAAGCTGGTACTTAATTACATGAGTTTGATTATATATTGACAATGATTTCTGAATAAGGTCCTGCCAAGATATGTCTGATCTTATTCGGATAATGCGTGTTTCACCTCCAACATATCTAAGTTTTCCATCACCAGGTCTTGGTAATATTCTACCACCAAAGCTGCAAAGGACTTTCAACATCATTGATGAGCTATCAGAACCTCCATAAGAGGCGTATCGACCATTTTCCTGATTATATGAAGTTCTTGGCATTGATTGAATTGATCCATAGTTGCATCTGCCTCCATGTAATAATGTATCCTTTCCATCATACTGTTTTGGATCCCTGCCAACCGTTTCTCGCATAGGAATATCTGATCCTCTTTCACATCCTGCACGACTACTATGACCTGTTCCAGAATTGGGATCACCAACATTGGTAATTACAGGCTTCCTAAGATTCACCCTATCCAACATAAATTCAAGTGAAAACTCCTCACCAGTCTGTATGGAATAATTAAGTACAGGTTTAACTTCAGATTTATTAGGGGCATGCGGCCCCCTACTAGTATGCATGCCATCCAGATGGTCCTGCATTACAGACTCTGACACAGGCTGAAAGCCATCATATCTAGGGTCCATCTTATAGCATTGAAGCTGTTGGAAGATGACTGATAATCCTTTCAAAGAAAATTTTTAATTTTTAATTTTTAATCAGATAAACTCATAAATAAGCTCTATAGTTTAGCAACTGAGTTTCAGTCACTGAATAGAAATGTGAAGAAGCATCTACAGTCTTGGAAATTCTCAGGTCGACTTTCATCTTTCAAAGCACAACCTTAATGTAAAGCAATTGACCTGCAAACATGATGGAATTCAGTTGGAGCATCAATTTCAACATGAAAAAAGAAGCCACTGTATGTTGTTTCAACTTTAAATGGCAAACAACAAAAAAGAACAAAGACCAACAGACTTGCGAGAAAGATATGAAATTGCTAAAAATAATACTACATGTTGGTACCCTCAACTGCTAGTTAATTGCCTTTAAAGTTAAAAGGTCGTTATAAACAATTTATGACTCAAAGCAGACTAATGTTACTGAATTAGACTAAACTCGGTAATGAATATAGGCTGCAACACGATCAATAATCTACTTAGTGAATAATTTTAGCTTCCATCAATGGCTAAAAGGAAAATTATGTCAAAGGAGTGCAGACATGAAATGGGTACAAGTTATAACCTCTAAGAACTCAACAAAAATCATAATATACTCATAAATAAAAACTGATGAAGTTCTGGCCAGCCTATGGATTTGCATCTTCTGGATGAGTATAGGACATAAATGATAGCTTATCTTTGTCTGGAAATTACTTTATGACTACCTTTTATAAAATTAAAAACTACTAGTTTTTTCCTAATTAATTCAATTTCAACATGTTAAAAATAAAACCCAGGCCTGAAACAATATCATTTCAACAAAATGAAAACCAGCAAATTTCTTCTTTTTTGAAATTTTTCTTTGAAGAAACATTCAGGTAAGTATTAGCAATTAGCCTTAGCCATGAAAAGAATTGAAGGACAAAATATATGGATTTCAATGAAATTACTAATGCTATGTTATTCTGCCACATCTGACATACAACAGAAAGATGTCATATTCTTTGATATTTTCTCGATCTAAGCCTTAATGTCATTCTATTAATCTCTCTTCTAAGACTTATATGCTTGAAAAAGAAAAGGTTTTTATCCTTGCTTATCTTATTATATTTGAGATATCCGTTGTCATTTTTGGAGCCTTGATAATTCTAAAGTTCCTCTAGGTGCAATCTACTAATTGAAGCAGCATAATGCTATGTTAAATGATAATATTGAGACAGAACGGACTTTCTGAAATTCACAATGCCATCTAAGTTCACGAACCAAAGGAAAACACGCATGTACATTAATAAAAACATGCATGCTTTGGATGTCCGAGTAAGAATCAAGAAGAAGGCTTTAACATAAAGACATCCAGCCCTGAAAATATGAACCTGGAAATATGTAACTTGTGCACTCAAGTGAACTCTATAATTACAAGTGCAAATCTGATTGTTTCTATGGAATATGGATAGACCATTTAGTTAAATAGCAATTGCAGGTGACACCTAAGTAAAGAATCGATATCATCACTAACCCAAAAAGTGGACGCGTAACATCCATTATCATCATCGAAGATATATAAAACATCAGAATTAGCAAACTTGATCGTCATCTAGACTCAAAATCTCAGAAACACGATCAGCTTCCTTTCAACGCCACCCCGATTCCTAAATCTAAAATTATCAATCAAGGAATCTAACACTACGCCTCAAAAACCAGCATAGCCATCGATAAATAGCAGAGCACTTTACGATCAATAAAGCACCAGTGCTTAATCTGTCCTACACCCCTATTATAAAATTGTAGGTTTAACAATAAATACTTTGCCGTGTCGTCCGTGCACGTCATCCGTACAGAACCCGCGATTATTAGTTAACAATGAAACAAAGGGCACCACTAAGACATCACATACACAGCAAGACCTGATAGAATACGAACAGAATCGAAATACCTGATAAAGAAACAATTTTTCTCTTCTTCATTGTTCGAGCTCATGGCTCATACCTCATACGGTAAGGCTCAGAGTATGAGGAAGGAAAGAGCAATTTCCATATCCGAAAAGAGTTTATGCGAAGAGCAAAAACACCCATCTTTAATCCGTATCGCTTTCCAGCATTATGCTTCTTGAAGTCTCAATCCACTTCTTCTTCTTCTTGGCCTAAAGAAAGTGGAAATCGAATCTACTACTACTTTTTCTGGTTCAATGTCTTAAGAAGCGGAATGACGGCTCTTCTACCCGCTCCGCCAGTCGCACCTTCCTTCGGTCTTGTGCCGAAAATATTATTTCAGCGTTTTGTCAAAAAGAGGAACTGGGTCGACCTCCCAAAAAACCCTTCGTGATTCATCGCTTTTACCAAAATGCCACGAGGGACAACGTGCGGTAGGGCACCACAAACCGCACCGACATTTGATATCGCAGGTAACACGCTAGTTAAATTGATCAAGGGAAAATTCCCCTAATAGCCCAAGTAATCAAGATATTATCAAAAAATACCTAAAAAAAGTCATATATCAAAAAAGACCCTAATTATTAACGTATACTGATTTAATTATTAATATTATACTGATATAATTGTTTATTAATACTATAATGATATAGTTGTTAACGTTTCTGAAAAACATTTTTTTTATATGTGGTTTTTCTTTAGGTTTTTTTTTTACAATATTTTTTTTTGGTCCCTAAAGGGAATTTTCTTATTAATCAAATTGATTAAGATAATTCTGCAATTCAGGGATGAAGTGGTTAAATTTTCTATTTTTTTTCCCAATTTCATGCTTAATTAAATGTAATGATTTTCCCAATTCTAAATGCTCTTTTATTATGGATTAGTTTCGTTTCTTAGGGGCATGTTTAAAAATATCTTCTAATTTTTCCTAGGAGAAGATCTTATTAAAAAATTCAAACTCCTTCAAAACTGCATCTTATTGGAGAAGATAAAGGGAGTACCTTTTTTTTTTGTCATGACTCATCCATATATCCATTAAACAACCTTCAAACTCACGAGGAGTTTGGTATATTGTCGGTTGGGAAAATGACAAGTGTAAACTTTGGCGACCATTGAAGATCTCCAGTTGTTTAATATATATCATGGAAGACCGTGATTTTTGTTTGTAATTAAAAAACAAGTCTTTATAAAATTGGGCCTTTTGCCTAGTTGAAGGTCGCTTGTGAATTTCAGAAAATGTGACTTGTAAATGGATAGCTATAAAATTTATAAATATTATTTCCTCGGGTTTTTAAGATAAAGTTGATTTTTTTGAGAGATTAAAAAAATAGTAATTAAATTAATTTTAAAAAAAATTTCTTCAAACTAATTAGTTTGATTGATAAACTAATATAAATCTAAGGATATACAACATATAAAATGATTAAATAAATTTAGCTTCCTTAATCTCTAAAAAAAAAACAATTATGTCTTATAATTAGAACCAGGAGTAGTATTTGGTATTAAACTCATGGTATAGGATTCAAACATTAGCTTCTTATGTTGTGAGGGATTAAATAAACTCTCACTATAATTAACCAATTAGTAATATAAAAAGAAATCAATCATTATAAATTTACGTAATCACCAAAAAAGTCTTATGAAAAGCATGTAATGACCAATTATGGGTTTATTTGGGATAGCTTCAAAAATTCAAATAAGTCTATCAGAACTCCAACAAAAGTAGAAACTAGATTATTGACTATTTGACATAGTTTCAGACCTTGAAGCCGCATCTCTTTACTTTAAACCTTGAAGCTACTTTATCATCACTATTCTGAACACAAATCACATTAAAAAAAAGGTCTATCAAGAAAAGTCCATAAAACACAAAAATCATTTCTACCACTGTTATCCCAAACAGGCTCTATAATTATAGGATAGAAAATGATTGTAGCTTCATGTTTCTAGTTATCTCTAGTGATTGAGATTTCTTGTTATTTATTACATTCATTTGTTGGACACATAGTAATTTTCTCATATAAAAAATACATTTTCATTAGATTTTGACACATTTGACCCCAAGGTAGACCCAAGTCTTTCAACATGACCCGTTATTTGCTCTTCAAGATTGGTGAAATCTTTATTTAATGTCAGACTCGCGGAAAGAGAGAATTGCACCATGTGGGAATTAATTGTTTGTACTAAATTAGATTATTGCATGTGGGGTCTGAGAGTACCCCCCCCCCCCCCAAAAAAAAAAAAACCACTTTTTATTTGCTTTCCACAAAACAAAGTTTTTTCTTTTAATTAAACCAAACACCCACATGCTCATTTCGTATATATTATCATATTGATCAGTAAGACAACTGATCGCTTTTTCTCTTATAAAAAAGAAAAAAGAAAAAAATTGTCGCAGTTATTTCTATTTTATAGATATAAAAGCATTCCTGCTAGTTAATCATCTTCTTACAGGGTTGCTTTGAAAGAGAGAGGCCAACAGTAGTTTTCTTCCAACAGAGTAAAAGAGAAAAGTATCTTTCTGAGACAAGCAATTTTTACACATGAGATTGTTCATAATAATTTCTAGATGGCTGTACAATCAGCAGGGGCAAAAGAAACCTTATTTTGTACAAGATCAAACGCCACCTGAAAATTGATCTGCGCAATATTTCCCAGAATCGAAATACTGTCACTGGGGATCACAAGCAAGCAAAGCAAATCATCCTTAACGGTAAACATGTTGCCACGGTGCAACCTCAGATCAGCGTTATCCGTGAAATGCAACACAAATTCAACACCTTGTTCCATCTCAGGCTCATATCTGAAACACAAGTCCAACGGTTCAGGCGGGTTCGTCACCGGTTCAACCCCAACCGCTTCTCTCACCGCATCTCTAAGCTCACTGTAAAAACCCGATTCTAGCACTGTCAACGTCGTGCCTGAATCAATGATTATATTGCCTCCAGTTTGACCTGTCTGAACTGTCTTGTGCCCGACGGTGACACCTTCGAGGTTGACATAGTAAAAGGTTGTCGGAGTTTTGGTGAAGAGAGGGGTGGAGGCGGCGGCATCGCCGTTAACGTTGTTTAGTTGGTCGCCAAACTTGAGTTTGCTGGTGGTGCTGGAGGAGAAAGGGAGGAGACAGTAGGAGAATTTGTGGTTGATTTCATCGCCGAGCTGAGAGATGAGAGAGAGGGGACCACCGCCTAGACCGGCGATTCCGGTGTTGTCTTCGAACTGATTGTCGTGTCCACATCCAATTACGGTTGAAGGAGACGAAACAGAAACAGCACTGCCGAAGTTGATTGTGTCAGTGGCTAAGTCCCCTGTTGTGAATGATTGGTCTCCATATTTATAGAAGTACCTGCCCAGAATATAATGTTACTAGTTTTTTTTTTTTTTTGCTCGGAATGTTACTAGTTTGTATGAAAACTGAAAGTCATTTTACAAAAAAAATTCTACTGATATACAGCCCATTTTTAGGAATATTACTTTAAGCAAATTCTCACACATTCAAATAATAAAAAATCTTATCTTTCCCTAAAATTTGCTCCAATAATCTAACCATATAACAAATGAAATATTATTATTATATATGTGTGTGTGTGTGTGTGGGGCCTAAATTGTTATCTCAGCATGCCTGAATATCAATATCATTTCACAAGCAGGCATTTAATTAACCTAGCTACACTGTGGCTTGTATCATATTTCGTAGTCTAGTTCGTTTATAGATTTGTGGTACCTGCACTGATTGGAATCTCCACAGGATTGTCTGGGCAAGGAGCCACAAGGTTGGGAGTCACAAGGCAGCACATTGAAAGTGGAAGATTTGGAAGGATCAAATGCATTCTGGGGATCACAACCTCCACAAGGCAAGCATGGTACCCACACGAGGTCGCTTCCTGTGTCTGCAGCTGCATGAAGCTCCACCAATGGCGTCCCCAACAACATCTTCATTAGATAATCTCCTCTGTTCGGAGTTATCACAGCTCCACCACCACCACCGCCCTGAAAGTGTTTGAGTCGAGAAGCGGATCGCCTGGCCGCTTTCATTATGATCTGTGAGTGTGACAGAGAAGAGTTGTAAAATGGTGAGAAAACTGAGTCTCGATGAATAAGGTCGATGCTGAAACTGCTGATTAGAGTTTTATGATCATGACAAGCTTCCGAAGAAGTTAGAATCGAGAGAGAAAATAGCAGAGGAAGGAACTGTGCGTTAAAATTCATCATGTTTGAAGAGTGACGTGGGATATTTGAGAAATCAGGAATTTAGATGATCATGAAGATGCTTCAATTTATAGAAGAAGAATTTTCATTGTTTCAAGTTGTTTTAATTCATAATAAAATAGGCAATAGCTTGTGAAGTTGAATTAGGTTAGATGGCTCCACAAGCGTTACAGGAATATTTCTCAATCTGGTTCTTCAAAGTTTCTTGAAACAAGCTTGTGTTCCCTCAATGCGTATGGACTCTGAATCAACAAGGTATTGCTTACAACAGTGAAATACCTATGAGGATGTCACGTTTCTATGTTGTGAATTTAATAGGATAAAAGAAAAAAAAGATTCTATTGTCGAGAGTGAAAGCCAAGAAATGGACCATGAAGTAAATTATTTTTCTTCTGTTGTTATTTTAGAAGTCTTACGTAGAGGGCATATCTTATTAATACTCGTAAGGCTATTTTTTTTTTTTTTTGATTACAAAGAGGAGGGGAAACCCTCAAACTATTCTACTACAAATATCAGAAAGTAACCTATCCTTATTCAAGAATTTGGCTAAATCACCAAAAGAGGCATGAAAATGATGAACCCCAGGCCATACATCAAAAGCCTGTTTCGCCACATAATCAGCAGCCATATTTATCTCCCTTGGGACCCATTGTACAAGTACCTCCCAGTCTCTGTTTAGGATACATTTAACCTCCCTAACAACCTCCACTTCGGACTGAGATTCCTGGATCGGACCATTTATCAACTCAACAACTTCCCTGGCATCAGATTCCAGCACCACCCTTCGCTCGCCCAAATCTCAGCACATTTTCATCCCAAACAAAACCGCCCATACCTCAGCAGCGAAACTATCAGCAGGCGTCGCCGCTTTAAACATGAACCCCGCCTTAAGAGCACCATACTCGTCTCGGAGCACTCCTCCACCTGTTGCAACTTGGTCTTGTGAACACGCGCCATCCACATTCAACTTGACCCAGCCTTGGCATGGCGGCGACCATGAAATGCTTCTTGGTTGCTCCGGTCTACCATTAAGATTGACCCCTTTCAGCATGAGACTCGCCTTAGACATCGTTTCAACGATAGATCTCGCCCTGTGCATAATGGAATCATTACTCGGGCATGTATTCTCGAAAATTCTGGCATTCCTGCGTTGCCATATAAGCCAACACACCGTCGAAAAGAGCTCGCTCCATCCCTCTTTCCCACGGTTACGACCCCTTTGTATGTTTTTACTAAGCCACGGTTGCCTCTCTAACTGAAAGAACCTACTCATGAGACTAGGACCACCCACCAACATCCATAACTTCCTCGTTTCACTGCAGTCTCGAAGCACATGGATCAAGCTTTCAGAATCATCACCACACCAGGGGCAGCGACCATCCCCCCCCATGCCCCTGAGAACCCGCACCTCATTAGTGAGGAGTTTATTGTGCAGAGCAAGCCACATAAACGCCTTACATCGAGGCAAGGTGCGCAGCTTCCAGACCCATTGCCACTCCCGTGCCACTTCCTCCTGGTTCTCAGATAAAACTCGATATGCTGACTTGACACTAAATTCCCCATTCCTCTCATGCTTCCACCGAACCGTCTGCGACCCAACGTCCACAAGGGAACCCTCCATTACAGCTTCCCATGACTTCTTAATACCCGACCAGGCATTAGATCCCAATCTTGCACAATTGATTGTTGGTGCCAAGTCATCACATTTATATTTGCTCCTCAACACCTTCACCCAGAGATCATCTCTCCTTTTCATCATGTTCCATCCCAACTTCATCATATAGGCCTGATTCTGGCTATATTTGGTTTGAGGTGAAGGAATGATAGGGGAGAAAGGACTTTTACCAAATTACCATGGGAAGAAAAAAGTTTTTTTTGTACTGAGAGTACTTTTATGGAATATTGAACAATTTTATCAAAATAAGATAAAAAATTTCTCATCCCTCAAATCAAACACATTGTTAATGAAAATTCCTTAAAACTCCAAGGGACCAAGAAAATGTAAAAAAATCTCACAAAAATTCTAATATCAAATTAGTATGAGACTTTTTTACATTAAAATTTTCCGTTTGATTTTTTTGATATTTTCTCGGTGACCTTAAAAGGATTTTCCTTTTTTAAACGTTAAGAAACTAGTTGAGTAATCAAGAGTGATAAACAATTAGCTTGGTCGCTTTATCGGGGTTCACATTCTATACTTCTCTCTTATATGCTTCTTAGGTGCTTGTCTCTCTAATTAGAGGGTTGAAACATTTTTTTTATTTTTTATATATTCTATTTATTTAGATTAAATTATATGTTGGAGACATTTTTTTTCACCTAATATCTCAAATTAATTAATTTTTAACCCTGTATTAGAAATATTTTCCTTATAACACCAGTATTATGAAAATTAATTAATTTGAGATATCAGGTATAAAAAAATTTTCAGAATGCAACATATAATTTAATCTAAATAAATAGATTAAACTATAGTTTAAAAAAATAGAATATATAAAAATCTTAAAAAAATAAAAAAAAAAGAAGGTTTCAACCCTTTAATTAGAAGGACAAACACATAAAAAGTATATAAGAGAAAAGCATGTAACGTGAATTAGCTTTCTCCGGCTGTTTTTCTATCCAAAACAAAAACCAGATATATTTATTTTCTTTTGTTTGTTTGTTTTGTTTTTGGGTTTTATATGTGTGAATATAATATGTATGCGCGCGCGTTTTTTGTTGTTTGTGTGTTTTTGTAATCTTATTTTGTTTATTGGGATTTTGTCAGTTGAAGGTAAAAAATTTTGTTAATCCGGTTAACAAGATTTGCGGTTCTGAGTTCTGACAATAGGAGTATAGCACGGTAGCGGCTTGTTCCATTACGATTGATGTCGTTACTGAGATTCTGGTTAGGTTCAATCGCAATTCAGAAACAACGAACAAGATTTTCTTGTGGATTCTTCGCTCCTTCTCAAAGATACATTTCAAGCAGCAGGTCCAGGAATTTCTATTCATGCCTGAAGCCGAATCAGCAAGATGGAGCACATTACCAATCTTCTTCGCTCCCCAGAGATTCTCCTCTTTCTGGTACGCAGTATCCCTCATTTCTAGGGTCAGATTGATTTCTCTTATTGGATTATTGACCCCAACCGGCGTGTGTAATTTTCTGCAAATGCCCTTTTCCAGGAATGGAGGATGCTTTGACGGGTTACCTCTTGGGCAAGAAGAGGGCAACCGACGTTGCTCACATGTACGCACTTACTGACTTTTTTTTTACTTATCTCCTATTTTTATCTTGAAAAGTTTAGTCCAAATTCCTGCCTTGAATTGCTTTGAAGTACTTTATTTAGCTGCAGTTTGAAGTGTCATTTTGAGTTTGATAACAGAGTCAAAAACGGTATGGCTAGATTTTGTCCTGAATGAGTAATGACCCATTGCTTCTTCAGAATGATTCTCTACCTAATTGCAATTCTGTTGCCTTAATGATTCTCCTATTGCTGGTTTCATAGCATGTCCATGACATGGTAGAAGGGGGGAGGGAAAAGGGTAGATTCTGAACTACAATACATGGAGCTCACTTGGTTTTAGTAGGCTAAACCTTTATATATATAATGAAGACTGATCAATTAAATTGGGGCTTACACCCATTTCTCAAGCATTTATAGGAAAGTTCTGTTTAATGCATCATGAAGGACTTATTTATACATCAGTTGTCTAGCATGCGCTTTGGTTGAGTTAAACGTAATTATATGCCAACTCAGCAAAGCATTCCAGTTTTTATCTCTATCGATGGTAACCCTTCAACATATATTTTCTAACTTTTACTGGGTGTTTTCGCTTTAGTACTCATTCCATATTTTCAACGTGCCTTGTGATGGGTTGGTTTGGCCTTGATATAAGTGTTGTAACCACCAGGGTATGGAGGCATGTTGTCCAGAAAGGGGATACAGTTGTTGATGCCACTTGTGGCAATGGTTATGACACCTTAGAAATGCTCAAATTGGTTGCTGATGATTCACATAAGGGTTTTGTTTATGCGTTGGACATTCAGAAAGATGCTTTGGATATGACTTCCTCCTTGCTGGACGACTCCCTTAATCCCACGGAGGTAAGGACTGCGGTTGAGTATAGAATTTCACCTCTAAATTAGTTTAGACTGACAACTATCTTTTATTTGGTTGTTCATACACTTGTGCTATGTAATAGGCCTTGAGCAGAGCCTTAAAATTTCGGCATTTTTATTATACAAACAAACTATGAATTTTAATGTCACCTTTTCCCACCAATAACTGGAAAATCTGCAGAAACAACTTATCAAGCTCTTCAACATCTGCCATAGTAAAATGGAGGAAGTTATTCCAAGCCATGCTTCTGTTAGGTACTCTCGTTCCTTGAGTTTCTTCATGCCCTTGTATCTCTTTCCTATCCGTTGGTTTTTGTCATTTGACAATCCAGCAATAAAACGCTGGATAACTTATTTGGTCTATTCGTAACTCTGACTTCTATTGTCTTATTTTTTGCTTGGGTGATCCTGGAATAACTTAAACAACGAACTATAATCTTAATTATTTTTCCACATTTGTGTATAATAGGTTATGGATACTCATACACGTATCACGATGAGATGGCATTAGAATATTCAAGTTTTTGTTCATATTTCAAGGTTTAAGCACTATCTTATATGCTGGGTATTTTAGGCTTATTGCTTTCAACTTAGGTTATCTTCCTGGCGGTGACAAAGAAATAATAACAAGATCGGAGACAACATTACTAGCACTGGAAGCTGCCAAGAGAATTTTAATGCCGGGAGGGCTTATCAGCTTAGTGGTTTATGTGGGGCACCCTGGAGGATGGTGATATTCCGTTCTTGCTGGCCTTTATTAATAGTAATACATGTGTTTTTGGCCAAATATATTAAATTGCTTTCAATATCATGTTATACATGAATTTTCGCAGCATCATGGCCTCAGTAAAGTCTTGAGTTCATCAATTGGTTTGATTAAAAGACATATTGAAAAGTTTCAAGTGTTTTGAAGTCTAGTTTTTTATGCTTTCCTTGTACAGGGAAGAATTGGAAAGTATTGAAGCTTTTGCTGCTGGATTATCTTCTGAGAATTGGATCTGCTGTAAGCTCCAGATGCTAAACCGACCATCATCTCCAATACCCATTTTCTTATTCAAAAGATAATGCAAAAATGACTGTTCTGGTATCTTTATTTCTTTCTTTCTTTCATTTTTTTCTTGAAAAGAAATGTTGACCTTTGCTAAGCCATTAAATGTGTTCCGTTCTGTTCTGATTTTTGATTGAAAGAATATTAATTTTGTCCTGAACTCCCTGGGCTCTGCCAGAGGGTTGAGTTGCATGTAGAAATGGAAATGAGGTTTAATGAAGCCTTCATTTGATTGGATCAGCTTTCAATTCAATGGAAACCGTCGTTTCTCTTGAGTTTATAGTGACGCCGACATGATTCTTATCTGATCAGGAGACGAAATGCACAAATGGATTTATACAGATAGTGAGTCTAATTAAAACTTATTGACATAGTTACCTTTACAAAGTCTCTTTTTTGCCGTTTGTAAACGCAACTTCACAAAGCTCTGTAGCGGGCCAAAAAAAAAAAAAAGTATGAGGCGATCGCGATGGGACTCGAACCCACAATCTCCCGCTCCGGAGGCGAGCGCCTTATCCATTAGGCCACGCGATCAGATGCTTGTGATGAGGTTTAGAAAATATATCATTGTGATATTTTACTAGATTCAGGTTATCACTGCGTCTCTTTCTTTTTCCATTATGAAAGGCAAGCTTATCACATAAAATATAAAAGATGAGGCATCTCCCCTACATATCAGTTTAATTCTTAGATTGAGATACTAAATTATTGAACCTTTTAAATCATCTCATATTTAGGTTACTATATCATTTTTCATTGCTAAAATGTGAGTGCATTAATAACATTCATTGAATCTTTAAAAAAAATACATTATTTGATTTTTTTTTAAATTATATCATTTTAAATCATGGACTTTTATCCTCATTAGTTAAGTTAATTTTATATACTTCTTTTAACTAACATTTTTTTAAAAAAATAAAATGCCACCTGTATTATGTAAACACACATATTACATGACTTTTTTTTAAAAAAAAAAACTACATAATATTGCATAAAGATACTCACACCAACTGTATAGGGAAGAATAACTCACAAATCACAACCTCGTACTTGTAGGAGTACTGTTTGAGTACTTTTTCTTTCTTTTCAACAAACTGAATTAGGTACCTTTTCATTAACAATAAGAGAGACAAATAGACAAGACTTAATTACATATTTAAGCAAACCATAAAAGAAATGTTCTCAGCTTGTTCTCTCCCTCAATTACCCCTCCTCAAACTAACATAACATCCCCAGCTTCTTCTACCAACCCATCTCCAAGGTATCTCTCCCACAGACATGTTCTGTTCTATGTATATATATGTCTTTACGTTAGTGCATGTTCTGTTCCACGTATAGATATGTCTTCACGTTAGTACATTTTTCTGTATCTTGTATTCCATATATTTGCTTAATATATCAGCTTCTACTTCTTTCTTAGTTTTTGACCAGTTAATGAGTAGAGATATAATAGAGTGTCTGAAGTAACATGTGTGACAAAACAATATTTAGTTATTTACTGGTGTCTGCTTCCAATAATGATCAATAAGAGTGCCAAACATATGCTACATTCGCAATTTCCTCTGCTAAACATTAACACATACTCTTTTTTGTTGTTGTCTTTGTTCCAGCAGGTTTTTGATTTATTATTTACTTTCGTCATCATATCTCATCATTCAGAAATGGAATTCCTCTAAGCTTCAATAGGGAAAACTCTGTCCAAACACTATTCAACGATCCAGAAATAATTAATGAGCAGTTACTGACCCTTCTTTCATGAAGAAACAATACCACGCCAGATTTTTCCAATAACGAAAGTTTCTTCAGGGGTAGACTTTATCTAAAGTCGTCACTCGTCATTGACTTCCATGATAATGAGTAGATTTACTTATTTATTTATTAACTGCATACGCTTAAAAATAGAAGCATAACTGTATTATTTATAATATATATAATTTGATCCTAGAAGACAAATAATTCTTACCGATAAAAACATTATTGATACTGTTATTTTATAAAGGAAGCAATTTATGAAGTTAAGAATAACATTCTATATTTAAGATTACAATTAAAATTAAAAGTGAACTTATAATTAAACTAAAAATGATTTTTTTTTAAATTAAAAGGGCACCTATATTCTGTAACCGCCTCCAACTCCCCTGAAATATCTAAACTGTATGTATTAATATTCATTAATCATTAAAAAAATATACAATATTAGAATTTTTTTAAAAAAATTATATCATTTTGAATCATGAACTTTTATCCTCATTACTTAAGTTAGATTTTAGATACTGCTTTTATAATGACAAGAGTGTGAGTGATAGGATCGGAGTATTGATTTAATTTTATTAATAACGTATTAAAGGTTAAGTTTGAATTATAATATTATAACCACTAAATAACATCAATTGTTTTAATTTAGACCAAAATCAGTAATAACTGAATTAATTAATTAGTTGAAGTTGAAGGAATACAAATGTTGATGAAAGAGGAATATTACCTAGAGGGGGTGAATAGGTGATTTAAAAAAAAACTGAGTGTGCGATGGGTGAATAATAGGTACAGTAAACAGAAATAAAGTCGACACAGAAGGATTATACTGGTTCGGTCCAACTCTTTGACCTACGTTCAGTACCCAATCACTCTGGGATTTCTCACTATCTCACAAATGCAATTACAATCTCTGTAATACAGAATGACTCTCACTCTCCAGAATCACTCCCCCTTACAGATCGTAATTATACAACCGTACTCAAGATACCACGACCTTGAGATTTTGAACTAAACTGAATACAATTAGTAAATCTCTCATATAAAGTAATTGATAAGCACTGAGGCACACTTATATCCGAAGATATGAACAAGTATAAGAACTGATCACTTTGAGTACTATTATCTGTGTATGCGCTGTTGGTGTGGATGAACTCTGTTCTTCCGTGGATTTATAATAGTTGGAGAAATAGCCATTGGTAGGATTTGAATTCGTCTGTTTGATTATGACCGTTGTTAGCATTTAACCATTCGCGCTAATCTCGCTTCAATTGAATTCAATGCAGTGTCTCTGCTTTACGAATCCAATTCCGTCCGTTGATCAATCAGAATATGACCGTTGCTAAATTATCTGAAACTTATTAGCAAACTGGTTAAAAGCATTTGTTAATCATAATAAGTAATAATCAGAAGAGATAGAATGATTTAGCTGAACCCATGATTTTTGAAGTCGGAGATTTTGAAGAACAGAGATGCCATTGCTCGAGCAAGGAACCAAAGCTTGCTCGAGCAAGCTTCTTTTGAAACTCAATTGCTATTGATGATGCTCGGGCAATGTTTAGAGGTATGCTCGGGCAAGCATCGCTGGAGCTTCAGAAAGATGTTATGTATCGCTGTTGCTCGAGTAGCCTTTTTCCTCTGCTCGAGCATGGTGCTCGAGCATGCCTTTCATTCTGCTCAGGCATGCTTCAGGAAAAAGCTTAAATAATCTTCAATCATCACTGATGCTCGAGCATGCCAAATATTGTGCTCGGGCAACGTTAAGACACAAAGGGAAATGAGTTCAGACACAAGCTTGCTCGGGCAACCTTTTGCTCTTGCTCGGGCATGGCCAATTCTCTGCTCGAGCATGGCTTTCCAATTTGGTCTTCTTCGTTTCAAGTCCGATGATGCTTGGACATGCTTTTTATCCTACTCGAGCAAGACTCCAAAGTTGCTCATTATTCCGACGTTGCTCGGGCATACAAATTCTTCTGCTCGAGCATGGTGCTCGAGCAAGCCTTAAGAGCGTGCTCGGGCAAGATCCAAACAGAGACGAGAAGACCCATTTCAACAACGTTGCTCGAGTAAGCCTATCCTTGTGCTCGAGCATGACTTCCCATGTTGTTCTTCTTTCTTCAATGTTGCTTGAGCAAGCCACATAGTCTGCTTGAGCATGCTTCCTAGAATTGTACTTCTTTGCTCTGAGGTCGATGATGCTCGGGCACTAAGTTCTCTACTTGAATGGCCATCTCTGAGAGTCAAGCTTCCAGCTACCATTATCATTTGCAAATTTCAGACTTTCAAGAAGTAATTACGTTGACATCAATTTCCAGCGAGAATAACGTCTTCGGTGTAAATCCAAATATAGCAAATCATCCCATCTCAGAAAGCTCTTCAAATATTCTTTCCAATTCAATAAGAATCAGCTGCAAACTATTTGTATTTCGTCCATTAACATTAGATGAATGGAGGTTGATCTTATCCAGCGTTTTTCCAGAATCCAGAACAGACAGTCAACTTCAAAACATCATAACTTCCTCAATTGATCTTATTTTTCTGTGTTCTTGATGTTTTTGAAAATTTATTTGAGCCTAGTTTCAAATGGCGCTGGTTTCATCTCAATCCGATTTGTCGTTTGTAAGATATGCTCAAAATACCGAAGCTGGGTCTGGACTGTAACGTTGATTTTTGTGGCAACTTGTAAAATTCATAGATAATTCATCTGAACTCCTTTAGGCATGAATTTTTGTCACACATACGTGTTGGAAGTCTAGTTTCCAATGCCACTGGTTTCATGTCAATCCGATTCCTGGTTTAAGAGATATCGTCGAATTACTGAAGGTCGCCAGAAACAGAGCTGAATAGAGGAAGCTGATGGAACTACCTTGCTCGAGCAAGGATTTTCTCTTGCTCGAGCAAGGTCGGATTTTGGGCGAAAAATGGCCTGAAAGTATGCCTTGCTCGAGCATACTTCCCACCTTGTGCGAGCATGCTTCCTTTTCCAGCCTCTGCAAGCATGCTTTCTAGAAAAAAATGCTGAAATTGTATTAAAGCCCCAAAACAAATTGATATTCTTCCGGAAGCTTGAACTTGCTCATTTTAACTCCGAATTGACCCGTTCCAACTTCTATTTGATCACAGAAACTTGAATATTTATATTTTCATTATAATTAACATATTCTTCTTTCTTCAAACTCCATTCTTCATTATATTAAACTTTGCATCTACATTAAATGTTATAATTAGTCAAAGTATAAGATAAATGTAGTATACAAACTTTTTGCTCTAGATAATGGCACCAATTTAAGACATCATCAAAACTAGTCAGAACTAACAGTTGACTAAAGTCATTAGCTTTCATTATAAATGATAGCATAATTATATTATTAACAATACATGAGAACCCAAATATTTTTATAAAGTATTAAAATTTTATTCTAGAAGACAAAGAAATCTTGCCTAAAAGTATATATATATATATATATATATATAGTTAGTTAGTTACCCTTATTTTATAAAGGGATCAATTCATATGTGAGGTTTTGAAAAAATCAGTGGATTTTAATTTCTTAAAGCTTCTTCTTATTGGATGAGCTGAGAATTCTGTATATATCTTGGTTAAAATTTTATTCTTTATACTACTTTATTTCATTTATTTACCGTTACATTCTATGGAAAAAGATAAGAAAACCAGTCTATAATATTAGATTCCTCAGATTAGACCAAAGAAACATTAGATTCCTCAAATTGATACTACAGTTATTTTCTATAGGAAGAGGATATACTATTATGTCAATTTTTTTTTTTAAAAAAAATCTCTGTAAACTCAGGGATGGTTTTTATGGTTTTAATTACTTGGTGTGAAAGTTTATGAGATTTATATCGTCTTCTACAAAAAAGAAAAAAAAAAGAAAAAAAAAGACATCTCCGATCTCAAATCTAATTCGTTGATTTCATCTAACCGCGAGAGACAGGGAAAAACTTGATTCATCAATGAGTAATAATATTATTATAATATATTTTAGTCGTTGGATTTACTAATTTTAGTGACTACTGAAAGAAGCCAACGAACCAGATTTTACAGATTTAATAAGAGTACAATTAAAATAAAAGTTAGAGGTAAGCTTATAATTAACCTAATAAAAAATTATTAATATTATTTTCTTTGTGATTAAAAAAACACATATATTCCGTAACCGTCCCCAACTCCCCTGAAATATCTGAACCCACAAAGCAGCAACAAGACATTAACGATCGATAGTGTCAGTTTTTCTGGTTTCCCTTTCTCTCTTCCTTATTTATTTTAACTCTTCATGCTTCACCTTCTTTTCACCCACTCACTCCTCAAACTAACCTAACATCCTCAGCTTCTGCCCTCACTTCATCTTCAAGGTATCTCTCTTAGATATGTTCTGTTGTACGAATACATATGTCCTCCTTTTACTGCATTTTTCTGTATCTTGTCTTTTATATATATATATATATGCTTAATATATCTGCTTCTGCTTCTTTCTTAGTTTTTGAACAGTTAAGGTACGAGATAAAACAGTGTTTACCAGTGTGGTTTCCAATAATAAACAAGAGTGTTATCATATGTTATATATCCGCAATCTTCTCTGCTAAACATTAACACATGCTCATTGTTTTTTTTATTTTTTTGGTCTCTGTTGCTAGTGCAGGCTTATTATTTACCGTCGTTCTCATCATCCAGCAATGGCAATTCCTCTAAGCTCTTACTTCAATAGGGAAAACTCTTTCCAAACACTATTGAACGAACCAGAAATGATGAGCAGTTACTGTCCCTTCTTCCATGAAGAAACACCACCACAACTACCACCACCAGATTTTTCTGAAAGTTTCTTGTTCCTTAATGATAATAATGCAAACAATTTACTGTTTGATGATTATTATTCATTCCCTGCAGAACTAACCTACCCTTCTCCTCCTCTGCCTCAATGTCAAACACCATCACTACCGCTCTCTCACTATAATAACAACATTAACATCTTCCCCGTCACTGATGATGATCAGACCTTTCAATGTCTTTACCCTAAACGTCGCAAGTTAAGCTTTGAAAATAATTATCATCAGATACCATATCACAGTCATAATCATTTCTATGATGGGGTTGATCAAGATAATATTTTTACCTTGTCTTCTTCCTGCTTAATGCCGGAGTTTAATAATCATAATATCGGAGTTCCGCCACTTCCACCAGTGCAGCCTCCGGTATCACCACAGAGTGTGGCAGCCAGAAAGAGGAGGAAGAAGATAGCAGAGAAGACAGTGGAGCTGGGGAAGATGGTGCCAGGAGGGAATGAGATGAACACAGCTGACATGCTTGTTGCTGCTTCCAAGTATGTCAAGTACTTGCAAGCCCAAGTCTCCATGCTTCAGCTCATGAACAACACACCCACGGTATGTATATATATACTCGTATAAGATTCTCAGTCTTCTACATTTTAATTCTAGTTAATTATAAAATTAATTATTCTCAAGTTTTCATACATCAGAGACTTTTTATAATCTTGTGAACATTGTTGTAATGAAACTGCTGTCGTCAGTTGATCAGTTATTGGTGTGTGTATGTGATTGCCGTTTTTGATATATAATTAATTATTTGGAGTATTTACTTTAGAATCTTTGATCATTTATTTGCTTTAGAAATCTGATTTGTGGGCTTTTAATTTGTTTGTCGAAAACCTGCCATGATTATGGGTCTGGTTATTAATTATGAAGTTGATAGGCCTACTTTGATTCCAAGAGTGTGCGTGAGACCAAAGTTTTTAAATGTTGATCTGTTTCACATCTTGCTCATGTTTTGCCTATTTTCTTTCTTTGTTTAGGCTTTTTCAGAAATATATAGAAAGTGTTTACAAAACATTAGAATACCATATATATATATAATTAAATAATAGATTGAAAATAATAATAATGTTATTATTATTATATATGAGAGGTGAGGGGAGAGAAATATACGGAGGCAGTTAAGTGGATGTAAAGACATGGTCAAGATAAAGCGAGCCTTTAGGAACAAGCATTCTTATTTATTATTTTATTTTTATTTTTTTTTATTAATGTTAGTTAAGCGAATACTTTTGCGAGGATAAGAAAAATTCAATATTTTTTATTTGATTATTTACAAAACAGCTGTGTGTATTACAGATTACAGATTTATCTATAAAACAAATTTACATAAGATAGATTTATTTCTTTATTTCCTCCTAGAAAGATTTGACGCCCTTTTTACCCATTTTAATTACTTTTTTTTTCCATATTAATCACACCAACGTTGCCTTTTTCATGAATTAATTTGATATGTTCGATAAATCATGTATTCCTATCGGGCGAAAAAATGACCAAAAAATTATTAATATATAACCAAAGCTTTGAATTAAATTCTGTATTAATTTGTTTAATCACATTCTTGATTATTTTGCAGGAAGATAAAGCAGCAAGTTGGAGTGATAATCAAAATCAGCATTTACAAGCCATGCTTGGCAGTGAAAGGGTCGAAGAGAAGCTCTATTTACAGGAAAAGTGCATAGTCCCACAACATTTGATCACCACCCTCACAAATCATGCTGATATCCAAACAAAACCTTCCATTCTCAAAGATCTGAACCAGTTGATCATTGTCTCAGACCCTGAGAAGAAACAGCTCTAGTAATCATTGTCTCAACACATTTAAGGAAAAGTGTTTCGTTTTCCTTTAATGTAATTAATGTCCCCTAGTTAGTAATAGTTGTTGTTGTAGTCATCATCATTTTGGTGCTTTTAGTGTAATCCGAGGATATTTGCCTTCTTTTTGGCTCAATTAGATTTGCATTAGAAATAAATAGAGAGAGAAAAAGAAACTTTTATTCTTTTTCTCCCTTGGAGTTCTTACGATCATCACTTCTCTGTCTCACTGGCAAGATTAAACTTCTCAAGGAATGCAAAACAAGATAATACCTTGTGATTCGCAATTTCTTTCAGTATATCTCATGAACAGCACATTCAGATTATTTTTGATAAACCACATAACTAGCTTCAGTAACAACTTTTATCAATGCTCAATGACATTTGTTTATTTAATCATTGAGGGGAAGAAGCAAGGAAACAAAAAATTATAAATGAACAACAGATGCATTGAGAGATAAAGCCCCTTCCCTCTAACAGAAAGATTAATTAACGCATGCTGCTCATGAGGATGTGGCTATATTGCATTTTAAGAAGTTTCAACAGGTGTATCAGATTGTGCTCCCCATTCAGTCCAAGATCCATCATAGACAGCAACATCAGACTTTCCAAGACGATGCAGACCCTGAAAAAAGGTGGGAATAACCAAAACAAGACATGAATCATGAACTGAATTCTGATGGGTCTGAGTGATGCCAAATTTTTTCAGAGCTAGTGTTCCGGTAGACCACATTGGGGAGAGTAGAATCAAACATGGTGCACTAGCATATTGGCAATACATGGACAAATATGGTAACCGACTGCTTGAGCAGATGGAAATGAGTTGACAAAAGGAAAATAGCAACAACATCGCAAAATAATTTTTATTTCCCCTTCTACCCGGTCAGGAAGATAGGTTTAATTAGTTGACCCATTTAGAAGTAACTTCAGACAATTTGCTTTACCCTTCATTTCCAAGAGCATAAAAATCCCAATTTTATGTGTGTGTCTGTGTGTGTGAGAGAGAGAGAGAGGTACCAATGCAAGAATGCAAGCAGTTACTCCAGTGCCGCAAGAAGTCACTACTGGGCTTTCCAAAGAGATTCCTGCATATGAACAAGGATGTCAGGTAACTGTAGAACTATATCAAACATCTTAGCAGGTATCAGAAGTTTTAAGAGCCAAGAAACAGTATAGGGATATCAGCCACAACGAGCTTCAGACCTTCTTCATCAAATCGCTTCTTGAGCTGATCAGGTGGTAACAATGTTTGTGAAGCATCCAGCACCTGCAGATGAAGGCAATCATCATTGATAAAATACAAATATTTTCATCATTGCACGTTTGCATTCGGGTCTATGCAATTAATAAGAATTTCATAAAAGTGAGTGCGGCAATAATAACTTTTAAAAAAAAATTTCACGACCAGCTCTACTGTTTTCAGTCTCCATCCTGGTGGATGTGGAATCAAACCAATACTGAGCGCTCAAAATGAGAGCTACTTTGGTTTATAGTTGATGTCTCCTTATTAGATGATGTAGACCGATTCTATGTTTAGGAAATATTTTTGTCTTTTCCAAGTTTGCCGAGCGGCCCATTTTGTCACAGAGAGCAACTTATCAAAGACAATGCTATGACAAGAAAGGTTGGTGCTTTTCTGGGTTATAATGATAGTACTGACATGACCATATGCTATACCTGGGGAAAAGGAATGCACTTGCTGCCAGGTACATGACCGCCTCTAATTCCCTTACGGGGTTCTGGCACGGCTCCATCAAACCTGTCAGAGGATAACATATCTATAAATTCCAACAGAGGCACGCTAGATATTGAAATCCCAAACAGTGAACTATAGAGAAAATAAGAATTCCCCCTCATCAATTGAAAAAAAGCAAGGGGCACTGTACCCTGTTACTAAGAAATGTGGCAATATATTTTTATGGCAAATGCAAAAGCATGATACAGGGAAATTTTTTTGTATGGGCATCTAAATTGACCAACATAAGTTTCCAGCTTACAGCTTATGTTACTTAATTGTTCTAAATTTAAAAAAAAAACTATAGTAGATTTTCAAACATCCTCAGCCAACGTACATATCAGCCATGGAATGAGTTGTCCGGCCTATCAAATTCCTCCTCTATAAGGATGTTGAAAGGGAGAGATACAATATAAGTACTTGATACAGCAAAGTTGGATATATTTCTTTACTTAAAAACTCCTCATTCTGGACCTGGAAAAGAATCACCATGCCATTCATGCCCCTCAATTATAGGAACCTATTTGCTAGTGTTAGGATAAATTTAATTGCCAATGACCTATAACTATTTTGGCATTGAGCTTTCGATTGGCTGGTTTTAAATTTTAGGTTTGTTTTAAACTCACTTTCCAACAGCAATAAAGACTAGTACGAAAATAATGTTGAAATTTATGGAAATAAATCCAATACAGTATTCCATAATTGTTAACAATGAATGCTGCTTAAGTCATTAAGCCAATACCAACAAAAAAGGGATGAAATTACATGTTTGCAGCCAACTGCTCACATGCTAAACCTCAATATATACAAAACAGGAAGGCAAATGCTCACAGCAGTGCAGAGAACTCACGTGAAAGTAAATGGTAAGTCAAAAGCAATGTACTCTACCTGGGCTTTGATCGAGCATCTATATGTTGGTGACTTTTTTCCTCAATATTTTTCTTGACCTATAACAAGAAGAGAATACAATATAACCAAGGATGCAATTTATTGATAGGAGACCGTATTCAATCCAAGACCAAACATTTCAAGAGGCTACTTACTAGTAGCTTCAGCATTAGACATATTAAATTCAAAGCTTTCTAGTAGATTCAACATTCATTTGTAACTCCAAGTTTTTGAATCCACTTTTGTTACTATTCCAGACCACTTACTACTTGTAGGCTTTTATTATTAACATCACCACATATATACACTGTCCCGTCATACACATGCAAATTCCAGCCATGATTCACCTACTATTTTGACCAATCAAGACAAGCATTTAAAGAATTCATATATGAAGAAGTGCTAATTAAAAAGCAACCCACCTGCTCCATCGTCCAAACAAGATGTGACTGAAAATTAGTCTTATATGTGATTGGCCCAACCTGAAACAAGAAATGCCCATGAGAGGAGGATACATTCAGAGATTGTATATTGTTAAATCCAACACACCACCTATAGGAATCTCATGTTTGAGCCATAGAACAATATGTATTTTTCCATCAGAAATTAAAATTATATTTTAATAAGCTAAGAAGAAGCATAAGGTTACAAATTGTATTAAGAGTTGAGGATATGCATCATTAAAAATTCTTAATAAGTACGTAATTCAGTGTATCTTCTACTCAGGCAGAAGAAATCCTTCTCTCCTCTTTAAGGAGGAAGCAAGCAGGCAAGCAGAGAGATAGAGAGAGATGACACAAAAGAGTAACAATAAGAATAGCTCAAATCAATTCCATTATCTGCTAGACCAATAGGGACAGGAGAAAAGAAAGCTATGACTTCATATAGTAATTCAGTATTACTAAGATAGGCTTTTAAAAATTTCTATCTCATTCCCCCCAAAAAAAATATTTAAATTAATTAAGAAAAGTTGGACGTATACCACTTGTTACATGTGTATCAGTGTATCCTTGATCATCTTCAATTCATTAGCAAGCATTTCTTAACAATTTACAAGTTAAATGAGTAATCTCCTTCCTAAATATATGACATATTTTGTAGTGTGATTTGCACTACAAACTATGTTTTATATTTAGGACCGGAGAAGTATATATAAGTAGGTGTTCTGTGCTTAGCTATTTGGACAGGTTGCAAACTTACTGCTTGTCCCTTGTATACATTCTCTATGGCCTCACTTGCAGCACTAGCCTTCAATATAGCATCACCGGAAGCACTTGATTCTACGTCATACCCTGATGCACGCCATCTTGGCAGGCCACCATCTAATACCCAAACTCTGTCATGCCCAAAAACTCGGAACATCCTTTTAACCAGTAAACCGTGAAAAAAGGTATTGGTTAGAGCTGCATAGCAGAAATCAGAGATTCCACTGTCCAGACATATTAATATGGTTTCCAAAGATATCATGGCTTACCACCATACACGAGCTGCACTAAATATTCCTTTTCCATCGTAAACAACCAATCCATCTTTATTCTCTATGCCAAGAGCAGAAGCAGCAGCAGCAAAAGCTTCTTCTGATGGCAACATGTGTGGTAACTGATACCAGTCGTATTTACATATTAGATAGACTGTTGAAACAAATTCCTTTTAAATACAGGGGAATTCAAAACATTATTATTAAGTGTGAAATCATTCCCTAAGAATAAAAGGCTTAAAGGAATCCCATCTACAGAGAATAACAAATAATTATGAACACATAAAATGGGCAGAGGTGAATAGAAAACACCCGTATTAACCTATAGAATTAATATTACCTTATCCAAAAAACCCATGTATAGTTGCAAAAAGATTTCAATTATTACCGCTTGACATTATAAATGCATTGAGAAAATGTAAATTATCAATATCTTCACATGAGGAAAAACTTCCACTACATTGGAAATCAGTTATCATTTGATTAATAGCACTTATGGCTAATTGATCATGCAATTATTGGCCGGCTTTTATCATGTTTCCTGGTCAATCTTATCTATTTATTTTCGATTTACTCTTGTAATTTATTTTAGGTGTCTATTGCCAGTTAGTATCCATGATGTTAAATTTCTTAGGCATTTAGTTGGCATGGCAAATTTTTCATAATAATCATGTGAAATTTTTCATTTGTTTCCAGCATTATAAGTCTTTATTTTGCGTTCATGTTCTTATCTTTTCCTTTTCTGGGAGGTTGGCTGGCTACTTCTCTTGAGGCCTCCCTCCAACTATATGTAGCAACTATTGCTTTGAAACAGATAAGAATTTTTTGGAGACAATATTTTCAGAAAATTTTCATACAAAAATTGCAAAGATATCATTTTGCACAGCAAGACCCATAAAGGTTTCATTTTTATAATGTAAGAAAAGTCAAGAGCAACTTTAAGATAAAAGTATATACAACTTCTAAATTGTCTTTTAGATAAAGACTTATAAATAACACAAAGAGAGACCCACTCACATTTGAAGTTTGATCTGATATTCCATCTACATCAAAGAAAAGGGCCCCAGGAATGTGAGCAACCTGTTGCAATTGGGTTAAAATACACTAATAGCCAAATGATAAACAGAACTGAATTGCAAGGCAATAAATAAACACAAACAGAAGCATAATCCTTCTATACCATGTGTCATGAGTTTCTTAGAATTGTTAGCTATAGAAAATGAGATTGATAAGAAAATTATGTTCAGACCTGATATTCTTGAATTGGGTTCCTCTGCTCATCTGGCATGTACCAGGAGGCATCCAACACCTGAATAGACTAGACAGGCTTAGATATTTGCATGGATGATGCAAAGTAACGTAAAAAGCCACCAAATAGTTGATAAGATCCAGAGAAAATTTTATTTCCATAATATGAGATAGGTTGTTTTAAGAAATTTGCCTAGCTCTGGACTTCTAGACTAAAGGAAACTGCAATCAGCATTAAATAATAAAATAAGTTATTTCCAACGCCTGTGGTATAGACTGTACACATAAGGGCAATTCAAATTAGCAGTAAATGCAAGTACCTTCAAATCAGGCTTCTTAAGATTAGCATAGAGCCAATCCACAGAAACAACAGGATCATCTGTAGGTATAGACACTGTTGAATAAGAAGCTCGTGTTCTGATGGAGGAAGAAGCCATGACAAAATGAGCCCAACCAGTTGTCCTTGCTTTTTGGGCAGTGTAGGCTGGGACAGCTTGTGAAGGAAATGAGCTCTTCTGCAGGTGCATATACAAGATAAGAAACCACAGCCAAAGAACAGATACAACACATACGTACAGAAAGAAATAATGTGTTTTCACTACCAAGATAATTTGTCAGAAAAATGGGCTAACAGATTAAAACGTTAATCTTGTCAAAAAGGTATAGCTCCTAAATGATTTACTGCATAAAGTGCTTCTCTTTAATGGCGTTAATTGAAATTTTGTTCATCAGAACATCATAAGAACCACATTCGGAACCTAACTGAAATAGATAAGTGTAAATGTTTTTAATCCTTGAGCCTAACAACAATTTATGGCAACAATTCACACATAGACAGAACAATGAATAACTCCAATGTATACCTAATGACTAGTTCATGTGACAGACAGCAAAAGAAAATATTTTGCATGCTGTTGTAGCCTTCTAGCCTGCATCACCGTCCATGACAAAATGAAATTACCAATTTCACAATTAATAAATTGTGCCACCAAATATATACATTCCGAATGTCATGTTTATGTACTATGTCATGTAAAAACCAGCAAAAGAAACCATTTTGCATGATGATCGAGACTTCTGGTTCGTATCACAATTGATGACAAACTGACATCACCAATTTCACAGACACAAAAGCAAAAAGTCAAATTAAAACTTCCAGATATTGTTAGGCTTTCAGTAGGTTGTATTAACAATATATTCATCTAAGGAGGTGCATGCAAAATGCTCATAACCAGCAGTTATGAATTTGCTAATTGCCGTTTGGTTCATACTTAATCATACTTCGACAAGTTAAACAAGGAAATCAAGTAACGCAGCCGAATAGGCCAAGAACTCCAAAACCAGCAAAAATCATGGAACACCAATTCACAGAATTAGACATGGGAGGACAAAGGAGCAAAAGAGCATAGTTCCCAATTCACAGAGACGGAATCAAGCGTAATAAAAGAGAGACACACATATATACATAATCCTACTGAAATTGGAGAATAAAAGGAACCCCAGATGAGATTTCATGAAAAAAAATGGGACTTACATTGAAGAAAGAAGTGAGTATTTGGGGCCTCGAAGAATGAATGAAGCGAGGACCCAACAGCATCCTTGTGAGAAGAGAAGATGCCATATCCCTCAACGATCATATAAGAAGTAAGTGGCCTGAGATAGCTCGAAGGGTGAGGTGTCAACCAATGAAAGCAGCCAAAGGTAGAGACTGATGAGTGTGACGGAGATGCACCTGAGTTGGTATCGTTTTCTGAAGCTGAAGAGGTAGAGATTGATGAAACTTTTTTTTTTTTGGTCGAAGTTAGAGATTGATGAAACGCAACAATAGAAACCGATGCCAGCGTTTTGATTCAATTTTTTTCACGAGTTTGTGAAAATAGGAAAACATTAATGTGTATATTTATAGAACATAAAACGGGCAAATGGACCCTCATGCTAAAAAAAAAATAAAAAATTAACATTTACCAAAATCTTATATTTCACAAAAGATTTACCCAATACTACAAATTTGCCTGTTGATTTCTGACACACAATTTGTTTTTGTTTTTTTGAATTCGAGGTTTTCCCAATTAATCTGTGAAATGGGGATTTATCCCCAGATTTTCTTATATATTAAATATATATTTATATGTTTATAAATATGTATTCCTTCCAATTCTAATTATAAGAACATTTTTGTAATGCAATTTATATTGTAAAAGTGTTCCTATAATTAAGACTGATATCATAATATATTTGATGTTACATTATGAATGGAACAAATACATACTAGTAATATGTTTAAAATCTGATATATATTCTTATAATATAGGATGGGAGAAGAATGGCGTATACATTAGGCATGCCTAAAGATTAGGTCTTCATTGTTATTGCTAATTTCACAATCTTATCCATTAATTCATACCTAATACTCTACGAGCCATAAAAAAGATTCCTTATTTCATCCTCAAAAAAACAACCATTTTGATTAACTCATGTGCCTAGAATTAGACACCTATTTATTGTAAGGATGAGACAAATGGTCTCTGGTGACACGTTAGCAATTAAGAATCTTTCTATAATCTTTGTACTCTCTTTATTGCTTCTTTGTATGTTTTAGAAGCACTATTTCTATTATTTTTTCTTTAATTAAATGTCACCTCAACTCTTTTCCGTATGTATTTATTACAAATCTTATCTTTTTTTTTTTTTTTGGGTTATATAACTACACATATATATCAGCATCCTCATTTCATGCACCTCAATTTATCTTACGGTTTAAAACCTAACATTTATTTTTATATAGTATTGATTTCTTATAAGGGAAAATTATAATGAAGGACCTAAGAAAAATAATATTTATTAAGAAGGACCATAAAAAGTGGTAATTATTTTAAAGGACAAAAAATTAAAATATTAAAATAAAAGGACTAAATTACCCTTAATCAGATTTCATATCTTCTCATTAACTAAATCTGGAATGATTTTTTCTTATATGAGAATCTAGAACAATTGATGGATAATAATAAATAGATATCAATTCAAATAATTCTTTTTCCATTGTAGAATCACTCAAGATTGTAAGTTCCGGCTGAACCCAAGAGGGGGGTGAATTGGGTGAAGTATAAAAACTTTGGAAAACTTGAAACTCTTTTCGTAACTCCCAGAAATTAGTTTAGAAAGCAAGAACTATACATTTATATATGTAAACACATTCAAACATATATGCTGGAAATGTAAGAGATAAGGGAAGAGAATGTGCAAACAGATTTATACTGGTTCGGCCCTCCTTGACCTACGTCCAGTCCCCAGGCACCTCCTGAGATTTCAATCCACTATTTCCCTCAAGCTTTAATCGGGTACTTGAGAACCGCTACAATCCCACAAGTTTAGCCGGGCACTTGTGCAGCCTTTTACAAATCTTTTACTGAGATACTCCCCCTTACACACGTAAGGATACACCGCTTGATCACACACTCTGTACTCGAAGTAATCCTCTCACTAGGATTCACTCCCCCTTACAAGTTGTAATCAACACAATGTATATCTCACTCAAGATTCCCCAATCTTGAGTAACTCTCAGAAAGATAATGTGTTTACAATAATTTTCCTCTCAAAGGAATAGATAGATAATCACTGAAGTACAAACACAATTCATTTCACTCACAAAGCTATCTAGACAAGTAAAACAGAGTGAAATAGATGAAGAAGCAGAGGTTCAGCATTTTGGCATTGTAATCTTGTGTCTCCACGTTTTTCTGCTTCAATCCATGTCTTTTATAGGTAGAGAAGAGTCTGTGACCGTTTTTGACCGTTGAAGAATCAATCATACCGTTGTAGCTGATTATCTTTAAGTTTGGTCAATTTCTCTCTCTAAACTTCTGCTAATCCAAGTCTTAATGATATCTGATGTGTCTCTCTGAGTTTCTGCCTGTTGGAATTGACTTTACTTGATGTAGTAAGCATTCTTTAACGTTAAGAAGGCGTGCTCAGATGAATTAGCTGAAAGTAGGTTGATTTGCAGAAGTGCATTAAATGCACTATTCACTTTTTGCTTTTTGGCTTTGACCTCCAATAATCTTCATCTGATCTTACTGAAATTCACTCAACAAACTTGTTAAACATAGCTAGGAATATGATTGAATGAATTATGGAAGCAATAAGATCAAACAATGATGATTTGCAAATTCGCGTAATTCGAAAACCAATTTTGACCGTTGTATACTGCAGTATGTTCCTCTATACTGGAGTATGGAATTGTGAATAAGTGTCCATACTGCAGTATCCAAAGTTTGCTGCAGTAAACAACTTCCAGAGACAAAAACCTCGCGAAATGATTTTGAAAGAAATGTTCTATACTGCGGTATGCAAATAACATACTGCAGTATGCGAGTTTTTGTCAAAGAGAAGAGACCCTGTGATTGCCCAATACTGCAGTATGAAAACCTATACTGCAGTATGCAATGGTTATGAAACTTGAGAGCCTTCTGTGAGAGCCTTTACTGCAGTATGCAACTCCATACTGCGGTATTTACTTGAGTGAGAAAAACTTGATTGCTCTCGGGTTGGTCCTATACTGCAGTATACATACCTATACTGCGATATTGGCTTGACCAAGAGATTTAGTTGCTCTCTGGATGGCCCTATACTGCAGTATACATACCTATACTGCGGTATTGGCTAGTTTTGAAAAACTCAGTTGCTCTCTGGATGGCCCTATACTGCAGTATACAAAGCTATACTGCAGTATTGACCTGATTACAAAAATCTTTGCTTTCTGTATGGCCCTATACTGCGGTATAGCAACTTCTTGCACTGACTATCAAATTCTGAGGGCCATATCTCTCTGTTCCGAGCTCCGTTTTGGTTCATTCAACTCTTGATGGAAAGCTCTATGAGTCTACTTTCATATGCCACTGATTTCAGCTCAAACGGATTTGTCGTTTGTGAGATATACTCAAAATACCGAGAGCCGTTCCTGACTGTAACGCTGATGTTTGTGTCAACTTGTAAAATTCATCAATAATTCATCGGAACTCCTTTGGGCATGAATTTTTGTCACCAATACGTGTTGGGAGTCTAGTTTCCAATGCTTTTGGTTTCGTATCAATCCGACTTCTGGTTTGTGAGATATCATTGAATTACCAGACGTCGCCCATGCTGAACATGAACAGAGTTGCTGATCACGTTGCATACTGCGGTATATCACTTATATACTGCAGTATGCCTTTGGCATACTTGGAATTTTGGCCTCCGTCTGATCCTATACTGCGGTATAGCATACCATACTGCAGTATACAGTCACTTTTCTCAGCAATGTGCTCTCTGCCTTCTGGATACTCGAGTATCCACTTGCATACCGCGGTATAGCCCTTCTGAACTTCAGTTTTAGCTTTCTGCAACTTCTATATTATCTTGGAGCCTTCTAGCATCAATATAAGAACTTGAATATTTATATTCTCATTCCATTTAGCAAGTTCTTCTTTCTTTCTCCTCTTTTCTTGATCATTCTTGATAATTCAACTCTTTCTTCCTTCTCTTCTCTTGATCATTCCATATCATTTGACTTCACATCTTCTTTGATTCAATTTCTTCTTCTTGTAATCTCTTATCTCCTTCTTGTTTATTTTCCATAACTCAACTTGGACTAATCTACATTAAATACAATAGTTAGTCCAAGTAGGAGATAATTATATTACTCAATCTTTTTGCTTATAAGAATGTCATCTACATAAGACATCATTAAAACTAAGTATAACCAATAAAGATTATTATGTTAGAGAAAAGATAGGAAAGATGGAGCTTTTTATGGTTATAGCGAAAGGAAAGAGGGATTTGGTTTCTTTAACCACGTTCTTCTCTTTTGATGCGGTTTTTCTGAGTTAAAAGCCTTTTGCTTTATTTTCTGTTTATCTGGGAATGGAACAACTGGTAATATTAAATGAATATCAGGTACTTTTGGCTGCCTCAGCACAAAAAATCTCAGGTCTAACACTGCAAACGGTTGCATAACGCACGAGGCTTCTTCTGCCACAACTATAAAAAGCTCCATCTTTCCTATCTTTTCTCTAGTATAATAATCTGGAGTGATTCAACGATGGGAAAAGAATTATTTGAATTAATATCTATTTATTATTATATATTAATTATTTTAGATTCTCATGTAAGAAAAAATCATTATATATTCAGTTAATAAGAAGATAGGAAGAAAAAACCATTCCAGATTTAGTTAATGAGAAGATAGTAAATATGATTAAGAGTAATTTAGTCCTTTTATTTTAATATTTTAATTTTTGGTCCTTAAAAATAATTACAACTTTTTATGGTCCTTCTTAATAAATATTATTTTTCTTAGGTTCTTCATTATAACTTTTCCTTCTTATAACTAAGGTTGTCAATCTTACGAGTTTAATTAAACTTGTAATAATAACTTAAATTATATTATAAACTTGTAAGAGTTTACTTTCACTATTAAATATGTATTAATAGTGTATAATGAATAATTTAAATATAAAAAATGAAAACAATTTAATTTAAATATATTTTAGAGTAAATACCCTTTTTGGTCCTTTACAAAAAACACGATCCCTATTTTGGTTCCTTAAAAAAAAATCGACCCTTATTTATCATTTTTATGGACTAAAAGTGACCTTTTAGAAATTTATGAGGGATCAAAATGTCAATCAATTGAGTGTATTTTGAATTTGTGAGGGACTACAAGATTTCTTTTTTGTTAGGAACCAACATGAGGATCGCGTTTTTTGTAAAAGACCAAAAAGGGTATTTACTCTAAAATATATTTAAAAGGGAAAATTCATCTCAGGGCCAAAATTAGCAAAACAATGTCAAAAAAGGCCCAAGAAAAAGTCACATGTCAAAAAAGGCTCCTGAGCCTTTTCTGGTATTATTTCATAAATGCTAACAACTAAATCAATACCCATTATTAACAACTAAATCAGTACCCGTTATTAACAACTAAATCAGTACCCGTTAATAACTATATCAATTGGCGTTAAGAACTAACATTTTATGAAATAATATTAGAAAAGACCTTAGGGCCTTTTTTGACATATGAATTTTTCTTGGGTTTTTTTTTAAAAACATTTTTTGCTAGTTTGGGTCCTGAGATGGATTTTCCCTATTTTAAATCTAAATAATTGAAATTAAATCCATCAATATTCAAAATTTATCATATTTAACAAAAAAAATTTCTATAAAACTCTTATATAAAGTCGCTGAATATAATCAAATAAAAAAAGTTAATACGAGTTTAAGGATGAGTTAACACAATTTTGTAAGTTAGAAACCTAAAAACGGTAAACTCGATGTATAAACTCATAAGTTTAACCAAGTTTATAAGTGTCACGAGTTTACTAGTGATTTGACCTGATTTAGTAAACTAAAAACGTAAAAATAGTAAATTCGGTGAGTTAACTCGTGAGTTTGACAACAATACTCATAATACTATGATAAACTTTCTTTTTCACTTTATTAGGTATATTCTAATTCTAATTACAAATAATTTTTATAGTCTTTCTCCATATAAACCATTGAACCTGAATATTATAACCAACTCCTCTATCAATTTCGCTATGTTTTTGTATAACCGATTCTAAATAACTGATGAGATAAAGATAGCAAATGGTTTTCAAGCGAAGAATTATTATTATTTTTTTGGATACAAGCGAAGATTTTAGAATAAGCAGTTATACAAATTACAAAGCAAGTGGATCAAATGAACAGTGACAGAAAACGCATAATTATTTGACTCACAACAAGCAAAACTATTTGACTCAGCACTTGCTTTGGCGCTAACCGAGTTGCGTCTCAGAATTTTGGAGGAAGTCGATTTTATAGAAACCAATGCAGACTTATAGTATGCAGAATGCAAGAGAGATTTATCAAAGAAAAAAAGAAGAAAGCAAGAGACTAATGGTGTTAGGTTTAGATGATTCAAAAATCATTTTATAAAATTGAGGGATAAATTTAAATTTTATATAAAGTTAGATGAGCAAAATGCTTACTTTTATCTGAATTTTATAAATTGTTAATACATTTTCCTCCCTTAAAAAGGTAGTAAGAAGCGTTTTAACAGTATAAAATGTAATTAATTCCAAGAGTTGATGTGGAGGAAGTTTTGCTTCTCTACACTGCTTGTTTGGAATAACAATTAAAACTTTCAAAAGTAGCTTTTTAATCGTGATTTACCGTATATAAAATAAATATATAAGAAAAATTTTGTCTCAATTTGTGTAAATAAATATTTTTTTAAAGGTATTAAACATAATCTCAAACAATTGATGTACAGCACTTAATTTTTTCTCGCGAAGTTCCCTATGAATAGAAGTTTGAAAATTTTATTGCTCACACACAGGTTACCAGAAGTCAACTACCGGTACATGCCAAGTACTTATGAGCAGTAAAATTTTCAAATATACCTCATGGGCAATTTTGCCTAGTTTCTCTCTCAAAGAAAGAACCCAGTTATAAATCCAGGTACAGCACAAAACAGCCACCAAAACGAAGAAGTTAACTGTTTTCTACCAACCCACTGAAGAAAGAAGGGGTGTGATAGTATAAAACTTAACAAGTTATAATCATATTAAAACTCCTGATTGTCCACAAATAATATCATTATATCAATTCACTAACAAAATATTACAGAAAGCTGAATAAGGAATCACTGTTAAGACTACGTCCCTCCAATTCACTAAAAAAGCAACATCCTTTCTCAAAGATCAAGCAGATATACAGGCTATACTTCAACAACTTGATTTAAAATTCACAGTATACTCATAATTTATAAATCCAAATAAGATGCAAGGTCTATACAGGGGGGAAAAGACCCATGTCAGAAGTGAAAAAAATTACAATACTAGAAAGAATGAGATTGATGAAGAGAAAGAAGGAAGAAAAGGGAAAATGTGGGGGTAATTATACCACAATATATAGACGTTTCCTAGTATAAACAAAAACAGTGAATCAAATTTCCCAAACTTCACCAGACAGAGTATTCCATAGATTCTCAGAAAGTTGCGCTAAAGAACAAACATGTGTCATGATAGAAGTAATTATTATTATCAAAATGTGAAATGTAACCCTTGCATCAGTAAATATGCCAATGCAAAAAAGATAATATTGATAGCCCAAAGAACTGAGTCCGTGGCATATTTCAATTACTTCAAGCTGGATTTACAGGAAATTACAAGGCTAACATCACAGCAAATAATAATAAGATTAGAAGGAAAAGTAGCAAACATTTTCCCTTAGTTCCTAAAATCTATAAGAGGAAAAAATGAGTGACTTGGAGATGAAACTTCTGGTGTTATACAGATAGAGGAAACAACTGAAACCCAAATCACCCAATGCTAGTTCTTCTACATTAGTTATTCACCGCAAAACTGAAGAATTTACACGCTCCAGAGAGTAAAATTCACAAGATAAAGAGAGGAAGGGATAGAATAAAGCATGAACTATCAAGCATCAGAGAGAAAAAAGAAAATCACAAAATCACTGATACCCTCAACAAGTACAACGAATTTAAGACATGCGTCATGATCTAAATTCAAGCAGCAAGTTATGAACAAACATATGGGAGGGACTCAAAATGGGAATCCTACACGTACACACTTCCTTGACGATTCTGCTAGTCTCTTCACTTCCTTTGCCTTCATATAGAACTCCAATAACTCATCGGCAACCTCCTTACTGTGGCATTCAATGAATGCCTTCAGGAACCTCTTTTCTTTCATCCTCATAGCACTAACCACTGAAAGTTGTGGACATTTTGACTTAAAATCCATGTCTTCAATCTTCCTCAACAGGAGAAACCGTGGTTTCAATTTGGTATCTAGGTTTAAATACAAGAGATGTGGATGATCAAGTACTATTTTCGCTTCCAAATTAATTGTGCTCAATACAAACGTCATATTCCTCTGAACCTTTTCAATCGATAGTAACAAGACAAAAGGAGAGCGCCCAATAAACTTAAATATATCTTCCTCAGAGAAACCATATTTGGCAAAATTTGCTATCTTCTCACCAATTGTTTCCAGACGAGAGACACCAATTATTGATACAACAAATTTATACCTCTTTGAAGCAGGGGATAGCCCAGTCTTGCGTATATATTCCAGCTTCTCCTCATCGAAAGAAGTCCTTGAAATAAGTGTGGGCCGGGAACAGGTCATGAAAAGGAAGTCATATTTGCTTACACCCAACTCTTCATATTGTGCAAGAACAGGTTTAATGGTTTTGTTAAAATCATAGTTTAGCAGTGAAGGGTTCGCCATAAGGGCTCTCTTAAGAAAAGCCTTGGACTCAAACAAGGAACTAAGAAATGCAAGCCTCTCTTCAAAATAATGATTAATCCGAGAGCTAAGAAACCTAGGCCTACAATTGATCATCCTCACCAGGTCAGGCGCCTTTAGCTCGTAGCGACTTAGCAGAGCGAGCTTTGACTGGAGCAGCGCAGCGTCGGAATTGCGCAAATATGGGTTTCGCTTTAAAATTTTCGCCAAATCGTCATCGTTACAACCCCATTCCATGAAAACCTGAATAGCGTCTGTTGGTTGATCTGTAGTATTTTTAGCTGCCTCTTCAACTTGGGCTGGACATTGGGTCGAACAGGTGGCAGAAGTGAATACTTGCGAAGGTTTTGGAGTCGAAAAAAGCAGAAAACAACGTGAAAGACGAAGCATGAGAGAGCGTTTCACTCAAATTCATACCAACCCCGTCTCAGTATTTTCAGCCAGAAAATTTGAAGACCGAGAGTCAAATGGGCAATGGCAAAATCAGATTACAGTGAGCACTCCATCAAGTACAATGACTCTTCCTTCGGACAAGATTTGGAAACGAACCAGTGAATAGTGTAAAGATGAAGAAACTTTTTTTTTTTTGGTCAAGAAAGATGAAGAACCTTGACGATAGAGAGAAAGTGAATAGCAGAGCCAGCAACACCAAGAGAGGATTTGGTAGGATGTGGCGATGTGCTACAATTATGTATGGGTTTAAAAGCTACCCGAGTCAGGCGCTGGACTGTGGGTCGAGCTCCAGGTTCGAAAGAAACAGGTCCCAAAAATAAAATAATTTTAAATTTTTCATTGAATGTATCATAATATATATGTTATTTTTTATATGTTTGGTGAGCCGTTTAAAAAGAAAAAAAAAAGGATATATTTGGTGAGAATGTATTACTCCCTCCGGTCCTAATTATAAGACATAATTGACTTTTTTTGGAGAGATTAAGGAATCTAATTAAATTACTTTAGAGTATTTTTATTTTTATTTTTTTCTTTAAATTATTTAGTTTGACTAATAAACTAACATATAATCTAAGGATTAACAACATATAAAATGATTAAATAACTTATTTAGTTTCCTTAATCTCTCCAACAAAAGTCAACTATGTCTTATAATTAGAACCGGAGGTAGTAATAATTAATTAAAGCTGGACTATTATCTATTAATCTATTTGTTAAGATAAAGGATTTGTTAAATAATTTTGGTTAAAAAATGATGTTTTTAATAATTTACTCTTATGAAATAATTTTGCAATTTGTGAATACTCATACCAACACACAAACATATAATTTCACCTTGTATATGCCTGTACATGTTTAATACTTATAACGTAATATAAATAATTTGATCAAAATAAGTGAGATCATAATTTTAAAAAAAAAAATTATATAAAAATATCTATTTCATGAAAAATTAGTATGATGCTTATACGTGCTTTGATAGTAGGTATGTGTTAGCTATGTGAAAAATAAAATCTTCCCATTTATATGTAAAACAAGACTTTCGACCCGTGCATTGCACGGATATGTTAAAACTATATATGGGCTAAAATGATCAACATATGCTATAATGTTATTACTCAACCAATTCATTACATCACAATCATGATACGTTTCATATAATCCTATTGAGATAAAGAAGATTATCTTCATGCTATTATTGCAATAAAAAGGTTTTACAAACTTCTCTACATACTACATTTATTGTAGTGCTATTGCATTCATTGAACTCATCCAATATAAGTAATTTCAACCTATTGAAACTCTTAACCCTCAATAATGCAAATATAGTTGCACATGTGAGAAAATCGGACTCAGTAGGTAGAGACCTACATTGAACATTGATTGACCTTGGCTTTTGTTTATTATCATTGCAAATGAAATTATGATGGGAAATTGCCTCCTTGTCATGTTGAAAGGCGGTTTAGATTCAGATGGGATCATATCGATTCTATATATCAAAATCTATTCACCAACACTTATGTCATTCAAGGCCTTTGCCTTAATTACCCTCGCGTTGCACGGATTAATAGCATCTTCATTACTGTTAACATAAAGACATATGAAAGGGGCAAAAAAAAAAAAAATTCTAAACCAATAGACTCAAAAAGATGACTTGTGGTTTAAATCATGTGTGACTTACTTATTACATGCATTAGAAAATGACCAACAAATCTAAATTCAATTATTCAGGCGGCAAAATATTGTTGAACTCTAAAAAAATTATTCAAATATTAAAAGTAAGACAATTGTTGCATGACCATTTTTTTTCCATTTAATATTTTGGATACTTTAATTTCAAAATTGAAAATTCAAATCACTACAACACTAATACCCTACTTACATTCAAATCATTTGAAGTTATGCGCCACATCTTAAAATGTATTAAATTTTAAATCATTCTTAGTTGGATTATTGTACTTTGAATTGAGATGTAAGACTTAGGTTTTGATTTTATTTATTTTTATTCGCACTCATTGAAATTGTTTCATCGAGCACATTGTTAGATATGATTTTTGATTTGTGTGTTGCTATTCAATGTCTCTGTGAGCATTCTTTATTAAGGAAGCAAGTTTTACTAACTCAATTTGAATTACCCACCAAGTAGTCTTCAAAAATTCCTTAATTAGCTGTTGTTATCGCAGGACTATTATTTGTCAATAATCACTTTACTCAAATCATGCTTAGAATTTTTAATTGTACTTGGTGAATTAATTAACTCACATGACATTAGGTAAGTTAAGATAGCCATAGATTCACTTACAAGGAGCATTCCATCATATTATTCCTTAAATCTAATTTCATACTTTTATTCATCATTTTATCAAAAATTCAAAAAAATAATAGTATAGGTTGTTATCCATAATTAAAAAATTTAAAAAAAATCAATTTCAAAATACCTTTGAGTGTTTTTGTCACTTAGTTTAACCTAAAAATCAAATAAAAAGCTCCTTAAGAGAACACGACCAAGTTGTGCCATTCACTATATAATTTGGTTTATTTTGATTTAACCTGAGTTGACTAAGGGTTTTTAATAAGTTGTATACTTGTTGTTATCTTGCTTTCAATTTAATTTAATGGTTCCACTATTATATATATATAAAAATGTGTATTATTTGATCTATCAAGACAAACCACCCTATGCGATGCAAGGTCACGTGCAATAAAATTCATCAATATGTAGATTTTTTTTTTTTGAAAACTATAGTTAAACACCTAAAATCATCAATATTATATGCCTCGAGGCACGTGATGCGCAAGATTCTTTCAATTTCATAACCTACTGATGAAAGTAATGATCAATTGAACCAAACTAAAAGTTCCTCCACAAAGTTCTAGAAAATCAATATAAAAAATTCAATACAGTTCTTCAAAATATCCATTATAAACAACCATGCACATTTAACCATGTCAAAGGACTTGGTTGGAATGGAATTAAAATACAGTAGTCATGATTTGATGCAAGAGGAAAAAAATGAAGTGATCATCATCCATGTCAATGAAAAAACGAAGTGAATTTTTGAATAACCATTCTGACAATAAAATGACCTTGCACTGTGTAATGTGTGGAATTCTTTCAATAACCAAACTGAAACTCCCTTAAAAAATTTAGCATCATGATACAATTTTTCAAAATATAGAAACAACCATACAACTGATTGGAATGGAATGAAACAAAGAGCACTTCAAAAATAATAGCATATGACTATGTAGCATTTAATTTGATTTTTTTTAAAAAAATCTTTGATTCATATATTTATTTTATGAAAAACTTAAATGTGTGTATATTTAAAAATATACTTGTTTTTATAATTGACAACTAAAAATTTCTCAACCACTTGAAAATACCTAAGCAGTAAAAGCATAAAATACATTTCCTACTTATTATAAAAAATTCTCCATAACGCATGTAGTTAATGAGTTCGTTTGGATCCTCTTATTTTAAGCTTAAAAGTTACTTTTCAGCTAAAGCTAAAAAAAAAAAAGAGAGAGAGAGAGAGAGAGAGCTTTTTTTAAAAAAAGCTAAAAGCTGTTTGGTGATTAAATAAATTTTTAACTTAAAAGTTATTTGAAAGCTAAAATTAAAAATAAACTGTTTGACAAAAATTTTGTCATAAGCACTTTTTCTAATAAAAATTATCATAAAAGGTATATTATAGAAGGGTGGTGGTGGCGGCGTCGGGGGTGGTGGTGGCGGCGGCGTCGGGGGTGGTGGTGGCGACAACGGCGGCTGCGGTGGTGGCGGTAGTAGTGTTCGATCGAAAGATTACGAGTTGTGTTTTCTTTTTCTTTTTCTTTTTTTAACACAAAGAGCTTATACAAAAAGAGCTTAAAAATAAGCTCTTCATAGGAGCTTATTTTTAAGCTCTTTTTTCTTCATTACAAAATAAAGCTCTTATAATTATAAGAGCTTTTATAAAATTTTGTTTGGCTTAGCTTATGCTTATAAGTAGAAGATAAGCTAAAAATAAGTTAGGCCAAACAGGCACAATATGGAGTTGTGGAATACATTGAAAACAACAAAAATAATATGATTCCAAAGCAATGAAGAGTAATGGAATAGATTAAAAACAACAAAAATTCATAAATGATAAAGACATGCAATTCCCTCAATCATCCATAATGGTTATCAAGGAATATTATATAGAGCTTCTTGCTTCTTACTTCATGAGTCGTATAACAGTGGGTACATATAGGCTAGCTAAATTAGGTTTGGTGTCAATTATTGTAGCCTTAAATTTCCCTAGAATCATGGAGAATAAATCAAATTAAACATATCCTAATTTGACTGAGATTTAATGGCCAATCATCTACAATAATTAAATACAAAATATCTCTAAAAGAAATCTTCTTATAATCATGGAGAATAAATAGAAACTATCGTCAAGATTTAAAGGTCAATAGCTAAAATAATTCAATATAAAATATCCCCAAATACAATAAATTACGTCCCAAAATTAAATATAAATTGAATATAAAATATCCCCAAATACAATAAATTAGTCCCAAAATTGAATATAAATTTAGCCAACAGTAATTGATCGTACATTACATATCAGACTTGAATCCTTGGATGCTCTTATTATTTGTCACCAAAATAAATCAAATACATGTTTTTTAATCCCAGTGACCAATCCATGAGTCCTATCATTTTTTTCTCATTTATATACCATGCACGCTCATATTTTCCAATACCCTATGTTTTTTCCCGATGTTATTTCATTTCTCCCATGACGAATAAACAATTTGAAATTTTGTTTTCCCTTTGGTAATGTGCATGTCTTAAATTGGTTTTCCTTTGTGTGTAGCTTTCTATGTATTAATACCTTATTAATTTGAGAGGTGCATACAACCACATTAATGAGTCTTTCCTTTATAAGATATTCTCTGTTTCTATTTTTTTTTAATTGATCCTTCATAATTCTTTTTCAAATTTTAAATAGAGTATCTTCAAAATAACTCATGATGTTTTCTTAAAATTTTAATTTCAATTTAAATATACAATCTAGATGGATATTTATAATTTTAACTCAATCATCCCCTCTCCCTCATTTTATTTGATTGGTGATTTATTTCAATTTTTCAAATAAAAAAAGTTGATTACAAGCAAATATGTTGAATTAAAAGGTATTTTTAATTTATTAATTACTTTATTCAATTTTCATATCACAACTTCCAATATATACTTTAATGAATTTTTGTTTCCCAAGAATTTCTTACTCCCTATGCCTTTTCATATTTTATATTAGTCTCACTTTCCATATGTTGTATTTTGATTATTATTTCAAATCCTTCCTATATTATAGTCTTACTAGTATCCTAAGGATCACACACACTTGCACACACACATATAATACAAACTAACAATATGAAATAGAAATAGTTTATGTTTATGTTAAATTTTATTATTTCAATTGCAACGTTGTAGTATATCAAAACTCTCCGATAATATCAACCCGCAGAGCCTAATAGTTAATTTCCAGAATTAGAATCACCATTCAATTTTTTTTCATCCATCGGTTTTTTTTTTTAAAAAAACCTCCATTAAGGATATATATTTTTTGTAATGGATTATTAAAATTTTCTTAACCAATTAAAAATATTTGGTTAAGCATGCCTTTTTAAAATAGGGATCAAATTTTTCATCCCCTGTCAAAACTATTTTTTATAAATATTACTACCTACGATGCTACAAAGCGTTCACTTTTAATTTTAAAAAAGGTAAATGATTCTTAAAACTTTATTTGAAAAATATGTCAAAAGCAAATGGTACAATACAAATAGATATTGACTTGTATAAATATTACTACCTACGATGCATTCATTTTTAATTTAAAAAAAGGTAGATTTTATTTTTCAAACTCGAGACCTAAAAGGAATCTAGTAGGAGTCCTTACACGCGTTCTTTTAAGGAGGGGAGCTATAGTCCAAACTTAAGCTCTACAACTTTGGCCAAGTGAATCTTAAGAACTGGTGGGCTTGAGACCAAACACAACAAACAACTTGGGGAAAACACCAAAATAAGATTTTTTTTAAAAAAAATGTACCAGATTGGAGCAATTGGAAAAATAATTACAGATCTAATGCAATCAAACATGCATGTTGACTGATGCCACTGGTGGCACCAGTCGCCAGTGGTGTCAGTAGTGGCGTCAGTCAACTAATGCCACTACTATATAATAAATAAAAAAATTATAATTATATCTAAAATTATAAATAATAAAAAGAGTAAATAATAATTTTAATAATAATTAGTGAATTAATAAAAATATTTTGTGAAATAAGTTGTATATTATTATTTATAGAGTACCCTAAGATAAGATAAGCTTAAATAGAGAATAATAATTAGCCAAATAATTAATATACTAATTAATTAGTTAGAGAATAATTAATTGGTGACTTAATAATGTATTGTGTTATTGTAAATTTTTATTAGTTAAATGAATGATCTATTAATTGCAAAATCTTTACCATAAATAAAATCATTTGAATTTGGTAGAATAATCTTCTAAATCCCATAATTTGCGGTGAAACCTAATCAATTCTTTTGTATTGAAATTCAAATTTTAAATCTCCTAATTAATTCAATATCATTATCAATATAATAATTTGATATCATTATCAATATAATAATAATAATAATAATAAATCATCAATAAATAAATATAATTATAAGTATAATTATAATCCTTTTATTGGCACAGAAATAATAATAATCTAAATTCCATAAATAATAACACTGAATTCATAGATAACGATTATGAACACTTTGTAATTTCTTTTTTATTTTTTTTTCCTTTTGCCTTTTTACGTTGTAATTCCCCATATTGACCAATGGTGATTTGGCAAATAGACTCCACGCCTGAATATAAATGCATACATGGGAAAAGGATGGAAACGTGTAAAATTAGGTCATCGCTTAAGTAAGAATCAGTTAGATAAATTATTTATCGGTACATCAAATCGAACCACATGGAGGTTGTTAATAATTTAAAGGCTAAGTTACCATTTCTGATTAATTTTTTCCCCAATAATGAAAACGCCCCTTTTTAAATATTTAAGTATTCATTTAAAACTAATACACGTCACTAAAATGAACGTGTAAATGAAGTTAGAAGTAATTGAAAAACAACTCATTGGCGCATTCAAGAAAATAAAGACATTTAAATTATCAATATATAATAATTACATGGAAATCATGGGAAATATTCAAACACTATATTCTCCCATTCAGTTAAGATATGAAATTAAAACAATTAGTATTTACCATATATCTTTGTAATATGTCATTGAATAAATAATAAAATTTTCAAAAAACAAATATAACTTGATATTACCAATCTTTGAAGACCAATTAAAATCAGTATGCTTTTAATTTATTGCAACAAACTTATTGTTAAATCCTTGGACGGAGGGAGGTTAGTGCTTAATAAGGTAGTATGTGCTACAAAATCCGAAAAATGACCATATTAATTACTAGTTTATTTAATTTTTCATATCACAACTTCCCATATAAATTATAATGAGTTGTTACTTTCCAAGAATTTCTCACTTCCTGTGGCTTCCGTTTGCCTATCATAAATACAAGATCTAAGGCATAGTTAATGCTCCCCAAGAATCTCTCACTTTCCATGCCTTTCCTCTACCTATCATTCCCCAAATTTCATTTGAAATTCAAATTTTATATTAATCTCATTTCCTATATTTTGTATTTAGAACATTATTTTAAATCCTTCCAATTTTGTAGTTCTACCAATATCCTAAGAATTATAAACATACGATATAAAGTAATAAATATGGAATAAAAAAAATTTAGGTTAACCTAAAATGAAAAAAAGTAAACTTTTAGGTTAACCTAATATGAAAAAAGTAAATATTTAATTTATAATATAATTCATATATACGGGGCCAAGAAGGTCTTTGTTATTTTTAGATTTCATCACCTTTTATTTCAAACTCTTTATTTGTACCGTTGGCTTAATGCATAATTAATGGAATTAGTACTATTATCTAATGGAATTAGTACTATTAACTGATAAAAAAACATGGAAAATGTCTTATTAATTTTTTAGACTTAAAAATAGAGAATAAGTTTATTCTAAAATTTATTCTTAACAAATCATAGTGCACATTAAAGATAAATCTTATTGCCCTATAATGTTCATCTAGACCTTCGTTCATGGGATGTATAACAAATCTGAGTCTAAATATTAAAAAAATCAATAAAATCACTCAAAACATATGGGAAACCCAAAACAATTTCACGGTACATTCTTCGTTGCTTCCGTACATCTCTGTGGCCCCCCCCCCCAAAAATACAGGAGGGTGATTTTATATTGTACAGAATTTTGTTATATAAAAAAAAGTTCAAATATTTAAATTTAGAATTTGAATTGGAAATAATGGAGGCAGGTAACACATCTCAATTGAGATTTTCTGGGAAAGGAAATTAATGATCCATTATGGTGCATGTTGGAAGTTGTAATCTGTAAATGATGATATGTGGAATGGGTTTTTTCTGGCCAATGGGATATGAAAAATGTTTGACCTTCATTGCTGCACATAAATGAGGAACGCATGTAGAATCATTTATAGTTGGGATCATTACACATGGTACCATTCAAGGTATTTCATATAATCACCATTAGCTTTTATTTATTACGTGAAATGGGATTTTACATGGACTAATAGCTGCATAGCCTGAAGGTTTAAAGGGATATATTTAATAACTACTTGTCCCACCTATGTATGAACAATATTATATTACATGTTTGGAAGGCTAAAAATATTGGAGAAATTGGAACATTACTTTGATTTGTTTACTGCGTCGATGAGAATTCGACCATTGCTTGTTTCCGTTAGGATCTTCCCAAAGACATCTTCAGGAAATGGTGTATTTTGCTTGTGGTTTGAAGAATTATCTCTAGTTGTTTAGCATACTAGTTCTATTTATTATCATGAATCCTTCAATGTAATCAAATTTGCTTCCCGAAAATATTATTTTTTCCTGATCTCTCGTTAATGCTGTGAAATCTGCATGTAGCAAGGAATTATAATTAAAAAAAGGGAGATTTGAAATAAAATAAAATAAACAAATTCAGGGGAAAAAAATTCAGGGGAAAATGAAATAAAATATTACATTATTATAATATAATAATGTAATATTATATTATATTAAAAAAGAAGGTGGGAGGCGGCAGCTTTTTAGCAGCATATTTTCAGGAGGAAAAGAGGGAAGTGGTTTTAACTTGGTGATGGCATAAACGCATAGACAATTCCAGGTATATAGCCAAAAAGGTGAGTACCAAACAGATCCAGAACTCTAAATGGCAGCTGATCTTGAGGAAGACCCCAATAAGAGGGGGGATGATGGCCAGAAGGATGTCAATGCTGTTTGTTGTGCCTTGGTCCGCCATTTCTTCTTCTGGTTTTTGAGAGCTTGAAGGTTGCCAGAGAACGGCGTTGGAGAAAGAACCGACAGTGAGAGTGAGGAAACAACGCTTGTCGGGAATCAATGGAAAGCAACGACAAAAGTCGACGATGCTAGGAGTTTTGGCGGCGCCGGATTTGGAGGAAGATGGTGGTGACTGGGTCTGTCCTATTTCCTCTCCCTCTTCTCTTGTATAACAAAGCATACATCCCCATATGTAGGACACAAAGCTCCAACTGCAAGATAAATTGAATTATTTGCAACAATAATAACAACGATTCGTAATTTGAGGAGAAACCCTCGTTTTGTGATGAAGCTCCAGATGCTTTTCATTTTTCGACTCACATTGATCTTCTTTCAAGTTTTCCACCACAGTTCTTCAGTGAGAATGAAAAACGCAGATTCTTCTATGGAGGAACTATTTAAACTGAGAAAAACCAAGCATTAAAATACTTACATACTCAGAAGAATCAAATCAACTCCGGTGACCAACACACCTCATCAATCATCAGCGATGTTAACCAATACAACCTCGCTGGTGATCTACGTTAAAGCTCACCGATTTGGGGTCTGAAAGGAGCGGTGATCTTGACGTGCTGAAGCTCCAAGCTTTTTTTAAAATAGAGTTTCTCAGCTCTTATCAGCTCTTATTTTCGGCACCAACGGCATTGTAGACCAAGGGAGACCCAAAGAGTGGGACGATTCCACCGGCAACCACCGTAGACTTTGCTCACCCCTTGTATCTACACATTCGAATTGAGAAGACGAAAAGGGAGGCAGAGAGAACTCGTATAGGGGAGGAAGAAGAAGGAAGGATGGATTTTAAAATGAGAGGGAGAGTGAGGACGGAAGATAAATAGATGGGTCCAGAGTTTTGGCATTTGAATTCAAATCAACCCGCTCAAAACTACAGCAGAAGAACTAAAAGAACAGAATGATATACACGTGGCATCATTGAATGGTAATTAAGATGTGGTTGACTGACGAACAGACTGAGAACGAAGTATAATTAAGGAGAAAGAGATGATGAATATTCCATACACGTGTACCCACTCATGATCATAGAATGTTTGACTAAATGCATAGTTGGCATGCCACTGTGTACCAATGAATGAGTTGCTTAGAGTTTTAGTGATATATATTTGATTACTTAAACTAAGTTAATCCAAACAAGCAAGTGATGTTTGGAAGCTCTACCTTTGCGTTTTATGATATATAACTATTCCCACCATGTATTTATCTCGTATAATGCAAAATGACTTGATACCAGCAATAACACTGGTGTGCATCCCGCCAGGAGCTTCACTCTGATTCTGAAGAAAGTGGAAACATGAAGGAGCTAAACATTCAACTTAGCTGACCTTTATTAAGCTTCAAACAATGGTATCGTAGGACAAGAACACGAGACTTGAAGGCAAGCCCGAGCTTAAAGAAAATATCATCAATTATTGCTTCTGAAAATAACTTTATAAGCCGACGAATCACAACAAGAACTTGAATTGCAGGAAGGATTTGTGGGTACCCAAGGAAGAGTTCAGAGTTGGTACTGTGAGACAAAGAGGAAAAGGAATTATGATGCAGATGGCGACAATGCAAGACGAATGATAAAAGAAGGCAAATCAAAACAGTTCATCAATTGCAGCCTTATTAGCTATTTAATTGAGTGATTTGATCGGACATCAAGGTAAGTCTAATAGCTTGCTAGAGAAATAGATCCAGTTCTAATGAGAGAGAAATAGCTTGACAGGAATGAGGAGAAGCATTGGACTCCCCCCGATGAGGATGCGGTCCGTATTGACGTTGATGGGTCAGTTCGCCAGCAGTTCCAAGTGGCATGTGGTGGAGTGATCAGGGATTCACGGGGGCGCTGGGTGATGGGGTTTTGTAAAGCCCTTGGTCTTCGGACGGTGATAGAGGCGGAGCTTCAAGCCATCATGCTAGGACTCACAGTCGCTAAACAATTGGGTTTTCAGAAAATTCTACTCTACTCAGACTCGTTGGAGGCGATCAATATTCTAATGAGAGACTGGGTCTATGATGATCATCCGATGAAAGATATTATTGGCAGTATTAGAGATCTCCTATTCCAAAACTGGAATGTGGCGCTGCATTATACTAGTAAAGAGAACATTGTATGCGCTGATTACTTGGCAAAGGAAGGGCATAGTGCTCCTCTGGATGCGCGTGAGGTACTTATTCCTGTAGTTCCTGAGGGATGCCTTGGGATGGTGCGGAGGGACCAATGGGCCTGTCGGTCCTAGCTTTGTTTTGTTTTTTCTTGATGTTGATTTTAGGTATAATCTTTTTGGGCTAGGTCCTATCTACCTCTTCAAGCTACGGCTTGCCTGTATTATGCAAAAAAAAAAAAAAAAGAAATAGATCCAGTACAGTTTACAAATTTTTAGTCCAAGCTGCATGGTTAAATATTGAATCACAGCAAGTGACACTGCTAGAATCAGAGCATATATCACTTAGAAGAAGGGAAATAATAATAAGCAACATTCCACACTTCCAAAACAATTGATGAGAACATGAGACATGAAGATGAAGTTTCTTATGTTAGAAGAAAGATCTACCCCTATTGACCCAAAAATTCAAATGGCTTTCTCCGATACAGCTCAATGCTCACGTCTTATTGCATTCAAATGAATTTTCCGGCTTCTTATCCTACAACTCCATCGTTCAGATTTACCATGGATCACCCCATTACGAAGCAATTCCATTCCATATTCGTTGATCTAGAATTTCATCAGGTTCAAGTCTGATCAGTGTCCTCCTCCAAGCTATATTCTACCATTTCCCCCCACCACCTTGAAGTCCAGTGTTTGCTTTCTTTACCTATAATATCTTGAATGCCAAATCACCATTAAGTATCAGGTGTGTGTTGTGATGAAACACCAAATTAGCACCGGAAGGAAGAAATAAATTCCAAACTGCCAGATGAAACACAAAACTGACACTCCTAAGAAAACCCAGTCAATGTTGAACCAGTGAAATAAGTATCAGGTATGTGTTGTGATCTCAATTCAAGCTGCTATATTATGACAAAACTTATCAGAGGTATTCAAAATGGAAAGCCTTTTTGAACAAACTTCTTTCTCAACCCCGCTAATCTCTTAAATTCTTTAGCTTTCTTATAGAACTCCATTAACTCATCGGCAATTTGCCCAGGCTGGCTTTCAATGAACAACTGTACAAACCTATGCTCCTTCATCCTCACAGCACGAATTATAGAACTTGGTGTAAATTCTAACTCACCATCCATGTCTTGTAACTTCCTCATTAGGAGAACTCGTGGCTTCATCAATGTATCCAGATTTATCAACAGGAGACGAGGGATTTCAAGAACTGTTTTAGCATCAAACTTCATTGTGGTCAGTATGAAAGTCATATTCCTCTGAACCTTTTCGATTGATAGCGTCAAGACAAGAGGAGACCGCCCAATAAGATAAAATATCTCATCATCAGAGAACCCAAAGTTGGCAAGATTTGATAACTTCTCACGAATTGTTTCCACACGAGATACCCCGATTATTGCAACCGCATATTTATACAACTTCGAATCCTGGGAAAGCCCTGTCTTGCGTATATATTCAAGCTTCTCCTCATCAAACGAAGTCCTTATAATAATCGTGGGCCGGGTACAGATCAAGGCAAGAAAATCTTCTTTGTCTACACCCAATTCTTCGTATTGTGCAAGAGCAGGTTTAATGATTTTGTTAAAATCGTAGAATAGGAGTGAAGGGTTAGTCACGACGGCTCTCTTAAGCAGTTCCTTCGACTCAAACAAGGAATCAAGATATGGAAACCTCTCATCAAAATGACGATGAACCCGACTACTAAGAAGAAACCTAGGCCTACAATTGATGATCCTCACCAAGTCAGGTGCTTCTAGCCCCAAGCGACTAAGAACAGAGAGATTTGATTGAAGCAGGGTAACATCAGCTTTGTGCAATTGTGGGTTACGTTTAAAAATCCTATCCAAATCATCATAATTACAACCCCATTTCCTGAAAACTTGAACTGGGTCAGTTGATTGAGCTGTAGTGTCTTCCTCTACCTCTGTGACTTGGGCTAGGCATTTAGTCGAACAGGTGGCGGAAGTAAATGCTTGCGAGGGTTTAGCAGCAATTTCTCTAGAGGAAGGCCGAAAACGACGTGAGACCGTTAATAGAAGCCGAATCATGAGCGCGACTCCTTCAAATTCATATCATGCTAATCTCAGCATTGTCAACGAGAAATCTAGAACAAGATATTAATGGTGACCTTGAGCTTTGTTTACAATCCAACCTGAAACAAGGTCTGAGAACGAAATGAGATGATTAGTGTGGATCGAAAAATGGCGGCCGCAGATGGGCAACAACAGAGTGTTGAGACGGAAAGAATCTAAGCTTTTAATAATGCTAGGGCTGAATTTTGACCAGAAAAAGGGAGAATGACAAGGAGAGGTAAATATGAATTTATAAGAGCCGATAACGTGACTAGGGGGTGAATTTAAATTAACAAGAACCAGGTCTCAAAACAATTTTCTTGATAATGTAGTAAAGATTCAAATTTTGGGTAGTCAAATCTCTCCAGTCATTTTGCATTGAAGGAGATAAGAAAATTTTAATTTATGAGTGAATGTCCAACAAATGCCATCTCTCTTGGTGAATTATTATTAAGAAAATCCCATATAAATAGTAGTTGAATTTACAAAATCTCCATAAGCCTATTGAATTTGTATAATGACTAAGAAGTGACAAGGACTTATAAGGGATATGTAAATTCAAGTGAAAAATCCACACTACCCTTAAGTAATTTTATGAAGACATTGGAGGGAGTAAGGCCACTCCATTCTTATTTGAAATCCATTTCTCATTCGATTGTTCTAGCGCGTTCTTCATCATTTTCATTGCAACGCTCGTTCTTCATCATCTTCCTCGCGACGCCATGTATCCCTTAAGAAAAATCAGGTTTAATTTTCTGAAATTTTCATCGTTTGGGATGTGGTGGTTGTTGGGGTTGGACTCGATCTATTGTTGAAAAGTGAAGGAATGAGAGATAAAGAGAAAGGCGAACAATAAAATGAGCTCAGAAGGCTGAAAAATCCAGTAATGAACAGTAAATACGTTTAAGGAAGAAGGTGAACATTAAATGTAGACTTTTTAACAAAATTTGTAATGGGATTAATAAGTTTAGTAATGGCTTAACTTTCATATAAACTGTCGTTGAAAGTTAGGCAAAAAAAAAAAAAAAAGTTACAACAGTTGTTTTTAAGAAAACAGTGGTCAAAAGTACTTTTAATAACTGTTTTTTCAAAAATAGTCGTAAAAAACTCTTGATGACTGTTTTTAAGAAAACAGTCATTAAAAGTTACAATGATTGTTTTTTTCCCTTAAAAATGGTCATCAAAAGTTTTTAACGATTTTTTTTTAAAAAAAAACAGTCATTAAAAGTACTCTTTTTTACGACTATTTTTTCAAAAAACAGTTGTTAAAAGTACCCTCAACCACTATTTTCTTAAAAACAGTCGTCGTAATTTCTTCTTCTTCTTTTTGCTTAACTTTCAACGACAGTTTATACGAAAATAGTCGTTGAAGTTAAGCCATAACTGAACTTGTTAATCCTGTTATGAATTTTGTTAAAAGTTCACATTTACTGTTCACCTTCTTTCTCAAACGCATTTATGGTTTAATATTGGATTTTTCGGCATTTTAAGCTTGTTTTACTGTTCGCCTTTTTCTTTATCTCTTCTTCCTTCACCTTCTAACAATGGATCGAGGCCCACCCCAATAACCACCACATCCCAAACAATTAAAATTTCAGAAAATCAAACCTGATTTTTCTTAAGGGATTCATGGCGTCGCGAGGAAGATGATGAAAAACGTGCTAGGACAACTGGATGAGAAATGAATTACGAATGAGAATGGAGTGGCCTTACTCCCTCTAATGTCTTCATAAAGTTACTTAAGGGCAGTGTGGACTTTTCACCCGAATTTGCATATCCTTTATAAGTCATTGTCACTTCTCAGTCCTTTTACAAATTTGGTGGGCTTCTGGGGTTTTACAAATTCAACTGGTATTTATATAGGATTTTTTCATTATTATTATTTGTCTTCCTCATCCATTATTTTTTGCAATTTTTTTTTTTAAAAAAAGATTCTATACGAAGTAATCTACTAGAAAACTATTTAAATTTAGTATTTGAAAAACACGCTTACTAAGTTAATATAAAACTTCTCTCATATATTTATCTCGTATACTATGAATCACATAGAAAAATTTGTTTTTACCACTAATCTAAACGGGCGCCAGATCAAAAAAAAAAAATGATTCCATATTAGTAAAGATAGTATCACTCAAAGTCCTCCATTCATGTGTGTGTTTTCAACATTAAAAACTTATAAGATAGTGCTTAAAGAATTGAAAATAAGTAATATATTCCCTGCCGCATTATTGTTTATTTTTTCTTATCTTTTAATGATATTTTTGTGTGTAAGGATTAAATCAAAAGCAAGATCTTGGATTGGAAGACACGTTTCAACATTATTGGAGGAACATTTCAAATATTGCTAGATAAAAGTTTTATTGTTGCTAAAGAGTGTCGAGTTATTTTTCCCTTCTCTATAATAAGCAATATTAAGTTTTAAAAGTGATTATTGGTCCAAATATTTGTATTTGGGTGTCCATAAGTTTTTATCCATTTATTCTTTATGATTATACAGCAAAGATCTCTCCGTGTCCAACTTTCAGTGTGGAATTGTTCTCTGTGATGACCTCACTGACCTTGTATCAAACAAATCAAATTAATAAGGAAAAAAGACAAAGGCATTTAAAACTTGCTTCAACGTTGCCATATGTAAAACAGAACAATCCATGATTTATGTTAAGTTGATAAACTAATTTTGAAGTCGAAAAATGTCCTAAACAAATCAAATTATTAAAAGCAGAAGCAAACAAGACAATAATTTTGTTTATATAAATATAGTGTCCCTTCTAAAGAAACACCCTTGAAAGGTTATAGCCGGCCACCCATAGATAAAAACTTTGCCTGATGGGGACAAATGCAAATTGCTATATCAACAAATTTACCAAGAAACTTCAAGGGTAAAAAAAATATATTATAAAAAGCTAAGAGTCCACAATTTTAAATGTTTGCTAAACTGAAACCTAAATACCAAACACAAAAAAACAAACACACAATGTCGATGTTAATTTAAAGGCAAACACAAAGGAAATGTTGGGTGGAAACTAGAACCTTGATGATGCAAACAAAGGTATCCATGAATATCATCGAAATGCTTTATGAAATCCAGATTTCTGGATGATTAGTATGCCCTGAGCTCTCTCCATCATGTCTGTGATCAGTAAGCTTGTGACATTGTTGATGCTTATTTTGGGGAACTTGGGCCTGTTGAGAACTACTTGTTATGCACAACACGAGAGTGACCATTTGAAGCCAGGCGATCAGCTAAATGACACAAACCCTACTATATGCTCAGCGGGAGACTCATTGCTTGAAATTTATGAAAATAGACAGTTTCTCCCCCTTTTATTATCTAACAGTCTACAGTGGATTCCTTGAATTGAGTGTCTGGGTTGCCAACTGGAACGATCGAATTCTCAATGCTTCTTCAGAAGCTTTAACTTTGGATCAGTCTGGTGTGCTGAAAATTACACACCAAGGACAAGAGCCAACCATACTCTACTCTCCTCCCAGAGATCAGCCTCAAGATCTGATAAACAACACTATTGCCACCTTGTTGGGCAATGGCAACTTTGTACTGGAGCAACATCGCCCAAATGGATCAAACATTGTCTTGTGGCAAAGTTTTGATTATCCCACTGACACTCTTCTCCCAGGAATGAGGTTAGGGGTTAATCATAAAACTGGAGAAAAAAGGTCACTAGTTTCATACTTTCTTGATATATCAGCTTCTCCAGGTCCCTTCACACTGGAATGGGAACCAAGAACGAGTCAATTGCTCATTCTGCGACAAGGACAGGTGATGCAAGATAAGAAGATGGTGTTCATACTTATAATAGATGTACATAAAATAGTTCATGGTCCTTCTTTTAAAATTGAAATATTTTGAATTAGATTGTTTTTCCATCATCTCATAGAATATATATATATATATATTCTTTTGGTTCTTCATCAATAGGTTTATTGGGCAAGTGGGGCATTGAGAGATGGCAAGTTCGAAAACTTATCAGAGGAAGCCCAAAGCTTGTATAACTACACCATCGTCTCAAACAACGATGAAGAGTACTTTACATTTTCACCTCGGAATGATGCAGCTGAGATTGATAAAGATTATGCAAGATGGTCAATCGATCCTATTGGGAACCTATATGAAAGAGAACACGTGATTGCAAGTGCTCGTGACTGTTATGGCTATACTACCAAGGGAGGATGCCGGTTACGGGTACAACCAGCTTGTAGGCACGAAGGGGAGTTCTTTGATATCATGGATGTTAGTGTAAGAGATCAAGGCATCACCTACAGCGTAGATGACAATGCGAACTTGACCATAAGTGATTGCCAAGCCACATGCTGGAGCAACTGCCACTGTGTCGGATTCACTAGTTATAATGAAATCGGATGTACATTTTATTTTGAGAATTCACAGATGAGTGTTCCTAAAGACAATACCTTAGAACTTCACTTCCTTGCTAATAGATCTGAGCCCATAGATAAAGGTGAATTTCTACCTTCTTTTGGTCAGCTCTTTAAGCATCATGCATGCAAAATATATTAGAGACTAATATCAGAGACTACCACGGATTGCACATTCTTTTCGGGTTGATTTTGGCTCTAATCAAGATTTCAAATCAGAATCTAAATTTTAATAGATATTACATAATATGTTAATTATCCAGGAGGCCCAGCACAGGCGCCAAGTCCAGGAGAAACGGACCAACATCAAGACTCAAATGCAAGTGCAAAAAGAATCATATTGCTTGTTTCTGTCATTAGCACCACTCTGTTTATCATATGCGCAATCCTATGGATACTGCTGAGGAGAAGGAAAATCATGCTTGAAGGTACATAGTCTGTGCATAAAAGTTGTATGTGACAAATCGTTGAATTTTGGTCTTCATCGTTCATATTTAAACTATTGCAGGCAAGAAAAGAACAGATATGGAGGATGACAAGGGTGCAAAAGAAGCTTTGAACGAAGCTGCAAATTTGAAAGAATTCCAAAACTATAACAACGATGGACATGCTCTAAAATTCTTTAGCTATGCATCAATAATGGAAGATACTGATAGCTTCTCATCAAATAACAGGTTAGGACAGGGAGGCTTTGGACATGTTTACAAGGTAAAGCCCTATAGGGTCATTTCCAAAGAATATATTTACGCTGATGGACAAATTAATATATCTTATGGAAAGGTTACTAATTTTCATTTTAGGGAAAACTGCATGATGGGAAAGAAGTGGCTATTAAGAAACTCTCAAGATGTTCACGACAAGGAGTGACTGATTAAAAAATGAGTTAACACTCATATCTGGGCTCCAGCACAGGAATCTTGTGCAACTACTAGGTTCCTGCATTCAAGGGGAGGAGAGAGTCCTAGTTTATGAGTTCATGCCAAACAAAAGCTTGGACTTTTTCTTATTTGGTTAGAAGGAACACTTTTAAAGATTTTCTTCCTACAAGTTAATGGTACCTAATTATTTTTCTTACCTTTTCAATGATATTTTTTGTGTAAAGATTCAACCAAAAGCAAGCTACTGGATTGGAAGACACGTTTCAACATAATTGAAGGTATAGCTCAAGGCTTACTCTATCTCCACAAATACTCAAGGCTAAGAGTAGTGCATAGAGACTTGAAAGCAAGTAACATACTCCTTGATGAAAACATGTACCCCAAAATTTCTGATTTTGGTTTGTCAAGAATTATTACACAAGAATCAGGAGGAAGTATGCAAAGAATTGTTGGTACATAGTGAGTATATAAATATCTATATATATTGATTTGTAAACTGTCATTGCTTAATACATTTATGAGCTCACTAGAATTTTTATTATTCATGATATGATACTATGCAGTGGTTACATGTCCCCTGAATATGCTATGGAGGGAATTTTCTCCATAAAGTCAGATGTTTATAGTTTTGGGATCCTCATGCTTGAGATTGTGAGTGGTAGAAGAAACAACAGTTTTTACAATGAGAATTCCTCACTTAATGTGGTAGGGCATGTAAGTCAACCATTTTCACAGCTTCATATAAAACCTTTGTGTTGTTCATGCTTCAAATATAAAGCACTAAACATACCTTCAGGTCTGGGAGCTTTGGAAAGACGGTGCAGCCCTAGAACTGGCAGATCAAGGAATCAAAGATTCGTTAGTACAAGATGAAGCTTTGAGATGCATCCATGTTGCTCTACTATGTGTGGAAGAAAAGGCAGTTGATCGACCCACCATGGCAGACACTTTATCAATGTTGACAAATCAAAGTTCAAAGCTTCCTTTGATTAAGGGACCTGCATTTTGTTCCAGAGGTCATTATAGTGCAATTAATGAACCCGTTGCTGATTCAGTAAATGGTTTGTCAATCTCTGATTTATTTGCAAGATAGAAGATTAAAGGTTGCCAAAGGTCCTCAAGTTATGTTTTCCTTCTATATAATAAGGAATATATTTAAAGTTTACCGAGTGTGATTATAACTTTTTTTATATAAAAAAATATATATTTCATGAAAAGTTAGTATGATGCTTATAAGTGCTTTGATGTAGGCATGTGTTAACTTTATAAGAGATAAAACTCCTCTTACATATTTACATGGTATAATGCAAATTACTTGAGCTAAGTTAATCCAAACAAGTATGAACTGGTGTTTGGAAGCTCTACTTTTGCGTTTTATGATACATAGTTGCTCCCATGTATTTATCTCGTGCCATGCAAAGTCACTAATACCAGCAATAATACTAGTCTCTAGTCTGCATCCTGCCAGGAGCCTCACTCTAATTTTGAAGAAACTGGAAACATGAAGGAACTAAACAACCAACTTAGTTGACTTTTATTAAGCTCCAAAGGATGGTCTCATGGGACAAGAACACAAAACCCTGAAGGCAAGCCCGAGCTTAAGGAAAATATCATCAATTATTGTTTCTGAAAATAACCTTATAGGCCGACAAACCAAAACAAGAACTTGAATTGAAGGAAGGATTTATGAGTACCCAAGGAAGAGTTCAGAGTTGGTACTGTGAGATAAAGAGGAAAAGGAATTCTGATGCAGATGGCGATAATGCAAGACGAATAATAGGCAAATCAGTTCATCAATTGCAGCTTTATTAGCTATTTAATTGAGTGATTTGATTGGACATCAAGGTAAGTCTAACTTGCTAGAAAAATAGATTCAGAACAGTTCACAAGTTTTTAGTCCAAGCTGCATGGTTAAATATTGAATCACAGCAAGTGACACAGCTAGAATCAGAGCATATATCAATTAGAAGAGAGGAAACAACAATAAGCAACATTCCACACTTGCAAAACAACTGATGAGAACATAAGAGACGTGAAGATGAATTTTCTTATGTTAGAAGAAAGATCTACCTCTATCGACCCAAAAATTCAAATGACTTTATCCAATGCAGCTCAATGCCTACATCTTATTGCATTCAAAAGAATTTTCTGGCTTCTTATCCTACAACTCTATCGTTCAGATTTACCATGGAGCACCCCATTACGAAGCAATTCCATTCCATATTCATTGATCTAGAATTTCATCAGGTTCAAGTCTGGTCAGTGTCCTCCTCCAAGCTATATTCTACCATTGCCCGCCACCACCTTGAAGTCCAATGTTTCATTTCTTAACCTATAATATCTTGAATGCCAAATCACCATTAAGCATCGGAGGGAAGAAATAAATTCCAAACTGCCAGATGAAACACAAAACTGACGCTCCTAAGAAAACCCAGTCATTGTTGAACTTGAACCAGTGAAATAAGTATAAGGTATGTGTTGTGATCTCAATTCAAGCTGCTATATTATGACAAAAGTTATCAGAGGTGTTCAAAATGGAAAGCCTTTTCGAACAAACTTCTTTCTAAACCCCACTAATCTCTTAAATTCTTTAGCTTTCTTATAGAACTCCATTAACTCATCAGCAATTTGCCTAGGCTGGCTTTCAATGAACAACTGAACAAACCTATGCTCCTTCATCCTCACAGCACGAATTATCGAACTTGGTGTAAATTCTAACTCACCATCCATGTCCTGTAACTTCTTCATTAAGAGAACTCTTGGCTTCTTAACAGGAGACGAGGGATTTCAAGAACTGTTTTGGCATCAAACTTCATTGTGGTCGGTATGAACGTCATATTCCTCTGAACCTTTTCGATGGACAGCGTCAAGACAAGAGGAGACCGCCCATTAAGATAAAATATCTCATTATCAGAGAACCCAAAGTTGGCAATATTTGATAACTTCTGACGAATTGTTTCCACAAGAGAGACCCCGATTATTGCAACCGCATATATATACAGCTTTGAATCCTGGGAAAGCCCGTCTTGCGTATATATTCAAGCTTCTCCTCATCAAACGAAGTCCTTATAATAATTGTGGGCCGGGTACAGATCAAGGCAAGAAAATCTTCTTTGTCTACACCCAATTCTTGGTATTGTGCAAGAGCAGGTTTAATGATTTTGTTAAAATCGTAGGATAGGAGTGAAGGGTTAGTCACGACGGCTCTCTTAAGCAGTTCCTTCGACTCAAACAAGGAATCAAGATATGGAAACCTCTCATCAAATTGACAATGAACCCGACTACTACGAAGAAACCTAGGCCTACAATTGATGATCCTCACCAAGTCAGGTGCTTCTAGCCCCAAGCGACTAAGAACAGAGAGATTTGATTGAAGCAGGGTAACATCAGCTTTGCGCAATTGTGGGTTACGTTTAAAAATTCTATCCAAATCATCATAATTACAACCCCATTTCCTGAAAGCTTGAAGTGGGTCAGTTGATTGAGCTGTAGTGTCTTCCTCCACCTCTGTGACTTGGTCTAGGCATTTAGTCGAACAGGCGGCGGAAGTAAATGCTTGCGAGGGTTTAGCAGCAATTTCTCTAGAGGAAGACCGAAAACGACGTGAGACTGTTAATAGAAGCCGAATCATGAGCGCGACTCCTTCAAATTCATGTCATGCGAATCTCAGCATTGTCAACGAGAAATCTAGAACAAGATACTACATCGGTGCTAATTATAAGCCATTGTTGACTTTGGAGAGATTAAGAAAGTTAAATAAGTTATTTACTACCTCCGGTCCTAATTATAAGGCATAATTGACTTTGTTTGGAGAGATTAAGGAAGCTAAATAAGTTGCTTAATCATTTTATATGTTGTATATCTTTAGATTATATATTAGTTTATTAGTCAAACTAATTACTTTGAAGAAAAAAATATAAAGAAAAATACTCTAAAGTAATTTAATTAGCTTCCTTAATTTATATGTTGTGTATTTTTATATTATATATTAGTTTATTAGTCAAATAAATTACTTTGAAGAAAAAAATAAAAATAAAAATATTTTAAAGTAATTTAATTAGCTTTCTTAATTTCTTCAAAAAAGTCAACTATACCTTATACTACATAAATGGCGACCATGAGCTTTGTTTACAATCCAACCTGAAACAAGGTCAAAGAACGAAATGAGATGATTAATGTGGATCCAAAAATGGCGGCCGCAGACGGGCAACAATAGAGTGTTGAGACGGAAAGAAAGAATTTAAGGCTTTTAACTCTCAGATGCTAGGGCTGAAATTTTGACCAGAAAAAGGAAGAATGACAAGGATCGGGGGTTTTTTTAAAAAAAAAATCAAAATCAAAATTTTAAGAAATGGGGTGGGTTCATTTACAATCTAAGTGCGGGGTGAAATCTCATTTCTTCCTAAGTGATATCGATGTTGAGCCGGGCAAGCCGTCTATTACCCTCAAGCGTTAACCAAGACACCTAGGAGCTAATGACAAGGAGAGGTTAATATGAATTTATAAGAGCCTATAATGAGAACAAGGGGTGAATTTGAATTAATAAGAACCAGGTCTCAAAAATATTTTCTTGATAATATAGTATAGATTCAAATTTTGGGTATTCAAATCTTTCAACTTGAGCCAAAAAAAAAAAAAAAATCCCTCAACTCATTTACATTTTACATTGAAGGAGATAAGAAAATTTTAATTTATGAGTACATGTCCAACAAAAACTTTGGACTTCATCTCATTTGGTAAGAAAGATTAATATCCTCACTAATATCAGATGCCATCTCTTGGTGAGGTTATTATTTGTCTTCCTCATCCATTATTTTTGGCAATTTTGTTTAAAAGATTCTATAAGAAGTAATTTATTAGAGACTTATTTGAGTTAGCTTACGTTTACTAAGCTGATACAAAACTTTTCTCATATATTTATTTCGTATACAGTAAACCATATGTAAAAATCTGCTTTTGCCATTAATCTAAACGGGCACTAGATCGAAAAAATAAATAAGTAAATTGATGCCTCATTATTAAAGATAGTATCACTCAAAGAATTATCGTACATTCATGTGTGTATGTTTCAAGGTTAAAAACTTATAAGATAGTGCATAAAGACTTGAAAATAAGTACTGTAATATATTTCCAGCCGCATTATTGTTTAATTTTTTTTTAATCTTTTCAATGACATTTTTGTGTGTAAGGATTAAATGAAAAGCAAGATCTTGGATTGGAAGACACGTTTCAACATAACTATTGTTGCCAGATAAAAGTTCTATTGTTGCTAAAGAGTGTCGAGTTATGTTCCCCTTCTCTATAATAAGCAATATTAAGTTTTAAAAGTGATTATCGGTCCAAATATTTTCATTTAGGTGTCCATAAGTTTTATCCATTTATTGTTTATGATCATACAGCAAAGATCTCTCCGTGTCCAACTTTAAGTGTGCAATTGTTCTTTGGGATGACCTCCCTGACCTTGTATCAAACAAATCAAATTAATAAGAAAAAAGGAAAGGAAAAAAGACAAAGGCATTTAATACTTGTTTCAACCCAACCCATATGTAAACCAGAACAATCCATGATTAAGTTGATAAACTAATTCTAAATTTGAAAATGTCCTAAAAAATCCGACAAACAAATTTTAAAAGCAGAAGCAAACAAGGCAATAATCTTGTTTATATAAATATACTAATATAGTGTCCCTTCCAAAGGAACACCCTTGAAGGGTTTATAACAGGCCACCCATCAATAAATACTCTGCCTGATGGGGACAAATGCAAATTGCTATATCAACAAATTTACCAAGAAACTTCAAGGAAACAAAATATTATAAAAAGCTAAGAGTCCAATTTAAATGTTTACTAAACGGAAACCTAAATACGCAAACACAACAAAACAAACAAACAATGCCGATGTTAATTTAAAGGCAAACACAAAGGAAATGTTGGGTGGAAACTACAACCTTGATAATGTAAACAAACGTATCCATGAATATCATCAAAATGCTTTATGAAATCCAGATTTATGGATGATTAGTATGCCCTGAGCTCTCTCCATCATGTCTGTGATCAGTAAGCTTGGGACATTGTTGCTGCTTATTTTGGGAAACTTGGGGCTGTGGAGAACTACTTGTTATGCACAAAGCACGAATGACCATTTGAAGCCAGGTGATCAGCTAAATGACACAAACCCTATAATATGCTCAGCGAGAGTCATATATTGCTTGGAATTTATGAAAATAGACAGTTCCTCCCCATTTTATTATCTAATAGTCCACGGTGGGTACCAAAATGCCTGGGTTGCCAACCGGAACGATCAAATTCTCAATGCTTCTTTAGACGCTTTAACTTTGGATCAATCTGGGGTGCTGAAAATTACACACCAAGGACAAGAGCCAACCATACTCTACTCTCCTCCCACAGATCAGCCTCAAGATCTAATAAACAACACTACTGCCACCTTGTTGGACACTGGCAACTTTGTACTGCAGCAACATCACCCAAATGGATCAAACATTGTCTTGTGGCAAAGTTTTGATTATCCCACCGACACTCTTCTCTCAGGAATGAGGTTAGGTGTTAATCATAAAACTGGAGAAAACAGGTCACTAGTTTCATACTTTAATGGTATATCAGCTTCTCCAGGTCCCTTCACACTGGAATGGGAACCAAGAACGTGTCAATTGCTCATTCTGCGGCGAGGACAGGTGATGCAAGATAAGATGATGATGTTCATACTTATAATACAGTTAGATAATTGATGGAATACGAGCCTTGGTTTAATGTCAATAAAGTAAATCTTTAACAAGGTCTAGGTAGAATAAAATAGTTCATGGTCCTTCTTTTAAAATTGAAATATTTTGAATGCGATTGTTTTTCCATCATCTCATATATATATATATATATATATTCTTTTGGTTCTTCATCAATAGGTTTATTGGGCAAGTGGGGCATTGAGAAATGGCAAGTTCGAAAACTTACCAGAGGAAGCCCAAAGGTTGTATAACTACACCATCGTCTCAAACAAAGATGAACAGTATTTTACATTTTCACTTCCGAATGATGCAGCTCAGTACGATAAAGACACTGCAAGCTGGTCAATCATTTCTACCGGGGCGCTTTATGATAGAGAAAAAGTGATTGCAAGTGCTGGTGACTGTTACGGCTATACCAGCGAGGGAGGATACCAGTTACGGGATCAACCAGCTTGTAGGCAAATAGGGGAGTTCTTTGACATCTCGACTGTTGGTGCAAGCAATCAAGGCCTGGTAGATGACAATGCGAACTTGACCATAAGTGATTGATGCTGGAGCGACTGCGACTGCGTCGGATTCGCTAGTTTTAGTAATAATGGAACCGGATGTGTCTTTTATCTTGAGGATATGCCGATGGGTGTTCCTCAAGACAATAGATTAGAACTTCACTTCCTTACTAAAAGATCTGAGCCCATATATAAAGGTGAATTTCTACCTTCTTTGGGTCAGCTCTTTAAGCATCATGCATGCAAAAAATATAAGAGACTAATATCACAGACTACCAAGGATTGCATATTCTTTTCGGGTTGATTTTGGATCTAATCAAGATTTGAAATCAGAATCTAAATTTTAATAGATATTACATCATATATTATGTTAATTATCCAGGAGGCCCAGCACAGGCGCCAATTTCAAAAAGAATCATATTGCTTGTTTCTGTCATTGGCACCACTCTGTTTATCATATGCGCAATTCTATGGATACTGTTGAGGAGAAGGAAAATCATGCTTGAAGGTACATAGTTCGTGCACAAAAGTAGAATGTGACAAATCGTTGAATTGTAGTGTTCATCTTTCATATTTAAACTATTGCAGGCAAGAAAAGAACAGATATGGAGGATGACAAGGGTGCAAAAGAAGCTTCGAACGAAGCTGCAAATTTGAAAGAATTTCGAAACTACAAGGATGGACATGCTTCAAAATTCTTTACCTATGGATCAATGATGGAAGCTACTGATAGCTTCTCATCAAATAACAAGTTAGGAGAGGGAGGCTTTGGACATGTTTACAAGGTAAAGCCCTACAGGGTCATTTCCAAAGAATAGATTTACACTGATGGATAAATTAATATATCTTATAAAAAGGTTACTAATTTTAATTTTAGGGAAAACTGCATGATGGGAAAGAAGTGGCTATTAAGAAACTCTCAAGAAGTTCACGACAAGGAGTGACTGAATTCAAAAATGAGTTAACACTCATATCTAGACTCCAGCACAGCAATCTTGTACAACTACTAGGCTGCTGCATTCAAGGGGAGGAGAGAATCCTCATTTATGAGTTCATGCCAAATAAAAGCTTGGACTTTTTCTTATTTGGTTAGAAGGAAAACTTTAAAAGAGTTTCTTCCTACAAGTTAATTGTACCTAATTATTTTTCCTGTGGCATTATTGTTTATTTTTCTTACCTTTCCGATGATATTTTTTGTGTAAAGATTCAACCAAAAGCAAGCTATTGGATTGGAAGACACGTTTCAACATAATTGAAGGCATAACTCAAGGCTTACTCTATCTCCACAAATACTCAAGGCTAAGAGTAGTGCACAGAGACTTGAAAGCAAGTAACATACTCCTTGATGAAAACATGAACCCCAAAATTTCTGATTTTGGTTTGGCAAGAATTATTACACAAGAATCAGGAGGAAGTACACAAAGAATTGTTGGTACATAGTGAGTATATATATATCTATATATATTGATTTGTAAAATGTCATTGCTTAATAAATTTATGAGCTCATCAGAAATTTTGTTATTCATCATATGATACTATACAGTGGTTACATGTCCCCCGAATATGCCATGGAGGGAAATTTCTCCATAAAGTCAGATGCCTACAGTTTTGGGATCCTTATGCTTGAGATTGTGAGTGGTAGAAGAAACAACAGTTTTTACAATGAGAATTCCTCACTTAATGTAGTGGGACATGTAAGTCAACCATTTTCACAGCTTCATATAAAATCCTTTGTGTTGTTAATGCTTGAAATCTAAAGCACTAAACATACCTTCAGGCCTGGGAGCTTTGGAAAGACGGCGCAGCCCTAGAACTGGTAGATCAAGGAATCAAAGATTCGTTAGTACAAGATGAAGCTTTGAGATGCATTCATGTTGCTCTACTATGTGTAGAAGAAAAGGCAGTTGATCGACCCACCATGGCAGACACTTTATCAATGTTGACAAATCAAAGTTCAAAGCTTCCTTTGCTTAAGAGACCTGCATTTTGTTCCAGAGGTCATTATAGTGCAGTTAAGAAACCCATTGCTGATTCAGTAAATGGCTTGTCAATCTCTGATTTATTTGCAAGATAGAGGATTAAAGGTTGCCAAAGGTCCTCAAGTTATGTTTTCCTTCTATATAATAAGGAATATATTTAAAGTTTACCAAGTGTGATTATTTTTTTTTTAATATAAAAATATATATATTTCATGAAAAGTTAGTATGATGCTTATAGGTTCTTTGATGTAGGCATGTGTTAACTTTATGAGAGATAAAACTCCTATTACATATTTACATGGTATAATGCAAATTACTTCAGCTAAGTTAATCCAGACAAGCATCAACTGGTGTTTGGAAGCTCTACTTTTGCGTTGTAGGATACATAATTGTTCCCATGTAATTATCTCGTACAATGCAAAATCACTTGATACCAGCAATAACACTAGTCTCTAGTCTGCATCCTGCCAGGAGACTCACTCTAATTATTGCAACCGCATATTTATACAACTTCGAATCCTGGGAAAGCCCTGTCTTGCGTATATATTCAAGCTTCTCCTCATCAAACGAAGTCCTTATAATAATCGTGGGCCGGGTACAGATCAAGGCAAGAAAATCTTCTTTGTCTACACCCAATTCTTGGTATTGTGCAAGAGCAGGTTTAATGATTTTGTTAAAATCGTAGAATAGGAGTGAATGGTTAGTCACGACGGCTCTCTAGAGCAGTTCCTTCGACTCAAACAAGGAATCAAGATATGGAAACCTCTCATCAAAATGACGATGAACCCGACTACTAAGAAGAAACCTAGGCCTACAATTGATGATCCTCACCAAGTCAGGTGCTTCTAGCCCCAAGCGACTAAGAACAGAGAGATTTGATTGAAGCAGGGTAACATCAGCTTTGCGCAATTGTGGGTTACGTTTAAAAATTCTATCCAAATCATCATAATTACAACCCCATTTCCTGCAAACTTGAACTGGGTCAGTTGATTGAGCTGTAGACTGTAGTGTCTTCCTCTACCTCTGTGACTTGGGCTAGGCATTTAGTCGAACAGGCGGCGGAAGTAAATGCTTGCGAGGGTTTAGCAGCAATTTCTCTAAAGGTAAGGCCGAAAACGACGTGAGACCGTTAATAGAAGCCGAATCATGAGAGCGCGACTGCTTCAAATTCATATCATGCTAATCTCAGCATTGTCAACGAGAAATCTAGAACAAGAGCTAAATGGTGACCTTAGCTTTGTTTACAATCCAACCTGAAACAAGGTCTAAGAACGAAATGAGATGAATTGGATCGAAAAATGGCGGCCGCAGATGGGCAACAACAGAGTGCTGAGACGGAAAGAATTTAAAGCTTTTAATTCTCAGATGCTAGGGCTGAAATTTTGACCAGAAAAAGGAAGAATGACAAGATGAGGTAAATAAGTTCTTTTTACTAAATCATAGTAAGGAGAGGTAAGTAATATAATGATTATGGACCCTCATTTATGATTGGGTACTTTTTAACTTTTTCTTCGCTCTCTATTTTTATTGGTACAAATATGGGCAAAATTGTCACAAGTTCATCTATTTGGTCAAAAAGGACTTATAAATAGGACCACATTTTTTAGTCAAAAGGGACTTATAAATAAGACGAGAGTGGTATGAATTTATAAGAGCCGATAATGACAATAAGGGGTGAATTTGAATTTATAAGAACCAGGTCTTAAAACAATTTTCTTGATAAATATAGTATAGATTCAAATTTTGGGTATTGAGATCTCCCAAGTCATTTGCATTGAAGGAGATAAGAAAATTTTAATTTATGAGTACATGTCCAACAAAAACTTGGACTTCATCTCATTTAGGTAGAATAAATTACGTGTGAAAAGTTATTTTTATCAATAATCTACACAGACATTAGATCGAATAAAAATGATCCCAGATTATTAAAGATAGTACCACTCAAAGAATTATCCTACATTCATGTGTGTGTTTTTTCAAGGTTAAAAACTTATAAAATAGTGCATAAAGATCTTGAAAATAAGTAATATATTTCCAGCCGCATTATTGTTTATTTTTTCTTATCTTTTAATGCGATTTTTTGTGTGTAAGGATTAAATCAAAAGCAAGATCTTGGATTGGAAGACACGTTACTGGAGGAACATTTCAAATGTTGCTAGATAAAAGTTTTAACGTTGCCAAAGAGTGTCGAGTTATTTTTTTTTTCCTTTTCTTTAATAAGCAATAGTATTAAGTTTTAAAAGCGATTATTGGTCCAAATATTTTTATTTGGCTGTCCATGAGTTTTATTCATTTATTGTTTATGATTATACAGCAAAGATCTCTCCGTGTCCAACTTTCAGTGTGGAATTGTTCTTTGGGATGACCTCACTAACCTTGTATCAAACAAATCAAATTAATAAGGAAAAAAGACAAAGGCATTTAATACTTGCTTCAACACAACCTATATGTAAGTAAAACAGAACAATCCACGACTGCAAATTGCTATATCAACAAATTTACCAAGAAGCTTCAAGGAAACAAAAACTTATCAAGGTATAATCTTCATTATAGGGAAAATTGCCTGATGGGAAAGAAGTGGCTATTAAGAAACTCCCAAGAAGTAAGTTCATGACAGGAGTGATTGAATTCAAAAATGAGTTAATATTCATATCTGAACCCCAACAAAGGAATTTTGTACAACTACTAGGCTGCTGCATTCACGGGGAGGAGAGAATCTTAATTTATGGGTTCATGGCAAATAAAAGCGTGGACTTTTTCTTATTTGGTCAGAAGGAACACCATAAAACAATTTTTTCCTACAAGTTAATTGCATTTAATTATATTTCCTGCGGCATTATTGTTTATTTTTCTAATCTTTTAAAGACATTTTTTGTGTGCAAAGATTCAACCAAAGCAAGCTACTGGATTGGAAGACACGTTTCAGTATAACTAAAAGAATAGTTCAAGGCATACTCTATCTTCATAAATACTCTAGACTAAGAATCATGCATAAAGACTTGAAAGCAAGTAATATACTCCTGGATGAAAACAAGATCCCCAAAATTTCTGATTTTGGTTTGGTTGAAATTATTGCACCAGAATTAGAAGGAAACACAAACACCAATAGAATTGTTGGTACATAATGAGTATACGTTGGCTAAAGCCTTTGTTTTTAATTTAATTTTGTCTTATTTAAAAGGCTGCTACAATGTATTTCCCCCGTTCATTTGATATGTCGATATATATTAATACATTATGACCCAAGTATTTTGTTATACATGAATCTATGCAGTGGATACATGCTCCCAAAATATGTGATGAAGGGACTTTTCTCTACAAAGTCATATATCTATAGTTTTGGAATCCTAATGCTTGAGATTGTGAGTGGCAGAAGAAACAACAGCTTTTACGATGCCAATGACCCAGTTAGCTTAGTGGGACAAGTAAGTTAAGTTGTAACAGTGTTTTGAATGTTAAATTTCTTCCTATCAAACCCTCTCTAGCTATCGTTAGTGTTTGAAGTGGGGAGCATTGAACATACCTCAGGCATGGGAGCTTTGGAAAGGTGGTGCAGCAGCAGCACAAGAATTGGTAGATCCAGCAATAAAACATTCATTTGTTGAAGATCAAGTGCTGAGATGCATCCATGTTGGTCTATTATGTGCAGAAGAGCGACCCATTAATAGGCCCTACGTCAGAAATTCTGAGGTGGAACTGTTTGATGCCCTCAGCCAGTGGCGGAATCAGAAAAGAAAATTTTAGTCCGGGCCAAAAAACAAACGTATTGAACTACTTCATTTAGTTCTTATTATAAAGCACTAACTAACAAGTATATTTGATTCTTTTTATAAGGCACTTGTTTGTTTTCAAATAGTATTAAATATTTTTATGTATACCCATAATTAAAAAAGTAGTAAGTGAGAGTAATAATTAATACAAATTAATTATTACTCTTTTTTGAGCAAACAAAGAGTAATAATTAATATAATATTAGAGTTTAGTATAAATAATAAGGACAGTATTGAAAATTACTTAAATTTTAGGATAAATTTAATGACTCTAACTGTTTTTATTGACTTGTAAGAATTGTTAGTTGGTTCCTTAAATAAGGACCAGAGGGAATTTTACTAAATTGTATCAAATAACCTTGAAAATACAAATAAATAATAACGGATAATTATAAATCAAAACAATATGTAAAATTATACTAACTTTTTCGGTATCTCAAATAAGAATTTTTCTTTCTTCTCACAGCCCAATGAATAATGAAACAAACATTATCTTTACAGAGAAAATAAAAAATTAGCTGGGGCTAAATTTATGGCCAAATAAAATATCATACAATAAATACATATATATTCTCATAAATTTTATAAGATCAACCGGAACCAGCTAGGGCCAAGACCCTAGCTGGCCATTGAATGGTTCCGCCATTGCCCTCAGCTAGCCTTCTAAATTTTTCTAAAATTTATTAAAATATAGGGAAAATTAAAATAGAGGACCTAGAAAAAAATAATATTTATTATAAAGGATCGTAAAAATTGTAATTACTTAGAAGGACTAAACATCATAATATAAATTTTAAATTACTAGATTGCCCCTAATCAAACGTCATGTTTTATCTCTTGTATTCATACTTAAAAAAATAACTAAAATTAAAATTAAAACTACCTATCATGATATATCATATCTTTTTTTATTTTTAATATATTATTTAATTAATAACTATTAAATTCATATCTTTCACCAACTTATATCATTAAGTTGCAAGATTTATATTATCAACAATGATATTAATTAAGCTCTTTTTATAAAAATAAATGCTAAACTTATTTCATATTTTTTAGGATATACTAAGTTAATTAGATTTTTTAAATTTTATTAATATTACATGAATTTTTTATCCCACATAAATTGCTTCTAAAATAAAAATAAATCATATAAACTTTTTTGGTTTAACATATATGATAAATTATAAAAGACCTTAAATTTTAATAAAATTTTATAATTCCATTTTAATTAAGACTTTTGTTGATTTAAAAAAAAATTATAATTTTTACAAAGTGAAGAATGCATAATTTTTTTCTTTCATAGATATATATTCAAGTTGTGAACATTAAAATTGAGAAAATTATTTTTTTAATTTAATGAAACTTGAAATTTTGTATTAGTTTTAAAAGTAGAATGGGGAAGAGGATATAGGAGGGATTGCAAAAGATTTTATTAGGGGCATTTTAGTACTCTTAATTTTATATTTTTATATTTGGTCCTTCTAAACAATTACAATTTTTATGGTCCTTCTTCATAAATATCTTTTTCTATAAGTCCTTCATTCTAATTTTCCCTAAAATATATGTACTTATTATATAATATTTTATTTTGGCCACTTATTTGGCCCTAGCTAATCTCTGATCAAGGCCCCAGCTGGCCTTCTAAATTTTTTTAAAATATCTGTATTTATTATATAATATTTTATTATGTCTAATAATTTATCATAATTAATCCCTTATCTTCTCTATAATTTCATCATTTCTCTCTTTTCTTTTCTTTTTTCCTTTTCCTTTTTACATTTTCCCCTCAAACTTCCTCCACACACCACACATCCTTTTCCCTCCATGTCTCCAATCTGCTCTCCACTCTACTCTGACTTTGACTGCACTGAATCTCTCCACAACTCCATCGTTCACCCTCAATCTCCCTCTTCCTCTAAGTCGGCAAGTCTTCAAGTGTCTGACGTACGACCTGAGTGCTCTCCATCCTTAGTCTCAGTGGAGGAGCTTGGAAGAAACATTTGGGGGAGCCAAATATATACACATTAACTAATTTTTTTAAAAACAATATTTGGGGGGCCAAATGTATATATTTTTAGGCTAAATGTATTAAAAAAATCCAATTTGTATTAAATATTTGTGATTTTTTTTTTTGGGGGGGGGGATGTATCCATTAAGCTCCGTCATTGCTTAGTCTCCTTCTTCCTTTGACTCTGAGTCTCCGACGTGCGTGGGGCGTGGCAACGTCCAAGTCTCCGACGTGTGTGGTGACATCCGACCAGCGACTAGCTGACCTCCGTCTATCTCACAACTACCTGACTAGCGAGCATCCACCATCCAACCAGGTATTTTTCCCCCCCTCTCTATTTCTCTTCAGTTGTATCAAATGTCTAGCCCTGTTATCAAATGTCACACCTCTTCAATTGTATCACCGTCGGACCAATGAGCGACCACCTTTTCAATATATTTTTTTTGGTCCGGGCTAAAAAAATTTCTTGGTTCCGCCACTGCTAACAATGTTGACAAAAAAAATTTCAAAGCTTCCTTTGCTTAAGAGACCTGCATTTTGTTCCAGAGATCATTATAGTGCAGTTAATGAACCCATTGCCGAGTCAGTAAATGGCTTGTCAATCTCTGATTTATTTGCAAGATAGAAGTTTAAAGGTTGCGATGGGTCCTCAAGTTATTTTTTCCTTTTATATAATAAGGAAAAGTTTAAAAAGTGATTATTGGTACAACAATTTAATTTGAGAGTTCAGAAGTTTTATCCATTTATTCTGAATTATTATACAGCAAAGATCTCTCTGTCGAATTTTCAGTGTGGAATTTACTAACTGTACACCAAAGAAATCAAATCTAAAAAAATGACAAAGGTATATAATATTTTATTCAACCCATATATAAACCAGAAAAAAAATGTTTTAAATTGATGTACTATCCACTCCCTCGTAGCCTCTTGTACTAAGGATTTCATAATGTAGCAGGTTTTGTCCCAAGTAATAAGTTTTTCCAAACATAATTAACCAAGCTCCTCTAACTAATGACTTTTGTTGGGGATAATTTTAAGGTTTTACAAGAAATAACTAATTTTATATACTTATGCAAAGTAGTCAACTGGAGTCTGACCAGAGGAAGTAATACAAATAAGTGATATAGCATGAAGGTGGGGAACTGCTGAATCAGTCAACCTCCTCTTCTCTGCGAGCTGCAAATCATGTCTTTGAGTTCTAAACTTACAGATCATGTTCCACAGAATATTTTCAAAATAATTCTAGAATAATTTTTTCCAAACATGCTTTTAAGTCGTTTTGGAAAATATATTTTACTTCAGAGGCTATATAAAAAATTTAAAACATAACCAAATGATTTCTTAGACTAAAATAGAAAGATTAAAACATAATTAAAATGAACACCAGAAAATTGTGATTTTACTTGGTAATACCTGATTTAATACAATGTCGAACTCACCCAAAACAAAAACAAACAAAAAAAATCTAGCTACAAATATTAATTTAAGTTTTGCATTTTCATTTTGGTGAAAATTGGAAAGAGTTCTTTTCTTACCCTAGGGTGTGTTTGGTTGGGGGGAGGGGAGGGGAGGAGAGGGGAGGGGAGAGAAAATGGAGAGAGAGAAAAGGGGTTTGTGGTGGGGCCCACAAAAATTTTCTCTCCTTTTAACATTTTCCTTCCATTTTCCCTCCCCTCCCCTCCCCTCCTCTTCCCCCCAACCAAACACACCCTAAGCTGATAAATCAATTTTAAAGCTGAAAATGTCAAAAGCTAATTTGAAAAGCGGAAGCAGGCAAGGCAATAATTTTTTTAATATAAATATAGTATCCCTTCTAAAGAAACACCCTTCAAAGGGTTACGGCCGGCCATCCTTAAATATATACTTCCCAGATAGGGACAAATGCAAACTGCTCAATCAACAGATCTACAAAGAGACTTTAAAAAGAAGTGTGAGACTCCAATGTTGAAAAGTTTGCTGCACTGAAACCTTAAAATGAAAAAACAAGAAAACAAACAAAGCTGATGTTTATTTAAAAGCAAACAAACAGGAAATGTTGAGTGGAAACTACAACCTCGACAAAGTAAACAAAGGTATCCATGAATATCATCAAAATGCTTTATGAAATCCAGATTTCTAGATGATTAGTATGCCCTGAGCTCTATCCATCATGTCTGTGATCAGTCAGCTTGTGACATTGTTGCTGCTTATTTTGGGAAACTTGGGGTTGCGGAGAACTACTTGTTATGCACAACACATGAGTGACCATTTGAAGCCAGGTGATTGGCTAAATGATACAAACCCTGCTATATGCTCAGTGAGAGGATCATATTGCTTGCAATTTAGGAAAATAGACAGTCGCTCCCCCTTTTATTATCTTACAGTGTTCAGTGAATTCCTTGAATTGAGTGTCTGGATTGCCAACCGGAACGATCCAATTCCCAATGCTTCTTTAGAAGCTTTAACTTTGGATCAGTCTGGTGTGCTGAAAATTACACACCAGGGGCAAGAGCCAACCATACTCTACTCTCCTCCCAGAGATCAGCCTCAAGATCTCATAAACAACACTACTGCCACCTTGTTGGAGACAGGCAACTTTGTGCTGCAACAACATCGCCCAAATGGATCAAACATTGTCTTGTGGCAAAGTTTTGATTATCCCACCGACACTCTTCTCCCAGGAATGAGGTTAGGTGTTAATCATAAAACTGGTGAAAAAAGGTCACTAGTTTCATACTTTCTTGATATGTCAGTTTCTCCAGGTCCCTTCACACTGGAATGGGAACCAAGAACGAGTCAATTGCTCATTCTGCGAAGAGGACAGGTGATGCAAGATAAGAAGATGATGTTCATAGTAATAATACAGTTAGATAATTGAGGGAATACGGGCCTTGGTTTAATGTCAATAAAGGAAATCTTTAACAAGGTCTAGAGTAGAGTGAAATAGTTCATGGTCCTTCTTTTAAAATTGAAATATTTTGAATTAGATTGTTTTACCATCATCTCATTTATATATTATATATTGTTTTGGTTCTTCATCAATAGGTCTATTGGGCAAGTGGGGCATTGAGAAATGGCAAGTTCGAAGACTTATCAGAGGAAGCCCAAAGCTTGTATAACTACACCATTGTCTCAAACAACGATGAAGAGTACTTTACATTTTCACCTCGGAATGATGCAGCTGAGATTGATAAATATTATGCAAGATGGTCAATCGATCCTACTGGGAAGCTATTAGAAAGATCAAACATGATTGCAAATGCTGGTGACTGTTATGGTTATGCCAGCAATGATGGATGCCAGTTACGGGATCAGCCAGCTTGTAGGCACAAAAGTGAGTTCTTTGACATCATATATGTTAGTGCAAGAGATGAAGGCATCACCTACAGCACAGATGACAACGTGAACTTGACCATAAGTGATTGCCAAGCAACATGCTGGAGCAACTGCCACTGTGTCGGATTCATTAGTTATAGCAATAATGCAACCGGATGTGTCTTTTATTTTGAGAATTCACAGATGAGCGTTCCCGAAGAAAATATCTTAAAACTCAACTTCCTTACTAATAGATCTGAGGCCGAAGATAAAGGTGAGTTTCTACCTTCTTGGTCTGGTCTTTATGCATCATGCATGCAAAATATATTAGAGGCTAATATCACAGACTACCACGGATTGCACATTCTTTTCGGGTTGATTTTTGCTCTAATCAAGATTTGAAATTAGAATCTAAAGTTGAATAGATCTTATATCATATATTTTGTTAATTATCCAGGAGGCCCAGCACAGGCGCCAAGTCCAGGAGAAACGGACCAACATCAGGACTCAAATGCAAGAGCAAAAAGAATCATACTGCTTGTTTCTGTCATTAGCACCACTCTGCTTATCATATGCGCAATTCTATGGATACTGTTGAGGAGAAGGAAAATCACGCTTGAAGGTACATAGTTCGTGCACAAAAGTAGTATGTGACAAATCGTTGAATTGTATTGTTCATCTTTCATATTTAAAATATTGCAGGCAAGAAAAGAACAGAGATTGAGGATGACAAGGGTGCAAAAGAAGCTTCGAATGAAGCTGGAAATTTGAAAGAATTCCAAAACTCTAACAAGGATGGACATGCTTTAAAATTCTTTAGCTATAAATCAATGATGGAAGCTACGGATAGCTTCTCATCAAATAACAAGTTAGGACAGGGAGGCTTTGGACATGTTTACAAGGTAAAGCACTATAGGGTCCTTTCCAAAGAATAGATTTACACTGATGGACAAATTAATACGTGAGGTTTACATTTCTCATCTTGCATGAGAAAAAGATTCTTACGTACACATGAAATAGTGGGACTCACATTTTTTTTATAAAAGAAAAAAAAATTAAGCATGAAAATGGTAGGACCCACGTCTTTTTATATCTATGACATGAGGATACACTTCTCCTACAACATGAGAAGTGTATTTCCCTTAATATATCTTATGAAAAAGTTACTAATTTTCATTTTAGGGAAAACTGCATGATGGGAAAGAAGTGGCTATTAAGAAACTCTCAAGATGTTCACGACAAGGAGTGACTGAATTCAAAAATGAGTTAACACTCATATCCGAACTCCAGCACAGGAATCTTGTACAGCTACTAGGTTGCTGCATTCAAGGGGAGGAGAGAATCCTAGTTTATGAGTTCATGCCAAATAAAAGCTTGGACCTTTTCTTATTTGGTTAGAAGGAACACTTTAAAAGAGTTTCTTCCTACAAGTTAATTGTACCTAACTACATTTCCTGCGGCATTATTGTTTATTTTTCTTACCTTTCCAATGATATTTTTTGTGTAAAGATTCAACCAAAAGCAAGTTACTGGATTGGAAGACATGTTTCAACATAATTGAAGGCATAGCTCAAGGCTTACTCTATCTCCATAAATACTCAAGGCTAAGAGTAGTGTATAGAGACTTGAAAGCAAGTAACATACTCCTTGATGAAAACATGAATCCCAAAATTTCTGATTTTGGTTTGGCAAGAATTATTACACAAGAATCAGGAGGAAGTACACAAAGAATTGTTGGCACATAGTGAGTATATATATATGTATTGATTTGTAAAATGTCATTGCTTAATACATTTATGAGCTCACCAGAATTTTTGTTATTCATGATATGATACTGTACAGTGGTTACATGCCCCCTGAATATGCCATGGAGGGAATTTTCTCCATAAAGTCAGATGTTTATAGTTTTGGGATCCTTATGCTTGAGATTCTGAGTGGTAGAAGAAACAACAGCTTTTACAATGAGAATTCCTCACTTAATGTAGTGGGACATGTAAGTCAACCATTTTCACAGCTTCATATAAAATCCTTTGTGTTGTTAATGCTTGAAATGTAAAGCATTAAACATACCCTCAGGCCTGGGAGCTTTGGAAAGACGGCGCAGCCCTAGAACTGGTAGATCAAGGAATCAAAGATTCGTTAGTACAAGATGAAGCTTTGAGATGCATTCACGTTGCTCTACTATGTGCAGAAGAAAAGGCAGTTGATCGACCTACCATGGCAGACATTTCATCGATGTTGACAAATCAAAGTTCAAAGCTTCCTTTGGTTAAGAGACCAGCACTTTGCTACGTAAATAATTCCTCTGTAAACACAGATTCATCATATCATCTCACTTCTCTCATTGCGACTCTGGGAATTCCAGTGACAGAGAAGAGAAATGGGTGTTGTGACACAGATTTACCATGTGAAGGATCCATACGGGAGGCTCCAAGCTCATCCGAAGGACGGTAATTCTATAAAAGGTCCTAGTCAACCAAAAAAGGAAAACAGGTCCTAGGTACTCTGCTTTCCCCTTGCGGCATCATCTTTATCGTTTTGTTATACGTGAACGTGAGTCCAATTTTTTGTTTTTTTGTTTTTCCTTTTTTCCTGTTGCTTTTATAAGCAACTTTTATACTTATTACCTAAAATAAATTGATTGTTAAAATTAGTTAAAAATAATAAATATATAAAAATATCATGTTTCTTGTAAACAATAATCAAAATGATGGTTAAGATTCGGGTTCAAAAAAAAGCTTGGAAGAGAAAATGAATATAATTATAAGGGTATGAGTATAAAATATGAGAGATAATGTGCGATAAATAAGTAAATGAAAGAGAATTAATGGCAAGTAGAGGATAATTAATATAAAGATATGTATTTAATAGAGCTAGAAAATAAAAAAAAAATAGTTTAAATTTTGAGGAAAAAAAAAAGTGCTTATAAAAAAGGGGAAAAAAACAGTTACTTGTAAAAAAAACATGAGATTGTATCATTTTCTCAGCTATTCTTGTAAAGCTTTATGCAGAATAAAAGTTACAGGAGAAATAAGCACTTGTAGTCATGCATAGTTATCTATGTGCTTTTTGAAAAATCTCCCCTTTATACCTGGCCCCCATGTTTTGTGAGTAAAGTTGTGATTTTTTATTTTCACAACTCACACTCAACTTATTTATTGGATATCAAATTCACAATCACATGCACAAGGCTAAAAAAGTTTGTGTCGTTAGGTTACAATGCCCCACAAGTGATTTTGAAATTTCAATTCTAATTAATAAGCAAATAGTTTCTTTTCAATCCTGCTTCTCAAGTATTATCATTGAAAAATGCATTTTTATTAAGACAAACAATTTTGGTGCTTTATAAGAGATTTTTTTTCCTTAAAAAAAAAAGCTTTAATTACATCTAAAATTTTATAGTGAGACTTATAATTAAGGACACAATAAATCTAAAAATTGAGAGGGAAGATATACTTTTGAGAAAGTAAGTGGGTGCTCCCACATCATTTGCAGATTTTTTGTCTTTTGCTGCTTTACGCATATGGATTCTTCCAATAGGAGTGACGAAAACTTAGTAACAAAGCCTCCCCATCTTAAACATCACATGGGTTATTTGACGGTGAAACTGGGGATATTATACTAAGCGTCGATATGTATTTATATGCAAGTTGAGATCAAACTCCTTTCACTTATTTATCTCATATACTCTAACTCACATTGTAAAAGTAGCTTCTACCATTAATCTAAACAAGTACTTAATCAGTCGGAGAGCTTTCACTCCTAACCTTGACTCCACCGATAGGAAGAGGAACTTTCTAGCCTCTCTTGTTGGTTAGTGTTTGTTTGGGTTAGCGGTGTACGAAGTAAGTTTATGAGAAAAGTTTTATCTTAACTTGAATGTATTTTTCCAATGTCAACTCAAACATCGTCATCATTAATTCATCATTCATTTTACAGTTTTTAAATAATTGTTTGGAGATGCATTTTTGTTATATTTCAAATACGACAAAAGTATCATGCTTTGTGGCCATGCCAGTTGTCGCCAATGATTTCAAATCCCAAACACTTTCTAAAATGAAGTTACTTTAAGTGATCGGCACATTTTAGAAGAGAGAGAGATTATCCTGTTTTAAGTCATCTAATAGGGTTATTGATTAAACTATTCTAAAACTGCCCCTATTTAAAGTTATTAACAGTAGAGAATGTAATGCAAGTTGAAACATAATTTCCATCTAAATATGGGTAAAATTGGAAATGCATTTCATTTTCAGACAAATATAATGACGTAGTCAAGTCACATCTTAGTTGTGCTAAGGTAGCTAAATATGCCTTGTAACAAAGATTAAATGGCGTGGATTGATTTCTTGGGAAGTTTATCAAACACACATGCATATAAAGTACTACCTCCTCTCGCCCTAAATATAGAACATATTTTATAGTATAATTTGTACTGTAAATTAAATTATGTTCTATATTTAGGACAAGGAGTATGCAACCCTCAAAAAGCTTCTCTCCTCATAAAGATTCCATTATATGAAAGCAAGTCTCACTGTGCGTGAACCTGGTCTGTCTAAAAATATCTCAAGCACATCTACAAAGTGACCCACTTACCTTACATTAAAAAGATCAAAACAGTCTTCAAATCTTTCACAGATTGCTGAAAGATTTGCTTCAATGGCCATCATGGCTGCCTTTTCTATGTTCTCATGGTTATGCCTCTGGAGAACCAGTTTTATTGGTGCAGAAATACATAGTTTGAAACCAGGTGACGTGGTTAACAAAAAAATCTGGCTAACCTCTGAAAACCAGTGGTTCTTTCTAGGCATTGGACCTCTTGAACTGAACTCTAACCTCGCCTATCTTTTTATAGGCCACAGAGACACCTCCACTGAAGCTGAACGAGACACCAACCAAGGTTATAGGAGTTGGATAGCAAACAGAAACGATCCTATTTCCACCGATTCTGGTTCCAACAATCTTACTTTGGATCATTCTGGTGCTCTCACTATCAATCGTCAAAACGAGAAGCCAATAACTCTGTATTCTCCTGTCAAACCTCAAGTTACCAACAAGAATACCATTCTAACTCTTTCAGATTCAGGAAACTTGGTCCTGCTAGAGTTGCATCCCAATGGTTTTTCAAAGCAAGTGTTGTAGCAAAGTTTTGATCATCCTTCAGATATACTACTTCCTGGCATGAAGTTAGGAGTTAATCACAAAACTCACCAATTTTGGTCTGTCACAGCCTCTCTTTCTGATACATCCCCAGCTTCAGGTTCCTTCACACTTGAGTGGGAACCAAGAATAAAGCAATTGATCATTAAAAGACAAGGGCAGATATATTGGATGAGTGGGGTGTTGAAGAACAAGAGATTTGTGAACATACCAGAACAAGTTCAGAAGTTTTATGAATACAGCATTGTCTCAAACGAGGGGGAAGATTCTTTTAGTTTCAGAAGCAAATATGGTGATGAATCACAGTGGGTGCTGTTTCATAATGGTAGGTTATTGGAAACAAGAGGGGGTGATTTTATCATTGCTAGTGCTGATACTTGCTATGGCTATAACAGTGAAGGTGGCTGTCAAAAATGGGAATCACCCAAATGTAGAAAACCTGGTGAAAAATTCCAAATCCAGTTTCAATTTATGGTTGCTCCATCTGGGAATGATAGTTTTTCTGTGGTGGACAAAAACATTAGTATTGGTGAAAGTGATTGCAAGGCTTCTTGCTGGATCAACTGTACCTGCTTTGCCTTCAAAACGCTTTTCTCCAATGGAACTGGATGCATATATTACCATGGACATTGGAGAACGGAGAAGATTGACTCTAGGGATGAAAGCATTAACATCTTAGTGCCATCAACTCACGACTCAGATCATAAAGGTATGTATGGGTGCGACATAATGACAGTTTAGAATTTCATATTCTTATATAGAACTCCAGTCTATAAATTTCTTGTCATATGAAGTACTCAAACAGAAACCTAGGTTGTTCATATTTAAGAAAACATCTGCTGCTTTTCATATCCTTTATATGTTATGTTCATTAGTTTGGGAAGGAACTGAAAACATATCTCATGCTATAGAAGAGATCTTTAGAAAAATATATAGCTAGGAAAAAGTAAAATTATACCTATCAAATATTTACAAAAATAAAAGTAAAGTTACTCATGATACATTCAAAGGCAGCACTTGAAGATTGGCAATGCAATGCAGATTTGAAGTGGAAAATAATTGGTCTTACCGTGGCAGCAGCTCTGATCACAATCTGCCTTGGAATTTTCTACTTAAGTAGGTGGAGAAAAGCAAGTGAAGTTCAAGGTATATATGCATCTATAAACTTATAGGGCATGTTTTTTAGATTAATTGTAATGAAATGACCATTATTCTTTCTTTGTTTTTTTCTTTGGCCAAAACCATTATTCTTCTTTGAAGAAGTCAAGTTATTGTGTCAATATCTGACAGAAAATGGAGGAAGAAGCAGAGAGGAGACTGAACTTCTCAACTTAGTATCCTTTGATAGACATACCACTGTTAATGAACTTAAAAAAGATGTAAAAAAGGGGAATTTAAAAATCTTCAACTATGAATCAATCATGGAAGCAACAAACAGGTTCTCACCAGAGAACTTGGTGGGCAAAGGAGGCTTTGGACCTGTATATAAGGTGGTTCCTATAAATCTTTTTGAACTTTTTTTTTTCTTCCCTGGTGATTAGCTTTTGGCGAGACTGATAAATTTCTGAAAGTCATTTCAGGGATTATTGCCAATGGGAGAACAAATAGCCATAAAAAGACTTTCAAGAGGTTCATCACAAGGAGCAATTGAGTTTAAGAATGAACTAATTTTGATAGCTGAACTCCAACATGTGAATCTCGTTCAGCTGTTAGGTTGCTGCATCCATGAAGAAGAGAGGATGTTAATCTATGAGTTCATGCCTAACAAAAGCTTGGACTTCTTTCTATTTGGTGTGCAATACTTTTTTTCCAAGGCATATCTAGTTTTCAATTTTTTCACTCCTTAAGCACTACTAATGTTAATGTTTTTCTCGAGAAGATTCTACTCATAGCAAGTCGCTAGGTTGGAAAAGGCGATTCAACATAATTGAGGGGATCATTCAAGGATTGCTCTATCTCCACAAATATTCAAGACTGAAAATAGTTCATAGAGATTTGAAAGCTAGTAACATTCTTCTTGATGATAACATGAATCCTAAAATTTCAGATTTTGGTTTGGCCAAGATTTTTACACAAGAATCAAATGTACAGACCAAACGGATTGTAGGGACATAGTGAGTACATCTATGCAACAAGCTATTTCTTTTTACACAAATACATGTTATGCAATACCTACCTTGAGAAATACTTTCTTCTTATCGTGTTATGCAGTGGATACATGTCACCTGAGTATGCCATGGAAGGGATTTTCTCCACGAAATCAGACATCTATAGTTTTGGAGTATTAATACTTGAAATCATAAGTGGTAGAAGAAATAACAGTTTCCACAATTCCCAAGGTCCACTAAATCTAGTAGGTCAGGTATGTTATCCTTTATTTTATTTAATTCTTTTTTTCCTGCCTTTGAAGTCAGGTAGGTTGTCCAAGAGCATGGATTTTCATGTTCCTTTTAATCTCCTAGTGCCCGTTTGGCAGCACCAAGAAAAGGCACTTTTGTGCTTTATAAGACAAATCACAAAACTTCAAATTTACCTTGTGCAGTATTAAATCACTCAAAAAAAGTAATCTTTTACAGATCTCTGCAGCACCGTAGAGAATCCATTGCATTTGTTCAATAATTTGTCATTTCTCTTTGTTATGTTTCGTTAAAGTTTTCTGCATGTTTCAGGTTTGGAAACTATGGAAGGAAGGTAAAGTTCTAGACATAGTTGATCCAACCTTGAGAGAACAATGTGAACCAGACCAAGTATCAAGATGTGCCCACATTGGACTTTTATGTGTAGAAGAAAATGCAGAAGATCGTCCAGCTATGTCAGATGTTATAACCATGTTGGCTAGTGAAACTGCTTCGCTTCCTTTCCCAGCAAGGCCAGCATTTTGTAGTGGAAGAAGAAAGCTAAAAAAGAAATATCATCCTGGTGATTTTGAAACTCATTCTGTGAATGGTTTGTCTATTTCAACCATAAAAGCAAGATAGAAACCATTAGAGGTTCTCATGTTTCAGTAGGTAATTAGCCTCCGAGGTTGATTTATGAGATTAGCATTATGCTTATGATTCTGCTTAAAAGGTTGTTGTCACCTATCAGCATAAGTTTTGATTCAAGTTCTCTGTATTTTTCTAAGGGAAAGAGAAATGCATTGCATTTAGTTTTCCTGAAAGTGTTGAGTAGTATGACCTTAAAGATCGTGAACATAGTAAAAAAGAAATATTGATATCCCTACTCTACCAAAATAACCACAGGCGTTTTTGTTATTTGCAAGCAAATTCAATAATAGGAAACTAGTGAGATATTAACTACTTATTCTAGTTTTTTTTTTAAAAAAAACTACAAGTTAAATGTATTATACATTTATACTAGTATCCAGATTTAAATTTTGCGTAGCTAAGAAAAATTGAGGGAAAAAGAAATATCATGAACATTTCTCATCCTAAAAATGAGTGTATTCCTTTATGTATATATAATATGATCATTCTTGTTTATTTTATTTTTCCCCTTATATGACAATTGGTTTTCTAATTAAGGAGGATTTCATATAAAGACGGTTGAAATAAAAAAAAAATCCTATATAAGATTGGTAGTCTGGTAGACTCAACAAAACTTTAATTGGGTCAATGACCCAATCTCAGTGGTGGAACTAGAAAATTTTTTTTAGTCCGGACCAAAAAATAAACATATTGAACTATTTCCTTTAGTCTTATTATAAGTCACCAACTAACAAGTATATTTGGTCCTTTTTATAAGGCACTTGCTTGTTTCTAAATAGCATTTAATATTTTTATGTATACCCATAATTTAAAAGGTAGTGAGTGAGAGTAATAATTAATAAAAATTAATTAGTACTCTTTTTTTAGCAAAAAAAAAAGAGTAATAATTAATATAATATTAAAGTTAGTATAATTAATAGGGATAATATTGAAAATTACTTCAATTTTAGGACAAATTTAATGACTTTAACTATTTTTATTGACTTGTGAGAATTATTAATTGGTTCCTTAAATAAGGACTAGATGAAGTATTTACTAAATAGTATCAAATAATCTTGCAAATACAAATAAATAATAACGGATAATTATAAATCAAAATAATATGTAAGATGATACTAACTTTTTTGGTATCTCAAACAAGAATTTTACTTTCTTTTCACAGCCCAATAATGAAACAAACATTATCTTTACAGAGAAGATAAAAAATTAGCTGGGGCCAAATTTGTGGCCAAATAAAATATCATATAATAAATACATATATTTTTTCACAAATTTTATAAGATCAGTCGAAGCCAGCTGGGGCCAAGGCCGCAGCTGGCCATCAAAGAGTTTCGCCACTACCCAATCTAGAATATTTAAATGTTAGTTATTTTCCAATAATACCTCTAACCGCCTGTCAAAAAATAAATAAATAAATAAAAGAGGAAATGATTTATTATACAATTTATTTATTGTTCTATCGAAGACTAACGCTCACTAATATCATTTCCCACAATTTTTAACCAAAAAAAAAAGTGAAAATTAATAAAATAAGGTAAACAAATACATTCCTTTTTTCTTTTTGTTCGAAAATTTATTTTTCTTAGTCTAAAATAACAAACGTTGGGTAGTTTCTCAGTTTATCAGATACTGTATATATCATTTCTCAATATCCATGCTTCTCTTTTCATTCCTCATCTCCTTATAACAACCGTAGAAAAAAACAAAAGATCCATAGAAACTTTGATGGTGATTGAATCAAAGGCCAAGATCAACATGACCAATTGGAGTTCGCAAATGAATTGGACCATTGCTTCTGGTTCTCTTCAAGAGTGTATCACTTTTGAATCCTCACTGTCTTTAGCCAATGAAGGTGGTGAAGTAGAAGCAACCACTCTGAATTCAAGCCTCTAATAAATTTTCCTGTTGTTAGGATTTTTACGAATTTTTTCTTTTTTAATAACTAAGGGTTATAAAGGTAATTTGACTCAAACTTTAAATCCCTAACTGTTGTTAGGATTTTTATGAATTTTTTCTTTTTTAATAACTAAGGGTTATAAATGTAATTTGACTCAAACTTTAAATCCCTAACTGTGTCACATAATGTAATTAATAATTTGTTAAGTTTAATAACCCAAATTAGAATTTAGGTAATTCTATCATCTTTATCTGAGATTCTCTATTCTAATAATTTATAATCATTCTACTCTATTAATTTGAGTCGAATATATAAGTCCTTTTTTATATTATTATTTTGCATCAATTTTAGTGTTTGTGATTGCCTTTTCCGACACAAGTGTCATCTTTTTTTTTTGCCCGGGAAAAACATAAAAGAAAAGTAAACTACATAGGGGAAATAAATCCTAGACTATTGTGAGATATCTTAGTGTGTATCACTCTGATTCTATTTATAAGTCTATTTTGACCAACAAAATTTAGTTCTATTTATAAGTCCAATTTCATGTAATAAATGGATTGTGACAATTTTACCCATATTAATTATATCCATAAAGATAAAAAGAAAAAAAAATAGTCGAAAAATACCTAATCATAATTGAGGTAACTTACCCTGTCAATTTTCTCTCATTGGTATGTGAGATTTAGTCAAAATGAACTTATAAATAGGATCAGAATGTAAACATTCTAGGCATACATCGGAAAAAGCAGAGGTTGAGAAACCTTTCTTTGTCAGGATGTCTGCTACCTTGTTCTTCTCTCTTGGGATATATTGGACAGTCAAGTCCCAACTTTTGTTCAGAAAATCTCTGATTCTCCAAAGAAGCAAGCTTCCATTTCTCTCAAGAGCCCTTGTCCTTCAGTAAAGTAGTAATTCCACTGCATTTGATTCTAAAATTACTTCCCGAATCATCTTAATATACAAGTCTTTTTAATTTTTGAAGAAAATGAAAATTCATCAAAATCATTTCTATTGGGCCTAGCGTGGCCTAGTAAGGATAATTGGGCCTATTTCAAGGCTATGAAGTCCAACAAAACCTAAAAGGCCCAACCAATTGCAATTCGCTTTCTTGTTCCCGACGAATACCCCCTGAATAAAGGCGAGACTAATTTTCGAAGACATCCATCTTAGGTTCCAGCTTGTTTTCACTCTGATTAAAAAAGGTAAAAACTCGACGCTGTAATGCGCGCTCGTTGTGCTTGGTGCTTATAGTCTTCGAAAAAGCGTCGATTTCCAAAGCAAAGCTTTGATCTGTTGACTATTAATTAATTGCATTCCGCTGAATCAATTATGAAGTGCTAAGCTGAGAAAGTTTTCCAGCGTTAGTTTATTGTCTGCGGTTTTTGTGTTCTGGGCACTGCTGGAATCACGCATTGATTCAAGTTTCGAAATTTTGCTTGTCTTCGCACTGTGTAGGATTTCTGATATTTTGCTGGTTGCTAGGCGTATTCATAGGCCCCCCGAAATCGTCTTGCCTGTATTTCCAGTTGATATATGCCGTGAAAACTCATAAATTGTGAAAATTGATTTTTTTTTTTTTTTGGCCAGCTTCTTCTACAAGATCATGGGGGATAGTCAATACTCATTCTCTTTGACCACTTTTAGGTATGGTTAGTGAAATTTTGCTTACATGGCGAGGCAATAAACACCCATATTTCTCATTGTTTTGTTTCTATGTTCGACAGTCCTTCTGGAAAACTTGTTCAGATAGAGCATGCTCTGACAGCTGTTGGCTCTGGACAAACATCTCTCGGAATTAAAGGTGATGATTCGTATCTTGGGATCTGTTTATAATTCTTATCCTGCTTCCTCAAGCGTTTATATTATTATGTGCTAAATCCATCTGATTAGTGATATGTAGTACTAGAAAAAAGCAATTCAAATGCTAGGGATATATATATATATATATATATATATATATATATATATATATATAATTATTTCGATATGGGTATATTTTATATTAGGATGTAAACAAAAATGTTCTAATGTGTTTGTAAATATTAAATGTTATTCAGTATGTTATGGTGTCTTGTAGATCATTAGGTTTTTTTTTAAAAAACAAAATAAAGTAATTGTTTTAGCTTTTGTTGTTTTTTAAGTCTCTATTTGATTCTTGCAGCCGCAAATGGTGTTGTCATTGCAACGGAGAAGAAATTGCCATCTATACTTGTTGATGAAACATCGGTGAGTTTTTATTAGATCTTGCTTTGCCTCCCATTTTGTTCGTGATCATGCCTTAAATATATAAGTTTCCCTATCACAGGTCATATGCATTGTGTTTCTTCCGCCTATTTTGTTATGCTTTTATGCTATTGCTCGAGTTGGTGCTTTTATTGAAAATTTGATGCATTTCAGGACTTTGTTTTACTTGGTTGCAGGTACAAAAAATCCAGATATTAACACCAAATATTGGTGTTGTTTATAGGTATGTTTCACTTCTTTACTGGGTATACTGAAACCGGATAACTGTTGAAGGCTACTTTGAGACAAATTATGCACTAATAAGATAAAAAGTTCCATTATCGGAAATAGCTTTCTTTCTTAGTCTCAACAATCCTTGTTCATTGCAATTGAGCTTTGTTGTTCAGTGGCATGGGTCCTGACTTCCGGGTTTTGGTTCGAAAGAGTAGGAAGCAGGCTGAGCAGTATCACCGGCTATATAAAGTAAGGTTTTTCTGTAAGTTTTAGCTCAATATATGTTATTAAAAGCTCTAGTTCAACTGTTCAATAATTCACTCCTGTTTTCTGTTTATAATATTTGACCTGACTGGATGGATTGGCAATGGAACTTGGGAATTAGGATTACAATGAGTTCCGTTGTTTCATTCTTATCTGTGACACATTTGCAACAGTTAGCAATTGGTCTTAGGTTCAAATCCTTGTTCCATCATGTACCCTAGTAAATGTTTTATCACTCCTCATGTATGACTCTCTTTTAAGTAAAAAGTACAAGCGTGCGTGTGTGTTTTTTGTCATTTATTCTATTTAGCATCTTTATTTGCATGATGTAGGCCAGAAAAAAAAGGATATACAGAAAGTGCATAGTGATGAACGGCTGTGTTAAAATAAAATAAAAGTACCTGATTGCTTGTGTTCATCTTGCTAAGAAGGATTTAATTGTTACTAAAAATCTCATGTTTTTCTTTCTATCCACTTTTGTTACATGACGTTATGGATGTTTTGGGAAAGTATAGTTTTTATCTTATATGGTATTGGAACATTGCAGGAACCAATCCCTGTCACTCAGCTTGTAAGGGAAATCGCTGCTGTCATGCAGGAGTTCACTCAATCTGGGTAATTACGAATTTCTTTTAAAGAGAAATTTTTCTAAATTTTTTTAAAATAAGGCTGGGTTGCCTATATTTAATCTTGCATTGTGGCTAGGCTACTCATAGTATTATCGCATCTTGTCTCTTCCTTCTCATCCTTTAAAAAAGGGACTGCAGAAGTGGGGAAAATATGTAGTGGATGATTAAAGGAAAAGTTTACAGTACTTACTTTGAATTTAGAAACTGCGCTTTCCTTCATACTATATAATTCTTTCCTTTATTTCTCCTTTATTATCTTTTGAATTTTAATATTTCTGTTTTGTCCTTATAGTGGTGTCAGGCCTTTTGGAGTGTCCCTTCTAGTTGCTGGATTTGACGATAAAGGTCCACAATTATTCCAGGTATACTAACAGGATTTATGTGACGGAACTTTGTTTGTTGTTGCTTTTGAATCCCTGTTATCAACTGCAGTTTAGATTCTATTGCTTTGACTTGCTTCTGGATTAGGAATTGAACTCAGCAAAATCAAGTACGGCAATATATATATATATATATATATATATATATATATATATGAGTTGAGAACAAATATTCAGTAAGCAGTGACATGAATTAATGCTTCTTAGAAGATATCGTTGTAACCTGTTGGAAGTTTATAATTTCGTTACCTTAGTGTTGCTTTTTAGTTGGTTTCCACTATGAAACTGATTTTTTCACTCAGGGTGAAAACTATTCTTTGATTATTTATGCTGTCTAAATTTAAGTGGGTTTCCCCAGAAAACTAGTTGAACCAATTTCTTGGTCCGCTAGTTGGTGTGTGTGATGAGTTTGCACTTGAGTCTCTTTTTCATGGGCACGAAATTTTTAAATGAATTACTTTGGTTCACCATAAGAGAAAGCAAAGGAATAAACTAATTGTTGTTTGATTCAACTAAAATAGGTGGATCCATCGGGTTCATATTTTTCCTGGAAAGCTTCTGCTATGGGGAAGAATGTTTCTAATGCAAAGACATTTCTGGAGAAGAGGTACACGCTGATCAGTGATGACAATGCTGCATGCAGAATTCAGTGTTGTCCATTCTGTTTTGCAGTTTTACTTCTGTACATGCTTAGCATGGCTGATATTTTTCACGAGTTGTCATACACAATATGCTAAGAATTCTATAACATATAACTGTGAACACCTCTAAGAACATATTCAATTTAAGATGACATTAGTGTTTCTCCGCACATTCAGATATTTTCGCATGTTTCAAGAGTTGATCGCTCATTTTGCAGATACACTGAGGATATGGAGCTTGATGATGCTGTCCACACAGCCATATTGACTCTGAAGGAAGGGTAGGAGCAAGTCACTTTGTTTCTATTTAATTTTATTGTCCTTTAGGTCCAAAAGACATTTCATGTCAATTTGTTGTTTCTTTTTTCTCTTCTCAAATTAAGTTTCCCTCAGCACAGAATACATGTTAGACTCTAGTATTTTGGAGCTAGGGGTTTTGGAGAAGGAATGTATCAAAGATTGGTTGATTATATTTAGAAAAGGACTCTACAAGGTCCTTACCGTCTTAGTTGTTCAAGAGAAATTGGTAGCGTGGATCTTTGCAATTACCAAAGACACATCTCTAAACTATGAGGTGGATTTATTGTTGCCAAGTCCCCAGCTTCTTGACAGTCCCTCCCTCCCTCCCTCCCTCTCACACAATTTTTGCATCTGGTAGCGGCAATTTGGGGTTTTGTTGAAATGGCTTCAGACTAGGACTATGGGAACGGTGGATTAGAGTGGTGGTTGGTGGGCTTGATTTTATGTGCATTGGTGGTGGTGAATAAGGCTCTTTTGCAGCCACATGCCTTCCTAGGCCCTTTACCTTCCAGAGCATTGATAATGTTTTTACTGTCTAATTCTTTTGTACTTACCTTAAGTGTTTACTTGTTTTATTTATTTAATGGTTGAGATATTATATTCTATTTAAATAGATTTTGTTTTACCTGTACCTGTGCCAATAATACTACATAGGTGAATACAACCATGTTTGTAACTGTCTGTGTTTGAGAAATTTCTTTCTCAATGCTTTGTTTTTTTCTGTGCCTTCTAGGTTCGAGGGACAAATATCAGGCAAAAATATTGAAATTGGCATAATTGGTGCGGACAAAAAGTTCAGGTGCGACTTTCTATTTTGTGCTTTACATCTTGTAACTTTGTTTTTACCCTATTTATTTATTTATTTATTTTCGGGGACTAGCCCAGGAAATTACACTACAATTCTACTGGGAAAGGCTTTTACCCTATTTATTTCGGTGAACCTGAATCTGACTTGGAAAATTCTGAATGTTGTCAACCACAAGATAATTTCCATCACCCAAAAAGAAAAAAGAAAGGAAAAGATAAAAAAGAAGATAGATCGTGCCTTTATCTCTGCTTTAGAAAAATGCTTCAATCAGTGTGTATATATATATACATATGGATATGGATCTACTCAGATCTGTTAACATAGTAAATTTATTGTCTTGCAGGGTATTGACACCAGCTGAAATTGATGATTACTTGGGTGAAGTAGAATAGTTTGCTATGAAGAGAAATATTGCATGTTTGAAGTTATTTTAGATGGAAATCAAAGCCTAGGTGGGCTGCTTTAGTGGAGAAACTATTGATACCAGTGGGTGTATTTGAGTTTGTGGAAGTAGTCACTTTTCAGTTGTAGCCTGCAATGTTTCTCGGACAAACCTTTGTTCCCAAGTTCTCAAGTGTTCCCATAAACTTGAAACAAAAGCTTTAATGTGGTAATTAATGACTGCATGTTGAAAATTGTTGTAACCTTATTGTTCTTAGAATGACCTTCCGGAACCAAAGGTTAAAAGTTGAAGTCATTACGACCTAGTTCACATCTAAGATGAAAAAGTCCTTGCAGTCTTCTGATGGCTTGAACATGATCATAAAATCAGAATTCAATGATGTTATGTGTAGTTAGCCAATTGAAAGAGATTTGCTGTGTCCCTCAAAATAACCAGATTCAATAAAAGATTTGTATTGTAGTAATAGGGAACCTGGGTCGTTTTCTCAAAGAATTTTCAGTGGGTCAGGAATAGCAACGAAACAAAAAAAAACAGTAAAAATGGAGGGTTTTTGGTTGAAACAAATTAAAAACGAAATTTAAAAGAAAAATATTCAGAAGCAAATTAAAACCATCAACCCAATGTTCAGAGTCTCTAAAATTGGAGGGTTTTTTGTTGAAACAAATTAAAAACGAAATTTAAAAGAAACAGAATGAAATATTGAGAAGCAAATTAAAACCATCAACCCAACGTTCAGATTTTAGAGACTCCCATCATTGAACGAAATATAAATAACCTACGTTTGGCTCTGGACAAACCGAGATCTCTGCATTCGCCGAGAAAATCCCTTGTCTAGACGATCACCTAGAATATGTCTGAACAGCGACGTCCCACTGTGCGATCGCACAGCAAAACTTAAAACATAGTTCGAACTCAGTCCTTGGGATAAACCAAACCGAATATTAAATCTAATATTCGAACTATTTTTAGAAATCGGATCCGATAATATGAAAATAGAAACTAGTTAAATTACCGAATAAGCATAAGTTCTCTGGACGAATCATGGAATCCTCACGTTGGGTTAATCACAGAAGTTTAGCGAAGCATGGCTAAGCAAAACGCAAAAGAAAAGATGAAGAACGTAAAGAACACTGTAGAGAAAATTGAACTTCTGTTTTTTAATCCAAAAATGTCTAAAACGTGATTGAGAATATGTTTTTAGCCATCTAATCTAACCTATAAATAGGAAACACTAGGGCTACAAGATTGGCAAAATAGGAAACCTTTAAGAATAGGAAACATCTAATAAATAGTCTTTTATTACAAAATTCGAGCAGAATAAAAATCCAGAAAAATGGGTCTGTCTTTAGCTCCAGTTCCGTCCATCTTATTGTCTAAATCAGCCTTCTGAGTCTTCATAACAATTGTAGCTCTCTGAATCATCTAAAAAAAGAAAGAAGAATCAGACTAATCGAATATCCAGATCAAAAGTTATAGCGAAAATACTAAATCACTATAAATCTGAAATTTAATCATAAAAATGAATTAAATCCAATTAAAAGCTCAAAACCCAATTAAGTAACAAAATCCATTATTTATTAGTCAAACATTCCTAAATTTATTCAATAAGAGATATAAATAAGTGTAATAATATTCAATTATCATCAACCAGCGCCAATGTTTTGACTTTTTTGAAAGCATGTTCATAACTTACCTCCCAATTAGGCCTCAAGAGATTTTTAACCTCAAATTATATAGGGGATGCTCTCTGTTGTGGATTTTAGTGATGACCTACTTACCATGGTCTTTTCAATGGCTAAATTTAAATGTTGCGCTTTAAATTTCAACAATATTATTTCCTGTCAATTATTTCTTTAATTACTATTTAGAATACAACTTTTATTATGCATATAATTTATCTTCAACTGAAAAATCCAATATATCATCTAAAATCTAAATTTGCTAAAAATAATAATAACATGGTTATTGATGAAGGAGAATTAGGGATTGATATACTTGCCTTGATAAGTTAATGAATTTATCCAGTATTATTCAAAATTAACAAGACAAATAACCATGCGCTTGCACAAATTAGTTAATTTTTGTCAATATCAAACTAATTAGTATAGTTTATCAAATGTATCAAAAGATAATTTAACTACGATTTGACACATCAACGAGTCAAAGTTACTACTAGACAATTCATAAAGATATAAGGGTTTTTTTAAAAAAAAAAATTGGGGACCTAATGGTTCCAGACAGGGTCGAACCCTAATACAAAGGCCGGATAGACCATCGTCATACCACTGCGCTACCTGAGCGCTTGGTAAAGATATAAGGTTTTGGAAGACCTCTCTATACACTACATTAATTGTTTAGCTAATGTATTTTCTATGCTCATCTAGTATAAGCAACTTCAAGCCATTATAATTTTCACTCAATACATTACATTAATTGTTTGGGTGAAATGTATTGATTGCCGCATCGACAATTTCAGCCCATGGGTATAACCGCTAATATTTGCCTAAAATCTCCACCCATTATAACACTTTTTTTTGCTAAATATAGAATTACATTTCATTATATCTCTTAATGTACGATTGAAAGCCTCAATGCAATGTCTCACCCAAATAATTAGATTTTTTGCTTTGATTAGGTGGTGAGTGATGAGTTATTGCACAAATGGAGTCCTCATTCACATCAATTGGAATACAAAATCTTAAATGAGTAGTTCTTCCAAATGGTAGTAAAGTTACTGCTATTCCACTTGAGGCAACATTGGGCCTGTTTGGGTTGGTGGTAGGAGTGGTGGCTTAAAAGCTATCTGACTTTTATAAAAGCTCGGTAGGAAAAAAGTTAGGCTGTAAATGGTGATTTGTGTTTGAATTGCCAGTTTGGCTTAACTGATGAGTGTTTGGATTGTTATTTGAAAAGTCAGTTAACATGGAAAATGACTGAAAAAGACATGAATCATATCGAGTACTACTATATATATTAGTTTCATATATTAGGATAATAAAAATTTTAATTTCAATTTTAATTTGGAAAAAATTTAAATGATTATTAAAAAAATTAATAAACAATAAAGTCCTTAATTAAATATATTTAATGGATAAAAGTGTTTATAAAATAAAATGCATACAAATAATATATTAATTTCATCCATTCAATAATTTCACATTTAATTTGTTTTTTGCTTGTAGGCGTAATAATCATGAATGACCCACTCCAATTTGACGTCTAAGCCCCATCACTACATCACTGCAAGCTTTTTTTTTTTTTTTTTTTTGATTGGACAAGACGAGCATCTGTTGGCAAATAAGCTCCAAATTGGGGCAACGCCAACGTACTGGATACTCCAAATGGCAGCATTGAATAAGTCAGGTGGCGTTAGGGTAAATGGGATAAATCCAGCTAACGTATTGGATACTCCAAACAAGGCTCACTGGACTTTTTTTTATTGTTGGGTCATTTGCTTTAAAGCTACTGAATTTTTTGCACTAAAACGCTGAAAAAAAAAAAACCCAAACAGGCCCATTGACTGTTATGCTACCATTTGCTCGAACTGCTGCAGTCAACGCATTCCAGATGTATGTTTTACCAGTGCCTCCAAAGCCATGAACAAAACATATTGTTATAGTTGGGAATATTCTTAAGGAAGTTCCTTGAATTCAGACAATTTTTATTGAAGAATAGTTTTGCAAGCTCAGTAGGCAGGTCTTACATGAGTGGACTTCTATCTTCCCATGTCCGCAGCATAAAGAGAATTGTGGTCGTTCGGTTCTTTTCAATCTTTTGTTGTACCACATTCATGCACCACAGAATTCACATTCATAAACTGCATCTCCCTCATCATTGTAGCTTGACTTGTGCTGTGCCACCAAATTGTTGACAGTGAAGTCATCATCTTCAGGGACATCACAATCTTCTTCATTTCGAGTTGGATGGTCTACATTGATTAAAATTGTTAGCATATTAATAAACGTGGTAGTGGGGCAAAAGAAAGCAACAGAATGATATACTGATATATGGTAGTTTTTCTCTCTCGGTGATCTAAGTTTGAGTGTTGGTTTTTGGGTGCCTCGGTGGGAGGTCATTTAGCATAAGGCTTTTACTTTTTGGGGTTAGGGTTTTTCTTTCTACATCTGGATCAGGGTGGTGGCATTCAAGGGAAGAAGAGCAAATCCAAACATGGTAGGGGTGGTTAGCAGTGATTCGGAGGATGGGAAATCGAAGGTAAAGTGATGAATTGATGATCTCGTCGCCAATTTCATTCACAAGGGAGCGATTGATGTTGCAGTGGAGAAACGAGGTTAGGAGCATCGGCTACTTCAACAACCTTAATCTGATATGCTTCTTTGTCCCATTCTCTATTATTTGGTCTGGCTTGTGTGAATCTTGGTTCTTCTACTTAGAGCTGATGGGTTGTTAAAGCCGGCAACGACGCTCTTCTCTATGCAAGGGTTGTTGCGTGGTAATGGTGAATCTGCTCGCTTGATAGTAGATGAAGTCTCGAATAGGATGGGACAATTAGAATGGTTCTTTGAACCCTATCCCTTCTTTCTGGAATGGTGACCGGCGTCTCTTCACTCCTTTGGTGGCGACGGCGGCCACAATTCATCTAGCCTTCTGACTTCAATCTAGGGTTAGGGTTTGGGATTGATGTGTTGTTAGTGTGAGTTATTTTGATTGGCTTGAGCCTTTTACTACTAGTGTTTTATTTCAGACTTTTATGTTGTACTCTAATATATTTCAGTAATATAGTCTATTTCTAGGGGGAAATGAAGCTTTTGCTGCACAAATCATGACCAACCCAGGGAAGAGACAACCTAACGATGCCTTTTTCTTAAAAAAAAAAAACTTCATATGCAGTAATAGTAAATACAAAATCCTCTCCAGCAAACAAAGGATCTCACAGATTGATTGAAATATTTCATTTCTACTAATAAGTAATAGCAATATCTATACTTCACAAGTAACTAGCTAGCAGCTGGAAAGGGTAGCTAAAGTAACAAAGGAGTGTAATTCTAAAGACAGCTCTGCCTCTCAAGAGGTGTAATTTCTCTCCATTGGATTCACTTGAAGATTGAACCCCAGTGACAGATCCCTCTTCTCTGCTACCCTTTGATTTTCCAGTTGTGGGCTGTCCGAGGACCACTTGCAATGCCTTCATAATAATGGGATTCAAGCTTTCCTCTATTCCAAGCTTTGGCAAAATCCAAGAACATCTCACGTGCTGACTCAGATGAAAGATCAGAGAAGAACACGTTCTTCTCTTCTTTCAACCACGTGGCAAATTCATTGTTTTTAGAAAAATAGTCATCCTTGGATAACTCTTGAATCTCCTGCATTTGAAAGTACAGAGGTAAAATATAACCAATGAATTAACTGATTCTTCAACCCATCAACAACCAAAGTGTTTAACTCGAAGGTCTAAATGTAGACAATAATGCATGTGAATCATAAAGAGGTTCTACTCAGAAACATTTCAAAATAAGACAGAAAGATGGCGTAATCTAAAATTTTAAACTTGTTCTGAATGAGATACTTGAATCCCAAAGAAAGTAGCAATCATTGAAAAGTTATAAAAAATATGAGAAACAAACAATCTTGGTTTAGCAACATTTCTGTATATCATTTTTTATCAAATTATGAATTCAACACTTCAACTTTGGTAGCATGGCAAATAACCCGTATGGTTTTCAGGTAGGCATGGCAGGCAATTATCCTGCTCCAACTTTCAACATTTGGCAAATAGCCCCGTTAAATTTAAGTGTGCTTGTTGCATTATATTCCGCTAAATTTCCATCTCAACAAATCTCTTTTCCTTGATTTCTTTAATTTCTTAGAGATGAAAAAGCCTACACACAACATAAGTGTTGAGATTGAAGGATCATATTGAAGCACAAGAGAAATACTAATATTATTGATCCTTATGAGTAAAAGAGAGTACAATGAGGCGTTTAAATAGGCAAACTAATAGACTAACCCTAAACCTAAAATCTATCATAATCATAATATCATAAAGATATATTCCTAAAATATAATATTTATATCTAATCCTAATAAATACTAAATGATATCCATAATAATGATAATTAATTGATATTTCTAAACTTGATATTCTCAACAATAACTAGATCAATTACCAAATCTGAAACAAAAAGGGGTTACTAACCAAACACTGCAGTTTTAAAGTTGACTAAGGTTATTACTTATTATCACCTAGCCATCATTTTTCTGACTTTTTTTCTCAATCCAGTAAAGGGGGAAAAGGTTCTAGCTCAGACAAACAGCAATAAACAACCTGGCACAACCAGGGTTTTATCAATCAGGCATTGTCAGTAAAAGTAATATCAAGAATATAACTCACCATGTGGTTATCACCCTTACTGTGCTTGGTTTTGCTCTTATCTTTTGACTTCTTCCCTGAAGGAAAAGTAGCGTGCAAATATATTATTGCTAAGGGGAAAATGTCTTTTAGGGAAGAGAAGAGTAACAATAATTATAGTCTCAATAATAGCAGAGGCTTAAAAATGCTAATACTCTTCAAACATAATACAAATAATCAATGAACAGAAAGACCTTAAAAAAATGGGAAAACACGCACACATAAAATCTGAATGTTTACTTTTCACCCATGCCATACTTTCAATAGTCAAACCAGTTGGGGACTTTGAAGGAAAATTGGCACTCATGGTATAATCCAGTTGGGGATCCTTTGTACGATGATAAATAACAAAGCAAGGAAATAAGTAACCCCCCAGGCCAAAAAAAGGTTCATTCTTGGATGTTTATTCATTTTTCTATGAACCTCCGGTTTCTGATATATAATACATACACAAGGAAATGATGGTGGAATGTTAGAATAGTGATTTGCAGCAATTAAACCGTTTCCGTAAGTTGAAATTCAAACGTCAGTTACAGTAGCAGGCAATGGTGGCAGGTCTAAATTGTGCCTTGTTGCTTCTTTAAGAGTGTCCTTTATATAGATGATCAAATGAAATTATGGAAGATGTAGAGCCCCATTCAGTAAAATTTCCTTCACTAGAGGAGGACTCGACAATCAGCATCAGGCTCTACATCTTCCATAATCAAATGAAATTATGGAATATGTAGAGCCCATTTCAGTAAATTTCCTTCACTAGAGGAGGACTCGACAATCAGCATTAGGCTCAGCTTCGAAGTTCCAAGCTACAGCTTCATGTTCCAGCATGAAACACCTGCTGGAGACGAAGCTATTGTCTAATCCAATGTCAAAGACCCAGCAGGATGCCTAAACAAGAACACCTTCATCCACTTGTGGAAGATTCTACAGTAACGAACTAGAAATGGTTTTCATAATTATTTTAAATAGCTTGTAAGATTCGTGTACCTCAAAGCAATTTGACATTAATTTAAAAGTCACAGGCTGTATTAGCATGATTTCTGAGACATTTTACGAGACCAGAAGTCAGAGACATCGGAAATCAGGATGTCATCATTGGCAACTAGTCTACATGATGTCTAGCTTTCTAAGAGCACTGATTCAAGTTTCTACATATCCAAGACAGACTTTCATGCCAAATTGACAATTGATAAAGCTTTCCCCTCCCGTCACTTGATTTAGATTAAAGTATATGGTACACAGATTAATCACACAGGTTTGCTCTTTATTCATCATAAAACCATTAACCTCTGCCCATCCTTAGATGCTGCAAGAGTGCAAGGGATGCAAGTCACCTCAATTCCTTCTAACTGAATTCCTAGATGTTATTTCCTACCAGACTAAAACAATACTACTGATATCAAAAACACCTAAGAATAATAGTGAATGACTTTACTTATGACAATGCTAGGGCAACTTGGTGAGATACAAGAAGATAAAATTAAATAAAGTTGAATGCCTGAACAATTTGTCCATTTAACTATTCTTGAGAGACAGTATAAAGCCCCCACTGAGAAATGATAAACTTTTCATGGTTACCTTTGTCAGATCTATCTTTGGAGTGCCTATGAGATTTCTTCTCCTTGCGTTTCTCTTTCTTTTCTCCCTTCCGGTTCCTTTCATCATCATCTGCTGTTCGCTGCCTCTTGCTTTTCTTCTCATCTGGGTGTTATCACTATAATTTAGTAAAGAGTAAATCGAGGCACAAAAAACTTCCAAATGGATGACATCAAGCCACCTGAAAAAGGTCCGATTATAGACCCCTTGAGATGGGTATTTTGCATCGTAAGGTTTCTTCAGCTTTGTCGAAAGCCAAACACGTTGCATAACAGGGAGGGAAGAAAAAAGAGGGAAAATCATGTACCTTCGGAGTCTGAAGAATAACTCCTTCGCTTCTTCTTCTCCTTGGACTTCCTATCGCTTCCCATCGGGGCTTTGTTCAGAGCTTGGACAGAATTTGCTACGCTTCAGGATTAAGGATTCTCAACAAAATTTTCTATCGAAGTCGAAGCAAGTTTTCGTACGCTCCAATGGCTGTGAACGCAGCGCAGAGTGAAAACGTGCGACATCAAGATACTCGTTTGGAGCCATTCTATGTAAATCACTATTTAAAAAAAAAAAATTAAGAGTCTGATCGCTATATAAATTGGGCCGAAGTCATTAACTATATAAAACATTATTTTTCTTTTTTTTTTTAGTCCTAACCCAAACTTTTTAACAGTTTAATTAGTAGTAATGAAGTATAGATGACCATTTCAATTACGAATTGTGTTTTTTTACCACCGAGGACAGTAGTGCAGTGGCACAGCTGGTGGTATTGAGATGCCTTATATCTCCCTTAGGTCTTGTGTTCAAATCCCCCCTCCCCTCGCCTTGTAACAAAAAAAAATTACGAATTGTGTAGATGATATTTTAACCATTTAAATTTATATATTTATTTAAGTCTATAATTGTGATTTTACAAAATATCAAACGTGGAAAAAGAGGAAAAAAAATAAAGGGTTTAATTAAATGAATCTTCAACATTTATTCGTGAAAGGAAAATCTTCCACCTGTATCACTATCAAATAGTATGGGTTAGGAAAATTAAATATGCATATTCAACAGTAGCGACTTTAATTTAAAAATCAGTTTAATATTCATTTTGAATATTCGAATGCAATGCAATGCAATTACATTTCATTCCATATCTGTCTTTTAGTTAACAGGATAGTCTTCTATTGACTCAAAAGGGACCATTAGCTACTTTTAAACCCTTAATTTATCTTTGAGTAAATACCCTATTTGGTCTCTAAAAAAAATCACGAATCCCTTTTTGGTACTTCAGTAAAAATAACTCATCCCGTAATCCCTATAAAATCCAAAAATCGTCCACGTTAGTCCTTCCAGGTTGAAGTAGACACATGCAGTGAAGTATTCCAAATGTGGTCAAGAATTACGGGATGAGTTATTTTTATTGAGGGACCAACAAGGAGTCCGTAATTTTTTTCAGGGACCAAATGGGGTATTTACTCTTTATCTTTATAAATAAATAGTAATGATATATTTAGTGCCATTATTATTCTTTTATGTTAGAATCTCCAGGACATCTAAAGAAGACATGCAGTAAATGAAAATAGATTGCTATTACTTATAATATTCGTAATTTAATACAAAGGAGGGTTGGATCACATTACACTATCCAAATAATCTAATCATGCTTAATTTAAGAAGAACCTCCTCCAATTGCTTCAAGTATTCTGTTTTTCCCCCCTAAACTTGGAGACCCACAACTCGATATCGTCCAGCTTCTTTTCTGGACTATATATACCTGCTCAATTAGGCTATGTATTCGAGCAATTGAGTAATCCATGTTTAAGGAGAAAGAGTGTGTAATTTAATGAGTTATCTCCTCTTCGACAAATGCACTTTTTAGGATTCGAACTTATACTCTCATTTTATTTTTTTAATTGTAAGGGCAGGTATTAAGGGTCTGAGTTACAAGCAGAATTGAACATGCAATTTCCCACTCACAAAGAAACATTCATTTTATTAGGCTACAAGGTCATTGGTCAATATAATTCTTTCTTGGCCCGTTCATACTCTTTAACTTTTGGTGCCAATCTTCTTGCCAACCTACCCCATGATAAAATGACAGTTCAACCTTACATACAAAAATATATACTAGCAATCATCATGAAATTCTTAACTTTTATACATATATATATATATATTTGTGTGTGTCACATAAAATGTTATGTATATGATGCCACATCATCCTCATTAATCTGACGTGGCGATTTCCGTCAGTGACTTAAACGGAATAATCAACAATAGGGACTCAATGTCAAAAATTAAAATGTTAATGAGGTTAGATTCAAATTTTGAAACGTCCAAAAGGCCACATGCAACTAATGATACAGTTTAAGGGAGTTTTTTAAGATTCTATCATAATATTAAATATTTGAGTATTACTAAGGTGATCAATTATTAGACGCGCCTTACAATAAAGGGTAGAATATATAAATTAAATTGATACTCAATACGTAACCCATTTTAAATATCAGATTTAGCTGCTTGTAGTAGGAGCATTTGTGGAGGCATCAACTGATAACCATTAAGAATATTATTACTTATTGGACCACTAACATGCATCATCTGATAACAATATATAGCGTTCAATTTTCAAAGATACCACATTCCATTTTGGAGGTAATTGGCATCAATACACACACACACGTGACACAATCACACACAAATAGATATATGTAATCGATGGGTGAGTGAGAATATTTTTTTTTGAATTACAAGGTGACAGATACTAATGGCTTGAATTACAATGCAACGAATGGCATCAAACCCGGGACCTCCCACTAGTTAGAGAGTACCAATACCACTAGGCTACAAGGCCTTTAGTCAAGTGAGAATATTTAATATATCAATTCCAAGATCTGTTTTGCAGGTTTGTACATGGTAAGGACTTGAGGAGGATTAAAGAGATTGATAGGATGATGGATGATTTAGTGAAGGGAATCATCGAGAAGAAGGAGAAAGCCATGAAGGAAGGTGAAGCCATAAAGAAGGACCTATTTCCTTTAGAATCCGATCCACTGACATCATCTGATAATAATAAGTCCTTCTTTATGACTTCACCTTCCTTCATGGCTTTTGATCTCCTTCTTCTTGACAACTCTCATTACCAAGTCTCTAACAATTCTATCTATCTCCTCATTCCTCTTGAGGTCCTTATTGTGTACAAACCTGTAAAATAGATCTTAGAACTGAAATATTAAATATTCTCACTCGCCGATTAGATATATCTATATGTGTGTGAATTATATGTTGATGTCGATTACCTCCAAAATGGAATGTGGGGTCTTTGAAAATGTATTTGAAAAGTTCAGATTGCTCTATAGGAGATGGAAGATTTGTTTCCCTTCTTCATTGCATAGCTACTTCTAAATGTTGCTCGAGATATAACATCTTGTGTCATGTTCATAAGCGAAAGCCCAAACATCCATTTCACACCACGTTCCATTTGAAGGAGATAGACGACAACATCTTTTCCCATTCTTGTATATCATGTCATAGCAACTTTGGAAAAAGGTTTCCGTTATAGTCTGGAAAAAAAATAAAGAAAATGAAGGTCATCAAAAGTTAAAGATATTAAATACTAATATTGAAGCATACACCCCCCCCCCCCCCCCAAAAAAAAAAAAGTATCGTTTGCATGTGCTCTCCTGAATCAAGTTCTTGACCTACGTTTATTTGGCCTACATACAGACTTAATGAATATTTCAAGCTTTAATTATTATATTAGGTGAATGACTATTTAATTTGATTGTGCAGAGATGTTCTCTTTCCCAAAAGTTGAACAATTTCATTTCAAATTTGAAGAGTTCAACATTATGATGTTTACATTAATATAGGTACGTAATGTGTGTGTTGTAACACCAGGGGCGGAGCCAGGAATGAAAATCAGGGGGACAAAAATTACAGACTGAAATTTAGTGGAGTCAGCATTTAAAATTAGAGGGCAAAAATTACAGAATTTGACCCAAAATTTTCCTAATTTTGATTTAGCCTCATAAAATTTTCAATTTTTTCAGTTTAGTCCCTTTATGAGACTTTTTAATAGGGACTAAAGTGAAAAAACTGAAATTTTATGAGGCTAAAGCATAATTTCTGAAAATTTTGGGTCCAATTGTGTAATTTTGGGGGACCCCTAGCCCTCCTGATTTCGCCCATGTGTAATACCCCAAATTCAACACCCGAAAACTTGGCCAAAATATTTGAAATACCTCCAACAAGGATGATCATTATCCAAATTATTAAATTACATAATTATTTCAAATAAAATTTATAATACGAAGTCGAAATAAGTTTCCAAAATGTTTAAGAGTTAAATACAATGCGGAAGTCTTAAGATCATGGCAAATAAAAATAACATAACGTAAGCTATAGGAGTGCAAAGGAGCTTTCAAAGCTCACTCCATAGGTGTCTTCCCTTACTCCCTACTAGAATGTTCACCTGAAAAATGTTAATATAAGATGAGATTTCATGTCTCAGTAACTATTAAAAGTTTCTACTGTACACAAACAAATTATATATGACAAAAAAGTAGGAGTTGATTACATATACAAACATATATATATATATATATATATATATATATATATATATATATATATATATATTTTGCATATATCAATTTCTCATACAAAATTCGTTTTCAAAAGTAATCATAATTATATAAAATTGTGAGCTATACAATTATACAATATGCAGTCTGCCTTATATCACCACCCACCCTTGTACCACTGGCTGGAGTGATAGGCTAACATATAGTCTAACAGAAATTCATTCATTTAACTGGATGGTTTCAAACTCACCAAAACTTAAGATATACCCGGCTAAAGGTATAGAGCTTAAGTATGGAATGTGGCTCCCCTTCTTAAAAATAACAACTAAGGAAGTGTTACATGTCCCACAACTCCAATGTAATCTCGGCCATAGGAAAACATGGAAGATGGGGCCCTGACAAGTATCATCTATTATGCACCGAGTGGTGACATAAATAAATCTTATCATTTAAATTCCTTCTTACTCCAACCTATCACACATACAACTGATATGATAATTATATCAATAAAATAAAGTCTGTTAAAACACACTTTCATTTATATCAATTATCACAAAAAGGTAAGCCAAACATCTCATAAAACCTCATCGAACCAATCTGTCATTCTTGAAAATTTGAAGGAGTAAACTGTCATTTTGAAATTCGGGATTAAACTATCATTTTTGAAATTCTAGACCAGACTGTCATTTCTGAAATTTGGGGGTAAAACTGTAATTTTTGCTGGGCACAAACTGTAATTTTCATGGGCACAAAACTATAATATTTAGTTTTTATTATAACAATATCATAATACATATACATATAATTCAATCTATAAAAAACCATAGTTTATGATCATACACAATTCACAAGTATATGGAAGAATATTCAGAGTTACTTGTTACTCGCTAATTCCCAAGTAATCAGCAAAAAACTACTATCAGTCTCCCCAAATAATTATCTCTATGCTATTTCTTTCTTTCTCTCCTCTCTTTATTTTTCTAACACTCAGTTGCACTACCTAAATATGCACCCGAAGATGCGTATTTATAGTAGTTGGGGAGGGGGTAATCAAAGGAAAATTGGAGGGTAGTTAGGTGAAATTGGGGTGGTTGGATAAAGTTGGGGGATATTCCCCCCCCCCCCCCCCCCCTAACTTTTACAGCCAACCACATTTCCAATATATGTGTGTATAAAAAAATAATATTTTATTATAATATATTATAATAAAAATTATCATTACTAATATTAGAAAATTTTACTTTATACTGAATATTCTTGATAAAATTATCATTAATCTATCCTATTATTTTTTGAATAAATTTCAGGATGTTATATCAATAGTCACAAGACACGTGAATGCTTTTCTTCTTAATCAATAAAAGAAACTTTCTGAGAAAAAATAAATAAATAAAAGAAACCAAAACATGATGTTAAACAAACTGATTAATAATATCACATAAAAGGAAGCTGACTTACAGCTAGCTACTCTTGATCTATCAACTGCTACCCAACAGATATAAGTCTCTTATCATCATGCAAATCTCTAAAGTGATTAAGTGTAGTAGTTAAGAAAATTGCTTCAATTAGACAACTTCTTTTTAAAAAAATAATAATAATAAAAAGAGTGAGTAAAGGTGGTGTATTGCAGTTATTTAATCATAGTCCCATGAGAATTATAATTATAAGTACGTAGCTACCTTGAAATTATTGTGGTATGAACCGACACAGAGGTTAATCATAACAAGTCTAGACCTAATTAAGGATGTCTTCAACAAGCCATAGGACTACACAAAAGGTCATTTGAGTCCTCTGACCAAGTATATATGTACGTAGACCCTGAACTTTTGTGTAGTCATAAGGCTTGTTGAAGACAGCACAAGAAAGAATTTTTACTTGATAAAAATTGATAAAAAATTAGAGATAGAGAAACAAAAGCAGAAGACAGGAAAAGGACCATACTCGTGGAGCAAGTGAAGGTCTTGCTCTCTCTCAGAACCTCTCCAGCCTCTTAGGGTTCAGCCACAGCCACTTCCACTTCACCATATCTTCCATATCCACTCTCTTTTTGATCCATGTCTTTTCTCTTGTGTTTGTGTTTATGAGACTGATCTATATATATGTAGACTTAGTACATGATAAATATAAACTAATTCGGCTCTCATGAAAGAATCACATTAAAGGACGAATGAATAATGAATGCTCATTGGAGTCTCAAGCAGAGAGAGAAAGATGAGCAGCAGAACTTAAAGTGGTTACACCAGAAATTGGTCTCCATATTCTGCAACCATCAATAATAGGTGCGACAATCTAAGTGCTCGAGCACTTGCTTTCAATCTTGTACATCATACTAGAAGCAAACATATTGATATAGATGTTCACTTCATTAGAAATCAAGTTTTATCTGGGTCTTTAGAAGACAAATATGTGCCTTCATCTCATCAAGTAGTTAATTGTTTTACTAAAGCTTTGTCCGACTCTCAGTTCTCTTATTTTAGAAACAAAGTTGGTATGTGTCTCATACCCTCTCGTTTGAAGGGGAATGTTAGGACAAATAAATAATTAGCTATTTGTAAATGATAGGCAATAATCTTTGTAGATATACCAGTTGTCATATCCTTGTAAATCTTCACATATACTATCTAGATGGTTCAGATTCATTTGTAACAATATATTGTTAGACCCAGTACATTATATAGAGGGTAGGGCTACAGGAGGATATTATTCACTTTTTTTTTTTGGTCGAAAAGATATTATTCACTTTAGGCTATTCATTTCTGATTTTGTCCTTATTGCCTCTGATGATAGTGATGAACTTGATGATGATAGGTAACTTGTGTGACTGGTGGTAAAATTTTACTGCGATATTTGGAATTTGATATCTTAAGAGTGGCGAGGATGTAACAAAATAAGGTTGCTACATCCTCATCATCCGTACTCTGTCCCATCATCTATGTCCTCGGTTCTATTCTCCCTCCATCTCTCTTGTTCTTTCATACTCTCGGTTATCACGTAGATGCAACATTCCAGCTCAGCTTTAAAGAGAAAGAAATGCCAAGAAGAGACCGTGGAAACATTGAGAAAGGCAATTATTAGCTACTTTAATTTTATTTAGCCATTTAAATTTTAAATGAAGTATATTTTTAACCCCTCAATTTTATAAAAATATATTTTTGATTATATATTTCTAACACCGTTAATGTTATTAACAAAAATTAATGTAGCAAATTTAAGTGATGACTGTGTAACTTACAAAGTATATTTTAGTGCAATTTTTTTATGATGTAGTTATAATTTTTTAATATAATATATTTAAATTATTAAACTAAGACAAACCGATAAATCACCACAATAAAGTGAAGTTTTTCTATTTAGGTTATTAACTTTTTTTTACAAATATAATCAAGGTTTTAATATTTATTGATTCATTAGGTTTTTAGATATTTCTCAATCTACACATACCGTTTAAATTTAAGATTAATAATATTTAATTACATAGTCATCATTTGATTTAGTTGTATCCACGTTTTCTGTCAATAACATTAATGGTATTAGAATTATAAAACCAAAAGTATACTTTATAAAATTAAGAAACTAAAAGTATATCGCATTAGGTATACAAACAGGCTAGGCCTGTTTTACAATAAGGTAGCCTGAGTCTGACCTGTGGCCTGTTGTAGGCTTTATTTTCTACCTAAGCTTGGCATGTATAAAGGCATGGCTTGGTCTCAAGCCTGTTAAGATCAAGCATTGAATATCAGCGAAAATCAAACCTATAAAGGAGACCTGTTAAGATATTTATATACACACACACAATTACATTTCTTTTAGATAGAATAATAATTATTTTTTAGATAGAATAATTACCTTTTCTCAGATTGAGTAATTAGCTTTTTTTTTTTTTTTTAGTATAGAGTATTTAACATGTCCAGGCTGGCCTAATAGGTCTACTAGGCTTCTTAATAAGCTTAGGCCTGACTTGTCAATCAAAATAGATCTTTAAATAGGTTTTTGACATTTTTTACTTATAGGTCAGACCTGACTAGTCTCTTAACAGGTCAGACCACAAACCTCTAACTGATCAGCTGACATGTTTCCACCTTTATACCTCATGTAAATTTAAAGGACTAAAAATATACTTTAACTTATTATATATTAATAATATTATATGATTAAGTAACCACTCACGAGCATTTAGTTTGGACACTTGGGATCTGCATTCTTTGCAGGAAGCCGTGGAAAGTTAGGAATCATCGTCACCTTTTGATATGATGCTCAAACAACGGAGGGTATTTTAGCACACGTCTATGTGATAGTTCATTACACTTTAAAGAATTTCTCTATTTTCGGTTTAGTAAATCATATTTCAGTATGACTACAAATAAAATTACCCCTTTTATTTTTAAAAAAAAAACTGGTAAATACACAGTCTTGAAGTCTATTGTCTTTTGGACTAATGTGAGAAAAAATCATCCAAACAAATACAAAACCGTTCAATTAAAATATAACATGAGTATTTCATAAAAATGTTTTCAACTCAAAAAATTAATATCAGAAAACCAAAGTAAGGTTTCAACTCAAAAAATTAATACCAGAAAAGTCCTATAATTTATCAATGATAAATAAAACAATAATCATTAGTAAGTGAAGGAAGCACTACTGAAAGTTATGAAAGTTATGTGACTTTTTAATATTCATTATAGTCCTAAATATAACATATAGTTAATTTTTTTAGAGAGATTGAGGAAGCTAATTATATTAATTTATAGTATTTGTATTCTTTTCTCTAAACTAATTAGTTTAACTATTAAATTGATATATAATTGAAATATACACAATATATGACATTATTAAATAATTTATTTAACTTCTTTGCTTTCCTCAAAAAGATCAATTATGTTTTATATTTAGGATCAAAGAAAGTATTATTCTTCTTAATTGGAACTTTAGAGTGATTTTTCCAAATTTTTTATGTAATTTATATAAAAGATGGAGACTTGACTCACATAGTAAAACTAATAAGTTATCACAAAATATAAGCGGGCCATTCTTGAAGTTTCAAGTTTCAACTCTCAATAACTGATGAATAAAAATTCCTACATGGCGAAGTGTAATCGAGCAGGCCGCCAAATGTATGGAGTGTGTTGGTTGTTCATAGACGCGCCGTCCCCACCAGAGCTGCCACGTACGCTCCTTCGTTATCTTCTCATCCCTCCGTTTCCTTCTCTCTCTCGTCTTCATGTCGTCTTCTTCTTGTATCACATTCATGCCATACCACAAGCACACTCCTCCAATGGCCTCCTCCACCGTCTTGTCTTCTAACCCTAGGGTCTTCTCTTCCACCGTCTCCGATCATCATACTCATCATCATTGCTGTCCTCTCCCTCAATCTCCCACCGTCCCCAAATCCTTCAGTGGTCTCTGCAAACCTTTCCATTCTCGGGTTCCCACTTCGATTCGCCATCGAGGCTTCCTCGTCAAGGCTACGGTAATTTTTTCTCCCAACCCCACTTACTGATTGCTGCTTTGTTCTGTGCAATGACCCTCAAGTTGCAATTTTTAGTGGATTTTTTTTTTTTTGGTTTTTGCTTAGCTGTAGCAGTAAAAGTTTCTTGATGCATTGTTGATTTTGCCTCGGCGTAGTTTTGGCATCTGAGATGCTATTGATGTTTGTCTTTGCTGTCTCTTATACAACTTTTTCGAATGTTGTGTTGGATATCTTTCGCCCTGGGATGAATATGTATTCTTTTATTGTTGTAGTGGGTCTGAATTTGATCGTTTGGTTGTGTTGAAAAATGCTTATTTATTCCCATTAAAGTTGCAATACTGGGAGTAAGAATGGTTGCTGGTGGCTGTAATTTTATCATATAGATTACGTTTAACTGAGAGTCTAGAAAGGCATAAGAGATTCAACCACCTTTCTTTCAATCTTCATATAGGGAAAATTGCTTGTGCTACCTTGAAATTCCTTGAATGTAGAATATTTTGTCTGCAATTGCTATTTTTCTATTCAATCATTATGCTTTTTAATTTAGAATGCTCAATCCTTTGCCTTTGAATGGGGGATGGGGAAGGCATTCCCATTGATGACTCCACAATATCTATTGTGGATAGTAGAAAACTCAAATTCAATTGCACAAAGGATTGTTACGGTAGGAAAAAAGGTGAAAGCTTAGGCGAGTACAGCATATGTGTTCGATGTCTAAATTTAAAATTTTTAGAATATTGTTTGATATGGATATGATCAATACTGCTAGCCTGCCACAAATTAATCAAGTTTAATGATAAAACTACGAAGGTCATGAATTTTCTTGGGTGAAATTTACACTTCCTCTTGAATAACCTCTGATTTGCATGGGAGTTCCTTTACATTTCTTGTAGAGAAAACTTGCTTTTGTATTTAGCACCTAACTTTTGAGCAGATCCTTTTTCCCCCCTATGACTTCCCTGTTTCGTCTGTGTTTACAGTTTCTTTGACCACAGTCTCTTGTAATGCATTTTAGTTTCATTATTAGGATATCTGACTCATTTCCTAAGTCTATTAATGGATAAATTGCCATCAACTTAAAATTGGCCACACATGGATGTATTTCAGGTTATAAAGTGGCGATGTCCAAAGCAAAGTCTCCCTCCCAACTGTGACTTCGATTTCCAGAAAAAAGTTCTGTATCTAGAGTCTATTGGTATTGACTCTTCCTCACTTATTGAAAATCATCCAACCGTCATCTCTGCCTCCTCTCTTCCTAATATAAGATCCACTGTGGAATTCTTTACATCCATGGATTTCTCTGCAATTGAGTTCCGGCGCATTGTTGGCATGTGCCCAGAGATTCTCACATCCAGAGTATCAGATATTTTACCTGTCATCACCTTCCTGATCCGTGAAGCTCGCGTGAATGGGTCAGATATCAAGCGTGTCGTAAACCGTCGTCCCAGGTTGCTTGTTTGCAGCGTTACTGAGCAGCTTCGTCCCACCCTGTACTTTCTCCAAAGCATTGGCATGGAAGAAGTAAACAGGCACACGTACTTGCTATCATGCAGTGTTGAAGAAAAGCTTATTCCCAGGATTGATTACTTTGAGAATATTGGCTTTTCTCGCCATGACGCATCTACTATGTTCCGAAGATTTCCTCCGCTTTTTAACTATAGTATAAAGAACAATTTGGAGCCTAAATACAAGTACTTTGTGGTGGAAATGGGGAGAGATCTGAAGGAGCTGAAAGAATTCCCCCAATATTTCTCATTTAGCTTAGAGAGTAGGATCAAACCTAGGCATAAACTGTGTGTAGAAATGGGGGTTTGTTTTCCTCTCCCTGGATTATTAAAGAAAAACGAATCGCAATTTCGCAATAGATTAGATGTATGTGTAAATTCTTCAACACCCTTGAAAACATCTCCTCTATGGTGTTCAAATTGTGAAGTTGATTAAATATAGGAAAAAAGATCTCATTACATTGTAAATTTTTTACATTATTATCCAGTTCATATGACAGCATCTTTATGACCTGCTTCTGAAACAGTATCCGCTGTATCAACTGTGATCAAAGTGACTCAAAGAAGAAATGTTTTCTGATATCTTCAATTATGTAGTTGTGATACAAAGAAACCTTACTCATGAAAACTAGTTGGAAGATAAGTAGCATACAGAAGAATTGATTATCCACAATGTATCAAAATAGAAAGGAAAAAAAAGCAAACAGTAGAAACTAGAAACAATTATCCACACTGCTATGGAGATAGAAGGAAATCCTGCAACAACGGAAAAGGGGAAAGAAGCTAATCTGTTTGCCAACATCATCAAGCCTTCTGCTCACTCATAAGATGATTGCCTTTCTGTCAAATAAACCTAACAGGAACATTGGAAAAGGAAGTGTTACTACGAATGAATTCTTTTTCTATGCCTCAAAGAAGCATCAGTCCAGCAATAACTAGTTATCTTCTTTTATTAATGTATTGGTCACATACTCACAATGTGATTGAAGACCATAGGGAAATACCATCGAAAACTAAGAAAGTACATGAAAAATAGAAATGGCAGGTGTTGCTTTGTAAATTTACACTAAATTGATTTATCAAATTGACAATACTGGGTACTTCTGTGATGAAAAGAAACTGATGTAACAGAACAAGGTGACTGGAAGCCACACTGAAAAACAGACCTCTTAGAAAAAAATGATTCGGTTGATTTTACATTATCTGTCTTTCTGTATATTCTGCTTCTGATACAGTATCTTCTGTAACTACTGTACCAGCTGTGATCAAAGTGACTCCAAGGAAAAATGTTTTCTGAGATGTTTACAGTTTCTACCACTTAAATTGAAATCTTATAAGACCTATGAAACAACTGTGCATCCTTTTTCAAAGGAGGAGGGCGGTACTCCCAAGTTCTTTGAGAAGATCTTCAAAGATGGTAATGAAATATGTTGTTACAGGGAGAATCAGAATAGATCAATCTAAAATGCAATGAGAAGCTTACTAACGTACATTAGTTTGAAAAAGGAGCATACATTCGAAACAATTATCCATAGGGTTATTAAGGTAGAAGCAACAATTAAGTCCGGCAACCAAAAAAAAAAAAAAAAAAGCAAAGAAGCATCAGCTTGGCAGTATTTAGTGATTTTCTTGTATTTATGTATGATCAAAATGTGATTGGAAACCACAGAGAAAACACCATCAAGAAACAAGAAAGTACGTGAAAAGTAGACGCCTCATGCAAAAATTGGTTATCAGATGTTGAAATTTTGATAGTTACACTGCTTTGTAAATTTACCTTTAATAATTCTCCAAATTGACAAAACTTGGTAATTTGGTAAAGAAAAGAAACTAATGTAACAGAACAAGGTGACTGAAACTACACCCCAAAAAAAAAAAAAAAAAACCCATCAAGAAAGAAGAAAAACAGACCTCGGTAGAGGAAAAGGATCCAGGTTGAAATAGCATAAACTGCTTCTTCATCGTCTTTTTCCTTGAAGCTTCTTTGTGGGTTGCGTTGGGACGCCAATTCCAAGGACAAAGAAATGAGTAATCTTTCTCCAGAAAGGATAGAAATCGAGGATCAACCAAAGTTGCTTTATGTATCAATGGTGATTGTTTTTCTTCTTCTTCTTCTTCTTGGTCTTGTTCTTGTCTCGGAAAAAAATCTTCACAACCGAATCGGCTATATGCTTCACGGACATAAAATCTGTTCCTGAACCTGATCATGGAAGCACCATTGAATCGTTCACGACAGTAATAAACATTCCTTCTCGGTCCTCTACGGCGAAAATATCCGCTTTTCATGGTGATTATTTCTCACTAGCTACTTCAGTTTTCAGCAACAGCCTTTCTCCTCTGAGATTATAGTGTACACTCACTGGTATACGGATAGGTGTGAAATGCACGGGGTGTACGGAAATGAATAAGATCTTCTTTGTCGGCAAATTACGTATAAGGACCAAAATTTCAAAACATTTACATTAAATCATTTTAAGATCGTAATTATTTATTAAAATCAGCATTACTATCAAATTTATTAGAAACTCTTATAAATTTTTTGTCAAAATGGCTTGAAAAATAATTTTTTTTAATGCATGAGATGTGTGTGGGCTTGTGTTTCTAATAAAATGTTATTTTAAAATTGGTAAAGGGGCCCTCCTCTACTAAGAAAGTTTATGAAATTCATACTTATAAATTTTTTTTATGAAATTATAATTATAAAATCAGTATTTTTATTTTCTAACTAAAAAAAAATACACTTTGGGTATATAGGACAGAAATTTGAGAAATCACTTATACTATTAATAATTTTTAAAAATTTGACTTCTTGTAAAGTTTAGGCTGATATATACACATTTATTATTAAAAATGATAAATTCTTTTCGTTTTCTTTTAAAATAAGTGAATAACTCTTTCCAGCAGCACATTTTGGTTTGGCGGTCCATGAATGCAAGGGTAGTTTCGTCTTTTGAGCATTTCCCTCGCGCTCGCAATTCAGTTATTAGAAGCGAACTTCTTCCCGCTTCTACTACTACATCAGCTTATTCTTCTTCTTCTTCATCACCTTCTCAGAATAAGGATTCTTTCTCTGAAGAAAGAAAATTATTGGTTTTGCAGATATAAGCAGTAACTCTAAACCCGAAATGCCGAGCTGCTTCAGTGTGTATATTGCGCTGGTTCTTCTGATCCCCGTGCTTCTCTCGCTCCGAAACCCAAGAGGTGAAACTGAACAAAATGCCTCGATTAATTTTTCGCCTACTTTCTCTTTTTCAATTACTTCGCTGTCTTCAAGGGATACTTCCGACGCTTTTCCTTTCAACGAGAGGATACGAGATGGTTCCAATTTAGATTACGATTTTTACCGGGATTCTTGCCCAGAGGCTGAGGGCATTGTTAGATCAGCCGTGACTCGAATTTACTCCGATCATAAGGACATTGCACCGGCTATCTTGCGCCTCTTTTTCCATGATTGCTTCATTGAGGTATTTCTTTGCCTCGCAAACATTACATTTTGTAATTTGGTATGTTCTGTTTTTCTTCCAAGATCGGCAGTTCTGTCCATTTTTCACCTAAATTCAAATGCGTCTTGGTTCAGCGTCCATAGTTGTATAGCATATTTTCATTATTTCTTGGTACTGTATGGATGTATCAGTACTCTTTAGGATTTAAGGTTTCTTTTCTCCCGGATATGTCCATTTAGTATGCGTTGTTTTCAATTTTACTGTTTTTTTTTTTATCCGTCCATCGTCTCAATTGTATTACTCATTGTGATTACCTGAACGTGTGTCAATTGACTCTTCTTGATTTGATATGGTCATAATTTGTCTGGATGTATCAGTACTCTTTAGGATTTAAGGTTTCTTTTCTCCCGGATATCTCCATTTACTATGCGTTGATTTCAATTTTACTGTTTTTTCATCGTTCCATCGTCTCAATTTTATTGTTCATTGTGATTACCTGAACGTGTGTCAATTGATTCTTCTTGATTTGATATGGTCATATTTTGTTGTTCTTAATGTTTCGGTTTTGTCAAAATCAGGGTTGTGATGCTTCAGTGTTGTTGGATGATAGCGATGGTAAAGAGAACCGATCGATTGAGAAACAAGCTCTTCCAAACCAGACTTTGAGAGGCTTCGATTATATTGACTTGATTAAGAATGAGCTGGAACAAACATGTGCCGGGGTTGTGTCCTGTGCTGACATTATTGCTCTTGCCGCAAGAGATGGCGTTGTTTTGGTTTGTTCTCTGCATCTATTTCTTATGTCTTAAGGACTCGTTAATCTAACTAAAACTGGTGATAAAACAGAGATGTGTGTGTGTGTGTGTTAATAATGGCCTCATGCATTTTGGCTTTACTTGCAAGTCAGCAAACTGTTGTCTTTTGCTTTCATTTCTATTTGCCAGATAGTAATACGAAGTTCCTTTTCTTGTTACCATCATCCAAACAATACTTATCTTTAAAAATCATGTGATGAAAAATTTCTTTCCAATTCCTTTCAACTTAAAGCCAGGCATGTTATTCTATTCATTGCACAAACTTCAAAGACCAAGTTACACTTCATAATTTATGAATTATGCAACTAGTTATTGTCTTTTATATTTGATTTGATTAGCTTAGGATAAGGCTCCTTCTTCTTGTTGTAGTAGTATTGATTAGCTTAGAATCTCTTCTTAACCTTTGGTACTTTTGGAAATTTTATCTTTCGCAATTTTTCCCATATATATCAATGAATCTTACTATTTAGATTTACTTCTTGTGTTCAAACATCCGAATAGATATTGTTACCTTCAAGGTTTGTAAACATTTTTGCAAGTGGAGTCACACTTATATTCTTCTCCAAGGATGCAGCAAAGCTTTCAAATGTTTGATATTCTCCCTCGTTTTACATTTGTTAAGTTATGCACTGAAGCTCTGATGTGTTTTCTGGACTTGGCTACGGCAGGCTGGTGGGCCTTTTTATCCAGTTTTGACAGGAAGAAAGGATAGCTTTCAATCATTTTATGAGGAAGCAAATAATCAGATTCCAAGACCAGATGATGACGTTAACCAAACACTAGGCCGGTTTGCTCTCAGAGGATTCAACGAAAGAGAAACAGTCAGCCTTCTTGGTAAAAATGCTAGCTAAATCTACATCTTTCTAAAGTGAAAAACAGAATCTCAGTCATAAGGTTTGTTCTTTTCTTGTAGGAGCACACAACATCGGGAAAATTGGCTGTGATTTCATCAGTCAACGGCTGTACAACTTTCATGGCACAGGAAAACCAGACCCTTCCATCCCTCCTGATTTCCTGCGTCAGATGAGAATAAATTGCCAAGGCGACATGAATAGCAGTGATGATAAGGTGTCAGCAGCTTTCTTCACCAGGAAGTTGAGTGAGTCTGTTCCGGGGATGTCATACCTGCAAGCATTGTCATCTTCAGTATCATCTGGGTCAAAATTTGACACACACTACTATGAGAGCTTGCTAAAAGGAAGAGGACTTCTGTTTGCTGATCAGCAGCTCATGGCTGAACAGAAGACTGCTAGACTAGTTTCTGCTTATGCTTCAGATGATGGATCAACTTTTCGCATGGATTTTGCTAGGGTCATGTTGAAAATGTCTAATCTAGATGTTTTGACTGGGACTCAAGGTGAGGTTCGCCTGAATTGCTCTCGACCTGTAAGAACTACAGTTTAAAGAGATCGATCAGTCGTGCTTCCTCAGGCTGTTCAAATATCTCATCTGGATTTATCACACTGCTCTCTCTGTTTTGCATTTAGGAGGGAGTTGTTCCTAGGGCTTCATTTGTTGTCTAGTTCCCTATGCAATGCAACAAAAAACCGCCACACTGGCAATGGACTTACAAGTTGTAGAAAATTTTGGTATTGTGTGATTACTCTTTTAACTGTAAAGATGCTGGTACATTACATTCAACTCTTCAAATTAGCAATATCTGCAATAAGCTTCATGCTATGAACAAGTTCACTTCCTTTTTTTTTGACATGTTCTTTCCCTATGTTTAACGTTCTATTTTTGCTTAAAGAATAAAGATTTCATTAGCCAGCAGCCTATTGTCACTGTAGATTTTCCGCTTATAATATATACTATTTGCATGTATGTGTTCATGATAAATTGGATTTGCTTAAGAATTTTCTTTCTTCTTACAAACCATGGACAGAAAAACTTCAAATATTCTTACCTAGTGAGAGAAGGGTAAACACACGTTTCAAAATTTTAGCAGGATGATTGAGCACCACTAACAGGTGCTATGGCTTTTAATGAAATACCATGGCAAATAGTATTGAATTAGTACTCAATGCCACTGGAAATGAACTCTAGCACCCTTGGAGGTTAAATATTTCAATTCAACTATTTATTTTTCAATATAATTAGTCTACACTATTCGATGATGCGCGAACTAAAAAGAATATTGTCTCTCCTCTCCTATAAAGATATAATGTATTGATTAGTGATGCCGTTCCAAAAAATATAAAGATTAGTGATGAAATAAGCAATATAAAATATTATCAAATACATAAAGAGATAAATATTATAAGTTATTCAGTATAATTCCCATTAATTAGGTTTTATTTCATTGACTTAAGAAACTCCATGAAAGAGGTGTACGTTAAAGATTTAATTAAGATATATATTACTGTATGTGAAGAAGAAATTGTACTTTCGAGGGTTGCTTTCATGCCTTTTCGTCCAATTTGGAACAAAAAAATTGTCAAAACTTATGCTTCCCACTTGCCCATTTGTGTTTACTCACCATATTGTTGCTTATCGTGATCCTTTTCGTTTACAAACTTCAATTTCTAGACCTCATCATTTCAGGATTTATATTCCTTTCACTTAATCCAATCATGATTAATTATTCATACACGTTTTAATTTATTTATTTTCTTAGTTTGGTTGAAGATGTATATTTTTTGGGGAGCCTGAGGTTGAAGATGGATATATATAAAACCTATAAATTGTAAGGGAATCATATATTTTTAACAATAATGATCATAATATAAATATTATTGTATAAAAAATAAATATTTAAACAATTAAATCTAGTTATATACCTTCTCCTAATTTATCAATTTGACTGCATGGATGAGTGTTTGTGTATGTGTGTATCACCCATGTCTCAAAAATCATAACCAGCCTCATACGATCATACTATTTATGTTAATTAAAGATATGATAAAGGTAGTTTGCGTCGTTATTTTTTATATATATATAAAAATTATATTCTAGAGTAACAATAATATATAATTTGTTGGACATATCACAAAACCCACGCACAGACCTTTGTCAATATTTAATAAGTTAGTTAAACTAATAAAGGTGTATTGATTTTTCTAAAACACCTTCTTTAATTTAATAATGTGAGTTTAAATTATCCTTGATAGAAACCCACATGATATATGTGATTTGTAGGAATACTTTAGAAAGATAGAGTAGATTAAGATCTTACATCTATGATGAAAATAATATAATTCTTATGCTCCTTCTACTCCTTAATATGTACTTATTTAAGGAGTTTATATTAGTCGTAAATATAAGACATATTGTTAACTCTTAAAAATTGACAATATTCCAGCACATTTTCTGTCTCTTTTTACCTATTTTTTAGTTCAAAATGAGCACAGAAAATGAAATATATAGAAGAAAATGTGCATATCAAAGTATCAAGCAAAAATCAAAGAAATTATTGTTATATCCTATAGAGTTTGTGATTCAATTGAGAATTAATAATTCCTCACTCTTTTGTAAGAAGATAGAAACAAGTTTTGAAGTTCTATAAGAACCAATAATAAGGACAGAAATAAAGGGGGTGAAGCGATGTAAAGTTAGAAGGAACTTGTACAACTAGCTTTAACAAGTTAACCAATTGGCCATGGCAAGTAAACAATCTTAAGAAGTATACTCTTTGTGTAATTGGTCGCGGCAAGTCGGCAAACTTGCCGTAGCAAGTCAAGAAAAATGGCTCTCGGTGTAAACTGGCCATAGCCAGTCGTGAAAAGTACAGCTACGAGTTTTTATTTCAGAATCAAAAAAACCCTATTTAACCTAAAGGGAAGGGTCGAAAAGCACATTTTTTACACAAGGGAATAATGGAGCACAAAAAGGAAGAGCTTGGTGGGAGAGAGATTTCGACAACCTTGGAGGCTTGGGTGCTCATCCTAAGAGAGATTTTGAGGTTTTCATCTTGGTTCTTCCTTTTTTCTACTTATATTCTTCATGAATTCGGTAGTTTTGTTTAGAATCTCTTTGTATTTGGATATAAGTAGCTAAATCTTTCATTCTAGGGTTCTTTTAATTTGACCCTTTATGTGGATTAGTACTTGAATATTCCTCTCTTTTGGCAGATAAATTGATAGGGCAAAATTTAAAGCCTATGGACTCCGCAAGTATACGGGCCGTATCAAGTAATAAAATGATGAGTAGAGTATCGTTCCCACGAGGACTTAATCCAACTAGCGAGTAGATATTAAATTTCCTTATTTCGTTTAAGTTGAGTGAGTCAGATTTATTTTGAATAATTAAAAAGAAATTAAATAAGAAACTAATAAAAGCAGAACTTCGCACAAAAGAATAAATTCCAATATTGAGACGGACAACCTAGAGTCACTAATCCCTTATTGGCTTCTTTGATTTTATCCCCACTAAATCAATTTTGATTTAACTAACTCAGCTAATCTAGGGTATTAATGTTTATAAATGCCTTCCGGTCCATTTATAAACCTATCTTAATTAATTATGTAATGCCTCACACAATTAACTAAAATGCGTTTTAGATCGGGCTCACCCTAATTTGATTATGCGGAGCTTCTAGGTATATTCCTATCCTAGACGCAAATTAGATTAAACCTAATTCCTTATTAAATTTAAACCTAATTCCACATTATTTAATCCCAAGGTCAATTTAGGATTCCCTCTTCTAAGTTCAATCCTAAATCTCCAGAACATGCTTACTAGTGGCCAATTAATAAGCAATATCAAGAAAAACAAGATTAAATAAACTGAATAAAATTAATCAAAACTAATTAGTGGGAATAATCTCTAAAACCCAAACAAGTTCATAGGTTCTCTAGGTTGAAAAAGGAAACTAGCCACATATGGCTAAAATCAAATCCATGAAAAGATGATAATCAAATTCAGAGAAATAAAAGAGAGCATAAAACAAGAGAGGAGAAATCAAGACTCTCAAAGAATCCCTCAATGTTCCTCGCTGCTGTTTGCGCTTCTTGAATTCCTTAGAATCACGCTCCACTGCTGATGTGAGTTGTTGCTCTGCACTGCACTGCGTCTTTTCTTTTTTTTTTGTGCGTGCTTCAATCTTTGATTTCTTCTTTTTTTTTTTTTGTCTCTTCCGTGTTCTGATGCGTGGCAATATATATAATAATTCTTGGGTGCGTTTCTTGCATTCTTTTTTTCTCTGATGCGTGGATGCCAATATATAATGATATAAGTTAAATTGATTTGTTGCGGCCCACACGTTATTCACAATCCCTTAAAGATAGGATATATCCTATCTAAATCTGCTCATCCATCCTCACGTGGCTACATTCTTTGTGATATAATAATATATTATATTAAATACTTATTTTTCAATTTAATTTGTTGGTGATGTTTATCGTCTTTCCTATATTTTCTCTTCCACATAATATCTCCTACAAAATAAAATAGGATATCACTAGATTTTCTGTTATAATATTCTTTTATCCTATTTTAATTAAAAGATAGATAAATAGATAAAAGATAATTAAATAAGCATAAGATATTAATAAATTCAATTAAATATATCTCAGAATCTATACTTATTTAATTATAAAATATCTACTTATCATAAATATGTGTGTGTGTTGATTTTAACCTTGGCTTAATGCTTCTAAATGATAGGCCTCCATTTAGATGATTTATTCACTTAGGTTTGACTTGAGAGAGCTAATATAGGTGTAGAACTTGATTAAAATCATGCATATCTTGAAGTTTACTTGATAAATTGATGGTTTGTTAGTAAAATAGAGATATATTTACTAATTTTGCATTATCACATATAGGATTAATGTTGCTTAAAGATTGATTCTCATTAATTGTAGCAAGAGATTGTACATTTTAATGAGAAGAGAGACTTGATTTTGACTTGACAGAGCTTGTCAAGTTTTGAATCTTAGACTAACCATACATGTATTGAAAAACTAACCGAAAGGAATTTAATCAAGTCTTATGAAATATAAAAGGGGAAGAAGAACCTAGACTCCATTTAATACTTGAAGTCAAAGAATCATTTGTCTTTATCAATTTTTAGTTTTAGAAATAGTCTTTAAAAATTTTCATTTCATGTCAAAACTTTGTTTTAGCTAAACTTAATTAAATTTACTAAGCCTTTTACTTGACCAATTTGTTATACAAATCCTTGTGGAAACGATACTTTACTTATCACTTTATTACTTGCGTGACTTGTACACTTGCGAGACGAACACATATTTTTCATATTTGACAATTTAAAAAAAAAAAATCTACCCCTATCGATGCTCCCTCAATAATATTCAAAGAAGAGACGGGAGAAGGAAAATAAAGAAATTGACTATGATGTTTTAGAAAATACATGTCATATTAACTAACTCAATTAACTCCATCAGTTTAATCAAATTAAGTAAATATATCTTATACTAAAAATCGAGTGAGGTATTAGAGACCCAATGGAGTATTATTTAGGCGGGCATAATGATGGTAGGTGGGTGGGAAAGCATTATGAGAGAAATTGAACTTGTAGAAGAAGATGAATGCGAATGTGATTATGAATCTCCCACATTTCAGTGTCATTGTTATTGGTACAACATGGACCCACACAACACAAATTTCAGATCCATAACCTCAGCAAAATCTCTACTTTAATTTGGTTTAACTCTTAATGATCATCTTCATTTCACAAAATCATGCTTTTAATTATAGTTTTTAAATTAAAGTTAAAAAACTTGAACGCACATACACTTTTTCATCCAAGTGGCCTGGTCTCATTAATTAATTTATATATCAGAAACAAGTTCACACGTGCACAGCTTTTGCCATTATTTGTCCTACTTTCAGTATTTCGATCTAGCTATATCATCTCTCTTAATTTGATGCCAACAAAACGATAAAGAATGAGAAACAAAACAAGTAATCTAAATTAATGTAAATACGCACAAACGTACGTACGTACTCTGAATGTTCTCTATTCTCAGATCACGTATAGAACAAGAAGCAATCTGTATACAAATGATTTGATGATCTGAGATTAATCACCTTTGCATTAAGTCTCCTCCAATAATTCTTTTTCCTTAATTAACCCAAATAATTAAAACTATTCTACATATTGTCATTAGGAGCCAAAACTAGCCCGCTAGCTAGATTCCAATGAGAATCTAACTCAAGAATGACATGAGATGACTGACAAATTCTTTTGATCTGTGACAACAAATCCCTGTGAAAGTCAAAGTCGGTGTAACCCACGCAAATATACATTATATGATAAAATTAAACCACCAACTCATGATCAATCATCTGTCTATTCAACGCTTTACTTCTAAAATTTGCAAAGGCTTTGTCCTTCATTTTTAACTCTTTGTGAAGTTCACTACTTAACCTTCTGATTACTGACTATACCACTCATCATCTCAAGCGTCACTGGAACTCACGATACTGTCAAAACACACTGGTTCGGTTCTTATGTTAACTTTAATTAATCACATACCTTAATAGGTTTCTTTTCTTTATGTTCTCTTGTACGTTAATTACCAAACATAATAATAAAGCATCCAAAGATAACCACGTGTGCTATCTTCTTGTTTTGGAAATACCATTGTTGTGTCAAGATCATTATTACTTGTCTTAGTCATGACCACCGCATATTTTGATTTCTAATCTTAGTTTATTACCTACTCCTAACGTATGTAGGAGCTAATTAAAGAGTTACTTTGATCTTAAATGTAAGACCTTTGTTTACTTTTTCTTTTAAATTTATTTATTTTTTCCCTAAATTACGCACTTATTGCACATACATACTACTTCCAGTTGTTAATATAAAACTAAAGCTAGTTAACAATTAAATTTGGTTTTAAATATAAGACATTAATATTAATCTATTTTATCTCTCAAATTTATAATTGTTTACCAAAGGTATCCCTATTAGTTGCATTTGCATACATTAAGAAATTTCTTTCCAAAGATAATAACTGTGAAAGATGGTATATTTGTTACAAATACGAATTAACACGACCAATGTCATTAATTACCCAAATTAGTCAACAAACTCTTATAGTATTAAGGTTGGGAGGTAGTATTAAAGAAGTATTTTCATGAATGGATCCTAGTTTCCAATATAAATTGTTAAATAAATATTTTAAGAAAATTAACACACATTTTTTATAAATAACTAATTTAATTAATTTCTGTAAATCAGGTATCTAGTTCTTGCATTTGAAACTAGAGAGAGTAATTTAATGAGCCTTAATATCATATAAAATTTATTTAATAACAAATTAACTTGATGCACACCTTATCAGTAAAATAATTTTATGCAGAGATAGTTGTTTTTTAAACATCAATTTAATATGATCCAACTCCTCATTATCACTAAATTAAAGATTACAAAGTCAAGACAGAACTTGATGGCTAATACTATTAATACTACCATTATTTTTATTTTTATAATAATAACATAAATTCAACGTCCAAATCCAAAGGGGTAATAAGTCATCCATATAAGAAAATCGCGATCTCTATCTTATAAGGCCAACATGATTCATGCGATCAATAATTTTCAAAGATTATTAAATGAATGCTTAACAATTTAACGAATTTGTTTTTTGTAAGTTGTTTCATTTCTTTTAAATTATTTGACTTTATGAAATTGAGGTTTTGGTTTTGTTCGTTTTTTTCTTTAGATCAGTTTTCTTGTTGTTCGCATATGTTGACTTCAGTGTGGATAGAGGAACTCCATAAAATGTTTCAGTCAAAATCATTAATTAGTAATTTGTATGAATATGATAGAGTCATATGTAGAATTGTACTTCCTAGCTAGTTAATTTCAAGCAATGCTTTCATTCTTCAAAGTTGTAGGGACAAGAAACAAAAATTGTCAAACTAATGTTTGTTAGTGCAGAATATTTACAATAACCTCTCTATCTGCTCCACTCTCCAATTCTTTTTGTTTGATAGCTATCATAATATTTCTATTCACCAACAATTTTCTTTTTTGTATATTTCAATCAGATTTTTTTGGAATATTGTGCAAAATTAAAGGATCACAAGTACACTTTTGCCAAAAATATAAATATTTCATATCTTATGTATGTATGTATTTGCCATTTGGTACAAAAATAGTTTTTTACTATGATGATATGGAATGGGTTTAGAAATTCATTTTGTAATCAAATTCTGAGAAATTAAAGTTTAACTTTAAAAACTTCATATATAATCCAATATAAACTACATTCATGCCCTTTCCTTATATCTTCAATACAGAGATCAATCCATATGGAACTAAAATCAAATTATCATATCCTGATTAACAAGCTAAGCTCGATTCATGTATTTAAAAGTTAGGCAACTTAGGCAAAAGAAAACGAAAAACACAAATTATAGAGTCTTCACATCATGATCTATCAGACTAATGAACCTAGAAATTATGAACAAAATCCTTAATTAATAGACTCAAGCCATCAGAACTACCATTATTAGGCCATATGTCCATATCATCAGACAATCCTATGGTTAGATCAAGAGATGATGATGATGCCTGAGGTTCCAATCCAAGATCCTTCTCTATCTCCCTGATCCAGTACTTCATTGTTTCAGTTTCTCCAGCTCCTATGTTGTCATCATCCAGCATGTTCCAAAAATCATCGTCAGCCTCCAATGGTATTTCAAACAAACCATCACTGCTGGTGTTATTATTATTATTATTAGTTGGCTTGTCAACAACAACCTCGTTTAGTACTACTACTGTATTATTATCATTATTATCATCTGGCCCTGCTCCTTGATACCATAACGAAGAACCTGCTGCGACTAGTTCCATCTGATGATGATCCTCTTGTAATTTACAGATAGCTGGTGCTGATGATGATTGATCAGTAGTATAACACTCTTTATTGACATTTTCGGAATTTTGCTCATTAGTATTGTCTGTAGTTTTCTTCTGAGGAATTGATGATGTTGTCCCTTCTTGGTGTCTAGTTGAGGTAGAAGATGAAGAGGAAGAGGTTATGCATGAAGATTCTTGCTTACTATTGGATTGATCAATAATGGTGGACGGGTTGTTATTATTATCCAAACTGTTCTTCAATAATAATTTCTTCTTCAAGTGGGTGTGCCACACATTCTTGATCTCATTGTCTGTTCTACCTGGCAACTCGGATGCAATTTTTGACCACCTGAAATGGAATAATTAATGAAACCTTGGATTTCAGACTACTTTGGTTTACAGTTATTCCGTATGCAATAATCCAACATCAGGCATGGAATTATGACATAATATAAGATGTTTTTTCCCAAAAATTCATGCTTTGATTTAAAATAAGATTAGACTAGACAAGTAACTTAACTAACAAACCAACCATCAACAAAATTAAAATTGGTCAAATTGGTCAAAAGAATTCATTTTTTTTAATTTTCTCTTGAAAAGAGAGTCTGAAATTCCACGATTCGTTTAACAAGCTCTACCTGACATATTCTAATTAATCTTCTTGTCTCAATTCAATTTTGAAACATTAAAAATACATGATACTGAACACATCCAAAAAAAAAAAAAAAAAAGGTAGTATTATAAATGAATCCACAGCAAGAAGCCCAATAACAAGTGTGAAGTGCGTTTTATAAGTTTAAGAGGTTCTCCATCCCAATCGGTTAATCTTTAAGGATTGAGAACACCCTTTGACTTGTATTCATAAATGGAAGCATATGTTTTGAAGAGGAGAGAACGAAGAGCTTATTACTTGTTTCCCAAGGTCTCATGCAGCTTCATTATGGTCTCTTCTTCTTCTTTTGTGAACTTGCCTCTCTTCAAATCAGGCCTTAGGTAGTTTATCCATCTCAGACGACAGCTTTTTCCACATCGAAGAAGCCCTATATATGAACACACACACACCAACATAAATTCAATATGTAGTTAAGTACTATAATTTTCTGTTATTTTGGTTTTCAGGGGTGCGCGCATGCACACACATATATATGAAACTTTCAGATTTATCCTCTTTCACTTTCTCCCTGGTTTTGGTATGGTCATGACTTTTTCTTGCGAACACAATTCAAACAATAATATACTCTCAAGAAATGTTGAAATCGATCAATAGAGTTTCTGTAATGGTCGTGGCTCCAAAATGAAGAGATGTGATTGGTGGAATTTGACCTGATATATATAATGCTTTTATATATATATGGAATGACATTCAAGCTATAGGTGGTGGCAGATATGGGCCATATTAATGGTAGGTGAAACGCATTATCAGAAATTATTGGACATGATGAAGACGAAGAAGTTGATTATTTTATTTTATTCTTTTTTTTTTTTTGTGTGAAATATATTAGTTTATTCTTCAACATTTGGAATGTCATTATATAGGTAAAAGGAGGACCCACAGCCAAATATTGCTGACCAAACTTCAAACTTTTTCATCCCATAAGACAGCCACATGTCATCTCCTCCACGCGAATTAATGAATCAAAATATTAAGTTTCAAGCAAAAAAAATAAGTGAATACATCAATCTAAGCTATTTTCACTATTGATTCACAGACAAAAAGAAACAGTAGCACATAAAACAGTCTGCGATGAAGAAACAGAAGAGAAGAGAAGAGATTTAACTTGCACAGATATTATCATATATATGAACAAGGCAATGAAATGCAGAAACCTGAAAGTTGGTATCAGAAACTACAAACCTTCCTCGTATATATAAGAGGGGAAAAAATCATTCAAATGCAAAGTGAAGGATCGGAAATGACTCAAGAATATAAATTCTGGAAAGAGAGAGACGGGGTTTCTAATATATTCACAAACACAAACAAAGATATATAAATATATATATATACATACCAGCTTGCTTAGGGAGGGAACGCCAATTCTGATGACCATGTTTCTGGATGAAGGTAATGAGCTTAAGGTCTTCTTGAGGGCTCCAAGGTCCTCTCTTCACTATGTTCTTATCGCAGCAAGGAGCTCTTCCTTTTCCCATTTCTGATCTCTACCTAGCTAGCTAGTAATAGCCTCTAATATATATACACACTAATGAAGCGGTTCACAGAAACACGCATACGTTTATATACATATTCTCTGTATCTATCTTGCGCCTTTTATCTCTATCTTTCTGTCTCTATATACCTCTATCTTTATGTTTCTCTATATGTTCCCATATATGTATATATGGAAGCGTGGCAAGAGAGACAGAGACACCCGCCCGGGGGGGGGGGGGGGGGGGGGGGGTGGGGGGGGAGAGAGAAGAGTGAGTGGTACAGTTTTGAAGCCACAAGGGTCATGCCACGAATTTGGATTTTGTGGCACTAAAAGACATTGATTTGATAATAATTCATCATCTAATGCAATAAATAGATCCATTTAGCTATTTCTTGTTTTTTCCATTCATGAATTTTAAGTCGTTGTATATTCCACTCTGATTTTTTTTTTTTTTTTTGGCTTTATCTATTTATTAGCGGGAGTTTAATTTATTTCCTTGTGGGTCAGATTATTTGAGCAATCAAATCCATTCTTTTTCTGAGAGAACTTATACCCCAAAAACTTTTTCCTATTCTCTTAAATGTAGAAAAATGATATTTAAAAAATTAAAACTTAATAATAGGTTTTTCGTAAAAGATCTTAAAAATTAAAATTTCTCATAATGATTTATTCTCTTTTAGATTTATAATTATCACTAAATAAAAACATTTTATGATATTAAAAATATAAGGACAAAAAAATTTCTATGATCACCGTGCCAAAAATGTAAATAGTTGTCGCTATTGTCAATTCTAATAGTAATATCTCGAGCAAGGAGGAAATGAGAGAAAATTGTTGGTGGTTAATACTTGTTAGAGAAAATAATCACGGATGATATTAAGAAGCGTAATATATGTATCATAGAGTTGGTTCAATATTGTAAAGCCGGCTAAATCTTTTTAGATCTCAAGTTTGAATGTCAAAGGAAACACTTATATTAGAAGAAGCAACTACAAACTCTGAACCAAATGCCGGATAATAATATATAAAAAAGAGAAGTTTAATATATATAGGTGATGATAACTTATTCTTAAATATTTTCAAAAGGATTTTAATTTTTTTTATCGAAAATGGATGGCTATCAATTTTATATACTTGCTTCGTCTTGAATTTTTTTGCTCATTACTTCGTCTTGAATTGAGTGTATCTTTACAAGATATAGTACTTCCATTACTATAGGTAAAAGTTGTATGCACAGTGATTTCATTTTAAGAAAAAAATTGGTTCATGAATCATATGAATACTTGAATACACGAACAGTCATTTATGTAGAAACAATTAATCGTAAAATTCCTATATATTCTTGCATGCCAGTTTTGGTCTTTATCTAAGTAACTTCCTTCTTTTTTATATTTCAAAAAAATTCACAGTGATGATATTAATTCAATTTTGCAAGAAAATTCCTGATTCCTTGCCAACTTTATATATAATATAAGAAAATTTTCATAATATCCTGAATTCATACGCTGTAATAATTTTTGTAAGAAAATTCCTGATTCCTTGCCAACTTTATTATATTTCTTTCTGTAAAAAATAATAATAATTGTACTTGACCGCTGAAAAGGGTTTGATCGTCAATAATCCTTCCTATACTATATGTGTTAATTATTGAAAATATTAATAAGATCACATTAACCATTTTGTGTTTAATTGGCTGGGCAATTTTTCAGCTTGGGTTCTGAATTCGTGGTATGTGATTCATGTACTTTCTCATTAAGTTCATATATTTATGTTACTTGCATTTAGTTCAGGTAGAAAATAGTTTTTCATTGAATTAGCAATGTTCTAATTAAATTGCACAACTTCCTTTTAATTTTATTATATTAAATATAGATTATAAAAAATATTATAATTAAGTTATCATTGCTAGATCATTCCCCTTACTAGCTACATGGAGTTTTAAAATGATTGTGTGGTTATGATTTACGAATATACGACTTCATAGAATTTAGCAGAAATTTTGATGATGTTATATATATTATATTCGTTTACCCAACATAAATAAATTGTGTATGCTACATGTTAAAAAAATTATTTCAAGTTACGCTTTTAATTTATAAACTATAAACAATGCAACTTACCTTTTAGTAAGCTTGTGTCAAGCACAAAACCCCACCTATTGTGTATTAACTCCACAGATCATGTGTATATGTGCAATTAGCTAGTATCTTTAATATAAGAGTTGGTTGATTAATTTGGATATATTAATGAAAACAAATTGTTAGTTATTTGTACTAAATATATATTATTTTTCTTGAAATACCATTCTTCATTAGATTATTATGGGATACAAGTCGCCTATTGTCAATAGGGATAATTTGAAAAAATATATACATAAATTTAGGAGATAAAATGGACTGAGATATTATATTCAGGATCAAATCCACCCATAAGTAGCTCTTATTATTAAGGATTGGTGATAGTATTTGATAATTAATTTATTTGGGATTATATGTATATCAACCTGGGTTATTTACTAATTAAATATGAACGTTACGACTTAATTTTAGCCACCGCCCCATATATACATATAAAATGTTTCAGATTATCATAGGTCTCGTAAGGGTTTTTCCTTCACATTTAATTAAAGCTCTAATCTTTGTTAGAAGAGATACCTATATTTAGTGTCATAGTATCTCAAATATGATTACTTATCTAATAAAATGATACATGTAGCTAGCCAAAAATAGGTTAGAATATAAGGATACATTACTCATCATTTTTTTTTTTTTTGGATATGGTTATCTGACTTGATCATGTTTATGCATCGTCATGCCCAATCAAAAGTAATTCTCTCAAAAGGTATGTTAATTTTTGCATTCATATTGGTCGAACTCAAACTTAATGCTTAAGAAGAAATAATTAGAGTAAATACTCTTTCTGGTCCTTGACAAAAAATGCGATCCCCATTTTGGTTGTTTACCCAAAAAAAAAAAGAAGTCATTTTTAGTCCATAAAAAGAATGAATAAGGGTCGATTGGTTGACATTTTGATCACTCACAAATTTTCAAAAGATCCTTTTTAGTCCATAAAAAGAACGAATTGAATAAGGGTCGATTTTTTTGTAAGAGACCAAAATGGAGTTCGTGTTTTTTGTCAAGGACCAAAAAAAGTATTTACCCAAATACTTATATACTCTAAGAGTGTCATCTCATCTATACTCTAACTAATCTTAACTATATAAAAGTATAGTAGTAAACATCTCTCTAGTCGACACATCAGTAAAATGGTAGGCTCAAAACACTAAAATAAAAAATTAAAAATAATGTAAGGCGGTTATGAAAGGCAAATAATAGAGAAGGTAATTACACAATATTTTGTAAATTAATGATGGGGAGATAGGTACAAAATATTTAGCAAATATTAAATTTAATATTTTGATTATTCTCTTAAAGATCTAAGTGATTTTTTACATAACAACACATTAATAAATACATGGTCTCTCACATGTGCATCACTAGGTCTAGGCTAGTTGAAATACAATAAATCATCTCATTTTAATCCCACCTGGCTTATGAGTCATCTTGAGAAATTTAAATTTTATTATTTTAAAAAACATAAACTTCACAATTTCGTAAAAACAAAAAACACAATTTCCTCTCTTGAGTTGTTATGTTTCAAAATCATAAAATTTAAATCTTTAATTTTCATATAACCCATCTACCATGCGAGATTAAAGGAATATGAGTTGTTATATTTTAATTAGTCAAAATAGATAAAGTGGTGCTCTTAAAATATATAAGTATTCATCATGTTTAAGCAGTTAAAGCTCCTTCTGCTAGGCAAAGGCCTTCAACATTATCACTCTAGCTTGTTATCTCAAATATTTTGCATGGAAGGGCAAACTTAATTGAAAGAAGTTTATCCTCTGTACGAGATTAGTACTCACTGATAGCAAGAATCTCAAACGGGTCCGAAGAAAAATGAATACTATTTTTTTGGATTAATCCATCAGTATTCAACATTACTAACAATCGACTAATCTGATTTGTGAAAATGTAGGCTCACAATATAATGGAGAGAACATCGCTATCTCTAAGGGCCCGTTTGGTTCAGGGAACTTTTAAAGAGAGAAAGGAACTTAAAGAAGGGAAAGGAATTAAAGGGAAGATTGAGAGGGAACTTTAAAAAGTTGAACTATTTGGTAGACATGGGAATTTAATTAAGTTGTGGGAAGATAAATTGTTTGGTTTGAAAAATTGTGTGTTGATTAAGTGGAAGGAGAGGTAAAATACCTATAATACCCCTAACATAAAAAAGAGAGAAAAAGACTTGACTCAATTTTTTTTTTTTTAATATCGGGCAGAAACAGACTACCCACATAGTGACTGTAATGGTTGAGAAGAAAAATCAAAAGAGCTACCGATGGGATCTGTGAGGGCGATGATTAGAATGATAGTCGGACGTAAGAAGGATTTCCAGGAGAAGAATAGAAAGGGAAAGGAACCCAGATTGCATCAAGAAAACATATACGAATGTTTATAATCAAGTGCAAGAATCCAACAATACCAATTGAAAATATTACTTTGTTTCATAAAATGAAATTTTTAAAACACACATATGCTAAACAACTGTACAGCTGACTGGTACACGAACAATAACTTCATTCTCAAATTCACTATTCACACTACTCTGTTCTGCTCTGTTTTACATTTTATATGGACAAGGTTCAATAATTTGATCATATCTCTTAAACTACATATCCGATTGTGATGAAACTTTTTTCATATGATACTAGACTCCTAACGTATCACATAGACACCAAAATCAAGCTCAAAGGAGTTTAGACGAAAGAGATGTGGATTTTAGAAGTTGGCCCTAAAATTCTCGCGTCAGACATAAGTTCAGTAACTTGGATGACTTGGTTCGAACAAAGTTGACAAGTTCGAACGTAACACTCACCTAAAAGAGTCTAAGTTCGAACGCATAAACTGACAGTAGCTAAAACTGTGTTGCAATTAATTTCAGCATATTGGAGAAGAAGGCTGGTTATGAGGAATGAAAATAAGTAACAGAAATTGAAAGTGATAAAACTAAGAAAGACATATTACTGTTTTTGCAACTTTTGCTGACACTTAAATCTTCTTTCATAGTTTCACTATTCATATCGATCACTCTCTGCTTGCTCTTTCTTTGTAATTTCTTTATTCTTTAGACCACCGTGAGAGAGTTTGAACTAGACCACCGGCAACCTTCTCGCATCTCCAACGAGCCACCACTATTGTCCTCCTTGTCATCATTGGGAACGAGAAGGCCAAAGAGCTCGGGTCGTGACTGCATCTTTGGAGGGGGAGCGATTTAGGGACAAAGAACCGAACTCGAAGAAGCTACAAGAGACCACCTGCAGAGGGGCTTTTTTGTCCCATTAATTCACTTTCTCGGGAATATTTTGAAATCCCACCAATTTTGGAGGGATTTAAATTTCCCACGTTTGTGGGAAGATGGAGCAGGGTGGGATCTTGGTTTGACAGGAAGTTACGCAATCAAACGTGTATTGATAGTGGGAACTGTGTTATGTTCCCAGGAACTCTTGTGAGTTCCTTGAACCAAACGGGACCTAAGTAATTATAGCAGCTACATACCAAGGATTTAAACACGAGACACTAATTAAGTTGAAACAACTCACATTGATCCCATCGATCGTTTGGTGATAAATGGATATTATTTTGAAAATTAAAAGGGTAATAATGTGACACAATAAAAATGAGCAAAATAACTTAATATTGACGGACTATACATTGAATTTGAGTTATCATTACATCATATTATTCGTAGACAGCAAAGATTAATATAATAGGTACAGCTCCAATAATAGGTTAAAAAGGGAGGACTCCATCAGATCTATGTCAGCACAACTTAATTAATTATATTATCAACGAACACTATGTTTTATTAATTTTTTTCTTAAAACAAAAATGCAAGTGGAATGTCGTAAGAATCAAGGTGTGCTTTCACGTCAAAGCCGAGTCTCATGATTTAGGTCACCTGCATGCAGCCCCATTAGTGCCTTCATTTTTTCATAATTATAACATATCTAACTTATATTTATATATATATATATATATATATATATATATATATATATATATTCACAACCTATATATTAATGCCTGCTTCTTTCACTTGAACAAAATTTACAAAGATTTCTATTATTCTACACACACAAGTCTATGAGATGACCAAAATGAAAAGGACGTAGAAGAATAAACAAAAGGCTAACTCATTTTTTACAGATGACGATGATATGTATGTATAGTCTCAAGTCTGAGGTAGGGAAACTAACATTATAAGCCTTTTGTGTCTCTTCATACATGTACCTAATATCTTGACCCTTAATTATTCACCACTTGCCAATAATTTATTAAATATGACGAACAAATCCACACCACCAGGAAAGTACTGTGCAAGACTGAGAAGATATCTAAAAGCCATGACTATTAAAGTATATACAGAAGCATCACATCAATTAATTATATGTAATTTTAAAGGGGAGTCCTATTAAATAGCTTAAGGCAATTAGATAACCCTAGCACATTTGTAGCTAGTATTCTAATACGGTATGAAGCGTCATTTGATCTCTGTACACAAAAAAAGGAAGGGGAAAAAAAAGGTAATTTTTAAAAAATGAATATTATATACCGCCTGAGGTCTCTGAGAGTGCCCAAAAAAAAAAAAAGTTTAGGGTGTATTTAATTTAACGTTTGAAAAACACATTTATTCAAGCTGATACAAAACCCAATCAATTTACATATATACCTCATATACTTTAAATTATATTGAAAAAATAGCTTCTAATACTGCTAATCCAAACACAAACATTGAATGGTTTGAACTATTTCGATAGAAGAGGATCATAATATATATTTGTATATAAAATTCTAATAAAAGTGTATCAGAATATACATTATTACATAATTGTGACGCATCACTTATGTGTACATGAATAGTGACTTGTCAACACAAGCCTACAAATTTCTTCCCGCACGAGTCTTAAGCTCTCATTAGCTGATACTTTGACTTAGATCAGATGGTTATTATTATTATTATTCACATGTCACCTAACTTCAATATCAGCTGTTTAATTAAGTAAATGTGTGAGTGAAAGAGACTCGTGTTTTTACTTCAAGGATATATTCGGTAAGATTGTTGACAAACTGTGGTGGAACCAGGAAAAAAAATTAACCTGAGTCAAAAAATAAACATATTGAACTATTAACTAAATAATATCACATAATATTAAAAATATAAATAAATAATAATGGACAATTATAAATTAAAACAAAATATAAGATGATACTAACATTTTTAGTATGTATCTCAAACGAAAATTTTATTTTTCTCTTCAAACCCAATGAGTAATGAACCAAACATTACTCTTATAGAAAAGATAAGAGATTAGCTAAGGCCAAATTATTAGCCAAAATAAAATATCATATAATACACACGCTAACAAATTTTAAAAGGTTAGCTGCTGCCTACTGACCAGGTCATAATTCCACCATTGTTGATAAGCCATTTCATGGGGCTATCAAATAAAACTAAGCTAAATGCACTTAGGGCAACTAACTTAGGTTATCTCTACGTGAGCCTATGTTAAGTTCCTATAACTAAGTGTAATTAACAAATTAACCAAACATTGTGATGAAATTAATTAAGTATGGCAAACAAAGCTAAACTACAAAATTCCCAAAGAAGATATGAAAATATACAATAAAATAGGAACATGTCAATCGTGAGTATCATTTTTTACGTGATATAAACACATCCTTAGTTTGTCGTATTTGTTGTTGTGCTTAGAAACTCAAATTACTACATGAATTATGATTGACATTTAATTATATATATATATATATATATATTAAATAATCCTCGTATGATAACTTTAGTTGGTATATATTAGACTTTTAGTAATAGGTACGCTATGCAAGTGCTATGATTCTTTGGAGAGATCACTACAAATTTTGAACTACTACAATTGTCAATTGAATTTGGAAAAAAGGAGGATTAGTGAAGATTAATTATAGTATCTGAGAAGATTAATTAATTAATTTTTTTTTTTGTCAAGTGATAAAGACGTACATACAAAAGAATAAGGAGGATGGCATAGTTGACATTAATGGAGTACCTAATAAACAACCGAGTTTTGAATTTTGAAGAAGAGACAATATTCACACACAACAACACATACACACATGTATGTAGTAATTAATGAGGTATGGTTTACGTGAGCCATTGAATAAATTTATTAAATTATTATTCATTAAGTAAAATTAAACGTAATTAATTTAGCTTGGGACACGTTGGGATGGAGGACTTGACAGCATGCTACACGCAATGCTTCAATATTATCTGTTCCAAATGGCGACTATGTGTGAGCCAAGCCAAATACTAATATTATCAACTAGCTATTTTATTATGCCATCAAATGTGTTTAACTTATTAGGACCAATTATCAATATAATAAGGGAAAATTAATTAGAGAATATGCACCAGTCGGTCCTTAAGAAAAGACATATCTACCTAATCTGATTAAATTAAGAAAGTTAGTTAAATTATTTAATATGATATGCATTTTCTAAAGCATCTTAATCATTTTTCTTAATTCTCTTATTTTCCCTTTCCTCCTTGATTATTATTAAAAGAGCATCAATAGAGGTAAATTAAGAAAAAATTGATAAAATAAAAATTTCTTTTATTTAAAGGTAAAATCAACTCCCCAACATATGTACTATATTAGGGATAAGAGGGAGTAATCATCAAAAAGTAATCATTCCATGTTGTCATTCAATTTAAAGTAGAATTTTTTGGTGATTACATTCATTCTTTGGGATTCATAGTGATTTTTCCATGTGATAGGTTATGTTATCTTCAATGTCATCCTAAAATATTTTTCAGCACACTTATTCTTCTAAAATAATTTTAATGAAATATGGGATAAAAGGTAACTTAGGTTTAATTAGATATATGGATTATCCATTAAGAATTTAAATAAGAAATATAGAGCTCGGAATTAGGGTTTATCTACCTTTTAATATTCTGTGTTATGTTGATAAAATAAGATATATCGGACATCCTACAGTTATTTTTGTTTTCTTTATCTTAAAATTAGGATTTGATTTATGTGTGCTGAAAAATAAATATATAAACCGTCTGATTTCAATTAAACTGAAAATTTTTACTTCACCCATCCTAAATATAAGAACAAATTAATGAATTGTTTTTGTCCTAAGTGAAAATTTTCAATTTGATTTACCTCTTAAAATTATAATTTTTCCAAAACTATTCGTATTAAATGGCTAGATTATTAAAGAAGGTATTTTAAGAAAAATCAACACATGTTTGCTTCAAATAACTAACTAATTAACTAATTTTTTAAGAAAAATCAACACATGTTTGTTTCAAATAATTAACTAATTTTTATAAGTTATAATTATCTATAAATTATTTACCTAAATATTGTGTTTAGCATAGGACTGAGTATAATTTAATCTCTTGTTCGTTTTCAAAGAGTCTCGAGTGACTTTCTGAAAAGATATATTATGGGCCCATAAAAAGTTTCTGATATGTTAGATTAAAGGAGAAATAAAAAAGCAATGTTTTGATACTAAGGAAAAAGCTAGTCCTTCACAATATAATGAACTAAAATTCAAATCTTTACCAAAAAAGATGCCATATTTAGTATTTGAAAATGCCTCAAGTAGGATTACCTCCAATAGAAGAATATTTGTAACTAGAAGAAAAAAATAAAAAGCACTGCTCTTATAGTTTTTTTTTTTTTTTTTTTGGATAGAACACTACTCTTATAGTTGAGACTTGAGACCTTACAAATAAGAGTTATCCAGCAAATGAATTGATTTGGGCCAGCAATCACATTTAAGATTTGGCCTTCACCGAACAGGAGGAATTCGATATCCATTGGTCGATATGAGAACCTCGTTGATAACAATCTGTAAGTAACTTTGTAAGCGCTCTTTAAGCTTGAAGACATGCCTTAACATTGATGAGTTACCGATGTCTATCACCACTTAAACTTTTACGTGAAAAAAAAAAAAAGACTCATTCCTCTCTTCAATCTGTCCATTCATAATCTAACTCTTCCCACACGCCTAAGGCCACCCTTCCCCCATATTCATCACTCAAAGTTAACTCCACATAACAATGGAATCTAACTTTTTTCTATTATGACCTCTGTCACAAATCCAACATCCTTCTCTTTCAAAATCCTTCCAAAGATAATTTATAATCTCAAATCCAAAAGAGGGTAACCACATAAGATCAGTCCTTTTACTGACACAGATACTGATATGTCTCTCTTGGAGCTGTCTGGTTGCAGAAAATGGAAGACTTCCTTCTTTCCTTTCTCACTAAATATACATGTCATATCATATGTTAACCTTCTATTATCGCTTTATTTATAGATACAAAAAGACATCTCCAGACCTTATAATTAATTACTTTTATTCTCTCTAACTTTCTACTTCATTCCATTCTTCTGCGTATCAAACGACCCTCTTTACATTATCATCATTCCAATCCCACAAATAACATTAATGACATGCATGAACACTCCATCCCCCATTTCGGATGAGTACCCAAACATAAAGGAAAGTTAGCAGAATTCTCACACAAGACTCCTACATATTTTATCTTTTCAAAAACTTCTATATATTAACTTCCTCAACCATTAGCCATCACCCATGTTTGACAGAATTTTTTTTATTAAATCATGAACACCGCACACCACATTCAGTGTTTGGGTTAACTTGGTTTAAGTAATTTTGGATTGTGCGAGGTTTGTCTCAAAACACACGAGTTTTTTTAAAAAAAAAAAATTGATCCTGTCTTTTGCCAAACAGGGGATAATGTTAGGGAGGGAAAACAGAGCTCCTCTGAGCAAACATGATCCTGAACCATATTAAGTTCCTAAACTATTGGTCATGAAATAAAAAGATCAGTTATCCATCATTCAGAAGACCATGGGTTTTGAAAGCATACAGCTTGAGTCAACCTTACCATAACAACAATTGCAGAAAGCAAAGTAATGGTATAACAACGCCATGTTCAGAGACAGATAGTGACAGAGTTTCCATTGATGATTTCAGGCTTTAGTTGTAGCCAACAATTTTACCAAGACAAACCTCTACAAGCAGAGTTCCCGGTGCTTATTATTCTACCTAAAGGCTACCACCCCTAAGGGCAAGCACCAAATGGAGCACAGAACCACCTTCAATGTTGTACTCCTTTGCTGTTTTATCATCTGCAAGTTGCTTCCCAGCATATATGAGCCTGCAACAAGTTGCAATAACAGATTCTGATGTTTCAAGTAGAATAACAATACGTTGTAAATGTATAAAAGGAAATTGGAAGGCATATCAAATGAGACTGAGCAAAAGTCACTTGTCAGCTAGATTCCTATTTCGCTGTAGATAAAGAAGGCCAAGCAGATTAATTATTACTCTGGTACCACATAAACATGCATGGTTCAGAAGGTTCACCAACAACAATTCAAGACCCAAGCATACAATACTTTTTTTTTAGAATAATGTTAACATATCCAAAGCAAGAAGCAGACAAGAGAATTCTTATGATTCAAAATATGGATAAAATAGGCATGGATATGGATAGGCAATAGCATTCCAAATATCTTGAAAGTTAAAAACTAAAATGCTTATAGTCAGCAATGCTTAGAGAAAGGCCTAGTAAAGTAAATTATACTAGACAAACAGGCAAAACAAAGTTCTACTTTGAAATGTAAGAACCACAATTCTATTCATCACTAGCCAAAAAAACCCTGCCAGGGTGAACTTTAAGGGAAGACAAGACAATGAACAATAATATATAAATGCCGTATATCTTTTATCGTAAGCGCCCAAAAATGATAGAGGTAGAATCACGTATGATTAGATCAAATACGCACGAGTTTCTACATTTAACAAGTGACCAACAAATTTTCATCTAACAGCCAACCATCTACCAGTAAATAGCTTCAGTTCAATCAGAGAAATAAGCAAACAAAAGAAAGAACAAACCTCTGCTGCACAGGTGGAATCCCCTCTTTCTCTTCAACACGTTCCTTGATCCGGTCAATTGTATCTGTTGGCTCTATGTCAATTTCAATTTCTTTCCCAGTAAGAGTTTTCACCTTGATCATAGTCCCTCCTCTAAGCCTCAAGACTAAATGAAGTGTAGATTCCTTTTGAATGTTATAATCAGCAAGAGTGCGGCCATCTTCCAGCTGCTTACCAGCAAAAATCAACCTCTGCTGATCAGGAGGGATACCTTCCTTGTCCTACAAACATGTGTTCCACAAGTCAATAGAAATTAACAGCGCCAACTCATCAATCGGAAAGATATTATGATTCATCCATTTACCCTCAACAAAAGCATCATACAATGTCATAATAAGGACAAACACAGATGAGGACTTAAGGATTCTGTCAAATTCTAGCAGTATACAAGAAAGAGGGGGGGGGGGGGGAATCAGTTCCCAACTGCACACCGTAGATACATAGTTTTCATAGCTCTTCAATCTTCACTATTATTCCAGGAAGATTAAGATATAAGCAATGTAAATTTGCATTTATCGGTAAACTGTCCTAGCAAACAAACTCAATGTCAAATATAGACGAGTTTCACTTCCTGAGGTATAAGATGATAACATAGTAAAACAAGAGCTACAATCCGTTACTCCTCTATATTTCAATAAAATCTGATGAAGAGTGAATTTGAGAAGGACAAAGCATCCTGTGCCAAAGGATCACTTTGATCACTGCTTTCTTATCAATACGGGTTTCAGGGACAAGGAGTACATAATTCAAGTTTTACGCTTTATGCTACCAGGAAAACCAACGTCGAATTGGTCACACCTTCTTCGTATTGACCACCATACTAACACTTCTGGTAACACCATACTAACACTTCTGGTAAGAACTAAAACCAAAATCACTTGTTCACAGTAAAACCCTATCTATCTACAAGCAACAATCAGGAACCCGAGAAGATAATCCAGAACAGCAAAACCGCCACCCATAATATGATTGATGAAAATAACTATGTTTCAACCAAAACAACAAGGGGAAAAGAAAAAAGAGGAAAATAACTATGACCCCATGCAACTTTACCGATAAAGCCACCTCTTTGATGAAATCCCAATCTATAAAAACACGAAAAAAAGGTGAGAAACAGAAAATCGAACCTGAATCTTGGCCTTGACATTGTCTATGGTGTCACTACTCTCGACCTCGAGAGTGATAGTCTTTCCCGTCAAAGTTTTCACGAAGATCTGCATCGTGCTTGTTGCTATTGATGGAAAGAGCGAGAAAGAGTACTAGACGCGAGAGAGAGAGAAGACGGAGGAATTGTTGGGCGTAGTTGCCGCGAAGAGGAAGGAGGAGAATTTGAAGGCTGAGTAAGAATGAGAATCTGCGTTTCAATTAGAGAAGGGACTGAATGCACCCGAAGTCTAAAGCATCCGCAGCGCTCATTCTTTTATTCTGTGTTCCTCAACCTTTTAATGTGAGCGCCATGTAGAGAGAGAAATAAAAATTCTATTTTTTTTATTATTTAAATAAATAAGAATATCATCTTTTTTATATCTGTATGGTGAGATTCTTCTTTTAAAATACCCAAAAAAAATATTTTATTTTCGAAACAGCACAAAATTTTTAAATTATTAATAATAATATAAAAAATTTATAATTCTTGCCGATAAGTATATAACTTTCACTATTAAAAAAAAAAAAAAGAAGAAGAAGAATACCATATAAAGATAGTTGAAAACATATACCTTTTTTTTGCTCAAAGAAAACATATACTTAAATCCAAACAATTAACTCCGTTAGAAATATTCTAATAATATATTTTTTAATTAAATTTTATATAAAAATAAAATTTATTTACTATCTTACCCTTAATACTAAATCCCTAGTTTTACTTTTATCTTGCATGTAATTATTTTGTCTTGCACATTTTGACTATAATTGTTTTGAAGAATTTAAGATTTTTTTATCTATTCCTTAATTTCTATTTTTATCTTCACAAATATTTATTTGTTTGATGATTTTAACATTGGTTAAGGTAGTTAAATATTTAAGTAAGTTTTTAAATAAACATATGCTTGGTCAAATGTGTTTATAAATATTTGTGAACAAATATTAGATTATAGATTTAAATGACACGTACAATCTCAAAATTATATAGTTTATTATATTTGACAAAAATACATTTATTTAATATATATTTTAGGATTTAATGTTTCTGTTCTTGTTGCAGAAATATTGTTCTATCGCACTCATATAAAATTGAGTGGGTCCTATTACTATTTTCTCTCTCTTCTCTAAAATGAGACTCACTCACTTTTATGTGAGTGTGGCAAAAAAAAAATCTACAGCAAAAATAGAAACATTAAACCTTATATTTTAAGTCAAAATTAATTTATAATATCAAAACTAACAAATTTTTAACAAATTAAAAATTTGGAAAATCTATTAGAATAAATTTTTGGTTGTATAAATTTTGTTTTATTATTTTTTATTTGCCAACACACACATGTGTGTGGATAATTCTAATACTGAAGAAGGACATTTTAGTAAATAAAAAAGTTCAAAAGTTAAATTTAACAATCAACTAACGATTTGAGTAGATAGAAATATAATTTTAAAATATAAGAAAAGTTTGTGTAATATACATTTTAATTTTAAGGAAGGTTTATATGAGTTTTCAGAATAGATGTGAGATTTGTATAATTAAAACAAAACAGAAAAGTGGTCAGAATATTTTAAACTACTGATATAACTTTGTCAATGCACAAAGACGTCACAAGTTCAAATATGTGTAGGGTGTATGATTTTGTTTGTGAGTGATGATATATGAATGCTCTTCATTCTACCTATAAAAGTATATATGAATTTTAAACAAAAATTCAATTGAAAGTATATAACTTTCATTAAATATGCAATTTTTAATTAGAGTTTTTTTAAAAAAATTACCTGGAGCTCTGCCTGTTTTTATTATATTTTTTCATGGTTTACCAAATATTTGAATTATCTTTTAAAAATGATCATGCCTGCATTAAGTTCTTTACATCCATTACCTTAATTTCTTCAATCACACATGACCATATATCATATTTTTCACATTTTAATTTACACTTAATTGATAATAATTAAAAAATAGAACACATATAATTGGAGAACTTAACGAAATTGATATAAAAAAATTTGATGTAAGTATTTTCTTTTTGAAAATAGATTGGGATAAACAACAATTAATTAATGAAATAGATCGTTGGAAGTTATTTTTCTAAAGTTATATCAAATGTTAAAGTATACATTTTGCCACCAAATTTAGTTTTGTAAATAAAACAATAGTCTAAGATTTTGAATTTGTCTCTTCGAGTCTCAGCGAACCTTATCATAATATATATACTTGACAGTTGACCCCTGATTTGGGCATATTCTAATTCAACTCAGGATATTGCATGTCACTTTTCAACTTTTTCATACCGTATAAACTACAGAGCATTTAGAGCATTTTTATTGTTTTTTTAAAGTATTACTTATGATTTATTTAACTTAAAAATGTTTCTACCCTAATAAAATTTAGAGTAAAGGATTTCTCTAATCACTGAAAATAAGTTATCTCCAGTAATCCTCAAAATTTCGTCGTTTTGGATTAAATAAATGGTGTTTCCGTAATTTTGCAGCTTGCATTAATTCACCTAAAATTACAAACACACCCTTCATTAACCCAAAACGACGTAGTTTTGAGGGTTACTAGAGATAACTTATCTCCAGTGACTGGAGCCTAAAATTTAATCAAAAAACTCTATTGAATTTTGATATCATCTTTTCATTAAAATTGAACAAACAAATAAACTCGTGCAATATTTCTTTTACTTCAAATATATTCAGTTTTTCAAAAATAAAATTCAGTTCCAAAGACAAACTTTACATTTAAAAAAATTGACGATAATTTAGCTTTCATCGGAAAAAATATTTTTTGGACATAATTATAAACTAAATAAATTATTATAAAGACATCTTACATTCTTACCTATATAAAAGCAGAGCAGTAAGCGGCTCTCTCCTTGACAACTGTTCTCCTTATTTTATTAACCCACTTTCTTTATTTATTAATTTAAATCCTTTTTTTACTAACCGGAAAATCCTGGCTGATGATATTGTTAAATTTTTCTTCATTTTTTTAAATTTTTTTAACTCTTACCTATATAAAAGCAAAGCAGTAAGCAGCTCTTTGCTTGACAATTGTCCTCATTATTTTATTAACCCACTTTCTTTATTTAGTAATTTAAATCCTTTTTTTTACTAACCATCAAGTTTATTAACCCACTTTCTTTATTTATTAATTTAAATCCTTTTTTTACTAATTGTCAAGTTCACACCCTCCAATTATTATTCTTGACACTTGTCCTCCTTATTTTATTAACCTATTTGAAATATTTTGTAATCTTTCCTTTAATCTCTCATTATATCGAAAATCCTGGCTGATGATATTGTTAAATTTTTCTTCATTTTTTTAAATTTTTTTAACTCTTACCTATATAAAAGCAAAGCAGTAAGCAGCTCTGTGCTTGACAATTGTCCTCCTTATTTTATTAACCCACTTTCTTTATTTAGTAATTTAAATCCTTTTTTTTACTAACCATCAAGTTTATTAACCCACTTTCTTTATTTATTAATTTAAATCCTTTTTTTACTAATCGTCAAGTTCACACCCTCCAATTATTATTCTTGACACTTATCCTCCTTATTTTATTAACCTATTTGAAATATTTTTTAATCTTTCCTTTAATCTCTCATTATATCGAAAATCCTGGTTGATGATATTGTTAATTTTTTCTTCACTTTTTAAAAAATTTTTAACTTTTACCTTCTTTTTAATTTTTTTGTTCTTACTTTCCTCTACATCTGCTCATCTGCTCATTTTCCATGTATGTCATCATTTTCGACTAAATAAAATATTTAATAATAACTTTCCCTTTATCTCTCCTTATATTGGTATTTTTTCAATTTTTTGACACTATTTTAAAAAGTGTCTTTCTTTTATCCTTTACCTTCTTAATTAAATATTTTAAAATAATTTATTCATTTTTTACGCCTAATTGTTTTCATATATTAACGCTTCCTGGAGAGGATCAGCGAAATTCGGACCTGATTTTTTTTTTTTTGGAATTATTATATTCAATACATATTTATTTTTTTAAGAAATAAATATATTATCAGAGTTCAACCTAACTTTTAGATGTGAAAACCTAAGAAATAGGACGACATAGGTGTAAGCTTAGGCTTGTGCTATCATATTAATGGCTACTACAGTTAAATTTTTAAATTTTTTATCAAAGCCATAATTCCTTTCTCCCCTCTCTTCTGTATGCACGAGAATGCCTACATTCCCTCTCATCTACCTTCATCTCTTGCGCCGGTAGCCACTGACGTTCCCCCTCGCCTAAGCCGGCGTCTTCTCTTGCTCCGGCATCCCTAGATCAAGGACAAGTCATCATCTTTTCTCCTTCTCTACAACATTCCGATGCAAAAATTTCTGGCGCGAACTCCATGGGTTCTATTTATTTATGGGTTATTTTCTTTTAAAAAACTGGATCTGGTTTCCTTTTAGTCCCTCTGGTCCTAATTATAAGACATAGTTGACTTTTTTGGAGAAATTAATGAAGTTAATTAAATTACTTTAGAGTATTTTTATTTTTATTTTTTTCTTCAAAGTAATTAGTTTGACTAATAAACTAATATATAATCTAAAGATACACAATATATAAAATGATTAGGTAACTTATTTAGCTTCCTTAATCTCTCCAAACAAAGTCAACTATGTCTTATAATTAGGATCGGAGGTAGTACCATGGATGGCCGATACGATCGCACAGATTAATATTTTCCTTTTTTCAAATAGTAAATATTAAATAGGAATTTTGAAAATCACTGTGGCTCCGCGCATGTCCTCCGATCATTTCGGTCGTGGGGGGAAGTTACTACCCTCCACTTTCAGTTCTTGCCGGAAGGAGTTCAATCTATCTCCCGCCTTTCTTTTAAAACTCGCATTTGCCTTTACATCGCTCTATCTGCTTGACATCTGTCCTCTGCATTTTACTAACTGATCACTAAGTGGGCCCCTCTCAAGCTCATGGCTTTAGTGGGTTTCGTTGTGTGGCACGCTTAGCGTATTCCGCAACTTTCGCGTCCATGGAGTGGTTATTTTATTTGATCCTCTATATATATGTGGTGCTTTTGGTGATTTCGTTTGTGTTATCTGGTAGGTTACAACAAACTTTGTTATATTCTTCATGGCTTCTGTCTACGATCCTGTGAAACATATTAACACCAGTTGCAAGGGTTTGAAGCTCTGTGTTCGCATTGTTCATCTCTAGAAAATGCCTGGCCGATATAGCAGGGGCAATGTGGCTTTTATATATCTGAACTGAATGATGCATATTTATGGTACTACCTATGTGTTTGTGTTATATATATATATATATATATATATATATATATATATATTCTAGAATTTCCTCTAATTTGTGTTCTTATGGTTCAGGGAGATCAAATTATCTTCCAGCTTCACACTATTGTTCATAATACCACTAATGATGGGTGTGTCCCCCAATTTGGATTTAATTTCGTTCCTTTCTCTAAAATCTTAGCTGATTATTTTGACGATCGCTTTCTAGTGGGTGTATGTTGGAGTAGTTTTACTATATATTTGGCTATAATGTTAATTTTATTATTTATTAATTGTGTTATTGTCTGTGTTTGAAGCAGATGTCATTAGGATGGTTACAGGTGTTGGGTCATGGGATGAGAGAAATGTCGATGGTCAGAAGCAGGTTAGGGTTGAGATTGAATTAATGGGTGAGTATCGGAGTATTTCCAACTGACTTATCTTACTAGAGTTTATTGATGTTCTGCTTTGTTGTGTAGGTTTACTTGGTTTCGGTTAGTTTGAAGTTTTAAATGGGTTGTGCTTTATAATGGTTATAAATATTTGGCTGCATCGTTTTCACTATACACTATAGGGAGGTTTGCAACAAAACTATTGGAATATATGGATTACCATGTGGCTTATTGTCCAGTTGCATTTGTATTGCAGTGGTGTAAGGTCAAGAGTTTTAGCGTAAGTAACAGTGTCATATTTGAATCTACTTGTGGTGCAACTATCTGACTAATGGTTGTGGTGACATCTGTTCTTTATGACGTTGTGGTCACAGGGAGGAATAAGTTATCTAACCCTGCTTCACGTATGTTCATCTAACCGTCCATAGCAAAATGGCAGGTTAAAAATACTAAAATAAAAAAAATAAAAAGATGGGACGATTGTGAATTATGGATAACTAGCACAGATCCCGTGCAATGCATGAATGTAAGTCTAATAAAATGATCTATATTGTTTTACTGTAATATTACTTAAAGATGTATTAATTGTATTTGTAATTGTTTTATATGATAGCAAAGCTAATTGTTTTCATCACCATATTGAAGATTAAAACATGAAAAAACACGATCTCTAGCCGTGTGCGCACGACGTCATCATGGGAAATTAGGATGTGCGCACGACAACATGAAGAGGCCAACTTCCATATATATATATATCCAAATTTAAATTAAGGGTCATACAATCTTTTGGTCCTTCAAAATTTAAATTTACTTATATAAGAAGACAAATAAATAAGAAATTATCTTAGTTAATTTATTTAGAATTTGAATCCCTATATTATCTCTAACTACATCTCATATATTTATTCTAGGAAATAAATTTTGACTAAATAAATTTTGAAGATTAAAACATTAAAAAACACAATCCTTAGCCGTGTGAACATGACGTCTGCTAACACGATATCATGGGGAATTAGGGTGTGCGTACAACAACATGAAGAGGCCAACTTCCAAAGAAATATACTCCCTCCGGTCCTAATTATAAGACATAGTTGACTTTCTTTGGAGATATTAAGGAAGCTAAATAAGTTACTTAATCATTTCATATGTTGTGCATTTTTAGATTATATATTAGTTTATTAGTTAAACTAATTAGTTTGAAGAAAAAAATAAAAATAAAAATAGTCTAAAGTAATTTAATTAGCTTCTTTAATTTCTCCAAAAAAGTCAACTATGCCTTATAATTAGGACCGGAGGGAGTATATATATATATATAGCCAAATTTAAATTAAGGGTGATACAATCTTTTGGTCCTTTAAAATTTAAACTTACTTATATAAGAATACAAATAAATAATTAATTATCTTACTTAATTTATTTGGAATTTGAATCACTATATTATCTCTAACTACATCTCATATATTTGTTTTAGGAAATAAATTTTGAAGATTGAAACATGAAAAAACAGCAAATTTAAATGCATTTTGAAGATAAAAACATGAAAAAACAGTAAATTCAATTACGGTTATTGATGAAAAATATTTAGTTATTATCGAGGACAAAATAAGATTGATAAAAGAGTTTGTAACTACCTTCCCTAATTATAATGAAAGATAAAAAAAAAAGTTGTTATAAAATATTAAATTGAAAATGTGAAAAATCAAATGAGGGGGCTCATCGGTTAATCTAAGAAAGAGGATAATTAAGGGAGTTAATAGAGATATTTATTCTAATAAATTGTATACATAAATTATAAATTAAAATAATAAGTAAATAGTTTTACTTTGACAGATAGTAAAACAAAGAGGACAGATGTCAGGTGCAAAGAAATGTTAGGCATAAATTATAAATTATAAGTAAAAGGAGTTATTTTGACAATTTGTAGAATAAAAAATACAGGTGTCAAGCAGAGTTATTTTGACAGCTTGTAGAATAAAAAATACAGATGTCAAGCAGAGAGCCACTTACTGCTCTGCTTTTATATAGGTAAGATGGAGAAGGTAATTATATGATAATTTGGAAATTAATAATGGTGGATACTAAAATATTTTTAAGAAATGGATAACAGGAAAGATAGTCACACAATATTTTGTAAATTAATAATAGGAGGGTAGGTACAAAAATTTAAGAAAAAAGTAAGGCGGTTATTAAAGATAGACAATGAGAAAGACAATTACACAATATTTTGTAAATTAATAATAGGGATTATAGCTGAATACAAAATATTTAGTAAATATTTTAATTATTCCCTTAAAAATATGGGTGATATTTTACATAAGAATACAATAATAAATACATGCTCCCTCACCGCGCATTTGCGCCGGTCTAGGCTAGTTCATTTAATTACATAATTATTTACTTTAAATAGGTTGACATTGTTTGGGCCTTTTGGTCCATTGATTTGGGTTTTTCCTTACGGGCTTAGCTGTCAGGGGTAGTGACGGGTCTTATGACTTAGAACATTGGTCTGGGCTTTATTGGTTCCAAATATTGGTGGTTCCTTATACCAAGTTTATATCAAAAAAAAAAAAAATAGATGAGTGGTTAATTTGATATATTATCTCTAATGAAATGGGTTAGTTCTTTACAAAATAATGAATCAAAGTTTGAATTCTCACTATGTGATGTTTCCACCTTCAATGTTCAGCAATATCTCGAGCATGATTGTGTTAATTTAATATGAAAATTAACAATGTTAGTTTTTTAACGGTATATGCAACATTACTATGTTTAGAAACTTTTGAGGTAATATTAAACATTAAAAAAAAAAATTTGAAGCAACATTGTTAATCATTGACAACTTTCCAGACACTTCAACACACTTTTTATCCATACGAGTAATTTGGCTTCATGGAGGGGTAGTGTGAAGCTTTTTTTTTAACCTCAATTTTTCCATATATGGATTTTAAAAAGTATTAAATGAGAAGTATTAAAAAATAAAATATAATTGTCCATCTTAAATACCTCAGCCAAAAAACAGTCCCTCGGCTCTAATCTAAGAAATTGAATGTACGGCCACCAATAACTGTTCATATCTGCTGCCTTAATGTTAACATTAAATTCTAATAAATTCATTCAATTCCCATTATTTAATTTTCACCCAATATGCAAGTTATGCATTAATTTCCTCACTTTAATGTCACCCAACCTTATTAAAATCTCGCGTTCTATTCTGAAAAAATTTCTCTACGGTTCCAAATTTCAATTCTAAAATGCAATTAATTAATAATATTAATCCTAATTTAATTCCACATTTATTACAACTAATTCTTTTTAAAATTATATTTATACTACTAAATACTAATGTCTTGTGGCCTTTGGGATCTCTATAACATTGAACTCATTAATTAAGTAATTAATGTATTGAAAAGTATTCATACTGGCCAATGAAGGGTGAGTTGAATTTGTTCAAGAATGTAAATGCAGTAATTATTTTAAGCCTAACGTTTCTTATTTTTTTAAAAATATCAATGCGAAAATTAATGACTGAGAATAAATTAATTATTTCAATATATTATTCTTGTTTCCAAGTCTTGTACATTAATTAGAAAGTCAATGCCCCACCAGAAACGTGGCAACGTCAATGCATTAAATGATTTTTTTTAAATTTTTTTTTTTTTTTTACCCATGCCTTCCTCGGTGAATGTTTATGATACGATGTTCATTTATTTCACAGCAAAAATAAACCTCTGTTCCAAAATTATTATTTTTTGATGTACTCGCATAGAGTTAGATTGAACAAAAAACATTATATTGCACTATCTTAAATTGGTTTATTACTAATATAATATTAAATAACTAAACACTCTCGTGTTTAATATACAACAATTCTTATTTTGTTGAAGGGTAAAATTGTAAAAAAATAAAAATTTAATACTTATTAAAAAGCCTAAAGTAAAATTACATAATATATTAATTTCATTAATAAAAAAAAAACACAAAAAATCTATAAACTGAAGATTCTAATTCTATTTTATTTTCTTGAAACAAATTAAAGAGTAAGATATATATTTTGTAATTGTGGAGAATCATTTTTTTCATCTTGGCTCATGTTCGTTGAATTTCAATGCAAGTCATCAATGGTGTGCCTTTGATGATTCTGGCCGCTGAATCTGGCTTGTGGTATTTTATAAGCTTTCAAAACAGTTGACTACTTGAAATTTTATAGTAAAAGAATAAAAAGGCACGTAATATTATTTTTTTCATAACATTTTACGCGATCAGGTTTTTTTTTTTTAAAAAAAAAAAACTTCATGCCAGATACATATGAGTTAAACTATAGTAGTATTAAAATTCAACTCATGTCACTCAAAAACACGTAGCCTAATAGTGAACTAACTATATCATAAAATGATTGTACTGCATTTAAATCTCGGCTTATTAGAAAAGACTTGTATGAAGAGATATCATGGTCGCAAAGCCTCGATTCAGATCATTCAGTTGGTCAGATATCTGATAATAGAATCTTTAAAAAAAAAAAAAAAAGCTAGTAGGCAATTGGGTGGGCGAGATGTTATGTGAAAAAATTGAACCCATGTTAGACAATTTTACATTAGTGAATCAATGAAAAAAATCTCTTTGCCAGATGTTGAAAAATTAATGAATTTGAGCACATTTGCATCATGAATCAGTAAGAGTTTATCATTATCTATAACTGGATAAAAAGTGACAACAATATTTAATTTAGATTTGAAACGAATAATTGATTTTTTAATGAGAAGCAGTTGGATTATAAAATAAAAAATGACATGTTTCAAAATGCAAGTTGAGTATTTTTTACGGAACAAATTACACGGTGGCGAAAAGATAGTAAGTAACATGTTAGCCAGTTTGATAAGAATCAGAGAAGATAATGAAGTACTCAGAGAAGATAATATAGTACTCCTTCCGTTAGACTTATTCCTCTTTATAATATTTTTTTGAGTTGGTATCAATAATAATCTTGTATATATGTGTGTATGTATATATGGGGTTTAAACTTCTGATGTTACATGAGAAGAAAAAGATTTATAGATACACATAAAATGGTGGGACCCATATATATATATATTTTAAAAAAAATTAAACACAAAAATCGTTGTATCTATGACATGAGGATATATTTCTCCTACAATATAAAAAGTTTAAACCCCTTATTTATATATGTGTGTGTTGGGGGGTTATACTTCTCATGTTGCATGAAAAGAAAAAGATTCCTACACATATAAAATGGTGGGACCCACATCTTTTTTATTAAAAAAAAAAACAGAAATGGTGGGACCCACATCTTTTTGTATATATGACATGAGAATACACTTCTCCTATAACATGAGAGGTGTATTTCCCAATATATATATATATATATATATATATATATAGGCGTTTATCATTTGTCATATCACTTGACATAAGGTTATGTCAAGTCACCACGAAACTACGTCGTTTTGAGGGTTAGGGGAATTAATGAAGAGTGTTTTTGTATTTATTATTTGAATTTTACCAAAAGATCCTTCATTAATTCCCCTAACGAACTACGTCGTTTTGAGAGTTCATTAATTCTTCTAACCATGTATCTATATATATAGGTTTTATTGTTTATCATGTCACTTGACATAAAGTTATGTCAAGTCACCTCAAAACTACGTCGTCTTAAGGGGTTTTATCGTTTATCATGTTACTTGACATAAGGTTATGTTAAGTCACCTCAAAACTACGTTATCTTAAGGTTAGAAGAATTAACGAACTCTCAAAACGACGTAGCTTTGGGGTTAGAGGAATTAATGAAGGATTTTTTGGTAAAATTCAAATAATAAATACAAAAACACCCCTCATTAATTCTCCTAACCCTCAAAACGACGTAGTTTTAGGGTGACTTGACATAATCTTCTATTAAGTGACATGACAAACGATAAACGCGTATATATATATATATATATATATATATATATATATATATATATATATATATATATATATATATAAAAGTACACCTCCTAATTATATGGTGACTAAAAAACATATGTTATGGGGTAGTGAATAGTAGGGCCGAGCAACAATAAATGGGGCAATTAATGAGGGGGGGCGAAAGCTTTGAACTTGACCATTCGTCAATGGGCCCTAAGGTTTTTGTTTAAATTTCTTTCGTAAATTAGCCTAAAATTTGGTCCTCTCTCTATGAAGCCTCAATTTGACTTTTGATATTTTCTTACCACTTTGATCCTATTTGTAACTTTCAATTAACTAAAAGCTTGTTTGGATTAGGTTTGGAGTTTTAACAGTACTTATTTATTTAAATCAAGACAATTTGTTTTTTTACATATTTACCTTATAGGCCGTAAACATTATTAAAAAATTATTTTTAAAAGTTCTAATCGTTATTTTAAATAAATACTAACTCTTCCATATTTCCTTAGAGTTGGTTAAATTTTATAAATGATAAAGCTAGGAATGCAAGTCAGCTCGCACGTTGCGGACCCACTAACATCAACTCATGAGCTATGTAGCCTGCATTTTCACAAGTTGGTAAAACACCAACCCTGGCTATTAGGTGCCCGCACATTATCATCATCATCATCATTATTTTGGTTGAAAAAATGAACTAGACATTGTTTTGACCAAAAGAAAAAAAAAAAAACTAGACATTGTTTTATATATATTTAAGAAAAAAGTGGGACCTCGCCCAGTACATTCCTTTAAAACCTTTTTTTTGTGACATAAAGGGTTGGCCTATTACACTCTCTTTATCCCTTTTTTTACTGATATAAAGGAGCTAAGACCATTACACTCCCTTGATTCCTTTTGTTTGACAGTCCATTTTTTTGAGTAAAAAAATTGTGGGTTGCACTGTGTAAACCTACGCAACCAACCTCCAACCCTAACCATGCTCTAACCCACAGGTCTATGGTTCTTAAAAACTCGTTTTATCACCGTGATTTTACGTTTTTACGATTTTTTTTTTCATTAAAACGATTTTACTAATTTTTCAAACGCTTTTAATTTTTTACGATTTTACTACGTTACGATTTTACGTTTTACGATTTTTCATTCTCCTTTCGTTTTCAGGAAAAAAAACTCGTTTTTAAGAACCTTGCAACAGGCCAATAGGTTGAGCTCGTTTTACCGACTCTAATGAATAGTTATAAGAGTCAACATAAATAAATTGTTTATTTATTACAATTAAACTATCGGAATAGTAGTTCAAAGGTTGGTGATTCAAATCGAGTCTACTTTGAAATCAAAACAGATATATAGGACATTCGTATATAAAATATAAACAATATATAATTCAATAAAACCGGGTTATTAAAGCACAAATCACATAGAATGGATTGCTATTTTCTTTTTTTAAAAAAAATTAAAAGACTTAATAAAAGGACAAAATAAAATATAAAATTTAACATGGTGAACCCGATTTTTGAAAAATCATACTAGGATGAGATTGTGATAACACTTAATGGGGGGGTGGACCAAGGAGTTGTTGGAGGATAAGTAAGGTAGGAGGGGGATGGTACGTGTCAAAATTGGATTGTACCCAAACCCAACAATTAAATGTGGAGTTGCTTCATTATACGATTCCTTTTCCCACTACGTCCAATGCTTCATTTATTACCTTGTTCCCTTTCAAATCTTAGTATCTATGACTGGCTTCTTCACTCTTTTTTATCTTTATTCATTTTTCCAGAGTATTTTACTATTATTTAATTATTGAGGATAGAAAAATAGCATAATTATTAATGACACCCCATTTCTTGTGATAATTATATTCCCAAATATCGAAAGCAGCTCAACATTCGAGTTCAAATTTAAAGTTAGACAATTAAAGCATCCATTTGTCTGCTTTTCCCTGCATTTATTGCCTCCCCCTCTTCTCTTCTTTCCCCTCCCCCACTCCTCCACCACCCTTTCATTAATTGCCTCCCCCGCTCTCTCCATTCAATGACTTAATTACTCTCATTGATTTTGAAAAACACATCACTCTCTATGAACTTGTTTTAAAATTTAAACTACAATCCAACTACTATTGTACCATTTTGATCTTTTTTATAAGTTCATTTTGACCAAATCTCACATACTAAGAAGAGGTAGTTGACACAGTGATTATAGGGGTAAATTTTCAACTTTGTCCTCATTTATGATTGATCATTTTTCAACTGTTTCTTTTCTCTCTATCTTTATGGGTATAATTGATGATATGGGTAAAATTGTCACAGTCTCATTTATTATATAAAACTGAATTTATAAATAGGACCAAATTTTTTTTAATCAAACTGGACTTATAAATAGTATCAGAGTAGTATACCACTATCTTCCTTTCTATAATTCACTTATACTCCATTCTCATAAAATAAGAAAAACATCAAATAGATAAATTTGAAAGGTGACGCTATTGTTCACAAAAGGATACAAGAGAAAAAGTGTAATAAGAATCAAATACAAATAAAATAGATTAATCAAAATTATATTTGATTCCATCTTGATGCTTAAGCTTGTAAATATGATAATCATCACAAGAGTATAAGCTTTCTTTGGGTTTTTCTTAAAAAAAGAAAAGAAAAGGAAAGGAAAATAAAAGCGAGAAAGAAAATGAAAAACAATGAGAAAATGAATCAATCCTTGTCATATTGAATTTCTCTCTCTAGTTATTAGTGTTAAAGCATCACATATAACTTTCCTTAGGGGTATGAGGGAACAAAAAAAAAAGATAAAAAAGATGAATAATATATTTCACTCTTTTTAGGCACATCTAAATTCAAGATATTTTTGTATTTTCATTTTTTTTATATTTCCCCCACGAGCAATTTCCTAATTTAAACCAATCAACATAAATGAGATATATTTTTGTATTTTTTAATTTCTCTCTTTTTTCCCCTCCATAATGAATCACACTAAATTTTCTAATCTAAACACCAATCAACATTAATGAGATGGACTATTTTGAAATTTATTTCAAACCTCAATTTCAAGACAATCATCATTAAGGATGGTCATTTTTCAATTGTTATTTACTTATTAATTTATATGTGTCAGGATTAAGGAGGATTTATTATTTTTCTTTTTATTATTTTTTGAGTGGGGCCCGGACAAAGGATATATGAAGACGATAAGTATAAGAGAGAATGAGTTTGAAAAGAGATGAATAAAAATAAGTGGGAAAAAGAGATGAGATAGTTATGTAATTGACTGGATTACAATTAAAATATGTATTAAATTTTTAGATAAAACTAAATTATTGCTTATATATAACTAGAACTGGGAAAACAGGTCGAGCTCATTGAACCGGCCCGTTTAGGCCTTGAATTTGCAAGCGTTGGCTTCGTTTTTGCTTCAAAAGTGAAAGTACGTATAAAAGGGCTAGCATTGTAGGGCTAAGGGCGGGCCATTTTAGGTTTGTATGCTTCCCCCCCCCCCCCCTAAATTATTTTTATTATAATAATATTATTTCTTTTTTTAATTTGTTAATTGTGTTGCAAATATTTAGTTGTTATTATTTTTTAAAAAAATTAAATGTTATAAAAACATCTTATGTTAAGAACCCAAAAAATTTAAAACCTAATGCATGTTTGGATTAACTTTTGGAGACTAGCTTATTTCATGAATACTCTTACTGATTTTGTATATTTTTCACTTACTTTCTAGTAATTGTTTTATTCATATCTATTATTGTTTATTTTGTTGACTACTTACATTTTTCAAGAGTTATTTATAAGAAGCATTTTTTATTTTGTTAAGTCTTCTCATTAATTATTTATAATTGTGGTATGTGAACAATAATTTATATTTGATTATGATTTAGAGACTGTGTTTGTACATGATGCGTACCATTTATACCTAAATTTTGACAATATTTATATTTTAAATTAAGATTTTCATTGTTGTAATTTTACTTTTTTAAAAAAAGATGAAAAAATAGTAAAATGTTATTAAAATAGTTTCAGTTCTGGCCCTTATGTTTAAGGGTCAAACCTCCAAAAATGATTATTTTTCTTTAATCAAGCCTAAAAAGAACAACCCTTTTCGGCTCTAGTCCGTGAAGAGCCGACTTGTAGAGCCAAACTAACCTTTTTTACCAGCTCTATATATAACACCAGCCCAATGCTACTTATAAATAGAGGAGGATAAAGCAACTTTCTAGGTGGTTTACTTTGAAGATTATGAATTGTGTAATAGGTATCATTGAAGGAGTATTCCTACGGTGCTTAATTGCATTTTAAATGACCTCTAACCACTCTATTGAAATAAGGAGACAATCTAGTCATTAATTTTATTTCAAAATAAAATATTTCTTAAATTTAATTTAATCTAGATTTAGAAAATTCGAAGAGGAATACAATGGCGAATACAAACAATCATTTATTTATTTTAAAAAGTATTTATTGAGTATATTTGATTCAAATGATTTTTTTAAAAGTTTTTTAACGTCCCTTTGTAACAATTAAGTTTGTTAATATCATACTAACAAAGAAAAAAAAAATCCTAACAATTAGTATGACTGTACTAGTACGATGTTGAATAAGAAATTAAGAATTCAAATATCATGTTTTTATTAACTTTTAATTTTTGAAGATTAATATTATACAAATTATCATATGATTCATTCAAGGCATTTAAAAGTAACTTACAATCTTCAGCTCTTCACCATTTAATGTCAAATATTTTTGAAACGAAAGTATTATACAAATGTTATTTCTTTTTTTAATTTGTTAATTGTGTTACAAATATTTAGTTATTATTTTTTTTAGAATTAAATGTCATAAAAACATCTTATGTTAAGAACCCAAAAAATTTAAAACCTAATGCTTGTTTGGATTAACTTTTGGAGACTAGCTTATTTCATGAATACTCTTACTAATTTTGTATTTTTTTCACTTACTTTCTAGTAATTGTTTTATTCATATCTATTGTTGTTTATTTTATTTTTTGTTTTTAACAATATTGTTATTTATTTTGTTGACTACTTACACTTTTTAAGAGTTATTTATAAGAAGCATTTTTTTATTTTGTTAAGTCTTCTCATTAATTATTTATAATTGTGGTATGTGAATAATAATTTACATTTGATTATGATTTAGAGACTGTGTTTGTATGTTGCATGATGCGTACCGTTTACACATGAATTTTGACAATATTTATGTTTTAAATTAGGACTTTCATTGTTGTAATTTTAAGAAAAAAATAGTAAAATGTTGTTAAAATAACTTTAACTCTAACCCTTATACTGAAAGGTCAAACCTAAAAAAATGATTGTTTTTCTTTAATCAAGCCTGAAAGAAACAATCCTTTTTGGCTGTGGTCCATGAAGAGCCGACTTGTAGAGCCAAACTAACCCTTTTTACCACTTCTCTCTGTATATATAACGCCAACCCAATGCCCCTTACAAATAGAGGAGGATAAAGCAACTTTCTAGATGGTTTACTTTAAAGAGTAAGAATTGTGGAATACATCATACCAAAAAGAATTGTGTAATACATATGGAAGGAGTATTCCTACGGTACTTAATTGCATTTTAAATGACCTCTAACTACTCTATTGAAATAAGGAGACAATCTAGTCATTAATTTTATTTAATATAGATGTAGAAAATTCGAAGAGGAATACAATGACGAATTCAAACAATCATTTATTTATTTTAAAAAGTATTTATTGAGTATATTTGATTTAAATGATTTTTTAAAAAAGTTTTTTAACATCCCTTTGTAACAATTAAGTTTGTTAATATCCTACTAAACAAAGGGGAAAAAAAAACTCCAAACAATTAGTATGACTGTATTAGTAAGATCACTGGCGGACCCAAGTGTTGGACTTGCCCCCCTTGAATTTGTTTGTTTTTTTTCTTAAAAAAAATTAATTAATTTATAATTAATATATATTTAAATGATTGCCCTCCTTAAATTAAGTATCAATCCTAAATATATCAAGACTACACTTCGTAATCGGATGGGAGATGAATGTTTGAATGTTTGTTTAGCGCCTTATATTTAAAAAAGATGTATTTGATAGCATTGATAATAAGGCAATTATGATGGAATTCCAAAAAATAAGACTTAGAAGAATGACATTGTAATTATTTTTATTGTAATATACTTTTGTTATTAAAATATATATACTTGAACCCATTGGCGGACCCAAGTGTTGGATTGGGGGGCAAGTGCCCCCTTGAATTTGTTTTTGTTTTTTAAAAAATAATAATTAATTTATAATTAATACATGTTTAAATGATTGCCCTCCTTAAACTAAGTATCGATCCTTAATATATCAAGACTACACTTCGTAATCGGATGGGAGATGAATGTTTGTTTAGTGCCTTATATTTAAAAAGATGTATTTGATAGCATTGATAATAAGGCAATTATGATGGAATTTCAAAAAATAAGACTTAGAAGAATGACATTGTAATTATTTTTATTGTAATATACTTTTATTATTAAAATATATGTACTTGAACCTATTGAGTGTCAATCTTTCATTGTAATTTATGTAGCCATATTTATAACAACACTTAATTTTACTTTTCTAAATAATTGGTTTGTAAAACAATTGCATCTCTGATTACATAATCAGTATTCACTTGATTTCATAAATATTTTTTTAATATTCTTTTTTTTTGTTTATATTCTTTTGTTTTTTAATATATTTAAAACTTTCCTATAAAAAAAATTTCGGTATCTTTGCCACTATAGTGCCTCCTTCTATATTTTTCTAGGTCCGCCCCTGAGTACAATGTTGAATAAGAAATTAAGACTTCAGATATCATGTTTTTATTAACTTTTAATTTTTGAAGATTAATATTATACAAATTCTCATATGATTCATTCAAGGCATTTAAAAGTAACTTACAATCTTCAGCTCTTCGCTATTTAATGTCAAATATTTTTGAAACAAAAGTAGTACTCCTACTTCTGTTCCCTAAATTAAATTTAAATTTTAACACATTTAAAAAAGTACAGTACCTTTTTTTTCAATTTAAGGTACATTTGAAATTTATTTAATAGAAAAATCCAATTGCTCTTCACATATTTTTTGTTTTGCTCCTTATATATCAAACAACTAATAAAAAATTATAATAATACTAAATATACAATCGACAATAGTAATTTAAGAAAAATAGATATTTTTTCACAAAAAGAATTATAAATAATATCATTCATTTACTTTATATATTCTCACTCTAGTCCTTTTTATAAGAGCTAGATAACCATATTATGCGGTTTAAAAAAACATTTAAAATTGATTAAAATCAATAAGCATGTTTGAAATAAATATTATTTTTTTAAAATATGTCATTATTTATGATAAGGCAAGAAAGATAGAGAAAATGATAAAAAATGAGGAATAGTAAAAAAAAGAATAGAGAAAAGTAAGAGTATCTTTTAAAACTATGGTATAAAATAAAAGGACAAAGGAGCAAAAATGCACATGAAGTTTGTCCTTAGGAGCGTCCAGCACCACTAAGTTTCAAAAGGAGCAAAAGTAGACACAAAGTTATGTTTTGGGGAGCAAAAGTGCCACCGGCTGTTAGTTGACCGTTAAGTTGGATGGAATGCTGATGTGGCGTTGACTGGGTCTGACATGCTGATGTGGATGCTGACGTGGAATTAAAAATTTTAAAAAAATTAGAAATTTTTTTTAAAAAAATTAAATTAATTCGAAAAAATTTTAAAAATTCGAAAAAAATGAGGAAAAATTAAAATAATTAGGAAAAATTATTTAAAAAAATTATAAAAAATTAGAAAATAATTAAAATAATTAGAAAAAAAATTAAAGTAATTCGAAATTTTTTTAAAAAAATTCGAAAAAATGAGGAAAAATTTAAATAATTAGGAAAAAAATTAAAATAACCATAAAAACAATAAAATAATTATTAAAAAAATCAAAAAAATTAGGGAAAAATTAAAAAAATTAGAAAAAAATTAAAAAAATTAGAAAAAATTAAAAAAATTAGAAAAAAAATCATAAAATTAGGAAAAAATTCAAAAATAATAAAATAATTAGTAAAAAATTAAAATACCCCCGCCAGTGGGCCCCACCACAAACCACCATACCGCCGGCCGGCGACGGCGATCAGTTTCCGTTTATTATATACTCCCTCCGGTCTTAATTATAAGACAACATTTGAGAGTTTGTTTTTGTCCTAATTATAATACAACATTTTAAATTTTGTCAATTTCTTCCTAAAAGATGCCTATTGATATAAGTGAGAAATTATGTGAAATCAATAAGGTAGTTGAGGTATAGAATTTATACAAAGGCATTTTAGAAAAATAAGTAAAATCAACTAATTCGACCGCCGCCGATTATATAATAAAGGGCAACCGATCACCGTCGGCGGCTGGCGATAGGGTGATCAGTGGTGGGGCCCATTAGCGGGGGCATTTTAATTTTTTTCTAATTATTTTAATTTTTTGAATTTTTCCCTAATTTTATGAATTTTTCCTAATTTTTGGAATTTTTTAATTATTTTTTTCCCTCATTGTTTAATTTTTTCCTCATTTTTTTCGAATTTTTTTAAATTTTTTTCGAATTACTTTAATTTTTTTATAATTATTTAATCTTTTTTATAATTATTTTAACTTTTTCCTATCTTTTTTGAATTTTTTTATATAATTTTTTTCCTAATTATTTAAATTTTTTTCGAATTAATTTAATTTTTTTAAAATTTTTTTCTAATTATTTATTTTTTTTCCTCATTTTTTAAATTTTTTTCGAATTACTTTAATTTTTTAAATAATTATTTAATCTTTTTTCTAATTATTTTAACTTTTTCCTATCTTTTTTGAATTTTTTTATATAATTTTTTTCCTAATTATTTAAATTTTTCCTCATTTTTTTTTGAATTTTTTAAATGTTTTCGAATTAATTTATTTTTTTAAAAAAATTTCTAATTATTTATTTTTTTCCTCATTTTTTTTGAATTTTTTAAATTTGTTTCGAATTACTTTAATTTTTTTTATAATTATTTAATCTTTTTTATAATTATTTTAACTTTTTCCTATCTTTTTTGAATTTTTTTATATAATTTTTTGAATTTTTTCTTAATTATTTAAATTTTTCCTCATTTTTTTTCGAATTTTTTAAATTTTTTTCGAATTAATTTAATTTTTTTAAAAATTTTTTTCTAATTATTTATTTTTTTCCTAATTTTTTCATATTTTTCCTAATTTTTTTTGAATTGTTTAATTCCACGTCATCGTCTACGTCAGCATGTCAGACCCAGTCAACGCCACATCAGCGACACGTCAGCATTCCATCCAACTTAACGGTCAACTGACGGTCAACTAACGGCCGGTGGCACTTTTCTCTCCAAAACATAACTTTATGTCTACTTTTGCTCCTTTTGAAACTTAGTGGTGCTGGACGCTCCCAAGGACAAACTTCATGTGCATTTTTGCTCCTTTGCCCAAAATAAAACGATTAGAGAGAATGAAAAAGTGCACCTTTTAATTATTGTCATATAAATTATTTTTGAGGGGGAAAGATAGAAAAAAGTCATTGAATTTTATAAAATGTTTATTGAATTCTTATAAAAAGAATTGAGTCAATTAAAATTTCAGACTCTTATAAAAAAAGCAGGTAGGGCAGAGCAATGGGCGGGTTGGGCAGCCCATGCCTTAACCCATAGCTCACCCATTTAACTTTAAATGGGTATGGGTTAACCCATACCCGTACCTCAACCCATTTAAACCCATGTAAATGGGCTAGCATATAAATGGGCGGGTTTCACCGGGTTTTGGGTAACCCATTTACATTTGACTTGTTTATTTTTTGAAAAAAAAACATACATAAACATCAAACACACATCCAAATTCATGACAACTTTCACATATTGCAAGATATTTGAAATCATTTGAATTATTTCGAACGTAGTGTGTTAATTAGAAGATTGATTTAAATAAAAAATAATCATTCTTTTTGGAAACAAGAGCTGGACCACATAAATTTAAAGGGGAAAAAAGTAGAGATGGAGGAACAAATCAATGAGAATTTAATAAAACAACATTCAAATAATAAGACCTTGACTTGCTCTCTCGTCCTAGTTTAGGGGATGATGACGACATCTACAAATGCCGACTCACGAAGATTACAAACTCTGATTCTCTTGTTCTGGTCAGTCATGACGACTCGCAAGTTAAATAGGTAAATATAGAAAGAAAGAGAGTAAGAGTCAATACCTATTAGGATTATGGTAATTAATAAAATAAAATAAAAACACTTAATGGGCGGGCATGGGCAACCCAAAGATGTGCCCATAGCCTGCCCATTTAATTCTTAAATGAGCGGGTTTAGGGGATGATGACGACATCTACAAATGCCGACTCACGAAGATTACAAACTCTGATTCTCTTGTTCTGGTCAGTCATGACGACTCGCAAGTTAAATAGGTAAATATAGAAAGAAAGAGAGTAAGAGTCAATACCTATTAGGATTATGGTAATTAATAAAATAAAATAAAAACACTTAATGGGCGGGCATGGGCAACCCAAAGATGTGCCCATAGCCTGCCCATTTAATTCTTAAATGAGCGGGTTTTAACCCAACCCATTATGGGTCTTTTTGGGCGGGCTAAAAGTGGCCCAATTATACCAGATTGTGGGCGGGCTCACTGGGTTATGGGTTTCTTGCTCAGCCCTAAAAGCAGGATAGAGTATTGTGTACTAAAGTTGTCAAACTCGTAGGTTTAAGTAAACTCATGACAATGACGTAAACTAGTATCGTGAATTCGAATCGTAAATTCGTAAGAATTTACTTTCATTATTAAATAGGTATTAATAGTGTATAATAAATAATCAAAATATACGAAAATGACAACAATTTGATTTAAATATATTTTAAATCCAAATAATTAAAATTAAATCCATAAATATTCAAAATGTACCATATTTAACAAATAAATTTGGGGAAATGACAAAAAAGTTACAAAAAATTCCCCACAGAAATTCACATATAAAAAAGTCTCATTTACAACAAGAAGAACTATATTTACAACAAAATTTTAAAACTTGGTTATTAACAACAGGAAAAAAAAATTGTATATTCATAACAGGAAGTGTCATATTCACAACAAAATTTAAACATCTGGATTTTGTTTCAAATTCAATTTCCTAAACGTACAAAGGTCATTTACAACAGAAAAAGGCTAGATTCACAACAGGAAATACTATATTCACAACAAAATTTTAAATCTGGCCATTCACAACAGAAAAAACTATATTTACAACAAGAAGTACAATATTTACAAAAAAAATTTAAAAACCTCAATTTTGTTTCAATACAAATAATTTACAACAAGGACTTTTTTTATATACGAATTTCTGTTGAGACTTTTTTATAATTTTTTTATGGTTCTTGGGACCTGGTTGTCATATTCCCAATAAATTTCTATAAAACCCACATATAAAGCCGTTGAATATAATCAAATCAAAAAATTTAACACGAATTTAAGATTGAGTTAACACGATTTTGTAAGTTTGAAACATAAATACGATAAACTTGTAAGTTTAATCGAATTTACTAGCGACTCGATTTGATAAACTATAAACATAAAAATGATAAATTTAGAGGATTAACTCACGAGTTTGACAATAATACTATATACTACTACTAGAATAAAACATGTACCGAAAAAATTAGTATTTGATTACACCGTTTTAATTATCATTCAAGTCTCTTTAATGTTGTTGCCCACACCAATTAATTAAAGGGGGCGCGAAGAAGCTTCATTTCCCATCCCACTACCGCGTTGCTGATTCATTTAATTAATATCATGTTGATGGGTATTTATTTGTTGATGAAAATTTATATATATATATATATATAAATGATTTTTTTGACCAAAAAAATATATATATAAATGATTTTGCTGCATTTATTTCCTCCTCTTCTTTATTTTTTATTATTATAACGGCCCATGTACATTTATTAGCGTATATAACTTCCATAACATATGAACAATTCATGCGTCTCTCTCTATCTTCTTCTCTCTCCGAATCTCCATTTCTCTCTTCCTCGCCTTCTTCTTCTTCAGAAGGCGAAGTAGCTCTGTCAAAACTCTGTGATGGCTGCCGACGTAAGTTCTCTCGTTCGTGTTCTTGCTGGTGGTGTGTACAAGGACGACAAGCGTCGGACGGTGGGAAATGAATCGAATAGTGAGAGATCTCCGGTTCTGATTACTCGCGACTTGCTTGGCGGGTCCACTCAATCTGTTGTTGAATCTCAGGAATTGGACCTCGACTTGCAGGTCCCTAATGGCTGGGAGAAGCGCCTAGACCTCAAGGTTTTGTTTAATCCATTTTCTGATTGTTTCCTGTGAAAGTTAATTTGGTCGGTGTCGTGAATTCTGGTTGGGAATTACTCGTCGTCGTGGTTTCTGGGAATTTAAAGCCTCTTTGTAAATGTCACAAGTTATTTTGTCTTTTCAAGGAATCTAACCGTTGAATTTTCCACCATTGAAATTTCGTTTTCTAATCTCGATTTCTTTGCTCTGCCATTCTTTGTAATCCTAAACCATGGCTTCTGTTTTTAATCTGTTTAAAAATATTTTTGGTTTGTTACGAGTGTTTGATTTAGAGGGGCCACTCATGTTTTGATGGCCTTCTGAATTGTAACTGAGAATTTGAAGGGAATTAAGGATCTTATAGTTTGGAAAAACTTGTAGACTATATGCTATTTAAACTTTTTTTCGCTTCTTATTTAACAGCAGACTTCCAATAAATTAATTTCTTTCGGTTCTTGTAGCCTTCTGATCTGAAAGTTTATTCTGCTTTGATATGATTTTCTAGCTTTTGGAATTCTCATGGCATGATGCCCTGCATCCAAATTTCTCCTTCAAATTACCTTGTTACGTTGATGAATTTTTTTGTGCTAAAAATCTTACCAAGATTCAGCCTTATTGCAAATTCTCCAATGAAAGCGTTTTAATATGTGAACTTTTATTGGTTTTGTGCAAACAAGTTCTTGCTTGCTTTTGCTTTCCATTGGTTTTGTGATGATGTGTCAATACTGACGTTTGTCAATGATTTTCAGTCAGGGAAAGTCTATATTCAAAGGTGCAACTCTTTAAGCTCACAATCAGTGTCAGAACACAAACCCAATTCAACTCCATCAGGTTCAAGACTTCAAGACCTAAACTGCCCTCCTTCTCCATCAAAACTACCTCTGAACCTATTTGAAGAGACAAGCTTGGACTTGAAGTTGTTCTCTTCTTCATCCCCATCAATCAATTACCAAAGTGTATGCACCCTTGACAAGGTGAAATCAGCCCTGGAAAGAGCAGAGAAAGAGCCTATGAAGAAACGAACTACAGCTTCATTCTGGAAATCATCGTCACTGTCATCGCCATCGCCTTCATATTCATCTTCATCCTCTTCCATGAGAGAAGCCCAGGAAGAAGAAAGTGAAGAGAAGTTGTCATCTCCACTAGCAGCAGGCTGCCCTGGTTGCTTATCATACGTTCTGATAATGAAGAACAATCCTAAGTGTCCTAGGTGTAACTCTGTTGTTCCTTTTCCATCCATCAAGAAACCTAGGATTGATCTCAATATATCAATCTGAGAGAGATTCTGATTTCTGGATTATTAGTGATCGCTTCTTTCATAATTTTGTAAATGATAGATAAGTTTAGGCTGTTTTAAGGATAGGGATTATCTGTCAAGAATATTAGCCGGGGTTTATGTATATTGCAAAATCATTGCTATTTTGCTAACAAAGCTAATACAAAATATTCCAATTTCTACAGTGCTGTCATCTGAAAATTCTATTTCATTTCCGGAATAAATGTTGATACTATTCAAGTATTCATCAATTGAACGATCCTATGTAAATTCTCTGCATCTCCCTTCTCTTGGGCTCTCTTCTCTTCCCAAATACTCATGATGTATTATTTTATATTATATCTTATCTTAAATAGTATCAAACATCTTACAAATTTGTGCTTGGCATATCCTAGAAATTTTTTGACTCTGAGGATTTCATGATAAAGTGAACGAGTGTAGCAGACATCTGATTTTGGCTGCTACAAAATCCAAATGGTTAAATCGAAGAGTTGGTACCAATAATTAGTGGGTACTCACAAGCACATGAGCAAGAACACTAAGGTACTTTGCTTTTCCCTGTAGATTTACAGGGTTTAGTAAAACTGATGATGCTCCAGTCACTGATACAGAGAGAGAAGGAATTGACAGTAAAGGTTTGGCTGATTAGGTGCAACATGTGACTGTGATTTGTCCAGAATTTCCCATACCAAAGGATCATCCTTGGCACTTTGTAAATAGTAAAATCCCTGAGAGCCGGACACACAGTAGGCTTATATCCAAAACAGAAGGAAGATTGATGGAATAACAGTCAAACGATATGCAGTATCTAGTACTGGTACGTTTCATTTTGAAGGATTTGCAAGTTGCAACAGCATTCAACCTTTCAATTGTACTACAGTCCCTTCATTAAACCACTCTTCTGTTTTCTTTTTCAACAGCAGAAGAAACTCATTATCATTTATTCATGAAGCTTGAATGACTTGTTTTTTGGTCCCCAAGGCTTCAGCCCTATTATTGAACCCCACTCATTTGAACTTACCCCATCGTAATTTCCAGGCAAAATGGCATTCAAAAGTCATGACCTTTGAAACTTTTCACTTACCCCTTTCCATTTTCAAAGTTAGTTGTGGTCAATATTTTAGTTGGCATTTGTTATTATTAAGAGGGGAAGGAGGTTTGTTATGTAGAGTATTAAAAAAAGAAATGCCAGTTAAGTCAAACAAAAACAGATATATTTGTGTGGGAGAGATAGAGACTACTCAGAATAAGGTAGTTTATTGAGTTCTCTGATCAGAATATTTACTATACCAACAGGCAATAAAGAAATTGAAAGACCAGTCAGATTATGCTAAGTTGTAAAAGGTTTTCCTTCATCATATTTTTTTAAATCAAAGACCACATATATGAACAATGAATTCATAAGAGCTAAGATTTGAAACCTTAGAATTGGAATTAATTTGAGCAAGGAAATTTCAGAAAGCGTCCTTAAATTAGCCATGAACTAACATTGATGGTTCAACCACTACACTGTCCAACAATAGTTTGAAGGGCAGCATGATAGCCCATGAAAATCACACACATTGATGGCAACATTAAGCAAATTCAGGTTAGGCTTTATAAATGCAAGATGGTGGGTCCTTACCTCTCTCACAATAAATAGGCCCCCCTCCCAGCTTTGTAATAAAAATCACCTAGTTATGCTGGCCCCAATAAATACTCTAACCAATGGAAAATATAAGTCTGTTTCAAGCTTCAAAATATGTATTCGCTCTTGTTCACATAATAAGTCCCTTTCTAGAAAAATGACTTGTTTTATAATATAAGTTACTTAGAAATTAATTAATAGTTATTTGTCAACTTTATCCTTGTAATTAATGTTTGAATATGACTTCCGGTATTTTTCTCTCTCATTTGATACATTATTTAATAGGGGTCAAGTTAAAAATTTATTTCAATTTGAGATAAGTTTAATGATTTAACTACCATTTTTTGATTCCGATGAATTAGTTAAGAGTAAATACCTTTTCTGGTCCTTGAAAAAAAAAACATGGACCCCGTTTTTGTCCTTAGGGACTAAAATAGGACATTTTTATTAACTAAAAAGGGGGTTTTGGAAATTGTTGGGGAATTAAAATGTTCACTAATCAACCATTATTTGTCTTTTTCATGAACTAAAAAGGGGTTTTTTTTGTATGAGGGACAAAAATGAGGTCCGTGTTTTTTTTTTAAAGGATTAGAAAGGATATTTACTCATTAGTTAAACTGACTTATATTGTGGACCAAAGGAAATACTTCCTTTATTTCTTATTTTAAGTTTCAAATTTAGTAAATGGGTGTGTCCTAAAATATAAGTTTCATTTTAAATTAGTTTACATATTTATTGAGTTTTTTCCCCCAACATTACCCTTTTATTGACAATATTTATTGCACTTATTCTTTCTCACTTATCCTCTTTATACATAGGATACAATTGAAAAAATAATACATATTTATTGTTTTTAACTAATTTTAATTATTTTCTTTATTAAAATAAATTGATTATTTGACGCTTATGATAAGGGACATAGGAATATTAAATTGAAAACAAATTTCAATTTGATATTGTGTAAATAAGACGTCTTTATTTGAATAAATAAACAAATTAAATTTGGTATTGTACTTAGTTGGATGGTATTTGAATATTTTGAATGCTTCTAAGCTAATCTATCTTTCTATACAACTTGATCAGTCAGAATTAGGCTATCTACCTTGAGATTATATTATGATATTCAAAAACAAAATCTTAGCCAAACACAACCAAAATAAATTCACTATTTTATTCCTAAAAGATAACGGAGTCGTATGCTGGCTAGGAAATTAAGTTCATAATTAATATTGTCGACAGATTAGTATTGGAGTTTTTTTTAAAAAAAATAATAATAATTTTTCCATATTTTTAAAAATTACTCACTCTACTGATTCTTATGATATATTTTGTCAGACCATTTCTTAAAGAGAGTTTGTTTTATTTAGAGTTTAGGCTTTGTTTGTCTCCTTTTACAAGAATATATTGTTGGTTATATTTTTACAAGACATTTGTTAGTTGAGTGAGTATTGAATAGTCTTCATCGGGAAAAAAGTGAGTATTGAATTTTTTTTTCATTTACCATAATTACATTTAATAAAAGTAGTGAGCTGTGATATAAATTAATATGATGTTACTGCTGTATTTGTTGGATCTAATAAGAGTAATATTAAAAGTACTTAATTTTCATAACAAATTTAATAGTTTTTACTGTTTTTTATTGATACATTTTTTTGGTCAAGTTTTTTATTGATACATGAATTAATTATTAGCGACTAATATTTAACATCAGTGGGAGTATAAATCATCTCCAACCACCTCATAGCAACCAATGGGGTGGTCAAGGGATTACATTTATTTTAAAATTTTAAAAAAATCCAAATTCACTTATATTTAAAACCATAAATTATATTTTAAAGAGTAATTGCACCAAAACTTTAAATAGGGGTAGGGGCGGAGCTAGGGAGGGGCTAGGGGTGGCCCCCGCCCCTCCTAAAATTATAGAACAGTACCCAAAGTTTTGAGAAATTGTATTTCTACCTTATAAATATTTCAATATTTTCAATTTGGTCTCTACTTAAAGGTTTGTGGAGGGACTAAAATGAACATCTTGAAATGTTTATAGTACTTAAATATAATATTATAAACACTTGGGTTTAACTCATAATTTTAGCCCCTCCTAATTTAGATTCCTGGCTCCGCCCCTGAATAGGGGGGAAAAAAATTTTGAGCAAATGTATAAAAAAATGTAACATGTGTGGAGATTGGTTGCGTAGATAATTAAAAGAAGAAAGTGACGTGCAAAAAATGTTGCTGTGTCTTATAAATGTGTGAAAGGAGCGTCCACCAATACACTTTATTGTTATAGTGATGATGATATACGTGCGTGAGGTGAGGTGAGGTTTCAATGTTTCATGGCCGTGCATGAACCTAATTAAAGGCCATTTATTTAGTATACCAATTCATTAATGCCCCAAACTAACACTATTAAATGACCATTTTATTTTTCATCATATACTCTTTCATATTGTCCACCTAACTTGTCATCAACTCTCATCACTTTGGCCAATAAGCAGAGGCGGACGCACGTTATTGATTGGGGGCAAGTGCCCCCCTTGAATTTGAAGATTAAAATAATAATAATAATAATAATAATACAGATTATGAACCAGCATGCCACAGTGAGGCTAATACGTAAAGGACTCCTGCTTTTGATTCTGCTTCATTCTCTGCTCCACACTTTTCTTTTCTTTTTTCTCCGTTAATTCCACCGATTTTCATTTCCTATCTTCAATCTCTCATCAAATATCCCTACATCTTCATCTATTGTTTGTAAAAGATTCTCCTCTATTGCATCTGAAAAGCTCCATTCTCTTTATTAAATATATGTACTTGAAATATATATATTTTAATTAAAATATATATACTTGAACTTATTGAGTACTCACCTTTTATTGTAATTTATGTAGCTACATTTCTAACCGCACTTAGCCTTGTTTTTATAAATGACAGGTTTATAAAATAATTGCATCTTTTATTATATCATCAGTATTCACTTCATTTCATGAATAATTTTTTGATATTCTTTTTTTTCTTTGTTTATATATATATTTTTATTTTTTAATGCATTTAAAACCTTCCTTGAAAAAAAAATTATATGAATATTTTTGTAGTGTAATTTGTACTACAAAAATATCCCTATAATTAGGACCGGAGGGAGTATTATTTTATCATTTTGCTCAATCTATCGACATTTAAAGAAAATTAAAATTAGTTTATCTCGCTGTAAATTTTGTTAATTTTCCTAACATATCCTTGACTGATAAATACAGCGGGCATTTTAGACTAATAAATTGTTACTCTTAACATTCCTCAAAATGTCTTATAAATTAAAACATAGATCTTAATATATTTTTCCTTATTATAATATGAAATTGTGAATTAGATAAACTTCCTCACATATAAATAGTTTAATTGTCTTAACAAAGTGGAAATGATGCTTTACATATTGGATACTCTCTTGTTTAATTTATTCCCTTTATAATGAGGTGGGACTTTGAGGGTTACCAACATTATTCTAACAAATAAAGTTCCTATATATGAGAAACATCAATTTATTGATTTACTACCACTCTCATCTTATTTATATGTCTATTTTAATTTTTTAATAAAAAAATTAGTTCTTATTATAAGTCCAGATTCATAGTAATAAATGTGTTTTTTTACAATTTTGCCAATATTAATTGTAATAAATAAAAAAATTATTCATGTTGGCTTAATTATAAATAAGGGAAAAATTGAAAATTTAGTTCACAGTTAACGAGTTAACTAACTTTTCTTAGTACTGGTATGTGAGAGATAGTTAATTTAGACTTATAAATCTGGTCTTATTTATAAGTCCATTTTAATAAAAAATTTGATCTTATTTATAAGTCCAGTTTAAGGTAACAAGAACGTTGTAATAATTTTACCCATATTAATTGTATCAATAAAAATAGAGAGAAAAGAAAAAAATTAAAAGATACTCATTCATAAATGAGGACAAAGTTGAAAATTCATCCCATGATCATTGAGCTAACTATCTCTCATTGGTATGTGTGATTTAGTCAAAATGAACTTATAAATAGGACCAGATTAATAGTTAATTGTTGTTTTAATTTTTTTTTCCAATTGTGATGATTGTCATAAATGTTCATTTGACATTATTTGTCAAGAAGGTTCAAAGAAATCAATGGATAATTAAATTGGAGCCATGCAATGTACTAAGACCGATCAAGTTTGAACTTCATAAGCAACCGACCTACTTCAATTTCTCATTAAATTAATTATGACTTATGCGTTAGGTTTTGAATTATTCTTTAATTACAATTTGAATCTGACTTATGCGTTAGGTTTTGAATTATTCTTTAATTACAATTTGAATCTATTTTTTTGGTAAAAGATCAAAATGCATTAAATGATTATAAGCAAGTTCATCAGTTTTTTTTACAATAATGTGTGGGCATGATTGCAGACTATTTAAAACAGGGTCAAAGTGTAGATTTGTCAACTAACTATTACTTGAGAAGCGTCTAGGCCAAATAACTATTGAAGGGACTAAAATTATCAATCAACAATTAAAAAGTGAAAAAAAAAAACACAATTTGGAGCAGATTCGCCAACGAACTATTACCCCGTCACTGTCTTGGTGTCTTCGTCTTCTATTGACTGTCATAGTGTCAGTGATGTCGGCATTTCTAAAGCTTCTATTGTTGCTGGGTGTTCCACTCACCCTCTTAAACTCATCCAGTAGTCCACAGCGTTCGATTGACACGCACCTTGCACTCTGGTTCCATCCCTCCGATGCCACAAGCAGCAACCACTGCTGCCGCAATGCCTGCTCCCATGGGTCCCATCTCTGTTGGTGTTTTCCTTTTCCAACAAGAAGGCTTAACCGCTCTTTTCTCCAGCGTTTTCGCCACCATCCTACTCTAGTGCCTCACATTTTAACTTAATTGCGATAGTTGTTTTTTTTAATAGTTATTTGGTGTTTTTTTTTTCACTTTTAATAGTTATTTGATGTTTTTTTTTCACTTTTTAATTGTTGATTGGCAATTTTGATCCTTTCAATAGTTATTTGGCCCAAACGCTCCTCGGGTAATAGTTGGTTGGCAAATCTGCACTTTCACCCTTAAAAACATGATATTGAAAGAATTTAACACACACAACATTTGAAAAATCAAAACATTTCAGATAAAAACTCAATATCTGAGTGAATTGCATGGATGAGCGTTCACTATATAACCCTTATCGGGTAGCAAATTCTTCTTGATGCAGAAAATTATGAGAGTTTTGCAGTTATATTACTGATAGATGGAACAATTCTTGATCCATAGTAAAGATGCTCTAAAGCATCGTAGTGCAGGATGAGAAGGATGAGATCGATGGGGCTACACTTTGAATCTTTTACGTAAACAATAATTTTCCTTAGTACTCTGCACAAAGCTTAGGCAGGGTTTATTTCTGTATTTATCTGAGTCATTTTATATTTATACTTTTTTGTTCTATTTATAAAACAGAGAGCAAAGACTTTTTTTCGTCCTATTTGTAAAACAACTCATTAAATTTTTAAGGTGAATGTACAATTTAACCTAGTTGTTAAATTTTAATATTTTATGACAAAATTAATGAAATTTAAGGTTTTTATTGATATGCGTGAAAAATGTTGGAAGTACCTCACTAAAGGAATATAAATAGTAAATACTAATAGCTATATAAATTAATTCTTACCATTTTAGTTGTAGGACTCCAACTCACAGTCACACTCGTACTCCCTTTAATCTTTATTATGAAAAACAAACGAACAAGTATATATTCTTAATCTTATTTATAAGACACTTGCAAATTTTCAAGAAGAATTTAATTTATTTTTTCATGTCATCAGCACATATTTAGTAAAGGTAGTGAGAGAAAGAAATAATTAATATATTTGAGTTCAATATAGTTAGTAAGGGTAATATTGAAAACTAATTATATTTTAGGACAACTTTAATGCCATTGAATTTTTTTATTGGTTTATGAAAATTTGTAGTTAGTTTCTTTTAATAAGGAAAAAGGAAGTATATAAAATATGGGATAAGTTTTAACCAACTGAACTAATCATTTATTATTATACACTTGTCACAACCTATTTTATATGCCTACTTTGTATTCGTGTATTTTGAATTTATATAGTATAGATTTAATAGTATCACAAAAAAAAAAACATATTTAAGAGAATTCTAGATTGGTTATACATGAGTATCTAATTAACATAACTCTTCTTTTGCATTCGGGTTTTAGAAGAATTATATTTACACAAACATCTATATATATATATATATATACACATATATATATGTGTGTATATATATACACATATATATATGTGTGTATATATATACACATGTGTGTGTGAGATGAATTATAGTACACGGGTAATTAATAAAAATCAATCGGGTTTGAATATAAGTGAAAGTGATTAGCATTTCACAACATTCATTTCTCACTAACCTAAGGTTCAAATTTATGTTGAGAGAGGTGTTTATAGTGTCAGACAATACCTTAAATATGATCGTTCTTAATAGAAAAATGCATGTACTTTGAATCAATAAAAATAATACAGGCAATAAAAAATAGTGAAAAAAATTGAGTATCTCTAGCCGCATACGATTTGATATTTCATTTTTTCACGCCACTATTTCATTAATTATTGCAACTCTAAAGAGAGCCAGATTCCAAATCTAACATTATGAATGTGGTTTACTTTTCAACTCTATATGTGGATCATGTCAACACGGATAATTAATAATGTGGACATCACTTTCTTAGGAAGCTGCCATGTGACATAAGGTTTTGAAGGAGATTAAAAAAAAATGCAAGGGGTGACTATTTTTAAACATTAATTACAATGTTAAAATTGATTGATAAACTTTAATTACTTTTCAAGTGATTTATAAAGTATACAATATACCCCTATTGCAGACAAAAAAAAATTCTTCTAATTAAGAGGCACTTATATTCTAGAAGAGATATGTCATGTTCGAAATTTTAAGGTATAGTGGTTATTTATTTCCAAGGATACCCCCTTGTTAGATGGAGGATATTCAATAATGGAGATATATACATTACGCGTAAATCAATTTTTGTGAGTTTGTGTGTATTTTTTCTATAAAAACCAAGTAAACAAAGACGGAGGAAAGGAAGTGTACGTGCGATTTAATGATATCCTGGTTAGGTTATAGCTGGATGGACACTAGACAGCAACTTGAAAATTCAATGTGAATTTAATTCGATCAAGACTTTGTAATTACGACTTTCATACTGCATTATTTTTCTAATATCACCATATTTAACCAAATATATATCTTATTTCAAATGCTAAAACCCAATTGAGGGCCATGCAGGAGAATAATGGCATTAATTCATCGTACGCTATAGTTTTAATCCCCTCATATATATCCACCACAGAGGAAGTGTGATACCTCAATTAGGTTATATTTTTTCTGGTTTTTATTATAAAGCGCTAACTAATAAGTGCATTTTGCCCTTTTTATAAGACACTTGCTTGTTCTCAAGGAGTATCAATTATCCCTTTCCAGGTATACCCATAATTAATAAGGGTACATAATAGATGGGAGTAATAATTAATACGATACTAAAGTTTAGTATGATTAGTAGGGATAATATTAAAAATTACATAATTCTAAAACAACTTTATTGACTTTGATTGTTTTTCTTAATTTGTGAGAATTGTTAATTAGTGTCTTATAATAAGGATAAGAGGGCGTATGAGGTTGATTTTAGGTGTGAATATTTGTATATGTCTTTGTCATAATTTTCCAGGAGCATATAAGATTAAGAGAGAGAGAGAATTTCATAGACTTTGCAGTTATTTAAATTTAAATTAATATTATTGCACTCAAGCTCAAACCTATGATGTATCACAATGCAAAAACATATATAATCCAAATAAATTAGAAATATAAAAAATCAATTAAAACATAATCATCGATAAATTATATTTATTGATTGATATATTCAAACTAAATCCCCTAGTATTTATTACCAAACTAAATCCCTTACAATTTATTATGTTTTTTGACAAAAAAAAAGAAAATAAAAATCAATAAATTATTTTTATTAACACTGATCCAAACTAAATCTTCTAGTATTTATGATAACTCCTTCATTTATAGAGATAAAACAAATTCAAGTTTAAAGGAATATAAAAACAAAATGTTGTTGCTTGACAGAATTAACTGTGTCACTTAAAAAACAAAACGTACGGAATTTACACACTACAAATATTATAAAACATATAGATATGATATGTCTGTGTGTGAATTAATTTGAATATGTAGTTAATCCTTCCACAAAAATATCACTGTTATTAAATATCATTATGAAAAGAATAAACCAAAACTTAAGATGGTATTATTATATAAATAAGTTGCAAACTCGTTCACACCAAAAAAAAAAAAATCTTTAGCATACATATTAATATAATTTTCTTATGGTAATAGTGATCACATCTCAATGTAATAAAAATAAATGACTGAATGATCCAGCTAGAAATTTATATTTGTGGGTGCATAATTTGTGAAGGGATTTGGGTAGGAAAGTTTTAAATGCATTAAAAATAAAATGAATATAGATAAAAAAAAGAAAAGAAAATTCCTTTCAATGAGTTCTAAGTAAATCATATGTACATAAAATAGGATCAGCACCAACCATTAAATCAGCAATAAATTATGAATTTTTTAAATCCTAACAAATTTCATCCGAGGTCAAAAGGCATAAACTATCCATCACACTTCTGTAAAACAAAAATTAGAAAATTTTACATAAAACCAAAGTTTCAACCACCAAACTCATTACAATTTTAAATAAAGCTAATCAATGAAATTGGACTACTCAATGATATATGAATTAAAGAAACTATCCTTGCCCGTTTAACCAAATCACAAAAATCTTTATATTGTTTATAGTGGTTGGTTATAAAAAATATATCTTTCTGCTGTTTTGGAATCACGGATAAAACTACTACTACATGTGTTTTTTTATAAGGAGTAAAAACTTGGGAAAATAATAAGAAATGAAAAAGGTTTTTTTTTTTTGGGGTTTAGAGATGAGGGAGTATAAATACCAGGTTCGAACTTGCGATCCCCAAGAATCAATGAAAAATGACCCAGAAGGTTGCGAGGGAGAGTGAGAGTGGTAAAGGAAAAAAATGGGGGTGTTTTTCATAAGTAAAACTTAGGAAAAGAATAAGAAATGGAAAAAGCCCAACCGGATTAGAACCATTAGAACCCATGACCTTATGATTCTTGATCAAATGCTCTACCGCTGAATTATGGGTCCATTGATACTAATACATTTCAACTAAATAATATATATATTTCAAAATTTTATGGTTCGTGCCACCCATTAAAATACATGTGGCTCCGCCACTGGAACGGTATGTATGTGCGTGTAATATTCATTATCTTATGTGGTGAGGGATCCCTGAAATAATGTCGATGTAGGTGTCAGCTTCAAAGGTATACACAAATGGCTACGCATGGTACTTCCTACTTAGTACAACATGGGACCTTCACAGTCCTGTCATGTCCCTGCTAATTGCTCCTATTTTTAATTCTTAATATTCATAAACAAATATACTAATAAATAAATAAATAACATTATATTGCTGTCCTCATATTTCCGTGATATTTTCCTCGATGATTTTATCTCCTCAATGTTTTCATCGATGTCCACCAATAATGTAGGCGACCCATTGGTTCCGTCTAATGATCATAACTGTACTACATACGTTTCACTATAAAAATGCGAGGCTCGTTTTTGTATAGTAATTTAAAACGTTTTCAAATACACCTTCCATAACAGATTGCAAGTCCTTATTTCAAATCATCTGATTGTGGGTATTAATCAATTTTTCTGATATCGATCATCTCTATTCAAAGGTTTTTTTTTCCCCCACCATATTTAAAGTTATTAGTTATACGTAAAAAAAAAAAAAAAAGAGAGAGAGAGAGTCATTAACCATGGGGAGAACCTCACATGAACTGATGAACCTTATTTTTTTTCCTCCTTTAAACAAGCGTAAAATTAAGAATTTATTTCAGTTTTAAATAAAATCAAAAACTTAATTACATTTTCTCTATTTCAGTGAGATAATTTGGGGTGCCTTATAATAAGGAATTGAAAAAAAGGGAAAATCTTTTTAAGATCCTAAAAAATTAAGAAAATATCAAGAAAGTTTGATAGAAAATTTGATATAAAAAAAATCTTAAAGAATTGTTAAAACCTATTGATAAAATTGTTTATTTAAAGAATTGTTAATAAGATTTTTTTGATATCATAATTTTCTATGAGGTTTTTTTATATTTTTTTTAGTTCATTGGGATTTTAAAAAGATTTTTCTTTAAAAAAAATAGCTTATTGTTTGTTTTGTTAGGTTTGCATGATGGAGATTGATCAACACCTTCATGATGAGATTCAATTCTTTAATTTTTATGCAATAATATTATAATTATTTTTTGGGGGGCGTGGGTTTTCGATATTTTATTTTATTCTACCTTGTTTATTGGTTTCATTTCTTATGCTTTTAACGTATTTTTAGTTTAATTTATTTGAATATTTTTATTGATATTGTAAGGTCTCTGTGCATTTTGTGGACAATTTTCTTTTTTCTAATTTTGAATTGCAGCGGAAAGTACTAAAATTTTTTGAGTAAAGGAGCAATTTTATATATGTGCTTTTTTCAAGAGCGTCTAGTACCACGATCTTTTTCCGAATAAAAAATACACATATAGTTATGTTTTGGGAGTGTCCAGCACCACGGCCATTAATTGACCAAACGGTCAACGTTAACTTAGATGGAAGTGAACAACAACACGGGTAAAATTATCTTTTTACCCTTAGTTTAAGTGAAATTACTATTTTATCTTTAGTTTTAAATATTTAAAAAAAAAACTAAAATACTCCCGCTAGAGAGTCCCACCACCTGCCGCCACCAGCCGTTTGGTGGTAAAGTAAAGTAATTCATTTAAATTGTATAACTCTTATTTAATTGTATGTAATATATTTATTTGTAGTTATATGTAATTGTCATACTTTTGTTATATTTTTTGAAAATATTAAAAGAAATGAAGGTTGAAAGTGCAATGAGGCTACGCAAATGTTGATATATGAGAGAGAGAAGAAGGGAATTAGTAAAAAATGAGAGGGCAATAAATGCAGAGGGAATGGGGTCAACGTAAGCAACAAGATTAGTTGAGAAGGCAAAATAATGAGAAAAATGAGTGTCCAACCAAAGGGGCAACCAAGGTTGAGTCATATACAAAGCAATTAATGAAGCATTAAATAGTGTGGGACCCCCTCTCATTAATGTCTCACATTGCTTCTCCCATACGGTGTCCCTGTCCCCCCTCCATTTCTAGATTTTCCCCTTCTTAATTTCACCACGTGTGCCTCCTCTATATATCTTCCTTTCTTTTCACCTTTTTTCTTTTCAGACAAAATTAACCTTTGCTCCACCTAATTTTGATTTTGTTGTAATTTAGTCCTTATATCTTCATGCTTTACTATTTTTATCATTTTGACTTGGTTAGAATTTAGTCCTTTAACTTTAACTCGTTACAACTGAACCCCTATAATTTTAATCATGTTATAATTTAGCCCCCTATCTTTATTCCAAAATATAAGAACTGAGTTGTAATAAGTTCACTGAATTACAAATCCATCAAAATTATATAAAAATTGAGTTGCAATAAATTTATAAACCTCGTTTGGCTAAATTTTTGAAAAGTTGATGAATCGTGATTTTAGTTCCTACCGCACGTTTAAACACAAGTGACTGGAGGCTGCTTATGCATCTGAATTATATTTCATAATTATTATTATTATTAAATATAACTAGGGAAATATAAGCAACTTTGTCAAGTTTATACCAATTTTGGTAATTTTACATCTTAATTTTAATAAATAGAATGAAATAACTTTAATTTCTTAAAGTCACTTATGAAAATCAAGATTATATAGAATAATAGTTATTCAATGCTAATCCAAATAAGCAACCAATTAGAGGTAGTTAAATTATTAAGTTTATCCAAAAAATAATTTTTTAAGAAAATTTATCCCTCACCAAAAAGTCATCCAAGTTGCAACTAATGAATTTTAAAATATAGGTAATATTGAAGAAAATAAAATCAATACCCCATTTTCTTAGAAGGTGCCTATAACAAGAATCAAGATGAAGTAACATATTTAAGGTTAGTTGGGTGGTTAAAAATTATAGAAAGAATAGAGAAGTCATGCCTCGATAATAAAATTCCTACTCCCACCCCCCAATCAATATAGCAACTTATCTCTACTCGATCGTCTCATTAAAAGAAAGGTAGTGGACTTGTTTTTTTTTTACAAGGCGATAGGGGAGGGGATCGAACTCAGGACCAGGAGGGGAAAAATAAATCCTAATATCATTGCTACACTACTAGTAGTACTGATTAGTGGACTTGTTAGTTTTGTTTGAAAATGAAATAGCAGTATTTTTTAAACTCTGCTCATATTTAAAATATAGAAAAGAAAAAAAAAATCAAATTAGATTTCAAGTACGCTCCTTGTGAATTGTATAACAAATTACTCCCTCCGGTCCTAATTATAAGACATAGTTGACTTTTTTGGAGAAATTAAGGAAGCTAATTAAATTACTTTAGACTATTTTTATTTTTACTTTTTTCTTCAAACTAATTAGTTTAACTAATAAACTAATATATAATATAAAGATGCACAACATATGAAATGATTAAGTAACTTATTTAGCTTCCTTAATATCTCCAAAAAAAGTCAACTATGTCTTATAATTAGGACCGGAGGTAGTATTAATGACCAACCGAGTTTATAGAGTAAATATTATATTTAGTCCTAAAAAAAAAATATAGACTCTATTTTGGTCCCCCAAACAACGAAACTTCTTTTTAGTCCCTGAAAAGGATAAATTTCCAAAAAAAGGACCTCATTTTAGTCCCTCAAAAATTTCCAAAAACCCCTCTTTAATTCATAAAAATATCTCATTTTAGTCCATAGAGACGAAAAAGGGGTCCTTATTTTTTTCCAGGGACCAAATAGGGTATTTACTCTTTATTTTATGGACAAAAAATTTATTCTAAAATGTGGCCTATATTTGGAATAAGGTGGAGTGTATTTTGAGTGTATTGAGTACGTTTCTTTTTTATTTTCTTTCCAAAAAATCATTTTTTCCGTCGAACATTGTGCCTTTGTAAACTCACTAAAATCAAAGACTAATTTTTTTAAAAAAAATATAAAGTTATAAACGGCTAGCATGAGTGGCTCAGTCATTTGTAGCCTAAATGAATCAAATGGGTTTGTTTTTAATCTAAGAAATGTTACAACCTTATGCATATTGCTATCTATGCCAATCCATCGCTGCCCAAATTAATCTCTAAACGCCTTCTCTATAACATTACTTTTACTTCGAACATGAATTTAAATTTTAAAAAGATAACGATATACGTATTAAACCTGCTTCCATATGCTGTAATTTTAATGTCCAATAATTGGCAAAAAAAAAAAAAAAATCAATGTCCTATACTTGTGAAAGCGCAAGTGAGCCTTTTGATTTTAAAAAAAGAAAAAGGAACATCACTTAGTAGTCAAAGTGAAACTAATCAGTATTTTATGCAGACCCATTATACTGACTGCAAGTAACTTTTCCATGCATAAAATTAATATCTCAATGTATAATTAACAAAAATATAATATTTATAATCCATAAATCACGCAATCCATTAACTATGTCTATTTTTGAATGAGTACTTTCCTTATAATATTTCACGATCGACTTCATACTTTCCCTGAAATACTAAATATCCAATGTCGTGTTTTTGTGGGCCTGTATATTGGATTTGGGGGTAAGATTCCATTAGTGAGATTAAGCCCAGTAACAATGGAAGCCCAGATTGCTAGAAATTAAAAAAAAAAAGAGATAAGAGTAGGGAAATTAGAACTTGCGTGCTTCGGGTTAGGTTCTCTCCTTATTTTTTTTTCTTATTACCTTTCATAATTTCTAAATTATGTATGTCCAATCAATATAATACTATTTTAATTTTTCTCTCATTTTCCCAATCAATAGTTCAGATGGGTTGATTGAGAGAAAATGAGAAAAAAGATTAGGAAATGATATCCTTCCTCATGCTTGCTTGTTGCTTCTTTCTTTCTCTCAGCCATCTTGAACAACCATCTGAGCTAAGAAAATAGGTTGCCTTTTGATATATATAATTTATTGTCTCATTTGTTTTGTTCTATCACCTTTATATCTTTAATTTTAATTAGCATATTGGGTATTGTGGGAAAGCTACTTAATTATCCATAACTTTGAAATTATCCTAGCTTGTATTGTGGACAAAATTTGCAACATGAGCACTGTAAACTATATATTGCTTTTTTGTGGGTTTTCTTTCTTAATTTTTCTAAAAAAATAAAGTTCACCAACTTTTATATTAAGAGTCTGAGTTCACTAAGTCTTATACATTGAGTAGTTATAAAGCCAATGCTCTGTCAGAAACCTCACCACGCAGCCTTGTTCATGGGTTAAATAATTTTTTTACTTAAACCTATGGTAATGATATTTCATAATATTAACTTTAATTTCTTTTAGGGAGAACAACAGAAAAATACCACTTAACTTTTAAAATTTTGGTGAGGACAACAATAATAGGATTAATAGAATAATAAAGCAATTAACAACTCATTTTATTATGAAATCACCTATTTAGTATTTTGAATTTCAAGTAGTATTTTTTTTTTGTAATTCTTCCCTTTTTTTTTTTTGCTAATATATCAAACCTCTATGTTTTTCATACAACACTTGTTATTTGTTCAAGGAAAAAACAGTGAAAAAAATAATTAGTACTCAATTGGAATCAGAGATGTTAAAAAGCCTAAAGTAACACTTATTGGTGTAAATGTTAATGAGGATTGGTATAGTTGGCTAAAACGTCGGCTTTCATCCTAAAAGGGAGGATGTTGCATACCCGCGGGTCGATGTGAGGGCCTTGTTGGTGAGCGATCTGTAAGTACCTTTGTAAGCGTTCCTTGAACCTGGAGACATACTCTAGTTGGGTACTGGTGTCTACCCCACCTAAACTTTTCTTTTCTGTATAAAAAATAAAATAAAAATAATAATCAGGTCTAAAAAATCGTAATTGAGCATAGATACAAAATTTCGTCTGCTGTCTCCACCACGCCGTTACGTTGTAAGTTTCTCAACTTCTTGAACGTTGATTCCGTTGCGGGGGCTTGTCCATCTCTGATCTATACCCTTCACTTCACTTGAATTCTTTCTGTGTGATCAGTGGGACTAAAGGTAAAGCTGAAAAGCTCATAAAGACGACATTGATAGGATGCTTGACGATATTATCAATGGCCACTTAGGGAAGAAGTGGAAGATGATCTTGTATCTTGTCGATGTTCTCCTCAAGGCTCAGGAAGACAATAACCAAGAAACCCCATTAACCATGGACAACATAGAAGCTGTCATCCTGGTTGGTGTGTGTTTATTTAATATTGATTTCTCAGATATTTGATTACTGTAACTTATTGACTGATTCAAAGTAGTTCTATGAATTAATCGGGCGCGGGATATTTCCGTTGAGTGGGGCTTAAGTAACAGTATATAATTATACAAGTCATATCTCGCTCACATGGGTTACAGTAGAAGTGTTTTATCATCATACTTGATACTTGTAATAATAATATATATATATATGATGATATTACCTATTTGAAATGAGCGAATAAGAACAAGATTTAGGTGGCATGATTAATGAAAGTATGTTGAGTTAAGATAATCAACATGTGGAGTTGAAGTTTAAATTTTATACTAAGGATCATATGAGAGAGCTATAATCCCAACTTGAACAACTTAAATTTCAAATTAGAACCCGCCCCACAAAATCTAATCTTCAGGATTTTATTTAAATCTAGATTTTGACACTCCCCTCATCATATCTTTTTCTCCCCATCCTATCTTTATCTTTAGTTTAAAAATTCAACTATTAATATTTAATAAAATAAAATATAATATTTTAATATTACATAAAAGAGTTCCATCCAAAAATGCATCAATAGCTCACACCTATAATCAAAGTTTGATCCAAAAATGGTTGAAATTTGGAAATAAAACATGTTTCGAAACAGGAGTGAAGCTGAAGAACATAGACATAACCTCAAACACAACACTCCGAAAACTTATACAACAGTTCTACGTTGAAATAGCGTGACCTTTGACTCAATTAAACAATCAAAGTTGTCACATATCAAAGACCGTCCTCCTCGGAAGCCCCTCAGCTATCTATCTTTGGGCTTCTCTTACAAATAATAATCAAACGACGTTTTCTCAGAAATGGATGTGCTCACATTTTGATAAGCACATCAAACAAATAAACTAACCTTGTCGGAATTGTCCTTTAAGAAATTTTCCAGTGCCTGTTATTGTGCTGGGGAAATGAGACAAGAAAACTTCGAAGCAGAGGGAGAAAAAAAAGAAAAGAAAAGGAAAGAGAGCATTAAAATCACCATACTTGTTTCCTCGCCATCATCTCCAAATCTGCAGGAAGAAAAACAACAACAAAAAGGTCATGAAGGGGAAGAAGATGGAGGTTGAGATGGGGCAGAGAGAGAAAGTGATTCCGATGAGGAAGAGATGATGACAGATGGCTTGTTGCAGACAAAGGAAAATAGTGGTGGGTTCTGGATTTGATCGAGAGTGAGGAAGCAATCGCAATTTGAAATCTGGAGAATGAGTGGAGAAACCGAGAAAATGTAAGAGATCTGAGAGAACCTTGGAAATTAAAGACTTATTAGTGTGCTTTAAAAAGTGAAATTAATTAACTAACCAATAAATAAATATATTTGCTTCAACCCACTCGGCTTCAGATCAGAATCTTTAGTTCCTGCTCCTTCCCTGTGCGTGGAAGACTAGTGTGGCATTCATTCACATTCGCATACATGAGAAAAAGGATTGAAATGTATTTCTTTACTCCATAATTAATGGCAAGTCAAGTGTATGAACGGGACGGCATCTTCTCATGCATGGAGACAGACCTGACATTATTGTAGGATGATGAAGCTACTATACCTTTTAGGTTAGTCTCTTCTAGAGTCTTCGTTTAGTGATCAACTTTAAATTTATGAACTAACAATGGAGTGGACATCAGTGAGTGATAACATCACAGAGGACATACCGTACCTCTTGAATGTAAAACCAAAAAGGACAATGATGCGCCATGAGGGCTTTGTTGGTTCCATCACCATATATATGTTTAACTTTGAAAATGGAAAGGGCTCTCAGGGATTTTACGATTTAGAAAGTGCCAAAGATGATCCCTTGGTATGGGAAATTCTAGACAAATCCCAGTCACTTGTTGCACATAATCATCCAAACCTTCACTTTCAATTCCCTCCCTCCCTCCGTCTCTCTGTCTTTTTACAAGTGACTGAAGCACAGGCATCATCATCATCAGTTTTACTAAACCCTGTAATTCTACAGAGAAAAGCGAGTACCCAAATGTTCTTGCTCATGTATGCCGAAGGTGGTGGAAGAGCTCGTCTCTGTTGTATTAGCCCCTGATCTGTGTTGATCAGCCTTTCTCAACCAAAAAAAAAATGTTCTTGCTCATGTGCTTGTGAGCGCCCACTAATTATTGGTACCACTAATTAATTACTGTCGATTCCCACACTCTATATTTTCTCTCTTACCCTTTATCTTGATTGAGTTTGAAACCTTTTTAAAGGTCTACTTACAATGTAAACCTTTAAAAAGGTCTCATATTGCACACTTTAAAGGTTATAAGTAGACATTGCGCACTTTAAAATTAAAATATAAGAATTAAAAAAACTAAACTATTGTGTTATTTATATTATATAAATATAATTATATTTATTTAATGTATAAACATGCTAGACTACAAGATTTATAGGTTAGGCCTTAACAAAATAGGCCTAACCTATTTATACAAGGACTTTAAATGGGTATTGGAAACCTTTTTAACAAACAGGTCCGGATAGACCACGCTTTAAATAAGCTAGACTGCAAGCTGTCTGATAAGGACTAGCCTATTTCCACCCTTACCCAACTACATATAACTTTTTCATGCATAAGATTAATATATCAATGTATAATTAATAAATTAATATAATATTTATAATCCATAAATCACACAACTCATTTTATCCGCTACATTTTTTACCATTAATTTTATCCACTATACATAATAAATAGGAAACTATGTCTATTTTTTAATTTACGATTAAATATCAATTTTGCCCCTAAAGTATATTCGGCGTAGCAATGTTGCCTCTGAAGTTTAAAAACGTAGCAATGTTGCCCCTACGTTAAAAACTCTAATGGTCAACTTTTAGGGTTTTTAACGGAGGGGTAACATTGCTACGTTTTTAAACTTCAAGGGCAACATTGCTACTTTTTTGGGAGCAATATTGCCCTTGAAATATAAAAACGTAGCAATGTTGCCCCTCCGCTACAAACCCTAACGCCGACTGTTAGTTGACTGTTAAGACAGTTAACGGAGGGGTAACATTGCTACATTTTTAGACCTCAGGGGTAACATTGCTACTCCAAAAGCTTCAGGGGCAAAATTGCTCCCAAACGTATACTTCAAGAATAAAATTGATATTTAACCCTGTAATTTATACATCCCCATAATATATCAAGATCGGTTTCATACTTTCCCTTTTTTTTATACCTAAAAGTTTAGGTGCTACTTTCCATTTTTTTCAGGCCTAAGGTACTACCGCAGATAGCGATGAATCCCCTCACATAGACTTCCTAGAAGGGCTTTAAATACCCAATATCTTTTGTTGGCCTGTATATTTTTTGGGATAAAAATCCATTATTGGGCTTAAGCCCAGTATACATGGGAAGCCCAGATTCCTATTAATTCAAAAAAAGAAAAATAGAGTGGAGAACCTAGAGCAGTAGAGCTTGCATGCTGCTTCTCCCTCTCTCCGCCATTTCGAACAACTGTTAAACCTTAGCAAAACCTGTGAGCTAAGGGCTTTGTTTGTTCTTTGGTCTTCTCGATGGGGAAGAAGCCGGAGCCGAAGCAGAAGGTTATTCTGCCGCCGCAACTCCCTCCGGAGGTCTCGGAGGACGAAATCGAAGTTTCCGATGAAGACCTGGATTTCGTTCGGGAGAACCGCGACTACGCTGGCTTGATTTCAGCCTTGGACACCCAGTCCATTACCAAGTTCGTTTCTACCACCTTTTGATGATTTCGCCGTCCTATGTAATGTTTATGCTGCAATTTCACTAGCAACAGGCTAATTTGATGCATGATGGGTCTATAAGTCTTGGAACTTGATATAACTAAATCTCTGAATAGTTAAGGACACGAGTCATTATAAGTCCGCAACTGAGTAATAAATTTATATTAGCGGAGAAAATGAGTCTAGGAACTAGATGTCACTGTTTAGTGGTGTGATTAGTCAGAAATTTTCAAGTTTTGCCACTATTTAAAAAATTGGAGAAGTTGCTTAATATGTCAATCAAAAGGCCCGACGCAATAAACTTTATATCAGTACTGGTAATTTTGCTAATTGTAGCATTTTGAGCAGCCGTCACTCTGGCGGATATATTCTTTTTTTTTTTTTTTTGGGAAGCTACGTTTTGTTTTGTTTTTTGGTTGAACTATCTGATATCATTACTCACACTTTGGTTTTCTATCATGTACTTCTAATTTAGATTAAAAATGAAACTTTGGTGTGATTGTCATTTTTGCATGGTTATGTAAGGCGGAAATATCTTCTGGGACGCAAATTTGGTTTTGCGTGATTGAATAACTTAGGCTTACTATCTTTAAAATCTAGACATGTGACTCGAGTTGCTGATACCAAAGAGGATGACTTGGAGGCCCTTTATGAGAAACGCATGAAAAAGAATGCTCTGAAGAAAGAAACAGAGGAAAGTAGTCTTCAAGTTGATCGTGTAGAAGCTCTTCCAGTGAAGACCTTGGATGGAAAACTCTACTACCGGACAGGTCTCTATTCTTTTACTTCAAACTTGTGCATTGTGAATGTCTGATCGCATGATCTTTTATGAAAGCATTATATAGTGATATTAATTAGTTGTTTTCATCACATTCTATAGTTTCAAAGACAGAAAATGGTTCAGCTCAAGAGGAAACTGGAGGGGATACCACCGATGGTGATGCGGATAAAGGTTTAGTGAAGCTAAGTAAGGCTGAAAGGAGAGCTAAACTCAAGAAAATGAAGAAAGAGGCAAAGAAGCACGGGAAAGAAGTGGCCAATACAGAGGTGCAGCCAGCATCACAAGCAGCAGTACTGGTAATGTATCAATTTGTATCAGATTTAAAGTTCCCTTGGATCAGATTGAGAAAATTATTTGTATTCCTTTTGATAGTTCACAAACCCCCTTTAATCTAGATTGCCTGATACTATATTGATCTGCTAGTAGCATGTCCTGAAAGCTATTTTTTCCCTTTGCAAATATGCGATTGCTTTATGGTTGTTTCGATGAATCATGTGGCACATGCATGTTCCCTATGATGGACTCCATTTGATGGAAATGCAAATTCTTGATATAATATACAATTGAGGCTTTTAGTCCGCTGATGATTTTGCATGTATTTATTATCTGTATTTGTGATGCCAAGAGAATGTTTTCCCCTTTAAGGCATTAAGGCGATCTTTAGAACAAAGAAAAGTGTCTTCTGAAAAGGAAATGGGAAAGCGCCTTACCTTGCAATACAAGGCAATGCGTTTTCCTTTTTCCTTTCCAGAAAACACTTTTCGCTGTAACAAACATTGGCTAAGGCTTTTTCCATGTTCTTCCAGTTTTATAGCATTCAATTGTTTTGTCCAATAACTGGAAGTTACACATTTTTTTCTCACTTCCTATTGGTTGCAATCTTTTGTATTATTCCTTTAAACTACATCTGATGTGATAGGTTACCAAAATTACTGAATTAGAAACTCGGGACTCAATATACAGGGTAATTTTCAGCAGATTCTCTGTTTTTTTTTTTTGGGTTTGTTTAGGCTGAGGTAAAACAAGAACTCACTGCTGAGGAGGCATTTGAAAATAAGAAACTTAAGCTTGCAGAGCTTGGAAATGCCTTGCTTACAAACCCAGAATCAAATATTAAGTTGCTGAAAGAGATGATTCAAATCGCTAAAGAAAATGATCAGAGCATTGTTAAACTTGGACTGCTATCACTCTTGGCTGTTTTCAAAGACATTATTCCTGGGTATGCCTGATAATTTCATCATATATTCCACATTTAATGCATTATTGTATCAATATAATCTACATTTAGCTTACTTCCTCACTCTGGTTAATTTCATTTGCTTTTTTCTTAATTAAATTTTGAATTTATGCATTTGACAGTTATCGGATTAGGCTGCTCACTGAAAAGGAGTTAGAGATGAAGGTTTCAAAAACTGTCAAAAAGATGCGTTATTATGAGTCCACTCTGCTTTCAGCATACAAGGTTTGTGCTCGTGTTATACAAATACTTAATTTAGTACTGTTAATTGATAACTAATTTTGGTGAAATAAAGTTTTTCTTTCAGCATCTAGTTGTTGTTGTTCTTATAAGACTTTTTTGCTTGAAATGGTGTTTGCCGTCCTATTGTTATACCTACTTTTCCTGCTAGCCATTTTTTTTTTGCTGTATGATTCGGCATTACTATGAAATGTGATCATTGTATGTATTATAATTCTTTTATGATGGACTCGCATGATATTTTAATATGCTGTGTCACTAAGAAGATTTGCTTTTGGTCCCTTCTATTTTTTGCATTTTATCAGGCATACCTCCAAAGGCTGATAGACCTAGAACATCAACCCTTATTTCAGCATGTTGCAGTCCGTTGTATTTGTACCCTGCTTGATGCAAATCCCCATTTCAACTTCCGTCAAATCTTGTTGGGCACTGTTGTCAATAACATAAGTTCTACAAATGATGCTATAAGGTTGAGTACTATTTTTGTTTTAATTAGTTATTTGTTCTATCATGATATTTGCCTCAACGGTTTTAAACTGTTTAATTTAGTTATAGATAAAAGGTTTTATAGAGCAGAAGACTGCTGTCCTCAGATGAGGCAACCTTCTCTAGGAAACATGGCCCAAGTAACTTTTTGCTATTTCTGCGGCTAATTAAATTTCATTTGCATGATTAACAGAAAACTCTGCTGTTCCACAATTAAGTCACTATTTATAAATGACGGTAAACATGGTGGTGAAGCTACTGTAGAGGCTGTTCGGTTGATTGCTGATCAAGTTAAAGCTCATAATTGCCAACTACATCCTGAATCCATTGAGGCAAGAGTTCCCACCCACTCCGTTTTTGGTTGATGTCTCCACTTGGTTGATTTTTTGTTTTGCTGATCAAATTGCTATGTCATTCTATACAGTCAAAAATTATATTGAGTTAAACCCATTTTCAGGGAGAGACTTTTACCTCAACATTAAGTCTTTTTATATCTTTTTGATCTTATCTGTATGTTCATTACTCTGAATACTTCTCCAGGTTTTCCTGTCTCTTTCGTTTGATGTGGATCTAAGGAAGTCTGAGAAGGCAGATGATGATCATAGAGTAAAAAACAAGAAAAATAAGAAAAGGAAAAATATGGACGAATCAAATCAATTGCAACAGAATGAAAGGAAGAAAAGTAAGCAGGAATTGATGTCAAAGATGAGAGAGGAGGTATTTTTCATCCTTAAGAATGACTTTCTGATTACTCTGGCTAAGCATATCTTGGTTTATATTACAAGGTAACGCTTTTTGTAGGTTGAAGCTGATTACAAGGCCGCATCTTTTACCCCAGATATTATGGAGCAGAGACAAATGCAATCTGAAACTCTATCTGCAGTGTTTGAGACATATTTTCGTGTTTTGAAGCACACAATGGAATCTACAGCTGTCAGGTTTCTTCATAAATCATTTGTATTTTGTGTTCTGTTGAAGCTTTAATATCTTACGTGAATCTTTCTGTTTCTGTCTAGATTATTGATAATCTCTGCTCTTTTTTGGCTTAGACCTGAAGCAAATTCTGGGACATCATCTGATGCAGTTGGATCCCACCCATTGCTTGCTCCATGTCTTAAAGGACTAGCAAAATTTTCACATCTGATCGACCTTGATTTCATGAATGATCTTATGATCCATCTGAAAAAGCTTGCTTCTGGTAGTAGCAACTCAGGCAACACTTCTGACAAGCTTCCTAAATGTTTAACTGTATCTGAGCGTCTCCAATGCTGCATTGTTGCTTTTAAAGTGATGAGGAACAATCTTGACGCCTTGAATGTTGATTTACAAGACTTCTTTGTCCATCTTTACAATCTCTTACTTGAATACAGGCCAGGAAGGTTTGCCCTAAAGCCAATCTCCCAAAATTCATTGTGCATATTAAGCATTATAGTGCATACTTTATTCATATGCCTCCAAAGGAATCATGGTAACATAAAGCATTATTTGGACCAGTCAACTTCTGTTTCCAGCATTAGCAAATTCTTATGCTTATTTTAGTGTTTACATTTTTTTTGGGTTTCCTTTCTCTTATATGAAACAGAGATGAAGGAGAGGTGTTAGCAGAAGCATTGAAGATGATGTTGTGTGAAGATAAGCAACATGACATGCAAAAGACCGCTGCATTTATAAAACGTTTGGCTACAATTTCAGTGTGTTTTGGATCTCCAGAGTCCATGGCTGGTATGTTTTTGTATTCTTTTACCCCATGAAGCACATAAACTGGCACAAACTCACTAAAACTTAAATAAGGAAAAAGAACCAGTGATGTGATATCTAGTTATCCTTTTGAATTTTTCAGCTTTAGTCACAGTGAAGCATCTCCTTCAGAAGAACGTGAAGTGCAGAAATTTGTTAGAAAATGACACTGGAGGAGGCTCTATTGCGGGCTTGATTCCAGTAAGCTTCTTAATTTCATGTGTCATTTGTGGGCACTAAAAAGATATTCCTAGTACTAGTGAAAACGTAGATTTTACTTGAAAACGGAAGGAAAATGAAAAATCGTAAAACGTAAAATTGTAAAAACTTAAAAGTGTTTGGAAAATTAGTAAAATCGTTTTAATGAAAAAAAAATCGTAAAAATGTAAAATTGCAGTAATAAATCAAGTTTTTAACTACTATACCTAGCAGACACATTCTTGGAGAAGTGAAAGACTAATGAGTTATCAAAAGGAAGTTTGTAGTGCAGTTATATAATTTAGAATAGATAACTGGGGCTTGTAGTGCAGTTATATAATTTAGAATAAATAATTGGGGCTTCCCTTGTCTGTAGATTTGAATTTTGGTAGTATATTACTGTTGACTGTTGCATTATAAAAAACTCTTAGGCTATTAAACACACCTTGAAGTACCTGGTTCCTTAATCCTGTTAGTCTTGTAGCACTAATCTCATCCAAATATAGACTGTCAATATCAGTTTATTATAGTAAATATGATATTCTAACAAAGTTGCTGCTTTGTTAAAAAGGGCGAAGGCTATTAATATTTGTGTTAAAATGTTAAGACTTTGTGAAGTCAGTTTTAAAATCCTTTTTAGCCCGGACCATCATCAGAATCCTGTTTGTTTAAAAATAAAAAATAAAAAAAATGGTCGTACTGCTACTAATATTATTGACAATTTCTATGTTTCTTTCTTGGTTGCTATGTTGTTCAGAAATATCAACCAAATTCCACAGACCCTAGTTTAAGTGGTGCTTTCGCCTCAGTATTGTGGGAGCTCAATCTTCTGTCCAAGCATTATCATCCAGCTATATCCACAATTGCCTCTGCCATTTCAAATATGAGTGCTGCTCATAACCAAGTTTTTCTCTCCAACATTTCTCCTCAACAAGCTCTTAAAAACATGTCCCTTGAGCAAGAACTTCTGTCCCCACAAAGTGGCAGTATAAAGCTAAATAACAAGAGGAAAAGAGCAAATGGAGCTACCCCATCTGCTTCAACTGGATGTACAGCAGATTCAAGTTCATTTGATGAGGATGAGTTGAGGAAAAAACTTGCTTCCCATTTTATGCTTCTACACGACATTAAGGAGAATGAAAGGTTGAGAAGGGAGTTGGATAAGACTACTATGTCTCTTGAACTTTATAAACAGTATAAGAAACAAAAGAAGCAGGGATCAAAGACTAAAAGCAAAGCTTAGTTATGCATCTTTAATACATTTTCTGAGAATTTGGTTACGTCTATTCTCATTCATTGGCTCCATATTACTAATTTTCCATAGGTATTTTTCGGAAATCACGGTTCCCGAGTTTTGGGTGGGAATTTTATTAACCGGCTGATGTAATATTAGATCAGTTCATAGCATTTGGCTGAGGGAACTGTACACTTCTTTTTGTGGGAATCGGACAACACATCCCCCCCTAACTTAATTTGTTATCTGTTGTGATTTTTATTTTATATTTTCACATTTCTTCAACAGCTTCCTCTTATTGTCAACATCTGCTGGTCTTCCTGGAAGGCTTAGCACTAGCTATGACCACTTAAGCACGAGGTCTTAGATTTCAGTCATTTGAATATAGAATACTTTTTTTGTGAAAGTTACTCTTAAATAAATCTATCTTGAACGAGTCAATAATACTGAATCTCAAATAATACTTGAACAATGTATTTAGTTTACCCATGGAATAGCACACCCACAACATTAATGAACGTTAACCCATCGGCAGAAGCGAAAAAAAACAAAAAAACACAAGAAATGATTTTAACTTGGCCTTAAATCAGTTAAATCAATGGACCAATCGGTCAAATTAGTCATATACTTTCGTTTAACTAAAGAGTATTGACTATTGATATACATTACTTTTTTTTTTTTTTTTTAAAAAAAAACCATATTTACCTATAGACTGTTTCTTTTGAATTTAAATACTACGTACTTATTTTTATGTTAAACATATATTGTTTAAAATACATTAATTTACTCAACTCATTCAACTACAATTCAACCATAATCTCACTATGAAACCAAAAAGTGTTCCACCGGCATAACAGCCAACCCAATTTTCTAAGCACCAAGAGAGAAATGAGAAACATGCTGCCTGTAACTTCCCTATATTTTTTCAACCACTGCTTTTTTCCCAAAAAAATATCTATATTTACTCGCTCCTATCATAAAATTCCAAGGGTAGACAACGAACTATACATGCCCCTTCAAGGGAAAAAAAATAGAGAGATGTATACGCTTATGAAAGCTACTAAAATACATGAACCAATATATATAAGAGCTTATAGTCAAAATCTTCAATGCTAGCACCAAAAAGATAGCATCATGGAGTTTAATCTACAATTTCACCCTCCTTTTCAGATTTTTCATCAAGACTTTCCTCTTGTGCATTGACTTGCCCTATAGAGTCATTTTCATTATCATCATAATCTGCATCTTCAACAAAATTACCATGGTTGTCATCCATCAAGTTCACAAGGTCTTGATCACCATCTTCAAGACCATTTTCTTTTATCACAACAGATGGATATCTGAGTGGCTTATCAGGCCAATCTTGGAAAAAGGAATTCATCACCATGAACCTAAAAGCCTCAAGTAAATGGCTCTTATCCCTCTTTACATCAGCACTTAAGAGTTTTCGCAACAAAGTTGGACTTCTCTTGTCTGATGAAGGGTCTAGTGACGTATCTTTGTTTGCAAACTTCTGTTTCTTGGAATGCCTCTCTTTTCTGTCAGTTCTTTCAAACTTTTTTAATTTTCTTTTGTTAGTGGAATTCCTTTTCTCTCCACCCTCAAGACCTTTTGTTGTAGAATCCTTCAAATAGGAAGATGGTATTTCAGCAACTTCAACCCCTAATTCAGCTTGCCTTGCTAAAATCTTCTTGAGCTGCCACAATCAAATGTGTATTATATTAACAAAGTTAAAATACTACTTCGGAACCTGGAAAAGGTACATCTATTGTAACTTTGAATCATACTAGAAATAAAGGAAAGTCAAACCCAGGGAGCGTTATTTATAAAGCAATTCAGTTGAACTACAAAATTAAATTGGGAAGGAAAATATAGTTAAATATAAATTAAATGGAACAGCTCTTATAAATTAAATTTGGCAATATCATTTCCCTGTAATATTATCTTCAGGTGAAAAAAGCTCAACTCTTCTGGAAAAAGGGATCTTTATTTACCAAATTCTATGATTCACGGTTGATGCCTCAGATTAACATCTTCTGGCTTTTGGTGTAAAAATTTTCTTTCTCTGTTAATATAAATCAGGGAACATAACCAATGTTTGACAATGACGCATGTCAATTGGGAAGGACTAGTGAAATCACAAAACTTCTAGCTTTAGTAGCTGAATGTGAAACTAAACATGTAAATGTAGAAGAGCGCAAATAATTTGAGCATATAACTATGAAAGAACAATATACCTCTCTTCGAAAAACCTCCCTATATTGCCCCCTTTGCTTCTGCAGGCAGTATTTCAGATCTTAGACAACAGCTTTTGATAAAAAATTGAAATAAATAGAGAAGTTCATTTAACCTTTGGAATGTTGTCTTTGGTAGGGTAGTAATTCTTCCTTGCTTCGCGCCACTGTTGGATTTCTTGGTCAGTGTATATCATTGACCAAGATCTAACCATTTGAGAAATAACCCAACATTTATCAAACACAAAATTTAGGCTTGCGGGTCAGATATTATGAATAGAAAATGATATGTGATACACAAAGAAACAAAAGGTTACAGAAAGTTGTCAGAAAGAGAAAATGAGAAGGTTAAATCTAGAGAGAAAGCAGACTTGATTTTTGATATTTAATACCCAAAAGAGAACAAAATTTTTTCATGTTCTAGAGAAAGTGATCAAGGAAATATAGGCATCTGAAATCTTAAAATTCAGCACCAACATCAAGAATGGTCTAAACCTTATTGACTAACTAGACATTGGAATGAAGAATTTATTCAATTACAGGACTTGATGTGTAGCTTCAAACTTGTGGGCATAATAAGCTAGACAGAAACTTATATGTAAAGTGAACACAAAAAATTTTTATTATACCATTTGTTAGAATGAAGTATCCAAGTGAACTAAATGACCATCTCTATATTTAAAATAAGCTACAATTTGAGTGAAGTAGTAGTCATCAATAGAAGGATAAGTTCATTTGAATTAGCATATATTAACACAAGTTTATGAGTAACAGACTGATTCTGCAGATGAAAATAAATTGAAAGACCAACAGCAGCTACCTTTTCGGTTTCCTGTTCTGTTCCATATAGTTAACACCAGAATTTCCTGCCTTCTCTTTGTTGAACCCTGTTTGTTCAACAAGTATGAGTCAAATAACTGTTAATGATATATAGCACCCGTGGAGCACGAAGGGCTCCAAAATGCTTGTATGAAAATATAGCTCAATTTTTTTTTAAAAAATAAAATAAAATAAATGATGGTGCTGATTTTATATGGAAAACCAAACTCACAATAAAAGAAGCGTAATGTCAAGGTAAAACCTAAGCTTAAGTGACTCTTTAGTTTTCGTGGTGAATTTCAAATTTCTGTTTCATTATTGATATTGAATAATTGTTGAAAATTGATGGTGAAAAAACAATAAATTGATAAAAGTAATTTGCAGAAAAATACAAGGAAAGTTGGAATGTTACAACAGCTGTAGCAGAGCTATAAGAAAATTGCAAGCATAGCAACATAGCAGGCTATTAATAACTATCTCAAAGCAGAATAGGCATTGTAAGAAGTTAGAGAAGTTCAAACCATTGTGGCGATGTTCTTTTGGAGCCCTAAATTTCTTCTTTCCTTTGTTCATGTCATGAAACTTAGACTTTTGAAATCTAGATCAGTCGGATGTAGATAGTCATTTGGTCATCATAATATGCAAACAGTAAAAATTAAGAGCAACGAAGAAAGAAGGAAATTGCATACCCTCCTTGAAACCTCCCTCGATTTGGATTATTTTTAAAGTTTTCGCTAGGTGAACCTTTCCAATTAGGGTTTGGTGCATTAGCTTTGACATTGTTCATAGGTTTTGCCTGCAATAATCAGATTCATTAAAAAATAATAATAATAATAAAAAAAATAGCCATCACTATTTTACTATGGTACATGCTGTTGAACAGAATATATGACTGGAACACATTAGTGGTGATTATTGTATTTAATAGAGAGAAAAACGCTACCTGAGGATTTGTGAATGCAGGTTGGGAGTGTTTTGCATGTAGGTGCTTCAAACCATAAGGATTAGGTGGTGCCTGAGCGTTCCCCTCTAACTGCTGAGATGAAAAAGGCGATGATGTAAAAGCATTTGTTTTTACAGGTGAAAAAATGTTCTTCTCATTCTGGTTAACCTGTGGTCTAACCTGGTTTCCAGCCACATGATTTAAAGGCAGATTCGCAGAAGAAAATGGATTTTGAGGAACCATAGTCTGAGGCATTTGGTTTCCAGTAACACTATTGAACTGCATATTTGCAGAAGAAAATGGATTTTTCTCATTCTGGTTAACCTGTGGTCTAACCTGGTTTCCAGCCACATGATTTAATGGCAAATTCGCAAAAGAAAATGGATTTTGAGGAACCATAGTCTGAGGCACTTGGTTTCCAGTAACACTATTGAACTGCATATTTGCAGAAGAAAATGGATTTTGAGGAAACATAGCCTGAGGCACTTGGTTTGGAAAGCTGCCCATAGGATGGGAACCTGGAGGCATACCATATGGAATAACTTGAGCTGGGTTTGAGACCGGCATAGGTAACTGTTGATTCATATTCTGCAGGGGCAACGGAGCACAAAATTGTCCATTTTGCATATTCATACTATTCTGCTGAAGTAAACTAGCAATATTTTGGGCTAAAATATGCCCCTGGGCCTGAGACAAATTAAATTGACCACCATTCACCATGTTGTGTCCCTGAACTTGAAACAGCGGATTGCAATTCATATTGCCAACACCATTCTGCTGACCAGCCAAAGTCAGATGAGGCGGAACCAACTGATTGTTTTGCAATGGATGAAAATTATTAGCAGCATGCATGAATGGAAGAGGATTGATCATCGGTTGCATATTGGTCATAAAGGGATTCATGTTTTGGAGGATCCCTGCACCCAAGGGAGGGCGGGTTTGTATGCCCAGATTATTGTTTGGCAAGGGAAGCTGTTGCTTGTTAAGATTATTCATGAGTCCAGATTTACCAATGGAACAGAAACTCAAAACTCTTACACCTCAAAGTTCAGCGAGAATCGTAGAGACAAAAAATCTTTGAAGTTTAGAAGGAATAACCTGTACATTGACAAAGCATTGTTCTGATTAAGAAATTTACTTCTCAACAAAAATAAATAAGCATGCGCATGCACACACAAGGGAAGAGATAACTCACCAAGAGCAAGGGTGAACTACCAGACCAGTGCACCTATATGAAGAAGATCATGGGGGAAAAAATTCAGCCTAAAGATGTATTCAATGATCCTAAAAAGCAAGAAAATCAACCCAATAGAGCAGTTAAACTTCAGAAAAGATAACCTGACCGGAAAAAATCGAACACACCAAAATGAATATACTTAATGCCACTATAGTTATATGTTTCCCATCAAGCAACACAGTCCCTAGATAAATAAGTTCACCTCTGCTTAAAACTGAGAAAAGAAGAGAAAACTCCACTCTGCAAATTAGCTTCCCAGCACTAAACCACAAGACCAAAACCGAAACTCCGCCAGCTGTGGAGAATATGAAGACCGATACGCAGAATTTTTTTTTCCAACGTCAGTATTGGATTGGTCAACAACATCCGATACTGATACGGTCAAATGGCAAGCTAATAGTCCGACAGAAGCGGCTCTGTAGAAGAAACAACGCTGAATGGGGTCTGAAGCTGGTAGTCGCGCGCCTCCGACTATGGCGTATAGAAGACGAGCGAGAGTGATCATCTTTAGGGCTTAAGTTTGGAGCTATTCAGATTTTATATGGGCCCAAGCCTATGTCAGAAGCCTTTTTCCTTTATGGAATCACAGCCCTATGATTTTTTTGGGAAGCAGAATTAGAAACCTTTATTTTTATTCATCTAAAAAAAGAAACATTTATTTTTAAAGTCCTGGGCTCTTACTTTCTTGTTTTCACGTTTTTTCCCCAGTTGATTTTCTTTCTTTGGATCAGTATAAAATCAAATCAAACCAAAATCCAATCATCAAAGAATTCGTATAAATTGATTCAGGTTAATCACCACTGTGACTGATGAGAAGAGGAATGCGATAACGGTTGAAGGTCGATCACTACTGCCAGGACAACAGAGGTGAGTGGCGATTCCGGCACTTCCCTGTCTCTGTCTGGCTGTCTTGCTCAGTCATAGAGCAGTGAGCAGACCTGGCGTGTTGAGGAAGACCTTGAAGGAGGGGGAAAAACGAGAGAGAAGGGTATTTTTGTAATTTTGCGTTAAAAATTAAGGGGCCACGTGCCCCCTTCTCACATGGACGCGGCTTCAGTCCACTGTGCTAACCGTTCTTTGCCAATCTCTTCCTTAAAACAGCGTCGTTTTGGCGCAAAAGTGACCCAGCTGCTTCTTTTTTTTCTCACAGATTTTAGGATACTCTAGATATTAAAAAGATACTTGATTGATACTAAAAAAATATTTTATGATTTTGAAAAATTATTTTAGAATGTTGAAAAAATATTTCAGGGTACTGACTGGTACTAAAAAAAAATACTACAGGATAATGACTGAGGATACTGGTCGGTATTGAAAAAATATTTCATGATCTTGAAAAAATATAGGATACTGACTGAGGATACTGGCCGGTGCCGAAAAAATATTTCATGATCATAAAATACTTTTTTCAAGATCATGAAATATTTTTTCGGTACTGGCAGTATCCTCAGTCAGTATCCTGTAGTATTTTTTTAGTACCAATTAGTACCCTGAAATATTTTTTCAACATTCTAAAATAATTTTTCAAGATCATGAATTATTTTTTCAGTATCAATCAGTATCCTGAAGTGTCTTTTTAATATCTACAGTATCCTAAAATATGTGAGGGAAAAAAAAAAAGAAGCAGCTGGGTCACTTTTGCGCCAAAACGGCGCTGTTTTAAGGAAGAGATTGGCAGAGGACGGTTAGCGCAGTGGACTGAAGCCGTGTCCTTCTCACATACGTGGGTCCGCCGGAAGAGGATTCTCTCCTAATCATTTTTCTCATTTTCTCTCATTAGCTCATCTAAGCCATTGATTGGTGAAATGAGAGAAAAGTTAAAATGGTATTGCGATTAATTAGATGATGATGATTTAAAGATGATGAGGGATAATGAAAAAGTGATAATGAGACAAACCTCTGCTTCCAGTTCTATTTCATACTTATAAGGCCTTCATAGTTCATAGAGAGGGCAAGAGAAGGTAACCCACAATGACACCTGATACTACTAATCTTAGGATTGCACATGTTCTTTGGTTTTTTTGGCGGCAGCTCGGGGGAAAAAATGTCCCGTAGGGGATGATCTCCCCAAAGTTTCCTAAAAAATTAGAATTAATGTTGACCGTTAGATTTAATGAATGACCAGACAAAGAACACGGAATGTTAAAAATAAAAATTAAAAAATGTATTGCAAATAAAACGGAGATTAATTAAAGATTTTTTTTTTTTGGCCATCAATTAAAGATTAAACTATAAGATTGGTACTTTTATAGTATTAAATTTCAAGTTAATCCTTAGATTTATAAATTACAGTATATTGTTAGTCTCTTAATGTTACTATGATTAGTCTTATTCACCAAAAATCCTTACTCAACTAATAGACATGGGTCTAGTAAATTAAGTTTTGACTTCTTAGAGATAAAGTCTCGGAGAATTTAAACGAAGACTACATGATCCAAAAAAAAAAATAAAATCAAGACCTCGGGGTAAAATTGCATGAGAAATAGTAACACCCACCAGTCTCGTTTTACATCGACTAAACCATTCACATATTGGGCTTCGTAGGTAAATAGGCTTCTCAAACTGGGCCAAATCCCACACTTGCGCATAGTTAGCAATTTGGCCCACAAAAAAAAAACATTAGTCTCTTTTTTTTGGGGACCAGCATCCTTAGTCATTACTTTATTCCCTTTATCAAAAAGAATTGCAAACATCAGTGCCCAAAGGAAAAAACTATGGAGCTCTCTCTGGTTAACCATGCTAACGTTCCCTTATCCACGCAAGAGAACGATCTGATTCATAGAAGTTCAAAGAAGATTAAGAATGGTGAAGGAGTGAAGTGTAATGAGGAATGGCCAAAGCTAACTATGGAAGGGAAGAAGTTTCAAGCCACTGGGCTGAGTTTTGCGGATAAGCTGAAGGGTGTGGCTGAGGTTGGAAGAGTGGCGGAGAGCCCTGCTGTAGAAGTTGACATGTCTGATGATAGTATTTCAGATGATGAAGACAGTGGTCCAGTGTGTGTGATCAAGGAAGATCCAACAAGAAATTTCCCAACATTCTCGTTCTCGGAGAAGCTGATGAAACGGTTATATAGACCGTGGCATCAAGCTGTTATTGTAAAACTCCTAGGGAAGAGTATTGGATATAAGCTGCTGTTATCTATATTGCAGAAACTCTGGGCCAAGAAGGGAGTCCTTACTTTAATCAACATAGGACATGGCTTTTATGTGGTAAAATTGTACAACAAGGAGGACTATCTTCATGCGTTAACCGGAGGCCCGTGGATGTTACTCGACCACTATCTCACTGTGCGGCCATGGGAGCCACACTTTCAACCTAGAACAGCAACTATTAACAAAGTGGCTGTATGGGTAAGAGTCCCCAACCTTCCGCTAGAGTACTACAACAGAGAGACATTGACCTGGATTGGGGACCGAATAGGGGAGACTATTAAAATTGATATCAATACTTCCAACTAGCTACGGGGGCATTTTGCTAGAATCTGTGTCCTTGTGGATTTGGGGAAGCAATTAATGTCGGGTTTTTTCCTACGTGGAGAAGAACATTACCTGGAGTACGAAGGTCTTCATGGCCTCTGTACGGGGTGTGGTTGCTATGGTCACAAGGTGGAAGAATGCAAGTCCGGCGGCAAGAGCAACGGCATAGAGACGAGCACTGGGGGGCACATTGGAGATACAGCGGTCGCGGGTCAGGGAGGGCCGGCTGGGATCGTTTCTGCGGGAGACACAGGGGAATGGAGAGTCATGCACAAACCCCGCCGACAGAAGAAGTCCGGCAAGGAGAAAGTGCAGCTGGACTCACGCCGGTTGGAGGAAGGGTCGAGATTTGGCGTTCTCGCTGAGGTAGGTGATGGTGGGACAGAGAGGCAGACAGTGACAGGTCAATCTGGGGCGTTGACGATGTATGAGTCAACCGAGGCAAACGGACAAAATACACTTACGCAGGAGACACAGATCAGTGAGAAGAAAGGTAAGACAAAAAAGAAGTGGAAAAAGGAGCATGCTCAGGAGGGGGATAACGTAGGGCACAACGAACGCAGACGAGGTTTAAGGAAAGACAAACGGGCAAGAGAAATGGTCAGAGGAGAGGAAAAGGAAAAGGAAATTCTGATGTTGACTAATGGGGAAGAGAATTTGGCGGTTTGTGCGGTAGGGAAGGAGGCTGGACCGATGAAGGAGGGGAAGGTTAGGGATGATGAGATGGAAGTGGGGGACCCACCGGGGGATGTGTTGGCTGTCTCCAATGAACCAACCCCTTCGATTGGGCCGGAGTGGCATCTGGGCCCAGGGAATCCCAATGAGGCCGTAACTTTGGGTGGCCTTGTGGGGAAATTCTGGACCAGGCCAGATGATGATGAATTGGGAATGGACCTAGATGAAGAAAAAGGGGATATGGGAGACAAAGCGGGGCCCGAGGCTAAGTATTATTTGGAGTGCTAATTGGGCTCGTTTGACTTTTCTTTTGACTGGTGGTTTAATGAATACAGGGATTTTATATTGGAACGTGAGGGGAGCTAATAGTCCCAATTTATATAAAAATATTAAATTGGCTTGTGCTACAAACAAGCCCTGTTTGATTTGCTTAGCTGAAAGGAAGTGTGAAAATAGCACCAAGTTGAATTGTCTGACCAAGCTGGGATTTGATAGTAAGGCCTATGTACCCAGTGTGGGTCGGTCAGGTGGTCTCTTTATTGCTTGGAGGAGCGATCAAATTAATGTGGATGTAGTTGATCAGGGCCGACAGCTGTTTCATCTCCGGTGTCACTTTCCCAATGGCGGTATTTTCTTTATTACAGTGATATATGCCATCCCTGATTACCACCATAAGCAGATGATGTGGTCGGATTTAAGGGATTATGTTGATTTGATGAGGGACCCTTGGGCCGTTATTGGTGACTTCAACGACATTGCGTCCCCGGAGGAGAGGACAGGAGGCTCGAGTATGGATGTGACTCGTTGGACTGCGTTTTCTGATAGGATCCGTCAGTGCAATTTATTTGATATTGGGGCGGTAGGTCCTAAATTCACATGGAGAGGCCCCAGACTTGCGGGAGGACGGCGCCTTTTTGAGAGGTTGGACAGAGTTGTTGCTAATGGTGAGTTTATCGCTCTTTTCCCGGAAAGCTCTGTCCAGGTAATGCCTAGAACTCGTTTCTCTGATCATAATCCTATTTGCCTATCATGTATGACCTCTTTTATTCCCTGTGGAAGCAATAGACCTTTCCGGTTTGAGGCTATGTGGTTATGTCATGATAATTTTGATGACTTTTTACGTGATGCTTGGGTCTCTGGAAATGATATTAACCATTCTCTGGAGGTACTTCAACCAGCGCTTAACGTTTGGAATAAAGAGGTGTTTGGGATGGTTGAAAGGAAAAAGCAAAGAATAATGGCTCGTCTTGATAGTATCCAGAGGTCCTCTGCTTATCCTTATTCTAATTTTTTGTGTGAGCAAGAATTGCAGCTGCAGGATGAGCTTGAAAGATTATTAAAGCTGGAAGAGATTAAGTGGTTTCAAAAATCGAGAAGTGAGTGGATTTCAAAGGGTGATAGAAATACTAGATACTATCATTTGAAAGCGAAAATGCGGAGCCAAAGGAATAAGATTCTAATGTTGAAGAATGATCATGGGGTTTGGGTGGATAATGAGGAGGAGCTCAAAGCAATGGTTGTAGGCCACTTTAAGAATATATACTGTTCTGATTTGCAGGGCCCTGGAGACATGAACACTACATCCCACTTTCCTAGTATGGAATCCCACGTGAGGTTGGGCCTTGCTGCTGAGCCGTCGGATGAGGAAATTAAAGGGGCAATATTCTCTATGGGAAGTCACAAGGCTCCGGGCATTGATGGTTTTCCCCCGCTATTCTACAAGTCTAATTGGAAAATGGTGGGACCAACACTCTGTGATTTTGTGAAGAAGACTTTCAGGAAGGAGGTTTCTTTGATGGAGGCCAACCGAACACTAATTTCACTTATTCCAAAGAGGGATAGAGTGGAACTAGTGTCCCATTTTAGGCCTATTTCCTTGTGTACGGTACACTTTAAGTGTATTACTAAGGTCTTGGCTATGCGTTTAAGGGGAGTCATGAATGATTTAATCTCTCCTTCTCAAGCCAGCTTCATTAGAGGTAGATGCACCCAGGACAACATTGTGGTTGGCCAAGAGATACTTCATATCATGAGAAGGAACAGAAACAAAAAGGGTCTTATGGCTTTGAAGATTGATCTTGAGAAGGCTTATGATAGAATTAGCTGGGTATTCTTGAGGAAGGTTCTTATTGATGCAGGCCTTACTATGGAGTTTGTGGAGCTTGTAATGGATTGTGTTTCATCGGTAACGTATAATGTTCTATGGAATGGTTCTAAAACTGTGTTCTTCTCACCTCGGAGGGGAATTAGGCAAGGGGATCCTCTGTCTCCGCTCCTCTGTTATGTGTATGGATAGGTTGTCTCATTTAATATGTGACGCTGTGAATGATGGTAGATGGGAGCCTATTTTTGTTACACCGGGGGGGGGGGGGGGCGCAGGTGTCTCACTTAATGTTCGCCGATGACCTGCTTTTGTTTGGAGTTGCCTCTGTAAGGCAAGCGACTTGTATGATGAACTGTGTTCAGGAGTTCATGAGGGCTTCAAGCGGGAAGGTCAATACTAACAAATCGTCGATGTTTTTTTCCCCTAAAGTCCCTTTGAGTACTAAGATGCAAATCAAAGCGGTGACACAAATGAATATCTCTTTCGACATTGGGAGGTATCTCGGTTTTCCCCTATCCCGTAATCGGAGACCAAGGGAGAAATTCCAGTATGTGATCGATAGAGTTAAGGAGAAGTTAAGTGTTTGGAAGGCTAGTTGTTTATCGATGGCAGGGAGGGTCACTCTTGCTAAGTCAGTCATTAGTATCATTCCTATGTATACTATGATGGTGGCGAGGCTTTTGAGGAGTGTTTGTGAGGAGGTGGAGCGGCTGCAGAGGAATTTTATATGGGGCCATGATGATAGAGGTAGGCGCTTCCACCTAGAGCTGGGAAATCGGGCCGGCCCTTTTAAGCCCTGGCCCTGTAGGGCTCGGGCTTGAAAAATATGCCTGAAATTTGAATTTGGCCCTACAGGGTCGGCCCTGTAGGGCCTCGGGCTTTATCGGGCCAGCCCTGTAGGGCCCCGGGCCGGCCCTGCAGGCCCTGTTACTGTAGCATTTTCATTTTTTTAAGAAAAAAAATTAGTGAAAGAGTGCCAAGAGGAAAAGGCTAAGAGGCACATATATAAATACATAATAACTAGACTTTAATTTTATGATTTGGTATATTATTTGTTGCAGATAATGATTATTATGGATGTGTTCATGATGCGAGAGATGAAATTCATAACATTTTTACTCCTGAAGCACAGCCTTCTGCTCAAAGTGAAGCACAATCAAATATCTATGAAATTGATGAGAGTGATGAAGAAGGTGACAATTGACAATGATAGTGGTATGCTTTTATATTTTATGTGAGTTATCTAATGTTGTTTAGTTTAATACTTCTTAAGTTTTATGTGAGTCAATTGTGGACAATAGTTTGTTTTTTTATTACGAATTAATGAATGTGTTTATTTGTTGGATGATTTATATTGTTTAAATATTAATGTTGATAATATTTATTTGATAGATTAGAACTTTAATGGTTGCAATTTACTAATTATATTTCTTTGGAAAAAACCTAGAAAAAAATAATAATTAAAATTTCAAATAGTAATTTCTAGGTCCTGTAGGGCCGGCCCTGGCCTTGGTACTATCGGGCCGGGCTTTGAAAAACAGATGTTTTCCTTATCTCAGGCCCTGGAGGGCCAGACCCTGTAGGGCCGGGGCGGCCCTGATTCCTAGCTCTACTTCCACCCCATTGGATGGGAGCAGATTACTAGACCCAAGGGGTATGGAGGATTGGGGATTAGAAGACTTGCATCGGTCAACCAAGCGTGTGGCGCTAAACTGGCATGGAAGCTGACTATTGGGGCAAAGGGGCTATGGAGTGACGTACTTTCCCAGCGATATATGTTGAGGGATTCCGAATCACTGTTTTCATATCGTCCTGGAGACTCCAAGGTATGGAGGTTTATCTGTGATCAGCGAGAGACTATCGAACAGGGATCTAGATGGATGATTCGTAATGGCTTGGTGGTCAACTTTTTCCATGACTCATGGGTGGGTAATAATTTGAAGCTGGCTGATTATTGCATCCGTCCGTTGTCGGAAGATGAGGAGGATTCGGTGGTGGCTGATTGGGTGGAGGATGGGATTTGGAATGTGAACAAGCTATCGTCCATCATAAGTCCGGCAGGTATGAGAAGAGTGGCGGCGATCTTACCTCCAAGAGTGGGTGCAGGGTTTGATAGTTTGGCTTGGGGAGTTTCGACAGATGGCCAGTTCTCGGTTAGGAGTGCTTACTCTTTGCTAGAACCTAATCCTACCCATTTGCAAGATAAAGTATTCAACGCAATATGGAAATGGAATGGAGCCGAAAGAATTAGGATCTTCTTGTGGAAGGTGGCGCTAAATAGGCTCCCTACTAATTTGTGGCGGAGTTCTTGGTCTAATAGCTCTGCTGAGTGTGGGATGTGCAATTCGGGCCCGGAGGATGTCTTACATATCTTGCGTGATTGTAACTATACCAGGTCCATGTGGATGAAGATGGTTAAACAGAGGTATATCACCTCATTCTTCTCTTCTGATTTGCGTGCTTGGTTGATGTTGTGTAACACCCCAACTTTTCTAAAGCATTTTCAAAATAATTTGATCAGAATAGAGCAACGAAATGATTTTAAATACAGAGTAACTGATATTCAACCACTGTAGTGTACTGGTTTGCTGATACAAAGAGTTCAAAAGACTATACATATCTACAGGTCTTTCTCCAGCTAGCTCTTCTGCTTGCTGCTTACCCTTGTTTCTGATCCTGTTCACTCCGAAAATCCTGAAGCTACAGTAAGAGCTGAGGTTCAATACCCATTGAACCTCAGGTAACGGTTAACCTCATGCTTATGTATCAAATATGTATGACAGATATTCATGTCAAAATAGCAATAATCACATACATTATTCTCATATTCACATAATAACATAACACAGCCACTGCAATATGCATGTTATTATAGTCTGCACTATTCACCAGTGCCACGGTGTACATCCGTGTCCTCAGCGCTAGGAAAACATAACGGCGTTATCAAGACTATAACCCGTATCAAGTTGTATGTGTATGATCAATTTTCAAAAACAGAATTTCAGACTATCTATCACATATAAGCATACCATAAGCATCAGAGTTAAGGTTACAATACGCGTCCGTACCTTCCTTCCACGTGAATAGTAAATTACTATTCATGTATACGGCACTATTCATGTATACGGCACTATTCACGTATACGGCACTATTCACGTATCCCCAAACTTCCTTTGAATCTGACTCCGGAATCCTCGGATATCCTATAATATCATTTTTATCAGTGACCATTAATTTTCAGCATTTGCGGAAACTATGTTGGATATTCACTATTCATGTGAATAGTACCAGTAAAAATATTTTTACCGTGCCGGTAAATATTTTTTACTGTGCCAGTAAATAATATTTACTGTCCAAGGATAATTCTTTTCTGATGTGACAGATCAGACTAAGCTGCAGCCACAGAGCATACTCAGAAAAACTCTATCTGGCATTTCTACTATAATTACCAAAAGAAACTACCAAATATTAAGACTAGAGACCAAAGAACTTACCCTTGAAGTTCCTGCTCATTCTCTCCAACTTCAAGAACTTTACTCTAAACTCTCTCTCTAACTCTAAGAATTCTCACTCTTCTCTTAAACTCAACTGTTGTTCTCTGAGTTTGGTGTGAAGAAAATGAAGAAGTGAGGCCTCTATTTATAGTGTTGGAAAATGGGTCCTTAAGTGTAATTTCTTGTTTTTGGGTCATTTTTCGTAATTTCCAAAAATATTAAAAAAATATTAAAAAGTTCACGGGTGCCATGCGCCTCTTTTTTTTTTTTTTAATAATGCAAATAGTATTTTTTACTGATAAAATTTCTGTTCGGTGTTCTGACCGCGTGATCTTTTGCAAATTCTCAAAAATCCGGAAGCACAGCCCTGAAGCTCTATTCTTCCTCTTTAAAAATATCTGGGTCAACTGAATTTTTGACCTCATTCAGGGTATTTCGTAATCTGTCAAAGATTTTAAGTCGGACACCGCCGGTAACAGAAGTTACTTCGGGTGACACCATCTTCGAGACAAAAATTCACTGATTCATAATATGTGCAGTTGTTTACTACTTAGTTCAAGGATTTTGAGTTATGATTTATTTTCTACCGGTTCTACTATCTGTCCTGATTCAAAATATCGGTTTCGACCTATCTCAATAATCATTCCGCCAATTACGGAAATGACTTCGGAAATAACCCACTCTGAGATAAAAATTCACTTGTTTATAATATGTCCTTACCTAAAAAAACCTAATTCACGGATTATTGGAAATAATTCTATTTCTATTATTTCCCAAAATATAAGATATTATATTACAATAATATTATATTATTGAGTGGGTCCCGCGCGCAAAATTTTTCAAACTTCACGGGTGTTGGCAGAGGAGAAATAATTTGACGTGGGTCCCGCATGAATAGTAAATACGTATTTTCAAATAGTGAATACGTATTTAGGAATAGTGAATACCGTATTTTTGAATAGTGAATACGTATTTGTAAATAGTAAATACTTTTCATATTTCTCAAAATATCGATTAAATACCGTATTTATAAAAAGTGAATACGTATTTGTGAATAGTAAATACGTATATGTGAATAGTAAATACTATTCACGTCCCACAAAATACCGTTTCAAAATTCGCCATTTTCAAAAGTAGAGCCTAGTAGTCCTCCAAAAATAGGCTAGTTTTCAAGTCTTTAGGTTTAAAATTCAGGATGTTACATGTTGAACCTTAAGAAGCAGGTGGGATGTGATGGGGAAGGGCGTTGGAGCTGCTGGTTTGTTGTTGCTATTTGGAAACTTTGGGATTGGAGAAACCAGTGTATCTTCGATAGCAACCTTGTAAAACCGGGGGACCCTAGATTGGTTATCTCGTCTATATGGCACAGGTTTATAGCTGAGGGTGGACCATCGGGTATGGTAGGTTCGGATGCAGTTGTGCAGAATGCGCACTGGGAGAAACCGCCTGTTGGGTGGTTGAAGTTGAATGTTGATGGGGTGACGGCGTCTCTCACTGGTACTGCGGGATGTGGTGGGGTGATTAGGGATTGCCTAGGTAACTGGAAGGTCGGTTTTGCACGTTCGATTGGTGATTGTGATGCTGCATCGGCTGAGGAATGGGCAATTGTCGAAGGTTTGCAGTTGGCTTGGGATTTGGGATTCAAGAAGGTTATATTAGAGTCTGATGCAGATAATGTTGTTAATTTGGTTCTTGATACCTCATGTAATAGTTGTAGCAATTTAGTGGTGAAAGCTAGAGATCTTCTAGCCTATAGTTGGCAGGTGGATGTTCGAGTTATTCCCAGGGATGTTAACAGAATTGCTGATGCCTTAGCCAAATGGGGTATCTCCAATTCGATGCTTTTGGGTGAGTGCCCTGTTAGTTTGAGGGCTTGGGTTCAACAGGATAGTTTGGGATTCAGTCCCCTCCTTGTGTAATTTTCTTATTGTAATGTATGCTCTAAGCCTCTCCTTTATAGCCAAAAAAAAAAAAGAAAAAGAAAAAAGAAAGAAAAAGAATTGCATGTTAAATGATGAAATTTAATTTAGAAAAACTAAATAATTAATTTAATTAGGCAGTGAAAATTAAACCATTCCCCCCTACTTGGTTTGGTGATTAGGAACTTGTTTATCTATAACCAACAAAGGTTTGTTTAGTTGATATCTCATAAGACTATGAGTTTAAATTCCTTCGATATGAAGACTTTGTTAGTACACAATTTATAAATACCTATGTAAGCATCTTTTGAATCTTGGGGCATGCTCTAAGGATGTCCATGAACTAGACTGGATCGGGTTTGGCCTCAACTCGAGGTCTAGTCAGTCGAAGACCTGTTTGATTTTATTTTTTTTCCCCCCGTTCTTTGGGAGGCGATATTTAAGCTCTATGAGGTTTCACCTGACTTTCAAAAGTTCAAATTGAACCTAATAAGATCATAACAATACCTATAATCAGGAAAAACACATCACAAAACATTAAAAACCCAATCATTAATCCATAATAATCTCCAACAACATTAAACAAGAGTGAAAAAACAACAACATTCAGGTTACTTTAGTACAATTCGTAGCAATTAATTAAACACATTAAACCTAACAAGTAACAACAAGCCTATCACATTACACACAAATGGAAAACAAATAATTGATCTTGAGCATCCATTATCGTTCATTTGTCTCCTCCATCTTCAATAATACTCGATCTATCCAAACAAACAAATAACAGTTTGCAATGGCAACAGTAAATGAACTAGTCTTGACTTGATGTTAAAATAGAAAAAACACTGAACGCGCTAGATAAACGCCAAATGAGATGTACTTTTTTCATATATCTTGCCAACGCTAACAAATTACAAATATGTCACATACATTTGGTTGACTAACAACGAATTTAACCAATTGAAAGGACAATAAGCTTGTACTGATCTTGGACCAATCTCATTACCCATAACCCCAAAATATATAATAAAATCAAGAACCACATTTATCCATATAATTGGACAGATATATTTTATGTTCTAATTCCAAACATAACTGAACCTGAAATCCCACATGCCATCTAGCAGATAAAGTAAAACTTCAAATAAAAGCTAATACTCCCTCTGGTCCTAATTATAGAACAACATTTAGGAGTTAATTTTGGTCCTAATTATAAGACAACATTCTAATTTTTGTCAATTTCTTCCTAAAATACCCCTATTTTATTTTCTTAAGTGTGTTTTATTTTTTTGTGAGTATATATTTTTAGGTACGTAGACTCTTCCAATCAGTGAAACTTTTAGATATGTATCTATATATATATATATATATGTATGTATGTATGTACGTGTGTGTGTCTACGCACAAATATATATAGATACACACATGCGCACACATATACATACATGTATGTGTGTGTCTGTGTATATATGTATGTATATACGTGTGCGTCTACACACAAATATATATAGACACAACGCGCGCGTGTGTGTGTACATAGTATATCTATGTATGTGTCTGTCAATATGTGCGTGTACATATATAAACACACACACATATACATATATGTGTGTGTGTAGATATATGTACACTCATATATATGTATACATATGTATACACATATATATGTACATATAGTAAAACCATTATTTCAATTAGATAGCGTGTGGAAAGGAAAATTTTAGGTTGGAGAGGTCTGTGGCAAAAGTTATTAATTCACTTTTACTTATATCATTTTAAATTTATATAAGGGCATTTTAGGGAAATGAGTAAAATTAACTAATTTGACTTCCTTCCTTAATCCCCACAAAATCAGTTAAATATGTTGTATAATTAGGACCGAGGGAGTAACAGTTTCAAAGGTTCAGAGGTTTTACTATCACACTTGTCAGCATCAAAACTACACAAGTATCCTAGCTTTTGACAGAGCAATGTTTAACAATGCCATTCTATCAATATCCAAATTCATTATTTCTCATATATAAAAACTACCATGCCAGCAGCACGCACTGAATGCCCAAACAAATCATAGCGATTAGCGAAGATAAAACTAGATAGCTAGATTGAACTCTAAATCTCAATAATTACTGTCAACTAAGTCGAAGATTTAAATCGAAGCAACCAGTATGTCTCAAACTAAACATTGCAACCAGCTTCCCTTAGTCGAAGATCTAAACGAAGCAAGGTCAAGAGCAAAAAAAAAGAGATTTAAATCGAAGCAAGGTCTATCGTTACCCATTTATCTACTGAGACAATTTTTGCCCTCTTAGGGTTTCTGAGATTTAAATCCAAGCAAGGAAGAAAACTTACCGGAGGACTGAGGTCGCAAGAGACGAAAGCATGGAGGACTGAGTACTGAAGTCGAGAGACCAGATTGTCGAGAGAAATTTTGCGTCTTTGGAGTCCAGAGTCCACTAGCAGTGGCGATTTTTGTTTAAAAAAAAAAAAAATTGGGCCAAACTTGACTTAGGTGTCAGAGTCATAAGCCTGAGGTCCAATCCAATTTTTTTCAGCGAGCCCGGCCCGGGCAGACAACCTAGACCACTTTTTTGTGTGGACATCCCTAGCTCTATCGTTTTAGATCATCGCGACGATATAGTTGAACATTGCACTCTGCCACCTCAATCTTAGATTAAAGTTAATGTAGACGGTGCTGTGGCAGTTGAATAACGAAGTAGGATGCAGAGGTGTGATTAGAGATTCATCAGGCAGATGAATGGTGGGCTTTTCCCAGAGTTTGGGACGTTGTGGAGTTTATGAGGCTGAAGAATGGGCTGCTCATGGGCCTGAAAATAGGATGGGATGAAGGCTTCAAAAAAGTTCTGTTGGCATCTAATTCCAAAACGCTGATTGATGATTTACTGCTGGAAAAGGATACCATTGTGGGCAGTATAGTTCATCTCCAGATAAGACATATACTTGGATTGGATTGGGTGATTCAAGTCCAATATACCCTAGGGTTCAAAACATCTTAGCTGATAACTTAGCTAAAGATGGCATATCTAGACTAGATCTTCCACTTTGCTATTTTTCCCGATCATTTAAGGACTATATTAGAAACCGATTGTATGGGACTCGTTCTCTTTCTTTAACTTTTGATTAATATATTAAGGCTTAGGCCTCTCTTTTTACCAACAACAAAAAAAGATCATAATTATGCCTAATATGTTACTGTTTGTTTATAGTTTTCTCGAGCATTATTACTTCAAAATCGGTCAATATGTAGTCGGTTTAATTTGTTTGTCTTTAATTTAGATTGCCCACAAATTTTGAAATTGGGATATAGAGCGTATAAATTATAGGCTTGAAACAGGAGAAGATAGGGCGCCATGATAAATTAATTAATACCCCTGATCTTAATTGTAGGAACACTTTTGTAGTGCAATTCGCACTACAAAAGTGTTCTTATAATTAGAACCGGAGGGAGTAGAACATAATATCACGTGATTACTTTTGAGTCCATCAAAAGAAACCCACATGGATTAATTGGGACAACTAAATAGTCTAGCAAAAGATAATTAAATAGTTAGGATCGATCCATAAAATATCTTAATTGTACGTATGATCGTAGGTACGGTTTCAAAGTTGAACTTGACAAAATTAAGCTCATAATTAATCACCATCACTACATGTGATTAGTAAATATTCAAACTCAGATAATATAATTAAAGTATAGTTGTATCATATATTGATAATTTAAAAACAAAGGAAAATGCTGTTGCTTTCCATATAAGAATATGATCTTTCATTCATATGCTAAGGAAAAGGCATTATTGATGGGCATGTGAGCTATGCAGAAACTCACATGCAGCCTCCATTAATCTTCGAGGATTGGTTAGGTCGATCGTTCAAATTTCAAGGTCATGCAGCAACACGTTCAGGTACAATATGACAATATAATATGGCTACCTATATATTTTATCTTAATGTTCATTAATTAACACCCCAATCATTTTTTCTCCGAATCCTTCTTCAAACACACACACATCATATATGTGTGCTGGTATTTACATATTTTTATTGAATGTGGAGAATCCGAATAAAAAACTATAGCATTTCTTTAATTTTCTCTGACGGGATCTCTCTAATATATAATATCTTATGAAAATGACAGGAAAAAAAATCACTTAAATTTTAAAATCTTATTAACAACAACAACAATGAGATTCACAAAAAAACAGTACAATAATTGATACTTCATTTTTTTAAATAGAAATTACCTATTTAAAATTTTGAAATTCAAGTAGTATTTTTTTTTTTACCTTAGTATTTTTCTTGAAGACACAAGTAAATTCAAGTGTATATAAAAAAATTGTGTGTATATAATGCTATTTCGAATAATCATGATTCCAAATCACAAATAGTACAAGGTTGTCAGAAGAACGGATGATTTCTAAGAACTTGACCACCTCGTATCGATGGTCGTATCATCATGTTGATTATTAAGCTACCACTCCCATCCCATGCATGTGCTTATGGCGCTAATAGAGGTGCATCGCACTACTTCATCATTAGTCAGATTCTGAGTTATATATGTTATATAATTTTTTTTGTTTAATTTTAGGAATTAATCCCATTAATTTTATCCTATATATATATATATATATATATATATATATATATATATAAGGCTGTAAAGTTATGGAGTTGTTCTAATTTCGAGCTCAGGGTAAATCGTGCATGGAACATCGATAGAAGAATATTAATAATGTTCCAACTCTGTGTCACATTCAAACAACTTGCTTTTCAAGTTGTTTTCTCTACACACACACGCATATAAAGCACATGATCTAGAAAAGAATGAGTTTCTTGTTCACATTGGAATAAAATTTCGATATCTGTTTATGAACTTGGTTGTGGTGGTTGAGATTGGAATTCAAATTCAAGTAAATTCTAATCAATATTATATAGAGACTGCAATATTACACTATAATTGAGTCAGAGTTCATTAATTTAATATATCTTTTTCAAAGCCCGTAATCATTGTATAGCGTGGCAATGTAATTAGATTGAATATATATATATTGTGTCTGCAAATCAATATTGTGTTTTTCCATCTTGCAAAGAGTATCCATTGAGTCTCCCTAAAAATAGATATTACTAGTACCAAAAAAAAAATTGCAATTCTTTTTAGTGATGTGTGATCATTTTTACCATCGTTAAATCCAAATAAACATGTCATTTATATTATGTCAATGCAAATGAAGTTGAGCCAGACAAGGCAACTTGAGCAATGTTAGACTTTTTTTGTCCCACGCTGACACTCCAACATTATATATATATATATATATATATATATATATATATATATATATGATTTAATATTTTATATATGTGCGTCTGTGTTATATATGTGTGTGATCGGTTGATTTTGATGGGACAAAGCGAATGTTCAATAAAATTGTAGTTGCGTTCACACTCTAAAATGATATTGGAGAATTTAAGTTAGTTCAACTTCAAAAGGAGAGATAATATTTGAAGTAGTCCCTCCAGTCCTAATTACTGTCCTAATTATAAGAGCTAGTTGACTTTTTTGAAGAAATTAAAGAAGCTAATTAAATTATTTTTATTTTTATTTTTTTCTTCAAACTTATTAGTTTGATTAATAAACTAATATATAATCTAAGAATATTTAACATATGAAATGATTAAGTAACTTATTTAGTTTCCTTAATCTCTCCAAAGAAAGTCAACTAGCTCTTATAATTAGGACCGGAGGTAGTATAAAACTCAGTTGACTTTTTTGGAGAGATTAAAGAAGTTAATTAAATTACTTTAGAGTATTTTTATTTTTATTTTTTTCTTCATCAAACTAATTAGTTTAACTAATTATAAACTAATATATAATACAACATATAAAATGATTAAATAACTTATTTAGTTTCTTTAATCTCTCCAAAGAAAGTCAATTATGTCTTATAATTAGAATCAGAGGTAGTTTTATATATATATATATATATATATATATATATATATATATATATATATATATATATATATATATACACGGTCAAAAGAGTAAAAGAATAGTTTGTGTATATATAATGCAACCTGGTAGTATTTAAAATTAAGAAGAATAATGGTGTGCTTATTATTATATGTATGAATGGTGAAACTAATAGTATATCCAAGTAAAGTGTCATTAGGCACGCGTTCATGTGACGCAATTGTAACACCCGTCCTTAATACGCCTTTATTTATCAGAGTATAAGCACACAAACATCGGAGTAGATTGGACGACTTATTTGCGGAATCATATCTATCCCATAGCGGGTTCTTAATACAGCAATCCAAAGTAGACAAACGATAAATAACATAATATGGTCCATAAATTTATTTTAACATATAAATTCCTTCTGTTGGAACCCCTACAGCTGCTTCTTTCCTCCTGATCCCGATCCACTACCTGTCTCTTTCATGTGATCTGGAGTTCAAATGAATGAACCCCAGGGGTAACAGTTAATCTCATATGCATATATGAAATGTAAATGCAGTATAACACATGTATAAACATAGAAAAATTCGCAGTAAACAAATCACACCGTAACCGCAGTTAACGGCAAAGGACCTCAGCCCTTTAGGACACGCAGCCCTATGAGACCGCAGCCTCAAATCCATAGCTAGGATATACATATGCAAATTATCTAGCAAACATGATCAGTCATACATGAAATACATACATACATGCTAATAAGATAACAGTTACCCACCTCAATCTTGAATCCTTAACTCGTCTGAAGATGTTGGGATCAGTAGAGGTGTCAAAGTATGCCTAAAACGTTTATCATTGCCATTAGTCACTTCTTCACGTTTAGCAATACTATCACTATATAAATTATTTTAATGTTTCTCATGGTTTCCCAATCCATCAACATTTTTCCTTTCTCAATTGCAAAGTATTATCTTAAATACCATTTTTTCACAATTCTGGGAAAAATTCTTTCAGTTGCTACAGTAACCGTATACTGCTACAGTACCATACCGTATACTGTAATAGTACCACTATTGCTACAGTACCAAATAGTGAAAATTGCTACAGTAACACTATTGCATTTCGGATTCACTGTAGTAACGCGATGTTACTGTAGCAGACGCTCTGTTCGACTCTGTTCTTCATTTTTCTTTCATTTTTGATTCCAAAACTCAGAAACTAATACTTAGGAATTGTAGAAACTAGTAGATATGAAGTCCGGAGACTCACCTTGATCAGTTTCTGGAGTTTTTACGCACGTTTGGACCTTCTTCTTCTCCAACTTTGCTTCTTGTTCTTGAACTCTTTCTAACGTTCTTAGCCTATATTTCTTCTTCTTACTTCATTTCTTGCCCTTTTCTAATGTTCTATGATCTCCGGTTCAGTTTCCAAACTCTCAGGTTCTCAGTCTCGTATCTGCCCGAGGTTGAAGATGATGAATAGTAAACGAGTATGGAGTTGAAGAGATAAGAAATGAAGAAGATAACTCACTGAAATGATTGCTTGACGAAAATGAAGGTGTTCTGCAACTCCTTTAACACTTCTCCCTCTTGGTTTCACTCGCTTCGGATTTTCACCCTTGATTTTCTATGTTTTCTGCATTTTCTCCGTAGCTTCCTTATGCGTGCGTGTGTTCTCTTTATGCATTAGGTGGAAGGAAATTCAGACGGATGAAGTATGTGAGTACGTTGAGTTTGGTGAATAATGGTGAAAGTGGGTGTGGTGTGAAAGTGTATTCGTTGGCCGCATGGATGTGGGTGTGTTGTGTACCATTTTGCTGCCAGCTGAAGAGAAGTGTGGAGGTGGATGTTCGGACGAGTGGGTGATGTTGGTGAGTATGAACAAGCGGACGAGTAACCGGCGTGAGGCGGAATGAGAGTGATGAAGTATTGTGTTGTGTTATGGGGCCCACTCAGAAATAATCCCCATTTGTCCTCTGCAAGGCTTTTATTTACACCCTGGTATTTTTCTAAACTAAGTTGCAACTTCAAAATAGGTTTCAGAGATAAGTTCTCAATCCCATATAGGATATTTCTTTCTCAATTAGCACCTTTAAACAATAAAATATTGACTTTAAAATTCCTTAGCCAATATTTATTATCTTAATAATTGAGAAAATAAGCCTTGAATTCCAATAATTACTCATATAGTCATCCAGACCAAATTTTTATATTGTATACGTGAATAGTAAATACGTACATATGAATAGTAAATTACTATTCATAGTCCCAAAATATACTGATTCCAAATTTGTCACATTCAAATACTGGGTCTAGTAGTCTTCCAAATATAGACAAATTTCCAAATCTTTAGACCCAAAATTTGGGATATTACATTTCTCCCCCCGTTCAATAAATTTCGTCCTCGAAATTTGAACGTACAACTTGAGAGAAAACTCCTTAGACTTTCAGTCTATTCTTCCATATGCATGCTTACTATTCACGTAACACAATCATTCATCCTATCCCAGTATGTAGTTTTCAAATATATGACTCTCTGGTCCATTCTCCAAGTGCTTGGTTACACAGGCATCACGACCTGATACATTTTGCCTCTCAACTCATCTCATTCTAGCCTTCCGGCTCATTCAATCATCACAGCACTGGATATTCTAACCTTACTACTTAGGGAATCACCCTCAGCCATAGACATCTCAACTACAACTCTGTACAGTCTAAATATTTTGTCAGTCTCAAAATTTACTCCAGATACAACACTGGCCTAAAGTCACCAAGCAAAGCAACAAATACCACACTTGGCATATAGGTCTTATAGCTCAAGGACTCTGCCCCATACAAACTTGCATACCGAGTCTTACTGCCTTGAGTCTCTGCTCATCTGTTTCATCTGAACTTCTTTCATTCAAGCTCTCAAAGTATTGTAGCTGACCACTACTATCTGACCCATCTGGTTTAAATTCTCTATTAGTTTCTGTTCCTATATCTTAAACTCCAACTACACCGCTTTTCTTTTCAATACAATAGCATCGACAATCATGTCATTGCTACCAAAAACTATTTTGTTGTCTCATTTACAAATTTTCACACCTCGAAAATTTTCTGTGGTCTCAGTACATTTCACAATCCGCACTAAACCAAAAAGTAATAGTGCTATCACATTTTCAAACATAATTGCTGTCCACAAAAATTAGTGAAAAACACATTCACTGCCGGTTCGGTTTCAAAAGAACTTTACTACCGACACACATTTATGAGTAGGATTATTCTTTTCACAAATTCAACATTTGAAAGCTCTCGTCACCACTTCAACCTTTCGGTATAGCAGCATATCGCAATCCTTTCATACACAAACCACCGCAGTGGTAATGCACTTGTTGGTCAATGTGGGAAAATTTCTGTCCCCCCCATAAGAGACCCTGTGTCTGCACTAGCACATTAATGGGCCACCCCACCAGAATCCCTCCTCGGGAAAAAGGACAATGTCCAGGAGCCGTGCTTCAAACGTCTGCATGGGTCCCAACCAAACAAGGCAAAACACACGCCCCTACAAGGCGAAACTTCTCAGATTGGATGCATACACTACTGGTGCGAAAATCAGCTTTTTAAAAACTAATCCCCTCAAAGAACTTTCAATAATGGCCAGCAATTTAACATTCTAAAACATCTGACAAGATCCAACAAACCGTGTACATCTACAACAGTTTTCGGACTCTTCCAGTTTTTGTGTACTGCCTTTACCACAACATATTTGAAAACGCACATATTTGAAAACTCAATTTCAAATTTTAGGTTCTAACAAAACCCTTTTTTATGAGACAACATGTTTCACAAATCAACCATTCAAACTGGTCTCAAATTTTGTTGAAAAACATTTCATTCGAAAACTCAATTTCGAAAGTTCACAAGTTCAAATTTCAACAAAATCAGCGGGTGTATTGGCAAGTTTAAGAATTCAACCTTTAAACATATCCAGGAACCAGACAACTAATTTCTTAGGTGGTCAACACTAACAAACCTTATCCTTGGCTACACAAACCATTCATATACATTGGTACTACATTCTAGTAGCTCATTTTATTTTGGTCGATTCACACACCTATTGAATCACTCATCAATAAAGTTTGATTCTTAGATCAAAATTCAGTTGGTGGCAACCTTCTGGATACCCAAACAATTCTTAGGCTCACCAATCCATTTTTGAAATCTCGACCATACTCAATAAACATGCTAGAATTATCAAGATTCATAGCTTACAACAATCAAATATTATCCTCAGATATTCCCAAAATAACAATCATCAAATTCACAATTTGACTTTTAGAACCTCAATATCATCTGAGCTAAGAAATCATATTGCCTATTGTACATATTAGGACTGTGATTCACAATTCTTAATCTGATCCTCAAAACATACAAAGGCTCTTCTCACAATGTCAATATTATCACAAAGTTCTAATACTACCTCAAAGGCAATCATTAGTTACATTTCAACTTAGACCATATTCAAATATATCCTCAATTATACGAATTCATATCAGCATTTTCTTAGCATCCCTAACAATCACCAATTTTTCTCTCTACAAGGTACTCGACCTTTAATCAAAAAGTTTCAAATTTCAAACTCCGTCAACAATCACCTTACCCGAGATTACTATCGCCTTAGCACGCTTACACTCAGAATCCCATTTTCAAATGTCTGTCCTGACATCTCAAATCAGCTGCATACCTAAATCGGATTTCCTGGAGATTTGGTCATTAAGTAATCACCATGTGACGTATAAACGTCCAAACTTAATTTCTTTGAGACACGACTAACAATAAATGTTGTGTCGATTACCGCCTGCACCAAAATTCAAAAAGGTTTCGACCTATAAGGGTGGTTAGGGTGCATTAGGTTGTATTAGGGTGCGGTGCCATAAAATTTTCGCATGATAACAAAGTCTGCACAATTATGAGCCAGCGACAGATGAGAATCCAATGCTGCTTAACAAAATCTAGACGTTACTAGCCCAGCTATAAACCGAGTAAAGCAAGAGTAATTGTTTCACATTCTCTCAGGCTTCACATCCTCTCAAGCTTCACATCAACATACACATTTCCTCTCCGATCGTAACTTTCCCTATATTCTTCCATATTATCTTTATACATGGCCGGTTCAAGCAACTTCATTCCAGTTTCCGATTCATACAACCCTTTCTTTCTTGAAACTTTACTTCATGACTATCAGACTAACATGTTGTCTGACTTGTCAAACAATGTATCATACCCTTATACTTCTTTACTTCCCCAAAATCCCATAAGTGTGAACGTTCATTCATCTGCCTCAATGATTAACGTTCCTACTCCTCCTCCAAGGATACAAGATTCTATTTTTATGACTACTAACAGAAAGGAATCTGAAGCAGGTCCATCAAGGCGACCTGTCCAAAGATGTCGTAATATGGCAGATCTTATGGAGTCCACGGTACCTTCTCAACCAAGAAATCCTGCTTCTAGCTTGACTGAGACTACTAATCCATTTTCATGTGGTTGCTGCCATGTTCTACGAGAGATCATTCATACCAATGGACTTCAATACCATAAACTTGAAGTTCATGGGAGGATTGGTATGATATGCCACGCTGTCTTTCACCAGGACGTACAAGGAGGTTCTTCTAGTCCTCAAGTATTTGACTTTGGTAAGAAAAATTTAGAAGATGTCAAACATTTTCTAGAAAATTATTGTTTGAATCAAAATTCTTTAGGGTATGTCCTGGTGTCAGATCCCCTATCAGCCTACTATGAGGCCCTTTGTGTTGGTTTGGAATGGACTAAAAATCAAAATGAACTCCCTAATAGTTCATTTCCAACCAATACAACAAATATATCCAATAAAGGAAAAGAGCTCGTGGTTGTAAATAATAATCCTTCAGTCCCCATACCTAGTGATCCATACCGATCAAGAGCTGAACAAAATATTAGGGGTGCATCAATGTCAATAGATGATCTTAGAGACTTCTTCCATTTACGTCAACAAGAAGCGGCTCAACAAGTTCGCCTATGCAAAAATGTTCTAATGAAAATATGCCATAGGGGAGGAATAAAGCATTGGCCTTATGTAAAAATTCGAAGCACTATGAAGCAAATAGCTAGATTGAGAAGAACAATGTCTCCTGATGGTCCTCTCTCAAGAGCAGCCGCTCAGGAAGAAATTAATAGACTTAAACTTGAGATAGTCGAAGCTTGCGGTGGGATTGTACCAACTGTTGTTCTTGATGCTTGAATTAATATAGTCTACTCTTCTTAGCCTTCTTGCTAATGTTTGTAATCTCTATTCTAGGATTCATAAGGATTTTCAAGCTTTTCTGCCAAACTCAACTTTATCTATTAAATTCAAACTTAAGCAAGTCATTCTAACTTATTGTTAGAACCAGTATAAAGATTGGACTTCTAAATTTTGAGTAGATAATTTCCATAATTTTCACTCTTGTCACTCAGAATTTTCTAAGAATTAGTTACTATTCACGTATACAGTACTATTCACGTATACGTATTATTCACTATTCACTCGAGCATACTAGCCAAATGCCAGAATCTCTGCTCTGATACCAAAAATTGTAACACCCGTCCTTAATACGCCTTTATTTATCAGAGTATAAGCACACAAACATCGGAGTAGATTGGACGACTTATTTGCGGAATCATATCTATCCCATAGCGGGTTCTTAATACAGCAATCCAAAGTAGACAAACGATAAATAACATAATATGGTCCATAAATTTATTTTAACATATAAATTCCTTCTGTTGGAACCCCTACAGCTGCTTCTTTCCTCCTGATCCCGATCCACTACCTGTCTCTTTCATGTGATCTGGAGTTCAAATGAATGAACCCCAGGGGTAACAGTTAATCTCATATGCATATATGAAATGTAAATGCAGTATAACACATGTATAAACATAGAAAAATTCGCAGTAAACAAATCACACCGTAACCGCAGTTAACGGCAAAGGACCTCAGCCCTTTAGGACACGCAGCCCTATGAGACCGCAGCCTCAAATCCATAGCTAGGATATACATATGCAAATTATCTAGCAAACATGATCAGTCATACATGAAATACATACATACATGCTAATAAGATAACAGTTACCCACCTCAATCTTGAATCCTTAACTCGTCTGAAGATGTTGGGATCAGTAGAGGTGTCAAAGTATGCCTAAAACGTTTATCATTGCCATTAGTCACTTCTTCACGTTTAGCAATACTATCACTATATAAATTATTTTAATGTTTCTCATGGTTTCCCAATCCATCAACATTTTTCCTTTCTCAATTGCAAAGTATTATCTTAAATACCATTTTTTCACAATTCTGGGAAAAATTCTTTCAGTTGCTACAGTAACCGTATACTGCTACAGTACCATACCGTATACTGTAATAGTACCACTATTGCTACAGTACCAAATAGTGAAAATTGCTACAGTAACACTATTGCATTTCGGATTCACTGTAGCAACGCGATGTTACTGTAGCAGACGCTCTGTTCGACTCTGTTCTTCATTTTTCTTTCATTTTTGATTCCAAAACTCAGAAACTAATACTTAGGAATTGTAGAAACTAGTAGATATGAAGTCCGGAGACTCACCTTGATCAGTTTCTGGAGTTTTTACGCACGTTTGGACCTTCTTCTTCTCCAACTTTGCTTCTTGTTCTTGAACTCTTTCTAACGTTCTTAGCCTATATTTCTTCTTCTTACTTCATTTCTTGCCCTTTTCTAATGTTCTATGATCTCCGGTTCAGTTTCCAAACTCTCAGGTTCTCAGTCTCGTATCTGCCCGAGGTTGAAGATGATGAATAGTAAACGAGTATGGAGTTGAAGAGATAAGAAATGAAGAAGATAACTCACTGAAATGATTGCTTGACGAAAATGAAGGTGTTCTGCAACTCCTTTAACACTTCTCCCTCTTGGTTTCACTCGCTTCGGATTTTCACCCTTGATTTTCTATGTTTTCTGCATTTTCTCCGTAGCTTCCTTATGCGTGCGTGTGTTCTCTTTATGCATTAGGTGGAAGGAAATTCAGACGGATGAAGTATGTGAGTACGTTGAGTTTGGTGAATAATGGTGAAAGTGGGTGTGGTGTGAAAGTGTATTCGTTGGCCGCATGGATGTGGGTGTGTTGTGTACCATTTTGCTGCCAGCTGAAGAGAAGTGTGGAGGTGGATGTTCGGACGAGTGGGTGATGTTGGTGAGTATGAACAAGCGGACGAGTAACCGGCGTGAGGCGGAATGAGAGTGATGAAGTATTGTGTTGTGTTATGGGGCCCACTCAGAAATAATCCCCATTTGTCCTCTGCAAGGCTTTTATTTACACCCTGGTATTTTTCTAAACTAAGTTGCAACTTCAAAATAGGTTTCAGAGATAAGTTCTCAATCCCATATAGGATATTTCTTTCTCAATTAGCACCTTTAAACAATAAAATATTGACTTTAAAATTCCTTAGCCAATATTTATTATCTTAATAATTGAGAAAATAAGCCTTGAATTCCAATAATTACTCATATAGTCATCCAGACCAAATTTTTATATTGTATACGTGAATAGTAAATACGTACATATGAATAGTAAATTACTATTCATAGTCCCAAAATATACTGATTCCAAATTTGTCACATTCAAATACTGGGTCTAGTAGTCTTCCAAATATAGACAAATTTCCAAATCTTTAGACCCAAAATTTGGGATATTACAGCAATCATCTTCAATAATGCTATCTTGTTGAACGTTAATACTATTAATTATTGTTGTTAATTAATACCAATCAGTGATGAAGCTTCATTATCGATCAAGGGACTTGATTTTAGGCCTCCTTATGATGATCATTCACTTTTTTATTCCACTAATTATCTTGGTCTTACTAAGAAAATCATTCAAATCAAAAACCACGTTCATTTTCCAATTTTGATAGTTGGATAAATTAAATATGGGTTTGAAACTTCTTATGTTGCATGAGAAGAAAAAGATTCCTACACACACATGAAATAGTGGGACTCACATATATATATAATGTTAATTGTATATATATGTGGATTTCACCATTTTATGTGTATGTGACATGAGAAAACATTTCTTCTAGAACATGAGAAATATTTTTCCCATTAAATATATAATTAATTCAAAACTTTGCTCACAACTCAAACTATTAGTCACTTTTAGCTAACTCATCATCAAAATTAAAAATATATGTTTGGAATAGTGGTGATAAAAGTGACTTTTTAGCAATATGACTTTTGTATACTTAAGATTGGGTAAAAATTAGATTGTGTAATATAATTTATGTTTGGATTGACAATAATATAAGTGGCTTTCGTAAAACTGAAATTTTGTTTGGATTGATGATAGTATATATAAATGGTTTTTGTTATAATTATAAGAGAAAAATTAAAATTAAAATTATAAAAAAGTGAACTTAGAGAATTTGACAATGCTAAGATACACGATTAAATATAGTTTAATGATTAGAAATGCATATAAATTAGAAATCATGCAAATTTAAAGTTTTTTTATCAAATAATATTACATGACTAATCAAATCACATGTCAGTAGTAACGTCACATATAATTTGGTTTCTAATTGTCTTAAAGATGATTCATTTGGGTTGAAGATGGTGTAACATAATTTGTCGAGGATGACTCTTGATATTGAGAATTATTATCTACCACAACCCTATATTCTCATTTTCAAATTGCATGAAAGCTACATCAGTTTAAGAATTTCTTCTCATAAAATTATGTATCAAAAACCACCAAATCTGACATATCTATCCACTGTGATAAGCTAGAAATTCTGGCTTAAGGGAAAAAATAGATTTTTTTTTTCTAAAAGCCCAATTAACAAAAAGCTGAACCAAACTCGCCTCTAACTTTTGGGGCGTGGATCGTCCGTTTAGAGGCTGTAAAAGCTATATCGAACACACACAAATAATATAATGGGTTAACTTATCAAATATGTGTCTTTTTATTGTTGAAAAAATCAACTTAATTTGCCTCTATTCAGAATTATCATGTCTCCTCTTACTTGATAGCCAATGTATACCACAAATAGGTTAGATTAAAAAAAAATTGGGAAAAATGATAGAAAAATATCTCTTAAAATTCAAAATCCTGTTAATAATAACAATAATAGGATTAACAAAAATAGTAAAGTAATTAACAACCCGCTTATTAGAAAATCACCTATCTAGAATTTTAAAATTCAAATGGTATTTTCTTATTAGGATTTTCTAAATTAATAACTTGTTAGTTCACTTATATACGCTTTAGTCTAATATATTTTTATTGTGGGTGGGGTCTTGCATGCATGCAAAGAGTCAAATTAAAGCTAACTAAAGATAAAGATGATTTTCTTTGGCTAGTTTGCAATCATGCCTTGGGTCACACCACAAACCTACCCCCCAACCCACCTAACCCTATTTTCTGTGTTGATGTATTTATACATTCACATTGCACGCACTGCGATTTAGGGTTTATGAATAATATGAAATATTTCACTGCAAAATTTGTCAATAAATTTTCTATTTGGTTGTGGATTAGGGCTTCATATAACTGTTATGTATAATAGATATATATATATATATATATATATATATATATATTGATTTCATTAAAATTAACACGACATGTGCGTTTTTTTTATAGATGTGATCGAACGTTTGGAAACAAGATATTAATTTATTAACTTATTTTTTTGAAATTTAATTCAATAATTAATTTACATGGTGTTTTGAATATCCGTGATATTATCTGTGATGTAATACTTTAATATTACTGGCTGATATACACACACACACGTATGTATCTTTGTATGATCTATAATTCGATATATATAATAATATACAGTATTAGCTTGAAAATTATCACACTATTTTTTTTATATACACAATTATCACACTATTTCTTTTCTCAGTAGAATAAGAAATCTCAAGCTAGAGACCTCTTAATAAATTCCATGTTCCTTTTAACTCGGTGTATCCTCTGTGCTCTGACTCGTTAATCAAAATTTTCATATTGATTTCATGCTTAACACATTCGGTTTATATATTCAAATATAAAGTTTTAAAATACGCATGTGTGTGTACTAAAAAAAATATAGTGACATAACTAGCCAGCTGTCAGTTCAAACTCCATTATTTTAATTAACTGATTTTAACTTTTAATTAATAATTTTCTCGTAGAGGCAGTCACTTAAAAATTGAACGACCTAATCAAACCAGACCGCCAGCCATAAAACCCTTTATTGATCCACTATGCCCATTCTAGTTAAAAGAAGTTGCTTGATTAATAATAATTACATATATACGTGTATCACATCGATGCATAAAAATTAAAATTAATACTGCAAAACAATATATTATGGAGGCAGTTGAGAAATCGAGCATGGAGGAGGATGATATATATATTGATCTCTTGTGTCCAAAATATAAGTCACTTTTTCAACCACCACAACAGAATAAAAAGAGTGATTACTATCTTAAATTGATTTTTTTTCAACTTTATCCATATTAAATAAAGTTTTGAATAAACAACTACAAGCCTTATCTCACTAGGTAGAGTCGGTGACATGGATTATACAATGTCATTTTGCTTTATTTACAATTAAATTTTTAGATAGATTGTTAACCAAAATATCTCACTCAATAACTTTATTTGGTGTCCTCTTTGATCTTCCTCTGTCTTTTTTTTAAAGGACCCCGTTTCGTTTATCATGTCTTATTTATTGGTATATCCAATGGCCTTACTTAAACATATTTAGACCATGTCAAACCATTTTCTACTATTTTTTTCTTCGATTGTTGTTGGCAGTAAATAGATAAAGAGGACGATAGACAAAAATAATAGCTACTAACTCCAGTTTTAAACATAAGATTAAGTTTGTAGTGCAATTTATACTACAAATTGTATCATCTATGTAGGACCAAAGTGAATAGTTAATATTGAGTCTGTGGTTGTTGTTGAGTGATGAAATCAGACAAACAAGGGCGTAGAAGGAGAGAAAAGCATATTAATGATGTATATATAAATGTAGGCAGGTGCAGGGAATCAGGGAGCCCATGCACGTCTCTGTCTCCAAACCTTCTTTCTCGGATTTTCAATTCAACTTATCGCTTTCCCACTGGAAAACCAATAATAACAACACAGAAAATTTCTCAGAAATTAATAAACATCCAAATTAAATAATATAGCTGGGGATTAAACGTGGAGATCCATCGCCTGAAATAATGCATGCATGTACGGAGGGAAAATAAAAGGGTTATGGAGTAGGAATACTTATGAAATTTCATTAAAATTGCGTCCATATACATTTCAGAGGTATAAAAACAATCATGAGCATTTAAAATAAGAGTAAAAATATCAGCATTGTTAAATATAACTTAATAAAGTTACATATGAATATGTAAAGAGAGTGTTGGTCTCATTTTGAATATTCATGGGTATTTTCTCACATCCAAAATATATATGGTGTTGCAGGCATTTTGGCTAAAAGTTCATGAGTAAATTTACACCTATCTTCAATAGTAGTGAGGATGGAGATGGAGTTTTTATAAATGAATCAAGAGATCACATGTGATGTCCTGATGCAGCTATCTTGTTGCCACATTCATCAGATCGATGTTAACGTGCCATGTGCATTGTTTTTATTAATTTAAGGGCATATACATTGTTAGACAACTTTTTTTTTTTTTTGCTAAATATAATTTACACGTTTCTTCCTTCAATTATTGATCACAAATATACGATCCTTTCAACGCATCTCATACAACTGAGACAACAAGGCTTCAAGGCAGAATTTAAGGACATTACTCTGTGTTCGTTTCTAAATATAGGATTTTTAATTAATTCATAAAATAAAAATTAGTTAAAATAATTATTTATATCTAATATGCACTTTTTCCAATTATATGCCAACCAATTAATTATTAGAATATAATTTAATGCACAAGGTAATAAATAGGTGTATTACTAGAAAGAAAAATTAATGTAGGAAACAAGAGAAAATTTAACGTTATATTTAGGACAAAGAGGAGTAGTTCTTTTTTTTTTTTTAATGAATTATTATACTCACCTAAATTATAACTATAACTTTGAGTAGATTATTACACACTACCAACGTACTTTGATTTGATTTAATAAGGAATTTCACTTTTAAACAAAAATTAATTCGTGGTAAATTTAAAAAGATAGAGAATGATGTTAAAAGGTTTTCGGCGTCCTAACCGACTAACCAATTTGACTCATATTATTCATATGGTCGATTGTAGCTTCTAGATCGATGTCTGAAAGCACTTACAGCTGATCGATGTCTAATGATTTAATACTAACCATCAACTGTTTTGTCTATTCCATATTGATCAAAACTATATTATATTGAGTTTTAAGCTATTTTTGCTTTATTTTCTGAAGGAAAATTAAATTAATTAATCGAATGAGACAACTTTCTTATGCTACACTTCGTTTTTTAGGTCAATATTAGAGACGTTTCGGCCAGTCTTTTGACTATCTAGATGGCCGTTTCACATTAATTGGCATGCAAACCAACCCCCTCTGGATTGTTTTTCTATAGTGAATATAAATATTGAAGTATAATTAATAAAATGTTAATATATAATTACCCATTATTAATGAAACTAGCAAATATTAGGCCAAAATTTTATTATTCTATAGGTGGCCGTTAGTTATTCTTATTATCAATTTTTTTATGATAATATTTTGGGACACACACACACATAAGCACCATCCTACCTGAAAAATATATAATTGAACCTATTTATTACGTTTTTTTTGGGTAGTGTGAATGAAAAACTCTAAAATGATGATTGATTGTTTTGAAAAGGAAGACAAGGAAGCAGGCTAGGGGACAAAACTGTTGATTTAATTTGAATAAGAAGTCAAAGTGGGGTGGGGGGAAGTTGATCCAAAATGAGAGTGGTGGGTGTGAAAGAGAGAACAAAAATACAAGAGACATCAACAATAATTCCATTCTATATATTAATCCTAAATTGTCCCGTGACATGTTGTGTTGTGTCGAGGTTGAGATATATATATATACCTGAATCGATTCACATGCCATCCAATCAATATATATATCTTACGTTATATATGTGTATCCCTTTTTGTCAAAATTTTCGCTTATCTTCTTTCCTTTTGGACCACTTATATAATTTCTTTCTCCCTAAAGCAACACCTCCAAATTCTAAGCTTCATTCCTATAATTGAAGTACTATATATATGTTTGCTTTGCCCCTACAATAAGTTATATCTACTTTTAATGCATTCACATCTATCTTAATGTCATATGTTGACTAAGTAATGCTATATATAGTCCTTCTGTTTTAATTATAGAGCAAAGTTGACTAATTTCAAGGTTTATTAAGAAGTGGTGATTGATGTTTTCTTATAATTTTAAAAAGATTTGTGATTTTTAATTTTACTTTTCATTGGAATTAATGGCCACGTATAGTAGGGGTGAGCATGAAGCACAGTATGCCCGCCCAAGCCCAGCAAAAAATTGCCCAGCCCAGCCCTAAAAAAGTGGCCCAAAAAATATTTGGGCAATTTTGGGCTGGGCCAGTAACTGGCCGCAGGGCTGGGCATCGGGCAGGGAGTCCTGCCCTGTCCATTTGGCCCTGTCCGAAAAATTAAATATATTTAAATAAATATTGTTCTACATATATTATTTTATTTAAAATATATTATATTATTATGTCTAAATATATTATATTATACTTCAGTTATCTTCAAAACTTTAAAATTCTGTGAGCTGTGAACTAAAGCATTCAAGGAGCAAAGCAAAGCGTCACTACTTGGGCAAACGAAGCCCGACCTGCTCAGCCCGCCCTTATTCAGCTCAAAAATGGTTAGAGCTTTTATTGGGCAAGGCTGGGCATTGGGCTGCAAAATGCAGCCTGTTCATTCTTCGGGCTGGGCATTGGGCAGGGGTCTCACCCTGCCCAACCCTGCCTATGCCCACCCCTAACTTACAGTGCATGAAATGCTATTTAGGAATTAAAAACATATGTTCCAACAACTTATTGCAACTACCACATATGTGCTCTATAGAGTTATAGGACTAATTAGGGTTTTAAGAATTATATAACCGGAGGGAGTATGATACATATTTTATTGTAATATTTTTTCAAAAATAACCAATATATATTTACTTATGTTTTGATGTGAGAATGACAATGAAATGCTAAAAATTTAAGTGTCAATACTTAGTCTATTTTAATTGCATTATATATTTCAAAAATTTAACGCTGACTTGCATAATAATGTTTAATAATTTTAATTCTCAAAATGATGATTTTTAAACTTTTAAATTAAATATTTGTACTATGGTTCCTTAGATTTAATTTTCCATATCTCGTGCAAATATTTTTTTTAAAAAAAAAAAACTAAACTACAACTTACATATTTGAATAGAATTTGTGATGAATAGTTGCTCACAATAATCTAGTTTTTTTAGAAAAAGAAAAAAAAATCACAGTCCTATATGTATAGGTTTGCTTTTAGTTTTTATAAGCATTTTTAAGTTAATTTACACGAGAACACATTTTTTAGATAGTTTAAATTTTGAACGAATATGAATAAACAAAACTTTGGCAATGTAAAACCGCCCACCTCATATAATTAAAAATAGGCCAGGTGATAATTAAAATTAAAAAAAAAAAAAGTAGCCCAAGTGATATGAGTATATGACTATATGTGTCCCAAACAAGGATCATGTGGTTTAAGCACCAATCGAGCAAATATATATAACAAAAATATATTTTTATTTTCTAACTTCATATATATAATATTTTAATTTCATCCTTATTAATTTTATAAAACTTATATTCAATTCTCCAATCCTAACATTATTTTTTTAATAAAAAATTCTAACATTACAATTTTAAATCCCAGCATATTATAAATATCATTTAAAATTTACGATGTCAGAGTCAATAAGACTAAAAAGACATGTTTTTTTAAAAAAGTAAGAAATAAAAATAAAATTATGTATATAAAGTTATGGTATCAAAAGGTCAATATTCAAATATTAAGTTTGGCAACGAAAAAATTGACCAAATGTATGATAAGGGAACAAGAATATAAAAATACTCAATATCTCATGAGTTTTTCATGTCTATATTCACATATCCTTATCAGCCCTTTTTCTTTGGGAAACCTACCCCATGACGTGCCCTAAACTTAAATCCAAAGTGGAAAGAACATTTCACATTGTTGTAGTCTCTCGTAGAGGCGTAGACACACCAAACCCTTTGAATATGTCTTAAAAATTTGATAGCAGTACAGGTACCAAAACAATTTGACCAAAAATAGTGAAACCCATAATTATACTGGTCATATACATATACATATATATACACACACTGACACACATACTTAATTAGCTTGCTCGACCATAGTAACTTCACAAATTATAATTAATGATTCTACCAGTGCTAATTATATGGATGGAACTTGTTCTCTTCACGCGCGGCATGCGAGGCAACACCATTATTCAAGCCTTCTTTCTTATGATTATTTTCTTAATCATTGTTAATTGAAATTAAGGAAGCAATAATAAAGTTTTTACGTTCACTCCTCATCTTCATAGTCATCAAACATTTTCAATTAAAAAGATGGTGTTTATATACTCCTTTTTCAGTCTTAATTATAAGAGTTATAGCATATAGATTTATTTTAGTAATAAATATAAGACCTCAATTAATTCTGTCTCTCAAGGTTATAATTTTTTTCCTTAAAAACTATCCATCATACAATATTCATTGCACATTTTAAGGGAGTTCTATCAAGGGAAGAAATATTGAATGCAAACGATTAAAAAGGTAATTTTAGAGAAACCAACGTACTTTTTTGACAACCGACTAAATTATCTAGCAGTTTTCTTAATATATGCAAATTAATTATATATAAACCCTATATTAAGCACCAAAGGCCAAAAGGAGTAATAGTAATAGTGTAATACACACACACACTCGCATGTAAGTTATAGATTCTCATCCAAAACACTGCAAAATAAAAACACTAATAATTAGACTTGAAAAAATAGACAAAAAATAAAATAAAAACTCAAGTTAACTAATAGCCAAGGATTAGACTAATCCGTTTCAACGCATAAAGATAAGTAGGTTTTACTTCTCTTTAACAATGTCCTTTTTTTCATTCAAAGCTTGAAACCAAATTCTTAACATGCTTAAAAAACTCAGTTATGAGCCAATTATACCAGACCTTGTTGGTAAGAGACAAATGTAAAGTTTAATATAGTAAGTGAAATATCCCTTGTCTTTGGGTTCAACTGGCGTGGGTGTTGGACTTTTTCACTTTAAGGGAGGGGGTTTGATCCCTGCGTTGGTCAAGGCGCTGGGGGAGGCATCCTAGGGGTCTAGGAAGAAGCAGTGGAAATGTTGGTAGAGGTGGAGGCATGTGTACTCGCTTGCCAATATGCCCTGTGGACTAGGCTCCAAGCATAGGTACAAGGCTCCAAGCGTCCTGCCCTTGAACTGTGGGTGAGCCCAACCCCTTTCCTAAAATTTTTATAACAAAAAATATATATATATAGTAATTAAGTGAAATTGAGTGATACAAAAATAAAACTGAGCTCAAGTATTATTACATATTAACAAATGAGTTAAAGAAATATAAAGAGAGTGATTAAATTGACAATATATATATAGGGAAACGATGCATTTTGATAGAAACATTCGTGGGAGGGTATTAATAATATTGTTTCATTCGGAGAAGAAATGTGGGGTTTGTGATTATTATTGAAGTTATGATATATAGATGGAGTGTTTGAGAGCCACACCTACAATTAACCTAATTTCAAACTGCATATAAGTGTCTTCCATTATTGTTTGCTCAAGGAATATTTATCCTCCTTATTTATTGCATATTATATTAGGTGGGGGTCCATGTCAAGCCTATCTGAGGCATTGGATTCTTTTTAGTACGTTTTCTATCAAATTAGCTAATATTTATCCCTTTCATGCCTTTAATTAATTAGCTAGCTTCCTCTCTCTATATATATATATTTTTTTTTAAAAAAAAAAGCAACACAAAAACAGCAGATGTTTTAGCTTTCTATACTATCTTGATTATCGGTGATTATTCTTAAAAAACACCAAGAAACGGGAGTGATTAATTATGAAAATCAATTACATAAATTAAACTTGATGATTCTAAGCTTTGGTAATTTACAACATTAAGGCTACAGCTAAATTAAGATTAGTTAGGATTAGGCTTTAAGGTCATGAGATTGAGAACAAAACTTTTTTACATGGTACTACCTCTCCGGTCCTAAATATATAACATATTTTATAGTATAATTTACACAATAAACTATGTCATATATTTAGAACTTAAGAAATAAAAAAGAGAAAATTAAAGACTCTCCTTTCTACAGAAGTGAGATATATGATCACAAGTTATGTTACTTTTCAAAATTATCAGGACATGGGAAGAAGAATCCAATATGTTTTTACTCTATTCCACAAAAGCAACCACATATTAATTAAAAATCTTAAGGTAAAAAAATAGTTGTAATTTTTTATAATTTATTTCTCAATTGTTTCAATTAAAATATAATAAATATATAACTTTTCAGTTTAAAACAAGCCAAACATATAATTTTTGCAAAAACGAATTCAGGTGTGCCAAACATATATTGCTGCTTTAGATCTTACTGTTATGGTGAGAGGTATCTATCGATTCTTTCACTGTTATTCCGATGTCTCGTATGATTTTTTATATACTTGTTCTTGGCTTTAATTAGAATATGTGGTACAATTATCACACGGAAGGATGAATTATATAATTAATAAGTTTTGAACAAACTATTCATTCACGTGCATAGTCTATAATGTCTAGTCATGTAAATAAACAATACTATATATATATATATATATATATATAGGTGGTGATAAATTTATATGAGATGATAATTATATAAATATAGTGGCGTAAGAATAATGCAATTTCGGAGAGATAAGATATTTAGAAGGGTTAATACTAACTCTGGTCCTAATTATAAGAACTAGTTGACTTTTTTTGGAAAGATTAAGGAAGTTAAATAAGATATTTAATCATTTTATATGTTGTGTATCTATAGATTATATATTAGTTTATTAGTCAAATTAAATAGTTTGAAGAAAAAAAATAAAAATAAAAATACTCTAAAATAATTTAATTAGCTTCCTTAATCTCTTCAAAAAAGCCAATTAGTTCTTATAATTAGGACCGGAGGGAGTACAATCTTTTGATGTTTAAATTTACCTTCATTTTAGTTTTAATCCTTAAATTTCTTTCTTTTTGTTTAAAACATTATTTCCTATAACTCAATAAAAATTTAGATAATTTTGTCTCTAAATGAAAAAAAATGAGGATAAAGTTAAAAAACTAAAGATTATATTAAATTTATTTAAAACTTGAAAGCACATTAATTGGTATGAAAGAGAGTTTATAAGAGTCCTTGTATATGTTTCGATTAGCTTTTAAAAAATAATTTTTGTGATGTAAGAGATAAATAAATATATGATTTGATTTTTGCATAGGAAAAAAGCTTCTTTTTAATTGTCAACTAAACGACCGTCTAGAGCATCTTCGGTCTTCACGGTCCAACAAGTCTAAAGCCTCCACAGGGGACCACCGGCTTACGTCATATTCTTCTCTCGTTTTATTTTAGCCAATGTCCAGTTGCTTTCTCCACATGCCTTTTAGAATGACGAGCCAGTCCTCGTCCCACAAGGCGAAATGACGCTTGCATCCTCACATGACGGAAATTACATTCCTGACCTTCCATCGTCCCTTGGTGGCTTATTCTACTCAAACCAGTAATCATTTACGTTATGTCCCATGTTTCCTTCTTTGGCCATCCTTCCCATTTTTCGCCATTTTCCCCCATGAATCATAAATATCTAATTAAAAATTGAAAATTATTCATCCAATTAATATAAACAAATTAAAAACATTATAACCAACAAAGACTGTAAGAAATTTTGGCCGATCAGTGTAAGGTCTCAAATTTAAGTAGATCTTTAAAAAAAAATGCATTTGAAATAGCTATTGCAATTAGGCTTTACAATCTTGAATCTCACCTAGTCAAATAAAAAAATTATTATAAAAAGGGAAATTAATTTTTTTAAAATTAACATCAAAGGCTTTTTTTTTTCCTCCTTCTTAAAGATCCGATGATTGTTTTTACTTTTAGCTTTGCACAAATTTTCCCGCTGGCATGCAACCACCAATTTGTTTTCTTAAAAAAACGAAATTAGTAGATCAGCTGAACTGTATGTCTTCCTTTGGAAACGGCAAGCTCCATCTATGGAATGAAACTAAACTGCACGAAGCGGAGCTCGGTGTTCCGTAAAATGCATTCCTTTTCAGTTTCTTCACTTTACCGTTTCTTTCCCAAGAAAATGAAAAAAGAAAAAAACACAGAAGAAAAATGGAAGGAAGATATACTGGATAGATGCAGAAATTAGGTAGATTCCCATTTCTTAGTTGCTTTTCCAGCAGCGAAGTGCCAATATCTTAGCATTTGCACTAAGCAACAAGAAGAAAAACGCAAAACTTCATAAAAACCTAATTAAATATTCTGTGCCCTGTAAAATGTAAAGTATATTTACAGAAAAAAGAAGATCGATCTCACTAATAATATACTGTATGCACCTTCTTCAACCTCCTAATTTTCTTCCACTTTATTTTCCTTTTCTTCATCCATTCCTAGCAAAACTCTTCAGACGACGAACAGAGTAGATCCTGGAGGTCACGCGCGTCATCGAGTCCCAGACGAAGAGCTTCGAGGATGCGCTCGAAGACGAAAACGTGGCAGGGGATTCGGAGCACGCCTTTCTGCGCGTAACCGTACTCCTGAGCCGATTTGTTCAGAAGCTTCACGAAGATCGGGTGGTTCAGCAGCTCAGCGTTCACCTCAAATCTCTTCATCTCGTCGCCGACGTAGATCGGGACGTAACCTTCCGACGCCGCCGTCCTCGCCTGCTGTCCCCGGTTCCTCCTTCCGGTGGCGAGCACTCTGAGCGGACGACGGCTGTGTGAGTCGGATCTGAGAAGAGTGTACTGAGACGAGTCAGCAACTCGAGCAAGCCGGCGAATCAATTGCTTCATCGTTTTCCGCGGTGGAGAGAGAAAGCTGTGAAGTCAGAGAGAAAGAGAGTGTATGTGATTGAGTTGGGCGAGAAGAGAAGAATAGAAAAGATATATAGAGAGAGAGATGAGGGTAAAAGAGTAACTTCATTGGTAGACAATGGAAAGGTGAAGATAATAGATGGGGCGGGAGGTACAGGTAAGCGTACTGACAAGGTACAAACAGAGAGGGGGGAGAGAGAAATAATAAAAGTTAAAAATGGTTATTTAATTTAATATTTTTAACTGTGGTATTTATTTTTTTCCTTGGCCAACTAAAATGTGGTACGAAGTATTTATTTATTTTGGTTTCTATGTGGGTGTAATTTGTTTTTTTATTTTATGCAGGCCTGGTTTGGGCGGCTTGGCGGTTTAGGTGAGAAGTGAATGTTTGGTGCTGTTTCTAGATCATTATTTATTTTAGGATTAACTCTGGTTTTAATATAAACCACTTAGTGACATGTTACCAACTAATTAACAAGAATCAATGAAAACGGTTCAAAAAAATTCGTCCATTTTCTATGTGTACGGATTCCCCGTTTCATTTCTTATGTCACTCCATGTTCCATTAGTGGGAGTATTATTTAATTTTAATTTTTTTTAAAATGAATAGTTGGAGTATTGATTTAAGAGTGATTATTTTTTTCCTTGCAGTCAACATTATGAGGCCAAGGTCAAGTATCTTTTTTGCTCGAAAAGGCCAAGTATAAATGTATAGAATAAGTTTTTCTTTCTATCCTATCCTTTTGGGTAGGTAAGAAGAATTTATCTTAGCTGAATCGTTTAGATTTTTTTTTTTTACTTTTTAGTTTTTTAAAAAATTATTCTAATAGATTGAGAATCTAAAATGAATATACCCCTAACTAATATTTTTTTTCATTTAAAAATCGCTATTTCAGAAAAATTAAATTTAGACCGTAGAAATGAGATGAACTCTCCCTACTTATCCAAAAAAATAAGTAGAAAAATTGGTTCCTTGAATATATATGGTCAGACTTTTTTTTTTTTTGAGGTTATCACTGTCAATTACATATGTTAAACAAGTTTCCATCAAGAGAGACTATTAAAGCATTATTTTATATAAAAAAACTAATTTAACTAATTTTTTAAGTATATCTAAATTAGTTACTTAAGTAGTCGTATATTTAATTACGGAGAGAGTACGGTTAGCGTGATAACCATGAGCAGCGGCATTGGGAGAACGAAGTTGTCATATGGGGTACGTACGATGATAAAACATGTGAGCAGATAACATGGCTGCTTTGGCTATATCATGTCAGTTATATACTCTCTCAAATCATAATTATAAAAACTGGTTAATTTTTTTAAAGAAATTAAAAAAACTAATTAAATTACTTTAGAGTATTTTTATTTTTATTTTTTCCTTCAAACTAATTAATTTAACTAGTAAACTAATATATAATCTAAAGATACACAACATATGAAATGATTAAGTAACTTATTTAGCTTCCTTAATCTATCTAAAAAAAATTAACTAACTCTTATAATTAGGACCGGAGGTAACAACACGAATGGCGTGATAACAACATATATATGAACCCAAGTTGTAAAATCGATCACCTCAATATCCCATTCATTGGGTTCAACCGTTAAAGTCGGTAACATATATATATGCTTTTCTCAAATTAAACGTTACACAGTAGTTTCATTCCATTATCTTTTTTTTTCTTTCTTTCTTTCTCTGCAATCGATTTGTTACCGGCCATTACAAATTTTGTAGTTCAATATCTGTTATAATTTCAGTATATGGGGACTTTCATTTTTATGTAGCAAAAGGTAATGACCAATGAGACGTAACTATATATATATATAGAAGAGATCAAACCTGTCCAACACTTCACACTAACATAAAATAAAAGCATTAACACACACATGCATGTTTTGACTTTCGATATTTACATATTTATAAAAGAAGGTAGAAGAATGAATAATGTTTCCCATCTCAATCAACACATGTTGTTCTGGCGAAAAAAGTTAGTTTCTCGTAACATGGTAAACCAAAATTTAAATCCTTGTCCATATTAGGATGCCAATTCTAATAGAATCACTAATGATAAATATGCGTAGCAGAAAAGTACGTGTTCACATATGTATCATGCATCCAATGACATGCATTTTGTGCGGTGGGTGTTATTAATCTCCCTCTTCGATAGTTTGGTCATGTCTAAAGTCTCTCCCTTTTTTCTTGTTTCACTCTTTCCTTTTTTTAAAAAAAAAAAACTATGTAATTGTAATTCACATTAATTAATTAAACAGATCAAATTAATTAATTTCCCCATATGATTTATAATAATTATATATAATGCTTTCATATATACTGTAAATAAGGTGGTGAGTTGGAATGGTGTGACGGAACAACTAAATTCTGAAACCTTGGTTTAGAAGGAGACAAACGTGAAGATATGAAGATACAACTTACAACTGTACAACTTCCATTCATTATTATTGTATTTGCATCACTACAAATATTATAATTATCATTAATTTGCTGTAAATTAAGAAGGAAAAAAAAGGAATTAAAATGAGACGTCGGAGGGAGTGAGCTGGTGGTCTGACACATGACTTGGCATACCGTGTCCCCATTCAATCAATGCTCCACTCAATTCTATACTGTATATATTCCCTCCTGTTTTGAAAAGAAAAAAAATTGTATTTAGATATTCGATAAAAGAAAATATCAGAAAATTGTCTATTAAAATCTTAAAATTACATTTAAGTTTAATGGAAATTTTCTTACAACAAATTACAATTTTACTAATAAGTCCATGGGTATTTGACAATATAATTGAAATTTATTGTAAAAAAGTATTAGAGATTTAAATACAATTTTAAGATTTCAATAAAAAAAATTTATCGTATTTCTTTTTTCCAGTATCTAAATACAATTTTCCTGGTTAAAACAATGCATTCTTGCAGATAAGTAATTAGTTTGTAGATAATATGTGTCAGTAGTTTCTATGGAAGCAGGTAAAAAAAAAAAGAAGGTGTATTACATTTTCTATAGAATACTCTTTTTAATCATGTCTGCGGCGGAAACTCTCCAATGATATGCGATAAATATACATTTTTTAAAAGAAAAAAAATGGTTGAAATGCCATATTTATGATTAAGACCAACCCTTCCAAGTGGTACTATATATAATTTTTAATATATATGTTGTACGGACATTAAAACCGTAATCAGTTGAGATACAGAGTTAATGGCTAATAGGTTAAATTAGAATCAAACCGAAGTTAACTCGGAGCCAAACCGATGAGAAAATGAAGATTACAAGGTTATTAATATAAAATAACATAAAAAAATTGATTTTTTTTTTATAACAAACAAAACCGGGTTAATTAATGCCTAGATGGTTCACAGTTTTTGGTCCGGTCAGGGTTTGATAACCCTGATATAATAATCCCTTCTATCGTTAATACAATGGATACGAGGGGCATTAAATGAGAGAAATATGTATAGCATATAGTATTTGTGTATTTGACTTAAAGATACAACTGTATTGAGAGAAATATATAAAAATAAGAATGGTTTTAAATTTGAAAAAGAGAAAGAAGATATGAACATAGTGGGGGGACGTCAAACGCACATGAATAGAACACGTTGTAATAACATGTAATGATTGGGAGGGATTAATTAAGGTATTGGTGGAGTTGCGGATTTCATGCCTTCTGACCAGTGCCTCATCAATTTTTAAAATAACAAAACTCTCTCTTTGTGAATACGATGATGATGCATAATATCTGTACACCCAATCCCATTTTCTCCACTTTGACCCCCCCCAAAAAAAAAAAATCCCATTTTCTCCAAAAGCAGCTAATTAATTAAATAAAGATTATGTTTAATCAATCATCTGGATTTACTTCAGCCACCAACTATACATGAACACCCATGTTTTGCCCATTTTCAAGCCTCCACCGCTAATTTTTTAATTAATTAATTAATATTCTCTTGTGAGGTCACTATTTGTTGCTTTATTATACAAAATCTCTGCTCTTGTCGATGTCGACTCAAAAAGCAAGCTATCCTAATGGAAAGGAACCACTTTCTATTGGGCTCCACGTGCCCGGCCCATGCCTTTTTCTGCAATTTCAATTCAAAAAGCCCACGCAACATACCACTTTTTTCTTTCTTTGCTTTTTCCATGGGACAGAATAAGGTTTTTATTTCTGAGATATATGTGCAATATAATAAGTGAAAAAGTTTAGGGAAAATCATACTAAGCTCACAATTATAGAATATAATATCAAAAAGGTCTCATAACTTATTAATGGTAGCTCTTTCACTTATTATTGATTGCTCTCTCACTTATTATTAACACGTTATAAGACTTTTATGATACTTTTTTTTTTTTTTGAAGACCTTAATATCATTTCCCAGAAGTTTATGGTTGTTTAGTTAATTTTGGATGATGGGTGCCGCAGACAGGAACAAATTAGCCGCCTGGATTCTCCAAATAAAGCAGTACTCCATCCGAGAATGTTTTTTTTTTTTTAAAAAAAAAGGATGATTTGTCATTCCTGAAATTCTTAATATTATTTTTTGTTAATTATCTTCACACCCCTCCCTCCATAAATAAGAATATTTTTATAAAAAAATGTATATTTTTTTAGAGTAAATGATTTTTCCTGTCACCAGAGATAGAATTATCTTCAGTGAGCCCAAAACTACGTCGTTTTGGATTAATGAAGGGTGTGTTTGTAATTTTAGGTGAATTAATGAAGGGTGTTTCGGTAAAATTCATATGATAAAAAAATAAACAAAATTACGGAAACAACCTTCATTAATTCACCTAAAATTACAAACACACCATTCATTAATTCAAAACGATATAGTTTTGGGCTTATTTGAGATAACTTTATCTCCAGTGACAGGAGAAATATTTTTTCCATTTTCTAATATATATATATATTTATTACCCTTAATAAAATGTAACCAAATTTATATAATTAATTTGTATGGTAAGGATGGTTGTCCCTACGTGTCGCACGCACACAATTATTGAGGCATTTCTTGCCATCCTTTTCATCTTTAAGCAAAAGCTTAATGTCTCACCATTGTTTTGGCCTTTCACACACATATGTAGATATATATAAGCGTGCAACTTTTGGAAATTATAACTTTCTTAACGACTTCTATTTATGTGATCCCCTCTAGCTTCAATATTAATTCAGCTGATTTTAAAATATTCTAATTAATGTTTTTAATATATCTATTAAAAATTCTAACAGGCTATCATATTTAACACCAACCCCTCCCTCCGTGTCATAACTCATAAGGCGCCGACGATTGAAGAGCAGAAATGGATGCAAGTGGGGGGAGTGATGTTTGGTGGGGCCCAGATAGGAGATGATGACGTAATGACGTACGGAGGGACAAAGTGGACTTCCACTTGTGTCTTTCTCGTCATGTCTATCCGATTCATGTTGCCTTCTTTCTGACTAGGAATTCCTCCAAACCTGTTCCCCTTTTATTACATATTTTCTATAAATACTCATATTCCTAACATTTTTTCCCATGATGTACTAGTACCAGACATTCATTCATGATTCCCAAATATACTTTTCATAATTATATATACTTTTTTTAAAAAATATATATATAATACCTAATCAAATGATCGAGGTCATTGATTTCACGCAATCGGATGATCCTATCATCTTCTCCATATACGATATATATATAAAGTAAAGATACAGAGTGTGATGTTAAAAATTAAGACTTTATGAAGATTAAATTTAAATTTTAAAAATATTTGGAATTATATGCAACTGGTATAAAGTTTGTAGAGTTTCATGTGTTATAGCTCAAATCTTTTAATCTATATAAGATGCCTTGTTATTCTCATCAAATAAATATAACACTTTCTGTAGTCACTTAATAACAAAAGTAAGGACATGGATTTAAAGCTACAAATTTTAATTTTTTAAAAATTAAATTTATGCTTTAAAAAGAACTCATTTCAAATGGCATTTGCATATAATCTTCCGAGGAAAAAAAATGGGCAATTTATCCAACAGGCAACATTTTTTTTTTAATAAGAAAAATTTAGGAAAGAGGTTAGACCCACCCACGATCCAAGGGTAAGGTGAAGTCTTCATTCCTTCTAGGTGATACCAATATTGGACATATTGAGTCATCTATTGCTCTCAGGCGTTTATGTAGGTATTTAGGAGGAGTTAGGATACTTTCCTCAACGCGTTAACCAATTTCAGGATCGAATCTCCTCCTTTTGGTAAAAGTGTCCGAACAGATTATTAGTAGAAACCAAGGACGAGGGGTGCACGGGCAGCATTGACAGAGTGGGCCAATGCCTCATTACTTTTTTTTTTTTTTTTTGTGGCGAACAAAGAATTTCAATGCCGCCATTACTTGCGTCGATTGGGCCGTCCTTGGACAACCAGGCCTGTATTCTCTAGTTGCCAACTTGCCATGATGTCCCCTTAATTAATTAATATACTCTACACGATTGAATTAACTTTTTATTTATATTAATTAAGGGGACATCATGGCAAGTTGGCAACTAGAGATACATATTGAGTTTGGAATTATTTTCCCCCTGGATCTTAAATAATGCTTTTCTTGCTGCTCATTACACCCCTGAAGTAATTCAAATTAAACTGTCCCCTAAGGTGACAAATCTACCTCTATCATTCGAACTATCAAAGATACATTCCTAATTACTCACTCTTGTTCTAGCTCATAACAGAAGTCATCCTGGGACCAAAATGCTAAGATCCTAAGAGTTACATCATGAATATTATAATCCTAAACTAAGAACAAAGAAAAGAAATCATAGTTTTGGAAGCAGGATCAATTGGAGGGTACATGGTAGTATTTTCCTTTACAGACACACCTGTAAACTATAGGGCAAGACTCTGCCATGGAACACTTGAAACTCACCACCACCCTCTTGCAAGGAAAGCATGGCCCACATGCATGAGAGCAATCTGGTAAGCTTGATCCTGTCTGGTAATACTCCATTCCCGCCTCTTTCTTTTCACCTTCTTCCTGTGAATTCATCATAATTCACCCTTAATCTGATATCTGATATATGTATATATAGCAGCTAAATGAGTTCATGAGAAGTAAAACCATCAAGCTGTTTGAAACAAACAAACCAACCTTCTTATCTGCACCTGCAGGTTTCTGTTCTTGCAAGCTCACCACCTTATCTGGCAGATGAAACAATAAAGCTTAACTGTGGTGGTTTCAGGAACAGTACAGTGAAGAAGAAGATGCTTACCTTGACTAGGAATCACCCTGAGACTCCAAGCAAAAGAGAGTAGCATGAAGAAGGTGATGAGAAGGAAAGACTTGTGGATTGGGAGTGAGAGGGAGTTCATAGTTGCAGAAACTATGCAAACTAATCAAAGAATTAATAAATGAGGATGATGCAAGCAAGCTAGTGAACAAGAAGCATATATGAATATGGAAGTAGTTGTAGTTGAGTTTAACGATTGGTGTTTGTGTCTATATATATATATATATATATAAAGAGATAAGTCTTAAATGTGGAGTGAGGTACATCTGAAGCGTTTCACATGATTCACAGTTGTTGTTTCTGCTGCTGTTTTCCCCCCATACTCATAGTATCAAAAGTTTTGGCGAGTTGTCCCAGAATGAACTACACTTATTATCTGAAACTATAAATGAAGGAGAAAGGTCGTTATTTATGAAATTTGAAAGTGCATGGAACCTTGAGCTTTTAGTAGTGTTGAAGACTGATATATAAGACAGGGTTTTGGGCCAAACTGATTGGGGAGTCGGCTGTCTCACAGCAACGGTCTCGCCATTCTGGTGACAGAGTAACTTAATTTGAATCCCGGGGAGAGAGAGAGAGAGAGAGCATTTAATATAGTGTGATTTGAGAAGTCTGGGGGAAGCTTGAATAAAAATGTAGCTTCAAATCTTGATATATAAACTAATGATTAAGCTCTATAATGAATATCTCCAACTTTAAATTAGAAGGGCAAGCAAGCACTTACAGTATAAGGTTACTAGTGGCATTAATCCCATGACCTCCTAATTACAAATTACAGGCAACTTTTATGTTACTAGACTACAAAGTAATTGACAATATCTCAAACAGTCAAACTATGCTATTTAAGTCAATTATAGTTAAAACGATAATAGCCATGGCTTTGATGTTTCAAAAAAGATATATACTTTGTTGAAAGTATGTCCTGGGAAAGAATGATTAGTCTGTCTAACATCTTGCCTTGACAATCTGTAGTAGAAATTAAGCAGAAATCAAATTGCAAGCACATGACTCTTAGAGACTGTGAAGGAGATTGCATTCTAGTTACTTAACAACAATGACCATTGACCTAATGATAATTAGAATGCTTGAGTTTCTGTTTATAATACATAAATCATCTTTTTTTTTCCTGATGGATTGGCATTAATTAATGGTTGAAATCGACAACAATGCTTTTACATGCATCTCTCTCTCTCTCTCCCCATCATGTTGATTATTGGAAGCATTGATATGAGAATATTGGCAGGTACTTGTTGCCATTTCTATATGGTGTTTGCATAAAAGCAAATTCAAATTTGGGGAAGAGAATCACGAAAATGAAATGAAGAGGAGCAGGAGGAAGCATGATTTGGGATTGTAAGTTACGATGAAACTGATGGGGCAATGAAGAAGGAGAAAGTTCACGAGAGACGTGATCTATGGAAACAATTCAATTGTGTCTGACATGAACGTGAACAATCAATTCTTTAATTTCCCATTAATGAACTGTGCCTTCTCTTTTTTGTACATTCCCATGCTTTCTTTATTAAGTAACCTGATCTGTCTCTCATTTCAGGACCCTTCTCATCATTCAAGTCCCTCTCCTACTACTTGATATTTTCAATTCACTTTGTCTGTGATACAAGGCGCCTTCTTGGAGAAATTTTTGGTCCATAATGAGTCCCTTGGTATATATTACCCTATTACAGTTTATTAGAAGAATGCTTGACTTCAAGTCAATGTAAAGTTCCTCTACATTCTTAAATATGGATAAAATTGAAAAAGTATTTTATTTGAAAACAATGTTATGAGTTAAGTGGTTCTTATTAATTATGATTAAGTAATAAGAGGCTTATAATATATCTATATATTATGAAGTATACCTTTGGCCTTTAATATAAAATCCACTTTGTAGTTAACTATTAAGCAGACCTTATATTAAAAACGAGAAATAATACTTTACAACATAAATTGGATTAATCCATATATGTCTAAAGAGTTATATTAGCCAAATCTTATTGATCTCAAGTTTAAATAGTCATTCTTAATATATAAGAAATTACCAAAAAGGAAATGCAATTTTTTTTTTTTTTGATACAAGGCGAGGGGAGGGGGATTCGAACACGGGACCTGAGAGAAGATATAAGACATCTCAATATCAGCTGCTGTGCCATTGCACTGTTGTCCTCGATGGTAATAGAAACTTAATCACCAACCAGATTTTATTGGTAGTGTTTAATCTATGTTTGGAAGGAGAGAAAATGGGAAGGGGGGAAAAATGATGAGAGAGAAAATGAGAGGAAAGAAAAGTGGAGCACCCCACTTTCTCCCCAAAATTTCTCCCCACACGTAGAGAGATTTGGAGAGGAAAATCGCATTCCCACGGCTGCCCTCCTGCGCGCGCCAAATCTCTCCAAAGCCTAGGTGCGTGTTAGCTTTGCCGTCCGTCCAGTCGCCGTCGTCGACGTTAGTTTCGTCATCGTCCCCTGTTCTGTTTTCTTCCTTGCGCAGTTTCTGAGCCCTAGTCACCGTCTTCTCCTCCTTGAAGGCCGTCCCTTTCTTCACTTTGCTGAATTCGTGCCGCATCTCCGCTCCTATTCTCCTTCAGGTTCGTGCTCTGTCTTCTATGATCAACATATGGGTTAATGCTGTGTTGAAATCATTCCGCGACTTTGCTCCTGCCATTTTTGTCTGTTTTGTCGGCTCCAATAAAGTATACTCGATAGCTTTCGTGCCATTTTTGTTCTGATTTGCAGTAGAGACATAGTCTATTGATAGCTTTCCAAGGCTAATGAACAAAACTTGTAAACTGATAAGAGGTGTCATTCTAGAAACTTAGCCAAATGATGATCATCATTATTCATTAAGGATATCTTTCAACTTATGTAGCTTTATTGAGTTTAGATACATTTGCATGTGGTGGCGTGGCTTTCTTGTTGCTTAACTCTTGACTGCAAAGTAGAGATCACTAGGTCCCCATAAAATAGAGAGGATTAAATGGACCTTTAGGCCTTTGGTATAGTATATTACATTTATATCAAATTTTACTGTTGATTTTCTTTTTATAATGAGTGACTTTCTTGCTGCACTTCAGAGATCATGTGTTAAAAATCAATTCATGGTTTTAAAAACAAGAAAGAAAGCGTTCCTAACTTCTAGGTTCTAATACATTTATATATTTTAAGCTTTATATGACATGTTCAGTATTAAATTTGGGAAAAATAAAATCTCTTTTTCTATAAAATATTCTCTAAATGTGAGTTAGATCGATTCAGTATTATTCTTTAATAATCTCGTACTAGTTAATCGTGTTACTGTTAGTTGAAAGATTGCAACACCCTCTGCTGCCAAATCTTTTACTGTGTCTAGAACTCAAAGTTTGTTTAAATAATCTAGTAGTACCAACTACCAAGACCATCACCCTCAGCTGCAGAATCTTCAGCAATTGTGACTGCTAATTTTTCAAAGAGATGAACAACACAATCAGATTCTTCGTTGAAATAAACTACTAATTATTCATTGTTGATGTTAGATGCTTTAATCTGGCTTGTTATGGTTACCCATTACAACATTGTGTATGTAATTGTGTGGATTTGATGTTTTTTCAAAAAAAGATTTCCCACCATTGGTAGTGCCATTAAGTCACATTTTTCATTGGAGACAATGGTTGACATTATGTTAGCCTGTTGCATATTACATAATTTCTTGATAGGTGTTGACCCTGATGAGACCCTAAGAGGTTAATCATCAACTATCATGCAATCCTTACATAGCGATTAAATAGGCCACAATCAAGAGGAAGGCCATAGACAATGATCAATTTTAAGACATAGCAGCTCGTATGTGGCATGACTACTCGACCAACATGTCGCATGGATTGTGATTTGAACTACTTATTTAAGTTATATGACTGTGAAATTGATCTTGACTTGTATTGCTTAAAAATCTGTGTTTCCTTGTATTAGTGTTTACATGCGTAATTTTTATGGAAAAAATTAAGTATTTGAGTAGTTTTTTTATTAAAAGCATGTGTTTCCTTGTATTTATTTGATGCACAATAATCTTTAGTTGTCTACGATTTTGTTCATAAATTTCTATGTAGATTGGACAATGACACAAAAGACGAAGGAACCAATAAATTTGCGTTGGACTCCTGAAATGGATGAATCTTTTATTGAGGCCTTGTTGGAAGAGATGATGAATGGGAATCGTCCAGATGGCACATTTTCAACGTTTGCATATGGTAATATGGTACAAACTCTTAATAACAGATTTGGTTCTCACATTACAAAGCAACATCTGAAGAACAGGAAGAAGACTTTATCGCAGCGATTTGCGGAGCTTTATGATTTGTTTAATGGATTGAGTGGATTTTCATGGAGTCCTCTCACTAAATTGTTCGAAGCTGATAATCAAGTTTGGGATGATTTGATTAAGGTAAGTAACTTGCAGCAGTTACCACTTACCCGTATGTATAAAGTGTGAGATTCATGTGTTTACTTTCATGTCTGTAGAGAAAGCCAAATGCAAGAAAGTGGAAGAACACACCTGTTCTACATTATGATAAGTTGTATGAGCTATTTAGTGCAGACAAGGTATCAGTGGGAACTACATCAGTTAGAGAACAAAAGCGTAAGGCTTCAACGATTGAGAATGAGTCTAATCAAGACAGGTTTGAAAAAATGACAGCAGGAATAAAGGAACTAGTTGATGTCATTCGAGATGGCAATGTTGTTGCTGAGAAGCAAGTTCAAGTTGCAGAGAAGCAAGCTCAAATTGCTGAGAAGCAAGCTCAGATTGCTGAAAAAGGTCTTTCACTACTTGAAAACAGTAGGCCTCGTCATTATAGTGAAGGGGAAGTGTGGACTGCAATTGAAAAATTTGAAATACCTGAAGAGAAGAAGCTAAAATATTACTTCTTCTTGTGTAATGAAGAGAGGCATAAACTAATTTTTTTTGGGGTTTCACCTCATATGCGATTACAAACATTGCTCAAGTTGATGACTGATGCTAGGGCTCAGTGAAAAAAGTACAGATATGCCGTTGAACTCTTTTGGTTCATGGATCTTTTATAATTTAGTGACATGCTGGCCTCTTTTGTTTATGGAATATTTTTTGTTATGGTATTTCCAATGAAGTGACATGTTGGTTATTTTTTGTTTAGGGAACATAGACACCTTTTATCATGAAGCTGATGATCCTTTTTGTCTATAATGTTCCATGATCATGGTGTCAGACATTTTGTTGTATAAGTACATGATTCAATAATTTTTAGGAGCACTCGCTATCTCAATAGGGTGCCCATTAGGAAAATATTTTTAGGGTATAACTGTACTAAAAATTACTTACAATATTAAGTGCTTTATAGAAAAATACTTTATAATATTAAATGTATTAACATTTAGTTTAGAATACTATATGCAACGATTGAAAATTAATAATATTTTGAGGTGCTGATGTATTTTAACCCTTTAAAAAAGTTAATAATACAAATATAAATAGGACATAAAAGTTGCGTGATTTTGCAAAAAAATTTAAATCTTACTTTATACACCCTTCGGAACGGTGAAAACGACGTCGTCTCACTTCAGCGGACAGGAAAGAATGGGAAAGAAGCCGAATCCCTGTTTTCGGTACCCAATCTACGAGCTCAGTCATCTTCTTCCTCTGAAATGCCGAATCCAGTATTCCCCAGTGTTCTCTGCCACGCAAGACGACATCTCTTCATATTAAATCTCAGGTAGAGCTTCTCGGTTGCTAGCCTGCGCCTTTTCGGTTCTTTGATTCATTGTTTGCATATCAAACTTGTCCACAATTACAGTATCCTCCTGGTACATGATGTCGGCGCTCAGAAGAAATAAGATAATCAATTTGTTTTCAAGTTCTAAACTTTCCCCATTAATTTCTCATGAAATCACTTTGATTCCTCAGTCAACGCAACATGCTACGTACCCTTCTTCTGCTTTCCTCAAAACCCTGAACCCTTTTAGGGTTTTGCTATCCTATGCATCGCATTCAACACAGGCGTCCAAATTTCCCGAGTATGAGATGCCCTCTGTTACCTGGGGTGTGATTCAGGGACGGAAAGAGAAGCTTGTTTCGAGGGTAATCACATTTGATTATCTGAAGGGTTTAGGGATCATTCCAGATGAATTGCATGACTTGGAGCTTCCTTCCACCGTCGAGGTCATGAGGGAGCGTGTTGAGTTTCTTCAGAAGTTGGGCTTAACCGTTGATGACATTAATGAGTACCCTTTGATGCTGGGATGCAGTGTGAGAAAGAATATCATACCTGTATTGGGGTACCTAGAAAAGATAGGGATTCCAAGGTCAAAGCTTGGTGAATTCATAAAATCGTACCCACAAGTTTTACATGCTAGTGTGATTGTTGAGCTAGCTCCGGTTGTTAGGCTCCTAAGGGGACTTGATGTGGAGAAACAGGACATTGGATTTGTGTTGCAAAAGTATCCTGAGCTTTTGGGGTTCAAGCTTGAGGGTACAATGAGTACTTCAGTGGCCTATCTTGTTAGTATAGGTGTCAATCCCAGAGATATCGGTCCCATGGTGACACAGTACCCTTATTTTTTAGGGATGAGAGTTGGGACTGTGATTAAACCTCTGATTGAGTACTTGGTCTCTTTACAGTTGCCCAAGAAAATTATAGCTAGAATGTTGGAGAAGAGACCCTATATACTTGGTTACGATCTTGAGGAGACTGTTAAACCTAATGTGGATTGTTTGATTAGTTTTGGAATTAGGAAGGAATCACTGCCTTTAGTTATTGCTCAATATCCGCTGATTCTTGGGCTGCCTCTCAAGGCTAAATTGTCTTCACAGCAATACTTCTTCTTTTTGAAGCTTAAGATTGACCCTGAAGGATTTGCTCGAGTGATAGAAAAGATGCCACAGGTGGTTAGCCTTAATCAGCATGTGATAATGAAACCAGTTGAGTTCCTCCTCGCAAGGGCTATACCGTCGCATGATGTGGCCAATATGGTGATCAAGTGTCCTCAATTAATAGCAGCAAGAGTTGAGCTTATGAAGAACAGTTTTTACTTCTTCAAGAGTGAGATGGGGAGACCCATAAAAGAGCTTGTGGAATTTCCAGAATACTTTACATATAGCTTGGAATCCCGGATCAAACCCAGATACCAGAAGATGAAAAGCAAGGGGATAAGGCTTTCATTAAATTGGATGCTAAATTGCAGTGACCAGAGATTTGAAGAGAGATTGCAAGGTAATTACATTGAAACCGAAACTACAGGTCCATCGTTCTGTATGGGTGGGAAGTTAGAGCTACCAGGGAATGAGATAGTGTCAGATGAGGAAGAAGAGAGTGATGACGAAGAACTATATAGACGAACTGTTTCTGTTTAGTGATTTTGATCAAATTAATTATTAATGAAACATCTACAACATTACGAATGTCACTTGGTGGACAACAAATTTTGTATTAGTCTGTCCATTTTATATCGTTTTCTCTAGTATGTCATAGCAATGATTGACATGTGGAGTTTTGTCTATTCATTATGTTCAACTGTATTGCTGGGGGTGATCAAGGTCTGAAAGCTGAATGAGACGATGTGCATTTTAACTATGTTGCTTCAAAACTTATCTGCCATTTAGTTGTGCCAATTACCCCGGAGTTGAGTTTGGAATTCCCACGAGCAAACCATTCCTGAATCCTAATTCAAATTCTTAAGAACCATTGTCAGACAAAGGACATTCGAATTTTCATTTCGGCCACTATTCAGTGTAGTGGATCAGCATGAACCATGAAGATCATTCTTCATAGTGTTGAAGCAACAAGAAACAAGAGAATACTCTCTTTTTTTCCCCCATATTTCTTAAGGCTTCTTACTGTCAGCTACTTTTGGGGCTCTTGGAACTCAAGTTAGGTTTTGCAACGGTGCAATGGACCCATGATCAGAAGCCTCAAGCAGGGTTTTACTTGTAACAATGCAGAATTAAGGCTGTTTAAATGGTTTTTCTATTGTTTCTTAGCCGAATTAAGGCCATTTACATGGTCTTTCTATTTTTCTTATCCTTATGTGCTGTATGCATCTGGAATGAAGCAAATAAAACTTCCTGTCACTTGTTTTCACGCAGTGCTGGAAGATGTTGTATTTTTCTAATTTCAATTTGTTCTAAAAGCTTGAAAGCAGTGAATTGGACATACTAGTATTTGGCAGACAGTATTTTGCAAGTCCTTTTTATTATTTTCTCAGTACAAAATCCAATTAGTTTATGCATGACTGGAACACTTCCTTAAGGATTAATTATTCATGGACTTTAAAACAGCATCATTAATTTATTCGTCAGCTCCATATATGCTCAGAAATGAGCTTTTAATTTGTCAGAGATTTCTGGATTTTGTCACTAAGCTTCTGATATACACATGAATTTGAATATTAGATCCAATTTATTAAATAATCAGACTTTGAACTATATCTTTCACATTGCCAAGAAAAAACAGAAGCAGAAGAGAACATTCTGCATCGACCTCCCTCGCCCACAAAAAGTTTCAAAAGAAATGAATCGATCCATCAAAGGATACTAACTACACAAAATAACCCTTGCGATTACAAGACAGAAGCAAGACAGAGTGAAGAAAAACAGAGACACGAAGTCCCTGGAGGACCATTTTCGAACCTCCTTAGCTTCAACCCTCAAGCTCTTGGCCCTCCTCAACGCATCAACCTCTTTGAGCAAATCAAACTCCAAACCCTTCTTCTTCAGCTCCTCCACGCACTTTCCCAACAAGCCTCTGTCCTCCTTCTCTCTCTCGAGAAGCTTCTCCATGTGCGACTCCACGTCGGTCTTGTACCTCACGGCCCAGATGAGCCCCAGAGAGAATAACAGAGAGCACAGAGACGGGATCCAAGATCTGTGACAGGCCTTTTCCATGTGGGGTTTCGGTGAAGACGCCGTGGAGTGGAAGAGGAGCATGAGAGATGTGGAGTGGAACAGGAAGAAGAAGATGTAGAGCATCGTGATTTCCTTGCGAACAGAGTCGATTTGGGTCTCTTTGAGTGCGATTCGATTGAGGATGAGATCTTCCTCTTTGAGCCATTGCTTCAGGAGAAGCCTGTGCGTTGGGGTTTCTGCGATTTGGTGAAGTGGGTGAAAGTGTTTCCATTCGATGATCGAAGATCTTGTGCTCTGGGGATCGGATTCAGCCATTCAGAGAGAAAAGTGAGACGCAGAGGAAGAGAGTAGTATGTTAGTGAATCGAACAAGAACAGTAGTAGGAGGACCGAGAGGCGTGGCCACTTTAAACGGTCCTATTTTTCGAATCTCGTAACGGTCATATTGGGCACGAATTTCCAGGATTGCCCCCCTCGGTTACGTTTTCGGCCTTGGACGGCTGTGGGCTCAAACGGCTAGTGACGGTGATTATTGTTATTAATAAAAAGAGATTACTATTTTCCAAACATTTTTAGAATATGATTATCAAGTTGCTTATACTAGAAGGAAAGTTGTAGTTTTAAGTGGTTCTCAGTTCTCACTCCTCATCAGCACTGAGTTGATTTTTTTTTTTTTTTTAAAGGATGATTCTTGTTAAGCAACAAGTTATTAGTTAAATTATACTATTTCCTCACTACTTTTGCATTATTACTTTTAGTATTCATAAAGTTTTGATTCTAATACATCATAGTAATATTTAATTAAAAATAATACTACTCAGTAGCTATTCAAGGACGCTCCTTGGGGAATTTATGAGTATCACACTTTTCCTCTGATTCGTAACGTGTGATAACAAAAACCATATTTCAAAGCTACTGGCCACTTTCTAATTACCAAAAAAAAAAAAAAATCCAACGGTTGGTTTTGCGATTGAAGAGAAACAGTGTTGATATTTTTTAAAAAAATAATAATAAAAATAACATGATCCAAAGAAGCAGCTTTTTATTTTAGGATTCATCCGTTAAATCTACTCTCTCGCATCTGTTCTCTACAGTAGCCGAGCTTGGACAGTCCTCTTCTCTTCCAAGAAATACGCCCCGCTGCGCCAACTTGCCGAACGGTGTGGAGAGTTGTGAAATCTCCAGGGACATCTTATTGGCTTTATCGAACATCGAAGTTATCAGCCTCCGCACACTGAAGCAGCAAAGTTAGGAGGTGTAAGCCTTCTTCGTCTCTCTTCTGTTGCTGCATCTCCTCTTTCTTCTTTTTTGCTAGCATGATTTCTGCAGCTTAGTAGCCTACCGCCGCCGCCGCCCGTTGTTGCCTCTGTTCGATTGTTATCACAAGGGTGAAACAATGGAAGAGTTTGGAATATGCAAGTTGGGAGCTATGGCTGCAAAGGACTACTTGCTGACCAAAAGGCCTCTGGTTTTTTTTTGCCCAAAAAGGCCTCTGGTTTAAACCCACGGCCGCCAGCGGTTCCGTCCTCTTCTTGTCAGCATAATTTAGAACAGATTCAGAAGCAGTATTGGCGGAAGTGAGGAGGCGGAGTCTGTATTTTGGAGTGTGGAATCTTACAAAAAAATGTGTAAATATAGTTACGCAATCGCATCGTTTGATCAATAATCACCATACATAATTTTATTAGAAATTCTCAAAATGATGATAATTTCATGCAAGCTATGAGAATATAAGTCATGTCGTAATAATAGTGTAGATGAAGAGGTTTCATCCACAAATTATGCTACATCACTTTCAACCCAAATAAACTATATTGATGATACAATGAGAAACTAAAATATATTAGACATGTGATCCAATTAGTTGTATAATATTATTTCATCAGATTATGTATTTTAGCATTACTAAATTTTTCAAGTTAACATTTTCCACTTTTTTTTTAATTTTGATTTTAATTTTTTTATAATTATCACAAAAACCAATCAATCTAAACAAGTTTAATTTTTTTTAAAAAAAAACCACTTATGCTACTGCAGGCAAAAAAATTACACACTGTGTCAGAAACAAATTTCGGTGTGAAAAAAGCCCAATCAGAAGTGTTTGAGTTGGTTTATTTTTTACTAGGCTTTAAACATAAAAGCAACTTATCTTTAGATGCTACCCCTTGGAGTGTTGGCAAATTCCAGTAGCGTTGTAGGCCAACCTGTTTGGTCGTAAGTTAAAAGGCCTCTTGGTCTCCTCTCAAGCTAATGGCATACGCAAGAAGCATAAATAGTGGTAATGGTTTAGCCCACTTTTAATATTTTTTTTTAAATAAAAATATTTGCTCTTATTTTTTATAACTTCTTTTAATACTTTTTTTTAAAAAAATCATATATGTATGTAGTATTGAATTTCATTCATGCCTTTTGAGTTATTTTTTTTTCTCAACTAACTTTTGAAATAATAATTCAAACACTCTTTAATTTTTAAAAAAGTCACTTCTACAAAAGTCAAACAAGTAATCCAAACAAAAATCACATTTATAACATAACTTTTTTTCTTTCAAGTTTATACAAAAGTCAGATAGAAAATAAGTCATCACTCTTATTGTCAACCCAAATAGGGCCATCATACAATATGACTTTTACTTAAATTTAAGTTTACAAAAGTCAAATCGCAAATAAGTCATTTTTTCCACTGAAACACACATATTTACACCTTTCAAGTTAGAAAGCAATACAGTTTCTCAGGGCATGTAATCATGTAATGTCTCGTTTATTTGCATTACACATCAACTACGACAGTTTCTGAGATTTTATTACAAACTTGCACCACCTTTCCAGCTAAAAGTCAGCACTTTGATTACAACTAGAACATGATAATAAAAAATAATTACAGCAGCTGAACCACAGCAACAGGAAAATTTATGACCTCCATGGTCATACAGAGTATAGGCCTCAAGTCTCAACTGTTGAAACACTCTTTATACTTGATCTCATTTATGAACTGGCTTAATCTGTATCACATCAGATCATGAAGTCTATGCCAATTTCAGAGTCAGGTAACTCATTTGACCATGAAAGGCCAGTACTTCCCTAGGATTCAAGCATCTTCACGACAGAACCCATGAGCAACTTGAACAACACATTCAGTCCATGAGATTTCGCTCTGTACACAAATGGACCGGAACAGCCATTCTTGGAACTACATGTTGGGCCATTCTTACTTTACCGATCGTACACCTATGGTTCTTACACGAAATCTGTACTGGGGCTGAGATTCTTCTTCATCTTCATCATCATCGTTGTCATCATCTTCACTTGAATCATCTTCAACACTGTCCCATCGTGCATAGTTTAAAGCTGAATGCCCTTTCGGTTTTGGAATTGATTGCCATGCTTTGGAATGCTGCTCAGCTGGTTCCTCTTGTGGTGCTTTGGCAATTGTCTCTGGCGTGGAAGTTCTTGGCTCAGAGTTTTGTTCTCTTCTTTGTTCAGATGATACCCTGGAGTCTATTTCAGCATTAGTAATGGTAGCCTTGTCAAGCTCATCTTTCTCTTGAGATTTTTCCCATTTATTATTTCCTTTTACAGTCACCTCATCTTCATCATCTCCCTGTTCCTCAAACTCCTCTTCTAACTCTGGTATTGGAGCAAGTGACTTTCCTTGAGCAGAAGAAAAGTAAACGATTTCTTACTTAAAGCTGAGAAAATATTCCAATTACTAACTACATTCTAGGCCAAATTTACTTGGTTTAGGGAAATCTTCACAAGTTAGCTGTGTTTCACAGGACGCATGGGCAGTTAAGTTCTCCCTATCATTTTGGGCTTTGTTACTTATCAACCTCAAAGTTCAGTGCAATCAGAAAACATTCAAAGGACTAAAGCAAGTGAAACAGGCTTGAGTTTTCACAAGCCCTACAATTTTAATTCAAACTATACTATAATTTATTTCATAGGGAATTCATAGCATTTACAGATGATATGAACTCAGATATCAAAAGTCAAGACTTTTGAATAGCAAGTTACCAACCGAGCAATGCATTTAACTGCAATGATAAAAACGTAGTGAGAGAAATAATGCCCTACCAATTGTGTCCTTAAGCGAGCTTGAAGATTTTGATACACCTCTGAGGATGGATCCATCTCTAGCAGCCGGTTGACATCAAAAAGTGCTGAATTGTACTCTTTAAGGGTGACTAGTGTTTGAGCCCGCAGCATCAGTGCTCCACTGTGCTCGTAATCTAGCTCAAGCACTGAGGTACATTCTTCTGCAGCCTGAAACGGCAGCACCACCAGTTAATTACACCCCATAAAAAGGAAGAGCTTAGATCATACAGCAAAAGCTTGCAATTAGACAGATAGGACAATGACAAGCGTGGAAGTAATAACAGAAGTTCAATTCTAAAACCGAAGTTTTAAACGAACGGTCTACAAGTCTAAGAACCAGAAGACTAATGGTTGGGCATTAATAAAGCAGCTAGTCTTTGTAAACATCTCTTGCAAATTATACATAGTTAGACAGATGATCGAGAGAAGAAGCCAACACATTCATCTATTTTCTCATTCGTAGTTCAATTGATGGAGGAAATTTGTATCTATAGGCCTGGTTTGGCACATGGATTTAATATTTATTTTATGCCTTCAATAAAGTACAAGCATGATTGTTGGTCAATCCAAATGAAATTTCATCTTTAAAAGCTATTATGCTTTCCATCTTCCTCTAGCTGCTCCAATACCGCCAAAAAACTAGGACCTTATAGTTTTCTAAGGACGACGAAGAAGGGAAGTAGCAATTCTGGAATCTGGATTGAAGATGGTTTTCTCCTCATCGAACAAATTATCCTCACTCTCAAGTATCAGAATAACAGATTTGGAAATCAAAGAATGCAAATAACCTAGCAAAATGCGCATCAAAATTGCTTTACAAGCCAAAGTCTGTGGCTGCCCATTCTTCACATAGCACAAAATGTCAAAATATGACAAAGAAAATAAACATCACATAACGCCAAAAATGTTTCCCAAAATATAGTTGTCAATGTCATTATTGGCACTATCAGAATTAGGAAGAAATATAACAGAGATTATTCAATTTTAATAATCATTTATCTTAAATTTCTAACTTCATTTACATATTAAACCCAACTGAAATTACATCCACAAGAAATAGCACCCAATCTTATAAACAGTAACCAAAACAAAAAACACCCTGACTTCAAGGATCCCATCAGAACAAGTTCATCAACGAGAGGTAACGTCACCAGCGTTATCAGTAGATCTATCCATAAAAATTGTAAAAAAAGATCGAACCTTCTTGAAATCTTGAAGCTTCAGATAACAAGCGGCCCTGTTGCTATGCAAAGCAATCTTTTGAGCCTTAGTCTTAGCCATCCCAATAGCCTCCGTGTAGAAACCTAGCGCGTCGCCATACCGTCCGTCGCGGTACAGCTGGTGGGCGCGTTCGATCTTTTTCAACGGCGAAGTGGCCATGGCGGTCGATCCAGCGTCGATCATAACCATAGACGAACTCTCTTACCACAAAATTCGCACCTTTCAGAAATTTGAACTTTGGGCAGTTCGCTGCTCAGCTCAAAATGACGAAACAGAGAAAGACAGCTAGAGCGCGCAAAATTCGGCGTAATTATATTCTCGTATACCATCAATTATGGAGTACTCTGTCCGTCCAACTCATTTATAAGTCCCTTTTACGAATGATCGTGGGGAAATTTTTAATTTTACTTTCATTTATGATTGGGTATCTTTTAACCTTTTTTTCTTCCTTCCGTCTAAATTATAAAAGCTGGTTGATTTTTTTGAAAAGATTAAAGAAGTTAATTAAATTACTTTAGAATATTTTTATTTTTATTTTTTTCTTCAAACTAATTAGCTTAACCAATAAACTAATATAAACACTAAAGATATATAACATATGGAATGACTAAGTAACTTATTCAACTTCTTTAATCTCTCTAAAGAAAGTTAACTACAATAATATGGGTAAAATTGTCACAATCTCATTTATTTGGTCAAAAGAGACTTATAAATAGGATCAAATTTTTTTAGTCGAAAGGAACTTATAAATAGGATCAGAGTAGTATATATATGATACTTTCTCCGTTACTAAACTAAAATTTAGAGAGATTAAAGAAAGGAGTTAAATTAGTTAATTATAATTATTTTCTAAAAATAATTTTATTTGTCACCCTAATTTACCACTCTTCCCAGCTCCCTCTTCCCCCCCCCCCCCCCCCCCCCCCTCTTACACGACGTCCTATTTGTTTGGATCTTTTTAGGCCAAAGTTTAGAGATATTAGTATAGTGATTTCATTAAATTTTTAAATCTTGCTTATTGGTTAAAAAAAAATTGTCAATGTTTCTTTTCTTTTTTTGAATAAACAAGATAATTTTCTTTTATCGCATGAAAATGACTTTTTCCGCATGATCATCTTCTTTATACGAAGAAGCTGCAGACATACGCGAAAGACATGAAACTTCATAATTGCAAATAGACTAATTTGGAATTTGAAATGACATCAATTATCTTATTCTAATTTTCCAATTTTAAAGAAATATTAAAATTATTTTATTTAAAAAATAAAAATGAGGTATACTTTTTTCACTGTACAAGTTTGTTGTTAAATTAATTATTATGGAGGAAATATCAGCAGAGATGATATGGGAAAAATATAACAAAAATTGCTCAAAATTATTTTATTAAAAAAAGTATAATTGAAGTGTATATGACATTATTAGGTGCAAACATTACTTAGTTTATATAATATATAAGTATATTATTAAATTATTATTAAGAAAGTATCAATAAGAGTATTTTAGAAAAATTGACAAAAGTTAAATTAGGACCAAGACCAACTTCAAAATATGTTTCTATAATTAGGATCCGAGGGAGTATATGATTGACTTTTTTTTTTTATTTTTTTAGATTAAGGAAGCTAAGGATGTGTTTGGTTTGAGCGGAGGGAGGGAGAGAGAAGGAGGAGAGAGAAATTTTTCTCTCATCTTTACTAAGGATGTGCATGGCAACCATTCTGTTACCCATCACTGTTTTTGAAATGAAACAGTTTTTTCTGATTCTGTGCTTTGCAAGAGTTCTGAGAATTAGAATTACGTTTGTTAACCCATTTTATTTTTACTCCGAGAATCAGAATTACGTTTGGTTACACATTTTTCCTCTCCTTGTTTGGGAGTTAAAAAAATAGTAAGGGAGGAAGATGAATGATTAATGAGTTATTTTTACCATTTTGTCCTTTTCTTTAATAATTAATATACTTTACAAATAAACTTAAATTTAAATTTCCTAAAAAAAAATTATTTATGTAATTTTTATATTCAAAAAATTATTTATGTAGCGGCGACGATGATGGCGGTGGTGGTGGGGTGGTGGCGGTGGCGGTGGCGGGGTGGTGGTGGTGGTGGTGGTGGCAGTGGGGTCGGTGGTGGTGGTGGCGGCGGCGGTGAGGCGGTGGTGGTGGTGGTGGCGGGGACGGTGGTGGGGTGGTGGCGGCGATGGCGATGGTGGCGGTGGTGGTGCGGTGGCAGTAAGGCGGTGGCAGTGGTGGTGGGGCGATGGCGGTGGCGGTGGCGGTGGTGGTGGGGCAATGGCGGCGGCGATGGTGGTGGGGTGGTGCCGGTGGTGGTGGAAGTGGCAACGACGGTAGTGATGGTGGTGAACGAGGGTAAATTTCTGCTTTGATTGAGGGAAAAATAAATTCTAATTTTTTGCCCTGGAATAAAGAAGTCAAAATTTTAGCTTCTTTTTCTTACTCCCCAGCACAAAAAATAAATCGGTTCATCCCGGGAGCAAAAAAAAAAAACCGGATTTACCAAACACAATTCCCATCCAATTTTGTTCCGGGGCACAGAAATTAAGAAAAAAATCATTCTGAGAGTGTTACCATGCACACCCTAAATAGCCTATAAAAAATTTTCAATAATCCAAAAATACACTCTCAACAAACAAGAATATTCTTCTCATTAATAATAATTTGGTCAATATCTCCATCCCTTCCCTCAAACCAAATATATTGTGAATAAATGATTTGATTATAATATATATTGTATATTATTGTAGGGGAAATCATTTCTGCTTCAACTGCAAAAAAACTTTTCTGCAACAACTAGAAATGACACCGTTTCTGCCTTTTTTTTTTTGGCCTCCTCTTATCGTCTTGCTCTCTCTGTGCCTCTCATTCAACCGAGACTCTCAATAAGAACCACACTCCAAAAATCATAGAAGAAGAATTAGCTATCCACTCAAATACATGTAACTTAGAACTTTGATTATTCTTCGAGCAACAAAAAAAATATAAATTTGATTATGCAGGTAGTTGTTTTCTATCATATAGATATAGCATCATTCTAATAATAAGTCAGGTTAATTTCTTCAAGATCATCATTCAACGACCAAAAAACTTCGTCTAGCCATGACAACTTTGTTCTGCTGTCATCATCATAGCAGTTCACTTCTTATTGAGAGTCTCTTTTTCTTCACAACTCTGTTCTACTGTCATCATAATAGCAGTTCACTTCTTGTTGAGAGTCTCTATTTCTTTCATAAACATGGCTTAAAGCCTATTCGCTCTAGCTCTGATCCTGTCTTGTAGGTTTAGCATAGATCAATTAGAGGTATAATAATTTGCTATATATTTGTATCACAATTGAGAGTCTCGGTTGAATGACAGTCACAGAGAGAGCGAGCGAAGAAGACAATAGGAGGAAAAAGAAGAAGAAGAAGAAGCAGAAGCGGTGTCGTTTATGGTTGCTGCAGAAAAGTATTTCTGCAATTAAAGCAGAAATGATTTCCCCATTATTGTTTTATATATTAGTTTATAAATCACATAAATTAGTTTGAAGGAAAAACGATAAAAATAAGGCTAAAGTATACTTTTGGTCCTTTAAGTTTACATGAGGTATACTTTTGGTCCCTTAACTTTATAAAGTATACTTTTAGTCCTATATTTCTAACACCATTAATTTTGCTAACGGAAAATGCAAACTCAAGTGATTATGGTGTAAACTTAAGTGATGACTGTGTAATTAAATGTTATCAAATTTAAATTTAAAATATGGGTAAATTTAAGAATATATAAAATTTGTGTAATTAGATGTTTTTAGTTATCACTTAAGTCCACAACATCAGCGTTTTCCGTTAGCAACATTAACGGTGTTAGAATTTTAAAAACCAAAAGTATACTTTATAAAGTTAAGGGACCAAAAGTATGCCTGTTAGAAATTATGCCCTAGGGGCAATTCATTGTACTTTGGATATTTAAGTTATTTAAAGTATTCTCTTTTGTTATCATTTTCGTTTTCATGTTCGTATTGATAACTGCATCCCTGAATAATCTTATAGATTATCCTAAATGTCCCTGGTCGGTCATCTACACGGGAGTGAAGATGAAATAAGACCAGTATGACTTTGATGAGGTATGGAGATACGAGTCAAAGTCATGGGCACTTGTAAGAGTACAAGGTGCTGGACCGACCCACTATGAGAAAGCTGCATGGATTAAGTCATAAGCTTATCTCATGTATAACCGCGTCATGACGCCCTATGACCTGAGATCATCATGGATTCTTACATGATGAGTCACTGGTCTTTGACCTAGTCAAAAGTCACCTTTGACCGGGTGATAATAAAGACTAGGATCGAGATCAGTGGTTTTCATGCGGAGGAATGTGAGTGGTCAAGATGGGATTTGTCCCTCACATATGTAGAGAGATAATGCTGGGCCCCTCGATGAGTGAGTCTAAGAAATGTATGGCCATACTGTGATGGAAAAGAGTTTCCATTTCACTTATTAGACTACTCAAGAATCGAGAAAACAATGGTCAAGAAAAGGAAGTTGACATTATCTATGCATCATCCTTGACCAAATTATCGCGTGACAAAAGGGACGTGACATGGTTGTACGATAGGTAGTATCGTGTCGTCGATCCCCATGTGAATTGGGTAGTCGCAATGTCTTGCTAGAGGCCGCTTGCGACTTGTGGGCTGATACAGTGTTGGCCCACTGCCAATCTCATATGGGCCTGCAGGGTCGCACACAAGAATAATCCAACACGGGTAAAAGTGTCCAGATTCATTGAATCCCAGATTAGTCTGAGATTAAATGAATACTAAATTTGATCTATGATATATATATATATATATATATATATATATATAAATTCGAAATTAATATATATATATTATAAATGAAGATTATAATATTATATATGATATTTGTTTAGTATTTAATTTATTTGATAAATTAAATATCTGAAACAAATAGAGATATTGTATCTCATTTAATTTCGAATAAGGATATCGTATATCTGTTTAATATTAAATTGAGATATAGTATCGTAGATTTAATTAAATAGATAGATATCATATCTCGGATTTAATTTATATTGATAAATTAAATCAAAAGGCTTTAAATTTAGATTTGATCTAAATTCAAGATTCGGATTTCAAATCTGGCTTTTAATATATTTGATTACATTTATGAGATAGATCTGATTAATATATTGACCAGATTCGAAATTCCGAATTTCCAAAATTAATCAGGATTAGTTTTGGTTATATAATACGCCTATCAGGTTTTAGAAAAAACTTACGGACTTTTCAGTCGAGCGTATTAGAAAGCCGCGAGAAACCATAGAGCAACTTGAGAGAGAGACGCACAAGAAGCGCTAGCACGCTGCCGCAACCGTGTTCGGGGATTGTTCGTGTGGATACCAGTAGAGGAAGCCGATCCTAGAGTCGACTTCTGCTGATCGAGAAGGTAGTTCACCTGATCAAAGAGAACGAGACGAGGACGTGTTGATCGAGAAGGTAGCTCACCTGATCAAAGAGAACGTGACGTGGACGTGTTCAATATAAGGTATGATTCGGTTCCCAAACCTTGATTTAAACATCGTTGAGTGATCCTCAAGAAGGATTCGTAAGAAATTTTTAATCCGCTGCGTGTACGAATCCCTACAATGCCTTACGTAAAAACTTAAAGGACTAGAAATATATTTTAATCTAAAAATAAATACTCTAAAGCAATTTTTTTAGCGTTTTTAATCTTTTTGAAAAAAAGTCAACTATATTTTATATTGGCTAAAGTACGATATACTTTTAGTCTTTTAAGTTTTACATAAGGCACACTTTTGGTCCTTTAACTTTATAAATTATACTTTTGGTCCTAAAATCCTAACATCGTTAATGTTGCTAACGAAAAACACCGACGCAACAAACTCAAATGATAACTAATAATATTTAATTACACAAATTTTGTATATTATTCAATTTACCCATATTTTAAATTTAAGCTTAATAACACTTAATTACATAATCATCACTTAATTTTACATCGTTATCACTTGAGTTTGCATTTTCCGTTAGCAAAATTAACGGTGTTAGAATTCTAGGACTAAAAGTATACTTTATAAAGTTAAGAGATTAAAAGTATACCTCATGTAAATTTAAAGGACTAAAAGTATACTTTAGCTTTTTATATTTAGGAATACTCTTCCTCGAACAAGCGCATTTGCTGAATAATTTATTGCATTTCCTTTCAATAAAAGAATAAAGATTTTTTGGGGGAACCACCTAACAATAATGAGATTAACAAGAACAATAAAACAATTGGTAACTCATTTTATTATTAAATTATCTATTTGAGATTTTAAAATTTAAGTAGTATTTTTTTAAAAAAAAAGAATATAGATTTTTTTTCTTTTTGTTAGTTTTGTTTCTAGAACTTTGACAACTGTTTTCTTGGCGTTGTGAGAAGAAAACAAGTTCAAATAATTTATGGAAAAAAAGTTTGTTATAAATAAAGGAATTAAAAAAATAAAATAAAGTACAATTCATAAAACTTAATTTCATTTTGGGTAAAGGAGCAAAAATACACATGTAATTTTCCCCCGGGAGCGCCCAGCACCATGTGTTTTCTTGGGGAGCAAAAATACACATGTAATCTCAAAAGTGGAGCAAAAATACCATGACTGTTAGTTTAACTTTACAGACATTACCTACATTTTGAAAATACTAAATTACCCCTCAACTCAACAAAAATCCCAATTTCCTCCGGCCTCCCCCTGGATTCATCACCCTCCCCTGTTAATTCTTCATCATTCTAGACAAAATTGCAGGATAAAAGAGCAGAGATTTAAACAGATTGACAAAAAACTCCAAAGAAATTCATCAACCTTTCAAATACCAATTACAGATCCAGAAATCAAATCCAATAATCAACATAAAAATCAAATCAGAAAATGAGGAAGAAACTGATCTAGAAATCACGAGTTAAACCAGAGACGGAGCTTTCTCCAGTTAACCAGAAATTGATCCAGAAATCACGAGTTAAACCAAATGAGGAAGAAAATGATCCAGAAATCACAATCTTAGGATTAAACCATTTCGAAGAGATGGAGCTTTCTCCAGTTAAAAAGTATCGTTCTTGTTCCCCCACAAAAGAAAAACAGAGTTCTTCGAATCTCCAGTAATCAAGCACAGCTTGAAAATTTTTCAATTCAAAACGATGAGAAGAAGTAGAGGGAGATCGTACCAGTGCGATAGAAGGGAGAATTTGCCCAGCGAGATTTACAGATCGACACGTCATATCTTGAACCCTAAGCCCCAAATGTGTTTCGTATAATAAGATTAGGTTTTGAACCCTAACCCAAAATGGAAGAAAGACGAAGAAATTGGAGGAACAATATAAAATCGTCGGGCTTAGGGTGTTCGACTTTGTGGATGTTGCCTTCCCTAAACCCAAAATTGAAGAAAGAAGAAATTAGAATCGAACACCCACATCCATATACCTGAACAACATCGACGATGGTTGATGAATCAAAACCCAAGATTTTAATCGAACGCCGTGATTGATGCCTCGCATGCACTGCTGACCTGAGAGACCAGGCTATGTGTTCCCGAGGGAGAGATCAATGACCGGAATTTCGCCAGCGATGGCGTCGGCTTCTTCGTTTTGGGTTGGGACGGTGGTATGGGGATTGAAATGGTGATGAGTGAGAGAGCGCGAGTGAGAGCACTCGAGGGCAGTGAGGTCAATTAAGGGGAAAAATGCATTTTTCATTTTTTTAATAAGGTGGGGCCCACTGAAAACTTAATGGCAGTTAAACAAAATTGACGGCCATGGTATTTTTGCTCCACTTTTGAGATTACATGTGTATTTTTGCTCCCCAATAAAACATATGGTGCTGGGCGCTCCCGGGAGAAAATTACATGTGTATTTTTGCTCCTTTGCCGTTTCATTTTTTATAGGCTAAAGTATACATTTGGTCATTTATGTTTGACTCTGATATCATTTTAGTCCCTTAAGTTTGTAAAGTGCACGTTTGGTCTCTTAATGCTAACATCATTAGTCTGACCTGACGAAAAATATTTACTCAACAATTTTAAGCGATGACTATGCAATTAAATGCTGACTAAGTATGCTTATATATTAGTATTTTAATAAATTAATATTTTAAATCCTATTAATTGAAAAAAATTTAATTTTCTTCGACAAAAAAATATATTTAATCTTCACAAATTGTGAAAACCACAAAACAGTCTGTAAAGATTTTTTTTTCAATTAATAGGATTTAAAATATTACTTTATTAAAATACTAACATATAAACATGCTTGGTCAGCATTTAATTGCACAGTCATCACTTAAAATTGTTGAGTCAGTATTTTCCATTAAGTCAGACTAGTGATGTTAGCATTAAGGGACTTAACGTGCACTTTATAAACTTAAGGGACTAAAATGATAACAGAGGCAAACATAAAGGACCAAATGTATACGGTAACCTTTTTGATATTAAGTTTTATAAAGTACCCCTTATAAATAAATGATACAGTAAAATTTGAGATCTTTTGAAGTTAACCAATATAAAATTATTTCCATAAGACCATGTGAAATTTTTGGAAGATAATATTCTTATTATCTTTTTATCATCTTATCTCGACTGTTAGATTAAAACGATATCTGGTTCAGATTTAATTTTTTATAAAATTATTTCTATTTTCATTCTTATCAATATCATAACTTAACAATTTGAATTTGATTCATTCTTATTTTTTAACAATTTAAATTTTTAATGATAATTTTTTTTAAAAAATTAATCATTTAGTCCTTCTATTCTACTCTTATTGCAACTATAACTGGATTGCTCAAGTTTGACTCAATCCTCGTAATTTTAGCTTTATAAGGCCCAGTCCTTATAAATTATCAAAACTAGGCCAGTCCTCCAAAAATTGTCCCTGCGTCAAAGAAGAGGTTTGACTCTGGTAAGAGAGAGAAAGTGAAGCGGGACGATGAAACCGGAGTGGAAGAGGGAGAGAAGGAAACAGGGGAAGCAACCATGGACTAGTTTTGGCGGACTGACCCGCTTTTAATTATTAATTTCTAAGAATTGAGTCAAAACTTAAACGCTAAGGATAAATAAGAATTAAGGGATTAACTCATTTATAAAATTTGGTAATTCTTGACATCGAGGACATATAGGAAAATTTAATAAAATAGATATGAGGGACTTGATTATAAGGATAAATATATTAAGATAGATTCATATCATTCTATATTTTACTTTATTTTTGGGAATTATCTATTTACTTATTTTCTATTTTTTTTTAGACTAAAGTATACTTTTAGTTCTTTAAGTTTTACATAAGGTATATTTTTGGTCCCTTAACTTTATAAAGTATACTTTTGGTCCTAAAATTCTAACACCGTTAATGTTACTAACAGAGGTATATTTTTGGTCCTTTAACTTTATAAAGTATACTTTTGATCCTAAAATTCTAACACCATTAATGTTACTAACAGAAAACATTGACAAAACAAATTCAAGTGATGATTAATAACATTTAATTACATAAATTTTATATATTTTTCAATTTACTCATATTTTAAATTTAAGTTTAATAACATTTAATTACACATTCATCACTTAAGTTTACATCATTATTAATTAAGTTTGCATTTTCTGTTAGTAAAATTAACGGTGTTAGAATTATAGGACTAAAAGTATACTTTTTAAAATTAAGGGACTAAATATATACCTCATGTAAACTTAAAGGACTAAAAGTATATATATATATATATATATACCTACTAATCATATAAGTTTTCGAAATTAATCCATATCTTTCTATTTATCGCAACTTAATTCATAAAAGATAAGGAATAGGATATTGTTACAACTTTTTTTTTTTGTTACAACCAATGTTACAACCACTTTTCCACCGTTAGATCAGAATCTTAATAGGAGAGAGAAATTATATAGATAAATAAGATTATGATTTAACGGTGAAAAAGTGCTAGTAACATTGATTGTAACAAAAAAAAAGTTGTAACAATATCTTATCCTAAAAGTAATCGAAATAGAAAGTTATCTTTACAAATATTAATCAAAACAAATCGTTAGTAAGGAGAGAAATATCGGTGGTTGTTGTTGGGTCCCGGGGTTGGACTGCACGGCGTGGCCTATTTCTCTGTCTTCTATCCTTTGTCTCACTCCTTTTTGCCCCTCTCCCCTCTGAAGAACCCTAAACTCTGATATTCCAAGCAATCTTCCTTCCCTTCTTCCTTCTTCCTTCTTCTTCTTCTTCATCATCTTCGTATTTTTATCGGTTTATACCCAGTAAGAGCAACTCAGTTACAGGGAGTATTTAGTACTTGCATACTTAATTTGCATCGAGCTCATCGAACTCTTCTCCTTCACTGGAAGGTAAGTTTTTTAGATTCGTGCCATTATCCTTGTGCGTCCTTGAATTTTATTTTTGCTTGTCTAGTTGGGGTATTTATTAGTAAAAATTAATGTCGCGGACGCGGGGAATCGGTTGACTGGGTCCAACGATGGAAATAGGGTTCTGGGGTAGCATAACGATCTTGACGTCTGATCTATCGTGTTTTGTAATGAAAGTCGGGAGCTTTTTGAAGCTCTCGAATTTTAATTCTCTGTGAACATATGTGCTTATGGAGAGTAGCTTGTTTTTAGTTGCGAATTGTGGTCTGTCGAGTGCCTGATTGCCTTCTTTTTTCATGTAGCTATTAATTGGCCACATGGAAGAGCGTAAACTGAGACTAGGCATAATATGTATCTTAGGAATTCTGTGTTTCTTCGATGTCTAATATAAGCAAAGAAGTGTCTATAATGAAGTCTAATATATAACGATGAGATATTGACTCTGAACAAGCGTTTAGAACACATTCTATACCTTTGAGTTGTCATGTATATTGCATTCTGTACCCATCATGTCACAATACACCTTCCTATTTAATAAAAAGAAGAGATACTGTAGTGTAAAAATCCCCCTTCCTCCTCAGTGCTTGAGTTCTTTGATTGAGAGGATGTTGCTGCTTTAATAGCTGTTCACAACATATCCAAAACTTTTACATAGCGTAATGTTTGTCAATAACATTGGATATGGAGATTTAATAAGAATTTGTGTGGATAAGGTTTGGCTAGCAACATACTTAAGGGGGATATTCCTTTCTTTTATAGAAAAATTGTTTGTCCAGAAATTCGCTAAATGTGAGATTTATATGTTTGTTGAGAAATTTTTCAAGTTGGTTAATTATGTCTTATTGTCTGTTAATTGAAGAGGAGGAAAATTTTAAGGATAATTTGCTAGCGTCTCTTTTGTATATGCTTGTTTTCTCATTCTCATAGTTAATGGGCAGGGAATCAACTGTACTTTGCAGTCTTGGTCATTGCATTGTGCCATCATATACACAATCTGAACAACTGTAGTCAACATCATGGCTGGAGTGCTGTCTGGAGATGTCTCTCATCATGGAATATATCAAGGGAGTTCTCAAAGACACACTCCAGAGAAGCCAGAGGATGGTTCTCGTTGGTACTTTTCTAGGAAGGAGATTGAAGAACATTCACCATCTAAGAAAGATGGCATAGATTTGAAGAAAGAAACTTACTTGCGCAAGTCATATTGTACATTTCTGCAAGATTTGGGCATGAGACTTAAAGTGTGAGTTCTCTGTTATTCTATTAACCTTCTGCTTCCCTCTGCTTTTCATTTTGGTAACGTTAAAGCTCTATTTCAGCTGTAATTTGTACTTGTTATACCAGTTTAACATTTATTGTAGATCTTAATTTCCTTGGCAAGCCAATATTGATTCTTTGTTTGGTGGCACTGTTTATTTGAATTTTACACAGGCAAGGTTGTGCCAGTGGTGATTTGATTTTTAAACCATATACTTTGACCCTGAAAATTTAGGAAATTTTTTTTATTACTTTTTGCTAATTGTATCGAAAGTACTATCAAATGGCATTGAAGATGCATAACTTAATATATCATGAAGTTGATTCTGGTTTTTTGTGACACAGACCTCAGGTAACCATTGCCACAGCAATTATTTTTTGCCATAGATTCTTCCTTCGTCAATCCCATGCAAAGAATGATAGGAGGGTGAGTCTGTTTTCTGTTTTCTAAGTTTCATATTGCCACTGTCAGATAATAGTTCTCTATTCTTGTAGTAAACATTTTTATTGGATCCTGTAATATCATAGGCTGATCCCTTTTCTGAATTATGAATTTATGTATTTTGAGCCTTCTACTTTTAGGGCTCCAGTTCATTATGGCCAATCCACTCTTTCATTGTGTCTGAAAAACATGACATTGGGGGGGTTTTGTGTCTATTTTGGTGAAATGGCAGTTCTGTAGTCTTCTATGTCTAATCAATTGATTGCCTAATTCTTGAAGAATTTTAGACAGTTGAAAGAAACATGAAGAATTATCTTTATATTTTTGTGCTGCCCTCCTCTGTTCATTTTCTGTCCTATTTATTGATCTTAATAAATACATCTAATTATTTCTCTTCGAATTCATGGATTGGTAATCTTTTGGTAAAAAATTCTTCATACAGTTGATGGTATATTCATCAATTTGTGGGATTTTAGTTTTACTTGAATACCCTTTCTTACAGATAACCAATCAGGAGAATCTATCCTAAGTAACCACTTAAAATAGCCAATAATAGGACGGTGGAATAGCAGAATCAGGAGGAAAGCTAGTAGTAACCAGTGTGAAAATTATAGACAAGGTGAAAAGAGAAGAAGGTTACTCAGTTGACAAATTTAAGGAGCCTAGACTATGAAGAGTGGGGAAATATCATTAGGGGTATAATTGGTAAATACTTGTAAGTTAGTGATTAAGTCTTCAATTAGGATAAACAAAGGACTCATAAGTCTAGGGAATTCCGAATTATTTTATTTTAATTTTATTACGTTTATTGTATGTTCGATTATCCTTTTATATTTTTTTTTCCGGTACAATTGTTTTTATTTGATCCTTTTAGGATTTAGGAGTTATCTCGTTTTCCTGTGAACTCCGTCTAATGTCCTCAATGAGTGCACTAGGGTAGTTTAGCCTATTGAATCTTCCTTCTTCCTCATTCCCCTGTTTCCTCCCTTCTAGATTCTTGCCATCCCCTCTCTATTATTTCTTTACTTGCACCACATTATTAGCTTACCACTCTCCATCAACAATTTCTACCAACAACTTGTCATGATGTAAACAGAGTAGTTAATAGTGGCACATAGTGGCGCTATAGCGGATTAGCGGGGCGGATCAGTCTCCTGCAGTCCTTCGTGGTGCGTGTTTGTATCGCAAAGGTTGCGCCAGTTTGCGAACTGGGTGGTCGCACGTCGTCGCGCCTGCGTCGCACAATTTGATCTGATTAGATTTTTTATTTTTAAATAAGAAATCGACTTAGATGCTGAGATATGAGGGATACGGAAACGGTTTTAAAGCCCGATTTGGAGACGCAAGGTAATTTCATTGACAGCCGTGAGACGCAAATCATTCCAAGAGTCCAAGACGCTATCGTGATTGAGAAATCGACTACGTAGGGCCAGTCGGTGAGAGTCGCGAGACCAGTTTCAGTGGGCAAGACGCAATTGTTAAGGCGAGAGATCGAGACGCAATACGCAGGCATTAAATCGAGTTTGGTGAGAGTGAGACTATCAATTCGATCAGCAGCTTCTGTCTTATTCTTTTTTCTGGTCGAAGCTTCTTTTTCTTTAACGTCAGATGCAGTGACAATGCCATTCCAAATTTTGACGCGTTCAAACTTCAAAGCAGAGTGTGCGAGTTTTATATTGCTACAGTCCAAGTCTACGAGCTTGCTACAATTTAGTTCGAGCAGAACAAAAAAAGTGTAAGGCTTCGACTCTTCCAGACTGAGTGACGCGTGTTTTATACTTTTACATTTCTCCAATTCTGATTTCTGCTTGAGTGTGCGACGCGTGCGTGGAATTTCTACAGTAACAGAGTTCTAATTTTCCACGCCCAGTCCTAATTTTTTTATTCATGCTACAGTTAAGAAAAGAGGAAGCTGCTACATTAAATACAAGGAAGCTAGGACAACAAAAATGGCCACATCATCCCAGTCAAAGCATCAACAGACTTCAACCACAGTCTCTTCTTGTGGACTGGTTAAACCTACGGGTGAAAATATTGATATGGCATGGCAATGGAATAGCCCGAAAGATATAAATAATAGGGCGTGACATGTGATTTCTGTAAAAAGGTGACTACGGGTGGGATTACTCGAGCCAAAAAGCACCAAATCGGAATTAAAGGAGATGTGAATGCTTGTACCAAATGTCCAATTGAAGTTAAAAACCTGCTTAAGGAAGCTGCTGAGAAGAAGAAGGTTACTCAAGCTTACACTGAGTTGCAAGATGATAATGAGGAAGAAGAGGTAGAAGAAATTCATAACTTGAAAAGTGGAAAAAGGCCAGCAACATTAAGTGATCCATCTACCAAGAAAGTCAAAAATGTGAAAGGCCCTATGGATTTACTTCTTTTTAAAAATCCTGAAGCAACTATCAAATTGGGAAAGAACACGAAGCAAACAAGTATAAATGATGCTTGTAATAAAGAAGTAAGGGATGTAACCTGTCAATACATAGCTTGATTCTTTTATAGGAATGGAATAGCTTTCAATGTTGCTCGTACAAAAAGCTTCAAGTTGATGGTTGAAGCTATTGGAAATTATGGTAAACATCTTAAGCCTCCAAGCTATCATGAATTGAGAGTTCCATTCCTTAAGAAGGAGATTGAGCGAACAAACGAAATGTTGAAGAGCCAGAAGGAAGAATGGGTGGACTTTGGATGTTCAATTATGCTGGATGCATGGACTGATAAGAAGAATAGGACCTTGATCAATTTCATGGTGAATAGTCCATCTGGGACTATGTTTGTGAGGAGTGTTGATGCTTCATCATATATGAAGACTGGGGAGAAGATATTTCAACTATTGGATGATTTTGTGGAGGAGATTGGGGAAAAGAATGTGGTTCAAGTGGTAACTGACAATGGTAGCAACTATGTGTTAGCTGGTAAATTGTTAACAGCCAAAAGAACCAATCTTTATTGGACTCCATGTGCTGCTCATTACTTAGACTTGATGTTAGAAGACATTGGGAAGCTTCCTAAAGTTAAAACGACGATACAAAAAGGCATCAGTCTAGTAGGCTTTATTTATAACCACTCACTGGCCTTGAACACGATGAGGAAGTACACAAAGAAGACTGAATTCGTTAGGTATGGAGTTACAAGATTTGCTACAACCTTCCTTACACTACAAAGGTTGCACAAATTAAAAACCAACCTTAGAATGATGGTCACCTCAGATGAATGGTCCAAGTCTAAGGCTGCTAAAGATGCTAAGGGGAAAAGGGCAACTGACACTATACTTTCGCCTCCATTTTGGAATGGTGTTGTTTATTCTCTTAAGGCTATGGGGCCTCTTGTGAGTGTTCTTAGGCTTGTTGATAATTAAAAAAAGAGTGCAATGGGTTATATATATGAAGCTATGGACAGGGCTAAACAGGCTATTCAAAGATCCTTTAATGAAAATGAAGACAAGTACAAGGAGATCTTTGCAATTATTGACAAAAGATGGGAGAGCCAACTTAATCATCCATTGCATGCAGCAGCTCATTTTCTAAACCCAGAGTTGTATTATAGAAATCCAACAATTGAATTTGATGAAGAAGTGACTTCAGGACTTTATAAATGCATTGAGAGGTTAATACCGACCGAAGAAGAGGAAGATAAGATTATAAATGAGTTGTCATTATATAAAAGAGCTGGAGGCAACTTTGGTATAAAGTCAGTAATAAGACAAAGGACCACCGTGGCTCCTTGTAAGTAAAAGCGTATTCGTTGACAAAATTAATTACATTATAAAATAATTAAAACTAGTAGTTTTGCTAAATTGCTAATTAGTTCACTCATTACAGTTGAGTGGTGGAGGCTGTATGGAGCATCTGCTCCAAGTTTGTAAAAACTTGCCATCAAAATGTTAAGCTTGACTTGTAGTGCATCTGGATGTGAGTGTAATTGGAGTACTTTTGAGCATGTAAGTATTCATTTAAATGATTCTACTTAATAGAATTTCAAGTAGTGCTTGTGAAATAAACATTCTTTTGTTGTAAATTATACAACAGATTCATTCTTAAGAAGAGAAGCAAGCTTGAGCATCAAAAGTTGCAAGACTTGGTTTTTGTCAAGTATAACTAAGCTCTTAAAGAACGCTTTGACTATCGTGATGTAATTGATCCCATTCTCCTAAATGACATTGATGATAGGAATGAGTGGTTGGTGGGGGAAATGGGTGGAGATGAAGAAGTTGTTGAGGACGAGTTAGTTTTTGAGGATGATAATTTGACTTGCGGAGCTGTTGCTGATATAGTTGGGGCTGGTGAGCCTAGAACATACACTAGGTAGTAAAGCAGATTAAAGAATAAACAGATTGCAACTTCAACTTCAAGGCCTTCAACTAGTAGTATCGGAAAGTGTACCATGGAAGAGGAAGAGGAAGAGGCAAATGATGAAGAAAGTGACAATGAGGAGGAAGAGATCTACAAGTCTAGTAGTGAAGATTTCATGGAAGACTAAAGAGAATTTTTGCTTTTATTTATGGCATTTGAAGACTAATTTAATTATGAATTTTTTTATATGTTAATTTTTTGTTTATGACTTTTAGAGATTTGGATTACGTATTGTTTAATGATGAATATGCCTTAAATTTTGAGTACATATTTATTTTTGAGTATTCATGTGTGTATCTTCGATGTAGCAGCTATCCCGCAATGTGCTATACCACTATAGCGTTTTTTGGGCTAGCCGCTACGCGACACTATCTGAGATTGACTACTATGGATGTAAAACAAAGCAATTGGTAGTCGCATGCAACCCTTACCAGTTTCCCAGCAAACACAGCTGCCACGTCTTTTTATTCGAAGGGGTGTTTGAGGGCAAGAATGTGAGAGTAATTAGTCATTGAGTGCAACATTACACATTATTATTCTTGGTGATGTAGGTGAGCCTGGTCCCATTTCCTTAGAAATATCTTCCCATATTTGGAATGGAATGTAAATGGGTCCTAATAAGCCTGTTGGACTTTATACGCTTGTGCTGTTGCACTTGTCATTGAACTACTAATCAAGTCTCCAGGGCCTCTCTAAAACATCAGAGGTGCTTGTCATAAGTGTGAAGAAACCCCAAATGTGACCACCAAAAGAGGAAGGTTTATGCTGATTGATTTCAAATAAGGGATTATAAATTTTCACCTTTTAGACCAGCCAAATCATACTTACGAGGGTTTGTTTTAAACCTGTTGGCCATTTACATGTATCTCTAGTGATTGTTAACCAAGTAAATCTGTTGGATGATTTTTTAGTTGATTATAGTTCTTAGTCATGCATTGTTTTTCTAGGGTTACTTTATGCCGGCAATCAAGCCTCTGCTTATAGTTTGGATGTGTTTTTTAGGATCATTCTGTGCTCGATTGAGTTCAGTCTTGCATCCTGCTGGTTTGATATATCATGTCCATAGTCCTTGATCGTCGTTTTTTTTTTTTGCATTCATAAATATGATTTGCTACACTTTGTGCACTATACAGTATAGGATAATTCTTTTTTCCCGTGTTCAAGTATAAAATATTACATTGGATAACGAGAGAGTAGTTAATTAACTGTTTAGACATGTTTTGCTTTTTGCAGACCATTGCAACAGTATGCATGTTTCTTGCTGGGAAGGTTGAGGAAACTCCTCGCCCTCTAAAGGATGTGATTCTTGTTTCTTATGAAATTATACATAAGAAAGATCCTGCTGCAGTTCAGAGAATCAAACAGAAGGTGTATCATATGTCTCTTGCTTCCTTGATTTCTTATGAAGAAATCTCTGCTAGGTGCTAGCATCACTGAACTGCCTGTTTGAGGGTTTTTTTTTAGGGGTGTGTGTGGTGTTGAGCTCTTTGTATTTTTTGTCTGAGCTATTATCTTCTACCTAAACTTCGATTTCATTTTTACTGTTTGTAATAGATTTGATTAGCTCCTGCTGTGAGAATGAAATTGAATGCAACAATTTTTTATTTTGGCTTTTAATTTATATCTGAAGTTTGTTTGCTGGACTGAATTAAATCTTTACTTCATATTTGTCTTTGTAACATCCTCATAATTTCTTCCAAATTTGGATTTTCATTTTTGTTGCCTGTGTAGTTTTTACAATATCTTTCTCACACCATTTTATTTGCAACTATGGTGCAGGAGGTATATGAACAGCAGAAGGAATTAATCTTATTAGGAGAAAGGGTTGTACTTGCAACCCTTGGTTTTGATCTTAATGTGCACCATCCTTACAAACCACTTGTTGAAGCAATAAAGAAATTCAAAGTTGCTCAAAATGCCCTTGCACAAGTTGCCTGGAATTTTGTGAATGACGGGTATGACATAAGGCCATTTTTGTTATGCTCAATTGCCTTTCTTTGTGCCGTCCTGAAATTAGGATGTGGTGTGCAGACTTCGGACATCTCTGTGTTTGCAATTTATGCCCCATCATATTGCAGCTGGAGCCATATTTCTTGCTGCCAAATTCCTCAAGGTGAAGCTTCCATCAGATGGTGAGAAGGTTTGGTGGCAAGAGTTCGATGTCACTCCACGCCAATTGGAGGGTTGGTATCCTTTTCATTGTTTTGATTTTTCTGCCAGTATTTAGGGATATAAGAAAATGTAAAATGAATCTACTATGTTTTCATTTCTCTTTCCCTATTACTTCTTCCCCTGTTCTTCCACTTTTCTCAGCCCTTTCTATGTGCGGGATGGTGTTTTGAGTATGGATCAATTGTCTATAGTTAATTGAGATTCCTGTGTGCACAAAGAAACACAAACATAGCAAGATCAGTTTAAACAGGTGGAATCCATTTGATGGTTTACGTTCTTGATGGTTACTTTATTATTATCGCGAAATACCCTATTGTGTACTTTCGTAATTCACTTTATGCAGAAGTAAGTAATCAAATGTTGGAGCTCTATGAACAAAACCGAGTTCCACAGTCCAGTGATGCTGAAGGAGCTACAGGCAGTGGGGCTACTAACCGGGGCCTGGCAAAAGGTCCAACCAGCAATGATGAGACTGCAACCACAAACAGCAATTCTAAGGCGCTGCCTGAATCATCTGCTACTAATCATGTTGGGCGCCCTGTATCAAACCATAATAGAGGTAGTGATTATGGGAGCTCAGAAATGAAACATAGGGCAGATGATGACGCCAAACATAATCAACATCCTGAATGGGAACCTCCTGTCTATAAGGAAAACTCGCAGGAACCTGCAGACATGGTCAAATCCCGTTCAGGTTATGGCGAAGAGCAAGAAAGCAATGTTGGGAGAAGTGAAATGAAGGAATCTGGTGAGTTTAAAGATAAACACACTGCCAGAAACATAGATCACAGAGACGGTACATCTGGCCGGCCACCTCAGGAAGGCATGAAGAAAATTGATAGAGATAAGGTAAAAGCTGCACTAGAGAAACGGAGGAAAGCATCTGGTCAGATAACTAAAAAAACTGAATTCATGGATGATGATGATCTCATTGAAAGAGAACTGGAAGATGGGATTGAACTGACTTCCCAGAATGAGAAGAACAGGCACGATAGGAGGCAAAGCTGGTCTAAGTCATCTGATAGATCAGATTATGAGACTATGCAGCATGGAAGGCATCAAGATAACGAAGATGAGCACCATCATGGTATGAAGGGTCTGCCATCATACCAGTCTGATCTAAGTAATGTGGAAGAAGGCGAGTTATCGGCACTTGATGACATTGGTCCAGGACTTCAGTCACCCAAGTCGAACATCCGCAAGAGAAAAGCAGCAAGCTCACCTGATAGAGTTGTGGAGGGGAAACAATGGCACAATTATGGCCATGGTTCTCATCATCATAATCGTTTTGATTATATGGATGACCGAAACAAAGTCGGCCGGATGGGGCATACTGAGAGGGATAGTAAAAGGCACATACAAGAGAACCATGTTTGACACTGTGTCTGCAGTTGAGGGGTATATGTCACTTGTAATTTTAAAATATATCTGGGTATATGCCTTAGCTAAGATCTTGGAAAGCTCTCAATTCTGTTCTGATGCAGATGCTCACACCGAGTTGATGTTTATTCCCCTGGGCTTAGAAATCTAGATTGAAGGTAATTCTAGCACCCCTTCTCCAACTTGGTTGGTTGTACCTACATTGTTGTATTAATTTTTGCCCCCTTCTATTAATGGGCTTATAGTCTGGCCAAAAAAATTTTAATGGGCATATAGGATAAACGGTATTATATGAAGTGAGGTATATTTGAATTGGAGATGGACATGCAATGGAAAGTCCATTTTCCCCCCTATTATTATCGATGTTTATTTTGATTGCCCCTCTGAAATTATGGCATTGTGATATAAACTAAACAATTAAGTGATTAGAAGATGGAAAGGGGTTCATCTGGTGCTGTACTAATCCTAATGTCATGAATGAATACTGACCCTGATCTAAGCAATTTCCCATTGTGGCTAGGTTGTAGAGTATGAGTTATCCATTGATTCCAAACTGGATATTTGTTCCAAACTGGTAACGTTGTTGAACCTCCGTGATGAAGCTAGCGAAATAAATTATTTTCAGCTCTCCAAGAAGTGAGCAATGGGAATATCAATCTTTCCGTATGGGTTTTTCCTAATGTGTTTGTACGATTCTGGAATTGATGTTCACGAAAACCCTGTACTGCAACAGGGGTCACAGAAATTGCTGTAGTGACACAATTACCTTGTGCTGTAATTTTGCTAAACACTATATTGGAATTCCCCAGCCCTATCTAAATTTTCAAGCTTATTTTGTTCTAGTCTCAATTAGTCCAGAATCACATAACAAAGCAAATTTGTCTCTTGGAAGTCTTTTGGCTCAAGTTTCACTTCTGAAACAAGTGCCAAAAGATGAAATGATTCTAACCTGCACAGTTTCGATTCTCATTAGTCTATTCCTTCCTCCACTGTCTCTGATCTCCCAAAATAATGATGGAAGTATTACAATTTACTTGAGAATTAATCACTCAGCCTGGCAAATGCGAAGCATACACCAATAGTACAGTGAAAGCTTTTGTTCCTCATCTAAAATAGTACGAGTCAAAAGAATGAGAACAATTAAAAGTAGTGTGAGTGATATTAGCGTTCAGACAAAGGTCTCATGCCTGACTTGAATTGCATGAAAGAAAATTGATCCTACAGATAAAAAGTAGGACTTTGCATGACAAATCTTGAGGGAAAAGGGTGTACTAAGCAAGGAACAGAACAATACTTTTAGTATTCGAAAACATGAAAAAGTGGGTCTGATGATCTTATGCTTCCAAAATCAGCCTCAGATTCACTTCCCTGCAACACCCACCATTGACACCAACATGACCTTGTTGGCTTCAAACATCCAAAAAGCAGATGGGAAACACAAACGTGTGCGCGCCTCAACCAATGGAACAAGTCATTTTCAAGGATTTACACGTTAAAGTTTCAAATTTCCTTAATTTTTTTTGGGTATTATATGTATGTACTGATTTTGTTGAGAGAAAACATTCGGTGAGTGAAGAGAAAAAGTTGCTTGGTTTCAAAGCAGGTAAAAGATTGTGCTTTTTTATAATATGATTTTTTTTTTGATAAGTTTTTATAATTTGATTTAGTTCTGAAAACAAGCCTATGAGGCTCCGTGTTCATCATCCATTAGAGCATAAGATGGCCCTTTCATGAAAATGAAGGCATCTGAAAATAGAATCTGTCACTTCTCATGATTCGGTCAAAAAGGATCAGAAAAATAATGAGATCTTATCATATCAATGCACTTTGTTCCCAATTAATTAATCCTTATTTTCACAACAGAATTTAGTCTTGTACAGTTGTACCCCCTCTGAATCATTTGTCGTTTCTCCATTTTTTTTTCCCCTTATGTGTGCGTGTGTATAAGAAATCGTCGACACAAAGCTTGAAAAGGGTCAACAACTTGAATATGTTACCCATAATTTAGTTTTAATTTCTATATTAAAATTATAATAATCTTCTATCTTCTTCAAAATCAATATTAATTTTCCTCAGGTTTTCCTAAAATTAGAAGAATCGAATTTCAACGAATTTTTGTCAAGTTTTGTTAAAATTATGAAGACTTTCTTTTCGCCCAACAATGGCATAATTCGAAAGTACCTATCAAGGGTAGATTAGCTTATATAGGCTTTCCTTTTCCTCTTAAAATATTCACAAAATTTATTTTTTTTAAAAAATAATGCCTGTAAAATTTTAAGAAAACTTAATTATTAGATGTAATGAAGGCAGAAGATAGATTTCTTCAATCCATATTTGCTTCATACAGAAAGCTAGGAATTAAATCACAATCATTTGCTCCATACACATCAATTAATGTTTTTCACGCACTTTCCCTTTATCTAACAAGGTAGTTTAAGTGATTTTAACAAATTTTATAAAAATCGCCGTGATTGTTTTAGAAATTTTATTGAGAGATCATGTAAGATAACAAGCATATTGACCAAACCGGACAGGCTATTGATATGTAAAATCATGGGATGCTACAACATGAAACTGAACTTGCAAGTCTTTATTACAAAGCAGCTCCAGAAAAATAGATGATTTTTAAGGATTGCTTCTTTAGAGGATTTTATATTCGAACACACGACATGTTGGGGATTTAGCCTTAACACCAATTTGACACCCGAATATTGACAAAACATATTATTCTTATTATAAGTCACCAAGAGGGATATTAATTACACTTTTTTAAGGTTGTTTCTATTTAAAATCTCATTTGTTACAACTTCTATGACTCTTATGTAATTCATCTTATCAAATATGAATAAATTTAGAAATTTAGTTCATTTATAGACAAGGTTAATGGCTTAACAATACGAATCATTCATTTTGATGAGGTGATTAGAGGTGCCTATAACAAGGATAAGAGGGAGTATTCTTATGACTTATGAATAGTATTACCTTAGAGATATATCAATATTGTTGGAGACTAGCTTCTTTCATGAATGGAGAGAGGGAAAATAAGAAACATTGATCAATGTGTTGCATAAGGTGGAACAATTAATTTATTACTGAGTTTAATAGAGAGAATCAAACAAGTGGGGAAAAAGAGTTTTTTTTTTTGGGGGGGGGGGGGGAGTGATGAGGATAGAAAGAGATGAAGAGTACCAGATACTCCGTACTGAGGCGAAGATAAGTGTTTGAGATGTATCACACTTGTATCAATATGGATGCTGTATGTGGCAAATTGGCCTCGAAAAAAGATGAACTTTGATGAAGAAGCTACCTTTTCTCTCTTATGATGATGATACCAAGTGAGGTAGGAAGCCAGGAATCTTAATTTTATCATCTCTTAACAAAACATCGTGCCACTGAATTTGAACCCTATTCCTCTTTTTTATATTATCATATCTGATCCATAGTAACATTGTTCCAAATAACCAGCACATATCTCATATACAAATCTCTCCTGTTCCTTTTGATTCTCTTGCTTACCACTCTATCAACCAAATCCTTAATGCGTATATATCATAAAAATTAACTAGGGGCTTCTCCCCGTGCGATGCACATGTCAGTGTATATTGTGGGATATAAGCTTCTGGATACGATCTTGTAAAAGTATTTTTGTAATTATTCATTACGTGGATGGTTGTAATAAACTTTAGGTTTTCTATATTTTATACTGACTTGACAACAACAATTTGGTTTGGATTTTCGTTCTTTGTACCATCCATATATGTATAGTTGAGAATACCCTAGCACACATCCATAATTTTGTCCATGCATTTTGAATGAATAAGGGTCTTTACGGTTTCGACTGCACATCATTCTTGTCGAAGAAGAGTTTATTTACTTAGTTCTTGTAGGGGTTGGTTAGAAAAATGGTACAATATCCTTTCCGTGACAATAGCAGATTGAGTCAAGCAGGTTTTCAGAAGCATAAAGGTCTCTTTAGCTTGTCATTGTACCATAAATATTGGCACTTACACAGAAGGCAGGTCACCTTCATCTAGATTGGCTGAATAATAAATGTTTATAGTAGTCCATGGAGTCCATTGCGACATCCTTTCCATCTGAAGTCTCTTGTGCTTCCTTTCAACATTTAACAATTACAATCAAGGTTTTGAAACCTAGATCAACCTTTCAACCGGTTGAGGCATTGAGTTAAGGGTTAGTGGATTAGTCCAGAGTCAATCTGAAGAATAGTTCAGTAGAAAATAAAAAAATTTAAATTCTTATCATACCATTTAAAAACGAAATATTAATTCAATACTTTGACTTAATAACAAATGAATCATGTAATTATCCAAATTTCTTTCCAAATTGTTTGATATATTGATATCGTAGTATCAATCCACTATTTAATGACACCAGAATCAATAATACCCAAATATTCTTCCTAGTGAACAAATTTCAAAATAGATAAATGATAACAAAATATTCCTAACCACAATCCCTTAATCACTAAACTAATAGTTAGTAATACCCAGATCTTCATTAGCTTCTACCAATATTACTAGCTACAATTCATGCCCCACAAAAACATGTTAATTTTTTTTTTTTTTTTAAAGGCAACACGAACAATCTAATAACTTGCCGCTTACTTAGGTTGAGCTCGGGTTGCCCCAGGTCACCCTCGGGTTGTTGACATTCTGAGTTAGGGACATGCCCAAACCGACTATATGACTGGCTCGTCAAGTTCAGAGCTCACCTGATGGACCCAGCCTGGATTTGATAACCTCATTTACAAGTACAAAGGTGTTATAAAAGTGAGGAAAATAAAGGAATATTTTCATATTGATTTTTCACCCTTGACGGTTGATTGAAGTGTCATGTTCCCTATGTTTTGTCGTTGGTGATGAAGTGGCGCTCAAATTTAAAGAAACCAATAATCTCTTTCCGTTCATAAGAATTAAATAATAAAGCAAAGTAATTATTATTGCCACTATTGCATTTCCAGTGTCTATTGAATGCCATCTTTTTCTTTATTTTACTAAATTACACAAACATCTCTTCTATTTTAAAAACGTATATAAAATTTCCTTAAAAATAAAATGTATATTATAAAGACCTCATTGTATTTAAAATTCCATTTTCATCCACCAAATCCTTAGTTGACCATTAAATTTGACAAGTAAACATTCGTTTTGACCAAAATACTCCTCTTCCAAGAAGGGAATAAATATTTATATGTCCCTAAAAATAATTTTATTCAAAAAATAATAATTATAATATGTATATGTTCAAAATTTCCAATATATTATAAAATTTAATAATTTTTATTATATTATAAAGTTATAAAATTTTAAATTCTTTATTATATTCATTGAAACTTATTTAATTAGTATTCTTTCAAATTGACTAAAAACATATTTCTTTTTTTTTTTTTTGCAATGACACCATGATTAAAAATATATTTGAAAAGAATATTTTTATCCACCATATATTACTAATAATGTAAATTTTAGATATTGTATAACTTATATTAATTTTAAAATTTAATTTTTATAGACATTTTTTCACAAAAATTTATAAACATGTTTATTTAAGTATGCATCTATTAAAGAGTTAATAATATTTTTAATTAAGTTTTCTATCTCTGCATTAGTTAAATTAATTAAGCGTTTATTTAATATGAAAAAAATTAACAGATAACTATTTGTAAAAGTAAAAAATAAATTAAAAAAATAAAATAACTATTTGTAAAAGTAAAAAATAAATTAAAAAATAAAAAAACTCTTAAATTACCTAAACATTTTTAGCCAAAATTAAGGAATTAGTAATAATGAAGGGTAAATTAGTAAATAAAATTATTTAATATAAATTTTAATTAAGAATTAAAATTCTTAATAGAGTTAATAGTTTGGATTTAAATATATGTTTTAAAAATAGAGGCGAAGCATTTAATTACAAACTTTAAGGAAGGTCAGAATATTTTATTCTTCTTTTCTTCTTTTTAATATGGCGTACATTATTGATAAGCACTATAAGCCTATAACTATTCGTAATGTTGGTATTAACTTTTAGTGGTATATATATATATATAAAATTTTGGCTTTTGTTTGAGGCATGTTATTTTTCTAATATAAAATATGGGAAAAGTAATTATTTTTATTTATTTTGTTATTAATGCATGGAATTATTTCATTTTCTAAATAATATTATATTTTCTATCATTTAGGACCTTTTTTTTTTGCCATAAACTATTATTTCGGAATTACTTGTTAGTGATTCTTCGTCATGTATATTGCTGTATTGTTTAATTTTATTTTACTAATTAACATGAAAGAATGGAGGTGAATGCCTGACTTATTACTTTTTTTGTTTATTTTTCATCTCATTAGTTCTCATCATTATTGCCTGTTCTAGACACTTTTTTTTTTTGGTATCCCACCCGGTTCACTAAAACCTTCGGTTCTAACTAATCTGGATTCGGGTTCTGCAGTGGCAAAGATGACCCTTCCAACTAGGGTTGGGCATGATGCCCAGCATGTCCGCCTAAGCCCAGCAAAAAAATTGCCCAGCCTTGCCCTAAAAAAGTAGCCTGAAAAAGATTTGGGCAATTTTGGGCTAGGCCAGTAACTAGGCAGGGTCGGGCATCGGTCAGAGGGTCCTACCCTGCCCATTTGGCCCTGCCCGGAAAATTAAATATATTAAAATAAATATTATTCTACATATATTATTTTATTTTAAATATATTATATTATTATGTCTAAATATATTATATTATATTTCAGCTATCTCCAAAGCTTTGAAATTCTATGAATTGTGAACTAAAATCTTCAAGGAGCAGGGTAAGGCGTCATTACTTGGGCAAGGGAAGCCTGCCCTTGCCCAGCCCAAAAATTATTAGGGCTTTTATCGGGCAGGGTGGGCATCGGGCTACAAAATGCAGCCCATTCATTCTTCAGGATGGGCATCGGGCAAGGGTCTCGCCCTGTTTAGCCCTGCCCATGCCCACCCCTACTCCCAACAATGGTAGCTCCATACAAGGCGGATTACAAGTGCATTACCACGGCTCGAACCCTAAACCTCTTAAAGGAATTCAGCGCCACATTTCGCTTGACCAACCACCCGTTGGTTTGTTCCAGACACTTTTGAAGAGCATGAAATGATAGATGAGTGATTGGGTTTGGAGGGGCTTGATTCATTAGAGGTCCAAGAGGAACTCATAAATAATGATTAACTATAGCGACTTTTTTTTTTAATTGCGTAAAATGAACTGGTAGTTAACATGAGTTAAAAACAATAAATGTGTCAAAAATGTCATTTTACATCTAAATATGCTCATATTTATGAAAAGAGTATATGAGAAAGAATGAGAAAAATATGAGAGAGAAAAGGTAATAAATAATTGAATGAAAGAGAATTAGTGGCAAGAGGGAGATAGTTAATATAAATATATATATTTAATAGGGTAGAAAAGGAAAAAATAGTTTAAATTTTGAAACACAATAAAAAAGTTGCTTAAGAAAGAGAAAGTTACTTATAAAAGGGACCAGAGAAAGTTACTTATAAAACGGACCAAAGAAAGTATATAACTAAGAGCCCGATACCAACAAAGGTTGGTCCAGTTGGTAAAGGGATTGTCCTGTAACTATGAGGTTGTGAGTTCAAATCATGTCGATGTGAGGATTTTGTTGATGAGTGACCTGTAAGTACCTTTGTAAGCGCTCTTTAAGCTTAGGGGTATTCCTTAACCCTAATGAGCACTTGAGAGCCAACTCACCTAAAATTTTATGTACCAAAAAAAAAGAGAGCTTGATCCAAGTGGTAACTCACACCTCTTGTTTTTTTTTTTTTGGAGTTTCAAGGGTAGACAATAATGGCATGAGTTACTGACAAGCAAGGTTATTAAACTCGCGAGTTTAAATAAACTTGTGACAATGACGTAAACTCGTATCGTGAACTCGAATTGTAAACTCGTAAGAGTTTACGATCACTATTAAATAGGTATTATAATAGTGTGTAATATATAAGTAAAAAATATATATATATAAAAGATTTAAATATATTTTAAATCCGAATAATTGAAATTAAATCCATTAGCATTCAAAATTTACTATATTTAACAAAGAAATTTCTATAAAACTTATATATAAAGGCCGTTGAACATTATCAAATCAAAAAAGTTACCACGTTTAAGTGTGAGTTAACACGGTTTTATAAGTTAGAAACATAAAAATGGTAAATTCGGTGTATAAACTTGTGAGTTTGACTGAGTTTACAATGGTTACGAGTTTACTAGTGACTTGACTTGATTTAGTAAGTTAGAAACGTAAAAACGGTAAACTCGGGGAGTCAACTCGTGAGTTTGACAACAATGCTGACAAGGACAAAATATTTTTTTTCCCCAACAATTAATGAAATATTGCAACGTTAGTTTAATAAAGTATTGCATATAAACTATATAATATTTTGATCCAAGGATGGTGCAAGGAGCTAGCAGATTCTAAGATGATTTGGATTCAGAAATGACAGCACAAACTAATACAGAGAAGATAGAAGGGTAAAAACAAAAACAAAAAGGAAATTCATGCTCTTTGCATTAAGCATCATTTTCTTTCTTTTGTAATTCCAATTAGAAATAGTGGAAGAAGAAGAAGAATAGCAAAAGTTGGTAACCCACTGTAAATCCCATCACCACCACAAAATTGCAAATCTGCCTAAAAATCAAAGAGATAATTAGTTATGGAAAGATATATGGATAAGAAGATGGAGAGAACATTGTATATATTTCAACAATAGATTAATAAAGTATTACATATAAACCATATATTTTTGGATCTAAGAATCGAGAAAGGATTATGAGAGATAAAAGAGGTAGTGGATCCAAAAATGACGGTACAAAAAATCCCAGAAAGGAAATTTTTGCTTTCTTTTGCGATTCCCATTAGAAAATTGCAAATTATCCTGAAAATCAAAGCAATAATTAATTAGAGAAAGGTGGATAAAAAGATGAAGAGTAAATTGTATGAGAGGAGTGACCATTGAAGAAAAATGAATAACTCAGTTTTTCAAAATATGTGGCTATTACTTTGTTGCCGATGCAATTTTGAGAGAACCGGATAGTTTCCGAATTGGTGTTAAGGGCAGTGCTATATATGCCCAATTTCCATAATTCACTTCTGTACGTAATATCTCATTTGTCATCTCATGAAAACATAATAACATTCAGCAACGCCAAATTAATAGTGCTATATATGCAGATTTGTGGGGAAAATAATTATTATTAATTAATGGTTGATAACGGATCTGTATATTTGTGGGAAAAATAATTGATTGTTAATTATTAATGGTTAATAATGGATATGCAGCCAAAGCAAGAAATGGGGCTCATGGAATTCACTGTGATGGAGTTCTCTAAATAAACACCGTTATTCCATTGTTCTCTAAATAATCACCCTTTTTTGACCTATCTAAATTTAACATTGTTACTCCACTGTTTCTACAGCCTTTCTAATAATATAATAGATAGATAGATTACATCATGCTTTATATATTATATAATGTGTAATTAATTCTGATATTTGTTATGCATATGAAGTGTGTGTAAACTCGTCTTTTAAGTTGAAATATAAAGAGGTTAACACTTGATTCTTGATTTCTTCCATAATCACTCGTTTTTAAGTCATTTCATGTTACTACTCCTGAGAATTAAAAATCAGATGTCCTTTTCATATGGCTTATGTATATATATGTCCCTCTCATATGACATATGTATATGATTATCAACGCATATATGGTTGCGTAATCTAATGCTTTGCTCTCGATATTATATTGTTGGCTTTAGAGCCTCATCACCCTTTATAATTTTAAAACACACGTCAAGAGGGGAAGTATATATCCAAACATTTATAAGGCATTTTTCAATCCCCTCCAGCTGATATCGCATATCACAAAACAAGGGTTCGGATGTCCCTAACGGATCCTCAAACGTGGGTCGTCATTTGGTGCTCGTCACAGTAGGGAGCACATGATATTGCTTTCAATATAGTATGTATGTGATTATTGATACGTTTGGTTTGAGTAACACACTGAAGTGTGATTACCTTTTTCTCATTAGCTAAACATGGGTTGGGGACCCTCAAATACACACTATATGTGCACATATAGTTTACTAAATTCACACGAACATGTTAGGCTTAGCTTTTTTTTTTTTTTTGATACTGCTTGGCTAATTTAAATTGTCATTCTAAATGATCCTCTTTGATATGGTTATTTAATTGGTTCATATCCAATCATTGTCGGGTATTACAATTCCAAGTTCAAAATATCCATTGTAATTGTTAGCTTGATCAATGATACACAAGTAGTTTAGCTTAGATAATAATAAGGTTTAGTTTAGGTGGCAAGAATAAAGTGAGATGTACGTATATAATTAACAAATCCTGCTTATATAATTCCTTAATTTGGTCCGCAGTGCAACTTTTAAAACTTTTTTTATTAGGTCCAAATGTAGGACAATATGTGATATTAACAATAATCCTTCTTCCCTTTTTACTTCTTAATTTCGTCATATTTTTAAGGTTGCACTGTATTCTTCAACGTGCGATTGATTAATTTTCAAATTGACAACACTACTCTCTTGATAATGAGGAGACCCAAAAGTTAATCATGAGAAAGAAAGTGTTTAAAAGATTTTAATGTAGTTTTTGATATTAATGCAACAAATAAATAAGGAACTTCCTTCGTCCCTATTTAAAATTCTTGATTTAAATTTCCATTTTATCCTTAAGTATAAGTTCAGATCCAAATTTTAAGGTATAATTATTACCACTGTGGTCTTATGTGTGTGTAGGTCACTTGTATTGGACAAAATTTTGGTCTTAAATGTAAGTAACGTGTAAAATAGTTAATGACATTTTTTCTAATTGCATCCCTATTTAATTTGTATTGCAGAGCGAGAAAGAGGAGAGATAGTTAAATGTAGCGAGAGACAAAAAATTTAATAAGGGCATCTATAAAAAAATCTAATCAATTTAATATAGTTCATAATATGCGAAAATGATGTACAAATGACTTACATTTAGAATCAGAGTGCTACTTGTTTCCAAAAGTAATACACTTTTTATAGAATAAAATTGAAAATTTGAAGGTAGTTAATGTTTAAGATAGAGTGGCATCAAATGGACAACAAAAATAAAGAATAAAGAAAGTAATTCTTGAATAAAATATAGATTTTTATTTCTTTTTTATAGTAGCGTATAAGAAGTAATGAGAACTGAACCCAAAATCTGGTGCCACAAAGGGTACATCTTGTAAAATTCTTCTTAATCTATGTTTTTCCCCCCCATGACAACTTATAGATAGAGATAAATGAAGTAATTGAAAACAACTACTATTATTCAAAAGGCTACGGATATACAACAAAAATTCTTCACATGTATGAATTAAGTAAGGATTGTCCTATATCTAAAATCAGAGGTATAATCAAGAGATTACTATTAGTGAAAAGGCATTATCTTATGAATGGACAAGACACTACAATGAAATTGTGTGAGGATGATATTAATTTGAGTATTGAACACATGAACAAATGAAACAAGATAAGCCTCTTACTTGGATATTAAATGAAATCAAACGATCGAATAATACATGTTCTGTCGTAGTGTCCATCCAATCAAAAGGTGTCACTTTGGCCTACGTACCAACTAATTAATAAGTTCCATATATATACCATTCTTATGGTCGCCAACGGGTAGATTTTCATTAAACATCAAGTCAATGTACTTGTGTCTCAACTGAAATGATAGGACTCTCTCTAATAATGTGATTTTGATCATTGATTCGGGGCATCGGATGAAATATAATAATAATAATAACCATATCATTTCTTATTCATAAATTGTGCGGCTCACGAAAATTTTAGAAGGAAAAACAAAACAAGCATATAGTGATAAATTTTATTTTAACGTGCATGTGAAACCTATTAATGCACATATTTAATTTTTCCAAAGGCAAATGTATATCTCTAATCCTTTAACTTCACACAAGTTTTTATATCATTGGTTCTTTAATATTATGAAATGTCTTTTCAGTCAGATGATTCTAGTGGCTACTAACAAAAATTGCCGAAATTAAAAATTTAAATATTAACAAACATTCTCAAACGTCGACATTAAAAAATGATTGGCAAAAAATCATTTTTTGAAACTAATGATATTAGGATTCATGAGGGACTGAAAATATACCTTACAAAATTAGTAAATCAAATTAAAACTTTGTACTTAAAGGACTAGGAGTGAACTCTGTACTTAAATGACTAGGAGCAAATCTTAATTACTATTCTGGTCTTATTTATAAATTTACTTTTTAAGATAATGAAAAGGGACTATAAATAAGATTATAGTAGTATCCTTTTCTAATTACATTCAAATAACACCATTAAAGAGAATTTTTCTAAGTGGTTATGAGTTTGAATCTAGGCCCTTAGTCCCTTATATGTATATATATATGGTAATTTAGAGGAAGGATTTAACTTTTACTCTCAGTACCTTGAAAATATATTTGTCTATGTTGTCAAGGCAACATACTCTTTATATTAAAAAAAAAAAAAGAATTAGTACAAGGTTATAAACGGTAGCTTAATTACGAATAAGTCTCAATGTTAAATGAGGAGTAGACAATGATAGGTTATAGAGCAAGAACATCACTTATAATTGGGACTTCTTGGTAATAAAGCCCCTTTATTGGGAACTCATAGTAATTTCCCTGTAAAAAATCTTAAAAATAAAAAGAGATTTAACTAAAATAAAAAAGGAAAAAAAAAAAAACTTGGGTGGAGGGGGACAGATGTGGTACTTGATTTGTTTAGTAGAAATGTAACAAAGGCATGTGGTAGATTCTAAGGCTATCACCATAGGATACGTCTTTTGTAATAGTACCCCAGTGTCCAGCTTTAAGCCTATAACACGGTTTTGTAGAATAGTATTATATTTGCACATGGCCCCCTCTTTCTCCTTCCTTTTTCTCCTCTCTTTTTCTTTTTCCTTTTTCTATGTTTCTTAATTTTTCATTTCTTTTTGCCCTTAGCTTGTTGGCTCTAATTTGCCCAGTTTCTCAATCACTTTACTTTATTCTACCTGCAAAAATTCTTATTCTTTTTTCATCTTAATTTTATTCACAATACACAAGCATATACATGATTATTCTGTCTCTATTATGCGTATTTTTTTTTTCATATATAACACAACAAAAAACATATCTAACCATACTTAGGAGGTTTTTTTCTTTAAATTCTTAATACATATTCTCATGGTATCCTCAATTAAGAATCAATTTTTTTAATTCTTTTATTATTTTTGTGTGCAAGATATTATATTTGAAATGCATTAATCAGTCTTCTAACTGTTTGCCAAAAAAAAAAAAAAGTCTTCTCACTGAATCGACACTACATTTTGTTTGAAAGTCGCACATAATTAGAATACCTAAATATTAATTTAAATTTAAAGTGCTTTAGAATAAAAATTGATAATCATCACAATTGATGTGTAGCCAGGCTAAAAATGATGTTATTAACTACATATTTTTAACAGAAGAGATGCAAACAAAAATATCATAGCCAAATTTAGTTTCCTTCTGACCTTGTTTACGCGTTTACAGCTTCACCCAACTGCAAATTTGAAATATTTGTGAAATTTTTAAAGCTTATAGTAATTATATTGGCCCTGAGCTGAGATCAAGCTTAAATTTAAGTATACATCTTTTTAATTTTCTCTAATTTTATAAAAAAATTAATTCTAATTTGGTCTTTCTAATTTCAAGTCGAATAGTACGTATAGTAATTATTAGAGAAGGTTGCACTTCATGGATTACGATGAATGGTAACATTTCTATAAATTTAGCAGATTACTAGATAAAAAAGTAGTAAAATGTAATTATTATACAAATAAGGTAAATTGTTCTTTTATAGGGGTCAAATAAAGTGTGCGCATATATATATATATATATTATCTTCGGTTCTAATTATAAAAGCACTTTTGTAATTAAATTATACTATAAAAGTGTTCTTATAACTAGGATGGAGAAAATATTACAACACCCAAACACATTCATGCACACTACATAGGTTTGAACCTGGCTGCCTTGTGAGTCAAGGCTCAATATCGTTACTTTTTTTAGATTGTAGTTGGAATTGAGTTGATAAGTGAAATTAAAATTTTTAATGAAATTAGAAGAAGGAAAAGTACTCTTTTGCTTGTAATAAAAAATAACCAATAAATAATTAAGAAAATAATATTAAAGTACCGAAATTCCGTTTTGAAATGAAGAAACCAAAAAAGAATGTTTAGTCTAAATTGTGTATCCATGCTGCCTAATAAGCTATTTTTGACAAAGAGCCCCCACTTGACTCAACAACTTGCCTCAAACCACACCCCACTAACACATTCACCTATATTCCCCTCTTTCTATATATATATATATATTACGCACACACCCACCAAACCATAACTCATACCCACACACATTCACAAATACCCAAATCTCTCTCTCTCTCTTCTTCTCTTCCTTTAATGGCTTCCATACCTCAGTTCTATTCAAACCAGAGTGATTTCACTGACATGATCACCACTGGCAATCAAGTAAATGAAATGATGAGTTCCTCAGTTATGGAAGATAATACAATGTGGGGCGATCAACACCGATATGGTTTTGTTCCATTGCTTGATAACAGTTTTGGTACTGTTCATGATCATCATCATGATCATACTGTGTCCTCATCAGCGTCCATGAATTATTATTCTGATGCATGGTCGACGGCTTTTCCTTTGGAGCACTGGGCCAGTCAGCCGGAAGTTTCAGACCTCCGAACCCCCTACCACCACAGCTTCTATGGCATTAACAATAATGAAGGGTTCCAGAGCTTGTTGAGCGGGGGATTATTATCATACCAACAACCATATAACATTGCTGACTTTGCAGATGAATGTTGTGGCTTTGTGGAAGACATAAAGCCTCTTGCTTGTCCTAATAAAGCTTCAAGAGACAACTGGGTACACACACACGATTAATTGAATTCATGAGATATATTTGTAATATGTTTCAACTCGTGATGGTTGATTAGTGATTAATGTTTGATTAATACAGGGAAATCAACGGAATCAAGTGGTAGCAGTTGATCAAGAGAACATTAAGGTGGGGAGATATTCGGAAGAAGAGAGGAAGGAAAGAATTCTGCGATATTTGAAGAAAAGAAACCAAAGGAACTTCAACAAAACCATCAAGGTCTCTCTCTCTCTCTCTCTCTCTCATTACTTTCCCTACTTTCTCACGACGGAATATAAAGTACTTTGAGAATTAGAATTTGTTCATTTCCTTTTGTCCTTTCTAGCTATATGAATTCGAATTTTGATTGATCACACATTGACTGATACAATTATATTTTACACACACACACACACACACACACGCATATCATACGTATTACAGTACGCTTGTCGGAAAACCCTAGCAGATCGGAGAGTGAGAGTGAGAGGAAGATTTGCCAGAAACAACGAGCTGTGTGATGATGAAATGGCAATGAAAAAGAATATTGAGAATCTTCAACAATACGACTTGTATGGTGCTGATGATTCTATTCAATTCCAGGTACATACATATATAATATAATTTCCATTCACACTGTTAATATGGATTGCTAAACTTTATTGAAATATAATAAAATAATCATATAAAATGACTACTACTTTTTTAACATCAACTAATTTTTCTTCTTTTGGAATTCAACTCATGGAACACTTTTATTAGTATTATGTTGAAAAAAGATATACATCAACTACGATACATATTAAAAAAAATATATCATATTTTATTCTATATCTAAGATTTTTGTAAATTTTATTTATTTCAATTTTATATATAAAAAATATCTATATTTCATGTCTAATATATATAACTCCTTTTTTGCAGTTAAGAAATGAGGAGGAGGATTGGCTGCAAGAAGCCATGGAAAGTCTGGTGTTTGTATCTCATTCTTCCCCAGAAGATATATAATAATAATATAGAGCTTAATGGAGATATGAATCAACGTGGCAAGCTAGATTCCAAAAGTATATGCGGGGGCTCTTCATCAGAAGGAAATGAAATATATATATATATTAGTGCAAGCTTAGTGAAATATAAACTATATATATGTATGCTGATTTGTTTGCTTTTTTAATAATTAAGGACGTAGGTTTAAGCTTTGTTGTTGTTATTATTATTATTATTGCATGGAGATGTAATTAACTTCATAAATAGTCAGTTATCTTTAATTTGTACGTTAATCAATGAATTTGATGGGTTTTCAGTTTCATCACTTGATTCTTGGGGTTGCTTGGATGATATAATATTCCTTCTTTTTTTTAATTTAATGAATGTTATAATATTACACGCACATCATACTATATATTCCATTTTGATGGAACTTTTTGTGTGATTGATTAGACAGAAATGGCCGTTCAAAAAAAAGACAGAAATGTTCTAATTAACTATTGGCTAGCTAGCTTTGTACGAGCCACAATCTCATCTCTCTCTCTATATATATTGATATTATTCAGCCAGTGATGATTATTGAAAGCAACTAATCAGAAGTTTGAGTGCACATATATATAAGTTTCTAGAAGTATATATACATCAAATACCATTCAATTTAATTAAAGTTTGTGATTTTTACCTACATATATTATTAGTTACATAATGAATTAATTTCTCGCGCAATTAACTAGTTTTTAATATATTTTTATTGATAAGATAGATCTTTATCTTTTGATCACCACATAACATTACACGTAATTTACAATTATATTCATTACAGATCAAAATAAATAGTGAGATTCATTAATGAATATTAGATATAAAAAGTATCAATTAAATGGTTATTATATTATCAAAATTTATATATAATTATCGATCAATTGGAAAAGCCATTATATATTAACAGTTAAATGTAGAGCAAATAAATATCAAGGGCCACTGTACGCTATTCAACGCAGAATTAAAGAATCTTCAATCTGCAATGGGCTAACAATGTTTCCTGTTTTAAAAGCGATGAAAGAAAGTTAAAGACGATGAACAAGTTCTCTTTCCTTCAAAGAATATATGAGAATTTTAGATTTTGAGGAAGCGAAGATAAGAAAGAGAAAGTATTAATTCCTTTTTTTTCATAAAGGAAGTACTAATAATTCGTTTGATTATTAAGAGCTAGAGAATGGAATAAATACACAAAAAAGTATTTATAATTTTGGGTATGGCAAACAATCATTTATATAGTTTCTATTTATTATATATAGATACAATTAATATACTCGATCGGAACTGAAAACTTTTTCAAAAGAATCTAAAAATGTTCTCGTACGTACTTTATGATATAAAGTCCCCCCAGACTGAAATTAAAGTGTAAAATTAAATCAAATTCAACAATATTAGGGCTTGTTTGATTTTGTTTTTAAAACAGTTTTTTGTTTACTTTCTTTAGTTTTATTCTATTGTGAAAAATAATGAGGAAAACATCTTTTAATTTTCTTTCTTGATATCTTAAAATACTTTAGATCATCAACAAGTGGAACATAAGAAAAACCAAATGTAGAAGTTTATTTAAGGGTTAAGTAACAAATTTATTCTGGAAGTATACATCTAAGAGCTATGTTACCTTGACAGTTTTTTGGGTTTTAAAGTTACCCCGGAAATCTAAAAACATAACAATGTTTTCATTTTTCATTAAAAACTTAACAGTTAACATCAATTTTTTAACGGTCAACATTAGTTTTTTAACGAAAAAAAAGCAACATTACTACGTTTTTAAATTTTTAGGGTAACATTGAACCTGAAAAAACTTTTAGGGCAACATTGTTCCTAGGCGTCTATTTCTAAAGCAGATTTTCTACTTAACCTTTTATTTAACACAAAATGTAATGAAACATGGGGGAAATTTTTTTGTGAATGAATCTCTTATCTCTGTACATAAAAAATAATACAAAAAATAATCATTTCAAATTTTTACGTTAAAAGAGAAGAAGAAATTATCTGTGTTGTGGTTATCAAATTGGTAAGTATATATCCTTGATGAGTCTTCATATTGAGATGAACAACATCATAATCTGCTAGACACTGTTCCAAAATTGGAACCAGTGGTCCCAAATTGTGGAAGTATGTTTGATATAATCCAATGAGTGAAGAAATATAGATGGGCTACCATAATTTTCTGGGTATAAATCGATCCCATATTGATTTGGTTTAAATTAAAGTTCAGAACTATCAAAGTGGTGTCGTTTTCCAACTTGTCATCTCTCCAATTCTCCACTGACTCTCATCATGTTCTTCCTAGACTTTTATATATATGCCCGTTTTCATATATGTGACCTTTCATAATATATCATTCGTCTCTCTTGCTTAGATCCTTGTAATTATAACACATGAGGTGTCACTGATGTAAGATAATATGATGGTTGCATAGGAGATTTATGACCTAATTATACGAAGAACTTGAATAGATTAATTAGATTTGGATAGGTTTAAAATTAAAACTGTTGGAGATGAGTATAAGGAGAGCAATGAGCATCAAGAAGATCTTTTTGAGCATTTCTGTTATATCATTGAACATTGAGACTACCATTTAAGAAAATATAATTGCTTTACATATATAAAAGATTTATGACCTAAGATGAAAAGAGGTAGATACAGAATTTAATTGTAGTTTCAACTTATGATAAATTAGATTCCCTATAACTAGGAGTTAACCCATAACTCACAAGGTCGTGAGTTCACACCTTATTGTTGATGTAAAAATCTTATAAATGGTGATCTGTAAACACTTTTTAACTTTTGAGTTAGAAACATACCTTAACCCTTATAAGAAAGGCCCTACTTACTTAAACTTTTTTTTATTAAAAAAGAAAAAAAATTTTAAGTTCAAACCCTGTAGATGAAATGAGAGAGAGCTTCTCTCATTTCATACAATGCACATATGAAAAGACATGTACCTAAAATATATTCTTTTTCATATAAAAGAGGTTTGCACGCATTCAAATTACATTCTTAGTACTAAAACACAATTAAAGTAAAGATTAGTAACGCATATGTAATTAAAGTAAGGTTTTGCGCGTACACGCATGCATGCACACTCATATTGTATGTCAATAGAGATACGTGTTAAATATAGAGAAGAAAAATAAGAAAAGATAAAATTATGTAATAATGAGCAGATCCTAACTAGAGAATTGAAGTTGGGTTAGACAAAAACTGGCATATAAGTCAACCGGACATGACAGAAAGTTTACTTAAGCTGCTTGTTATGTGTATACATAATGTGGTTCACATGTACATGTTTAGAAATCAGAGTTCAACAGAATCAAAATCCATCAATTAGTAGGGCAAAATAAAATGGGTATCACAAGCAGCCATTCTCACAATCGTAAGAACCCACTCACTCACTAAAAACACTCATCATTATTTTAAACATTCTCTCACTCTGACTTGTCGATACATGATATGCTTGCCTTGTTTTCTTAAACACATACACATATTAAAGTTGGAGTTTCTCTTCAATTGCATTAACTACAATGAGAAAATTAACCAAAATAAAACAAACAAGATAAATTGATTATATATCCACCTTAATCAACATGTTATGTTATACATATGTTTCACGTCCACCAAAAGTATAAAATCTTATATATGTTACTAAATTGTGTCCGTTTTTAATTATTGATCGATAGACAAAAAAAAAAAAGGTTTAGGTGAATATTCAGCCTCAAAGATTACTTGTATATTTACTCGCCAATTTCTCATAATAAACAAAGTCTTCACATTAATCTTATGAGATATTAAGTGTATTTTTATCAACTAAACAAATTTTTGTCACAAATACGTATTTGTTAAAACGTTAGACAACAATCCAAACATTAATTAACGACAGTACTTAATCTGATAAGAATTTTTCAAGATTTAGTATTTAAGTTTGTCTCAGAATCTTGGTTGATCCCTTGAGGTCAATGAAAGATAGATATATAGTGTGAAGTGGGATCATCAAGAGCAGTAGAATTTATCCTGAATTTGAAACCATATAAACTTTTTGTTGCTTAATTGTGAGTGTGTGTGTTACATGTAAGTATGTCTTTGAGACTAAACCCCAACACACAAATTTAATTGATGTGGAATTTGATTACACTGGTCGGTGAGTATGGTCTTCTCATGCCTCCAGTTGTGACTTACAGGAATGATAGGAGAATAAAAGAAAGCCACATATCAAAACTGTGTGGTCCCTTAGGATTGGGCACAGAATTAAATTAACTACACCTCTATATCTGATGGTTGACTAATAATTTCTCTAATTTCTCACTTAGCTTGTTTTTTATGTTTTTCTAGAAATACTTGATCTCGAAATAAGACAAGTCTTGGCTGAATTAAAGCTAGTGTTGTGTAATTCTGTGCGTGTGTGTGTGTTATGGTTTTGACTTTTATGGACCGAGATAGGACTGTGCTTTATGCTTTCCCTACTCATACATGGTGGGATACATATCAATGTTGCAATTATAGCAGTTTCTGTGGAATAGTTGAAAACTGCTTCTGACATGATCTAAATCCACACAACTCCTATTGCTTGTATATTATTTATGCCTTTTTAATTTCCACTATAGCAAAAGCATTCCCAAATCCAATGATTTTTATTTGCTGTTGCTCATCTCTGTCATCTTGAGTGTTTTAATTTATATTATTTTCTTGAAGTCTTGTTTGTCAGAAATAAAACAAGCAAGAGCAAATGGTAATAATACGTTGGGAAAAAGGATCATGGACATCAATAATGTTAGGAAGAAAGACGACTCACATCCAGTTAGAGAAGGTTTTACCAATGTCTCTCTTATGATTCGATGGGATTAACATCCCAATTTGCGGCACCGATAATTGGTGCAACTTCTCATAAAATGAGGAAATAGAGTTGCACTCTGACTAATAATTATAACTTTTAGATTAGCGATTGCACTTGATCTTACACATCCTATGTTATGTCATAGGTTATTAACTCATTAGTCGATCTATATTTTAGACTTCATGGCTATTAATTTCTTAATTAAAAAGCTGATGACGAATGTGAGTATTTTGCTTGAAATTATTCTGCTACAATTCAAAGGGGAGAGCTGTTCAACAAGAAAAACAAACACTTAGGACCTCTCCCCAACCAAGTTTATGAATTGATATCTGGGAAATAGGAAAGTTATCAAAACACTAGCCTCAATAACGGCTTTTGAGTCTAATGGAAGCCCCAAAATATGACGATTCAAAATTTGAATACCAATTGGAAGAAGTACCTACATTTATTGGGAAACAGTGTCTTGAATAGGCCTTCAAATATACGGTACATATGTTTATAAAAGAACACTGGCTTTGAGTTTGACCACGTCATTATTAGTTTATCACACATGTTTATTTGCATATCCGCTGGGAGTAGTACTGTTAACTCTTAAAAATTGATTACATTCCAGTATATTTTCTCTCTCTTTTTACTTGTTTTTGGTTCAAAATATGCATCAGAAATGAACTATATAAAAGAAAATGTGCATATCAAAGTATCAAGCAAAAATAAAAGAAATTCTTGTTATATCCTATCAAGTTTGTGATTCAATTCAGAATTGATAATTCCTCCCTCTTTTGTAGAAAAATGGAGACAAGTTTTGAAGCTCTATAAAAACTAAGAAACAAGGAAAGAAATAAAGAAAGTAAAGCAGTAGTCAAAAGGAACCTGTACAATTGGTCGCGACAAGTGACAAACTGGCCGTAGCAAGTAGCTTTGTGTGTAACTGACCGCGGCAAATCGACAAACTGATTGTAGCCAGTTGTGAAAAGTACAGAAAGTACAACTATGCGTTTTTTATTTCAGAAGTAGAAAAACCCTATTTAACCTAAAGGGAAGGGCCGAAAAACACATTTTTGACATAAGAAAAGAGTGGGCACACAAAGGGAGAGCTTGGGAGAGAGATCTTGGCAACTTTAGAGGCTTGAGTATTCATCCTAAGAGAGATTTTGGGGTTTTTCATATTGGTTCTTCCTCTTTTTTCCTCTTTTCTTCCTAGCTTCTTCATGTATTCAGTAGTTTTGTTTAGAATCTCTTTATATTTGGACATGAGTAGCTAAATCTTTCATTCTAGGGTTCTTTTTTGATCTTTTGTATGGATTAATACTTGAATATTCCTCTCTTTTGGTAGATAAATATATATATATGTGTGTGTGTGTGTGTGTGTGTGTGTGTTGATTTCAACCTTGGCTTAATGCTTCTAAGTGATTGGCCTCCATTTAGATGATTTATTCACTTAGGTTTGACTTGAAAGAGCTAATTTCGGTGTAGAATTTGATTGAAATCATGCTTGTCTTAAAGTTTATTTGATAAACGGATGGTTTGTTGGTAAAATAGAGATATATTTACTAATCTTGCATTGTCACATTAGGGTTGTTGTTTAAATATTGATTCTCATTAATCGTAGCAAGAGATTGTGTATTTTAATGAGAAGAGAAATTTGATTTTTGACTTGAGAGAATGTGTCAAGCATGGTAGTGAAAATATAGATTTTACTTGAAAATGGAAAGAGAATGAAAAATCGTAAAACGTAAAATCGTAACGTAGTAAAATTGTAAAAAAATCGTAAAAACTTAAAAACGTTTGGAAAATTAGTAAAATAGTTTTAATGAAAAAAAAAATCATAAAAACGTAAAATCGCAGTGGTAAATCGAGTTTTTAACTACCATGGTGTCAAGAAAATCGCAGTGGTAAATCGAGTTTTTAACTACCATGGTGTCAAGTGTTTTTGAACCTTAGACTAACACATATATGTATTAAAATACCACTAGAGAGGAAATTAACTAAGTTTTATGAAATACAAAAGGGGAAGAAGAATTCTAGGCTCCATTATCTTTGAAGTCAAAGAATCATTTGTCATTATCAATTTTAAGTTTTAGAAATAGTCTTTAAAGATTCTCATTCTACATCAAAAGTTTGTTCTAGCTCAACTTGATGAAATTCACTAAGCCTCTTGCTTGACCAATTTGTTATACAAATTCTCATGCAAACGATATTTTACTTATCACTTTATTACTTACGAAACTCATGCACTTGCGAGACGAAGAAATACTAACATATGTTTATAAAAGAACACTGGCTTTGAGTTTGACCACGTCATTATTAGTTTATTACACAATCTTAGTCGGTGAGTAAAATAACTCAAATCTCAAACTAGTTTAACTCAACAAGCGTAACGAGTGAGTTTGATAAAATAAGATAATCATGGTCTTACGTAGGTGCTAAAATAAAAATCTTGAATCTCATTTCAAATTAATGGAAATTCAAATTGATCTCACCTAAAGATTAATGGGAAAATTTCAATCAGCACTATGAAAGCAATTTTATTTTAGTAAGCCCCAAACAAATTCTGAAATTTCACTGCATCCCTAGACAAAATTAAAATTAAGTTTTGTGGGTGAAAAGACAATGATGCCTTTATTATATTTTTGCACAAGAGCATTTACAAGATAAATAAGGACATTTACAATATAAGTAAAGGTATTTACAAGATAAATAAACGAATTCAAAATAAACTAGGGAGTTAATTAGAAAATTTTGGCAATTCACAAGATAAATGATTAATTCACAGGACAAATGAGGTAATTTACAAGATAAATAAAAATATTCACAAGATAAATAAATAGATTCAAAATAAACCAGGGATTTAATAAGAAATTTTTGCCATTTGTAAGACAAATAATGTAATCACAAAATAAATTAAGGCATTCATAAGACAAATAAAGAGATTCAAAACAATTTAAAAATTTAAATACATTTTGGTTATTCACAAGAAAAATAAGAGTATTAACAAGACAAAATAAGGGGATTCAAAAAATAAAGTAAGAGTATCATTATCTTTTGACTCACAAAATTTGATTTCATTTTGACTAAAGGATGTTGTAGAGTCTCATACTTTTTTGGGTTTAGTGAAATAAATTGCTTCCATTTGGGCTAACTGAAGTTTTCCCAAGATTAATCCTTTCTTTTTTTATAATAAAAGATGGCCAAAGCCAGAGATTACATTAAAAAGAAGTAAAAGAATCAAGGGAAACAATTCCCACACGCTCCTGGGGCTACCAAGGATCTCAGCACCCCGGAAAGATTAATCCTTTCTACTTCATCTTACGTACGTACTAAAAAAATGATGAGCCTTGTGTGACCCAAATAGGTGTAGAATGGACTTTTTGGGCTGTTTGATTACTTGATTGGATTTAGCTTTGGGCTGAACATCAGTTTTCTAGTTAGGTCCATTTTCTTTTCCCTAAACACACAAGTAGAAAAGATATTAAATAAAAAATGAGGAGATTCTGCATGCATAAAGACTTTACGGGTTAATGACCTATTTGCTATTTTCCACAAAAAAATATTTAAGAAATTATATTCTTTTGTCTTCTTACTTCAACAGTAGTTAGTTAATTAATTGCGGAGCATTGTCTTATTATATTATATATATCCCAATGTCTTATACTTTAAATACCCTTTATGACTTGGCCTAATGAAGGCCAAGCACAATCTTTTCTAAATCAAACGAGTTGATTCTCTGGGACTAGCCACTTATAAAATTAATTAACAACTACCCACCACAATAATATAATTCTTTATATCAATAATCTGACCAAAATATCTAACACAACAGATAATTTAATTTAATAACTATGGTGGGCTGATTTGTCGTGAAATATTTGTGCTTTTGGTGCCTCCAGATATGGTTGTGATGTTGTTTTCATGCTTTACCATAAATTATATTAAGTGGGGGCATATTTGAGATGGTTAGTTTTAACTACCATAACTAGTTTTGTAGCTTGCAGAATAGATTATTTTTATTGAAATTTTTTATATTGGAACAATAATATATAATCATATTTTTGCTCGAACTTAAGAAACAAGTCTACGTTAACTAGATGAGACAGTTTAGCTTGAAAATAAAATATATTTCAGGACTCAACTAATTTCTAAATCATCCAAGCTTGATTATATGATCTGCACTTCTATAAGTATTTATTGTAAAATACAAAATGTGAATATTTGTCATTATTTGATGCTATATGTTTAATAAAGTTCATCCACACTTTTAGTTAGTTCGAAGAAAATGGTTAATTTGTCTAGGGAGAGACATCATGCACGTGTTTATAATTAATTAGCTAATTAAATATATAGGATGGTACATTTAATGGTCATCAATTTTAGTCTTGAACCAAAATTTTAACATAATAAGCATGCGTATGTATATATATAGTATGTATATATGTGTGTGTGTATTGTGGACCTCAACGTTGGTGCATTGTCTAAACCCGAAAATGAGAGTAGGGCTTATTACAAAAGCAATACTGAATCCATAAATACTTAATCAAATAAATATTATAATATGGTCGGCTGAAAAGAATTCATACACAAACACGCATGATGCCAAGAGTACTTCTTTTATGTGCTATGTTTGATGCATCAAAGCACATTTGCCACTTTGTAATAAGATTCACCAATCGATAAATAGTCATAATTATTAAGCAATTACTGCATTCTTAGTATTTAAGGAAACTTTTGATACTGTATATATATATTTTTTTGATACGAAGAAAAGTTTTGGAGGGGTTCGGCATCAGTTCCCCACCAAGGTCAGGGCACGGCCCTGAGCTCTATGAACACTTATTGGGGACTTACGAGATCGTCTACCAAAGGAGTCCCAGCGACGGCAGAGGGAATCGAACCCACGACCCAAGAGCCTAGTCCCGGATCCCTTACCATCTATACCAACTCTCATTGGTTTTTGATACTGTATTTAAGGAAACTTAATTACGATCATTATGTGTAGTGGGGCTTCATATTGGCCTACTTAGTGTGTAAATAATATATCCCAAATTTCACAAATCTTGAACATTATTAATTATACTGATACTCCCTCAAGAAATGAGTAGATCTTAGTCCTAAATATTAAACCTATCTGTCAGTATTTTCCAAAATTATCCTTATTAATGTTTCTTCAATAATAATTAAGTAAGAAAGAGATAGAAATAATTGAGGAAGATGATTATGGTGTTTTAAAAAAATATGTGATATTAACTACTTTAATTTTTTTTGGACAAAATTAATTACTTTAATTAGCTTCATATATTTAATCAAATTAGGCAAGTGAACCATAGGCCTTGTAGCCTAGTGGTAATGATGTCTTCCTGGAAGTGGGAGGTCACAGATTTGATCTCATCGGTAATTCTTACTATTAGCACATGCTGCCCTTGCAACTAAAAAAACTATATATATATTACAAACAGGGGCATGAACTTTTTGTAAGCCAGAGAAGGTATACGGTCAACTTAATACTAATCCATATAGAAGACTACTCTTAATTACAGGTTTAGAAATTTACAATAAGGTTAACATAACTAGCTAACTAATCATCACCATAGCCTCATGCATGGATCTCCCCAGAGAGAGAGAGATAGAGGCGTGGTGTGCTTTAAAGTCATATATAGAAAGAGAAAAAGAAAAAGGAGGGGAGAGAGAGGGAGACAAGAAAGCAAGCCCGTGATAGTAACAATAATGATAAGAAAAATGGAAAAGAAAATAAAGCGTGCACGCCATATAAAGTGATGAATCTAGCTAGCAAGACCACAAGGACTCGCCTACGTCCATGGCAAAAAAGGACTTGGCACTTACCCTGCTTGACGATGAAGGTGACATTATTTTATTGAAGCTACTGTGATGATGGTGATGATGATCTGGTGATGAATTGGAAAGCTGCATATCACTCACAGTTGTTGTTGTTGGTGGTGGAGATGATGAAGAAGATAACTGACTTAATGATCTCATGTGAACAACTTCAGCTTGAGCAAGAGCGAGTTGGGTTTGAAGAACATCGACTTGGTGTTGAAGAGAAGAAATGGCCCCAACACAGCCATAAACAGGGTCTCTCACTCTTGCGTTTGCTTCATACACCATTGAACTCACTGCATCACTCCTTTGGTGCACTGGTAGTTCCTGCACCCATCAATCCACACAATTACAAGTTGAAGCCAAATCATATATATAAATATATATATATATATATATTTGCAGCTTGCACTTAGTAACTTTTCCCTATCTAAAAACCTAGGCTCCTCCTTATTTTTAGTTCAACACGTTGTAGTACTCATGCCTTGTAAATAATTCAACGATACATAAGTTTTATATTATTATAGATCATATATTGATGATCTTATGGAATAAAATCCTCATTCAACTGTATGTTTTGATCTGCCATCAAGTCGTGTCATCTAACCTAGCTAGGTGCCGGGGTTACAATATAAACGTATAAGCCATATCTAACTATTTCACATGATCTAATAAAAACAATTAGACGTATTAAATTTGTTATAAAATTTAAGTGCTTTCTGGTATTATTTTTATTAACCATACTAAATTCTAACAGTATAATCAATTTTTACTCTCTCACACACACACTACTCTTATTAAATATGAGTATATATGAAAAAAAAATTTGATACTTGTTAAAATTAGCAAATACTATCTTACAAAAAGGATTTAAAAAAAAAAAAAAACTTTCTAGAAAACACCCTATAATAGAAACCAGAGAGAGTGGGATCATTTCACTAAAGGCAATAAAAACATGACGGGACTACATGTAACATTTCAAAATGAATGATGAAGGATTGGACCGAAAACACACACAGATTATATTGACTTCATTTATAGGTTACCATCTTATTTTAATTTCCCTTATCTAACTAAACAAAATTTCAAAACAAGAGGCTGAGCTATATACGCTTTAGCACACCTTTAACTCCAACAAATTCAAATTAAAAGGCTTTGGTCTGTACATATGGAATAAAGAACGGGCTAAAGATATACTCCTTCGTTACTTAATATAAGACATATTTATCAAATTTGATAAGATTAAGGAAAATAGTTGAATTAATTAATATGACATGTATTTTCTAAAACACCATAAATATCTTCCTTAATTCTCATATTTCCTCTCCTCTTTGATTATTATTGAGGGAATATCAATAAAGATAAATTAGGAAAAGATTGACAAATATGTAAACTATATCTTATATTTAGAATTAAGATCAACTTCCAAATATTATTCTATAATTTGGACTAGAGGAGTACTATAACAAAAATTCATAAAATTTCACGTAACATTACCAAAAACTTTGACATGATCGGTCATCTCGTGGTTGGTAGTAACTAACAAGTAACTTTAATGAGGACAAAAATTAGGAATGATACACACATCAAAAGGTCAACAGAGGGAAAGTGATTAACTTCAGGTTGAGGCTATATGCTTTTCTATTGTTGACCTATAACGCATAGGCACAAAGCTTTTTTGAAACTTCAAGTGAGTGTAATGATTAAAAACTTGAGACCCTTGAATGGGCATATTAAAACATAACTCTCTCTATCCTAATTAGTCAAAAAGGAGTTTTAATTTGTATAATTTTTTAACAACCTGAGGTGCTCAAGTTGGTTTTTGTTTGAAGCCAAAAAGAAATTGATTAATGCATTGTTTGACTATAAAGAACATGAAAACACTATGCAAAATCATTATCCTAACGTGCCTTAATTTGCTAGATTTGTTGAATGGTTCAATGGATTGAATCAATTTTTTTTTTTTTTGATATGAGAAAGTTTTGGAGGGGTTCGGCATCAGTCTCCCACCAAGAGTAGGGTACGGCCCCAGGCTCTATGAGCACTTACTGGGGACTTACGAGATCGCCTACCAAAGGAGTCCCAACGACGGCATAGGGGATCGAACCCACGACCCAAGGGCCTAATCCTGGATCCCTTACCATCTATGCCAACTCTCATTGGCGGATTGAAGCAATACTAGACACACGCACCCCTTCATATCTCAAACGTGGCCCAAAAGATAAGCCTCGCACATGTAGCTCGAAGAATGATAACAAAGTCTACCAATTAAGTATTAATTAAACCTTAACAAAAATCGATTGATTTGCGAGTCCACAATTAGCATTCACAGAAGATTTATCCGCTAATCCTATGCAAAACATAGATATTAAGAACAACATATATATTAGGGGGCTTTGTCATCAAGATGTCATGCTGATGAGAAAATAATGAAATGTGAAATTATTTACAAGATGAAACATCTTTATCTAGGGAATCAACGCCTCTCCTTTAATTTGGACATATTAAAGCCGTCTCTATCAATGTAACCCCATGATTTTAAAGACAAAAGAAAAGATGAAACATTATCAATTATACTTTCTTTTCTTTGTGTTCTTCTCTCTGAAATTGCATTGAAAAACATCGAGAAAGCCGAAGGTTGAATGAAAGCTAATTAAGTGACGGTCACAAAAGGAACAAGTGTTGAACAAATTGGAACATAAAATACAAATAAAAATAAATACACTTAAAGGCCTCACCATCATTTTCGTGTGATTTTTTTTAATTACTTTATCGTCTTCACACTGGGAAATGGCTTCAACAAGTAGTAAAGCTAATTTGTACGTACGTGATTCTTTATGCTCTCTTTTATATGTGATGAGGAATCATTACGAGAAAGAGTAATGCTATAGGAAGTATAGGAAGTAAAGAAGAATGTGAATTTTAATTAATTTTGGGTGGGACCATGGGGCCTGCAACTGTAAATAACAACTATAACGGAAGTAAAGGTGTTAAAAAACAAAAGAAAGATATCCTTTTTCCTTTTCCTACAGAAGACGATTTTTTTTCTCTCGTTGAAATATAATAAAATATTTTAGAAAAAAATTGTATTTTAATTTTAATAATTTGAATATTTTTATTCAATCATCAATAATTTAAATTTAGTCTTTATAGTTAAATTTTCATTGGTATAGATTCTTTTTAATTTTGATAACATGTTCTATTACATATTATATCGAATTTCAGAATATATATTAATTAATTTAATTTATCAAATAACGGTGTTAGATCATATATCATATATATGAATCAATTTCATTTTTATTATATCTTTTTTTTAACTAGAATCATACATATTCATAATTACTACGATAACTATGTGAACAGATCGTCAGAATATTGTCAAAATTTAATAATAATAGTTAAATGAAAAATTTAACCTGAATTAAAAAACCAAATTGAATCAGAGGGACCACAACATGTATGATTATCTCGTCCAATATTTTGTCATGGTTCATGAAAGATAATTAACATGTCTATCAATAGGAACTAGTTGGTACGGTAAAACAGTCAGCTAGATGCTTCAATAAAAAAGCTAGCTAGATATTGTTAATTAATTAACAAACATCGCAATATACATAAAGCTAAAATTAAAAGCTTTGTAAACTAAAGTTTCTACCTTGATCCGAAGTGGAATTATTATACCTTTAAATATTTTCACTAGAGCAAATTATATTCTCAGTTTTATTTCAGAACTTTCATATCAGTGCACCTCACATTGAATTCCAGACTTATATATACCACGTTATTGTATACTTAGAAACTCATCTATTTCTCCTCGCAAATGTAAGTAAGAGTCCTCTCTCTATTTCGATATACTTCACAATCTCAATTAATCAAATTAAACCCCTAATAATTCTGCAACTGATTAATGAGAGAGGTTAGTTCATAATCAGCTTTCTACCCAGAAACCAAGACGTGCATCGATGTATCCGATCTTGAGATCAGTTATGTGAAAGTTGCAATGGCAATTTCTTTAAACATAAAAGGTAAAACAGATGATTCATCATATACAGTTATTTGAGACACATTAAGTAGAGAGGATTGATCACTTTTAACAAATTATTCTTATTTTTTCTACTAAATTTCAATTCAAATATAAGTGAGAATAAAGGATCATACCCTTTTTAAATTTTCTCTGAAAATGACTTGAGCAAATAAAATAATATTAAAGTAGTATCCTACTTTGATTTCATGAAAATGACAAGCAATTAAATTATCTCATACGCGTGCACACTTGACGATCATGATAGGGACGGAAATAAATTAAAATAGAGGGAGATTAAATAAAAGAGTCATATATATGAACTGAAACAATGGAAACAAATTAATAAATATTAATTGAAGCATACATACCTGTAACATTTTGTTGACATTGCTAGCCCCAAAAACCTTATGAACACTGGCAAATTTCTGGGGTTCATCTGCTGGAAAATAAGGAGCAAACACACAGTCCTGTGCACATCTTCTTCTCAGAAGCTTGCAAGCTGCACATGGCGACATTGTACCTTGCTTTGATCTACCACCCTCTCTCATTCTTCTTGATTACAGTACGTACTAAGAAGAACTAAAAGAGTTTGGTTGTGTATGATTAATATAAGCAGTTTTTAGAGGTAGGTATGTATATAGATTTGCTTTTGTGAAACCCAGAAGAAATATTCCAAGTGAAGCTTTGTGAAAGGAATAATGAAGAAGAGAGTAAAATGGTGAGAGAGGGAGGGTTTGAGGGGAAAGAGGCGTATGTGGTACTATATAGAGGAAACGTATAAATGTTATAGCAAAATCTTTAAAGGGCCCCACAAAAGAAGAACACTAGATTTTGCTGGGAAAAAAACATCGTTGTTGATAAGATCTTTGCCCCACCTCATAATATTTGTTCTTGTCTATGCGCATTTTTTTTTTCTTTAATTTTTTCCTTTCCTTTTTAGAATTAGTTGCTCATTATAATTTTTTCACTTCATTCTTTCTTTAACCATTGGTCAATTGATACATGCTTGTTTTCTCTTTTCCCTTGTCTATTATTAAAATAGTTGAAAAAGTCCTTGTTTGAAAAATTCATTAATAAGAGAGACTTCAATTTAAGTACCAATACTTTTTATCTATAAAATGGCATCAGGTTTTTCTAACAAGTAAAATTTTTAAAGAAGAATATTTGACAGATTTTCCTTAAAAGTTTTGCTAGAAGAAAATTTCATTCTTACACATAGACACGTTTGAAAAGTTATTACTCCATGGAGGGTTTTGATGGGGTTCAAAACATGATGCATGATTGGATCACTTTTACGACGTTTATTCACATAAATTAAGATAAATCTTTTCTCATATATTTATTTTTATATAGTAAATTATGATTAAAAAACTATTTTTAAAGTCTCCAAACCCCTGCGAGAAAAACAAAACAAATACCATGTATCTGATGACAATTCTTGTTTTGAAATATTGGCAGTGTTCGGTGCAGTAAATAACAGTACCATTGTACCGTCTGCTCTCCTAGCAATCAAGTACAGTTAATCTAGATTAAAGTGACATTTATTCTCACTTTCTCTGTTTCTCGAGATCTACAATATAAAATTTTATAGTACGTACGATTAAGATAGATGCTTAATTCATCAGAACCTGACAGAAATTATACCAGAGCGAAGCATGGCCTGTCCCTGCTAAGAATAATTACTGTCATATGCAATTCATCATGAGCATGCAAAAATGAGTTGTGAATTTAAAATATATACTACATGAAATGTTTTTCCTTGTTAGGTATCAATGTGGTAGTTAACTTTTATATAAATAAGTGAAATCAGTGTGAAGAACACGATAAGTGAGGTTTGTTCTTTTAGTTCCAAAATGTCAACCTCATCTTTAATTACGTTATTTTATGTCAAAACATGCTTGTGTTGTATAAGACAACAATTAAGTAGTTTCGTCTAGTTGTCTAACTAGACTCTAGAGCCTACCCCCTTTTTTATATAAAAATTTCGGCCTTTTAGAGTTATAGTAGAAATAAATATATTGATTCTGGTTTCTTAACATTCTCTTAACTCGCAAATCGATCTGTTATGGACCTGAATAATATGCTTATTAAAGGCTAGGCTCAGTTCTTCATAGATCAGGTAAACTACCAATATCTCCATGATTATGCCTATTATTATATAGGAGATAATGCAGGTAGCCAAATGGAGAACGGTTTACATCGAGGGAACCGCTCAAGAGAAGTTACACAGACCAACGGAGAGGAAACCAAAAAGGACCTCTATAAAACGCATATTCTCTAGGTGCCTTCTCTCCATTTTGAATTTACACAGAGCACACACCCCACCCCCTTTTATCTGTATATCGAACTACGTGGACTTTGATCCCTCTCAAGGGTACGTAGGCCCTAGGAATTGATTCTAGGTCAAGTCCGATTTATCTTCTATCTATGTTATTATGGCAGAACATTGGCGCCGTCTGTGGGGAGCGTTAAATGTTGATTCCTTTGACCAACGATGGTAAACACTAGACGCAGCAATCAAATACCTTGCACGGGCAAGTTCTTGGAAATCCTATTCGTGTCGGGGAGAAATAACGGCAGCAAAATAAAGAACTGCCACAACCAAGCCGATTCTTCTCTCTGCAAGGCTCGGAGGGAGAAAATATTTTGTATTCTATAGACCAGTGTTGCAACGAAGAGTTAATTCTTGCTGATCTTTGGAGGGCATCGGCGGTATTATGGATTACAAAGGAAACGAGATAAGTTTCGCTTCCAATCTAGTCTCGGCCTTTTTTATATAAATTGATTTTCATATGTAGAAATAGTCAGAAATCAAAATACCCTGTACACTTTAAAGCTTTGGTCATATCTAAAGATCAACATTTTATGGAGTTGAGGGATCTGAATCCACGTTGCAGTTTCTGCAATTTTGTTCGTTCTGGGTTTTCTCAATTCGGTCTCTTAAATATGAAATCAGTGGCAATTGATGGAATATATAATCTATGCTTGACCGTGTCGTAATCTGCCTCTCAAAATTTCATCATAAAAATATGTTTTCTTGATATCGTTCTTGGATTTGTGTTCGATTTACTTTGGATTGTTGGCTGACAAAGAGAAGAACACTCCAATTTTTCTATTGAATCCATGCTATTCGCTAAATTTTTTATTAAAAGGCTTCTATGAGAAATTATGCCCAGGATACCAATGCATGCCGAGATGAGGTGCCGAGATGTGGACTTTGGTACTCGCACGTCAAGTGTAACCAAAGCATTCAAGTCCACCCCGATACAAATTAATTGCGGCAATTAATATATGATGAGATACCTGAACCCGGCATGCAGAGCATTGGTGCCGAGATTGTCCTGAGATGCTGATATGCCAGAGATACCGAGATACAATGCCGAAATTCGTTAGGACTTGAAGAAGCTCGCCCTATGTCAGATACCTAAAACCGGACTGCAACCCCGACTTTTAAAGGAGGGGCTGAGATAGTTGAGCCAACACGGCAACAATGTTGAGATAGTTGAACAATGCCGAGAGACTCGGGGAACAACCATTATTCAGTTAAGGAGTGTTACCTGATTTGGAGCAAGACCATGGATATTAAATCCATCCGAGTTGCAATTTAGAGGGTAGGTGGGACGAGTTCCAATGTCGGAATGCCGAGATACCTGAAAGACCAGTCGACACCACAGTGAAAGGCGACTCATCTCTTTGTGGCGTGATATTTGGCCGAGATGGTTAAATGCCCTGTGTGCATGTCCGAGTTTAAACGCTGAAAGGGCAAGATCCGAGACGTCCTGAATGCCGAGGCGTATTAAGATGCCGAGATGCGAGTTCCAGAGAAGGGAGTATGTCGACATGCTCTAATTTTTAATCTTGTAAAGAAGATATGTTATGATAATGAGCATCACTTTCTGGTCGAAGGTCGAACTCCAGGGCCTGTTTATATCCCAAAGTGAAAGTGAGGAAGAAGAAAGTTGAAACTTATCATCCGACACCAATCTTGCATGAGGTGGACAGAATGAGTTTTCACGAACCACGTCATCATCATCGTGAAACGGGGATTCCAGAAATTTTCCAGAAATTTTCCCTTGTAGCTCTTCCCAATTTTTGCTTCAGTTGCGGAGTTGAGATGCCAATATGCCGAGATGGAAATTGTAGAGAAGGGGTATACTGAGATGTACCTGGTGCGACTACTGAGATGCCAAGATATTGACAATGTTGACTAAAAGTCAAAACTTTGTGTAAACCAAAAAAAAAGTCAAAACTTTGTGGGAGACTTACATATATTCCCAAGGTTCAAAGAAGGCTGGGATGAAGATTTAATACTGTCCTCACCGAGATGACTTTCTTTTCCACATACAACCCTGTGGCACTTAAAGAATCAGTTGCAAACGTGTTTGGTTAGAATTGTTTTGCAGAGGGTAAAGCAAACATGACGAAAGACAATAGCGTGATCAAGGGTGGCAAAATTACATTTCCTACTTCCAGAGGAATCACGGCAGAATCAATATCGAAACAGGGAGTTGCAATGGATATCAAGAGACACTTCATCTAGAGTTTGGCAATTTAAGTGCAAATCAATTCGTTTTTGAAGATAAGAGAACTTAGTGCCAAGAAAAAGGTGGTGGATGTCTTCCCTGATTTTACTCTTCATGGGGATATATATTTCGCAAAAATTAGAATTTTGGGGAAGAAATTTATTGTGAAGTGGTCAAGGAATATCTTCAAAATGGAATTCATTTGAGGAAAGGAAAAAGAGGCCGAAGATGCCCAAGTCTCGTCAGTCGGTTTAATGAAGAACGTGGAAAATCAAAATTGCCAATGAATCCAATAAAGCATAATGATGCAGACTCCCATACGGTCTTGCTCAGAGATAAGTTGTTTAGTTTCCACTTCATATTTTTTAACCATTGCTTCATTTGCTTTTCTCTCCTTCTTGTTATCCTAATATTCCTGCAAGAAGGTGTATCACAGCAAGAAAAAAATAAGAATATCAAAGAAGAGGTGGATAAAGAACCAATTTAAGATTAATATTGGGTGTAGCTTCAAGCAGGGAATCCTACAGAGCAATTCAATTGCGCAGTACTTCCTACGATTCAAAGCAAACTCATGCCAGTTTAAAGTGCTTTAAAAGCTATATCAAAATTCTACTCGGCACATCAATCTCAAATCAGTCTCGGCACTTGAACCTCAAGTAGCTTTCGGCACTACAGTCTCAAATTGATGTCCTAGGATCAACTCTCGTCATTTGAGTCTCATGAACTAGCCATACAAAATTGGTGTGCTTTGGACTTGACGTCAACAAATCCTTTGTTATCGGCACACATAGCCCTTCAGTGGAAATTTTGTTTGGTAATTCTAAAAAGCAGTTTCCTGAACACCTTGAAGTTGCTGCAATCTGGTCCCTTAAATCTGTATAGTTGCGCTTGCCAACCGTCAGGGTGCTATGAAACTCTTTATGATAAGTGTTTGTGTGAGAGATTTGTACTCTGTCAAAGGCAAAGACATGAGCGCAGACAGCCTGTATTATAGCCGAAGAAAGGTCCACCAAGTTCCAACGTTGCTGTGTGAGATTAAAAATTCTCGGGGTTGTTGGTATAAACATTTGCATACCAATGAATGTGATAAGCAAAAGCAGATTCTTAACCTCATGATGATGGAGCCTTCTCTTGAAAAAGAAGTCATCACGGTTAGGTCAATAACTTGGCCCACCTCCTGTGCTGCAACATTCAATTAAAAAAGTAAATTGCCAAGCAGATACAAGCACCCGAAGTTGGTAGAGACTTGAAGCTGATGAAAAGACATTCTCAGAGCCTAATGTTTGCTGTTTTTGACATTATTTTACATATAGTGCACAAGTCTGATGCGGATTCCTACTTTAGTTGTGTTACTCCTACAACAGGGGGAAACTTTACTCCTAGCTCACAAGGATGTCCTCATGTAGCAGAGGAATTACTAACATTCCTCGATATCATACCAGAATGGCTTTGCAAACAGGTGGTATCATGGCCATCTTGTTTACAGTCTAGCAAAAGCTCCTCAGATCTCCACCATGAAAGCTCGCTGGAATTTAGTTAAAAGGTGGACCCGATTACAACAAATCCCGGATAAAATCTTAGCTCCGTGTAAAGTTTTGAAGGTGGACCCCGGTTAAACCAAATATGGTTAAAATCCGGGATCCGTGTGGAGTCCGTCCCTACAAAAGGGAACGGGTCTATGAACATGCATGAATCCGAGGTACATAAACCTGTTTTCATGAATCATGTCAAATATTATATACATGCATGAATTCGAGGTACATAAACCCGTTTTCATGAATCATGTCAAGTTTATATACATGCATGAATCCGAGGTGCATAAACTCGTTTTCATGAATCATGTTCAAATTAAACATGTAGGAAATTGAGGTACACAAACCCGTTTCCGAAAATCATGTTCAAGTTAAAAACATGTAGGAAATTGAGGTACACTAACCCATTTCCGAAAATCATGTTTAAATTAAACATGTAGGAATCCGAGGTAAATAAACCCATTTCCGAAAATCATGTAAAGGCTAAAAAGCCGATGAATTCTGGTAAATCACTCAGGCGGGTTGATAGCTCATGGGTGGTCCCAGACCTATATTCTGCGCAGCAAATTTTTGACTCTGGCCAAGTTGTCAAATAAAACTAGAATGAGTTTCGAAGACGGAACCCGAGTTCCATATGAAATGAACCTTTACGATAGGGATGAAGGCAAACCCGGTAAAACTGAATCTGTTTAAAATCTGAGTTGCGTGGAGAAACCAATTCAAACGTGTCCATTGGAACTTGATAAAACCGAGAGGTTAAAACTTGTGTCCAATGGAATACGATAAAGCTGAAAGAGCAGTAAACGTTTTCCAAGTTTTGCAGGAAACATTTTTGAAGGCACACCCCGGCTATACCGAATCTGGTCAAAATCTCAGCTCCGTGTGTATTTTTAAAGTCGGACCCCGGTTAACTGAATCTGGTTAACATTCGGGATCCGCTTAAAGTCTTAAAGTCGGTCCCCGGTTAACTGAATCTGGTTACCGTTCGGGATCCGCGTAAAGTTTTAAAGTCGGACTCGGTTAATCGAATCTAGTTAACGTTCGGGATCCGCGTAATGTCTTGAAGGCGGACCTGAGTTAACTGAATCTAGTTAATCTCTGGGATCCGTGATAATTTTTGAAGCCGGACCTGGTTTTTAACTGAATCTGATCTTAGTTAAATCTTAAATGCATCCCAGCAGTCCCGAGATTCGAACTACCGGGCTGGGGGGCAACAGAGTGGATGACGAGTTGTTCGTGGAAAGACATGTTATTAATAACCGAGATTAGTGCAAACTCGGACAAGCATTCGAAATGAGCAAGCTAAACAATTTGCGTAAACAGTAAGTATTTTTCAGTGATTATGATTTGCTTACATGTTAGTAAATGCAGGAGTATAGACTGGGAAATTATCCCGGGAAGGTATCTACAAAAGCGAGCGAGGGATTTTATTTTTTCTCAAATAATTCGAATAAGCTGAAGTACATCGGCCAAGTCCGTGTTTCTCAATCAAACAACTAATGCACCCCGGTAGCTCAGAGACCTGAACCACCAGGCTGGGGGCATCTGTTATGAACCTGAATAATTGGCTTATTAAAGGCTAGGCCCAATCCTTCATAGATCAGGTAAACCACCAATATCTCCATGATTATGCCTATTATTATATAGGAGATAATGCAGGTAGCCAAATGGAGAACGGTTTACATCAAGGGAACCGCTCAAGAGAAGTTACACAGACCAACGGAGAGGAAACCAGAAAGGACCTCTATAAAACACATATTCTCCAGGTGCCTTCTCTCCATTCTAAATTTACACAGAGCACACACCCCACCCCCTTTTATCTGTATATCGAACTACGTGGACTTTGATCCCTCTCAAGGGTACGTAGGCCCTAGGAATTGATCCTAGGTCAAGTCCAATTTATCTTCTATCTATGTTCTTATGGCAGAACACGATCAAAACTAAGTGAACGAAGGTTTGAAACTGATCTCTCTCACACACATACACACACAAATGCAAAAGCACAATTGGATTTGGATTCCATCCATCCCAATTAATTGATACATACATGTTCAATTCAATTAGGAAAATTTTATCAATTCATTTTAATATGACAAATGATTGTCACGTCACACCATTTACTACAGATTTCTCACTGTATTGATGTGAAAAGTCATAGAATGCAAACAAGACGACACAAAACCTAACAATTTAAATGAAATGGTGCAAGTTAAATGAAGTACCTAGCAAGCTATAAGACACTCGTGTGAGTGTGTGACAGAAAGAGAGAGAGAGAGAGAGAGGTACATGCACCTAAGAAATTAAAGGACCAACTTTTTCATACGTTACTTTTTTTTTTTTTGGCTCAGATCATAGGTTACTTGCATATGTAATATATATATATATATATATATATATATATATATATATATATATATATATATATATATATATATATATAGGGTTTATCGTTTATACATAAGGTTATATTAAGTTACCCAAAAACTATATTGTTTTGGGAGTTAGGAGAATTAATAAATGGTGTTTTTTTAATTTATTATATAAATTTTACTAAAAGATCCTTCATCGATTCTTTTAACCCCAAAACTATGTCATTTTAAAAGTTCATTAATTTCTCTAACCTCAAAACGATGTAGTTTTGGAGTAACTTGACATAACATTTTGTCAAGTGACATAACAAACGTTAAACCCATATATATATAGTCCCATCTTGAGTGGAAGACAAAAGTATGGTTTTGATGATACGTAATTACCTATAATGACAAAGACAGATTGGAATGTTTAGGCTTAGTTTTCAAGTGCAAAATAGTTTGTGGCCGCCTAATAATTAATCATAACCATATGATATATATACGTGGCCCATCATGAAGACATTATAAATATTTATGTTTTTTGAAATTAAAGGTTGGAATTCCGGTACAGAGATATAAATATATATTGAATGCATATTGGTATTAAATCGTTGTCAAGGAAAGAGACTCGATAGGAGTATTAAATTAGTCACTCTTCTAATGACATTTTGATATAATAGGTGTTAGCTGAATTTTATCCAGTGCACATTTTGCAAATATATATAAAAATATATATATCCATTATGTGTGTATACACACACACATGTGTATGTGTGTATATATATATCACAGATATGTATGTATATATGTGTGTATATGCATATGTAAATGTATGTATGTTATGTATGTATGTCATTCATATAGTGGTGGAATGGTGTGATAGCCAGCTGGGCTTTGGCCTCAGCTGATCTTCTAAAATTTGTTAAAATATATGTGTTTATTATATAATATTTTATTTTTGCCAATAATTTAGTCCTAACTAATCTCTTATTAAGGCTCAGCTGACCTTTTAAAATTTGTTAAAATATATGTATTTATTATATAATATTTTATTTTGACTAGTAATTTAGTTTAGTTAATATCTTTTCTTCTTTATAATTACACACACTCTCTCTTTCTTTCTTCTTCTTCTTGTTTTTTGTTTTTTTTAAACAATTTTCTCTCTCACGCAGATGTTCTCCACACGCACACACTTCCTCTTCCTCCACTCTGCTCTGTGCTCTCCAATCTCCATCCTCTCTTACGCAGACGTTCTCCGCATGCACATGCTTCCTCTTCCTTCACTCTGCTCTGTGCTCTCCAATCTCCCTCTTCCTCATGAGTTCAACCACCATCTTTCATTCCGTTGTTGATAGTCAGAGGTTTTTTTAGAAGGTCATTCTCCTTCCTTCAAAGGAATTAGTGCCTCTTCTCTTCTCAGTTTACCCATTCTCTGTAGTGTTGGCTCGCTATTAGGTCTGGGATTCCTTCTCGTGTTTGAGATTCTGTCGACCTATTTGAAATAGGCCATTTCGTTTTGCATCATATTTTTTCCATGCATCATATTTTTTTTCTATGATCAATAGACTTATAGACAATATGAATTAGAAGTTTTTTTAGACCCAAGCAAATTGGAATCGATCCAAAGCAAACTTAATCATTGAATGTGATGTGTCATAGAAGAAGTAAAGTTCATAAATGAAAAGTAAATTTACAGTGCACTACCTCTACTAGCTGGGCTAAATGCTTTGAAAAGTGACATGCCAGTCATAGCAATACCATTAGCTACTCCCCTTTGGGTTTGTTCCTGTTTTTAGAAATGAAGCATACCACACACAAAAATGATCATGACAAATTTACAATGAAAGGGTGAATTACCACTGCTTTGTTTTGCAATGAAAGGGTAAAACACAAAAATGAATAGTAACAAATAATGAACTCGGGGAAAAAAAAAAGGGATGGTATTTTGTTCGTTCTCATGTTTTATGGGCTTATTTCCACCATTAGCCCCTTTAATGTAGTCCTCAATTCAATTAGATCAGTCTTGTACAAAAAAATTTCCTGAAAAAAAAAAGTGATGCACTTACAGAGAGACAAATTACATTTACATATTGTATGTGGGAAATTTCACAGATTGCATTTACTTTTGCCAAGATAAGTCAATTTTACAGACTGAAAATACCTTTAAAAATTCTTTGCCAACCATTTTACTTCACCTTAACCCTATAATATTATCATTGTGGTTGGCAAAATCATGGAACAGATGTACTCATAGAGAGACAAAGCATAAGGATAGAAACAATAGTTATCAATAGGTCCATTGTGAAGGCAGATAACAATGATATGAAACGGTGAATTTGCAAGATATATATATATATTTTTAAGGGCGTCTCGCACGCGCGCGCGGACATATATATCTACATATTTGTATATACGTATGTATGTGTGTCTATATGGTTTAAATTTATTTAATTCTTTTTTTATTTTAAAGAATATATTATGAAAATTAGTGATAAATCTTTAGATATCAAACATTGCAAAAAAAATTGAAGGGTTTAGAGGGAAAAAAAATGCATCACGTATACATCATCAGGAATATATACCTAATCAATATCTATTTGTTACGTGTAAAGGTATGAATTCGTGAGCATGATAAAAAAAATTTTCTTTAATATGAAGATGGAAATCACACACAAACACATACGTATAATTAATCGCTTTACCCGTCAAATAAGGGATTAAGGTTGGGGAAGGGAAACAATATTGAGCAAGATAAGCTTTTTTAACTTTATTTGTCTTGCTTTATGTAGCTTACTTGGATACTTAAGCTACGCTGTGTGTCTAATTAATTTTCACCACTCTTATTATTTTATGCACTTAAGAATTTTCCAGTGTCCCATTGTGAGATTCTGTGACACAAGCTTTTTCATGCTGAGAGACAGAAATTTCTCTGTCACACACAAGAAATATAAAACAAAATAGGGAAAAATTACAGGAACATGACAAGAGAAGAATCAATTATTTTGCAAGTGTAGGACATGCACTAAGGTCCAATTACAGGAAATAATTGCCAAAGATATATTTTTAATTTTGCTCGGTGATATCATTATAGATATGAAGTGACTTTTTGAGGGCAAGTTACATCATTGAGAGTAAGTGCCTGCTAATCTTGACACTAATTGTGTAAATAATTTATATTTAATTAATTCCAACGCCATCATCCACTAAACGATACCATATTAAATTGAGGCCTCTCTCAAAGTTTAAAGTTTATGATAACTAAGAAATGCTATGCACATGCAAGATATACATAATCTTGAGAGAAATGTTTCTTGAGGTTGATCGAATCTTGAAGCAAAACTTCTCTCTTTATCTCACCAAGAGTTAATTAACCTAGTTAATTAATTTCTTGACTTTATCAACCAAGACTTCCCAAATTTAATATTAATAACTAATTAGATACCCAATCAAATTCTCCATTCCTTTATGATGATGTGTCATGTATGTGTGAATATATGTGATAGAGATGTTCAATAGAAAAGATGTTGGTTTAGTTTTTCTCGAAATCAGGCCAAAAAATAAAGTATATATAAGAAAAAAGATAGGAGTTTTTCCACAATTGAGTATAAGAAATTAATAATTCCACTTTTCTAAAATTTATTGCTTCCAAAACTAGAATTGATTGATGGCTGATTAACTATTCAACCAACAAATTAGACTTTGATCCCATTCAAAGCGCTTCTGAAATTGATCGAATTAAAAACTTATCAACTACTGATAGAATTGGTTAGAATTAAATTAGGAGAAACATTTAATAAAAAATAAGTAATTATAACCGACTCCATGGTTAACTAATGAATCTTGATGAATCGATATTTTTGCTGATGATGAATGATCGATTTGATAAAACATAAATATTTTATGAACATTGTTATCAAATTCTTAGCTACTAAATATTGGAAAGCCCAAAAGCTCAGCTAACATCAAATACCGCATTTAAGGCTTTATTATTAATTGTAATTAAGGTTGTGAGTTTGAACCCTTTAATTTGTTGAGGATATAATGGATGTGTGAATACTAACAAAAAAATATTGGCTACTACATGATAGGAGAGAGATCGAGTAGAAGCCCAACTGACACCAAATACCTTTTTTTTTTTTTTTTTTTGAGTGTGAGATTACAAGTTCAACTCTATATAGATGTAATGAATACGTGAGTTACTTCTTTGGCTAAATGCTAGTAAGAGAAATGAGAAGAGAAAGATAATCCTAAGACTATTTATAGGACATTTGAGTGATTAATTTTGAACTTGTACCTACTTAGGGCTCCTTGGAAAATTATTTGGAATGATGTTACACTCGAGGTATTATTATTTGAAATGATATGTCACGCCAAGGGCTTATGTGGATGCTTTACCATCACAATTAAAACTAATATTATTTAGTTAATGGGAAATGGAAAATTAATATCTGGTTCTGAACATTGATTATACTTATATCATCACTTTATGACGTACAAAGTGTATGTTCAACAATTATCATGACGTTAATAACAATAATAATGATTATTATAAACTTCTTACTTGTATCAGTTTTTCAACCCCTTCTTTTAGATCTTCTGGTTGTTACACTAGGGATGATCAATTATAAATTGATAGATTTGATGTATATTTTTATTTACATATGCTTTATTTTCTTGTCGGTGCTTCATCCCTTTCTAATTTACAGAAAATAATTAGCTGGCAACAGACCCATTTGATTGATAATTTGGATTAAGATTCAAGCATGGCTGATTTTATTTTTCTTCGTCCTTTAGTTGCTGTACAAAATAGTAATATATCGTACTAAAAAACAATAGTGATTACCACATTAAACACAAGAAAGGTTGAGGAAGTCCATTTTTTTTTATTTATTCCGACTATTCTGGCAATTTTATTTATAATCCGTATAGGTAATTCAATCAATCTTTACGCAATTTAATAATTTAATTTATTAATTTTTTCAAGTTAGTGTTTGTCAAGTTTTTTTAACTATAGATATTTAATTTCATCAATTTATGAGTTTAATAATTCAATAATTATTGAATTTTGAATTTATGAGTTTAATATATCTTCATCAAATAATTGATGAAGTGATTAAATCAATTTGATTAAGCTAGGATACACACACACACCCGCACTGTTTTTTTCTGTGAATCAAATGATAAAAAAAACAAGATTAATTGTTGGAAATCCACACGCACTCACTATTGTATTATATAGTAGTATGAATTAATTAACACGTATTTTATGTCTCTTTGAAATCACATTAATCATTTTTTGCAATAGACCATTTGTGTTTTTCAGTAGACTCGTATTCATCCATCTATGGCAATCGTCTATAAAGAAAATTGGCCCTTGAAACTCTTTTTTACTTTAAAAAAAAAAATTCAATTGTTGCAATAATGAAATTTTGAAAGCAATCAGGTTTCTCTGCCTCGTTTAAGCTTAGGGACCTTTTCCAACACTCTACAGAGAGTATAATATGTGTGTGTGTGTGTAGTGAGTTACGAAAAAAAAAATATATTTTCATTTTCATTAGAGGCAATGAGAAGATAAACATAATCATCGTTGAAGTGGTAACTAAAATCATAATATCTGAATCGAAACAACAAAAATGGATCGATCACTTGACTCCATTAATGTAGGGATAAAACTTGAGGCAACCTAGTATCATTATAGAACTTTAGAAAGAAGCATGTAATATATATATATATATATATATATATATATATATATATATATATATATATATATATATTTATAGAGAGAGAGAGAGAGGGAGGGAGGGAATTAAAGAGTGAGAGAAATGTTAGAAAGAATATATAGAGAGAGGGGCATGATAATCAGATGCTAAGGCAGGCTTGTCTGTGGGTGAGATTAAGGGTCAAGTGTCATTATCCACCGAAAGCTTTGTAATCTTAGACATACATGAACTCTTTAACATCCAATCCATTGCTACACACACACACACATCACTCTGTTCTTTCCAAAATCGGTGTTTTGATGTGAGAAAAACAAATTAAAGTTGCACTTATTAGCCTCCCTATTTACACGCCATGCACAAAAACAAACCCTAGCTACGCCATGTTCCATCTTTCTCTCTGAAAAAAAGGGGTAAAACAATAGAGAGAATAGGAAGATTTGAGAGAAAAATATCATTTGGTGAGAGACTCAACGACAAAAGGAGTATGAAGGAAATTATAAGAAGTGCAAATCCCTCTTGGTTCTTATTGCAAAGCACCTGTAACCACCTCACCAATATGAAAGCTAAGGAAGTTAGTCATTAACTTTGTTTTAAAATGAAATAAATTTCTGATTTTGCCCACATTTAAACGAAAAAATTTCAGGTTTGTATTATATGATCTCTCATAATTAAAAATTAATAACTTTAAGTAATTAAGGGTGATATTGGAAAAACCTAATTAATACATATTCATTTCCTCTTGAAAGTGTCTTATAATAAGAAAAGGAGGGAGTAATGTTTGAGTGTTTTTTAAATGAATTAAAGATTAGACAAGATGATGGAAGCTGTCTTTTTTAAGAAAAAGATAATGGTAGACATACATAATCAAGCGTTAATCTCAATTTTTGTGTGGGGAAGAGTTAATGATAATGCAGTTGAAATTTCCAAGGAGGGGCCTCGAACCTTCAAATGAAAAATTAAGATTGAAAAAGTCATAATTAGTGTGCGGTCCAATGTTCTCCCAGAATCTATAACATGACCTCTTTTTGTTCACAAACCTTACCTAGCTAGCTTCCTTTACTACGAGACCCTTATGAATATTATTATTAGTTTTGTTTACTTAAGGAAATTTCTCCATAAGTGTACACGTCGAAGGGTTAAGTAACAAATTTATCTTAGAAGTTTTCGCTAAGGAGCAGTGTTATTCTGTAAGTTTTTTTTTTTTTTCAATGTTGCCCCAGAAGTTTTAAAACGTAACAATATTACTCATTTTCATTAAAAAAGTTAATGGTTAACGTCAAGTTTTTTACTGTCAGCATGAGTTTTTTAACAGAATAAGGCAACATTGCTACATTTTAAAAATTTCCGGAACAATATTAAAATAAGAAAAACTTTCAGGACAACATTATATTCATCTTAGGCTTATACTTTTAGAACGGATTTACTATTTAACCCCACATCAAATTAGCGTAAATACGTATAAATTTCGTTTTCAAATATTCAAAGTTCAACGCGGTTTGGGAAATTTCCCATTTGTAGCATTTATCTTATATATGTTTGGCATTACGTGGGAGTCCTATCCGCTTGGGGAAAAAATACATAAAAATTCATGACAAGTGTGAAATCTTAATTTGGCGGTATTTATAAATACATTAACATTACTTCGAGAGTAACGTATAAAAAATAAACAAATATTCATAAAATAAAAGGAAATGTTAAATTTGTTCGAGGACGAATCGTTTTATTAGTTTCATATAGAGCCTTTCAAAATTTAATTCATTTTAATGTTTAAAAAATTATAATTAGATTTTTATGTTTTTTTGTTCAAAGATTTTTATGTTTTAAAACTTTAAAACTACTTAATCTTTTGACATATTCAGTCACATATCAAGTCGACATTTTCATTGATGTATATGATTGATGTAATCACTCATATCTCTGAAGTGACAAAATAATAGAAATAACTAATTATGCTAAGAAAATTAAGGATTATTGGCAATTCCACCCCTGAAATTCTTACATATGGGCGATTTGGCCTTAAAAGTTTTAAAACGATAGCCATTTTTTTTCTGACCGTTATATTAATTAATTTTGACTGTTAGTTGACTAAATATACTGATCTGGTAGTTCACATGTCATCCATATCATTTTTATTAAAATATAATTTTATTCTAGAAGTTCATGTATTATTTGCTTCATTTTTTTTAAAGTTAGATTTAAAATTTTCGTGACAAATTTGCATCTTAACAAAAATGACGTGATGACATGTGGACTGTCAACTCAGCAAATTTAGTCAATTAATGATTAAAATTAACTAAAATAAAGGTTAGGGCAAAATTACTTTTAACAATTTTCAAGGAAAAATTGTCTCTCAAAAAATTAAAAATTTACGAGGCAAAATTACCATTTTGTAAAAACTTTCATGACAAAATTCTAATCAGAAAATAAACAACGAGAGAGATTTGATGTCAGGAAGTAGAAAAGATGATGAGGTAAGGATGAGCGAGGTGAGTTACGCTTAATTAATTAGTCAACTTTATTGGCTTAAACGAAATACTAGGGATATGAATGAATGAGATGTAAAAGTCAAAAGATGAAAAAAGAAAAAAAAAAGATTAAATTAACAAGGGATAATATTGAGCCGTCGATAAAGATATTGATACATGCATCATCTTTTTTTTCTTAAGGGATACGTTTTTGGCTACTGTATTTGTCTTATTCGAGCTCTATGTATGGATGGAGGTGAAGTTGGAATCTAAAAAAGATGATTTTGTTGTGTGGAGAAAGTGTTACAAAAAAAAATATTAAAATCCAATTTTCGTGCAATTGGTCATATTGCCCTGCATGTGCAACAAATTCCGGGTTTAATTGGTTAAACATGTTAACAAAGCCAATTGTCACATCATATATTTTGATCATTACAAAGTTGAAAATGATTCTTGTGCATGTGTTGCATAAATCTGGGTTTACACTATGACTTTTAATCTTATCCAAGACATTGTGTGTGAATGAAAAAAAGGTATTCTTCACTTGTAATTTATCTTAATCATATGTTTGCAAATTGACTGCCAATGAGAGAGAAAGGTCGGGAGGAACGGAGAAACAGAGGAGTAGAGAATAAGGGAATGATTTGGGAAAATGTGGAATTTAAAAATATTCTTATTTATGATTATCATTTCATAACCCCATAATTCAAAGATAAAATATTTCATAAATTATAATGTCCACACACTTTTTCAACTGCATAATTTCTTCTAGCAGCTGTTTATGCATCATCAGAAATGGGCCAAAAGGTGGAAGCATGATGTAACAACGTCCAGATGACCCAATGCATTAGGCCCAATAATATTATTTTTAAGTTACCTTCTAGTCTCTGCTCTATGGTGAAAGCCTGGACTGGAGGCATGGACTTGACTTTTTTCATGGTTAAACAAAGCATTTTATATACCCGAAAAAAAAAATCAATACCAAACAAACAAATTTAGCATTGCTATGCTGTTTTTTCTCCCCAAAAAAAAAAAAAAAAACGACTATTCCAATTCCCTGGAGCATGGATTTGGCAGTGAAATGTCATGCAAGAACTAATCATGCAATAGACAGCTTAAATCAAATGTCAGAATTAAAGTGAAACTGGGATTATATCAGTATTCGGTAGCATTACCAATAGTTGATTTCTTTTATTTTTTTTTATTTTTTTTAAAAAAAAAGAAATGTCAAAGGAACTACACAAGCCTCAACTGAACCAAATATTATTTTAGTTTACCACGGATCAAGTAAATTGATTTATTTCTGCTAAAGATAATCACAAAGTGGATAAAGACTTGCATATCCAGATCAGTTATTATGCAGATTTGGTATATTGGTTTGATCCGTGTCTTGGAAAAAGGTTAGCCTGATGATGGAATCAAAACAGCACGGGAATAGAAAGATGGACTCTAAGCTGCTCTGTCATATTAAGTAACAAGTGGATAACTTATAACAGATTGGTTCCCTTTTTTAAAAAAGAAAAGAAAAGTAGAGGCATACAGGTTTCTGTAATAAGGTCATAAACATTGTATACAGAAGGAGCTATTCAATCTCAATCTGTTGAGGAGCAGCCTCAGTTGTTGACCCTTCAGTATCAATTTCATCTTCACTGATACCAGCGGATTCAACAGTCCTTGTAATCCATTCCTTGAGAGGCTCTTCTTCCAAATCTAGTCTTAGGATACCCGCAAAAATGCCCCCCATGAAGGCCACTGGTTCCTGCAGAGACCACGATTCAAAACTGATCAAGAGAACACTTGAACAATTCTAAAGGCAATTTAATACATGCAAATTCATGATTAATTGCGTCTGTTTATCTTCTACAGACCAGATCCACCTTCTCCACCCTGATTCATTAAAACCAACTCAAAAGTTATCTTCCAGCTAAATTATCTGCATTATGATAAATCATTCATGCAGAGCTTGCATATTGCAATGTAGAGACTCTGCCACCTGGTGACCTAGTGTAATGCATTCAGCCATGATGGAAAGAAAAGTCACTGATACATTGTGTTATCGCCCCAACTACGGTAAGGGGGAGAAAAACTCTTCATCACGTGATATTTCTGAGGCACCCATTTTAGAGATGGTAATATGTAAGTGTGCTGGCTAAAATCCCGCTTACCAGATTTCAAACCTCAGCTGAGGCATAGATTTGTCCCCCTTTCTATTCGCCCATTTCCTCCATTTAATCACAGGCACTAGTCAGAATCCATAGTTTTATCATTTTTTAACTTTGCAGTTTGCACCATAGCCAATAGTATTCCTGTTACCCTCAGGTGTGCATCACATTTTGGTTCAAGATTGGATCCATATCCTTTCACACCAATTAGAACAGACTTATCCAAATTCCCTCCTAGTCGTAACTCGTAAATATAGTTCCAATTCTATTGAAGTACCTCATTCTTACCAACCTCATCAATGGCCCAATTAGAAGTAACAGAAATCACTGAAGTAGCCACAGTCTTTCGAACAGGAGAAAAAGCAGTGAAGGATTAGCGTTTAAGTCAGTAAGTTGGCGACGGTAATGCTTAAAATGTTTTTCCAATGCATCAATATACTGCATAAGTGTTTTACAACAACGCATCTGAGAACATGAACTGCCTCCAATGAAATGCCAAAGTAGGCCTTGATTAGACTACTACCACTCTGGTGACCAAATCTCACATACAAAAGAGAAGTAGTTGACACACACACCCCATTCCAAATGAGAGACGAATTAGAATTTCCCGAATCTAAACTTACAATTACTGAGAACTCACGAAGATTTAACCTCCCAACAATAAGTTAAAAGAACAAGTAAAGCTAACTACTTATCTAGCAGTAATCCACCAATATAAAAATAAATCAAAATCAAGCAAACCCGTTTCCAATTTCTTTTCATGCAAATAAATAAAGAGAACAATAGAACAAAATAGCAATCAAGTGAACGAAGAAAATTAAACGACGCCGATGAAAATTTGAATTAAAAAAAAGGAACACGATTGGAGGTAGAAATTATACCTTGACAGCTTCCTTGAAAATGGGGTCTTCAAAAGGATTGAATAACAAAGCTCGAACCACATTTTTATCAGAATTAACACGGGTAAAACCGAATTGAGAACGATTGCTTTTGCTAACACGTTTCCATCGTGCCGAGAATGATAAGGGGCTCAACCTAACATCCTTCAATTTCCACTGCCCCATTTAACACAGAAATACTCAGAATTTCATAGAAATATATATATTAAAGAAAATGGAAAGAGAAAAGTAAAACTGTAAAAGCATGAAGAATAATGATACCGGGGTATAGGAGAGAGGAGAATGAAAAAGAATAGACATGAGGAAGTAGAAAGGCGAAGGTAGATGTCGACAGAGACGGAATCCAGAAGATGCTCTGCAAGTTCAGTGTGTATTATGTTTCGCTCTCTTGCTAGAATGAAAAGAAACACTAGTTTTTTTTTTTTTTTTTTTTTACATAAAAGAACCACTAGGTGGATGGCGTGACGAGGCGTTAAAAGGTTGGTTTTTAGGTTGCCTGAACGAAAGGGGTAAGCACGTGAAACGTGGCCCATTCTTAAGACGTGAGACGGGGTACCATTTATTTATGAAACTCAAAATTTGAACAAGCAACTGAGATGGGCTGAAATGCTCTTTAAGTTTTTTGGGCTACAAGACCTTTTGAGTAAATCTGTCCGTGTTGTAGGCCAGAAAATAAAAAGTCTGAGTTCATTGTAGAGGATAAAAATTCATTTGAAAGAAGATAAAAGAAGGTGGGAATCGCACTCATGTCCCAAGGTAAAAAATAAAATAAAAAAAGTTCCAGTGTATATTCATTTATCTAAAAATTCTCTAGAAACTGCAGTGATATAGATTCAAATGTGACATTACCTTATTGTCCCTATTCATTAAAAATGGAAAAGAAAAGTATAATAGTTTGTCAATAGTAGGGATGAGCAACAGGCGGGCGGAGCTGTCCCAGGGTAACCCGTGGCCCTCCCATTTAAATTGCACGAGTACGGGGCACAATGGATATGGGGACGGGTTGAACGGGTACAGGGCACAACGGGTACAGATTTAAATCGGTATTCATAAACGGGTCCAGGGAACCCGTTTATGAAATCTGGACTTTTATAAATAAATAACAGTTTTTTCTTGTAGAACGGCTTCGCAATCGCAACAACAGGGCTTCACAAATCGCAACAACAAGATTCAAAAGGCTTCAAAAATTTACTGGGCGAGATGCAATCTGTGACTGCGAGTGCGATCTGCGACTGCGAGTGGCTGAGCGAGTGCGATGCGAGGAAGAGGAAGAGGAACAGGTCACGGCGATCTGTGACTTCTGCCATTGCGATGCGAGTGGCTGAGCGAGATGAGAGATGGAGATCGACGCTGGGTAACCGAGAGATGAGAGACGGCGATCTTCGACTCTTCGAGTGCGATGTACAGGAGAGACGAGGATTTGAAAAGTTTGGTCGACCCGTGTGCGCGACTCTCAGTCTCTAAACGTCTTTTTTTTTTCGCTCAAATCTCTCAGGTCTCACAGTGTGTCTAACTCTAACCTGAGTAAGTAAAAAATAATAATAACAATAATACTGTAGATAAACGAGTAACGGGCGGGCACGGGGTACCCGTGCCTCAACCCGTGACCCACCCGTATACTATAAACAGGTAACGGGTAGCCCCGTTCCCGTGACGTGCCCAATCTGGGAGGGTTTTATCTGAGTAAAATATCTCGGGGCACGGGCGGTTGGATGGGTTGCGGGTCACATGCTCACCCCTAGTCAATAGTCACTTTATGATTTGTCAAATTTAAACCTATACACTTATCAACAAGAGCTGTTTGATAAATGACATTAGTTAATATAGATGAAATTGTTAACGAATACTATATGACTTTTCAATATAGAAACATATACTTATCAATTAGAGCTGTTTTAAATTGTATTAGAAAGATGACATTAATTAATGTAGATAGGCTTGTTAATGACCACTCTTATGACTTATCAATATAAGCACATACACTTGTCAATGGGAGTTATTTTAAATTAAACTGAAAAAATGGATAACATAAATGGATTTATTGGTACCTACATTTGTTAAAAGAGGCACATACACTTGCCAGTCTACGAGCAAACTAACTTCAACTATCAATTACTAAGGGCAATAAAGTAATTTCACATTTAAAATCTATATTATTGAGTTCTCTATGGAGTTTTCAAATAAAGGAATCTACAATGGAATTTTTTAAATATTTTTTTTCTGGTTTTTAGGACATGAGTGCAATTTTCCCAAGAAAAAAATAGTATTAACTCCTATCCTTAATATGAGATTTTGTTTGTAGTGTAAAAGATCTCGTGTGTGGTACAATTTGTACTAGGGACAAAACCTTATATTAACGGCTAGAAATAGTGTTATTCCATTTTGTAGCTAAGTCCATGTTATCAATAGAAGTTTAAAAGGAGATTCCATTCTCGAAAGATTAGCCTATGAGGGAAGGGGTGCCAACTTATCAAATGGCTTTATACCACGAGACTTCACTCAGCTGCCTCCTATTAACCAGATTCTCTAGTTATCAAGTAATCTCACCTAGGGAGTGGAAATATGTCAGAATAGGCCAAACTTTGGTTAAACAGGCCTGAGCCTATAATGGAGTTAAAAGGCTTGAGCCTGAATTCAAACTTTTTTTAAGGCTCAGGCCTAAGCCTTTATAAGGTTTGGTTAGGCCTAAAGCCTTTTTGAAGGCCTACTTACAATGTAGGCCTTTAAAAAGACCTTATATTGTAATCCTTGAAGGTTATAAGTAGGCTTCATGCACTTTGAGCCTATTAAAATCTATATAAATATAAAAGTGGAAATATAAATATTGTGTTATTGTATGATATAAATATAAATATATTTATTTAATGTGTAAATAGGTCAGACCTGAAGGCTTACAGGCTAAGTCTTAACAAAATAGACCTGACCTATTTACAAATATACGTCTTTAAATAGGCCTTGATCAGGCCTTTTTAACAAACAGGTCATGCTAAACCAGACCCTAAATAGACTAGACTATAGGCCGCCTGATAAGGACTTGAGTGCTTGACTTATTCCCACTTCTACTCTCACCTAAAAGATTAGCCTGTTAGAAGCAAGAATCTCTCGTACTCATAAAATAGGCTCCTTGGTGTGAAGCTCATTAACCATATAAATTCAGATTATTTATATTCATTATCTAAAACACGGAGATATAATAACATTTTAGAGAATTGGTGAGTGAAAAATGTATTCGAAGAACTAACATAGAGTTGGTCTAATGGGGTAAGGTCTTGTTAAATCTCCTTGAACCTCAAGTTTAAGTTTTAAAGGAAATACTTATATTGGAAGGGGTATCAACGAACCCAAATCATATACAGGATAATAATATGAAAAATCATATACTGGATGATAATATAGAAAAAAATGTATAAGGATAAATTTTTTTTTGGGGGGGGGGGGGGGGGGATTCAGAACGAATAAAATGTCTACTTTAAAAACAACATAACTAAGATATGCTTGAAATAAGCTGTTTATTTTAAGAGATTGATGCTATTATATATATATATATAATTTTTCTTGAAAAGAGAAAAGGACATGAACTTGAATTACTTGAGAAAAGCCATTCTGCATGCTCTTTTATATATTTATATTCATTATCTAAAACACGGAGATATAATAACATTTTAGAGAATTGATGAGTGAAAAATATATTTGAATAATTAATATAGAGTTGGTCTAATGAGGTAAGGCCTTGTTAGATCTCATTGAATCTCGAATTCAAGTTTCAAAGGAAATACTTATATTGGAAGGGGTATCAACGAACCCAAACCATATACTGGATAATAATATGAAAAATCATATACTGGATGATAATATAGAAAAAAAATGTATAAGGATAATGTTTTTTTTTTTGGGGGGGGGGATTAAGAACGAATAAAATGTCTGCTTTAAAAACAACATAACTAAGATATGCTTGAAATAAGCTGTGTTTTAAGAGATTGATGCTATTTTATATATATATATAATTTTTCTTGAAAAGAGAAAAGGACATGAACTTGAATTACTTGAGAAAAGCCATTCTGCATGCTCTTTCAATTTTGTCAACCATAGTATTTACCATAAAAAACAATTTTCAACCATATGAATATTTTATGCAGATTCATTACGTTCTAATGAGTTTGCATTTAATAAGTAGGAGAGCAATATTCTTCTCACATACAGATGGATATACGCTCACATACGCTATGACTTAATATTCCAAAGCCAATTCAAATTTAGAAACTATTTATTCTAATAAGTAAAAGGTAATTTTCACAAATAACCTTTCGATCTCAAAATTTAAACTATTAGATCATCCTTTCAAGAATAACATATAAATCTCGTTCGCTAATTAAGTTTTTGCACACCAGCTAAATATTTTGAGAGGCAAAATGGTATTCCCTCCAGTCTTAATTATAGGAATATTTTTATAGTGTGAATTACACTACGAAAGTATTTCTATAATTAGGATCAGAGGTAATAATATTTACATGTATCAAGATTAAAGGATTTTAGTAGAATTTGCAATTCTATTGCTATATATATATATATATATATATATATATATATATATATATTTTATATCGTTTTGCCAGAACTATAGGTTTTTTAATTTATCAATAGGAATATAAGGTGAATATATTAATTCCACAGTTGGATTTTATTCATGAAAAATCTCATTCAGGTCTTAAGGACCCAAAAAAATTTAAAAAAAAAAGTCTCATTATATATTCCTCTATAAAAAAAAAATCCCTACAGACATTAATGATATAGATTCTAAATGTAAATTTATATTATTAACAAGTATATGTGATTATATTAACAAGTTAAAAAACACTCATTGACAAGCTCGTATATGTTAATTAATGCAGCTCCCGCTGACAAATGTATGTAACTACGAGTCTACATAAGGTGCCCAATAAATAGGTGCCCTTTATGTGCTCATACCTCTATTAGAGAGATGAGCATATTGTATTTATTTAGATTTAAATTATATGCTACTTTTTGAATTTTTTTTGCACCCAATATCTTAAATTAATTAGTTCCAAATTTACTGGTGTTATAGACACTGATTTCTGAATGCAAGATTGGAAACTAATTAATTTGAGATACTGGGTACAAAAAAAAATAAAAAAAAATTTAAATCTAAATAAATACAATATATAAAAAAATAATAAAAAATAAATATGCACATCCATCTAATAAAGGTATGAACACATAAGGGGCACCTAATTATTGGGCACCTAATGTGAACTCATGTAACTATATTGATAAGTCATATAGTGGTAATTGACAAACTCATCTATATTAATCAAATCAGTTCTCATAAGTGTGTATTACTATATTGATAAGCTCATTAATTTATATTAACCAAAACAACTTTCATTAACAAGTGTATATGATTATATTAACAAGTTATAGAGTGATCATTGATAAATCTATTTATATTAATAAGATAGAGACTTTTTTTTTATAAATGAATATATTAACAAGTTATAGAGTGATCATTGACAAATCCATTTATATTAATAAGATAGAGACTTTTTTTATAAATGAATCTGTAATATATATATATATATATATATTCTTGTTCTTGAGGATATTATGCTGTCTGAGCAAAAAAGAGTATATTATGCCGTTTACTTTCTTCGATGCCCTGAATCTTGCCTTCGTCCACGCCTTGTGTCCCTCTCATTGTTATTCCCTCTCACATGAACAAAAAATCCTAGCCCCAATAAAATACAATGAAATAAATAGTTTTGTGAACTAAATAATAGATAATGATAAAAATATACATTTTAATTATAATTGCATATGTCAGTTATGTTCCCTGCACAAATAAAACAAACCATATTTAAAATAGATTGGAAATAATGAAGATAGAAATAAGAAATTAATTATTCTTGGATTTTTTATTAAAAACAAGCATAATTTTTTTTAAAAAAAAAAGGCGTTAAAATCTTTAATTCAAGTAAAGGTCAGTTCCAACTTTTTAACAAAAATAAATGTCTAAACACACCCATATAAGTTCAATTTTTTTACTAATATAACAGCCTTATTAATGTAGCTGACACAACTCAATTAAATCAATAAAATCCACTATAATTTCAATATATATACACACACACACATATATAACAAAAAAGTAACAATAACAAATTTAACAATACACATATACTACTAAATCCTAGTTTTGGTAACATGAATCTTGGAGCTTAGTAACTTAATTAGATAGATTAAGTTTTCTTAAATCCATATTCAAGCGTGGTCCTCCAAATCATTTGATATTGAATGGCCACCAAGCCAACCCAGAAATTTCAGCATAAATAGAGGCAGCCCAGTGTCCGCAGAGATCACATCATCACAAGTCACAACGTTAGTTGCCCTCCCCCAGTCAATTTCTGTCCTTCTTCACCAACCCAGACAGTGAAATTAACCAACCATTCCATGGCTTCCACATTATTATTGGACTCAGCAAACTCACTGTACGACTTCGTGGTGAGAAATGGAAATGGAGTGAAAGGCCTTGTAGAATCAGCTGGCATATCACAAGTACCAGACAGGTACATACAACCTCCTCAAGAACGAATCAACCACGTGTCAACCCCACAGCTGAACCTCCCACCCATTGACCTGTCCAAGCTCCATGGCCCTCATCATGACCAGGCGGTGGCTGAGATCGCCGGAGCCGCCCACACCCTGGGGTTCTTCCAGGTGGTCAACCACGGTGTGCCGCTGGAGCTGCTGGAAGCGCTCAAGTCGGCGGCACACAAGTTCTTCAGCATGCCGCCGGAGGAGAAGAAGGCGGCGGCATGCCGGACGAACGTCAAGTATGGGACGAGCTTTGCGCCGGAGAAGGAGCAGGCCCTGGAATGGAAGGACTATGTTAGCATGAGCTATACCACCGACGAAGATGCTCTTCAATATTGGCCTTCTCTCTGCAAGTATGCCCATGCCTTCTTTAATTTTTAAGTGTTGATTTATATAGCATCTCTTATGCGATCAAAGAATCATAAGCTAAGTTCGATAAGACTCAAAAAAAGGAAAAAGAGAAATCCAAACTTGACCTAGTACAAACTAAGACTCTGTCCCTCCTTTCCCTAATAAGAATTGTTTTTGTTTATGGTAAGCATAAGACCACAATTTAATTTATCTTTTAATTTACAATTTTAAAGGATAGTTTTTTTATATATGATCAACTTGCCATAAACCGGTGCAATCCGGAGCAACTCAGATAACTCGCTGTGGCGGATGGGTTAATTACCTAGGTCACTTATTTACTCGCTTTAAGAATACAAACACGCAGGGAAGAAGAGGAGAGTTTCAGGGAAAAAAAAAGGGATAGGAAAGTAGGGAAAAGACGAAGAAAACAAGAGTGTCAACTCCCTGACGTGATGGGATCCGGGAAGACCTTTCCATTTCTAGTTTTTCGAAGCATGACTTGGATCCTGTGAACTCCCTTTAATATAGCAAATGTCAAAATGTAATTTATAGGAATATGTGTGTGTAATTAATAGTCTATACATTCCTTTTTATAACATATTAATAAACCAATTGAATTATTCTATTAGTTAAAAGTAGTTAGGTGCAAATTGCAATAACTATCTATAAAATAAAATTTATTTTTAAAAATACCCTTGTTTATGTGTGAGAGAGAATATGTTAATATATTGAGTAGTTCTTTAATCAAAGATGGTAATTAAATGTAATTAATAGTGGCATAAATAATTTCTATAATTAAGTGAGAATAAAACGGAGAGTTTATAATAAGCTATAAAAATGAATAGAGTATAGTAAAGAGTAGCATCTTATAAAAAGAAATAAAGGGACTGTGTAGAAAAGAGGAGGGGAACAGTCCGGTACCTTTATTAATTATTATGACATATAGAGTGTGTGTGTCAAGGTAAAAAAAAGTACGTGTATATATATATTTCTTTTAGGTATTTTTACTTTATATCCATAATAGAGAATATGAGGTCAAATATTTGTAATTGTTTATATTGTGTGATGTATGACAGAGGAGTGGCACTGGAGTATTTGAAGTTATCAACGAAGATGGCGAGGGAAATTGTGGGGATTCTGATGGAGAATCTTGGGGCGAAGGTGGATGAGAAGAAGATAGAAGGATTAGTTGGGTACAAGATGGTGAACATGAACTACTATCCAGAGTGTCCAAATCCAGAGCTAACAGTGGGAGTAGGACGCCACTCCGATATGGGCACTCTCACAATTCTTCTCCAAGACGAGATCGGTGGTTTATACGTCAAACTCGAGCAAGACATCAAATGTAAGTATGCTTCTGCAAGCAAAGGTGACTGGATCGAGATCCCTCCCATCCCTGGAGCTCTCGTTATCAACATTGGCGACGCCTTACAGGTATCCTATACAGAAGCAAGTCCTATTAAATTGGATTAAACTATTTTCTACGTGGTAACTAAGTTATTTCTGTGTGTGTGATGTTGGAAGATAATGAGTAATGGAAGGTATAGGAGTGGGGAGCATAGAGTGAGGGCAGCGAGGGAGCAAAGTAGGGTGTCGGTGCCGGTGTTCACGATGCCGAACCCTACGGAGAAGATCGGGCCGTTGCCGGAAGTGGTGGAGAAAGATGGAAAGGCTGGTTACAGGGAGATAGTGTTCCAGGATTACATGAACAACTTCTTCACTAATGCTCATGAAGGCAAAAAGTCTCTTGATTTTGCAGCCATCATCATGTGACTCTATTAATGCTCATATCATGAAATGCTATCATTACAATGTATCAATAATAATAAGAACAAGAATAAATATCATTACCACTCCTGCGAGGACATATATAGCTTTGCATATTGACTAGGGGCTATGTTAACTTGATCTCAGACGTCAAATCTTAAATATGCAATAAGCATTCAATAGTTTTGCTGCTCTTGTTATCCTTCCTAACTAGCTCGATCAATCCAAATTAGTCGGATTCAATGTAACAACAAGACACTACGAGTTATGATATCAAATTTTCTTCAAGAAAATCGATGAAAAGTCGTAAAATAAATTGAATATTTATATGTAAGTGAAAAAAATGTTTGTGCTATGAGAAATCTGATTTTTAAAATATTTTGATTGTTGTTCAAAACTTAAAAAAGCATTATTCTAAAATATCTTTTTCTTTTTTGATAATTTTTTTCCAAAATTTCTAACTCGTGTGTGTGTGTGTGTGTTTTAATAACAGAAACACCTTTCGTAATAAAACTAAAACAAATGGGCTCATTATAGACGTCGATTAGTCCCATTTTGGTTTCTGAACCAGCAAAGATCGCTTGAACCATGATTCTAAATTTAACCATCGAATTCCCAACCACAAAATCAGCAAACCTTAAATCTTAAATTCTAAATTCTTAAACCAAAGGCAAAATCCCCTAAAAAGAACTTTAAAATGTCAAAAATACAAAAATGTGTTCCGAATATTCATAATATCAAAGAGGTATTAGGGCATGATTCGTCTATTTTCAAAATTAAAAGGATATGACAAAATTATCCTTTTAAGTTTAATTTTCACTTTGACAAAATTAATTGTGAAAACTTTATCCGACTTATAAAATCTTTATCAGAACTTGTAAAACCCTTACCATATCTTGTAAATTCTAATTACAACTTATGATATTCTTTAAGAAAGATGTGAAATTCTTTTGAAAATTTATAAAAACCTTACCCGAACTTATGAATATCAAAACTTGTGAACCTCTTAATATATCTTGTGAATCAAAATTTGCAAATTATGAAATTCTTTAAGGAAGTTGTGAAATTCTTTTAAGTGCAACTGTGACAACTTTATCTAAACTTGTGAAATCCTTATTAAATATTGTGAATTCTTTAAGGAAGTTGTGAAATTCTTTTGAGAATTTATGGAAACTTTATCCAAAGTTGTAAAACCTTTATGAGATTTTGTGAATTTTGATTTCCAACTTATGACATTCTTATAAGAAATCATGAAAACCTTATCTAAACTTGTGAAATATATCGTGTATTCTTCTTAATTCTTAATGTTAAACCTAAAGGGACAATTCTATCATTTTTTTTAATTTTGAAAAGAATGAATTATACTCTAACACCTCTTTGATATTATGAGTATTTGAAACGTCTTTTTGTTTTTTTTAAAACATTTTTATAGTTTTTTAAAGGGATTTTCCCTTAATCAAAACCCAAAATCATAAAACACTCGAACCAAACTCTCAACTAACAGATTCGTATATCATAAACAGGAAACCTTAAAAGTTAAAACGCAAATCTTAGCCCAAACTCTAAATTGCCTAAAGATCTAAAACCTTAACTAAACACCCAGACCTCGAATCTTAAACTCTGACCCTCCATAACTCTAATATATATATATAAACTCTCTGCCCTCCATAACTAATAAAAATCATTTATTTATAACAAATATTTTTAAATTTCATTGTTCCATTAGTCAACTACCGGACTAGGTTTAGCAAAGTTAGCGTTTATTTTCCATGTCGACAATCTGTTTTTTTTTTTTTCAGAGAGCGATCTCTTGAAACACCATAAACATTACAGAGGTTCACTCGGATTATTACTCACCAGAATATCAATCAACAATATTCAATAATTGTAATTTTTTTCCACTCTGATCCCTATTATTAGAACAATTTGTGTGTTTCACAATATAATCAAAATTTTCTAACTAAGGGTAATTTTAATATTTTACGAGAAATAAATAATATTAACCAAATTTCTTAACTTTCGTAAAATAGTTGATTAAATCTTATAAAAAGGATCGGACATGTGTGTAGGTCACACAACAAGTGATTTCGTGTGAGTTTTTTTTTTTTTAAAAGTTATTAAACTCGGACCGGCCACATACTGAATTAATCGGAGTACTTGGTTAAGGGTTAGTGAATCAGATCAGAGTGAAACCAAAGCTTATATGGAGTTAAATTGATGAGAAAGTGAAAATTTAGAGGTTATTAATATGAGATTATGAAGAAATTTTTTAAAAAAAAATCAAATTTCTTAAAAAATAAACCGGGTTGATTACCGGACTAATTTAGTGGCCGGGGCGAATTGGCTAGTCCAGTTCAAGTTTAATAACCCTTATTTTTTTTCTTTCTACTCTGAATACATATATTTTTTTTTCCAACTTTATACTCCGAATTTACGTACCTTGAATTCGCTAATATATACATAATACATGACACTTGGTGGTATTAGTGGCCGGAAGTATGGAAATGGTTTAATGCATACATCACCTCTTGAATTTTCTTTAATTATAGCAGTCCTCTTTTGAACTAAGTTGTCTACTTTGGCAGAGTTTTATCTCTGATAATAAATTTTCTCCCAAAAGAGAATAAAGAAAAAGTCAGAGCCCGTGGTTGGCTGCTATTCAAATGAACACCTTTTTCGGCTTTTTGTGTCCAAAAAGTCTAATCCTCCAAATAAACGGGAGAGCAGTGGAATCCTTCTAGAGGTGAAACTTTCAAGCCCAAAGTTTTTCAGAAGAAAAGATTTTTGTCCCAAAAAGAGGTTTATTTTTTTCCCCCCGTTTGTGGCAGAATTCAATTTCTTGATCCCTTAATTAGTGCTTCCACATATTGACCAGTTGACTTTGTCGCGCAATTAGTTCAGGACACGACCGCCTTTCACTTCCTAGTGACCTTGAACAAATCTTCGTTAACACTTTGATGTTTATACTAGTATAGATTACTGTAATAAATTGTCTCTCTCTATATATATGTGTAGAAAGTGTTAATAAGCATATTTTTTAAACAAAAAGTTATTTTATGTAATATAAGTACACCTCATAAAAAAAAGAAAGCACTTGTACCTAAAAAATCATTTTGTTATTGTTTTTTCATAGAGAAAAATTTAAGTGAGTTGAGTTTATTGACACTTGTCAGAATTAAGACAGGCTTCAAGATTCAAAAACAACTCTTATTAATTACAATACTTATAAATTATCCACAAATGATATGTGAAAATTAATAGCATATTTTTGTGAAATATGAGTCACATTTTTACTAATTAAATCAATCTTTCATTGCCTTCATTTTCTTAATTTTAGATAGTTTGAAAAATTAATTTAGTTGGTGATTAATAATGGGTGATGAGAAACCATTAATTATAAGCTTGACACTGTAAAAACAGAGGGAGAGACGACGAGAGAGGGTGGGATGAAGGGCAAATTGGTCTAGAAAATTTTAATCTTATAATTGATTTTCTAATACTGAAGGCCCTTGTACATTGAGTAATCTCATGTAGGATAAAATTGGGTTTCAGATTGAGATTGGAGTCCTCAATAATTCATGCTTAATATGAAAAGATGGTATAATCCGATTTCAATTTTAATCCCGACCCCTTGATCCCATTTACTAAACAGGGCTATCATTCTAAGATTATTATTTAGTTATTATTGTAATATGCTGCAGCAAAAGAACAATGAACAATTCTCTCGTCTGAACTTGGAATATTCCAACCATGACTAATTTCAACCACTTAATCTGACTGAAGACTTTGACTTCTTCATCCCCTCCTTCGTATATTTTCGTTGATTTCAATGTCGTCTCTATATATCCTGTCTCTTTGACCATTCACATCTCTCCCCGTTGTCATTGTCAACTTTTAAATTTTAGATGTTGAATTGTATATATATCATGAGACATTCAAATTTGTCATTTTTATTTCATTTCATTAATATTATTGTTTCCATTTTATTATGTATTTTTATTTTAAAAAAACATTTATGCAACTATATGATTATATATCTATTTAATAATTAACTAGTAGTGTCTATTTATATATATTACGTATCATTTCAAAAACCAAGTCCAAAATATTGATCAGAAACGTAATATATATATATATATATATATATATATATATATATATATATATATAATAGTTACATTTTTCTAATTAAGGGAAAACTAATGCTTTTGGGGCATGGCTTTAATTTTGTCGTTAAATGCCTTCTCAAGTGATGAGATTTATGAGAGATATCATTAGTGCGCATAAAATTTCAAACCTGTTAATACAATAAAAAATTATTATATCAAACAAATAACCCACATCTACAGTATAAGTTTAATTAACTAATCAACTAAATTTTGTTTCTTCATAAACATTTCGTCATTTGAGATATTTAACCAAACAATAGCAATTAAAGGTTCAGACTATAATGTTATAAAAAAAGTTTCAGACTCAAAATTGTTTGAATCTTCATCATATTTGACTAATAATCCTCTAGCATTTTGGGGCAAGGATTAATCATGCCTCATCTTTCTTTATTATCATAGTGATGATATGGACCCTAGACAGCAACTTTGGGAAGTGAGTCAAGCGACCTATTCTCTTGTTATCTTTTTCCCCCATCTGCTATAATTATTGTTATCATTTAATTAAAAATAAGTAAATAAAAGTTTTGAGGAATTCATGGATTCTGTACCTAACTAGTTGAGTTATTTAAACTCAACCAAACTTGAAAAGTTACATGGCTTGGTAGAAAATCGAGAGTGTTAACTGCTTAATAATGCGAGAGTGATTAGGGAATTTTGATGCAAGAAAATTAAATTTCCTTTTGATTTAGCCACATTGGCTTTGGAGTTTTAAAATACATATGATATAGAACGTGTAAAGGTTAAAACTATATTTTAAAAAAAAAATTAGAAGATTTGTAAGTATGTAGCAGTAGATCGTATAACAAAATTTCTCTCAAAAGTTTTGTAATGAATTTATTTTGTCATAGGAGTTTTGTGAATCTATCATAAAAAATTTACGGTGGGAAGGAAATAGTCTATTTTGTAAGACTTAATCAAACTGATAAATCAAGTAGATAAACTCATATATCGGATCATAAAGTAATTCAAAACTCGTTTTGAATTGGTTTGTCATCAGGAAAACAAATTATGATAGGGATTTGAGTTGAAGCAGACGAAGATTTGATTTTGGGAAGAATTGATAATTGATTCATGTTAAAAATTGAACCAATTCTAGAAAAAATCAAACCATATCCCATTGTTGTCTTGCATTAATGTCAAAGCCTTGGCCTACTAAATTTGCATGTTTGGGAGCTGGCCTCTTTCCACTGACACCAAGTGCCCAACCATAATTGAAGTTAGGGACATATATTTATTGATTATAATTAAACTCATTCAACCAATGAATCTTTGAACCATTATCTCAGTACAAATCATGATTTTTGAAACTTTATACGGTCAAAAAGGTTGAGTTGATCGCTCGCTCTAACCTAATTGAGTTTGAATATATAATATATTTCATATTAGTTTAATCTTTCACTCAAAAAAAGTCTAGGTCATTGAACGACTCAAATATGGTAGTGTCATGGTCTCTCTCCTGGTGAGGTCCACATAAAGCGAACAATTTTAAGGGCCCATCTGCTATGAAAAATTTGGACCCTTGTGGGCCATATTTATAAATGTATTACTCCCTCCTTCCCTTATAACCCATTTGGATCGTGGAAAATGGCATGACGGAATAGGAAAATAGGGATTTTCCGACTGACGGCGAGCGTTTGGATCAAATATTTCTTCTGAAACATTTTCCTGCCTCTAGCAATTTTCAAGTGGATGAATGACCCATTTTCTATCGCCTGAAGAAAATTGCCAAAAACCCAAATGTCCTCATGTGATGGTGGATTTAATAATCGATTTTCTTGTGAAAACATAAAACAATTTGTAAAGGAAGCTCTCCATTTTTCATGTGTCGACGGTCTGCAACATTGGCATGGGGAAGAGCATCACTAGTGTCTGATTTTGGGGTGGGGATGAGCGTTGTCGATCTCCATTTTTGGGTTAGAGATGAGCGCTGCCGGTCTCCATTTTTGGGCTGGGGATGAGCACCGCCAGTCTTTGTTTTTGGGCTGCCAATTTAGTCCAGAACACTCAAGTATGATCTTCAGCGAGTGCTACAATGATATGCTACAGTACCTTAAACGTGAATTTTTGAACACTCCTGAGTGTGACACCGCGCACTAATCACATCTCTAGCTCCTTTGTTCAACCCTGTTTCACATTTTACAGGAATAAGGTTCAGTTATTTGATCATATCTCTCAAATCACAGATCTAATCGAGGTGAAACCTTGCTATTTCATTTGAAACTAAACTCTTAACATGTCACATATACACTAAAATAAAACTCAAAGGAGTTCGGATGAAAGAGATATGAATTTTGAAAATTGACAGTAGAATTTTCGAGTCATATCAAACATATGTTCAGTAATTTAAATGTATCTTACGCATTACAAGTCCAAATAAAGTGAAACTTATTTCATATAAAACTGGACTCTCCATTCACACACATACACCAAGAGCAAGCTCAAAGGAGTTTGGAACAAAGAGATATGACTTTTGGAGTTGACACTGGAAATTCTTGTGTAATTTCAAAATAGGTTCAGTTATTTGTATGTATCTCCTATAATACATGTCAAATTGAGTTCATATGAAATTAGACTCAAAACGAGTTTCACAAAATCTAAGAGCAAGCTAAATGAGATTCATATGAAGGAAATATGGATCTCAAAAGTTGACATTCAATATTATGATGTTCTCACTTTACTTTTAGAACAGTTGTCATTCATTGAATCATAACAATCATAATATAATGAGTTTGGAGCTGATTCTTTTTTCATTAGAAAGAGAACTTAGAAAGTGTTATGGGGATAGGTCATTTTCTAATTTGTAGTTATATTTTAAGAGTTATAGCCATTGAAATTTGACCTCTATTCTGAAAGAAGATATCATGAAGTATTGTTCATAATTTATGAAATTTTGAGGATGAGCGCTATCGGTCTCCATTTTTAGGGTGGGATGAGTGTCTCCATACTAGATTTTCGGGTGGGGATGCGATTATTTGGGATTTGGCGAGATTTGGGGGTGGGAGAAATTAATGAAAAAGAATAATAATACTATAAGGGCAAAATGGTCTTTTGCCCTATTTTCTTATCTCGTTTTCTTCCAAGTAAACAAAAATTTTCAATTCAACACATTTTCTTTTCCAATGCAAATCAAATAGGTTGGAGGCAAAATATTTTCCATTCTTTTCCTTTCCATTTCCAACCCTTTCTTTGATCCAAACATCTCCTTTAGAATATAACATATTTAGAAAATTGGTCTTAATTCTAAATATAATATCTATTTTTTATATTTGTCAATATTTTATAAATTTACCCCTATTGAGGCTCTCTTAATAATAATAAGGAGGAGAGGAAACGAAAGAACTAAAAAAGATGATTAGAGTGTTTTAGAAAATACATATGATATATATTAACTAATTTATCTAACTTCTTTAATCTAATTAAATTAGATAAATTATTATATTAAGGATCTAAGGGAGTAATATACTCCTATGTGTTATCGTTATTTTAAGTGAAATTTAATAAAGCTGGGTTAAAGTTTTACGATTAATTATATGCTACTTGTGGCCTTTAATATACAACAAACTATATCTTATATTAAGTATTGGAAGTAGTATTATTTACAGATTTCATATGTGAATAAGACATGAAATCGAGCATATGTTTGACTTATTCAAATCCTTGGCAAAAATGTTGTCATTGAGATTATGAACCTAGTAATGAAGATAATCAAATCTCGCTGTTGTTATTATAATTTTATGGCAAGTATTCTATAAACATTTCTATAACAATATTACAGTTTGAGCCACAAAATCAACTGGTCAAAGCGATGAGATCCAAGAATACAACCTTCTTAATTTATATGAACAATGGTTTTTTTCTTTTTCTCCCTTAAGATAAACATAGAGTTACCCTCTTAATTATGCATATGCAAGTATGGTCATTATGGGCTAAAATTAAGATAATGATATGAAAGATGACTGGGCTCTTTTCCAATGGTACAAGTAGCCGAAGTCTCTGACTTAGATGACTAACTGATAATGTCAAAACAATAAACGGGGTAATGTACATCTTTAATTACCTGACTAATTAATTAATCAGTACATATTTGTAAAGTGTATTTTAGTAAAAATGACGTATATTTTTCGTTTATATGCAGTTTGCTTTACTGATGTCCAAACTCCAAACAACTTTTTACTCCTTCAGTTCATATTATAAATAATTTTTGAAGGATTTTTCATTTAACATGTAAGTCCAATTTAATAATAATTAGAGTATTTAATTTTTTATTTTCTATTTTTCCTTTATCTACTGTTAAATATTATGAGTTTGATAAGTATATATTTTATGAAAATTAGTTTGATTTATTGATATTATATACCTATTTAATTATTTTTTATATACTTTACTATCATTATAGGATACAAAGATATTTTGATATAAAATCTACTTATTTCCTATTATATTTTGCAGGAAATATTAGCTGATTCGGAAAGAAGTAGAAAAGGCAATTAAGATGATATGTAATCAGCCAAACTCAGTGGTCCCAAGCAAGAAAAATAAAAACAAAATCAATTGCTTGATCTGGTGGAGTTGATTATAAGATATAAGATATCTTTTTAATAAGAAAAGGAGAATCGGTAACCTAAGACCTAAATTATAAATAGGGAGGCAGAGACAAGAAAAAAAGAGAAAGATCGGGAGACGCAGAACAAGAAGGAACAAAGAAGCTGAGGAGTAGAGGCTGAGCATTTCAGTTCTCTTCATCATCTCCACGGAAGGACTATGGAGGCGACGGAGAATCTTTCTTTCCTCTCTCTCTCTCTCTTTATTCTTTGAACCTGAGTTTCATCTTTTTGTTATGGATTTGATTAAAGCCATATGTGGCTAATTGATTTTGCAACCTAGAGAACCTATGAATTTGTTTGGGTTTTAGAGATTATTCACACTTGTTAATTAGATTTGCTTAATTTTATTTCAGTTTATTTAATCATGTGTCTGTGTTCATTGTTATTGCTTATTGATTGATCACCATTGAGCATGTTTTGGGGATTTAGGGTTGAACTTGGAAGAGGGAATCCTAAATTGATCTTGGGATTAAATAATGTAGAATTAGGTTTAAATTTAATATGAAATTAGGTTTTAATCTAATTTGCGTCTAGGATAGGAATATACCTAGAAGCTCCGCATAATCAAATTAGAGTGAGTCTGATTTAAAACGCATCTTATTTAGTTGTCTGAGGCATCACATAATTAATTAAGGTAGGTATATAGATGGTCCGGAAGGTATTTATAAACATTAATACTTTAGATTAGCTGATTAGATAAAATCTAAGAAACAAATAAGGGATTAGTGACTCTAGGTTGCTTGTTCATTAGTGTGGTAGTTTCTTTGTTTTAATTTTAATTTCTTTTCTCTTAATTAAATTAAATTTGATTGCTCAACTTAAACGAAATTATGAAATTAATGTTTAACTGAAGTTGAGTATACTAAGTCCTCGTGGGAATGATATCGTACTTACTATTTATTACTTGATACGGCTTGTGCACTTGCGGAGTTTTTAGGCTATAAAGTTTTGCTCTATCAAGTTTTTGGCGCTGTTGCCGGGGATTTGTGTGCCACAACTGTCTTAGTTGGAATTGATTGAGCATTAGTCGTTTAAGTTTGAGTTCATAAATATTTTATTTTATTTTTTTTAGAAAAAAATTAAAAATGGATTTCAATTGGCAACCAACTGGTCTTAATATTGAAAAGGAGATGAATTCTTTGTCTTCTATACAAGATTGATTGATTGCTATTTTAAATTCTTTGAATGAATATAGGCAACGTAAAAGGAGCATAAATGATGGTTGTACTTCATATGTTGATTCTTCTCAATATGTTTGCATGTTTTGTGTTTATTGTGGAGGGAATCATTTATATGAATATTGTCCATATAGTACAACTAGTCAATTTGTGAGAGATGATTTCACTAGGAACCAAGCTTGTTTTAATAACTCATTTTGTCATAGTGAAGGTTTTGAGCAACATAATTTTAGGGATCTACATGTCTATTGTTCTCATGAAAATACCACTCTTTTTTACTCTTATCCACCTATTGAAAACTACACCAATGAGTACAGGAAAAAAATCTAATTTGGAACTTGTGGAATTGAGTTATTAGTAATAAGTCTCCTTAAAGAACTTGTGGAAAGAAAAACATAAAGGATAACTTGTGAATTTCTCAATTTATTAACTCCCAACTATAAATTAGGGAATAAAGGCCCATGAAATTTTTTTTCCATCCTCTGCATGTCAACCTTCCCCCGATAGTTGATTTTTCTTTTGTTATAACTTGAGCACCCTCTACATATATATCTATAGAGGTTCAAATTTGCAATATCACACTTAAGATAGAATTAAAGAAATTTGGGTATCATTGGACTATAAGATACTGATAATTGCATTGAGAAATTTACTATTTAACCTGCGTGTATTTTTGACACTTTGTCTATATATATAGGAAACCTATTAATTAATAATAACTTGGGGGTCCATTAATTAGTACTGCTCCAGTTCTTAATATAAGATGTATTTAAGAAGTTGATCTTGGTCGTAAATATAAGACAAAGTTTTATATTTGTCCATCTTTTTTAATTTACTCCCATTGAGGCTCCCTCAATAATAATCAAGGAGAAAATGGAATGAGGGAATTAAGAGAGATATGATAAGTAGAGTGTTAATAGACAATAGATGTCATATTAGCTAATTTAACTAACTTCTTTAATTTAATCAAATTAGATAAATATATCTTATACTAAGGACCAAACGAGTAATTTATTAGTTGACTACATATAGATAATTAAGCCATAATGCTGACCGACCTAACCAACTGGTGATTGATCAATTTCACGAAGTCATACATCTGTAAGTAGCAATTCATTTCCCTACAAGATTGATTAGTTACTAATTAACCCATGTGTTAGGAATGATTAATTACCTTAACAAAAGCTATATGTTGTGTCATGATCATGTACCCTACCTGCTTCCATTTTCTACGCATGCATTTGCTGAGATTAGTCTATCATACTCAAAAGTCTCAGCACGTTTCGTATAGGAACCTCACGATCGAGCTCCTTCGCCTTAATTTCTCTCTCCTTGTCTCTTTCTTATCCTTCATTTTGTCAAACACTCTATATCAATAATAGTAATGCATATATATAAACTGTTATGAATCAAATTATCTATATATCTTCGCTTTTTGTAATACCCCAATTTTCAAAAACGGAATAATTTTTTTTCTTCATTAGAGTAGAGCATCGGAGCAAGTAAAAGAGTGAGTAATTGATATATCATTAACTATGGCGTATTCGTTTGTTCATAGTGTACAGTACATTTGTAATAACGGTACAAGTCTAGAAGTAAGATCTTTAGTTGGGTCTCTACGCATGTTGTTTACTCTGCTTACTCTTGTCTTCGGTCCTCGGTTCCCCGGACCTGAAGCTATGGTAAGAACTAAGGTCCAATATCCATCGGACCCCAGGTAACGGTAAACCTCATGCTTATGTAAACAATATATATATGTATGACAGATATTCATGACATTACAGTAATAATTAATATAAAAACTCATAACAGATTCGTCTGGATAACGGTACACAGCTACTGCATATGTCCGTTATCCCCAGTCTGCACTATTCACCAGTGCCACGGTGTACATCCGTGTCTTCAGCCCTAGGAAAACTCAACAGCATTATCAAGACCATAACCCGTGTATAGCTGAATGTATATGAAAAACTTTAAGACGGAGTTTTAATCTATGAATACATTTATCACATATAAAAGTACAATAAGCATCAGAGTTAGTGTTACAGTACGCGTCCGTACCTTCGTTGGTGATACCGGTACGTTTTGTCGGTCAGACTGTGATCATGTTTATCTTATAATGGTAATATCACATTTATTAATTCGCAAATAATATTCTAATAGATATCTTGGTCACTAATGACCATTTTACCTTTAGTGGAATTATTTTTCAATTTATTCCCCTTAAATTTCGTAAAAAAACGCTAATTATAGCATTTAGGGTAGATTTTTCACCTAACTTTGAAAAATCATAACTAATTCTAGAAAAATTGAAATGAAGATCTGTAAAATTCCCCGGACTCCTTAGGATATCTATTTTTGAGAAAAAATATTAGTTTTTACCCAGAACTTAAGAATAATTCCCAGTTTTCACGTGTTCATATCTTGCCCAGAAAAATTCCAGAATTTTGTAGCTTATTTTCAAGAATTTTTAACTCCTTGCACAGAACTCTAAATGACACACTATAGGTATATTTGGAAAGGTCTATATGTATACTTTAACCATGAAAAATTTCATAATTAATTGACTTCATCTTCAATATAAAATTATGACGTTTTTACTACTAACTCCAAAAATCGCCTACCAAAAAATTTCGCCAGAACTTCGTTACTACGATGTTTCTCTCTAAAAAATTTTGCTCTATCACTTCCTTCATCAATTTTTCAAAATAAAGCTATTTTTAACAATAAAAACATGAAAATAAAACTACTCTAGCATTTTTAAGATTAAAACGACTTCTATCTATGAACTTAAAGCTAGAACTTGAGAACTTATCCTTGAAGAACCTTGCTACTCTTTCTCCAAGACCCTTCACTCTCATTTTCTCTCTACTCTTGCTTTCTAATAACTCACCTTCTTGGTTGAGTTTTGGTGTGAAGAATTGAAGAGGGATTTGCTTCCTATTTATAAGCTACAAACAACTTCTCCAACAAGTCACTCCTCTTCTCTCTTCCTTTATCTTTTTCATCCTTCTTCAAGAAGTTGCCCTCCTTGTCCAACAAGTTGTTGCACATGTGCTTTTGACTCTTGCTCTCCAAGTTTTCCAACTTGTTCTCCAAGTTTTCCCAACTTGCTCTTTAAGTTGTTGAATCTTCTAGAACTTTCTAGAACCTTCTTTCAATTCTTACTTCCTCATTTATGTAGAAAAATCCTACTTGCTTTGGTAGATTTTTATTTTATATTACTTGTGCTCCTATCTTAGATTTTTGTTTAATCTTTTGCTTCTTAATTCACTACAAATTTTGCCCCTTATTATACCCTTAGAGGTTGTTAATTTAATTCAAGTTATAATCCCTAGTATAGTGTTTTAGTTGTTACAAGGCTTAATTATAATTGTATGATTGATTTATTACATTAAGTATGATTTTTGGAAACTCATTTGATACTAATATTGAACCCTTACTACTCTTTAATATTTAATTAAGTCTAAATATTCCAAATTGTTTATCAATATTTGTCACTAGATTAATTATGAATGTTAATGCAAATAATCCAATTAATATCAATTTAATTGCCCAACAATTATTGACAATTTCTCTTAATTTGTTTGGGTATTTTAATAACATTTTATGGCCCTTTAGAAATAAATAGGAACTATGATTCAATGTGATATCTACAGGGTATTTAATTTCATTCTCTTTAATATCTATTATTTTCATTGTCATCTATCTCTTGTACTTAGGCTAAAATATATACCTAATAGATAGTTATATGTATTTGTCACTAATCTTATTTATTGCAAGTTCATTTGTTCATTTACTAATTTGCTTTAATATTTTTAAGTGGTTTCATAATCTTTGGTTATAAATTAATTACTAATTTATGTGTTATTTTCTTGCCTTATGATCATTCAAAATAGTTGTTATTTTATGTGATTTACTATAGCCTTCAATATGTAGTCTTATAATTGACCATTGGTTAATTAATTCCAAAGTTGAATTTACATGAAAATATAACCAATAGATTATAACAAATTCACTTTTGTATTTTATTTACTAAGATATGATATTCATATGAGTTATTACGGTATTTTATGATATCTAAAAGAATATTCGAAAATTTGGGTCTTTGATTTATTTAATTTTAGGAGAAAATTCTCTAATTTAAATTAGATAAGCTATAATATCTTTGAGACCACATATTCACCTATTTTAATAGGTATCATTTATCAAAATATAGTGGTTATGCTAAATATGATTTTTAGGGTATTATACTTTTTCTCTTAACTTGAATTAATATTGATTGCGACATGACACGATCATATATATATATATATATATATATATAATCCAGTTCAGGTTCATGGCTGCTCCTCTCAAGACATACGTAACCTCTGAAACTCAAACTTGAGATCAAGAAGGATCTAGCAAGGTCTTACACCATTCCACCAACTCTGTATTGACACAGTGGAGAGTTTTGGGTTCCTTTCCTATTATTTTTTTGAACTATGAATGGATACGATGAGGTTAGATCGCCCATAGCCATACATAAACACACAAGCAAAATAAATTTTGGGAAAATCTTACTTTGGTTTCAAGGACTAGAAAAAATATCAAAAAAATCCAAAGTAGATTCCTCTATTAAAAAAAAAAAACTCAGGGACATTAGCAACATAGATTTCAAATTTGAACTTATCTTATTGATATAGATAGATTTGTCAATGGTCACTCTATGACTTATCAATATAGTGATATATACATATCAACGAGAGATAGTTTAGTTAACATAGATGGATTTGTTAATGGTCGTACTTTATAATTTGTCAATATAGTTACATACACTTGTCAACGAAAACTGTTTTAGTTAATATATGTGAGTTTGTCAATGTTAACTCTATGACTTATCAATATAATCATGTACACTTGTTAATAAGATAAATTGACATTTATAATTTTTATCACTGAGGTCTCTACAGATCTTTTTTTTAATAAAAGAATCTACATGTGAGACTTTTTTTATATTTTTTTTTATCCTTAGGATTTGAGGGAGATCTTCCCTTAAATTCTAATGTAGCCCTAGCAAAAGTACATTTAATCATTTAACTTTACACCACGTGTCATTTTGGCCCCTAAATTTAATTTTTAAAGTGTCTTTTTAGTCTTTTAGCCCTAATAATGTTGTTAAAAATAATGATATTGAAATTTTAAATGTTTACAAAATATTCTCATATTCTAAATAAATTTAATTTTCGTAATAACAATAATTGTTAAAAAAAACCAAAAAAGAAAATCATCTTTGAGGCAAACGGAGTTTTGGTAGTTAAACGACTAACAATGTATTTTATAAAATTAAGAGATCAAAATAAAATTATGTATGAAGTCAGAGGACAAAATGTGCATTTTGCCTTGAGCGTCAAATTTGACTAATATGAAATCAATAGTCAAATGTTACTAGTAAACCCATATGGCATCTAGCTCCTATCTTGTAGGAAATGGCTTCGATTTTTTTTTTCTTTTGAGATCGATATTGCCGTCACATCTTATATATCTATTGCCTTTCTACATTTGTCAACAGCCTACCTAACTAAAATGACTCTTCCGGCCCGCAATTATAAGGGAAAATTCATGCATGCATTATTCTATAATTGAATTCTTTTTCAATCCCGTACACTTACTTGTACAAGATGATAATTACAAACACTGGTGAGTACAATGGCAATGTACTTAGGCAACGCTTTTTGTCTTCATTTTGCTTCTTCTTTCTTTATAATTGATTATGACAGCCACACAAAAATGGAACCAGGGAATTGGAATCTACCTTTTATTGTTCTCCGGTATAAGTCCCATATCAAGAGCATCACAACTAAAACGCAGTTTATATGTTTAAGGACCTTCTTACCTATCATATTAACGTTTTGGAATTGGCTCTTCTTTAAACTTGTGCACGCAATGGTAGTGCTTTTATATTGAGAGGTAAATAGCAAGTTCAGTTATTTAATTAATTGATTCTTTTACCTTATGACTTAGATACTATCCAATACTAAATATTTTGTGAAAGATTAGGGACTAATTTATTAAATGGCTTAAATTTAGGAAATGACTTTTACTCGAATTTATTTTAGTCGAGTTAAAACCATAGAGATACTAAATATTAATTTTTTTATTTCATGATTCTGAAAAATTTTATTTTCTTTACCAAACGTAACCAATTCTTTTTCTATTTTAGTACAACTCAAACATAACCACATACACAAATATGTCAACACCGGCTCGAACCAATTCTTGCCAGTTTTCAGCATGCATAGTCATATAGAGATGCGTGTCATTGAAGTAAAGAAGTTTTGTTGCACAATTGAATTCTTTACAAGAAATATTAATGGCATGATAGATATAGAAAGAACATAACCAAGTTTCAACCATCGAATTTGGCGTTGTTATTATATTGCTTGTGATAAAGTCAACAGACAATGGAATTTTGAACACCGACAAAGTTCTTAAATTCAACGCGAAATATAATTGTGGCTTTCGTTTTGATATGAATAGTCGCCACTTACTTTATCGAAATAAACAGATGCCATATGCGTTGCTGAAAACTAAACCACATCTTCCTTTGTCACATCTCTTCGTATCGTGGAAGGCAGAATTTAATTTGGGTGAAGCTCCATTCAGTTTGAAGTATTTTTTTAGCTGTGTCTCATAATATTCTAAAGTATATTCTCGTTTATAGAACACTTTAAAGTATTTTTTTAAGTGCATCTAATATTTTAAAGTATCTTTTAAAATATGTCGTCGTCAATTATCTTAAAGTATTTTATAGTTTAATTTTACCCATGAAGTTTTTTTTTTTTTTTGGAAATAATTTTAGCCTTGTTGTTAACTCCGGCAAACAAGTCCATTGAGTGAGGATCTTTCATGTTTTTAGTACTGCAATTATTTAAAGATTAAGGTTGAAAACATGGAAGTAAGGTCTAGAAAATATTTAAGATGGCTACTGGAAAAAATTGCAAAACTGATGATTATTAAAAGTGTTGGAGATGAGTATTGAAAATATGAAAAAAGAACGACAACAAAATTACGTAGAAAACAGTGTAAGGACGAAATTGCATCATAAAATACTTTAGATAGTAGATGCACTTGAAAAAAAAAAATTAGGGTAATGAATGAACCCAAAAATACTTTAAGATATTAGGTGCACAAATATATATATATATATTAGGATGTTAGATCAACCTAAACCCAATTTAATTTGATTGCATTAATTAAGAGCAACTTATATTAGTGCATCAACTTATTTCAACGGTTAACATATAGATCCAACTTTTGCTTACATTCCTACATATATGCATATAATGCATCTCTTATATGTCAACGGTTCCATATATATAGGGTTAAGAGGCGTCCAATATAATAAATTATTGGTTCAGAAGCGTCTAACATAATTAACTATTAAGTGGATCGCCCAGCACAATAAACTTTTAAAAAGGAGCGCTCAGCACAACGCCGTTAGCAAAAAGTTAACGTCCGTTATTTAAGGTGCGTCCAACTCAACAAACTATTACTCCAAGAGTACTTAACAAAAAATTCTAAATTTTACTAAATTAAATAATTTTTTTCCTCAATTGTCATTATTCAAAACTACTTGTATACATATCTATGGGCAAAAATTACTCATTCTTCAATTTTGTCAAAATTATAATTTGCTAAAATAAACAAAAGTTTTAATTAAAAATATAATTATATGATTTTAATAAAACTCAAGGTGTTTTATAGTTTATTATATATGTTAAACAAAAAATATATATGATTTATTTTTATTTTAGAAGAAATTTATGTGAGTTAAAAAATTCATTTAATGTTAATAAAATTTAAAAAATCTATTATATCCTGAAAGAAATGAAATGAGTTTAATTTTTATTTTTATAAAAAGAGTTTAATGGATATCAACTTTGATACTTAATAATATAAATCTGGCAATTTGATGATATATTTGTTAATTAAATGATCTACTGATTATATGCATATGGGACTTGTTTTTTTTAAAAAAAGATAACTTAAGAGGCTTGAGCAAGGACAATTTAATAATAGGTTAAAGAGCAATTATAATGGGTTAAAGAGTAATTTGGCCTACGAAAGTCCCATATCCATATAAGCAATACATCATTTAATTAACAAATATATTACCAAGTTGCCGGATTTATATTATTAAGTATCAACGTTGATATCCATTAAGCTCTTTTTATAAAAAAAAAAAATTAAACTCATTTCATTTCTTTCAAGATATAATAGATTTTTTAAATTTTATTAACATTAAATGAATTTTTAACTCATATTCTTCTAAAATAAAAATAAATCATTTTTTTTGTTTAACATATATAATAAACTATAAAACACCTTGAGTTTTATTTAAATCATATAATTATATTTTTAATTAAAACTTTTGTTTATTTTAGAAAATTATAATTTTGACAAAATTGAAGAATGAGTAATTTTTGTCATAGATATGTATACAAGTAGTTTTGAATAATGACAATTGAGGAAAAAATTATTTAATTGAGTAAAATTTAGAATTTTGTGCTGGGCGCTCTTGGAGTAATAGTTTGTTGTGTTGGACACACCTTAGACAACGGACGTTAATTTTTTGCTAATGGCGTTGTGCTAAGTACTTATTTTTAAAAGTTTGTTGTGCTGGGCACTCCTTTTTAAAAGTTTGTTGTATTGGGTAGCCACTTAATAGTTAATTGTGTTGGACGCTCCTGAGCCAATTGTTTGTTGTGTTGGACGCACCTTAACCCATATATATATAGATATCAACAATAACATGGCTAATAGTAGATGTTTAGTCCTCTGATTTTAATTTTGTAAAATATCTTTTTAATCCACTAACCACAAAAATCAATCTCAAATCAGGGGCGGATTTAGAGGGCTAGGGGTGGCCCCCGCCCCTCTAAAATTATAAAAAAAAAACCCAAAATTTTAGAGAGTTATATTTCAGCCTCATAAAAGTTTCATTGGTTTCACTTTAGTCCCTAATAAAAGTGTCATACACACAGGCACTAAACTAAAAATATTTAAATTATTATGAGGCTGAAATATAATTCTTGAAATTTTAGGTCCTTTTCTATGATTTTCGCCCCCTTAATGTTATTTTCTGGCTCCGCCCCTATCTCAAATGATATTATTATGCCAATTACTGTCATTTTTTAAAATTAAACATTTGAGAATGTTTTGGCGATCGTTAATTTTAATGACAGAATTTAAAAAATTATGTTAAATGATTATATAAAATCAAGAGATTAAAGTAAAAAAATTTAAACAACTTGATGTTTACTTCTATATGTAAATAACGTATATCTAGGGAAGAGTTTATCTTGTATATATATCGAATGAGATTAGTATAAGATTTGTACCATTTGAATTAATTTTTGGCGCCAAGATGATATGTACAACTTTGCAAAGAAATAATATGTGGGTCAATGACGGTAGAAATTGTCTGTCTTTTGTGAGAAGGAGGTAGCGAATTCAATCGCATTTATAACATTTAATTAGTGATGTAATTTCACTCTTTTAACGGCAAAATTTTTTTGTAGCTGCCCATTTAATTTAAAAATTAAAAACAAGAAATAACATGTGGAATGAAACTAAGGGATAACTTATTTTGCCTACCCTTATTTTACCTATCTTTGCCTACCTCTCTCAATACCATTAAATTATAATTTCATCCCACAGTAAAGATTTGAGAGATAAAATAAACCCTTTTACCCCTTCCTCTCTCCCATCGGACCGAGTAATTTCTGTTTGTGTTGAAAGTGTGTTTATTGATATGATTTCTGGTGTCTGTTTCATGAAACTGTTGCTCCTAATTTGTTTGCCTTTTCATTTTGTTCATCCACTGTGAATTCGCTGTTAAAGAACCCCTCAACCCCATCATCACGTTTTGCTTCCGGATTCAAATACACTATTGAACAGTGGCTGAGAAGTTGATCAATGATGTTGAATCTTAAAATTTTTAATCATCTTCATTGAATTGATGTTAAATTTCTTTACTCAATCATTCACCAAAAAACAAAAAACAAAAAAAAAACTTTTCTCTCTCACTCTATTTGTCCTAATGTTGCTATGAAGCGTTCAAGGTTCTTGCGAGGAATTACTTGGATGTTGAGAGCCACCGTTTGTATCTAGGAATTGAGGAATTTTTTTCAGGAAATGCAGATGACTCTTGCTGATGTTGCTAAGAATCTAATGGTTTGTATCCGAGAATTGAGGAATTGTTTCAGCAAAGCATATGACTCCTGCTGATGTTGCTGAGAATCTAATGCCAAATTCAGTGGAGGAAGAGGTGGAGACTTGCTTGGAGAGGTTCAAGAAGAAAGAAATTTTCAAACTATTCTTCAGGAAGATATTTTCACAAGGGATGTGTTCGTCCATGCCCAGCAGAGAAGAGAGAAAGGGAGGGAGGCATTGTGAGAGAGGAAGAGATAAAAGGGTTTATTTTATCCCTCAAATCTCCACTGTTAGATGAGATTATAATATAACAGTATTAAGAGGGGTAGGTAAAATAAAGGTAGGCAGAATAACCTATCTCATGAAACTGATTAGCTCGCAATATAACTTTTTTTTTTTTTTTTGCTTGTGATCTAACTTCACTCTTTTGCAACTTTCGTCACTGATTTTCTATTTTATGTTTATAAATTATAAGGTATCTAAAATTCACAAAACCCTCTTAAATTTATAGTAGTTGCATATAATTGCTAAACATTTTAAAGTTTAAATTTAACCTCTTTTAACATTTTAATTTTTTTACATTAAACCCCATGCTATTAATTTTACCATTAAGTTATTGATGAAAAATACCACGTCACGTTAAGGATGCCTGTAATTAAAAAAAATATAAATTTTTCATTAACGAGAATTTAAAGTTTAGCATACCCATTTATATACAACAATATATTCTAAAGTTCAAAGGATTTTATAAAATATATCCTGATGTCTCGTTTGGTAGTATGGAATTGGAGACAAGGAAGTGGATTAGTGGAATTGGTTTATGTGTGTGTTTGGTGGGCTAGAACCTACTTCTCCATAGAACCACTTCTAGGCTTATTAGTGAGAGTTTAGAGTCATTTTTTGGAGAAGCTAAGTTACCTCAGGTTCTATGTTTCACTACTATATCAAGGAATGGTTCTTCCACTACTTCCGAGTTTTTCTGCCACCCGAGTACCCGAGGCTCTACACTGCTGCTACCAATAGGTAGCCCTCTAGCTCTTCTTGAGAGAGGCGAGGCTACTGCCATCACCTGCAGTGACTAGTTGTCGGCACTTGTCAAGCATAAATGGCGTAGGTTTGGGATTGAAGTCTACTTACTAGATACAGGATCAGTGATCTCGTGTACCATTATATGGAATTTTAGTTCCTTGACCTAAGCTTCTAGTTCCGAGCTTATAAGGAAAGGGTACTTTATCAAGTCCCAATTCCTGACTTGAAGAAGGAATTGAATAGGACTTTACCTTGCCTTTGCCTTTCATAGGTCTGTTTTTGGATTCTCTAGTACTAGCACCTTGACCATTCCTGACCAAAAAGAAGGAATGGAATTGAGGGGTGAATGCTTCTTAGTGAGTTCAGTTAAGGGAAATATGGTAATCCCATCCTTCCAATTCTTGACCTTCGGGAAGGAATGAAATAGAGAGATGACTACTTCCTTTCACCTTGGCAATTCCTAACTTAAGGATTAAGGAAGGAATTGAATAGAGGGGTGCCTTCTTACTAGGTATCGGTACCAGCTCCTTCGGGTCGTCCCTGGAGGGTCAAGCTCCATTTCTGGGTTCTACATCCAGTTGTGGATGCATGAGTTTACCCCTTCCAGCTTTACTAAAAAGGGCTCTTTGTATTGAACATAATCCATATTAGAGCCCCCCCTGAGGGGCAAGCTCAGCCTTGACCCACCATTGACTTGAGCTAAATTCCCACAAAAAACACTAATTTTGACCCTCGATTAAGTCATCAAGACCACTGTGGTAACCTGCTCCTCTCACACTAACTCACCTCCAGTCCAAGGAACAGGAACAAGGGCTGTATGAGGTGGGTTTGTGTGGAAAGAGTTCAGTAAAAAGAAAGAAAGCAAAATCAGATCAATCCTTTAAGCATCTCTGGAATATCCTTAATCATCTCCTTTGCCTCCTTGACAATCCTTTCCCCTTGTTCTAAAGTGAGTGAGTGACCCATGGGTATGGGTCACAAACGGATTCTTACATTAAGGGAGCAAAAGCGGATATTGTCTACAATGAGCCTCGTACTCCAAAAAAGGTAGGGGCAGAAGTAGTAGACATGATATCAGTGGCAGGAGAGCTCAACCCTAGAGAGACTAGAAATTCACCCTGGCCATTCATGACTTAAGGAAGGAATGGAATAGAGGGGCAACCTTAGCTTAAGTAAGGAATCATTCAAGTACCCGCTCCTTACAATCTCCCATTCAGGGAATTGAATAGGAGAACGGATCGAGGAGGGGGGTTATAGGGGGAAACCTTTTTGGCCTGAAAAAAGGGCTTCCTACCTTTTCGTAAATAAAAGGAAGTCACTTCCATCCCACCCCCTAAGAACTCAGTTCCATTTCTCACGGAACTAGACTCATCAGACCATTTTTCCCCCACAGCCTTTTTCCTTGAACAATCGAGGCTCATGACAAGGATGGAAAGTATAAATACATATGTATATATAGATACATTTGTATATATATAAATGTATGTATATATACATACATATGTATGTAGATGTGTATACACACACACACATATGTATGTATGTATGTATGTATGTATGTATGTATGTATGTATGTATGTATGTATGCATGCATGCATGTAAAAAAAACATAAATCACAACTCAAAATTCAATGTACATACAACTTCATATCTAAGTTATATATCTGGGTGACATTTGTCCCACATTGTTCTAGAATGTTTCACTAATGCCCAAATCTATTAGGCCATAATTCAGTTAACTTAAGTTATAGAAATTGCATACCTGCTAGTCAAAGAATTGAGAAAAGGAAATATGTGAAACTGAAAGAAAGTGAGAAATAAGCACCTTGATGAGAAAACATAACCTCCTGTGTTTTCTTTCCAGTGAGAAACGCGGAAGATCTAAGCTCGAGTGGAGGAGAACGGGCAAAGAGGTTCTGGTTACTTGGGTTGGTGAAACTTGAAAGCCTCTCAAGTCTTAAGGGTGATGCTAGGATGATAGTTTTGGTCAATCAAGGACTCAAGGTAACTCCACGATGCTAAATTGCTAATTGCTAAATGATGAAAATAGGGTTTTTTTCTCTCTTATTTATTTTATTTTATTTTTTGTTTTAAGTAAAAATGGTAAAAACTTACGTTTTTATGTTTTTACCCATTTTTACTTGCGTTTTAACACGTATCACTACAATAAAAATGTAAAAACGTAAATTTTTACATTTTTACACTAGTTTTTGACAACAATGGCCATGAGGAAGGAACAAGACACCTGAGGCACTGCGCAAAGAGCTTCAAGGACCATTGACCTGTCAACGCCGACAACCTTTAGATTCAGAAAGGGCAACAAAGAGAAAGCTGCGAAATCAAGAAGGCAGTTTTTTTTCTCATCGAGAGGAAGAAGATGGCCCTAGTCAAAACCTATTTTGACCAAGGACCATTTTGAATTTTGAAAAAGTTCTCAAGGAGGGATTAAATCAAAAATTTTGAAACATTTTGGAAAAAAACTACTTCTGCCACTGTCAATCTAAACACAAATCACATTTACAATATGATTTTTATCCTATCTTACTTCTGCAAAAGTCAGATAAAAAATAAATAACTTCTCCCACAGCTAACCCAAACGGGCTCTTAACTCTGTTGTATTTGAAGCTCCATACCCATCTCCCCTCTTCTGCATTTTTCTTTGTTACGTTGATCGCTCCTTGTAAAAAGAAGGAAGGATTCAATGGTCGTTTCTGTGGTGGTTGAGGGCTGTGGACTATGGTTGTGTGGGATGGTGATTAGATTTATTAGGCAAGTGCGTATATGTATTTTCACATTATAAATGGATTTATTAAATAAAAAATATTTGGGAGTTCCATGGCTAAACCAAACAAACTTTTAATCCGAGTTTCACTTCTATTTCCACTTTCATTCTACCTCTATTTCCACTTCCAATTCCCTACAAACTCTTCCATGGTACCAAACGGGGCACAAATTTTTTAATCTAGGTTAGATGTCATGTCATTCTCATTAATCTGACATGTTAGTTTTCCTTTTATGATACCACTAATTGAACTCGGATACTCAAGACCATTTAAACTCAAATTAAACGATGAGGACTCTGGTTAATGGTATCTTACATGGTAATTTTTGTCAGTAACTTAATGGTAAAATTATCGGTGAGAGGTTTAATGTCAAAAATAAAACATTGATGAGGTTTGTTCCGAGGTGGAACACATATGTATAAGCCCTTAAGGCCAATTGATGTTCAATGTAGGATCTAGAATATATCTATTCAACACTAACTATCCAGAAGATAGTATTGACTAGAAGAATCACAGTGTACACAATGACGGGATGCCGTCTGAGGTGTGGGGTGTGTGCACTGTGTGAAAATACTAATGGAGAAGAATATTGTGTACCATTCACTAGGGAGAGTCCTGCTATTTATAAGAGTCATAATGGTCCGATAATTGCGTTAGCACTTTCCACGATCTCGCGTTGATCCGACGTCCGAGTTGTCACGTTGGCACGATCCCACGTTCTTATCCCAATGTCCGGGTTAGCACGCTGCCATGATATCACGTTCTATGCCCCCACTCTTCGCATTGTGAAGGTTATTGACTGGCCGTTGGGTGATCAATCTCTCCTTGGCCCTTTCGCTATAAGTCCACACTTGAAGTCCATAACAAGGTTAAATTTAGACTTTGAAATATCAAGAGCAACTGCAACTTATATAGAGCTGGGCTTTTTTAAGATTTTAGCCTTATCTAGTACCATCTATCTAAATAATATTTATTGCGTTTATTATTATAATAATGCAAGAGCAGGCAAGAAATTAAAAGTAGGTTACAAAATTTTAACCATTCGCACAAATGGATAAATGCAATATCGTAAGCACAACTTTTTTTTCTTTTTCTTTCTTTCTCTTCTATTAGTTTTCTGATTAAATACATATACACACGAATATCTATGTTATTTCTACTATTTATTTCACGAATAACCATAAGTTATACTTTTTATACCTGCCTATCCAAAAGATAGGTAAGGGAACTCCTCCTTCCTGGATCATCTAGATTAGATTTGGATGGTCCAGATTTTATTTTTTTTTTACTTTCTATTTTTTTAAAATTAATTATTTAGGCCATTTCCCAATCCCATGGTCTGACCACTAACGGCAGTAATTCCGACAAGAACTTATTCAATAGTACCGTCCTCTTCCTCTCCGTCAGAAGTCAGGTAGCGGCCAATAGATCTACTACTATTCGAGCCGGGAAAAGTCCTTTATCCTTTAACCGTCGCTCCTCCCTTGCTGTGCTTTCGGGCGCAGTCCTTCTTTCCATCTCCTTGGCCTTTAATTCCAGAGTTATTGGCTTTCTTCCCGGCATCGCCGCCTATTCTTCTTAAACGGATCTAGCTTTGTTATCAAAACGAATTTGAAACTCCCTTCATCCAACAATGGGTACAGAATCTAAAATAAAAATAATTTCTCAACTAACATTTTTTCAAAAAATAAATTTTTTTATTCAAAAAGCAATAGTTAAAAAAAAAATAAAATCTGGACTGTTCAGATCTAATTTGGACGGTCCAGATTAGATAGCCAATGGTGCCTATCCAAAGGATAGGCACCAAAACTGGTTCCCTTTTTATACCATATCTGTTCTAAAGCACATGCTAGCTAGAAGAATACAAAAACGGCAAACAATATTCTTACACCAAAATAAACAATTGAATGAAAAATCTTAAGTTATCAACGTACAAACTAATTCCAATTGAAATAAAATAAATAAATAAATAAACCAACGGGAAATAGTGCATGGTTTCGTCAAGTAAGACATATTTGATTCATCTTAAATAAATAACTCGAAACCTGTGAATAAAAAAACTTTATTCGGAAAAAACTATCCCCAATATAATTAAACCTACCACGTCAATACTCAATATATAGTAACTATATAAAAGAAAATGGAAACTTTAATTTTACTCAACCAAAATAATATGTGGTATAGTATAATACAAATCTAACATATATGCTGCACATACATAGAAAGCGAATTTAATTATTTTGAAGAACGAGTCATTCTATATGTATGTTTTGAACGTGGACTGGTTTGGTTAGTCACTAAACACCAAAATGAATGTTCCTCTCTAACTCTGTTGAATCGTATATTGTACCAATAAATAACCAATTGCAACGTATAGCCAAAAGTAGAATAGTATTTTGGCCACAAAAGAGTGAAATGAGAAAAGTATAGATAGAGTATTTGAACGGAACAATTCAGAGAGTCCATAATAAATAGATATATATTTATTAAGTCCTAAATGGTGACATATTAAAATTATTAAACAATAAAGAATGATATTATTATTATTATTATTATTATTTTATAGAAGGCACAAGAAGTCAGCCCTCATGACTTGACCTCGCTCTCTGACGACTCCATCTCTCTCTCTCCCTCTCTCCATGATCGAAGGTTCTCCACTTTGCTATAATTGCTCTAAGACTTTACTCTTCTTCTCAAGGAATATAATTTAAAGGAGAGAGGGGAGGAGAGACAAGCTAATTAAGATATATATAGAGAGAGAAGCAGAAGCAGAAGCAGATATGGGTGGCGAAGAATTGAGGAAGCACGAAGGGAGCTTTATGGAAGAAGAGGATGAAGAAGAAGTAGAACTTCCAGGGTTTCGGTTTCATCCCACAGATGAAGAACTCGTGGGGTTCTATCTTCGAAGGCAGCTTGACAAGAAACCAATCAAGATCGAACTCATCAAGCAGATCGATATCTACAAATACGACCCTTGGGACCTGCCAAGTATGTATATATATATATATATATCTATTTGCACTCTCAATTGTTACATATCTCTCTTTAATTATTTCATTCATCTTCGTGACGATAAAGTATATCTATATTACTTTTGCACTCTCAATTATTTCATATATCTCTCTTTGATCATCCGATTATCTTCATCGATCGATAGTACAATTGACACACACACACATATGAAGCAGGAGATGAGAAAGAAGATAAAGTAGGGTTTTCATTATTAAACGCCCAGAAAGAAAATACTTCATCTTGTTTTACTAAGATGGATACACGGAATACTGATCTGAGACACAAAATTTCCCATGAGCTATATTTGACAATTTCATGTGCTTAATTATTTTCCTTGTCTTACATGTGTGTGTGTGTGTTCACTGATTCAACTGTAATGAACAATATGAGATGTAAAGGGTGTAATAAGAAAATCTAATTTGTTTTTATTTGTGGATATATATATCAGAAGCGAGCTGCACAGGAGGGGAGAAGGAGTGGTATTTTTTCTGCAAGAGAGGGAGGAAGTACAGGAACAGTATAAGGCCAAATAGAGTAACGGGGTCAGGCTTCTGGAAAGCCACAGGGATAGACAAGCCGATTGCAGGACAAGGTGGTGAGTGCATTGGCCTCAAGAAGACTCTTGTTTACTACAGAGGCAGTGCTGGCAAAGGCACCAAAACTGATTGGATGATGCATGAGTTTCGCCTCCCTTCTCTTCATGACTCTGCTGGCCCCACCAACGCCACCGCAGCTGCCGCCGCCAACACCACCATTGCCCAACAAGCTGTAAGACTTTTCATCACCATTCCTTTATCACGTTTATTTGCCTCCTTCTCCAAAATTTTCTCTTGTGTATTTGATTTAAAGGGAGGGGATTAGAGGAGAGACCTAAAAAAACTTAATTATTGGTCTCTAAATTTAAATTCTCTTCCCTCCCCTCCTCTCAAACCAAGGAAGCGGCTACGGTCCTCTGCCCCTCTGCCTTTAGTGTCCACTGCTATCCACTTCGGCGTATATGTCGACGGATAAGTCGAAATGGATGTTTTGGTCCCTTTTTCTTTTCTTTCTTTTTTTTTAAAAAAAAACACAGGCGAAAAAATGACCATTGCGTCCACTTCGGCTTCTCCGTCGACGGATAAACTGAAGTGGACAGCAGTGGACGCTAAAGCAGAGAACCGTAGCCGCTTCACTCGAACCAAACACAATTAGTACTTGTCTAGATTAATTTATTTTTAGTGATTTTAAGTTGTATGATAATGTATATAAGCACATGAGAAAAATTTTATCTCATCAGCATAAAATAGCTTTTTAAGTTGTTTCAAAGAGCTTCTTGGTCTCCAAATCTTGACCTCATCCTTTATATATGACCCCACTTGGAATACCAAATGAAACTATTTTGAGTCGCATTTCATTTCTAATTAGAGTTCTTACATTCATTGCATTGTTTGGCTCAATAATGTAAATTTTAGTCTTTTATATATACAATCCATTAAGATTGGCAAGATGATTATTTGCTATTAACTGAAATACCAAACAATACCATTTTGATCGGTATTTCATATTACAAGATCATTCATTTAAGAGAAAATGCTATATGGATTTATAAGTTTCAGAGCTTATGCTTCCTAGCTAGCCGTTATAATAAACTCATAATTCTGATGATTATACATATGTGCAGGAAATCTGGACATTGTGTCGAATATTCAAGCGAAATGTTCCACCCAGGAAGCACATAACAGACTGGAGATCATCATCATCATCACTTACCAAACGCCAATATTCTTCAGTCGACAAGAACGCATCAAGCACCGAGGAGATAGATCATACGTCTAACTACTACTCTAATAACAAAGAAGCTTACATAGATTTTGGAGGAAGACATAATCATAATCATCTTGGTCATCAATATGATTCTCAGCTTAATCATCATCATGAGCAGAAACCAGCAGTCTTCAATACTATCAGTGATCAAAGGAACAACAATAATAATAATAATCAGTTCATGATCATGAACTCATCCCAAGCAGCAGCACAACAACAGCCACAGTTCGTTACTCCTTCTTCTTCTAACTTGTGGATTAATAACCCTTCTGCTGCTGCTGCTGGCGCCGCCACCGCCAATGACTTCCTCACGTATGAGAATTGGGATGAACTTGGATCAGTGGTCAGGTTTGCTCTTGATTCCTCTATGATGTAAATATATATATGTAATTAACCGTCTTGATAGTTTTAGTTTTAACTGATTGTTTCATTATTTGGATGATGGAACACGTTAGAGTGATTGGATCTGTGTGTCAGTGGAATCGATCCTATATGTATTATATATATATGTATGATCTTATATATATGTAGTAGTTGATTTTAGAATGGTAAGGAATAATTGATGCTTTTTTTAGTTTCCTTTGCGGTTTTTCTGGTTTGGATGATTGACGTTTTAATTGTCATTTACTTTCATGATTAACTTTTAAGGACCGGATATGAAGTCAATAAATAACATGTGTGAGTTTGGTGGGTAAAAAAAATACTCCTCCTAAACTTGGGATCTAATTAAAGAGTTGGTCTTGATCATAAATGTAATACTTTATTTTCTATATTTATCATTTTTTTTCTAAATTACTCATGTTAATACTCTCTCAAATAGGAGAGAGAATAATGACTAATCAAATTAATTAAACAAGTCTTACATCAAAAATTAGATAAATATGCAATATGCACCCACACATATGAAGAGAGGTGATGCAAACAAATATGAAAATTAAAGCCACATCCTTCAAAAAAGGTTACCGCCAAAAATATATATATTCCCTCCCATCCTTAGGATTGTAAAGAAATTAATTTAATTAGTTATTTGTATTAAATATATATTGGTTTTCCTATAATATCATTTCTAACCATGTGCATTGTAACTAGCATTTGATAGAAATTCCCTTACCATGTGCCATCCATGAGGATATTTTTTAGGAGGAAATTATAAATTTAGAAGATAAAGTGGATTAGGATTTTATATTTATGAGCAAAGTGAACCTCTTTTCTAGGAATATATATGATATCATGTAATATTAATCCAATATTGTTTTAGTAGAACACCAATATTTCACGCACTATTATTGTTAAATGATCAAACTTCTTTAAATATACAAGATACTATAAAATTTAATATCCTTCAACATTTCTAGAATTTGTCATGCAAACTGCAAAAGCTCAGTGTATTATCATACTTCTAATTCAATTGTTAAATCAAAGGAAACAGCTTCTTAATGATACTATAATTTCAATATATAAAAATGTATGGATGTTTCAATTTTATCTGGCAAAAAAATGTTTCAATTTTCTTACACTAATCTCAATCAATCAATATACTTTATAAATAAACACACTGGGAGGGAACAATGTATTAAAATGTCCTCGTTATTATTTCTTGAAAAAGAGTAAAGAACTTTCTTATTCGATAGGCGTGTTCTATCAAAGGAAAATCACTCTATAGGTAAATTAATTCAAAGATTTTCATCCGCATATTTTGACGAAGAAATATATATTCACTATCAATGTGTCACTGGAAAAAGTTGCCGTCCATCTAGAATTCAAACGAGTTATATTATTTGTAAATCGTAAAAAATCTGAGTTATTTCAAACTCCTATTGCATGTAAAAACTTGTGCAATTTGATATACTAGCCTCGGCATGCAGTTAGCATATATTTTTCTACGATGATTTTTAAAAAATAAATTTATTTTCAGCCTAATAATAAAATGGCAACTAAGCAATGACCTTTGTGCAATAAATTAATTAAGGTTAATCATGCATAAACTTTTGTTATATATATTCAAAGTTCAAACAGTATCATTTACGGTCTTGCGAATAGTTATCGTACGTTGGTCTTTGATGTCGTTCTATATTTTATAAAAATGCGAAATGATCAAATCAAACCGATCTGCAGGAAAAGGACAAATTTATTCAAATCAAGGACTTTTTATTTGAAATCGAAGCCTTTCTTACAAGTGGTATTATTATTAATTATCAGTATCAGTCAAATCTATAAACTTAGTTGAACACTTCATCACTCGGCCAAAAAAACAAAAAATGAACACTTCATCATCTTTTGTCTCATCCATCCCAGGACAAGCTTTATCTATGGCTGATTATTATTATATTTTGAAACTGTTCCTTTTTTTATTGTTTATAAGTGAATATAGTTCAACTTCAAATTAAAATCAACTTAATTACTGTTTTCCAACACTACTATCAGTATAGAAAGCTAGTTAGCTTAGCTAGCTTGACTTCATATATTTGAATATTCCGTATTTACAAAAGTTAAATTCAATGTATTGAAAAGGGTGTAAAAAAGAAAAAGAAAAAAGATGACATATGCAGATATGTAATACGAGTCTCAAAGACGATATTACAGGTTTTTTTTAGACACAAATAGTATACTTCAACAGATAATGGAGTTCAATTTTCTGAGTTACTTGATAATAGACCCCTCTCAACTAAATTTCAGTTAAATTCCATGTACTTGAAAGGGGTGTTAAAAAAGATGACAAAAAGATTAGATATTATATCTATATATATATATATATTCAAAAATTAACGATTATTAGGCTTTTCAAGGGTGAATTGTATGTTGTATTGAATTATACATTAGAATCATACGCTTACATTTCAATTTTGGCTGCTTTTGATAAATTAAAAAAAGGATTTTATTTTCCTGTTTTCAGCTATTGTTCTAGATAAAAGGTGAAAACCTCAAATGTCAAAGTTTCTTAAAACTTTGAGCTTTTGACTGAAATTATTAAATAGCTCACGCACCACTTCTCAAATCAAAAACCCAAGATGACGGCTGCCTTTTACCAACACAACGCTTTTCTGGCGATGCCAACGTATTTAAGCAATTGTCGTCCTGTAAGACCATAATTGGGCCCTCTTGCATTGCTCAGTCTTGGTCTCGCATATGGTTTGCTTGACTTTCCATATTATTTTTTTTTAAAAAAAATCATATATTACCAACAAAAGTTAGTCTAATTAGTAAAAAGATTGCCTCATAATCATAAAATTGTAGGTTTAAATTTCACTAATGTGAGGACTTTGTAAATACCTTTAATTTGTAAAGTGTGCGTACATCTATCAAAGCTGTATAAAACAATGTGTTGAAACTTGGACTTGAAATCGTTCAATAAATCAATCCGGTCCAAACATCAACCTGGTTTGTTTTTTTTTTATTAAAAAAAAATCTTTAGAATTTTATATCAATTACCTTAAAATCTTTAATTTCTCACATGTTTGACCCTTGGTTAACTCTGGTTCTACTACTGACTTTTAATTCAGAGTACCCTGACTAATTTAGTGACCAATCATGATTTCAGAACCTTGATATAAAATATGTATGAGAGGCTATCAATCTGTGTAAGAATGCTTGGATGTAAGACAAATAATTTTAGTTAGGCATTTTATACAAAGAGAAATCAAAATGATCAATTTTACATAATTTGAAATGTTACCCCTAAATTCCGACCAAAACAAAAAATGTTACGCCTAAAAATAATTGAGTCCTGGATCGTATTTTTATGTCCATCTCTTACTTTATGATTTCTTTGTTTTGAATACGAGAACTTCAAATACATTTTACTCGAATAAATACTTAAAACTACAAAATTTAAATAACACAAACTGCTACAAAATATTCTGAATCATGCAAAATTTGACACACAGGAAATAATTCTTTGAGACTATGTTTCATATGCAAGCCTGAATTTTGATAGATACGAGATTAATTATAAACTACGAAAAGATTATAAAACCGTTAATAATGATTTTTAAAAAAAAAAAAGAAAGAAAGAAAAGAGAAACCATTTTGTACATACCTAAACTTTCCTTCAATTAAAAATTTGATACTTGATCATTTTCCTCTCTCAATCAAATTATTCAATTTTTAACTTATATGCAGATATGTATCGTGTTTGAGACTCGTGCTACATATCTGCACATGTCATCTGTTTTTTTTTTTTTACCCCTTTCGAATACATCGAATTTAACCCTTGTAAATACAGAATATTCAAATATATGAAGTCAAGCTAGCTAAGCTGACTAGCTCTCCACTGACAGTAATGTTGGAAAACAGTGATTAACTTGATTTTAATTTGAAGTTGAACATACCATATATTCACTTAAAAACAATTAAAAAAGGAACAGTTTCAAAATATAATAATAATCAGCCTTAAATAAAGCTTGTCCTGGGATGCATATGGGACAAAGGATGATGAAGTATTCAAATTTTACTTATGTGAGGACCTTGTTAGCGGGCAATTTGTAAATACCTTTGTAAAGTGTGCGTACATCTATCAAAGCTCTATAAAACAATGTTTTGAAACCTAGGCTTGAAATTAGTTAATAAACCAGTCTGGTCCAAACATCAACCCGTTTTGTTTTTTTTTTAATAAATTTTTTTTTTTAGAATCTTATATCAATTACCCTGAAATCTTTAATTTCTCACTGGTTTGGCCCCGGTTTAGCTCTAGTTTGACCTATTGACCTTTAACTTAATACCCTGATTGGTTTGGTAGCCGATCCGAATTTTAGAACCTTGATATAAATATGTATGAGAGGCTAACAATCCGTGTTAGAATGCTTGGAGGTAAGACAAATAATTTTAGTTGGGCATTTTATACAAAGAAAAATCAAAATGATCAATTTTACAAAAATTGAAGTGTTACCCCTAAAAAAATTGAGTCTTGGATCATATTTTTATGTCCATTGTCTCACTTCATGATTTCTTTGTTTCAAGTATGAGAACTTAAAATACATTTTACTCGAATAAATACGTAAAGGGTACAGATGTAAAAATATACATATGTTTTACCTTGAGGAGCGTCCAATATCAAATAGTTTTTTTATGTGCAAAACTATATATGAACTTTTAAAAACAGTGCAAAACTACCATCACTGTTAAATTTTAGGGTCAATGATCAAAAATACATATGACCTTTTCCCTCAGGATCGCCCAGCACCACGACCTTTCAACTGGATCAAAAATACACACGACGTTACGTTTTTGGGTCACCCAGCACCACGGCTGTTAGTCAACCGTTAATTACCGTTAGTTGACCGTGGTACTGGACGACCAAAAAACGTAACGTCGTGTGTATTTTTGATCCAGTTGAAAGATCGTGGTACTGGGCGATCCTTGTAACATCCTGAATTTTGAATTTAATATCTTGAACATAAACCTATCTTGGGAAGACTAGTAGGCTCTATTTTCAGAAAGTGATAAATTTGAAATCAGTATTTTGCGGGACCCACGGCCAAAAATAATTCTCTGCAAACTTTCTCGTGAAGTTTGAAAAAAATTGGCCGCGGGACCCACTCAATAATAATTTATTATTTAAATAATATTATATTATAATAATAAAATAATATATATTAAAATATTATTAAATTTTTTAAAAAAAAGGTTCACGGGGCGGCTGAAGAAGTCACGGGAAAGTTTTCATTTTATAATTTTGGGAAAATTACGTAAAACGACCCAGAGACGAAAATTACACTTAAAGACCCATTTTTCAACTATAAATAGACCTTCCATTTCATTTCATTCTTCACAACTTCTAAGAGCCATAGAGAGAGGTAGAGAGAGAGAGAGAGTAGAGATATTTGCTTGAGAGTTATAATAGCTGGTTGGTGATTCGGGTATTAGCAAGTAACAGGTAACTCTGAATATTCTTCCTTATACTTGTGAATTATGTATGATTATAAATTTGTTTGTTTACTATTTTGGCAAGAATATTTAGAAAATATTTATGGTTTTAAGATCTGGTGTGGGAACTTTGACTTGCAAATCTGTAGAGGTACTATTTATACGTATTTACTATTCATGTTACTATTCACGTATACCGTATTTACTATTCATTTTTACTATTCACGTATACATACCGTATGTACTATTCATTTTACTATTCATGTATATACCGTATTTTACTATTCACAGATACGCATAGTATTTTACTATTCATAAATACGCATATCAATGTATATAATGGTATAATAATGCATTATTTTTGAGTAAATACATTCATCATGGCGGTTGTAATGTGATGGGTGGAGTAAGGAGGGAATTGAATGATAAGAATTGTTTATGCCACCACTCGGTGCACAGTGGATGGTACTTTTCAGGGCCCCATCTTCCATGTTTTCCTCTGGCCGGGATTTCATTGGAGATGTGGGACATGTGACACCTCCTTAGTTGTTATTTTAAAGGAGGGGAGCCATAGTCCAGATTTAAGCTCTATACCTTTGGCCGGGTGTATCTTAAGTTTTGGTGAGCTTGAAACCATCCAGTCAAATGAATGAGTTTCTATTGGACTATATGTTAGCCTATGGTTCCAGTCAGCGGTATACGGTTGGAAGGGGATATAAGGGAGGCTGCATACTGCATAGTGCATTTCTGAATTATTCAATAAAGAATGATGAGTATTTTGTAAAGGCATTTGATGTGTACAACGGTATATCTAAAAATATCTGAGTATATTAAATTCACATTATATTACCTTTTATTTTTGTCATATGTAATTTGCTCGTGTAAGGTAGAAATATTCAGTAGTTACTGAGACGTGGAATCTCATCCCATATTAACATTTTTCAGGTGATTATTCTAGTAGAGAGCAAGGGAAGGCACCTATGGAGTGAGCTCTGGAAGCTCTTTTGATCTCCAATAAATTATGATATGTTATTTTATTTGCCATGAACCTAAGATTTCCGTTTTGTATTAAACTCTGAAATATTTTCTGGAATTTATTCTGATTATGTATTACGGGTTTTATTCGAAATGGTAACATTGTAAAAGGATTTGGATATTGTTGAACTCTTTTGAAGGTATTTTCAATATTTTGACCGAGTTTTTGGGTATTAAAATTGTGGTGTTACATTTTTGGTATCAGAGCTAAAGGTTCCATGGCAATTTTGTTTATTTTCTAAAGTGATTTCTTAAAAAAAAAAAATTAAAAGTTCGTGGCAAATTAAATATCATAACATGAGCACTTCCCTTTGTTAGATTTAGAATTTATTTAGCTATTTTTATTTGTTTAGTGTCCTTATAGTATTAATCATAGGAGGAGATAATGGCAAGAACCCGAAGAACTAATTCAACCTCTGCCTCATCCCAAAGAGATCTCCCTCCGCATCAAGATGGTCCCTATCCTCAGGATAACAATGCCCTTTTGGCAGAGTTACGAGACGTCATCTTGGAGATGAGAGAGAAAGTGAATAGACACGAGGATGAACTAGCAAAAGGAAGAGGCCAAGGTGGTAAGGAAGGAAAGGAGAAGGCTCTGGAAGTCACACCTTCTGACCATCAATCTAGGGGAGGAAGTCGTTCTCACACTGAAGATGGAGGTAGTAGCGGTTCTCATTCTCAATACCATCCCTTACCTATTACTGAGGTTTGGGAAAAATTTCGGAAGTTTACTCCACCGATGTTCGAGGGGAAGCTAGATCCGATTGCAGCACTGGAGTGGCTGAAACGTGTAGAAAAGATTTTCAGAGTTATCGAGATTAGCTCACAACAAAAGGTGATGGTTGCTGAACAATTGTTGCAGAAAGCAGCTGAAGAATGGTGGGAAAGCACCAAAACAAAAGGAAATGCTGAGATGACGTGGGAAGAGTTTAAGGAAAAGTTCGAAAATTATTACTTTTCCCCTTCAATCAGAATAGAGAAAGAAACTGAATTCCTCACATTCAGGCAAGGGGAATTACATGAAGACGAATTTATTACTCGCTTTTTAGAGGTCTAAATTCTGCGGATATTCACAGAACAACTCTAAATGGTTGAGTGCTCGATTGGTTGAAAAAGCTAGACCAGACCTAAAAACAGCTCTATCACCGTTCCTTGATGAAACAAGGGATTTTGAAGAAATATGCGACAAACTGCGCACGATAGCAAGGAACAAACGAGAAGAGGAAGCTGAGAAGATGAAGGGTTTTCAGGCCAGATCTACACACCTCATGAGACCAACGGGAGGAGTTACTAAGAAGCAGAGTCACAACTTCAGTAATGTGAATACGCGGTTTAGCCAACCATCCAGAAATCACTTTGGTGGACCATCGAGGAGTTATTTTACTGGACCCCAAAGAAGTCATTTCAGCAGACCACCGAGGAGTCAATTCAAAGGACCTCAAAGGAGTCACTTCAGTGGAGGTCAGAGTTCATATAGGGGATCCACAGCTCCTGCTGCAAGCACCGCCAACAATCAGATGTGTGCCAAGTGTGGAAGAATACACCAAGGACCATGTGTGACGTGTTTCAACTGTGGAAAGCCAGGACACATTTCCAGATTTTGTGAGGAGGAGCCTCGAGGAGCCAAGGATGCTAGAACTGCAGTGCCAGGGAAAGTGTTTGCACTATCACATCAGGAGGCAAGTGCTTCACCAAATCTGATTAAAGGTATCCTCAAACTCCAAGGTCTTGAAGTAGAAGCCTTATTTGATTCTGGTGCCACACACTCTTTTATATCATACGACTGTGTGCCTCGATTGAATTTAAGAGTGAGTGAATTGCCTTATTATATGATTATTTCTACACCGGCGGGAGCTTCAGTAAAAACTTCTAGGGCTTGCTTAAATTGTACGATTGAGATTGATAATAGGATCTCAAATATAGACCTTGTTTGTTTACCCACGAAGGGTATCGATGTAATAATAGGAATGGATTGGTTGTCAGCTAATGACATCATCCTTGACTGCAAGAGGAAGACTATCTCTCTTGCGGATGACTCTATGAGTCATAGTAGACCACAATTGTTGTCTATAGTACAAGATGAAAAGCCTGTTCATCATGGTTGTCTTGCGTACATGGTGTTTTTCTCCATTCAAGCAGAAGTGGAGGAAGGGATAGAGAACATTGAAGTGGTGAAAGAATTTCCGGAAGTATTTCCGAAAGAAATGACAGGTTTACCCCCAGAGAGAGAAGTAGAATTTTCTATTGATCTCGTACCTGGAACAGAACCTATATCTAAAGCTCCTTACCGAATGTCTCCATCGGAACTAGCAGAATTGAAGAAGCAAATCGAAGAATTGTTAGAAAAAGGTTTTATCAGACCCAGTGTATCTCCTTGGGGATCGCCCGTACTCTTTGTGAAGAAGAAAGATGGGAGCTTGAGACTATGCATTGACTATCGCCAGTTGAATAAAGTGACTATAAAGAATAAATATCCTTTACCCAGGATCGACGATCTACTTGATCAGTTGAAGGGAGCATCCATATTCTCCAAGATCGACCTCAGATCAGGTTATCACCAACTGAGAGTCAAAGCTGAAGATGTCTCAAAAACTGCATTCAGAACTAGATATGGCCATTATGAATTTCTTGTTATGCCATTTGGGCTAACAAATGCTCCAGCAGTATTCATGGATTACATGAATAGAATTTTCCGACCATATCTAGATAAATTTGTAGTGGTTTTCATTGACGACATCCTTATCTACTCTAAGGATGAAGAAGAGCATAAAGAGCACCTTAGAATCGTGCTACAAGTGTTGAAGGAGCACAAGCTCTATGCGAAACTGTCTAAGTGCGAATTTTGGTTGAAGGAAGTAAAATTCCTAGGCCATGTCGTATCGGCTGAAGGTGTTGCAATGGACCATACTAAAGTTGAAGCAGTTCTCCAATGGGAACGACCAAAGTCCGTGACTGAGATCAGGAGTTTTCTAGGTCTAGCTGGCTATTATAGGAGATTTATCAAGGGCTTTTCGCAAATAGCTATGCCTTTGACTAAGTTAACAAGGAAGGGTCAACCATTTGTATGGGACGAAAAGTGTGAAGCAGCTTTCCAAAATTTGAAGACTAAGTTGACTACGGCACCAGTACTTATAATTCCAGATCCTGCTCAGACCTTTACTTTGTACACAGATGCTTCCAAGAAAGGTCTTGGGTGTGTATTAATGCAAAATGGTAGGGTAGTAGCTTATGCTTCTCGACAGTTAAGGCCACATGAAGGGAATTATCCTACTCACGACTTAGAACTGGCAGCAGTAGTGTTCGCTCTGAAGATTTGGAGGCATCACCTCTACGGTTCAAAGTTCGAAGTTTATAGTGACCACAAAAGTCTGAAGTACCTGTTCGACCAAAAGGAGCTCAACATGCGACAGAGGAGATGGATGGAGTTTATCAAGGACTACGACTTCGAATTGAAGTATCATCCAGGAAAAGCGAACGTTGTAGCAGATGCCTTAAGTAGAAAGACAATTCATGTAGCCCAGATGATGATCACAGAACATAAATTGCTCGAGGAGATACCAAGTACATCTATTGATGTAATGTCAGGTTTGGTCGCTACCATGGAAGCATTAACTATTGAAAGCACAATTTGGAAAGAGATTAAATTCGCTCAGCTCGAAGATGAGTATCTATTAAACGTGAGGGAAGATATTGAAGAAGGAAAAGAATCGAAATTTGGGATCGATAGAGATGGGATATTAAGATATAAAGGAAAAGTGTGCATACCTAATGATGGAGAAATAAAAAAGCTCATACTAGAGGAGGCACATCGGAGTAAATACACTATCCATCCCGGAGCAACCAAGATGTATCATGATCTCAAGCGGAATTGGTGGTGGCGGGGCATGAAGAAAGATGTGACTGACTTTGTCACTTGTTGTTTGACTTGTCAGAAAGTCAAGATCGAACATCGGAAACCTCCTGGATTATTAAAGAATTTGGATATCCCAGAGTGGAAATGGGACAGCATCTCTATGGATTTCATCATGGGGCTTCCTCTAACGACATCCGGACATAATGCCATTTGGGTAATTGTCGATAGGTTAACTAAGTCAGCTCATTTTCTAGCAATTGCAGCAGAATACTCATTGGAGAGACTAGCAAAGATCTACATGAAGGAGATTGTCAGATTGCATGGGATACCGAATAGCATCGTATCTGATCGTGATCCACGATTCACTTCACGATTTTGGAAAGCATTGCAGAATGCTATGGGAACTCGGATGAGTTATAGTACCGCTTATCATCCTCAAACTGACGGGCAGACTGAGAGGACTATTCAAACTCTGGAAGACATGTTGCGGGCTTGTGCAATCGAACTAAAAGGAAGTTGGGACGATCATCTTCATCTTGCGGAGTTTGCATATAACAATAGTTATCACTCCAGCATTGAGATGGCACCTTATGAGGCTTTGTATGGAAGAAAATGTAGATCTCCTATTTGCTGGACGGAATTGAATGAGCGAATTTTAATAGGTCCAGAACTTGTGGACGAGACGACTCAAAAGATTAAGGTGATTCAACAGAAACTTCTCACTGCTCAGAGTCGACAGAAGAGTTATGCTGACAAGAGAAGACGACCGTTGGAGTTCATGGTGGGCGAACATGTATTTTTAAGAGTCACACCAATGACTGGCATTGGTAGAGCAATACGAGCAAAGAAGCTTTCACCTCGTTTTATGGGTCCTTATGAGATTTTGGAGAAAGTTGGACCGGTAGCTTACAGAATTGCATTACCTCCACAGCTTGCGAACCTTCATGATGTCTTTCATGTATCGCAACTGAAGAAATACCAACCGGATCCTTCCCACATTATAGAAGTAGAAGAGGTAGAACTCAAGGATAACATGACGTATAAAGCCGAGCCGGAGCGGATTGTTGATGCAAGGGACAAGAAATTAAGAAACAAGACCATTAGACTTGTAAAGGTCGAGTGGAAAGGAATGGTTCCCGGAGATGCTACTTGGGAAACGGAGGAGAGCATGCGACAAACCTATCCTCATTTATTTAAATAGGTTAGAATTCTTATTATAGCGAAATTTTGAGGACAAAATTTTCTTTTAGGAGGGGAGAAATGTAACATCCTGAATTTTGAATTTAATATCTTGAACATAAACCTATCTTGGGAAGACTAGTAGGCTCTATTTTCAGAAAGTGATAAATTTGAAATCAGTATTTTGCGGGACCCACGGCCAAAAATAATTCTCTGCAAACTTTCTCGTGAAGTTTGAAAAAAATTGGCCGCGGGACCCACTCAATAATAATTTATTATTTAAATAATATTATATTATAATAATAAAATAATATATATTAAAATATTATTAAATTTTTTAAAAAAAAGGTTCACGGGGCGGCTGAAGAAGTCACGGGAAAGTTTTCATTTTATAATTTTGGGAAAATTACGTAAAACGACCCAGAGACGAAAATTACACTTAAAGACCCATTTTTCAACTATAAATAGACCTTCCATTTCATTTCATTCTTCACAACTTCTAAGAGCCATAGAGAGAGGTAGAGAGAGAGAGAGAGTAGAGATATTTGCTTGAGAGTTATAATAGCTGGTTGGTGATTCGGGTATTAGCAAGTAACAGGTAACTCTGAATATTCTTCCTTATACTTGTGAATTATGTATGATTATAAATTTGTTTGTTTACTATTTTGGCAAGAATATTTAGAAAATATTTATGGTTTTAAGATCTGGTGTGGGAACTTTGACTTGCAAATCTGTAGAGGTACTATTTATACGTATGTTACTATTCATATATACCGTATTTACTATTCATGTTACTATTCATATATACCGTATTTACTATTCATGTTACTATTCACGTATACCGTATTTACTATTCATGTTACTATTCACGTATACCGTATTTACTATTCATTTTTACTATTCACGTATACATACCGTATGTACTATTCATTTTACTATTCATGTATATACCGTATTTTACTATTCACAGATACGCATAGTATTTTACTATTCATAAATACGCATATCAATGTATATAATGGTATAATAATGCATTATTTTTGAGTAAATACATTCATCATGGCGGTTGTAATGTGATGGGTGGAGTAAGGAGGGAATTGAATGATAAGAATTGTTTATGCCACCACTCGGTGCACAGTGGATGGTACTTTTCAGGGCCCCATCTTCCATGTTTTCCTCTGGCCGGGATTTCATTGGAGATGTGGGACATGTGACACCTCCTTAGTTGTTATTTTAAAGGAGGAGAGCCATAGTCCAGATTTAAGCTCTATACCTTTGGCCGGGTGTATCTTAAGTTTTGGTGAGCTTGAAACCATCCAGTCAAATGAATGAGTTTCTATTGGACTATATGTTAGCCTATGGTTCCAGTCAGCGGTATACGGTTGGAAGGGGATATAAGGGAGGCTGCATACTGCATAGTGCATTTCTGAATTATTCAATAAAGAATGATGAGTATTTTGTAAAGGCATTTGATGTGTACAACGGTATATCTAAAAATATCTGAGTATATTAAATTCACATTATATTACCTTTTATTTTTGTCATATGTAATTTGCTCGTGTAAGGTAGAAATATTCAGTAGTTACTGAGACGTGGAATCTCATCCCATATTAACATTTTTCAGGTGATTATTCTAGTAGAGAGCAAGGGAAGGCACCTATGGAGTGAGCTCTGGAAGCTCTTTTGATCTCCAATAAATTATGATATGTTATTTTATTTGCCATGAACCTAAGATTTCCGTTTTGTATTAAACTCTGAAATATTTTCTGGAATTTATTCTGATTATGTATTACGGGTTTTATTCGAAATGGTAACATTGTAAAAGGATTTGGATATTGTTGAACTCTTTTGAAGGCATTTTCAATATTTTGACCGAGTTTTTGGGTATTAAAATTGTGGTGTTACAATCCTTGGAGAAAAGGTCATGTGGATTTTTGACCCTTTACCCTAAATTTTACACACAAACATTACTTTTTGATTTGGGGTATGCACCATTTAAAATAATGAAAATGCCTAAATTATCCAATTTACTTTAATGTCCTTGTCTTCTCTCTCTGATCTATCGCACTTACTTCATCTCCGCCGTCACCTAGGGAGTTGAAAAGTTACAATCTTGGCGGCGTTGATCTTGGGGTGTTGTGATGGCTCTTTGCAGTCTGGGTTTAACCTGATCGGAGCCTTCTCTTCTCTCTCTGATCTATACCACTGGCCTCGTCTCTTATTTTCTTCTTAAATTCCGATGATGTTGAGCAAAAGAAGTTCGAGGAGTTTCATAAGCAGATTCAAGAGGGGGGAGATTGTATGGAGTTTCGTCTTCTTCAAGAGAAGGTTGGCTTGGTCCCGTAAGTATTTTGAATCTCATTCTATTTCTGATGAAATCATTTTTCCTGATTCGATTTGATGGGGTTTGGATTTTCCTTTGGCAGCTAGGGTTAGTTTTTTAGTAGGGTTTTGGATGGGTATTATTTCATGTAATTCCATTGATGATTTTTTTTTTGTTTTTTGCATGAAAATGCTTCGCGAAGGAAGAAATTGCGATTATCGCGAAGAAAATATCATGTCCCCTAGTTCGTTTAATCGCGACGGTTGTCTTAAGTATTATGAACTTAGCACTTAAGTGTGGAAATTTGTTTCGTTATGTCCTGAAACTCATAGTCTAAGAAAGTAGCTTTGAAAGATTGATTAAATCCTGATTCTGAGCTTCGGTGAAGGAAAAAATGATGTGCTTGAGCGATTTGCTGCAAAGATTAGCAAAAAAGTGTACGGTTTAGAAAACAGTAAAGCTGTTTAATAATCTTGTTTGAATATATTCAAAACACGAACGACTTGTTTTATTTTTAAGATATTTCATTTACCCCCTGGTTTTTGGATAAGAATAAAGCAGTATGTTGTTATTAAACTAGAAAGACCATGCTGATTGCTGTGGTGCTGAATCTTAATTTAGCGGCTTAAAGTTATTTGTAATTAAAAGCAGATGAATCCACTGAGATTTTTACTTTTTATTTTTTTAGAGTTCAGAGAGATTTTGATATTTTCACATTGCAAGTAATGTCAGTTAATGCAATCTAACGGTGATGATAATTTTGCGTTGTTTTTAAAGTTCATGTATAATTTTGTATCTAAAAAAAGTATTTTGTGTGAGACGCTCTTCGATAAAACACATTTAAATTTTTGCACCTCAACCTATACTTAAAACTACAAAATTTATATAACACAAACTGCTGCAAAATATTCTGAATCATGCAAAATTTGACAGAAAAAATAATTCTTTTAGACTATGTTTGATATGCAAGCCTCAATTTTGATAGATAGAACTAAAGATGAGATTAATATAACAATTATAAATTATGATATGATTATAAAACCCTTAGTAGTGGATTTTTTTTTTTTTTTTTTTTTAAACGGAGACACCATTTTGTAGATACCTAAACTTTCCTTCAATTTTTAATTTGATAGTACTTGATTGTTTTCCTCTCTTAATCAAATTATTTAATTTTACTTTCTAGCACAGCTAACTTTGATAGCTTTGGGCTGTTAACATTTGTATTGGGACTAATGATGCTATGAGAGCCAAAAAAAAAACGTAATCTCCCCCCTTTTGACCTAATTATAGGAACACATTTTAGAATTAGTTTTGATCCTAATTATAAGAACACATTTTAACTTTTATCAATTTTTTCCTATAATACCCCTATCTATAATTTTTCAATAATAATTAAAGACAATAATAATTTAATAATACACCTATATATTTTATAAAATAAATAATTTTTGTAACTCATTAATATTATATACACCTCAATTATACTTTTCTTTATAAAATAATCGAGTAATTTTTGTCATATTTTTTTCCATATCACCCTTACTAATATTTCTTCCACAATAATTAATTTAACAACACACTTATATTCTATCAAGTGAGAGATTTTACTTTATTTTTTATTTTTAAATAAAATAATTTTAATATTCCCTTAAAAATATTTGTGATAAAAAAAATAAACTTGCATTTATATTAGGCCCAATGAAATAGATACTCTCTTGATAGAAATTTTTTTTCTTTGAATATGACTACCGATTGTGCAGTACCAATTTTTATTATCCATAAGTTTTTCTTACATCTATACCAATTGAGGGGGTTATGGATTTTGCCTTGATATAATTTTCAATTTTAAGTAGGGTTTTTTTTTTTTTGAAAAATGATTATAATTAACTAATTTAATTTCTCTCTTTAATTTCTTCAAATTCTGGTAAATAGTTCCTATAATTAGGATCCAAGGGAGTAATTAAGAAGAAAATACTTCCTTCACCTCTTTATAAGTGGGAAAAAAAATCAAATCGCTCAAAATGAATTGGTAGTTAAAATTAGTTAAAAATAATGAATATGTAAGAGATATAATTTGTTTATCCAAACATACCTTTATTTATGAAAACTACGAGTGTGAGAGAAAATAAGTGAGGAAAATGATTAACAAGAATTAATAACAAAAATAGACAAGGGATGCATGCAATTAATTAAAGGTAAAATTAAAAAAATATATATTAAATTTTTTAAAAAGTAAAATTATTACTTATATATAGAACTAAGAACATGATAAAAAACCTGCTTATAAATAACATCAGATTGAATTAAAATTTAAGGGAAATTATAAGTTTATATATATATATATATATATATGAGATAGGATATTGTTACAACTTTTTTTTGTTACAACCAATGTTACTACCACTTTTCCACCGTTAGATCATAATCTTAATAGGAAAGAGAAATTATATAGGTAAGATTCTGATCTAACGGTGGAAAAGTGGTAGTAACATTGGTTGTAACAAAAAAAAAGGTTGTAACAATATCCTATACCTATATATATATATATATATATATAAGTTTAGGTGGGTAGATATAATTAACCCATCAGAGCTAAAGTGTAACGCCTCATTTTCAATACCAAAATCTTGGCCAAAATAATGGTAACACCTCCAAATATAGGATATTCAACACTCAAACACATATTTACAATATGGCCAAAGGTAGAAATCCATTTATACAGGGCCAAAATAAATCCAATAAATAAGAGTTATTTTAAAATGCGGAAGTCTTTTAGGTTCATGGCAAATAAAATAACACAACATAAACTAAAGGAGTACAGAAGAGCCTACAAAGCTCACTCCATGGGTGCATTCCCTTGATCTCTACTAAGTTATTCACCTGAAAAATGTTAATATGGGGTGAGATTACACATCTCAGTAACTACTAAATATTTCTACCGTACACGAGCAAATAATATATGACAAAAAGATATGGGCTGATTTCAAATATATATATAGATTCCATAATTTATCATACAAAATAATTTATACTAATAGTCATCAATATAGAAGGTGTTAAAACATATATATCTCAAAAGTTCTCATCTCATGTCTTTACAGAATATTCATCATCATATCAAATTCTTGAACTGTTCAGAAATGCACTATGCAGTATGCAGCCTCCCTTATATCACCACCTCCCTTATACCGCAGACTGGAGCCATAGGCTAACACATAGTCCAATAGAAACTTATTCATTTGACTGAATTGTTCCAAGCTAACCAAAACTTAAGATACACCCGGCCAAAGGTATATAGCTTAAATCTGGACTATGGCTCCCCTCCTTTAAAATAACTAAGGAGGTGTCACATGTCCCACAACTCCAATGAAATCCCGGCCAGAGGAAAACATGGAAGATGGGGCCCTGAAACAAGTACCATCCACTGTGCACCGAGTGGTGGCATAAATCATTCTTATCATTCAAATCCCTCCTTACTCCACCCATCATAATACAACCGCCATGATGAATATGTTCACTCAAAATAATGCATTATTATACCATAAAGTTTTATACATCAATATGCGTATTTATGAATAGTGAATACTATGCGTATATGTGAATAGTAAAATACGATATATATACATGAATAGTAAAAATGAAGAGTACATACGGTATGTATACGTGAATAGTAAATACGGTATGTATACGTGAATAGTATTATGAATAGTAAATACGGTATACGTGAATAGTAAAATGAATAGTAAATACGGTATACGTGAATAGTAAAATGAATAGTAAATATGGTATACGTGAATAGTAAATACAGTATACGTGAATAGTAACATGAATAGTAAAAATGAATAGTAAATACGGTATACGTGAATAGTAACGTACGTATAAATAGTACCTCTGCAGATTTGCAAATCAAAGTTCCCACACCAGATCTTAAAACCATAAATATTTTCTAAATATTCTTGCCAAAATAGTAAACAAACAAATTTATAATCATACATAATTCACAAGTATAAGGAAGAATATTCAGAGTTACCTGTTACTTGCTAATACCCGAATCACCAACCAGCTATTATAACTCTCAAGCAAATATCTCTCTACTCTCTCTCTCTCTCTACCTCTCTCTATAGCTCTTAGAAGTTGTGAAGAATGAAATGAAATGGAAGGTCTATTTATAGTTGGAAAATGGGTCCTTAAGTGTAATTTTCGTCTCTGGGTCGTTCTACGTAATTTTCCCCGTGACAAATTTTCAAACCTCCCGTGACTCTTCCCGTGGCTGGTTGTGGAAATAATTTTTCGTGGGTCCCACATGAATAGTAAATAATATTATATTATAATAATATAATATTATTATTCAAATAGTAAATTACTATTACGTGGGTCCCGCTGACAAAATTTTCAAACCTTCACGAGAGTTTCTGTCGGCAGAGGAGAAATAATTTGACGTGGGTCCCACATGAATAGTAAATACGTATTTTGGAATAGTAAATACCGTATTTTTAAATAGTAAATACGTATTTGTGAATAGTGAACACTATTCATATTTCACAAATTTCAAGTATTAAATACGTATTTGCGAATAACATATATATATATATATATTTTTAAATACGTATTTGTAAATAGTAAAAACGTATACGTGAATAGTAAATACTATTCACGGGGCCCACAAAATACTGATTTCAAATTTATTACTTTCCAAAAATAGAGCCTACTAGTCTTCCCAAAATAGGTTTATGTTCAAGATATTAGATTCAAAATTCAGGATGTTACATTTCTCCCCTCCTAAAAGAAAATTTTGTCCTCAAAATTTCGCTATAATAAGAATTCTAACCTATTTAAATAAATGAGGATAGGTTTGTCGCATGCTCTCCTCCATTTCCCAAGTAGCATCTCCGGGAGCCATTCCTTTACACACAACCTTTACAAGCTAATAGCCTTGTTCCTCAATTGCTTATCCCCCGCATCAACAATCCGCTCCGACTCAGCTTTATATATCATATTATCCCTAAGTCCTATCTCTTTCCCAAACATGCTCACCAAGCACACAACACAATTTTCGTTCATCCTGTACCCAAAGTAATATTCAGACACAGGATCCACTAGTTCCTTATTTGAGCGCTTGGTTACACTGGCCTCACAGGCCAGTTCATTCTTCCTTTCTGCTTATTTCATTGTATTACCACGACACTGGATATTCAGATCTTACAGCTTAAGAAGTTACCCTCAGGCCATAATAACCACAATATGATATAATCTGATTATTTTGCCAACCTTAAGATAAACTTTAGACATACAGGTCTAATGTTACCATGATAGGCAACAAACACAATACTAGGCACATAAGTCTTATAGCCTAGAGATACCACCATATGCAAACTAGCTCAACGGGTCTTACCGCTTCAAGCCTCTGCTCGTCTATCCTATACCCGTGCTTCCTCAATTCAAGTTTAAGAAAACACTTACTTACTAAATCTAGCTTTCACCAATGGCAAGTAATTCAAAAACAAGTACATTTGGCAAGATTCCGCAAACTAAGTATATCCACAACAGTTTCCAACCTCTTCTAGCTTGTACACCTTCCACCACAATCATAATGTAAAAGTCAATTCTTGTTCTGATTTCGCAAGGATTCATTCCATGAGACATCATAGTTTATAAATGTCGATTACAAACTGGTCTTAAATCCTGTTGTAAATATTGCGTAAAAATTTCCAAACACAGCAAGTGCATTGGTAAGTTCAAAATTCAAATACTCAGGGACTTAGCAACTATTTTAAATAGTCACCAACTCCGAATACATTCCAGGTTCCAACTTATTCTACTCAACTCATCCATGAAACACTCAATTCATTATTTCTAAAGAAAGATTCTATTATCAAGATCATTTCCTATGCTAGTTAAACAGTTGGCAATCTCTGAACACCTTATACATGTTGGTATCACATTTTGTTCCCTATTTCTCTCAAATCAATTAATACCATATTCTAATATCTCAATTTATTCAATCAATTCAGTCTCCTAAAGAATCAATACAACTGTTAAGTTGAACTGTTATATTACATTTATACTAGTAGCAACCCTTTAGATCCCCTACCAACTTTCAGATTCATCATCCTATTTCTAAAACCCCGATTATTCATACTAGATTCATCATACTCCATAGCTTATATCATTTAAGAACTATCCTCAAACTTTCCCCAAAAATGATAATTGTCAAATTACAAATCAACTCTTAGAACTTCAATATCAGCAAGACAGAGATATCATGTGTCCTCAATAATATCCATAGAACATTCATGTTTCACAATTCCTAGACTAAGATTTAAAACATTCAAATATTATTCTCACAACCTCAGCATTGTTCACATGATTCGAATTCAATCCTTAGTATCTCAAAGACATATACTAAATATCATCTGTTCCTCTCATAGTTATCTATTAATCACACCCAAATAACATACTAATATTATAACATAAATCACCGGATTTCATACTTTCTTAATTAGACACACTATCTTAACTCAGATTGAATTCAAGTCTATTTTCAAATATTCCCAGACATTAATAGTCAAGTTTACAATTTGATTCTTATAACCTCAACATCAACTGATAATTCGTGTTTCCCCAAAAATACCCATCATACTAAGATCATGATTCACAATTCCTAATCTAATTCTTGGATTATATGAAGACTATCTACAACCTCAGCAGTATTCACAAGGTTCTAATTCTACCTCAACCTGCAATATCACAAAGGCTCATTTCGTTCTTGAGTTCTATTTCAGCTTAGATTAAATTAAAGCCTATCCTCAAAATTTACTATATTCATTCTAACATCTTACTGGCATTCCTAAGGATCACCATTTCATACCTTTCCATCGATCTTCCAACATGTTTATCCAAAAACCTTAGTCTTTGAATTATCTTTGACAAATTCATAGAGTTCTTCGGATACTCGGAGAGTGAAGAATGCTCTCGGGTTAATTGGCACAACTCATCATCATTTCAAATCTTCGGATTCTCTCCGGTTCATCTAATATTATTAGGAAGTCACCCTTCCCAAGATTACTATCACCTTAGCACGCTTACGCTTAAAATCCTATTTTCAAATGTCAATTCCGACATCTTGAGTCAGCTGCACATCCAAGACAGATTTCTTAGATAAATGCGCGTATAAACGTCCAAACTTAATTTCTTGAAAACACAGCTAGCAATAAATGCCATAGCGATTTCTGTCTGCAAAGGTCTAGGAAACTGCGACCCCTAACGGTGGCTAGGGTGCACTAGGGTGCGGTGCCATAAAATTTTCCGCATAACAACAAAATCTACATGATTCTGAGCTAACGACAGATGAGAATCCGATGCTGCTTAACAAAATATAGACGTTGCTAGCCCAGCTATAAATAGAGTAAAGAAAGAGTAAATGTTTCACGTTCTCTCAAACTTCACAAAACCTCCACATATTCATTTCCTCTCCGATCGTAACCTTCACTATAACCTTCCACATTATCCTTAAACATGGCCGGTTCAAGTAACTCTATTCCAGTCTCCGATTCATTCAACCCTTTCTTTCTTGAAGCCTTACTTCATGACTATCAGACTAACATGTTGTCTGATTTGTCAAACAATGCATCATACCCTTATTCTTCTTTACTTCCCCAAAATCCCGTAAGTATGAACGTTCATTCATCTGCCTCAACGATTAACATTCCTACTCCTCCTCCAAGGATACAAGATTCTATTTTTACCACTACTAACAGAAAGGAATCTGAAGCAGGTCCATCAAGGCGACCTGTCCAAAGGTGTCGTAATGTGGCAGAACTTATGGAGTCTACGGTACCTTCTCAACCAAGGAATCCTGCTTCTACCTTGACTGAGACTACTAATCCATTTTCATGTGGTTGCTGCCATGTTCTACGAGAGATTATTCATACCAATGGACTTCAATACCATAAACTTGAAGTTCATGGGAGGATTGGTATGATATGCCACGCTGTCTTTCACCAGGACGTACAAGGAGGTTCTTCCAGTCCTCAAGTATTTGACTTTGGTAAGAAAAATTTAGAAGATGTCAAACATTTTCTAGAAAATTATTGTTTGAATCAAAATTCTTTAGGGTATGTCCTGGTGTCAGATCCCCTATCAGCCTACTATGAGGCCCTTTGTGTTGGTTTGGAATGGACTAAAAATCAAAATGAACTCCCTAATAGTTCATTTCCAACCAATACAGAAAATATATCCAATAAAGGAAAAGAGCTCATGGTTGTAAATAATAATCCTTCACTCCCCATACCTAGTAATCCATACCGATCAAGAGCTGAACAAAATATTAGAGCTGCATCAATGTCAATTAATGATCTTAGAGACTTATTCCATTTACCTCAACAAGAAGCGGCTCAACAAGTTCGTCTATGCAAAAATGTTCTAATGAAAATATGCCATAGGGGAGGAATAAAGCATTGGCCTTATGTAAAAATTCGAAGCACTATGAAGCAAATAGCTAGATTGAGAAGAACAATGTCTCCTGATGGTCCTCTCTCAAGAGCAGCCGCTCAGGAAGAAATTAATAGACTTAAACTTGAGATAGTCGAAGCTTGCGGTGGGATTGTACCAACTGTTGTTCTTGATGCTTGAAATAATATAGTCTAGCCTTCTTGCTAATGTTTGTAATCTCTTATTCTAGGATTCATAAGGATTTTCGAGTTTTCCTGCCAAACTCAACTTTATCTTATTAAATTCAAACTTAAGCCAGTTATTCTGTATAATCAAGACTATGCCCGTATTCTGTTATGGTATTGTCATCTGTTACTCATATAAATTAGCTAGGTAAGTGAAAATCTAGCGAAAATCTCTTCATACTTTTTACAACGGCAACTAATTGAATAAACATCAAATAGGGGCTTAGTCTTTCAATCACTTTCCTAGACACCAATAAAAATATTCATCCTAGAAAGTAATTTTAGGCCTACAGAATCCAATATTCAATAAATTTTCTACTTACCAACTTCCGCTACGCAGCTCTGAAATTTAATCTCAATCACATCCTCAAATCATAAATCCTCATTATCAATCACTTGAATATTTTGATTAACCCATTCTTCTCCTATCATGAATGTCACAAGAAAATTGGTAAAAAGAATCCAAAGCTATAAAGGAAAATGCACATGTTATGATATTTAATTTGCCATGACCTCAAAATTTTTATTTAGAAAACTGATAGGAAATTTACAGATTGGCCAGAACCTTTGCTCTGATACCAAAAATGTAACGCCTCATTTTCAATACCAAAATCTTGGCCAAAATAATGGTAACACCTCCAAATATAGGATATTCAACACTCAAACACATATTTACAATATGGCCAAAGGTAGAAATCCATTTATACAGGGCCAAAATAAATCCAATAAATAAGAGTTATTTTAAAATGCGGAAGTCTTTTAGGTTCATGGCAAATAAAATAACACAACATAAACTAAAGGAGTACAGAAGAGCCTACAAAGCTCACTCCATGGGTGCATTCCCTTGATCTCTACTAAGTTATTCACCTGAAAAATGTTAATATGGGGTGAGATTACACATCTCAGTAACTACTAAATATTTCTACCGTACACGAGCAAATAATATATGACAAAAAGATATGGGCTGATTTCAAATATATATATAGATTCCATAATTTATCATACAAAATAATTTATACTAATAGTCATCAATATAGAAGGTGTTAAAACATATATATCTCAAAAGTTCTCATCTCATGTCTTTACAGAATATTCATCATCATATCAAATTCTTGAACTGTTCAGAAATGCACTATGCAGTATGCAGCCTCCCTTATATCACCACCTCCCTTATACCGCAGACTGGAGCCATAGGCTAACACATAGTCCAATAGAAACTTATTCATTTGACTGAATTGTTCCAAGCTCACCAAAACTTAAGATACACCCGGCCAAAGGTATATAGCTTAAATCTGGACTATGGCTCCCCTCCTTTAAAATAACTAAGGAGGTGTCACATGTCCCACAACTCCAATGAAATCCCGGCCAGAGGAAAACATGGAAGATGGGGCCCTGAAACAAGTACCATCCACTGTGCACCGAGTGGTGGCATAAATCATTCTTATCATTCAAATCCCTCCTTACTCCACCCATCATAATACAACCGCCATGATGAATATGTTCACTCAAAATAATGCATTATTATACCATAAAGTTTTATACATCAATATGCGTATTTATGAATAGTGAATACTATGCGTATATGTGAATAGTAAAATACGATATATATACATGAATAGTAAAAATGAAGAGTACATACGGTATGTATACGTGAATAGTAAATACGGTATGTATACGTGAATAGTATTATGAATAGTAAATACGGTATACGTGAATAGTAAAATGAATAGTAAATACGGTATACGTGAATAGTAAAATGAATAGTAAATATGGTATACGTGAATAGTAAATACAGTATACGTGAATAGTAACATGAATAGTAAAAATGAATAGTAAATACGGTATACGTGAATAGTAACGTACGTATAAATAGTACCTCTGCAGATTTGCAAATCAAAGTTCCCACACCAGATCTTAAAACCATAAATATTTTCTAAATATTCTTGCCAAAATAGTAAACAAACAAATTTATAATCATACATAATTCACAAGTATAAGGAAGAATATTCAGAGTTACCTGTTACTTGCTAATACCCGAATCACCAACCAGCTATTATAACTCTCAAGCAAATATCTCTCTACTCTCTCTCTCTCTCTACCTCTCTCTATAGCTCTTAGAAGTTGTGAAGAATGAAATGAAATGGAAGGTCTATTTATAGTTGGAAAATGGGTCCTTAAGTGTAATTTTCGTCTCTGGGTCGTTCTACGTAATTTTCCCCGTGACAAATTTTCAAACCTCCCGTGACTCTTCCCGTGGCTGGTTGTGGAAATAATTTTTCGTGGGTCCCACATGAATAGTAAATAATATTATATTATAATAATATAATATTATTATTCAAATAGTAAATTACTATTACGTGGGTCCCGCTGACAAAATTTTCAAACCTTCACGAGAGTTTCTGTCGGCAGAGGAGAAATAATTTGACGTGGGTCCCACATGAATAGTAAATACGTATTTTGGAATAGTAAATACCGTATTTTTAAATAGTAAATACGTATTTGTGAATAGTGAACACTATTCATATTTCACAAATTTCAAGTATTAAATACGTATTTGCGAATAACATATATATATATATATATTTTTAAATACGTATTTGTAAATAGTAAAAACGTATACGTGAATAGTAAATACTATTCACGGGGCCCACAAAATACTGATTTCAAATTTATTACTTTCCAAAAATAGAGCCTACTAGTCTTCCCAAAATAGGTTTATGTTCAAGATATTAGATTCAAAATTCAGGATGTTACATAAAGCACACCTCACCCACCAACAAGGTTCTTACATTGACCAATGGGTATCAAACTTCTTCTTTTTTAAGGTGAAGATCGACACCTTAACTAACTATAGTACTCCAAACTTTTTTTTTTTTTTGGATACATATATCACTCCAAACTATACATTGTTGCACCATGTTTTTCACACCCAACCAAAAAAAAAAAAGAGGAAGGAGAGAGGAGAGAAAGATGAGGGAATCGTTGGGCTGAATGAGTGAATGTCACTGGCCTTGAACCCATGGGACTGGGCCTAGCGGCCCCCAGCGGAAGCTGCGTGCTTCTTTTCCAACCGGACGACGACGATCTCCATCTAATTTCTTGTTCGATGGTCTGTTTCTTTCCCTGAAATCTGACGAGCCAAAAGGTAAAATGCGATTTCTTCATTCTTTCATTTTTTCCAATTAAAATTCCTCCTTTCATTTTCATTTTATTTTTCCTGTTCCGCAATTCTTCAAACTCTACCATCTGATCTATTTTCCATTTCTAATTTTCTTCGTGAACCTCAATAAATTTTCGTCTACAAATAGTTTCTGAGTGTTGCTTCTTGTTAGATGGATTCTTCTACTTGCAGGCTGTGTGTTAGTTCATTACTGCGGTCTCTTTTCTTCTTCTTTCTTGTTGGCTTATTAATTTATGCTGTTATTCCTGGTTGATCAGGAGGTGTACTTGTGCCACTTCAGTTGCATCTGCATTATTACTAGCACCTTAATTTTTGGTTGAATATGTTTTTGTAACGTTCGGGTTTGAACCTTTCGGAACCAGATGTTAGATCGTTATTCGATTGCTTTCTTGCTGATATTTTCTTGGCACATTGTGGAATTAAATGCAAGCGCTGGTGATGCTAATCCGCATTATAGGTATATCATCCCTGATCTATGTACTTGATTAAATATCAAGCTTTTTTAAGAATGTCAATCTTCGTTTCTATTCGGAATTATTCTTTAAGTGAATTTTTATCTTTCTAAGAATTGGAATGCTGAATGATTTATGGGGTGCATTATGCTTGATGTAGCCATTTCATGGAAAAGTAACATCCTAGTGTTTTTAACTTCATGTAATTAGGATTTTTTTATTGCAAGTTGATTTTCCTGAATGGACTTTTCCTACTGGAAGCTAATCAAGCTATTAAAAATACCATATTCTTTTGAAGATAAAAATGTTCCAGAAAACAATCATCTTCAATTTTACTGTTGTATGCTGTTTTGAGGTTCAGTGGGTGACTCCCAAACGGTGTTTAATGTGATTCATAGTTGAAAGGACTCTTAATTGGATGTTTTGACATGAAAGACACAAGAAAATTTGACAGTTGTTAAGCTCATAACTATTAGATGAAGGGTATGTTAAGCATGATGTCCTTGCGAACTCACTTACTCGTGCTATCTGTCCCCCCACCCTCTCCTGGACCTTTCATGACTAAACTGTGCTAGTAAATCTTCACTTCATCTGATTTTCTTTATTTTCAGCCTAATTACAGTATGATTTGAGCTTTCCAAGCCCTATTTGTTTTACTCTTTCTTTCTTTCTTTTTTCTTTTTTAAACATCAGGGACTGTGTGAAACAATGTGAGGAAACAGGATGCGCAGGGCACAGATGCTTTGCAAACTGTAAATTTTCTGGAGATGACCTCACGCATGGTCCATGGTACAAGCAAGAGCCACTTTACCTGCAGTGGAAGAAATGGGATTGCCAAAGCGATTGTCGGTACTTTTGTATGGTTGATATAGAGAAAGAAAAAGAATTAAATAATGGTGTTCCTGTCAAATATCACGGTAAATGGCCCTTCAGGCGTATCTATGGGATGCAGGTTTGTAACTGATGAATCCCTGCATCTTAGGCTATCATTTGGAGATTGTGTTTAATGACATCAAAGTATTTTGTTTAGAAAAGTGACACATCACACATAATTAATTAATTCAGGAGCCTGCTTCTGTGGCTTTCTCCGTTCTCAATCTTGCTGCACATTTTCATGGTTGGGTATCCTTTTTCATTCTTTTATACTATAAAATGCCTCTGAAAGATGGGAAGAAGCCTTATTACGAGTATGTTAACTTGTGGCACACCTATGCACTGTTATCAATGAACTGCTGGTTTTGGAGCGCTGTTTTCCACAGTCGGTAAGTATTTATGCATACATACTATATTTTACTGGCAGTACTGCTTTACAGAACTTTTTATGTGTTTGCAACGTTAAGCCTCTCTGGTCATTGTAAGAATGCTTACCTTATTTTTTGACCTTAAGAAGCATTGCTTAAAGATTCTATCAAGCATTTATAAATAGGTGGTTAAATAATAGCAAATTGTTGAGTGGTTATGCTTCTTGCATTTGAGTATGAATTGCCTGATTACATAGTAGGTGATTTAGTTCAATTAAATTGTATCTATTTATAGTATGCTTATGATAATTAAAGCGTTTTCTGGTAATTTTCCCCATTTTTAGCTTGCATATATTTCTAATTCTGTCTCTTAAGTTCTTAATGGAAATCTTATCTCGTTCTCTTTCAGACTGATTCAAATATATGAATTGATGTGTTTGTCTTGAACTTTCCAACTCTCACGCAAAAGTCATTTTTCTCACTGTATAAAATTATAATTTGATTTTATTGAAGATAACGCTGACAGTGCTCTGACTGCTCTCCTTGAAGGTTAATGCATTTATTGTCTGCTAAGAAACAGATGAGAAACAACCTGTCTTCTTACCCATTATGTGGAGAAATGAAGATTTCTTGACTTTTTTACGTGCATTCTCTTTCTTCCTGTCTCTTATCTTTTGGCATAAAGCTTCATAATATCTGTGCCTCATTGAACTGCAGAGACGTTGATTTGACAGAGAAATTAGACTACTCATCCGCAGTGGCTCTCCTTGGATACTCGCTCATTTTGGCCATATTACGGAGTTTCAATGTTAGGGATGAGGCTACCAGGGTTATGATTTCTGCTCCACTAATTGCTTTCGTGGCCACTCACATATTGTTCATCAACTTTTATAAACTAGACTATGGTACGTCCTGCCATCTGCATCTTAACATTATTAGTTATGATTACTATAGTTGCATTGAAAACCAAAGTTTTTCTTCTTGGAGATAAGTTTACCTTGAACTGTCTGTTAAATATCTACCTCATTCACAATTTCTGTGCTGATTGTCTTCTTATCGATATTATTGACTATGCTTAGCTAAGCAAACTTTCGTCCAGCCCTCCTTTTTCTTCTTAAGTGTGTTTATATGAACCCATTACGGGTAGAGGCTTGCATTGGTCTTGAAGAATATTTAGATGGGATTGAGTACGGGCTTTATGGTCAACATCCTAATGTGTAAGCTTGAAAGGGAGGTCTAGTATTGCAACTTGGATTGTTCTTCAATGTTCGTCTTTCTTGGTCATTATTTTTTCTGTTTTCCTTTTTGCGATGGTTTTAATGGTCTCCAATCTATTTTACAGGATGGAATATGAAAGTTTGCGTAGGGATGGCTGTGACCCAACTCATCATTTGGGCTGTTTGGGGTGGTGTTAGCCGTCATCCCTCACGGTGGAAACTATGGCTGGTTGTTTTTGCAGGTGGCCTAGCAATGCTCCTAGAGTTGTATGACTTTCCTCCATATGAAGGACTTTTGGACGCACATGCTCTTTGGCATGCAACTACTATTCCTCTAACGTATATCTGGTGGAGTTTCATTAGGGATGATGCTGAATTTCGAACCTCAAATGGTGTGAAGAAGGCCAAGTAGCATGTGTTTTCCCTTGCGGTGTTACACTGGGAAGTGTAGTGCATTTTGCATTTTCTCTGTTCCTGATTTTATATAAATGCGACTTTTTCGACTAGGAACTTCAATAGGTTAAAGGTAATTATTGGATCTTGCTTCTTGTTTGACATTTCTTTCTCAGCGTAACGAATGTATACAAAACGAAGATTTGTAGGCCTAATTATTATCGAAAGGATTTTTTAGGCCTAATTCTGTTATTCCGATTTGAAGGGTTCGATTTTTATACTTTTGAATGCGGAACGCATTATGTCTCCAAGCAGAAAGGGATAGCCACTACAAAAATTAAGGGATGTCAACGTATGTGTAAGAGATGATTTGTCGAGGAGTTGAGGGAAGAAAGTAAGAATACCAATTCATATATTTTGCGGATTACAAATCTTTGCCGATAGTGATTTTTACAAATATCTTGAGTAATTGAGGTTTAACATTTGTACATGAATATTTAATAAGGGGTGGAGGGGATTTTTTTTATTTATTTAAAACTAAGGACAAAAGGGTAATTTGACTTGAATTTGCATATCCCTCATAGGTCCTTGATAATTCTCCGTCTTTTTACAAATTCAACAAACTTTTGGGGGTTTTACAAATTCTATTAGAATTTTCCCTAAAATTATTTGCATAAAGAAATGCGAGAATCATCAAAAGTTTCCATATCCCTTAAACACAAATACGCTATTTCCAGTTTTCTGTCCGCCTTATTATGCTTCAACTGTAACAGGAAAAGTAGATCTCATTAATTTGATTATCCTGAAATAATTTTTAATTAAAAAAACACAGTTTCGGATTTATTTTTTTTTTTAAGTGAGATCCGACGCTAGAGATTAGACTAAATATTTCCGTCGGCTAAATTGGGCCACAGGAAGCCCAAAATGTAGCAATTAGAACACAAAACGAGTCTCATTTCCGCGGAAAACCTCACTTGCGAGCGTACGACTAATAAAGCATATAGTTTCCCTACACGCATTATTTCGCGGCCGAAAGAGGGGTGCAGCTTTGTTCTCGCCGCCTCACCCTCTCTCAGTCTCTTGTACGTTTTCCTGTTGGATTTCTGTGTCTTCTGTCTGATTCGTCATTCTCTTTTTGATCAATTCTATCTTTCTTTGCACTCTCCGGTAGATTTACAGGGTTCTTCTAGTTCAATTCGCCGTAGATCTGTGCTTTTGTCAAAAAGTGTGATATTATTCGAGAGCTTCATCTATTTTGAGATTTCTAGTTTTAGGGATGTAACTCAACATCGTTTGATTTTTCCCAGCGAGTTAATGTAAAAAGATTTTATGTTGTAGAAATATAGTGCTGTGCTGACATTATGATTTAGCTTTTTAAGGTATTAGAGTCAGGAGTAGATGAGTCTTTTTTCTTTTTGGTACTCATTTCATAATACTGGTTTATTTTCTGATCATTGCTTTTTGGTGCCATCTGATGTAATATGAATCAATTATATCTGTAGAAAATTATTTTCTTTGCTCAAAGTTTGTATATCTGGAATCAAAGTTCGCTAACTCTGTGTCTGTGCTATCAAATTATTTGGCTAATTTCATTTCATTTTTTCCCCCCAGATTCAGATCACTTGGACATCAAACAACTTATTTTTTGAGCGGATAATAAGGACCAGTCAAGATGGTAAGTTAGCGAACTTTACTTATGTTAATTGAGTTAGAATTTTCATTGGTTGTGGATCATTGACATTGAAAATTGTGTCCATACATTCAGGTGAAGTTCACAGCCGAAGGGCTTCGTCGTATTATGGACTTCAAGCACAATATTCGTAATATGTCTGTCATTGCACATGTCGATCACGGTATGCACAGATTTGTACTGCATCTATCTGTTATGGTTGTTACTTTCTCTTTATCCCTTGCGTTCATTATTTTATTTTCTCTGTTTTTTTTCTTCTGTGAAGGGTATGACATACTTGCATTTTTCTTGCAAGTTTCATGCTACCATATTGGTGTTATACCTTATGCATGCTTCTTTAGAGAAAATCCTTTTATATCCACCGGTGAAACATCCATTCAAAATTTCTCAGAAAATCCTTTTATGTTCACTGAGGAAACATCCATTCAAAATTTCTTCAATTCTTTCAGACATAATAAATGCTATTTTATATTGGAACTTCAAGATAGCGATGTTAATAACTCCTTATTTTCTGGCATTTTGATCGCAGGAAAATCCACTCTCACTGATTCCCTAGTGGCTGCTGCTGGTATTATTGCCCAAGAAGTGGCAGGTGATGTCAGGATGACTGATACCCGTGCAGATGAAGCTGAGCGTGGTATCACCATTAAGTCTACCGGTATCTCCCTCTACTACGAGATGAGTGATGACTCCCTCAAGGCCTACAAGGGAGAGAGGGATGGGAACGAGTACCTGATCAATCTGATTGACTCTCCTGGGCACGTGGACTTCTCATCTGAGGTCACAGCTGCTCTTCGTATCACTGATGGAGCGCTCGTGGTGGTGGACTGCATTGAGGGCGTGTGTGTACAGACTGAAACTGTGCTTCGACAGGCTTTGGGCGAAAGAATCAGGCCTGTTCTGACCGTCAATAAGATGGACAGGTGTTTCCTTGAGCTCCAGGTGGATGGTGAGGAGGCTTACCAGACTTTCCAGAGAGTTATTGAGAATGCTAATGTGATCATGGCCACATATGAAGATCCTCTCCTTGGTGACTGCCAAGTTTACCCGGAGAAAGGAACAGTTGCTTTCTCCGCTGGTCTGCACGGCTGGGCTTTCACTCTGACCAACTTTGCTAAGATGTATGCTTCAAAATTCGGAGTTGACGAGTCAAAGATGATGGAAAGGCTCTGGGGTGAAAACTTCTTTGATCCCGCCACCAAGAAGTGGACTACCAAGAACACTGGTTCTCCTACTTGCAAGCGTGGGTTCGTTCAGTTCTGTTATGAGCCCATCAAGCAGATAATCAACACTTGTATGAATGATCAGAAGGATAAGCTGTGGCCCATGCTGCAAAAACTAGGTGTGACCATGAAATCTGACGAGAAGGATCTGATGGGCAAGCCTTTGATGAAACGTGTGATGCAAACCTGGCTGCCAGCAAGTAGTGCACTATTGGAAATGATGATATTCCATCTTCCGTCACCTGCAAAAGCTCAAAAGTATCGTGTTGAGAACTTGTATGAGGGTCCTCTTGATGATGCTTATGCCGCTGCAATCAGGAACTGTGATCCTGAGGGACCTCTCATGCTTTATGTCTCAAAGATGATTCCTGCATCTGATAAGGGAAGGTTTTATGCCTTTGGTCGTGTCTTTTCCGGTAAGGTCTCCACTGGTATGAAGGTTAGAATTATGGGACCCAATTATGTGCCGGGAGAGAAGAAAGATTTGTATGTGAAGAGCGTGCAAAGAACTGTTATCTGGATGGGCAAGAGGCAGGAAACTGTTGAGGACGTGCCTTGCGGTAACACTGTCGCCATGGTTGGTTTGGACCAATTTATCACCAAGAATGCCACTTTAACAAATGAGAAGGAAGTGGATGCTCACCCAATCAGAGCTATGAAGTTTTCTGTCTCGCCTGTGGTGCGTGTTGCTGTTCAGTGCAAGGTTGCATCAGATCTTCCCAAGCTTGTGGAAGGTCTGAAGCGGCTGGCTAAGTCAGACCCTATGGTTGTTTGTACTATTGAGGAGTCTGGGGAGCACATTGTTGCCGGTGCAGGAGAGCTTCACCTTGAGATCTGTTTGAAGGACCTGCAGGAAGATTTCATGGGTGGAGCTGAGATTATTAAATCCGACCCTGTTGTGTCTTTCCGTGAGACTGTGTTGGAGAGATCGTGCCGTACTGTGATGAGCAAGTCACCCAACAAGCACAACCGTCTTTATATGGAAGCAAGACCAATGGAGGAAGGACTTGCCGAGGCAATTGACGAAGGCAAGATCGGTCCAAGGGATGACCCCAAAGTCCGTTCTAAAATCTTGGCAGAGGAGTTTGGTTGGGACAAGGATCTTGCAAAGAAAATCTGGTGTTTTGGGCCTGAGACGCTTGGACCAAACATGGTGGTGGATATGTGTAAGGGAGTGCAGTATCTGAATGAAATCAAGGATTCAGTTGTTGCCGGGTTCCAGTGGGCATCAAAGGAAGGTGCATTGGCTGAAGAGAACATGAGGGGCATCTGCTATGAAGTGTGCGATGTTGTTCTTCATTCTGATGCCATCCACAGAGGTGGTGGTCAGATTATTCCCACGGCAAGGAGAGTCTTCTATGCCTCCCAGTTGACTGCTAAGCCAAGACTTCTTGAGCCAGTGTACCTTGTGGAAATCCAGGCGCCTGAGCAGGCTCTTGGTGGAATCTACAGTGTTCTGAATCAAAAGCGTGGACATGTGTTCGAGGAGATGCAGAGGCCTGGTACTCCCCTTTACAACATCAAGGCATACCTCCCTGTGGTCGAGTCCTTTGGGTTCTCAAGCACTTTGAGGGCAGCTACATCAGGTCAGGCTTTCCCTCAGTGTGTGTTTGATCACTGGGACACGATGTCCTCAGATCCGTTGGAATCTGGATCCCAAGCTGCACAGCTTGTTGCTGACATTCGCAAGAGGAAGGGTTTGAAGGAACAGATGACCCCTCTTTCAGAATATGAAGACAAGCTTTAAATTTTGCTTAGTTCTCAGTTCTCATCATTAGTTCTTCACTATGTGACGTTCTGTTTCTGGTTTCTTTTTATATAATCGCCTTAAGTTTTATTGCCTCGGTAATTTGAAAAAATACTCAAAGCATTCATCTAGCATGTATTTTTGAACTCGTGATTGTCAGGTTTCACCTATATATGTGTGACTTAAAATGATTGATGATTTTTGCTGCCATGGCATTTTGATTGAGCTATATTAGCTTATTTTGATCGGAATTTGTTATTATTGCCATTTATTAGTGTGTTATGATTTCTTCTTGAAGGCGTATTTGTCTCTTTTACCTCCCGTTTCTTTGTTATATCATATCTTAAGCTCAGTTCTTTCATGTTTGACATGAGATCACAGGTTCTACATCTTGAACGTGTGATCTGCCAATGAATAAAGCAGAGTTTGGAGAGCTGAATAAAGCAGAGAGGCGTTGGCTTAGCCTCCTCTGTAAGCTGCCAATGAAGTTAGGCAGAGTTTCATCTTTAATTTCCAATTCTTTAACTTCTGAATTAGGTATTTATTGATGGCAAGTATAATCTCTGGAGGCTGATGGCATGGTTTTTTGTTTTTGGTAAGATTATTCAAATGCGTAGCATATTTGAACTTATTTATTACAAATAAATAAAGTAACTTATTCAGCCGCAATGCTTGTTCCACTTGTGCCTACTGGTATCCAAGATAATATTCTTGCATATCGCTTAAAGCTGCTAACATTATTAATATTGTTATTATTATGTTAATATAAATCAAATCAAGTTCCAAAAGTCTTTGATCCCACAGGGTTTCATGCTTTTAAGAAAAAGAAGGCACTTTTGCAAGTGACTTTTCGAGTAAATCAAATATGCAGATTAATTTATTATCAGTACTCTTGAGTTTTTTTTTTAAAAAAAAAAACTTTAAAAAATCACACAACTTAGGCTTTTATACAAAGGCGTGAAAAAACAAAGACAAGATATTGTCCAGTAGTTCGCAGCTAAAATTAAATCATTACATCTTACGGAATATATTATTGGTCAGAGCTAGAATGAAATCATTGCATCTGACATTAGTTTTAATTTTCATATATTCTTTTTTTTTTCCTGCCTACTTAATTGACATATATTTAAAGGAAACAATCCAATTATTAGTACTTGCTTGCCCTTAATATAAGAAATATTTACGAGTTTATTTTGGTTCTAAATATGAAAAATTTTCATTCTTATCATTTTTTTTTCCTAGTTTACCTTTTATTGATGTTTCTTTAACAATAATCAAAGAAAAAAGGGAGATGAAGTTACGGAAGATGATTAGGATATTTTAGAAAATACATATAATATTAAATAGATAAAATTAAGGAAGATAATTATGGTATTTTAAAAAATACATGTAATATTTATTAACTCAACTAACTCTTTTTAATTTATCCAAAATAAATAAACATGTGTTATATTAATTATAGGAGGTACCGTAGTATTAAATTTCAAAGGAAGCATATTGTCGCGCACGAAAAAGAACGTTGGATGATTCGCGTGCACGGACACTCTGCATTGGACTAGGAGGTTGAGACTTCAAGAGTGGAAAAGTCTAGAAACTCCTAGTATGTTGTAGATAGGTGTACATAGTTGTAGAGTTGTGTAGAGGATTCTAGAGAACTCTAGGACTTATGTAAATATCTAGATATTTGTAGGGAAGGTTCTGGAGAACTATTCTCCACCGTCGGATGTAATTAATCGTAGCCGTTTATTGAGGAGGTGATAGGCTATAAATAGGGGATGCCTCCTTCATTTTTAACACATCCAAGAATCCAAGAGTCTTCAAGTCATTTGTTGTTCAAGAGCTTCTCTCTCTAAGAGTTCTCTTGTGTTCTTTGCCTTTCCTTGCCTACTCGAGGGGATTCGGCTGACTTAGCAAGATCGAGAGGGGTGATCAAGCTAAGGCCGGCACGGTATTTGGGTGATCAAGTCCAAGGCCGTGACAAAGTGGTATCAGAGCTTTGGTTCAAGGCAGCTAGGTTCGGAGCTGTGAACGTGGTTCGTGGTAGCCATTTGGTAAGCAAGGATGTCAGGCACAACTGAGGACGTGGTGGTGTCGGGAGAAGGAAGGGGTAGGGAGACCCAAGTTGATCGGGAGGCAAAGAAGACCCGAGGATCAAGTAAGTCCCGCCAAGCCGTGGATATGACCACTTTGATGGCAAAGGTGGAGGCTTTGGAGGAGACCTTACATGGGGTGGCTATTAGGGTGGACAAGGTGGAAGGTGACTTTGAGACACTTGAAACCCACACCCTTATCCAATTGGACAACTTGAGGTCGGATCTTGATTTGCACCTCAATGTTGAGGAGGAACGAGCTGAGTCCATGAGGCGACTTGAGGCAAAGGTAATGGATGCCATTACCGCGATGCAGGGACAGCTCAACTCTCTAAAGACTTCTTTGGAGAGACAGTCAAAGACTCCGTTGGTGGGTGGTACCAGTGGAGCAAGGGAGGTGAGGTTGGATCTCCCTAAGCCGAAGGAATTTCAAGGCGTTCGCGATGCCAAGGAGGTTGAGAACTTCTTGTGGCAGATGGAGCGATATTCTGAGAGCCTGAACTTGGTTGATGATGCAACCAAGGTACGTACTGCTTCCTTGTCTCTTAGTGATAATGCTATGTTGTGGTGGCGTAGGAAGCATGCAGACATGGAAAGGGGCCTTTGCAAAGTCGAGACATGGGATGATTTCAAGAGGGAACTGAAGAAACAGTTCTACCCTGAAAACGTGGTCTACATGGCGCGCAAGAGGTTGAGGGAACTCAAGCACAAGACTACGATTCAGGATTATGTAAGGGACTTCACGACCCTCACGTTGCAAATCCCTAATCTCAGTAGCGAGGAGACATTGTTCTACTTCGTGGATGGTCTTCAGAATTGGGCCAAGCATGAACTCCAACGGCGTGGTGCAGCAAGTGTGGACGAAGCCATTGCCATTGCTGAAAGCCTCACTGATTATCAAAGGGGTGAGAAAGGTGAGACTTCCGGACCTAAGTCTTCCGAACCCAACCATGGGAATGGTGGGGGAGACAAAGGTAAGGAGTCCGTCAAAGGAGGAGCGGATAAGTCTTCCCAGAAGGACCAACCTGAGGACAAGAAGAAGAAGACAATCAGCTGCTACGTGTGCAAAGGGCCACATTACATGAGCAAGTGTCCCAAGCTGGGTAGTTTGTCAGCCCTTGTTCAGGGGAACGAGGGAACCGATGAGGAGGAGCCCAAGATGCGGATGGGATCTCTCAGAGTCTTGAATGCCTTGAAGGCCAAACATGAGGAACCTGTTGCGAGGAGTAAAGGTCTCATGTTTGTTGATGTGAAGCTGAATGGGAAGCCTGTGAAGGTGATGGTGGACACCGGGGCTACCCATAACTTCATCACTCCTGAAGAGGCCAAGCGGGTAGGTCTCTCAGTTGCTCAAGCACGAGGAGGATGGTGGAAGTCTGTGAACACTCCTGCCAAGCCTCTCAATGGCGTAGCTCGTGGGGTAGAGCTATGCATGGGAACGTGGAAGGGGACCGTGGATTTGTCGGTGACCCCTATGGACGACTTCAATGTGGTACTGGGTCTGGACTTCTTGCGCAAGGCAAAAGTTGTCCTCATGCCGGGTGAAGATTCATTGTGCTTCCTTGAGAAGGGGATTGGTTGCACAGTGCCTACGACAAGCAACGAGCGGGATGTTGGCTTATCAGTCACCTACCTTGCGGCTTTGAAGGTGGTGGATCCTGATGTGAAGGATCGTGGGAATCTTCCCCCTGTTGTGAAGAGGAATGGGAACCCAATGCCACCAAGGCTCCAAGAAAGGTTGCCGCCTGGACGAAAGGTGGAACATGGGTTGGAGCATGGAGTTGGCACGGCCGGTGCAATGGGTCATACATTGGGCCGAAGAGTTCTGGCGATGAGATCCTTCCAGGGCAAGACGGCCAAGGGACGGAAGGAGATTTTGGATGGGAAGGAATGCGTCTCTGAATACCAAGAAGGAGACAAGGTGGTGGCAAAGCTCCTTCCTCAGCAACTGAAGGTGTTTCGAAAGAAACACAAGAGCCTGTGCAGTGACGAGGGCGTCACTGGATTAGGTGGGGGAGAGTGTCGCGCACGAAAAGGAACGTTGGATGATTCGCGTGCACGGACACTCTGCATTGGACTAGGAGGTTGAGACTTCAAGAGTGGAAAAGTCTAGAAACTCCTAGTATGTTGTAGATAGGTGTACATAGTTGTAGAGTTGTGTAGAGGATTCTAGAGAACTCTAGGACTTATGTAAATATCTAGATATTTGTAGGGAAGGTTCTTGAGAACTATTCTCCACCGTCGGATGTAATTAATCGTAGCCGTTCATTGAGGAGGTGATAGGCTATAAATAGGGGATGCCTCCTTCATTTTTAACACATCCAAGAATCCAAGAGTCTTCAAGTCATTTGTTGTTCAAGAGCTTCTCTCTCTAAGTTCTTTCTCTCTCTAAGAGTTCTCTTGTGTTCTTTGCCTTTCCTTGCCTACTCGAGGGGATTCGGCTGACTTAGCAAGATCGAGAGGGGTGATCAAGCTAAGGCCGGCACGGTATTTGGGTGATCAAGTCCAAGGCCGTGACAATATGCTCTCATTTTCCTCTTTCTCCATTTAAATTATGTTTGGTGTTAACTGTATTTGGTTTCTGACCAAAAACTTATCTAACGTAGTTTTGACCAATACAGTAACCAACATACAATAAAAACCCTTTTTAAGAGTGAAGCTTGTTTTGGAACCTAAATTTACAAAAATAAAAAAAAATCCATGCACTGAATTAATTTCGTTGTAATTTTGAAGTATTTAATTTATCCACATCTAAATTTGTTTTGTTTTACTGACGACTTGAAAGAGAACTTAAACATTAGTTTTTTCACACAAAATAATTGATGCTGCGAGAGCTATCCTTTTAAGTTTTAGGAAGATTAGAGACAAAAAAATATATCATGTAGTAAGATTTAGATAATAATCTCAATCCATGAAAATAGTTATATTTTAAAGATAAAATTGATATTTTTTAAAATAAAATTATAATGAAAGTTTAGATTTGTTTATATAATTTCTTAATTGTCGGAAAAAAAATGTCTAGTAATTTATTTATTTTTGGTTAAGCATAGATGTCTTCATATAAAAGGTAATCCTTTTTTTGGAGGCAATATCATTTGAAGCATTGTGAATTTTAGGAAAGGGTTGGGTTCATCAACAATAAAAGGGTAGGGTGAAATCTTCCTTAATCCTCGATGATACTAATGTTAAATATGGTGAGGCGTCTATTACCCTTAGACATTTACCTAGACATCTAGAAATTAAGATACCTCCTCCAACATCTACTAACTTCAGGATCAAACCTCCTCAAGTGTGTTCAACCCTTCACTAGTTCAACCCATAGGTTATTTTATTATTATTATTTTTTTATACATAAATTTTAGGAAAGAGATTGGGTTCACCCGCAATCCAAGGGCAGGGCGAAATCTCCCTTCTTTAGGCCGGACGAGCCGTCTATTACCTTCAGGCATTAACCTAGGTACGTAGGAGTTAGAATATCTCTCCCAACATCAACCTACGGGTTATTAGCGAAGATTTTATATATATATATATAAAATAAAATTTTAGGAAAGGGGTTGGGTTCACCCACAATCCAAAGGCACGGCGAAATCTTCTTTCCTCCTAGGTGATACCGATGTTGGGCAGGGCGAGCCGTATATTATTCTTAAGCGTTAACCTAAGCACCTAGGAGTTAGGATGTCTCTCCAGCACCTTGATCAACTCTAAGAGCAAATCTCTTCCCTTTGGTGATAGTATCCGACTCCTCCCTTTGTTATTAGCGAAGATAAATAGGCAAGAATTTGGCCCCCAAGATGAAGGGAAAGATCCAAGCTATTGAAATTAGGGTTGGCTCAAAACGGGTCATGCCGGCCCAATGAAACTCAAAACCCGGATCGGGAGGTATATGCCTTGATATATCTTCGCTTATCAGATCTTATATACGAACGAGAGTGACTGAGGCTGCTTCATTACCCTCGCCGCCGCTACCACTCTCTTTGGTACGTTTTCTCTCTTCCTTTCTATGCTCCTGATTCTCTTGTTCCTCTGCAGATCTCGGTGTTCCATTCTTTGTACTCACTCACGTATCTGTTTGCTTCAGTTAAATTCTTCGGTTTCACTATAAGAACTTCATATACTTCACATCTGTTGATTCCGGGATTTTATGAATATTTTTCTCTGTCTCTTTTTCTGTCAAGCGGTGGAAAGAGTTCTTTTGAGCTTGATTTCTCCATCATGTAATCTTAGAGCTAACATTTTGATTTAGTTATTGACTTTTATTGGAGATTGATGGTTTTTCTGGCGTATGCTGATTTTCGTTCATGGATAATTGTAATCCTTATTTATGCTAACTATTTCTAAGAAATAGATCTTGATCCCATATACATATTTTTGAGCTGAAACCCTGTAGCATATATTTTAAATCCAATATTTGGTTGGTGTTTCACTTTTTATCTTGTATCCTGGTGTTTTCATTCCGCATCTTTGACTATATTTATGAATCGTGATTCTCATTTTTTTTTTTTTGCAGCTTTATACACTTTTTGTTGCGGGAATTAAAGACAAGTCAAGATGGTAAGTTAAAGAATATTGCTTCAGTAATTATGAGCTTTTTTGAAGCTTCCCTAGTTGCTCATCTCTGAAAATGAAAATTGTATTGTTATTTCAGGTGAAGTTCACAGCTGAAGGGCTTCGTCGCATTATGGACTTTAAGCATAACATTCGTAATATGTCTGTTATTGCTCATGTTGATCACGGTATGAACTGATATGCACAGCTTTTATTTGTTCTGTTTCTTACTTTCATCGTGGTATATTCCTATATTGTCATTAAGATGTTATTTTCACGTGAGTTCTTTGAGGGGTAAGATATAATTGTGTTTTCTTGCTTCTAAGCAAGCATAGAATAGTTAAAACGTAAAATGCATAACACTCACAGCAGTTTTCATATATATACCAATAAACTAATAAATTATACATTGAACTTTATTATTACTGATGATTCGACTATTTAATATGGTTTTGTTTATTTTTATGTTAAATAATTACATGGATTTTTATATCTAGATAACTCATAATTACCGGCTTTCTATATAACAATTAACAACTAATTCTTTCACACATAATAAAAGCTGCATTGTTGGAATTTTATGGTAATGTTGATTTAATGTTCAATATAATTACCAAAATTTTATGTTTATATAACTCTATGCTCTTGCATTTTGATCGCAGGAAAATCCACTCTCACTGATTCACTAGTGGCTGCTGCTGGTATTATTGCCCAAGAAGTGGCAGGTGATGTCAGGATGACTGATACCCGTGCAGACGAAGCTGAGCGTGGCATCACCATTAAGTCTACCGGTATCTCCCTCTACTACGAGATGAGTGATGACTCCCTCAAGGCCTACAAGGGAGAGAGGGATGGGAATGAGTACCTGATCAATCTGATTGACTCTCCTGGGCACGTGGACTTCTCATCTGAGGTCACAGCTGCTCTTCGTATCACTGATGGAGCTCTCGTGGTGGTGGACTGCATTGAGGGTGTTTGTGTGCAGACTGAAACTGTGCTTCGACAGGCTTTGGGAGAAAGAATCAGGCCTGTTCTGACCGTCAATAAGATGGACAGGTGTTTCCTTGAGCTCCAGGTGGATGGTGAGGAGGCTTACCAGACTTTCCAGAGAGTTATTGAGAATGCTAATGTGATCATGGCCACATATGAAGATCCTCTCCTCGGTGACTGCCAAGTTTACCCGGAGAAAGGAACGGTTGCTTTCTCTGCTGGTCTGCACGGCTGGGCTTTCACTCTGACCAACTTTGCTAAGATGTATGCTTCAAAATTCGGAGTTGACGAGTCAAAGATGATGGAAAGGCTCTGGGGTGAAAACTTCTTTGATCCCGCCACCAAGAAGTGGACTACCAAGAACACTGGTTCTCCTACTTGCAAGCGTGGGTTCGTTCAGTTCTGTTATGAGCCCATCAAGCAGATAATCAACACTTGTATGAATGATCAGAAGGATAAGCTGTGGCCCATGCTGCAAAAACTAGGTGTGACCATGAAATCTGACGAGAAGGATCTGATGGGCAAGCCTTTGATGAAACGTGTGATGCAAACCTGGCTGCCAGCAAGTAGTGCACTATTGGAAATGATGATATTCCATCTTCCGTCACCTGCAAAAGCTCAAAAGTATCGTGTTGAGAACTTGTATGAGGGTCCTCTTGATGATGCTTATGCCGCTGCAATCAGGAACTGTGATCCTGAGGGACCTCTCATGCTTTATGTCTCAAAGATGATTCCTGCATCTGATAAGGGAAGGTTTTATGCCTTTGGTCGTGTCTTTTCCGGTAAGGTCTCCACTGGTATGAAGGTTAGAATTATGGGACCCAATTATGTGCCGGGAGAGAAGAAAGATTTGTATGTGAAGAGCGTGCAAAGAACTGTTATCTGGATGGGCAAGAGGCAGGAAACTGTTGAGGACGTGCCTTGCGGTAACACTGTCGCCATGGTTGGTTTGGACCAATTTATCACCAAGAATGCCACTTTAACAAATGAGAAGGAAGTGGATGCTCACCCAATCAGAGCTATGAAGTTTTCTGTCTCGCCTGTGGTGCGTGTTGCTGTTCAGTGCAAGGTTGCATCAGATCTTCCCAAGCTTGTTGAAGGTCTGAAGCGGCTGGCTAAGTCAGACCCTATGGTTGTTTGTACTATTGAGGAGTCTGGGGAGCACATTGTTGCCGGTGCAGGAGAGCTTCACCTTGAGATCTGTTTGAAGGACCTGCAGGAAGATTTCATGGGTGGAGCTGAGATTATTAAATCCGACCCTGTTGTGTCTTTCCGTGAGACTGTGTTGGAGAGATCGTGCCGTACTGTGATGAGCAAGTCACCCAACAAGCACAACCGTCTTTATATGGAAGCAAGACCCATGGAGGAAGGACTTGCCGAGGCAATTGATGAAGGCAAGATCGGTCCAAGGGATGACCCCAAAGTCCGTTCTAAAATCTTGGCAGAAGAGTTTGGTTGGGACAAGGATCTTGCAAAGAAAATCTGGTGTTTTGGGCCTGAGACGCTTGGACCAAACATGGTGGTGGATATGTGTAAGGGAGTGCAGTATCTGAATGAAATCAAGGATTCAGTTGTTGCCGGGTTCCAGTGGGCATCAAAGGAAGGTGCATTGGCTGAAGAGAACATGAGGGGCATCTGCTATGAAGTGTGCGATGTTGTTCTTCATTCTGATGCCATCCACAGAGGTGGTGGTCAGATTATTCCCACGGCAAGGAGAGTCTTCTATGCCTCCCAGTTGACTGCTAAGCCAAGACTTCTTGAGCCAGTGTACCTTGTGGAAATCCAGGCGCCTGAGCAGGCTCTTGGTGGAATCTACAGTGTTCTGAATCAGAAGCGTGGACATGTGTTCGAGGAGATGCAGAGGCCTGGTACTCCCCTTTATAACATCAAGGCATACCTCCCTGTGGTTGAGTCCTTTGGGTTCTCAAGCACTTTGAGGGCAGCTACATCAGGTCAGGCTTTCCCTCAGTGTGTGTTTGATCACTGGGACACGATGTCCTCAGATCCGTTGGAATCCGGATCCCAAGCTGCACAGCTTGTTGCCGACATTCGCAAGAGGAAGGGTTTGAAGGAACAGATGACCCCTCTTTCTGAGTACGAAGACAAGCTGTAAACATTGTTCCCACCAATTCCGAATTATTCTCGCATTTCGCAGATCAGACTTGTTACCGTTTTTAGAGTTGAGTGTCCTTGAGTTTTGTTTCTAGTGTATTTTATGGTAACTAAAACGTATTCTTGAACTCGCTATGCTGTATCCGTCTGGATAAATTTCCTTTTATACTGTAGCTTAATTATAATTTCAGTGATGTGTTCTTGAGCACTTGCCCTTGTTTTTATGACATGAGGAAGTTTTGTTTGGAGACTTTCCTACTAATTGTGCTGTTTGCTCCGTTTAGTTTCTGTCTATCGTCATGAGTGTTTAATTTATATTCAGTGAGGAATACTCTGATGTTTTGCAACCAATGTTGGGCATTGTGGTTAATAGAGGATCTTCTTGTGCCCCTTGATAGATGTTAATATGTTATCATGAAATTTCCCTTCCTATATAAAGTAGTCAAAATATTTTTTCACAATTTGATCATGATGGTTTAATTATCATGTTTGATACATGCGAGTTTATAGACATTTATCCCTTCAAATATTTATTTTTCCATAAATGATGGAGTTACTAATAATTTGGTCATTATGACTTGTACAAATTATATGATGAAATATAATTTGAAATTTTATCTTCATGTAAGTCCTAACACTTGCGTAATTAAATTTAAAATATTTGCGCAATCTAAAGTATTATACGTTTTCATATAATCGGATGGAATGTTTTTATTGGAACCAAGAAAAGACTTTAAACTCATGAATTATATTTGAAAATTAACAAGATTTTCAATTTTATTTCATTAAACCCATCATTTAAACAGTTGAAATCCCAAATTCAAAAATCATAAATCGACATTTAATAAGAAATATTTCTGGGAGCGAAAACAAATCAGGTCTTTCTAACTAACACGGCTTTTTAAACATAACGGAAAAGAGAGACAAATAACCCTCGTATTCCAAAAACTTCAATGTACAAATTCCTAAATCAAGATCCTCAGATTTTTCTCTTTTAGTTCTTAACAAAGTCAAGGAAATGAAATCCCTAAAATAACAAAAAGCTCAAGTTTTCCATTGAAGGAGATCCCTTCACAACGGTTATACTGAGTCAACAATAGGTAGACGTTTGGGCCCCTGCTACTTTCTCCCTTTCCTATTTTGTTGCAGAAGAGAACCTGTAGCTTCTGATTATGTCAACCTCTAACCTTCGATATAGCCTGAGAATTCAAATACTCTGATTAGGTTGACAGGAATACATTAAACCAAGAAGCAGCAATTAACACAGCGAAAAAGAATTTGGTTCCACTGTGAATAACAAATGTGAATGGGATTATGAACAAGATGAACAAAACAGAACAGAAGAAGGAACTTGCCTCGGTTATCAATGGCTTTGCATGTTCTTCCCACTCTGTAGTCCACCTTGCTGAAGAACCTAATTCTAATGCCCCATTTTTTAAGACCTTTAAAGCATCACATTGGTCAGGAAATCCATTGAAGAGCATCTGGGCAGATTCAGCAATCCCTTAGCATGTCTTATGAATCAATCAGCTCAACTTGATATTATTTTTTTTTTGGTCAGAATAGTCACATATATTGATACTAATAATAAGAGTTACATACAACGATTATATTGTGATAACAACATAAAACAATTACATAAAACAATTACACTGTGACAACAAACTGAAAGAAAAACAACTCAGAACAAGAAGGCTAACAAATATAACAATGCCAAGCCAATTGAAAGGACAGCTAGTCACCACAAAACAAATACAAATAGGAACAAGAGCAGCTTCAAAGACTTCATAGGCTTCCTTGCCATCCGAGGTTAGAAAGGATATAGAAGAAAGTGTTGGTTCCGAAACCCACCCGATTGGGCACACCTTCTTATAAGAAAAAGCTGCACAACGGTCAGCTACACAAACACCCCAACTTGGGGAACAGTACAGAGAACACCCAACCTCAGACGAAACAAGACAAGTGAAATCCTGAAGAGAATTCTTGCTCAACCAATGAAGCAACCTTGGTGACATCAACCACCCACCCAACAAATATTGGCTAACATAAGTGATATAGAATCGCCCCCATCTACCAATCCTATCAATGGTTTCCTCCCAAATAAAGCACAAAATAATAGCAACCATCAATAAAACCCTTACCTCAAAAACACGAATCCAATCAATAAAAAGGAATACCACCATAATAACCCATAACCACACCAACAGGGGACAAACACAGACAACAATTGCCCAACTCCACAACAACAGAAAGCATAAATAAATGTAAAGCCAGAAAAGAAAGAAAAACAGGAAAAGCGACTGGAAAGAGAAAACCGAGGTACCCCCACCATCGGAAACCGCCGGCAAGCCAGAGACTGCCGGCGCGCAGGCGGCCACTGCCAAGGGAGAAGCCACCGTCGAACAAGAGGCCACCGACGAACCAAAAACCACCGTCGGAGAGGGCATCGGAGCCAAAAATCCCACCGCCGAAGACGAGGGAGGACCATCAAAGCAACCACAGAACAGAGGACCACCGGATCTAGGAAGGCGGTGAAGCCGGAGACCAGAGGAGAACCGGCGCCGAACAAGAAGGACGGCAACCCCTCTATATCTCCGTTCCGGCCTAAAACCCGCCAGCACCTGACTCCAAGAAGGCCGATCTGTGCTTCGGCTGCTAACGTGGCTTAGGAGGAGGCTCGCCGGCGGCATAGGCGCCGCTGGCGAGGCAAAAGACGCAGGCGACTGAGAAAGCGAGAGAGAAAGCGAGAGAGAAAAGTCGGGGAGAGAGAAAACGAACATGCGTTGTTTAACTTGATATTATTTAAACCACAGGTTTAGCAGTTACATAAAGAAGCCTGAATAATTGTAAAATAAGGAAGTAATGTTATTACTATCAAAATTGGAGGATACTACCACATTCCAAGGGTATTTGATAAGGTTCTAATAAAATGCATATTTGGATCTCCAGAAAAAACAGATACTGGTCCTTTTCATAAAAGTACATTTGCAAAGTCGTTTCCATAAAAACAACTCAGTTACTTTTTCCAAATGGATTTTCCTATTGGCTTTTGTCTCTTCAAATGAACTTTTAAAAACTACTCTAACATATGCAAACAATAGTTGGTCAAAACTACTTTTGAAAAGGACTTTTGGCTTTTTCAAAAGTCATAACCAAACAGAGTCAATTAGTGAGAGAAAATTATACAGACGACATATAGGTATCAGACCTAAGAAATTATTCCATGCCAAGCGTTTACTAAGAAGAAAACATTAAGAATTTTAGTTTACTTTTTTTTTATTAAAAAAAAAATCCACTAAAAATATCTTGTCAAGCTAGAAGAGTTTTTGCACAATTCAGCAGGTAGAAAGATGAAAATAAGTCACTAAAAAAACTTACCAGGAGTTCATCAGCTAACTCCGAAGATGAAGAGAAGAGAAGACCGTTTTTGTCTACTCTAACAAGTTCTTCAATGCTTAAAGGGAAACATGTTAACCGATAAATAAAAAGAACAAGTTGTTTGAATAAAAAAGGAAACAGAAGTAGATCACAAGCATTTCTTTTGGAAAGAAAGGCATCACGTACCAAGAGTATGAAACAGCACAAACAGGCAGTCCACAACCAAACATATCAACAACCTAGAACAACCATAGCAGAGGGATTTAGAAAATAAAAACAAGAAGAAACAGCATTAGAAAAAGGGAACTGCGCCATCAATTTTCAACACCTAGCCCTTCTGAAGGTATGACCACAAATGACAAGTAGCTGCATGCTTTGATTACAAAACTAAAACGAATTGTCTGGGAAACTGAGAAATTGAACTTGAGTTTTTCCTACTTGTTCATTATTTTTTATTTCCCAATAATTATTAGGTAAGAAAATTCATAAATTATAACTCAAAAACATTAATTACTTTTTTTTAATAAAAATGTGACTGGTTCACCCGGTTTTCCCTGATCTTTAGATCAGATGCAGGACCAGTTCCCAGTTCAACTGGTTGGTCTGGCGCAGTTCTCAAAACAGTGCTAATAGAGACCACCATATGGAAGTTACCAGCCATGAAACAGAAGATATTAGTTTCCTAAAAATCTATCTCTCTCTATATTGACATGCGACAATAGATACCTTCATGGGAAGGTCAAGTCCTGATGATGAAGTATGTAGACAAACACCCAGATCAGATGATCCTGAAATTACCGAAACATGTGCAGATATCATATCATTCACGAAATGTAAGACCTTTAAATAATTCAGAGAAAACAATATACCCAACAGCAATGGATAATCTTCAGCTGGCAACCACATGGTACGGAATGCCACACGTTTAAGATGTAATCTCTTTATTTTCTGTTCATACTTTTCTTTTTCTGGACCTTTACCTTTATCATTTAAAATCGTTGTTAGTAAGTTCCAATAAAGGAAACACTTCAGGAGGAAATGAACAAGCTGTACCAGTAATGATGAATAACAATCTTGGATATAAACATTGCTTTGCATTGGATATATCTTTCCAGATGATCTCTTCATCAATTGAATCATCTTCATTCAATATAGCAGCAACACGTCTATCATACATAACTGCAGCTTCTAGGAGAATACTAAAATCTTCATCCGGGGTCCTAAAAGGAGATAATGAAAACATGCAAACCACCGTTTTATGTTTCAAATGAATGTAATTCGTTATAGAAGAAACTTACCAGCTTGTGCTGCTTACAACAAGCGCAGGTCTGTTTGGCTTCAAATATATGCTCGATCCAGCTTCAGCTGTAAATAGAGTCTCACTTTGGCAATCATTATTCACAGATGCAGTTCCTGTAGGAAGCAAAATCTTGAATAAACAAGATGCTAACAAAAAAATGTATATATTCAACAATTGCAAGAACGATCGTAACATTACTGATGCAATCTCGAATGCCAAGAGGCTGACAGAGATCTTTATTTAATCTACAAAACAACTACAAGCTACCCACATTATATATTGGAATCTTCAAGAATACTTAATTAGTAAGAACAATCAACAACTAGACAACATAGTGACTAAATCACCTTATGCCTCTCCTCAAGTGATGCAGGATGAAAAAAGTCAGGAGGCTGATCATACAAAACCGTGGCTCTATAAAGCAATAGTAGGCATTAAATTAATTGTTTGTAGCAATATTTTAATATCACACAAGCTATCTCTGAATTTTGAGGTAACTCCCTTACTTAATTCCCCAGTTTTGATCCAGTTCGTGCTGCATTGCTCTTGTTACACAAAGAGAGGCATCTGCCGTTTTCCCATAATGCTTCTCAATCCTGCACAACCAAGAAAAAAGAATTGCATCAGCAGCTATTCTGAAAAAGCAAAATGTCAGTACCCACCAAAAGGACAAACCAATGCCAGCATAGGTAAAACTGAAGGCCAAACTATTACCACTTGTATGCAGAAACAAAATGACTATTCCTTCCAAGGGATAAACCAAGCAGTGTGTATCCAAAATTATGCCAATCAATGACAAATGATGAATGCCTCAACCAGCTAGCCCATTTAACAGCCACCAGGGTGGGAACTGAAGGAGGATTCTGTACACACAGAATGAGTAAAAAAAAGGAAGCATGAATGACCTATTAAAAGCTACATAATCTATCAAGTATATCATGAGATTATCAAATTAACATTTTCTTAGAAGGATCACCTGGACTAAAAAAATATCAGGCTTAGGTATCTTTATGCAAAGAAACCAAAGAAGCATACAAAATTGAATCAACGGCTTCAACAAGAGAATTATGGGCTGAAGTATCTTTGGTAAGCTTTGACGGGCTGCTGGCCACTGTTTCTGAAAGAGAAAGTGCAACAGTACATTAACTTAAAGCGATGGTGTGCAGATATCTTGTCTGGAAAATATTAGTCCATATCCATACCATTCTGAGAATATGAATATATTTGTTGTTAAGAATAGCATTATGAGGCTCTGAACCTGTAAAAAAAAGTAATAAATTAGGAAATTCAGTTAAGATAACAGTAAGTCAAAACTTCATAATTAGGTTCATGAATGTCCATAGTAGTTAAAACTAACTTAAATAATTTATCATGAAAAACTATTCTGATAAAAGTACCTCCATATGCCACAATGTCAACCTCCAGGCAAGCCTGCAACGATATATAATAAGCCAATAGATCAATTAATTGAATAAGTAAATATTTAATCAGAAACCCATGTCGCAGGTTCCCTTAAAGGTTAAAACTACATGTAAAGAGAACAGACTTCACAAGCTGCTAGAATAATAAAACCACTAACCACAATTGTTACATAGGTTTACAAGAACGATTAAAGCCAACATAAAGGGCATCCCAAAGCGAATAAAAATACAAGTGAAGTTCTGACATCAGTGAGTCACAAAAATGTATTACAGTCTCCTGGGGACTTCAAGATAAAACTAAGGAAATCCAATTTTAAGAGGAGATAACCCATTCATAATGCCATTTACATCACCAGAGCAATTGTGTTTAAGAACTTTGGATTACAATAGGCAATTTGAATGGAGGAATTAAAAATACAAGAATTGCTAGCATGGTTAATTCTCAGTTGATCATAGAAGTTCTGAAATTTCTGATTAACTGAAAAACATTTGCTATGATCCAAAAGCTCGCTAAATTGGACCCAGCTCAGATTGGGATCCTAAAGTCAAAGTAAATTAAATTATTTCGTAGATTTACAGAAATGGATAAAATACCTGATTAGCGAGCGAAAGAGCGTGGTACTGCATTCGAGGACTGCGGCCTACGTCACCTAAAACTACAACACATGCCCTCCCTCTTCTTCCATCCTCTTCTTTGCCTTTTCCTTTGATCCCAATAAAATTTCCGAATACAAACAAAATCCATTCAGCAAAATTCTTCCTTACCAATTCATTTCATAAAAACATGAATAAAACAAATGGTTCGAATCGATTTTCATGGAGAAATACGGTTAGGAAAAAATACCAGCCATTCTATTGATCAGTGAAATCAAATTCCTCCTTCTCTTGCAGAGTACTGTAGTCGTTATTACTTTGCTAGTGAATGACCAAAACCACACGAGTGTGAGAAAAAAGGACCGCAATAGCTCAAGCTTCCCAGCTTCTTCTCTATTGCCAGCTCTGTTCAAATGACGAAATGTGTAAAGGTCTGGACTTGGAAGAGTGACGATGTATTCAAAGCAACGGAAGGCCATGATTATGTTCTGGAAAGAACGGTCCAGATTGATATCTCTAAATGCGACGCCGTTTGAAGTAGCAGTACAAGATAATGCAGCCGCGAACACGAACGCAGCGAAATCACTCTCGCCAGTCGCTACCCCACCTTTAAATTGGAGGGAGTTGAAAAGCTAGCGCTCTTCCCTGAATTTGTGAATGCAGATGATGGATCGCAAAGAGAATCAATCTCCGCAAGGTTTAAAATTGACCAATAAATTCTATTTTTTTAATTTGAAACACTGTTTTCGAGTTCTTATGATTCCTTCATAATTTGCAGGCCGAACAGCTAGAGTTTTGGTTGAATTTTTAGAAGTGGCCATTGCGGCTGTTGTTTTTCTCAAAGGGGTTTATCCCTCTGGTATATTCTTGCATGTCAACTAATTTTTTAGCCTTCTGTTTATTTCCCCCCTCAAAGAAGGTTTTTGTAAAAAGAAAAAAAAAATGTTTGCTGATTTTGGTTATGGATAAAAGGTGCTTTTGAGAGGACGCGTTATATGAATGTGGTGGTTCAAAGGGCTCGCCATCCTCAGCTCAGATATTATATACATACTGCTGTTTCAGGACTTCTTCCCTTTTTACAGCAGGTAAAGCTCATCAATAATTTGATATTCTCAATCTAGTGTAAGTAATACAATGAAGATTACCAATGACTTGTTTTGATTGTATTGATGTTGCTTTAGTGTCAATTAGGATTCAAATTGTTCAAGAGTCTGAGCAGTATCTTGTGTAAGAGTGTTAATTATAATGTTGATCAAGAGTTTATCTTGTACCTCCTACTTGGTCTTTAGCGGCGTGTCTGACGACATTTCATGTTGTTTCTGTGTGCGGGAATTTCATTGGTACATTCTTTTCTTTCTTTATTCCCGTAAATTGCAATCCGAAGATAATAGGTAAGTCAAATTGAGGTATGAGGATTTCCTGCAACCCAAAAAATATTTATATTGATTTTCACTATATGTATAGGTTCATTGGTTTTGCCACCCCTCGATGTTGAACTTTCAAATGCAAAATAAAAGAATATATATCAAAGCATATTACTTTGCTCATATCACTGAAGTTATAACTTATAACAATATAATGTAAAACTAAATATTTGCATATGCTAGGTTCCAGTTTCTTGGTCTTACTTTATGTAACAATGTGTCGTGTACTCGTGTTATACAAGATTTCTCATATGTCACTGGTCTTGGGAAGCTCAGCTACAATTTGAACCTTAAAGTAACCACAACTTTTCCTGGAAAATTTACGTTGTCTACATTTCATACTGTTTAGAAGATATAAACCTCGTTTACAGAGATATATGAGCATGATGTGGGCTAATACATTTGCAGACAGCAAATAACTAAATAATTCAAAAGTCGATACAAGATTAATCATCCTGTATGGAAACACTTGTTTGCTTCTAACAATTCTCCCCTTCCCACTTTTGCTAGGGAATGGTGGAGAGAGTAGCGGTTATATTCTACAAAGCTGATGATGTTCCACTGGAAAAATTTGTATTTAAGCTTGCGGTGAACCAATCTTGTGGCTCAAATGTGGACGAGGTTGACCTGGAGCTCTCTCTAAGATCCTTCCTGATAAAGCTTTCAGTCTCAGAATCTATTACAAAAGATCTTCCCCCGGGTAAATGCAAGTTTAATCATTCAGTATAGCATTCTTTTTCTTTTTTACTTCATCCATTTCCTTTATGTCATAATCTTCCTCTTCTCCCTTGTGAACTTGGCCATCGTCCCCCCTCAGTTATATACACTTAAAAGTTATAAATTCTCGTCATTATCCATTCTGCTTTCAGCTCTAAGCCAAATGGTTTGGTACTTTGTACTTTGCTGCATTGCTCAATCATATTTTGAAATTTGATTGGCAAAGGGAACAGTCTCAACTCTGCCTTTTCCCTCTCTGAACAGATTGCAACTGGGAGATAACTGCTTACTTTCGATCCCTTCCTGAGGCTAGTATGAGCAAGGAAGCAGATATATGGATCCCAACCGACACAAAACAGGGGTACCAGCCCCCACTTATAACCCCTATCAAGTCAATGAGTAGTGAACCCCTATGTCTGCAGCTATACTTGGAACATCCGGGTTTATCTGAATCTATACCATGGAAAGGAACCTGATGCTGTAGTGTATACAATATAGTATATACCGAAATACGCAATTGGAAGGTAAGCATAAATTATTTGAGTGGCTGAATGCCCTTTTGAAGTGAACTTGTCCTTCTTTCAAAGTTTTGACCACTTGACTTGCATACCTTTTTATTGGTGATACTTCCTTCTTTTTCCCACACTAATTGTTTAAAATATTGGATACTTATGATAGAAATTCAACCGTCTGTATGGTAGACTATTGCCTTAATTAAAAGTGGAAGCAAAAGATTAAAGGACAACTAGCCAAACAGCTTTGATGGGACATTAAGGATTTTGAAAATCTGGTTAGAAGGTCGTCAATACTCCACTGATATTGTTGGTAATAATTTTTCTTATTGTGATTTTCCCGTGTATTGGCCACTATAAAGAATTGAGTCTATTGAGGGTACTACTGTTGGCCTTGGAAGAAAATAGGTAGGACACCACTACCTAAAAAATCGAATGTGGCTAGTTTCTCACATTGAAACAAGAATCTAAAATTTAATGTAATTTGTTTCTCGTGCCTAAAACTTCTTTATGGTTGATGTTTCTTTACTACTGACGATTGGCATGGCACAGATGCGTTTCATACAGACATCTTTAGACCAGGCTCTTATATGTATCTATTTGTTTTGGGGGGTATATGCTCATTTATGTCTTATATTCGGCAGTTTAAATGTTTATCAAAGTAATCGTGATGGGAATTGCCTAATTGACTATTTCCTCGTGCTACAGGGAAATTAAACCATATTGCCTGCCCAATGTGCAATTGGACACGAATGGGCCTTGGAAGATACTATCAATTTGTTGCACCTCTGACCAGTTGATCAAAATGTCTGATATGCTGCCCTTGAGAAATAATGGAAAGAGGAGAGAGGAAGATTCTATTCAAAACCAACTGCTGCATCACAAGAGTGAATTCAGAGATGGGAAAACTTAAAAGAGAATGTTTACTCCCCTGATTCTATTTGTTCTAGCCCAATTTTCAATCTCGGAAGAACTAATTCATCCTTTTCTTGACATTGAAAAACATGTCAAGTTTGTTCAGAAATGGAATTTCACACATTCTAAATAGAGATTATCCCTTGGTTTTCCTTGTTGATGATGGTAACAGAGCACAACCTTTAGTTTGTCCCAATGAGAAGGCCAGAAAGGGCGACGCTGAAGAAGCTGAGGCTAGCAAGTTTATGCCATGTTGCTCATTTTCCTTAACAACTGAGAGTTTCTTTTATTTGCCCGCTAATTGCATGTTCTACTTGATCCATAAAATTGCACTTTTAACTGAAATTGTTTATGCCAGATTACTCTAAGACTTCATCAGTGCCCGACAACTCATTTTATATGATGGAAAGATGTCAATGAAGAGATTATATTCATTTGGAAAATTGAAGTTCTTCATATGTTGCCACAGCCCTGGAGACCAGGCTAGCAAATGTTATGTGAGCCGGAAAATGGAAGTTTTCTTTCTCTCTAGTTGAAGACAATGAGAGTTAACTGACAGTACTTCGTCGACAAAATCTTTTGTCATTTAAACTGTCTTTGGTTAATGATCCATCATGGGAATCTTTTACCTCGCAACTCGCAAGATATAAGTGTAATGAGTATTGTTTTCTTTTAATAAACCTACCTACCTTGCTTCCGACATGGTAAATGAGTGTCCTTTGAGGCGCCAAACTTTTTCAAGAGCATTTAATTACTTTCCATTTGTGAAAGTGTGCAGTAATCAGGCATGTCATTCAGAAATAGAATCTCTATAGATATGAAGAAAAGCCATAATTGATTATTATTTATCCTAATTGTTTCACAATTCTCTTGTTAGTGTTGTATTTATGTCTTTGGAAGAATTAAGTTGAAAAGAAACGTATCAGAGGTTTAATTGTCAATATGTTAAGAATATGTAATCTGTTTCAAGAGCAGCCATCAACACGATTTTTTTTTTTCATTGATATTAGAAATCTACCTTTCTTTCTCTTGGAGATATAGACTGCAACATTTTTCTGTAATGGATCATTTAAAAAAATTAGTGGCGGGTAGGAGTTATACTTGTATAGTTTACATATTTACAGTTCTTTTAGATGGACTTTCGTGATCCTTTATTATGAGAAGCAGTTTAAACTTTAAATTCAAATGGCGTCAGTTGGTTAGAAAAATGTAATTTCAACAGTTCCTTATGATTTGCAGTCTACTATTTCTTTACATTCAGAAATTATTTTCCACTGTATCTCGCTTTGTCAGATCGACCAGAACCATATACAAACACTAGCATTCAACTCTCCCGTATTGAAACTGTTGCTCACTTTTTTGGTTTGACGTGAAAATTTCACATTACATGCTTAGAAGTAGGTGTTTATATTTCTAATTAGAGGTATAAGCATATTTTTTTTAAAATTTTTTTATATATTGTATTTATTTAGATTTAAATTATATGCTACTTTCTTGGATGTTTTTCGCACCCAGTATCTCAAATTAATTAATTGTTATAATACTGGTGTTACAGACAAATGCTGAACTGGAAATTAATTAATTTAAGATACTGGGTGCAAAAAATATTCCAGAAAGCAGCATATAATTTAAATATAAATAAATACAATATATATAAAAAATTTAAAAAATATACTTATACCTCTAATTAGAGATATAAGCACCTAACTCTAAGCATATAATGTGGACTCTGATTTGAACATAGTAAATTTTTTCTGTGTATAAACAGTAGTTAGATATCATGAGTTTTCTGTTTTACTTGATCTTCAAAGAGAGCTCCCAATTTCTTGGTTTCCACCTTGGCTCACAGTCATGTACTGTTTGTTCATTAGGCTTATCAAGATTCATTCTTCATATGCCTATCAGCTCGTCAATCAACATTTGACATCTAAGAAGCACAAATACAAGTTACAACATAATAATCAGCATCATATGGATAATCGTCTAGGGCTAATTGAGGCATTATCTTGTATCATATTTAAACATCTTAACATGATTACATGGCATGCTGCTACATTCTCCAAGTATTTATGTTTCATAGTCTTGCCACACAGACTTATAATGCTCTAAAAATGACATGGCGGGCTCCATTTTAGCTCCTCATGTTAAAGCCATCATTAACATATTCAGATACCTCAGCCACTCTTCTGGCACATTAGATGGCACTATTGCGCCCTCTAGCCTCATTTTGGAGGACCTTTTCTTTTTCCTATCATGTCCAAGCAATCATATCTCTTGTGCTGTGTGATCTTATAGTAATCTACCTCAGTCACTATAATTCTAAATATATGTAACACTATTCCCAAGTGAGGAATCCTAGTAATCTACAGTGGGCTGCAAAGGGCCAACACAAATCCATGTGCTGCTACACTTTGCCTACAAAATCAGAGGATGATAATTCTAGTCTGCATCCATTGTACCGTTCATGCACTTGTTTGTTATTCACAAAAAAGGATGCCTTTGATCATTCTGTTGATTATTGGTTCTTGGAGCCATCCACGCTTTTAGAATTCTCTTTAGTAGATTTTTTTATTATTATTGATATTCTCAGAGTAGACTAAATCAAATTTCTCTCATGCAAATTTTGGGAGAATACAAAGGTGAAAATTACAAGTTTGTTCAATGATCTGGAAGAATCCCTATCTTTGAATATTTGACATTCACCTATTCCAATCTTCCAGAAGAGGTTACAACAAAACAGAAGTTACCGAAGAGTTATGTTTGGGATTGATATGTATTGGGTATTTGTATTGTAGTATCACATCATCATTAAACATTTATAGCGTACCTAATCTGTAGGTGCATCAGATTTATTGTGCTCTTTACCAAGATGCAGAACTAGAAATGGCTCGTTGGCTAAACAATTTTTAATGGGTGGAAGACCTATAATGTGACATTACAAAGGAAATGCTGAGTAGTCAATACTGGAAGACTCTGATTTTTGAATATGTTAAGGTCCTGTTAAATCTCATTAAATGCAGAGCCTTTAATATCACCATCTCAGCGTCAAACCTAACATATATCAATGAATCATAAATTGCTTCTTATCTTTGCATGTGATAGACGATTTTTCTACTTAGTTTCTGCACAGTGCATTACCATAAATTGTTGCAGGAATCTTATGCTATGAAATGAGCAAATAAGCACTGAATACACTGAAATGCCCATACTTAACTAAATAAACTTAATGCAAAAAAAAAAAAAACACTAAATAAACTTAAAGCTAGGCTAGGAGAATCTGGTTTTTTATGATGCTAATGTGAAGTAGGGACTTGTGCATGTTCTTTAGCTTGGTGGATTAGTGATCTTTAAATCTCATCCACTATTAAAAGATTTTCTTTTGCTTCTCTTTCCAAACTAGGTAAAGTATCTCTCTGTAGATCTGCAATTCTTGTCCACATTATTATTGAGTGTTTATTATTTGACCTCCATCTGACTTTGTTGTAGCAATGGTTGATTGAGATCTACCCAGTATTGTCAGAAAGCGAAATGGACATTTCAATTCAGTGGTGAGATATGTGCCTTTGGTTACTATTGTCTTCCAATATATGTCTAATCTCTCTGTACAGCATAATTTTAAATGCCCTCTAAAACATCACCATTTATGCCTCCTTTTTCAAAGTGGACCTCATCAAAATGTGTCACATTTCAACACCTACCAACAGCTTCACCATCAAATGTATAAAGAGAATTTTATTTGTCCCCTGGTATATGTATATATATATATATATATATCTATCTATGTATATGTATATATATATATATATAATCTGCAGATTAATTTTGTACTAAAATGTACCAATTCCTTCTCTATTAGTTTTTTTTGCTAGGATTCGATAGTGAGATAAGACATTGAGCAAAAAAAAAGATAGCAAGATAAGACAGTTGAATCCTTTGACCAAAAAAAAAAGACAGTTCAATCCCATATCAGAAATGAAATTCTGATGTGATTTTTCCCCCCCTTTTACCCTTGAGTTTTCTAACGGGTAATTCTCTCAAATCTCAAAAAGATTTTATCTTTCCAGTATTAAATGCTAAATGAGTGATTCCCAACATGATGATAAAATCCCTTTCATTGTCTGAGAGGAATTAAATTTTTCTGGTTGTGGTGGTGAGGGAACTGATGATACAAGTGGGGGGAGCGATAAGAAGGTGTCCTTAATGAAAAGGTCAGGAACACATGCAGAGAGAAAAGTTGTCATGACCAATATAAAGATAAAAACAAGCTTCCAGTACACACTTTTGATTTATTATTACTAATTATATAAAACCTCAGAGTGTTGTATTATTTATTGCATGACTTTTCTGGTATGGACATCAGTGGCTCCCAATATTAATGTTGTTCAATCAAAGTCCCATTAGTTGTGGTTGGTCAGAAGACACTTAGTGCTTTCATGTCCTTTCCACTCTCAATCAAACTTCATATAATTAATACTACCCTAAAAAGCTCCAATGGCATAAAAATCCTTGCTTTTCACTGTTACTACCAACCAACTGATTATCCAATGCCAGCCAATAGATTAGTAAATTCATAGTAACATATTTAAATTTTAAAAAAATTTGAAGTAATTTTACATTAAAAATTCAATCTTTTTCTTTTTTCAAAAAATCTGGTTTGAACTTATCCTCTTTTTTTTCTGGAGTTATATGCACATGAGTTCTCTATTATATTTAAGGTTTGAGAAAATTATAAGATATATATGAAACTTTCTTTCTTGCCTTTTATCATTACACATGCAAGGGTGGGACAATATTTATCAAAAACCCATGACTTCTTTTTTCTGTTCTTTTATGGAGGTGGTGAAAATGTGGGGTCACTTTCTGATATACACTTCTTGTCAGTTTGTGAAAAAAACAAAAGAATCAAATAAAAAATAAAAATGGGTAATGATGAAGATGGTGGGACAAGCAAAACCCATATAACATCAATGAATGATAAGCACATGGAGAGTGTAAACCTCATATTACAACACATTCTGTGATGACAAAGGTGGAGAGGGGTAAGTGGGGACAAGTCTAAGCTGTACAGTCACTGTCTATAATTCCATTATAAGCCTGAAAGTATCAGATCTTATTAAAAACAGGGACATTGCTTGATCAAATAGGTCAGATTGTTATTAAGACTAAGGTGGATTCTAGTGCCCAACACACAAATAAAAATAATAATAAATCACAAGCTGGCCTGCCTTTCTGATATGGTCCCACCTTAGATGTTTTGTCAGATTTGGAGGGGTTTGAGATGGGCAGTACATGAACTGACTTTTTAGGTTGCTGCAACATCATTAGAAGTCATCAAGTGGCAAGTGGTACTACTCCTCAATTATGACTCAATTAAAAAGCCTTGAAAAGTATTGAGTGGCTTGGATTCAACATTCTTTAAGGTATACATATTTGAGTCTTGAAGGTTAAAAAACATTTTTAAGAAATTACTCATTGTGACAACTGAGTGCATCGTAAGGTTCTCTTTAAGGTCTAACAAGAGATATATGCGTGCAATTTTATCTTCATTAGAAGAGCAACTGTGTTTAAAATTTGAACTGACCTTCAGGACAACAATCTTCTCATTGTCCCAAAGTTTTCTGTGAGACCATTAAATAGTGTTAAAAACAATTCTTTAGGAGAAAATGAGTGGGGGAATTGAAAATATGGAGGATAGGATTAGGAGGAAGGCAAAATAAATGGAGTATAATTGCGTTTCAACATATTACTTCCTCACTACTATGGCATCATCCCACTTGACCCAAAAGGGAAAACATAATATTATTAAAAACATAATTAGGGTCGTCTTCTTCTTCTTTTTTCTCTTGTCAATTTAAAGGTAGCTGTTATCATTAGTACAGTTGATTCAATTTACTGAAAGATGTAGCTATTACTTGTTTGCTGATCAACTTTCCTTAAAAATACCCTAAAGTTTAGGGGTTAATTGAGTAGCTCTTTCCCTAAAGACAAAAGATATTTGGAGGTAAATTTTAGATGATTGCGTTTCAGTTTGTCCTACATGTTATTATCGGTTTGACTCATAATTGTAATTAACACCTAACCTTTCTACCTCTATTAAATAAAAAATAAAAACTATAAATAGGTTAAAAACTTTACATGAAAAAACCAAAAAGCAAGATAATATTGAATCATGCCTACAACATATACAGTTGTTAACACAGACAGGAACAAGGAAGATGCTGATACCCCAATTTAGCTCATAGGTATAGTGTGACATAAAAAAGTTAAATTAAATAAAATGTGCCGCAACACACAATTGATGCGACCTTTTTATTTCCTTCTTGTTTATATTGATTCTCCACTAATTATTGGGTTATTATGATTTGATTGGACATGCTAGTAGTGGGAAAAAAATGAACAAACACTCTTGGAAAAAGCATGGAAAAAAACTGATGGTGGTGCACATGGTTTTTAAATAAGAATTAAATAGGCATATAATAAAATAAAGCAATATTATGTGCCTTGTATCTTTAAACACCTTCTTCCACTTTATCCCTACCAGGGAAAAATTAAAGTGAGAAACAGAGACTTTGATTGATTTTAGAAATCCCTTAAAGGGAAGGTGTATAGGAGAGAGTCACACTGCTACTCATCAAATTGGAGTTTTGATTCCAAACAACAACATGAAAGGAAAGTTCATGAATGGGTCCATCATATATCATCATCTGTGTGTGTGTGGGCCTCATCTTCCTCATTCACACAAGATCAACTGTGGACAGCACAATACGATGCACTCACCATGTTTATGATAATACCAAATACTCTTTCTTTCCTTTTCTCTCTCTTTCTTTTACAATATATTCTGTTCAAAGTGATAGCTGATATTGTTCTGTAATGTCACTCACAATTGTCCAACTCGTGCCATCACTTATTACAGAATGTGCAACCTTCAAAAAGGAGATTGACTATAGTGGGAATACATACACGCATTCACACATCACCCACACTATTATTTTTGCCCTGGGGTATAGTTTACACATAGGTTAATTATCATATTCGTCAACCTGGTTGTTTATTGGAGATCTTTGTATTATATTATAAGTTGATCATAATAATTGCATGATTTACAGTTTTCCATGAACATGAGACATCACTAATGAATGCCCTAGAACCTCTCATGCAGAAAGAGAATCAATGGGTTTGGCAACATAGCTTTGGTGGTGGGAGGAGAACTGGCTAATGTAGACAAGAAGGAACTATAAAAACACTTTTAGACAGTCCCTCCACTGATAAGAAAGAAAGTGAAAAAGGAAAGAGAGAGAGATGATGGCAAAGGCACATAATGATTTTACCCAAGATTAGGGAGATGGGTTTGCAAGCACAATCTCCGAGAATCCATTAATGGGGATGAGTAAGAAGACCAGGTAACATGGATACTATATATTGCAAGTGGGGGGTGGGAAAGAAGCAGATCGATGATGTTTACACTTTCCACACAACCAATCTGTCCCAAAGGTGGCAGAGAGAGAGAGAGAGAGAGGATCCTTTTTTAATTACTGTTTTTGTGTTTCTTTAGGGCCTTTCTTTTTCCATGTGTTGATGAGTTGATCTATCATAGTGGGGTGGTGGGTATTTTGCATATTTCAAAGTTGCAATAAAACAAATGTCCCTATTACACACGTATCTTTACCCTTACTCCTCCACCCATCACACCACCAAAACCAATATATATACTTGTAAAAGTAGATTCATGACATGGCAGGTCATTGAAATTCCCCCCATTAAAGTAAAGGGAAATATATGATTTCTAGGTGAATGGTTTATGTTAAGCCTTCTCTTTCTTTTGGGAGGTTGTGGATTCTTATCTTGACCCACCTTGGCCTTTTCTCTTCACAAAGTTACACTAGAATCAGAGAATGTGAGAAACAGAAAAGATAGCAGCATCCAGCTAGACCTTTCTTTTTCATTAAAAAAAAAATTAATAATTAGGGGTTGCATCATCTGAAAGTAATGCTTCATCTATCTTGGCGCAAAAGTGACATGCTACAATAATTAAATAAAGCAAGTTATGCAATCCTAGATCATCAGTAGCTAGGATTTATCATTTGTATTTATCTTTCCTTTTTGCTGATATATAATATTTTATATATTAAGTTTTCTATGGTGGTGATTCATGGTTAGGCCAACCTTAAATAGCAATTACAATATGTGAGTGTGTATATATGTGTGATTGAAAGCAATTAGCTAGAGTCTAAGAGATGTTTGTTTGAATGTGGAGATGATGGCTTTCACAGTGGGACCTTTAGACTTTGTGAATCACATTGATTATGGAGATATGATGTTTGAATTCAAGTGTATCTACACTTATAGGTCTAATCATGTTTTTTTTAAAAAAATTTATCTTAGTAAGTGACAAGTGACATGGGAAAAACTAGTGGGGTCCTTGTCTAATTTATTAAAGAAAGGAAGGAAATTAAAAGAGGGGATTGCATTAAGGGATATATATATAGAACAAAAGGCAAGCAACAAACCTAATGAATAGTAAAAAGAAAAGAACTAATTAAATAAATCAACTGATGAAAGATGATGGGAATGGAATTAATGGTACTAATTAAATGAGTGCAAGAGAAAAAAGAGGGAAAATTTAGGGTTTCCCATCATAGTGATGGCCCCCTATCTCCTTCCTTCTTTTATTGAGATCCATATTCTATGCCTTTGGATTGTCCCGATATCTCAAATTTTGGAATATGTATTATATAATCGACCATGCCTTCACACCTTAATAGTAGTATTTTGTTTGAGATCAGAATTATTACGAGGTGAAAAGAATATAATCGACCATGGTTATTCTGATATCCTTGTTTCGAATCCTGTATTTTTTTTTTTTTTGCCATTTTTTATCATCTCAGTTATCAAATATACTATGTACTACTATCTCTAGTTCTTAATACAAAAACTAATTAACTTGTTTTTTTAGAAACTATTAAATCTAAATAAATAAATTTAAATTATTTATATTTATCATTTTTGTCTAGATTATGTTATCTAATCTATAAACTGATATATAATATATATTATAATTAAGTAATTTATCTAACTTCTTTAACATCTAATAACAAAGTCAACTAACTCAGCTCTTATAAAAATACCGAAAGAAGTAATATATTGTAATATATTTTACTTACCACTCTGGTTCTAATTATAAAGTCCATTTTGACCAAATTTCACATACCAAGGAGAGTTAGTTAAGGCAATGATTATGAGGTAAATTTTTAAATTTACCCTCATTTATGATTGAGTATTTTTCAACTGTTTATTCTCTCTCTATCTTTATGGATACAATTAATATGGATAAAATTATTACAATCTCATTTATTATATGAAATTATACTTATAAATAGAACCATTTTTTTTTTAATAATCAAAATAGAGTAGGACATGAAAGTAGAAAGTAGAGGGAAGCTTATTTTAACCCTTTGTAGAGATCCTCGAGAACTCACACATATACGTTTACATATATCCTGATGCATAAGCATGAGTTAATGACATTGAAAATTCCAAAGGCGAAGTTAAAATCCATCGTCACGCACACACTACTTCTCACCCGTCAAGACATTGACACATAACCCTATGCTATGCCCTGTGTTTGTACGTGTGCATACATAGTAAATGTTTAACCAGAAATATTTATTGGCCTAATCAATTGAATGAGTTTTACTTTGGAACACGACAGGGAAGGTGGGGGGAAGGAGGAAAGGCCATGACCCCACATGAAACCGATGTGGGATTCTCTGCACATTATATATATATATAGAGAGAGAGAGAGATGGCTAGGGTTAATATAATAGAGAAGAGGTGTCTATCTTAAAAGGGATATGGACACGATGAGATATAAAAGCAATGTGGGGTGGTGGGTTAGTGTTTGTTTGCCTTTCCCTTTGCCTGTAACTTTCATTTTCTCAACTAGCTTCCTCATTTTCTAACCACATTTTTCATTGTCTCATTTCACATCTAAAACTATATATATTATTGCATATAAATTAATATTATAATCATTTTTTATACTTTAAAAAGAGTAGATCTTAATTAATCCAAATTTTCAATCAGCTTATCTTCTTAATAAAAAATAAATTATTTTATATAAGAACTCATGGAATCCAAGTTTTATTTTATGCAAATAATTAATTAACATAAATTAGATAGACCACAATACATGAATCAAATTAAAATGTTCTTTCACCAGATGTAGCCGTTTACAAATTGGCACCTCAAATTTCTCCATTGACAAGCCCGATGATCATTGAATTGAATATATACGTTACTTTCATGAAAGTTGGTCCCTTTTCTTTAATCAACAGATTATGTCTAATTAACTTTTACTATCAATTAATTAATTATTATTATTTTTAATTATTAATCAAATGTTGCACCATCGCCATCAATCCAATTCGATGATGTTTCATGAAAGGGACCCACAGTCATAAACGTGAACGCACTAAATAGGGCATTATGCTCCATTTCTGTAATCCAATTCTGTCCTTCTCAATAACACTTCAAATTCAAGTACAATCCAATTTTTTCTATTCAACCATAATTGTGCCTCCTCACCTTATTTATATTTTTCAAAGTTCTCTGAATTTTAATTTAATTAATCAATCTTGAGCCAAAATTTTATTTAAAAATTATATTTTTATATATATTCAGATAGAGGGTGACATAAAAGAACAAAATTATTATTTTTCTTCTTTTTTTTTAAAAAAATTATATTATGTATAATCAAATTAAGTGGTTGTGACAAATTTGAAATCGTCCATTTGAGAATAGGATCAAAGGTCAATGTTTGTAGCCACTATGAGGGGTCCATGGAAGTTCAAAAAGCTTTAAGTAATGACCTAACTTGTGGTGCTAATCGTTGAAAACATATCAAAGAAAGAACTTTAATTTTTTAAAAATTTCACCAACTTCTTCATTCTAAGAAAAAATACCCTATAATTAATTAAATCTTTCTTTTCTCCAATTTTTTTTAATGATTATTATGAGATCCTTATCAGCATTATATTAATGGCTTAACCACTATAATCACTTAAAGCCGAATCCATTCATCTATCATTATTGCATATGCTTATCAATATATTTTATCTAGGTCTTCTTTTTTTTTGGTTATTTAATTGTGTATTGGTTTTCTATGTAATTATAAGACAAGCATATGACATAGTGTGACAAAGACCAATCAGTTTCAAGTACATAATGCCAGTTGGAAATCCTAAAGAAAACACACACAAATTAAAATGTCACAAATATAGACTATGACGTGTAACGCTACAAGATTCCTGATGTGCTTCCCAATGTTTCTGATATGCTTAAACGAATGAAGACAAATTCAGTAAAATCAGTCAATTTTTATGTAACTTGCCATATCAAAATCGTTCCACAAAACTGATTTTTTTTTAATTAAAACTATATATATATATATTACAGGCATATGTGTAGAACCTACCCAAATTCCAGGTCAATGTCTATATTATTTTGGTTGTGATTTTTTTTTTCCATATTAATCTATTAATCGGGTTGTGTTTATGAGATCACGAGAAGGGAATAGAAATATCCCAAAGAGCGATCAAATTCCACACGCAAAATTGATAGAAAAATATAGAATTATGGATCATACAATGGAAAGTCATCATATTTTATTGAAAAAAAAAATGTTTTCTAATTTATTAGTGCCCAGGCATATTGGGAAAAAAGGGTCACAATAAGCAAATACTTCTACTATTAATAATTGCAAGTATCGATAGTCAAATTCATCAAAAAAAATATTATTATTATTATATTGATGTGGGGATGTCTATGAACTATTCCTAAAGGAACAATAGGCTTTTATGTTTAATTCTAGAAAAATAAAAAATATTCGAATATTATTATTTTGTACACCCAATTCAATGGTATGGAGAATGCAATATAAAGGGGAAAAGGATGTAAACCAAACTCAAAGGGAAAAATTATTTTATTTTTAGCATTTTCAGAAAAAAGAAAGATATTGTGGTATCAGAGACCGTGTTTCACTGGTCCTCGTGGAACCATTTAAGTGTCTGAATTTAGAAGCCTAAAATAATTATAGAAAAAGAAAAAGAAAGGCTATGCATGTTTTTTTTAAAAAAAAAAAGAAAAAAAAAATATATATATACCAAAGGTCATCATTTTCTCTAATTAAAAAAAACCACTAACTTTTGGGTATTCCTAGGTAGTACAAACATATCCTTAGGGTATTTTATGTTATTTTTTTCGATAGTCATCAGGTGGAAAAGTCTAACTCCACTAGGTCGTGATGGATATCAATTCAATGCACGGGGATTTTTTTTTAAAGAAAATATTGATCCTTTTAGTAAAAAAATTAATGTTTTTATGCTTATTATAATTTTAGCATGAATTTTTCATATGTTTAAGCTTTTCAAATAATATATTAATTCAAAACAATGGATTTTCTTAAAAAAATTATTGGGCCTTCCAGTAAAAAAAATTAATGTTTTAATGCTTATATAATTTTGGCATGATTTTTTCATATGTTTAAGCTTTTAAATACTAATAAATTGATTCAAACAATGGACAGTACCACACACACGCACATATATAATTTCTCATGTTTTTGGTCATAATAATTCAAGAAATAAATGTAAAAGTCACATACATCCTACATGATTATAAAATATATCTATATATATTAATCACATAATAAATATAAATAAAATTGGTAAAAAAAATCACCCATTGAAAATTTTATTATTAGAATTATTATGTCAGATTTAAGATCTTATTTGTAAAAAGAAAAAAAAAATATTTACTCAACCCAATTGCTGGTAATGATAAATTACTATTATTACCAAAAATGGATTTAGGATAGAAACTAAATAAAAAGTTAAAAACCAATAAGATGAAACAATTTTATCTAGTATTTTTCAAGTAATTTTATGCGATATGGTTAAAAGATGGTGATGAATAAAAATAGGGGATGGATTTTTTTATTTTTTATTTTTTTTAAAAAAAAGGAGAATAGTGGGAAGTTATGGGAATCAGATTCACGTGTGAAGGGTGGTTGCTGGTCATAAAGGGACAAATGGAGGTGATGTGGGTGTGGTGGGGCCCACGATAGCCCCAAAAGATGCCATTCACCTCTCATTAAATGCTCACATAGGGCCCCACTTCCCTGTCACCCTCCACGGCTCCACCCCATTTCTCTTCCTTACCCTCATCAACATTTGCTTCCATCTTAAAGTTTTTTACTTCAATCATTTTCAAATATTTATTTAGGTTCCAAGTATAGGGTACTCTTAATCACTATATACAATTTTTTCCAAAAAAATTTAATCACCAATAGTTTGTATATAAAATTATTATTTTCTTTTAATAAAAATCCATCCATCTTAATTGTCTAATCACTTTTTTTTATAATGTTTCTCAATAATATAAGAGCATTTGAAGGAAAAAAAGCTGGGAGCCACAATTAACAAGTAAAAAATCCATTATTATTATTAAATTATAAGACTTATCAATATATTATTTTTTTATTTACACTCTAAATAATATTTTCTTAAAAAAGTTTCGTGTTCTTGACTTTCTTACCAAGTATGTTATATTTTCGACTCATAGTAACTGTTAGAAAATGTCATACATTTTGGATTAACACATCCAAAAAAAAAAAATCTCAATTTCTTATTTATACACAGTCACAGACACACACACAAAGCTTATCACTTTCTTATATTAGCACTGAATGGGAATAAAAGAGGGAAAAAAATGTAGAAATGAATGCAATATAAATAGAATTGGAGGAGTAATTACATACATCCCTTCCCTTTTTCTCTATATTTTTGAAAATAATGATTTGGGGTTTAAATAATTGCAACAAAAGCTGTTTTGACTAAAATTATCATGATTTCGCAACAAAATTATTCATATCTCCAACTTTCATTTGATCATTTTCAAGTCGATATCTTTGGAATTAGCTCATATGTCTACTCCCTTTTTTATTATCATAAATAAATTTTTTTGAAAAAAAGTATATTGAAAAGCATTATTTCTTATTTACATATTTAGAATAGAATATGACATGATGCCGTATATATGAGTTGGAATTAGGTCATCCATAGTATGAGGCGTATCCTCACAGAATATGTACGTACTGTCACGCTTTTAATAGCATTCCTGATTTTAATAAAAGCAATCCAATTTAATATATTCAACGATTATATTAATTAAGAGATCATAAAAAATAATCATTTTCATAAATGGGTTTTAACTATTTTCAGTATATTTATTTATATGGAGTGTGTAAGCCATTACGTATATTTATTAATTCTGATTTATTTTCTTATCAATGGAGACTTTTTAACTCATCTTCCAAGAAATTAAACGATGATAGGATTGATTGTTGAGGAACATAATTTTATGAAATGGAGGATACAGATAAAGATAATAAATTGGTGGACAGGTGTTGTTCACTTTGTCCCGTAACTAGTAGTCCCACAATTGAATGGTGAAATCAGAAAACAAATCAAAATTTGTTTAAAAGACAAGGGACATTGATTACAAGTCAATCGCACACTTTAAGAAACATAAAAGAAAAGCTCTTGCCCGTTGCCATACACATCTATCACTCATCACGAGAAAGAAAGAAAAAAGGAAAAAGAAAGATAATGCAGTTGAGGTTACGATCATTACTGGTATATCACACTTCTTTTATTTATTATTTGGATAATCATATGCCACGCATGAACCCTGATCAATCACCACCCCTTCACGACCCCAAAAAAAAAAAAAAATCTTATAATTAATTCAATTTCATAATTTACCGCAATTAAACTAATAGTAAAATATGGAATTTAAGATATATGGCTAGCTTTGACCGTCAAAAAACCTCAAATTACAGCCAAAAAAAAAACTATCGGAATTTAACTTATCACCATTACGTCTGGGACAGATAAACCAAATTTGTAGTAAGCGGATCATAAATACTAATAAATTAGCAAATGTGAAGAGTCAATATATATTAGTACATAGTAACCGCTTCAACGGAGCTTTCTTTGGTTTCTTTAACTTGCATTCCAAACAAAACGGAAGGTTGGTCGTCAAGAATCAATGCCCATCCACCTTGTAATCCGATTCACCTTCCTCTATTATTAATTACGTATTAGTTTCATTAATTACAGCCTCCTTATATCTGATCAACCATCATTGACGGGATTAAGAATGAATAGTCGTGGAAAAGCAAATAAACAAATTGACCACTCACGTGCACCTCACATGCATGCCACACCAAACACAATCTCTTTGTTTCACGTATATTTCCTGAAACCAAAACACCATAATAATATTACTATTACTATTATTCTGTCAGAAACCAAACATCACCTGGCAGTTAAAAAAGTTTTAAAAAAAATAATAATAAAAATAAAAAAGATTATTTTTGATCGTAGCACTAAAAAAAGCATCATGAGGAACGAGCCTGGCTTCCCAATTTTAACCGCGTGCCGTGATATCTCAACTGCTACCTGCATCTTTCTTGTAACATACATTCACGACACCCCGTACTATTTATATTGCCTCGATTTTCTCACCCCCCCCCCCTCATTTCCTTTTTCCTCTTTTTTTTTTTTTTAAAACAACCTCGTCAAAAATATGTGGTAATATCACTTTCTCTGCTCTCTAAAATAACATTTCCTGTATAATTGAACACATTTTTTTATAAAAGATAAAAGTAATTTTTTTAAAAAAATTAATACATATTAAATGCTTTAAATGTAATTTTTTCAAGTTTAAATGCACTTCTACTGAGGGAGGCACGGAGGGAGGAAGTATAATAATAAATAATAAAGGACGCCGTCGTTTTCGGAACGCTGTATGCGCTCATCATGTAATAGAATAGTACCAGGGTACCTGACTTTTTCTGCGGTTTTGTTTGGATCTTCCGAGAAACTCAATATTTTAATTTTTTCAAAAAGTTGATTATCTCTTTTTCCTTTTTTTTTGTTTTGTTTTTGTTTTCGGAGATTTTAGGCGGGGGGCTATAGTAACCACCGGTTATCGTGTCTGTTTGTGTGTTGGCTTTTGGTCTAAAGGCTGAGCTCTGAAGTCGACGACGACGCATAAATGAAGAGAGAGAGAAAAGAAAGGGATTGGGGAAATGGCCGTTGCAGGCACTCTTCAGCAACAGCGACATTTGCGCGCGTCCTACGTGTCAGCTTTTCTTTCACACCTGTCCCTTTCCCTCTGTACTCGTTGACTCCACGCGTACTCTTTCTGCCGCGTGCTCTTCACGCTCCTCCTCCTCTCTTATCTACTTTTCGTACCTTGTGTAGGGGGGAGAGTACTGCAACTAGCTGTCGGGTAGAGTAGATGCTCATCTGGGCCCCACCTCCCCCAACACCCACGCAAGTTTTGCTCCCCCCATGCGCCCGTACCAAAATCCCACCACCTTATCCATAATTATCGCCAGAAAAAACCATTTACACAAATGCTCAAACAACTTAATCCAAATAGTATTAACAAAAATTACTCAAGATCAACGGAATAGAAATGAAAGGAAGAAAGAAACTTTGCAATTGGGGCTTTTGTGATTTCCTCATTCACTGTTTGATTTGTAGGGAAACATACATTTTTTGTGTGTAGTAAATTTCAGGACATGTTGACATGGACACTAGCGTTTTTGAAGGATTTACAGACGGGACAAGTGTGAAGGGTGGACCCACAAACAGTACAGAGGCAGAGGTGCCTGCACGGCAAGATCAGCACGCACGATTCCTCTTTCCCACAGTTCCTGCACAATCTTCTGCACTCACTGCCACCACCACCACCACCACCACTTGTACCTTCTTCGTCCTTATCCTTCACCACCGCGCACCCGGCTGGTACCGTGCGCCAACACCCTTCCATCGTCCCTTGTCTTGTTTCGTTTTGGTGGTGGTCATTTGCGTCGTCCTCTTCATCGCCACCGCCTGTACTGCCGCAGCATGATTGGGCGTCGTCCAGGAATAGTGCTGGCCCTGCGGGAGCAACGGTGGTATCTTCGTTGTCGTCATCGTCAGCGCCTGCGCGTGTACGGTCGTCCTTGATTTGGGCTAATACTTGCTCGAGGTTGGTTCGGAGGGCATTGGCGGTGGCTTCGTTGGTCTGTGCTAAATCCCGCCATATTTGGTTTTCGACGCACAGGGACTTGACTCGTTCTTCCAGAGCCCAGTTCAGTTTGCCCATCTTTTCTATCTCTTCCTCCTTCGCCTTCAGCCTCTTCATCATCCCAATCTCGATTGCCTCTATTATCCTCCTCGCCTGCTTCTTCCGTTTATCCTCTAATTCCACCCTCACCTTCTCCATCTGTAACGGAAACGGATCAGAATCACACATTTGAAAATACAATTCCATGAGTAATATATTGTGACTTTATAACGGTTAGATAACTCACATGCTGGGAAATGAGGCGGTCGACATCAAGTTGCTGTTGATGAACCTGGAGAGAAATGTCTTCTCCAAGAAACGAGAAGAAGCCACAATTCTTTTGAGTCTGAGCATTGACCGGGTAGGATAGCAGAGGGTAATTGATTGATGAGTCCCTCGATCGCTTTCTTGGCACAGGGACGTTATAGGTGGTAAGGCCGCTTTCGGATTTCATTGCAGTTTTCTGAGGAACAGAATCGACGATCAAAGAATTGTAAGCCGCGGCGGCCGTGAGAGGCGTCTCAGTGGCAGTAGTGGTACCGGATAATGGCAGAACAGAGGAGTAGCCGATCTGGGCATTGAAAGGATTGAAATTCGCTTCAATGGGATTCAACATTTCCCTGCAAATTTCATGCAAATCAAATCCGACATCAGAAGGAGAAAACGGAGAAGAAGATAAAAAGAGAAGAGAAGAAAAGCGTTACGTACCGATTGGCAATGAGTTGGGGAGGGAAGACATGGAGATGGCGAGCTTCAACGGCCATGAAGGAATATGAGGATGGAGACTTCTTGCTGCAGGTACTGCTCTTGCGGTTTCGCTTCCTTGTCTAAGGGCTTTCTCTAATTCTTCCTCTTGGAGTGTGGTTCTTATTGAGAGTCTCGGTTGAGAGAGAGGCGCAAAGAGAGCGAGGGGGAGAAGAGAGAGAGGAATGAACCAAAAGGCAAGCCACTGAGGTGGCGAAACTGGCTATATATGGTGGGGTTTTTTTAGGAATTGGGGTTGTCTCGGTAAACTAAACACTGACTTAAATCTATTTCCTCAATATATATATTAATTAAATAATTAAATATTAAATATACTGAGCCACAGAGATTCCTACCACACTTTTATTTCCGTAACCCGCAGGCTGCACAGATACGATCATGCCGTAATTCCCGCCAACTTTAAAGGGTATTTCCGTCCCAAATGCCCTAGTCGTAACCGTGTAGTACCGCTTTCGTTTTTCTTTAACCTCTAACGTCCCATTAAATATTTTAAAAAATAAAATAAAATAGAAAATGTTTATTTATTTATTTATTTATTTTTTTGGGGGAAAAAAATCTGCGAGGGAGGTGGTAACATGTGTAAGAAAAAGCACGGCTAAGTTAGCTAGAGTCCAAGGCGACACCTATTTCTCTCTCATACTTTTCTAATCTTTTTTGCGCCTCTGGTCCAAGAGCAACGTGATGGAGGTGGGGCCCGCGTGGGGAAACACGTGTGTGATAGGGCTGTGGGGAACAACAGTGGTAGTACGCAGGCACAGGTAGTGCTGGTGGGCTCGTGCGACCTGCCAGCGTGGAGTGGAGGGGAAGAACCTCTTTGTGGGACCCGCGAGGTTGGGGAGGGGTTATTGACTGTGGGCCCGGCCCAGTGCGCCCCATTGTCCTTTTGATTCGCAACTCTTTCTTGCTTTTGAGGAACAGGTTAAGTCATGCTCGTGGTGTGAGTAAACGTTGCTTGTGCCATTAATCCAGAAAAACCAACCAACCCAAACCAAAAAAAAAAAAAAAGGAAAGGGGGGGGGGGGGGGGGGGAGCAAGAAAGAAAGAAACGTTGTCAAAAAAAAAAAAAGTTATGACCTTGTGCCTCCAACTGTTCCTTGCCACGTGTCACCATACTTTCCCCTTGCTGGTCCGCACACCTTACCCTACAGTGCTCTGTTAAAGAAGATCTCAGCCGTCAGATCAAATATAGATATTTTTATGTGATTTCCTTTTACTCCAAGATTAATTTATAAATTATTTTTTGTTTCTTTTCAAGCAGGTTTAGGATCACGAAATTTCCATTCTTCACCAACTCTCATCTGATCGGCAGCAAAATTGAACTGTTCTTCCTGAATCACTCAACCTGTTTTCTATTTAACATGATATATTATTATTTGTTTGTTTTTATTATAATTTAATTTTTATGGGACGCGTTTTAGGTTAAAATTCTTAATTGCATGGATTTATAAATTTCATAAGGGTCCAAGTCCAACCCGTGTACATATAATCTAAGAGTGTACAGAGAAGGTGCATGGAATAGGTTCACAAAATTCGAGATAATTCAAAGCAACGACTAGTTTGCCAGAGAAGGAAAAAAAAAAGAACAACTTAATAATAATTAAAAGACACGTTTATGTTTAATTAAAAATGTCATATCATGTAGACATTGACATTTTTAGGCTAAGTGAATTGATTCTCATTAATTTGGATTACTTGTTTAACAACCCAAATTTAACCAAACAAACTCATTACAGGTGAAATAGCGATGCTGGTATAATTAGTTAATTACCCCTAAAGTGCAATGAGTATAATTCAAATAATTTTAAACATACATAATATTAGAGTCATATTTGCAGGGTTTTGAAACCTAGACTAAACTAGGTTGAACATAAACCCGGTTTGCTTCTTTTTTAAAAAAAATGATTTTTTTATTATTTTCTTTATAATTTCATATTAATAACCCTAAAATCTTCAATTTTTTACTACTTTGTCATTGAGTTAGTTTCAGTTTAACCAACCGACTCTTGACCCTATAACTCAGCCAGTCTGACTTTCAAAACCTTACATATTTGTGCCTAGCTAGTTAGTTAAGATGCGCCAAGTCCTCAGAGATAAAAAGCAAGTAATAAAGGGTAATAAATGAGTAATATAATGAACGAGACTCAACCCCACAAAAGCTAGCTCTTGCATGCCCATTTGAACAATAAAATTAAGTAAGCCTGTGTATTTAATTTGCACAGTGGAAATTGAATTAATTAGAATAGATGGAACATTATGATAACAAGCAGAGGGAGATGTAACTTTCATGAAAAGTTATATTTGATTTCATATGCTTTTATGATTATTATTGATCTGGGAGTCACAAGGACAAAGTCACCAACACTGCCATTATATTTCAATTTACTGCACATTCCAATGTCTGTAACCCCCTTTTTCTTTTGTTTTTGTTTTTTAAAAAAACGAACATAGACAATGAGATCGATGTTGCCTGCATGCATCAACCTTTGTTTTGTTGGCTGGTTACTTCATTAGCACTTTATATTTGTTCTCACATGTTACACAAATCCAATTTTTATTAGGCATAATTAATTGTAGCTTGCTTTTAAGTAGGCAAAATGACAAACACTTAGTCAATTAATTATGCCTAATTATGGCTCAAATAGTTCATTCTCAATTCTACATCGTGTGAATTGGATTTGATCTACCACAACATTTTGTATCCAATTCTTGATTTTTTCCTGTAGGAAAAATCATTTCAAATAGTGGGTCGTGATCAAAATTTTCAATTTGAATATGTACAATGAAGTTGACCAATAATTGATTTATTAGATACAATTTTATTATTATTTGCAAATTGTAATGGCTGTGAAGACGATATTCAATATTTAATTATTATTGTTAACTAAGCCATAAAAAGGACAAAGCTAAAAAAATTAAGACGACCACCATTCCAGCTAAAGTATGATTCTCTTAGTATGCCTTTACATACAGATAGATCAATCAACACGCAATGGAGCATTTAAGGAAGCTTAATGGTAAAACATTAATACATATATCATTAAAATATTCTTACTAGACACAAGGACAGTATTTTAATATAGGTTAGGAAAAAAAAAAGTTGAACGTAATTAAACTAACATGTTTGGGATCATGCACATGAAGGGAGACAGAGTGATTTAAGAAAGAATCACACAAAATCAATCAAGGCAGCAATTTGTGGCAATGAGATTTTCAATAACTAATAATTTAGGCCAGAGGTTGGGACTTGGGAGTATTAATTTGCTTCATATAATTATGATGAGTGATGCAAATGAATTGGACTTGACTATGAAGTTATTATTATATATATATGTTTGAGCAAAAAATATATATATATATATATGTTCAAAAAAAGTATTATATATACCTTTTTCGGAGATATATATATATATATATATATATATATGCACATCTGATAAACTTGGTTGTCGACTTGGCGGTATTACATTTAATTATTACCGTTATTATAAGGAAAGTAAGGAGAGGAAGGAGTAATAAGTACTAATATTCATGATTTTGGAAAAGAAAAACTATATAATTATTCGTCTTATATATGCATTATTATCAAACTCATGAGTTGACTCTTAAAGTTTACTATTTTTATGTTTCTATCTTAAAAAATTGAGTTGAGTCATTGGTTGTGACTAGTATAAAATCAGTTAAATCCATGACTCAATATACCAAATTTATTACTTTTACGTTTTTAACTTACAAAACTGTGTTAACTCACACTTAAACTCGTATTAACTTATTTGAATTCATCATGCTCAATGATTTTATATATAATTTTTTTATTAAATATGATAAATTATGAATGTTGATGAATTTAATTTCAATTATCTGAACTTAAAATATACTTAAATCAAATTGTGGTCTTTTTTTATATATATATTTTAACTATTTAATTACACACTATTAATACCTAATTATTGACAAAAGTAAATACTTACAAGTTTACAATTCGAATTCACGATACTAATTTACGTCATTGTCATGAATTTGTTTAAATTCACGAGTTTAACAATCTTATATATATGCATTAATTAATTAACATATGTAAGAGAACATTCAAAACCAAATTATTGAGGCAAGAAAATATTTGGGAATTGAAAGAGGGTTAAAGGTAAAAATCATGAAAAAGCTGTACTATTTACGATATAAAGTTATTCAAATTTGCATGTATCCTATATAATCACAACAAATATTTTTGTCCAATCAATATGTTATATATGTAGATATTAGAATCTAATGTGTGAATTCATTCTTCTATTTCATAAAAAACCTTTGCATTTGGTGGTTTGGGAATTACACTTCTTCTATTTCTCTAATGTTAATCCTACATGCTAGACAAGGAAAAATTAGTTGTCCATTCTTCCAAAGAGAATTAATGAACATCGATGTGCCTATTCCATTTTTGAATCACATATTAAATTATGGAGTAAATAAAGCAAAGAAAGAATTGAATTAATTGTTTTCAAACTTGTGAGTTGACTCTCCGAGTTTCACGTTTTTACGTTTCTATCTTACAAAATCGAGTTGAATCACTAGTAAACTCGTGATCATTGTGAACTCGGTTAAACTCACGAGTTTATATATCGAGTTTACTGTTTTTAAATTTCGAGCTTATAAAATCATGTTTACTTATCCTTAAACTCATGTTAACTTCTTTGATTTGATTATACTCATCATATATAAATGTAAATTTTATATAAATTTTTTTGTTATATATGATAAATTATGAATGTTGATTGATTTAATTTCAATTATTTAAATTTAAAAAATATTTAAATCAAATTTTTATTATTTAATTACATACTATAAATATCTATTTATTAGTAAAAGTAAACTCGTACAAGTTCACCTCATTGTCACGAATTTACTTAAACTTATGAGTTTAATAACCTTTAAAATTAGTAGACAGAGGTGTTTATTAAAGAAGAGATGACTTTGAGGGGGCAATGTGATCATTTAATAACATTCAGAAACCTCTAATTACACCTCTGGGCTTAATCAATAATTTATTAAAAGTGGAGGCCTATATTTAGATTTTGATATTTCACCTAGATTTATATAAGATTCTCCCTTTAGTTATTCTCATTGATAAAAAAAAATTATCACATGTGTATGTAGTTAATATTGAAGATATTTCTTTGTATCAAATTTATTATTTAAATTAAAAGTAGCTAGCTAGAATATCATGGAGGTAGAATGAAAAGGAAATGTGAAAAAGGTTGGAAGAAGAGTGGGGGATCAATGTCTAGCAACTTCTCATCTACTCATCTTGCCATTGACTACTTATTTTAATCATCCTAGCTCTCTTTTTTTAAAAAATTATATTCTACATATAGTTTAATTCTTATATTTAGATAATATCTTTGCTGGAAAAAAATATCTGTTTTGATTATATGGGATATATAAAAATTTGAATAATTTCATTTCGACAAATAGTATAGTTTTTTTTTTTTGTAGAAAAAAATATTTTATATATAGATAAATATTTGTTTATTTTATAAAAAACCAAATCATAAAACAAAATAACTAAAATTTTTATCAAACAAGCAAAAAAAAAAAGTATTAATTAAATACCGGCTGCATCTAGCTACCTTCAGTTTTCCTTTTTAATTATGGGGGTGTACGTTCTAGTTATCTTTTAATAACATTAAAAAATTTCTAATGAAGCCTCTTGAGTCTTGACCTCATTAATAATTTTAATACAAGTGGCATAAATTTAAATTTTGATAGGATTTATACAGGATTCTCTCTTAACTAAATCAATATCAATTTTCAAATTAATACGAAATTCCTCCGACAGCTGTTTACTCCATAAAATTTGTATTTTACGTTTTAAAATTATTGGATTGATCATTAATTATGAAAGGCACTGATTCCAAATTGATTATAATTTAATTTTATGTAATATTATAATTCTTAGTAATTTAAATTATTTTTAACGAGTTTTAATTAAAATCAACCACAAATGCATGTACTCTCAACCTTTTAAAAGTATTTGATATTATTTAAGATGTCATTTGTCGGTAAATTAATCAAATTAGTGTGTCTAATAGTAACTGGATTCTCACGATATTGCCTAATTTATATACTGTAAATGAAAAGTATATATATTATTAATTAGTGGGAGATAAGGATATTAAGGGGGATCATGTGTATATGTGCTTTGTCCCACTTTTAAGGGCAAACCTTTTGCACATTGACTCGTGGAAATAGTTTCTTTATATGTATCTTTTTTTCCTCCCTCTTTTTCTCCATTTCAACTTAAAGCTAAAGTTCTTACCATTGTTGTCATTATTTATTATTATTCTTTATTCTCTCTATACGTCTAAAGTCTAATTAAAAAGATCTTATGTGTGTGTATATATATATATAGATACACATATATTCCGAGAGTATATATTTCTGTCTGTCGTCTTTGTTCGTCTTTTTCGTGAGAATCTCTTTCTTTTCATCACCTCCTCCACAATACAAGCACATAAAACCAACCCTTTGAATATTTCAATCTCCTTTTTCTTTCTCTCTCTTATCTCTCTGTGTGTCAGAGAGAGAGAGGTTGATAGATGATGAAGAATGAGGTTCTTTCTTTCTCCTTCTTCTTCATAGCTTGTTGGCTGCAGAACAGTGCCTTTCTTTTTACTGATGTGTTGTGTGAGAGAGCTATCATTTTTCCTTGTATTGGAAACATACCTTACTTCGTGTGCTTTGGATACTCAAAAACCCTAGCTTTATATGTATATATATAGTTTATACTTTATAAATTGCTTGTAATAATTATTCTGAACCTATTAAAAAAATTTTGTCCGTTAGGTTTGGACAAGTGACTGAATGAGATATTGCATTCATTTGGTGGACCCCTACGAATAAAGCTACGCTATGCACTGCACTGCACTGCATGATTCCTTTTTTCTCATAATAGTAATATTTATTTAGTTAAAAATTGTAGGGGTATCTTTAATTTTACAGATATTCATATTGATAGCATTAGGTTGGGATCAGCTTCAGTATTTTGATGACCTTTGTCCGTGAAATTTCAGCATCAGAGAGTTGCTTCTCCATTATGGTGAAAGGGGAAGTTGCAGGTTTTGGGAATTGTGAGTGAGTAAATATGGTCAACATGCAAAATTTGGTAATAAATATTAAATAGTCCCTTCGTTCCAAACGATTGCGTTTTTTTTCTCCAAAAAAAAAAAACAAGAATTTCAAACAATATTAAATATTTTTCTATATATGTTCATATTTAGAAAAAAGTAGTATAAGTTGATAGTGGAGTTTGGTTTAGTTAATAAAAATAAAATGAAAAATTATTTATATTTAATAACAAAATTTAATATTTGTAAGAATTTTTGTCAATACGTAGTTAAAAATGACTTACATATTAATAAGATGTTAAAACATCTCTTGACAGTGGGAAAAACATGTATTGACTGCAACAAGTATTCACTCTCCCTTTCTTGTCATTCTGGAAGGATCTCTGAAGGCTGAAGTGATTTTTTTTTTTATTTTTAAGAAGTTTATTGAAGTAATCGTGTTTAGTCGCTATATTTATTAGGAGGTTTCAAATTGTACCACGTGTCTGACGTAAAAAAAAAAAAAATACTGGTACAATACTGTAGTTATCTTTCATGATATGTTTAGTCGCTTTATTTATTAGGGCTTTTCAAATAATACCATCCCATGTCTGAGGTTAAAAATGGGAGGGAAAATCTCACAAATTTTTTTTTAAAGGAAAGGATAAAAATAGTATTTCGAACATTCATAATATATATAAGAGAGATTTTAGTATTTAATTTGACATTTTTAAAATTTAAAAAAATGACAAAAATATCCTTATATATATATTATTTTAAAAAATACCCGACCCTTGCAAGAAGCCCTCGACCCCCACTTTATCCGCCACTGAAGGTGAAACAGACAAATAGCCCTAACGAAAGTCGATTCTCCGGTGACCTTTGATGTGGAAGAAGAAGAAACAGTGCGTCAAAGCATAGACTTCAAAAGCAGGGTGGAAATAGAAGATTTGTTGGAGGAAGAGGAAGATGATGAACTCAGGTTATCAGATTCAACATTAGTGATTTCTTTGAAGGGTTGGATGAACTTACAGGGCCGTATCCTCCGTCAGCGACTACGTAAGTTACCGGAGATTGCTTCTTGTCACTTAGAATGTTTAAACTGGAACAAAGCCGAATCAAAGTAGACCATATATGGAAACTGCTAGTAGCTCAACAGGTTTGAACTTTTATATGGCTCCTCTTTATGGAAGGATTACTCACAAGTGTGGAAAGACATCGGAGAGGTATGATACAAGACCATCAATGTCCTCTTTGTCGAATTGGCACAAAAAATATGTATTTTGCATGTTTTCAAGGATTGCCCACTTGCAAATTCAGTTTGTAAAGATATCCTCCCTTTTGACATACACAAGGATTTTTCAGAAGTAATATCATTTCTTGGTTGCTTGAAATTTTGAGAAGTCCAACAGCTAAAGAGTCTTAAAAAATAGGACTATGGCATCAACTAATTAGAAACTTTTGAAAACTCGGAATCAAATATTTTTTGCTTAGGAATCATACATTACTAACCGTATAATACCAGCAATTAGAGTTACAATCATACTCTTAAATTTTTTCCACAACTTAGGGCCTGTTTGGGAGTTCTATTTTGGAGGGAAATGAAAGGGAATGGAGGGTTTTGGTAGTTTCTTCCCTTATTTACAAGTTTTAAAAATAAGAGGGGAGGAAATCAGGGATTTTTAAAAATATCCCAAAACCCTCTTTCTTCTAAAAACTAAAGTTCCCCCAATATAGAGGGTTTTAAGAGGGAAAATAGATTAATTATTTTTTTACCCTCATTCATCGCCACCGCCACCGCCACCGCCACAGCCAACGCCACCATTAATTATAATTTTATATTTTAGGTTGTAGTTTTATATACTTAAATCATTATGTACTACAAAAATATAGATAAATCATTATACAGAGAGAAAAATAACTATTAGAGAGAGAAATATTTTTTAGGGGAAAATATTTTTTGAATATAAAAATTACAAAAATAATTTTTTTAGAAAATTTAAATTTATTTGTAAAGCATAATAAATTATATTAATTTTTAAAGAAAAGGACAAAATGGTAAAAATAACTCATTAATCCTTCATTTTCCTCCCTTACTATTTTTTTAACTCCCAAACAAAGAAATATCCTCCATTTCCCTTCCCTCCCCTCTCCTTACATCCTCCTTCTTTCCCCTCCCCATCAAACTCTCAAATAAAGCCTTAGAGTCCCATGAATTTCTGATTTGTAAATCATCTTTCTTTATGAGTTTTTAATAGGGTGGACTCAGTGTTCTTCATCTTATTTTATATATAATCAATAGCTATGCATATTTGTTTGGCCTTAGAGTCTATCTTGTGAAAGTGAAAGAAACTGGATGATGAGTGGCAATGTTGTAGCCTGTAGTAGTTGTCGGATTTGATTCCTTCTATGGAAGTGATTAATAGAAAACACAGGGGAAAATGAACAACATTGATGGAGTGAAGGGGGTGGATGGTAGGATTTTCCCCCCGCGTCTTTTCCCCTTCCCCTTCCCCTTCTTTGCTAGGGTTCCGTCCACTCGTCTTCTTCATCCACTTAGGCTTCTGTCTCGCCGGCGGCGAGCCTCCTCTTGCCCCTCATTTGCAGCAAAAGAGTAGATCGGTCTTCGATGAGCCGGTAGCAGCGAGTTTTAGCTTGGAACAAGGACACAAAGCGGCGGCCTTCCTTCTTCTCCGGTGCCGGCTTTCCTTTGGTCTCCGACCTCATCGTTTCTCCAGCTTCGGCGTCCCTCTATCTTTTGGTTGCAGCTGTGGTCCTCCCTCGTCTTTGGTGGTGGGAGCTTTTGACTGGACGCCTCCCTCGACGATGGTCTCCGGCGCGATGGTGGTCTCCGGCGAAGGGGAAGCCCGCCCTTTTCTTTTATTTTTATTGTTTTATGTTTTTGTGTTTTTTCTGATGTTGCTGTGGATTGGGGATTTTGTGGTGGTGTTTTCTGTTGTGGTTTGGATTTGCGATTTTGGGGGAAGGGTTGTATCAACGGTTGACATTGTTTTGCACCTTATCTATGAGAGGACCATTTTGAGGTTTGTTCGATGGTGGCAAATCCAAAGCTTTAGTGCTAGCCAAAATTTGATCGGTATATGGTCATGGCCACCGTATCTGCTTGATCAGAAGAGGAAAAGCGTTCTTCAGAACTTTAAGGGTCTTCTTCTTCCAAGGTTGGGCTTTCTGTGCTCTTTACCCCAAGATGTGGTACCCATTTAGCTGCCTTTGCAGTTATTGCTTATAAAATTGTGTGCCCGTTAGGGTGCGTTTTTCAACCAACACTTTCTTGCTTGTTACTTCTAACTTTGGGTATTGAGGAGGCTATTATCGTCTATGATTCTACTTTTTCTCTTATATTTTAATGTACGGTATTTGACTAATATTGTATCCAATTTATTTTATTGTATTTGGTTTAACTTTGTCTGTATTTATCTTTATGTAATATACCAGTTGACAGTATTATTATATATATTCCTTGAAAAAAAAAAGGGGGTGGATGGTGGAGAGCGGTGGTGGGATGGTCATAGAAGAGAGAGAAAGAGAAGAGGGGTATTCAACCAAATGAGAGGGATAAGTTGAGAAGAGAGAGAAAGAGAACAGGGGTATTCAACCAAATGAGACGCATAAGTTGAGAGAAGGAAGATAGTGAAGCATTGAAGGGCATTTTTGTCATTTGATGCTAAATTTTAAAATTCCAATTTGAGTACTCACACTTTAATGACATTATAAATATTCAGAATATTTTTTGTCTATTAGTATTTTCAAAGTTCTTTTAGTGACATTTTCCCAAAATAAAATGTAGATGTAGCAGGTCAATAACATATGCCCCAATATGCCATTATCGTCCATAAAATTTAATGACAACACAAGAAAATTAATCTTCAACAAATTTTACACATTCCTATTCCCATGTGCCCTAATACATATTGTTTGTTCTCCCCCACACTTGGAAATGTGATTTCTCACATTAATATATTATATATTAATAGAATGGATGAGTGTTATCAATATACTGTTTATACTAAGGATATTGAATCGGATCAGGCAGGGTATTGGTTCAAGAGTTAGGCTAGAGCTAATCCGAGGCCAAACAGATGAAGAAATGAACATTTTTAAAGTAACTTCTAAAAAAATAAAAATAAAAACATTGATTTTTTCCCCCAAGAAAGTGGACTATGTTGATGCCTAGACTGGACCATTTTACCGATCGGTTCATCAACTTATGAGCCGAGCTGACAGGTCTAATCCGGGTTTAATAATTCTGGTTTATACATTATATGTTGATGTAAGTGAAACCCCTCAATTTTTTAAAAAATAATCAATTAATTTATTTTCTCAAATTTATGTAGGTGAATATATAATATTCTCTCTTGTCTTTAATATAAAACATATTTAGATGGTTGATTTTGTTTCTAAATATAAAACAAAGTTTTTATATTTGTCAATTTTTTCTAATTTACCTTTATTGATGATCTCTCAACAATAATCAAGGAGGAAAGGAAATGAGAGAATTAAAAAAAATGATTGTGGTATTTTTAAAAAATATATTTTATATCAACTAACTATTTTAACCAAATCAAATTAGATATATATCTTATATTAAGGTGAGAGGAGGGAGTATAATTTTGCATTGAGTTAGCGGTTGTTAGGGGTTGGATAACACGATGTAAGGATCTGTTGACCACCTTTGATGGGCTTGACCCAATCCCAGATTTTAGTGTGGTCTTTTTATTTTAGCCCATTTGTCCACTCACCCCCCCCCCCCAAAAAAAAGGTTTCCACTCATTGCTTTATCAAAAAAAAAAAAAAACTAGCTCATTGCTTTATCAAATTCCACCAAGAACTGATATTTTATCTGTTGTTTCTTTTTGGGCTTTCTGCAAATTCGATCTTTAGATTTATAGATTTACTACCAAACGACGACAAGTCCGTGTTAGTTATGTAGTGGAGAGCTTGAGAGGGGCTAATCAATAGAAACCTGAGACAAAGGCCTGCGTACATAAATCACTTTAAACCAAAACCAATGCATACTTAGTTGCATATAAAACTTCATATTTATACTTATGGTTAACAATGGTTCTCTAAGAGGTAAACCATATAGTAGCAACGACCATTGACATTTCCCTTCCCCCGAAAACGTGAATCCAAGCCACAAGGTGAGAACTAGATCTATTAATGTTCAAAAAACCATCCAACCATGAGAAGTAATAATTAGATTCAGATTCTGCAGATCTGGTTATTGCCGAAGAAATCGAAAACACCACCACTAAAACCCAATACCACAAAAGAAGAAGAAAGGACGAACGTCCCCTCCACCGATGGATACTACCGGGGAGGGAGACACCATAACAACAACTCGCACAAAGACGAGGAAGAGAGCTCTCACCGTCTCAAGAAAGTTGTGGAGAGAGAGAAAGCTCGCCATAGAGGCGGGAGAAGACTATAGCCAACATAAATCAGAGGGAAGCCATAGCTGGGAAGTCCGAGCTCTAATCTGCCTCTTTGACACGACTGTGGTTCAGGATGATGCTCTCCAGAGGCATGTGTTGGTGAAAGATGCCACCAATGAGAGAGAGTCGAAGACAAAGTTCGACTTTGAGAGAGTGTGTCAGTAGGAGAAAGAGAGATGCCCAAAATATAACCATAACCAATAGTTAACTACAAATGAAACTTCACATTTAGACTTTATGTCAAAATAATTTATTTCAAAATCTAAACAAAGATATGAAAGAATCACACCCTCTGCTCATCGGCAACTTTATAACTTGTCATATATAATCATGACTACCCATTCAACAATGAAACTACGCTAAGTTACTCTCACAATTATAAATATATCATTCTTGCATATTAGAAATTAGTGTGGATGTGTGCAGATACTTAGCCATCCAGCAGGACGTGAGATATTGGATAGATTTGTCAGTCAAGGCCCATGAACTGATTTTCATCCCTTTATCCTAGGCTTCAATTGACATAGAGGTCGGTCTTCCTCACCTTAAGGGAGAGGGTTCGATCCCTGCGTCGGTCAAGGCGCTGAGGGAGACATTTTAGGGGTCTAGGAAGCAGTGGTCACCCTGGTAGGGGTAGAGGCATGTGTATTTTCTCGCTAGTATCCCCTATGGACTGGACTCCAAGTGCCATGCCCTTGGACTGTGGGTGAGTCCAACCCCTTTCCTAAAATTTTTATATAAAAAAAAATAATAATAAAATCCTATATATCGTGCATTTTGGGGATGGAATTATAACCTCTTCCTAATTTTTCAGATTAAATGATTATAACTCTATGTCATGCATGATGTGCAGCACTAAAAACAAAAAATAATGAATACTTATAGTTTCTGGAACTTTCATTGTGTTTTTTTTTTTTTGGGGGGGGGGGGGGGGGACTGTGATACAAAATGAAGTTATTGCAAGACCCGCTTTATTCGTATAAAAAAAGACCCGCTTTAAAATTTCCAACGCTTACCGAGTTGGTTCTTAATCTAACTAAACTTGTAACAACCACTTTTAGTTTATCTATGTGTATGGGAAGATGGGAGGAATTTTATTTTCCAGAGATTTATTTTATTTTTATATTTTTTATTGGTATTTTATTTTTATATTTTTATTATGAAATTTTATTTTAAATATTTTATTTTTTTAATATTAATAAGGTATTTTATTTATATTTAATATATTCCGTTTTTTCTTGTCTCGCTACTTCAAGATAGGCATTCTACATGGACTGTGTTTGTAACACTTTTTTCTAAAATCAATAATAAACAAAGAGTCTAAAAGCAATGAACAGGACCAAAACATGAGTGGAAATAATTTGTTGTTGAAAGTGGAATCAGCGCGTCTTTCTTTTCTTTTAATCTTATTGCCCTTCTATATCACCTTTTTTCTTTTTTGTCGTTGCATTAATACTATTGGTGCATAGGAGTCTTTTGGCCAATCAGGTTCAAACCCACAAATTTTGTTAACCACAACTAAGTGGCTATTTAATTAAGACTCAGTTTTAGGGGTAAACACACACAAACAAACATATAGAAAACTTTAGAGATTATGCTTTTATATAGTTTACTTCAATTTTCTTCAGCTTTACTTTATTGGGGCATTTGTTTGAACGTGCAGAAATGTCAAAAGCAAATGCACTGACTTTGAATATAAAGCTTATTGTGTCGTGAACATTATTCAGCAACTGTAAAAATAAATCATAAATCCCAATCGTGTGTTTTAGGGTAAGGTAAGTCTGTGTCAGTTATGAATTAAAGTAAGTGTAGCACTCGAGAAAAAGGCCTACATAAATCAAAACCAAAACCAAAACTTTTTTTTTTTTTTCCTTCCTCAATACTTCAAATGCATAACTGATGCGCTAAATGAAAGCAAATTGAATATAACAACGAGAAACTAACATGGCCAAAATAAATACAACAGAACAAACCAAACACAAGGACAAACTAATCATCACCCATTAAAGACCTAGGAATAGAAGTACCATTAGTGACTGTATGGCCTCCTAAACATTCAAGATTAGAAGTGACATGAAAAAATGTGTTAGCTGCAAAACCCACCCTATAGGGTACACCTCCTTATAAGCATCAGTTGTAAATAGAACACATACACTGTTGCCCCGTCTTCGGGGTAAAGGATATAGAAAACCCAACCTAAGAAGAAAGAAGACAAATGATGTCATGTTGAACACTTTTGCTTCTCCATTCAAGCAAATATGGTGACGTCGACCACACACCGAATAACACCTCTTGATAATTCTTATGACTAACAATGGTCAATTGAGAGGTAAAGTATATAGCAGCAGCGACAATCAACAAAACCCTTTCCCCAAGAACGTGAATCCGAGCCACCAGGTGAGGATTAGATCTATTAACGTTCAAACAACCATCCAACTAAGAGGAGTAATAATCAGGATTCGTAGATCTGTTTATTGCTTGAGAAACTGAGAACACCACCACTAAAACCTAACACCACAGAAAAGGAAGAAAAGATGGACATTCCCTCTACCAACGGAGACCGTCGGGGAAGGAGGCGTCGTAACAACAACTCGCATAAAGGCTAAGAAGAGAGCTCTCACCGCCTCAAGAAAGTTTTGGAGAGGCAGAGAGAGGAAAAGCTCACCCTAGAGGCGAGAGAAGACCACATCCAACACAAATAAGAGGGAAGGCACAGTTGGGAAGTTCGAACTTCGATCTGCCTCTTCGACACGGCTGTGGTTCAGGATGATACTTGCCGGCGGCATGTGTTGGCAAAAGATGCTGATGGTGAGGGAGAGTCGAAGACAAAGTTCGCGAGATAGGGAACTTTGAGAGAGAATGTCGACAGGAGAGAAATATGCCCAAAATATAACCAAAACCAATACTTAACAGCAGATGAAACTTCATATTTAGACTTTATGTCAAAATGATTTATTTCAAAATTTAAACAAAGATATCAAAGGATACACCCTTTCTGCTCATTAGCAAATTTATAACCTATCATATATCATCATAGATACCCATTCAACAATAAAACTACGCTAAGTTACTCTCACAATTATAAATATATCATTCTTGTAGATTAGAAATTAGTGTGGATGTGTACAAATACTTAGGGCTTGTTTGTTATGCTGAACTTGCGCTAGGGAAAGGGAACTTCAGTGGGTTCCCTCCAATTTAACACGTGTGGTGCGCTACTCTTCTAGGAAGATGAGTTCCCACCCTGGCCAATGTTCTCTTAAACGTGGGAATCTTCATTCCACCTGAAAGTGGCGAGTTAGCTGAAATCTTCCCGAGAGAGTGAAATATTGTGACGAAATTGCCCCTAAAAAACTTTGGATCTCTTTTAAGCAAAGAGCGAGCTACCAGCTTCGTCAACGAATGAGGAGCTTGATGCAGTTGTGAAGAAGGTTGGAGGCGAAGGTGAACTTGAGTGCAGTTGAAGTTGGAGGGAAAACCAAAAGTTGAAAGTTGAAAGCTGTAATAGAGGTAAGTGGGAATGGATTTCAATTTTTGAGTGATTTAAATCAATTTTGTATAAAGCTTGCGGACTCCCTATTTGTTCAACTTAGGTACACAGTGAGGGATAATCTATTGGGAAGCAACAAGAGTGTCATATTTTAATGTATGTCTAGAATGGGTATTTTTGTGTGTTCACTGATGGTGGGTTTGTGCTGTGGTTTTCTATTCAATTTCTTCCACCTGGGGACACAAGCACAAATAACTTAAGGCATTGTCAGTTTTTACGTTTGGACACAAGCGCTTAGTAGCATGTTAGTTCGAACTTATGTTTTTCGTTCGAACCAAACAAGGGCATTGTGGAAAATTTACCTCACCTTCCCACTTAACCAACACCCAATTCTCCATATCAAACATTTTATTTTTTCCTCAACTTAACTTCCATTCCCTAGTATATCAAATAACTCACATTTTTTAATTAGTTCTATCCTAATCTTTCATTCCTTTCCTTTCACTTCCATTCCTTTCATTTCTTTCTTCAAATCTTCTGTATAACAAACAGGCCATCCAGCAGGACGTGAGATATTGGATACATTTGTCAGTTAAGTCACATGCACTGATTTTCATTAGTCATGATATAACAATAGAAAGCTTATCATATCCTATATATCCTGCATTTTGGGGAGGGAATTTCAACCTGCTCTTCCTAATTTTAACCTCTTCCTATATATCGTGTTATTTCCATTAAATGATTATAACTTTATGTCATGCATGATGTGCAGCGCTAAAAAAAAAAAAAAACATTAAGAATATTGATAGTTTCCGGAACTTTGATTGTGTGTGTGTGTGTTTTTTGTGGGGGGGAAAACTGTGAAATTTAATTAGTCCCGTGTGTACTAAACGAAGTTATTGCAAGACACGCTTTAAAATTTCCATCGCTTACCAAGTTGGTTCTTAATCTTACCAAACCTGTAACAACCACTTTTAGTTTATCTTATTGTATAACAACCACTTTGATTGTAACACGCTTTTAGTTTATTGCAAGACACGAATTTTTTTTTAAAATCTTATTACCCTTCTATATCACCTGTCTTCTATATTACCTTTTGTCGTTGAATTAATATTATTGGTGCATAGGAGTCTTCGGCCAATCAAGGTATATACCGAGTGGCTAATCAACGTTTATTACGGGGATGATTGTTGACCATCCGACCTATACAATATGGCAGAAGACTATTGTCTACCCTTTCCCCTCAAATAAGACAACTTGTGTTTTGGAACACAGTGACCAACTTGAGTCTCCTTAATGCTATAAATATAGATAGAGAGGAGGTAATGGAAGACATTAGCAGATAAGGAAGCATATATATTGATAAATGGGGTATTCAATGAGAGAGCAGGTGTGGTGGGTCATGGCCATAATCACATTCATATTGCTATTAGGGTTTAATGGAGAAAGTGAGGGGTGTCTAAAAGAAGAGAGAGAAGCTCTTATGAAACTGAAAGAAGCATTCAATTACCCAAATGGTCATTCTCTTTCTTCTTGGAATAACCTTACCACCTTCTCCAATTGCTGCACATGGGAGTCTGTTCAGTGTGACAACTCCACTCATAGAGTCATAAATCTTCTTCTAAACTACACAAGAGCTGAAGAGTTGAGACACATCAAATGGACACTCAATGCTTCTTCTTTCCTCCCTTTCCAACAGCTTCAACGATTGTCTTTGCGTGGGAATTACTTGTCAGGTCACCCCTCTTTCTTTTTACTATATTTTATCATTCATTCATCTTTATATACATTATTAATCAAGACTAACATTTTTATAAGTGTTTCATCAAACTGTCATATTTAAATAACAACATATCAATTAATTGAAAGATGTAAAAGCATTTTAGTCACAATAAATTGATGCATTAATTAAAAATTGTGTAAAAAATTATGATAATATCATTGTCGGTTATGTAACACCCCAACTTTTCTAAAGCATTTTCGAAATTATTTGATCAGAGTTCAAAATAATTTAACCAGAGTTGAGCAACAAAATGATTTTAAATACAAAGTAACTGATATTCAACCACTGTAGTGTACTGGTTTGTTGATACAAAGAGTTCGAAAGACTATACATATCTACAGGACTTTCTCCAGCAAGTCCTTCTGCCTGCTGCTTACCCTTGTTTCTGTTTCTGTTCACTCCGAAAATCCTGAAACTACAGTAAGAGCTGAGGTTCAATACCCATTGAACCTCAGGTAACGGTTAACCTCATGCTTATGTATCAAATATGTATGACAGATATTCATGTCAAAACAGCAATAATCACATACATTATTCTCATATTCACATAATAACATAACACAGCCACTGCAATATGCATGTTATTATAGTCTGCACTATTCACCAGTGCCACGGTGTACATCCGTGTCCTCAGCGCTAGGAAAACATAACGGCGTTATCAAGACTATAACCCGTATCAAGTTGTATGTGTATGATCAATTTTCAAAAACAGAATTTCAGACTATCTATCACATATAAGCATACCATAAGCATCAGAGTTAAGGTTACAATACGCGTCCGTACCTTCCTTCCACGTGAATAGTAAATTACTATTCATGTATACGGCACTATTCATGTATACGGCACTATTCACGTATACGGCACTATTCACGTATCCCCAAACTTCCTTTGAATCTGACTCCGGAATCCTCGGATATCCTATAATATCATTTTTATCAGTGACCATTAATTTTCAGCATTTGCGGAAACTATGTTGGATATTCACTATTCATGTGAATAGTACCAGTAAAAATATTTTTACCGTGCCGGTAAATATTTTTTACTGTGCCAGTAAATAATATTTACTGTCCAAGGATAATTCTTTTCTGATGTGACAGATCAGACTAAGCTGCAGCCACAGAGCATACTCAGAAAAACTCTATCTGGCATTTCTACTATAATTACCAAAAGAAACTACCAAATATTAAGACTAGAGACCAAAGAACTTACCCTTGAAGTTCCTGCTCATTCTCTCCAGCTTCAAGAACTTTACTCTAAACTCTCTCTCTAACTCTAAGAATTCTCACTCTTCTCTTAAACTCAACTGTTGTTCTCTGAGTTTGGTGTGAAGAAAATGAAGAAATGAAGCCTCTATTTATAGTGAAAAAGCATGACACTATTCATACTTTATCAGGTCAGATTTTGGCCGTTGGATCTTGACTTTAAACATGGCTTCATCTCAACCGTCCAATCCATTTGCTTACGTCATCGATGACGTCATCGATGACGTCATCGATGACGTCATCATGACGATGACACTTTCTTACTCTTTTGCATTTATCCTATAAAGATTCCCTGATCGGTGTTCTAATCGCGTTATATTAGAAATTCTCAAGAATCCGGAAGCACAGCCTTGTAGTTCTATTTTTCCTCTTCAGAAATATCTGGGTCAACTAAATTTTTGATCCTATTTAGGGTATTCCGTAACCTGCCGAAGATTTTAAGTCGGACACTGACGGTTACAGAAATTACTTCGGGTGACACCATCTTCTAGACAAAAATTCACTGATTCATAATATGTGCAGTTGTTTACTACTTAGTTCAAGGATTTTGAGTTATGATTTATTTCCTACAGATTCCACTATCTGTCCTGCTTCAAAATATCGGTTCAACCTATCTCAAATAATCATTCCGCCGATTACGGAAATGACTTCGGAGATAACCCACTCTGAGATAAAAATTCACTTATTTATAATATACCCTTACTTTAAAAACCTAATTCACGGTTTATTGGAAATAATTTTATTTCTATTATTTTCCAAAGTATAAGATATTATATTATAATAATATTATTATTGAGTGGGTCCCGCGTCAAATTTTTCAAAATTTCTCCCGTGAATGTGTCGGCAGGAGGAGAATTATTTTGACGTGGGTCCCGCATGAATAGTAAATACGTATTTTCAAAAAGTGAATACGTATTTAGGAATAGTAAATACCGTATTTTTGAATAGTAAATACCGTATTTGTGAATAGTAAATACTTTTCATATTTCTCAAAATATCGATTAAATACCGTATTTATAAAAAGTGAATACGTATTTGTGAATAGTGAATACTATTCATGTACGTATTTGTGAATAGTAAACACTATTCATGTCCAATAAAATACTGATTCTAAATTCATTTTCAAAAATAGGGTCTAATAGTCCTCCGAAAATAGGCTAATTTTCTAGTCTTTAGGTCCAAAATTCAGAATGTTACAATTCTCCCCCCGTTCAATAAATTTCGTCCTCGAAATTTGACAATATAAAATCAAAAGGTTATCTAGACCTCTAATATACTTCTTCCTTATACATGCTTATCTAGCATACATCCTACTATTCAATGCTCCATTAAACTGGGAACATTTCACAAATGCTCCATTTCATTTTCTATAATTCAACCTCTTCCTTTGTACTAGCATGCCAACTAGTGATCCAGGAAAAATTCTATTTTCTGGGTTTGTCTATCACTCCAATTCTCTTAATTCTGGTACCAAGTATCATCATAGATACTATTCTCATCATCATTTCAAATCTTCGGATTCTCTCCGGTTCATCTAATATTATTAGAAAGTCACCCTTCCCAAGATTACTATCACCTTAGCACGCTTACGCTTCAAAATCCTATTTTCAAATGTCAATTCCGACATCTTGAGTCAGTTGCACATCTAAGACAGATTTCTTAGATAAATGTGCGTATAAACGTCCAAACTTATTTTCTTGAAAACACAGCTAGCAATAAATGCCATAGCGATTTCTGTCTGCAAAGGTCTAGGAAACTGCGACCCCTAACGGTGGCTAGGGTGCACTAGGGTGCGGTGCCATAAAATTTTCCGCATAACAACAAAGTCTGCACTATTCTGAGCCAACGACAGATGAGAATCCGATGCTGCTTAACAAAATCTAGACGTTGCTAGCCCAGCTATAAATCGAGTAAAGAAAGAGTAAATGTTTCATGTTCTCTCAAACTTCACAAAATATTCATTTCCTCTCCGATCGTAATCTTCACTATAACCTTCCACATTATCCTTAAACATGGCCGGTTCAAGTAACTCTATTCCAGTCTCCGATTCATTCAACCCTTTCTTTCTTGAAGCCTTACTTCATGACTATCAGACTAACATGTTGTCTGATTTGTCAAACAATGCATCATACCCTTATTCTTCTTTATTTCCCCAAAATCCCGTAAGTATGAACGTTCATCCATCTGCCTCAACGATTAACATTCCTACTCCTCCTCCAAGGATACAAGATTCTATTTTTACAACTACTAACAGAAAGGAATCTGAAGCAGGTCCATCAAGGCGACCTGTCCAAAGGTGTCGTAATGTGGCAGAACTTATGGAGTCTACGGTACCTTCTCAACCAAGGAATCCTGCTTCTACCTTGACTGAGACTACTAATCCATTTTCATGTGGTTGCTGCCATGTTCTACGAGAGATTATTCATACCAATGGACTTCAATACCATAAACTTGAAGTTCATGGGAGGATTGGTATGATATGCCACGCTGTCTTTCACCAGGACGTACAAGGAGGTTCTTTCAGTCCTCAAGTATTTGACTTTGGTAAGAAGAATTTAGATGATGTCAAACATTTTCTAGAAAATTATTGTTTGAATCAAAAATCTTTAGGGTATGTCCTGGTGTCGGATCCCATATCAGCCTACTATGAGGCTCTCTGTGTTGGTTTGGAATGGACTAAAAATCAAAATGAACTCCCTAATAGTTCATTTCCAACCAATACAGAAAATATATCCAATAAAGGAAAAGAGCTCATGGTTGTAAATAATAATCCTTCAGTCCCCATACCTAGTAATCCATACCGATCAAGAGCTGAACAAAATATTAGAGCTGCATCAATGTCAATAGATGATCTTAGAGACTTCTTCCATTTACCTCAACAAGAAGCGGCTCAACAAGTTCGTCTATGCAAAAATGTTCTAATGAAAATATGCCATAGGGGAGGAATAAAGCATTGGCCGTATGTAAAAATTCGAAGCACTATGAAGCAAATAGCTAGATTGAGAAAAACAATGTCTTCTGATGGTCCTCTCTCAAGTGCAGCCGCTCAGGAAGAAATTAATAGACTTAAACTTGAGATAGTCGAAGCTTGCGGTGGGATTGTACCAACTGTTGTTCTTGATGCTTGAATTAATATAGTCTACTCTTCTTAGCCTTCTTGCTAATGTTTGTAATCTCTTATTCTAGGATTCATAAGGATTTTCGAGTTTTCCTGCCAAACTCAGCTTTATCTTATTAAATTCAAACTTAAGCCAGTTATTCTGTATAATCAAGACTATGTCCGCATTCTGTTATGGTATTGTCATCTGTTACTCATATAAATTAGCTAGGTAAGTGTAAATCTAGCGAAAATCTCTTCATACTTTTTACAACGGCAACAAAATGAATAACCATCAAATAGGGGCTTAGTCTTTCAATCACTTTCCTAGACACCAATAAAAATATTCATCCCCTAGAAAGTAATTTGGGCCTACAGAATCCAATATTCAATAAATTTTCTTGTCTCATTTTCAAATTTTCAAACATGAAAAATTTTCCGTGGTTTCAGTACATTTCACAATCTGCACTATACCACAAAGTAATAGTGCTATAACATTTTTAAATTTAATCGCTGCCATCACAAATTCGTGAAAACATTTTTCACTGCCGGATCATTTTCAAAAACTTTTATTACCGGCACATATCTTTGAGGGAGCTAATTTATTTCACAAAATTTTACAATTGAGAGTACACACCATTATTTTAACCATTTGGTACAGTGAGCGCCTTCTCCCAATCCCCAAATCCAGTTTTAACAGTATTATCAACAATGTGGGAGAACCTCCGCCCCTTTCTCAGGAGACCCAGTGTTCACACTGGCACATAAAGTAGCAACCCTATCTAGCGGAACTCAGTCCAGTCATAGACAGTCAGGTTGTACTAAACAAAACATATGCCCTTGGCAAAGTGTTATGGATTGGGTGCGTTCACTGTTGGTGCGATTTCCATTTTCTCAAACAAAATCCCTCCAAAAACTTTTTGTTCAAAGAGAACATTTATCAAAGGCTAGCGATTTCAAACGTTTTAAAACATCTGGCAGACCCAGCAAACTGTGTACATCTACAACAGCTTCTGTCCTTCCAGTTTTGTACTGACTTTACCACAACATAGTTGAAAACTCAGTTTCAAACTCTGGGTTCTAACAAAACCGTTTGTACAAGACAACATCATAACCATCACTGTGGTCTCAAATTCTGTTGAAAAATATTTCATTTGAAAACTCGATTTCACAAATTTGAAAGTAAACTCCGAAAATTTCAAAATAGCAGGTGCATTGGTAAGTTCAAAAATTCAAATTTTTTTTTTTTAAAACCTTACTTAGGAATCAGACAACTAACATTAGAAGGTCATTACTAACTACATACATCCGGACCTCTGTTCTTGACTACTCAAACCATATGTATAATGTTTAGTTTGTTCTACTTAACTCATCTGGCTATTCCAAACTTTGCCCGTTATCCTCGGGTTTTACAAGCTTTTTGGGACACTTCTCGTATTTGTTGTCTAACAATATGTACTATATAGCATTGGAGTAAACCATGGTGATATACTAGATTACTTAAACCTTCACTCTGGGGAACCTATTCGATGTGAGACTCATTATAATTTACTTACCTTGAGAACTGATGCACTGGTAACTCTACTTTATGGTTCATTGTCACGGCGGCCCCACTCTACGGTTCGTCGTCACGGTGGCTCTGCTCTACGGCACATTACTCGGCGCTTCACTCAGTCTTCGCAGACCAGTCAGCTTTTCCGGTTAGCATCCTCTGTAGGTAAGCCTCCTTGATCAGAACTCCCCGTAGGTATCCTTCTCCGATTAAACTTTCCATAAGTAGCGCCAGTGATCGTCTTTGAATCATTATAATGAGAACTCAAATCTTAACAGGTTCCTATCCTTTAGTAGTTTCATAAACCGTTGTTTCTATGTCTGCCATCTTATCTAGGGTCATTCTATTTGTGGACTTTCACTTTCTATTTAGCTCCAAGCATAATTCTTAACTCAATTTTCCCTATCGGGTAGCCACTTACTTTAAAGGGAATTTATTAGCCACTAACATCTCTATGATTCTTGGTCCCACCTTGAGACCATAACCTGGTGGCTACTGAGGTTTCCAACTTTCGTATGGTTCTGTTAAGGAACTATCTCTTAGGTATTTGGAACCTAGGCAAAACTCACTCATATTTTCTAAGGGTTCCCACTCTCACAGGGGTCATAGTTCTGAGATTTCTCTCGCCTAAGCAATATTAACTTCATAATGTCTATTGATTCTTGGTACTAATATTGGTATGCTTACTACTGGGTACCTACAACTCTCATAGGCACTAGTATGACATAACTGTCTCCCCAGAATTACTGGGTACTTTCCCTTTTCTGTCAATTGATCACCATCGTCAAGGACTTAATCAAAAGATCTTCGTCCCCGGAGCCACGCCCCTTTGCACGCATGGTGTCTGGCCTCTACAAGGTAGGGATTTTCTTCTCAGGGTACCTTAACAAGTTATTATTTTGACAAGGACATTAAATCGATAGGTTACTATCCAAGGGAAACCTAAACAGTAGGTTATTATTTACCGGAAAACTTAAGTCATACCAACTTCTCTGTACTACTTCCCTTGAAACTCTGGGCAGGGATTTAACTTAAACTCCAATTCCCATATCAAAAGTCTTAAAGTTCAACAATAGAAACCATATTCTATGTCATCCTTTCTATATCAGGGTTTTAATCTCTTAACCCTTTTCCTTAGGGTGTACGTCCTTTTTGTATCACAACACCAGTATTATATCAGTACTTGTACTTGTTTTTCGAAATACTTTTAAAACCATGGCTTAGAGCCTAACTTAGTTAGTCAAACCGATTGGCCAGGTAGGCGTCTATCATGGGAGCCTCACCGTGCTAGGGTGACTGATTGGCTGATCCACATAGACTCGGCCCTACCTTCGGCACCAATGGTTTACTGTAACTGAGTCGGGTTCATACCAGATAAAACACTTTTGAAAGCTTAGAACCTAACTCCGCTACTCAGACAATCCGACTAGGCAGGTGTTTTTGTGGAAGGCTCGACGAATTCAAGGAAACTGATTGCCAACCACAAAACCCCTTTCTAGATATCGGACTGTTTGGAGTAACTTAGTTAACTCTGTGCCAGGATGTCTGCTCTGATACCAAAATGTAACACCCCAACTTTTCTAAAGCATTTTCGAAATTATTTGATCAGAGTTCAAAATAATTTAACCAGAGTTGAGCAACAAAATGATTTTAAATACAAAGTAACTGATATTCAACCACTGTAGTGTACTGGTTTGTTGATACAAAGAGTTCGAAAGACTATACATATCTACAGGACTTTCTCCAGCAAGTCCTTCTGCCTGCTGCTTACCCTTGTTTCTGTTTCTGTTCACTCCGAAAATCCTGAAACTACAGTAAGAGCTGAGGTTCAATACCCATTGAACCTCAGGTAACGGTTAACCTCATGCTTATGTATCAAATATGTATGACAGATATTCATGTCAAAACAGCAATAATCACATACATTATTCTCATATTCACATAATAACATAACACAGCCACTGCAATATGCATGTTATTATAGTCTGCACTATTCACCAGTGCCACGGTGTACATCCGTGTCCTCAGCGCTAGGAAAACATAACGGCGTTATCAAGACTATAACCCGTATCAAGTTGTATGTGTATGATCAATTTTCAAAAACAGAATTTCAGACTATCTATCACATATAAGCATACCATAAGCATCAGAGTTAAGGTTACAATACGCGTCCGTACCTTCCTTCCACGTGAATAGTAAATTACTATTCATGTATACGGCACTATTCATGTATACGGCACTATTCACGTATACGGCACTATTCACGTATCCCCAAACTTCCTTTGAATCTGACTCCGGAATCCTCGGATATCCTATAATATCATTTTTATCAGTGACCATTAATTTTCAGCATTTGCGGAAACTATGTTGGATATTCACTATTCATGTGAATAGTACCAGTAAAAATATTTTTACCGTGCCGGTAAATATTTTTTACTGTGCCAGTAAATAATATTTACTGTCCAAGGATAATTCTTTTCTGATGTGACAGATCAGACTAAGCTGCAGCCACAGAGCATACTCAGAAAAACTCTATCTGGCATTTCTACTATAATTACCAAAAGAAACTACCAAATATTAAGACTAGAGACCAAAGAACTTACCCTTGAAGTTCCTGCTCATTCTCTCCAGCTTCAAGAACTTTACTCTAAACTCTCTCTCTAACTCTAAGAATTCTCACTCTTCTCTTAAACTCAACTGTTGTTCTCTGAGTTTGGTGTGAAGAAAATGAAGAAATGAAGCCTCTATTTATAGTGAAAAAGCATGACACTATTCATACTTTATCAGGTCAGATTTTGGCCGTTGGATCTTGACTTTAAACATGGCTTCATCTCAACCGTCCAATCCATTTGCTTACGTCATCGATGACGTCATCGATGACGTCATCGATGACGTCATCATGACGATGACACTTTCTTACTCTTTTGCATTTATCCTATAAAGATTCCCTGATCGGTGTTCTAATCGCGTTATATTAGAAATTCTCAAGAATCCGGAAGCACAGCCTTGTAGTTCTATTTTTCCTCTTCAGAAATATCTGGGTCAACTAAATTTTTGATCCTATTTAGGGTATTCCGTAACCTGCCGAAGATTTTAAGTCGGACACTGACGGTTACAGAAATTACTTCGGGTGACACCATCTTCTAGACAAAAATTCACTGATTCATAATATGTGCAGTTGTTTACTACTTAGTTCAAGGATTTTGAGTTATGATTTATTTCCTACAGATTCCACTATCTGTCCTGCTTCAAAATATCGGTTCAACCTATCTCAAATAATCATTCCGCCGATTACGGAAATGACTTCGGAGATAACCCACTCTGAGATAAAAATTCACTTATTTATAATATACCCTTACTTTAAAAACCTAATTCACGGTTTATTGGAAATAATTTTATTTCTATTATTTTCCAAAGTATAAGATATTATATTATAATAATATTATTATTGAGTGGGTCCCGCGTCAAATTTTTCAAAATTTCTCCCGTGAATGTGTCGGCAGGAGGAGAATTATTTTGACGTGGGTCCCGCATGAATAGTAAATACGTATTTTCAAAAAGTGAATACGTATTTAGGAATAGTAAATACCGTATTTTTGAATAGTAAATACCGTATTTGTGAATAGTAAATACTTTTCATATTTCTCAAAATATCGATTAAATACCGTATTTATAAAAAGTGAATACGTATTTGTGAATAGTGAATACTATTCATGTACGTATTTGTGAATAGTAAACACTATTCATGTCCAATAAAATACTGATTCTAAATTCATTTTCAAAAATAGGGTCTAATAGTCCTCCGAAAATAGGCTAATTTTCTAGTCTTTAGGTCCAAAATTCAGAATGTTACAGGTTATGTATATATACTTTTTCCCTTAGTTTCCTCTTTTTTCAGCCAAACCAATTTGCCGAGATAAGACCAATTCTAGCTTAGTACTCTCGTGGATAGATTTTGATTGGGACTCAAGTTTTTTAATTATCGATTTGGATCCTGAAATTTATTTTTCATCAAGCAAATCCCTAAAGTTTCATTATCACACATAATCCGTCCTTATGGGCAGAGGATATATATAATGCTAAACACACATAAAAAACAATAAAGCTTTATCCTATTAGGTAGGGTCGGCTATATGGATTAGACGACGCCATTGTTCTCTGTTAAAAACCAGATTTAGATAGATAATTAACCAAAAATTCTTATTCTATAACTTCATTGAATGTTTTCTTAGGTCTTCCTTGAACTCTTTTAGAAGACTCCATATTACTTGATCAACCCTGATGCACTCAATGACCTTTTTTATATTGGTTGTCGAACCTTAACACAAGAACTTTAAGAACTTGCTTGGTAAAAGTTAGCAAAAGTCAAATTTGGTCCTTAAATTTTATATAAGGTTTCAATTTGTCCCTTCATTTTATAAAGCATCTTTTTATTCCTCTGGCCCCAACATTCCACTGGTCTTAAACGGTTATCTTTTGTGACAATCATTATTATTTTTTAAGGTTAAACTTAATATGTGGGCATTTGAAAATGTTGTGTCAATATTTAAAATTTTAATGACAATTTTTTTTGCAAATAAAATTAACAATGTTAGTTTTAAAAGACTGAAAGGATATTTTATAAAATTAAGAGACAAAAATGAAACTTTACATAACATTAAAAGGATGAAAGTACACTTTTATTGACAAAAATTAAATTTTAGGTACTAAATTATAATTGAGACAAACTTATCAAAAGTTTCATTTTCCTTCTTTAAAAAATAACCAAGATATTTCAGACTATATTAAATTTTGACTTCATGTAAAATCCTGAAGAGAATGATGATACTAATTATATGAATTACTTTTATAATTCTTTATATATATATATACATACATACATACTCTCAAACATTCATAGTATCTAATCTCATGTTATCTGTGGAGCAGGACTGTCAGGTGATATTAGGCTGGCCAACTTGGAAGTTCTGGATTTACAATATAATAAGCTTACAGAAGTCCCATCTTTCGGTGCTAAATCTTTATCTTATAGATTTTTTTAAATGGCACATATTATTTAATGAGTCGTGCGTCAAGTAATTTTTAGAGAAACATCGCCATGATTTTAAAAAATTCTAAGAATTATAGACAAATTTTCTCTATTAAATCTATGAAAGTTTATATTTTTACTTGATTTTTATGGGAAGTCCATTAATATTAGATTTACTAATTTACTCATCTTCTATTTCCCTGCTCATATACTCATCTCAACTGAAGAATTTATGTGTCCTTATTCAGAGAATTGAATGATTTCTCAAACTTTAGAGATTCTTGAAAATGTTGAGAGAATGAGAGTTAATAAAATGACGTTTTTACGTGGCATGTGAGGGAAACATGACTAAACAGATAAATGATTAATAAATTTTGACAATATATAAAAAGTAAGAGAAGGACAATTCATTAAAACATTTCTGTATAGATAAATGACCCGTGCAAATAATTTCTTTATATATATATATATATATATATATAAAATTTCTGATTCTTAACATAAGAATTAGATAACTAATTTACAGATACTAAATAAATAGTTGAGTTAGTTATACATAACAAATGTGTGTTCGTTTCTTTAAAATACTATTTTTAATTATATATATATTGTAACTACAAGTCTACAACTACCCTTTAATGGAAAGATCCTTATTATGTTCAATAAATAGGGATATTTTGGGAAAATTATAAATTTGGAAGGCTAATATATTTGATTGATATCTTATATTTAAGATTAAAGTAATTCCTTTGTTTAACTCCAATATTTAGGAGTGGATGTAGTGAGACGTACTTGCTTAACGTACATTTTCTTTGGCATTTCACAGATATTTCTCATTTACGTAATTTGAAGTCTCTGTTGCTTACATTCAATTTATTGGAGGGTAGTCTTCCAGAATCTATTATGTCTCTTGCTTCCCTCATCAAATTGTCATTAGGCTGGAACAATTTGACTGGATCACTGCCACAACAAGGTATACACATATTATATTTATTTAAAGTCGATCACATGTTTGTTCCCGAATTTTTTAGCTTAAAATGTGGTCAAAGAAGATAACATAGTAGACACAACAAGTAATATAGGCTAAATAAAAATGATAAAATAAAATCACTCTAATCCCTCTTTTTCTCTATGCATATATTTGTTTAAAGCTTTAAGCTACTATCACTTCAAGTTTTATACTGTAATTTTTATCAATGGATTGATTGAATGAATTTCATAAAGAAAAATGGTATATATGTTACAGGAGGCTTGTGCAACATGAAGAATCTTGCATTCTTAGATCTCTCCGGCAACCAATTTGATGGGCAACTTCCTATGTGTCTTAGCAATCTGACGTCTCTACGTATACTTCGTCTTTTAAATAATCGCTTTGAAGGAACCTTTCCTTCCCCACTCTTCCAAACTTTGAGGTCCTTAGCAGCAATTTTTCTCTCCGATGACTATTTTAATGGCTCATTCCCTATCTCTTTGCTTGCCAACCACTCCAACCTCAAAACCTTCTCCTTTTCATGCTCTAATGCCAACCTGAAGCTTGAAACTGAGAACCCCCCATTCATCCCTTCCTTCCAGTTGAGGCTTTTCCACATCGATAACTGCACCTTGAATGAAGCCAACAATAACAAATTGCCTACCTTTCTTCTTCATCAATATGATTTGCTATTTCTACACCTTGTGCACTTGAACATTTCAGGGACTTTCCCATCATGGCTTTTGACAAACAACACACAATTAAATCAATTCAATCTCACTCACAACTTGTTTACTGGTCCTTTTGAACTCAATTCCACCTCAAAATTGCTTCAAATGGAATATTTTGATATTTCCTCTAACCCCATTGGAGATGAAATGCCTCCTCAAATTGGCTTCATTTTTCCCAACTTGATTTCTCTTGCTATGTCTTCAGCTTCATTGCAAGGTCGCTTTCCAGCTTCAATAGGTGAAATGAGACAATTGAATGATCTTGACTTGTCAAACAATAATTTATCTGGTTACTTGCCTCAAGAATTTGGTCACGGTCACAATGAATTGAGGTTTTTGAAGCTGTCAGACAACAACCTGAGTGGCCCATGTTTGCCCCTAAGATCAAATTTTACGTATTTGTTGTTTATGGATCTCAACAACAATACCTTCAAAGGAAAATTTCCAAGTGGAATAATTAATAGCACTCAATTAAGATTGTTGGATGTTAGTGCCAACCAATTATTTGGTGAAATACCTAGTTGGATTGGAAATTTTCAAAATTTGAGCTACCTCATTTTGTCTAGGAATTCTTTCACGGGTTCACTACCACCAAACTTTTGCAACTTGAGTGAACTTACATATCTGGACCTTTCTCAAAACAAATTAGGTAGTTCTTTGCCAAGATGTATGAATATGCCATTGTTGAAGTACTTACATTTGCAAAGCAACCATTTCACGGGACCTCTACCTTCTACTTTGGTCAATTCCCCCTTGTTGGTGACTTTGGATGTGATGAACAACAATTTTTCTGGTCAAGTTCCAAGATTGTTGAGTTCATTTTTTAATTTAAGGGTTCTTATCTTAAAAAAAAACAATCTTGAAGGTTCTATTCCAGATAATTTATGTGAGCTCAAGAAAATAAGCATGTTAGATTTTTCTCAAAACAAGCTTTCTGGAAAGATACCATATTGCTTAAATAATATCACATTTGGAAGGAGGGATGCCCTAGGGGAAACCAAAATAGGGAGGTTTGGTGTATCATGGACTACTAGTGCCTTCTCGTTTTCTATTCAGCTAGAAACTGGTGAAGTTAGTATTCTTCAAGGTAACAAACAAGATATTACATTATATAGGGACCAAGAAGTGGGTTTTACTTCAAAAAGAAGGGATGAATCTTATAAAGGAAGCATTTTAGATTTCATGTCTGGTATGGATTTATCAATGAATAAATTGACGGGTGAAATCCCTTTACAAATTGGATCCTTAAGCGCCATCCATGCATTAAATTTGTCAAATAATTATTTGAAAGGGCCTATTCCAGAAACGTTGTCTAACCTTAGGCAACTAGAAAGCCTTGATCTTTCACACAATATATTGACAGGCCATATTCCAGCACAACTAACTCAGTTGTACTTCTTATCTGTATTTTCTGTAGCTCATAATAATCTATCTGGAATGACACCAGATATGACAAATCAATTTTCCACTTTTGGCTCAAGTAGTTATGAAGGGAACCCTTTTCTTTGCGGCCCACCTTTGCAACAAAATTGCTCATCCATGGATAAATCAATAGCTGTGAGAAAGAAACAACCTCATCATTTGGAAGCAAATGGTTTTAGAGATGCCTTCGTATGGAGTTTCGTAGGAGCATTCATGGTGTTTTTTCTAGGTGTCATCGTAGTTCTTTATTTAAACCCCTATATATGCAATTATAAGCTACTCTTGTTAGAAAGAGTTATAACAGGTTATTTGTATGAGCGGTGGCAAAAGAGAAAAACCTTTTAATAGCTCACAAGGTTTTGATCATGTAATGTATATAATGATCAACTCTTGAATTAAAATAAAGATTTTCAGTTTGAAGCCTTCTCATGATCAGAAATGAAATTAAATATTGAAGTACCCGAACCATTACTTCATCTCTCACTGCGTTTGTAGTCCAGTTGATGAATATGAAACTTCCAAACTCTGCATTGCAATATAATGGTGAGGCAAAGAAGATAATATTGTCAACTTTGAGATGGAAACACAAAGCATTCCATTAAGCAACCTTAGCAATGGAAAAGTCGATCCCTTCCCCAAATCTGCCTTCTCGCATGCGCTTTCACATACTGATCATAGCTGCTGATTTTGATTGCTTTTTGTTTATTTGTTCTTGTTCTCTGTTTTGGACTTTTGGTTTCATATTATTTCTCGAACAATTTTTGTAGTTCACAAAAGAAATGGAAAGGGACGTGTTTCGTTACTAGTAATTTGTTGTAATTAGTATTATATTCTTTTTTTTTTTTTAAAAAAAAGACAGTGAATTCAATTCTTGAAATTAACAAAGTGCTTTTTGTAAAGAGTTCAAAGAACAAACATTCTTTTTCAGATCCAAAATAGAAAATTGTTAAATGTTAAATAATCAAAATATATAATATCTAAATCATCTAAATGAGAAAAAAAGGTTCAATCTTGATAGTTTATATCAATAGACACCATGCGTTTATATTCGGATTCCTGATATCCGTCAAGGTTTCAAGTCTGAAATGTACAATAATTAAGCTGGAAGTGATATACCATTCTGGTCCTATTTATAAGTCCATTTTGACTAAATCTCACATACTAAGGAGAGGTAGTTAATTCAATAATTATAGAGTAAATTTTCAACTTTGCCATCATTTATAATTGGGTATTTTTTAACTATTTCTTCTCTTTCTATCTTCATGAGTACAATTAATATGGCTAAAATTGGCACAATCTCATTTATTATATGAAACTGAACTTATAAATAGGACCAAATTTTTTGGTCAAAATGGACTTATAAATAGGACCAGAGTAGTATGCATTAAACTAGTGTCATAGGCATCACTAAAGACCTTGTAGTCTAGTGACATGAAAACTCTCCTGTAAGTGTTAGGTCGCGAGCTCGTGAAGCTGTTAATATTTGCCCTTTTAATTCAAAAAAGAAAGAAAGAAAGAAAGAAAAAAAGTATCACAAGCCTCCAACATATACGAAGATAAGTGGCATATAAATTAATGTTGTGATGAAATTGCTCTTTGCTTCTGTGAGTTGCAGGTTAAAAAATTTGCTAAAATATATACAATCCAGAACTGAATGTTTTATTTAATATAAATCCTTGTAAACTTTCGAAATTGTCATTCTTCCTGAATAATCATCAAGCCCCCTATATAGTGACACACTCATATTTCTTCCATCGATAGCAATCTTTTTCTCAAAATGTTTCATGATCATCTTTATTTCGTCTCTGCCTCTTTGTTCCTTCATCAAATCAAATTGTATACATGTTTCAGGATCTATATGGAGTATTAAGTAAGCCTATAATTTCTTCTACATAGATATTATAAGAAACAGATATACAATTCAAGATATTGAATATATTAATGGCCTGACATTATGAATAAAACTTAATTACTTCTTCCGGTTCTAATTATAGGACATATTTATTTAATTTTAGAGAGATTAAAGATAATAGTTAAATTAGTTAATTATATTCAATTTTTCAAATTACCCTTATTTAAAATTTAAAATGGTATCTAGTTACTCTGATTCTCTGTTCTATGTTGGACCTTTTCTACCTCACATACGACTTCTCTGAGCTCCAAGACAGTTTGACGTGGTCAATCTCCCTCAACAACTTTCAATTTACTCTTGAGGGTTTGAAGTGTAATTTAATAGTCATGTCATTATTAAATATGACAACAATTGATCAAAATTATTTTATTAAAAAATAAAAAATTGTAGAATTGAGGTGTATGTGGTATTAATAAGTTGTAAGTATTATTCACTTTATATAGTATATAGGTACATTATTAAATTATTATTGTGTTTAATTATATCAAGAAAGTATCAATAGGGATATTTTAGGTAGAAATTGACAAAAATTAGAACTTTGTTCTATAATTCGGATCAAGATCAACTTCCAAATGTTGTCTTATAATTAGGATTGGAGGGAGTATTATCTTAATTACCAAATGATCTTATGACTAATATTTGTGCGTGTGTGTGTGAGAGAAAGAGAGAGAGTGAAGCATATTAGTTGAGATGATTCCCAACTTCTGTACGTTAACTTGTGAGAACTACATAAATTCTACTTATGATGACTCAGTTATATGCGTATATAGTTTACATGAATGATGTATGATGCACATTTATTTCAAATCAATAGGAAGGAGGGCATCTAAACTTTAAGAAATGGAATGATATTTTTCATTAAAGAGTATATTAATTAATCCCTTCTTAACATTAATTTTCACTTGACATTTGAGAGATGTTTCCCATTCACACAATTTGGAGTTTGTGGAGATAGATAGGTCGTCTTAATTTTTTGGAAGGCGGTTTCCCAGAATCTATTACGTTCTTCACTAGTCACTTCTCTCAAATTATTGTTTTTATACTATAATAACCTTCATGGTTCGCCCTCAGAAAGGTATTATACATATTTATACATTTTAGGTATAAAAAAAAGTCATATTATTCCACCATCTTAGTATCAGAATAGATTGATAACAAATTTCTTAGACAATCACTCACTTGTCTTTGTATGAAATTTTTTGTTTAAATCGCCCTCAAAATAGGCATATCGATGTTTGACTGATTAATAAGATTGAGTTGTATATATATACCCATAAATATAGGTTTCCTTTTCATATATATGCAAGCTAATAACTAACTATTAATTGTGCATGTTATCTGCCCAGGGAAAATTAAACCACTTTGTTTCTTGATACTCTTAATCAATTATCTTAAATTTTTTTGAGTATGTATAATGTATATACTGAAAATCGTGGATGCGAACAAAGGAGATTAGTTAATAAAATCTAGTACACACTCATATTTATATATGTTTACTTTCATTTCCCCCCATGCATTCTCTATTTATTTGTGTTTTTTTTAAGGAACTTTTCCTTCCTCACTCTTTCATACTTTGAGGTCGTTGGAATCAATTACAATTTCCGATGACTAATTCAATGACTCATTTTCACTCTCTTTGCTTGCCACGGATTCTAACCTTAAAACTCTTTACCATTTTATGCTCCAATGCTAATCTCATCAAGCTTGAAACTGAGAATCCCCCATTTATTGCTTCCTTCCAGTTGAGGATTTTTGGCATCTGAAACTGCACTCACAATGGAGCCTACAATAACAAAATGCCTACCTTTCTTCTTAATCAATATGGATTTGTTGTTTCTCCACCTTAGTCATTTGTTAGGAACATTCCCATCTTGGCTTTTGACAAACAACACGAAATTAAATCATTTCAATTTGACCCACAACTTGCTCGTTGGTCCCTTGAACTCAATTCCACTTCAAATTTTTTTCAAATGGAATCTTTTGATATTTCGTGTAACCACATTAGATATGAAATTTCTTCTCATATTTTTCATTTTTCCTAACTTGATTTCTCTTAATATGTCTTCGAATTCATTAGGAGGAATTCATTAGAAGGTTGCTTTCTAGTTTCAACAAGTGAAATGAGACGACTTAATAATCTCAACTTGTCAAATAATAATTTATTAGGTTACTTGTCCCATGAATTTGGCAAGGGCAACAATTAATTGAGATTTTTGAAGTTGTCAAACAACAACTTGAGTGGCCCATGCCTGCCCATAAGATCAAATTTCACATATTTGTTATTTTTGAATCTCAACAACAATAACTCCAAAGAAACATTTTCAAGTGCTGGGATAATTAATGGTACTAGATTCAGAATATTATATGTACATAAGTGCCAACCAACAATTTAGAGAAATACCCAGTTAGATTGGAAATTTTCAACGTTTGAGTTATCTCATTTTGTCCAAGAATGTTTGAGTTATCTCATTTTGTCCAAGAATATTTTTACAGGTTTACCACCAAAAAGTTTTGCAACTTGAGTGAACTTATATATCTAGACCTTTCTCAAAATAAATTCAATGGCTCTTTGCCAAGTTGTTTGAATTTGCCAGCGTAGAAGTACTTCCATTTGTAGAGCAATGATTTCATGGGACCTATACCTTCTCCTTTGGCCAATTCTTCTCCCTTATTTGTTGACTTTGGATTTGATGAAGAACAATTTTTCAAGTCAAGTTTTAAGATTGTTGAGTTCATTTTTGAATTTAAGGGCTCTCATCTTAAAAGAGAATAAATTTGGAAGGTTCTATTACAGTTGATTTATGTGATTTCAAGAACATAAGCATATTAGATTTTTTTCAAAATAAGCTTTATGAATGCATAACATATTGTTTAAGTAACAACACATTTGGAAAGATGAATGTGCTAAGGGCACTACTACAAAAAAAATATTTTTAACGTCCTAAATTTGACTTAATTAACGTTCTTTTTTCTAGGGACGTCTATTTGAGGGACATCAAACTTACGGCGTCCAAAAAAGAAGGGATGTCGTAAGTGGTGCTTACGGTGTCCCAAATTAAAATTTGGGACGCCATAAGTGCCTAATTATTTTTTAAAAAACATTTTTTTCCTAGCATCTCTCATATGGCTAGTAAAACTTAGACCATAAACCAAAAACATATAAAGAACTTGGACATAATTAACAAACCAGTTTTAGTTAAATTTGAAAAAACAAACAAACCAGAACAAAACCAGCAAATTAGAACAAAATGTAATATAACCAACAAACCAAAACATAGGCATATAATTAATAGCATTATTCCTAAAATTCGGTGAAAATGCAGAAACACAATAGTTGAAAAGAACAGGTTTTCAAGAAAAAAGGGCAAAGTTGCTTACAACAATAGTAATGACTGCCTCCTTTCCAACTTTCTCCATTGCTCTTGCTATAAATTCTCCAATATCACGCTCTCCATTAGCATATATAGTTCCAACCTAGCAATCATATATAAGGGTGTGCAAATTGGATTTATCAGTAACAACTAACAAGCTTTAGAAAGATTATATCTCGTCCACTGCCAAACCATTGGACTCTATAATAATTTGCTATGTTCTCAAAGTTGATGATAGAAATCAAGTGCAAAAGCATGGACTCTATAACAATTTAATAATCAAGATTAAACTAATGGAAGATAAGTTTGCATGAGAATCACTAGCACCTGGGTTATCTCTTCTTGCGTGCTAATCATTAATGCTCTGCTTTTCAAATCAGTAATTCCAGCATCAGCGGCCTTATATTGTTTCTCAAATCCATAACATTTACACCAGAAGCAATAGCTTTGCAACCTTCTATGAGTATAGCCTAAGTAAGAATAGTTGCACAAGTTGTACCTGGAATTAGAGAACATAGACTTCATAAGATCAGAAAGCATCAAACATCAGCTAAATATGAAATATTTACAGACTTCATAAGATCAAAGAGCATCAAACACTTTTTCAATGATTCCGATGAGCTATGGCCAATAATAATAATACTATCACAATATTTGAGCATTAATTCTCCAAAAGCGTGCAGTGTAAACCAGAATGGAACCAAATAGAAAAACAGAGCAAATCAAACCAGCAGAAGCTTAAATAGGTGAAAAACATAGCCAATCGAACACTAAAAACAAATCTGGCTCTATCTGCCAATCAAAGTTAGATTTTAATTCTATACACAAGTGTAGAAGCATAAGGAGGCAGTAATGAAGCCACATATCAATGATTTGGCTATGGAAGTCAAACTTAAACATTGATAAGATTCTTTGTCAATTTTCTCTTTAAGAGCGGAGGCTAAGATATTTTAATTTTTCTCTCCTAAATATAATTTTTTTTGTTTAATTTATTACAAGCTTTAAAAATAGAGCTAAAATATATCTACTAATCTGACACGGATGATAAACTCCCAAGAGTCCAAAATCAAATGATAAAATTCAGATAGACAGCATACAAACGTAACATTTTAAGTAGATAACGTTCGCAGACAAGTGTATAGTTTTTATTAGTGAAGAAACTGAACATCACAAATTGGATATTTTCACTTATGTTAAAACTTTATTGGAGAACATGAAATACATTAGAAACTATATCGCAGTTCAGTTCGTTTTCAAATCCAAACAGCTAAGAAGTACACAGAGAATTGAAATCAAATTTCAGTTACAAAAAACAACATTCTGATGTGTAATCAATAAATAATGGAAGAGTTATTTAAGAGTTAGTTAGTGGGTCATAAATAGATAATGGAATTGGGGTAGTTTTTAATCATCAAGGCTAATGATGAGTTGAATGGAGTAGTATTTCTCTAATTCTCGGTCTACTACTGAGTAGAAAAAAGTGATTGCAAACACGACATCATGTTCAATGTGGCTTGCCCTTGAAAAACTGCTTCCTCAGAAAAATCAAGCATAGCTTCTCCACTTACATACTAAAGGGAGAAAAAATTGATAATCGACATAATTAATTACATTGCTCACAGGCACATATAGATTGTTAATTTTATGCACTTGTTTTGAAGTTGGCAGTACAAATTGCCTTCACTAGTTATTAATGTCAGAACAAATCAATTGTTGTTGAGGCAAATCACAATTCTTGAAAAAAGTTATAAAACAGAAATAGACAATCTCTAAAATCTAACTGATATATCTCAGTCGTCAATCAATAACTCAATATCATTAATTTTGGAGTCCCCATTCACACCCATATAATATATCTAAGACAACCAAGATCATATTCAAAGGTATCTGATGAGGGATCGATACCTTTGATGTGGTGATGCAAATCAGCTTCAAGCATTTGGTCAGAAGCTCAGAGAGATAAACCTGCGATTCAACTGCTTGCAAATATATTCTGGAACTTATACAAAACTTGAGACATAGTTGAGGAAAAACTGCATGTAACAATCCCTACACAGAGAAAAGTAAGGCATCAATTAAATTCCACTTTGCTCTAGCTGAAATGATAGAGACAAACCTAAGATGTTATAAAAAGGTTCAAACATGTGTCTACATTTATTTTGTTACTTTGGAGAATCACTTTGTCAATAAACTTAACGTGAGTCTACCAAGCGGTGAAGACCTATCAGCAATGATGTTTCAGGGATGAGTCTGTTTTTTATGTTCAAAAGAATCTGTTTTCATGGGCTTACAACAGAGAAAAGGCAACAGGAAAAGTTCGAGGCAGAACAAAGAATATGTCTAAATGACCCAGTAACGTCTTCGGCAACAGCGACACCACCTCCGCGTCCCGATCTGCACAACCAAGTTATAAATCTCTCCCATTCAATTTTACTCCAATTCCTCCTCACACATAAATCAATGAACAAAATCATTATCTCAGATCCAAAATTCTAGATCTAACAATCAAAAGAAAAGGAAAAAAAGAAAATCCAGATCCAAAAACGCAGGTGAGGGAGAAGCCACGAGAATCGGAGCCGCGAGTGTTGGTTTACCTGAAAGAGCTGCGAGAACCAGAGCCGCGGAACTCAGACACGGCAACCCAGGTCTGTCGATCTGCAACCCCGCTGCGTTTCGCCGTTGGCACGCACGAGATGTGGCCAGAGGAAGAGATCGACGAGGACCTGCGGACGCTGGAGCTGACTCTGGTCGACGATTTTTTGTTTAGGGGATGAAATGAGAGAACGCGGGGGAATGAAATGAAGGAAGGGTTATAACTTTTGGCGCCACGTTAGGCGTCCTAAATTTATACTTGGGACGCGAAACATAATGTATTTGTTTCCTAAAATATATTTGGGATGCTAAAAATTATATTAGTCATACGAAATATTTTTTAGGATGCTAAAAAATTGCCTGCTGCCAATTTTTTTTTAAAATGCGTTAAATAATTAATTTTAGGCATCCTAAATATATTTTGCGATGCCAAAAATCATATTTAAGGCGTCCCAAATATTTTTTAGGACATCTAAATCTTAAAATTCAAGCAAATAGTTACGAGAATGCCACCGACTACACTTTTTACTTCCCTTTTTAAAATAAGGACATGTTTTAAGAAAGTAATATCCATTTTTTATAGTAGTGGGGAAACCAAAATAGGAAGTTTTAATTTGTTGTGTTGCGTTGCGGACTACAAGATTCTCACAGTATTCATTTAACACTTCTAGCACGGAAGTTGTTATACTTGAAGTAAGGCAAGATATTACATTGTATGAGGATCAAGAAATAGATTTCACAACAAAAGAAGGTATGAGTACTACAAAGGAAAGATTTTGAAATTCATGTTTGGGTTGTATCTATAAAGAACCAATTGACAGGTGAAATGCTTTCACAAAATTTATCAAATAGTCATTTCTAAGGGCCTATTCTAGAGATCTTTTCTAATCTCATGTAGATAGAAAGTCTTGATCTTTCACACAACAAATTGATAGGTCCGATTCCTACGTATTTGACTCAATTGCACTCCTCATCTATCTTTTTTGTGGCTCACAATAATCTTTCCGAAATGACACCTAACATGAAAAACAATTTTCAACTTTTGGAACATGTAGTTATGAAGGGAACCCTTTTTTATGAGGCTTACCTTTGCAATAAGATTGTTCATCCATAATAGATAGAAACACGCAACTTAATCGTTTAGAAATAGATGATTCCCGAGATGCCTTCTTGTAGAGTTTTGGTGGAATATTTGGAATCTATTTTCTTGGTGTCATTATAGTTATTTATTTGAACCCTTGCTTTTGTAATTACAAACTAATCATATTAGAGAGTTATAACAAGTTATTTGTAAGAGTGGGGGTGAAAAAGAAAAGCCTTTTTAATAAGTTCACACGATTTTGATCATGTAAGAGATGGTGATCAGCGCTTCTAGAATTGCAATGAAATTGTCGGTTTGAAGTCTTCTCATGATCAAAAAGAAAATTAAATTGAAATATTCAATCCATTACCTTGTCTTCCTCTACGTTGTAGTAGTAGTCCAGTTTAATTGTTAGACAACGTATGTTAACGTGAAAGTAACATTTACACTTACAAACTACTCGTTTTGAATAGCTTGCTGAAACTGGTATGAGTTCAATCCTTTATGAGCCAACGTGAATAAATATACGAAGCTTCTGGACTCTGCACTGCAATTATAAAGCAAATTAGACAATATTGCCAACTTCTAGAGACAAACACAGAGCTTTAAGCAACCTTGGCAATGGAAAGGTCAAATTGACGCCTTCCCCATATTTGCCTTCTCCTACGGGCTTTCACACTCTTCTATATATATGCATTCTATATATAGTATCGTCTCAATCTCATTCATATGGTTCATAAGATCGTTGTCAACTTCATTACTATATATTCAGCGACCATGAATCATCATTACAATCAACAACATCCTCCAGGTAAGTTTTCTCTCTCACAATATGATATACTACCCTATTGTATCATTCTATTGTGTTTGCAAATAGGATTAACAATTATTGATTAATTAATGAGATTATATGATGAATTAGCAGTGTCATATCCTTCACTGGTGATGGCATATCCTCCACCGCCGCCACTTCCTGTGAGTGCTCCTCCGCAAATGGGGTATCCTTCCAAGCATGCTGTTTCAGGGGACCCACAACAGAGTGTTTCACACAAGACCACAAGTAGGGGTGATGGATTCTGGGAGGGATGGTGAGTTCCTTAATTAATTATTCATAATCAAAATATCTCAATTTTTTTTAGGTTAAATACCTAATTTGCTTGCTAAGGCGGCTCAGCACCTGGAAGTTTTTTTAGTATCAAATTTGTCTCGAAAGTATAGCAAAGGTATCAAATTTGCCTCGGAAATATAAAAAGGTATCATATTTGCCCAAAACTGACGGAAGATCGAACGGTCGTTAGCCACGTCGGAAATGTTTTTTTGGTTCCAGTTTTTTTGGTGGATATTAATGACATGGAGGCTTCAACGTTTGCAAGTTAAAATAAGAAGGCTAGGGCACTTCGTTCAAGAAGAAAAAGGGGTCTGGTTCGATCGGAGGTGTTGATGGAAAAAATCCGAACCAAAGGTGGTTTTATAGAGAAGAGAAGACATGGGTGATTCGATGACAAGTTCTATTAGTGGGAGCAGGCAGAGGGTTGCGCGGTTAAGACGAGGATCGTGAGAGTTGCAATACGAAGGACCAACGAAGATCTCTCTACATGACTTTTAAACCCAAATTGTGTTGTTGACTTGAAGTTGAGAACTTAATACCTCAAGTCAAAATCGAATTCTTCCTGTGCTATCTCTTCTTTTGTTTATTAAGTTAATTTTTTATTTCAAGTTAACTTTCCTTTTAAACTTAAAAACTTGAAGTTATGGTTTTCCACTTGTAAGCCAATATCAAGTTAACTTTTTATTTAAAGTCAACTTTCCTTTTAAACTTAAAAACTTGAAGTTATCGTTTTCCACTTGCAAGCCAATATCAAGTTAATTTTTTATTTCAAATTAACTTTCCTTTTAAACTTAAAAACTTGAAGTTATCGTTTTTGACTTGCAATCTAATATCAAGTTAACTTCTTATTTCAAGTTAACTTTTCTTTTAAACTTAAAAACTTGAAGTTATCGTTTTCAACTTGCAAGCTAATATCAAGTTACCTTCTTATTTCAAGTTAACTTTCCTTTTAAACTTAAACTCCTGAAGTTGTCAAAAGCAAGTTAACTTCTTATTTCAAGTTAACTTTGTCTTTTAAGGTATAACTTGAAGTTTACTACTTATTGCTTCCAGGCAACAACTGAGTGTATCATTCCTTTTACACTTATCGGATTTAACTTTCTCCATACATCAAGTTAACTTAACTGTGGTGCTGTTAATAATATGGAAATTGATGACCAAAAAAGAAAAAGCTGCAAATTAAGCATGAAGAACTACATATTCAGCATCCTTGATTTATCATGAGACAAAAATGGCTTAAATTTCTCCATTCATGTGTACCATCCTTAATAGCCAAACAAGTAGAGTAAATTTAACCAATTTTGAAGGCATAGCATCCCTCTGTAACTCCATTCTTATACTGATTTGAGCCATTTGCACTTTTGGAATTTGCAATTTCACTCTCTTGCACTAATTTCTCCCACCCAACTCGCAATTTCACAATCCCGGCCAACTCGCGATTTTACCTTCCGGTCTCTTTCACAATCCCTCTGCTCAATTTCTGGTTGTCGCCATTTCCATTTCCTACCCTAGTTCTCGTTGTCGAAATGTGTTTCAGCCTTTTAACTTGTCCGACTTTGATTATACGTGCTACATGATGTGGCATTTAACTGGACTTCCACCATGTTCAAACCAATGCCACCTCGCATTTTAATTACTTACGTGGACTTCCGTCAGTTTTGAGCAAATTTGATACCTTTTTTATATTTCTGGGACAAATTTGGTACCAAAAAAATTTTCAGGTGCTGAGTGCCCGCAAAACTTTCGTGGTAAATTAGGTATTTAACATTTTTTTTTTGTGAACTTTTATTGCCTTCTTTATTTATGTTCAAAATCAGTACTTAACATTAGCTTTGTTCTGTTTTCATTGCAGTTGTGCCGCTCTCTGCTGTTGCTGCGTCTTGGATTGCTGCTTTTGATTGCTTTTTTGGTTTCATGTTTTTTTTTCCTCATGCAATTCTTCGTTCGTAGTTCTCAGAATAATAATGTAAAGGGACGTGTTCCTTTGTTATAATTTGTTTTGATAAGTATTGCGCATATATTCATATTCTTAGAAGTGAATTCAAGTTTTGAAATTACCAAACCCAGTTATGCACTTTTTCTCAAGAGTTCAAAGATGAGGAACAGACAATTTCTTTCGGATCCAGAACAGAAAATTATCAAAATATGTAACATCTAAATTAAAAAACGGGATTAAATCTAGATTAGTTTTTATCAATTAGGTGGCAGACTGGCAGTATATATGTACCAAACTAGTATTAAAGGCAAAAGTAGATGTAGTATTCTTTTTTAACCGGCCACATGATTTTCTTAAAATATATAACATTAAATTATTATCATTTAATTTAATAAGGTAGACAATTTAGTTTGAAAAAGTAAATAAATGTTAGAAATAAAATGGATCAAAATTTTATATTTATAACTAAGGCTAACCTTCTAATTGGCTCCTTTAAAATCGGTTGGCCCAATTTAACCACTTCTTAAATGCCTAAATTTTACGGTTTCATCACTTGTGAGTCTTTAATCTCCTAAAATACCATATTCATTGATAAAATATTATGTACCTTTTTTTTTTTTGGGTCAAGACTATTTATATTATTACTGCAAACTGGTGCAATATATGAAAACAAACTGAAGATGAAATACAAACAAAGACAAATTAAATACAACAAAATAAATCAAATACAAGAACAACCAATCATCATACATTAAAGATTTAAGAGTAAAAATAGAAATATGGATAAATCCGGCCTCCCTGATATCTAAGATTAGAAGTGACGTAAAAGAAAGTGTTGGTTGTAAAACCCACCCTAATGGGCACACCTCCTTATAAGCATTAGCTGCAATTAGAGCAGCTGTACAGATAACCCGACGTTGGATAAAGATCAAAGAAAACCCAACCTCAGAAGGAAGAAAACCCATGATATCCTGCAGAACACTTCTGCTCCTCCGTTCAAGCAAGTATGGTGACCTCGACTACACATCGAACAACACCTCTTGAAATCTTTCCCCAAGAACGCAGATCCGAGCCATCAGGTGATAGTTGAATCTAATAACGTTCAAACAACTATTCAACCAAGAGGATTTATACTCAAATCTCACAGATCTGTTTATTTCATGAGAAAACAATAACAACCCATCACAAAAAAAAGAAAAAGAAATAAAAGACAAATAGCTTTCACCACCGCATAATAGATCTGAAGAAGAAGAGAAAAAAACACGCCACAAGGACGAGAAAAGTCTACAAACGCCAAAAATCAAAGGGAGAAGGCCACAAATTAAAGATTTGAAAACTGATCCACCCCTCTACTGCATTTGTGGCATAGAATGATATGTCAGCGAAAAAGATATGAATGAGGGTCGTGAGGAAAAGAAAAGAGAATTCAAATCTTAGGGTTAGCCCCCAGTGTAAATACTATGTACTACTCACTCAATTAAAATGGTAGTATAAAGGTACGTATATTAATGTTTCATTTTTGCGTCCCCCCCCCCCCCAAAAATTTATTAAAAATATAATTAAAGAACTTTTTTTGAATATTATTATTCTTTTCATATTTTTCAAAGGTTCTGAGCTAACGGTTAAAATATTATAAAATATGACAAAATTTCTTATATTTCAAACTTAAAAAAGTTCTAAAAGACATCTTATTTGCAAGAGCGAGTACTTGACTTGTCTTTGTTCATCATCTCCTTCTTTTAATCGTCTTCTCGTGGTCTGTCTGCTGATCTTTTTGTGTCCTTTCAGTAAATAAGAGAGGAAAACAGAGCATAAAGCAAGCCTTGTTAACTGGGCTATTCACACTCGCATTTCTTCACGCACTTTGACAAATTCAAACCTTCTATTAATTGAGCTACCTTAGCGCCCCCCACCAACCTGTATGTATGTGAGTATAAGTAGCTTAACAATCTCTCTCCCTCTCTCAAAATCCTTCATTTTCATCTCAGTTTCATATCGGCCTCTCAGTTTATATTGTTCAGAAGGTAATTAACTTCATCAATATCTATTAACCATGAATCCCTAACAAAATGTTCCACAGAAGACCACAAGTAAGGGTGATAGCTTCTGGGAGGAATGGTGAGATCACAAGTCATAATCAATGTCTCTCTTTAATTTACATTTATCAACTATTCATTTCTCTTTAGATCAGTTTTTAATATGTACTTTGTTCTGTCTCTTAATTGTAGTTGTGCGACTCTGTACTGCTGTTTTTTCTAAGATTGTTGCTACTTTGAGGACCAAAATATATTTCACAGCCTGCCGTTGTTCCCCTTGCCTATGTTAATACTTCATTTGAGTTGCAATACAAGCAAGAAAGTCTTGTCTTTTTGTAAGAAGTTCGATAAATGATATTAATAACAAAAACAATTGTAGAATATAGGAAGAAGTTGGATCAAGAATAAATCTACAAGAATTGAAAAAACTGGAGGGGGCTAAGAAAGAAAATACATTAGAAAAAATTCTAAGCATTATATTGATATCATTGTCAACAACATTGTGTTGGTCACGAGCAAGGCTTTGAATATCTATACTCATCTTATTAGTAAAAATGATGGTTAGTGGCCTTGATTTGAAATCAAATTTCAAGACACTGATGAATCCAATTAAGACTTGTTCGAAGGCAAGCCCCGGCGAATAAGAATATAACATATCCTTAAATAGAAACTTGAGACAAAGGCCTGCGTATATAAATCACATTAAACCAAAACCAATACTTGGTTGCATATGAAACTTCATATTTATACTTCATGTCAAAATTAAATTTAAAGGGAATATTGTAACGCCTCATTTTCAATACCAAAATCTTGGCCAAAATAATAGTAACACCTCCAAATATAGGATATTCAATACTCAAACACATATTTACAATATGGCCAAAGGTAGAAATCCATTTATACAGGGCCAAAATAAATCCAATAAATAAGAGTTATTTTAAAATGCGGAAGTCTTTTAGGTTCATGGCAAATAAAATAACACAACATAAACTAAAGGAGTACAGAAGAGCCTACAAAGCTCACTCCATGGGTGCATTCCCTTGATCTCTACTAAGTTATTCACCTGAAAAATGTTAATATGGGGTGAGATTACACATCTCAGTAACTACTAAATATTTCTACCGTACACGAGCAAATAATATATGACAAAAAGATATGGGCTGATTTCAAATATATATATAGATTCCATAATTTATCATACAAAATAATTTATACTAATAGTCATCAATATAGAAGGTATTAAAACATATATATCTCAAAAGTTCTCATCTCATGTCTTTACAGAATATTCATCATCATATCAAATTCTTGAACTGTTCAGAAATGCACTATGCAGTATGCAGCCTCCCTTATATCACCACCTCCCTTATACCGCAGACTGGAGCCATAGGCTAACACATAGTCCAATAGAAACTCATTCATTTGACTGAATTGTTCCAAGCTCACCAAAACTTAAGATACACCCGGCCAAAGGTATATAGCTTAAATCTGGACTATGGCTCCCCTCCTTTAAAATAACTAAGGAGGTGTCACATGTCCCACAACTCCAATGAAATCCCGGCCAGAGGAAAACATGGAAGATGGGGCCCTGAAACAAGTACCATCCACTGTGCACCGAGTGGTGGCATAAATCATTCTTATCATTCAAATCCCTCCTTACTCCACCCATCATAATACAACCGCCATGATGAATATGTTCACTCAAAATAATGCATTATTATACCATAAAGTTTTATACATCAATATGCGTATTTATGAATAGTGAATACTATGCGTATATGTGAATAGTAAAATACGATATATATACATGAATAGTAAAAATGAAGAGTACATACGGTATGTATACGTGAATAGTAAATACGGTATGTATACGTGAATAGTATTATGAATAGTTAATACGGTATACGTGAATAGTAAAATGAATAGTAAATACGGTATACGTGAATAGTAAAATGAATAGTAAATACGGTGTGAATAGTAAATATGGTATACGTGAATAGTAAATACAGTATACGTGAATAGTAACATGAATAGTAAAAATGAATAGTAAATACGGTATACGTGAATAGTAACGTACGTATAAATAGTACCTCTGCTGATTTGCAAATCAAAGTTCCCACACCAGATCTTAAAACCATAAATATTTTCTAAATATTCTTGCCAAAATAGCAAACAAACAAATTTATAATCATACATAATTCACAAGTATAAGGAAGAATATTCAGAGTTACCTGTTACTTGCTAATACCCGAATCACCAACCAGCTATTATAACTCTCAAACAAACATCTCTCTACTCTCTCTCTCTCTCTCTACCTCTCTCTATGGCTCTTAGAAGTTGTGAAGAATGAAATGAAATGGAAGGTCTATTTATAGTTGGAAAATGGGTCTTTAAGTGTAATTTTCGTCTCTGGGTCGTTTTACGTAATTTTTCCAAAATTTTAAAAAAAAGTTGCCCGTGACTACTCCCGTGATGTTTCTTTTAAAAATTTTTAATAATATTTTAATAATATAATATATATTATTATTTAAATAATAAATTATTATTGAGTGGGTCCCGCGGCCAAAATTTTCAAAACTCACGAGAGTTTCTGTCGGCAGAGGAGAAATAATTTGACGTGGGTCCCACATGAATAGTAAATACGTATTTTGGAATAGTAAATACCGTATTTTTAAATAGTAAATACGTATTTGTGAATAGTGAACACTATTCATATTTCACAAATTTCAAGTATTAAATACGTATTTGCGAATAACATATATATATATATATTTTTTTTTTTTAAAATACGTATTTGTATATAGTAAAAACGTATACGTGAATAGTAAATACTATTCACGGGGCCCACAAAATACTGATTTCAAATTTATTACTTTCCAAAAATAGAGCCTACTAGTCTTCCCAAGATAGGTTTATGTTCAAGATATTAGATTCAAAATTCAGGATGTTACATTTCTCCCCTCCTAAAAGAAAATTTTGTCCTCAAAATTTCGCTATAATAAGAATTCTAACCTATTTAAATAAATGAGGATAGGTTTGTCGCATGCTCTCCTCCGTTTCCCAAGTAGCATCTCCGGGAGCCATTCCTTTACACACAACCTTTACAAGCTAATATCCTTGTTTCATCAATTGCTTATCCCCCGCATCAACAATCCGCTCCGACTCAGCTTTATATATCATATTATCCCTAAGTCCTATCTCTTTCCCAAACATGCTCACCAAGCACACAACACAATTTTCGTTCATCCTGTACCCAAAGTAATATTCAGACACAGGATCCACTAGTTCCTTATTTGAGCGCTTGGTTACACTGGCCTCACAGGCCAGTTCATTCTTCCTTTCTGCTTATTTCATTGTATTACCACGACACTGGATATTCAGATCTTACAGCTTAAGAAGTTACCCTCAGGCCATAATAACCACAACATGATATAATCTGATTATTCTGCCAACCTTAAGATAAACTTTAGACATACAGGTCTAATGTTACCATGATAGGCAAAAACTCAATACTAGGCACATAAGTCTTATAGCCTAGAGATACCACCATATGCAAACTAGCTCAACGGGTCTTACCGCTTCAAGCCTCTGCTCGTCTATCCTATACCCGTGCTTCCTCAATTCAAGTTTAAGAAAACACTTACTTACTAAATCTAGCTTTCACCAATGGCAAGTAATTCAAAAACAAGTACATTTGGCAAGATTCCGCAAACTAAGTATATTCACAACAGTTTCCAACCTCTTCTAGCTTGTACACCTTCCACCACAATCATAATGTAAAAGTCAATTCTTGTTCTGATTTCGCAAGGATTCATTCCATGAGACATCATAGTTTATAAATGTCGATTACAAACTGGTCTTAAATCCTGTTGTAAATATTGCGTAAAAATTTCCAAACACAGCAAGTGCATTGGTAAGTTCAAAATTCAAATACTCAGGGACCTAGCAACTATTTTAAATAGTCACCAACTCCGAATACATTCCAGGTTCCAACTTATTCTACTCAACTCATCCATGAAACACTCAATTCATTATTTCTAAAGAAAGATTCTATTATCAAGATCATTTCCTATGCTAGTTAAACAGTTGGCAATCTCTGAACACCTTATACATGTTGGTATCACATGATTCGAATTCAATCCTTAGTATCTCAAAGACATATACTAAATATCATCTGTTCCTCTCATAGTTATCTATTAATCACACCCAAATAACATACTAATATTGTAACATAAATCACCGGATTTCATACTTTCATAATTAGACATACTATCTTAACTCAGATTGAATTCAAGTCTATTCTCAAATATTCCCAGACATTAATAGTCAAGTTTACAATTTGATTCTTATAACCTCAACATCAACTGATAATTCGTGTTTCCCCAAAAATACCCATTATACATACTAAGATCATGATTCACAATTCCTTAATCTAATTCTTGAATTATACGAAGACTATCTACAACCTCAGCAGCATTCACAAGGTTCTAATTCTACCTCAACTTGCAATATCACAAAGGCTCATTTCGTTCTTAAGTTCTATTTCAGCTTAGATTAAATTAAAGCCTATCCTCAACATTTACTATATTCATTCTAACATCTTACTGGCATTCCTAAGGATCACCATTTCATACCTTTCCATCGATCTTCCAACATGTTTATCCAAAAACCTTAGTCTTTGAATTATCTGTGACAAATTCATAGAGTTCTTCGGATACTCAGAGAGTGAAGAATGCTCTCGGGTTAATTGGTACAACTCATCATCATTTCAAATCTTCGGATTCTCTCCAGTTCATCTAATATTATTAGGAAGTCACCCTTCCCAAGATTACTATCACCTTAGCACGCTTACGCTTAAAATCCTATTTTCAAATGTCAATTCCGACATCTTGAGTCAGCTGCACATCCAAGACAGATTTCTTAGATAAATGTGCGTATAAACGTCCAAACTTATTTTCTTGAAAACACAGCTAGCAATAAATGCCATAGTGATTTCTGTCTGCAAAGGTCTAGGAAACTGCGACCCCTAACGGTGGCTAGGGTGCACTAGGGTGCGGTGCCATAAAATTTTCCGCATAACAACAAAGTCTACATGATTCTGAGCTAACGACAGATGAGAATCCGATGCTGCTTAGCAAAATATAGACGTTGCTAGCCCAGCTATAAATAGAGTAAAGAAAGAGTAAATGTTTCACGTTCTCTCAAACTTCACAAAACCTCCACATATTCATTTCCTCTCCGATCGTAACCTTCACTATAACCTTCCACATTATCCTTAAACATGGCCGGTTCAAGTAACTCTATTCCAGTCTCCGATTCATTCAACCCTTTCTTTCTTGAAGCCTTACTTCATGACTATCAGACTAACATGTTGTCTGATTTGTCAAACAATGCATCATACCCTTATTCTTCTTTACTTCCCCAAAATCCCGTAAGTATGAACGTTCATTCATCTGCCTCAACGATTAACATTCCTACTCCTCCTCCAAGGATACAAGATTCTATTTTTACCACTACTAACAGAAAGGAATCTGAAGCAGGTCCATCAAGGCGACCTGTCCAAAGGTGTCGTAATGTGGCAGAACTTATGGAGTCTACGGTACCTTCTCAACCAAGGAATCCTGCTTCTACCTTGACTGAGACTACTAATCCATTTTCATGTGGTTGCTACCATGTTCTACGAGAGATTATTCATACCAATGGACTTCAATACCATAAACTTGAAGTTCATGGGAGGATTGGTATGATATGCCACGCTGTCTTTCACCAGGACGTACAAGGAGGTTCTTCCAATCCTCAAGTATTTGACTTTGGTAAGAAAAATTTAGAAGATGTCAAACATTTTCTAGAAAATTATTGTTTGAATCAAAATTCTTTAGGGTATGTCCTGGTGTCAGATCCCCTATCAGCCTACTATGAGGCCCTCTGTGTTGGTTTGGAATGGACTAAAAATCAAAATGAACTCCCTAATAGTTCATTTCCAACCAATACAGAAAATATATCCAATAAAGGAAAAGAGCTCATGGTTGTAAATAATAATCCTTCAGTCCCCATACCTAGTAATCCATACCGATCAAGAGCTGAACAAAATATTAGAGGTGCATCAATGTCAATAAATGATCTTAGAGACTTCTTCCATTTACCTCAACAAGAAGCGGCTCAACAAGTTCGTCTATGCAAAAATGTTCTAATGAAAATATGCCATAGGGGAGGAATAAAGCATTGGCCTTATGTAAAAATTCGAAGCACTATGAAGCAAATAGCTAGATTGAGAAGAACAATGTCTCCTGATGGTCCTCTCTCAAGAGCAGCCGCTCAGGAAGAAATTAATAGACTTAAACTTGAGATAGTCGAAGCTTGCGGTGGGATTGTACCAACTGTTGTTCTTGATGCTTGAATTAATATAGTCTACTCTTCTTAGCCTTCTTGCTAATGTTTGTAATCTCTATTCTAGGATTCATAAGGATTTTCGAGTTTTCCTGCCAAACTCAACTTTATCTTATTAAATTCAAACTTAAGCCAGTTATTTTGTATAGTCAAGACTATGCCCGTATTCTGTTATGGTATTGTCATCTGTTACTCATATAAATTAGCTAGGTAAGTGTAAATCTAGCGAAAATCTCTTCATACTTTTTACAACGGCAACTAATTGAATAACCATCAAATAGGGGCTTGGTCTTTCAATCACTTTCCTAGACACCAATAAAAATATTCATCCCCTAGAAAGTAATTTTGGGCCTACAGAATCCAATATTCAATAAATTTTCTACTTACCATCTTCCGCTACGCGGCTCTGAAATTTAATCTCAATCACATCCTCAAATCATAAATCCTCATTATCAATCACTTGAATATTTTGATTAACCCATTCTTCTCCTATCATGAATGTCACAAGAAAATTGGTAAAAAGAATCCAAAGCTATAAAGGAAAATGCACATGTTATGATATTTAATTTGCCATGACCTCAAAATTTTTATTTAGAAAACTGATAGGAAATTTACAGATTGGCCAGAACCTTTGCTCTGATACCAAAAATGTAACGCCTCATTTTCAATACCAAAATCTTGGCCAAAATAATAGTAACACCTCCAAATATAGGATATTCAATACTCAAACACATATTTACAATATGGCCAAAGGTAGAAATCCATTTATACAGGGCCAAAATAAATCCAATAAATAAGAGTTATTTTAAAATGCGGAAGTCTTTTAGGTTCATGGCAAATAAAATAACACAACATAAACTAAAGGAGTACAGAAGAGCCTACAAAGCTCACTCCATGGGTGCATTCCCTTGATCTCTACTAAGTTATTCACCTGAAAAATGTTAATATGGGGTGAGATTACACATCTCAGTAACTACTAAATATTTCTACCGTACACGAGCAAATAATATATGACAAAAAGATATGGGCTGATTTCAAATATATATATAGATTCCATAATTTATCATACAAAATAATTTATACTAATAGTCATCAATATAGAAGGTATTAAAACATATATATCTCAAAAGTTCTCATCTCATGTCTTTACAGAATATTCATCATCATATCAAATTCTTGAACTGTTCAGAAATGCACTATGCAGTATGCAGCCTCCCTTATATCACCACCTCCCTTATACCGCAGACTGGAGCCATAGGCTAACACATAGTCCAATAGAAACTCATTCATTTGACTGAATTGTTCCAAGCTCACCAAAACTTAAGATACACCCGGCCAAAGGTATATAGCTTAAATCTGGACTATGGCTCCCCTCCTTTAAAATAACTAAGGAGGTGTCACATGTCCCACAACTCCAATGAAATCCCGGCCAGAGGAAAACATGGAAGATGGGGCCCTGAAACAAGTACCATCCACTGTGCACCGAGTGGTGGCATAAATCATTCTTATCATTCAAATCCCTCCTTACTCCACCCATCATAATACAACCGCCATGATGAATATGTTCACTCAAAATAATGCATTATTATACCATAAAGTTTTATATATCAATATGCGTATTTATGAATAGTGAATACTATGCGTATATGTGAATAGTAAAATACGATATATATACATGAATAGTAAAAATGAAGAGTACATACGGTATGTATACGTGAATAGTAAATACGGTATGTATACGTGAATAGTATTATGAATAGTTAATACGGTATACGTGAATAGTAAAATGAATAGTAAATACGGTATACGTGAATAGTAAAATGAATAGTAAATACGGTGTGAATAGTAAATACAGTATACGTGAATAGTAACATGAATAGTAAAAATGAATAGTAAATACGGTATACGTGAATAGTAACGTACGTATAAATAGTACCTCTGCTGATTTGCAAATCAAAGTTCCCACACCAGATCTTAAAACCATAAATATTTTCTAAATATTCTTGCCAAAATAGTAAACAAACAAATTTATAATCATACATAATTCACAAGTATAAGGAAGAATATTCAGAGTTACCTGTTACTTGCTAATACCCGAATCACCAACCAGCTATTATAACTCTCAAACAAACATCTCTCTACTCTCTCTCTCTCTCTCTACCTCTCTCTATGGCTCTTAGAAGTTGTGAAGAATGAAATGAAATGGAAGGTCTATTTATAGTTGGAAAATGGGTCTTTAAGTGTAATTTTCGTCTCTGGGTCGTTTTACGTAATTTTTCCAAAATTTTAAAAAAAAGTTGCCCGTGACTACTCCCGTGATGTTTCTTTTAAAAATTTTTAATAATATTTTAATAATATAATATATATTATTATTTAAATAATAAATTATTATTGAGTGGGTCCCGCGGCCAAAATTTTCAAAACTCACGAGAGTTTCTGTCGGCAGAGGAGAAATAATTTGACGTGGGTCCCACATGAATAGTAAATACGTATTTTGGAATAGTAAATACCGTATTTTTAAATAGTAAATACGTATTTGTGAATAGTGAACACTATTCATATTTCACAAATTTCAAGTATTAAATACGTATTTGCGAATAACATATATATATATATATATATTTTTTTTTTTTTAAAATACGTATTTGTATATAGTAAAAACGTATACGTGAATAGTAAATACTATTCACGGGGCCCACAAAATACTAATTTCAAATTTATTACTTTCCAAAAATAGAGCCTACTAGTCTTCCCAAGATAGGTTTATGTTCAAGATATTAGATTCAAAATTCAGGATGTTACAAATATCATTTTGTACGTCTTTCTCTCTAAATCAGATCACTAATTTTGTTGTGTTAATATTGTTTGCTACTCAACTACTTTATGCTATTGGTGCAGTTAGCCCCTATACAGTGGTTTACAATGCTAACTGAGCAAATTTAAAGAACTTACTAAGAAAATAAAAACACACGTATACCAAATTAAAAATTAAAAGAAGGTATAGTCACCTGGAAATGGATTTTCCTAAATTTAAGCAAAGATGTTAAAGAATCACTATATATGCCATTCACATCCTCTCTGCTCATCACAAACTTTATAACTTGTCATAATCATGATTCATTTAACAAGGAAACAACGTAATTAAATTACTCACACAATTATAAATATCATTCTTGCAGATTAGAAATTAGTGAGAATGCGTACAGATATATATACTTAGCCACCCAAGATATGATATTATTGGATAGAATTGGTCAGTCGCGGCCCAAAAGACTCCCTTAATACGACGTTTTCATTGTTTGATAGATTGTGCAGAAGGTCAAAGCACATGCACTGATTTTTATTAGTCATGATAAGAATATAACAATTTGTGTGGTAAACATTGTTAGCAACTGTCATCGTGAATTGATGAGAGATTAAGTCCGATATGATCATCGGGTATTTTGGGGAAGGTATCTCAATCTTATTTTGTAATTTTTCAGACTAAATGATGACGACAAAGTCTATGTCAGATATATATGAAGTGGAGCTTTCTTTATGGCCTCTCTTTTTCCTAAGTAAGACAGTTCGTGTTTTGGACCACCATAGTGCCCAACTTGAGTCTATGAGGGAAAAAATGGCAAAACAATCCAGTGAGAGAACACTTGTAAATGTCTCCTCTTTGAAGACATGTGTTGCCAAATAAGGAAGCAAATATACTGAAAAATGGGATATCCAGTGAGAGAACAAGTGTGGTGGGTGATGGCCATAATAACATTCTTCTTATTATTAGAGTTGATTATGCGATTAAGAGGGGGGGGAATACTGTTTTAATTTCCCCTAAATTATAATCTGGTCAGTTTTCATTGATAATATACTCTTGTAAATGTCTCCTCTTTGAGATATACAAGTTGAGTAGGGAAATAGTTAATTATAGGGTTAAGTACCAATTTTGCCCCTAAAATATGCGCCCAGGAGCAATTTTGTCTCTTAAGTTTTTAAAGGAGCAATGTTGTCCCTGAAGTATCAAAACGAAGCAATGTTGCCCTTTCGTTAGAAACCCTAACGGTCAACTAACATCGACCGTTAGGGTTTCTAACGGAGGGGCAACATTGCTCCATTTTAATACTTCAGGGGCAATATTGTTTCTTCGAAAATTTCAGGGGCAAAATTGCTCATGGGCGCGTACTTCAGGGGCAAAATTGGTACTTAACCTTTTTTAAAAAAATGTTATTAGTTATTTTGCAAAGATGATATTTCGGGTTAATGGCTAAAGTAAATGGAAATGAGACACAAATTCCAAAGAGAGTGAGAAAGAGAAATATTGTCCATACAGAATATGTTATGTCAGGATTCGGCTGAGATCCTCTTTAGCTTCCCATCCACTGCTGTTCTCTTCTTTAATACTGTGTTGTTTGGACGCAAAATATACTTGATCCCTCTTTTTTGTTTAAATATTAAGGGTACAAAAAAAAGATTTCAGGATACTGACGGGTATTAAAAAAATATTGATAGGTACCTTATGATTTTGGAAAATTATTTTAGGACGTTGAAAAAATATTTCAGGATATTGACAGGTACTAAAAATATATTTCAGGATACTGGCTGGGGATACTGGCTGGTACCAAAAGAATACTTCATGATTTTGAAAAATTATTTTAGAATGTTTAAAAAATACTTCATAATCTTTAGAACGTTGAAAAAATATTTCAGGGTACTGACAGGTACAAAAAAGATATTTCAAGATATTAACTGGAGATACTAGCCGGTACTAAAAAAATACTTCGTGATCTTGAAAAATTATTTTAGGAAGGGTTAAGTACCACTTTTGCCCCTTAAGTTTTCAAAGGAGTAATGTTGGCCCTGAAGTATCAAAACGGAGCAATGTTGTCCCTCCGTTAAAAACCCTAACGATCAACGACGTTGAGTGTAATAATAAAAGGTTATTGCTATGACAAACCCGTGTTGATGTTAGGAGGACGAAGTTTTGGCCACTTAAATATGAGGTGTCAAGTTTGATCGTGCAAATGCACCCAAAAAAAAAAACCAAGCTTTGGGAGAGTTATCTTCAAGCTCGAATTTGACCCATTATATATATATATATATATAAAATTTTAATGCTTCAAATTAATTTAGGTCACAAATGTAGGTAAAAATTTTTTTAGGTATGCAATTTTAAATATAAAATCAAGAATAAACAGAGAGTCTAAAAACAATGAACAAGACCAAAAAATGAGTATAAATAATTTTTTATTTGAAGTTGTTTCGATTTTTTTTTCTTTTTAATTGTTGTATTATTCTTGGTACATAGGAGTTTTTGGTTTAGATTAATTCAATGTGTTATTATCTTAATTAACCATGACTGAGTGACTAATCATCAAGACTCCATTGTGTGTATGCAATGCTAAACACAACAAACGTATATTTTAGATGTATAATTTACTATCATACAGTGTGTCTTTTCAGATTCCTTTTGATGGGGTATAGTTTAATTTGTTTAAATGTGAAAAAATGTCAAAAGCAAATGCTTGATTTTGAATATAAAGCTTATTATGTGGTGAACATTATATCTATAGCTTCGAGCAAAAAAAAAAAAAAAACATTATATCTATAGCAACTGTCAGGATCAATCATAAATTGAAATGTTATGTTAATGTTATAGGCGAATCGTGTTGTGTATATTGGGGCAATGAATCTTCACCTTTCTTTCTTATCTTCCACACTAAACGACTTTAAGTCCATGTCAGTGATGAACAACGTTGAAGCTTACTTATAAGACAGAATTGTAGTTTTCTTTAATAAATTGAAGAAATGGCACGTATGAGATATATGTCATTTTCATCCTCTTTGTCCATCGGCAACTTTATCATTTGTCATAATCATGACTTATTCAACAAGAAAATTAACTACGTTAAATTCCTCTCATAATTATAACTTTATGGTAGATATATATCATTCTCGTTGTAAGGGCTGTATACTTAAAAAAACAGATGATGGTCAACTCTACAATTACAATAACCAAAAGATTGGCAGATTGACGAAGTAAATTATATTGAAACATTCGAACCAGTTAAAACAAGAAGTTTTTATTAATATGCCTAGCCAATTACTTGTTGAGTTGAGCACTAAATTGTTTCCAATAGCGTGTCTATATTTCAAGTTGGATTTGTCAATGGAATAAGAAATCTTATTAGAAGCAATCAACAAGTTGAAAGATAGAATTCGTGGATTGATATCAAAGTGAAAAAGCCAAGCGACCAAACAAAAAATGCAGTAAAGCACAGCACATATACAAAGACACAGTAGTCCTTGAGTTGTCTTTGATCATCATCTCCATTTTTTGGTATTCTCATGGTCTCTGTCTCTTTATCTTTTTGTGTCCTTCGGTGAAGTAAAATCCTGGTCACAAATTAACACAGGGAAACAGAGCATTAAGCTACCTTCTCTGCCTCTCTGTTCCCATTGTTCAGATTTCAGAAGATAATCAACTTCATCAATATTTCTTAACCATGAATCACTACCATTCACAAGAATCTCCTGGAAAGTATTATCCCTAACAATAACCAACTTCGTTCGTTGTCAAATATTGCTTTTGCCAAGTGATTCCTTCAAGCTTCTTCACACTTTGTCCTCTATCGGGGTATATATTCATTATAATTTTTTTTATGCGTTGTTGTAAGTGCATGGGATCACGTTTGAGGCCCTTAAAAATGCTTATTCATGTAAATCGAGATAAAACTCTTTTCACATACTTACTTTGTATACCGTAAAAATTACGATTAAAAAGCTACTTTTGAAAGTTTCAAAAGTTGTTCTAAACAAGTAACTTAACTTTCCCTTGTAGGTTTGGTTGTGACTCAGTGTAACATAACTCCCTTGTTGGCTAGTTAGAGCCATCATTAGGCCATCACTTATAAATTTTTCTGGCTTTTTGCTGATATTTTATCCTTGACTAATAAAGTTCGAATACAAATTCGGTTTAGATTAAAATTTCAGTGAACATAATTAGTCATAACATTTACAGAGAACATATATAAAACTTTAGACGTGTAGTTCACTTTTGGTTTTATGCACTAATTGTGAATAGTTGTGACATTATCAAGTGTTAGGTTCATCTGTGTCTTGGGGCAAGAATCTTCATGTTTTTCTCATCTTCCACACTAAATGATGACAAGTCCGTGTCAGGTCCAAAGAGAAAATCCAAATCAAGCCCACACTTAACATCGATCCTCTCTGTTCATTAGCAACTTTATCATTTATGTTTTGTCATAATTAGTCATGATCTCGTTCAGCAAGAAACTACGTTAAATCATTTCACAATAAGCTGTGACACATTTGTCTCTTTATAACTTTATAGTAGATATTTTTTATCCTGCTGATAGGTTTAATGAGAAATTAGTGTGAATGTGTACAAATACTTAACCATCAACGACCTAAGGTATTGGATGGTATTGGATAGAATTGGTCAGTGACGACGGGCGCCAAACACTCCCAATATTTGAGGGCATTGAATGTCAATGGCACATTCACTGATATTTATTTGTTTTGATAAGACTACAAAGCTCTTGTCCTGATCAAAAATAGAGAGCCTATGCCCTATTGTGCTTTTTGGGGGAGCAATATTAACCTCTTCCTACTTTTTCAGATTAACTAAACGTTTATTAGTCTCTATCACGCTTGAGAAGTTTTTTTTTTCTTTTCCTTCAAAAATTTACTTTATTTTTATATTTTTATTACTACATTTTTTAATGGTTATCTTATTTTTCTTAGATTGAATATTTCGACGATAATAAAGTTAAAGAAGAATTATTTTGCAGGTTGAGATAAATTACATATATGCCATAATATATACGATTCTTTGTACCATTATGCTCCAACCCGAGTCAAGTCCTTGTCTAACTCAAGTTCAGTTTTGCTCATGAGAGACTTGTTCTTCATAACTCGCTGTCATCTGTTCTTTACTTAAGCCAAAGCTTTGGCTAAAGTTTTAACCTCAGATCTCATGTCAAGGCTTATCCTTTGTCATTCTTTATTATCTTGAGTCAAGTGTCCTTAACCTCAAGTTAATTAGCTCATCACTGAGGTCATCTATCATATCTTTATCTGAGATTAATCTCAATCAACTTGAGTCATCCTTTCATCCTTTCTTAACCAACTCAAGTCAGCTTTGTGCCAATCTAAAGTTACTCTCTGCTATTGTAACTTAATCCTTGCTTTAACGTGCAGTTAATCTTTGTTCAACTCCAGTCGAGCCATTTATCTCAAATTTCTTTCATATTCAGCAAAGTTATCCTCAATCACGCCTAAGTTATTATGTGTTCCTAACCTTGTGATTTATGCTTTCACTTCCATTTCTATCATCCATACTTGATGTTCCTACCTGAGTTTACCTGAACATATCATCATTTGGATACATCAAGTCATCATTCTTCATTGCCCATCGATCCAACCCTAGTTGGGTTGCATTCTATCCAAGTTATAGAATACTTTGTGTCAGAACACTTCAAAATTTCAAAAAGGATCTAATGTTAATCAAAATTGTTCTAATCTTTCCCTGAGTGTGTCTAAATGTATTATGACCCATATAAGCACAGGAAAACACACTTTATACATGATTAACCAACAAATAAGGCATTATAAATAAAGATCCATTCAAGAGGAGAAAGTAACCACAGAAGATCAAAGTGCTAAAATTCTAATTCATAAATTCTTACATTCAAAAGTTTTCATATTCTCTTTATTTGTGCCTCAGTGTGCATCACCTTACACTTCAGTGAGAGAAGTTCATTAATTAATTGTACACATTTATTATTGTAAGTGAGACTCAAGATATAGTGGGTCTTTGAGGGAATTGATTTTTATCTTACAAGAGGGAGCTGTGGTTCTCAAGTACCCACTTCAAACTTGAGAAGATTTTAAATTAAAGATTCTCATACCTTAGAGGGTTGCAGTAATTTTCACGTATACGTGCTAAACTTGAAAGAGTTAATTAGCGGATTAATCCCAGGATGTTCCTTGAGATTGGAAGTAGGGTATCATGGATTGAGCCAAACTATGATAACTTAATATGTTTATCTCTTCATTATACTCCTCTAACTCGAGTCAAATATCGGTGATTACACTCTCTAATTTTATACAAATTATTTTATAATCTTTTGAATTCAACCTTTATTTAAATTTTTATTACCACACCCAATTCACCACCCCGCCTTTTTTGGATGAGACATGCACGAACAATTTTAAAAGTTTTTTCTGTTTATATCAACTAGGTCTTTTATATATTAACTATTTTTCGTTTTTTTTTTTTGATGTCTCACCACATCAACATAGGCATTCTATGGACTGTGTTCTGTAACACCTTTTCTGATTAGTTCAAAAGGGTGATAAACATTTATGAAATCTTTTGGAAAATATGGGGATTATGGTTAAAGTAGACAAGTCCTCCGAAATTAATTTCTATCGTGTAAGCGCTAAATTAAGTCTCCATCAAAGTTTATTACGAGGATGATTCTTGACCATCCGACCTATACAATATGACAAAAGATTATTGTCTACCCTTCTCCCTCAAGTAAGACAACCAGTGGCGGATCTTTGGTGAAGCCAGAAGGGGCCATGGCCCCTCCAAAAAAATTAATCATGCAAATTGAATGCGAGAATGTGAGATCTTTTGGTTTAAGCCAGTAGCGGATCTTTGATGATGGCTCCCCCCCCCCAAAAAATTAATCATATAAATTGAATATGGGAATGTGAGATCTTTTGGTTTAACCTACTAAATGTGGGAATTGTTCAACCAATTAATCAAATTTAATGGACAATGAGATATTAAATGTGATTGATTGATTAGTTATTCCAATTATGTCAAAAATCCATCAGCGGCACTCATATCATTTTTGCACCCTTTGGCATAAAGTTCAACATGCAAACTCATACTCCTTTGGCCCGCAAATTTTTTAAAAAACATTTCCCCCCCCCCCCCTTTTTTTATTCCCTCCCGTAGTCCCGCTCATAGACGTTAGACATTAGGGCACATTTCTATTATGCTCCCAATCTCTCTTGATAACTGAATAACGAGAACAAGAATAAGGAACACGCCTATTTTTCTCCCAATTTCCCTTGATAACTCATTTGTGATTTTTCGGCTCTTGCTCGTTATAGCTTGCAAGTAAATTCTCACATCTTATTTCTTTGCTCTGATTCAATTCTATATTTACTTTGTTTGGTTTTGATTCTTTTTTAATATAAGAAATTTTCTAATCAGTAAATCTCGTTGAAATCGTTAAGTTTGGTAAATTATTTTCTTGTTTCTTTCTTTATTTCCTTCTTTGCTTTCATTCTTCGATTTTGTTTGTTGTCAATGAGAAATGATAGTAATAGACATCTTTGTTGTCTTCACAACTCAAACTGAATTTGTCAGTCCCCTGTATTTGCCGGTCTATACCAAATATTACGATCTTGGGATAAAGATTTGGCCCCCTCTAAATATTTATCTCAAGATCCACCACTGAAGACAACTTGTGTTTTGGAACATAGTGAGCAACTTGAGTCTCCTTACTGCTATAAATATAGATAGAGAGGAGGTAATGGAAGACATTAGCAGATAAGGAAGCATATATACTGAGAAATGAGACATTCAATCAGAGAGTAGGTGTGGGGGGTGATGGCCATAGTCACATTCATATTACTATTAGGGTTTAATGGAGAAAGTGAGGGGTGTTTGAAAGAAGAGAGAGAAGCTCTTATGAAACTGAAAGAAGCATTCAATTATCCAAATGGTCATTCTCTTCCTTCTTGGAATAACCTTACCACCTTTTCCGATTGCTGCACTTGGGAGTTTGTACAGTGTGACAACTCCACTCATAAAGTGATAGTAATTGATTTGGGTTTCACTAGACCTACTCATTTGGGACACATCAAATGGTCACTCAATGCTTCTTCTTTCCTCCCTTTCCAACAGCTTCAAGGATTGTATTTGGGTGGGAATTACTTGTCAGGTCACCCCTTTTTCTTTTTTACTATTTTATCATTCATTCATAAATATTTATATACAATGTTAATCAAGACTAACATTTTTATAAGCGTTTCATCAAACTGTGATATTTTAAATAACAGCATATTAATTAATTGAAAGATGTAAGAGCATTTTACTCACAATAATTGATGCATTAATTAAAAATTGAGTAAAAAATTATGATCATGTCATTGTCGGTTATGTACATATACTTTTTCCCTTAGTTTCCTCTTTTTTCAGCCACACCGATTCGCTGAGGTAAGACCAATAGCTCAATACTTGTGGATAGATTTTGATTGGGATTATGAAATTTTTGGTCCTTAAGGTTTTAAATTATCGATTTGGTTCCTGAAATTTATTTGTTATCAATCAAATCCCTAGAGTTTCATTATCAGACATAATCTGTCCTTCTGGACTGAAGATATATAATCCTAAACAGAAAAAAAACAAAAAAACAAAAACAAAAACAAAGCTTTCTCCCACTAGGTAAGGTCGGTGATATAGATCGCATGACACCGTTGTGCTCTATCAAAAATCATATCTTTAGATTGATTATTAGCCAAAAGGTCCCGCTCTATATTTGGTCTTCCTTGAACTCTTTTAGAGTACTCAATACTACTTGATCAATTCTACTCATTGGTACACTCAATAACTTTCTTTGAATATTTCCAAACCACTTCAAACAATTTTCAATTATTTTTTCTTTAGTAGATGCCACTCCAACTCGTTCGCGTATGAGATCATTACGGATCTTATATTTTCTTGTATGATCACACATCCATCTCAACATCCTCATTTTAGCTACCCTCATTTTATGTTCATGTTGTCCCTTACTTGTGCAGGGACTAAAATGAAAATCTTGAAATGTTTATGGGGTTGAAATGTAATTTCATAAACATCTAGATTCTATTATGTAATTTTTGCCCCCAATTACAATTCCTAACTCCGCCTATGGTCCCTCTTATGAGTTTGCCTAAACTCAAGAGTTTGACAACCTTGCGTGACGGTCCACTTACAACCCTCTCTTAAATGTATAAATTGTTATGTCTAACATAATTCCTCAAGAGGTAACATTGACTCGAACATATCCTTCAATAATTATATGGAGCGATTAGGTATATGTCTATTCTAATCGTAATTTAATCTCATATTAGATAATCTTAGAGCCTAATTCAATTTCTTTTCATCAAGGTAAATCCTAATGCTCATATTCATATTCATGATAATCAGTCACTAGATAGATACAGCTAAATAAGAATAAGAGTAAGTAACCAAATTTAATATCAAATTTAATTTAAAAAAAAGGTGTAATTCATCCATAGGTTTGCTCCTCTAGACTCTAGATTGCAAGGAAAAATTAGCCTTTAATCAAAAGAGCAAATAAAAATAAAATCCAAATTCAAAGAACAAAGGGAAAGGGAAAGAAAAGTGGAGATCAAATCTGTCGATGAATCATGAAGAGAATGATGATTTTAATTATATGATTTACTTTTATGATTCTTTATATATACCCACAAACATTCATAGTATCTAATCACATGTTATCTGTGGAGCAGGAATCTCAGGTGGTATTAGGCTGGCCAACTTGGAATTTTTAGATTTACAAGATAATAAGCTTACGGAAGTCCCATATTTCGGTGCTAAATCTCTATCTTATAGATTCTTTCAAATGGCATATGTTATTTAACGAATCGTGCGTCAAATAATTTTTAGAGAAAGATCTGCCATGATTTTAAAAAATTCCAAAAATTATAGACAACTTTTCTCTATTAAATCTATGAAAGTTTATATTTTTAGTTTATTTTTATGGGAAGTCCATTAATATTAGATTTACTAATTTACTCATATTCTATTTCCTTGGTCATATAATCATCTCAACTGAATAATTTATGGGTCCTTATTCAGAGAATTGAATGATTTGTCAAACTTTAGAGATTCTTGAAAATGTTGAGAGTTAATAAAATGACATTTTTACTTGGCATATGATGGAAACATGACCAAACAGATAAATGATTAATAAATTTTGACAATAAAAAGTAACTAATAGAAGGACAATTCATTAAAACATTTTATATAGATAAATGACTCGGGCAAATAATTTCTTCTACATGCCATGTGTTAGACTACATACATACATATGTATGTATGTGTGTATGTATGTATTATTTTTTTTCTATTTTTAATATAAGAGTTATATAACTAATTCACCTATATTAAATAAATTAGTTTAGTTAATTATTTGTAACAAATGTGTATTGATTTATCTAAAATATCATTTTTAATTATATGCATTGTAACTACAAGTCTACAACTATCCTTTGATGGAAAATTCTTTATCATGTTCAATAAAGAGAGATACTTTGCGAAAATTATAAATTACTATATATTTAAGATTGGAGGCATACTTGCCTAACCTACATTTTCTTTTGACATTTGACAGATATTTCTCATTCACGAAATTTGAAGCAATTGTGGCTTACAGCCAATTTCATAGAGGGTAGTCTTCCAGAATCTATTATGTCTCTTGCTTCCCTCATCGTATTGGCAATAAACGATAACAACTTGACTGGACCACTGCCACAACAAGGTACACATGTCATATTTATTTAAAGCCGGTCACATGTTTTGTTCCCGAAATTTTTAGCCTAAAATGTGGTCAAAGAAGATAACATAGCAGACACAACAAGTAATATAGGTTTCATTTTAATCACAGGCTAAATAAAAACGATAAAAGAAAATCACTTTAATCCCTCTTTTTCTCTATGCATGTATTTGTTTAAAACTTTAAGCTACTATCACTTCAAGTTTTATAATTTTTTACTGAGATGGATTGATTAGATAAATTTCATAAAGAAAAATGGTATATATGTTCCAGGAGGTTTGTGCCATATGAAGAATCTTGAAATCTTGGATCTTTCCATCAACAAATTGGATGGGCAGCTTCCTACGTGTCTTACCAATATGACGTCTCTAGGTGGACTTTATCTTTCAGAAAATCGCTTTGAAGGAACCTTTCCTTCCTCACTCTTCCAAACTATGAGGTCCTTAGCATCAATTTCTCTCTCCGATGACTATTTCAATGGCTCATTCCCAATCTCTTTGTTTGCCAACCACTCCAACCTCAAAGTGTTCAAAATTTCATGCCGTAACGCCAATCTCAAGCTCGAAACTGAGAACCCCCCATTCATCCCTTCCTTCCAGTTGAGGATTTTCGACATCAATAATTGCACCTTGAATGAAGCCAGCAATAACAAATTGCCTACCTTTCTTCTTCATCAATATGACTTGCTACTTCTAGACCTTGTGCACTTGAACATTTCAGGGACTTTCCCATCATGGCTTTTGACAAACAACACACAATTAAATGAATTCAACCTCACTCACAACTTGTTTACTGGTCCTTTTGAACTCAACTCCACCTCAAAATTGCGTCAAATGGAATCTTTTGATATTTCCTCTAACCCTATTAGAGATGAAATTCCTCCTCATATTGGCTTCATTTTCCCCAACTTGATTTCTCTTGCTATGTCTTCAACTTCATTGCGAGGTTGCTTTCCAACTTCAGTAGGTGAAATGCGACAACTGAATGATCTTGACTTGTCAAACAATAATTTATTTGGTTACTTGCCCCAAGAATTTGGTCACGGTCACAATGAATTGAGGTATTTGAAGCTGTCAAACAACAACTTGAGTGGCCCATGTTTACCCCTAAGATCAAATTTCACATATTTGTTGTTTATGGATCTCCACAACAATACCTTCAAAGGAAACTTTCCAAGTGGGATACTTAATAGTACTCAATTAAGAATGTTGGATGTTAGTGCCAACCAATTATTTGGTGAAATACCTAGTTGGATTGGAAATTTTCAACGTTTGAGCTACCTCATTTTGTCTGAGAATTCTTTCACGGGCTCACTACCAAAAAACTTTTGCAACTTGACTGGACTTACGTATCTAGACCTTTCTCAAAATAAATTCAGTAGTTCTTTGCCAAGATGTATGAATATGCCATTGTTGAAATTCTTACATTTGCAGAGCAACCATTTCATGGAACCTCTACCTTCTACTTTGGTCAATTCCCCCTTGTTGACTTTGGATGTTATGAACAACAATTTTTCAGGCCATGTTCCAAGATTGTTGAGTTCATTTTTGAATTTAAGGGTTCTCATCTTTAAAGAAAACAAACTTGAAGGGTCTATTCCAGATAATTTATGTGAGCTAAAGAAGATAAGTATGTTAGATTTTTCTCAAAACAAGCTTTCTGGAAAGATACCATATTGCTTAAATAATATCACATTTGGAAGGAGGGACACCCTCGGGGAAACCGAAATAGGAAGGTTTGGTGTGTCATGGACTACTAAGACCTTGTATTTTGCCTTTAACTTGACAAGTGGTAAAATTGGTGTTGATGATATTTTCAAACAAGATATTACATTATACAGAGACCAAGAAGTGGGTTTTACTTCAAAAAGAAGGAATGAATCTTATAAAGGAAGCATTTTAGATTTCATGTCTGGTATGGATTTATCAGAGAATCAATTGACAGGTGAAATCCCTTCACAAATTGGATCCTTAAGGGCCATCCATGCATTAAATTTGTCAAACAATCACTTGGAAGGGCCTATTCCAGCATCATTTTCTGACTTTAAGCAGATAGAAAGCCTTGATCTTTCACACAACAAATTGACAGGCAACATTCCTACACAGTTAACTCAGTTGTACACGTTGTCTGTATTTTCTGTGGCTTATAATAATCTATCTGGAATGACACCTGACAGGAAAAATCAATTTTCAACTTTTGACTCAAGTAGTTATGAAGGGAACCCTTTTCTTTGCGGCCCACCTCTACAACGAAATTGCTCATCCTCAATAGCTAGGAGAAACAAGCAACCTCATCATTTGGAAGCAGATGATTTTAGAGACGCCTTCTTGTGGAGTTTTGCAGGAGCATCCGGGGTGTTTTTTCTATGTGTCATCATAGTTATTTATTTGAACCCTTACGTTTGCAATTACAAACTGCTCTTATTAGAGAGAGTTATAACAGGTTATTTGTATGAGTGGTGGCAAAAGAGAAAAACCTTTTAATAGTTCATTAGATTTTGATCATGTGACATGTAATGATCAACTCTTGAATTGAAGATTGTCAGTTTGAAGTCTTCTCATGATTAGAAATGAAATTAGATTGAAATATCCGAACCATTACTTTATCTCTCCCTCCGTTTGTAGTCCAGTTGATGAATATGAACTTCCGAACGTAGCATTGCAATATAATGGTGACATAAAGAAGATAATATTGTCAACTTTGGGAGGGAAACACAAGGCATTCCATTAAGCAACCTTAGCAATGGAAAGGTCGATCCCTTCCCCAAATCTGCCTTCTCGCACAGGCTGATTATAGTTGTGCTCAGGGACGGACGCAGGAATTTTATTGAGAGGGGGCGAAAATAAAAAATACTCTTCCCCATAATAATCATCTACAAAGAGTATAAATTATTTAATGACCAATATGATTTTAAAAATATTATTAATAACAAAAATAAATCGATTAAAAATTAACTACTAGTCATTATCTATATTTTTATCGCCATCTTTTAACAAAACTCTAAACTTATCCAAGATACTAACCCTAAAATATTTTCTAATCAATATAAAAGTAGTATCATTAGAAAGATAAAATTATATATAATAAATTTTATAAAATAAATTTAATAAAAAAAAGTATTTTAAATACCTTATTAATTCTCAAAATTTATTATAAGCTATTTAAAAAAATTGTAGACCAGCTGCTAGAAAGGAAGAACAAATGAAGGCAATTTCCATCAAAACAAGTAGGATATATTTAAGGTGTGGGCCCCACCTCTTTAATTTATTTATTTTTAATATGTATGGGGAAGCAAATGAACGGATGCGGTGACTAATGTTTACCATTGCTTTATTAATCAACCAGATGTCAGTTAATATAAAGCAAACAGACCACTAATTCTTCTTTAAAAAAAAAAAAATTAGGGCGGGTGGGGGCCACCCCTGGCCCCCTGTGTTCGTCCCTGGTTGTGCTTTTGATTGATTTCTGTTTATTTGTTCTTGTTCTCCGTTTTGGACTTCTGGTTTCATATTATTTCTCGAACAATTTTTGTATTTCACAAAAAAAAAAAAAAAAATTAAAGGGACGTGTTTCGTTAATAGTAATTTGTTATAATTAGTATCATATTCATTTTTTTTTTGGAAGTGAATTCAATTCTTGAAATTACTAAAGCGCTTTTTCTGAAGAGTTCAAGGAACAAACATTCTTTTTCAGATCTAAAACAGAAAATTATTAACTATTGTTAGAATATATAGGTAGTTAGTCTATTAGTTAGGGATAGTTAGTTAGGACCTAATCTATAAATAGGAGATCTTAGCTAATATTGATAGTTAGTGAGTATTGGACATAAGCCCTCACTATTACTTTTTGTAAGAGCATTATGCTCTCTATCAATAATATTAATATACATCATTCTTCGTCTACTCTCTCCTAATTATTTTTTCTGATTATACATTACTTTACATGGTATCATGAGCTAAGTCATCTTTTCAAGATTAGTGGCCCATAATCAAGTTCCATCCCTTTCTTGATTCTTGGGTTTCAGCCCAACAAAATTATCCACGGGATTAGAATGGGCAGATGACGCAAGGAAGGAGACGAGGCAATGCTCCAGCTGGCAATCCCAAAAGTCAGAAGAAGGATCTACGGGTGAATGGGTTATCTTCTTTTTTTTTTTTTTTTGATATAAGGTTATCTTCTTTTTTTGATATAATGGGTTATCTTCTAAAGTGCCATATAAAATCAAAGGGAATGGGTCCAAATCAACTGGGCCGCTTGCTGATCTGGAAGCAAGAATTGGTCAAACTAATTCAATGGACCCTGAAATGGCGTGCGCTGGGTCTGACATTCCAATGGGCCAAATCGTAGTTCGAAATTTAACTCCCACTCCTCAACTTGGGCCAAGCAGCGTTCAAATTAGGGAAAAAAGCTCAAGCAAAATTCCTTCCAAACAACTTAAAGGCCAGCACTCTCATATTGTGGTTCAGGGAAATATCTCCACTTTGGAGAATAAGGATAAAACACATCAGCTTGGGGTCCATGGTAATTCGGAAGAAGCCCAGTTCCCAAATACATCACCTTCGGAGCAACCTCTGAACTCATCAGAGATGCTCATACCAAGCCCTCTTGCGGATGCTATTGACTCTATGGCTGGAGATGATTCCTTTGTGGCCGAGACCCAATGTGAGTTGGGACAAGCCAGGGCAATTGAAGACTCCAGAGATTGTGATTGATGGTGCGGATGTGCTCCTAATACCAACAGTTTCAAGTGGTTGCTTTGAGGGGTTCTTGAAGGACCAAGTGGTCTGTCAATCCTAGTTTTTGATGTAGTTTATTGTATTATGGGCTAGATTTTCATAGTCTTGTCCCTCAAATACTATCAAGCTTCAACGTGCCTCTTTTTCTCAAAAAAAAAAAAAGAAAGAAAAAAAAGAATGGGCAATGGTTTTCGGCCTTTTGTCTCTTTCTCTGTGAAGACAATTCTGCTGATTCATTGCTCTTGGTGATTTTGCCCTGGTTTGATTGGTTTTCTGGTTTGTTCTTCACCTTGTGCTTGCCACATCTCTGACAAATTTCATACTCTGCTTGTCGATTTTTTCTTGGTTGCCGATTTCATACATTTGTTGGGTGAGTTTTTGTCATAGTGCCAAGCACAAATGCTGGAGGGGTTGTATTTTGTCTGGGTGGCGTTATTCCATCAAGGGTTGTATTTTATCTCGGTGACGAGGGTTGTATTCTGGGTGACGTTATTCCATCAAAGGTTGTATTTTATCTCGGTGACGAGGGTTGTATTCTTGGTGACGTTATTTCATCGATGGTTTGTATTTCCAGTGATGTAATTTCATCGAGGATTTGTATTTCAGTCACATTCGGGCTTTATATGTTCTGTTGAGTGTTTATTTGTGATTGAACCATATTTTATATGAATTTTCATAATTAAATTGAGATTCTTGATGTATTTTATCTCGCTTAAAATGTCTTTCTTGTAATAAATTGATATTAAGAGTAAACATCTTAAGTTAGAGCTAAAAAGGGCAAAATTGTCAAAAAAATTGCAATTACTCTTAATTATTAATTTTTATGAGAATATTTGATGTTAGATTAATTAGTTTAAATTGTGGGTAGTTAAAGAAATTGGACTAAATTTGAAAATGGAAATTTAAATTCAAGTTTTAAAAGTTTTAGCTTAGTCCCTATTTCAGAACTTTTCTTCTCTTCATTTAGGTCCCTGCAGCTAAACTCAGCGAGTCAGCGTTTTGGCATTCATGAATTAGGTCAGCTGAATTAATTAGGGAATCAGCTGGGAGACCTGAGAAGGAAGCTGAAACCCGACAAGAGGACCCGACAGTTTAATGGAGATAAATATAAACTTAATTAGGGCTGAGCAACGGGCGGGCGGGGTTACCCGTGCCCTAACCCGTGTCCGCCCGTTTATTTTACACGGGTACGGGGTAGCCCGTACCTGTGGTATAACCCGTTTAACCTGTGAAAAACGGGTATAGGCACATACGGGCGGGTTTTGACGGGTTCTGGGTCCCCGTTTAAACCTCTAAGAGACTAAAAAAAAAAAAAAGAATCCATAAAAAAGAAACTCAAAGACAACCAAACAGATCAGAGATGAGATGAAAGAAAAGATAGTGGTAGATCTGTAATGCTTGACAGCGAGATGCTGGCTGCCGGAGAGATCAACGGCAACAGCTGCCATAAACGGAACCGCCAAGTGGGGAGGGAAAAAAATGAAGTTGATGGACGGTTGAGACTTGAGAGCTGCAAGGCGAGATTGAAGATTGAGAGAAGAGAGAGAACAGAGAAGGGGGAGGGGCATGACGAATGAGCTGAGAATCTGAGATTTGAGTTGGAGATTGAGGTTGAAGAAGTTTGAGAGTGGACAGAGAAAAGAGAAGGGGGAGCTGCGGTGAAATGACTAAGAGCAGAGGGAAGGTACAGTTTTTTTTTTTTTTTTACTTTAGAGATTTAAAAATTTTAAAAATACAATAGTACAAAACGTATATTACAAAACATGTCACATGTCAGGCATTTTGCATTAAAAAACGTGCCAACCATTATAAAAATAATAAAAAAAAGTGTGGCACTATAAAAATAATAAAAAAAAGTGTCAGACGTTAAAAAAAAGTGCCAAATCTCTTACTCTAGGAATAGAGCTGTAATCTTTATGTCTAAGAGTCGAGAACCCCACCGCTGAACCAACTATCAATGTTGTAGTGTGTGTTCAACACTTAAATATTATATTGTAAATAATATATTTTAAAAATACATATACAAACAGGCAGGGACGGGTAGCCCATGTCCTAACCTGTTTCCCGCCCCATTTAACATATACGGGTACGGGGCAGCCTGTACCCGTTACTGGTCCAATTTAGGCGATTTTATCCGAGAAATTTTTCGCGGGTCGCGAGTGGTTGGGCGGGCTGCGGTGTGCTTGCTCACCCCTAAACTTAATAGTAATAGCACGTAAGCTGTTGCCAAGCCGATTCCGAGCCGTTCACTGTAGCAGCTCTCACAAATCACTATTGAATGTAATAGTGTCAGCTAATTGTCATGTTGTGGAGCTTCATGCCTGGTTAGGGAATTTTACGATATTGCCCCTCAGCTATTATCTCACCTCTGCCACCGAGGATAACACATGCCAAGCCCTTATCTCACCTCAGCCACCGATGGTTACACTTGCCAAACCCTAAAGCTAACCTCGCGTCCGACACCGACTTCTTCCTTCTCTATTTCTTCTTCATTTTCGCAGTGAAGTTCTCCCCTCTTCACCGGCAGCCAGTTCCACCTACAACCTCCGTCTGTTTGTTCTTCCGGCAGTTCCATCCCTCCTCTTCTTGGATGTTGTGTTTCAGATCTGACTCTTCTCTAACCGGCCTCCCCTCCCCGTTTTATGTTCTAACTCATGCTTACTCGTCCTGCCCTCACTACTATTTCAGATCTAACTCATGCTTTTCTTCCTTCTATTTCAGATCAAACTGGAAACGCAAATAATCGGATTGTCGTTGTGCGGTTCCGGCAGAAATACGGGAGAATGTCACCTGTTCCTTATTCTCGTAGATGACAGAACAGCATAGTGAAGGTTGTAAAAGGCTTTTATCACTCATGGGGGTGCCTGTTATTGAGGTGACATTACCTAACCCTTGCATGTTTGTACCATGTACCATTGTTGGTTATTTTAGCATATTATGTGCGATTTGGTTTACACAGGCGCCATCCGAAGCTGAAGCACAGTGTGCTGCACTCTGCAAATCTGGAAAGGCACGTGTAACTTTATTTTTTTTTGAGCAAACTTAATCAAATCTTGAAGGAAAATATTATGTTAATTTTTTGAAATCTATTATGAACGATATATTTTAGGTTTATGCTGTGGCTTCTGAAGACATGGATTCATTAACGTTTGGAGCTCCTATATTTCTTCGCCATCTAATGGTTTCTGGCTCAAAGAAAGTTCCAGTTATGGAATTTGAAGTTGCCAAGGTCATTGTGGCTTCCCCTTTTTTGGCCTGAAATGTCATTGTTCTGTGGCTTCTAAAATATTCGATTTTCACTGTCTTATTTTTTTCCAGATATTGGAGGACCTAAATCTGACCATGGATCAATTTATTGACTTATGTATTCTTTCTGGGTGTGATTATTGTGAAAGCATTCGAGGTGCCCAAAATATCCATTTGTGTTTTGAGATTAGAGGCTAAGTTCAGAATTTTTATCATTCCATTTATGGTCACCATGCTTATGCATCTAATATATAACTGTCGTGCTCTGCAGGTATTGGTGGCAAGACTGCTTTGAAGCTCATTAACCAGCATAGCTGTATAGAGAACATATTGAAGAACATAAATAGAGGTTTTTGTCATTTTCCAATAAAAATGTGTTTGTCTTTGTATTGTGTTCCTGTCTTTATTTGTGCTTCATTATTACGTCAATTAAGTCAACTAAATCTGTTGGGTTATTGGCTACTATATCCAATGAAGCTTTTCTGCAATCCCTGCTGATAAATATATGTCATCTTTTGTTTTTTTAATCATGATTCCTGTTTTCCGTCGGTATGTTTCATTTGATTCAGCATCATGCAGTATGATAACAGGAGAATAGGCTCTACGGCGTGAATAATGAATCCTATTTCTTCCTTTAGTGGTCTCTAAATACCCACTTTCCTTTTTAATCATCTATGGTTCTGGACCAAGTTTTTTTGGGTAGTTTCGTATTCTAGACTTTAAGCACTTAAAAAGCAATATTTCTGATAATTTTGATGCTGATTCTTTCTTGCAGAAGTGATGTTGATACAGAGTTTCAAATAGTTTTGATGGGAAATTTCTGCAACTTATGGTTTTCTGCTTTCTACCTGAACCAAATGGATACCTGCATATTGGTCATGCCAAGGTATATAGTTTGTGATGTGTATATGGAATGTTTTCTCACATTTTATTTTTATGTTATGGATAGAGGAGGATTTTTTCAAATTTGTTTACATGCTGGCAGGAGTAGATAAATTTGCAGGGGAAATATTTTGCGGTCATCTGTGAGCTAAAAAAATGCCTAACCCGGGATGGATGGTATTATGATGGGTGCTCAAGGTGTGGGACAAAACCTAATGTGAACAATGGTGTTGCTTCCTGTACGAACCATTACTGCAAAGGGAAAAATTGCACTGTTCAAACCAAGTATGACCATCTGAATACAAGTTTGAAAACCATGTATCTCTACATTAGTTCTCAACATTTACATCTCATCTCTTTTTTCATGCAGGCTTAGGCTGAACTACCTCATTGCTGATGAGTCTGGCACTACTTCAATAGTATTCTTTGACAAACAGGCAACTGAGTTACTAAAAAAAACTGCCTCCCAATTAAAGACAGAGATACCTGAGGTTCCATTCTAACATTCCCAAATCAGTACCAACCTCTTTCCTATTTTCTGACAACAATTATGCTCTTTCCTTTCAGAATCAAAGAGGTTTGCATTTCCAGAAGAAGTTAATCATTTGCTTGGAAAGAAAATGCTCTTAAAGATGAAGCTGAACAGCTACAACAAGAACCACCCAAATATTTCAGTGTCTCTGTCACAACAGATCAACTGATCTGAATGATGCCTTTGATGCAGCAGCTTCTGAGGTTCAGAGATTTTTTCCTTTGCAGTTTTGCCTTATGCATTTCAATTTTTTTACCATACTTACAGGTCTTACTATGTTTCTTAATAGATTGGTCAACCAAGTATATGCAATGAGGAGGAAGATGAAATCATTTTACTTAGGAATTGTACTCCTAGGGAAAAAGGACAACCAACACCAGAACCATGTGACCCACAATCAGAAAGCTTGCGAACTGATTGACATTGATGAGATCTCCCTCTCTGATGACATCCAAGTTATTCCATCAAAGGGGAAAAGGAAGGTTTCTGCAAAGAAACAAGCTGAACATGTTTTGAAGTCAGCCTCATATGGCCCTTCATCTCCATCAAAGACACCATCCAAGCCACTCAAATGGATCAAGAAGGAACAAAATTGAACTACTTCCACTATTCGCAGCAGTTTGATTAGTTTTTATTTAGCAATTTCCGTTGTATTGATCACCTTGCTTATGGTCCCTATATTGTAATGATCCAACCAACATTTAGTAGTTGGTTTAAGGTCAAAGCTGTGGAATCCATCCAGCTTTAGACTTGAGCGAAACTTTTTGTAATTCCTTTTGTAATGAATGATATCAAGTTCCACCACACACATGCAACATATCTACTACAAACCAGCACTTATTATTATGAACATCCATAACATGTGCTGCCAATACTTGCAACTCAGCTGCACAAAACTCATTTACAAACAACTACATCATTTATTCTTAATATTCAGTTAACTTTACCATACTATAACGCAGGTAGGATGTAATGCTTCTGATATCCATTTCATGTTGCTGCCAAACATTCAAAACTACTTTATGACATTAGTGGTCAAAATGCCCTGCCAATGAATATGAGGAAAACCAGGTATGTTTATGCCATTTGATCTGTTCTGCTAACCGGCTACATAGTTTAATTGACATAAAACCTCAAAATATACTGGTGTGTGTGGTCGGTTCAACTCAGAAAAAGTGTTCTGTACTAGATACCTTCGTTTTCCTACATTACTGATGTTTCGTCTTTACAGGCATATATGGACTAAGAGACGGAACTAATACTTCAAGCAGGAATATCCAAATTTGCATATCTACCATAATGGCAATGGCAGTTATCATTATTACAAATTTTCAAAAAAAAAATGGATGTCCATAATAGCTTTATTCATTAGAGTGATTAGTTTATTTTTAGTACTTCATAGATGAAATATGATACTACCTCCGGTCCTAATTATAAGAGCTAGTTGACTTTCTTTGGAAGCTAAATAAGTTACTTAATTATTTCATATGTTAAATATTCTTAGATTATATATTAGTTTATTAGTCAAACTAATAAGTTTGAAGAAAAAAATAAAAATAAAAATACTTTAAAGTAATTTAGTTAGCTTCCCTGATCTCTCCAAAAAAGTCAATTAGCTCTTATAATTAGGACCGGAGGGAGTATTTTTTTATATAACTTTATGTTTGTCTAATCTATTAAAATATTTCAATTTTATTATTCATTTATAGTACCAGCTATCAAACCAATCAAAAACCCGAAAATCGGGAGTGGGCCTTTCTGGCAGGTATACTTACCTACATTGGAATCCACATTAGGTGTTTATTAGGTGCTAATATCTCTAATTAGAGGTATTAGCATATTTTTTTAAATTTTTTAAAATTTTTTTATATGTTGTATTTGTTTAGATATAAATTATATGCTGCTTTTTGAGATGTTTTTTGCACTTAGTATTTCAAATTAATTAATTTCTAATTCTGTATTTGTCTGTAACACTAGTATTATGAAAATTAATTAATTTGAGATACTGGATGCAAAAAAAATCTCAGAAAGCAACATATAATTTAAATATAAATAAATAGAATATATAATTTTTTTTTTAAAAAATATGCTAATACCTCTAATTTGAGGTATTAGGATCTAATAAGCACATAATGTGAACTCTCTGCATTATCTGTCATTCATACAGTACTTTGAAGTCACTGACTTAATTTTTCTCAACACATAAACAATCCGTTCAATGAACCGTTTGACCTTCAGTCCTTTGTTAGCAGTAGATAGAGGTATGGTGCTTCACTCTATATACTAAAAAATAAAGTACTGTCCTATATTATAAATTTGTCTCCAAACAAACAAGTATTGTCTCCTTACAAGTTAGATTTACACTTCGCTCATTTTTCCCTCCCAGAAATTTGTCTACATCCACACTGCAAACATGAATCTACTTCAGGCCCATGTCTCTCTTACTGCAATGCTCATGTTTCAAGTCCCCTTATGTTAGTATACACTTTGCAGAGGAAGGTAGACGTTTTTGGGTGCAGAAAGTAAAGTCTCCTAACGTCTGTTCGCTTGGTTCTGCAAGGTCACTCATCTGGTATATAATTTCCTTTTTACTTCAGGTAAAGTTTTATGGAATGTGGGATACAGATGCATAAACACAATAACACTGCTGTGAGTTAACGAAGTGGTCATATTAGCCTGAAGTTACTTGCATTTCCTCCATTTTGTGGACCAAAAGTTTGCATCTGCATCAGCCATTTTGGATGATGTTCTTGTATTCTTTACTCAAACTAAATCAAACAGTTTCATCTATCCAGATGTGTTTGTACTGCTACTTTGATTAAAAAATTCCTACTGTTGGTTATCAAAAAATAATACAACCTTCTTAATGTTGCATTATGCTTAACAACTTTTACATTTTCCATTTAAAGGCAGTAATTTTTTACAAACGCAAAACTGAACAATTTTCTCCTGTAAAATCATGTTTTGTAGTTTCGGCCAGCCTTTTAGAGCTCCAGATGGTCAACTGAACTGGCTCTTAAATTAGGATAATCTTCTATTGATTTATTGTTTCGTTGGATTTGTGTTCGTTATGGCTAAATCTGGAAGAGCTTTGGTGCACTTTAGTTATGTTTCTGTTGTCTTAACGATTCTTTCTTTTTCCTGGCGAAGCTATCATCCTGTCTTTGATTTTAATGGGTATCTCACTTATTATTCTATTTCCATCATTTGAATTTTCATATCTTATTATGTCTGTACTCCACGTATGTTACAATCAGATACTGCAGAGGTAGATCAAGGGAAATTAAATGCACAACTTCAGGTATTGTTAATTTCATTTTTATTCTCTTGCTCACATATACACAGAGATGCATTATCGGATTACTTTCGGTCCTCCGATTCTTTGTTGGATTACTTTCGGTCCTCCGATTCTTTGTTGTTTTTTTCCTTAGTTCAGAATTATTTTATTTATTAATTTGACAATTATTATCCATTTGCAGTATATTTTTCAAGATGAATTTGAAGATCTGTACACTACAGAATTCTTGAATACTATTATTTGTTCAGGTCTCCCTTTGCATGTTCTTATTCTGAAGGTCGGTGTGCCTATAATGTTGTTAAGAAATATTGACCAAGCTGCTGGGTTATGTAATGGAACTAGACTACGTGTCACACATCTTGGGAAGAATGTCATTGAAGGATTAACACTTAATGGGTCGAGCCCAAACCAAAAGGTTTTAATCCACCGGATGGACATGAATCCTTCAGATAGCAGTCTACCATTTAGGATGAAGAGACGACAGTTTCCTATTACTTTATCCTTTGCAATGACAATTAACAAGAGTCAGGGTCAATCATTACAAAACGTTGGGTTATTTTTGATGAAGCCAGTGTTCACACATGGACAATTATACGTTGCTTTATCAAGAGCGAACAATATTGCTGGTCTTAAGATTCTTATACAAGACGGTTCAAATGGTGGAAAATGCACAACCACCAATGTAGTATACAAGGGAATATTTAGAAATGTTGTACTAAAATAATTGACATATATCTCCTGTTCATCCTACATGTTCAAAAGTTGATGTAGTTTCATGTCTACCATGTTCATGTTTTTTTGTTGAACTTTTTGAGCTCGAACAAAACTTGCACAACCTATATAGGTACACTTACCTTAAAAACAAATTCTCTCTATTTAATCAAAATATTTAAAATGCAATTCTTTTCTTTTAGAACAATTTTTTTAATTCAATTACTTGAACCTTTCAATGACTATCTGATCAATATGCCCTGTAATTTCCCTTAATTGTTGCTCGCGCAACGCGCGGGGAGATGACCTGCTTGTTGAATAAAAACTCAGAGCTCAGGGCCGCGACAGGAATTTATCTATCCAGACTCCAACGCCTTCACACACCTGGACCTCGCCTCAGCAACTTGGACCTTCCCTTCTTCCATTCTTCTTCCTCTCGCCGGCGGCATCACCCCACCACTATCGCCGGCGAGCTTTGACACCTTCCCTTCAACCTCTGACCACCGTCGGCCTCCCTTTGTTGTTGTTGTTTTTTTCCAGCGAGTTCCAGCCTACACAGAACCACTGATCACCCCTCACCTTCACCATCGACTTTTACCTAGACCTTGAATCCCTGGATCTGAACTTTCACGTTTCTGTTCTTGATTCTCCACTCCACCATTACCATCAATCTCCCTCTCTCTTTCACCATCACACACACCTTCATCGACCAACCTTCACTGTGAGGAACACAGACTTAGTTCTGAGTTTGTGCAGTTCATTCAAGTGGTTGAGAATAATGTGTGGCTGATTTCTTTTGGTTCTTGGAGATGAGGATGTGTTCTTTTGTTTGTGGACTACATAGGGGAGTTTTTCCTATCATTCCAAAGTCAAAGTCTAGATTTATATATACTGATTGGCTAGATCTAGGAATTGTTGTGTATGATTCTGGACTGAGATTAATGATTATTATCTCAATTGATTTGATATTTGTAATTGAGATTGGATTTGTAGTATGAAGATTATATGTATTTGAATTACTTCGTGGTTGCAAAGAAACTATGTTGATTAGCGTGATATTGTCTAATTAATGTGGTTGATTTGTGCATTTGAGGGACTGATTGACACTTAATTTCAAGAAGACTCATGTTTACATTATTCCAATCTTAATTACACATTGAGTGATTTTAAACAATTTCTTAATAGGTGGTAGTTAGCTACAGGGACGGACGCAGGAATTTTATTGAGAGGGGGCGAAAATAAAAAATACTCTTCCCCATAATAATCATCTACAAAGAGTATAAATTATTTCATGACCAATATGATTTTAAAAATATTATTAATAACAAAAATAAATCGATTAAAAATTAACTACTAGTCATTATCTATATTTTTATCGCCATCTTTTAACAAAACTCTAAACTTATCCAAGATACTAACCCTAAAATATTTTCTAATCAATATAAAAGTAGTATCATTAGAAAGATAAAATTATATATAATAAATTTTATAAAATAAATTTAATAAAAAAAGTATTTTAAATACCTTATTAATTCTCAAAATTTATTATAAGCTATTTAAAAAAATTGTAGACCAGCTGCTAAAAAGGAAGAACAAATGAAGGCAATTTCCATCAAAACAAGTAGGATATATTTAAGGTGTGGGCCCCACCTCTTTAATTTATTTATTTTTAGTACGTATGGGAAAGCAAATGAACGGATGCGGTGACTAATGTTTACCATTGCTTTATTAATCAACCAGATGTCAGTTAATATAAAGCAAACAGACTACTAATTCTTCTTTTAAAAAAAAAAATTAGGGGGGGCGGGGGCCACCCCTGGCCCCCCCTGTGTCCGTCCCTGGTTAGCTACGATCGTGAGAGCTACTATTAATTGAGAATATTGGACTTAAGTGATATCTTAAGGTTTTTCTAATTAAGACTTAATGAGTTTTAACTCGCATACTTTTTGAGCAAGGATAGTCACCTCTTCATTACCAAGAGCATCCATTATCTATATTTCCAATCCATTTTATAAAAATACCAAAAAAATAATAGTATTTAATTAAATCGCATTTCTATTTTAGTTTATTAATTTAAAAATCCAAAACCCAATCCCCCCTTGTTTTTATTTCATTTGCATGACATCTAGATTACTTAGGATTCAATAAACGGCTTCTCGAGAAGAGAGAACGATCCTAGGTTTGCCTATACGCAATCTTTGGTTAATTGTTGATTGTGGACCCCAAGGCTAATGACTAAAGGTCTTCATCAATTTGTCGCCTCCAGACATACCCCGTTTGTGATCTTACTGTCTGTTGAGTGTTGTTTTATCACCTCTAGACATCTGAATCTTGTCATCATGCTTATATAAATTGTTTACTGTGGAGATTGTTTACCCTGAATCTTGCAATAGACAGGATGCTCAAGGCAAACATTTGGGTAAAACCCTGCCAAGATTGTGAGGCAATTCATAGTTGGTTTTGTAAATGTGTACAATGAAATGAGGCTGGAGGAAGTTGCAGAGATGGGCTATAATCCTTTGGAAGTCCTTCATGTGGTGAAATATGTGAGATGCAAATCAGGTTTTTTGTGGGTTGCCTACAAGAGAAGATTTCCAGAAGAAGTGAATGGGAGAAAATTGTTTTGAAGAGATCATTGTATTTTTTTTTTTTTGAAGAGATCATTGTTAATTAACCCTTATTTTTGTGTTGTTCAAGTTGAGCACTTTTTAGATAAATAGTGTTTAACTTGAATGAGGTATTAGAATATATAGGTAGTTAATCTATTAATTAGGGAATTAGTTAGGATCCTAATCTATAAATAGGGGATCTTAGCTAATATTGATAGTTAGTGAGTGTTGGGCATAAGCCCTCACTATTACTTTTTGTTAGAGCATTATGCTCTCTATCAATAATATACATCATTCTTCATCTTCTTTCTCCTAATCATTTTCTCCGATTATATATTACTTTACAACTATTAAATAATCAAAATATATAATATCTAAATCAACTAAATGAAAAAAGGGGTCAATCTTGATAGTTTAGATCAATAGAGACCATGCATATATATCCGGATTCCAGATATTCCGAGTTTCAAGTCTGAAATGTACAATAATTAAGGTGGAAGTGTAGTATTATGGGCATCCGCTAAAAGCCTTATAGTCTAATGGCATGAGAGTTCTCTTATAAATTGGAAGTCGTGGATTCGTTAGGCCGTTAGTACTTACCCTTTTAATTCAAGGGGAAAAAAAAGTATCACTAGCATCCAACATATACAAACATATACAAAGTAAGTGGCATATAAGTTAATGTTGTGATGAAATTGCGTTTTGTCTTTTGTGAGTTGCAGGTAAAATATTTTTCTAAAATATATACCATCTGGAGCTGAATGTTTTATTTAATATAAATCTTTGAGAACTTTCTAAATTGTCATTCTTCCTGAATAATCAATCCCCCTATATAGCGACAGACTCATCTTTCTTCCATTAATAGCAATCTCTTTCTCAAAATGCTTCATGTGATCATCTCTATTCCGTGTCTGCAGCCTCTTTGGGCCTTCATCAAATCAAATTGTATATATATATATATATATATGTTTCGGGATCTAAATATATATTAAGTAAGCCTATAATTTCTTCTACATAGATATCAGAAGAAACATATACAATTCGAGATATTGAATATATTAATGGCCAGACATAATGAATAAAATTTAATTATTATCTTAATTACCAAATAATCTTATGAATAATATGTGAGAGAGAGAGAGAGAGAAGCATATTAGTTGAGATGATACCCAATCTGTACATTAATTTGAGAGAACTACATAAATTCTACTTATGATGACTCAGTTATATGTGTATATAGTTTACATGAATGATGTATGATGCACATTTATTTCAAATTAATAAGAAGAAGGGCATCTAAACTTTAAGAAATGGAATAATATTTTTATTAAAGAGTATATTAATTACTTTCTTCTTAACATTCATCTTCACTTGACATTTGACAGATGTTTCCCATTCACACAATTTGGAGTATCTGGAAGTTGGTCTTAATTTCTCGGAAGGCAGTTTCCCAGAATCTACTACGTCCCTCACTAGCCGCTTCTCTCAAATTATATATATTTATACATTTTAGGTTCAAAAAAGTCATATTATTCCCCCAGCTTGGGATCAGAATAGATTGATAACGAATTTCTTAGACAAGTACTCACTTATTTTTACATGAAATTTTTTGTTTTAATTGCCCTCAAAATAGGCATATCGACGATTGACCGATTAATAAGATTGAGTTGTATATATTTACCCAGTAAATATAGGTTTCCTTTTCATATATATGCAAGCTAACAACTAACAGTTAATTGTGAATATTGCATCTGCCCAGATAAAATTATACCACTATATATATATATATGTATATATTCCTTCAATTCCTCACTCTTTCATACTTTGAGGTCGCTTTGAGGTCGTTGGAATCAATTACAATTTCCGATGATTATTTCAACGGCTTATTTTCACTCTCTTTGCTTGCCAAGGATTCCAACTTTAAACTCTTTACCATTTTATGCTCTAATGCTAATCTCAAGCTTGAAACTAAGAATCCCTATTTATTACTTCCTTCCAACTGAGGATTTCTCGCATCTAAAACTGCACTCTCAATGAAGCCAAAAACAACAAAATGCCTACCTTTCTTCTTCATCAATATAATATGATTTGTTGTTCTTCGAGCCGAATATGATTTGTTGTTTCTACACCTTAGTCGTTTGAGCATTTTAGGAACATTATCATCTTGGCTTTTGACAAACAACACAAAATGAAATCATTTCAATTTGACCCACAACTTGTTCGTGGGTCCTTTTGAACTCAATTCCACTTCAAAATTTCTTCAAATGTAATCTTTTGATATTTCCTCCAACCATTAGAGATAAAATCACTTCTCATATTTTCATTTTTCCCAACTTAATTTCTCTTAATATGTCTTCAAGTTCACTGCGGGGTAGCTTTCTATTTTTAACAAGTGAAATGAGACAACTTAGTAATCTCAACTTGCGATCAAATAATAATTTATTTCGTTACTTGCCCCAAGAATTCAGCAAGGGTAACAATGAATTGAGATTTTTGAAGTTGTCAAATAACAACTTGAATGGTCCACGCTTGCCCATAAGATCAAATTTCACATATTTGTTATTTTTGAATATCGACAACAATAACTTTGAATGAACATTTTCAAGTAGTGCTGGGAATTAATGATACTAGATTAAGAATATTAGATGTAAGTGCCAACCAACAATTTAGTGAAATACCCAGCTAGATTGGAAATTTTCAACACTTGAGTTACCTCACTTTGTCCAAGAATTTTTTACAGGTTGACCACCAAAAAGTTTTGCAACTTGATTGAACTTATCTATCTAGACCTTTCTCAAAATAAATTCAGTGGCTCTGTGCCAAGTTGTTTGAATATGCCACCGTAGAACTATTTGCATTTGCAGAGCAATGATTTCATGGGACCTATACCTTCTACTTTGGCTAATTGTCCCTTATTTGTTGACTTTGGATTTGTTGAAGAACAATTTTTCAAGTCAAGTTCCACGATTGTTGAGTTCATTTTTGAATTTAAGGGCTCTCATCTTAAAAGAGAATAAATTTGGAACGTTCTATTACAGTTGATTTATGTGATCTCAAGAAGATAAGCATATTAGATCTTTCTCAAAATAAGCTTTCTGAATCCATAACATATTGTTTAAATAACATAACATTTGGAAAGATGGATGCACTAAGGGAAACCAAAATAGGAAGTTTTGTTGTGTTGCGAACTACAAGATTCTTACAGGATTCATTTAATCCTTTTAATTAGCAATGAAGTTGCTATACTTGAGGTAAGGCAAGATATTACATTGTCCAAGGATCAATAAATAGATTTCACAACAAATAGAAGGTATGAGTCTTATAAAGAAAATATTTTGAATTTCATGTCTAGGTTGAATTTATCAAACAATCAATTGATAGGTGAAATCCTTTCACAAAATTGTCAAACAGTCATTTCAAATGGCCTATTCCAAAAACCTTTTTCAATCTTATGCAGATAGAAAGTCTTGATCTTTCACATAATAAATTGACAGGTCTAATTCCTACATTGTTGTCAGTTGACTCAATTGCTCTCCTTATCTATCTTTTTTTGTGGCTCGCAATAATCTTTCTGAAATGACACCTAACATGAAAAACAATTTACAACTTTTGGAACAAGTAGTTATGTAGAGAACCCTTTTTTTGTGTGAGGCTTACCTTTGCAACAAGATTGCTCTCCCATAATAGGTAGAAACACAACTTCATCATTTAGAAGTAGATGATCTTCGAGATGCCTTCTTATAGAGTTTTGGTGAAGCATTTGGGATATTTTTTCTAGGTGTCATTATAGTTCTTTATTTGAACCCTTGCTTTTGTAATTACAAACTAATCGTATTAGAGAGAGTTATAACAAGTTATTTGTAAGAGTGGGGGTGGAAAAGAAAAGCCTTTTAATACAAGTAGTTCGCAAGATTTTGATCATGTAAGAGATGGTGATCAACGCTTCTAGAATTTGCAATGAAATTGAAATTGTCAGTTTGAAGTCTTCACGTGATCAAAATGAAAATTAAATTGAAATACTTAAGTCATTACCTTGTCTTTCTCTACGTTGTAGTAGTCCAGTTTAATTATTAGACTACAAATGTTAACGTGAAAGTAACATACACACTTACAAATATTCCTTTTGAATGGCTTGTTGAAGCTGGTACGAGTTGAAGCCTTTATGAGCCAACATGAATAAATATATGAAGCTTCCGGACTCTGCACTGCAATTATTAAGCAAATTAATTAGACAATATTGTCAACTTCTAGAGACAAACACACAGCATTAAGCAACCTTGGCAATGGAAATGTCAAATTGATGCCTTCCCCAGATTTGCCTTCTCCCACGCGCTTTCACACTCTTCATAGCTACCCACCTATATATATAGCATTGTCTCAATCTCATTCATATAGTTCATAAGATCATCGTCAACTTCATTATTATATATTCAGCGACCATGAATCATCATTACAATCAACCACATCCTCCTGGTAAGTTCTCTCTCACAATAAGATATACTACTCTGTTATGTCATTCTATTGTGTTTGTAAATTGGATTAACAATTATTGATTAATTAATGAGATTATATGATGAATTAGCAGTGCCATATGCTTCACCGGTGATGGCATATCCTCCACCGCCGCCACTGCCTGTCAGTGCTCCTCCGCCAATGGAGCATCCTCCCAAGGATGCTATTTCATGCGACCCACAACAGAGTGTTTCACACAAGACCATAAGTAGGGGTGATGGCTTCTGGAAGGGATGGTGAGTTCCTTTATTAATTATTCATAATCAAAATATCTAGCTTCTTAATTTGTTTTTGTGAACTTTTATTTCCTTCTTTATTTATCTTCAAAATCAGTACTTAACGTTAGCTTTGTTCTGTTTTCATTGCAGTTGTGCTGCTCTCTGCTGTTGCTGCGTCCTGGATTGCTGCTTTTGATTGCTTTTTTGGTATCATGTTTTTTTTCCTCATACGATTTTTTGTACGTAGTTCTCAGAATAATAATGTAAAGGGACGTGTTCCTTTATTATAATTTGTTTTGATAAGTATTACGCGTATATTCATATTCTCGGGAGTGAATTCAAGTTTTGAAATTACCAATGTGCTTTTTCCCAAGAGTTCAGGGATGAGGAACAGACAATTTCTTTTGTATCTAGAACAAAAAAATGTTGACTAGAAAATTATCAAAATATATAACATCTAAGTTATCTGAATTAAAAAACGGGGTTAAATCTAGATTAGTTTATACCAATGGATATCCCTCACGAATTCAAGTCCGACATGTACAAATTAGGTGGCAGACTGGCAGTGATACATGCACCAAACTCTCAGGCAAAAGTAGATGTAGTATTCTTTTTTCACCAAGCACATGATTTTTTTAAAAATATGTAACATTAAATTATTATCATTTAATTTAATAAGATAGACAGTCTAGTTTGAAAAAATAAATAAATATTAGAAATAAAATAGATTAAACTCTTATATTTAAAATTAAGATAAACCTTCTAATTAGCTCCTACAATAAGGACCCAAAGTGTGTGTGTGCGCGCCATATATGTATGTATTCAACAAAACTTGCATGCTTTTAATTTATTTTACATTTCAATGTTCTTTTCAATCAATCCTTCAAATAAGTTGTAGTTTTTCAATTAACTTCTATATAAAAGTATATCTAAATATAAATTATGTTACACTAACTAACTTTCACCCAAAATTCAATTTATCGTTCAAATAAAAGTCGCTCATACCGTGGTTAATTCACGTAAGCTCATGGTCAAAACTACAAGGAGATGGAAATGGAACGCGCATTAATTTTTTGTCAAACAAAAAATGAATTTCGCCTCATCTCAAAGAGTCAAAGTCAATGATATACCTGAAATGGAAACCTTCAAAATCAGTTGGTTCAATGAGGTGCTAACGTGGTTACATGATCTGGCATATGACTTAACTTCTACTGTGTTTCTTTCTTAGCCATGTGGCATTTTAACGACTTATGTGAACACTATTAGAAAAATGCATATTAGCGACGGATTTTGCGACGGAATTTTTTCCATCGCAAATTTAGGGAATATTGCGACAGAATTATAATTCGGTCACAAAACCAAGGATTTTGCGACGGAATTATAATTCCGTCGCAAAAAGCAAGGTTTTTGCGACGGAAATCCATTTCCGTCACAAACTTGCTTTTTGGGTTTTGCTACGGAATTGAATTTCCGTCGCAAAATCTTGCTTTTTGCGACGGAATTGACATTTCGCCACATATTGCTTTTTGGGTTTTGCGACGGAATTGTACTTCCGTCGCAAATTCTTGCTTTTTGCGACGGAATTGTAATTCCGTCGCAAAATGGATTTTTGGGATTTGCGACGGAATTTCAATTCCATCGCAAAAAGAAGGTTTTTGCGATGGATTGAGAAATCCGTCGCTAATCGACGGCAAAAAAGCCCTCTAATTCAAAAATTTGCTTTTTGTGACGGAAATTGACTTCTGTCGCAAAAAGCGAGATTTTGCGACGGATTATGAATCCGTCACAAAATCTCTTTTAAGTCCCAATTTTGGGACATTTCTTCCGTCTCACTGTCGATATCTTTCTTCTTCTTCCACCTCGCCGCTCGTCCTCTCCCTTCTGGCCACCACTGTTCGTCGTTTTGGTCGCCGGCACCACCACTCCTCGTTCCGGTTGCCTCCGCCGCTCCTCCTTCCGGTCACCACCGCTGCCATTTTCCTCCGCCACTCGTCCACTGTGATGATATGTATGTTAATTTGAATTCGTCAAGATCGATGTGGACGAGCTCTCTGTAAGTTTATTCGCTTCCCTGAACTCAGTAAATAACTTCAATATTGTTCCTCAATCCTCACTAATTTCTGTTTGTTTTTGAATTATTCCTCTGGATGTGGCGCGGGAATTCCAGGTGCAGGCGATGCCGACGTTTGTGTTGTGGAAGAAGGGGAAGGAGATGGACAGGGTAATTGGTGCCAAGAAGGATGAGCTTGAGAAGAAGGTTAAAAAACTCAAAGCTGCTTGAACTCCGCTTGGTTGATCCCGCCCGCTATAAAGGCCGTGTAATGTTTTCAAATTAAAGTATGAATTTGATAAAATGTTTGAATCTGGTGATGTGATGACGATCACGGCAGGGGATTGAATCACGTGATTGCTCTTGCTTTACAGAATGCTGTTTGTCCCTTTTCATTAAATGCAATCGGATTCCTTTAGCTGATTTACCTGTTTTATTTATCAAAATGAAAATTAGAATTTTTTTTAAAAAAATCGAAATTTTAAAAATTAAAAAAATATATATTTTTTAAAAAAAATCCGAACTTTGCGACGAAATTAAATTCCGTCGCAAATCCCAGGTATTTGCGACGGAAATTATTCGTCGCAAATCCCTGAAATTTGCGACAGAATTTTGTGTCTGTCGCAAATTTCAAAATTTGCGACGGATTTTTTGCGTCTGTCGCAATTTGCTACGCGTTTTGTTGCGACGGACCAAATCCGTCACAAATCGTGTTTTCTGACGGAAAACCCTTATTTTGCGACGGAAAAATTCCATCGCAAATTCTTATTTTTTTTCGCAGTGGAACCTTCCGTCAATTTTGGGTAAATTTGTTACTTTTTTTATACTTTCGGGGTAAATTTGGAATCAAAAAAACTTTCAGGTGCTGACTGCCCCCTTATCAATACTTCCGTAACAAATTAGGTATTTAACCCAAACAAATCTGACGTGGCAAACGTTCGTTTGACCTTCCGTTAGTTTTGAGCAAATTTGGTACCTTTTTCATACTTCCGGACCAAATTTGATACCAAAAAAACTTCCGGATTCTAAGTGCCCCCTTATCCAAAAATTTAAGTAATTTCCAATATTACTCATACTAATTACACTAAACTCTCTAATATCATGGATAGATTTTGATTGGGATAGTGAAATTTTTGGTCCTCAAGTTTTTCAATTGTCGATTTGGTTCCCGAAATTTCGCTTAGCCCCCACTATAACTAAATATTTCCTAATAACCCCCATAACTTTTAATGTTTTACAGTTTTTGTAAAACGTCACACTTCTCTTGTGTATGCCTTTTGTCTCCTCAATATCACTAGAGTCATTGTGATACTTTTTTTTTTTGGTCGAAGTGTACGTAACACTTTTTCTAAAATCAATAATAAGCAAAGAGTCTAAAAGCAATGAGCAATTTTGACCAAAAAAAAATTAAAAGCAATGAGCAAGACCAAAAAGATGAGTGGAAATAATTTGTTGTTTGAAGCGGAATCAACTCGTCTTTTTTGTCTTTTAATCTTATTGCCCATCTATATCACCTTTTTTCTTACCTTTTTTTTTTTGGCATTAATATTATTGGTACATAGGAGTCTTTGGCCAATCAAGTTCAAACCCGCAAATTTGGTTTAGAAATGAGGTATTTTCCTTATTATATTTATATTTTTATTATTACATTTTATTTTTAAAATTAATAAGGTCTTTTATTTATAGTTAATATATTCCGTTTTTTTTCTTGTCTCACTACTTTAAGATAGGCATTCTATATGGACTGTGTTTGTAACACTTTTTCTCAAATCAATAATAAACAAAGAGTCTAAAAGCAATGAGCAAGACCAAAAAAATGAGTGGAAATAATTTGTTGTTTGAAGAGGAATCCACGCGTCTTTCTTTCTTTTTTCTTTTTTTAAATCTTATTGCCCTTCTATATCACCTTTTCCTTACTTTTTTTTTTTTTTTTGTCGTTGCATTAATATCATTGGTGCATAAGAGTCTTTGGCCAATCAAGTTCAAACCCGCAAATTTGATTTAGAAATGAGGTATTATCCTTATTATTTTTATTTTTATATTTTTGTTATTACATTTTATTTTAAGTATTTTATTTTTTAATATTAACGAGGTCTTTTATTTATATTTAATATATTCCGTTTTTTTCTTGTCTCACTACTTTAAGATAGGCGTTCTATATGGACTGTGTTTGTAACACTATTTTCTAAAATCAATAATAAACAAAGAGTCTAAAAGCAATGAACAAGACCAAAAAATGAGTGCAAATAATTTGTTGTTTGAAGTGGAATCCACGCGTCTTTCTTTCTTTCTTTTTAATCTTATGGCCCTTCTATATCACCTTTTTTCTTACCTCTTTTTTTGTCGTTGCATTAATATTATTGGTGCATAGTAGACGCGGGAAATCAGATGGGCTCGGCCTGTTTAAGTCCTGACCCTGTAGGACTCGGGCTTAAAAAATTGGCCAAAAATTTAAAATTAGCCTTGTAGGGCTTCGGGCTTAGCATCAACCCGATGGCTGGTACAATTTGGTATTGTCCCTTCCTAAGCCACTGAGATTATCAACTCAGTTAAGGCTAGCTGGTTTTGGTTTTAAAGCGATTTCTCGGCCCGTTGGGTCTCATCGACATAGTAAAAGATGTCGGAGCCTCATGGTTATGCAACTTGTTGGCGTGTTGCCAACAGTCCTTAGACCCGTTTAACTGTAGTTTTTTTTTTAAAAAAAAATTAATTACTTAGACTTACACTTGATGAATATGTTTATTTGTAATTACTTAGTTTTATTATTATTTTGTATTAAAACACATCATTAATTAGTATAAATTTTAAAGAATGGATGTTTTCATATTAAATAAACACATACTTTAGTATTACAATATTATATAAGTAATAAATTATAAATATATTTTGTGTAAAATAAGTATAATTATTTTTATCTGTCAGTAAAATCATGCAAGAACCGAAGGAATTTGCAGAAACACAAAAAATTACGAAAAGGAAAGGTATTTTGTCATGGGCAATTACATAAAACAATTCCTTTGTTTAATATTTTTTATTAAAAAGGAAAAAACATATTTTGTGTTTATTTATTTTTTATTATAAATTAATGAATGTGTTTATTTATTGAATAGTTTATATTATTTAAATATTAATATTGATAACATTTATTTAATAGATTAGAAATGCTAATTGCATTCTCTAACAAGCCTCATCTCCTCTGCAATTAATCTCCTCTTCAATTTTCATGAGCTACCTCCTGATCCACGAGCTATGCAAGGAAAGTGAAAGGTATGAGAGCATTCGGCCGTGAAAATTGCTGTTCCTTGCCTAGTTTTCACGCTCTGCGCACAGATTCCACATCTACTCTGCAAAATTGAAAGGATTATTTTGCCAGAGATAGAAGAAAATATGGAATCTCAGTGAGAAGAAAATATGGAATCTGAGTGTGAGGCGGAAGTGGAGGCTCTAACCTCTGAATAAGGAAGCTGAGGCGGCTGGGCAAAGTGAGTGGAGGAAGATTTTTTTTGCTTGAAAGTGGAGGAAGATGAATGATGAATAAAATAATGAGACGTGGAAAAGCAAATATTATTAGTATTAAAAAATGAGAGGTTGATGATGAATGCAGATGGAGGGTGGGATAGCATAACACGTAGTTGATTGAGGAAGACGTGTGTAGGAATAGGATGTGTAACACTTTATATTTATTTTTAATTATCACATTTTATAACTCCACACACATATAATTTATGTCCTTTTTTGTCATTTTTAATCTCAACTATTTTTTCAAAAGCTACTTCTATCACCACTATCCCAAATACAAATCACATTAAAGAAAAACACACCAGAAAAAAAGTCTAACAAAAAAAACACACACAAAAAAAAAATTACTTCTCTCGCCGTTATCTCAAACAGGCTCTTAATCTTACCAAACTTATAACAACCACTTTTCGTTTTTCTTATTGTAACAACCACTTTACCAGCACTACTAATAGTACAGTGGTATTGGGATTCATTTTCTCCCTCCAGGTCCTGGGTTCGGTCTCCCCTCCCCCTATCGCTTTGTATAAAAAAAAAAACCACTTTGATTGTAACACGCTTTTAGTTTATTGGAAGACACGATTTTTTTAAAGTCTTATTGCCCTTCTATATCACCTTTTTTTCTTACCTTTTTGTCGTTGCATTCATATTATTGGTGCATAGGAGTCTTTGGCCAATCAAGTTCAAACCCGCAAATTTTGTTTAGAAATGAGTTATTTTCCTTATTATTTTATTATTTTTATATTTTAATTATTACATTTTATTTTAAATATTTTTATTTTTATTTTAATATTTAAGGTCTTTTATTTACATTTAATACTTTCCGTTTTTCTTGTCTCACTACTTCAAGATTGGCATTCTATATGGACCGTGTTTGTAACACTTTCTAAAATCAATAATAAACAAAGAGTCTAAAAACAATGAGCAAGATCAAAAAATGAGTGGAAATAATTTGTTGTTTGAAGTGGTTTCCATGCGTCTTTTTTTAAAAAAAAATATTATTGCCCTTCTATATCACCCTTTTTCTTACCTTTTTGTCATTGCATTAAATATTATTGGTGCATAGGAGTCTTTTGGGTAATCAACGTTTCTTACAGGGATGATTATTCTTGACCATCCGACCTATACAATACGGCAAAAGACTATTGTACCCTTTCCCCTCAAATAAGGACAACTTGTGTTTTGGAACACAGTGAGCAGCTTGGGTCTCCTTACTCCTATAAATATAGATAGAGAGGAGGTAATGGAAGACATGCGCAGATAAGGAAGCATATATACTGAGAAATGGGGCATTCAACGAGAGAGCAGGTGTGGTGGGCAGTGGCCATAATCTCATTCATATTACTATTGGAGTTTAATGGAGAAAGTGAGGGCTGTTTGAAAGAAGAGAGAGAAGCTCTTATGAAATTGAAAGAAGCATTCAATTACCCAAATGGCCATTCTCTTTCTTCTTGGAATAACCTTACCACCTTCTCCGATTGTTGCACTTGGAAGTCTGTAGCGTGTGACAATTCTACTCATAGAGTGATAGCAATTGATTTGAGTCACACAAGAGCTACTAAGTTGAGACACGTCAAATGGTCACTCAATACTTCTTCTTTCCTCCCTTTCCAACAGCTTGAAGAATTATATTTGCATGGGAATTATTTGTCAGGTAACCCTCTTTCTTTTTACTATTTTATCATTCATTCATAAACATTTATATACAATGTCAGTCAAGTCTAACATTTTTATAAGAGTTTCATCAAACTGTGATATTTTAATAACAACATCTTAATTAATTGAAAGATGTAAAGGCATTTTAGTTACAATATTTGATGCATTAATTAAAAATTGAGTAAAAAATTATGATCATGTCATTGTCAGATGTATATATACTTTTTCCCTCAGTTTCCTCTTTTTTCAGCCACACCGATTTGTCGAGGTAAGACCAATTCTAGCTCAATACTTGTGGATAGATTTTGATTAGGATAATGAAATTTTTGGTCCTCGAGTTTTGTAATTATCGATTTGGTTCCTAAAATTTATTTTTTATCAATCAAATCCCTAAGTTTCATATCACACATAATCCGTCCTTCTGACCTGAATAATATAATCCTAAACACACATTAACAACAATAAAGCTTAGGGTCAGCTATATGGATCGTACGATACCATTGTGCTTTGTCGAAAACTAAATATTTACATAGATTATTAACCAAAAGGTCCTGCTCTATAACCTCATAGATTGTTTTCTTCGGTCTTCCTCGAACTCTTTTAGAAAACTCCATACTACTTGATCAACTGATCTCTTCACTAGTTCATTGATGCACTCATTGCCTCCTTTGAATATGTCCAAGGCACCTCAAACAATTTTGGACCATTTTCTCTTTAATAGATGCCACTCAACTCATTCGCATATGAGATCATTACGGATATCATATTTTTTGTATGACCACACATCCATCTCAATATCTTCATCTTAGTTATCCCTATGTTCATGTTGCTCTTTTAAATCCCACATTCACAATAGAATGGAGTTTATACTATTGTATTTACAGGCAATGACCTAGCATTAGTGTAATTTCTTTGTTGATCTATGTTCATAAAAGATTCGATAGGATTTTGTGTTGGCTGTTAGACCCTAACACAAGAACTTTAAGAACTTGCTTAATAAAAGTTAGCAAACATCAAATTTGGTATGTAAATTTTATATAAGGTTTCAATTTTGTCCCTTCATTTTATAAAGCATCGTTTTAATCCTCTAACCCTAACACTATATTAGTCTTAAATGATTATCTTTTATGGCAATCATTATTATATTTTAAGGTTAAACATTAATATGTGGGCATTTGAAATTTTTGTGTCAACATTTAAATTTCAATGACAAAATTTTTTGCTAATACAATTAACGTTGTTAATTTTAGAAGACTGAAAGGATACTTTATAAATTTAAGAGATCAGAACAAAACTTTAATTAAAATTAAAAGACCAAAAGTGCAAATTTATTGATAAAAATTAAACTTCAAAGACTAAATTATACTAACACAAACTTATAAAAATTTCATGTTCCTTTTTAAAAAAATAACCAAGATATTTCAGACTACATTAACCTTTGACTTCATGTAAAATCATGAAGAGAATGATGATATTAATTATATGAATTACTTTTATAATTCTTTATATACACCCACACACATTCATAGTATCTGATCACATGTTATCTGTGGAGCAGGACTATCTGGTGATATTAGGCTGGCCAACTTGGAAGTGCTAATATTAGCAGAGAATGAGCTCACAAAAGTCCCATCTTTCGGTGCTAAATCTCTCTCTTATAGATTCTTTCAGATGACACATGTTATTTAACTAATCGTGCGTCAAATATTTTTTAGAGAAAGATCACCATGATTTAAAAAAATTCTAAATATTGTAGACAACTTTTCTCCATTAAATCTATGAAAGTTTATATTTTTACTTGATTTTTATGGGAAGTGCATTAATATTAGATTTACTAATTTACTCATCTTCTATTTCCCAGGTCATATAATCATCTCAACTGAAGAATTTGTGTCGTTATTCAGAGAATTGAATGATTTGTCAAACTTTAGATATTCTTGAAAATGTTGACAGTTAATAAAATGACCTTTTTATTTGGCATATGATGGAAACATGACTAAACAGATAAATGATTAATAAACTTTGACAATATATAAAAAGTAAGTAATGGCAGCACAATTCATTATAAAACATTTTATATGATAAATGACCTGTGCAAATAATTTCTTCTACATGCCATGTGTGAGACTATATATATATATATATGTGTGAGAACGTGTGTTGATTTCTCTAAAATATCATTTTTAATTATATGCATTGCATTGTAACTACAATTCTACAACTACCCTTTGATGGAAAGATCCTGATTATGTTCTTTTTTTTTTTCAAAGGATCTATATATTAATACTATGAAACGATATAATACATAGCAGTAACCATAAATAGATCTAAAACAAATACAACAAACATAACAACAATAAAAAACACTGGATACAATATTAGTCAAATACCGTACATTAAAAATATAAGAATAGAAGTGGAATCATGAATATCATATTTAATCTTTGGGAAAATTATATTAGAAGGCTAATATATTGGATTGATATTTTATATTTAAGACTAAATTAATTCCTTTTTTTAACTTCTATATATAGGATTGGAGGTAGCAATAATGTAATATGTACTTGCTTAACGTACATTTTCTTTGGCATTTGACAGATATTTCTCATTCACGTAATTTGAAGCATCTGTGGCTTAAATTCAATTTCATGGACGGTAGTCTTCCAGAATCTATTATGTCTCTTACTTCCCTCATCGTATTGTCATTAGGCAATAACAACTTGACTGGATCACTGCCACAACAAGGTACACATATCATATTTATTTAAAGTCGATTACATGTTTTGTTCCCAAAATTTTTAGCTGAAAATGTGGTCAAAGAAGATAACATAGTAGACACAACAGGTAATAAAGGTTCCATTTTAAGGCACAGGCTAAATAAAAATGATAAAAGAAAATCACTTTAATCCCTCTTTTTCTATAGGGAGAATTCCAGTTAAATACCACATAAATTTGTAAAACCCAGAAAAGCCCCTTGAATTCGTAAAATGACTCAGAGGTGACATAGACTTATCAGGGATATGCAAATTCATGGCAAATGACTAGAATGCCCTTCTATCTTTTCTCTTTCCTCTCTCCTGTTTGAACGAACCAGGCCTTCCTCCTACTAGATCCGTTGGCGCCACCGTCTACCTCCACCGTCGACGTCGACGCCAACACCGCACCCACTGCCACATACATCGCACCCACCGGCATCGGTGAAAAGGTAAAAAAAAAATTGGGTCGTTCGCGTTCCCGAGAGATAGAGAGATTGGGAGAAATTGGAAGAAGAAGCTGGAAGGAAGGAGAGGGGTGAAGGAAGGAAGAGGAAGAAGGAAGAAGAAGAAGAGAAGGAGGGGGGAAAAAGAGTTCACTGTTCGACGGCACTAGAGAATGCGTTGGGCATTCTCCAGATTGAGAATTGTCAAGCACCAACAGAGTTCACTGTTCGACGGCATTTTGGAGAATGCCTCGATGCCGTCGATGCCGACGCTGCACCCGCCACCTTGGACGCTGCACCAACACCGGTGAAAAAAAAAACATGAAACACACACCCCGTAAAATAAAACCCTGTAGTAGCCACCAAGGCCACTTCTCGGGAATTGCCAAGAAATTCCCGAGAATAGCCCAAGGCAATTCTTGTTGAGAATTGCCAATGCATGGCAATTCTCGAGAATTGCTGAATTGCTTGACAATTCTCAATCTGGAGAATGCCCAACGCATTCTCCAGTGCCGTCGAGCAGTGAACTCTTTCCCCCCCCCCCCTTTCTCTTCCTCTTCCTTCCTTCACTTCCTTCCTTCCGGCTTCTTCTTCCATTCTCCCGATCTCTCGATCTCTCGGGAACGCGAACGACCCTTTTTTTTTTCACCGATGCCGGTGGGTGCGACATAGGTGGCGGTGGGTGCGGCGTTGGCGTCAATGTCGACGTCGATGGTGGAGGTAGGCGGCGGCACTGACGGATCTGGTAGGAGGAAGGCCTGGTTCATTCAAACAGGAGAGAGGAAAGAGAAAAGATAGAAGGGCATTCTAGTCATTTGCCATGAATTTGCATATCCCTGATAAGTCTGTGTCACCTCTGAGTCATTTTACTAATTCAATGGGCTTATCTGGGTTTTACAAATTCATGTGGTATTTTAATGGAATTCTCCCTTTTCTATATGTATATATTTGCTTAAAGCTTTAAGCTATTGTCAATTCAAGTTTTATACTTTTTTATTGATGGATTGATTAAATAAATTTCACAAAGAAAAATGGTATTTGTGTTCCAGGAGGCTTGTGCAACATGAAGAATCTTACATACTTGGATCTTTCCTGGAACAAATTTGATGGGCAAGTTTCTACGTGTCTTAGCAATTTGACGTCTCTACGTGTACTTAACCTTTCAAAAAATCTCTTTGGAGGAACCTTTCCTTCCTCACTCTTCCAAAGTTTGAGGTCCTTAGCCGCAATTTTTCTCTCCGATTACTATTTCAATGGCTCATTCCCAATCTCATTGCTTGCCAACCACACCAACCTCAAAATATTCGACATTACATGCTTTAATGGCAATCTCAAGCTTGAAACTGAGAATCCCCCATTCATCCCTTCCTTTCAGTTGAGGATTTTAGGCATCAATAATTGCACCTTGAATGAAGCCAACAATAACAAATTGCCCACCTTTCTTCTTCATCAATATGACTTGCTAGTTCTAAGCCTTGTGCACTTGAACATTTCAGGGACTTTACCATCATGGCTTTTGACAAACAACAAACAATTAAATCGATTCAGCCTCACTTACAACAAGTTTACTGGTCCTTTGGAACTTGATTCCGCCTTAAAATTGCCGCAAATGGAATATTTTGATATTTCCTCTAACCCCATTGGAGATGAAATGCCTCCGCATATTGGCTTCATTTTTCCCAACTTGATTTCTCTTGCTATGTCTTCAGCTTCATTGCAAGGTTGCTTTCCAGCTTCAATTAGTGAAATGAGACAACTGAATGATCTTGACTTGTCAAACAATAATTTATCTGGTTACTTGCCCCAAGAATTTGGTCACGGTCACAACGAATTGAGGTTTTTGAAGCTGTCAAACAACAACCTGAGTGGCCCATGTTTGCCCCTAAGATCAAATTTCACATATTTGTTGTTTATGGATCTCAACAACAATACCTTCAAAGGAAAATTTCCAAGTGGGATAATTAATAGTACTCAATTAAGAATGTTGGATGTTAGTGCCAACCAATTATTTGGTGAAATACCTAGTTGGATTGGAAATTTTCAAAATTTGAGCTACCTCATTTTGTCTCAAAATTCTTTCACAGGTTCACTACCAAAAAACTTTTGCAACTTGACTAAACTTACATATCTAGACCTTTCTCAAAATAAATTCAATAGTTCTTTGCCAAGATGTATGAATATGCCACTGTTGGAGTACTTACATTTGCAGAGCAACCATTTCATGGGACCTCTACCTTCTAGTTTGGTCAATTCCCCATTGTTGTTGACTTTGGATGTTATGAACAACAATTTTTCAGGTCAAGTTCCAAGATTGTTGAGTTCATTTTTGAATTTAAGGGTTCTCATCTTTAAAAAAAACAACCTTGAAGGTTCTATTCCAAATAATTTATGTGAGCTCAAGAAATTAAGTCTGTTAGATTTTTCTCAAAACAAGCTTTCTGGGAAGATACCATATTGCTTAAATAATATCACATTTGGAAGGAGGGATGCCCTCAAGGAAACCAAAATAGGGAAGTTTGGTGTGTCGTGGACTACAAGGGCCTTCGTGTTTACTTTTCACCATGCAACTGGTGAAACTAGTGTTCAAAGTACCAAACAAGATGTTACATTATATAGGGACCAAGAAGTTGGTTTTACTTCAAAAAGAAGGTCTGAATCATATAAAGGAAGCATATTAGATCTCATGTCTGGTATGGATTTATCAGAGAATCAATTGACAGGAAAAATCCCTTCACAAATTGGATCCCTCAGCGCCATCCATGCATTAAATTTGTCAAATAATCATTTGAAAGGGCCTATTCCAGAAACGTTCTCCAACCTTAGGCAACTGGAAAGCCTTGATCTTTCACACAATAGATTGACGGGCCATATTCCAGCACAGCTAACTCAGTTGCACTCCTTATCTGTCTTTTCTGTGGCTCATAATAATCTATCTGGAATGACACCTGACATGAAAAATCAATTTTCAACTTTTGACTCAAGAAGTTATGAAGGCAACCCTTTTCTTTGCGGCCCACCTTTGCAACGAAATTGCTCATCCATTGATAAATCAATAGCTGGGCGAAACAAGCAACCTCATCATTTGGAAGCGAATGATTTTAGAGACGCATTCTTATGGAGTTTTGCAGGAGCATTCGTGGTGTTTTTTCTAGGTGTCATCGTAGTTCTTTATTTGAACCCTTACATTTGCAATTACAAATTGCTCTTATTAGAGAGAGTTATAACAGGTTATTTGTATGAGTGGTGGCAAAAGAGAAAAACCTTTTAATAGTTCCTCTTTTGATCGTGTAAATATAATGATCAACTCCTGAATTACAATAAAGATTGTCAATTTGATGTCTTTTGTAATGCTCGTCCTTAATACGCCTTTATTTATTAGAGTTGTAGCGCGCATGCATCGAAATAGTTTAGACGACTTGATTGTAGAATAAAACTTTTATAAAATAACTTAGTTTGAAAATATGAGGATAAATTTTTCGCTATTCGGATCCATCCCATAGTAGGATGTTAATATACTAATCCAAAATAGACAGATGATAAACATTAAAGTACATTCTATCTACTCGTATTTTTTTCCAAAAAGTTCCATTTGCTGTAACCCTTATGGCTACATCTTGCCTCTTAATCCTCAACCACTACGTTTCTCTTTCATGCGGTCTAAATGAACTCCAGGGGTAACAGTTAATCTCATATACAGGTATGAAATATAAATCATAGTACAATACATGTATAAGTATAGAATAATTCACAGTAAATAAGTCAAACTGTAACTGCAGTTATCGGCCAAGGACCGCAACCCTTTAGGACACGCAGCCCTATGAGACACGCAGCCTCAATCCATAACTAGGATACACGCATACAAATTATCTAGCAACCATGATCAGTCATACATGAATAGATACATACAAGCTAATAAGATAACAGTTACTCACCTCAAGCTTGAATCATTAATTTGTCCGAAGGTGCTGGGATCAGAAGAGATGCCAAGGTATGCCTATAAACGTTTATTATTGTCATTAATCACTTCTTGTGTCGCAAAGTAACTAACTATGCGAATTAATTTTAGAGGATTAAAAATGGTTATTAATCCCTAAAAATTCCCTTAATAATCATACCCTTTTTAATCATTATTAATTAATAATCCCCTTTTCTCTTTATTATTAATTAATAATTCCCTTTATGATTTATTCTCCTTTCATAATAATAACAATAATATTATTTATTATTATTTTACCATTTATTGGTATTTCTCTATAATTATTTTAATCTCTCAAAGATTATCCTAACACTTTAAGTTAGGAGTGGGGGGTGATGACCACAATCACATTCATATTACTATTAGGGTTTAATGGAGAAAGTGAGGGGTGTCTGAAAGACGAGAGAGAAGCTCTTATGAAATTGAAAGAAGCATCAATTACCCAAATGACCATTCTCTTTCTTTTTGGAATATCCTTACCACCTTCTCCGATTGCTGCACTTGGGAGTTTGTCCAGTGTGACAACTCCACTCATAGAGTGATAGCAATTGATTTGGGTTACATTAGAGGCACTGATTTGAGACACATCAAATGGTCGCTCAATGCTTCTTTTTTCCTCCCTTTCCAATAGCTTCAATTATTGTCTTTAGATGGGAATTACTTGTTAGGTCACCCTTTTTTTCTTTTTACTATTTTATCATTCATTCATATTTATATACATTGTTAATCAAGACCAACATTTTTATCAGCGTTTCATCAAATTGTGATATTTTAATAACAACAAATTAACAAATTGAAAGATGTAAAAGCATTTTAGTCACAATAATTGATTCTTGATAGCGACTTCGGTAAGTGTACCGGTCGTTATAAGTAATAAAGTAGTGAGAAAAATATCGTCCCACCAGGAATAGTACTCCAATCACTAATTTTGCTATTTTTGCTTTAGTTGGATGAATCGAGTAATATGGGGTTAACAGAATTTAAAGAATTAAATAAAGAAAAAGAATCTAAAATTATGAATATCAAGAACAACAGAGAGAGTAAAAGAAATGAGTATTCCAAAATCAAGAAAAACACAGTTAGGGATGAGAATCCCCCTATGTTCCTCCAAGTATTTGAATTAAATCTCTAATTGATTATTATTCCCTTGATTGACGATCAATTCTCTAAAGTTAGACTAAATCTCAATGTCTTGATGCTACCTTAGTCCGTTATCTTTGAAAGAAACCTAATGTCTTAGTATTGTTTGGAAAGATATATTTTTGAACCAGAATTATGAGATCGCATAAACTCGTAAGCCTATGTCTAGGTCATGCAATTTTACGATGAATTAACGGTTCCAGTTAAATGCACCAATATTTCTATTGTCATACAGCAACCTATGAACAATCTAAAAGGTGATCAATCTTTAAGAAAGCTTTAAGCAAAGATAATTCATTCAATCAAGAAAATAAAAAATCAATAAAGAATCCAAACAATTATTTTAGATTCGCATAGGGTTCATCCTCTCCCTAACTACAAAAGAAAACTAGCCAAACATAGCTAGATTAAAATCCATGAAATAAAGGTAACAACTCAGATTCAAGAAAGACAAAACAGGAGAAGAGAAGAGAAATCAAGACTCTTAAAAAATTGCTGGCTGCTGAAGGCCTGTATTTCTTGAATTCTCAATCGTTCCTGTGCAATTGTTTGCGTCTGCTCCGTCTCTCTGCGTCTGAATTCTTGTCTGCGTTTTTTTTTCCCCTTCCGTGCGTTCTGATTCTCTTCAGTCCCACTTCCTCTTGTTTTGCGTCATCTAATATATATTACTCCAGCGTCTCTTGCCTTTGTTTCGGATCTACTATTTTCCCTTAGATATGATATAATATCATATATTTTAAAACAATATATATGATTGCTTTTTCATCCAGCTCACGCATGATGCTTGCACAACCTTTTGGTTTAAATGGCGTGGGGTCCTCGTGAATCCAAAACAAATTCTGATAAAAAAAATCTTTATATTCATCTTTTAATATATATATATATATATATATATTTTATTTCTTTTTACCTCTTCCTTCTTATAATATCTCCTGCAAAATAGAATAGGATATCAATAGATTTTCTGTTATAATATCATTTTATCCTATATTTAATTAAAAGATAGATAAGTATTTAAAAGATAATTAAATAAGCATAAGATATTAATAAAATCAATCAATATATTCCAAAATCTATACTTATTTAATTGTAAAATATCTACTTATCAATTCTTTATCTAGGTGATACCACCCCATTCGTCCATTTCTAGTTGTGTACTAGAGCTTGAAACCATTAATTTCTTGAGACCCTTCTCATAGCCATTTTTGTTTCCTGGAGGCACAAGCTGATAATCTTATAATCTCTCATTACGCCCCCACCTCCCTATATTTTCCTTTTAGAGTAATAATGTTCCAAGTGCCAAATTTGAAATTGCTCTCAGAACTAACTTCTTTAGCTGCCTCTATTCAAAAGAAAGTGGTAGCCCTTGCTCATTTAACATTACGTCTGAGCGACGATGCCGCAGCTCTCGCTCACTTGGCATTATATTCAAGACATGCAATGTGTTACTTACAGGCAACAACCTAACATCAGTGCATTTGCTTCGTTGATCCTTGTCCATAAAAGATTCGATCGGATTTTATGTTGGTTGTCGAACCCTAACACAAGAACTTTAAGAACTTGCTTAATAAAAGTTAGCAAAAGTCAAATTTGGTCCTTCAATTTTTTATAAGGTTTCAATTTTGTCCCTTCATTTTATTAAGGATCTTTTTTTATCCTCTAACCCTAACACTATATTAGTCTTATATGATTATCTTTTGTGACAATCATTATTATTTTTTAAGGTTAAACTTAATATGTGGGCATTTGAAAATGTTGTGTCAATATTTAAGATTTTCAATGACAAGATTTTTTGCTAATAAAATTAACGATGTTAATTCTAGAAGACTCAAAAGATACTTTATAAAATTAAAAAACAAAAATGAAACTTTACATAAAATTAAAAGACCAAAAATGCACTTCTATTGAAAAAAGTTAAATTTCAGGGACTGAATTATAATTGACAAAAACTTATCAGAAGTTTAACTTTCCTTTTTTAAAAAATAAGCAAAATATTTCAGACTACATTAAACTTGGACTTCAAATACATGTAAAATCATGAACAGAACGATGATATTAATTATATGAATTACCTTTACAATTCTTTATATATACCAACAAACAGTCATAGTATGTAATCACATGTTATCTATGGAGTAGGATTGTCTGGCGATATTAGGCTGGCCAACTTAGAAGAGCTAGATTTAGAAGATAATAAGCTCACAGAAGTCCTATCTTTCAATGCTATATCTCTATCTCTAGATTCTTTCAAATGACACATGTTATTTAACGAATCGAGCGTCAAATAATTTTTGAGAAAGATTGCCATGATTTAAAAAAATTCTAAGAATTATAGACAACTTTTCTCTATTAAATCTATGAAAGCTGAACATGGGGCCCATTTTTTAAAACAAAAAAAAAAATCAGGGTAGTGACTTGTACTTAAAATATACTTCAAAATACTGAACGATCCTTAAAAAAATATGTTATGATCTTGAAAATTATTTTAGGATCTTGTAAAAAATATTTCAAGTACTGACTAGTACTAAAAAGATATTTAGGATATTGACTAATGTTAAAAAAATATTTTAGGAAGTATTGTTCGGTATCTTGAATATATTTTTAGTACCCATCAATACCCTAATTTTTTTTCAAAAAAAAAGGCACATGTTTAGCTTTTTGAGCCAAAACATTCCCACTGCATAGGAGGAAAGTCGGTTCTGTTTCACACAAAACCACAAGTAAGGGTGATGGTTTGTGGAAGGGATGGTGAACTTCTATTGCCTTCTCTATTTATCTTTAAAATTAGTACTTAACGTTGGGGGAACGGCTTAGGTACTCTGCACTTGAGGTCCTCTACCTTCCTCTTTCAGGAACTGTGCGTCGTTTTGACACCAAATGCAAGCTAATGCTCCCTTTAAAAAAAAATATTGAAGGTAGAAAAAAATACTTCAGGATATTGACCGGTACTAAAAAAATGTTTCATAATCTTGAAAAATATTTTAGGATGTTGAAAAAATATTTCAGGCTATTGACGAGTACTCAAAAGATGCTTCATGATATTGACTAAGATAAAAAAAAAATTTAAGATCTTAAAAAATTATTTTAGGATATGTTATCCTAAAATAATTTTTCAAGATCCTAAATTATATTTTTTAGTACCAGCCAATATCCTCAATCAGTACCCTGAAGTATCTTTTTAGTACGAGTCAGTACCATGAAATATTTTTCAACATCTTGAAATAACTTTTTAAGATCATGAAATACCCGTCACTATTTTTTTTAGTACCGCCCAATATCTTGAAGTATCTTTTTTCTATCTAAATATTTTTTTTAAAAAAAAACAGAGAGCATCAACTAGCTTGCATTTAGCGTCAAAAAGACGCAGTTCCTAGAAGAGGACGGCAGAGGACCTCAACCGCAGAGGACCTAAGCCGTTCCCGTACGTTAGCTTTGTTCTGTTTTCATTGCAGTTGTGTTGCTCTCTGCTATTGCTGCGTCTTGGATTGCTGCTTTTGATTGCCTTCTTTAATATCCCTCCCGAATTCAAGTGCAACATCCACAAATTAGGTGGCGGACTGGCTGTGATTTATGCACTAAACTAGTATTACTGGCAAAAGCAGATGTAATATTCTTTTTCTACCAGCCACATGATTTTTTTTTAAATATAGAACATTAAATTATTATCATAATTTAATAAGTAAGACAATCAAGTTTGAAAAAAAATAAATAAATATTAGAAATAAAATGGATTAAACTCTTATATTTAAAACAAAGGCTAACCTTTTAATTAACTCCGCTAATAAGGACCTGAGGGAGGGAGGGAGGTTCATCAGCTGTTATTAATATACTATTTATACCAAGTTTATTGAACTGGATCGGCCTGGGTGTAACATCCTGAATTTTGAATCTAATATCTTGAACATAAACCTATTTTGGAAAGACTAGTAGGCTCTATTTTCAGAAAGTGATAAATTTGAAATCAGTATTTTGCGGGACCCACGGCCAAAAATAATTCTGCAAACTTTCTCGTGAAGTTTGAAAAAAATGGCCGCGGGACCCACTCAATAATAATTTATTATTTAAATAATATTATATTATAATAATAAAATAATATATATTAAAATATTATTAAATTTTTTTAAAAAGAACGTTCACGGGGGCGGCTGGAATGTCACGGGAAAGTTTTTTTTTTAGTTTTTAGGAAAATTACGTAAAACGACCCAGAGACGAAAATTACACTTAAAGACCCATTTTCCAACTATAAATAGACCTTCCATTTCATTTCATTCTTCACAACTTCTAAGAGCCATAGAGAGAGGTAGAGAGAGAGAGAGAGTAGAGATATTTGCTTAAGAGTTATAATAGCTGGTTGGTGATTCGGGTATTAGCAAGTAATAGGTAACTCTGAATATTCTTCCTTATACTTGTGAATTATGTATGATTATAAATTTGTTTGTTTACTATTTTGGCAAGAATATTTAGAAAATATTTATGGTTTTAAGATCTGGTGTGGGAACTTTGATTTGCAAATCTGCAGAGGTACTATTTATACATACGTTACTATTCACGTATACCGTATTTACTATTCATTTTACTATTCACGTATACCGTATTTACTATTCATTTTACTATTCACGTATACCGTATTTACTATTCACATTTACTATTCATGTTACTATTCACGTATACCGTATTTACTATTCACACCGTATTTACTATTCATTTTTACTATTCACGTATACATACCGTATGTACTATTCATTTTACTATTCATGTATATACCGTATTTTACTATTCACAGATACGCATAGTATTTTACTATTCATAAATACGCATATCAATGTATATAATGGTATAATAATGCATTATTTTTGAGTAAATACATTCATCATGGCGGTTGTAATGTGATGGGTGGAGTAAGGAGGGAATTGAATGATAAGAATTGTTTATGCCACCACTCGGTGCACAGTGGATGGTACTTTTCAGGGCCCCATCTTCCATGTTTTCCTCTGGCCGGGATTTCATTGGAGATGTGGGACATGTGACACCTCCTTAGTTGTTATTTTAAAGGAGGGGAGCCATAGTCCAGATTTAAGCTCTATACCTTTGGCCGGGTGTATCTTAAGTTTTGGTGAGCTTGAAACCATCCAGTCAAATGAATGAGTTTCTATTGGACTATATGTTAGCCTATGGTTCCAGTCAGCGGTATACGGTTGGAAGGGGATATAAGGGAGGCTGCATACTGCATAGTGCATTTCTGAAGAATTCAATAAAGAATGATGAGTATTTTGTAAAGGCATTTGATGTGAACAACGGTATATCTAAAAATATCTGAGTATATTAAATTCACATTATATTACCTTTTATTTTTGTCATATGTAATTTGCTCGTGTAAGGTAGAAATATTCAGTAGTTACTGAGACGTGGAATCTCATCCCATATTAACATTTTTCAGGTGATTATTCTAGTAGAGAGCAAGGGAAGGCACCTATGGAGTGAGCTCTGGAAGCTCTTTTGATCTCCAATAGATTATGTTATGTTATTTTATTTGCCATGAACCTAAGACTTCCGTTTTGTATTAAACTCTGAAATATTTTCTGGAATTTATTCTGATTATGTATTACGGGTTTTATTCGAAATGGTAACATTGTAAAAGGATTTGGATATTGTTGAACTCTTTTGAAGGTATTTTCAATATTTTGACCGAGTTTTTGGGTATTAAAATTGTGGTGTTACATTTTTGGTATCAGAGCTAAAGGTTCCATGGCAATTTTGTTTATTTTCTAAAGTGATTTCTTAAAAAAAAATTTAAAAGTTTGTGGCAAATTAAATATCATAACATGAGCACTTCCCTTTGTTAGATTTAGAATTTATTTAGCTATTTTTATTTGTTTAGTGTCCTTATAGTATTAATCATAGGAGGAGATAATGGCAAGAACTCGAAGAACTAATTCAACCCCTGCTCCATCCCAAAGAGGTCTCCCTCCGCATCAAGATGGTCCCTATCCTCAGGATAACAATGCCCTTTTGGCAGAGTTACGAGACGTCATCTTGGAGATGAGAGAGAAAGTGAATAGACACGAGGATGAACTAGCAAAAGGAAGAGGCCAAGGTGGTAAGGAAGGAAAGGAGAAGGCTCTGGAAGTCACACCTTCTGACCATCAATCAAGGGGAGGAAGTCATTTCAGCAGACCACCGAGGAGTCAATTCAAAGGACCTCAAAGGAGTCACTTCAGTGGAGGTCAGAGTTCATATAGGGGATCCACAGCTCCTGTTGCAAGCACCGCTAACAATCAGATGTGTGCCAAGTGTGGAAGAATACACCAAGGACCATGTGTGACGTGTTTCAACTGTGGAAAGCCAGGACACATTTCCAGATTTTGTGAGGAGGAGCCTCGAGGAGCCAAGGATGCTAGAACTGCAGTGCCAGGGAAAGTGTTTGCACTATCACATCAGGAGGCAAGTGCTTCACCAAATCTGATTAAAGGTATCCTCAAACTCCAAGGTCTTGAAGTAGAAGCCTTATTTGATTCTGGTGCCACACACTCTTTTATATCATACGACTGTGTGCCTCGATTGAATTTAAGAGTGAGTGAATTGCCTTATTATATGATTATTTCTACACCGGCGGGAGCTTCAGTAAAAACTTCTAGGGCTTGCTTAAATTGTACGATTGAGATTGATAATAGGATCTCAAATATAGACCTCGTTTGTTTACCCACGAAGGGTATCAATGTAATAATAGGAATGGATTGGTTGTCAGCTAATGACATCATCCTTGACTGCAAGAGGAAGACTATCTCTCTTGCGGATGACTCTATGAATCATAGTAGACTACAAACGTCGTCTATAGCACAAGATGAAAAGCCTGTTCATCAGAGTTGTCTTGTGTACATGGTGTTTTTCTCCATTCAAGCAGAAGTGGAGGAAGGGATAGAGAACATTGAAGTGGTGAAAGAATTTCCGGAAGTATTTCCAAAAGAAATGACAGGTTTACCCCCAGAGAGAGAAGTAGAATTTTCTATTGATCTCGTACCTGGAACAGAACCTATATCTAAAGCTCCTTACCGAATGTCTCCATCGGAACTAGCAGAATTGAAGAAGCAGATCGAAGAATTGTTAGAAAAGGGTTTTATCAGACCCAGTGTATCTCCTTGGGGATCGCCCGTACTCTTTGTGAAGAAGAAAGATGGGAGCCTGAGACTATGCATTGACTATCGCCAGTTGAATAAAGTGACTATAAAGAATAAATATCCTTTACCCAGGATCGACGATCTACTTGATCAGTTGAAGGGAGCATCCATATTCTCCAAGATCGACCTCAGATCAGGTTATCACCAACTTAGAGTCAAAGCTGAAGATGTCTCAAAAACTGCATTCAGAACTAGATATGGCCATTATGAATTTCTTGTTATGCCATTTGGGCTAACAAATGCTCCAGCAGTATTCATGGATTACATGAATAGAATTTTCCGACCATATCTAGATAAATTTGTAGTGGTTTTCATTGACGACATCCTTATCTACTCTAAGGATGAAGAAGAGCATAAAGAGCACCTTAGAATCGTGCTACAAGTGTTGAAGGAGCACAAGCTCTATGCGAAACTATCTAAGTGCGAATTTTGGTTGAAGGAAGTAAAATTCCTAGGCCATGTCGTATCGGCTGAAGGTGTTGCAGTGGACCATACTAAAGTTGAAGCAGTTCTCCAATGGGAACGACCAAAGTCCGTGACTGAGATCAGGAGTTTTCTAGGTCTAGCTGGCTATTATAGGAGATTTATCAAGGGCTTTTCGCAAATAGCTATGCCTTTGACAAAGTTAACTAGGAAGGGTCAACCATTTGTATGGGACGAAAAGTGTGAAGCAGCTTTCCAAAATTTGAAGACTAAGTTGACTACGGCACCAGTACTTATAATTCCAGATCCTGCTCAGACCTTTACTTTGTACACAGATGCTTCCAAGAAAGGTCTTGGGTGTGTATTAATGCAAAATGGTAGGGTAGTAGCTTATGCTTCTCGACAGTTAAGGCCACATGAAGGGAATTATCCTACTCACGACTTAGAACTGGCAGCAGTAGTGTTTGCTCTGAAGATTTGGAGGCATCACCTCTACGGTTCAAAGTTCGAGGTTTATAGTGACCACAAAAGTCTGAAGTACCTGTTCGACCAAAAGGAGCTCAACATGCGACAGAGGAGATGGATGGAGTTTATCAAGGACTACGACTTCGAATTGAAGTATCATCCAGGAAAGGCGAACGTTGTAGCAGATGCCTTAAGTAGAAAGACAATCCATGTAGCTCAGATGATGATCAGAGAACATAAATTGCTCGAGGAGATACCAAGTACATCTATTGATGTAATGTCAGGTTTGGTCGCTACCATGGAAGCATTAACTATTGAAAGCACAATTTGGAAAGAGATTAAATTCGCTCAGCTCGAAGATGAGTATCTATTAAACGTGAGGGAAGATATTGAAGAAGGAAAAGAATCGAAATTTGGGATCGATAGAGATGGGATATTAAGATATAAAGGAAAAGTGTGCATACCTAATGATGGAGAAATAAAAAAGCTCATACTAGAGGAGGCACATCGGAGTAAATACACTATCCATCCCGGAGCAACCAAGATGTATCATGATCTCAAGCGGAATTGGTGGTGGCGGGGCATGAAGAAAGATGTGACTGACTTTGTCACTTGTTGTTTGACTTGTCAGAAAGTCAAGATTGAACATCGGAAACCTCCTGGATTATTAAAGAATTTGGATATCCCAGAGTGGAAATGGGACAGCATCTCTATGGATTTCATCATGGGGCTTCCTCTAACGACATCCGGACATAATGCCATTTGGGTAATTGTCGATAGGTTAACTAAGTCAGCTCATTTTCTAGCAATTGCAGCAGAATACTCATTGGAGAGACTAGCAAAGATCTACATGAAGGAGATTGTCAGATTGCATGGGATACCGAATAGCATCGTATCTGATCGTGATCCACGATTCACTTCACGATTTTGGAAAGCATTGCAGAATGCTATGGGAACTCGGATGAGTTATAGTACCGCTTATCATCCTCAAACTGACGGGCAGACTGAGAGGACTATTCAAACTCTGGAAGACATGTTGCGGGCTTGTGCAATCGAACTAAAAGGAAGTTGGGACGATCATCTTCATCTTGCGGAGTTTGCATATAACAATAGTTATCACTCCAGCATTGAGATGGCACCTTATGAGGCTTTGTATGGAAGAAAATGTAGATCTCCTATTTGCTGGACGGAATTGAATGAGCGAATTTTAATAGGTCCAGAACTTGTGGACGAGACGACTCAAAAGATTAAGGTGATTCAACAGAAACTTCTCACTGCTCAGAGTCGACAGAAGAGTTATGCTGACAAGAGAAGACGACCGTTGGAGTTCATGGTGGGCGAACATGTGTTCTTAAGAGTCACACCAATGACTGGCATTGGTAGAGCAATACGAGCAAAGAAGCTTTCACCTCGTTTTATGGGTCCTTATGAGATTTTGGAGAAAGTTGGACCGGTAGCTTACAGAATTGCATTACCTCCACAGCTTGCGAACCTTCATGATGTCTTTCATGTATCGCAACTGAAGAAATACCAACCGGATCCTTCCCACATTATAGAAGTAGAAGAGGTAGAACTCAAGGATAACATGACGTATAAAGCTGAGCCGGAGCGGATTGTTGATGCAAGGGACAAGAAATTAAGAAACAAGACCATTAGACTTGTAAAGGTCGAGTGGAAAGGAATGACTCCCGGAGATGCTACTTGGGAAACGGAGGAGAGCATGCGACAAACCTATCCTCACTTATTTAAATAGGTTAGAATTCTTATTATAGCGAAATTTTGAGGACAAAATTTTCTTTTAGGAGGGGAGAAATGTAACATCCTGAATTTTGAATCTAATATCTTGAACATAAACCTATTTTGGAAAGACTAGTAGGCTCTATTTTCAGAAAGTGATAAATTTGAAATCAGTATTTTGCGGGACCCACGGCCAAAAATAATTCTGCAAACTTTCTCGTGAAGTTTGAAAAAAATGGCCGCGGGACCCACTCAATAATAATTTATTATTTAAATAATATTATATTATAATAATAAAATAATATATATTAAAATATTATTAAATTTTTTTAAAAAGAACGTTCACGGGGGCGGCTGGAATGTCACGGGAAAGTTTTTTTTTTAGTTTTTAGGAAAATTACGTAAAACGACCCAGAGACGAAAATTACACTTAAAGACCCATTTTCCAACTATAAATAGACCTTCTATTTCATTTCATTCTTCACAACTTCTAAGAGCCATAGAGAGAGGTAGAGAGAGAGAGAGAGTAGAGATATTTGCTTAAGAGTTATAATAGCTGGTTGGTGATTCGGGTATTAGCAAGTAACAGGTAACTCTGAATATTCTTCCTTATACTTGTGAATTATGTATGATTATAAATTTGTTTGTTTACTATTTTGGCAAGAATATTTAGAAAATATTTATGGTTTTAAGATCTGGTGTGGGAACTTTGATTTGCAAATCTGCAGAGGTACTATTTATACATACGTTACTATTCACGTATACCGTATTTACTATTCATTTTACTATTCACGTATACCGTATTTACTATTCATTTTACTATTCACGTATACCGTATTTACTATTCACATTTACTATTCATGTTACTATTCACGTATACCGTATTTACTATTCATGTTACTATTCACGTATACCGTATTTACTATTCACACCGTATTTACTATTCATTTTTACTATTCACGTATACATACCGTATGTACTATTCATTTTACTATTCATGTATATACCGTATTTTACTATTCACAGATACGCATAGTATTTTACTATTCATAAATACGCATATCAATGTATATAATGGTATAATAATGCATTATTTTTGAGTAAATACATTCATCATGGCGGTTGTAATGTGATGGGTGGAGTAAGGAGGGAATTGAATGATAAGAATTGTTTATGCCACCACTCGGTGCACAGTGGATGGTACTTTTCAGGGCCCCATCTTCCATGTTTTCCTCTGGCCGGGATTTCATTGGAGATGTGGGACATGTGACACCTCCTTAGTTGTTATTTTAAAGGAGGGGAGCCATAGTCCAGATTTAAGCTCTATACCTTTGGCCGGGTGTATCTTAAGTTTTGGTGAGCTTGAAACCATCCAGTCAAATGAATGAGTTTCTATTGGACTATATGTTAGCCTATGGTTCCAGTCAGCGGTATACGGTTGGAAGGGGATATAAGGGAGGCTGCATACTGCATAGTGCATTTCTGAAGAATTCAATAAAGAATGATGAGTATTTTGTAAAGGCATTTGATGTGAACAACGGTATATCTAAAAATATCTGAGTATATTAAATTCACATTATATTACCTTTTATTTTTGTCATATGTAATTTGCTCGTGTAAGGTAGAAATATTCAGTAGTTACTGAGACGTGGAATCTCATCCCATATTAACATTTTTCAGGTGATTATTCTAGTAGAGAGCAAGGGAAGGCACCTATGGAGTGAGCTCTGGAAGCTCTTTTGATCTCCAATAGATTATGTTATGTTATTTTATTTGCCATGAACCTAAGACTTCCGTTTTGTATTAAACTCTGAAATATTTTCTGGAATTTATTCTGATTATGTATTACGGGTTTTATTCGAAATGGTAACATTGTAAAAGGATTTGGATATTGTTGAACTCTTTTGAAGGTATTTTCAATATTTTGACCGAGTTTTTGGGTATTAAAATTGTGGTGTTACACTGGGTGTTGATTTAAGGGTTAGACTGCAATCAAATCAAAGTTAACTTAGAGCTAAATTAGTGAGAAAATAAATATTTCGAGGTCATTAAAAAAATTATTCAAATAGGTTGATGCCTGAATTGGACTGAGTTGATGTCTAAATTGGACCGGTTTACCGAAGAGTTTTCTGATTTTTGGGCTGTACCGATAGGTCTGGTTTGGTTTTAATAACCCTGGCTTATACATTATATATTGATGTAAGTGCAACCGCTCAATTTCTTAAAAAATAATCAATTAATTTATTTTCTCAAAATTTATGTATTTGTTAAGTATTCATATTAATTAAAAAAATTCACATAATATATTCTGAGGTGAATATATAGTACTCCCTCTGGTTAGTTGATCTTGATTCTAAATAGGGTTAAGGAGCATTTTTGCTAACGAACTATTGGTCCAGAAGCATCCAACACAATAAACTATTTTGTGGACCTTAAATGCCAACCAACTTTTGAAAATACTAAATTTACACAAAACCGTTAATATCTCACAAACGGCCGTTATCTCCCCACTTTTTTCTGCTGTCATCGCCTCTGATCCCGACCCTCTATTTTTCAAAACCAAAAAAAAATGGAAAAGGGAAAGAAGAAGCGAAGTAGTAGGAGGAGGAGGAGGAGGAGGAAGTGGGGAGATAACAAAACAACTATGAGTGAGGAAAAAAAATCAGCAGAACCCTTGACAGTACATTTGATAAACGAGCTTACAATCATTTTTCACATTTCCACAACTTAGTGAAATTCTTTATTCTTCATGAATTCCAAAATACAAAGACTAGAAAAGTACAATGGAGTGGCGGTTGGAATACAATTGACACACAGAAACTGAACAAAACAAAACAACACCGTCAAGCTATTGCTTTAGTGCTTCTTGGGTGAAAGCCCAGCCTTGATTTTCTCAACCTCCTTGGTAACTCACTTTGAACGCCTGCGCCAAAACATTTTCCAACACCGACGGCATGGCGGCGAACAAGGTGGTGGCGATAGACTGTGTACCAGGAAGCTGACTATTGAATGCTGCGATTACAGAGGCAGCTGCATAACCAACGTTCTTTTGGAAATGAACCAAACCTTTGGGGAACACAAACACCTCACCCTTTTGAATCTTCTTGGATACGAGTTTATTGGAGGTGGTTATGAAGCCGACAAAAAGTTCACCTTCCAGCACAAAAACCATCTCGGTGGCGCGTGGGTGTGTGTGGGGTGGGTTAATACCACCAGGAGCATAGTCAATGCGTGAGAGTGAGATGTCGAGAGTGTTGAGTCCAGGGATTTTCTCATCGTTGGCTCCGGTGACCAACAAGCCAAACATGTTATTGGTAGCTCCTGGTTTGCCAGTATGCTGGAGAAGAAGTCGGACGCATTCGCCTTCGTAGCATCCTTGCACACGAACCCATTTACTTTAACTAGGGGTGTAAAAAGGCTAAGGGCCTGTCAGGGGCCTGTGGCCTGGCCTGCAAAAAGCCTGATCAAGCCTGGCCTGTCAGGCTAACAGGCCAGGCCAAGGCCGAATTTAAGGCTTGTTTTCCTTAAAAGGCCAGGCCCAGGCCTGTGAGTAGGCCTGAAAAGCCTGTCAGGCCGGCCTGTTAAGGAAGTAAAAATGTAATTACATATATTTTTTAAAAAACTAATAAAATTAAATCTGATGTGATTCATGTGAATTTTAAATTTAAAAAAAAACAGAGGAAACGCGTTGCCAATTCCTCCCCTTTCTTTCCATTTCATTTCCGCGTCTGCGTCTCAGCGTCTGCCGTCTGCCTCCCTCGACCTCGAAACCCTAGTCCCCAAATCGACCCCACCGGCCACCGTCCCCACTCCCCCACCTTCGGCAAATCTCCTTCTTCTACCTTCTTTCTCGTCGGCGACCGGCGTTTGTCTCAGACTCTCAGGCCGCGATTCAGAGTCTGGCGAGCGAATCAGAGTCGATCTGTCTCTGCCTGTTCTTCGATTAATCGGTGTCCACTGTCCAGCCCCAGGTAATGTAGTAGTTTCTTCTTCTTCTAGATGTTGAAGATTGTGTTAGAGACTTAGAGCCACACCGTCTTGGATTCTTTCTTTTTTCTAGATTTTCTTGAACTATTTTTCACACATTGGTTGCTTAGAACCCCAGCTTCCTCCATTACCTTTTTTCTTGATTCACAGCTGTTAGTTCTCAAGGTGTTTTGATGATTAACAACAAGTGTAAACATGGTTTGAAGTTTCTAAAATCAGTTAAAAATTATTTGACAGTTGCATACTCGAGTAGAAGTATGCTTACTCGAGTATAGGACTGTTGAAGGATTGCTCAAATGCGTTTTTACAAGTCAATACTCAAGTATAGGAAGCTATACTCGAGTATTGGACTTCCAGAGAGCAATCAAAGTTTTTGAAATAGATGCATACTCAAGTAAAGGGATGCTTACTCGAGTATAGGCCATCCAAAGAGCAACCAAGTTTTCCAAGTCAAGTCAATACTCAAGTATAGGGAGCTATACTCGAGTATTGGACTTCCAGAGAGCAAATGAACTTTTGAACTTGAATGTTTACTCGAGTATACATTTGCTTACTCGAGTAAAGGACTTACAGAGAGCAAACTTATTTTTCAAAGTGATTGTATACTCGAGTACATGTATGCTTACTCGAGTATTGGACTTACAAAGAGCTCCAAAGATTTTATAACTGATGCATACTCGAGTAAGAGTTTGCATACTCGAGTAAATAGCTCTTAAACTATTTTTCAACTTGGCACTTGTTCTTGTGTACTCAAGTAAAAGTTTGTATACTCAAGTAAAGACTTGGAGTAACTTCTCACTTTTTGAAGAATTGAGTAGCATACTCGAGTAAAGGTCTCCATACTCGAGTATGGGACATACAGAGAGGTTACTGATTTCTCAAAGACTTGTTTACTCAAGTATACAAATGTTTACTCAAGTAGAGAGGCATTTAGAACTCAGAATTTTTCACACAAATGGTGCCATACTCGAGTAAAGGATTAGCTTACTCGAGTAAAGGACTTACTTTTCAAATACAAATCACGATGGTTTGCCTCTGAATGTTGCTTACTCCAGTAACACTTTGGTTACTCCAGTAAAGACACTTATACACAGTGCCTTACTCGAGTAAAGATGAATTTACTCGAGTATACAACGGTAAAATCTGATTTTTGAATTACACGAATTTGCAAATCATTGTTGTTTGATCCTATTGCTTTCATGAATCATTTACTTATGTTCCTAGCTATGTTTAACAAGTTTGTTAAGTGCATTTCAGCTAGAACAGATCAAGATTATTGAAGATTAAAGAGATAAAGCAAAAAGTGAACAGTACATTTAATGCACCTTTGCAATTCCACCTACTTTCAGCTAATCCACCTGAGTACGCCTAATGAACGTTAAAGAATGCTTATTACATCAAGTAAAGTCATCTCCAACGGGCAAATTCTCAGAGAGCCACATCAGACTTCATTAACACTTGGATTGGCAGAAGTTTAGAGAGAGAAGATGACCAGACTTAGTGCAAATCTTCTACAACGGTTAGAATCATCTTGCAACGGTCATTTAATGTTCTCTACCTATAAATAGAGAGCATTAACTTCTTCTCAAGCTGATACACATTCTGAGAGCGAAAAATTTATTAAGTGCCATTTATTGTGTTCAGCTTTCACTTGTAATAGTATCTATTTGATACTTGTGCTTCAGTGTTCATTCTATCTACTCTGTGAGAAAGTTATTTACTTGTAAATCATCCATTGATTGTGAGAATCACAAATCAGGGGACTTGGTGATTTGGGGTGTATTGATTACAACTTGTAAGGGGGAGTGTGTTCTAGTGAGAGAACAACTCTTAGTACAGAGTGTGTAATCAATACTGTTGAGTTAGTGGATTGAAAATCCCAAGTGAGGCTTGGGGACTGGACGTAGGTCAGAGAAAGGACCGAACCAGTATAAATCGTCTTGTGTATTGGTTCTCTTCCCTTATCCTCTGTTATTCCCTGTTTTAGTCATCCAAAAACAGAGCCAAGTCTTAAATTTTTAAAGATACCCAATTCACCCCCCTCTTGGGTATCCAACTCCATTTTTCAACAGCTCATAGATCTCAAACTCTGATTCACTGTGTAGAAAGTGCAACGACACACTCTCACACTCACACATTTTCTCGAGTTCAAGTAATTAGTCTCTGACATTATCAGGAGCAAAGGCTCAACCGAAAAAACAAAGTATAACAAAAGGGAAACCTAACACTCTTCTACTTCTTCTTTCCTGGTGTATGAGATTTTTATTGATTACTGATAAAGTTTAATGTTGTCTGCCATCTATATATCGAGATCTATATAACGATTCATTTTATGGGATAAGGCCTGTTATTACCTTTGTTGTTAATAAGATTTTAATTCATTCTTATGGCAGATTTTAGTTAGTCAATATCCATCTGAATGATATAGGGAGGAAGAGATGCAAGACCTCAACAGAACTACTAACACCAAGATGTTTACCTTCAGTTTCCTTTCGATTTTGGTTTGCTTGTCTGTGGCCGGTAAGCAATTATGGCATTTGAAGTCGTTTTTTGAGAGGAAGAAGCTCCTATAGGTTCTTCCCCTGGGAATTTTTTGTTCTCCAAGTTTCATCCGTTTTGATTTCCAGTTGGTTGTTCAGATGTATATATCTACCAAATGTATGATATAATTTCTGTTGCATCTCAAGGTTTTGATGATTACAATTTCAGAGAAGAATTAATCAAGCAAGAATCATAAAACTGAGAATCTGATTTTAAGCATGTTGCTCGAGCAAGGGCATGTGTGTACTCGAGCAACATCGGGAGCTTAAGGTATGAGATTGCATCTGAAAGAACCTTACTCAAGCAAAGCAAAAAATCATACTCGAGCAATATCGGGAAAAGGCACTGGAGTAACAATATACTCGAGCATGGTGGAAAGCATGCTCGAGCAACCCAGGAAGTATACTTGAGCATCCCCGAGAAAAGGCCCAAGTATCACTCTACTCGAGCAAGGGAGTACACTTGCTCGAGCAGGCATTCGTGTGAAGGCATACTCAAGCATCGTGGAAAACGTACTCGACCAACCCTACTCGAGCAGAACCAGAAGCATACTCGAGCAAGCCGTGAAAAAGGCTCAAGCAGCGCTTATACTCGAGCAAGGCATTATGCTTGCTCGAGCAAGCTTTCCCGAGAAGCATACTTGAGCAGGGTCAGGACCGTGCTCGAGCAGGCTTACTCGAGCAAGCCAAAAGGCTTACTCAAGCAAAGGTGTTTCTCTCCCCCAAGGAAGAGCTTGCCCAAGTATGAAATTGGCCATACTCAAGCAGCATACTCGAGCAGGCAATTTTTCATACTCAAGCAACGTTGTCTCCTAAGGCATTTCTTCAGGTATTTAATGTAGTTGCTCGAGCATCCTAAAATCCTTACTCGAGCATACTTACCTCTGTTCTATGAATCAGTTTAAGAGCCTTCTGTCATTTCTGGATGTTTTAATTTCTCATCTCATTATTCATGATTAAAATTACCAAATGCTTTTAATGAGTTTGTTCATGAGTTTACAGAAGCCAGTTTCAATCTGATCAAGAATCAAATGAGAAAACACGCTGGGTGCAACTTGCATTATTTTATCCTATCCTCTGAAGCAAAGTACAGATAGGAAGTAATGGGCACTTCTCACACTGGACATATACAACGAAGCTTCCACTATCAAAAGCTAATCTTCAGTGTTATGGGACCAACTGCAAGAATCAAGACCGAAGTATTATATAGTGAAAAGATTCCCAACTGAAGCAGACAGACCTCACGCTCAGAATACTTTACAGCGATGCAAGCTTCAACGGGCATATTCAAATATTCAATCGAGACAGAATCAAATCCTTCAACGATCATCATACTTCATCTAATATAAAAGCCGAAGGATTGAACTCATCAAAAAAATGACCAACGCATACAACAATCAATCTTATATAGAGTTCAAACTTTTGTCTCTGTGTGTATTATTGTTCTTCAGTGTTCATCACTATCCAACTCGTGAGGAGTGTTTAAACATTTACAATTACATTCTGTAGATTGTAACTTAAGGTTGTGGAACCTTAAGAGTGGGTGTAAAGATTACAACTTGTAAGGGGGAGTGAAGTCTGAGAGTAAAAGAATCCTTCCTCGTTTACAGAGTCTGTAATCCCTTGAAGATAGTGAAATCCCAGGTGTTCTGGGGACTGGATGTAGGTCAAAGATTAGACCGAACCAGGATAAATTTTCTTGTGTTCATTTGTCTCATTTTATTTTCTTTGTTCTACACAAGAAGGGGTTCGCGTTCAAATTTCAAAATCATTTAGATCACCTATTCACCCCCTCTCTAGGTGATATTCCATCTTCAGTTTCATAGTCATGTAATTTTGTGATTCGATCATTAGAATTCTATACCCATCATTTGAATTATAGTAACAGCATACAACAGTTGCAAGAGCCTTAATAATTGTTAATAATTATTAAAAAAACAGGATTTTTTTAAAAAAATAGATCTCTTAACAGGCCACAGGCCAGGCTCAGGCTAAAATATAAGCCTGTAACAGGCCACAAGCCAGGCTTAGGCCGCTTCCCTACATAACAGGCTTGGCCTGTTTACACCCCTAACTTTAACCGCTGTATATTTTCACAAGCAGTAGAAACCAAACTTGAATCATTCATAGCATGATTAAATAATAGTCAATACAAGAGAGAATCAGTCAACGTATTACAAAAGAAAATTAAACCAGGCAGATCAAAATCGATCCTCCTCACGAATGAATTAAAAAAGAGGAAGAAGAAGTTGGGGTCATCTTATAGAATAAAGCAAAGTAGGGTACGAGAAAGTAGAGATAGCGGAGGTGAGATCGACGACACAGATGTCTTGGAGAGGGTCGGGATCAGAGGTGATGACAGCAGAAAAAAACAAAGCGAGAGGGAGCAAAAGCAGAGAGAGAGAACTTCATGGTTAAGTATACAGGATTCGAACCAATCCCACGTAACGTCCGTTTGTGGATATTAATTGTTTTGTGCAAATTTAGTGTTTTCAAAAGTTGGTTGGCATTTAAGGTCCACAAAATAGTTTATTGTGTTGGGTGCTCCTGGACCAATAGTTCGTTGGTAAAAATGCTCCTTAACCCTTCTAAATATAGAATAAAATTTCATATTTGTCAATCTTTTTCTAATTTAACTTCATTGATGATCTCTCAACAATAATAAAGAAAGAGAAGGAATGAGAGAATTAAAAAATGTGACTAGGATATTTTAAGAAACACATTTCATATTAACTAAATTTTTTAATCGAATCAAATTAAATAAATATGTCTTATATAATAAACACGATGGAGTATAATTTTGCATTGAGTCAACAGTAGTTGTTCCAAAAAAAACAGGTCAACAGTAGTTAGGATCGGATAACAGGATGAAAGGAACTGTTTATCACCTTTGATGGGCTTGATCCAAGCCCAAATTTTAGTGTGGTCTTTTTATTTTAGCCCATTTGACCGCTCACCCACACAAAGACACAGGTTTTCACATCAATTTTTATGTTGAAACTAGCTCATTTGCTTTACCAAACCCCATCAAAAACTGATATTTTATCTGTTGCTGCTACCTGGGCTTTCTGCAAATTCATCGCCCAATGTCTCCGTGTAGGACCCTTTCATAGAAATCAACTACGAAAACTTGGCTTATTCTCCTTTTGTTTTATCTTTTTCATCTCCATTGAGACTACATATATAATTACCCCTCTCTGATCTCTCTTTCTTTCTCTTTGTTTAATGCACAAACCGTTGCAGATACAATGAGTCAACAGAACCAAGTTCAGGTTTTTGTATAATCATATATTATTATTCAACTTAATCAGTTTCTATTCTTTACCGATAGTTTCCATATAGAACTTTTTCTATATTTGACTATAGATTATAGATATAGATCAATTAATATTGGTATATTATGTTTGATAATTGACGCTGTTTTGGTGTGCAGTGTTGCTGCCTTATGCTGCTGCTGGGTCCTGGAATTTTGCTGTGGATAGATGTTGATTCTTGAGAGTTCGTGACTCTTGTGAGTTTAATAGATTGTGTGATAAAATGATAAACTTTTTACCTTTAATTTTCATTTTAGTTGTTGTATGCTAGCATGTATGGGAGTTGATTAAGTGATTAGAGGGGTAAAAATAACGTTTTAATTTCTCCTAAATTATGATTGTATGCTGTAATAGGCCGGATCCATATCAGGTGGCCTATGGCCTGGCCTATTTAAGACCTAGTCTGACCTGATCTCTTTGTTAAAAAAGTCAGACTAAGGTCTATTTAAATTTAAAGGCCTGAATGTGTAAATAGGTCAGGTCTATTTTATTAAGGCCTGACTTGTTTTCTTATTATTTTTCATTCAACCTTTTCTCCCCTAGACGTCATCTACTCATCTCATCACTTTTCCTGTTCTGTCGCTCCATATTCCCCTCATTAGTTTTCTTGTTCTGTCATCTACTTTCTCCCCTGATGGCCAAGTTTTTCAGATCAAGTATGTCGCAAAGTTGTTGACAACAGCGGGTATGCGGCTGCCATTCCTCTACTTTTCGATTTTTCTTTGTATACTTGTTACCCCTCTTATATATGGGCTCTAGTAGGGCTCCGGGAAGTCAGAGTGACATTCGATCGACGAAGATTTGGTGGAAATTGATCGTTCGGAAGAATGAATAGCATCGGAATAGGAATGATCTTTCAGTCACTACTTTCTCCCCCGATGGCCGAGTTTTCCAGATCGAGTATGTCACCAAAGCCGTCGACAGCAACACGTATGTGGCTGCCGTTCCTCATGAAATTATTGAATGTCTTCGGGATCTAGGGTTTCCCATGAAATTATTTTAATTAGGTGTTATTCTCTAGTTTAGGGTTATAAATTTTATATTCTGAACAATTCATGGATTCTAATTTAAGAATTTGGGAGCATGCACTACAATAAAGGCTGAGATCTGGGCAGTCCTGATCGGATTGGAGCTAGCTATAAAATTCAAGTTTGATAACAGAATTGTTGAGTTTGATTCCGTCTTTGTGGTGAACATTTTGACTAATGTACAGGTGATTGGAGCTGCTAAATCAATGTTTTAGTTCATATTAGTATATTGTTGAATAGTTTCCATGATGTTCGATTTGTACATGTCTTTAGAGAAGCAAATTGTTGTGCAGACATGCTTGCAAATATGTGTGTTAGGCAAGGAGATGACTGTATGTTTTTTCACAGACCTCCTTTAGCTGTGATGACTGATGAGGTATCTATACAGTGACTTTCTGGGTGTAAGTATGTTTTGATCCAGGAATGATGATGGGCTAAATGCCCCGATGTTATACCCCAAAAAAAATACTCATTTTTATTTTGAATGAATATGGTTCTTTTCCTCCAAGTGTACGGCACAATATGATTTGCTTTGAAACCTACCAAAAACCTATATTTATTTAGATTTTGGTAAGTTCAAAGCTTACTTATGGTTTTCAAAGTCTACAATATGAGGCCTTTTCAAAGCCTACAATATGAGGCCTTTTTAAAGGCCTACATTGTAAGTAAGCTTGTAAAAAAGGCTTTAAGCTTGCCAAGGCCTCATGTAAGTTCAAGCGTGAGCCTAAAAAAAAGCTTGTATGTGGGCTCAAGTTTCAAATTCCCACCACACGCTCAGGCTTATTTAACCATAATCTGGTCTGACCTAGCCTATTTCCACGCACAATAAAAAGGGCCAGCCCTTCACAAACAAGGACTTAAAAGGGCATATAAATTTGGTAAAAAGGGCCAACTATTTTTGGGTTTGGGCTTAAAAGGGTTGGTCCTGAAGAAAAATAGTCTTTTTTTTTTCAGTTAACAATCTTTTACTATTTTTCATTGTTTATCAAATAAATAAAATTACAATAATGAAAGCCTACTTTAACACATAAATATTATCAAAATTAATGTGTAAACGATACGCATCATGCAACAAGCAAACAAATACAATCATTCAGTCATAATCAAATGTAAACTGTTGTCTACATATCACAATTAAAAATAATGAACAAGAAGATTTAACAAAATTAAAAATACAATTGAGTATACAAAATTAAAAATACAATTGAGTATAAACATGTTTTGAAAAGTGTAAGTATTTAACAAAATAAACAACATAAGATATCAACAAAACAATCACGAAAAAGTAAGTCGAAAAATACAAAATTAGTAAGAATACTTATGAAATAAAATATTCTCCAGAAGCTAATCCTAAACTTTGTATATAAAACATGACAATTGACACAAAGTTCCCAAAAACAATTAATGTTTCGTGTTCAAAGCCAAATTCCATACACCCTGTGTCCATTTGGTATGAGTGGAGGGAAGAGGAAATTCTAAGGGAAAATTTTAATTAAATATCATTTAAATTTGTAAAACTGCCAAAAGTCTCCCGAATTTGTAAAAGGACTGAGTTATACCAAGAATATATGAGGAATATGTAAATTCAGGTGAAATTACCTTTTTACCCTTACTTTTAAATAATTTTAAAAAAAAACCCTCACCACCGCCTGCGGCAGCCGAAGGGCCGCCGCGCCGGTGACCAGTGGGTTGCCAATTCTCAATTCTTGAGAATTGGCGAGAATTCTCACCAATTCTCTCGCCAATTCTCGAGAATTGGCGCCGGCCAGCGGTAATGATATTTTATTTTTTAAAATTTATTTAACATTAAAGGCAAAAGGGAAATTTCACCCAAATTTGTATATTCCTCCTAGATCCTTAGTACCTCTCAGTTTTTTTTACAAATTCGGGAGATTTCTGGGGGTTTTACAAATTCAAATGGTATTTAATTGGAATTTTCCCAAATTCTAATGAGTTTAATTTTAAAAATTGGTAAAATGAGGTTAAAAAATTTAATTACTTTTCTTACTCTTTTTAACTTAAATATTCTATTTATCAAAATTCTATATAACCCCACCTCTATGCATTTCTTTTAAATCCTAACTCATTAAATTTTCCCCCTCCTCCATTCCTCTGTGGTAAACAGACCCTAAGGAATAGTTGGCTAAAAAAACACTAAAGAATCAGTAAATTATTTTTATATATGCTCATTTTAGGACTGATGAATAGAAAAAATGAGACTAACGTGTGACGCCCCCCCCCCCCCCCGGGGATACAGAGTACAGTAATTCTTTATTCATAAATAAACGTATAGTTTACGTTAAGCCCAATCGTATATTTTGGGGCAAGGGAATATAATATTAATCATTTTCTAATCTTTCTGACTAACAGACGACAGCAAGTCCGTGTGAGTGTATGAAGTGGAGCACTTGAGAGGGCTAATCAATAGAAACTTGAGACAAATGCCTCCGTACATAAATCATATTAAACCAAAAGGAGCAAAAATATATATGTGTTTTACCTTTTTGAGCGCCTAGCATCATATTTTTTTTTTTTTGAGCAAAAATACACATGAGTTATCTAAAATGGAGGAAATTTACCATCTCTGTTACCAACCATAAACGTCCGTTAATTTTTATTTTGTGGACCCCACATGTCATCTTTTTCTTCCAATTTCTTCTTTATCACGCACCTGGACTCAGCCTTCTTCTTTCAAACTTCCTCTCTCTCATCAACATATTCTTTTAAGTCTGCTTCTGAAACATCTTCGTACCAATCCGCTCTTTCATAGCCAAAGAAAAACCAAAGCTTTTGAAACCTTTTCAAGATATAATTACACCTTAACCCAATGAATATATATATATATATATATATATATACCTGCCGATAGTTTAGAAGAGTGTAGATCATGCCTATGCAATTCACCATTATTATTGTTCTTTCTGAGCACTACTACAATACTCTGTTTTTTTCTTCCCACACAGAGCTCTATTTTTTCTTCACAAGCACTACACACTTTTGTCTACGCTGCAACATATGGGCATCGTTGATTCAACCGAACACGTGATCTAAGTGGAATAATTATGTTAGCTGTGATTACAAAATTATACTAGTTAATAAGGCAGAGACCACACGTAGGTTCCCACGACATATTCTGGGTGAGTGCCCACATCTCTGGGACAACCCACCTGCCCAGTCTATTGGCTGAATCAAATGTTAACTTTCAGAGTTCCATCCCTTTCGCCTCACTACACACTCTATTTTTCTATCTCTTTGTTCTCTTTTTTCTGATATATTCTATCGATTACATTGTAATACACACATATATATAGCCTATGGTTGCTGACTCTGTGCCTCTTTTTGTGACTTTGCTTCTTCATGAAAACCGTGTAGCATTTAATCCTTAGCCTCCTTTATTGACTTTTTCTTGATCCATTAACTCATCATTTCAGTAGCTTTAATAATATAGAGTCAGAAGGTGGCAAGAGAGAATAACCAAATTGTTTTGCTTCTAATTACATGATAACTCACACTTCCATTTTGTATGCATTTGACAACTCATGCTTACACTTCTTTATCCATTTGACAACTCATGTTATGAATTAAGTGCTGTAATGATTTTTCCTGTCTGTAGAATTTTAAATGGTGAATAATCCTATTAAAAGCTACTGCTGCTGTTGTGAAGGGATTTGTATTTGGAAAGCAAAGAACAGTTATAGTGGAAGTAGCTTGATGATGCTAATGGATTACTGGTACTGTAGGATGAAGGAGGTGTTTTCGACAGGATTGGAGTGAGGAATGAAGAAACATAGAGAAATGCGGTGAGAGAGAGAGAGAGCGAGCGTGCCTGTGTGGGCCAGAGGGAATGGCTTTGCAGAGAAAAAGTGAAGAAAGAAAGAATGAATGTAAAGGAAAGGAGGAGAGAAGTGGATGATTGTGGGGCCACCAATCAAAAAGCTAACGGACGTTTACGTGGTTAATAAATATCGTAGTTTTGCTCCATTTTATAAAATTTATGTGTACTTTTGCTCCCAAAAAAGTATATAATGTTGGGCGTTCCTGAGGATAAAACATATGTGTATTTTTTGCTCCTTTACTCTAAACCAAAACCAATACTTAGTTGTATATGAAACTTCATATTTATACTTAATGTCAAAATTTAAAGGGAAAATCATTTTTAACGTCTTTCTCGCTAAATCAATTGATATATATCAAATTTACTAATATACGCAGTGTCTTGTCTTATAATCATCTCAACTCAAGAATCTACGAGTGTTTCTTTGTAGAGACTTAAATGATTGGTCAAATTTTAAATGAGTTGAATTAATAAGATCGCACACTTAGCATATGATGGAAACATGACTAATTAAACATATAAACGATGAATGAGTTTTGACAGTACATAAAAACTAAGAAATAGGAAGACAATTTATTAAAACATTTTATAGATAAATGATCTATCCAAATATATAGCTTCTTTTGCATGCCATGTGTGGGTCTATATTAATTTACGTTTTCATTTGGCATTTCACAGATCTTTTTTATTCACGTAATTTGAAGGTTCTGATGCTTAGTTATAATTTGTTGGAGGGCAGTATTCCAGAATCTATTATGTTTCTTACTTCCCTCGACCGCCACTTGTTATTAAGCCATAACAACCTGACTGGATCACTGCCACAACAAGGTATGTATCATATTTACAGCATCTGCAGTGGAAAAATATTTATTACTAGCTCCTCCGGTCCTTTATATATAAGATCTAGTTGGTAAACTGTACTGTAGTTTTTACTATAAACTAGATCTTATATATAAAGGATCAGAGGTAGTATTTACAATCCATCATATTTTTTGTTCATCATACTTTTAGTTTAAAATGTGGTTAAAGCATTAAGCAGATAACATTTCACAAAACAACAACAACATTTACTCGTTTCTCTTATAATCTTTCTTCTTCTTTTCTTATTAATCTTATCTCCACCTTGAAATTTTTTTTTTAAAAAAAATAGAAGGTTTAGATTTAATATTTTATAAAACCATTATTTTAAGCATATATAAGTAACATTCAGACAAAAAATGCAATGTCATAATGTCTTGTTCAAAAAGCACAAAATAACAAAGTGAAATAACAACTACCTAAAGTTTTAGCAAATCTGGAATCCTCCTAAGACCCATAGATGAAACATGCCTCTCGAACACACGTTCAGGCAAACTCTTAGTAAAAGGGTCAGCAAGGTTCTCGTCTAATGCTATCTTTGCTACTAATGTATCTCCTCTTTTAACTATTTCTCGGATCAAGTGGTACTTCCTCTCTATGTGTTTTTGTCTCTTATGACACCTTGGTTCCTTGGACTGTGCTACTGCCCCACTATTGTCACAGTAAAGTGTGATAGGACAATCAACACCTGGTATCACTTGAAGGTCCGTTAGGAACTTCTTTAACCATGCAGCTTCCTTTGCAGCCTCAAAAGCAGCTACATACTCAGCCTCATTGGCAGAGTCAGCCACACATGATTGTTTTACACTTCTCCAGCAAATGGCACCGCCATTAAGGGTGTACACATATCCCTAGGTGGACTTACTTGAGTCAATATCTCCTTGAAAATCTGAGTCCGTATAACCAATGGTTTCAAGACTTCCACTCGAATAGACCAACATATAATCTCTCATTCTCCGTAGGTACTTGAGTATATGTTTAACCGCTACCCAGTGCTCCTCTCCAGGATCAGATTGGTTCCGGCTTACTACTCCTACTGAATAGCAGATATCTGGTCTGGTACATAGCATAGCATACATGAGATTACCTACTGCTGAAGCATAAGGTATCCTACTCATGCGTTCTCTCTGCTCAGGAGTTTTAGGAGATTGCTTCTTAGAGAGATGAATATCATGCCTGAAGGCTATAATTCCCCTCTTGGAATTCTCCATGCTAAACCTAGCAAGTATTTTGTCAATGTACTTAGCCTGGGATAATGTCAAAACCCTATTCTTCCGGTCTCGCAAGAGTTTAATACCAAGAATATAATTGGCTTCCCCCAGGTCCTTCATATCAAAATGCTTGCTCAGCCAGGTTTTTATGCTTAACAATACATCTATATCATTTCCGATAAGGAGTATATCATCCACATAAAGTACCAGAAAAGATACCGCTCCACCTTGGATCCTTTTATACACACACGGCTCATCAGGACTTTTCTAAAAGCCATAAGACTCAATGACTTAATCAAATCTGATGTTCCATGATCTGGATGCTTGCTTAAGTCCATAAATGGACCTCTGCAACTTGTATACCATTTCTTCTTGCCCTTTAGCTATAAACTCTTTTGGTTGCTGCATATAGATTTCCTCTTCCAAATTTCCATTTAGAAAAGCAGTTTTGACATCCATTTGTTAAATCTGATAATCAAGATTTGCTGCAACAACTAAGAGAATCCTGATGGACTTGAGCATGGCAACCAGCGAAAAAGTTTCATCATAATCCACACCTTCTTTTTGGGAGTACCCTTTCGCCACCAATCTAGCTTTAAAGGTTTCAACCTTCCCATCCGATCCTCTCTTTCTCTTGTAAATCCACTTACACCCAATGGGTCTTACCCCTTTAGGTGCATCTACAAGAGACCAAACTGAGTTGGAATACATAGAATCCATTTCACGATTCATAGCCTCAAGCCATTCCTGAGCATCAACATCTCCTAGTGCTTCGCATAACTCGTGGGATCACCATCTTCATCAATGATGACATCCTGATTTGACTCACCCAACAAGAGATATCTTGCAGGTTTGCGAATCAATCTCCCACTATGACTTTGTCGCACTTGATGTTGTGCATTTATAGGGGGTCCACATTTTGTGGGTTAACAGTTTCTAGATGAGGACCCTCATTAAGTGGATTAACCAATTCATGATTTTGTTCTTCATTAAGTTCATCATCATGTTGAACTTCATCATTATGCTGAACTTCTGGTTCTGTCTCTGGTTCCTGTGTATGTTCAGGTACATTTTCCCCTCTTTGAACAACCACAGGAACAAAAGCCGGAACCCCTTAAGGTTGTGGTGAAACTTGATCTGAGACAAGCTCATCAAGAATAATCTTACTCCTTGGCTTATAATTTGTCATATAGTCCTCCTCTAAGAAAGTCGCGTGAGTGCTCACGATGACCTTCTTTTCTTTTGGTCTATAAAACAACCAACCTCTAGTTCCTTTAGTATAGCCTATAAATATGCATGCTTCAGTACGCGAGTCCATCTTATCTGGTTTCTATTGCAAGACATGTGCCGGAGCACCCCAAATCCGAATATGGTTCATGGTGGGCTTACACCCTTTCCACAATTCTATTGGTGTCTTTGAAACCGACTTGGACGGAGCTAAGTTCAATAGATACATAGTTGTTTCTAAGGCATATCCCCAGAATGAATCAGAAAGAAATGAATAACTGAGCATAGATCTTGTCATTTCTAAAAGGGTTCTATTTCTCCTTTCAGCAACTCCATTCTGCTAGGGTGCCCTTGGAGAAGATAATTGTGAAACTATCCCCTCTTTGGTTAGGTAAGACCTGAACTCTCCAGATAGGTATTCACCCCCTCGATCAAATCTAAGAGTCTTAATTTAAACACCTAAATGCTTTTTTGCCTCAGCCTTGAACTCTTGGAATTTTCCAAAAGCTTCAGACTTACGACAATTGATTGATAAATAAATTAAAATTTAATAATTTAAAAGTTTCACTAACTAGAAAAGTCTACATACTCATATAAATATAATCAAAAAAAATCAAGCACACTTGAGAGAATAAAATAGGGTTATTTTAGGAAGAAATTGACAAAAATTAGAATGTTGTCCTATACTTAGGATCAAAACTAACTCCTAAATATTGTCTTATAATTAGAACCGAAGGGAGTATTTGTTTAAAGCTTTAAGCCACAATCACTTCAAGTTTTATAATTTTTTTCCATTGATGGATTGATGAAATAAATTTCAATTTTGATAAAGAAAAATGGTATATATGTTCCAGGAGGCTTGTGCAGCATGAAGAATCTTACATACTTGGATCTTTCCAACAACAAATTTGATGGGCAACTTCCTAAGTGTCTTAGCAATTTGACGTCTCTACGTACGCTTCGTCTTTTTAACAATAGCTTTGAAGGAACCTTTCCTTCCTCACTCTTCCAACCTTTGAGGTCCTTAGTAAACATTCTTCTCTCCGATGACTATTTCAATGGCTCATTCCCAATCTCTTTGCTTGCGAACCACTCCAACCTCAAAATCCTCGACATTACATGCTTTAACGCCAATCTCAAGCTCGAAACTGAGAACCCCCCATTTATTCCTTCCTTCCAACTGAGGATTTTCAACATCAATAACTGCACCTTGAATGAAGCGAACAATAACAAATTTCCTACCTTTCTTCTTCATCAATATGGCTTGCTAGTTCTAAACCTTAAGCACTTGAACATTTCAGGGACTTTTCCATCATGGCTTTTGACAAACAACACAAAATTAAATCGATTCAACCTCATTCACAACTTGTTTATTGGTCCTTTGGAACTCAATTCCACCTCAAAATTGCTGCAAATGGAATCTTTTGATATTTCCTCTAACCCCATTGGAGATGAAATGCCTCCTCATATTGGCTTCATTTTTCCCAACTTGATTTCTCTTGCTATGTCTCCAGCTTCATTGCAAGGTTGCTTTCCAGCTTCCATAGGTGAAATGAGACAACTGAATGAGCTTAACTTGTTAAACAATAATTTATCTGGTTACTTGCCCCAAGAATTTGGTCACGGTCACAATGAATTGAGGTTTTTGAAGCTATCAAACAACAACTTGAGTGGCCCATGTTTACCCCTAAAATCAAATTTCACATTTTGGTTGTTTATGGATCTCAACAACAATACCTGAAAGGAAAATTTCCAAGTGGGATAATTAATAGTACTCAATTAAGAATGTTGGATGTTAGTGCCAACCAATTATTTGGTGAAATACCTAGTTGGACTGGAAATTTTCAGCATTTGAGCTACCTTATTTTGTCTGAGAATTCTTTCAGGGGTTCGATACCAAAAAACTTTTGCAGCTTGACTGAACTAACATATCTAGAACTTTCTCAAAATAAATTCAATAGTTTTTTGCCGAGATGAATGAATATGCCACTGTTGAAGTACTTACATTTGCAAAGCAACCATTTCATGGGACCTCTACCTTCTACTTTGGTTAATTCCCCCTTGTTTTTGACTTTGGATGTTATGAACAACAATTTTTCAGGCCAAGTCCCAAGATTTTTGAGTTCATTTTTGAATTTAAGGGTTCTCATCCTTAAAAAAAAAACAAACAAACTTGAAGGTTCTATTCCAGATAATCTATGTGAGCTCAAGAAGATAAATATCTTAGATTTTTCTCAAAACAAGCTTTCTAGAAAGATACCATATTGCTTAAATAATATCACATTTGGAAGGATGGATGCCCTCGGGGAAACCAAAATAGGAAGTTTTGGTGTGTCATGGACTATTAGGGCCTTGAATTTTTTTGTTGCCTCTAGTGAAGTTAGTATTGGTCAAGGAGTCAAACGAGATATTACATTATATAGGGACCAACAAGTGGGTTTAACTTCAAAAAGAAGGTATGAATCTTATACAGGAAGCATTTTAGATTTTATGTCTGGTATGGACTTATCAGAAAATCAATTGACAGGTGAAATCCCTTCACAAATTGGATCCTTAAGCTCCATCCATGCATTAAATTTGTCAAATAATCATTTGAAAGGACCTATTCCTGAAACTTTGTCCAACCTTGGGCAACTGGAAAGCCTTGATCTTTCACACAACAAATTGACAGGCCACATTCCAGCAAAACTAACTCAGCTGTACTTCTTATCTGTATTTTCTTTCGCTTGTAATAATCTATCTAGAATGACACCTGACATGAAAAATCAATTTTCAACTTTTGGATCAAGTAGTTATGAAGGGAACCCTTTTCTCTGTGGCCCACCTCTGCAACGAAAGTGCTCATCCATTGATAAATCAATAGCAGGGAGAAACAAGCAACCTCATCATGTGGAAGCGGATGATTTTAGAGACGCCTTCTTATGGAGTTTTGTAGGAGCATTCGGGGTGTTTTTTCTAGGTGTCAGCGTAGTTCTTTATCTGATCCCTTACCAAATAATCTTATGAATAATATTTGTGTGTATAAACTGAAGATCGAGGATGCGAACAAAGGAATTTAATTAATGTCAACTTCTCGTTTTTAATGTCAATAAAGGAAATCATCCTGGACAAAAAATGTTAAAGTGAAAGTAGCATTCACACTTACAAACTACTCGTTTTGAAAGGCTTGCTAAAACTGGTACGAGTTCAAGCCTCTATGAGCTAGCATGACTAAATATGTGAAGCTTTCGGACTCTGCACTGCAATCATAAAGCAAATTGGACAATATTGTGAACTTCTAGAGACAAACACACAGCATTAAACAACCTTGGCAATGGAAAGGTCAAATTGATGCCTTCCCCGGATTTGCCTTCTCCCACGCACTTTCACACTTTTCATAGCCACCCACCTATATATATATATATATATAGCATCGTCTCAATCTCATTCATATAGTTCATAAGATCTTTGTCAACCTCATTGTTATATATTCAGCGACCATGAATCATCATTACAATCAACAACATCCTCCTGGTAAGTTTTCTCTCTCACAATAAGATATACTACTCTGTTATGTCATTCTATTGTGTTTGTAAATTGGATTAACAATTATTGATTAATTAGTGAGATTATATGATGAATTAGCAGTGTCATATCCTTCACCGGTGATGGCATATCCTCCACCGCCGCCATTGCCTGTGAGTGCTCCTCCGCCAATGGGGCATCCTTCCAAGGATGCTATTTCAGGCGACCCAAAACAGAGTGTTTCACACAAGACCATAAGTAAGGGTGATGGCTTCTGGAAGGGATGGTGAGTTCCTTAATTGACTATTCATAATCAAAATATCTCGCTTCTTAATTTGTTTTTGTGAACTTCTATTTACTTCTTTATTTATTTTCAAAATCAGTACTTAACGTTAGCTTTGTTCTGTTTTCATTGCAGTTGTGCTGCTCTCTGTTGTTGCTGTGTCTTGGATTGCTGCTTTTTTTTTTGGATACAAAAGGAAACCTCATCAAATACCTAAAGCGCTATTACAACCATGTTTATCATCTAGAATCAAGCCCTGTAGATTATCCGAAGGGAGGTAGATCTCCAGATAACTTTGAACGTCATCCAGTCCTGACTTGGCTAAGAAGTCCGCAACTCGGTTACACGAACGGGGCACATAAGTAATCTTTGTCACCCAGTCCCTTTCAAGCATAGCTCTAGCTTCTGAAATAAGGTCGACGTCTCTATGGTTCTGGACTTGTCCATGAAGGAGCAAGTCCTGGCATTCGGTGGGGTCGGTCTTGAGCCAGACTTTCCTGCACCCTATAGTCCATGCCATTCGCAGCCCAAGGAGGCACCCCCAAATTTCCGTGGCTAACGCATCTCCCTTGTCAATGGAACAGACGAAGCCTTTAAGAAACTTCCTGGTAGAGTCACGTACTAATCCCCTACAAGACTTCTTAGCAGTAATAGATGAGTAAGCCCCATCGACATTAAGCTTCACCCAATCTGGCTCTGGTGGTCTCTATGATTCTCGGCTAGGGGCTAGGAATGCCCCCTGTATCCTTGTCCCGGCTAGACGATCTTTCGTACGAGTCATGCAACTCACCATCGATGTTGCACTTGCAATAAGGCTATCATTGGTTGTCCACTTCTTCTCGAACACCAGTAAGTTCCTTCGTTTCCAAAGCCACCAGCACATGATCACAAACGTTGAAGCCCACCGCCTACTGGCTTCAGACCTGCCTCCTATGTTGCCCCATACCCAGTCTGAGAAGCTTTGACTACAGAACCATCTCCATCTGGACGCAGGCACCAACTTTTTCCATAAAGATTTCGAATGCGTACAATTTCGGAACACATGCATAGTGTCTTCACATGCGTGACCATAGAGAGCACAACTCGCCTCCATAGTCAAACCTCTTCGCTTCCGGTTGGCATTAGTAAGCAAGCTCTGACGAGCTGCCAACCATACCAAAGTTTTACACCATTGTAGAGCTTTCACTTTCCAAAGACCACCCCAGTCATATCCCTGCTCTTGAGCATCACCTGACAACACCTGATAAGCAGATTTCACAATAAAAGTACCATGTCTTTCCCACTTCCACTTCACTAAATTAGTATCCTGATCAGTAACAATACCTTCAGACACCGACTGCCATGTCTTCTTAATGCCTGACCACACATTCGAACCAGTGAGACGCTTATTAATACAAGGGAGAAGGTCCTCCCCGCACTTATATTTATCCCGAATTACCTTAACCCAAAGGGCATCCTTTTGTGTGACCAGTCGCCAACCTAATTTCATGAGGAGAGCCTGATTGTGGACTTTTGCATGACGCAATCCTAATCCTCCCCTTCTCTTGCCCTTACACACATCATCTCAGGTAACAAGATGGGTTTTCTGGCTCTCTACTGTACCCCCCAAAGGAAAGTACGGTTTTGCTTATCTAGGTCCTCACATACATTGCTGGGGAGAAGTAACGTTTGCATAGTGTAAGCTGGGATTGCAGAAGCGACCGCAGAAATGAGTGTCACCCTTCCTGCTAGAGAAAAGGAGTTAGCTTTCCAGCTGGCCAACCTGCCTTTAACTTTATCCACAACCGCCTGGAATGATTCCTTCACGACTCTATTATGATGGAGCTGCACACCTAAGTACTTCCCAAGATCCGGAGTTGGGGTGAACCCAAGGATGCCACTTAGCTCAGATCTCCTAATATGATTAACATTCTTAGAGAAGAAGACCCGAGTTTTTGATGAATTCACCTTTAGACCGGAGGAGACACAAAAGAGAGACAAGCATTCTCGTACCAACTCCGCTTGTTGCACCGATGCTTCCGTAAACAAGATAATATCATCTGCAAAAAATAGGTGGGACACCGGAGGGCCTGTCCTTGTGAGCCTGATGGGTTTCCATACACCACTTTCCATCCTTTCTTGAATCATATGGGCAAGTTTTTCAATACATATCACAAACAAATACGGCGAAAGGGGATCACCCTGTCTGACGCCCCGAGAAGACTTAAAGCACTCTACCTTACCCCCATTCCACAGAAGTTGCAATTTTGTTGTACTAATACACTGCTTCACCAGCCGAATAAGCGTCATAGGAAGATTTAATTCTTGCAGACACTTACTAAGGAACTTCCAATTAACCCGATCATAGGCCTTTTCTAGATCGATCTTTATTGCCATAAATCCTTTCTTCCCTCCCATCGTACGCATAGAGTGAATTACCTCTTGAGCCACAATAATGTTGTCAGTACTAAGCCGTCCTGGAACAAAACTGCATTGGTTGGGAGAAATAACATGAGCCATGAAGCGTTTCATTCTGTTAGCGACCACCTTAGTAATCACCTTATATATCACATTACAAAGGCTAATCGGTCTAAGGTCCATGAAAGTCTCTGGGTGATCCTTCTTGGGAATTAAGACAATAAGCGTACCATTCACCTCACTAACCCGCTCAGGATGAAGAAACGCCTGTTGGACAAAGTGAACCACAGACTCCCGAACAGTCTCCCACTGATGCTGGAAGAACAAAGGGTTGAACCCATCTGGCCCTGGAGATTTTAGAGCTCCCATGCTAAAAAGTGCATCCTTAATCTCTGCTTCCTCCACTTCCCTACTGCACACCATTTCATGCACCCCCATAAGCTTCGGAAATGATATATCACAAATAATGTCAGGACGTAGCGTGTCTTCTTCTTCAAACAACCTGGAGAAGTACTCGGTCGCATGTTGTTTGATTACTTGCTCTTCAAAGCACCAATTCCCATCACTTACGCAGATAGCATCGATTCGGTTCTTTTTCCGCCTCCCATTTGCCCGCATGTGAAACCACCTGGAATTCCGGTCACCCTCCACCGACCAGTCCACTCTAGCTTTCTATGCCCATAAGATCGCCTCTTGAGTTAGAACCTCATCTAACTCAGCCCATAATTTTTGTTGAAGCTCCTCCAGGGACCCAAGACTTCCTTTCCTTGCCATCTCCTTACTCACTCCTTCCAGTCTACGAAGTAGAAGATGTTTTCGCTTATGGATATGCCTAAAAACTTCCCTATTCCATTGTCTACAGGCTTGAGCGAAGCACTCAATGTTCGTGCCCCATCCCCTCCTAGGTCTCCACTCCTCCTGAACCAAGTCATTGAATTTATCATGAAGAACCCATGCAGCAATAAAACGAAATGGCCGCTAAACCTGCACACAGGGAGGGGATCCCTCCAATCGTAAGAGGACTGGATGATGATCCGATTTATAGTTAGGAAGATGGAGAACAAAAGCATCCGTGAACAAGGTACACCAAGCCTCATTAGCAAGAAAGCAATCCAAACGAGCTTTCGTGCTTCCTTTCTTCCAAGTAAACGACGGCCCTTCAAATCCTAAATCTGCTAGATTCATATCATCAATCCATCTGACGAACTCACTGTCTGTAGAAGTCTTTGATAACGCATTAGAACGTCATTCCTCTGCAAAAATTGTAGCATTAAAGTCACCCCCGATGCACCAGGGTCCCGTCACAAAGTCCCTGATCCGAAAGAGTTCGGACCACAGCATACGTCAGTATACACGTTTCAGGCTAGCATAAACCACAGTGAATAACCACTTCTCCTGCTTAGAAGTTTCAAATTGTAAATGAATAAATTGTTTATGATGGTCTATGACTTCTACCTTCATGGAGTCCTCATCCCATAAGCACCAAATACCTCCACTATACCCTTCTGCGGCGGTAAAGAAGTACTTACTAAAACCCAACTGACGAATCCTCCGTTCGGTTTTTACAGCACTCGACCGGGTTTCCATAATAGCAAGGAAATCCAACTTATAATAATTTCTGAGTTCACGTACTAGGCTTGGAAAAGACATCGAGCCAATACCTCTTGAATTCCAGATTATGTAATTCATTAAGACAATGCGAGAGTAGAGTGGGCCAAACCGCTGCCCTTAGGATCAGATTCCACCATACCAGGCCCACTTTGAAGAACCTGCGCTCCTAAACCCATCTCCTCATCCACTATCTCCGAAGGAATAGTTGCCTGCAACTCCTCTGCGTCATCCTTCATGTCCTCGGTTGGCAAGGTGGAAAATTGATTAGAAATCACCACTAAGGGAGCACCTTTGTCCATGGCCTCCTTCAACTTAAATTTAGGCCTCTCTTTAAGCCTATTTTCTTTGCCAAAAAACTTAGGCCTTTCTTCTTTTTTCCTCTTAGTTCCCACTATGATCCACTCAGGTTTGGGCTTCTCACTAGGCCCAAGACTGGGCTTTGACTTCTTTGGTTCTCCATCAATTAATAAATGCTTATTATTTCCTTTCCCAATTAATAAATACTGATTATTTCCTTTCCCAATTAATAAATGTTGATTATTTCTTTTCCCATTAACACCACGTGCTTCACCGACCACATCCCTCGATCCATGCGATATCCTTTTCATATCCTGCGTCTTTTCCTTTTTCACACCAGATCCAGAACGCCATTATAGCTCCTCGGAAAATCACGACGCATCAGCATCTGGGGACCGAGAAACTCGCACCGGTCGGACTCCACTGGACGTGCACCGTCGGGGAAAGACATCACCGGCGGCTTATGGTACCCACTCGAACCATCGGACTTCATACCGTTTGAACTTCTTGCTGCAAAGCCTTCTCAGATTTCCCGTTATTCTTCTTCTTGCTGCTCTCCTCTTTACAATGCTCCTCCTTGCTTAACCCCGACTCCCCTTTTCTCTGCAAACCGTCCCCTGAAAAAGAAGACCCAGCCACCACCGTGCCCTGTGTAGTCGACCGCTTATTGCCGTCAGTGAGAGTCTGGTTCGGATGGCCATCCTTTTCACCCAAATTGGCCGCAATAACCGATGCTTCATTGCCTCCCACCCTATCAGGACATACCTTCTAATCATGGCCGTATTTCCCACAACCAAAGCACACAAGGTGCAGCCCTTCATAAACCAACTGCCTTACCTCACCAAACACCTTGAATGCTGGCAACAAAGGAGCCTGGAGATCAATCTCTACACAAATCCTTGCAAAGCCACCCTTCTCATATATAGAGGTAGACCGGTCAATCTTCACTATTTTTCCAATCATGTTTCTAATGAGCCCCAGTGATTCCACTGTACAGAACTCCATTGGTAAGTCTGGTATCCTGACCCAAACTGCAATTCTCCTATGGCGATCTGCTCTCCACGGATTAAAATTCGAGCGCCAACGTTGAACCAACAAGTAGTGATCATCAATCATCCACGGCCTTCAGAAAATGCATAATCCCTATCTTCCTTATTCGAAAACGATACTATGTAGTAGCCATTATTCAAAGGAACCACTTTCAAAGGTTATTGGGGCTTCCACATTCTCCGCACCCGATCAAATAGCACATGTTTTGGCACCGAAAGCCCCAATATATTGATGATCAAAGAATTCATCCAGGGCCTACACCAAGAGGTATACTGCTCTTCGGTCATAGACAAAACTGGATATGGACTTAGTGGTGTGTTGCGCTCGTCCTCATCCCTGCGAGAATCCTCCTCCCTGTCAGCATTCTCCGACTCCTCATTCTTCTTACCAAAAAACCCCCTCCAGCCACTAACGATGTCATCCTCCTCATCATGGCTCACCAGAAACCCCAGCCCCCCTGGTGAAAGGAGCTTCTCCTTAAAAAACATAGCCACAGGACGTCGCTCAACTCTTTTAGCCACCGGAGGAGGTAGCGTCTTCCTTTCCCGTTCCCCTCCACAACTAGCAGAAAAAGACAACCCCCTGTAGCAAATTCAATCCCAGAGAGGCGTTGGATTCCGTCCCCATCATCACGCTCATGTCCATCGCCGTCCCCCTGACCTCTACCGTCCCCTTCCCCGTGCGACGGTTGTTCGCCCTCACTCGCCATCATTGGATTGCTGCTTTTGATTGCTTTTTTGGTTTCATGTTTTTTTTTCTCATACATTTTTTTTGTACGTAGTTGTCAGAATAATAATGTAAAGGGACGTGTTCCTTTATTATAATTTGTTTTGATAAGTATTGCGCTTATCTTCATATTCTTAGAAGTGAATTCAAGTTTTGAAATTACCAAACCCAGTCATGCGCTTTTTCTCAAGAGTTCAAGGATGAGGAACAAACAATTTCTTTCGGATCCAGAACCAAAAATCATCAAAATATATAACATCTAAATTATCTAAATTAAAAAACGGGATTAAATCTAGATCAGTTTATATATATCAATGGATATCCCTCACAAATTCAAGTCCGACACGTACAAATTAGGCGGCAGACTGCAATATATATGCTCCAAACTAGTATTACAGGCAAAAGTAGATGACTATTCTTTTTTTACCGGCCACATGATTTTTTTCAAGATATATAACATTAAATTATTATCATTTATTATAGTCTAGTTTGAAAGGTAAATAAATATTAGAAATAAAATGGATTAAATTCTTATATTCATAATCAAGGCCAACCTTCTAATTAGCTCCTTTAAAATCAATTGGTCCAATTTGGCTGCTCCATAAATGCCTAAATTTTATTGTTTCATCACCTGTAGTGGATGTGAGTCTTTAATTTCATCACCTCAAATGTTGTATTCATTAATAAATAGTATGTACTACTTCCTCAATTAAAATGGTAGTATAAAGGTACATATATAAATGTTTCATTTTTGCGTCCCCGCCCCCCATTTATTAAAAATATAATTAAAGAACTTTTTTCAGATCATTATTATTCTTTTTATAAATTTCAAAGGTTATGAGCTAACGGTTAATATATTAGAAAATATGACAAAATTTCATATATTTCAAACTTAAAAAAGTTCTAACAGACATCTTATTTGCACATATATACTAGAGGGAGTACTTGTGTCGGTCACGAGCAAGGCTTTGAATATCTATATTCATCTTATTAGTACAAATGATGCTTAGTGGCCTTTGATCTGAAATCAAAAATCAAGACACAGATGAATCCAATTAAGATTTGTTCGAAGGTAAACCCCAGCAAATAAAAATATAACATATCAAAGATCTTCTTTTCTTTTCTTATATGCAAAATTAAAATCCAGTTTCACCATAGATATAGAATGATTAAAGTGAGAAACTTTTTCCTTCCCATAGTATTGAGATCTTTTTGTAATAAACTACTTTTCTTAGTGTTTCTCAAACTACCTATTCGTGACACAAAGAAACACCCTGATGAAGAATTCAGTTATCTTTATACTACAGATTATTAATCAGGATTATTATGCCATATAAACAAAATAAAGAAGCTATATTAGGATCATCAAAATTTATCAAAGACAAATAACTTTCATATAAATTTACCATACTATCTTTTTACGTGTTACCTTTTCTAGGAAATGCGCAGTCCTGCAATTGTAATAATAATAAAAAACGAAAAAAAGCGAATACAAATATAACCATATTTTATCAAAGATCTCATAGACTCATAGTCTAGTGGTTAATACAACTTCTCTTGTAAGTAGGAAATTGTAGGTTTAATCTGTTTGCAACCTATAGTCACTAGTGTCGGCACCTTTAATTCTTAAAAAATAGGCTAAAATACACTTTTAGTGTTTTAAATTTTACATGAGGTATATTTTTTATCCCTTAACTTTATAAAGTATGTTTTTAGTCCTATATTTCTAGCACTTTAATGTTGCTAATGGAAAATAGAAAATGTTGACATAATAAACTCAAGCTACAACTGTGGAGCTTATAAAGCATACTGAAGTTTAAATTTTTAAATATAATATATTTAGATTATTAAACTAAAATTAACCAACAAATAGCTGCAAATGAAATCAAGATTTTTATATATATTATTATTAAACTGATTTTTTTTTTAAAAAAATATAGGTTTTAATTTTGATTGCTTCATTGGGTTTTTAGATTTTTTTTTTTTAAATTTACACATTTAAATTAAATATTAATAAAATTTAATTACACAGTTATCACTTAAGCTTATATGATCATCACTTAAATTTGTTGCATCAACATTTTACATTAGCAATACTAATAATATTAGAATCATAGGACTAAAAGTATATTTTATAAAATTAAGAAATAAAAAATATACTTTATATAAATTTTAAATATTAAAAGTATATTTTAGCCTAAAAAATAAATAACAAGGCTCTTGCATCTGAACAAAAAGAAGTAAAAAGCACCCAATAAAGTTTTTGTTCTCTTACCAGAAAAACGCAAGAGAGTTTTTTTTTTTTAGAGAACCCAAGAGAGTTAAGAAAAATGAAGATTGCATCACGGATAACCCAATCGACTACGGGTCAAAAAGCAGGTTCAAAACGACCCGCACCGACGAGAAAACAGCACGGGAACAGCCTATTCTCCTCCTCTGTTCGATTCAGTCACTCTGTATCTTACTAGGGTTTATTGAGGGGTTTCCACCTTTCTTGCTGTGCCCCTAACCATGGCGAAACCTGGGCGAGGCCGTCGCTCACCCCCGTCAGGTTCCATTTCGGGCTCCTCATCGCGCTCGAAGTCCTCCTCTCCCTCCGATTCCCGCTCCAGCTCCCGCTCCCGCTCCCTTTCCCGTTCTCCCTCTCGCTCTAGATCCTCTTCCTTGTCCTCTTCTCCATCCCGCAGTGTCAGCTCCGGGAGCCGAGGCCCCCCTCCTCCAAGGAGGAAAAGGTACGCCCCAATTCCTACATGTTTGAATTTTTAGTCGAAGTATTTGGGTGTGTTGTTTTCATGATGGTTGAAGCTTGACATTTTACGAAAATCGAAACATGCATAGAACTTGGTTTTTTGCCATTCGTCTTTTTCTTGAATTGACTGAAGGAAATGTATGCTGTACGACCCCATTATCATCTTTAATAACTGGAATACAACGGCTTTCCACTAATCCTAATCTTCATACGTAGCATTGGGAGGGAAATTTTACTTTTTTACTGCTTTTTGTTTGTTTTCATCTTTTGGTTACGTTCATTTTATTCTTTTATCACATTGAAAATAAATAGGTATTGGTCGTTTCGCAATTTTGCTGTGAGAAGTGATTTAAAATATTTAGCCTTGACTATTTTTGTCGAAGTTGTTACTTTTCACACCCAATGAGTGTGAATTATGTTGTCACCAGCAGTTAAGGTTCAGATTTTTGATATTATGGATATATGGAAACTTCGTTATGAAAGCTGTATTTTCAAGAAACCTTCAGTTCCAACTTACAATGTACCCTCTTTCTGTGGGCGGTGCTCTTATTTAGAATCTTACTACTTACTATTTAATTCATTTATTAGTTTGTTCTTGGTGCAATCTTTCTTATGAGGTAGATATGATTCAGAACATCTCTATTTTGCTCATAAAATCTAGCAGTGACAAGATGAAGCATTATCCTGGCTATAAAATCGGCAACATGATTGATGAATTAATTTTCTCTGTTTTTAGATTGTCCTGCATGTCCTGTTGAATTATATTGTTACTGTGCTTGTTGGGCAGATTGATCTGTTAGTTTTCTACATATTTTGTCTTGCAGTCCTGCTGAAGCTGCTAGGAGAGGTAGATCTCCTCCCCCCCAATCTAAAAGGATATCCCCACCCCCCAGGTGTGATAATATGTCTTTCTACTTGATGGTGTTGCGTTAAATGTTTCAGCTTGGAACCGTTTTGCCTCAAATTCAAATCATTCCTCTCATTCTTGCTTGTTTTCTATTTTGGCCTGATCACTGTTTTTGTTAAAAACATTGTTGTAATGTGTACTCTTAACACTATATCTTGCAAGTCTATAAGTTGCAAACTGGGATTGGAAGTGGGACACCTCAAGACAAAGATTCCCTTATGGTGCCAAGCATTACTGTCACTTATTTGAGTTTTGACATTTGAAACACTCTGATTGTGATGCCCTTTACTGACATGTGTAATCTATAAAATATAGCCAGTGATGATTGGCATGTCCTTATCATTTACGTTAGGCAAACATTGTGTTCACCATTTTATTTTGCAAGTAGCTTCTGCTAGATTTTAGAGTTCATTTGGTGGATTATCAAATACTTGCAATATTTTCTCTCTCTAGATTTGATGTTATTTATCTTGGCCAAAAACAAAATTGATGTTATTTATAATGTCTTGGTGCAATTCAACGTCTTGGTTTCAGGCTTTGATATTCCATGACTTTTTCGATCTTTCTTCATCTATTCATATCATTTGCTCATGTGTTCGCCTTCTATGCTTGATACTAGGAAACCTTCTCCTGTTCGTGAATCACTTGTTCTTCACATAGACAAACTCAGCAGGAATGTTCATGAAGGCCATTTGAAAGAAATATTCAGTATGTCAATTCTTTTCTCTGATTTCTTTGACTTTGTGATAGCTGTTGTACATGTTCTGTATTAATCCCATATAAATATAATAATTGGATGAGCTCTTGCTGAATCCACATTTAATCGCCTATATCAAACAATAGTGCTGGCAATATCCTGTAGTGTTCAGTGAGAATTTAAAAACTGCCTATGTGATATCTCTTGTTTCTTTACTACGTATATTTCCACTTCCTGTAGATAGCTTCTTATTTCTCTGCATTTGGATCTTGACAATCATCAAAGATGTTTTTGGTGATCTACTAACTATAAAGGGTTATTGAACTAATCTTGGAAAAGATTTTGCTGTGTTCTGACCTCTCCCCTTTATACTTCAACTTATTAGGTAACTTTGGTGAGGTTGTGAATGTGGAGTTGGCCATGGATCGAACTGTAAGTTTGCATTAATGATTGAATCATAGCTTTTAGGACAAGTTCATGTTCATAAATTTAAGGCAATTTAGCTTAATTGTCTTCAACTTCTTTCTAATTTTCAGGTTAACCTTCCTAAAGGATATGGATATGTGGAATTCAAGACAAGAGGGGATGCTGAAAAAGCCTTACTATACATGGATGGTGTAGGTCTTTATGGAATGAGTAGAATTACTATCTGTAATCACACTTGCTGCATTTGAAATTGATGCCAGTAATTCTCTTGATGCAGGCCCAAATAGATGGTAATATTGTTAAGGCCAGGTTCACCTTGCCGCCCAGGCAGAAGGTTTCACCACCCTCAAAGGCTCATGCTGTTGCTCCTAAGAGAGATGCTCCCAGAGCAGATAATGCTAGTGTAGATGCTGAAAAAGATGGGCCTAAGCGGCCAAGAGAACGTATGCACTTGATGCGTTGGTGAATGTGTGAATGTTTGCAATTTTTTTAACAATAACTAAATTGTGAATTTGGTGATAGCAGCTTCTCCTAGGAGACGACCTCCTTCACCACGAAGGAGATCTCCTGTGCCTCGAAGAGTTGGATCACCAAGACGACCAGATTCTCCTGTTCGTCGTCGAATAGACTCACCCTATCGTCGTGGAGACACTCCTCCTAGGAGAAGGCCTGTCTCCCCTGCAAGAGGCAGATCTCCAACTCCTCCTAGGCGCCTTAGGTCCCCTGCAAGGTTGGCTTGCATTTAATTTTATACACTGTTGGCTTACAGGATTATTAGTTTTCCATGTACTTATTTACTCCTTGGTTTTAGTAGGGTCTCACCCAGAAGGATGCGTGGAAGTCCAATTCGCAGGCGTTCTCCTCCTCCTCTGAGGCGCCGGTAATCCTATTTGTGTGTGTAATTTGCTATTAGTAAATAAGCATGATATTGACAAAAATATGAAGAGTTACAGTGATATGGACAATTTCACCAACGCATCTTCATCTACATCAAGTTATGATTTTTAATAATGTAATTATAGAAGTACTTATGCCGCATTTCCCTTGAATTTTCCCCTGTCTAAGGGAAGCTGAGTCTGTAGAATGTCTGAATTTCCAAGGGACGAATATTACTGTGAACCATGCTTGGAACATGGATGCACCGACAGATGATAAATAAAATTAGTATAATATATAAGATTTGTTGAAGTGGGTTTACCTGCTTTAGCCTATGTTTCTCAGAAATTGATATTGCCATAAACTATTTTTCATTTGCTGTAGAACGTTATATGGAATTATTAGTTAACTATTAATTAAAGAAAATAAATATTTTCCCCAGTTCACCACCGAGACGAGCTCGTAGTCCTAGAAGGTCTCCAATCAGTCGCAGACGTAGTCGCTCACCGCCACGAAGGTCTGCACGCTCCCGATCAAGATCATTCTCACCACCACTACGGAGGTAATTTTACTCTACATCCCTATCCCACTTCACCAAAATGAGTTACCGTTCCCTTTTTTTTAAAAAAAAAAAAAAAACTGTTCTCTAATGCGCATAAATACTGATATGATAGAATTAAATGTTTTATTCTTCAAATTCAAATTAGTAGTTAGGGCCCATTTGGATGGGCTTTTAAAAAAAGTGCTTTTTTTAAAGTGCTTATTTTTTAAGCTCCAAATTGGAGCTTTTAAAAAAATCAGTACTTTGGCTTTTTTTCGTGACTTTTGCTTTTTTTAAAAAATATCATCTAAACATATAAATTAATTTAAAAAGCATTTTTTTTGCATTAAAAAAGTCCTTTTTTTCTAAAAAAATGCTCATCCAAATGGGCCCTTAGTCCTGTAGACTTCCTTGTGCTAGATAAATGACTTTTTATCAAGACAAATAACTCTAGAAGTAGATTATTGTTCTCATAGTCAGAAAGGGGACTCAATTTCCGAGTATCAGCCCTTGCTTTGATGTATTGCACTACCATTTGTATGCGTATGAAGTTACATGAGAAGCTTCAACACTGTCATTCCTCGAACTGTTGGTTTTGCATAAACTAATCCAATTGAGCTTACATTATATATTTCTCTTGACAGAGGTCGGCCACCCATTAGACGTGGAAGGTCATCATCATCCTACTCTGATTCTCCAAGTCCTCGCAAGGTTTGTGCTGCTTTTTGTGTAAAGGGTGTTATCGCCTCTTTCTTTTAGTTTTTTAAAAGTTCTATTACGATTTACGAGATAAGTATGTGAGAGAAGTTTTATACGGCTTGTGGAAAATGACTTCTGAAGCCATTGTTTGGGAGTTTCCCAAACATGAAGATACTTTTGCTTGGTTTGTTCTCTTGCTTAGTCCCTTTATTATTTTGGCAGGTAACCCGGAGATCAAGGAGTCGCAGTCCAAGAAGGTGACGTCTATTTGCCAATGTTAATTTTCTAGGCAAACTCATTGCTAATTATAGATTACTGTAGTTAGCAATGCAGCATTAGCTTTAACTTTTGAAAATTTCCCTAGGATTGTGTTTTTTTAACACTTCCTTAATTTTGTCTCAATGTTTTTTATTTTAGGTTTTTCTAATGAAAAGTAACTTCATTTTCTTTGGAGTGCTAAGTTTTTCCCATCATTGTAGGCCTTTGAGAGGAAGAGGTAGTAGCAACAGCAGCAGCAGCAGCTCACCACCCCCAGCTCGCAGACCATAGGATATTCCTTTACATGGGTTGTGCCTCTTTCCCTTCCTGATGTGTTTAATATCATTCTGCCATTGAGGAGGAAAATACTTCTGCTATTGTAATGTACTAGGAATTGTATTTTGCCCCATATTGTCTTCCTTTTCTTTTTAAATCTATCATCTTATTATTTGCACTCGGAGCTATGGAAACTTACTGTTCCAATCTGCTTCTGACAACAGTATCTTGTTCTATTAGTTGTGCTTGAACACCCTAAATTTGGGATATTATGCTTTTATTCCCTACCAACCAAATCAGTCAAACGTCTCAGTATAAGTTCATGACCGTTGTTTTTTTTTTTTTTTTGGTGGGACCTAATGGATCATGTGTATTGAATCCGTCCGGATTATCAGGTTTTTCATGCAAGCTTAAGCTTGTGACATTTTATCATGCCAAGCGTCAAAACCTTGACATTTTATCATGCTGTACATTTCAGTCTCATATTGATACGCCCTCTTGCTTTAATGTAAAACATATTAGTATTTGTTATTTGATTTTGATCTTAAATATAATATTTTTTTCATATTTGTTTATCTTTTTTTAATTTTTTCTAATTGATGTTTTTTCAATAATAATCAATAAAAAAGAATGAGAAAAAGTTAATGATGACTAGATTATTTTAATAAGTACATGTCATATTAATTTTTCTAATTCAATTAAATTAGTTGAATATGTTTTATATTGAGAAATGGGGGAAGTAATATTTTGGGTTGATCTGCTCATCTCAAGATTTTAGTAGAAAGGCAGGGTAGCACAGTTTTCACAAGGTAAGCGCGCAGTAATAACTAATTTAAATAAAATCAATTCATCTGGACACAGTATAGAGAGTTGTAATATTTACAAATGTGAAGATATCGGTATGTTGTGACTTATGGTCGTATACTAATTTTTAAGTAAAGTAAAAGCTTAATGCAATCAAAGCTAAAATAAAATTAAGAGATGAAAAAAAAAAAGGAATTTTAGAAAACCTCCGCACGTTGTCATGACAATTATTTCATAGATTTTGTAACATAATTATGTATATTCATAAGTAAATGTTTACAAAATTTGTATTTTCCTATCTATAAATCTTACCTATATAAAAGCAGAGCAGTAAGCGGCCCTCTGCTTGACACCTGTATTTTTTATTCTACAAACTGTCAAAATAATTCCTTTTACTTATTATTTATAACTTATAATTTATGCCTACCATTTCTTTGCACCTGACATCTGTCCTCTTTGTTTTACTATCGGTCAAAATAAAACTATTTACTTATTATTTTTATTTTAAATTTTAAATTTATGCATACAATTTATTAGAATAAATATCTCTATTAACTCCCTTAATTGTCCTCCTTCTTAGATTAACTGATGAGGCCCTTCATTTGATTTTTCACATTTTTAATTTAATATTTTAAAATATTTTGTAACAACTTTTCTTTTATCTTTCCTTATAATTAGGGAAGATAGTTACAAACTCTTTTACCAATCTTATTTTGTCCTCAATGATAATTAAATATTTTTCATCAATAACCGTAATTGAATTTACTGTTTTTCATGTTTTTATCTTCAAAACACATTTGAATTTGCTGTTTTTTCATGTTTCAATCTTCAAAATTTATTTCCTAAAACAAATATATGAGATGTAGTTAGAGATAATATAGGGATTCAAATTCCAAATAAATTAAGTAAGATAATTCATTATTTATTTTTATTCTTATATAAGTAAATTTAAATTTTAAAGGACCCAAAATTGTATCACCCGTAATTTAAATTTGGCTATATATATATATATTTCTTTGGAAGTTGGCCTCTTCATGTTGTCGTGCGCACACCCTAATTCCCCATAATGTCGTGTTAGCAGACGTCCTGTGCACACGGCTAAGGATCGTGTTTTTTCATGTTTTAATCTTCAAAATTTATTTAGTCAAAATTTATTTCCTAAAACAAATATATGAGATGTAGTTAGAGATAATATAGGAATTCAAATTCCAAATAAATTAACTAAGATTATTTTTTATTTATTTGTCTTCTTATATAAGTAAATTTAAATTTTGAAGGACCAAAAGATTGTATGACCCTTAATTTAAATTTGGATATATATATATATATATATATATGGAAGTTGACCTCTTCATGTTGTCGTACGCACACCATAATTTCCCATCATGTTGTGTTAGTAGACGTCGTGCGCACACGGCTAGAGATCGTGTTTTTTTCATATTTTAATTTTCAAAATTTATTTAGTCAAAATTTATTTCCTAAAACAAATATATGAAATGTAGTTAGAGATAATATAGGGATTCAAATATAATTCCTTATTTATTTGTCTTCTCACATAAGTAAATTTAAATTGTGAAGGACCAAAAGATTGTATTTCCCATAATTTAAATTTGGATATATATATATATATATATATATATATATATATATATATATATATATATAAATAAAATTGGAAGTTGGCCTTTTCATGTTGTCGTGCGCACACCCCACTTCCCCATGATCCCATGATGTCGTGTTAGCTATGGTGGGAGTGGTCGCGATAGTTATGTCGCATGCTATAAATATTGGGGTGTGCTTCAGATTTGTGCTCTGCATTGTATGTCCTCCTTACTCATGATTTTTAGCAGCAAATCGTCAAAATGACTATCTTCCACTCTTTCCTCACCTTTTTGGCTTTTCGTCTTATTAATATTGATTTTGCATTTCATCCCTTAATGCATTACTCAAATCTTCTAGTATCTTTTATTTGTATTCCCATCTTCATTGATGTTTTCTAAATGATTTTTTCCCCTTTTGTGTACCATCTTCTTCTTGATCGGAAATTCAGATTTAAATTCATAACTTTTTCTCATTTTATGTTCTTGGTAACACACATTCACATTTATGCATCAATTGTTTGTTTCTATTTGTGTTGCCATCAGAGTTTGAGGAAGTCGACATGGATACTATTTACAAGGAAATTTGTAATCATTATATGTGAACTTATATTTCCATATTTCATTATATTGAAAATCTTTATATTTTGAAGTTTTATAGAAAATTAATGAATTTTTTTAATCTTCACAATAATTTATAAAATTTTCAACATGATAAATTTTTTTAATCTTCACAAGAATTTATAAACTTTTCAACATGATAATATGGTGATAAAAACAATTAGCTTTGCTATCATATAAAACAATTACAAATACAATTAATACATCTTTAAGTAATATTACAATAAAACAATATAGATCGTTTTATTAGACTTACACCCGTGCATTGCACGGGGTCTGTGCTAGTTATTATACAAAATCTATCAAATAATGCATACTTTATAAGTGTTATATTTGACTTTTTATATCTAATTGGAAACAATTTTTAAAACATAAGAAATTTTTTAAAATTTGTGTGGATTAATTAAAAATCAGTTAGTACAGATTAAAATGATGAGGAAATACATTTCCTTTTCTTTATGAATTGAATAACGGAGGGGGATTCATCCAAAAATAAATAAAATAAAATAAACGGAGTGGGAGATAAGAGAAACATGAGTCTAACCCGTCCGCGCTGCAACCTGGACCTAAATTGGACCCGACCCGTTACTTATGTGTGTTGTTTTTCTTCCATGGTCAAAGGGATTTTTCTTTTATTCGAAATTTTGTTTAGGTTTTCCCTGGAGAGTTTCATTTGAAGAATGTTCATTCGCAAATTGTTCTCTCTTCGCGCATTTCCTCAATTCCCATTTGGAGCTTGTGAAGAGCACAAGGCATCTGATCCACACAGCACCCAAATTTGCAATGGAATATTTACAAAATGAAAAGGACTGACAGAAAAAGGTGAAAACAATATCCACACTACCCTGGGTTGTCGCGAGAAAATGTTCAGTTCTCTTTTTGCCTCCCTCAAGAATTTGAGAATCTTTAAAGCTAACTTTCAAGTAGTACACTTTCTAATGATTCGAGGAGAAAACTTTGAGCTTGATTGAGTTCCAATCCTGTCAGGATTGAACTGCGAAACACAGTTTCACTCTATAACGCTGCTCAATTTTGTGATTCGAAGCTTCCCAACCCATGTTTGGTTTGAATATGATGCATCGCATAAACCTTTCTGGTTGGAGACTTGGGTAACATTTTAATCTGTACTGGAAGTTTGGCGGGTTGAATTTATCCGAATTTAGGTAGGACTTAGGAGGCAGAGTGATGGATTCCTTGGCAGGGAGTGGTCTGGCATCACTGGGTTGCGTCAAGCTTACTGACCTAGTTCCTTCGGAAGGCTCGCCTTCTGATGCCTATAAAAGATCTGTTTCAACTTTGTCACAATCACTGGCTCAGTTTTCGGCTGCCATCATCCAGTTTCCAGCCAGTGATGGAGCTCTTTTAAGATCTGGTTTGGAATCTGCTCGCCTTTATTTCCATCAGAGAGAGTCATATCCACCTGCAGATGTTATCCATACTAGTGAGTCTCGTGAGTGGTGCAAGACATCTGGTTATTATGCAGATCCTCATTTGTGGCAAGAGACCTATGACTATAGGCCAGGGTTGACTCCTCCAGAACCAAACAACCCAATGGAGTTCCCTCCCTCAGGTTTGCCAGACATATTTGCTTTATTTGGGAAAGCTGCTAGGGTTATTCTTGATGCCATTAGTTTCCATTTGAATTTGCGCAGCTCTCCATTTACTGAAATACTAGATAATGTTCCCCTTAGGAGTAGAGAGGTTTCATCTTCAGTCTTGTCTGTATGTTGTCATGCAAGGCCATCATTTCAGGGGGCACAACACCACAACATTACCACTCAAGAGGATGGCCAATTGGTAATGTATCCTGATCATGATCACCAAGTTGATAAAAGCTTGATATCTCTTGTTAAGTCGGACAAGTTAGGCTTATATGTAAAAGATTTTCAAGGTCGGTGGATTCTTGTGGACGGAGACCTGGGACCACAAGATGCCATTGTTTATCCTGGGCTTGCTCTCTATCAGGCAACTGCAGGTTATGTGAATCCTGCAATGCGCAAAACTGAGGTCAATATGGAGGGAAATATGTTTGGGCGATGCTCTTTAGCATTTAAACTCATGCCAAAATCTATGGCCAGTCTTAACTGTTCAGAGATGAGGGCTGCGGGTCATGGAGTTGAATCACAGTTCCAGCTTCCTGTTCCTGTGGATGACTTTATGCAAAGAACTCACCCAACTGATCATCTCCTTAACAAAAATGGTTTCCAGTGCTTCAGTTTTCCACCTAACCATGATGGTAAGCAGCATTTAGTTGCACTTGTAATCTGTTTTATTAGTTGTTTTTATTCTCCGGAACTCAATCTAAATTTATGATTGTTTTCTTGAATGATAATTATGGCGGTTTGTGGCATTTTTGAGTTTTCCAGTACTGATGAAATTGATGACTGACAATTTGGGAATCGGCATTGTTTCTAGAGCTTCTAGTGAGCAGTAATTAATAGCCAAGTGTGCATTTATGTGCTTTCACTTCCATGTATTGTGGTAACCCTGATAGTTAATTATATAGCACAGATTTAGCATGTGATGTCTGGCCAAAAAATAGTCTATATAATTGTTTTCACGAGTTGGTTCGTTTTCATGTTGAAGTGTTGAAGTGGTGTAGCTTCTGCTTTAAGAGTAGTCCTTAGCAACAAGTTTTTAACAGCAGGTCCTTGGATCGATGAAATGCTGGTACAGGATCTATGAAAACAATGATGCGGAGGAGGAAGCAAAATACAAAAAGTAAACCTCTGCCTCCCTCCAAGAGATTAAGGCTTGAGGCACAAAGAGTATTGAAAGAAAGGGTTCAGGATATTGCAGATAAGAAAGGAATCAAGCTGCGGTTCTGCAATTTGAAGGAATGTGAAAGTCACATTCACACCATTGATAGCCCATGTGCCAATATACGGATGGAGATAGGTTGGCCGCCTGGAGTGCCATTTGTCCATCCCCATGATCTACCTAATAAGGCAAAGCTTGGTTTTCTTGAAGCATATGAACCTGGTTGGACATTAGCCCATCAAACCCCGGACAGGCTAGTCAACACTCGGCTAATTTTAACTGTGACTCTTTTTGTGAGTTTCATGTCATTATGACCGTGGGCAGCATGTGGCTGATGTCTCTATATCTTTGCATTTATACATGTATATATTTACATGAATAAATTACTTTCCTAGGGTAATTCTTTTTGTTAGAGTATTAATGGACTCTTTCTGTTTAGTGAAAATGTTGTACTTTGTTTCAAGCTGAAGACGTGTATATTTTGCTTTCAAGTGGATAAATTTCAGTAGATGCTTCTTAAGATCGATGCTTGGTTTACAGAATTTATGAAATTACCCAAACTTTCTTTGCATTATTGTAATGAGGTTCAATGCTACCAAGTCTGTCTGCTAGCATCCTAGAAGCACGCTGAGAGCTTTTATAACAAAAAAGTAAGTTGGGAGGAAAAGCTATAAAATGATTTACATTTTTGCCCTTGTCTTTGAGTTGGCAAGAAGTTTTTGTTGGAAAATGCTGAAGTAAAAGATGAAGAGCAGGAAGTCAGCCTGCGTGGGTTCTTGCAATTCAGTTACATAATGAGTGAGATCCAGAATAAATTATATTTTTTGTTATGGTAGTTTAATGCATTAATTGTGCAGACTGAGAAGTCTCTGAGGAATATCTGTGAATACCATAATCTATATAAAATTTGATGGGTGCTCACCTGGTAATTTTAACAAGTTTACTTGTTCTTGTGCCTGCAGGAATCAGTCTCCCTGATTTCCCCTATGTCGTCAACCATTGATCACTGTGAAGATCTTTTGTGGTTTGGCTTTTTGTTCCCGGTGGAACCTAGTGTACTTGTCACTGAATTGCCTTGAATCTTATGGCTGCTCTTTCTGGATGTGGTCTTTCTTCGCTGTGCAGCTGATGCAAAGAAAGACAATGCACTTGCTGCTTTAAACTCAGACACGTTGAAGTTTGTTTTTGTACAAGCTCACTTGCGGTGGAAGGTTAGAGGTCCTGATCCAGTATAAAGAGCAGAATCGTCCTAACTTGAACGCTAAATAGTTGGCAATCGTTCAATCAAGTATCTTGTATAAATAGAAGAGCTACGAGCTTTTGTTATCCTACATATACATATTGCCACAGCGGGGATAAAATTCCATGAATGACCTATGTTCATCCGAAGAAGCTTTGGAACTTTTACGGGGCCCGCCCCAAGTTTGTTGTTTCCTGTCATTCTTGAGTAATTCTGGAAGAAAGTAACTAGTGCTCAATGTGTGTATCAAAATGTACAATAACAATCTGCTAAAAGCATCAATTGAAGCTGCATTTTCACATGTTACTTATGCTGCATTAATGCATTATTCCAAAGGCAGTGGAATCCTACTAGTATAGTTCTTGTTGACACTAAAAAGTTACTAAGATGGGACTGTAACCCATTTGTTCTGATGAGGAGATTTATATTCAACTCTTAGTGTTGTTATGTTCAGAATTTTCCATCACAATTTACTAAATATATTATCCTTTTAAAATCAAGCAAATAATTTTTTTTGAAAAAAAAAATACACCAGTAATTCTTCAATTTAATTATGCATTGTGATGCTTTAATTGAAAAAAAAAATGATCTTTTAATTTCTGTAGTCTAATGAAGCACCAGAATGATATCATTCTATCTTTAATGACGCTGCTTCAACAGAATAATCAGATTTCATGAAGTATAGTAAACCTTCTCTCATGACTTTATTACTTTTAACCTTTCCCTAGTTCATTTAACTGCAAGTTGTAGTGAGAAAACAACTGAAGCAAGCTCAAAGGAATAATGTAGGAGCTCAAAAGTTTCAGAACAAACTGCATATTATGATGCATATAATAAAATGGCGAGGCACCAGAACAACATGGTACCGTCTCTAAAATGGTACAGCTTAATGTCTTTTTAACAGCCTAATACTCACATCAACTGTTAACGAACAAATACAACTCAAATTAATAAAGTCTGCCAGGAAAGCATCATCTGATCAGTGTTATTCATTCCAAGTTACAAACAATAATCTTTACGCAAACCTCTATCTTACAATTTTTTTCAAGGAGTGACTAGCACTTCAGTCAGAATAAACTTCCGAATGTATATGTTTGTCTCTTCCCCCTGCCACCATTGAAGGACCCTCCACTCAGCTGGAAGCAGAGCAAACCCCAAGATGATAAGCATACTACAAACCAAAACTAGCCCTGAATCCCTGATTATAGACTCTGTCAAGGCTGGCCATCAATTGTATGCATCATCTTAATGCTTTTTTGTTGTTGGGGGAAATCAAGTCTTTTGCTCAACCACGAAATGGGGGTTGATTTTCAAAAGGCAGTTCAATTGGTGTTGCATTGCCATAGAACTCCTCCAAATTGTAAAAAGCTCTTTGTGGGGGAAGAAATATGTGGATAACAACGTCACCTGTGAGCAAGAAACGAACTCAATTATTAAGAAACAACAAACACTAATGTCAAGATCACACTTTAAGTCCTCTGAAGTTAGAAACTTGGGAGGTGTTTCTAAAATGTGTGTGCGAGAGAGACGATAGAAAGAAAATGGATCTATTCACCCGCCACTCTCTCTACTGCTTCCCAGATGCTTTAACTTAAGAGGCGCAATTTGTACTCTGTTATTTGTTAGTTCTTAGAGGACATCTTATGAAAGATGTGACTGCATAATTCATGATGTTCTCTAGTATAACCAAGGACAATTAAGCTACTAAGTTATCTAGCATATTGATGCAAAGCGCTAAAGGTAAGTTAAGGTCTAGTTCTCAAGTTAGGAATCAGTGTCTGTATAAAAGGTAGATTGGGAGGTGATATAACTATATTACTATATAAGAAACAATAACAATCAAACACTACCTTGGGCTGTTACTGCGCACTTCATGCTGTTCTTTAGTCAATTAAGCACAATTGCTTTAGACAAGTTCAGATCAGTTCGGTTGTGGAGCTACAAAACTCCAATGGAGAACTATATAGTAAATTTCAAAGCTTTTCCTCATAATGCTTTGCAAGAACTGGTTAGAAATTCAATTTCTAGTAATGCATATATAATTTCAGAATTGCTATTTGTAGGTCATGGTTTCATAATACAAAGTCGCTTACCAAAGTCTAGCAGGGTCCATGAATTGGGTTTTAAGTCTCCAGATGGAATTTTCCCATATTTCTTCTCCGCCATATCTCTAATTTTGGACCTTAAAATGCATCAAAAACAATAAAATGAATATATTCAAAGTTTATATATTCCGTAAGCTAAACGCCACTAAGCAATAAAACAGACAACAAATAAGTCCATACCCTATAGCATCAATTTGAGGACGAGAAAATGCTGTAGCTATGATAAAAAATCGAGTCCAGTATACGAGTGGCTTCACAAACAGGACCTTTATATCTGCTGCCTTAACCTCACTTGCAACCCTAGCCACTTCTACAGCAACTACACATACAAGAGCTAACAATTACAAGGTACTTGATTCAAAGAAATTTAACTTTCTATCCAAAAGAAACTGAATAGGAATGTAATGAAATTGACAAAACAAATACAAGAAATGTATTCTGTAGGAAAAAAGGAATATAGATCAAGTATTTTGCCGAATGAAGTGAATGCAATGTTATAGTGGAAGAAACACCAGTAAGATCTGCTTTTGTCACAATTCCACCTAACACCTAATTGTTCATTCCGTTCAGCTTACTTAAATCCTTTAAATCTTATTCCCCAACCTCCCAAAAATATATATATATATATATATATATTTAAACCTACCAGAAAGCTAAATAGCAATGCTTGCCTAACAATTTACTAGACTTCCAAGAATCTTATATCTGTACTATACCATACAGAAGAGAATCTAACAGAAAAATAATTAGATATCTGAACAGGGTAAGGTAAACACTACAAGCTAGTTCATATAATCATTGATCAGCTTACATGAAAGGCTTTCAGCATCATCATCAACCTCTGCAGTAGCAGGTTTCTTGTCTTTTCTGCTAAATACTACTTTCCCATGCTTATTAAATAATTCATCGTACATCTCATCAGTATCTTCCCTCACATCCTGTAAATAATATAGATTGTATCACTTATGTGCCCTTCATGGAGACCAACAATCAATTGACAAAGCTAACAAAGGTCTCCATTGAATACAACTAAAGAGATACATCACTTGATATTTTCCTTGAATGACAATAAAGTCATTCGGAATTTTGGATTCAAGAGAACAAATCACAGAGACGGGAAAAACCCCATAAGAAAGCAGCAAGCCATGACAACATACATGTGAAAAGTTAATATCCAGATAGAAGCACATTGTTCATTATCTTGATAACTGGAATACAATGAATACCGGTCCCAAAGTCGACAACATTGCCAGAGAATAAAAGACAATGGTGCTTAGATAATGATATTTCCAGCCATTAAGTTTGAAGCTTGCAATTGAATAGGTTTGTTCCTACCTATGAAATACAATTACTCCAAATAACATGCATTGTGTTCCGTGTCCATGAATATGATTGTGGACTTTATCAAAATGCTGCGACAAACTAGAAGAGGATTCCTCAAGCTTTGCTTTGCATTTAACAATGCATTATATCAGTGATGATTAACAAATATTAAGAAAAAGATTATCCTTGCTTAGTGCTAAGATTCCTCATTCTTTTTTACGACGCTAAATTATAACTGAAACCTAAGTTCCAGAAAAGGGGAAAACGTCACAAAGTGGTATCTAACTTGAACAACCAATCTAACCGATTTTCAATTCATTTAACAAAGAAAGAAGATATATGAGCAGAATTATCTAGCCCCAGATTTTCACAATCTTCTTAAAAATCAAACAGGCAGCTTGGCATTTCTATTAGCTAACATCAGAACGGGAAGGAAACCCATTTATATACCGAGAAAAAGCTGTCCTCAGCTTCTTTGCCGTAAGCATATGTCAACTGCGAGTTTCTCTTCGTCAAACTTGGACCACTATTGCTGGGAATTCTCCAGAAACACTTGAACTGCTGTGAGTGATACCCCTTTCCATCATAGCAGCTGAAAAGCTTCCTGGATTTTGGACAAGACGTGGATTCAGGATGACCCAGTTGCCGGATTTCGCATGACAGCCTTTGCGCAACGCCGGCATCGGCGCTGGCCACTGATAGCAGAGTTGATGCTATCATGGTTACCGCTAGTAAGAGTGAAGCGGCAAGAGATATTTTATGAAATAAAAAAGATGAGAGAAGAGGATATCGAATGCAAACTTTTTGGGCTTTTTGACCAAAATAAGAATTCAAAAAAAAAATTTTACCAGGAAGGTAGTTGGGAAACATTTTACCAAAGTGATGTAGTTGGTAATGTGGGGATAAGATGCGCCGTCAGTGGCGTGAAATAGGTTCATGCCACTGACAAATTTTTTTTTTTTTAAAGTCTGAATCAGAGGCTCTGATTAGTCCACGCCACTAGGTGGCGTGGACCTTGTTCACGCCACGTCAGTGGCGTTCGACCTGTTTCACGTCACTAACGTGGAGTGGGGCCTCCCCTGCGCCATCAGTGGCGTGAACTTTGGTAAATAGTTTTGACTGTGCATTAATCTGGTAATTTTTTTTTAATTCTTATTTTAGTCAAAAATCCAAACTTTTTGATTTTTTTTTCCTTCGGGGCCAAAAATAAAGAATGCGAGTAAGCAATGGCGGAGCCGTGCAAGTGTCTGCACGTGCAAACATAAAAGCTGGCCTTTTTTTTTTTAATGATTAAATAATGAAAGAAAAAAAAGTCCTAAAACCCCAGACCTAAGTTGATTTTGCCCTGCACTCTGAACTCTGAAATTGCCGATTAAATCGATCTCCTCTCCCATCACTCCCAAATCGGCCTTCGGTGGTCGCAAGTTTTCCGTCTCTCCTCAGCTTCGTCTTCACTATTCGGTGGTTGTTGTTCTTCATCTGAGCAATTTGAGATTGCTTCTGCTCTCTGTTGTTCTTCGTCTCAGCAATTTGAAATTGTGTGACGATTGCCGATTACTTCCTGACCTATCAATTCGAGAATCTGTTTTCTAAGCGCAATTCGAGATTGCTGCATTCCTAGCTCACATCGGTAGCAAAAGTTCTTGTGAGTGTCGTTCTTTGGTCTAGTTTTCTGTTGGAATTTTTTTTTATGATGCTACTTCTTGTGCTGTGTTTGCGTTGGGTTTTTGCTGGTTTGATTTGGATTTCTGTGTTGGTTTTTTTATTACTTGTGTTTTTCTGGTTTGATGTGAATTTTTTACTACTCAAACCCTTCTCTGAGAATATACTTCAATTGCTATTTGAGCTCAGTTAGTCAGATCAACATATATTGATAGCAAATAAGCCAATTTACAAGAGAAACGACTAAATTTCTATTGAAAGTTTCAGATATTATAGATGATGCAGAAACTCCTTTTCCTAATAGTGACTCTCTAACTCTAGCACAGACTGATATGCATATTAATAGATACTATCAGATATTTCAACCCAACAATCCACCTGTTCATATGGTATTATTAGAGATCGAATTACATTTTTAAAGAAAAGGAAGGGTCACTAAAAATTGAATTAGACAACTTATCAGAACCCCTGAACAATCGAATTACATATTTCAACAATACAATCTTAATTCATTTAAATCTTTCCTCAAAAAAAAAAAAAAATGGCCCCACTAATTGTGCACCCATAAATTCTAAATCCTGGCTCCGCCACTGCGAGTAAGTCATTGCATTATCGATTTATAGTTCGATGTCGTCACGTCATGGGTAACAGTACTTCCATTTGTTTGGTTTAAAATATTTTCCTCTGTTGAAATCATTAATGGCACAAAATGGAATACTCAATTCTAATTATAAGAGTTAGTTGATTTTTTTTTTAGAGATTAAGGAAACTAAATAAGTTACTTAATCATTTCATTTGTTGTGTATCCTTAGATTATATATTATTTTATTAGTTAAATTAATTAGTTTAAAGAAAAAATAAAAATAAAAATACTATAAAGTAATTTAATTAGCTTCCTTAATCTCTCTAAAAAAAAATCAGCTAGCTCTTATAATTGGGACCGGAGGGAGTATTATTTTTGCCAGCGATTCAACTGAATTATTGGGATATAAGTATATAATCTAATCATCAAAAACACTTATAAGTGAGTTGCATACAAATGTTTATAAGTTCATTCTTGAACTCATAATAATTTTCTATTAAAATATTACTAATAAGTTCCTTATATTCTCTGTATAATTTCTTAATATAATTTATAAAGGGAAAAACCCACATAAACCTAAGTTTTGAGTCAAAATGAAAACTTTATTAAATTTTTAACTTGTGTTTTGGGTGCAACTTTTCCATTAACCTATTTATTTATCATAATTCAATTTTATGAAAGTTATTATGAGCTTCTATCTAATTTTCCTCATATTTATCTATTTTTTTAAAAATAAAGCACTTTGAAAAAGTTAGAATCTGGATATACTCTCATATGTCCTTATTATAAAGCACTAACTAACAATTTTATTTGGTTATTTTTATAAGGCACTTGCTTGTTTCCAAAACACATTAATTATTTTTTTACATGTATGCTCATAATTAATCGGGTAATGGGTGAAAATAATAATAAATATAATATTAGAGTTTAGTGCAATTAGTAAGAGATTAAAAGTTATCTAAATTGTAAGATAACTTTATTGACTTTAACTTTTTTTATTTGTTTATGAAAATTGTTAGTTAGTGCCTTATAATAGAGACCAGAGAGGATACTTTTGAGGGCACCACTTGTATAAGAGGGTTGGGTTTCTTTCATTATCCTCTTTCTTATTTTCTTCTCATAATCTCATATTTACCATTAGATTAAAACAATATAGGATTCAAATTCAATCTTTTATAAAATTATTTCTATAGATATGAATAAGTAAATTTAAATGTTTAAAACTAATTTATATCATTTATAATTGTGATCCATAAAAAATAAATAAATTTTAATTTATAAAATATTAAATATAAGGGAAAATTCTATTTAAATACCAGTTGAATTTGTAAAACCTCAGAGGACCTTCGAATTTGTAAAAAGATTCAAAGGTGAGGTGATAAGGACTTTTGTGGGTTATGCAATTTCGTGGCAAAAGACCATAATACCTTGCCAGAGAGATGAACAAGAGAGAGAACGAGAGATTCAGATTCAGAGATTCACAGCCTCCGCCGCCGACGCCGACCTCTGGCCCCGACGCCTTGGACTCCGCCGCCTTAGACACCTCACTGGCGGGCATCCTTGATGAAAAAGAAAAAAAAATTGAAACCCACGGAACAGTAAAAAAAAAATTTTGCGTTCGATCCGTAAAAAGAAATTGGAAGAAGAAGATGTGAAGGAAGAAATTGGAAGAAGAAGATGTGAAGGAAGGAAGGAAGAAGAAAAGGAAGGAGGAAGATGAGAAGGGGGAAAAAAAAGTACACTGGAAGTGGTGTGAGTGTGCACTTCCAGCACTGGAGTGCACTTCCTCGAGTGTGCACAGTGTACTTTTTTTTCCCCCTTCTCATCTTCTCCCTTCCTTCCTTTTCTTATTCCTTCCTTCGTTTACATCTTCTTCTTCCAATTTCTTCTTCCGGATCGAATGGAAAATTTTTTTTACTGTTCCGTGGGTTTTAGTTTTTTTTCTTTTTCATCACCGATGCCGGCCGGTGAGGTGTCTAAGGCGTTGGGTGCGGCGTCGGCGACAGAGGTCGGCGTTGGCTTCAACGGCGGCGGCGGAGGCTGTGAATCTTTGAATCTGAATGTCTGAATCTGAATCTCTCGTTCTCTCTCTCTTTCATCTCTCTCTGGCAAGGGTATTATGGTCTTTTCCCAAGAAATTGCATAACCCACAAAAGTCTTTATTACCTTTGAGTCTTTTTACAAATTCGGAGGTTCTCTGGGGATTTTACAAATTCAACTGGTATTTAAATAGAATTTTCCCTAGATATAAACTCTCTGTTTCATAATTTAATTAAGGAGACTAGAAGATAGTGAAAATAGTACTCTCTGTTTCATAATAACTCTGAAGCCGCGGGAAGAGTGAAGTCAAAGGAAGGAGCAAGACGGAAGAGATGGTGAAATTCTTACGACTAAACAAAGCGGTGATCGTTCTTCAAGGTTTCGTTGGCCGGAAGGCTGTCATCGTCCGCAACTTCGACGATGGAAACCGGGACCGCCCTTAGGGCCACTGCCTCGCCTCCGGCATCTCCAAGTGCCCACAGAAAGTCATCCGCAAGGACTCCGCCAAGAAAACCGCCAACAAATCCAGCGTCAAGGCCTTCATCAAGGTCGTTAACTACAGCCACCTCATGCCCACTCGTTACACTCTCGACGTCGATCTCAAAGACGCGGTCTCTCTCGACGTTCTTCAATGGCGCGACAAGAAGGTCGCGGCGGCCAAGGAGATCAAAAAGAGGCTCGAGGAGAGGTTCAAGACTGGCAAGAACAGGTGGTTCTTTTCCAAGCTTAGGTTTTGGTTCGGGTTTTAATTGGCCCTGTTCTCTTTTTTTTTTTTGGACAAAGGCCCTGTTCTCTTTCGCATTGTTGATTTTTGTTGCTCTTGCTTGAGATTACTTTAGTTTAATATCCTATTTGATGCATTTTGGCATTGTCATCATTGTTGAATTCTTATTGCTCAGATTATAAATCATTAAAATTAATGCATATATGCTTAGCATTGTAGTCACTACACATGGTGCATTACAATGAAAAACATCACACTTACAAATTAACACAGACACTAATACTTTATACGGAAGAACAGACAGAGTAGACAAGACTCAAGTGGAAATTAAATATGCCACAACCATAAAACTTCTATATAGGATAATTATAGCAGCTAGAATTTGGGACTAATTAATAGATCGACATTTGCGACGAATGTTGCCATGCAAAGATCCTGGGATGCTTCCCATTCTGAGCATTGAATTCTTGAAGTCCTGGAAGAAAGTATAGGGGTCTTCAGCGTAGGTTTGCACGAGCTGTCGGGTCAGGTCGTTGTTGCCACTCATAAGAACCTGGTCTGAAGGAAGCAGGCCTTCCCCAGAGAGCAGATTAACGTAGTACTGGTTGTCAAATGTACCTGGTGTAACCAGATCCAGATGTGCCACTGTGTTGCCATTGTTGGAGTTTGTTCCTCCTCCTGATGAACATAACCGTTGCAGTGAGGAAATGAAGTCCAGATTCACATGTGCACTTCTGCTACCACTGCCTTGTAGACGAGAACTGAATGTTGTGCACCGAGCTTTTCCTATAGTGTGCCCTCCTGCCAGAAAGAAAGAGTTCTTGTTTTTAACCGTTGAAGCTGTCATGTACAAATATCAGTAACCGGACAAGTTATGTTTCTGTCTGCAAGTGTGGGTTTAAATATTAGACCTTTTTTGTATCATATATATCTAAGACTTGCTATAGTTTATGGAGCCTTGAGCCTAACAAAGAATACCAGAAAGGGCAACCATGTCACGGATTGAAAGACCAACGTTCTGGAACTTAGAGATTAGGAGTTCAACTGTGGAGTTAGGAGCAGGAATGTTGGTGTTAGCTGCCTGCTTGTTAGCACTAAAGCTGTCTTTCCTTCCCACTTGGACTTCCCAACTTGGACCTCCTGACTGTAAAATATATACAAGGCAATGCTATAAATTCTTTAAGCAGATCGAGTCGATAATAAATTTAAACATGTCAGATGTTTGAATTCAAAAGAATCAGAAAAGCTAGAGCAGAAAAAATGGCTAACCAGAACAACAGAATCTCGAGCTGCAATTGCAAGAATATCAGCACAGGATACGGTTTGTGGGCAGACCAGCTCAAGTTCAGATTTTATTGCATCAATCACTTCGAAGCCTCTCAGTGAATTCAAGTTTGGTCCTGCTGTTTTCTCACCAACAAAGCCCTCTGTATCATCCAGCAGCACCGAAGCATCACAACCCTTCATGAAAAAAAAAAAACAAAAACAAAACATCATCTATAAAAAAACCCACACGAAATTTACAGGTGTTTATAAACATAATGGAAAGAAACAGGGGAAAGACATGCATTGACAAAGCAATCGTGGAAGTGAAGACGAAGAAGTGAGGCTGCCATTCTGGGTTCCTGAAACACAGCTTTCTCCACCCAAGAGAAGACAATGGACTCTGCTTCTGGGCAAGTATGTTGGTATATATCATTCCCTAATATTGGACATTTATTATCACCATAGCCTTGCTTGGAGGAGCCTGCAAGTGCTGATGAAGAAGCAAGCTTCAAAATCACTACGCATAACACTAAGTACAGCTTCGCCATTCTTAAAGGGTTTTGTATGTTTGAGTGAGTTGCTAAGCTTCAAGGTTCCTCTTCTATATATACAGAAATGCTGATGCCATCGTTGAGACCAAGTCTAAGCATTCAAAGTGGTCTTTGTACGAGAAGTTAGTAACCTAATGCCATGTGATGTGAGATTCGTTTCAAGTTCTTCCATTTCTGTTTTGAAACAGATTGTGGAAGCGCGTGAATTATTACGCCATTGTTAAATATGAGAGTATGATGCATTCGACTTTCCATATGGTATGTACAGTTTACTCACTTTGGAAATATGATTTTTGGTTTTGGGGCTCTTCAGAAAAAAATTTGATTTTTCTTTCTAATCCTGCCTTGGAATGATTTGAGAGTTTCCCTATTAATAATGTGAACTCTCTCTACATTTTTAGGACTCCGGTTTTATTCCCTTTCTGATTAAAGCATATGATTAATTGATAATTGGTGAGCATGCGCTTACTATTTCATTCTTGGATTTATGTCAATACTTTATCAAGGGGAAAAACCCCCTTGTATCACAGAAATTCATCAAGCTCTTTCCTTGTCCCAAAAAAAAAAAATCAAGCTCTTTCGTTTGGGGTGTTATTCTCAAGGTATCATAAAAACTCTTGCGAAATTGGATTTTTTTAGAAAAAAATAAATATTAACTCAGAGGGAAAGAAAATTCAGAGGGAAAGAAATCAAAGAATACTACCCAAAAAAAAAAAAAAAAACACCTCCCAAAAATAGTACTTTCTTTTTAGTATTCTTGAAACTTTTCCTCCTAGAATTTTATTTTATTTTATTTTTTGGTGAAAGTATTTCTTCCTTTTCCTCTCACTATCCCCTCCACCCGAACTTTCCCTCTCACTGGAACTGTCTAAAACAGTATTTCCTAAGAATAACAAGGGTCAAGGAACCTTCATATACTTCTCTTACTCTGACATGTACGCGTTGCATTAGTTTACCTTTTAACCCTTGAAGAGAGATCAAACTCAAATCCAAGTTGTTGTAGCCAAACAACGGACTATATTGCATCACTGAAGCTAGTTTTATGAAGACTTGGTCGGCAACCGCGTACTGTAGACTTGGCCTATGTTACTTTTTAAAACTGGCATAATGTAGAAATACAAGCATTTTGGGAATAAAAAGACCCCATTAGGGGTAAAAACCATAACAATAATCCAACTAATTCACTTAAAGTTTAGCTGACACTCAGACTTCAAGACTTCCGCATTAATTGCTCGCTGCTAGACCAGCTAGTCAAGAACTGTAACTGTAAACATAATATTACAGTGATTGTTGCAGGGGCCACGATGTCTTAAAATGACCAAACCTCACTGAGGTTCCTCAGTATTAGTTAAAGCTTCAGAGCGCCTTCTCTTAGCTTCATTATCACCCAGCTGCAGCGAAACACATAAATCTTCCTCACAGCCGTTCCTCAACGATGATAAATTCTCAGTGGCAACTCTATCCAGTGACTCATTTTTGTGCAGTGGTGACCGCCCAGTGAAACTTGGGATAAACTGGAGTTCTATGCTTGGACCTCCTACATTGATACCATCTTCTACTTGGAATTCAGTCTTTACGTCAATTGAGGGTTTCACTTCTTCGTTGCTTGGTTCAAGTCCTAGAGGGATGGACTGAATTTGAAAACCAAGTGGCTCAAATTTGTCTTCAGTCTTGTCCTTAGTGAGCATACAATCAGTTGAGGAGTCCCCGACAGTGGAGCCCATTGCCGTGGCCGATGCAGCTCTTTGTTCTTGCACTGCCGCTACAGGCAAAAAGATCACACAGAATCAGGTTATGACTTGAGATTGTAGTAGTTCGTCTTTTTCCCTCATTAAATCACTCCTTGTATAGTAATTATGATAAGCGAAAATCAGATTGCCGAACAAAAGGTTCTGATTCTGTGGATAGAGAATGGGCAAAATAAAAAATCAAACAAGAAATAAAGGAACAAAAAAAACAAGGAATTTGTTCAAGAACAAATGACAAACCTCTAAGCCCTTCTTCCGTTGTTATGAGATCAAGTTCAAGGAGCTTAAGAAGACGCCCAAGATCAACCCCACTCGTCCAATTTTCAGGAGGCTGGCCAACTTTCAGTTTGAGGCGGCCTCTGTTGGCAGTTCCCCCCCAAATGATCCCAACAGGCTGTGGCTTTCCACCATTTTCACCTTTTAACATGATGAGACTTCCACTGTCTCCTTCAAGGTCAAAAGTTTGTTGATTTTCACCCACTACAAGAAGATCAGTAAAGAAGCATATTCCTTTCTCATCATTGTACTCAAGGGCATATGCCAAAACTGTCCCCCAAGTCAAGCCAGAACTTCTTCCAACCTTCACCACCTGTTTTCCAATAAGGCTACTGATTGGATACTGCAAGTCAATAATTTTCACATTGCCAATATCTCCGACGCCTCTCACAGAAGTAGTGACAGTGGACATGTCAAAGTCATCAGCAAAAGGAATAAATGCCCCATCAGCTCTCACAAAAGTCTCTGCACGAGAACCACAGCATAATGATGTGTAGGGAGCAAAATGCATTTTGTAATTTGTACTAGTAAAATCCTTGAGACTCCTAAATCTTTGTTACCTGGATTTACTCCAGCAAATATTCCATACCACAGCTCATCAGTTATAAACGAAGTTGCTCTCTCCACTGCACCAAGGTAAACACCAGGTCCCAAAGTGGGTGGCAGTGGGTGAAACATCTTTTGATTCGGGTAATCTAGGTCAACTGCAACATGCCGATTTGTGAGAAAGCCAACCTGCCTATGGCCAGTTTGGCTCCTGACTATGGCACCCAAAGTTCCATAAGTCTCCTGGCTTGCCACCTGGACAAAGAAAGTAAGAGGTTAGACATCCAACACATCCATCAAATAGAGACGCTTTATGAATGGCATTGATCTATGAAATTAGGTAACTCAACTGTTCTTCCAAGACAAGATTGCTATTCTAAGGTAAAGGCATGCTGGATCAAATCAGTAAAGGCATTTAAGGCTTTTCATAGGTAAATCTGTAAAGGATCCAATTTGAACCCTGTAAAATGCTCACAATCATAATCTTGATATTGCATCCTAATCATTGCATTTTAGAAGCCGAACTTCAAAGCTAAGAAACTGATGCTTTGGCGGCCCAGATTAATTAAATATGGCATAGCATAAAGGTCTTGGTTTTTAAGCTAAAGGCCATTATAAAATGGAAAGTGGAACGCTCATCTTCTTCACATTATGATAACAGCTCCAATATCAGTATGCCACTACAGAGTATCCAGAAATATACTTTATGTCTCAGATATGTAATATTGGGGGATGCTAAAATTTTATCCAGTGTCTCAGATTCGGGTATCTTGAAAATTAAGCTAGAGTGCATGAGATGCAAAGAAGTTTTGCCAATGACTGGGGAAAAAACTGTTAAACGCTTCTGTTATCCATTTCCAGTTGGTTCAGACTTCAGAGCATTCATGACTCAAGAGAGATGGCATTTGTTAGAAAGAAAATCTTTTGGTGGTGCTACTGTTCAGGGCTGGAAACACTTGGAAATCTTGCAGCTTGGTTGATATATGAAATGTAGTCCTAGAACAAGTAACCTTATCAAAGAAGATGATAGTTAAGGGAGTATGGAAACACCTGAGAACCTGAACCAATGTATGGATCACCCCCACGCAAATCATCAACAATATCAGTATATAGCTGTTCCTTAGGAGCTGGCTCAGGTGCACCAAAATATGAGAACTCCACCACATCTACATCACACCATACTCCTCCTGGTCCCTGGTTGAAATGTTAAACATTAGATCAAAATGCAGCACTAGGCAAAAGAAATGACCAGGTTACCAACTAGCCATAATAAAAAGATACGATTTAACTCAATAATGAATCAAGGAGGTCTGGAATAAACATCTGAGAGAACCTCAAGAGCAGTAGGCAGACACTGGATTGGGCTGAGCCATTGCTTGTGAACTTTCCTGGAAACAAACACTAGAATGGCGGGAATATCAGTCAATTCGCCCCGCCGAATACGAAAACCAATTGCTGTACCAAGGCTGTAACAACGCAATATCTTGCTGTGAAATGCTCTGATTGTCATAAGTTCAAGCAATGTGGTTGCTTGCTGCCCCTTTGGTAACCGACCAAGGTTGTCAGGTAGCACTCCCTTCTGTAGATTTAAAAAGTAGTTTGCTCTCTCTTCAGCAGCATCATTCAAGCGACTAGATGTAGGCCATGAGAAGTAAGCAGCACTGCTTTCGCAAAGCTGTCCGGCAGAAGCAAATGGTTGAAGTGATGGCGGACTCAGCGAAGGCAAATTAGAATGACTGCAACAAGTTCTTTCAAGGTCCAAAGCTGATTCTTCTGATGGAGTTGAACCAGAAGAACGGATCCTCATGCTAAATCTGGATTGCTCCATCTTCCTTTAACCTAAAATTATAGTTTGTTTTAGTAACATGGGGCTAACAAAATTCTAAACTGTGAAAGAAGACCAGATAACATAGGATTCCCAGCTTAGTTCAAAGTTCAAACTAAAGTGAACTGCATATTAATTTTAAGACCCAGAAAAATTAACATCTATAAATGACTTGATAGATTGCTAACGTAGAATAAAAAGGAAATGAATTCAGGAGATTCTGCACTCAAGGTTATGTTTTCTATTTCCAAATGAAAGTTGTTCAGAAACAAAGAGGAACCTCCACTAAATCAATCAAGCCAAAATCAACTCAATGTATCTTATTTTTAGAACAATGATAGTAAAGAAAAAGGCAAAGAAAGTAACAAGCAATAGGCAGGGAATAATTATGATGCTTCCCACTCAAATAAGAAAATACTTTTTCAAGCATTACTTTGCACAGTAACTATACGTGCCATTAAACAAGTAAAAAAATTGGGAAATACTTAGGACCTGATAGGGTCATGATAAGATAAAGGAATAATATCTCATACTCGTCACCCAGTAAAAAAGAGGAATAGAAAGGAAACTGAGACTCATTCTGACATCCACAGCTTTCTATTCCCAGATTCAAGCAGGAAAATATAAATTTTCAAATTCAGCAATATGTCTAGAACAGTACAGTAACTTTCATAAGCTAAGATAAATTTAAGCATCTAATTTTCTCTTAAGAAAATCATTTCCCACACCACACCATCAAGTTCCAAAAAACTCAATTTCACAAGGAAAAGTGTTTGCTGATCAAGGGAAAATTTCAGTACTTGGATAGGTAGGTCTTTAAAAAGAAACAATTCTTCCACGAAATATTTTTAATCAAAGAACATGATAACAAACAACTCTACCAAAATATTATCCCTTTCGCAATTAACAAGAGAGGTGGAGGATTAATAAGGGTACACCCAGGCTTGCAATCGAACATCAAAAAGTCAATAAACAACATGCGTCCGAATAAACACTGATAAAGTGGCCCAAAACATCAAATACACAAGGAAAGGGAAATCCCAGAACACATATAGCAGAATTACCACTAAAGACTACCATCCCAAGCTCGAAGGAGAGGGGGAAGTAAAGAAAAAGAAGTAAAATAAAAAGAATGAAAGTGAAACTCACAGTGTCTCTGATCGGTGGAGGGGGAAGATGAAGTAAGGATTAACACCTTCATTAACAAAAGCAGTATATCAAAACGCCGAACTGGAGCTACGATCCGCAAGAAAGTGGCAAAAAAAATTGGGGGATTGCGTTGTACGGGGCAAAATGATGAATGGGGGATTTAGTTCAGTCCATTCCCATGATGAAAAGGCATCGAATTGTGGTAAAGTTGAGGGGGAGTGAGTGTGTTGGAAATTGTTTTTTGTTTTGTGTTTTGAAAAAGGCGCTTAATGGGAGCTCCAATTTCTTTATTTAATATTTCTTCTCATCCTAATTATAAGAATTAGTTTATTTTTTTATAGGGATTAAAGAAACTAATTAAATTACTTTAAAGTATTTTTATTTTTATTTTTTTCTTCAAATTTATTAATTTGACTAATAAACTAATATATAATCTAATAATATTTAACATATGAAATGATTAAGTAGCTCATTTAACTTCCTTAATCTCTCCAAAGAAAGTCAACTAATTCTTATAATTAGGACCGGAGGTGGTATTTTATAGTCAGGATAATTTTATCTGGGAAGTTTTTGCCAAAAGTAATTTTGTCTTGAGAGTTTTTCAAGGTGTAACTTTGCACCAGAAGTGTTACGAAAAAGGAAATTTTGCTTTGACATTACCTCAGTTAATTTTAACCATTAGTTGACCAAATATGTTGAGTTAGTAATTCGCATGTCATTCATACATCATTTTTGTTAAAGTGAAAATTTACCCCAAAAGTTTTAAATCTAACTTTGAAAAAATGAAATCAATAACATTAGATTTTTAGGACAAATTTGCACCTTAACAAAAATGATATGGATGATATGTGAACTGCAAAATTAGCATATTTGGTTAACTAATTATCACAATTAATTAAGATAAAGGCCAGGGCAAAATTGCCCCCATTTTCAAACTTCTAACATAAAATTACCATTCAAACAACTTTTGGGGCAAAGTTACCCCTCAACCCAATATTTTATCATACATGTCTGATTTTGGACAATTTATCATCAATGATTGTTAACGGTAATTAAGGATCAAAATTTTAGATATTTGTTGAAAAAAATAAGGAAAAAATACTTTTAAATACTGCTTAAACTTCCAAAACATAGAAAAGAACATTAAAACTTGTAAAGGACAGAAAATGGATGGCATGTGTAACACCTCATTTTCATCACCCAAAAACTTGGTCAAAATATTGAAAATACCATCAAAAGAGTTCAACAATATCCAAATCCTTTTAAAATGTTACCATTTCGAATAAAACCCGTAATACATAATCAGAATAAATTCCAGAAAATATTTCAGAGTTTAATACAAAACGGAAGTCTTAGGTTCATGGCAAATAAAATAATATAACATAATCTATTGGAGATCAAAAGAGCTTCCAGAGCTCACTCCATAGGTGCCTTCCCTTGCTCTCTACTAGAATAATCACCTGAAAAATGTTAATATGGGATGAGATTCCACGTCTCAGTAACTACTGAATATTTCTACCTTACACGAGCAAATTACATATGACAAAAATAAAAGGTAATATAATGTAAATTTAATATACTCAGATATTTTTAGATATACCGTTGTTCACATCAAATGCCTTTACAAAATACTCATCATTCTTTATTGAATAATTCAGAAATGCACTATGCAGTATGCAGCCTCCCTTATATCCCCTTCCAACCGTATACCGCTGACTGGAACCATAGGCTAACATATAGTCCAATAGAAACTCATTCATTTGACTGGATGGTTTCAAGCTCACCAAAACTTAAGATACACCCGGCCAAAGGTATAGAGCTTAAATCTGGACTATGGCTCCCCTCCTTTAAATTAACAACTAAGGAGGTGTCACATGTCCCACATCTCCAATGAAATCCCGGCCAGAGGAAAACATGGAAGATGGGGCCCTGAAAAGTACCATCCACTGTGCACCGAGTGGTGGCATAAACAATTCTTATCATTCAATTCCCTCCTTACTCCACCCATCACATTACAACCGCCATGATGAATGTATTTACTCAAAAATAGTGCATTATTATACCATTATATACATTGATATGCGTATTTATGAATAGTAAATTACTATGCGTATCTGTGAATAGTAAAATACGGTATATACATGAATAGTAAAATGAGTAGTAAATACGGTATACGTGAATAGTAACATGAATAGTAAATACAGTATACGTGAATAGTATCATGAATAGTAAATACAGTATACGTGAATAGTAAATACGGTATACGTGAATAGTAAAATGAATAGTAAATACGGTATATGTGAATAGTAACATGAATAGTAAATACGGTATATGTGAATAGTAACGTACGTATAAATAGTACCTCTACAGATTTGCAAGTCAAAGTTCCCACACCAGATCTTAAAACCATAAATATTTTCTAAATATTCTTGCCAAAATAATAAACAAACAAATTTATAATCATACATAATTCACAAGTATAAGGAAAAATATTCAGAGTTACCTGTTACTTGCTAATACCCGAATCACCAACCAGCTATTATAACTCTCAAGCAAATATCTCTACTCTCTCTCTCTCTCTCTCTACCTCTCTCTATGGCTCTTAGAAGTTGTGAAGAATGAAATGAAATGGAAGGTCTATTTATAGTTGGAAAATGGGTCTTTAAGTGTAATTTTCGTCTCTGGGTCATTTTACGTAATTTTTCCAAAAATATAAAATGGAAACTTTCCCGTGACTTCTTCAGCCGCCCCGTGAAAGTTTTAAAAATTTTTTAATAATATAATATTATAATTTAAATAGTAAAATATTATTACGTGGGTCCCGCGTGTTTTTTTTTTTTTTTTTTTTCTTTTTCCTTCCTTTCTTTTCTCTTTCCGATTCTTTCCTCCGTCACTTTTTATCTTTCTTCATTCATACTACTATATATAATATATTACTATATAATATGTTTATTATATTATTAAAATATATATTTAAATTCTAACCTTAAAAATTTACTCATACTAAATACCTAATAAATCAATTATCATAAATTAATCTATTATAGTTTCAGGTAAAAAAAAAAAATTCAGGATGTTACATTTCTCCCCTCCTAAAAGAAAATTTTGTCCTCAAAATTTCGCTATAATAAGAATTCTAACCTATTTAAATAAATGAGGGTAGGTTTGTCGCATGCTCTCCTCCGTTTCCCAAGTAGCATCTCCGGGAGTCATTCCTTTCCACTCGACCTTTACAAGTCTAATGGTCTTGTTTCTTAATTTCTTGTCCCTTGCATCAACAATCCGCTCCGGCTCAGCTTTATACGTCATGTTATCCTGGAGTTCTACCTCTTCTACTTCTATAATGTGGGAAGGATCCGGTTGGTATTTCTTCAGTTGCGATACATGAAAGACATTGTGAAGATTCGCAAGTTGTGGAGGTAAAGCAATTCTGTAAGCTACCGGTCCAACTTTCTCCAAAATCTCATAAGGACCCATAAAACGAGGTGAAAGTTTCTTTGCTCGTATTGCTCTACCAATACCAGTCATTGGTGTGACTCTTAAGAATACATGTTCGCCCACCATGAACTCCAACGGTCGTCTTCTCTTGTCAGCATAACTCTTCTGTCGACTCTGAGCAGTGAGAAGTTTCTGTTGAATCACCTTAATCTTTTGAGTCGTCTCGTCCACAAGTTCTGGACCTATTAAAATTCTCTCATTCAATTCCGTCCAGCAAATAGGAGATCTACATTTTCTTCCATACAAAGCCTCATAAGGTGCCATCTCAATGCTGGAGTGATAACTATTGTTATATGCAAACTCCGCAAGATGAAGATGATCGTCCCAACTTCCTTTTAGTTCGATTGCACAAGCCCGCAACATGTCTTCCAGAGTTTGAATAGTCCTCTCAGTCTGCCCGTCAGTTTGAGGATGATAAGCGGTACTATAACTCATCCGAGTTCCCATAGCATTCTGCAATGCTTTCCAAAATCGTGAAGTGAATCGTGGATCACGATCAGATACGATGCTATTCGGTATCCCATGCAATCTGACAATCTCCTTCATGTAGATCTTTGCTAGTCTCTCCAATGAGTATTCTGCTGCAATTGCTAGAAAATGAGCTGACTTAGTTAACCTATCGACAATTACCCAAATGGCATTATGTCCGGATGTCGTTAGAGGAAGCCCCATGATGAAATCCATAGAGATGCTGTCCCATTTCCACTCTGGGATATCCAAATTCTTTAATAATCCAGGAGGTTTCCGATGTTCGATCTTGACTTTCTGACAAGTCAAACAACAAGTGACAAAGTCAGTCACATCTTTCTTCATGCCCCGCCACCACCAATTCCGCTTGAGATCATGATACATCTTGGTTGCTCCGGGATGGATAGTGTATTTACTCCGATGAGCCTCCTCTAGTATGAGCCTTTTTATTTCTCCATCATTAGGTATGCACACTTTTCCTTTATACCTTAATATCCCATCTCTATCGATCCCAAATTTCGATTCTTTTCCTTCTTCAATATCTTCCCTCACGTTTAATAGATACTCATCTTCGAGCTGAGCGAATTTAATCTCTTTCCAAATTGTGCTTTCAATAGTTAATGCTTCCATGGTAGCGACCAAACCTGACATTACATCAATAGATGTACTTGGTATCTCCTCGAGCAATTTATGTTCTCTGATCATCATCTGGGCTACATGGATTGTCTTTCTACTTAAGGCATCTGCTACAACGTTCGCCTTTCCTGGATGATACTTCAATTCGAAGTCGTAGTCCTTGATAAACTCCATCCATCTCCTCTGTCGCATGTTGAGCTCCTTTTGGTCGAATAGGTACTTCAGACTTTTGTGGTCACTATAAACCTCGAACTTTGAACCGTAGAGGTGGTGCCTCCAAATCTTCAGAGCAAACACTACTGCTGCCAGTTCTAAGTCGTGAGTAGGATAATTCCCTTCATGTGGCCTTAACTGTCGAGAAGCATAAGCTACTACCCTACCATTTTGCATTAATACACACCCAAGACCTTTCTTGGAAGCATCTGTGTACAAAGTAAAGGTCTGAGCAGGATCTGGAATTATAAGTACTGGTGCCGTAGTCAACTTAGTCTTCAAATTTTGAAAAGCTGCTTCACACTTTTCGTCCCATACATATGGTTGACCCTTCCTAGTTAACTTTGTCAAAGGCATAGCTATCTGCGAAAAGCCCTTGATAAATCTCCTATAATAGCCAGCTAGACCTAGAAAACTCCTGATCTCAGTCACGGACTTTGGTCGTTCCCATTGGAGAACTGCTTCAACTTTAGTATGGTCCACTGCAACACCTTCAGCCGATACGACATGGCCTAGGAATTTTACTTCCTTCAACCAAAATTCGCACTTAGACAGTTTCGCATAGAGCTTGTGCTCCTTCAACACTTGTAGCACGATTCTAAGGTGCTCTTTATGCTCTTCTTCATCCTTAGAGTAGATAAGGATGTCGTCAATGAAAACCACTACAAATTTATCTAGATATGGTCGGAAAATTCTATTCATGTAATCCATGAATACTGCTGGAGCATTTGTTAGCCCAAATGGCATAACAAGAAATTCATAATGGCCATATCTAGTTCTGAATGCAGTTTTTGAGACATCTTCAGCTTTGACTCTCAGTTGGTGATAACCTGATCTGAGGTCGATCTTGGAGAATATGGATGCTCCCTTCAACTGATCAAGTAGATCGTCGATCCTGGGTAAAGGATATTTATTCTTTATAGTCACTTTATTCAACTGGCGATAGTCAATGCATAGTCTCAGGCTCCCATCTTTCTTCTTCACAAAGAGTACGGGCGATCCCCAAGGAGATACACTGGGTCTGATAAAACCCTTTTCTAACAATTCTTCGATCTGCTTCTTCAATTCTGCTAGTTCCGATGGAGACATTCGGTAAGGAGCTTTAGATATAGGTTCCGTTCCAGGTACGAGATCAATAGAAAATTCTACTTCTCTCTCTGGAGGTAAACCTGTCATTTCTTTCGGGAATACCTCCGGAAATTCTTTCACCACTTCAATGTTCTCTATCCCTTCCTCCACTTCTGTTTGAATGGAGAAAAACACCATGTACGCAAGACAACCATGATGAACAGGCTTTTCATCTTGTACTATAGACAACAATTGTGGTCTACTATGACTCATAGAGTCATCCGCAAGAGAGATAGTCTTCCTCTTGCAGTCAAGGATGATGTCATTAGCTGACAACCAATCCATTCCTATTATTACATCGATACCCTTCGTGGGTAAACAAACAAGGTCTATATTTGAGATCCTATTATCAATCTCAATCGTACAATTTAAGCAAGCCCTAGAAGTTTTTACTGAAGCTCCCGCCGGTGTAGAAATAATCATATAATAAGGCAATTCACTCACTCTTAAATTCAATCGAGGCACACAGTCGTATGATATAAAAGAGTGTGTGGCACCAGAATCAAATAAGGCTTCTACTTCAAGACCTTGGAGTTTGAGGATACCTTTAATCAGATTTGGTGAAGCACTTGCCTCCTGATGTGATAGTGCAAACACTTTCCCTGGCACTGCAGTTCTAGCATCCTTGGCTCCTCGAGGCTCCTCCTCACAAAATCTGGAAATGTGTCCTGGCTTTCCACAGTTGAAACACGTCACACATGGTCCTTGGTGTATTCTTCCACACTTGGCACACATCTGATTGTTGGCGGTGCTTGCAGCAGGAGCTGTGGATCCCCTATATGAACTCTGACCTCCACTGAAGTGACTCCTTTGAGGTCCTTTGAATTGACTCCTCGGTGGTCTGCTGAAATGACTTCTTTGGGGTCCAGTAAAATAACTCCTCGATGGTCCACCAAAGTGATTTCTGGATGGTTGGCTAAACCGCGTATTCACATTACTGAAGTTGTGACTCTGCTTCTTAGTAACTCCTCCCGTTGGTCTCATGAGGTGTGTAGATCTGGCCTGAAAACCCTTCATCTTCTCAGCTTCCTCTTCTCGTTTGTTCCTTGCTATCGTGCGCAGTTTGTCGCATATTTCTTCAAAATCCCTTGTTTCATCAAGGAACGGTGATAGAGCTGTTTTTAGGTCTGGTCTAGCTTTTTCAACCAATCGAGCACTCAACCATTTAGAGTTGTTCTGTGAATATCCGCAGAATTTAGACAACTCTAAAAAACGAGTAATAAATTCGTCTTCATGTAATTCCCCTTGCCTGAATGTGAGGAATTCAGTTTCTTTCTCTATTCTGATTGAAGGGGAAAAGTAATAATTTTCGAACTTTTCCTTAAACTCTTCCCACGTCATCTCAGCATTTCCTTTTGTTTTGGTGCTTTCCCACCATTCTTCAGCTGCTTTCTGCAACAATTGTTCAGCAACCATCACCTTTTGTTGTGAGCTAATCTCGATAACTCTGAAAATCTTTTCTACACGCTTCAGCCACTCCAGTGCTGCAATCGGATCTAGCTTCCCCTCGAACATCGGTGGAGTAAACTTCCGAAATTTTTCCCAAACCTCAGTAATAGGTAAGGGATGATACTGAGAATGAGAACCGCTACTACCTCCATCTTCAGTGCGAGAATGACTTCCTCCCCTTGATTGATGGTCAGAAGGTGTGACTTCCAGAGCCTTCTCCTTTCCTTCCTTACCACCTTGGCCTCGTCCTTTTGCTAATTCATCCTCGTGTCTATTCACTTTCTCTCTCATCTCCAGGATGACGTCTCGTAATTCTGCCAAAAGGGCATTGTTATCCTGTGGATAGGGACCATCTTGATGCGGAGGGAGACCTCTTTGGGACGGAGCAGGGGTTGAATTAGTTCTTCGAGTTCTTGCCATTATCTCCTCCTATGATTAATACTATAAGGACACTAAACAAATAAAAATAGCTAAATAAATTCTAAATCTAACAAAGGGAAGTGCTCATGTTATGATATTTAATTTGCCACGAACTTTTTTTTAAAAAAAATTTAAGAAATCACTTTAGAAAATAAACAAAATTGCCATGGAACCTTTGGCTCTGATACCAAAAATGTAACACCTCATTTTCATCACCCAAAAACTTGGTCAAAATATTGAAAATACCATCAAAAGAGTTCAACAATATCCAAATCCTTTTAAAATGTTACCATTTCGAATAAAACCCGTAATACATAATCAGAATAAATTCCAGAAAATATTTCAGAGTTTAATACAAAACGGAAGTCTTAGGTTCATGGCAAATAAAATAATATAACATAATCTATTGGAGATCAAAAGAGCTTCCAGAGCTCACTCCATAGGTGCCTTCCCTTGCTCTCTACTAGAATAATCACCTGAAAAATGTTAATATGGGATGAGATTCCACGTCTCAGTAACTACTGAATATTTCTACCTTACACGAGCAAATTACATATGACAAAAATAAAAGGTAATATAATGTAAATTTAATATACTCAGATATTTTTAGATATACCGTTGTTCACATCAAATGCCTTTACAAAATACTCATCATTCTTTATTGAATAATTCAGAAATGCACTATGCAGTATGCAGCCTCCCTTATATCCCCTTCCAACCGTATACCGCTGACTGGAACCATAGGCTAACATATAGTCCAATAGAAACTCATTCATTTGACTGGATGGTTTCAAGCTCACCAAAACTTAAGATACACCCGGCCAAAGGTATAGAGCTTAAATCTGGACTATGGCTCCCCTCCTTTAAATTAACAACTAAGGAGGTGTCACATGTCCCACATCTCCAATGAAATCCCGGCCAGAGGAAAACATGGAAGATGGGGCCCTGAAAAGTACCATCCACTGTGCACCGAGTGGTGGCATAAACAATTCTTATCATTCAATTCCCTCCTTACTCCACCCATCACATTACAACCGCCATGATGAATGTATTTACTCAAAAATAGTGCATTATTATACCATTATATACATTGATATGCGTATTTATGAATAGTAAATTACTATGCGTATCTGTGAATAGTAAAATACGGTATATACATGAATAGTAAAATGAGTAGTAAATACGGTATACGTGAATAGTAACATGAATAGTAAATACAGTATACGTGAATAGTATCATGAATAGTAAATACAGTATACGTGAATAGTAAATACGGTATACGTGAATAGTAAAATGAATAGTAAATACGGTATATGTGAATAGTAACATGAATAGTAAATACGGTATATGTGAATAGTAACGTACGTATAAATAGTACCTCTACAGATTTGCAAGTCAAAGTTCCCACACCAGATCTTAAAACCATAAATATTTTCTAAATATTCTTGCCAAAATAATAAACAAACAAATTTATAATCATACATAATTCACAAGTATAAGGAAAAATATTCAGAGTTACCTGTTACTTGCTAATACCCGAATCACCAACCAGCTATTATAACTCTCAAGCAAATATCTCTACTCTCTCTCTCTCTCTCTCTACCTCTCTCTATGGCTCTTAGAAGTTGTGAAGAATGAAATGAAATGGAAGGTCTATTTATAGTTGGAAAATGGGTCTTTAAGTGTAATTTTCGTCTCTGGGTCATTTTACGTAATTTTTCCAAAAATATAAAATGGAAACTTTCCCGTGACTTCTTCAGCCGCCCCGTGAAAGTTTTAAAAATTTTTTAATAATATAATATTATAATTTAAATAGTAAAATATTATTACGTGGGTCCCGCGTGTTTTTTTTTTTTTTTTTTTCTTTTTCCTTCCTTTCTTTTCTCTTTCCGATTCTTTCCTCCGTCACTTTTTATCTTTCTTCATTCATACTACTATATATAATATATTACTATATAATATGTTTATTATATTATTAAAATATATATTTAAATTCTAACCTTAAAAATTTACTCATACTAAATACCTAATAAATCAATTATCATAAATTAATCTATTATAGTTTCAGGTAAAAAAAAAAAATTCAGGATGTTACAGCATGAGAATCTAGGGTGTTCATGTTTTGGCTTAAAAACTAAAATATCTCTTTCGCATATTTTTTAATACCTATCGATTTTGTCAAAATCATTTCAGTTTTTGTCAAAACAATTACTATTTTTATGGGCTATAACCAATTGATTAATGGAATAGACTAATATAGTAATTGTTTTAATGAAAATCATAATGGTTTTAACAAAATTGGTAGATACTGAAAAAATGTATGAAATAGCATTTTGATCTTTAAGCTAAAACATTTTTTTTTAAAAAAAAAAACCCTCATATTTTCATCCCTATCCTTTCTCTATCATTTACAAGTTTTAATGGTCTTTTCATAGTTTTAGAATTTAATATGATATTTAAATGTGTTTTTCTTAAAAACACAACGCAGTTGGCTGAAAACTTGAAATTAATGGGTACCATTTATTTTTCCCCTCTTACCGACAATAACAAATTTTAATAATTTGAATATTTAAGTTTTGTTATACCCGTTTTTAATAATTTTTTATATAAGTGTTGAAAATTCAATGTTATTGAGTCATATTTAAGTATTTTTTAGACCTAACTAAAAATAGTTCTTTTCAACTGTTTTTTTTTTATTTTTAATATTTTTAGTATATAAAATAAAAATTAAGTGCTGAAAATATACAAAAATGAGTCATGAAAACGTGAAAGATGAATATTAAAAAAATGTGTGTATTGTAGAGATTAAAGTTAAGTACTGTATTGCAAAATTAAAGCTTTGAAAAAATCAACTCGAAAAAATGTCCTTTATTTTAACATTTTTTACTGTATTTAATGTTATAAAGTTACTCAGATTTTATTTTCCCTTATTTTATTAAATAAGTGAATTTTTTGAATTTTAAATTCATGTAATTAATGTTTTTAAAGGTACTCAAATGTTATTTACCCTCGTTTATAAATTTGCTTAAATTATAAATAGAAAATAAAAAAAGAACTAAAAGGCTTTCGAATCTAACCAATGTATTTCCTTCCTTCAAGACCCCATGCTAAGTTTATAACCTCTAAATTAATAAATAAATAAATAAAATCTGCTGTCTTGGTTAAATAAAATTTATGTGTTTGTTATTCTCTCAGAATTCACGTCCTAATTCTTTTAAATTTGACATCACATTTCTAGCTATAAAAATAACTTAATTTTCATTTAAAACCTTTTTCATTGACTTCATCTTGTTGGTTGAGGGGAGAGAATATTATATATACACAAACACGCACACACATAATAGGCTTTTCAACGCCATAAGAATCTATCTACACTGAATTCTTGCTACAAGCATAATATAATTTATCGTGATCTCTTGGCACAGTTCATCTAGATTTTATCTAATTTTAAATTCTGTTTCACCTAAAACTTGTGTTGTTTTGATTTTGCAATTGATTTGGAGTCAAACACACCATTATTATGTCTCTCTCTCAACATTCTCATTGTGCAACCAAAAAAAGTACAATTCTAATGATAGACTCCTAAATAAATCTCATTACTAACCATGCTTAAGTTCAAGCTCACTGTTATGACATAAACATACATTACAGTATAAAAATTCACATGACAGTCTTTAACTTTGACGTTGCTTTGGCCTTTGGCGTTACCAGATTGGTGAAGAAATTCCCTGCTTCGAAGTTGATTCCCTTGGTACGGAGATTCTCAATTTGGGAAGAAACGCCATGGAATCGATCGAAGACGGTGAAAAGGAACGTTGGTACCCTAGAGAAGAACTAGTCGATACAATCGAACAATCGAATGGCGCCGATTGGAATCTGATCGCAGTTTCAAGGACTAGGCACGATTCGGGTCGGACTTGGGTAGAATTGACCCGAACATAATAGGCCACAAAATCATGGGCTCTGGTCCCATGTTAAATCAGCAGGCTCAAACTGAAGGGACCTGAATTGCTCTGGATTCATTATCCCTGAATGAATGAATTTATATAAAGAAGGAAGCTGTGGCAGAGGCAGAGGCAGAAGCAGATACTCTCCTCAATACTTTTCTACCCATCCCTCACCATCTTCAGATCCTGACCGTCGAATTTTGATCTAAGCGTCCAAAAGGAGACACATCATCGATTTCAAACTACCACATGTGGTAGTTTGAAATCGATACCACATGTGGTAGTTTGAAATCGATAATGTGTCTCCTTCTGGATGCTTGGATCAAAATTCGATGATCAGGAATTGAAAATGGTGAGAAATAGGTAGAAAAGTGATGGGCAGAGAAACCGGACGCAAGTAGACAAGATATTTTGCATTGTATCTTTGGATTACGGGCTATTTTTTGGACAGTGGTTGTAGAATAGTGTAATGAGTCATGACTGTCATGTGATAGCTAATGTAGCTTATTTTATCATTAAAATGAAAAATAAGATAATCTTTAAGTATGGGTTCAAATAAAGATAATATTATGATTAAACAAACACAAATCAGATGTGGGAAGCATGTTTTTTGTTTGATGATGAATATGAATGGCAATTGATGTTTGACAGAATTAGTATAATGGGTTTGGGAGAAACTGTACAACTGAAAATGTTACATAATGTTAAAGTGGTATAGGTTGATGAATTGAAGGCCAAAATTTATTTTTAAGTGTTGTAGATGTTGTATCTGCGCAAAGTACGGAGAGAGTTTATATACAACTACTGATATTGTTGTGATTTATATTGTGTTTCCGTATAAAGAGACGACTTCTCTTTTTTTGTTGGTTGATTTAAAATGCAATTCTTTTCTTTTATAATGCTTTTTTTTAATTCAATTACTTGATGATTTTAATGAGTTTACAGTGATGATGCCCTGTAACTTTTATGAACTGTTGCACCGGTGCGTTGCGCGGGATGTCATGCTTGTTTATACAAAGAAGGAGGGCAGAATATTTTTAGACAACCAATATCAGGTATGAAATTTTACAATATAGCAAATCACACTATATATATTTATGGCCATATATCGCAAATAGCGTCATCTTATTTTACACACTACTTGTCCAAGTCAAGACACGACTTATTATTCAAAGAAAAAAGAAAAGAAAAGTGAGCGTGATCATCAACTAAAAACTACAGTTATATTAAGCTCACGAAAGTTATACTTTTTCTTCCAACAAGTTGAACCTTTTACAATAACGGGTTGTTTTGTTTGGTAGGAGGGATTTTGAGGAAAGGCGAGAGAAAATTTTTATGAATTATATTTTCAAAAATTGGAATAGAAAGAAAAAGTCAGAAAAAATTAATTAAAATATTTTAATCACATTTCTCTAATTTTTTTTAATCCCTTGTAAAAAACAGACCCTAATTGTTTCAACATCTGTTTCAAAATCAATAAACCCGTATATATATATATATATATAACCCTCCGACAATGAGAGTTCAACTATACTTAGAACTTCTAAACGGATGAAGTTATTGTAATTAATTAATTATAGCAGCAGATCAGTAATAGTAACAAAAATCAGGGGGGGAAAAAAACAGAGGGAGGCTTAGCCATTAATACACGATTTGCAAGATGCAAGTAAAACCTAAAGACATTGCAGTAGGTTTTTCATCATCTTCTTCTTCTCCTTCAATACACATAGAGCTCAGCCAGTTCCTCCAATGATTCAGAGCCAAGTTTAGGATCTGCATGTTCAAGCATCCACAACAAATGATCAAACAGAACCACTTCGCAGTTCACCACCAATATTCCTGATCTCCCATTATGGCTTCCTTCTTGACCTTCCTCTGTTTTAGACTTGTCCATTAGAGCATTCATTAGAGGATGCTTCAAGTACTTTGAACTTATCACGTACCTTTTCCTCGTACTTCCAACATATATTATTGTCTCACATTGATCTTGTCCTTCTTCTTCTTCTTCTTCTAATTTTGCTTCTGCTTCTTCTTTCGCAGATTTCGACCTCAGGCTGCTGTATGAAGAAGATCTTGCTAGCTTCGTTGATAGGCTCCTGCATTTTCTGAGAATCAGATTGATCTTCTTCATGGGTCTGGCTTTTAAACTCAGATTCAGAGAGAGAGATATATAAACGAACAAAAAGAAGAGAGGACAGAGAGGCTTATAACACACTCAGAAAATGATGGTAATGGAGCTTTTAAAGGAGGGTGAGACTCAAGAGTGATGAAGAGGTTGGTGCTAAGTCGTTGTTCACCAGTGATATAAAGTGTGGGGTCAATTTGCAACCAAACATTTCTTAGTGATATAAACAACTCATCTTTTAATTTATCCTTTCAGATATTATTATCTCCAAAGACTAATCTTTGAAAAATAAAACATTAATATACCAATTAATCATTGCTTCATCTATTTTTTCTATATTTTATTTCTATTATTTATGAATATCTCAAGTCTCTCGCGAATAAATATATTATTATTATTATTATTATGAGTTCACATTAATCGTGTAATATTTTATTTCTTAAAAAAAATGAAAATGATCTATTAAATTATTATGGACCCAGATACAGTTTGGCGATCATAAAGTTGTTGAACTCAACAACATAACATTTTTAATCAAGTTTGGTTAACCATTAAATTTTGTTGAAGAGCCTGTTATGAAAGGTCCATTAAAATAGTATATGAGAGCAATAATAGGCCTTCTTTTTTATTTTAATGTGCATGCCTACTTCACTGATCTGTTAAAAGTCATACACTAGAAGACATAACTAAGTCTCTATATTTGGATAAAAGAAAATAAGTCTTGTATTAAACCCAATACAAATTCTTAAAAATTATTAAGAAGTCACAAATAAGTAATTTAATAACGAAAAAATCGTACAACAAGTGAGCAACATTCAATGACAAGATTTGGTAAAAGAAATAACAACGGGATTGCATGTTACTCACTTTTTATTGAATTTTTTTAGTGATTGGATTGCTTAATTATATGGGGCTGCAAAATAACTCTCCCATGAATGAATGAGACTTCATCTTTTGTAGACAAAATTAAGGGTTTAAACTTTAAATAAGATCAGTTGCTTCTAATATTGAGCATGATAATAATAACATTAGACCTAATAATATCATTATTTCAGGTAAGTGGACCTCTCACAGTCTGAAAATGCAATCCAAAAGAGACAGAGAGACAAAAAGAGAAGCTTTTTGTGAGCGAGGACTGAAGAGGCAATAGCCATATCCCGTAGTACACACCCCATTGTTATCTCAAGTGGATATGGTTGAGTCTCCATTTTGCCTTCTACATTTGAGTCCCTCAATTAATGCTTGTTAAATGTGTAAGCCTCAACAAAATTCGGTTTTCTGGGAAAATACTCTTAACTTGAAACCAATAAATAGAAAAGATTCTTTGTGCAATTGTACCAAAAGTTTCTCGAGACTTGTCTTTTTACCAATAGTAGGATACTATCATGTGATTGTGCTACTAAGTGTTCACCAAGTTAATGCATTAGATTATTTTAGTGAAAGATCAGCTTTGAATAGCAAGTAATTTATGCGTCTCACTTGTTTTTCCATCTAAATTTAGGAATTGGTAATTAGTATTAAAGGAAAGATTTGATCTTTTTGGTGTTATTATAGCTAGGACGTGTCATTGTCATATAGGGCATGTCTAGCTTGTTGGTAACTAACATTTCGCAAAGAAGCTCCACGACCTGTTATCACATTCTTGGTTGACCCTAATCTTTTTGTTTTACATTGAGAAATCCCACAGGCAAGTCTTAAAACTTGAGTGATGAAAATTTATATAACGTAAGAAAAATATGAAAATATCACTTGAACTTCAAAATCCTAAATTAGTTATTTTCTACTAAAATGAGTTGTCAATTGCTACACCAATATAGTTAAAACTTATACTCTTATAGACAATTAGACTGATTTTAGATTTTGAAGTTGAAGTAATTTTTTTTTTGTTTTTTTCCCATTTATATTTCTTAGGTGTTAATCTCGCTTAGTTACTAAGGGCAAAAGATATACCCCAATTAGGTTCTTATATAATTCACAGGAAGTTTTACCCTTGGGATATAAGCTTCATGACATGCCCCTGTAATATAAATGTCCATGTTTTGACGCCTTAGCACGTTATAATGCCCCTTGCTAAGTATTATTATTATTATGTACAAGGGATCTTGTTCATATTTATGTATTTAGAATCAATTCTCACATGTTTCCTTAATTTAATTTAGGGTGTTCTCTCCTTTTTTTTTTTTACTCGTTAAAAATGCTAAGTTGCTATATACATAAGAGTTGAGACTCAAATTCCTAACCACTTGTTTTAAGTAACAAAAAGTATTATAATTGACTCCTACTTGATTCCCTCCTACAGGGATTAAATTGTAAGTTTGTAACAGTCATATTCTAATATTTGTATTATTATTGATAGTGATAGTGGTCATATTAATTTACATGCTTATTTAAAGTTAATCCAAAATTTTTGTTAGGGAAAATGAAGAAGGGAGGGACCCAGTGTGACCCCACAAAGAATGGAGAGGGGTGGACCAAGACTAAGGGCTTTGGTCCTAAGTAAAAGGAAACAGGGGGCGGGGGGACAAACATTATGTTTCAAACTTCAAACCCATCACTCTTTTGTTTCACATCCCTCTCTTTGTTCCTCCAATTTACTCTCTCTCTCACTCACATTATGGCCAAAAATGGATCCACTTGACTTGTGTCCCAACAATTTGATTCTTGTTATCAACCACACCAAAATTAAAATCTCTTTTTTGTAGCCAAAAAAAAAATTAAAATTAAAATCCCTTTTGTTACAACTCACCCTTTTGGTAAGTGTTTGAGAAAACACAAAACCGTAGTTTCAAAAAAAAATTTCGCAAATTGAGATAAAACTCCTCTCATATACTTATCTAATAAATCATAAAAGTTATTCTTTAAAAACCAATCAAAACATATACTAGCTTTGAGTTTTGGGTCCTTCTCACTTCATTAAATATCTATTCTTTTTGGATGGCCCAACTAATATATAGTAAGAGTAGCCTAAAACCTTTCTCTCATCTCTCTCTGATTTTGAAACAATTATTTATATTATTACTATTATATTACACTCCTTCTAATAGTCTTTCTCGTAAAGAACAACTTCTACAATCAAGAAATTCAAAAATTTAGTTAAAAATAATAAATGTGTAAAATATATACTTTTCTTTCCTGCTATACCTTTATTTATAAAGGAGTATATGAGAGATAATGATTAAAAATTTACTAAAGAGAGATAATAAGTAACATATATTTAATGGAAACAAAACTGGAAAGACTACTCTAAAACTTCAAACAAAATGTTTTTGTTTCTCATATTAAGGATCATGTATGAGAGGAAACTTAAGTTTCTCTCACGAATATGTTAGTGTTTCGAGATAATTTTTTTCCTGTAAACTAATAACATCGATGCTTCATTGACTGGTCAGTTTCATATAATAAAAGTCTACATATGAAATCTTTTTAATAATTGGAAGCTAAATAAACTGCCGTAGAGTGGAATCTGTAGAGACTTTGGCTCTCAAAAAAATGTGCATGACAATGAGTTTCACATGATGGAGCTATATAAAGAGAAATGTAGTTTATCCAATACACTGATTTTTTGGGACAGGCCCTCCCCAAAACATATACTCATGATAATTATGTAGTTTTATAGATATAAAATATACATGGATATGGCTGGCTTATTGCTTTATGTTAAGCTTGATCTATAACAAGTTAACAACAATCAGAATTACTAAGTAATACATTCATATTAAAAATTAAATCATTTTAATGTAATTTATTTTTTAAAAAAAATGGGAAGACGGCGACACTCTGAAGTTTGAAGCAGATGTGAATGAAGTTGATAAGAGCATATTGTTTTAGTTTTATATATGGAAGAATCAAGTTATGGGGAAAAAATAAAACGGAATTATGGTGGGGACTAGGGACTCTGTAGGCACTACAAAACAGAGCCTAACAATTAATGAGAGGCTTGCTTGCTTGTCCTCAGGCCACCTATTGTATTTTTCACACCTGGTTTCATTTCTCAGCATATCCACTCTTTCTCGTTCTGATATCCATCTCAATAATTATAAAACATAAAATTATTAATCATTAATAAAATAATACTTCTATGGTCCTTAATATAAGATATATTTACTTAATTTGATTATATTAAGGAGGGTAGTTAATTAATATGACATATATTTTCTAAAACACCATAATCATATTTCTTCTCCTCGTTAATTATTGTTGAGAGAGCATTCATATGGGTAAATTAGGAAAATGTTGCAAAAATATGAAAATAAAGAAGTGGAGGGAAGTGGACAGTAAGGGAAATGGAGATGCCACCTCTCCATCAAACAATGGCACTGAGCTTGGTTAAAATCCAAATCTCAGGATAAATTGCTAATTAATTAAGAGATCTCGTTCAATAATCTCATTAATTTTTCTTTTTGGTTTTCCTCTATCCCTCTTAACTAAGCTCCAAACAACTTGATCGATCTACCTTATTTAGTGGCGTATCCAATATTCTTCTCTATAACGTGTCTAAACAACCTCAAACAACAAAGACCCTAGGAATTGAAGGAGACATCCTAATTGTAAAGCATTTATTATTAAGTGAGGAACTTGACTCTGATACCACAAGACAAGAAATAAGAGACTAGAGAGGAGGGAGAACAACACAAGGAGGGGAAAATCATATGAATTGAGTATCTTGTCTATTGGTAGAAAGCTCTTGGAGGGATCCAATAAGTGATGAGATGGCTTAAGGTGAACCAAATTGAAATTAACTAGCTTGATTAAATCGGCATTGCAATCCATTAACTTATTTTGCAGTTTGCCGAGTCTATATATATGATACAATAGTGGAGTTACTGTTAATTACGATAATTCATGATTCTCAGTACAACAAGAAAAATAAAAGGACTTTCATGTAACTTAACTCATTAATTTTTTTTCAAAAATTAATAAAATCAATTACCTAGAAATAAATTTGTTGCTTTATTAATTTGTGCAAATACCTTTTAATTTTTGTTTGCTTTTTTTAATTGTTACAGTTTTTATCTTTCCAAAATATGTTTATTGGCTTTTGGAAAGATAAAAACTGTAAGAGAAAATTTTAAATAAATACCGCCTGAATTTGTAAAACTCCCAGAAGTCCGTCGAATTTGTAAAAAGACTGAGAGGTGACAATGACTTTTGAGGGATATGCAAATTCAAGCGAAATTACCCTTTTACCCTTAGTTTTAAATACTTTTAAAAAAAAAATAAATAAACCCCCCGTGGTGGGTCCCACTGCCGGTGGCCACCACCTCTGCCGCCGGCGACCAGCAGCCATCTCTGCTGCTGCCGGTGATCGCCGGCCGGCACCGGGGGGGCCGGCCGCTGGCGGTGGGGCCCACCGCGGGGTTATTTACTTTTTTAAAATTATTTAAAACTAAGGGCAAAAATATAATTTCGCTTGAATTTGCATATCCCTCAAAAGTCCTTGTCACCTCTTAGTCTTTTTACAAATTCGACGGGTTTCTAGGGGTTTTACAAATTCATGCAGTATTTATTTGGAATTTTCCCAAACTGTAACGATTTAAAGCAAACTATAGCAGCAGATATGAGAATAAGAAGAGCTGAATCCGACATTTACTATTACCTCTAGACTTAATTATAAAAAATAATTTAGTTTAAATAAACTTAGGTCACTTTTGATATTTTACTCAACATATTTATCTACTTAAGGTGGAATCTAATCAAAATATTTAATTTAAAAATATCTAAAAGATACTCAAAAATTGAAATGTTGTACAAATTAAAATGGGTGGGAGATTTTAAACCATTTACTAATATGTACATGCTGAATTTCTTTCCTTTATAATTAGCCATTATGAGTTAATTCATTGGGAAAAGGACAGATAAATACCATTAAAAATGGTAAAGGAGATTGAGATGATTCCAATATTGATGATGCTAGAGAAGGTGTTAGGTCAAATTTATCATTTTTTATCCTTTTCTTTTGAATCTCATCTTCTCCTAGATAAAAAATGAATGGTTTATATTTAATATTTTCGAAAGTTATTATTATAGTATTTTGTACTTTAATTTTTTAAAATTTTATTTGTGTTACCATTATGAAATATGTACATAAGATTTTAATAGTTTAAATTTATTTATTTATTTATGTTTAAAATAATAAATTTATAAAATATAAAATCTTAATCATGTTTTTTTTTAAAGATCTTTTTTGCAATTCATGTGAATCAATTGTTTTATTTGACCATTTAATTTTTTAAAAAACAATATTGTCGAATGTATTGGCTCATTCTCATGCATCATTCTATGCGTGGTACGTGGACAACAGAACTAGAAGTAATAAACCACATCACTGAAGCATAGTATCTTTTAATCTTATGTAACATAATTTTTTTCCTTGTCAACATTGAATTGAATTGAGTTGTAAATTTTTTTATTTTTATTTTGGTATAAAAATGGTGGCAAAGTGTGCAATCACTCCGGACCGGGAGATGTTAACGGTAAAGCCTTTCCTAAATGAGCGACTTCAAGAATCGAACTTTTCCCGCTTCATTGGTGGGGGAACGTCCTGGGGCCTAGCCAACGAATCGAGTTGTAAATTTAATTTACATGATGTAAATTTTGCGGTTTAAATAAACAAAAACAATTATCCCCTGGACCCCACAATGTTTAATTCAATTCAATAATGTTCTGTACTACTTCTAATTCTTAATATAAGAACAAGTTGAAATTTTATAAAAATATCAATGAAGCTAAATCAATTACTTAATTACAGAATATATTGTTTATTCTTAAAGGATATGTCAATTTATAATTCAAGTCAATTAATTTAGAATAAAATGACAAATATAAATACTTCAAAGTAACCTATCTAACATCCTTAATCTCTCAAAAAAAAAAAGTTAACTAGCTCTTATAATAAAAAAAATGAAGGTAGTATCATATAATTATTTTTTTTTAAGAAAAAAAAAACCTCTTGGATGATCTTAGGAACACATACTTAGATTGTTATATTTCCACATCAACATGATATATTTAGAATATTTCCCAAAAAAAAAACTTTTTTTTCCACTTTTTTATGATTAATTTGTACCGAGTTATCAAAAGTTAAAAATATGGCTACAATGAAATGCTAATATCATGTGGGAGAATATGCCTAAAAAGGTCCAAAAGGTTGCTAAAGCAATTTTGGGAGAATCAAAAGGTTTTGATCGCCAAAATAAAGAAAATAAAGAGACTGAGTGGTGGGATGAGACTATTTAAGAGAAATTTAAGAAAAAGAAAAATTGTTTTAAAGCCATAATAATATTGAAAATTAAAATTTGGCTGAAAATGAAACTAAGAAAGCAGTTAGTTCTCGTGATAAAGCATATGAGTTGTTTTACAAGAAGTTAGGGACAAGAGTAGGCGAGCATAAGATTTACAAGATTACAAAGAACAAACAGAGAAAATCAAGAGACTTTAACTAAATGAAGTGTATAAAGGATAAAGAAAGCAAAATTTTAGTTACTGATGAGGATATTAAGAACAGGTGGGAAGCCTACTACTATAAGTTGTTCAATGATGAAGGGGGAGGGTCATCTTGTGACTTGGAAGATTTGATAACTCGAGAAGGCAAGCTCAATTGGTCATTTTACTATAGGATTCGAGCCTATTGAAGTGTGGAAATGTTTAGGTGAAGAGGGTGTTTCATGGCTTATAAGTTATTTAATGAGATTTTACGATCCAAGAAAATGCCCATGGATGGAGAAAAGTACTTTGATCCTTATTTATAAGGGTGAGCAACAGGCAGGCGGGACTGCCCCGGGGTAACCTGCGGCCCGCCCGTTTAAATTTCACGGGTACGGGTTAAACGGGTACGCCTAAACGGATCCAGACAACCTGTTTAGGCGCCTGGGCTTTTTAATTTTTTTTAGAAAAACATGTTTTTGGGCCCAGGTTTGTTTCTTTTTATTTGCTCAGAACCAGAACAGTTTTTGGGGCCCAAAACATATTCTATTTGTTGCGTTTTTTGGACCCAGCTTTGCTGATGACAAAGATGGCTTCCTCAGAAACACGTAGCTCGGGATCTTCTGCCTTCATTATTCTCTTGATTCGACTCATCGAAAGCTCGTCCGTTTTTGCGTTTTCTTCCTCTTCAACTTTATAATTGTCATCTTGTTGCTTCCGTTTACCTTTCTTGGGTCTCGTTTCGTTGGTTCGCCCATTTGTGGCACCATTGTCGTCAATTTCAGGCCCTTTCCCTCCTTTTAAGAGCTTGGTGGTAATGGCAGATGATGGAAAGATTGAAACTTTATCGTCCTTCACATTGCTATCGCCGCGTTTATTCGTCTTCGTCAAGCCCTCTTTTCGAGGCTTACTTGCTGTTTTTTAGCTTCGCCCATTGCTCACTCGGTTTCTTGCTTTCGACATTTTGGCGGAAATCATGAATCAGAGCGCCAAGGGCTTCTTTCCACTTCGACAGTAAACACAGTAATACTGATGCGACGGTGGTCAGGCTATCTCTGGTGCGACAGTATTGAGGCTGCTACGTGGTGCGAGTGACGACGTGCTAGGGTTTGAGTTTGAGGGGTGAAGAAAGTCACTGCGCTTCTCTCTCTGTCTCGGGCTCTCGCATTTCTCCTTGCCCTCTGTGGCTCTGTCAACGTCAAACTAGGGGAATTGGGGAAAGGGAAACAAAACAAAAAATAATAATAATAATAATAACACTAAACGAGGTCACGGGTGGGGGCGGGTACCCCGCCCCTCAACCCGTGACCCGCCCGTATAATGGAAACGGGTATGGGGCAGGCCCGCACCCGTAACGGAACCAATCTGGGCGGATTTAATCCAGGAAAATATTTGTGGGGTGTGGGCGGTTGGGCGGGTAGTAGGTAAGTTGCTCAACCCTACTTATTTTATTTATAAGAATATAAGGGATATTCAAAATTGTGCAAACTATAGAATAATATAGCTTATGAGTCATACCATAAAATTGTGGGAAAAGGTAATTGAACACAAGTTGAGGCTGGAAATTGGTATTTCTAAGAACCAATTTGGATTTGTGCCAAGAAAGTCCACAACAGAAGCGATTTATTTACTAAAAGGAGTAATAGAAAAATATCAAAGCAAAGGAAGGGATTTTCATATAGTTTTCGTCGATTTGGAAAAAGCATATGACTGTGTGTTAAGAGATGTACTTTGGAAAGCCTTAGAAAAGAAGGGGGCACATGTTGCATATATCGAAGCCATTTAGGACATGTATGAGGGGGTAACAACCAATGTTAAAATGCCTAGAAGTGAGACAGAGCTTTCCTATAAGAATTGACCTACATCAGGGATCAACTTTGAGCCTTTATTTATTTAACCTAGTGGTAGATGTTATTTATTTAACCTAGTGGTAAATGTTCTGACTAAGCCTATCAAAGAAGAATCCTAACTACATACTTTTTGTTGATGATATAGTTTTGTTAGCTGAATCTAAGGAGAAAATCAATTCTAAACTTGAGATATGGAGAAGGACTTTGGAGTTGAAGGCCTTTCGCTTGAAAAGGAGAAAAATTAAACATATGCATTGTACTTTTCATAAGAGACAAGTTAGAAGTGAAGTGGAAATAAAATTGGGGTGCAAATTATTCTGCAAGTGGCAAAGGTTAGATATTTGGAATCTATACAACAAGATGGTGAAACTGATGAAAATATTAATCATAGAATTCAAGCCGCTGGAGTTATTTGTGACTGAAAAGTACTTAATAAAGTAAAAAGGAAATTTTACCGCATTGTTATAACACTAGCAATGCTTTATGATAGTGAATGTTGAGCTTTAAAGGGACAACATGAACATAAAATGGGGGTAGCCAAAATGCGGATGTTGAGATGAATGTGTGGTCATACAAGAAAAGATAAGATTCATAATAATCCTATACGCGAATAAGTTGAAGTGGCATCTATAGATGAGAAAATAGTAGAAAATTGTTTGAGATGGTATGGACATGTTCAAATGAAGCCATTGAGTGCACCAATGAGGATGATTAATCAAACATCATGGAGTCCTATAAAAAGAGGCCGAGGAAGACCGAAGAGAACACTCGATGAGATTATATAGAGCTGGATCTTTTGGCTAATAACCTATCCAAAGATTTGATTTTCGATAGAGCACAATGACGTCGTGCGATCTATGTAGCCGATCTCACCTGATGGAATAAAGACTTTCTTCTTGTTGTTGTACCATCAAAAGTCAAAAATAAAGGAATGTAACCATAAACCATAAAAATCATGGTTCAATAAAAGTCTACAGCAGAGCAGCAGGCCAGATTCATAAGTCTTGTGCTACTAAGAATACAAGAACAACTTATTGTTGAAAACAACTAAATGGTATCAGAATAATACGAAGCAGATCATCAAAAGACTGACAGCTTCTTACTCGTTGGAAGGTGCATCCTCTGATGGAACACTTGCTCCTTCTATAAAAGGCAGAACACAGATCAGAATTTTGTCCACTTCCCTGAAGAAGCTAAAGAGAAGAAGAAGAAGCAATGGCATTCTACAGAATGAAGCAAATGATTCAGAAAGGGCATACCTTCTCCTGAAGGAGAACAAAAAGACTTCCTGTAACGTGTTTGCTGCTGTGTTGGCTGAAAATGCAGAATTGCCAGACAGAAATTGGTCATTCAAACTTTGAGGGAATGGAAGTAATTTCAGTAAGAAAGACATCATACCACCTCGAACCAATTAATGACCCCAGATTTTATGCATTTGTGTTTTAGGAGAAACTTTAGATAGTGTTCAGATGTTTCAACCAAGTTTTCTAATAAAAATATAATACAATACAAGAAATTTATAACTTTGCACATGATTGGATCTGGTAAAAAGAATTTCTCTACATATTATGTATTTACTAAAAAAAGATCTGGCAACAAACACCTAAAAACTTCACCTAATTTTTGCCGTTATATTATTTGATATACTTAGTTGTTAATAATGCTGGAGAAGGAGCCACTGAGCCAGAGGGTTGGCTGTATAAGAGCTGCTGCTGGTAAAACAAGAATACCAATAACTAAATAATTGAATAAACATCTAATTCCGACTTACATGCTTCCATTATTTGGATATTAGAACTACTACAACAATGGGCATAACAAAATTATAGCATGACGCGCGCGCAAAGCCTTTGGTCCCCAGAGGCTATGCTCCACATTAATTTGTTAACTTGCCCCAAACACTACAAATGGTAACTCAGCCTTATATATGATTACTTTGTAGTTGATCTGATGCTAGGCTGTGAACTTAATTGCTTTGAGATACAGTTAAGCTCTTTCTCTCTCTCACACACACACAACTGGTTTGGAGTGGTTGGAAACAACATTTTAATAAATAAAAAGATTAAGAAAGCACAAAAACCTTCATATTACTAGACTACTGGTGCTGTAAATAACATTTTAACAGAATAGATATTTCAACGATGTCAAAGACCACCCAATCGCTGAATAGCATGCAAATTACAAAAAAGAACAAAGTGAAAATAAAAAGAGAAGCAATTGTTATCAAGCTTCAGAAAGCAGCAAAACTTTCATACAGCCATGTAATAATATTTGATTAAACACCTGTAACTTAGGCCGCAAAGCCTCCAACGGTCCCTTGGGTTTTTCGCCTCCTTGCTGTTTTAAGGTATATCGGAGTGTAAGAAAAATAAATATATGGATATCCAGCAACAATGAAACGCATTTAGAGAATTTCTTCTAGAAATACCTTTCCAAGTGCCCAATCAGCAGAATCAAAGTAGGCACGTTCATGGTCCTGGAGTAAAAAGAAAAATGTTAAGCCAAAAGAGTAAGAACACGTATCGTCAGATATGATAAAGTTAAAAGAATATGTACATAAGGACACCAATACACGTGTACCTTAGATATAAGTGGTTGCTTTTTAGGCAGTAGTCCTCCATATTTTTTCTTCATAACCTCCTCCTGCAAGATGCAGGAACTCGATAAGCCAAAAAAAAACAAAAAAAAAAAGTGATAAAAAATCCTTGCAATAAAAAGGTTATCCCAGCCAATTGAATTTTCACTGAAACATGCAAGAAGACAACTTTTTAAGAACAACCTGCTCCTTGGTTGATGGCATGGATTCATTAGATGTATTTACATCCATCTGTCCTTGTTCTTTGTTATCCTCCACACTAGACATAGGATCTTTTTGCAAGTAAGCTGTGGCTGCAATAATGTCCAAAAGACCAAAAGTGTGAAAGTGGATAAGAGTCTGACTTTAGTTACAATTAGAAAAATCTTTCAAATTTCAAAATCATCAGCAAATGCTACTATTTATTCATTTATATTCCCTTTCAACAGGAATTTGATCATCTGTTTTAATAATTGCTAGGCACCATCAGTATTCTCCATAGAAAGGTTCAGGCCAAAAGATATGAGTAAGAGCTAACAAACAAGCATTGGCAGCCCCCAGTCCAAATCAACTAAGAGGCTTAGATTGTGCTAATGCTCTTCAAACAGATATGTGATATAACATAGATAAATAGACAGATGAGTGAACCATGACAGCAAAATGACAGTAAATCTCTTCTGAATGAATCGGAAGACTAAACAAAAGAAAACAAATATTGAGGTCTCATGGGCAGTTTGGCAGACTAGAAAATAAGCATATACTCCAAAAGAATATTATTCAAACCTCACACAGATACCAAATGGTAAAGCTCAGACCAGTTGTAGCAAAGAACTACTGCGCCAGAGGGGGGGGGGGTGTTGTTCCCAATTCATTCAAAAACATGAAATGAAGGGGACAAATTCATATTTATAAACATTTTGCCACATTCGTATCGACTGGAAAGAAGTGCTTTAAAAAATCAAGACTTTCATGTACATGTGGCAGACATATTTGCATAATTTGATTAGATTAAGGAAGTTAACCGAGCTAGTTAATATGACATTTATTTTCTAAAATACCCTAATCATCCTCTTTATTTTCATCATTCTCTCTCGTCCTTGATTATTATTGAGGAAAATTGACAAATATGAAAACTATATCGATTTAGGACGAAGATCAACTCCCTAAATATGTCTTATATTAAGAACTGGAGGAGTACATATTAACGAAGTTCACGAGGCAACTATAACAATTGCTTATCCTTAGCAGAGAAAATATTTGCCTGAATTTGACTATACTTTTCAGTAAACGATAGTTTGTCCTTGGAAAACTGCAAACACGAAAACTCAGCAACACCTGGCCTCACAAGAAGACCGCCTGATGAGCAGCCCTTCCTCAAGGAGCTTTTGGCTGCTAAAGTGATCGTCTTCCAAGAAGTTAAAATATAAACGGGCAACAACCCACAATGGCAAAATTATTTAATCATTGCAAAGCCAAAAAACTAAACAAGCATCACACAACCAAATCAGTAAATATTCCCGCATTTTGTACATAAAAAAAAGCGATGCTTATCATTAAAATAAGAATTGCAGCTCAATAACACGCACAAATGGCTTTCAATTCCACGACTCCGTTAAAAGTTGTAGTTCTAGAAAATAAAACGTCAAATTGATATGTTATTCACGAATATAAGACTGATAATGGGGTGAAACAAAAGCATCAAAGGAAGCGATAGCAGGAATAATAATTAAATCAGTTGAAGATCAATCATTACGAGAAGAAGAAAGTAAAACGGAAATAACAGATCCAAGCATGAAGAACTCACCGGAGCAGTATGGGCACAACCGTAATCAGCGGAGCACCGAACGACAGGCGATGTGCTGATGTTCACGTCTCTGTCCTCTTGTTCCCCGCTCTTAGCTTCTGGGACCTATTTAATTTCAGATTTTGTTTCATTTCTTTATTATATCACATCGAATCCTAGATCTTGATTTTAGCTTTTTCTTTATTATTATTTGATACTTTCTTATTATTTGTATGGGGTAGGTTAGTAATTTCGTAGGAACTTGATGGTTATTTTGTCTTTTCTCATGTGTCAGTTACTTTTAATTTCGCATGTATTTGCACGGCTGTACCACAATGAAACAGTTATACAAAAGCGCGTATTCAGAATTTTCTCTCAACTTGTCATTCTTCCTTTGATTCTTCAGTCCTTCCTTACCATTGGTATGAAAGCAGACACAGTTAAGGGACATGGAGGAGTGAATCTGTTCTTATATGAACCAGCGGTTTGCGGCACTAGAGACAGGATTGAATTCCATTCAAGAGGTGTGTGTGAACAGATAGATGATGGAGTTGCAGAACTTCATTCGTCAAATGTCGATCTGAGCCGTGGATTTGCAAGCAGAGTGCCGGGACCGTCGTGACGGAGATTATTATATACCCACTTGGTACACTAAACTTGTTTTTTCGTCCAAGGATGTGGATGCTTGGGTGGCTAAGTGTGAGCTGTACTTTAACTTGATTTGCACGAGACACAAATCTTCACATCAATATCGAGTCATTTTTTACTAGAGCCTCATCCTGAAAACGTATTATAAAATAAAAAAGAGATGAGAGGAAAGAGAGAATAATATTTTTCACTATTCATATGTGTATAATACAAAACATTTGTCTTCTGGTTATACCACATAAGGCTATAATCTACAATAAATGAGGTTACATAATAATTGGAAAATAATGGGAATAAATAATAGGAAGATGGACATCGATATTAATATATTAATCATAACAATAATTAATATTTATTATTTTTAGGGTTTTTTTATCTATAATTTTTTTATTTTATTTTTTGTACCTAAACATATGTCCTTTTCTTTTGTTTCACTTGCTAGTTGCAACTTGCAACTTGCAACTTACAAGCTACCACCTCAAAGATACAATCGTCGAATTTTCCCCTGTCGCATCATATGCACAGTTTTTCTTAAAATCTGTACATGATTATAGAATATTATTTACCAATAAATCTTTAAAACAGTCATATGAATTCCATAATAATAAGATGATAATTAACTCGAACTCACCAATAGGGTAAATCTAATGAAAGGGGCTAATCATTTATAACCTTAAATCAAGGTTTAAATTCTCACTGTGTGTGAGATGTACCCATATTTAATACCTGACAATTATAATTAGAGGATACCTATACTTAGGGAGGGGAAAAAAAACTAAAAATTCATGTTAGCCTTCTATACAATAATTTTCAGATTAATATTCCACTCTAGTTTTACTTTTAAGAATTTAGGTTGCAAGAATGTTTGGTACGTGGAGGTCACACATAATTTCTAGATTTTACTTAACCATGTTTGAGATTAGCACTAATATTTTATGGGAAAAGTATTTCTTCAGTCACTGGAGATAAAGTTATCTCCAGTGAGCCCAAAACTACATCGTTTTGGATTAATGAAGGGTGTGTTTGTAATTTTAGGTGAATTAATGAAGGTTGTTTCCGTAATTTTGTTTATCTTTTTATCATATGAATTTTACCGAAACACCCTTCATTAATTCACCTAAAATTACAAACATACCCTTCATTAATCCAAAACGACGTAGTTTTGCACTCACTGGAGATAACTTTATCTCCAGTGACTGGAGAAATCCTTTACCCATATTTTATTATATATTAATAACACAACTTTCTATAAATTTTATATTTTATATTTATATATATATAGAGAGAGAGAGAGGATGGTCAAAAATAATGTGCGGGTAATTTTATACTTTAAAATGTTTTCTGAAAAGATTACAAAATGACATATTAATTGTTAATATGTTCATGGACAGTGAAACGAGTAAATTAATGGCAAACATGGAATAAAAACTCAAAGCTGTTACCGTTTTGTCTACATTTTGCTGTTCATTCAGATCAACTAACCGTAACTACGATAATAGATAAATGTCTTGAGCAGCTACAACTTTAAGAAACAAAAATAAGTGTAACATATAAAATGAATGCTGATAATCTAAGTCAGAAGGAAAGTAAGAAATTTTTATTAGCAATTTACAAAAGGACCAAAAGTGATCGCCATAAAACCAGCTCATGCTCTTTGGGATTCTGAACCTATGCAAAGAAGCTTTGCGTATCTTAATGTCTAGCATTACAGGGATATGGAAAATGGTTGGATCTTCTTGTCAGCCATGAAACAAAGCCTTACCACCACTCTCAGCAACGTTGATTAAGTTTGCAAGCTTATCATCATCATCCTCCCTGTATGCTTTAATCTCAGAAACCCATCTCTTGATTCAACAAGATGTTTGCTCCATCATTACCCTGGAGATGGCAAATGAACTAAATAATTATTGCATGTAGGGATTTTTCAGCATGATGTTCTTCGCCACTGCTTCTTCCCTTTCTTCTGATGCAATTTGAAGGGACTCCAGCTCTTCCGGCGTTTGGATGTCTCGCAGAAGAGGCCAGAAGCAAGAGCCTGCTGAAGCCACAGCTCAAATGCCTCTTCATCTTCGTCCAGCATCATTTCCGCATCCAAATCCCATGGATATCGGCTGGAGTTGCATCGCGGGCTTTTCTCCAGGCCAACCATGTTCACATGGAAGCTTGGTCTATGGGTGTTTGGCCTACAAGCCATTCCCTGCATGAAACAAGAACAAGCCTTCCTTTTTAAGTTCAAGATTCCTTTTCAACAATTGAATTAACACTTGTGAGAGGATTGTCACGGAAAGCAACAGGGGTACATATTGTATCGATCAAAGGTTCTACCGAGAATCCTGGAGTCTGGACTAATCAGGGAATCCCAGACCCAGGCTCCTAAGACGTGCTCTTTATAGGATAAAATGATAACCTAATAACTTTAAAGTTGCATGAATGTGACTCAATCAATTGCAATGGATATATTTACCGAAAGCCAATGCAATGCATTCCTATTGAAAAACTTTTGTGTAAATAGCCAAGGAGTTTTATCTTCCTGGAATTTGCAAATTTTGGTTTAAGTTCTTCCACCCCATGTTGAAAGAAAAAGAAAAAATATTGCAAAGAAATAGGTAAAACTAGAACACTGCTGACAATGATACACATCGTAAATCTCACCTATATCATATTTTACATGTCATCATTTCCGTTTTACCACATGCGACTCTGATATGCACTTTCTAGAAGAGGCAGATATCAGAAAAGAAGCGAATGCAGATGAAAAGGTTTTGCTCAACACTTGCTCATGTTTAGTAGAGAAGATGAAAGATATAAATGACTAGGAATTCTGTAGTTTTTTACAATTAATATTTGATATAGATATGCTCACAATAAAGACTGCAATTGGAAGCCACACAATTTTCATTCCATCCCTTAACATTTAAGCATACAATGATTCTCACTCATTTTCAATACTTTACATCTTAGTCCCTACCCAGGCAAACCCTGCAAATGCACATTAACATGGTCTACCTTTGCTGTTCCTAGATATCTTTTCAATTCTCTATTTGTAAATTTCAGAAGCAATGAATCGAGTAAAAAGCATTATAATATGAATCGAGTAAAAAGCATTATACTATGTAGACCAATAAAAACAAATGTAGAGACAACTGACCTGACAAATGGCCCATTCTGACACATCAAAGATCTTGCTCTCAGCACAAACAAAAGCTCGTGGAATCTCCATCTATCAAGAAAAGAAACCACATTCAGCAAAATGCAAAGTGAATTTGACGAAAATGAAACGGAGAACAATATTTGCTATGAAGGAATTACCTTTTGAGCTCTATCAAGAGCCAGAGAACCTTTGTACTCAACCCATCCATCTCCATCCTTGGCTTGATGATACTGACTACAGTCCTACTCCCAAAGTGGATATAATCAATTTTCAATTAAAAAATAGAGCAACCGAGCAAAAGAAAGATGGGACGAGAATTAATCCAATAATCAATAAATATAATGTACTAACAAGAAATCTAACCTGACACCATCTTGCCTTAGACTTAATTCTATTAGTGCACACCCATATATGTGAATTGCCACACTTGGTGCACTGTATACGCCTGGATTCTTCGGAGCAATAATCAGAATTGTCCTGCAAGGATTACCAACAGAATCACTACCTTACTAGCAAAGGCCTTCAGCAACCTAAGGAATCAGGAGAAGAAGATGGCTCTGCTAATCAAACTATCAAACCTCAGCTTTACCCTGCATTTTCGCAGGAGGCTGTTTCCACAACGAGTCTTACCCACTATACCAGCATATTTTTCTTCCCATTGGAGTATATTCAACAAACGACCAGTGGTCCATGGTTTTTAAGTAACCATCTCCATGCCATCTCCACCTAGGTAATTATTATTGTTATTCTTCCCTATTCTAACATCACAAAATCCATCAACATCCAGTCTTCGTTATTGGAATCAGTCGGGAAAATAAGGCCAGTGGTTCAGCTATCGGGTCACCTAATAAAATACTGGAACAGCTATTTTAACAAACACTCTCTCTCTCTCTCTCTCTCTCTCACACACACACACACACAACTCCATTTCAAAAACCAAAACTAAAGCAACCACAGTATTTTCCAGGGAAAAATACAAAAAACTACGAGTGTATGTCTAAATCAAGTACAAGGAACCCATCATATTTACCTGACGTGAAGAACCATAAGATTTCTGGCAGACACTTTTAGCCCTGAATTCCTCTTTCCTCAATTGCTCATCATAGTCTCTCTTCTTTGTGGTATCAGAAAGAACCTGAACGTTTCAAATATCTAGTGAATGGTAAAAAACGGACAGAAAATCATTTATGTTTAGCATTCAACTCCAAGAAAGATTGCAGGGTGAAACCAATGCTTAAATTAAAACTCTACCTCGTATGCAGATTGAAGCTTCTTAAATGATTCACTTGCCAGCGGACTGCCCATATTCTTATCAGGATGAACAAGCATCGCCTACATCAGTAAATTGAACTAAATTTAAGAACAGTTCATTCCATTTAAAATATTAGAGGATGTGTAGGTGAGCAAACACAGCATAGCTCAGGTAAATGTGATTTCACAACATCATTATCTGGCATTGGTTAAGCAGTATTACATCAACATTAATGAACAACTTAAGAATGGTGGAGAGGAGTAGAATTAGGGTTATTTTTACCTAAAGAAAATATATCACTGATAAACATATACCTTTTTCCGGTATTCCCTTTTCAAAATTGCTGCATCAACTTTCTTGTGACGGGGAAATCCAAGCGCATCATAATGATCCAGACTATTCAATATTTTCCTCATTTCATCAACAGAATCTGTTTGTACTTTCACCACTTTGCTAGCAGAAAACTCTGTCTGGTTTTCAACAACTGAAGTGGTAACAGCTGGTTTGCTGGATGATTTACATGAATGTGAATTTTCAGATTCAGCAGTAGGGATGGAATATTCACACTCTTCAGTAAAGTCATCTCCCAGAACTGTTTCTGATTGTCCCTGGTCTTCGGAATGCGAGCTACTTTCACTCACATTATCAAACCGTTGTAGGAGGAAATTCAAAACGTCATTGGAAAAGAATGCCAGATTTACACACAGAAAAACACCGAGCCATCCCACCCGAACTTGGACACAGTATAAAGCATACACCATTGCCATTAGTACCACCAAGCGTGCATGATTTAGGGAGAATAAATAACCTACATTTGTGGAATACACAAACAAGAATACAATCATCTAAGAACTCAATTTTATGCAAATCACTGCCCAAATCACATTTTAGATCTGAATAATGCATGCATTTAGTGAAAATGTAGTCATAAGAGGAAATGGCATCAAGAAATGCAATTGAGAGCACATAATAGTAATGATGAATGCTTTAAGATCATAAAACAACAGCCACGAATCCTCATGCCTGTTTTATTGATCATTCGAGGAATACATCTTGAAATGCAAGGTGAGTAACAAATACGATACCTCCAACAATAAGCAATGTTCCTGTTATCCAGAAGTTAGCATACATCCACAAGATAAGGATAGCAAAAAGCCCTACAATGAAAACGCCAGGAGTATAACCCAAGTACTGGACAGCAGCTCCAGCAACACCCTAAAGCATCCAATTGAACTGAGTAAGAAGTATAAAATTTACTCTATAAATTATGCACCATTGCATGGAAATGATAAAGCCCAGTAAAGAGCATTCTAAAAAAGGTCCCCCTCAGCCTCTTAAATTAACATCAAAGAAAACGTCAAAAGAACCAAAAATCCGAAGAATGCAGTCTCACTAAAATGGCAAAAAGAGAAGTATTGAATAATATCAGCAGGGTCATTATAGAAAAGTTGGTAAATAAGGGACAGAACGTTAGACTCCAATAAATAAGCACAAGGTAAGTTGAGCTTACTATGCCCACATAAAAGTTTAATCTCCATTAATGCCAAAAAGTTCCAGCATCACAAAGGTACTAAAATCAAGGTGTCACTATAAGCAAGCCCAAGGAACAGTCATAAAAACTTTCTACCACCTAACAAAAGAATCTTATGCCAAAGTTTTCCAATTAATTTCATGGGGGAAAAAAAGCGTCAGAATATTATTTTAAAGACCAACAGTAACAGATTCAACTAATTAAGGGTTTCAAGTACATTTCAGAACAGGGATGTAAGTTCTTTTATAAAGAGGAGGACAAGAAGGACAACATTTGTGGCAACTTTAAAATGGAAAGATACATTTCAGCAGTCTCGATGAAGATTATAACAATTAATCTTCACTTAATAGACCTGAAAGTAATCCCAGAAAAGGCCATCCTTGAGGTCAGGTAGACCCAGTAATGAAGTTTAAACGCTTTAAACCGAAAATAGAAATGTTTGAGTAAATATAATAACTCCCAAATAAGAATGCATAAACTCAATGCTACTAGAAATTGAAAAAGAAACTAGTCAAAACAGGGTAAAGGGAAAACAAGGAAAGCCCCAAGACAAATGCAACAAAAGTATATTCCCTAGAGAGCAATTAAAATGAAAGTAATTAAAGTTTTGTTGATGTTAATGACATTAAGATGTACTCAACATCCTGAACCAAACTTTGTCGGGGACTGCAGTAAATGGAAGGTCCACATCTTGTGAAACATTTAAAGTTCTCCGATCTCCCAACTTATATTTTTTTTTTTTTTGGGGGGGGGGGGGGGGGGGAACAAGAGGAAGAAGAAGAAGAAGAAGAAGTGTCCAGTTTTCATATCTAAGCAAAATTCTTCAAATTTTATACTCAGGACCTTCACAAAAAATTCTGATAGAGTAGTCCAACGGTATAAGCATAAAAACCCATTATTACAATAAAGAATCGGCCAATCTATCACAATTATAAAATGCAATCAAAGTGAAATTAAAATAACGGCAATAATAGCTAAATGTTAGAGCAGATGAACAAATATAAGAAACTAGAACAGAGATCAGAAACCAGCAATGCTAGATTTAGGAAATGGAGCATTAATGACCACATACCATACTAATAAGTACATAAATCAAGCAATGCATCGAGGTCAAACTAAGAAGACAACACCACATTATGAGGAGAAGCATAGCTGGACCCAGCTTGATGAACGACTGAAAACCCCTTACAAAACAGTCTTTCCAATAAAGCAACGATAGGCGAAGAATGCTTCCCAATCTGAAGCATGCACTGCATACTAACGGCCAATGTTGCTCGACGAACATGGCAGTTTTGTCCCTGCAACAACCCAATGCAGTTTGGGCACGCCAGTAAGCATCCTTCTGCGATCGAAGCCATTGCCAACCTTGTTTGAACAACCCTATATCCTCCATCACCAAAATCTTCTCATAGACGCAGAAACAAAAAGGCACTGTCTATAACTGGTAGTAAAACCTCATCTCAGAGCGATGCTATGGATGCCGATCACCAAGAATCCGACAAACCATATATCTCGGTGATTGAGAAGCTAAATCATCAATGCTACCCATAAAAGAAAATAAAGTTAAAACTGGGCAGGAGAACCTTGATCTGCCCAAATTCACCTTACACACTGGGGAAAATTTAAAAAATAATAATAATAATAAATTAACCAGCCCTGCTATCCAATCACGGGTTTCTCTAGAAGAAAAGCTCCAAATACATAAAGGGGTGGGATCAAAACAGGCCTGTATTCAGTCCATGAAAGCACTAAATACAATCACGTTCATTCAAAGGCAAATTGCTTCGCAAATAAGCTTCCAAAAAGCAGCTACTGTTCACAAAAGAGCAAAACACAAAGCAATAAACAATCCCCTTTTGACAACAATGTATCCCTCTTTTACAAACCACAGAAACAAAATCTCAGGCCAGCATAACCAAAAAACACGACCCCTCACTGAACCAGTTCCAATGAACCTAGCACTAGAAAAGGAGGGAAAACCAAACCCAACTAAAGGCAAGAACTTGAAGAAGAGCAGTAACAATGGAAACCCTAAACATCAAATGGGAGAGAGAGAAAGTGCAAAACTTCAACCACCGCCAGTCGAAATGAATCGTCGTCAGATAGAATGGGAAAGAAACTTTAAGGGATTCCTAAAGGGTAATGCGGAGAATCTTTCCTTTGGCGGGGGTTAGAAACCAGAAACATTGGCTCTTTCTAGTTCAGGGACTGCTCGTGAAAAAGAGAAAGTTTCAAAAAGTTTTATAAAGGGGATGAAGAGTAGAGTGAAGACTTCCCCAGAGAGAGGAGAGAGATTTGACATCATTCAATATAATTTTTTCCTTTTTGCTTTGTGGATTAGGGCTGTAGAGTTGTCTAATAATATGATGGTGTGGGACCGAAAACCTCCCATTGAAATTTGTTCATTTGTGGCTTGCCTGCAATCCATTTTCTTTACTTAAACCAGGTTACGTGCCTTTGTTGCTTTTTGTAGACACAGGTCACAAATGCTATCGACTAAACAAATAAGGAGTACTATAAAATATGAATTAAAATGTTTCTATTTCTTTTTAAAAAATCCGTATCTTTAAAAATAAATAATGAAAAAGCAAATACGTACTATCTTTTACCCAATATATACGATAAATTATTTTTATGAGTATTGAATTTTAATTAGTAATTTGCATAAAATATGCCTTATTATTTTGAGTATGCCTTATTACGTATTTTATATAATATAATTATATGTGATAAATTCTTTGATAATACACTGGTTTCAATTAAATCATTATTTTTATTTTTTTTTTATGTTATCATTTACTATCATCACTTAGCCTAAGTGCATTTTTTAGCTTCTGAAAGTGTTTTTACAATTTAGGATGTTAGTATGTGAAATAAATTTTATTTCAATTTATAAAAAAGTGCTTAAAAAAACCCTTTTGATAAGTTCCCAAACAAACACTGATACAATGCATTCAAAATATATCGGAAGAGGATTCTCTTCTCATCATTTTTCTCATTTTCTCTCATTAGTTCATCTAAGCCATTGATTGGAAATGTGAAAGAAAAGTTAAAGTAGTATTGTGATTGATTAGATGGATAGGATTTAGAGATGATGAAGATAATGAAAAAGTGATAATGAGAGAAACTCAACCCAAATATATCACAAATACTGTGATTATTTCATCAAAATTAATCAAGTGAGATAACCACAACAAAAAATATTCTTATTTCATTAGGTGGGTGGCATCGGCTACATGTGTTATGCAATGTATTGTACTTTATTGACAACTAAATTCTTGAATAGATTACTAATCAAAAGATTTCACTCAGTAATTGCATTAAGAATTTTCTTTAATCCTCCTCTACCTTTTTAATAGAATTTCATATTGCATGTGCTTAATCAACTCTCCTCACTAGTACATCCAATAGCTTTTTTAAAAAATGTTCAAACCCCTTGAAACTATTTTCTGGAATTTAATCTTCAATAGATACTACTCCAACCCCAACTCTACATACATGTTTCTATTTTGAATATTATATTTTTTATATATAATAACACATTCATCTCAACATCTTTATTTAAGTTAGTCTCACTTCATTCTCACTTTGTTTCTCAAAGTTCAACATTCACTAATATATAATAATTATTGATCTTGTAGAAATACAATAAAACTTTACTTTTACCTTATTAAGCTCTTTCTAGTCACTGATAACTCTAATAGTTTTTTTTTCCATTCAAACTATCTAATTTAAATTATATGATTAACTTGTCAAGTAATTTCACTGTCTTTTTGCATAACTAATCTTAAATATATAAACTTTGCCACTTATAGGATGATTTGGTCTCTCAAATTTAACCTCGATCTAAATCACTTTAACTTGTTTCTTGTAAAAATTATAAAAGAAAATTCCAAATAAATACTATTTGAATTTGCAAAACCTCCAGAAGTTCATCCAATTTGTAAAAAGACTGAGAGGTACAAAGGACCTGTGAGGGATATGCAAATTCGGGTCAAATTACTATTTTGCCCTTAATTTTAAATAAATAAAAAAAATAAAATCAAATCCCCTCCCATCCCCCCACCGCCAGTTGTTGCCGCTACCACTGGCCGGCCACCACCACCGCCGGCTGTGGGTGCCGGCCGATTAGTGGTGGCGACGGCGGCCGAAGGTGGCGGCCGGCCGGCAGTAGGGGGTGGGAGGAGATTTGATTTTATTTATTTTTTATTTATTGAAAACTAAGGAAAAAATAATAATTTAACCCGAATTTGCATATCTCTCAATATTTTTACAAATTTGACGGACTTCTGGGGGTTTTATAACTTCAGATGGTATTTATTTAGAATTTTCCCAAATTATAATGTGTATGAGAAAAATTTTCGACTTCAACGTGATTCTTCATAACTCAAGTTTTAAGTTAATATATTCAATTAACTCAATCAAAGGAACTATGTACGATTGGCAAAAAAACATGCACTTAAGATTTTCTATTTACATAAGCCAAGTTAAGAAATATAAAATCAATAAAGGTTCCAAGATAATCCCTTTATGCATTAATGGATTTATTTAAGCATTTAAAATTGGGAAAGTCTCCCTCAGGGCCCAAGTAACTAAAAAATTATCAAAAAATGCCTCAAAAAAGTTACATATCAAAGAAGGCCCGAGGCATTTTTTGATATTATTTCATAAATGTTAACAACATTTTCTTTTTTTTTGGTAAATGTTAACAACAATGTTAGTAAAACATAAACAATTATACTTTAACAACTAAATTAGTACACGTTAACAATTATATCAATACAATGTTTTTTGAAATAATACCAGAAAAGGCCCTTAGGTTTTTTTTTTTGTTTACTTTTGACTTTTCATTGGACCTTTTTTGAGATAACTTGGGCCCTGAAAGTGATTTTCCCTTCAAAAGTGGGATGTGATTTGCGAGCACTTAATTGAGTTGTTTTGCATTGTGATTACTACTAAGCTATTCTCTTATTGTCATTTTGATTTCTCGAAAGCGGGGGAGTATCTAAATTTTAAGTCAGTTTTTATTTTACTAATTATTCTGGTTGTTATCAAACTTTGTTTGAAATACTTGGATAATAATTAACAGTTTTTAATATTTTAAATGTGTGTGTTGTGTTGATTATATTGTTGATATGAAATTAAATTAAATTTTTATAGCTTTATAAAATATAAAATATTTTTTTACAGCCAAGTAGGTAGTTTTATCAAAAACAAGGCAGACTTGAGCATGGTTCACTTTCTTAGCTAGCAGAAAGAATGATCATATATATATATATAGATCAGGGCATAGGTCCCAATTGCCCATCATGGGCAGATTAGCCAAAATTATATAAAATGAAAATAATTATACAACTAAATTTGATAGTATAACATGATTTACAAAAGGGGAAGTTAAGGGTACATTTATTTTATAAAGGGAGTGATAGGAAAAATTTGATGCAGCAAGTTTGTATTCTTTCCTAGAATGGCGTTGAAATTAGAATGGACATAGACTGTGGAGCAAGTTCTTCTCATGTGGAATAGTTATCATCAATTTTTATGATTTGATTTAATTGACTTATCTGTTATCATCTGAATCCAATAATTTCTTTCCGGGATTTGAAAACCATAATCTGATGTTCAGGACAAATTACAAGTCATGATGGTAGATATGAATTTGTGTGTTCTTGAGAGAAACTGACACAGACAGACACACACATGATACATAGAAAAAGTGGAAGGTAAAAGGGAATCTTCAGATTTACCAATGAATACAGGACTTATTCAAATTTACTTACAAGAAGGTACTTCTAGAGAAACTTCCTAATATTGGAGGGTTTGCACAAAAGAATTAAACAATCACTAAAAAATAAAAAATAAAAATACAAACTTGGAAAAATTTACATGACATAACAAGCCTTGAAAAACATCTCGAAAGAACAAGGCATTGGAGACAGACAATTACATGCTACGATCATAGTGCATGGCAAAGGTTGTAGTAGTAGCGGTTGAAGCAATCGACATCGTAGTGTCCTGGTTGTCCGAGGTCGAGGGGGTATTATAAGAAGATAATGTTTTCATATCAACTTCATTTTTTGGTTTTCCTCCAACTTTGAGGTCCATAAAGTCAGAAATCAAGCCTGGTTCTGTTATCTTACTGTCATAGACGTCCATTTTACCGGTGAGCATCTTGACCACCGTAGACATGGATGGCCGGAGCTTAGGAACTTCCTGAGTACAAAGAAGGCCAACTTTCAGAAACTTGCAAGCCTCCTCGGCATCGAATTCCCCATTTAGGGATGTGTCTACTAGCCCTACCAATATCCCTTCCTGATAATGCCTCCATGTCTGTAACAAGGAGTTTGAATGAGAGCAGGTCCTGAAATCTTATATGAAGCTACAGAATAGATTGCAGTTACACAAATTCAATCACAATGCCAGGTAACTCCTCTTCTAAATTGTATCTTTTAGGAGACACATTTAATATTAAATCCATCAGTTTAATTATAAATTCCTCTTCTAAAAGCATTTTCTCAAGAACTGAAGTGTCATACAATTAATCCCCCCCCCCCCCCCCCCCCCAAAAAAAAAGGACGCCATTTAATGTGATTTCCATCTGAAAACTTTAATTCATTGAAGTGACAAAAAATTCTGTTTTCCTTTTAAATATGCTTTTCATAGCCAGAAGAACAACATGAATCCTCTACATTCATATATTTGAAGAGTAATATAGAAGAATATGATTGTGTGTGGGCTTAATTCCAACTATATGCTCAACATTTTTTCCCTTTCCGCATACACTATACTCCCTCTTGTCCTTAATATAGAACAATTTGGAGAGTTGATCTTTATCCCAAATATAACACTTATTTTTCATATTTGTCAATTTTTTCCTAATTTACCCCTAGAGATCCTCTCTCACCAATAATTAAGGAGGAAAGGAAAGAAGGGAATTAATGAAGATGACTAAGGGGTTTAAAAAATACATATTATATTAACTAACTTTCTTAATCTAATTAAATTAAGTAAAGCATCATTCACTTCAATAAATATGAAGGATCCAAAATGGGAAATGAATGGCTAACATAGTTGAGAATATGATAGAACAGAGATCCATACCCTCTCTAGAAGGAATTGTTCTTCCAATGGCAATCGTGTATTTGTATTACATTTCCCACTGACAATCTCCAAAAGAAGTACACCAAAACTGTAAATGTCTGCTTTTCTATTCACCTGCCCCCTTACTGCATATTCTGGTGCCAGATAACCTCTGAAATAGAAAATGTAGCAATAAATTCCATATGTCCAATAGTTAAAGAATTTTTTTCTTAAAATAAAAGGCATAAGAAACATAATTTGTCTGAGATATTGAAGCTTTCCTCTTCATGTGCAGAGGGAAAGGTGATGAATAAGTAATAGACAGCAAAAATAATGCAATCCTGAATATTTATGCATGCTTGCGTGAACAAATAACTGCACCTCAGCAGCCAGGTTAACGTGAGAATTGCATTTAGGAACAGAAATTCCCAAACAATACCAAGTCTCGTGCAAAAGCTAACACCTTATGATAGTAAATCTATTATTCAGATTAATAATTAACAAATTAATCATTAAAAATATATTTCTACATGAACTCTAAAGTCACCAATTGACATTGATGTAAATTTATATGTGGAACAAAAAGCCCAAGTATTTTCCTCTTTTATGAACACCCCCATCTGAAAGATCAGAAACCATTAATGCCTGCATAAAGTAAAATCCTTCTACGAACACACTTCAGTAGCCAACTAGAAACTCTTTACCGAACATAATATCATGTAATTATGGTTAATAAGCACATGTTTGGAGCATTAACAACCAAGTTCCTAGTGAAAGTGGGAGATCTTGTGTTTAAAACTGGGAAGTTGATGTGGAAAAATTAAGTCTTCCTACCAGGACGGCTACTTTGCATAACGAAAACAACAGAAAAAAATGAACTTATAAACAAAAATCCTCCAGTTTCTGCAGAGACTGTAAATCAGAAAATAAAGTTTCATAGAAGCAGAACTTACATTGTCCCTGCCACACGTGTGCTGACATGAGTCATGTTTGCAGGGATAAGCTTTGCAAGCCCAAAATCTGAAATCTTTGGTGTAAGGTCTTTGTCAAGGAGAATGTTGCTTGCTTTTATATCCCTATGAACAATATGTGGTTTTACTTCCTCATGAAGAAAGGCAAACCCGCGGGCAATCCCAATGCATATTCTAGCCCGTGTTTGCCAGTCGAAGAAAATATTGCTGCATCGTCCACCTGCAAGTGAAGTAAATAGAGCCATTAATAAAAACAATAATGGGGCTAAGGTTGGGATTTAGTAAGATCTATCAACAGAGAAAAGACTAAAGAGCTATTGATGAATTAAAATAAATGCTTTCACCTAGAAGTGTCTGTGCTAGACTGTTGTTCTCAAGGTAATTGTAGACTAATATTCTGTGATTGCCTTCCACACAACAGCCATATAACTTGACTAAATTTTCATGCTCTATTTCTGAGATCACTTTGATTTCTGTCAAGAACTCATTCACCCCTTGACTTGATTCAGCTGCAAGGACTTTAACAGCAGCAATTTTTCCATCTTTTAGCTTTCCCTGGCCATTCACAGAATTCTCTTAAGATCTCATTCATCAAACATTGAAGGGGGGAAAAAAATCAATTTTCACACTTTATGGTAATGAAAGCAAGAATTGAAATATTGGGCTTATAGGTGGTGCAACTACCTTGTAGACGGAACCAAATCCTCCCTCTCCAACTTTGTTAGCTGGACTGAAATCCTCAGTGGCAATACTTAATTCTTTGTAGGTATAAAGAATAACATTGTGAATACCGGCTAATTCTGTTCACAGATGTATACAATCACAATTTAATTCAAGCATACACCCATGTCCTCAAAACATAAATGAATTTTAAGGAAGTATCACAAGCATATACTGATAATATCAACTATTTAAAGAACTACTTTTAAATTACCTTCATCAATTTCAGGATCTCGTATCACTGAAGATGTAACCTTCCTACCAAATAAGAAAGAAAAACAAGACGTCATGATTGACTCAAGCAACTACCAGGAGGAATTTTCACTTTCAAATGATAACGATTGCTTCAAGTGAAACCACTGCCAAGGCTACCTGATTGAACAACAAAATTGGAAAGGGTCAGTGTCTCAAAGAACAATCGAGAGACGCATATCTTATAAGAGTTGAACAATCTACAAGGACACTGTGGTATGACATGGGGGATTTAAATGCAAAGGGTAATAAATAACTAACTTATTCCAGTTTTTCTACTGATGTCCAACGATAATGAAAGAGGATTGCTTCCTAAAAGAGCTGTGTACCAAAAGAATCCAAAGCCTAGTAAGAATTAAACTACATAAAAGCACATAGATCTCCATCAGATATTCTGGAAATCTATGCAAAATCAACTGAATTCACTATGTAACTTTCATGTAACTAAGCCATAATGTACAGTGTGAAAACAAGTTAACGCTAGAAAATGCGGTTAGGGATTTTAGAGAATCTCTCGGTGGCCAGACAGAGTAATGAAATTGGGATCAATCATACTATTGCAGGCCATCCATATGACTTGTGTTCAACTTTATTTAACCTAACTTTTGCTCAATGAAGTTTTCTTTACTGGTTATTTAAGCCTTTTTTCCATTGCTCAAAGAGTTTTTTTTTTTTTTTCAAAAAACACCTTACACATATAGCTAGATACAATAAAAGGAAACAGACCCAAATCTAGAAATGTATAAACGTATATCCTGCATCAACGTTTTACAGTTAGATGGTACAAAGAGTTGACCAGCCAACATCATTGCCACACTTATCTTCTGAAGACCGAAAATGAGATTATACTGAAACGGAGTAGGGACCACACCCTGTATATCAATGAAATGGAGACCTCGACGAGCATGAAACTATGGGGGTACTGAAATAGAATGAGAGAAGTCTAAAGCCATTACAAAATTCAGAGCATGAGAAAAATGGGGAAAAGAACAACGAGTCAATAAAACGCCCACAGAAACAGAGGAACACTTAATCACCATTTGTTTCAAGAAACCAAATCCAAAACACTTGCAAGTTCCCAAACAGAAATAAAAAAACAGAACACAAACCTATAATTGAGGGGTAACGAAACAAAATATCAGGTGAAAATGTTACTGAAACTAACCTAAGAAGCAGCTGTTCGAAGCAAGAGAAGGACCACCTTGACCAAGCTGGGAAAAAGAAAAAAGTAGAAGAAAAGGAGAAACCAGAGAGAGAAAGTGTAATTGAATTGGGTTTTGCGAGGCACAGCGATATGGGTAGAATGGTAGTTATTGTCTTGGGAGGCGATGGAGGACTTTGAATATTCTTCTTCTTTCCACATTGGTATCAAGCTACGATTCTGCATACCACACCAACGACGGCTATGATGATGAGTTGTTTATTTCGTGTTGACTAATCAAATAATTAAGCGTGTTGGCTTATTTATTACTTCCTCCAATATAAGATAAAGTTATTACATCCTCCCATATAAGATAAAGTTAATTTTTTTAGAAAAATTAATTAAATTATTTTAGAGTATATATTTTTTTCTTTTCAAACTAATTAGTTTGACTAATAAACTAATAAATAATCTAATAATACATAACATATGATATGATTAAATAACTTATTTAACTTATTTAATTTTAAAAAAAAATCAACTATATCTTATATTTAAGACATGAGAGAGTAATTAAATTAACTATTTCCTATTGATCATTCTATTCCCCCTAAAAAAATTCACTCAATTTTAACATTTGCCCCTTACACGAAACAAAAAATCAGGTGAAAATATTTTTGAAACACCACTTGTACGAAACAAGATATCAGGTGAAAATATTATTGAAACTTTGTTGGACGCAAGAGAAGGGCCACCTTGACATAGAGCCGGTAAATCGAGCCAAGTTTATCGGGCTAGCCCGTTTAAGCCCTAACCCTACAAGGCTCGAGTTTAAAAAATAGGCTAGAAATTTGAAATAAGCCCTACAGGGCCGGTCCTGTAGAGCCTCGGGCTTAATCGGGCCGGCTCTTTAGGCCCGTTTAACTGTAGCTTTTTAAAAAATGAATTACTTAGATTTTCACTTAATGAATGTGTTTATTTATAATTACTTAGATTTTTTTTAGTTGAAACTATAACCCTTTTTTTATGTTTATTATTATTCTATATTAAAACACATAATTAGTTATTATAAATTTTAAAGAAGGGATGTTTTCATATTAAACAAACACATACTTTGGTATTACAATATTATATAACTAATAAATTATAAATGTATTTTGTGTAAAATAAGTATAATTATTTTTACCTGTCACTAAAATTATGCATGAACCTAAGGAATCTGCAGACACACACAAAATTACGAGAGAAAAAAGCATTTTGTTATACATAAAGTAATTCCTTTGTTTAATATTTTTTTAAAAAAAGAAAAAAACATATTCTTTGTGTTTGTTTGTTTTCTTATTACGAATTAATAAATGTGTTTATTTATTGAATAATGGGTAAATGAGCAATTTTATACATATGTTTTTCCCCAAAGAGCGCCTAGCACTACGTGATTTTTTCTGGACTAAAAATACACATGTGATTACGTTTTGGGAGCGCCTAGCACCACGGTCGTTAGTTGACCGTTAGTCAATGGTTAACTTGGATGGAAATGAACAGCAACGCGGCTAAAATTACACTTTTGCCCTTAGTTTTAGTGAAATCATAGTTTTGCCCTTATTTTTAAATATTAATTACACTTTTGCCCCTAGATTTAAATATTTTTTAAAAAAACTAAAATACCCCCACCGGTGGGTCCCACTACCGGCCGCCACCGCCGCCGGTGGTGGCGGCTGGTGGGGGTATTTTAGTTCTTTTTAAAAATATTTAAAACTAGGGGCAAAAGTGTAATTAATATTTAAAATTAAGAGCAAAATGTAATTTCACCTAAAACTAAGGGCAAAAGTGTACTTTTAGCCGCGTTGCTGTTCATTTTCATCCAAGTTAACTGTTGACTAATGGTCAACTAACGGCCGTGGTGCTGAGCCCTCCCAAAACGTAATCACATGTGTATTTTTTATCCAGAAAAAATCACGTGATGCTGAGGGCTTCTGGGGAAAAACACATGTGTAAAATTGCTCATTTACCCTTGAATAATTTATATTGTTTAGATATTAATGTTGATAACATTTATTTGATAGATGAGAACTTTATTGGTTGCAATTTACTAATTATATTTTTTTAAAAAAAAATCGAATGAAAAATAGTTAAAATTTGGAATAGTACTTTTCAGGCATTGTAGGGCCGGCCCTGGTCCTAGTACTATCGGGCCGGGCTTTGAAAAATATATGTTTTCTTTACTCCAGGCCCTGTTAGGCCCTGGTCCTATAGGGTCATACCCTGTCGGGCCAGGCCAGCTCTGATTTCCAGCTCTACCTTGACAAACCTAGAAAGAAGGAAAAAGGTAAAAGAAAAAGGAGAGACCAGAGAAAGAAAGTGTAATTGAATTTGGTTTTCGAGGCTTCACGAAGAGGATATTGGTAGCATGGTAGTTATTGTCTTGGCGAGGCTAATGAAGGAAGAATTCCGCTTTGAATATTCTTCTTCTTTCCACCTTTGGTATCAAGCGACAACTCTGCATACCACACAAACGACCACTATGATGATCAAATTTGTTTTTTATTGACTATTCAAATAATTATACGTGTTTTCTTATTTATTGATTAAATTAAACATTTCCTACTTACAGCTTTAATCCCTCTAAAAGCATCTCTCAGATTTATTTGTCATGAAAAAATCACTCAGTTTAAACATTTGCCCCTTGTACAAAACAAAATATCAATAGAAAATATTATTGAGGCTAACCTAAGAAGCAATTGTTGGAAGCAAGAGAAGGACCAACTTGACGAAGCTAGGAAGAAGGAAAAGGGGTAGAAGAAAAAGGAGAAATCAGAGAGAGAACATATAATTGAATTGGGTTTTGCAAGACTTCGCGAAGAGGATACATATGATAGAATGGTAGTTATTGTCTTGATGAGGGGCGATGAAGGAAGAATGTTGCTTTGAATATTCTTCTTCTTTCCACCTTTGGTATCAAGCCACGATTCTGCATACCACACTAGCGACGACGATGATAATCAAGTTGTGTTATTTTGTATTGACTAATCAAATAATTATACATGTTTGCTTATTTATTAATGAAATTTAACATTTCCTACTTGTCGTTTTATTCTCTCTAAAAAAAAAATCACTCAATTTTCTTTACCATAAAAAAATACCTCAATTTGCGCATTTTCCCCGTGTAGGTTAAAATAGTCAAGCCCAACTTGCACCATGCTTAAACTATAATAACATTACCAATAACTTTGAGCTTACAAACCCTTTGTTCTTAGACTCAACTGGTAAAGGGGTTGGACACTCTCACTAAAGGGAGAGGGTTCGATTCTGGTGTTGGTCAAGGTGCTGGGGGAGGCATCCTAACTCCTAGGTGCCTAGGTTAACGCCTGAGAGTAATAGACGACTCCCCCTGCCCAACATTGGTATCACCTAGAAGGAATGGAGATTTTGCCCTATCCATAGATCATGGGTGAACTCAACCCATTTCCTAAAATTTTTCTTATAAAAAAAAAAAAAAAAAACTTTGAGCTCACAAGGCACCCACTCCCTTTGACCCAAAAAATCAAGGCACCCACTTCTTCTTCTTTCGAGGAAGATGTCACGATTTCAACTTGTAGCTAAAACACGTTTCTTTTTTAGTCCAATTACGGTACTACCCGTTTGAATTCATAATCTTTTATATCTATTGACTGACCTCATTATATATAATATTAACTAAATTTACTCTCCCTTTTCGGGGAAATGTTCACATTAGTCAATAATCAAAATCGACATCGTCATTTGACTTTAAACATTTCAATATAGAACGATCACCGATCTCCAATCTATCATCATGCAAAATGTGATTGAATTTGTTTTTTTTAAAAAAATTATATTACTACAGTTTTATGTGAATCTAACTAATTGAATCATTTAAAATTATTATTTTTAATATTGCTAGGCCTCATACGAGGCCTGTAAGATGATTTCCCATCTTAAACTGTTATTGAACTTTTGGGCTCCTGTAACTAGGGTGAACATGGTGCTTAGATATCCGGTACGCGCATGATAGTAAAAACGTAGTTTTTATCTAAAAATGGAAGGAGAATGAAAAATCGTAAAATAAAACGGAGTTTTTATCTACATATGTATATTAAAAAAAATTAAGAAAAGTAGGTACCTACCATCATATACACATATATTGATCAATGCAATATCAATAAAAATGTCCAACATTGTCATTGATCAAACCATATTTTTTATATGATTTTACATAATTAAATTGAGATTTTTAATGCATTTTCTGGGACATTATTGTATGATTAAGTACTAAGTTGAGTTAGGAACATTTGTATTGAATTAAGTGTAATTAGGGGTAAAATGATCTTTATTTATTAATTACAGAAAAGGACCCAGATGTTTTTTAAATTTCAGTTCTGCCCAAAATAATTTGAAAATTTTCACTTTAGTCCCTCTCCAGAACTTTTAAAACTTTCACTTAAATCCCTTAGTAAACTCGGCGCTTTTTGCAAAAATGCAGCGTTTTTACGTTTTATCGCAGCGTTTTTTACGTTTTTACTCTGAAACCGTTTTTTCCACAACGAAACGCGTTTAACCCAAAATAAAACGTAAAAACGACGTTTACGTTTTAAAACGGCGTTTTTACTACCATGGGTACACGCGCCCAAATCCAGTAAAAAATTGCCCGACCCAATCCTGAAAAATTGCCCTAAAAAAATTTGGGCAGTTTTAGGCTGGGCCAATAAGTACGCAGGGCTGGGCATCGGGTAGGAGGTCCTACCCTGCCCATTTGGGCCCGCCCAAAAAATTAAATATATTTAAATAAATATTATTCTATATATACTATTTTATTTAAAATATATTATATTAGGGGTTTATACTTCTCATGTTACATAAGAAGAAGAAGTTTCCTATACACACATGAAATTGTGGGACCCACATCTTTTTTATTAAAAAAATAAGCATGGAAATGGTGAGACTCACATCTTTTTGTATCTATGACAAGAGGATACACTTCTCCTACAACATGAGAAGTGTATTTCCCATTATATTACCATGTCTAAATATATTATAAAAATATTACTCCCTCCAGTCCTAATTATAAGAGCTAATTAACTTTTTTGGAGAAATTAAGGAAGCTAATTAAATTACTTTAAAGTATTTTTATATTTATTTTTTTCTTCAAACTTATTAATTTGACTAATAAACTAATATATAATATAAGAATATTTAACATATGAAATGATTAAATAACTTATTTATCTTCCTTAATTTCTTCAAAGAAAGTCAACTAACTGTTATAATTAGGACCGGAAGTAATATATTATACTTCAGGTATCTCTAAAACTTTGAAATTTTATGGGGTGTGAACTAAAATTTTCATAGAGCAAGGCAAGGCGTCACTACTTAGGTAAGGGAAGCTTACCCTACCCAACCCAAACTTGTCCACCCCAAAAATAATCAGAGCTTTTATTGGGCTAGACTGGACATCAAGCTTTCATTCTTCAAGTTGGATATCAGACATGGGTCTCGTCCTCTACCCAGCCCTATCTATGCTCACCGCCATAACCCCCAACAGCAAATAAAATGCATCTAAGTTTTTTTTGAAGGTTTTATTATCATTATTTAAAAAATAATAATCAATGCAACGGGTGAGTCGATGGGAATTAGGTACAGGCGGCCCGGTTCAACACCTACCCGACCCTGAACACGAGACACGCGGTCGAACTTCGAAGCACTACCACGATCGTTGATTTCCACCTTCAATTAGGAGAACCAGAAAAGCCATGAACAGCGCTGCCACCAAGGTCGCCGTAGTTGGGAGTGGAAGTAAGTTCTATGGTTTTTTTTCCTTGGCGTGGTACCTGTAAGCTTTGCACTTTTTGGGATGGACATTAAGAAAACTTAATGGAATGTGAGCAGTATCAGGAGCTGTTTGCGCTTCAACTCTTGCCCGGAATGGAGTTCCAGTCACTCTCTTCGAGTCTGCTAGAGGCCCTGGTGGGCGCATGTCTCAACGAAGGTTCCTTTTTTTTTTTTTTTTTTTTTACATTCTTATTTTTGTTCTTTCACATTATTGTATAGGCATGTCACAAAGTCACTTAGAATTTAGGAACATCACGTTGAGAACTTTTACTGATTTAGCACTTGTCTTCTTCAATGATGGTGATCATGACATGATCTATAAAAACTTAGCAGGGCGAAGATTCATGGCTCAGCCTTTGTTTTTATCTTATTTAATTGCCTGCAGTTCATTCTGTCTTAAACGTGGTTTAATGTATATGATTTTAAGTGTTTCTGAGCAGTGAAAATGTTTATAAATGTCTGACTAAGACTTGCAGTGCTGATGAATTTCTCAGATATAACATTGTGTTACTTGAAAAATGTCCTAAATTTGATAGTCTTCTTAATTCCAGAGAGAACACTGAAGACGGGAAGCAGCTACTTTTTGACCACGGTGCTCCATTTTTCTCGGTCAGCAAGTCAGAGGTGTTGTCTCTAGTTCATGAGTGGGAATCACAGGGCCTCGTAGCTGAATGGAAAGAAAAGTTTGGCTCATTTGATTTTTGTACTCGTAAATTTACTGACATGGAACAGGTTGACAAACTTTCTTCAAACGTATGATATGATTGAGTGCAGTATTGAGCAGTAATGTTTAAGCTAAATCATTTATGAGGCAATTTTTTATATGTTTCAATGTTCACAGGTTACCATGTTTATAATTGAAACCGAAATTCAAAGGTTGCCCTCCGCAGAGTGGCCCCTTCCATTAAAGTGCTAATCAATGGTTTTATAAAAGTGAATTCATCTGCACAGTGAACTTAACATTTGCTTTTGACATTGTACAGTAGTAGTAGTACCCTTTAATGACTAGTTGTACTACTTCACCATCCTTCGGTCATTATACAGCACACATCTTTCTTTGATCTTTGTATTTCAGATAAGAAATGTCAGTTAATCTCTCTAGCTATTATTGAAACCGAAATGACTAGTTGTACTACTCCAGTCATTAAAGGTTACCATGTTTATAATTGAAACCGAAATTCAAAGGTTGCCCTCCACAGAGTGGCCCCTTCCATTGAAGTGCTAATCAATGTTTTTATAAAAGTGAATTCATGTGCACAGTGAACTTAACATTTGCTTTTGACATTGTACAGTAGTAGTAGTACCCTTTAATGACTAGTTGTACTACTTCACCATCCTTCGGTCATTATACAGCACAAATCTTTTTTTGATCTTTGTATTTCAGATAAGAAATGTCAGTTAATCCCTCCAGCTATTATTGAAACCGAAATGACTAGTTGTACTACTCCAGTCATTAAAGGTTACCATGTTTATAATTGAAACCGAAATTCAAAGGTTGCCCTCCACAGAGTGGCCCCTTCCATTGAAGTGCTAATCAATGTTTTTATAAAAGTGGATTCATGTGCACAGTGAACTTAACATTTGCTTTTGACATTGTACAGTAGTAGCAGTACCCTTTAATGACTAGTTGTACTACTTCACCATCCTTCGGTCATTATACAGCACACATCTTTCTTTGATCTTTGTATTTCAGATAAGAAATGTCAGTTAATCTCTCCAGCTATTAAGCAGATCCAACATGATTCAGAGCACTTGCATCTCTCCAAATTTATATTTTACCAAATATAGTATTTTTAACAATGATAAGTTATATATATATATATAGTTAGCTCGCTATTTCTATTTCAAGATATTTACTATGATTTGGGTACACATGCCACCCCTTATTATTGATGCTTGAAGCTGGAGCATTTTTCTTTCATTACCCAAAAAAAAAAAAAAAAGGAACTTTGCTGGCTCGGTTATGAAAATTCTAAGTTAGGATCAATTGATACACATGGATAATGACTCTGATGTTTTATTACCTTTTGGTGTTATGTGGTGCACTATTTTCCCTTTTTCACTATCATTTTCAGCATCATTTATGTACTTTTTAAAAATTTGTAGGATTTTCATGTAGTTCTTTCTCTGACTTTAAAATGTTGAAGGAAGGACTAAGTAAGAGATATGTGGGTGTCCCAGGCATGAATTCAATATGCAAAGCATTGTGCAATGATAATGGTAATTACTTCATTCTGTTGCCTATTTCTTTGTTCGGAGTTGATGGAGGACAAACAAAAATGTGAGTTTTCCCCCCTTGTCTTCAGGTGTGGAAAGCAAGTTTGGAGTGAGTATTGGAAAAATCGAATGGTCAGATGATGAACACTTATGGTCAGTGATGGGCTTAGATGGACAAATTCTTGGCCAGTTTACGGGGATTGTTGCATCAGACAAGAATATAGCTTCTCCCAGATTCACAGAAGTATCAGGGCGGTTGCCACCTCTTGGTATGAATATGACGACTTCCTTGTTACATGACAATTTGTTATGAAGGTTCATTTTAACAGTAATAGAAAAACTCTAGGAATCATGAGTATTCTTTTGCCACTTGCTATTGTTTTTGCTTCAAATTGTTAAACATGGCCAATGCTATTGGTATTCAAACTAGGTATCTATTGTGTTTCCTGCATATTTTTCAATTTTGAATGTTGAGTAATAGAAGAATTTGAGAAAATTTGCGTTTGAAAGGTTCGTAAAAAAGTGAGAATTTTTAAAGGAAATAACTACTGATATAAAATGCTTGTTTTTATCTTCAGTATGAAGCCTTACTAGAAATTAAGGAGGAGGAGAGTGATTACAACACAGTGCCTTATTGCTATAATGCTATTATCATTCGTCTTATAAAATAAGTGATGAACTAAAGATTCCTTTACATCAACTAATAATGATATTGGATTAATTTGCTAGTTTATAGTTTAGTAGATGAACCTACATGAAATTGATAGGCTGGACAGATGGGCTATGTTTTGACCATCTATATTCAAATCTGCCCAAGGGGCATCGATGTAATCAGTTTGGCCATAAGTGTGTTTGTATTTTGAAAGGTAAAAACTTAGTGTCTAAACTCTGGATGGTTTATGTCAAATGCTACTTACTGTGGCACTTTTATGGTCAGTAGTGGCAGATTGACTTTTGTGATGAATGCAGATATGAATTTGATGCCAGAGTTATCAGCAAAGTTGCGTGATCTTCCCATTAGGCCATGTTTTGCTGTAATGCTGGCATTTGCGGAGCCTCTAACCTCAGTATGATAGTAGCTATGCACCTCTGAAGTTATCATTAATAGTGAATGAAATCTGTATGGCTTGTCTTATTTTCTTATTCTCTGCATGGTTGGTACTTGGTTTTGGCTAGACCATCTTCTATCTCCTTTTGTACTTATAGCTTACTATCCAAACTGAAAATTGAACTTGGTAGAGAAGACGGGAGGTTTATGCCTAATTATTGTAGCTAATGATGCTAAAATACAATAATGGCTGGATTGAGTCTTTTAAATGTCTACTTAAGATAATCTTCTGCGAAACAAATTCAATTGATGGTTCAAAATTTTCAGATACCCTTCAAATGCTTCTCCATTAAGAATTCTAACATTTTAAGGTGGGCTCATTGTGATAGCAGTAAGCCAGGCCGTTCGACTCATAGGTATTTGTTGAATCTGCTATCATTTTCCATTAATTGATAACTTAGTGATTGCCAGTGGCATGTTTACTTTACAGTGAAAGATGGGTTCTTCATTCAACAGCAGAGTATGCGGAGAACATAATTGCTCAAACTGGGCTCAAGAAGCCCTCGGACACAACACTGAAAAAAGTGGCTGATGAGCTTTTCCAAGAATTTCAAAGCACAGGACTCAACAAATCTCAACCCTTTTTTAAGAAAGCCCATAGATGGTCAGTATGTAAATAGGAATTCTGAGTAGGCTGCTAATTCTTACATTATGGTCATATAGGTCACATAACCAATACTTGGTAGGCTGGATTGGAGTGTCCTGAGAGAAGAATCGTGAAAAAGGGCATACTTGGATTGAGGAGAATTGGAGAGAAAATCTTATTGAAATATTTTCCCCACTCAACAAACCTTTCTTTCTCCTTCATTCTCCTCAATTCAAGATAACATTTTTCTTACAAAACTCATATCTGCAGCATATCCCGGTAAGAATTTGTGCAGTTTTTGAGTATTTGTGATTGAGTTAATCAAAAGTAGAACATAAAAAGAACATGTTTGAAGGAGTCATGGTGGTACTTGAATGGCAAACAGTATTCACATGTTAAAGTTCTCTAGCTTAGTCCATCCTGCATGTAAGACAAGTCCGTGACGGGAAGAGGCCTAATGAAACCGTTCTTTACTATATTTTTCTGCCTATTTACGAGTCCTTCCTTTACTTATGGTAAATTCCTGTCAAATTAACAATAGCAGGCGATTCTATGTTAACAAGAGAACTGTCTTTGCACTTTTGATTTGGTTTTTTAGGGGCAGTGCATTTCCAGCTGCTAGTATTGCCCCTGTGGAAAGATGTCTTTGTGACAGAAATAAGAGATTGGCTATATGTGGAGACTTCTGTGTTAGTCCCAATGTTGAAGGCGCTGTAGATAGCGGCTTGGCAGCTGCTTCAAAGCTTTTAGAGTCTCTGAGCTGTTTATAGTTGGAGAAGTATCTGTCCATCATGTCCATCAAAAAAAGTATCTGTCCATCATGTGAAATGAGTTTTAATAATCTGGTCCTTGTTAAAACTTCGGATTTTACCAGGGAGATTCATGGTTTGAACTTCTCAAACTTCTGTTGCCAAACTTTGTTATTTCTAAAAGTTATATGAACGGTATTTTACTCATCTTTTTCTAGTTCTTTTCAACTTCTAAAATGCACACTTTTTCAAGATTTAAACACAATCAAAGGTATTCTCAAGAATAATATTGCTTTTATTAAATTAACGACCATGTTTATACTTATTATAAATGAAACTATATGTGAGAATTAAAAAATAATAATATATCATATTCTTTGTAAGAAATCACAAGAAATAGATGTTACAACCCAACAACACGCATAAAACATGAGACTGAAATCGGAAGGATGTTTTATTGATATGATTAAATATAATAAAGCTAGTTATTATATTTTGAAAGTGACGAGGCATCAATAGTATTACTCCAACCCCAACAAATGAAAAGTTAAGAACGAACGTGCATGCAATCGGAAATGATTGCAGCAACCAATAGATAATCAAGAAAATAAAATGGTACAAAACCATCTAAATTTCTTTCACTCTCTGTTTGCTCATTTCTCCATTTGTGTGGCTTGTGCTTCTCATAAGATCATAGAGAAAGACAGTACAACTCAAATCATCTGAGCTGCATAAACATTTCCAATCGAACCTGGTTCTACCAAGAAATGGTATTTAAATCTTCAAAACCACACCCACTTCTGTTTGTCGCCGAAGAAGAAATCTTTCTTCATCAGTATGCAATGCATCACCCACTTAAATTAGTAATGTCAGAAGAATCTGCTCTTAATGGAGTTTCCTCAAATATGATATCATCTTCAAGGGGTGGTGGTGGAGCGTTCCTGGTGTATGCAAAGCCTGCTTGGCCAGTTCCATCTATCAATGACGACCGAACAACCTACAAGTAATTTCATTACATAAGTACTTATCATATACAAAATTCTGCTTATATAAGCGTAAAGGCGAAAAAGGCGAAGCAAGCAGCAATCACTTGATTGATTTCATGAGGTAAAAGATTTTGATGCATATGATCTTATTTGCTATTCAATCAAAAAGTATCCAGCAAGGCTTGTAGTGTAACCAACCTTTTCAAGTTCTTCCAAAAGATGAGGGTTCTCCTTCAAGTACAACATTGCTTTGTCCCTTCCCTGTCCCAACCTGTTTCAACACAGGAAAAATAACATTAAGCCAAGGGGATTGCAAATCTAATAATTTCATTTTATGATGAAGTTGCATTGAAGCAATTAAACAGTACACAGCGTATGCCACTTCCTACTGGAAAGAAAGCAGCAAGAGAGCAAGCGAAATTATTCCAAATGAACACTAATTGGAAAGAAGTTGTTCGGAAACATACCGATGATCTCCATAGCTATACCAAGAGCCCTTTTTTATGACAACATCCAAGATTTCTGCACAATCTAAAATGCAACCCTGCATTGAGATATAAACTTAAAATAGTGAATGATGCACATACAGTGCGGTGAAAATTGCTTTTCAGCTGCGATGCTTACCAGTTTGCTGACTCCCTCTCCAAATATAATCTCAAATTCAGCTTGTTTGTAAGGCCTTGATACCTAACACAACTTGCTAAGTCAGGGATCTTTAGACGTAAGTGTAGCGTTGGAGAGAAACACAACATAAAACTTAAGTCATATTCCAAGTGTGCGTGTCAAGCACCATCACTAAAATGATATAAACCAGTTAAAGGAATAACATTGACAAGCACAATGCTCAAACATTCTAACATACCTTACTCTTTTGCACTCTCACGCGAACCCTAAGGCCAATTTCTTCATCACCTTTAGCCTAAAAGGAAATGAAATGCACATATATAAATCAACTATGACATTATAATCAAAAGAAAGAAAAATTCATTTATGGCACAGGTTTTGGGCTTACAGATTTTATCTTCCCTGTGGAACGTATTTCAAGGCGAACTGAGGCAAAAAACTTTAAAGCAATTCCACCACTTGTCACTTCTGGATTTCCATAGTAAACACCGATCTACAGAAGTAAATGAAGCTGAGCCATATTATCAAAAGTTTTTTCGTTCAAGAAAGCTCGACTATATTATCAAAGGACCAAAAAGAATCGCCATGACCAAACTATCTTTTTAACCATATGCAAATGGACATCCAGAAATAAAGCAAACCTAATTACCTAGAAGTACCTTGTATCTTATTTGGTTTAAAAATATAAGAGTGCAACCAGCTTTAGAGGCATTTCCAGACATCTTTCTCAAAGCTTGGCTCATTAGACGAGCTTGCAATCCCATTTGCTGCATTCCAATCTCACCCTGTATTTTCAAGAGAAGAGCACAAACAATTACAAATGCCACCCAATGCATAGCTTATTTAAAATAATAACAATTATGACCCAAACGAGAAGGAAAATGATTCATACTTCAATTTCTGCCCGTGGAGTGAGAGCTGACACAGAATCCACACAAATGAGATCTATGGCGCCAGATCTACACATGCGATCGGCAACTGTAACAGTGAAAGCACAAGCAACCCATATACATCATAAGGTACACAGCGCCCCCTTACTGCAACTATACCAAAATCAATAATTTCAGCACAACCACATGAAGAGCAAAGACATTATTACTCTCAAGAGCCATCTCTCCATGATCAGGTTGGCAGACGATCAAATTTTCTACATCCACTCCTAATGCTTTAGAATATGCGGGATCAAAAGCATGCTCAGCATCAACAAGCATTGCATTGCCTCCTAACTTCTGCTCAACATGATCAGAAGAGTGAATATTAGTTTCAATCCAAAAACTCACTTGACACCAAGTAAACCTTCAAGCCAAGGAATTAATGATAACAGAAAGAATCCAGATAGATGAAGTACTTGCACTTCTGCAATAGCATGCAGTGCTAGGGTGGTCTTCCCACTGCTTTCTGGTCCGTATATCTGGAAAAAGATAGGGCACATAAGGTGAGCTTGTCATGGAAGGCCAATTTTTTAAAAAAAGGTTTTAGACCAAACTGTCCCATCCCATGTTGCGAAATCAAGAAAGGAAGAATTAGAGGAGCTAGAAGTATATGCGAGCTTGCTCTGATGGTTCATAACATAAATCTCACAAACTAACACCCATTTCGATATAGTTTAAGCACCATATATGATTACCCAAAAGAATGAACGTAAGAGCACAAGATGAAAGAAATTAAGAAGAGCACAATGACAGAATCATTACCTCCACAATTCTTCCTTTCGGAAGGCCACCACCTAAAGCACAGTCTAATGTCAAACAGCCACTTGGAAAAGTTTCACTGCAATGTACATTACGTTTAAGAATCTGTCAAGTGTCGTCTGATCTACAAGACAGCAGAAAGTAGAAAGACTAATTCGAAAATTTGAAAAAATTAAAGACAATTGGGTGGGATCAGAAGTATTGGCAAAGAATGAAGGAAAGATGCATACACCAGAGCTCCTCCAGCACTGCCTAATCTTGTGACACTTCCCTTTCCAAATGAGTTATTTATATCATTCATTGCTGCTTCCAGTGCTTTTTGCTAAAAGACAAATTTCATCGTCAAAATTAACATACTTTTATCTTAATTTAAATTTCATGTTGGATAAAAGAAGAAACTTCATCAAAGAAGAGAGATATAGTACAAGTAGGGGAGAGGATGATGTATCATTCAAAAGAGAGAAACAAAAACAAAAACAAGGAGCCAAAGAGGCTAAACTGCTCAGGAATGCAACAAAGCTTTCAGATCTCTCTGCACGTTAAAAGTGGAAACTCCTTAAAACGCCCAAGTTTTAAAAAGAACTCCAATTTCCCAAAGAGAAAAAGAAACTCCAAGGGAAAGTAACCATTTGATTATATTAATGCTGTTTTAAAACTAAATCTGCACATAATAGCACATATTGAGAGAAGAAAAACTGTGCAGAACTATAGGATTTGTGATGTCATTTGTATTAACCCCCTGTTGACACGTTAATTACTACACAATCCTAGAAGCTAAATAAAGTATTCACAAGCCTGTTTATATCCAGCTTGACAGTAGTACAGCAAATATCAAAGACAAAATTTAAATACGGGTATTCGCTGCCAACTTTTTCACTGAAAACATTAGATATATACACTTTCCCATAGACTACTTCTAAAAAGTTTGTTCTTATGATATAATATATTGAAAAAATTCGATAGATAAATACCTTTTAAAAAAAAAATATCAAACTGAGAGCTGAACTTCTACAGACTTGAAGTTCAGCTCTGTGAAATACGATAACTACACACAGAGTTATGAGTTTGTGACTCTTGACCTCTTGTTTAGGGTATCTAGGAATAAAGAGTTATGAGTTGTTTAAACATTGTAGCCTTTACAAATTACAAAGATAAATGAAACAGCCCTTCACCAAAACGCAATGTCACAAGTTGGACAAGCAGAGAAAAGCAGGCAGATAAAGCAATACAAATACATACCCGGTCAATGGAGCGGGGGTCAAAGTCACCAGAAAGAGCGCCATTCACTTTCCCTTCGAACTCGCAACGAATCTTAACCTTCTTAGAGGCAGACTGAGGAATAAAGCGAGTACGACAAGCCTGGAGCTTGGGAGGGAAAGGAAGGAAGAGGGACGAGGATGATTTGAGATTGACCCCATGGGGTTTTAAAGAGACTAGCAAATCCATTACAACAGATGTGAATGACCTATTATAAAGACGAAAACACAATACGATTATTGGATGTAGCTGCCCAAGCAGCTGAAGAAAAATGAGAACAAGATACAGTGAAACCCAAGGCGGAAGAAATGAGCGCGGGTTACTGATAGTCTGATACTGGTGAACGAATATACCTTTCCGTTCCACTTCCACCCCTCCCTACACAAAAATCTTCCTCTCAATGTCAATCCATCATCAGTACTCGCGCCTGTCACATTTCACGGTTCATGAAAAAAATCATAAGACAGTACTAATTCGGATTAGGCTAGCGCGAAATGAAGTTGCGTTTCTTTACCCCTTACATTGAACAACATGAGTTTTAAATGAAATTATCACTATCAATTTGCAACAGTCTCTAATTGATTTTACACCCTCGTAGAATTAAATTCATTTGTATGAAGATATTGAGAAAATTAATTAAAATACTTTAAAATATTGATATTTATCAAATTTTTTCTCTAAATTATTTTATTTAATTTATAAAGTTATATATAATTTCAGGATATATAACATGTAATATGATTAAATAATTTATTTAACTTTTTTATTCTCTAAAAAAAAGCCAACTCTATCTTATCTGGGTGAAGGAAGTATAAATTAATTTATTTAAAACATGTTAATTTAAGTGTCGTTTTTATTTTTGATAATAAGAGCGCAGGGCCCAAATCAATCACATGCTACAAAACTGGGGATGAAGATTCTACAATGTTTGTCTTGCTGAACTAAGATCTTAGAGAGTCTGAAACCGTATCAATGAACATAATACTATGGCTGATACTAAGGTCATCCTTTGCAAGTTTGTCTTTAATGCTATGTCTTCCAACTTTTCATTTTGTTAACCAATTGGCAAATATAGGAACTATCAATAGGTGGTTGGTCTAGCAGAATGTGACACTAGACTCCTTAAGATGTTTAGGGTTTGAACTGCGATAATGCACTTATAATCCGCCTTGTATGGAGCTACCGCTGTTGAAAGGATCGTCCTTGCCACTGCAAAACCTGAACCTGTATTAGTCAAAACCAAAGGTTCTGATAAACAAGATGGGATACCAAAAGATATAAGAACTTACTGATGAAAACCTTTTGTCATTAGCCTGGGGTCCACAATCAACAATTAACCAAGGATTGCGTATAGGCAAACCTAGGATCGTTCTCTCTTTTCGAAGAGCCTTTTATTGAATCGTAATCTAAATGTCATGCAAATGCAATGAAAACAAGGGGGATTGGGTTTTGGATTTTTAAATTAATAAACTAAAATAGAAATGCAATTTAAATGAAGCAAAGATAAAATAAGATATAAGAAAACGAGAAGAAACAGATTAAAATTGATCAACCCAACATTCAGATTCCAGAGACTTCCATCATTGAACGAAATATAAATAACCCACGTTTGGCTCTGGATGAACCGAGACCTCTGCATTCGCCCAGAAATTCCCTCGACTAGACGATCGCCTAGAATATGTCCGAACAGCGGCGTCCCACTGTGCGATCACACAGCAAAACTTAAAACCTAGTTCGAACTCAGTCCTTGGGATGAACTAAACCGAATATTAAATCTAATATTCGAACTAATTTCTGAAATCGGATCCGATAAGATGAAAATAAAAACGAGTTAAATTACCGATAAAGCACAAGTTCTCTAGACGAATCATGGAATCCTCAACGTTGAGTCAATCAAAGAAGCTTAGAGAAGCATAGCTAGGAAAAATGCAGAAGAAAAGATGATGAAGAACATGAAGAACAATTAAGAGAAAATAAAAAGCTTCTAATTTAATCCGAAAATCTCCTACAACCTAATTGAGAATATGTTTGCAGCCACCATCTAATTTTCCTTATATAGGAAAGATGACTAAAAATAGGAAATCTCTAATAAATATAAAATTTCTAAAAAATAGGAAACCTCTAATCAATAGGAAATCCCTATAAAAAAGGAAACCTCTAAAAATTGGTCTTTTATTACAAAATTCAAGCAAAATAAAAATCCAGAAAAATGTGTCCGTCTTTAGCTCCAATTTCGTCCATCTTCTTGTCCGAATCAGCCTTCCGAGTCTTCATAACAATTGTAGCTCTCTGAATCATCTAAAAAAAGAAAGAAGAATCAGGCTAATCGGATATCTAGACCAAAAGTTATGACGAAAATACTAAATCACTGTAAATCTGGAATTTAACCATAAAAATGAATTAAATCCAATTAAAAGCTCAAAGCTCGATTAAGTAATAAAATCCATTATTTATTAACTAAACAATCCTAAATTTATTCATCAAGAGATATAAATAAATAAGTGTAATAATATTCATTATCACTTACTCAATCAGCAGAAGTGGATTTAAAAGGCCCAAGCTCAACTATTTTTTTAAAAAAAAGTTCTTCTTTTTTGGTAACCAGGCCTAACCAAAATTTGATATTTACATAACGTGCCATTTCACAAGAGATAGACTTCATGTCCACCCCAAACAACAGAGTTGCGCTACTTTTACTTTTGGTTTTCTCTATCACGAATTAGAACCAATTGGCCCAACAGAAATCTTACTATCAAATAAAGAGTAACAAATTGGATAGCGGGAACAAGTTAGCATCTTACAAGATAAACTAATATTTGGATTTTTGTTAGAAATATATTTATATTTAATACTTAATAGTGTCTCAAATAAAATTGTCTCCGATGAGAGGGAAAAAAAAAAAGCACTACGTTTTCAAGCTTTGCCAGTTTTTTGCCGCCTCTTTAGACGAAAAAAGGGGAATGTGATGAGAAAATTGATTACAAGGTTCTTATTCTTTAAATAAAAAATTACAAGCTTGATTTCCAACCTATATACATGGAACATTTATAGTTGAATAAAATCCATTTCTCAGTATTCGGCAACATCGTCTCACCGAAAGTTATAGTAGAGTTGTATAATATACTCTAGAACATCATGAGTAACATGTAAGAACTAGGCATCACAATTAGTTATACACCTCCAACTACCATTTAAGGCTTATTTGATATGAGGAGAGGGGAGGATAACGGAGGAAAAAAATTGAGTTGGATTTAAAGAAAATGTTAAAGTGCAATTTTATCAATAGAATTACACTCTTTTAAATTTGATCAAATATCTCTTAAATTATAAGAGAAGAAAATCTTAATAGCATTTGGTGAAATTTAACCCCCCCCCTTTTTTTTTGGAATTTACACTCTTTTAAATTGTTTATTGATTTTTTACCCCTTTTAAAACTTATTTGTGTTAGATGCCCTTAAGAAAAAAAACTCTGTTGATAAAATTACACCTTAATCCTTAAAAAAATGAGAAAAATAAGGTTAAAAGTTTTTACTTGTGTTTTACTCTTTTATTTTACATATTGTCTTTATAAAAATCCTGTAACCCTGCTTCTCTAATTTTCTTAAATCCAACTCACAATTTTTTCCTCACCTTCCTTTCACTCCAAATCCCTTACACCAAACATACCATTAGTGTGTAAACATTTTCACTAAGGGAACACACAATCTTTCCAAAGACGTGATTATTTTGCACAATCTACCTCATAAGTGCTATTCTCATCTGAGGGCAAACTTATTTATAGCTAGTGGTTTCTTCTTTTTGATTGGGACCTAATGGTCCTAGCAAGAATCAAACCCTGATAAAGCTGGCAAAGACCTACAAGCATGCTACTGCGCTACACTGGGCGCTGGCTAGTTGTTTCTTCTTTTACTTATAACCATCAGGATCTAATCTTGTCATTTGAATGAAGAAAAAACGTGTGAGAACGTAAATAAATATCATTCAAATCATAAAATCATGAAACTTGTCTTTGACATTGGCACATTTTCAAGAGCCAACTCATATGCAATGGCGGATCTTATATGTGGCCAGGGGGGCCACGCCCCCCCCCCCCAAAAAAAATAATTTGTTCAAAAAAAAATTAAACATGCAAATTAAATGTGGGAATGTGGGATCTTTTGATTTAAGCTATAGAATGTGGGAATTGTTCAACCAATTAATTAAATTTGATGGATAATGAGAAATTAAATGTGATTGATTGATTAATTATTCCAATTATGTCAAAATGAAAGCGAGATACTTTGAATGTATTAATCATCCTCCTTTGGCCCCCCAATTTTTTTAAAACATTTTCCCCCTCTTTTTCATTCTCTCCAGCATTCTCGTTCACAGACGTTAGACATTAGAGCACACTTATTCTCCCAATCTCTCTTGATAACTCAATGACGTGAATAAGAGTGAGGAACGAGCATATTATTCTCCCAATCTCCCTTTTCTTGATAATTCATTTGTGATTTTTCGGCTCTAATTCAACTCTATATTTACTTTGTCTGGTCTTGATTCTTTCCCAATATAAGAAATTTCCTACCTTATTTCCTTCTTTCTTTTTATTCTTTGATTTTGTTTACTGTCAGTAAGAAATGATAGTAATGGATATCTTTGTTGTCTTCACAACTCAAACTGGATTTGTCACTCCCCTGTATTTGTCGGTCTATACCAAATATTAGATTTAGGAAAGAAATTAGAATTTTGAACCCTGATCAGACAAGTCTGTCTGATTAGCACTGCTACCTTAGGGGCCACGATTCAAGAATCCATTATTATTTTTTCTATATTTATATTTAGTATGATAATAGTTAATTATATTGTTTATAGGTTCTTACTACCTCTGGTCCTAATTATAAGAGCTAGTTGACTTTCTTTGGAGAGATTAAGAAAATTAAATAAGTTACTTAATCATTTCATATGTTGTGTATCTTTAGATTATATATTAGCTTATTAGTTAAACTAATTAGTCTGAAGAAAAAAATAAAAATAAAAATACTCTAAAATAATTTAATTAGCTTCCTTAATCTCTCCAAAAAAGTCAACTAGCTCTTATAATTAGGACCGGAGGGAGTATTTTGTAATTGATATGACATCCATACTAGAGAAAGATATGTTATCTTATACATTAGAATTGTTAAAATACTTTTATTATAACTCTAAATATTTTAAACATGTTATATAATTATAACATTTTTTAATTGGTTAATGAGTATATATTTAGCCCCCCAAATATTTATCCCAAGATCCACCACTGCTCATATGAACCGCCTTTTAATAAATACACACAAGAGGCCACCTTCTTATTTGAAAGCCAGACACTTGAGAGGCAAATGCGCGTTCTACCTCTATCGTTCGTGTGCATTGAAAGGGAAGCATACCAAATGCCTCTCATTTGTCAAAGAGGCTCGCAAGACTTCACCGCTAATCATTCTACAAAATTTGTTTTCCCTTCTGCTCTTATTTATAAATAGAGTTAAAATGCAAATTTGTTCGGAAATTTTCGTTAAGGAGTGATGTTACGCTTAGAGGCGGACCCACATTGTGAGTTACCCTTGAACTTGGGATTTTTTTTTTTAAAAAAAAATTAATACATGTGTTACGGACCGGCCCAAAGGCCCAAATCCATGTTACGGCCCAACAGAACCAGGAAGCATAGTTGGCGTATCAGCAGGGGATATCCGGTATCCTAACAAGATAGGATCTATCCTAACCAGCATCCCGAGATATTTGCCCCGAGTATCTCGGCCCTGGATCTTGCTTGCTCCAAATATCTTGGCCCCGGAGATCATGCTAGGCCAAGATACTCGCGCCGGACACCTCCATAAATACAGAGGAACGCTAACCAGGTGCACACATTCTGACTGATGCTCTCTTTACTTTCTGTCACACAGAGCACACACACCACCCCCTGGCCTCATGCCTCCAAGTATACTACGAACTACGTGGACTTTGATCCCTTCAAAGGGTACGTAGGCTCTAAGCTTGACAACCTAGTCAAGTCCAATAAATCTTGTTCTCAGAACAGAACATTGGCGCCGACCGTGGGGACCATAAACTTCTATCCCCGTGACCACTAATGGTGAACACCAAAAGCCACAGCAGAAATCCACTGCAGCAGGCTGACAGAGGCCCCCTGCCAAGTTAACCTTAGACCGGGCCCAGCCAGCCGCAAGGACAACCACGACGAGAAAACACCCCGGAGGGTCATGTTACCAACACAACGACTTCCCCCCTCGCTAACGATCAGACACCATTGGAGGCACGCAGGGAGATTCCGACCCAGGACGCTCTGGTGCTAGAAGCCGACGTCCATATCCTTCGGAGGATGCAAGAATCACTGCTTCAGAGATTCGAAGACAAGGAAAAACGGGATCACCTGCAACGACAAGCAGACTTCCAAACTTTCAACCAAATGATAAGGGAGGAGCTGAAGCGCCATCACCGACGCGGAAACCGAAGAAAATCCCGTAGAAGAGAAGAAAGGGTTGCCACGGACAGTAGTGGTTCGTCTCGAAGCCCACGACCAAGGGCGAGGCGTGAGAATACCGACAGACTGAACGGGAGGACGAGTGCAGAGCGAGATCGCCCACCGCCTCCAGAGAACCGTGATGACACTGAAGCCTGAGGCGACAACCCAAACTGCAACGGCCACAGGGAGGACTCAGACCCTGAAGAGCATCGTGAGAAAAACAGAGCTCCCCGGACGCCTGGCTCACCCCGGGAGTATAGGATGAAGTACTTGACGGGTTCCGGCAGGACCCCTTTTTCCAGGGCAACGGCAGCAGCCCACTATCCGAAAAAGTTCGAGCTGGCCGACCTCCCGAAGTATGATGGGACACAGGATCCGCATAATCACCTAGAGATTTTTGAGAAGCTGATGTGGGTCCGGTCTATAGATGGCCTGATCATTTTGCGCCTCTTCTCGGCCACATTGACCGGACCGACGCACAAATGGCTGAACTCTCTCCCCAACAATTCCATTCGGAGTTTTGAAGACCTCAGACGTAAATTTGAGTTACACTTTGCCACGAGCAAGAAACAACTGAAGTCCGAATTCACACTGAGTAAGATGAAACAGAAAAGGGGCGAGACGCTGCAAAAGCACTTGGATAGGTTCAGAGACGTGGCAATGCAAGTACAATCTTTATCCGAGGGAGTTCATCTGCACTGCCTAGTCAACGGATTAAACCCATCATCACGCTTGGCTAGGAATTTGTGCAAGAACCTAGTCTACACTCTGACCGAATTCTATACCCGAGCAAAACAGTATTTGGATGTCGAACAAATGGAGATTGCCAATGTGGACGAATCCGAGAAGCTGAGGAATTCCCCGCCCAATGAAAGGGATCGGGCGGACGAGCAAAGGGCCGAGCCCTGGAGACGCAACGAAGACAGCCGACATCGGCAATAAGAATGTCGGTTAGGAGAACATGGAACACCGACAAATAAAAGATCTATTACAACTAGATCTCGGCACCGCCCTACGCTATTGTTTGGTTATTTCTTACGTTATCGTTTGGTTATTTCTTTAAGTTCTCAAGTTTGAATTCTCCGTTAGTTTTCCTTTGAATTACTCATGACCATTTGTAAGCTCTTTTGAGCTGTTTTTATTAATGAAGGATCCCATAAAGGAGATTCACCAATGTGCACAAGTATTTGCTTAAGCATGAAGTCGAGGTCCATAAACCCGGCATGAAGCCGAGGTCAGTAAACCCGACATGAAGCCGAGGTCAATAAGCTCGGCGTGAAGCCAAGGTCAATAAACCCGGCATGAAGCTGAGGTCCATAAACCCGGCGTGAAGCCTAGGTCCTGAAACCCAGCATGGAACCGAGGCCATTAAGCCCGGTCCAAAAAACGGCTTTGAGGTCGTGTATCCGGCCGCTAACAAAAACATCTAGATGTATGAAACCGGTCGTTGTACTCCGACAGGCATTGGTTAGAGCTCGGCGAGGACGCCATACGTGGCCTTTCGCGAAATTGACACGTCAACGCTCGCCTGACTAAGCAAGCGGACTATCATGCCGACCCTGATCAGGTCAAAATGTTTGATTAGAGGCAGGTGAAGCCTCGGTTGAACATGTGGTAGTTTAGCCCTTACGTTGGTTACCATTAATCCGACTAGTGAAAGTTGGAATGAGGCAGTGCGGTTAGTTACACCTGACGAGGTTGAAACAAGACAACCCTGTCCCAAACTCCCTGACATAAACGCTGGTCGAGTGTATAGACCTGTACTTAATGCGGTCGATAAATTAAACTCCCGGACGTAAATGCTGGTAGAGTATATAGACCTGTACTTAATGCGGTCGATAAATTTCTAACAGAGTTTAGAGTTTATAAACAACCGGCATAGATACCGGGAAAATGAAGAGTGAAAGGGCGCAGGCGCCCTAGCTCGGGAAAGCAGCATCACCAGAAGGCACCACCTCGTTGGACAGACTAGCCTCAGGAGCTCCTAGCTCAGCCTCATCACCACCTTACAAGACGGAGCAGAACCCAGACACCGTCCTTCACGTAAGCCTGGCAGTCATACCCGGCAAGGTTCAGGGGTTCGTTCGGATTCAAGTGCTTGGTTAGATCGAAGGCCGTGTCGAGGCAGTCGGAGGCAGTCTGTTTCAAACGAGGAAGTCGTGTCAGAATAGGCTTGATACACGGCCAGGAGAGCAACTAGGAGGAACGACATCATCTGCGGGAACCACCTCGATGGAGGGAGAGAAATTTAAACCTCGGACATGAGATCCAAGTTAAGCGGTCAATGCACCCTGGCAGCCCAGAGCCCTCGACTGCCAGGCTGGGGGGCAACAAGACAGGAGTGGCACTGTCAGACTGTCAACAACACAAGGCAAACCATCAACCGAGGCCGAGGTCAGCAAAGACAAAGAACCAAGGCTAAGGTAAGCAAAAGCAAAATACAAGGGGAAGGTAAATAGATCCTGCCTCGGGAGAAAATCGGCTGCCCGAACAAGCAAATGAGTAGAAGGATACGAATCCCGAACAAGAAAATGAGTAGAAGGATACGAATCCGAATTCGTTAAAGACTCGGACAAAAGCATATCAAGGTGGATACGAAATGAAGGCGCCTTGGCAGCCTAGAGACAATAAAGGCACCTCGGCAGCCTAAAGACCTCTAAGCCTAGAAGGAAGTGCTGAAGTACGACGAACGCATCAAGTCCACGCAGAAGTCACAAGCCGCCAGGTGTCAGTCGATGATAATGGCGAATGCATAAGAATCCCGATCCTGAAGTCAGGGAACTCCTTGATATCACCCCGGATTCTTGAGGCATACCTCAGATCTTTGAGCAAAAGGCATCGGTAACTGGGGTCAATATGACACAACCCGGCACTATGCGGTAGATAGGCAAGAGGGTATAGATTCACAACAATCTAACCCGAGAAACCTGAAGAAAGACTCCAACCTCAGAGACAGGCGAACTGCCTCAGCATTATCCCAGATCCTGGAGACATTACCTTGGATCTGTGGAGTAGACGACTTCAATAGCCGAGATCGACACCTGGATTCAAACGCAAGGCGTCCCGGACCGATCCGGGTTAGGTAACACCCCGACCACTTAAAGCAGGGCATCCTTGGCACGATGATGGGAGTTGAACCTTTCAACGTCATGAGAAGCCAGGCCCCGGACTTAAAGCCACCTTAAGGGCCACAACAGTTATAAGCCGGTCCAGCTGAAGTAGAATGCCCCGGCCTTAGCAGGGGCCGGGGGCAATGTACATCTCGGCCGTCCAGAGGCCTGAACGACCAAGCTGGGGGGCAACTGTTACGGACCGGCCCAAAGGCCCAAATCCATGTTACGGCCCAACAGAACCAGGAAGCATAGTTGGCGTATCAACAGGGGAGATCCGGTATCCTAACAAGATAGGATCTATCCTAACCAGCATCCAGAGATACTTGCCCCGAGTATCTCAGCCCCGAATCTTGCTCGCTCCAAAAATCTTGGCCCCGGAGATCATGCTGAGCCAAGATACTCGCGCCGGACACCTCTATAAATATAGAGGAACGCTAACCAGGTGCACACGTTCTGACTGATGCTCTCTTTACTTTCTGTCACACAGAGCACACACACCACCCCCTAGCCTCACGCCTCCAAGTATACTGCGAACTACGTGGACTTTGATCCCTTCAAAGGGTACGTAGGTTCTAGGCTTGACAACCTAGTCAAGTCCAATAACTCTTGTTCTCAAAACAGAACAACATGTTTAAATGATTGTCTATTTTTAAATTAATTTCCCACCAATACATCAAGACTCACTTTGTAATCGGATTGGGGATGAATGATTGAATGATTGTTTAGTGCCTTATATTGAAAAAAAAAAGTATTTGATAGCATTGATAATAAGACAATTATGATGATTTCAAAAAATAAGGTATAGAAGAATGACATTGTAATTATTTTTATTGTAATATACTTTTGTTATTAAAATACATGTATTAGAACTTATTGAGTGCCCACCCTTTATTGTAATTTATGTAGCTACATTTTTAACAGCACTTAACCTAGCTTTTCTAAATGACAAGTTTGTAAAATAATTGCATCTCTTATTTCATTATCAGTATTCACTTAATTTCATGAATATTTTTTGATATTCTTTTTTTTGTTTATATTCTTTTGTTTTTTTAATATATTAAAAAAAATCGGCTACCACTAGTGCCCCTTCAATATTTTTCTAGGTCTGCCCCTGGTTAGGCTGAAATTTTTTTTTAGATTCAATGTTATCCGGAAAATGGTAAAATGGAGTAATGTTACCCATTGCATGCTGTTAAACAGTTCATGGTTTCAATGTCAAGTTTTTAACCATATGAATAATATTGCTATGCTTTGAAACTTACAAAGTGATATTAAACCTAAAAGAACTTCCTAGAATATATTGCTCATAAGCAAAAGCTTCCAAGACAAATTTACACATTAACCCTTATAAATAACAGTGTCAAAATCATCAATATATGAATGTATTCTCTTCAATTTAAAATATATAAGTCACTTTCAACTATCTTAAAAAATGGTGAAGTGATTAACTTGTTTAATTTGTCTTAAGTGAAATAAAATTCCTATTTTACTTTTATTAATGAAGTTTTGAAGGACAGGTTTATTCAATTTTCATGTGTTTTTTAATGCAAATTGTATCACTATCAATATAAAATTTCTATTAAATAATATGAGCAAAGGCTAGCAATACATTCATTTTTATTTTATTTTTTAAAAAGACATAACGCGTTTTTTAAATACAAATTTTGTAATTAGTCATGACGTGAAGGATCAAAACTCTGTCTGCTTCAGTGTTTTGGAGTGATTTTCTTGACCTGACGATAATTTTATATAAAATTGTCAGGTTTTCATACTTTGAGGTCATTGCAAATCCCATAATTATGGGCATGGATTTCAAAATTTGGATGAAAGTCAATGAATTGACTATTTATCTCATGACCTCTGATTAACACAATAAAAGTCCTACTTGTCGGTGAAAATGATTAAATAAATTAAAAACATTTTTTACTCTCCAAATTGTTTATTTATTTATTGATTAACACATATTTATACTTATAAGATTTGTGGGTCTCCTATTGTCACTCACAATTATATTATCAACGTGCCTTAATGAGCTGGTGATGTGAAGTTGTGAACGATGCAAATTACTACTATGTCCTTTTTTGTTTTCTCCTGGCCAATAATATTATCACTTATCAGGTCAACATTCTCCTCGTCATTTTTCACCCTTTTACTTAGCAACTTGGCTAGTTTCTCTTCTTTTTCAAGTACTTTCACGTTTTTTATTTTGGTGAAAAAAATCTGCCACCTGGTGTAAAACATAGTAAAAAAAACACACCTCTTGCTTTAAAATATATTTTACTTTTTTAACAACGGCTTGATATTCAGAGTTTCAGACATTCAATATCATTAAAATATTAAATTTTATACAAAAATACCCCCAAACTCCTATTGGGTAAAAAATACACATAACCTTTAAAAATTGGAGTAAAAATAACACTTTCAATATTGGTATTTACACTTCTTATGTTACATGAAAAAAAGAAGATTCCTATACACATATGAAATGGTGGGACCCACATCTTTTTTATTAAATAAATAATCAAACATGGTGATCTTAGTATCTATGATACGAGGATACACTTCTCCTACAACATGAGAAGTGTATTTCCTTTCAATATAATATAAATATAAAATTTTCAATAATGATGGATTGAGAGTAGTAAGAATTTCTCTTCCACAGTTTGAACCTTGTAAATGTTATCCCCAATTGTTATATTTATAAGAGCTCGATAACCAAAGTATATGGTTTAAAAAAACAGTTAAAAATAATAAGTATGTCTGAAATAAAATTTGTTTTTTTAAAAAAGTATTTCCCTATTTACGAGGGAGAAATAAAGTAAATATGGTTCTATTTATAAGTTCACTTTGACAAAAAAAAAAAAAGATTTTGTTTATAAGTTTAGTTTCATGTAATAAACGAGATTGTGACAATTTTACCCATATTAATTATACCCATGAAGATAGAGAGAGAAGAAACAGTTTAAAAACATCCAATCATAAATGATGACAGTTGAAAATTTACTCCCCATAACATTGAATTAATTACATTTTCTTAGTATGTGAGATTTGATTAAAATATACTTATAAATAAGAATATCAACAACCTTTTAAATTAATGCAACCTATAATTAATGAAGGGTAAAATAAAAACACATTAAATGTTTAGATCACTTTTAGGGGTTTCTTATAAAAATGACTAAAATTATTCAAATTTGAAACTCTTATTAAAAAAAAAAGGAAAAAGGAAAACAAAGAAGAAGGAACGTGGGAGTATATTTATGTGAATAATATATTGGGGTGACATTATTTATCAGTCGTTATCAAGGCTAGATCTACCACCTAATGACGTGGAAGTTATGAAACTAAGGCGTTTAATGTCAAGAGCTCTAATAAAGATGGGTTACAGTGTGAACTGTGAAATAGTTTAATTACAATAATAACACCTAATTAGGGTTCCTTAAAATAAGAGTGAGAGGATCCATATGGTGAGGTCACACAGATTTAGTTTTTATCTCATAGCAATTGTTTCTTCCTATTTACTTAATCCAAAACGAAAGTGACTGTCATTATCACTTATTAATCAATGATTAATCATGCTTAATTATTAACAATTAACAATATACCAACTCTGTTTTTTTCAAACTACTAGTTTTTTTTTTTCCTTTTTCCTCCTCCCTGGTCCTGTGAATGTGATTGGCATTTTATGATTACTACTTTCATTTTTCACACCCAGAGAGAGGAAAAACAAACTAAAGGTTAAGAACTTTGATTTGATTTAATTAATTATCAAATACCCCTTCCGTTCGTTTTTACGGGAAATAAATAAGAATGAAATAATTTATTTTTTATCTAAAATATTTATGACCTTTTTCACCTGTGCCCTTATTAAGGATGAGTGGAGTATTTTTTTCGTAGTTCTCACGCAAATTTAGAAGATAAGTTGGAACTACGGGAAGTTAGACCCGTTTGGTACACAAATGCGGTGGGAAGGGAAAAAAAAATATTAGTAAGTTCTTCCGTTTGGTATGCATTTTAGACAAATCTTTCTGAAAATCCAAGTTTTCAGGCCTACCAATCTTCTCTCATATATGAGAAGATTTTGGTGGGAACTCAAGATCTCACATCACTGTTCACATTTTTTTGACAACTTTATCCCTCAAATTTGAACTTAGCATGAACGTTTGAACTTGGTGGGAAATCTTGAATTTAACGAGAAAGTTTGAATTCAGCAGAAAATTTTGTTACACGAGTTTAAACTTGACAAGAGTATATTTTTAAAAAATATATTTTAGCAAAAAAAACATTTTTCATTTTTATTTTGAATTAATTACTTTTGAAAACAAAATAGACATTTTTTTAATTATAAAATAGACATTTCTTGATTCTTTACTAATTATTACTCCTTTATTTTCTTCCTACCAAAAAATTCATCTTCCCTTCCTTTTATTTTCTTCCTCTAAGGGTTAGTTTGGATTGAGGGAATGAGAGGGGAGAGAAAAAATTTGAATGAGAGGAAAATGATGTGGGTCCCACTACCCTAAAATTTAATTACATTTTCTCCTCATCTCATTTTTTTTCTCTCCGCTCCCCTCCTCTTCCCTCAATCTAAACTAACCCTAAGTTATTTTCCCTTTTCAAATTTTCCCTATACCGAATTCATTGTAAAAAGATACAAAAGAAGTATTAAAATTGACATTATTGATTTATTATACAATAACAACACACGTATATACACATATAAATAATAAAATCTTTTTAAAACTACGTTATTATAAAACATAACTAATACTCCTACTATATTTAATATAAGATATATTTAAAGAATTAATTATTACTCTAAATATAAAACATAATTTTTATGTTTGTCAACCTTTTACTAATTTGCTCACATTGACACTCTTTCAACAATAATTAAGAAGAAGAAATAATAAGAAAATTGAAAAGGAAATTGAGGAAGATGATTAGGATATTTTAAAAAATATATATATTAACATATTAACAAACTCAATTAACTTTCTTAACCTAATCCGGATTACATTACAGCTTTCTCTTTTATCTTCGTGGCTCGTGCACTGCATGACAGCTGAAATTTTTCTAATTATATCTAAATTTATTGCATCAGACTGGCTTGGTCATACTAAAGAAACAAGTTTTGTTAATTAAAGAGCGGTAAACACGTTGGAAACGTCAGGTCATCACCGATAATGATATATATAAATATATCAGGTTTCACCTGTTATGATTAGTAGATAATTATATAAGAAATTTGTTTTGTTTTAGAGAAAATAACTATATTAACTTCATTTTTTTTTAAAAAAAAAACGGATCTTATTGTATCAAGTTTTGAGATGCAAATTCTTCACCGTCTATGTTTTTAGTTGGGTGAAGGTACAATTTTGCCAACAAAGTATTAAAGAAAGAGCATCTAGTACAATTATTTATTTAGGGTATCTTATATACAAACAAACTATTAAAAGGGGTAAAAAACACAATGGCTCGTTAGCTTTTTAACGAACATTTATCTATCTGACTGTGAGTGGTGAGAGAACTGGTATCATCTTCTTCATCATCCTCTCTTCATCGTCTTCATCGTTCTTTGCGCGAGCCAGCACAGTAGCTTTTTCAAAACACTCGCTGGAATCTGGAAATATTGCTGGGAAATGCAAAGAATTGCCGGAAACTGGAGATATTGTCGGAAATGCAGAATCTCGACAAAAACCACAGAGAAATGACGCCCAAACAGAAAAATTAAATTGCGGTATGTAACGCCAAAATCACATGTCGGCGAAATGCAAAGAATTGCCGAAAAAGCATGATCGAAGCTAATGTAACGCCAAAATCACATGTCGGCGATCATTGCGGTATGTTTGAATTCAATTAAATCACTGTAAAGAAGATGAACGGCGAGAGAGAGAGAGAGAGAGTTACCTGCAAAAATGGAAGAAGCAGCAACAGCAAGAGAAAGCATGAGACCACCGGACTTTTTCTCTGTAAATCCCACCCTTCCCCTACTTTCTCTCCCTGTCTCTCCCTCTCTCATGAGAGTTCAGAGCCCTTACCCATGACTCTGAGAAGCATTTTTTGTTCTCGGAAATTCTGTAGATCCTTGAAGGAGGTCCGGGTCGTCAAGGAAGATGAGCGGAAGGGGCGGATTGGTGGTGACTCCGACGACGTTGGTGGCTCCACGGACTCTCCGCCTTTCGGCCATTCATGGGCGGTGGGCCACTATGCTGCCGGAGCTTCTAGGGGAGATCATTCGCCGTGTTGAGACCACTGAGGACTAGTGGCCTAACCGCCAAAACGTCGTTGCTTGCGCCTGTGTGTGCAAGAGGTGGAGGGATATCACTAAGGAGATCGTGTCGTTCCCTTCGCTCAACAATGACAGGATTACTTTTCCTTCTTGCCTTAAGTAGGTATCGATTGTAATTTGATTTTTGTATTTCCCCCTCTTTTTTCTTTGTTAGGGGATTATTCGACGTGGGTATGTGAACCCATGAAATTTACTCTGGGTTTCTATGAATGGTCGCTGGGGCTGGAGAAATTATTGATATTTAATCAAGCCGGAGTAGTGCCCTGGATATCATTTCAATTTTCAAGAGAAAGCAGAAAGAAAAGAAAGGTCAAAACAATTGAGGAGCTTCAGAAAGAAAGGCCATTCTTAACTGTAAGTGGGACTCGGCTACCTCTTTTCTCTGAATTAATCAATATGATAGAAGTGTTCAAACCAGCGTTACAAAACAAAGCTAACGGTATTGTGTTTTTTTATCCCTTTTAATAGTTTGTTTGTATATAAGATACTCTAAATAAATAATTGTGCCAGATGCTCTTTCTCTAATACTTTGTTGGTAAAATTGTACCTTCACCCTTTTTAGTTTAATCAATCCTATATATATATGAGGAAGATTTTTATTACACGTTTTGATCTCTCATCAGTTAAAATTTAAACAGAATAATCTTGGATAAACTCAAAAACTTAAGCGTTGTTACGTTAAGAAGCATATATATATATATATATATATATATATATATATATATATATATAAATTTTTATTACGATGTCAATCACCAAATTCAAACTGAGTGTGAATCAGAAAGCGTTCCACAAGTTTGGCATACGGACATCAGATAAAAAGCTCTCAGGACTTGCTTCCCCTAAGCTTGGTGAACCTCTGAGAGTAGTAATTTGACTCTGTTGATTTCTCTCGATCTTAGCGAGCTGATCCACGAATGCTTTCAATACCTTCCTACTATCACCATCGAAGTTCAAATTAGGGTCCAAGCAACACGAATCCAGATCGTATGGCGTCGTTCCTCCGCAGTATGTGGCGGTCACATTGTGGTTCTTGACAGGTACTACTAAATTTGGCTGCATTATGCTTGTACTGCCTGTGTGGTTGAAGTTAGGGTTTGTGTGGATCTGCGACAAAATGGAGAAGCAGGGCACTTGCTCGTAATCATCCTGATGAGTTTGAGCTTGGGCCTGTTGATCGAAACTGATGTAAGAGTCCATCAATGCAGGTAGAGATGAACAACCTGTGTCGTCGTAGCAGTTTGCGATGCTCTGTTTCACTGAAAGATCTTTGTTTTTTAGGAACGCCCTGCACAAAACCCAATCCTCCTGCGCGGCAATTCAAATTCCATGTTAGAAGGTAAGCGAATGAGATATAATTATTACTGATTTGGTGGTCCTTTGGCATGATTCATTTTGTATGAGCAATTTTGGATTTCTGCGTCTTTACAGCTAAGGAATTTGGATTATCTTCTTAGGCTTACGTACATTAGGTGTTTGATGAAATCTGCAGAGATATCTTCTTAGGTCAGCTACCGAATTGAATAACTAAATAATCTCGTCGTCATATGTTCATAGCCAATGGCCATGTGAGACAAAATTTAGTTATAATAAAGAGGGAAGAAACAAATTCTTTAATTCTGCAAGGACCGAGTCAAGGTAGCAATCACAAGTGGCCACTATAATTTATGAAAAGGAAAAGGACGTTAAAGATAAAATATAGAACAGAAACCATTGAGGAAAAAACAAAAAGGAATATGCTATTAAGATTCAAGATGGTTGATTGTCAAAAGGCACACCACAAGACCATTTGGTGCGAAGCAAACAAAAACAAGTGAGACTCCTCCTTCATCCGCAAAATTAAAGAAAATCACCTTAAAACAAAATAGAAAAAAACTAGCAAATACGAAAGTTCTAGTTTAGTGGATAATACGGAATAATATGTCCCTATTATCTCTGTTATAAAAAATACTACTCTATATGCTAAAGATTATTATACCTTGGCTGAGGAAAGTCTAGGAGGGCCAAGGGAACCTTCAAGGCGAAACTCATGCATGACCCATTCGGTCTTTCTCCCTTTAGGGGCCCTGCCTTGATAGAACACCAAAGTCTTCCTCATACCAACAAGAGTGGCCTTGCGAAGGATAGGCCTATCCTTCCCTGTGGCCTTCCAATAGCCTGAGGCAGTGGCACGATTGGTGCGTAGGCCAGTGGCATATTTGCGGTCTCTCTGTGTATAGAAATACCACTCCTTCCCTCCTACACATGCTACCTCTGTAAAACCATATTAATTCAAAAATCGGTCAAAATAATCAATCTATTAATTAATATATTGCATAAAATATATAAAGAGCCACCACACTATTCAAGCTGCATATGAAGCATACGCTAGCAATCTAGTTATCACATACACACATAGCGATGATCAATGAAATCATGATGTTCGCAGGCTTTTCTTTGACCAACTAACATAGTGATATTGATGGTAGCAAGTTAGGGAGAAATTTATACTTTAAGTTGTGGGGTCAAATATCATAGACTGAGAGATTAACTTCAGAAAATACATGACCTCTAACAGTGACACAAAAATAGTATATGAAGAATAGAAAAATTTGTTAGGATAATATTGTCTTTGTTTTTAGTTGTGGTATTTGTTTGGAAGCAATTATTGCACATTCCCCCCCCCCCCCCCCCCCCCCCGGCCCTTATTGCAAATAATTCAGATAACCATTCATACAGGCCCCATGACACTAGCCTCTATCCACTAATTGCTTTTGTATCTTCTGATTTGTGTCTCATTATCCTTTTCAATTCTGATATGACATGGGGATATAAAATACAGGACTAATTATGGAGATTTCATTATCAAATAGTGCGTAATGTATCAAATTAATATAAATTCTGTGAACGCGTGGCTAAGCACACCAAAGCATTAATGTTGACATATCTATCTCCTTCTCTAAAATATTGTGCCCAACTTCTAGATGAAGAATCATATATAAAATAAATTAATATTGCTTACTTTCTAAGTTATTACAGACTTTGATATGTAGATGCTATTATTGAAGAAATTATTAAAAGAATGGAAGATAAAATCCAATAGAAAAATGAAGAAAAAAGAACAAAAACTTGCAGATTCTTATTCTGAGGGGTCGAGGAGCTAACTCCTTTTGATGTGAAAAGCCATGGCTGATGGGGATAGGGATAAGACTTGATAGGGTACAGCGAGGATGAAGGTGAGGCTAGGGAGTTTGATTACCTTTATGAAATTAAATTAAGTTTAACATGTTCATGAGCACGCCTGTGTATTTCTACATCAATATGAATATCACTATCAAACGCTTTATAATAGGACAAGTTCAATCTATCAATTTTAGTTAAAAAGCTTTTGAAGTTGATGTAAAACAGTTAAACCATATATTCCTGATCTTTGTAGTTCCCGTTCAAACCTGCTAACCTTAGCTGTGCAAATTCCTTTTCCAAGGTGTATACGCGTGTATTTATTCCCGTATAAACCTAATATATTCTTTTTAACAACAAAGATAATACGAAAAAATTCTATAAATCAGCTTATATGGGTGACATATTTCATAATAAAAAAAACTACTGCTTTTGATATAATTATCCTTTATCAGAAGTCCACTAATATATTCAGCCTCTATATAAATCTAGCTGAAATTTAAACAAAACTTAGAAAACTCACTTAAAAAACGAAGTTTATGTCATGTTACATAATTATATTCAACTTTTTTTTTCCCCAAAAAAAATAAAAACTATATATGTGTGTGTGTGGGGAAGGGTTGACATATAAGCTAAGCTTCGCCCATCTTAAAGATAAAAAGATTCATTACGCCAAGAAAATTACAATGCATAAAAACATGAGTTATCAGCATAGTTCAACCTTGCCATAGTGGAAAAGATAAAAGTGTTGTTTTTCTGTTAGTTTTTGTAGGCAGGCTAAGTTTTTTCCCCATATCTTTCACTGTCTACATATGGCAACAGATAAATTGCTGGTAAGCTCTTTTACATGTTTTCGGCTTCTGGCAGGGAAATAAAAAATTTAAAATTTAAGATGTATATATTAACTGAGCGAAGAAAACTTTCAGAAAACTCTGCTTTGTACCATCAGTTACAGTTTGCAGGTATCCTTTCCCTATCAATCACATAAATGAAGCAATCAAACTGCACAAGTGAACGAAAAAAATGGGATCTATTAATAGCCATTACAGTTGCTATCACTTCACCTGCACAGCCACAGAAATCGAAAAATATATATATATATTTTTTAAAAATCTCTTGTATGATATTTTGGAAGGCAAAGATAAGAAAATAGAGGAGAGCCTGAAAGTAACGATCCCATTTGTACTTTACCAACCAGAACAGCAAATTAGATGTATCAAACAAGCCCCATGTCTAGCAGCTTGTGAGTTGCCTAGTGTAAAAAGAAGAACAAATAGGAAAACCTTAAGAAACTAGATTCGATCTCGGGCCCTTCTTTTGCTTATGATAGTTCAACAATTGGCGGGATAGAAATCTCAGATGAATGAAACATGTGGAACAATCATGTATATGAGAGACAAGAGAATCTTAGATCATGATGATGAGGGAAGCGTGAGGGGAAATAAAATAAGAAAGAGCACTTACCAGGAATGTCCCATGGTTCGCACTTGTTTAGATCAACATCAATCATGAGAGAGGAGTCACAGTGTGTCACCTTCTTCATTAAGTAATCACATACAAGTTCTTCATCTTTGGGATGAAACCTGAACCCAGGAGGCAACTTTGCCTCTACCATGCTTATGCTGCTCATTTTCTTTTGGACAGTGTAAAAGAGATTCGGGAGAGAATTAGAAGAAGCTCAAGTGAGAAATCTGAAAGATAGAAATGGAGGACAAGGGAGGATTATATTTAAATAGAAGGAAACACAAAGCAGGTAATAGTCAACTAGTGATTCTGTGCAAGGCAAGCAGGGAAGGTGAGATTGTATTAATATATATATCCATCGTGAGAGAGGGGGAGAGAGAGAATTTGCCTATGCATATGATGACGTGGACAAACCAATCGCTGCCAACTTGCTGACATGTATTGTTTAGTCTTGGGTTTGTTACCTTATTTTATTTAATCTGTAAAGAATTTATGTGAATTAGATTAATAATAGATAATTCAGAGTAGCCAAAAAAATCAGCCAATCTCAAAATAGAGGCCTTTCTGGCTTTATGACATAGTTTTTAGAGCCTTGTCCATTTCTGCTTGGCCACAGTCCTGATTGGTATGGCTGCTCTCTTTCCCCTCTAATGAGTTAAATAGTTTATGTTTCTATTTTATAGTAGGTATAAATTTAATATAGATGATGGGATTTTCTATATAATTTAGCAAATAGATGCTAAATAATACTCTCTGGATGACATTTGTTGTTATTGAAGCTGGGTTGTCTTGTGTGGAAAGCTGGCATCCACTGGATTTTTAATTAATGACCTTTTGACAAAGCAGGAGTTTTATTTTCTCCAGTTAATATTTTTGTTTAAGGGTCATGATGAAAATTCAGATATAATAAAAGACAAATTGTGGATAAGACATAGCCACAGAGTCTTTATTGCAATAAAATCTGATAGGAGGAGGGAGAAGTTAGGACGTTAGGTAATCAACATCGTCATAACAGTTTACAAAAGGGGTAATTACAAAATACAGTAATTGAAATCAAATCAAGTTATTAGCTCCACCCTTAAAAAAGGGTTACTATGCTCCACCCTTTCGTTTTCTTTAAAACTTAAAATACGATGAGGCGTGATTTGAAGATCTCCTATATTTTTTGGGCATGAAATTAGTTTACATGTGTGTGAGCGTGTGACGATATATTGATATTTTGTAATTAAGTGGATACTTTATTTTGTGTATATTTAAAGTTTTATTTTATTAAATACTTGAATACTTTACGGTTAGCTACACAAAAGGGTCAAGACACTTTTGATTAATCATAATCAACATAGAAATTAATTCAGTAAAAAACAGAAATAGAAAAAAATTAACGTAATTTATTGGAAGCATATTATAAATAAAAATTTAATTTTAAATAATTAAAAATTCAAAAAATAATTTTCTATTGAAAAATGTTCTTGGATAATAAATACAATTTCCAGTCATATAAATGTAAGACTTAGTTTAGAAGTGAATTTTGCTCTAAGACCTATTTATTTTATTTCTTATATTTATCATTAAATAAATTTTGTTAACTTAGTGAAGTAATTAAAAAATTTATTTAAATTTTTATATACTCAAATTAGTTAAAATGTCTTCGGGGCAATAATAAATAACGCGTATCATACCGATGATTCCACCCCATCATCAGCTTAGCTTGAGGCTTGAAAATACTTTCTGTAACTGATACATAAATTCAGTTGTTCAAACCAGGAAAGTCTACACCAATTTTCTGACCTTTTCATCAAATTGGTACAGAAAATTATACCACGTGGGCGATTTGCAATTGGTTTGAAAATATCATTATAATATGCCCAAAAAAAAAAATGAAGTCTAAATAATATTCGAGCAACCAATGAACTTACATGCAATGATTAAGGGTTCTGAAACATTAGGGATTTGAACCCGCAGAAGAACCTTTCCCGGGAGGAGGTCGAGGCGGCCAAAAAAAAAAGATTTAACCATTTAAAAAAATACTATTCCTTTTAATCTTTATTATAAAACACCAATTAATAAATTTATTTGGTCTTTTTATGAGGTATTTGTTTCAAATAAGCATTAATAATTTTTTTTCATATATGTCCATAATTAATAAGGTTAGTAGGTGAGAATAATAATTAATATGATATTAGAGTTTAATACAGTTAGTAGAGATAATATTAGAAATTACTTAAGGTAACATCTGATCTTACCATAGACAATAATCCGAAAGGTACGTGGGATCCAAATCCAAACGAAAAGTCGATGTTTCTCAAAGGTCTCCTATTTGACATGGAATTAGGAGGGGCAAATTGGGCAGATGGGTTGAGTCCAGGCCCCACGTGAAATTATCTGTCAACGCAACTTTTATCTTCTCTCTCTAACTCCCTCTAAGTTTTTGGTTGAATTAGTATTTTAAAAATATGTTTATATTAGACAAAATTTTTCTTATATATTTATCTCGTATACTATAAATTATATCAAAAAAGCAGTTTCTACTATTAACTTATAAAAGATGGACTAAGTCAACTTCATTGACAATCTTCACAATTATTTCAATTTTGAAACCTTCAGCGAAGGGGAATTGTATCTAGGGATTGATATTAACTCAAGTGAAGAAGAAAATAGGGGTAGTGGTGGATCATGTGATAGCATAGGTTGATTTTTTTCCTTAAAAAAACGTATATCGGTTTCGGGGGTGGAGGGAAATATTGCGTTGGGATCACAAAGGAAGAAACAACATGATATAGGGGACCATGCTTACGATTTAAGGCATCGTTGGGGTTGTCTAATGGAATTAGGATGAACTGAAACAGAAAATGGAATGGAGAAAAGTGTAACTTTCTAGGTATGAGATATCCTATGGTTTTTTTTTTTTTTTTGGGGGGGGGGGTGTGAACATTATTAAAAAACAGTTGTTACTCACTTACTCCCTTGGTTACAAAATATAGTTTATGCTTTGAAAGATTTATTTTCAGAATATAATTAATTATTTTAAAATACCCCTGATAAGTTTGCAAAAGTAATAATATACTAGCATATTTATGGTGAATTATGATATTATGAAGGTATATTTGGAAGGAGAAAAGTGTTTTTAAAATATTAATTGTTTTTGGTATGTGTTAGTTAAAAATGACTTGTACTAAATAATTCATAGAGTATCAAGTATGGATTTTAAATATATAATGAACATTTCAGAGAAAAATTTCAAACAAAAAAAATTCTTCCAAATATCAGAATCCCAAATCAGTTTTGTTAACTACACTTCATTACCTATTCACTTCTATTTCCAATCCTTAATGTAAGATTTATTTATCTAATTTAATTATTCTAGAAAATCTTGTTAAGATAGTTAATAATAATATGATATATTTTTTTAGGAAAAAAACAATTTAATTACCTTTCTTAATTCTCTTCATCACTCTTTTACTTAATGATAATTGAAGGAGTATCAATAGAGATAAATTGAAGAAAAATGATAAATATGAAAGATAAATCTTACAATTAAGACTATAATTAACTTCACAATTAGATCTTACATTAAAAATCATAGAAAGTACCTTGACGAGCAAAGGACAATACAATTGAGTAATATGTAGGATTTTAAAATTTTGTAGGTATTGAATTGAAATTTTTCCTAGTATTTTATATTTCAATTGTCATTGTAAAGAAATTTCCTTCACTTAGAGAATATTGATGAAATGTGAGGCGGAAAAGACAAGTGGCGGTCCACTTGAATATTTCATGGTTTGTGGTTTGGTAAAACTAAATGAAAGATCCCCATTTTTGGGGGGGGGGGGGGGGGGGGGGGGGGGGTTCAAATTTCGGTGGAGATCTTCATGCAATCCATAGGAGATTGTGGCGGCCTGGCCGGTGCCATTTTCTCTTCCCTGGTTTAATGCGTCTGTCTTAGTTTTTAGGATGAACTAGTTTAGAAACCGTGTACGCGGGCGCCAAAAAAAAAAAAAAAAAGGATTTAGAAAGGGACGAAAATCTCATGGTTAATAAATAGAAAAAGAAAAGACATGATTCTATATCATATTTTGAAAAGAGACCAATAAATCGATATTTCCCATTTATTATATATTGTTCTAGCATGATCATATATAAGAGGAGGGGGGGGGGGGGGAGGCATATTAAAATAGTTATGTCGTTTTAGAAACTTTATATTTTTTTAAAATTGATTTATGATCTTTCATTTCAAAGAAATAATTGATCATAGTTAGTGTTCTGATTTGAATGAGTCTTTCATTCCCAAGGTCAATCTTAGATCGACATAACCTTTGGGAAGTGATCGCTCGCTGTTGAATCCTATGAGGGTCGTTTTGCATGGCTTCAGATCTTCTACATCTATATTCATCTTTTGAAGACATCCTAACTAATGATGTCCGCTGAGCTCCCAACATCCACAAAAATCCTTTTAACTCGATAATGTACCAAAGTTTTGGTGATTACCAACCTGTCCTGATGTCCTGGAACTACATCCTTCAATTCTTCATTAGTGAAAGTTAACGGTGGAGGCGTCGGTTCTCTTACGGTGAGGACATCTCTCAAGTACTTCTTACGCCGAGTTATTGTATCTCCTCCCCCGCCGAAGCCTCTGCTAACCACATTGCATTGGAAATCTGCTTCAAGGAACTCGTCATCCTCGCTAGTCGGCTTTCGTCATTTCTCGTCTTTCCTTGAGTCGGTAGCCGGGCTTGTGTTATGACCTCCTTGTTTGCGTTTCCCATTTTTACGTCCCTGAGTATTTATCAAGTACTGGCGTAACTTGCCATCTCTAATGAACCTCTCAATGGTGTCACGGAGTTCGTAACATTGGTCCGTAGTGTGTTCGAATCCGTCATGGAATCCGCAAAACTTGGACTGGTCAGTTGTGGGTCGGTTTCGTGGAGGCCGAGGTTTGTCGACTCTTTTCATCTCGGTCTGGGCTACCTCCTTCCAAAGTTGCGAATGAGAAACGTTGAGAGGGGTATATCTTTCATACTTTGTTTTACCTTCAGATCTCTCCCCCTTACCGCGGCTATCTCGGCCTCGCGTGCGGTTGTCTTCTTTTCGCTTGTCAGGCTAATCTTTCTCCTCGGGCGAGGTATTCCTCTGCTTCTCGGTTCCGATCGCATTGGCTATCTCCATCTACTCCACATCCAAATACTGCTTCGCCCGAGTATGGAATTCAATGAGGGTATAGACTCGGTTTTTACAGATATTCTTCGCCAGCCGAGACGAAGGATCGAGCCCATCAATGAGGCAATGTACGTAGACTTCTTCCGGGAGGGAGCGTACTTGCAGTGCCACTTCCTTGAACCAATCTAAGTAATTCTGGAGCGTCTCTCCCTTTTTCTGTTTGATTTTACTCAAAGTGAATTGGGACTTCGACTGCTTCTTATTGGTCGCGAAATTCAACTCGAATTTGCGTCCGAGGTCTTCAAAGTTGTGCACGGAATTGGGTGGTAAGGTACGAAGCCACTTCTGAGCTGGTTCGGTCAACGTTGCTGCAAAAAGTCGGGAGATGACTAGGCCCTTAATCAATTGGACGAACATGAGGAGCTCGAACGTGTCGAGGTGAGCGCGTGGGTCTTGGGTCCCATCATACTTAGGGAGGTGCGTCAAATCAAAATTCTTCGGGTATGGCGCACTAGCAAGGATGACGTCTGGGCTTGGAGTCGGGATCTCCTTCGTTGCCCCGCCATGCATTTTGACGACAATGGGAGGGGAGGACGCCGTGTCAAAAACGTTGCCCTCCGGGGTATCCTCGCCCTGCGATTGATCTTGATCGTGGTGGTGTTGACCTACCACGACCTGTGGTTGATTAGGTTGATGGTCCCGACTGCTGCTTCTTGTGTTAGCCATCGGTGGTCACAGGGATCGAAATTTAACGTCCCCATGATCGGTGCCAATGTTCTGGTGTAGAACACAGATGTCCAGCCCAGGGTTGGTGCTTTAATATTGGATTAGTAGGCTAAGCCTGAATATCTATGGAGGAGATATTTAGAAGAGCTTAGGATCATTGTGCACTAAACAGGCTTTCGCCAAAGGGGGTGGTGTGTGTGCACAGTGTGACAGAATGTAAATAGGTGAGAGTTAGAATGTGTGCACCTTAGGATTGAACCTTTGTACTTATAGAGTTTACCGTAGGCAGAATATCTCGGCCCTGTATGATCTTCGGTGCGAGTATCCAGGCGAGTATCTAGGTCGTTATATCATGAAGATATCCCCTCATTCCGAGGTAGTTAGGATACTCACTTGTTGTCGATAAATCCAGTGTATCTACTAGGACATAATACTCACTGCTGGGCCCTTCAGTTGTTAGGCCTCGTGCAGGTCTGTAACAGTTAGAATGTTATAATATATCAATTTTGTAAAATTATACCAGTGGGAGTTGGCTCAAGTGGAAGGGACTTGGGTCGCTTAAGCGGTCCCCGTGTATGTGCTCGATAGAACCTCAATCCGGACTAGGCAGGGCGAAGCTTTGATGAACCAAGTGCAATAGCCCAAAAAAAAATTGTAAAATTATAAATTCCAATAATAAATGGGAAGTTAAAAAATTTATGCTAGTTCTTTTTTTTTTTTCCCCAATTGATTTATGAGAAATTTGCAATATCCTTTTTTCAACGGGCATGACGTCGTGAGTTTTTACTATTTTGAATTTTTTATGTAAGGAAATGATAGGAGGCAATAATTTACGATAAAATTTTCTATTGTTATTTTTATTTCAAATAAATTTAAACTTTAACATTTAAAGTTATGATTAAAACACTAGGATTTTAAGATTCACATTGTTTGCGAAAAAAAAATTCTATATCCAAATCTTTATTGATTTCATTGGAATATAGATTCTCTAATTTTTAGTTTTTAACTCAGTCTCATCATTGTTCGGAAAAATTAATAAAATTTTTAAAATTTATTCATTATGTCTATAAATAAGATAAATTCACCCAAAGCAGCTTGAGAATATTTTAGTCAAATAAGAAGGAAAAAAATTCTACAACATTCGTATTAAATATATTTTTGAAAAAGTTTGCGGCTTTTCTAAATATTGAGTAAAAAAGGGAAGAATTAAAAATATTTATAGTAAATAATTAATATAATCTCTTATAATTGACAAATTTCTTTCTCCAAATAGAATGGAGAAAGTCGGTGAGATATTAATCTAGATATTATAAATTTCTTCGCCTGTTGAAAGATAATTGATGTTTGTAACAGATTTTAGAAAATACAAAGATTTAGTATTTTTAGTTTAGATAACTCCCAACAAAGACCCCTCATTCTTGGTTCAACTGGTGGAAGTCAGACTTCCTCACTTTAAGGGAGAGAGCTCGATCCCTGTATTGGTTAAGGTGTTAGGGGAGACATTCTAGAGGTCTAGGAAACAGTGATAACGCTGGTAGAAGTAGAGGCATGTGTACTCTATGGTCAGTATCTCTAAGCACCTTGTTCTTGGACTGTGGGTGAGCCCAATACCTTTCCTAAAATTTTTATATAAAAAAAAAAAAACTCCCAACAAAGTAGAGGTATGGCCGTATGGGTAGATTCCCAATTGATTTAAAACTAATTCACAAAAATAATCAAGTTGTTATGATACTCTTAAAAAATTTTAAATGGCAAGTAAAACTAACCAGAAAAAAGATGGAATTCAAAATTCAAAATATATAAATATTTCGTAACTATAAAATCTTAAATAAAGTCTTTTATGAAATATAAAGATTTTATATTTCTAAATTTTATACTCCTAAAAAGTAGATGCATCAGCCGATTCCTGACTGATTTTTCTTTTAAAAAAAATTGAAACCATAATAACTTTAATAAAGTTTTTCAGAAACTCCAATGTATTTGACCTTGTTGATAAAGGCCATATAGTAGGAGTCCACATAACATGCTTAGATTTACATGTTTATTATGTGCTTATACATCTAATTAGAGGTTTAAGCATTTTTTTTTTAATTTTTCATATATTGTATTTATTTAGATTTAAATTATATACTACTTTCTGAGATGTTTTTTGCACCCAATATGTCAAATTAATTAATTTTCATAATACTGGTGTTACAGACAAATGCAGAACTGGAAATTAATTAATTTGACATACTGGGTGCAAAAAACATCTCAAAAAGTAACATAAATAAATACAATATATGAAAATTAATTACTTTTTGAGATGTTTTTTTGCATCCAGTATGTCAAATTAATTAATTTCCAGTTCTACATTTGTCTGTAACACCAGTATTATGAAAATTAATTAATTTGACATATTGAGTGCAAAAAACATCTCAGAAAATAGTATATAATTTAAATCTAAATAAATACAATATATAAAAAAAAAATTAAAAAAATGTTTATACCTCTGATTAGAGGTGTAAGCACATAATAAGCATGTAAATCTAAGCATGCTATATGGACTCACATAGTAATGGTTTGTAAGCACCTAGCATCAATGTTCGTGGTAGAGTAACAACTTATATCACACATGAATCAAACAAGTAGGATGTATGTAAGAGAAGTTGATATGGTAACAACACAATTGGCATGAGATCATCTAAAACAAGAAGGTAAACAAAAATATTTTTGAAACTGACCTTTGCAAGGATCATTTTCATTGAGGCATCATCACAAGCACTCTCATGTTTAGACAGCACAAAGTTACATTAGTCGAATGGATGCAACGAAAGCAAAGTTTATAGGGAGCTTTGAGTTAGTTACCAACTCTGCGATAGAGGACGTAGGGAGGCTAATGGTGTTGAGGAAAAGAACATGGGAGGTGAAGAGTACGGTGAGAGAAATTGGCCCAAAAAGTTGTTTATGAAATAGAAAAATAACTTCTAGTTTCTAAAATACATAAATATTTGAACCGCGAGGGGTGCAACCTAATAAGATTTCAAAATATTTTGAAACTATCCTTTCATATCTCTATTTTAAGAATATTTTATTTTACATTTAATGTTTCAAAATATTTTGTATTTTGTAATTATCTAGCAGATATCTCCCTTTATTTTTTTTTATCTTTATTTTAGTTGTTATGATATTCATGACAGGAAAAAGGGTGTTGGAAGAGGGATTATCAACGTAAAATATTTTATTTTATATTTTAATATTCTGTAATTTGTAACTATACTGTGGTAACTCTCTTTATTTTGAATATATAATTTAATTATTACAATATTCGTAGTAGAAGGAGAGCTTGTTAGATGACAAGAGGAGGGACTCTCAATGTCCCTCCTTTTATATAATAATCAGTAGATAGTAGACTAGTGAGATCCTTATTTTTGTTTACTAATAATTAAGTCTCCAAAAAAATTATTAAAATATAAGTAGTAAATATTGATTTAGATTATTGAAAGTACAAAAATCATAATTACAAAATAAGAATTAAAATAAGGGAGAATTATTATCAAATCCAAAAGTAGTAGTGACTTCATTATCAAGAAATATCAATGACAATTGAGAAGCATCATGGAAAACAAGTTTTAATGTAAGAAATGACAAGAACTCACGTATTATTAAGGCTTCTTGATAACTAATTCCCTTGCTTTAGACCTAATTCCCCTTTAAAACAATGTCTTATCATAATATTTATGGTTTTATCTTATATAAGTTAAGACATTTAGAGAAAAGGAGGTATAAGATTTTCATAATAGTTTTGTGCCGCCTAATGTTTGATACCAATCATTCCAATATGCGTGCGTATCAGATACAAACATCCATTGACATTTAAGAAAGCAGAGTTAAAATGACAGTATACCAAACATTATCTCAAAATATTTTGTCACAAGGAAAATTTGGAAGCTGGAAAATGAGGATTAGATAATTTGAAACTATCAAATCTATCTCTTTCATGCACAAATAGATATAGATATCAGGTGATTCATCAATTTATCAGCAAATTTTCTTGGTTATTAGGTAAGAGTGTACGAGAGATAGGATTTTTATGTGAGGAATGGCTTAAAAATTTAAATATAAAACTATAGACTATATAAAATTTTTTAGCCATCAGACCATAACATTTTGTCACTCAGAAAAAAGTTTTTTTTTTTTTTTGCTTGCATCTATCGTATAACTTACAAAATTTTAGCATTCTAAAATGGATCTTAATCTAGTATACTATATGTCCATTTTTCATTCATGTAGTGACCAAGTTTCTCCACTAAAGCATGAAATCGTAATTGCTCAAAAAGCAATAGTATGACGGAATTTGGTAAGCATGCAAATATGTTTTTTTACTCAAGGGTTTGAGACATGGTAGGATATACTCTCCGTTGAACCAAATCAATTTTTTTTCCCTGGGCAATCTTATTTGATCCGCAAAAATTGCCCGTACTCATTCAATCCAAATCATCTAAAACTACAAATCAAACCCTTGCTCTCACACACACACACACACATATCATCTTTTGACACTCCTCTGATTCTAATTATAAGACAGAGTTGATTTTTTTGAAGAAATTAAGGAAGCTAAATAAGTTACTGAATCATATCATATATTGTATATTTTTAGATCATATATTAGTTCATTAGTCACATTAGTTAGCTTGAAGAAAAAAATGAAAATAAAAATACTATAAAGTAATTTAATTAATTTCCTTAATTTTTTCAAAAAAAATCAATTTTGTGTTATAGTTAAGATTGGAGGGAATAGTTTGTAATTGGGGAGACATTAAAGGGAGAAAAAGAGAAGAAATAAAACAAACACTTTAATTGAGTTCCACTCTTTCTTTTTTTAAAAAAAGGGTAATAGTTTCACTTTATCCCCAGCCCACTACTGGCTCTTCCAATCACCAGAAAGCATCTTAACTTCAGTTTCGACTAATGACTACGCAGCACTAACAAGAGGAGGGGAAAAGTTAGAAAATTACATTATGAATCGATTAACATTTGATGTTGCAAGGCTTGTCGGAATGTGAAAAATTAGGAACTGGGTTCTGCCAAAGTACTTTAAATAAAGTTCAATGAAAGATAAAGGTGGAGTTGATCCATTCAAATGGATCTCTTTCGGTATCATCTGTTTATAATTTCCTTCAATTTTATAGGCTAGGTACGTTCACATATTCTATGAAAAATCTCTCTTTAATATCTCAAATTCAATAAAAATGACAGTTGAAAGCTTTCGTTGTTAATTTTTTTTAAAAAAAAGAGTTATCATTAGTATTACTAATCATCTTTAAAATGATAAATTCAAAAATACCTTATCACGTCATGAAAACACAACTAAAATTTTCAGGGATAGAGAACTGATTATATCTTTAGACTTTGTTTGGGAGTTTGGAGGAGAAGGGAAGAAAGGGGATGCAAGGAGAATAGAGGGGAGCGGAAGGAAAGGAAATGGAGGATATTTCCTCCCCTTGTTTGGGAGTTAAAAAAATAGTAAGGGAGGAAGATGGAGGATTAATGAGTTATTTTTACCATTTTATTATTTTCTTTAATAATTAATATAATTATGGGAAATTCCAAATAAATACTTTTTAAATTTGCAAAACTATTAAAAGTCCGTTGAATTTGTAAAAAGACTATGAAGTACCAAGAACCTATGAGGAATATGCAAATTCGGGTGAAATTACCCTTTTGCCCTTAGTTTTAAATAAATAAATAAAAAATCCCCTCCCCCCTGGCTGTGGCTGGCCACCACCACCGTCGGCCGGCTGGTGGTGGTGGTGGTGGTGTTAGTGGTTGTGGGGTGGGGGCGAGACGGTGGTGGTGATGGTAGTGAACAAGGGTAAAGAAGTAATTAACCTATTGTTTCTCTTAAAACCCCCATAACAGGGAAACTTTATTTTTTAGAAGAAGGAGGGTTTTGGGGGATTTGTAAAATTCCCTGATTCTCTCCTTTCTTATTTTTAAAACTTACAAACAATGGAAGGGACTACTAAAACCCTCTCTTCCCTTTCTTTTCCCTAAAAAATGAAACTCGCAAACATAGCCTTTTGTCTTTATACTTTGATGTTTGAAATCTTTTAATATAATCTGGGGTTCTTCGAAAATGAAAATTTGTTAAGAGAAAAATCTAGTCCGTAATGTTGGCTTGGTCAAAAGAAGTAGGTATGCAATTTATGGGAGAACATAGTTGGCGGGTTTCAGAAAATGTGAGGCTCTCTCCCTAATTTGAGATCTAGCTAAATTGCGCCACCACTCTCTAATTAAAATTGGTAGACATCCATATTTTGTCGAACCATCTCTAGAATCTTCCAATATTATTTTGTTTTCCTCCCCTCATTTAGTTGAACAAGATAGGAGGGAGACTGGGAGAGTTTGTTTGTTTAGTGCAAAATGAGGAGGGGGGGGGGGGACCCTCTATTCGCCCCCGGGGCCCCACAGCATGCTAAAATATTTGCAAACTTGCCCCAATTGGAGCTTATCTTGAACGCAAACCAATTATCGTTCATGAATGTTTTACGGGAAAATCCCTCTGAGAGTTAAGTAATTAAAAAATTGTCAAATAAGGCCCAAAGAAAAGTCAAATGTCAGATGGTATTATTTCAGAAAATGTTGTATTGATATAGTTGTTAACGTGTACTGATTTAGTTATTAGGATGTCGTTGTTAATGTCTGCTGATTTAGGTGTTAATATTGTACTGATATAGTTGTTAACGTTTATGAAATAATACCAGAAAAATCTTAAGACCTTTTTTGATATATAACTTTTTTTGAGCATTTTTTGACAATTTTTTTGGTTACTTGGGTCATGAGGGGTATTTTTCCATGTTTTACTTCTTCCATCTCATTCACTCCCCGGATCCATAATATATAAAACTTTAACTAGTTTATTGGAAACAATAAGTGATAGTTAATTCATTAAATATATCATAAATTAATTTTTTTTCACTTTTACCCTAATTGAAAAATGTGCTTGAAAATTTAATGAGTGGGCAAATTGGAAATCATAATTAATTACATAGGCAAAAATAAGCATTAATTATCTTATAAATAATTTATATTTTAGATCAAGACATTTTTCTAAAAGAAACATATAAGACATGAGAAAAAGAATTATGGTCTCATATACAAGTCATCTATTCATAATGTGTGATATTTTCTTCTTATAATGCCTATAATAAGTAATAACCAGTCTCCTAGTAAAATTCACAGTACAGCCATCCTATTAATGAGTTTTACTGTATTAACCATTCTCCTTAATCTTAATGAGGTAGTTAAGAGTGTCGCATATTTACAACCAAAGCACATACTAGTAGAAAATATCATGACTTCATTATCATATTTTTTTTCTTTTATATATAAATATTTTTAACTTGATTACTTGTAAATAGAGCTTCTTCGAAAGGCTATAAAATTAATAACTACTGTATTTAAGAAAGACTAAATCGATAAATATTAATATTAGAAAGATTAAATTATCAATATCAAATAGAAAATCTATAAGGAATGCAAGTCATTCTTCGAATTTCCTTCCATACGAAAACAAATCTAAGCGATGTCGAATTAAAAACGTAGATACTTCCTCTGATCTTTATTTTAAGACACTAACTATCAAATCTATTTTATCTTTTTCACAAGGCGCTTGCTTGTTTCTAAGTAGTATTAATTTTTTCCCCATATATGTCCCTAATTAATAAAGGTAGTGGATGGAAGTAATAATTAATATGAGATTAAAATTGAGTGCAATTAGTATGGGTAAAATTGGAAATTATTTAAATTGTAGAACTTTATTAACTTTAACTATTTTTATTGGTTTGTGAGAATTGGTAGTTGATACCTTATAATAAGGATCAAAGAAGTATTATAAAAGACTAATAAACAAGCAGTTAGATCCAAATAAAATTATACTACCTCCGGTCCTTATTATAAGACCTAGTTAACTTTATTTGGAGAGATTAAGTAAGCTAAATAAGTTACTTAATCATTTCATATCCTTAAATTATATATTAGTTTATTAGTTAAAATAATTAGCTTGAAGAAAAAAATAAAAATAAAAATACTTTAAAGTAATTTAATTAACTTCCTTAATCTCTCCAAAAAAGTTAACTAAGTCTTTTAATTAGGACAATAGGGAGTAACTAACATAATAGGACTACAATATCAGCAGAAGTTTCAAGTTCAAATAAAATTTGCTGTCATATTTTCTTAATAAAAATAATATGTGCAGTGAAATCTTTAGAATTTAGTGCTCAGTTATAATTTGTAAATGGCATTTATAATTTTTAATTAGAAATATTGGATAGCATTTATATCATTAATTATATTCAACTCGACCTCCAACAGAAATCAGATTTATCGAAATCAAAAGCATCAAGGTAGAAACGAGTCAAACGACTGTGTTAGGGACAAAATCAAAGCATGTAGAAAGAAACTATGGACCTGACCTAATGACACTGGGCAGATTGGACCACATTCTTGTTCCCACACGACTCTTCGATTCAATGTAACTCCCACAAAATGTGGAGTCTCTGGTCAAACTGAAACTGGAAACAAAAGTACCTCAGAGATGCGAAAGTGGGTCCAAATGCTTATTTGTCCTCTAACAAGAGTTCATGATAGATTAAGTCGACATTTAGTTTGATATGCATAATACAAAACTACATATATCTTAGTTTTTTAAAAAAAAAAAGAAAAAGAAGGGAAAATTGCATTGAGGTCCAAGCTACGAAAAATACTACTAGAAGGTCTTTTGACATCTCTAATTTACAGGTAAGTTTCGCATGATTTTTGGATAATATAATCAAAATATCAAAAAACTCAATCAATATTAGCTGCCTCACCTGTCAACAAAAGTACATAGATTTATCAATAGTTGCTCAAGAACTTGTTAATGAAGAAAGTCATTGACAAATCCATGAACATTCATTGATAAGTCTATAAATGACCATTAACAAGTGAGACAGCTGACACTAAAGAAAACTGGGTCTCTTGACATTTTAATTATATATCCCAGAAGTCTCACGAAAACTTACTTGCAAGTTAGATATTTCAATGAACCTTTTAATAGTATTTTCCTTAGTTTGGAACCTTAGTACAATTTTCCCTTAAAAAAAAGTGACCAAGATTTTAAGAAAATGAATCATTTTCTGTGAAGAATAAGAAGTGAGATACCTTTGATTGCAGATATGAGTAATTTGAATATAAAGTCTGCGATGTAGAGCTCCATGCTATTGGTATGAACTTTTCAGTTTTTTCACCCTTTTCAAAAGTTGATGCGATCTAATTTCTTAGTTAACAAGATAGGGGTAATGGGACTTTTAATGAATTCATCGATATACTATTTCAACTCAAAAAGAAACTATCAGATAAAAAATAAAATGAGTAACATTATAATCTCTAAAAGCCACCACAAGAAAATAAAAATAAAAATAAAAAAATCTTAGGATCAGAGTCTACAATGCGGCGGAGGCACCAGTAAGCGACAAGTTTTAAGTCCCATGATGATTTAATTTCAAAGTAATGTAGAGTCAGTCAATGCAGTATTTGTATAGCCAACCAAGAATAATCATTAAAGGTTACGACATGAAGTCCATCAATGGAAGAAGGATGGGGGCCAGTTTACCTTGGAAGTGATAAGAACATGGCTGTGGACGCAAATTTTCCAATCGACAAATATTTATCCCCTCCTTCTTTGTTTTGAAAAGCCTATGAGGACACTAATGAGTGCCCTCTCTGAATCCATTGTCCCCTGTACCAATCAAAGGTGGCTGCGTGATCAAACTTTTGACTAACTCGAGAGTGATCTTGTGCCTATCTGAAACCACTAAAGTGAAGTAGTTCTAGATGAGATGTGTGTATCATATAAAATCAGCCATCTATTCCTCTTTTTGGTGATGGCTACCTCTCATGGCGTTTTGCTTTGCCAATAACACCATATAATGGAAGAAAGAAAGCATATTCAGTAAAGTCAGAAACAACAAACTTCTTTCAACCAGGGACACGTAAAAGGCCTTGCAGGACTGCCATTTGTAATTCAGCCACCCACGCTTGAAACGACAACACAGGCTTTTCCCACCAATATTGAGACGTTTAAACTTTAAACTTAGTGCAAAGCCAAAACACAGCCTCCTAATCTTCAATTACCTTTCAAACAGTACAACCACTATTGAGTCTTGACAAAAGAGTTGTTCTCGCATACTCTGGAAGTGACTCTTCTGATAGAGACGTTATAGACTCAATAAAACTAAAATGGGTAATCAAACTAGATTTTCCTAATTCAATTGGATAATTGAAGCACGAGTGTATCCAAAACTGATCAGAACTTCACAAATGAAACGCGAACAGATTTGACTGTCCCAGAATCAATGATAAGAACTAAGAAAACAGGTTGATTAAATACCTAAAGGTAAGTTTAAATGACTACGTCATTACAAACTCCCTGATATCTCACTACATCCTTCATCCGCCACCTATACGCAGTCATAATAATCAGGTATGGATTAATTTACTTAAATATCCCCTTTTGTATCAGTATAAAAGATAAGATTCAAATGGAATATCCCCTCTGGCATGAGGCAACCCATCCCAAAGTACACAGAGTGCTCGAGTCAGGTCTTTATTATAAAAGCATTATGAACTCAGGAATAGTCATACAACTCTTAATCACATCATTATCAATACATGACAAAACACCGATAGGTCCACCACTTCTGAAATATACTTTTCCATTTTATCTGGTAGTGAATTCAACTCCTTCATAAAACGTTCTATCATCATCTCCAAATATACAACGAATATACAGGCATGCATAATAGCTCAATCTCTGAAATTACATATTAAAAGTGGGAAAGAGGGGAGGAAAACGGCAATATGGAGTTAATTAAAGGACTCCAATTTGAACAAATTGAACCATGTATTGTCTTCTGTCAAAAGTCAAACGGGATTCTTCCAAAACAAACATTAATTTGTCCCTCATTTGCACTCATGGAACCCCTGAAGCAATGACATACCCTCAGAATTATGACTCATGGGATTCGAACCACACATTGTTATAGGCTAGTCCTGATTCCTGCTATGGAAAAACTATTCCTACTAACAACAGACCGGAGGATCTTCCATCATTGCAACATGTTTTTTGGAAGAATACCTAGGTTTAGAGTATTCAAATATTAACTTGACCCCTTGTCAGGTAGATTCCAGAAATGAAACCAGTTAAAATTGATCCTAGAAAGAAGACCATAACAGATTAGGAAGAAGGCACAGATAGCCGCAGCTTACTTAGATCTTAATTTATTCAGGTCAAAGCATCATTTATTCAGGGAAAAATCCTTTTGTTACCCAATTCTGTCCACATGGTCATGGATTTATTCTATTTCCACTTATTCTCTCCAGCTTTTTGACTCTCTTAACTTTTCAAGGGAATATTTACGAATCTAAGGAGTCAATTTCCAATCTCAAGTTGAGAAATAAGAATCCTGAGGAGACAATTTCCCATCTGAAATTGAGAAATAAAATGGAAGTTCATGAGATGCAACATTGTTTAACTGTGCTTTGCCTTTTCTTTTACCAACTTGATAGAGTAACTTCAATTGAAACTACACAATATAGTGGATAAAAGAGTAAAATCAAACAATCATTTCAAGTTACAAAAGGCATGTAAAAATACCTTCCATTAGTTTTTTAAAAACAAAATTATGAAAACCAAGGAAGTATGGACAGTTTAGGTCCAAAACCGAGTAGTATATCCTACTCAATAGAGTACGTGTGTGTGTGTCTATTGTTTGGTAACAGAACCAGTGATTGACAGTTTCAGAATAGGCTGCTTGCAAAGGGTTCTGACCAGTGCAAAATCGGATTTGGGAAAGTTTAGTTGCCCAAACATTGCCTTTTCAATGAGCTAATCTGACATATAATTAAGTGTTTTTCTTAATTTTTGGGTCAGATTTAATATATTAAGATATACATGCCATATGTTATATTTTAAGCTATTTTTGGTTTGACAAAGTTTGTTTCCCAATTTAGAAATATGCCTTCTGGTCTGTAATATACATTACAATTTAACTACTACGCTTAGAATCCCTTTCTTTTCGTGGGCAAAACAAAATATTCTTTGGTCAAATGGAATTGATAAACCAAAATGTCAATAAATAAAATCAAGAAAAAAAGAGTCATTGAGAACTTCTATTCTGAAAGTAAATGCTAATTTCAAAACCTTCTGATCTTGTGCCAGTTATGCTTCAAGGCAGAGAGAACTTCTATTCTGAAAGTAAATGCTAATTTCAAAACCTTCTGATCTTGTGCCAGTTATGCTTCAAGGCAGATGAATCGCCATCCAAATTTTGTGAAAAATTTGTACAGATCCTGCCGAAGAAAGCCAAAGGGGAAACAAGCTAAATAGAAGAAATGGGAGAAACTGTGATTACATAAGAAAAGTAAATAGCATACAAAGAGAGAAATCGTCATTACCTTTTAGTAACACTAGGATTCCGAATCCATGCCAATCTTTTTTGCAATTATGGCCATATTCCGAGGTGATAAGCTTGGATCAAAAATCGGTACAAAATAAGCTTCCAAAACACTACCTTGCTCTTGGAGGAACAATAGTCTATCAAGAAGAATTAGGGTTTCTAAAAGTGGCCCCAAAGCAGCTCTGAGAGACCAATAAGGTCCTATGAGATCCTGTGCATAGTTGCTGAACTAATTAATACCAGATCATTTTCCCTTTTGCCGGAATAAGGGTGAAATTACATTGAACTTCAAAAACAATAGCTCCAGCTCAGGAATTTTCACGATTATAGTCCAACAAGTTGCATTGAATTTCAAATAAACAGAGAACCAAAAAGCACAACCATGTGTTAGATAAAATATAAGAACTACATTTTAGACTCTAGACCATCTACCTAGCATAATCCTGCAGTTTACCACATTCCATTGTGTCAAGTACAAGAGCACAGGCATAGAGATGTACAAAGAAAGATCTCCCAGATTCCAAATACTCTCCCAAGAAAATCAGAGCACTTCATGGAGTTTGAAAAACTTTATCAAAGAATTTGAATTCCAGAACATTCATAACTGTTTTCATTGAAGAAAACATGTAACGCAGACTTTTTCCAACAATGAACGTTAGTTTTTGAAATGGTAACAGCATGGCCATCAAACATAGGACTATAAGGTTAGTGCAACCACCATAATCACTATCCCATTATTTAGCTTTGTTCCCTATTTTATAAGCAAACCCCCATATATGCATCTTGAACAACGACTTATTACAGGACCTTAGTCTTTTAGTTCAAATCTTTCCATCTGTGCTGGCAGATCCTACCAGTCCCACCACATGGAATTTGAAATTTTTCCCTACTTGTTCAAAGAAATTTTCTTCAGAGATTAAACAACTTTTTGAGCACCAATATTACAAAATGAAGAATGAATAAACTTGACAATTTTGCCTTTGGAAAAAAATGCTCGCCTCTTGTCAAAAGATAAAGGGATTTCCATCCTGGAAACTCAATTTTTATGACTACAGAATATCATGAGGTTTCAACTTAGATCCTACCTAGAATACAATTGATAAATTTGACATTTTCAACTAAAATACCATAACAAACAAATTATGATCAAATTAGCATAAATAAGAAAATAAAATCCTGTACAAACTAGGAATAAGAGTCATAATAATGACAACAGTAAGGTTTATTAGAAGATATTCAGCATAAATTTACATACAGTAAATGGCTCCGCTTCCTTCCATATCTCTTGAAAGTCAATATTATGTGAAGGTCTAATCCCAAGATGTTCAAATCCAGATTCACAGAAGTTCTTGAAGAGGGAATATCTATTCCCAAATTTGGTCTGCTCAAATCCAGCTCTTTCATCAGAACTAACTTGACATGGTAAGGCCTGTATTTCTGATGCTGTACCCAAAATCCTATCTGCAGCACATTTAGAAAGGTGGCGTCATTTATTAGTAATTTAAATGCTCTTGAACAGCGTCAGAACTAGTAGGAGTTACAATAACTAAGCATATACATACAATGCCAAGTGACACAAAGAGGTGATATCAGCTCAATTCAGGATTATCACTCTCATCTCCCTCTCAAATTTATAGTGTTCCAAAAAATTTGGTATTAGATGAAATGTAGGAAGAAAAAAGATTTCAAATTGTAAATATAATTTGAAACCTCTTGGAAAGACAAGATTTCAAAGTACCAGTTTCTGATTTTGCTGGTTCTATAGCCAGTGATGAAGTCATTTCATTAAGATGCCTTTGAGACTCAACAGTTCTTCTATGATGTCGACGGCGCAGAGCTTTCCCTTTGCGTCCAATTGATGGGGTATTCATCATAACTTCAGGATAATATCTAGAAAGAACCTTCAGAACCAAAGTAATATAAATTAGAATAGAGGAGACAATAGGAACAAAATGAAATGTTTTAAAAAGAACAAATAAACAAGGAAGCACCGTCATGTCAAAAAAAAAAAAAAGAAGCATCATCTCCTGGTTGGGAGAACACAAGAGTAACGAATCAACATAGAAATCTTTTGTAGCTATTGAGAGATTATATGGCATAACCGCTCAATAATTTTGCACAACAAAAATAAACTGTGATTAAGACAAAATATAGGCAAAATGTATCAGACAAAACTATAAAAACGAATAAAGTCAAATATTCTTTCTCCTTGTCATCAATGTTATTGAGGTCCAAAAAAATGTCATCAACGTCATTTTCTCATGTCATTTTCTGATAAACAATAAAGAATTGATCTATTAAACACTTTTTTATACAAGCAACAAAAAAAATGAATATGAAACTGCAAACAAAATGGAAAGAACGCCCTTCATGCAATTCAACTCTTCAAGAGAGTGTCAAGAGAGAGACGGTGTATACTGGATACTTGTTATGGAGTTCATGCGCCTACACCTATGTATATTGAGAAAGGTACTATGACGGGAAAAAATCTATATTACAGCATATATTTATCCAATATGTACATCCATATTCCAGCATGGTACATCATATTAATGGATTTCTGTACACCTGAATCACATTCGTCATTGTCCCGCCCTAATAGTTTAAGACTGATAGGCGAGAAAATTTAGATGAAAGCTTCCCATGATTTTTGTACATGGAAGAATTACTATATAAGGAGATAAAGAGGTAAATGCAACCAAGAAAGGGGGCGGGGAAACAAGGTTAAACAATATACTCTACAATTTGTGTCAAAACATAGAAAGGGTGCGGAGAAAAATCAAGGAAGCTATACAAAATAGGAATAGAAAATTTATACCATTTGAAAAGCAGCACGAAAAGCATGCAACTCGAAGTTATGAATGCCAGCATCCATTTCCAGGCTCCTCCATCTCTCTGCACTCTGATGGAAACCAATTATGTAGATAGATGGCCATTGCTAAATTCTTCATTAAGTTTCATCAGCATGACTTTTAATCTTTCGAAAATTAATACATAAATAGATAAGTTCAAAGAAACTGAATTCCAAACAAAGCCTCGAAAAAGATTAATATATCAACCATTTCACTGTATACTGAGGTCATTCCGGCCTTACTCATTTCAAACAAAAGCGCTTCCATATATCTTTACTTTCCCCCGTCACTCTGGCAAGTTGCTTTGCAATGTCTGCCACTATACTTTAAAAGAGGATAGTAGCAAAAAGTTCTTGTACCTGGCAAGCAAGATCACGTGCACTCTTCCCAAGCAAAGAGCGAGTGGATCTTAGAGCATGACTCATTGGATATCCGCACTGAGATCCAGGATCCGAAGAGCTTTCTTCAGATAGTAAGTTGTAGCAGCAACCAATACTCACCACAGCTTTCACCTCTTCGCACTCTAAAAAAGTCCTACAAATGAAGCAATAGGAAGAATTACAATTCAGCAGTCTGTATAAGAACACTGAAACAATGTCAGTAACTACCAATCAGGTTGTTAATCATTAGTACATGGAGAGAAAACAAATAAAGTTTGATAATATGTATAAACACTATAGGAAGCTAAATGTTCAGGGTGGTCAGGATCAACAAAAAGATTCAAATATTAATCAAGAATGAAATGACTTTTTGGAGATAAGCTCTCTCAGCTCCTTCCTCTAGCTATAATAGAAATTTAAAAACTTATGTCATTTCAGTTTGTTATAATTTATATTTGATAGAAACAGAAGAGCTTCAAACCAATTTGTAGCACTTACTTCAGCATAGTGACGGAAAGGTCACCACAGGCATGAAGCCCAGCAAAAACCAATGAAGTTCTTTCATTTGCATATTTGGGACAATGGAGCTTCCCATTATCTGCATGCTTTATACCCTTAGACAACTGGTCATCACCATCTCCCCGCAAAGACATTTCAGCCAAGTTTTTCAAAATGTCAGTGGACAGTACATAACTTGTAATTGTCTTTGGTCCTTCCATGCCCCGTATACCTGATCTTGAACAAATAAACACAAAAACCAATTACAGAGTAACATAATTAAAAATGTATATATCAAAAGCTATATAAGACTAAATTTGAACAAGAACTACATGGTCATGGTACAACTGGAATAACTTTTGTAGGCATCCATATATCATCTTCATTATACTAGCTGATTCCTAAGACTATAAACTTAGTACATGTAATTACTGCCATCTTAGAAAGAAAAGAGAGGTGACAAATCCAATTTAAACAACATATGTTCCAGGAATTCCTCACATAAATAATGCCCACTTCTCTCCTCAGCAACTACCTACTGATGATGCTATATATATCTTTAAGAGCATACTAGATACTCCTAGTATAAGAGAGCATTATAGGGGGCAAAGAAAAGGAGCACATACCCAGATTTTCTCATCTGAGCTGCGTAGTACTTTTTAATTCGTTCTGCTCGCACATCAGTAACACTTCCATGATGTGAGCATGCATCGATTGCAACAACAGAATGCTGGTACTGAAACGAAAGTACTTGTGCAAGATAACCCTAAAAGGAGAATAAAAAACGAAAGGAAAAGAATATTGATAAACAAAGGTCAACAACAACGCAAAATATGCACACAGCTATGAATATATTGAAACCTACTTTATACTGAACTCATACATGGACTTTCATTTTCTACTTCATGAGATTTATTGCTACAACCTTATGCTTTCAGAGAAGATAGTTGATTCTGATTAAGTAATATTCCCTTGATCCACTTTCCAAGCAATCCAAAAAAAATTAAGCCCCTCATCTATGGGAAAAGCAATCTATAGGATCTCTCTCTTTAATGACAAGTTAATATAAAGGAGGAACAAGGTCGTATAAAAATGTTTTCCATGTCTCACACCCAGCATGTATAAATCTAATGCCTGTGCATCAACACTGTATATTTCAACAGAGCAGTTCATCCACACTACACGTGCATGAGCCTGACTCTTTAATATTTTATTGTTGTTTTTTGGGCCAAAAATAATTTGAAGTTTTGAAAACAGTTTTAAACTAAAACTTTGAGACTTAAATAGCTAGGTAAATACAGTACTACTAGGGTTTAGAAACCTCTCAATCTGAAATTATAATATGATTGCCGAGACAAATTAGTCATAACGGCCAATTGATACTATAAAACATTGGCTTGATGAAACTAAAAACACTTTCCTGAAGTATGCATGAAAATATAAGCAAAAGAAGCTAAAACCACACCTGACCAGCACCAACATCTATGATGGTATGAGCTCTCACACTGTTTGCAATCGAACTAACAACAGCAGAAAGAATTTCTACCTGCACAAGTGAATATCCTTTCTCCTTAATATTCCAGGCTTCTAAATTCATTGCTCAAGAGGAAAAGAATCCTAAGTTCTCAGTGTTTCACGCCAACTTCTATTGAAATCATAAAGAACACAAATTCATCAACAAGTAACCTACTTCATGTTTTTTCTTCAAATTCATTCCCTGAGCAAGGACGCTGTTGAGTGAAGTCATCTGCATGTTAGGTAATATCTGTAACAACACATAAGACCATAAACTAAGAGTGCACATTCGAGAACTCTCTGAAGAATTTAATTACAAATATTCTTAGAAGAAAGAATCAGCAAACTTGTCGGACCATCTAACTTATTATCTCCTGTTTAGTTTAATGAAGAGTTTTCAGTCAAAAAATTTACAATGGACTGAAATGTAGCACCACATTTTGTCTCATGGGAGAACTATATTTTGAAAATCAAGGGAAGGTTAGTATAATATCAATAACTTGGGAGAGATCTGTGTTATTTACCCCAAAATTTAACAAAGAAAAACATAAACAGTATGCCTAAGCAATGAATAAACTGGTTGGAGTTATTAATAATTAGCTACTTCATAGTTCATAATTTTCATTGAAACATAATCAACAAGATCTAGCACAGATATTGAAACGAGAGGGAAATATTGATATTACCGTTTGTATGTCTGCTTGTTCTCGACGAAGCACCATAGAGTGCAACTTTACGATGAAAACCTTCAACGAAGTAGGCCAACGAGCCTGTGATCATTGTATTTACAAGATGTAATGTCAAATGAAAAGGAACGGGAGATTGCAAAATCGGAATAAGGCATTCTTTTAAAGGAGCAAAACGAAGACAGGACAGACGCAAAAAATAGAAAAACATCATACAATAAAGTCCGCAATTCTTGCCACACATCTTTTTAAGAGAAACTATATATAATGATTGTGAATATCGTAAATGCCACCTATATTATTTAAACCCAAGAAAGTGGCAATGACAAGAGCTTCAGTTTAAAATCTGTAGCATTTTTATCCAATTAGATTAAACCAAATAGCAAAAATTCAAGCACAGTGAGACAAAGCCTTTCATTTCTTACTGCTCCCAAGACCTCCATAATGAACCCATACAAATTATTCCAGATATGGAGGGAAAGATCAGGGCTCACTGACGCTGCCAAAGAGGCATGGACAATTTGTTGAATGCACAAAAAAGTTTGGCATATAATAGATTTTCCAAAACTATATTTATTTGAAACAACATCCAGTCATGCTTGCTACGTCCTAAATTCAGCTTTATATAAGTTTGATATCAGATATATTTCAGTAAGCCATTTCTGGAAGAGAGAAACAAGGAAAATATTAGTTTCACCAAAAATTTGTTATATAAGAAGCAATATTTTTTAGGAAGCTGTTGAATTAATTTTAACTTAATAAGTGGCGGTATATGAACTAATCTTCAGATTTAAGTGGTTACCAAAAACAGTAGGTTTTGAAACAGGGTACTCTGTAGTCTGTACATGGTTAAGTAGTTTTAAAGACTAAAATAAATGCCAAAAATAAAGATAAAAAACAATGCCAGAAGTGTAAGCTTTGCTAAAAAAAATATATCACCCACCTCGTTCCATGTGTTCAATGAAGGTTACTTGGTTCTCCCTCAAGAATAGGGAAAAATTTACTCCTCTCAGATAGTTCACTTCAAGTTGCATAGACTCTTTTCCACTCAAATAGAGTGTTCAGAGACCAAGCTAACCTAAAGTTGTTTTTAAGAGGCAAGAAGCAACAAGGTAACAATAACTAACCTGTATTACTCCGGAAGGAATCAGAAGGAGGTTTTCAACAGATTCTCTACGCAGGCAATCAATCCATTCCTTGTCAACATTCTCCCATAGTCTATCCTGCAATGTTATTATAAGCGCAGCGTAGAATCAAATAACAATGAAGATTCCATTCTTATCGCATCGGAGTAAAACCTACATTTATTGCCTACTCCGAATTGAATTATCAGTAGCTATTATTTTCACATCTTTATCGATCGTCCAGAACATAAAACTTCACAAGAAACTAGGCAAAGCGAACAGTGAGCTAGCAAGCTTGCTTTCTATATGAGCCTAATTCCCAAAAAAAAAAAAATGCAGTTCCTCTATATTCTCAGCATCCAGATAGAGGTTTGTAGAAGAAGAAGGAGAAATCCAGATGAACCTTAAAGAAATTGACGACATGAGCCTTGATTAAGAAGGTGTATGGGGTGATGAAGTCGATGATGGCGTGGATCCATGCGAGAGTATCGCTAGCAGTCTGGCACGAATACTTGCACTCCCCAACCATCTCCATCAATCTCTCTCGCTTGGGAGGGGAAGCTCTTCGCTGCGTCTCCCACCCAATCGAGGCGCGAAATGAACGAGAAAATTAGGTCGCGGTTTGAATCAATAGATGATCAGAAGATGAGCAACAATAAAAGCCATGGAAGCATTCTTATTTTTTTCGCGGTAAATTTTATAAATTTTAAATTTTCTATTAATGTGGGATTCAAATCTAACACAATTTGCATGTAATGAATACAACATTAATTAAGATTTTACAGACAAGTCAGATTCACCTAAGAGTCAAGTTAGGTCAATATATCTGATTAAATTAAAATTATTGTGTCAGGTTAAGAACTTAAGAGTCAAGTCAGATTGTTTTTGTCGACCAAAAAAAAAAAGTCAGATTGTTTAGATTTACAGACATCATTGTACGCGTTACATTAATTAAGATTTTACAGTAATAGTCCAAAATACAAACTGTGCATGAATTTTTTCCTTGTTTGGTAATTGTGAATGAAAAGTAAAATGGGAGAGCTTCCGTAAAGTCATAAAAAATCTTTGAGCAAAAAAAAAAAAAAGTCATAAAAAATCAAATTTAATTGCAGTTAAGTCCTAAAAGAATACTCTATTTAGTTGCAATTTATGAATAAATAATTATAAATTATACCCTATAAAGTCGTAAATAATTATGTTAAAGCGTAAATACTATTAAACTATGAAATTAATATCTAAAAAATATCCCCAAATATGATCAACCTTGTTTTAGAAATATTCCTGCATATTCAAAATATAATGCACCACTTAAAATAAAGGGTGAAAGTGCATTTTTGCCAAAATACTATTAGGGAAGGAGCAACCAGCACAAATATTTATTAAGGGTATCTTAAATACCAACAAACAATTAAAATAGGCTAAATAACACAACACCATCAGCTTCGTTTTGTAACGCTCGTCCAAGTGGTTGAAGATGTTGACGTGGCTGGTGGAGAGCTGAGGAACCAGAAGCGCGACCTGAGGAACCAGAAGTGCGAGATGAGAGGAGACCTTCGACCACCCTTCCACCACCATCATTTCTTCATTCCGTCGACCTTCCCTTTTGCCAGACGGTGACGGTCAGAGACAGAAGCAGCCCTGCAAGTGCTGGGTTTCCGGCGAGTTCTCACCACCCCCTCCCTCTCTTTGCCATTTACCCATTACAGCCGCCAGTCATTCCCTAGTCTTCGCCATCACAGATTCTTTCCTCTGTTTAGATTCACTCTTCACCATCGACGCCACCTTTCTCTCTCCAACCACCAACAAACGCACACCCACATCCACCACTCAGTTTTATTTACAAAAATAAGAAACAATATTTCGAGACCTTTGTTATCCCAATAGCTGAATGGAATTTAAGTTTCTTTGACAGGAAATGAACTGGAAGTAATACTACAACGCCGATAACCAAGGAAGAAAAGGGGGAAAAGAAAAGTTTTCAAAACATACCCAACCCAGTAGCTTTTTCAAAAGATTCGCCGGAATCTGGAAATATTGCCGAGAAATGCAAAGAATTGCCGGAAATTGGAGATATTGCCAGAAATGCAGAATCTCGACGAAAACCACAGAGAAATGACGAGACTAAGCTGTCAGTGCTCGGTGAAGGAGAAAGTGAAGGTGGAGAAAAGAAAGACGATCACCGCCTACATCTTGCCGTCAACGATGAAGAAGATGATGTCAATCAAGCCCGTGTTTGCAGATCGGCGTCGCCTTTACCTCCGAGACTGCGTTTTCACTGACTCTTGCGTTTTCACTGTTCCACACGGACTCTCGCGTTCCTCTTCTAGATGCCATCGTCTTCAATAGCGAAGATGGGGTGGCGGCCCGTGGTGGGTGAGACAGTGTCGCGTGAAATTACGAGTGGGGGGGGGGGGGACAAAGTAATGGCGGCGGTAGAAGAGAAGGTAGAGGTTGAGAAGGAGGGAAACGATCAAGATGAAGGACTTGAAGTTGAGAGGGAGTAGGATTGAAGTTCTGAGAAAGTTGATGGGCATTGGAGTCAATGGAATCGTCCTCGCAAGGTTGGGGATGGGGATGGGGATGGTACTGGAGTGTGGCGAGGTGGCCTCCACGTGGATAGCAGCTAAGAAGTTGAAAGTCAGCTAAACGTCTGTTAAAAAAAAAAAAAAAAGCAAACGGGGTTGTGTTATTTAACCTGTTTTAATTGTTTGTTGGTATTTAAGATACCCTTAATAAATATTTGTGCTGGTTGCTTCTTCCCTAATAGCATGTTGGCAAAAATGCACCTTCACCCTAAAATAAATTCATGTAACATAATAAAATCATCTAAATGGTTACTTTTGATGGTTAATTTTCTTAATGGGTTAAGGTGCAAAAATACACATGTGCTTTTCTCTTAGGAGCGCCCAATAGTAAATGCTTTTTTTAGGTGTAAAAGTGCACACGTGATTACAAATTGGGTGCAAAAATACCGTTTGACCGTTAGGTTTGATTTTGACCGTTAAGTTTGACTTTGACCGATGACATGGCATTTCAAAGGTGCAAAAATATACATGTGATTTGTCAAAAAAAGCGCCCAACAACAATTTTTTTTTAATTTAATAATTTTATTTCAAGATCCTAAAATAATATTTCAAGATTATGAAGTATTTTTTATGTATCAGTCAGTATCCTGAAAGTACTTTTTAGTACCAGTCAATACCCTGAAATATATTTTTTTAGTATAAATCAATATCCTTTTAGTACCGGTCAATATTTGAAATATTTTTTTCAAGATTCTACAATAATTTTTCAAGATTATGAAGTATTTTTTTCTGTATCAGTTAGTATCCTGAGAGTACTTTTTAGTACCAGCTAGTACCCTGAAATATTTTTTTCTGTATCAGTCAGTATCCTTTTAGTACTGGTCAATACTTGAAATATTTTTTCAAGATCTTACAATAATTTTTCAAGATTATAAAGTATTTTTTATGTACCAGTCAATATCCTTAAAGTACTTTTTCATACTAGTCAGTACCCTGAAATATTTTTTTTTTCGGATATTGAATAGTACAGAAAAAATACTTCATAATCTTAAAAAATTATTTTAGGATCTTGAAAAAATATTTCAAGTATTGACCGGTACTAAAAGGATACTGATTGATACTGAAAAAATACTTCATAATCTTGAAAAATTATTTTAGGATCTTGAAAAAATATTTCAAGTGTTTACCGATACTAAAAGGATACTGAAAAAAATATTTCAGGGTACTGACTGGTATTAAAAAGTACTTTCAGGATATTGACTGGTACAAAAAAAATACTTCAAAGTATCTTTTTAGTACTAGTTAGTACCCTGAAATATTTTTTTTCAGATCTAAAAATAATTTTTCAAGATTATGAAATATTTTTTCAGTACAAGTCAGTATTCTAAATATCTTTTTAGCACCTGATAGTAATTAAAATAAAATTATTAAATAAAATAAATTATTGTTGTTCGCTCTTCTTGACAAATCACATGTATATTTTTACACTTTTGAAATGCCACGTCATCGGTCAAAGTCTAACTTAATGGTCAAAGTCTAACTTAACGATCAAACAGTATTTTTGCATCTAATTTGTAACCACGTGTGTAACATCCTGAATTTTGAATCTAATATCTTGAACATAAACCTATTTTGGGAAGACTAGTAGGCTCTATTTTTGGAAAGTGATAAATTTGAAATCAGTATTTTGTGGGCCCCGTGAATAGTATTTACTATTCACGTATACGTTTTTACTATTTACAAATACGTATTTAAAAAAAAATATATATATATATGTTATTCGCAAATACGTATTTAATACTTGAAATTTGTGAAATATGAATAGTGTTCACTATTCACAAATACGTATTTACTATTTAAAAATACGGTATTTACTATTCCTAAATACGTATTTACTATTCATGTGGGACCCACGACCAAAATAATTCTTCCTCCCGACAGAAACTCTCGTGAGTTTTGAAAATATTTCACGCGGGACCCACGTAATAGTAATTTACTATTTGATTATATTATTTAAAATATTAAAATATTATTAAAATTTTTTTAAAATGTTCACGGGGCGGCTACTTAGTCACGGGGGGAGATTTCTTTTTAATTTTTAGGAAAATTACGTAAAACGACCCAGAGACAAAAATTACACTTAAAGACCCATTTTCCAACTATAAATAGACCTTCCATTTCATTTCATTCTTCACAACTTCTAAGAGCCATAGAGAGAGGTAGAGAGAGAGAGAGAGAGTAGAGAGATATTTGCTTAAGAGTTATAATAGCTGGTTGGTGATTCGGGTATTAGCAAGTAACAGGTAACTCTGAATATTCTTCCTTATACTTGTGAATTATGTATGATTATAAATTTGTTTGTTTACTATTTTGGCAAGAATATTTAGAAAATATTTATGGTTTTAAGATCTGGTGTGGGAACTTTGATTTGCAAATCTGCAGAGGTACTATTTATACGTACGTTACTATTCACGTATACCGTATTTACTATTCATTTTTACTATTCATGTTACTATTCACGTATACTGTATTTACTATTCACGTATACCATATTTACTATTCATACCGTATTTACTATTCATTTTACTATTCACGTATACCGTATTTACTATTCATTTTACTATTCACGTATACCGTATTTACTATTCATAATACTATTCACGTATACATACCGTATTTACTATTCACGTATACATACCGTATGTACTCTTCATTTTTACTATTCATGTATATATATCGTATTTTACTATTCACATATACGCATAGTATTCACTATTCATAAATACGCATATTGATGTATAAAACTTTATGGTATAATAATGCATTATTTTGAGTGAACATATTCATCATGGCGGTTGTATTATGATGGGTGGAGTAAGGAGGGATTTGAATGATAAGAATGATTTATGCCACCACTCGGTGCACAGTGGATGGTACTTGTTTCAGGGCCCCATCTTCCATGTTTTCCTCTGGCCGGGATTTCATTGGAGTTGTGGGACATGTGACACCTCCTTAGTTATTTTAAAGGAGGGGAGCCATAGTCCAGATTTAAGCTATATACCTTTGGCCGGGTGTATCTTAAGTTTTGGTGAGCTTGGAACAATTCAGTCAAATGAATAAGTTTCTATTGGACTATGTGTTAGCCTATGGCTCCAGTCTGCGGTATAAGGGAGGTGGTGATATAAGGGAGGCTGCATACTGCATAGTGCATTTCTGAACAGTTCAAGAATTTGATATGATGATGAATATTCTGTAAAGACATGAGATGAGAACTTTTGAGATATATATGTTTTAATACCTTCTATATTGATGACTATTAGTATAAATCATTTTGTATGATAAATTATGGAATCTATATATATATATATTTGAAATCAGCCCATATCTTTTTGTCATATATTATTTGCTCGTATACGGTAGAAATATTTAGTAGTTACTGAGATGTGTAATCTCACCCCATATTAACATTTTTCAGGTGAATAACTTAGTAGAGATCAAGGGAATGCACCCATGGAGTGAGCTTTGTAGGCTCTTCTGTACTCCTTTAGTTTATGTTGTGTTATTTTATTTGCCATGAACCTAAAAGACTTCCGTATTTTAAAATAACTCTTATTTATTGGATTTATTTTGGCCCTGTATAAATGGATTTCTACCTTTGGCCATATTGTAAATATGTGTTTGAGTGTTGAATATCCTATATTTGGAGGTGTTACTATTATTTTGGCCAAGATTTTGGTATTGAAAATGAGGCGTTACATTTTTGGTATCAGAGCAAAGGTTCTGGCCAATCTGTAAATTTCCTATCAGTTTTCTAAATAAAAATTTTGAGGTCATGGCAAATTAAATATCATAACATGTGCATTTTCCTTTATAGCTTTGGATTCTTTTTACCAATTTTCTTGTGACATTCATGATAGGAGAAGAATGGGTTAATCAAAATATTCAAGTGATTGATAATGAGGATTTATGATTTGAGGATGTGATTGAGATTAAATTTCAGAGCTGCGTAGCGGAAGTTGGTAAGTAGAAAATTTATTGAATATTGGATTCTGTAGGCCCAAAATTACTTTCTAGGATGAATATTTTTATTGGTGTCTAGGAAAGTGATTGAAAGACTAAGCCCCTATTTGATGTTTATTCAATTAGTTGCCGTTGTAAAAAAAAGTATGAAGAGATGTTCGCTAGATTTTCACTTACCTAGCTAATTTATATGAGTAACAGATGACAATACCATAACAGAATAACTGGCTTAAGTTTGAATTTAATAAGATAAAGTTGAGTTTGGCAGGAAAACTCGAAAATCCTTATGAATCCTAGAATAGAGATTACAAACATTAGCAAGAAGGCTAAGAAGAGTAGACTATATTAATTCAAGCATCAAGAACAACAGTTGGTACAATCCCACCGCAAGCTTCGACTATCTCAAGTTTAAGTCTATTAATTTCTTCCTGAGCGGCTGCTCTTGAGAGAGGACCATCAGGAGACATTGTTCTTCTCAATCTAGCTATTTGCTTCATAGTGCTTCGAATTTTTACATAAGGCCAATGCTTTATTCCTCCCCTATGGCATATTTTCATTAGAACATTTTTGCATAGACGAACTTGTTGAGCCGCTTCTTGTTGAGGTAAATGGAATAAGTCTCTAAGATCATTAATTGACATTGATGCAGCTCTAATATTTTGTTCAGCTCTTGATCGGTATGGATTACTAGGTATGGGGACTGAAGGATTATTATTTACAACCATGAGCTCTTTTCCTTTATTGGATATATTTTCTGTATTGGTTGGAAATGAACTATTAGGGAGTTCATTTTGATTTTTAGTCCATTCCAAACCAACACAAAGGGCCTCATAGTAGGCTGATAGGGGATCTGACACCAGGACATACCCTAAAGAATTTTGATTCAAACAATAATTTTCTAGAAAATGTTTGACATCTTCTAAATTTTTCTTACCAAAGTCAAATACTTGAGGACTGGAAGAACCTCCTTGTACGTCCTGGTGAAAGACAGCGTGGCATATCATACCAATCCTCCCATGAACTTCAAGTTTATGGTATTGAAGTCCATTGGTATGAATAATCTCTCGTAGAACATGGCAGCAACCACATGAAAATGGATTAGTAGTCTCAGTCAAGGTAGAAGCAGGATTCCTTGGTTGAGAAGGTACCGTAGACTCCATAAGTTCTGCCACATTACGACACCTTTGGACAGGTCGCCTTGATGGACCTGCTTCAGATTCCTTTCTGTTAGTAGTGGTAAAAATAGAATCTTGTATCCTTGGAGGAGGAGTAGGAATGTTAATCGTTGAGGCAGATGAATGAACGTTCATACTTACGGGATTTTGGGGAAGTAAAGAAGAATAAGGGTATGATGCATTGTTTGACAAATCAGACAACATGTTAGTCTGATAGTCATGAAGTAAGGCTTCAAGAAAGAAAGGGTTGAATGAATCGGAGACTGGAATAGAGTTACTTGAACCGGCCATGTTTAAGGATAATGTGGAAGGTTATAGTGAAGGTTACGATCGGAGAGGAAATGAATATGTGGAGGTTTTGTGAAGTTTGAGAGAACGTGAAACATTTACTCTTTCTTTACTCTATTTATAGCTGGGCTAGCAACGTCTATATTTTGTTAAGCAGCATCGGATTCTCATCTGTCGTTAGCTCAGAATCATGTAGATTTTGTTGTTATGCGGAAAATTTTATGGCACCGCACCCTAGTGCACCCTAGCTACCGTTAGGGGTCGCAGTTTCCTAGACCTTTGCAGACAGAAATCGCTATGGCATTTATTGCTAGCTGTGTTTTCAAGAAATTAAGTTTGGACGTTTATACGCGCATTTATCTAAGAAATCTGTCTTGGATGTGCAGCTGACTCAAGATGTCGGAATTGACATTTGAAAATAGGATTTTAAGCGTAAGCGTGCTAAGGTGATAGTAATCTTGGGAAGGGTGACTTCCTAATAATATTAGATGAACCGGAGAGAATCCGAAGATTTGAAATGATGATGAGTTGTGCCAATTAACCCGAGAGCATTCTTCACTCTCCGAGTATCCGAAGAACTCTATGAATTTGTCAAAGATAATTCAAAGACTAAGGTTTTTGGATAAACATGTTGGAAGATCGATGGAAAGGTATGAAATGGTGATCCTTAGGAATGCCAGTAAGATGTTAGAATGAATATAGTAAATATTGAGGATAGGCTTTAATTTAATCTAAGCTGAAATAGAACTCAAGAACGAAATGAGCCTTTGTGATATTGCAGGTTGAGGTAGAATTAGAACCTTGTGAATACTGCTGAGGTTGTAGATAGTCTTCATATAATCCAAGAATTAGATTAGGAATTGTGAATCATGATCTTAGTATGATGGGTATTTTTGGGGAAACACGAATTATCAGTTGATGTTGAGGTTATAAGAATCAAATTGTAAACTTGACTATTAATGTCTGGGAATATTTGAAAATAGACTTGAATTCAATCTGAGTTAAGATAGTGTGTCTAATTAAGAAAGTATGAAATCCGGTGATTTATGTTATAATATTAGTATGTTATTTGGGTGTGATTAATAGATAACTATGAGAGGAACAGATGATATTTAGTATATGTCTTTGAGATACTAAGGATTGAATTCGAATCATGTGAACAATGCTGAGGTTGTGAGAATAATATTTGAATGTTTTAAATCTTAGTCTAGGAATTGTGAAACATGAATGTTCTATGGATATTATTGAGGACACATGATATCTCTGTCTTGCTGATATTGAAGTTCTAAGAGTTGATTTGTAATTTGACAATTATCATTTTTGGGGAAAGTTTGAGGATAGTTCTTAAATGATATAAGCTATGGAGTATGATGAATCTAGTATAAATGTAATATAACAGTTCAACTTAACAGTTGTATTGATTCTTTAGGAGACTGAATTGATTGAATAAATTGAGATATTAGAATATGGTATTAATTGATTTGAGAGAAATAGGGAACAAAATGTGATACCAACATGTATAAGGTGTTCAGAGATTGCCAACTGTTTAACTAGCATAGGAAATGATCTTGATAATAGAATCTTTCTTTAGAAATAATGAATTGAGTGTTTCATGGATGAGTTGAGTAGAATAAGTTGGAACCTGGAATGTATTCGGAGTTGGTGACTATTTAAAATAGTTGCTAGGTCCCTGAGTATTTGAATTTTGAACTTACCAATGCACTTGCTGTGTTTGGAAATTTTTACGCAATATTTACAACAGGATTTAAGACCAGTTTGTAATCGACATTTATAAACTATGATGTCTCATGGAATGAATCCTTGCGAAATTTGAACAAGAATTGACTTTTACATTATGATTGTGGTGGAAGGTGTACAAGCTAGAAGAGGTTGGAAACTGTTGTGGATATACTTAGTTTGCGGAATCTTGCCAAATGTACTTGTTTTTGAATTACTTGCCATTGGTGAAAGCTAGATTTAGTAAGTAAGTGTTTTCTTAAACTTGAATTGAGGAAGCACGGGTATAGGATAGACGAGCAGAGGCTTGAAGCGGTAAGACCCGTTGAGCTAGTTTGCATATGGTGGTATCTCTAGGCTATAAGACTTATGTGCCTAGTATTGTGTTTGTTGCCTATCATGGTAACATTAGACCTGTATGTCTAAAGTTTATCTTAAGGTTGGCAAAATAATCAGATTATATCATATTGTGGTTATTATGGCCTGAGGGTAACTTCTTAAGCTGTAAGATCTGAATATCCAGTGTCGTGGTAATACAATGAAATAAGCAGAAAGGAAGAATGAACTGGCCTGTGAGGCCAGTGTAACCAAGCGCTCAAATAAGGAACTAGTGGATCCTGTGTCTGAATATTACTTTGGGTACAGGATGAACGAAAATTGTGTTGTATGCTTGGTGAGCATGTTTGGGAAAGAGATAGGACTTAGGGATAATATGATATATAAAGCTGAGTCGGAGCGGATTGTTGATGCGGGGGATAAGCAATTGAGGAACAAGGCTATTAGCTTGTAAAGGTTGTGTGTAAAGGAATGGCTCCCGGAGATGCTACTTGGGAAACGGAGGAGAGCATGCGACAAACCTATCCTCATTTATTTAAATAGGTTAGAATTCTTATTATAGCGAAATTTTGAGGACAAAATTTTCTTTTAGGAGGGGAGAAATGTAACATCCTGAATTTTGAATCTAATATCTTGAACATAAACCTATTTTGGGAAGACTAGTAGGCTCTATTTTTGGAAAGTGATAAATTTGAAATCAGTATTTTGTGGGCCCCGTGAATAGTATTTACTATTCACGTATACGTTTTTACTATTTACAAATACGTATTTAAAAAAAAATATATATATATATGTTATTCGCAAATACGTATTTAATACTTGAAATTTGTGAAATATGAATAGTGTTCACTATTCACAAATACGTATTTACTATTTAAAAATACGGTATTTACTATTCCTAAATACGTATTTACTATTCATGTGGGACCCACGACCAAAATAATTCTTCCTCCCGACAGAAACTCTCGTGAGTTTTGAAAATATTTCACGCGGGACCCACGTAATAGTAATTTACTATTTGATTATATTATTTAAAATATTAAAATATTATTAAAATTTTTTTAAAATGTTCACGGGGCGGCTACTTAGTCACGGGGGGAGATTTCTTTTTAATTTTTAGGAAAATTACGTAAAACGACCCAGAGACAAAAATTACACTTAAAGACCCATTTTCCAACTATAAATAGACCTTCCATTTCATTTCATTCTTCACAACTTCTAAGAGCCATAGAGAGAGGTAGAGAGAGAGAGAGAGAGTAGAGAGATATTTGCTTAAGAGTTATAATAGCTGGTTGGTGATTCGGGTATTAGCAAGTAACAGGTAACTCTGAATATTCTTCCTTATACTTGTGAATTATGTATGATTATAAATTTGTTTGTTTACTATTTTGGCAAGAATATTTAGAAAATATTTATGGTTTTAAGATCTGGTGTGGGAACTTTGATTTGCAAATCTGCAGAGGTACTATTTATACGTACGTTACTATTCACGTATACCGTATTTACTATTCATTTTTACTATTCATGTTACTATTCACGTATACTGTATTTACTATTCACGTATACCATATTTACTATTCATACCGTATTTACTATTCATTTTACTATTCACGTATACCGTATTTACTATTCATTTTACTATTCACGTATACCGTATTTACTATTCATAATACTATTCACGTATACATACCGTATTTACTATTCACGTATACATACCGTATGTACTCTTCATTTTTACTATTCATGTATATATATCGTATTTTACTATTCACATATACGCATAGTATTCACTATTCATAAATACGCATATTGATGTATAAAACTTTATGGTATAATAATGCATTATTTTGAGTGAACATATTCATCATGGCGGTTGTATTATGATGGGTGGAGTAAGGAGGGATTTGAATGATAAGAATGATTTATGCCACCACTCGGTGCACAGTGGATGGTACTTGTTTCAGGGCCCCATCTTCCATGTTTTCCTCTGGCCGGGATTTCATTGGAGTTGTGGGACATGTGACACCTCCTTAGTTATTTTAAAGGAGGGGAGCCATAGTCCAGATTTAAGCTATATACCTTTGGCCGGGTGTATCTTAAGTTTTGGTGAGCTTGGAACAATTCAGTCAAATGAATAAGTTTCTATTGGACTATGTGTTAGCCTATGGCTCCAGTCTGCGGTATAAGGGAGGTGGTGATATAAGGGAGGCTGCATACTGCATAGTGCATTTCTGAACAGTTCAAGAATTTGATATGATGATGAATATTCTGTAAAGACATGAGATGAGAACTTTTGAGATATATATGTTTTAATACCTTCTATATTGATGACTATTAGTATAAATCATTTTGTATGATAAATTATGGAATCTATATATATATATATTTGAAATCAGCCCATATCTTTTTGTCATATATTATTTGCTCGTATACGGTAGAAATATTTAGTAGTTACTGAGATGTGTAATCTCACCCCATATTAACATTTTTCAGGTGAATAACTTAGTAGAGATCAAGGGAATGCACCCATGGAGTGAGCTTTGTAGGCTCTTCTGTACTCCTTTAGTTTATGTTGTGTTATTTTATTTGCCATGAACCTAAAAGACTTCCGTATTTTAAAATAACTCTTATTTATTGGATTTATTTTGGCCCTGTATAAATGGATTTCTACCTTTGGCCATATTGTAAATATGTGTTTGAGTGTTGAATATCCTATATTTGGAGGTGTTACTATTATTTTGGCCAAGATTTTGGTATTGAAAATGAGGCGTTACAACGTGTACACTTTTGCACAAAAAAAAAAACATTTGCTACTGGGCGCTCCTCGAAGAAAAGCACATGTATATTTTTAAACCTCAACCATTTCTTAATTTTACTCTTATCTGGTGATGATAGAATATTGAGTATAAAAAGAGGATGGATCTGGCCGGGTAGAACCACAGGTATTTTACACATTTTATATTGTTGCATTTCTAAAGCTCAAGCTCAAAATTCTTGATTAAGCTGTATATTAAACCAAATGTTTAGCGGTAGGATAGATGTGATTTTTTTTTTTAAAAAAAAATACATACTAAAATCTTACAGCATGAAATGGTTACAGGTCCTATGTCATCTAGTTGTCTTTGTACTTGTTTGGATTAGCGGTGATTTATTTTTTAATCTGGCATTTTTAGAAGCCTGGTAGAAAAAAAAAGTCAGGTTGTAAATATTATTTATGTTTAGATTAATGGTAGAAAAAGTGGCAGAGTCCATATCAAAAAACTGAGAGAGGTAGTTTTTTTCCTTAACTGACTTTTAAGAGTTTTTTTTTAAGAAGCTCAATAAATTTAAAACTCAAACCAAATACTTCACTTTATAATACTTTCCAGGCTTTGTATGTCACTTTGCTAGCTATAAATAGGGTATGATTGCTTTATTGAAATAAAAAAAGGAAAAGGTGGATAGAAAGAATGGTAGTTGACTGGTGAACCCAGGGATCCACACAATGAGGATGTTTCAGGGAGTGAAGGCCGTACCTTGAGGTTTGTAGGTAGAAGGGCGGCTCCCTAACAGTGTGCCGTGAATGTGTGTGTAGGCATAATCATCGTTTTCCTAATGCGCAGACCACGCACATATAGTTGCGCCCACAATGATCAGGAAAAAGAAAGAAAAAGCGTAGTACTATTAATGGTGAAAGAAAAAAAGAAATCAGATGGTTTCTTCCCGTAGGGTCTAAGTAAAAGAGAAAGTTGCGCCTATAGACCACAGCTTCGCAAAATTATAACACAAAATATGCTGTGTTTCCTACGAGGTATGAATGAGAATAAACGAAAGACAAACACACAGAAGGAGAGTGAAGTAGTGAAAAGAGAATAAACATAAGAGAATGTGATCCTTGAAATCTGTTTTCCCAACTTCTGTGAAAGTGAGCCACTAATTTCAAATACATCTAACATGCAAGTCTGATTTTCCTTCCTCTCTTTCCATTGAATTAGCCTTTGTTTGGGTGGCCAAAAAAACCCATTTTAAAAAGCAGAAAAGGCTCAATTGGATGGTCTTTGTGTAAGATTTTCAGTCACTGGCTTCTCTCATAGTCATAGAAGCTCATTATTTCAAAAGCTTGAATCCTTAGCGTTGACGAGTGTTGGTTTTGCTTCTGCGGCAGTGTCTCCAGGTATCAATAGCCCGTCTCTTTGTTTCATTTCTCTCCGTATATATATCACTCCTTTATTTCCTTTCGCACCACCCATACCCTCCTCACAAGACAACACACACCACAACTTCATCAATATCAAAATTAATTAAATTTAAAAATAAAAATGCACCAACATCACCATCCGCTAATATAATGCTACCCCTCCCTCCCTTCCTTTTAACATACATCATTAACTTTTTTTTATCAAACTTAAATTTTTATCTTCAATTACCACATATATATACAACTAATATATATATATATATATATATATATATATATATATATATCTAAAATTCATGTTATTTTCAATCTCAGCTAACTTTTCAAATAATAATCTAAATAAATTTTAGTTTGGAAAAAAAAATCACGTCTATTATCGTCAATCTAAATACAAATCATATTTACAATATAACTTTTATCTTATCTTACATTTACAAAAGTTATATTTAAAACAATTCACTTTTGTCACCATTAATTCAAAAGGGTCTTGAGAATTTTATGCATATTTAAGCGTATTAATAAAAGTTAAATCCATTCAATTTTTTTGTGATTAAAACAAATAAATGGGGGTCTATAGATTCACTTTAGTCTGGTTTCGAGTAAAACTAAAATTACAGCCATTCAGTTAAAATTTACTTTTTTTTAATGGCTTTTTATTTGTGGATGTTTGAATTTAAATAATTACTAATGGATTGATTTTTAGTTAAACTCATGGATGTCAATTGAATTCTTTTTTTTCTCATATATGACAAAATTTAGGTGACTTGAATCCTAATGATTCATCAAGGCACAAAACATGTTTCTAACATGCTCAAATAACACTCATATTATAGCGATATATTTATAAATCGTTTACCAACAAAACCTTTGGTTTGCTGACAACAAAATTTGAATTTATGATATTGTGAATCAAGAGCTAGTTCCTTCCCAACTGATTAATTTTTATTGGTGATTTCAAATAAATTCTATTAAATTACACAATACAGCTTAAGACCATAAATTGTGCTTATGGAAAGAACTTTCACTCAAATTCATATATATATATATATGTATGTTCTTTCACTGCATTTAAAGAGTGAAAAGGAAAACCATCCACAGTTTTTTTTTTTAATGAATATCAATAATATGAAACAATACTGATAATTAAACAAGTAAAGTCGAATCACTAAACAACACGAAATCTCTAGTCTATTTTCCCTTTTATTATTCATATATATTCATCCACTTGCGCTGTGATCAATCCCGAAAAATCTCTATTTTTCCTGTCTATTTCCCCTTTTTTTTAATGTTTTGTGTATAATTTTCGGATCATTATCATTTCTCCATCTGGGTTCTTCATTTTATTATTCACATGCAAGCCGACCAGCTATCTCCAGCCCTATCCTGTACTTCAACAGTAGTGAAAAAATGCAACCTAAAAAAAGAACACAAAAATCCCACATTGAAAAGACATGAAAGATTCAGAGAGATGAACATCAAATCAAATTGAAGCAATCATTCAGACGGATTGAAACTACTAGTAATTGGCATTTATGATTCAGGAGGAATGATCACATTTCTGTCTAAAAAAAAAACTTTAATTTTATTATTTGTGGTTCTAACACAATAATCATTGTTTACAAAATAGAGAAGAAGCTATAAATTTAGCGACAAAAAGTTGTCGGCATAGTGTCTACAAAGTGTTGGTTAAAAGGAAGATAGAAATCTTGGTTGATTGCTGTTTGCTTTATTGGCTTCATATGTATCATTATAACCTGTGGACTAAAAACCTTTACTCTATTATTCAGGACATACTAGGAACTGGATATGTTGCCTATTTAAGGGATAGGCACCACCTCCTTAGTTGATCTAGACCGTCCAGATCAGATCTAGACAGTCCAGATCTCATATTTGTTACTTTTTATTTTTTCAAAATAAAAAATTTTTTTGGGTAAAAGATCTAAAACAAAGATAATCTCTTAACTAACACTTTTTTAAAAAATTATTTTTTCATTTAGAAAATATTTTTTAAAAAATATGAAATCTAGACGGTCCAGATCAGCTAGGGAGATGGTACCTATCCTTTGGATAGGCACCATATCCGGTTCCGGACATACTACGTCCTAAATACTATTCATTTATGTTACCTTTTAAAAATAAAACAAACAATCCACTATTTATGTTGAACCCATGCATCCTTTTATTTAAGCCAATCTTATTTTTAAGCACAATTGGATATTAAATAGAGACCAACCCTTTTTGGTTTCCTCAAACGAGTCTTAATACAACTTTATGCCTAGCATTTCCTTTATAATGTAGTCTTAACTCAGAAATAATTTATTTAACACTGTATGAGTCTTTTTTGGGATAACTTCAAAAGCTCAAATAAATCCATCAGAAGTTCGGCGAAAGTAAAAGTTAGACTATTTAGAGTTTGATATAGTTTCAGACTTTGAAACCACTTTTTTTGTCAAACTACATTTCCTTACTTCAAACCTTGTGAAGTCACTTCTTTTCTAAAGCTACATCTCCTTGTTTTAGACCTTGAAGCCATTTTTACCACTGTTACCCTAAACACAAATCACATCAGAAAAAGTTCTTCAGGAAAAAAGTCCACCAAGAAAAGTTCATAAAAAACAAACAAGAGTCACTTCTACCACCGCTTTCCTAAAAGGATCCTATAATTCACACAAACAATCTGAACTAGTGAGATGAGATTTATTTATTATTGTTAGAATATATAGATAGAAAAAACGGTAAAATTAAACTCCTTTAATTTCATTACAGAATTATCCTTGGTTTCGTTATCTCTCAATATAATGAGAATAATGGAACTCTAACACTTGTTTTTATCATCTTTACCCCCATCCCTTCCCACCTTCAAAATGTGGGCTAAATTTTCTACTCATGCCCGTTTGGGAGCTTTCCAACTATGGTTTTGGAATTATTTTTACGTGATTTGAGATTAAACTTATCTTAAATATCAATCTTGTACATCATAAAATTTACAAAAAGTTTTACTAGGTACGTAGTTTTAATTGTGATGCTAAATTAGAAAAACCCTCTTTATCGAACCATGGTTTTATAAGTGTTAGTTTATGAAATTTAAACATATTTATTTACGTATATCAAAATAAACTCATGTATTTACCTTATATATTATAAATTATGATTAAAAAATTACTTTTAAAAATTTTAATTATTATTCCAATCAAGCACTAAGTATTTTTACATATTTCAAGATTAAACTCATCTCTATATTCATTTCAGGCTTATTTGAGATCACGTTGGTGGCTTATAAAAGTGTTTATTTACGTAGGTTGAAACAAAAGTACAAAACTCATATTTTATACTTAGTAGGTATCCTATTTATAAGTTCGTTTTAATTAAATCACACAAATCAAAGAAAAATAGTTAGCTCAATAATTATAGAGTAAATTTGCAACTTTACCTTATTTATAAATGAGTATCTTTCAACTTTTTATTTTTTTTTATTTTTATTGGTATAATTAATATGTATAAAATTGTCATAATTTCATTTATTATCCTAAAATTGGATTTATAAATAGGATGATTTTTTTTTTTGGGGATTAAAATAGACTTATACATAAAATTAAAGTAATATACTATAAATCACGATGCAAAAGTCATTTTTAAAAGTTTCAATTCCAAACGAATCGTATATCATAAAATCAGCATGAATAGAAAATAATAATCTCACCTTCTGTTTTTCTGACCTGAATAATTTTACTTTTCAAAGGAGGAGAAAAAGTGTGAAGAAAGAGACACCTGGCTCTAGCTAGTAGCTCAGGCTAATGTAGCTGGCTTTGCCACTGTTATATAAGCCGCTCATCATAGTGCAATGGCAGAACACAGCGCAGTGAATGCTGAACTGTATCTAATTTCTACTGTACCAGCAAACCCTAGCGTTGTATAAGCCGCCCATCGTAACCTAACCGCACTAGATCCCTCCCTCCTGGTAACGGTAACACAGTCTCCCTCCCTGCTACGCTCTCCCTAGCTTCGCTCTACGTGCAGCTCGCTTCGTCTTCTCTACTTCCTCTTCTCGGTGGTTCAAGAGTTTACAGCGTTAGTACATGATCCATAGTAATGGCTTCGGCTTGCGTCAACAACATCGGAGTGTCACCCGAGAACTTCCTTGACTGTCCACCTGCTAAGTTCCCGTCGTACGGATGGTTGAGCCCTCGAGTTTCATACAGCCGTGAGTCACGCGAAGGTGGTGACTCGTCGAAGATTCATGGAGTGATAACAGAGTATTCTGTGGAGAAGCCTTCGGATCTGCCAGACAACTCAGATCCCGAACCTTTGGCGGGAGATTTCGAGTTCCGGCTTGAAGATCCAGTCACCATGCTCCCGGCTGATGAGCTCTTCTCCGATGGGAAGCTCGTACCACTTCAACTCTCTGCGGTTAAGCCTTCTTCCTCGAACGAGCCGACTTTGCCAGAGGCGAGGTCGCCGGAGGCAGCCAAGGTTCGGCGCGTTGCCGATATCTCCAGTATGGACCCTTACTTGTTTTCGCCGAAGGCTCCGAGGTGTTCGAGTCGCTGGAAGGAGCTCCTGGGGCTAAAGAAGTTGTATCTAAATTCTAATGCTGGCAAGAGTGAGATGCAGAAAGCCACTTCGACTTCTTATACTAACAAATCATTGAAGCATTTTCTTCACAGAAGCTCGAGGTCCTCTACTTCCAACTTAGACAACGCTTCTCTGAGTCTTCCATTGTTGAAGGAGTCAGACTGTGAATCTGTATCGATATCTTCACGACTTTCTCTTTCGTCTTCATCCTCTGGCCATGAGCACGAAGACCTCTCGAGTCTGTCGGTCGATCCAGAAAAGCCCAACACGAACCCGATATCCCTTCATCGTAACCCGAACCCAGCTCAACCAAAAATGAGATTCGTGAAGCGAAGGGCAGGCCCAATTGATAATAACCAAAGACCGTTGGTGGATCATCCACCATGTAATCGGGTTGGAAGGAGCCCGATACGCCGAGCTCCAGGGGAATCCGGTGGGGTTGGCAGCAGGGGAGTGTCCGTGGACAGCCCGAGAATGAATTCATCTGGGAAAATAGTGTTCCAGAGCTTGGAACGAAGCTCGAGTAGCCCCAGTAGCTTCAATGGTGGACCCAGGTTCAAGCACAGGGGAATGGAACGGTCGTACTCGGCCAATGTAAGGGTAACTCCGGTTCTGAATGTTCCCGTTTGTTCACTGAGAGGATCATCAAAATCCGGTTCAGTATTTGGGTTCGGCCAACTTTTCTCTTCCCCTCAAAAGAAAGAAGGCGCGGGCAGTGCTGGAAACAAGGGCCACCAATACAGCAACAGTAGGCATCGTTGTGATCGAAATTAACTTGGTAGTTATGAAACACCGTAACGGTATTTAGAAGAGAGGGTAACATTTAGGCTGTTTTTCTTTGTTTACCCTACAAATTTCTGTTCGCTATCTGAATCTTGAATGAATGAAGCAGTTCATCGTTAATTGGGATTAACTTGCTCGTTTTCTAGTCTTTTTAGAAATGATGTAAATATTCGGGTAGGTCTGAATGTTCTTGAATGATAATAGCAGGGACGACGACGGTCCAGTTCATGTTTCTAACTAGTTGAGCTTTGAGCACTCATCTGGCTGCTTTTTGTTACCTTCTGACCAGAAAGTTATGGAATCTCTGATTTCTGCTTTATCTTTGTCCTTTTTGGGTATTAATAAAATTATTTTCCATTTTTAAAGATCTTCATCATGTTGAGCTTATCTACTCTTGTCTGCTTCCCCATTTCTTTTATGATTTATTTGTTGTTTATGCTGTGTAAGTCTGGGAAATGATGCTTAAATTCAAAGATATCAAGGCGCAAGGTTTGCTGAGTTGTTTTTGGCTTTGCACGTCAGACTGACCCCAACCTTGCTGTCTATTTTTATATTGTCAGCTCCATTATCTGGGTCTGAACTAAACAAAAATATCTTGTTTAATTTTGCTAAACGACAAATCAATAGACGATTTGAATCAGATATGTCTTGTGATGTTAAAGGCGGGGTTTACTCTCGCCTGAGTGGTTGGGTAATTGGGGTCCTCGTCTGACTGACCCCACAGTGACTCTCAATAGAGGATTCAATTGGGGTGGGACAAGTTTCTCAATCAAAATGTGTACTTTGAATAAAGACATGCCCTTAAGTAATAAGTCCCATATGGGATTACCATCCTGTGATGATGTTTTTTTTACATGATATGACTTCTGGTTTTCCCTTTCTATATACACCAAGACTTCAATGGCTCTTTGAACAACATTTACAAATTTGGTTATTTCTGTCTTGAGGGTTTTGTTGATTAATTTGCTTTTTCCATTGAAGTGGAAAGGACTTCAGACAAGATTATCCAACCATGGGGCCCCTCACTAATTTGTTCAGCTAGGTCCATTTCCTCTTTGTTGTTAGTAAAATTAATATATTTGATGGTGCATAATTGGAGAATGCTCCAAGTTCCGTGCCTCTTGGCCCCCTTTTATTTTATTTATTTATTTAATGGGGGTCGAACCCGTTTTAGTTCCGTAGTACTTTGTGCATGCTAGCGTCGTAGGTGTGGTACGAAAGGGCTGGAATTCGGTGCTTTCTTGTTGCTTTTTAAAATAAGATGATACAATATACTTTCTTTTTTAAAAAAATCGTATACTATACTATTGATTTTTCTTTAGGGAGTAAATTGGTGCCGGAACTAAACGTCACACGACGAGAAGTAATTTTATTCTGAAATTTTTTTGGGTTAATATGGCCTCAAGAATATAAAAACGTAACAATATTGTCTTTTTTTTTTATTAAAAAAACTAACATTGTTGACGGTTAAAATAGTGATATTGATTGTTAACTTTTTAACGGAAAATGATAACATTATTATGTTTTTAAACTTTTGGGGGTTACATTAAACAAAAAAAAAAACTTTCAGGGTAAAATTACTTTTGGGTGTATTCTTTTAACACAGATTTTACTACTTAACCATTTTTTTACATCACTGTACTTTTGATTACTAATTAATCTCTTAAGTTGTGGTGGCCTATTATATGCAAGTTTATTTCAAGACATGCAATGCAACCAACAATATAATAAGATAAATTAAAATATCAATTTTTTTTAATACGGCCTGCACTTAACTTGTCCTTTCCATGAAAGAATCCACTCAGTGGACAAGATGGTGATGTTCATCATTATTTGATTCAATAAAGCTTATTTGAAATGTCCAACCAGATTCGTTAGAGGTTGAACGAAAAGCAGACCAGATTATGAACATGTCAATGTCTTGTTGTAAATAGAATCTAAAGGGTTAGTTAATAATAGAAGATGAAGGACAGGAGATTGGGATGGAAAGAAGCAGAAACCACGAAGGCAGGCAGGCACATGTGAGAGAGGCGATTAAGTGAGGGATAAGAGACGTTAAAAGCCAGGATTAATTTTAATATCAATACTAGTAATTAAATAATTTTAAATGTTACCATACTACTTACTCCTAGTGGGATGGTGGACACAGTTTTTAAGGCATTATAAATAATTGAGTGGGAATGGGAAACATGTGACTGGGTTTGGGGCAAGTATCAGTTGTCGTTATCCAGAGAGAAGCGGCTATTGTCCGCCCACTCCCTCCTCACCCATCCCATGCCATCTATTGAATTCTCATCCATATTATTCAAATCACTCACCAGTCACCACTATAACACTGGTATGTCTCTATTTAAAATTTGAAGTTCATAAAAAAAAAGAACCATTAAGATAAGTCCATAAAAAAAAAAAGTCAATAATAAACAAAAGTCATTTTTATTTATCCTAAACAGGTCTTATTATATAAACAAAACAAAAACCTGGATACTTGTAACCATAATCGGATAATCCTATCGTTGTCGCCATGTTATGTTGTCGCTATCGATCAGATGGGGAGGCCGCAGTTTGATGTTTGGGGGTTTGGTTTGACCAGTCATGGATTTGGCAATGCAGTTTGCTAACAAAACAAAGGGAGGAGGGAAATTCGCGTGGTTTGTTGCTTTTCGTAATTCTTCTCCTTTTTGGTTTGTGTCCCCACGATAGATAGTAAACTTTCATTTAGGTCCTTTTACCGTACATGTTATTTATATTAGGTCAAAATTGGGGGGGCTTTAGTTAATTTTGAGTTTTACTTTTTACCCACTGAATCACGAGGTTAACTGCAACAACCAATGTGCCGTAGAAGCCTGGAAATGGTAAGTGATGTGACTTTGAATGGCTTTGAATTTGGTTTGAGTTGGTCATTCAGCGCTCTCTGTATCTGAGCCCTCACGGTCACGCCTATCTCCACCTATTCCAAAAAAAAAGTCCCCTTCACTCTTTCTCTTTCTTTCTCTTATTCCAAACACAAGAGGATCCTCCAAAACCCGAACTCTCGAACCTAATGAGATTTAATGGGTCTTATACGGATCCGTTTCCTTCCTCATCATTTTTATTAACAATTTTTTATAATTTCTAAATTATATCTATTCAATCAATTTGAAAGATAATATATTACTTTAATTTTTCTCTTCCCCTTCAAATCAATAGCCCAGATAAGCCCATAAAAGATTATGAGAAAAAAAGACGATGAGAGAATCTAATTCTATCTTACATTAGTACATCAACTCTATGTTATTGACCTACCGATCTCTTTCAACACCATTTAAATTAACTTATTTTAAATAAATTTTGTCTTATAAAGTATGGTTTTTTAATTGATTTCACAAACATCCCCTGAATCAATTGAAAATGTTTCATAAAAAGAAAAGAAAATACCAGTATGTCCTTTTATCTAATGAAACTTTCAAACAATAACTGCCATCTATTTTTTTTTAAAAAAACCTTTTTTCAGCTATTTTCCCTATAAGAAAAATACTATCTTTGGTATTCAATATAGGATTTAGTTAATTTTTGTAGAAATATTTAAAAAATTAATTAAATTATTTTAAAATATTTATATTTATTATTTTTATCCAAACCATTTTGCCTAGTTTTAAAATTAATATATAATCTAATGGGGTTACTTTTCTCATGTTGCATGAGAGAAAGAAGATCCCTACACATATATAAAATGGTGGGACCCACATATATATATAATGCTAATTATATATATATATATATATGCAGGTCCCACCATTTTATGTGTGTGTGGCATGAGAAAATATTTCTCGTACAACATGAGAAATGTTTTTCCCTAATCTAATAGTACACTTATATGATTAAATAACTTATTAAACTTCTTTAATCATATAAAAAATCAATTAGATTCTATATTTAGGAGTCGAGAGGTCAAGTAAGTTGGTGACCTAATGACAGGGGAGCCGGCGACCAAAGCCCCGGTGAATGGCGGCCGTAACTATGAATAACAGAAAGCTAAATACATGTTTGGGAAACAATAAAACCATAGCTGTAAAATAATTTTTTTATATAAGATAAAACCCATCTCACATACTTATCTTACAAATAATAAAAGACACCTTGTAAATGATAAAAGAGGTATACCACGTTTTTGCTGGTATATGAATAAAAACTACGCCGTTTGGATTAATATAGTGATTCCACGGCTAAATTTTTTTTAAAAAAATATCAAAACACCCCTGACTCAATTGGAAAATCCAGCGGAATAGCGCCCGAGTCTTCTTCTCCAGTTTGATTTTAGGTTTACACTATTTGTGATTTGATTTCAAAATAGGAACTATCTGTGATTTGGTTTCATTCTGTGACGTCTTTTATCAATGCCGACTTTTATATTCGAGTACCGATTTGATTTTTAAATTTAGTTATAAGGTTTTAATTCATTAGCTTTCTCAGATCTACAATTTGCTATTGATTTTCACACTAATTCGTGATCGGAAATCATCTGATCATGGGTTATATGTTTTTTTAAAAAATTAAGGCGCGCCATCATATTGATTCTCCCTCTCTGTTTCAGATTCATGATAGCGCTGGATTTTCCAATTAAGTCATGGGTTTGCGATTGGAAATTATCTGATCATAGGTTATATGTTTTTTTTTAAAAAAAAAAAAATTAAGGCGCGCCATCATATTGATTCTTCCTCTCTCATTCAGATTAACGATAGCTCTGGATTTTTCAATTGAGTCATATGTATTTTGATTTTTTTTCCCCTAATTTAGCCGTGGAATCACTATACTAATCCAAACGGCGTAGTTTTTATGGTTCATAGGACAGAAGTTTAGGTTCACTCACTGGACAAAATGATTTTCCCTTAATATAATACAACGATAATTACTGGAATGATACAACAAGCCTAACACGTGAGGAGGAGCCAAATGATGGATACTGAAAAGAAGGGGAGAATCAGCAATGATAAGAGCCCGTGATTCTAAAATTAAAATAAAAAACACACAAGTTTGAGTGAATATACAGAAAAGAAATCAGAAACTCAGAAAGACGGTGAAAACCAAAAGGCTAGGATTGAAGGAGGAGGAGGAGTTTTTGGTTTGGATTGAGGTCCTCAAATTAAAGAAGGAAAAAGAACACAACAGAGAAGGGAAGAGAAGAGAGAACGTGGTCATGAACAGTCGTGCCTCTGCACAGATTCCCTTTAATCCGATCATATGCATCACTGTTTCACTGCACTGTCTCTCTCTGGTTGTGGGTCACTGCACAAGTGGGTCAAGCATAACATGAAGTAACAAGAGGGGAGAGAGAGAGAATGGCTCATTGATTGGGAAAAATATTCCCATTGTGTCAAAAACTGGACGGGCACGGTTCCATCGATGAACCAATGGACCCGATTTTGAAAACCGTGAAATATTCTTGCACCCTCTTCTACTTCTTAGTTACTGTGCTTGCGTATTAAACTATTACTATCAATTAACACAATTTAGTTTGGAGGGAGTACTTTGGCTGTGTTTGGTTTAGGGGGATGAGAGCTTCCCTTTTTGGTATAAAAAGTCATATATGACCATAAGATAAAATGTTTGTACGGAAAATGATATGAATTTATAATTATATTTGACTTTTCATACAAGGAAGTTCCCTTCCATTCAAACCAAATACAGCCTTTAAATTTAACCTTTTTTTTTTCCCTACAAAGTCGCACGCTATCGGCCTAGCCTGGAATTACCTTTTGGTGTTATTTATACTCTGCATTTTCCTTGTGGCGCAGTAATTTTATTTTAACCCTTGTTTTTTTTATTACCGTTTTGCAGTGAAAACGAGTAGGGAGAAAAATGCATAGGTGCCTGAACTCTTCTGGGGCACCAATGGGTCCATCTTTCCAATAACAGAAGCCATGATCTTGAAGCAGTAACCCAGTTTCCCAACTCAGCCTCTCGTCAAGAACTTGTGGCTACTTTGATGACGCAGATCAAAAGCCTTTAAAATAGACATGTAAATATCTCAACTTTTTTAACTTGTAGAGAACAACGGTCTGTTTGGTGTGGTGGAAGATGTTATAAAATTTGAATGAAGATAATGTGTAAAATTAAAGTCAGGAAAATTAAATAAAATCTTTCAATCATACTTTTCCAATTTTAAAATATGAATGAAGTAGCTGAAATAACTTTTTTTTAAAAAAAAAAATTAAAGGAGCATACACAAAAATCTAAAGTTATAAGTGGAATCAAACCTAAGAGCATGCTAGTAAGGTACAAGGCCATTGATTCACTTCTCCAATTTTGTAAAATTAAATTCATTAAAATTTCCCACCCACCCCCTTTATGCCAAACAACCCTTATAAACCTTTTTCTAACAATCTGGATCACCTTGAGAGCGGACAGATTCACAACCTACTGGTTCTGGACTCCCGAAACTTCAGAGGGTACAAAGAGAAACAGAAAGAATTCAGAAGTGTCTGTGACTACTCCAGCTAATAGTCTCGTATAACGCACAATGTTTCAACGTGCAGAAGACCAAATTAATAACGATCTCCAAATATAACTAATTCATTAATTCTCTCAAAGGCCTTTGGTTAGCCTTGTTATAGAAAGAAAACTGATTGTTAAAGACTTGTATGTTGATTATCTGTCCAGTGGACCCATTTGTGTGATCCACTAATCATAATCCACAGCAATCTGTTCTGGTCTCAGTAATAAATAAACTAATTGCTTAAATTTATAAAGTAATTAACAAATGAAAATCCACAATTCACAAAATATTCCAACACAATCACTAATTTAGAGGCTCAAACAATCTCTTTCAATTTTGCGCATTACCCTCAGGATTTTCTGTGTCACTATCACGATGGTACGTGGGACCCCAAAGTTCAAAGGGTGGCGATATTTCAGGGTTTGCAGAGTGGGGTTGTACCCTTGTTTCAGATAAAATGTAAATGAAATGTACTAACTTGCTCCCAACTAACAAAGTTTGCTACTATTGAAGAGGCACCAGCTAGTTGAGCTTTCCCCTGAGAACAGTAAACCCCAATAAAGACAGATTGAACTCGTGCCCAACTAGCTGTGATTTCAGCTTTTCCAGATATTTTGCTCTGTTTTTTTCTCCAACTGTAACGCACTATTAACATGATGGTCATGCTCTCTCCCGTTCTAAATATAAATATAAGATAAAAATTGTAAAGATCGAAAGTGATAACTAATAAGATAGGATGGGTGACAACTGAAATTTTTTGAAGCAAGAAAACAAACAAGAAAACCACATTTTACTATTTTAGTTTACAGTCGACAATCCGTACTCCAACCCATTGATTAGGGCATAAAAATGCAACTTACAATGTGTAGATGGATGCAGAAGTCTTTTGAGTGATAACAAGAATCTATACAACAAGAATGAGTTTCTCTGCCTCGGTTATTCTTTTATCTAGCGGACATAAGTAATCATTCAAGGGACTTGTGAGTGCACAGCACAGAAGAGATGGGCAAAAAGAAATTTGAAAGTGATCTTCACTGACAGTGATGTTACTTCATCCAGAACCTTCACTGTCTGGCTTCTCTGTAAGATTACAAATAAAAAAAGTTTTAGTATTAAGATTGTGGATTAAAAACGTAACAAGTATGCAAATAGTCAATTAAATCCATGCTAGAGAGATTCTGAAGACACTGAAGTTTTATGTTACAAAGATTAGCGCATGCCATTCAATATTGCAGCAAAATAGGTCATGTATCATTATGTAATCTTGTGCATTTTTTTTTTTTTGCTCAAAATCTTGTGCATATGTTTGACAATAAATCTACATATTATCACCACTTTAGTCATTTATGACAAGAATATTTTGTAATCTTGTGCATGCATGATGTTCCTGTTATCTTTAGAGGTATAGGTCTCTAAAATCAACCTCCAACGTCTATATGGTGCTACAGACACCATTTTCTAGCATAGCCTTCGTTGTTGTTGTGTTGCAAGTAATCCAAATCATATACGGTCACGTTATAGGTCATGTCTTGTTTTGTCTTTTAGTCAATTTCCAATCACTTAAAGGTGTCTTTTTCCAAGGAACAGTGAATCAGTTGTTCACCGCCAAGTCATAATCATATTAAATCCACTAAAACAATTATGACTGCCAAAATCTCCAGGGGTCCTAGCTACAGACTTTACAGGCTTTCCATACCAAGCCAGAACAGCCAAGAAGATTCTGGGCTATCTCACAAGATAACTAGATCTGCACTGTGCCAACAGAGTGATCAATTTTGGTTGGTTACTCATTGCATGTGGCTCCCTGACTCCATGAATTTTCTCCGACTAAAATTATTCAAAAGCATATGGGAATGAGAAATGTAGTCAGGGAACGACTCCAACTTAATAGAATGGAATGAAGGTCTTAGCTAAGTGGAATCCTGAAGAATTGGTAATTCCAAATACTGCAGAAAACATAAGTTCCCCTGGGCTATATTCAAACGTTCTCCCTGGCTTGAATATGAATGTCAGTAACTATTAATGTGAACTGAAAGTATCTAGGAAGTGCATCATTAACAAAATTGGTCAGGCACTTGAAATCACCATAAATCTTTTTACACTTTGCACAGAGTAATGAAACTTTAGTGACTACAAAAGAGTGCAGATGTTTGGAAATCAGGATCATTTGACGCAAGGGGTATGGCTACTACTGCTACCACTTATTTACTACCATTTAGTGTAAGAAATTAAGCCTCTGAAGATGTTTATCCATATACCTTGTGCGGTGCCAATAAATAGCATGCGGTCTATATTATCAATCCTCCCTTGAATAGATTTTAGGACAGAATTCAGTGATGAAACTCTTCGCCTAACACTGGAAATCTTGGCAGCATGCTGCATTATGAATGGCAAGGGTGCATCTTCTAGTAGTTTATCAAGTTCTGCCAAAACACAACATACAGGTCAGCAAAGTGGAGGCTTGAGCTATTACCAGAAAAAAGGAAATTAAAGTGGAGGCTTGAGAATGTTAAAATATTGCCACATGATAGGGCAAAAGAAATGTCAATGAAAAAAGGATATAGGAGCAGCAAGTTTTGACATGCGATTGGAGAATAGTTGGTTATAATAGTACATGAAAAGAAGTGAGGTAAAGGAAGAAAAGTAGAGATGTAACTTGAGAACATGTAAATGATGAAATTAAACATGGAAAATGGATTGCAGTTAGATGTGCACCCAATGAGGGGTAGCTAGTCAGAGATTTTGTTATCAGGAAATAAAAGGATGGAAGGGCAGAGAGGAGGTAAGAAAGTTTGGAGACATCTAGCAAGCTCGATTTCTAGCCTATCCTTTTTCTCTGGTCTTTTCTCTCTTCTCTGCTGTAGTTACTGGTTGCTCACTTCTCTTCTGGATTGCAGAAGGTATAACTGTTGGAGACTTTAAATTGCCAAAATTGACATACAACTATTTCTTATTTTCTCTACTTTCAGCTGTGCTTTTTCAGTTACTACAGTTTCATAGAATTTGTTACCTATCAACAAGCGAAAAAGGTTCCATGAGAGCAGATTGACAAGGAAAAACACAATCAATACCATCCAGATAACTATATAGTTTAGTGGCTCAATAGGAGTTCACTGTCTTTGAAGTAAGCTGATCCGTAGATGTTAAATTCCACCTGTTCTCATCACATTTACAAGCCTGAAGACTAAGAAGTGCATCTCTTGGAGAATTTTCCCCACTAGACAATTCTATTTCCCATCAACATTTTCTGAAACCACTGAAAAGTCTAAAAGATACTGCCTCCAGTCCTAAATATAAGGCAATTCTATTTCCCTAAAAACTGACCGGAGGAGTACTTATATATGGTGTAAAATAAAACGGTTAAACTTAAGATTTTATCCCAAACCATTGTTCTCACTTATTGAAACACCCTCCAAGCAGATAGAGTTTCTCTTATCATCCTTTTCTCATCATTCCTCATAATCTCTAAATTATATCCGTTCAATCAATTTAAAAAGTCACACTATTATTTTAATTTTCTCTCTCTTTCCAATCAACAGCCAGATGAGAATAATGATGAGGGATATGGAGAAAAAAGATGAGGAGAAAATCCTCTTTCCCCTCGAAGCATGCAGGCCTGTAAGTGCATTTCCAATTACATCATATAATTTGCCAGCAAGTTTCCTAATTCCACAAAGGAAGAAAGAAATGTTTCTTTCCTTTATGCAATTTATTTATATAAAGAGTCATATCAAACCAATAATAAAGTCCTCATTGAGAGACACAAATTTTAAATCTTCAACGATTTGTCTGTAAGCACAAAATTCAGAAGTCAAAATTCATTCTTAATGTACACTAAGGGGATTGCGGTTTTACTTTTTACAAGATGATTACTAAAGGACTTCTGCTTGCAACTAGCGCCATACAAATTGAGTCAAAGTAGGAACTCCAATTTTCTAATAATAATAACTCACACGCAACACTCCAGAATTTAAAATAACGGGCTAGAATGCTTAATGGATAACAGTGAACAAGGAAGCAAGCTCATGACGCATAATTTTAAACCAATAAAACAGAGTAAGACACATGACATAAAGTAACCTCGTGTAAGACGATCGAGCGCAAAATGGAGTTGGTCTTGACTTTTAAAGGTTTCTTGAGCTCTGTAATCGAAATCGCTAAGAATGGTAGAGAGCATGGTGGATAATCCTTTGGCCAAAACGTCAGAGCTGTTCCCTTTAGAATCGGAGTTCGCCTCAGAATCGTTGTTGGCTTGAAAAGTTGAAGAGGAAGATGGCTCCGTTACAACGCTCTGATTTTCTCCAGAGGAATCGCATGGATGGTCTGACGTTTCCATTATTGCCCAAAAGAAAAAAATCACGAATAGATTAATTGGATTGGTTAGAATTCTCTATTTCTATGCCTCCACAAAAATTCACAACAAAGAATAGATCGGGTGTTGGCAGTTGCGACACCCAGGTATGGTGGAAACAGGGCGAGGACCGAGATACGAATTAGGCTAGGATCGCCGGATGGTGAAAATTTCCGTCTTGAAGGAGTTTTCACCCTTCAGTTAGAGTAGCTCAAATCGGAACAGGAAAATGTGGGGTGGCAGCGAAAGCGGCAGCGGCGACGGAAGTGGCCGGAGTGGCCGGAAAGGGTGCAGCCGTGCAGGAGGTGATTCAACTGATGAAGGATCTGAACACTGGAAGCAAGAGTCGGACCATAACAATCCATTAGCCAGCGCGAATATATGATTATTTAGATATTTTCCACATTTCTTCAAAGATTAAGGACTAAATTAAAATTCTGGCAAAAAAAGGAATAAATTAAAAAGAAAATACAATCAGATAAGATAAAGGGAAAAAACATAATTTAGAAAAAACATAATTCAAAATAAAATTGATAAAATTAAAAGAAAATAACATTTATATTTTTTTTATAAGAAAAAGTTTAGGTGGGGTAATAGGGATTTGGCTTCTGTCCTTTTCTTTTACCGTCCGCTCCCATCCTTTACCTCCTTTATGACCATTGGATCAAGATCCAATGATCCATATTTAATATTTCCTTCTCATCTTTCTCTCTCCTCTTTTTATAAAAGGAGAAAAAAAATATTAATAGCATTAAATGTGGATCATTGGATCTTGATCTAATGGTCATAAAGGGGGTAAAGGATGCGAGCGGACGGTAAAAGAAAATGACAGAAGCCAAATCCGGGGTAATAGGTGTGCCTCTAGGGTTAAGACATGCTTGCAAGCTCAAAGAGCGTATGCCGTCAGGCTCAAAGAGCGCAGAGGTATTTACGAATCGCCCACCAACAAGGCTCTCACATTGATAAGTGGGTATTAAGCCTCCTCCATTTTGGAATGAAGGTTGAGACCTTAATCAATTCTGTCACTCTTTATTGGCAAAATAATATATATATATATATATTTGATAAAAAAAATTTAGGAAAAGGGTTGGACTCACTCATAGTCCAAGGTTAGGGCCCTTAGAGTCCAGTCTACAAGGTATACTGGGTTAAAGAGTACACATGCCTCAACCTCTTTCCAGCGTTTTCACTGTTTTATAGACTTTTAGAGTACCTCCCCCTGCACCTTAACCAACTTTAAGATTTTTTTTTTTTTTATGTAAATCATCCGGTATCCGAACCCCACTGGGCCGACTAATCCGGATTCGAGCCGGGTAGGACCCGTTAGGGCGGCAAAGCTCTCCCTCAAGAGTTTCAAGGCAGCTGCATTCCTTGGGCTCGAACACGAGACCTCAAGTTAGGCTAACAGAGATCCTTACCATCTCAACTACGCCCTCTTGGGTAACCAACTTTAAGATTGAATCTATGAGAAAGCCTGACTTTTTCATGAGTTGAACCCAAGATACTGCTTTGAAATGCCCAACTCTGGCCCAAAACCAATCCGACCCATTTAACGATTAGGGCTCGCATATTAGTTCTCCCAGTACGATATATATAGAGAATTAGGGCTATTCGGCTGATCCGTTCTGGTCTGTTCTCTACTATTCTTGTTTTGCATTTTCTGTCGTTGGGAGAAGCTTGAGCATTCGCCTTTCACAATGAGAGCTAAGGTAATCCCTTTTTTTTAATTTGATCATTCTTATGTCGGTTTGTGGTATCATTCTAGAATTCAAGGTCTCTGATTTTTATTTTGGTGCAAAATTATAGGGCTTTCGTTGTATGGATAATTGATATCGGGTTTGTTATTAGATTTTTCTATGTTGTCTTCTTATTTGTTTCCCCCCTCGAAAAACCATATTACGATTTGGTTTCGGTCTAGATTTTTACGACATGACATTTAATACGAAAAAGTAATAAATTTCAAATGTGCTTTAATCGCCCGACGACAATATATTCATGCTCTGTGTAATATGGGATTTTTGGACTTTCATGTTACAATAATTCCTATAGTTTGTAATTGTTAAGAGGCGCACAATGAACTGATGATTCTGATTGCCTCCATTGGTTTGTGGGCGTTCAGTGATACTGTTTGTCTTTCTTGTGGCAATCCATGGAAATAATCATAATTAAATCAGCATCTAGTAATCCATTCTGTTATTGTTCTAGTTCAAAGTTTTCCGTTTAATTCAGTCACACACACTATCTCAGTGCCACTACCACATAGTTATGCTTATTTGATTCTGTATCTCTTTATTTTCAAACTTGAGCCGTTTTATGTTTTTACTCTTTCTATTCAAATGATGTTTACTTTAGTGTGTATGCATGGGTTATTTGTATATCTCAACACTTTATCCGGGCATGATTCTATTCCATCTTACCCACGAAAACAGCTGTTTCTTTGTGATGATTTTTAATTGTTTTCATGGTTTTAAATATCTTCCTCTGCCTCGCACATCAATGATGTTACTACCACACCTTTTCTGTTATGAGGCTTGCCACTTGACTCACTTTTCACCTCACGGCAACACTGTTGCCATCTCTATTGTTTTTTGTGGTTTGAACTGTATGGTTGAATTATCGTAGAGTAGGAAAAGGCTTGTGAATACTGCATCGTAAGTTGTATGGCTATTGCCTTACTTTTCTTTTCATACTTAGTACTTGCTTCGCCTGTTACTTGTATTGTGAATATCTGTAGGTATTTCTTGTAAATCTAGCATCATTTAATATATTATTACTATGTTTCAGTGGAAGAAGAAGCGTATGAGGAGGCTGAAGAGGAAGCGCCGAAAGATGAGACAGAGATCTAAGTAGGTGCTTGAGCTGAAACATGACGAGGCATTTCTCTATTGATGCATAGCCTAGTGATTTTGTGGTGTGGGTCTTGAGGGAGGCCTCTTTTTCTAGTTTGCTTTATTATTATTGGACTAAGTTTTTATGTTGCGCTTGGTTTACTGGAACATGTACTAGTTTTGCTATATATCTCTTATCTGAACGGTTTATCGTATAACCTTATAAAAATTTCATGACATCGATGTGTGAGATGCCTCTGAATAATCTTCATATTGACTCGCCTGTTACGCTATGAAATTTTACTCATAATAATAATCAGTAGTTGATACTTGATAGCATTGTTTAGGATGTGCTAGATGCCTCTGAATTCAGGCGTCCTAAAGTTAACAGCTTGCCTTGTCTGAAATCTCGATTCCCAAGTTTTATTAAGTGTATCATAGGATGTTGCTGTGAGAATTATCAATTATGAGAATGTGGTCACATCGCCAACCATGAGGGAAGCATATTCTCTAATTATCTTTCATGAGCTTATTTGAATTGTTGATTGGGAAGATGAGATAAAAGTCAAAGTAATATTATCATTGTTTACATTGATTGGATGACTATGATTTAAATATTATGAGAAATGAGAAAATGATGATGAGAAGGCAATCTATTGGATGGTGAGATCTTTTTTCTTCTTACGAGGATGTAGTAATAGTGGATAATGTCAGTCCGATTGGTGGGTGTTTGCTGGCAGCGATAATTTTTATTCGAGGTTTTCTGATCAGTATATCAAAACATAACTACTCTTAGTTGTTAATATAAAATTTAATTAACTTAGTTTGGGTTTGGAGAGATTAATATTTATTATTATTATTTAAATTAATTGGTCTAATTTATAAACTGATATATGATTTTATTATAAATAATTTAGTGAAATTAACATATGTTATAATTAATTCATTTATTTAGTTTAATCTTCTCCTTATATTATTAAGAGTAAATTCCAACCTGCCCATCAGATATTATCCTACATGGATTTCAGAAGTCTTTAAACTTTGTAAGGACTGTTTTTTAAGTTGACTGAAGGAACTTTTTCTTGTTGGCAACCTTTTTTTTTTGGATACATAGCCAGTGGGGGAGGGGGAGGCAGGGTTTGAACCCTGGACAAGGGGGAAGGCTAGCTCTTAAGGCTGGCCTTAGTGCCATCGCGCTACGAGGCGCTTGGTTCTTGTTGGCAACCTTTGTCCCAGTCAAATCAGTTAAGAGTATCTGATAGATTTATCCAGAACACAACGTGCGATAGTATTTAGAGAGTGTTTCGTTGGTCACTGACCACATTTATCCAACACTTCAGGTCATGGTTGGCTTAATACTTATACAAATTCACTTTAATTTCTCATCAAATCTATTAGCAGGATAATGTTTACCGTGAAGTTATAAAGAGAAAGTTTCTTGTTCAACGAGTCATGATCATGGCAAAACATAAATGACATTATCTTCTAGACTTGTCCTAAAATATACGAATGAGGTTTAACCTCTCAATTTTTGATCCTGATTATGTTGCTGACACTTGATATTCTTATCAGTTACTACAAAGTCAGAAGTAAACTACAATTATAAAGCTTTCTCTAGATTTGTCTGTAAAAGATGTTATGAATAATTATGATAATTTTTAAATATTAATCTAAACCAAATTTGTTCTTGAACTTGATTAGCTAAGAATTATTGACAACAAAAGGCCAGAATAATAGGTGATGGCCCAACGATGGCTAGCTAGCCAACAGGAGAGTTACATAAAAACTAAGCTACAACCATGGAAACAATGACTAATCAATAGCTGGTGATCCATCATATCCAAAAAAAAAAAAAAAAAGCTGGTGATCCTAAGAGTTACATTTGGGAAAAATTGATGTTTATAAAAATGAATTTCTCAAATAAGGAAAAACATAATACATAAAGCAATTTTTAATTATCTGCCCACTCCAAGCTCCACCCTATTTTCCAGTATTATCTTTTTGAAGTACATATGATGCAGTTGCAGCCAAAGCAGAGGAGTATACAGACAAACATATTTTTTGCTATATTCTGATCAAATTAATTATGTCGTTATGCTTTGATGAAAGTGCAGAGCCCAATACATGGTGATCACTTTCTGAAACTGAGAGAGCTTCTCTCAATATAGATTAAAATATCATACATGAACCTTTAATATTATGAACTTTCATGATCTCATTACAGATTGAGCAATACAAAGTATAGCTAAGGGACTAACATACTTCTTCTAATAATTTGCTTGTCCTTATCCTCAGCAAAATAATAATTTAAAAAAAAATCAATGACTTTTTTCTGATTAGTTAATGTTCACTTTAATCACAATTGAAAAATGCGTGTTGTGTTACATGCAATACATAATATCATACTCGTGATCTCGCCATCACCCTCTGCTTTTGTGGTCCTCTTTGCTACACTTTGTTGGGGCTGAACATGATATGATTAATTCGTATAGTTAATTCCATTCACTTACAACGACACATGCATAAAAATAATAACTATAGTTAATTATAAACCCCGATACAGGGCAAAGTGTGAAGAAGCTTGAAGGAATCGCTTGGCAAAACAGTATTTGATAACGAACCGTATTTATGATAGATGTATAGCGGTATCATAGTTGGTTATTGTTAGAGATAATACTTGCCAGGAGATTCTTGTGAATAGTAGTGATTCATGGTTAAAAAATATTCATGAAGTTGATTATCTTCTGAAATCTGAACAATGGGAACAGAGAGGCAGAAAAGGTAGATGAATGCTCTGTTTCCCTGTGTTGATTTGTGAGCAGGATTTTACTTCACCGAAGGACACAAAAAGATAAGGAGACAGAGACCATGAGAATATCAAAAAAATGGAGATGATGATCAAGGGTTTTTTACCAACATACTATAAAATGAAAAAGATAATACCAGATTGCTTCGTGTCAGAAAGTTTTTTCCAAAGTACTACGGTCAAAGGCGTTCTCCACCGCGCGCCACTGAGTTTGCCAAATGCTGGGCGCCACGTGGACGTGGCGGGCGCTTTTACACGCCACCTCTAAAGGTGGCGTGCCTATCTGCACGCCACATTCCACATGGCGTGCTCCAATGCACGCCACCAATGGTGGCGTGCTGACTTGGCTGTGGCGTGCTTCACACCCCTTCCCACCCCCACCTTTATCTCTCCACGCCCTGTCCCCTGTCCACGCCCTGTCCCCTGTCCACACTGCCCCCTCCAACCGACACTGCCCCCTCCCTTCAAACACCCGTGACCCTCACTCGTGAACCCCCAGCCTGCTTTATTCTCCTATTTATCTCTCTCTCACGACTCCTTCTTCTTTGCCTACCACATTCCGTCATTCACTCCTTCTTATCATTCATGTATTCCCTTATCTGCAAAACTCCCTCTATTGTTCATCTCCCTTACTCTGTCTCTTCATTTCTTTTTGTGTGGAAAATGAACCAACTTCATTCATTTATATATTATAATGGTTCTAAAAATACTGTTGCAGACGGATTGAGCTTTGAAGGTGAAAAAAAAGCAATGTATATCATTCAAGGCATGTCCACAGAAGAATTATATCAAAAGATCCGTCAAAAGTTAAAGCTGCAACAAAATCAGGCAATATCAAAGGTAACGGGTAGGGTGCCTTATGGAGACCACTATGTGGATTTTGAGATATCCGATGATGAGGATGTAGATGTTTTTTTTCCAAACATTCAAGGAAAGCTCAGGGAGGCAATTTGCTGAGTTGTATGTGGATATTGAGACGTTAGAGGAGGAGGGTGTACCAACACAATCAACCGTTGTGCATGGAGAGGAAAATGACTATATGCTAGATGAAGAACCTGAAAATGAGGAAGAGGAAGAGGAAGAAGATGAAGACACATTATTGTCTAGTAACCCTGATCAGAATGATAGTGATACAGACGACGAAGATCATCATAATCCCTTGTCACAACAGACTGGTATGTTATCATTAGGCTGGTTACGGAGTTGTATTATCACTTTCAATTATTTTTCATTAGTTACCATGTTTTTGCATAAACTATATTATGTGGGAATGTACAGATGTTACACCGTTTTGGAACGACATTCCGCATTATGAGGCTGTTCATGAAGATTACCCGCATAAGGATATACTGGATGTAGAAGGTTGGGCCGGCGTCCGTGGGCAAGAGGAGATCCACTATATCCCAAACAAGAGTTTGCGACCAAGAATGATGTCCAAGCCGCAATAAAACATTATTGCATGAAGGAACATCATGAAGCTCAAGTAGTTGAGAGTAGTACAGTCCTGTACATAATGAGATGTCGGAATCATGTACAAGGTTGTGATTGGAGAGTAAGAACAATTAAACCAAAACATGGCAACACTTGGGTGGTAACTAAATGGGTTGGAAATCGTAGTTGTGTGAGCCAGGTTCTCTCCCAGGATCACAAACAACTTGATTCGGATTTTATTTCTGACACCATATTAGGTATGATACACAATACCTAGTCGTTATTGTGAATTTATTTGTGTGTGTCATCGAACATAGATAACATTCCTAATGTGTAATTTTGGCGAATCGTCTTGCAGACATGGTCAAGTAAACACCTTCTGTCCCTGTGGCCCTGATACAAGAAAGGGTAACTAGAACCTATGGTTATAATGTTTCTTATAGGAAGGCATGGAAGGCAAAACAAAAGGCAATTGCTAAGATTTACGGTGATTGGGATGAGTCATATGCGTTCCTGCCGATATGGTTCGAGCACATGTTGAAATTTTCCCCGGGATCTGTTTATCATATTCAACATGGACCATATACTATTGATCGACAGGTTGTTGATGGGATTCGTGTTTTTCAACGTACGTTTTGGACATTCAGTCAATGTCGGGAGGCGTTTCAATGGTGCAAACCAGTCATACAGGTGGACGGAACGCACCTATACGGTAAGTATAAGGGGACGTTATTGATTGCAACTGCCCAAGATGGAAACAATGAGATCCTTCCGATAGCATTTGCAATTGTGGAAGGTGAAACCAAGGAAGCATGGGAGTATTTTTTGTATTTCATACGAATGCATGTTACAAACAAGATTGGTCTATGTCTTATTTCTGATCGTCATACGAGCATAATATCAGCTGTCGACAATGAGATGATTGGTTGGCAGCCTCCTAACGCGTACCATGTATTTTGCATTCGTCACGTTGCGAACAATTTTAATACTCGTTTCAAGGACAAGGAGTTGAAGAAAAGGTTAATGAGATTAGGTAATATACTCCAACTGATGTGCCATGACGTTCATGTATTTGATTCCACACACCTTATAATGCTGTATACTTCTGTCTTTTTTACAGGATACGAACCAAACAAAATAACCTTTGATGCTTTGTACGTCGAATCTGCAATTACGGCCGTGAAGCGGCAGCATGGCTTGAAAGAATTCCAAAAGAGAAATGGTGTAGGAGTTATGACGAAGATGGACGAAGATACGGTCACATGACAACCAATTTGTCTGAATCAATCAATAAGGTTTTTAGAGGGGCGAGGAACATGCCTATAGCTGCATTAGTGAAATGTACCTACAGTCGGCTTGTTCGTTATTAGGTAAAAAGGGGTCAGAAAGCACAAAATGATGCCATGGAAGGAAAGTATTTTACGAGTGTTATTGGAGAGGCAATGGCAAAGAATGCAGAGTGTGCTACATCGATGCGTGTTCGGGAGTTTGATGTGGCAAGTACAACGTTTGAAGTTGACGATCATGAGGATACATACTCGGTGAACTTGACCCAGGGGAAATGCCAGTGTGGCAAGTTTCAGGCATTCAAATTCCCTTGTAGACATGTATTTGCTGCATGTGCGGCGGTATCCCATAATGTGTACCAGTACGTGGATCCAGTATTCTCCACCTACAATATTATGCATGTTTACTCCACACCATTTCAACCAATCGGTAGCGAACAAGGAATACCGTCCTCGTCCGTACCAAAGATTATCCCCAACGTCTCAAAATTGCGTGGTAAGGGTCGCCCTAAATCTACACACATTCGTAATGAAATGGATGAGGAGGAGGTCCAACCTAGCTCCAGTCGAATTAGATGTAGGATATGTAAACAATTCGGACATAATAGGCGTTCATGTCCTACCACACGTCATGCTAATTAACCTTTATGTTGTCATATATATATATATATATATATATATATATATATATATATATATATATATATATTTTAATGTATACTACGATTATGTGTTTCTGTTGTGTACATCGTTTTCAATTAGATTTTTCTCAGTGAGGTTCACGAACATCATCTGCTTGTATCTTAGGTAATATAACATAGTTAGGGAATATGACCTAATATAGTAGTAATCCATGCAAGTATGCCATAATACAGTAATCCAGGTAAATATGACATAATACAGTAATCCAAGTACATATGACATAATACAGTACAAATCCATGCAAATATGACATAATACATAACAATGAACACCATCATGGAGGAGTAAATTCAGGCCATGGCCTCAAACGCGCACCCCGCTGAGGGTTCCTACGGATGACATCAGGTGGGCGATCATAATTGAAACCATCTACTGCTGCACGTAAAAAGTCATCAGACTGGTCATGTCCGTCGTCGCCCGTGTGGTCTCCTGTCTGGTATGCACCACTACTAGATCCGGCCTCAGTACAACCCTGTCCACGGTTGGACGAACGGAAGGCAGCAAATCCACCCTGTGCTGACTGAAACGAACTGAACGAGGGAAGGCCAGGAACGCCATATGCAGGCTGAGATACACAAAAACCCTATCCAGGCTGGTAAGGGGGCACCGAAGGAAAGACAGTCTGGGAAGTATTAGAAGACCACTGATATGATGCCGGGACCTGTGTCTCCGGAGCGTACATTGTCTCTGGCTGTGGGTAAGTTGGGATTGGTGCATGTACCTGAGGATTGACTGGTGGTGGCATCCCCTCTGGGTACCACGGGACCGCAGTATAGGTCATATTTGGCCATATAGGAGGTCTATATATACCTCCACCCCGTGGACCAACCGGGGGTATCTGATATGGCTGCACTTGATGCCGCGGTCGTCTCATGCCCAGTCCACGTCCCTCCCTCTCATGTGGTGGGATCGGTAGAGCAGGATCTGGTAAACTTACTAATAGCCCAATCGGTGCGCTCGGCCCAGGCTCAGCTGTAACATACTAATTTTTAATTTTAGAATTTAATTATGATTATAAATTAATTATATATAATAAATTTATTTATTTATTTTTTTTTTGTTGAAGAAGAAAGAGAAGAAAATGAAAAAAAAAAGAAAATAATAATAAAATAATAATATAATAAAATAAAATAAAAAAAATATAAATATATATATTATATATATAATAAAGTAAAGTGGGAAGCCATGCTTCCCACTATACTTTGGCAGTGGGACGTGAACTCCCACTGCCGAAATTTTTGATGGGGGGCATGGTCTCCCACTATTCCATGTCTCCCACAACCTATTATAAAAAAAAAAAAGATAAAAAAAAAATTAATAATAATAATAATAGTAATAAAATATATGTAATTGGGGGATTATAAATACCCCCACATATAATCCACACACACACACCCACGGTATAGAGAGAGAGAGAGAGAGAGAGTGTTTCGGCCATTCATTTTTCTCTTTATTTGGTTTCGAAACAGTGGTGTCGTTGCTGAGGGAGTTTGAACGAAACAAGTTTGAATCCAGAGGTAAGTCATCGGATGGCTTCCCTTTTAATTTTCCATCGTCTTTCAACGCAAGCCTTCAAGTATGGAGCTATAGGAATTAATACTAAGAGTTACTGCCTTATACACATTGAAACTGGAAGCTTCACGTCACTGTTATAGGAAACTGCAATAAAACTCTACTATGAAGAATATATATATAATATATGTATATATATTGTTTTATATACATATGTGTGTGCGTATTAGATATATAAGAAGAGAGAAAAGGAGAAATTGAACTATTTTCCTGTCATTGTTATATATATATATATATATATATATATATATATATATGTTAACATTTCAGATGTACATATAAAAAAAGGAAATTGTGTGTTGGATATAATAATAAATACATACATGTTGCATTTATATATGTATATAATAAAAGATATATATATATATATATATATATATATATATATATATAATGGAAGTTATTTTGCTGGGATAATATCATGAAATCAAAAAGGACAAAATCTAATCCAACTTAATCCTATATAATAGGATCTAATATAGCTTATTTCCTATATTATTTTATTTATAACATTCTTTACAATATATATCTATATATTATAATAAAATGTATTTTTCTAGTGGTTAATGTTTATTTAAACACCTAATTTAAAATATAAAAGACATTTATTACTTTTGCTTATCGTTTTCGTAATTAGAGCATGAGAGTGGTTAATGCCGTGGGACCAGGAGGGAGAAAATCGAGTTATGCGTGTGAGTGGTTAATGTATGTGTGATTATGTATTATGCCATACAGGAAGCATGAAAATAGTAGTTATCTTTTTAAGAGAATAATATACTAAAAGCTAGTAGACATATGCGTATGAGCACGTAATGTAAATAAAGAGTATGAGTATTATTTCCAAAGAGTATATATGATTTTATCAAAATCTAAAGAGCATAATATATATGATGATTAGTATTATAAAATCCTAATTTAAAACTTTTAGTATAGCCTTTTGAGAGTCCAAAATAATAATAATAATAATGAATTAAATAAATAAACAACGACAACAACAATAATAAAATAAATAAATATATTATTATTATTATTAATAGTAAAAATAAATTATTAATTCAAAAGGAGAATTGATAGTCTCCTTGATTTTTCAACCCCATCGTAACATACCCATTTCTAGCATTCCAAATAGATTATTGTTAAAAATAAATAAATAAAAAAATAATAATAATTTGTACACTTTAGATTATGTAGATTTTCAGAAGAGTTATTAATGGTTAGTAAATTGGTTGTGGTAGATTGATTTTTGGCATATGTTTGAGCTCTTGGAATAGGAGCAGCGAGATATTAGTTAGCTACGGCGAGAGGTAACCACTTTCCACTTGTTATGGCTATTAGTATGTTGCTTGTGAGTATTTTGTGAAATAATTATGAATATCTTAATAGAAATCGCCTTGTGGAATTTGATGATTTGAATTGTGAATATTTATCATATTTACTTATTCATGTATAAGAATGGTTCATTTTAATATCATGATATTTATTCTGATAATTATGGTAAGGGTTGAATTGGGAAGATGGAGTATTTTATTCCACCACGTGGTGAGGCCACTATTAATGCATGATGGTTGGCTTTCTATTGTCCCATATGTTCAAAAAGGGACGGGCCCTTAAATTCTATAAGGGCATACGACACCCCATATGTTCAATGAGGGGAAAAGGCCCATGGTCTGGGACATGTGCTCTGAGGATTTTGGCCGGTCCTCATCATATGACCAGAGAGCTTTTCGAGTCACCAGTAACATGGATGTAACTTAGCCCATGGGTCTAGTCGGAGGAAATAAGGCGGTTCGGTTGGATTGGTGGGAGGCAATTTGGGAATTGTTTTAATGAGAACTGTGACGCATAATTTTGATATAGAATTTATAATTTTTGATGATGATTTATATACCTTGTTATATAAATTGTTCCACTAGGCACCTCATTAGCACATATTAGTATTCATAATAAGTTGGATTGATGGTTACCCACATTTTTCAGGTGATAGTTTCCGTCCAGGTCCATCAGGGAAGACTTTGGAAGCTTAGGCTACTTCTTCTGACAGTAGTACTTCCGTCTTTTGGTATGTGTTGGTTGTTTGTATATTGCCACGTTAGGGCTCATCTTGCATACTCTGATCTATTTTTGTATACTTTGGTAATTGAAGAAATATTATTTAGTTGTTAATCAACCCTTAATGAGTCATTGACCAGAGAGCTTTTCGAGTCACCAGTAACATGGATGTAACTTAGCCCATGGGTCTAGTCGGAGGAAATAAGGCGGTTCGGTTGGATTGGTGGGAGGCAATTTGGGAATTGTTTTAATGAGAACTGTGACGCATAATTTTGATATAGAATTTATAATTTTTGATGATGATTTATATACCTTGTTATATAAATTGTTCCACTAGGCACCTCATTAGCACATATTAGTATTCATAATAAGTTGGATTGATGGTTACCCACATTTTTCAGGTGATAGTTTCCGTCCAGGTCCATCAGGGAAGACTTTGGAAGCTTAGGCTACTTCTTCTGACAGTAGTACTTCCGTCTTTTGGTATGTGTTGGTTGTTTGTATATTGCCACGTTAGGGCTCATCTTGCATACTCTGATCTATTTTTGTATACTTTGGTAATTGAAGAAATATTATTTAGTTGTTAATCAACCCTTAATGAGTCATTTTGTTAAGTAAATTTTTAAGATGTTTCATTTGGTATCAGAGCGTATGATTCTGATAACAGTCATGCATGCATTACATATAGTGGCAATATACAATATTCACACATACCTTCCCTGTTTAGTTCTTTTGTTGTGTTGCTTTATCATTCATTTGTTAGCGTAGGTCTCATCCTTTGGTGGGGAGAATAGTAGATACATGAAGGATTCACTCCGCTGTAATTCACCTCCAAATGCTCCTGAGACATTGTTGTCTCAAGAGAATGAAGTCTTATTTTACATCAATTCACCGATGTTTAAGGAAGCCAGATGAATTAATACTTAGATAATTTAGAGTGATAAGTTGGAATCAGAGTAGAAATATTGATAATAGAATTGACTGCTCTTGATATAGAAGATCAATCAAAATGTAGGTTCTGGTAAGAAGTTAAAATGACCAGTTTGAGTTTGAAATTAGGAGATAAAGTTGAATTTGACGGGGGGAATATTTGAACTTGAAAAAGTCTCATTAATTTTAGAACAAAGGGTACAAATAGAAACAAGAAGGCTAAGAAGAAAATGGCAGCAATGCTTCAAGTAAGAAGAGCAACAGTTGGTACAACCCCACCACAAACTTCGACCATTTGACGTTGAAGGTTGCTAATTTCCTCTTGAGTGAAGGCTCTTATAACGGGATCTTGATGACTCATTTGTCTCCTCAGTATAGTGACCCGCCTTATAAGCTTTGAAAGCTTTTTGTACGGCCAATCTTCTAAACCTCCTTTGTTACATATCAACTTTATAGAATGTTTACTTAAATTTACCTCCTTGCTAGTTTCCTCGAGGGTTAGATGGAAATAATTACTAAAATTCTTCAGCGACATTGACTCCATTTTCTTGCGATGCTCCAAGGTGGCGCTATATGTTTCACTTAGTTTGAGGGCTGAATATTTATCTTGTGAATCATTTCCTACCTCGGGTTCTTTTCCTTTGGAGGTTAGGTTTTTTGCATTGATTGGGAATGAACTACCGAGGGCTTCTTGTTGGGTTTTAGTCCATTCTAAACCAATGCAGAGAGCCTCATAATAGGATGATAAAGGATCTGGCACCAAGACATACCCTAATGCATTTTGATCCAGGCAATATTGTGATAGGAAAAGTTTAATTTCTTCTAAATTTTTATTGCTAAAATCAAATGTTTGAAAACTATCAGCACTGGAAGAACATTTTTGTATATCTTGGTGCATGACAGCATGGCATATCATACCTATCCTACCATGAACCTCAAGCTTCTTGTAGTGAAGCCCATTAGTGTGAATGATTTCCCGTAAAACATGGCAGCAACCGCAGGAAAATGGGTTAGTGGTATTAGCCAAACTGAGGGCCGGATCCCTTGGTGGAGCAGGATCCCTTGGTTGAACGGGTTGGGTTGACTCCATGAGTTCTGTCATGTTGCGACATCTTTTAACAGGTCGCTCTGATGAGCCAGTCTCAAATTCTTCTCTGTTAGTAACTATAGGAGTGGTATCTTGAACCCTCAGAGTAGAAGTAGGATCATTAGATGTTAAAGTAGAAGGAGGAATGCTTATTTCGAAAAGATTAGGAGAGAATAAAGAAGAATAGGAGAATGATACATTGTTAGACAAGTCAGCTAACATGCCAGACTGATTTATACCTAGTAAAGCTTCAAGGAAGAAAGGATCACATGATTCAGAAATTGGGATGTTGTTGCTTGGACCTGCCATATTTGAAGGAGTAGTAAAGAGGAAGTTATGATAGAAGGGAAGCGTAAGAGAGTAAACTAGTATGTTGATATTTCAGGAGTTTGAAAGTATGTGAAGCAGCTACCTTTGTATTCCTCGATTTATAACTGAAGTTGTTACCATTCTATCTGTGCAGTGCAATTTCTTAATCTGCAAGCCAACTAAAAGTCATTTGTCCCTTCTGTACATGTTATACAACGCAGCACCGCACCCTAGCAACCTAATAGCTCGAAGCTGTCTAGATTGTTGTGCATGCGTACACCACATAGTAATCATTTATTACTATGTCCCTAGGAATCTTGACTTGAAACATACTGCCAAACCTTGATGTCGGGTCAGTGATAAATAAGGTAGTCTGAGAGAATCCAAAGATTTAAAATCGGTGCAGCATTCATTGCTGGACGTGTCTTCAGGAATTTAGTTTGACAAATACACACTGCATGCTGATTGTTTTAGGATCGTATCTTTTTGAGAGTTTGTCTTGGAGCGTGTAGTTGGTTGATGTTCGACTGGTATTTGGAAAGGGATGTCTGAGAGTAAGCATGCTCAGTTGATGCAATCTCGAGTAAGGTGAATCTTCTAGAAGTATTACAAATTTGAAATATCCCGGTTTAAGGTTCGAATACCTTGTGGATTAAAAAGGGGGGGTGAACTTAGTGAATGTAGTATGATTATGGTGATGTTTGGTATATGTATTTGTAATACTGTAAATTCATTTCGAACCATGTGAATAATGCTGAGGTTGTGATAATAGTATTGGAATGATGTGAAGATGTTAGATTAAATAAGGAAATGATTGAAATTAAGTTTGAATATGATCTAAATTGAAATAGTGCCAAGGTCAAAATGTAAATGAGGCTGTACTAAGGTTCAATACATGATAATAGGGACTTTCTGAATATTGATTGATGATAAGATCGAAATGTGGTTAAGGTTATACTAAGGTTTTAGTACTAGAATGTAAGAACCCTGTAAGTGTTTATTGATGTGGTGTTATGAGCAAATTTTTGGGTATAATTGAGGGTTGTTGATTAGATGAAAGAATAATGTTAGAATAAGCCCTTGTGATATTGAGGATTGAAAAAGGAATTAAAATCTCGTGTATTGTGTTTTGGTTATAAGAATGACATATGAATGTTTCAAGGTTTAGATTAGGAATGAGAATTGTGATCCTAGTGTGTATACTTGGTATTATTGAGGCAATATGATTTCTGGGTCTAAACAAGGTTCTGAACTGTGAATCTAATAATTATTATTGTTTGGGGTATTTGAGGAGTAGACTGTAAATTGTGAATCATGATCATGGTATGTTATATGGGCGTTGTTGAGGAAATATGATTTCTCAGTCTAATCGATGTTGAGGATCTAAGAGTCATCGTTTTGCTAGTAATAAAGGATAATGTCAGAATGTTAGAAACTATGTGAATTATGATCATAGCATGTTATTTGAGTATGATTAAGGTTTCAGAAATAGGCTGATGAACCTAAGAAATTCTGTTGGGTATTTAGAGGGATTACCATTAATTGAATTGTGAACTAAGGATCTAATTAGACAGTAGAATGATTCTTACATGTGTGAATCGACCCGAATGAATTGAGGTGTTAGGATATGGTACCAAGTGAATTGAATTACTTAAGGCAGTAGAATGTGGCACCAGCGTATATGAGGTATCTAGAGGTTACTAGCTACTAGGGGATGATTTTATGATATTGAATTCTCATGATATTTTCTTAGAAAGAATGATTGAGAGTATAAACCTTGGTAATAATGATTGATGCAGTATCATCAGCATGTTATTTGAGGTATGTTTAAGGATAAGTACCTATTCGATATGGGGTATTTTGAGGTTGTGGTTACTGTATCAACTTAGGGAAAGATTTTAAATATAGAATATTACCTTAGAGTTATGAATGAGAGTTGGTTCCTTGCCTGAACTGTATGATAGCTAGAACCTGAGAGGTGCTATACATGATGACCTTCTAAGAACAATTGTTTGATTCCGAATTATGTTTAAAAACTGGAATGCTGAAATTGCCAATGCACTCGCTGTTTTTGTAGGGGGGAAATTGTAATAGAGTTTTCGAAAGAAATGTTTCCAACCGAAGTTAAGACCAAGGCCGTTGTCGCTATTGAAACTATATTTCATAAAAGGGTTTGGAAGAACCCCGGTTTAAAATTGAGTTTTGAACCTGAGGAAATCGAGTTGAGAGAGAATTTGACTTATATAGCAGAACCAGAGAGAATCTTAGATGTCCGGAACAAGCAACTGAGGAAGAAAACCATTCGACTTGTGAAAGTCTTATGGAAGGGTATGACACCTGAAGAGGCAACTTGGGAAACAGAGGAAAGGATGCGTCGAGACTTTCCGAACTTGTTTGCTTAGGTGTGTAGCGGTACTTGTCTTGATCGAATTGGTACATTTATGGTTGTGTTATGTCAATGTTTGAAATTGTGTGACAGGATGATCTTTTGTTTTGATGTGCCAGCATGCCATGATATTTGTTAATGATGTTTTGACATCGTTGTTATTGTACTGGAACCTTGTGTTGGGGATTGTTTATTGTAGTGTCATGTTGAGAATTTTGGGGACAAAATTCATTTTAGGTGGGGAGAATTGTAACATACTAATTTTTAATTTTAGAATTTAATTATGATTATAAATTAATTATATATAATAAATTTATTTATTTATTTTTTTTTTTGTTGAAGAAGAAAGAGAAGAAAATGAAAAAAAAAAGAAAATAATAATAAAATAATAATATAATAAAATAAAATAAAAAAAATATAAATATATATATTATATATATAATAAAGTAAAGTGGGAAGCCATGCTTCCCACTATACTTTGGCAGTGGGACGTGAACTCCCACTGCCGAAATTTTTGATGGGGGGCATGGTCTCCCACTATTCCATGTCTCCCACAACCTATTATAAAAAAAAAAAAGATAAAAAAAAAATTAATAATAATAATAATAGTAATAAAATATATGTAATTGGGGGATTATAAATACCCCCACATATAATCCACACACACACACCCACGGTATAGAGAGAGAGAGAGAGAGAGAGTGTTTCGGCCATTCATTTTTCTCTTTATTTGGTTTCGAAACAGTGGTGTCGTTGCTGAGGGAGTTTGAACGAAACAAGTTTGAATCCAGAGGTAAGTCATCGGATGGCTTCCCTTTTAATTTTCCATCGTCTTTCAACGCAAGCCTTCAAGTATGGAGCTATAGGAATTAATACTAAGAGTTACTGCCTTATACACATTGAAACTGGAAGCTTCACGTCACTGTTATAGGAAACTGCAATAAAACTCTACTATGAAGAATATATATATAATATATGTATATATATTGTTTTATATACATATGTGTGTGCGTATTAGATATATAAGAAGAGAGAAAAGGAGAAATTGAACTATTTTCCTGTCATTGTTATATATATATATATATATATATATATATATGTTAACATTTCAGATGTACATATAAAAAAAGGAAATTGTGTGTTGGATATAATAATAAATACATACATGTTGCATTTATATATGTATATAATAAAAGATATATATATATATATATATATATATATATATATATAATGGAAGTTATTTTGCTGGGATAATATCATGAAATCAAAAAGGACAAAATCTAATCCAACTTAATCCTATATAATAGGATCTAATATAGCTTATTTCCTATATTATTTTATTTATAACATTCTTTACAATATATATATCTATATATTATAATAAAATGTATTTTTCTAGTGGTTAATGTTTATTTAAACACCTAATTTAAAATATAAAAGACATTTATTACTTTTGCTTATCGTTTTCGTAATTAGAGCATGAGAGTGGTTAATGCCGTGGGACCAGGAGGGAGAAAATCGAGTTATGCGTGTGAGTGGTTAATGTATGTGTGATTATGTATTATGCCATACAGGAAGCATGAAAATAGTAGTTATCTTTTTAAGAGAATAATATACTAAAAGCTAGTAGACATATGCGTATGAGCACGTAATGTAAATAAAGAGTATGAGTATTATTTCCAAAGAGTATATATGATTTTATCAAAATCTAAAGAGCATAATATATATGATGATTAGTATTATAAAATCCTAATTTAAAACTTTTAGTATAGCCTTTTGAGAGTCCAAAATAATAATAATAATAATGAATTAAATAAATAAACAACGACAACAACAATAATAAAATAAATAAATATATTATTATTATTATTAATAGTAAAAATAAATTATTAATTCAAAAGGAGAATTGATAGTCTCCTTGATTTTTCAACCCCATCGTAACATACCCATTTCTAGCATTCCAAATAGATTATTGTTAAAAATAAATAAATAAAAAAATAATAATAATTTGTACACTTTAGATTATGTAGATTTTCAGAAGAGTTATTAATGGTTAGTAAATTGGTTGTGGTAGATTGATTTTTGGCATATGTTTGAGCTCTTGGAATAGGAGCAGCGAGATATTAGTTAGCTACGGCGAGAGGTAACCACTTTCCACTTGTTATGGCTATTAGTATGTTGCTTGTGAGTATTTTGTGAAATAATTATGAATATCTTAATAGAAATCGCCTTGTGGAATTTGATGATTTGAATTGTGAATATTTATCATATTTACTTATTCATGTATAAGAATGGTTCATTTTAATATCATGATATTTATTCTGATAATTATGGTAAGGGTTGAATTGGGAAGATGGAGTATTTTATTCCACCACGTGGTGAGGCCACTATTAATGCATGATGGTTGGCTTTCTATTGTCCCATATGTTCAAAAAGGGACGGGCCCTTAAATTCTATAAGGGCATACGACACCCCATATGTTCAATGAGGGGAAAAGGCCCATGGTCTGGGACATGTGCTCTGAGGATTTTGGCCGGTCCTCATCATATGACCAGAGAGCTTTTCGAGTCACCAGTAACATGGATGTAACTTAGCCCATGGGTCTAGTCGGAGGAAATAAGGCGGTTCGGTTGGATTGGTGGGAGGCAATTTGGGAATTGTTTTAATGAGAACTGTGACGCATAATTTTGATATAGAATTTATAATTTTTGATGATGATTTATATACCTTGTTATATAAATTGTTCCACTAGGCACCTCATTAGCACATATTAGTATTCATAATAAGTTGGATTGATGGTTACCCACATTTTTCAGGTGATAGTTTCCGTCCAGGTCCATCAGGGAAGACTTTGGAAGCTTAGGCTACTTCTTCTGACAGTAGTACTTCCGTCTTTTGGTATGTGTTGGTTGTTTGTATATTGCCACGTTAGGGCTCATCTTGCATACTCTGATCTATTTTTGTATACTTTGGTAATTGAAGAAATATTATTTAGTTGTTAATCAACCCTTAATGAGTCATTTTGTTAAGTAAATTTTTAAGATGTTTCATCAGCAACTCGGTTAAACTCTTGTAGTGCCATGAGTAACTGGTCACAGACCTTTTGCACCTCCCTATAGTTGTATTGGGCACTAAACTGTGGAGAAATCATCCACCATATCCACTCTACACCATCTACCTGCATTTATCCAGTTGTATAAATAAGCGCATTTAATCTAAGTTACGGATAGTAAATGGACGTATTAGGAGAGAAAACAATATGAAGACTAATACGTACCACGTGGCCAATCTGGGCGACCTGCCTCGTCATGTACCGTCTGGTGTGGGTAAAATACCACGTCATGTACTCGGAGTTCGGGGGAATCGGACCCGCCGATGGATCTGTTGTCTCAATACGCTCCTGTCGCGTGTTCCACAACTGAATAAATGGATCCATCTTCAGCTCCCAATCCTTTGTCATCTTACCGCGTAAGGTAAGATCGTGGGCCCCATGAAGCTGTGGTGCTGGGTTGGGGATGTGTTGCTGCATGCCAAATTGTCGCATGCAGCGATCGGGCTGGTACATCTCGACGACATGGAAAGCAATAATGGGTGTGACCGCCCTCCACAAGTCATGCATGTGAACATCTGCCCCAAAAAACTCATAGCCGGCAGCCGTATACGGTTCCCAAATCACCTATACATGTAAACAAATGCGAATTAGTTTACTTTTATATTTCTTTAATATCAAATTTATCATACATACATTGTCTCGACCCATCTGGTCAAGCTCCACCCGATATGTTTTTAGATCCCGTCGCAATAACCGCACGTTGACTTTATTGAACCTGCAATATGTAACTCCATAACATTAGTGAACTCCAAGCAGATCAAAATAGTAAATTATATCAAACTTCTTTCATACCTGAGTCCGTAATGATCACCATGGTCAATGGGCAGTGGAATGGGAGGTGATATGGCAGGAAATCTGGACCATGCCCATATCTGCAATAATATCAAACAACCACCAATGTCTTTAGCTGAAGCCGACGTGGCCTGACATAGCTCGCGAAACAGTATAGCCAGTACAGCAGACCCCCAACTGTATGTAGCAGCCTCCGCAAGGTCACCATCCAGTAAATTTATATATCGGCAAGGGACCTCTGCACCGGACTTATCACACAACAAAAATCCACCGAATAGGCGCATCAGGTAAGCACGTGTGTAGCAGAGTTGACCCTCAATAGTAGTTGAGTGCTCGTCCCAGTGGGCCCAATGAGTTTCAAACCAGGACAACCTGATGTTTCCGCCAATGATATGAGTTGGGAGTGGACTCCGACCCATGTACTGTTGAATAACTGCAGTCCAGGTGGCGTGCGTCCGACTGGAAACTACTCGACCCTCAGTGGACAAACCTAAAATGGCCTCTACATCCTGTAGAGTAATAGTCATCTCACCAACCGGCATATGGAAGGTATGAGTCTCAGGCCTCCACCTCTCAACCAACGCAGAAATAAGCTGTTTGTCAATCTGCACCCATGTACTGAGTAAATTAGAAAATGTACGGGTTTTATATTATTAATATCATGTTCAAAGAACTAAATTCGTATAATTAATTATAGAAAATATCTTAAGACATACCGGGAGTCTCTTCATGCGAGACACGTGCCAGAAACCAGAACGCATAAGGTGTTGCTGCAACTCCATAGGGATGAGATTTGGGTTCTCCATATCTCCCACAGACTTGTATGTAGCTCGCCTCACCCTCAAACAATGACAATCTCCTGTGTTCCACACAACTTGGGATCGGTGTGACTGCTGCACCTCTTCATTAAGAACTCTCCACTCTTTGGGGCCAGGCTCAATAATGCAACCGCGTTGGTCATCCATTTGCCTACAACAAATTTACAACAACACATCATGATTAGGTCAGTTTTCATTATTCAGTAAATCATTAATTACTGAATTAATTATTTTACAATTTTTTTCCTATTTAAACTTACATTATCTATGTTAGGGTACTATAAATAATAATATAAAATATATTTCACAATATCTTTTTCCAAACATAGATTTAATATTTAGTAATTATTGGAAATTACTGATATTTGTTAAAAAAAAATATACATGTTTTGAAACTCTTTTGTAAGTATTTTAAAAGATTCTAGGTAAAAATCGTCTTAACACGTGTTATTGTAAGTGCTTGTTTGAAAGTAACTAAAATAAGCATTTGTATGCTTTTTAAGACACTGCCTCTTTTATGTATTTATTTTCTTATATAGTATAAAATCAATTAAAATAATTACATCCAAAAAATACTTAGTACCAAGGTTTCAATTTCAAAATTATTCCCTTGTAAAAAAACATAAAATCACAATTATTCAGGCTAGAAAATCTAATTAAATTATAGTTATGACTAGAAGTGTTGAAAATAAATGACCATGAATTCTTCAATTTATAAATGTCATAAATGATAATGAATGCTAAAAACCATAAATCTCTTAAGCTCACAGTAATATTTAAATATAATTATTTTTTTCATTTGACAATAAGCAATTTCATTATTTTTATAATTTGAGTTGGCAAAAAAATGTCCGTACTTTATAATTGAAAAAATAATTTTTTGATTAAACAATATACCTTCAAGGTCCCAAAAAAACAAACTTTAAATATTCTAATTACCTATAGCAATAATTACGATAAATATTTATTTTTTTAATTATTTTTACTTATTAGTAATTTGTATGTACTTCCATCCTACCGTTATACATTTATTCATTCAGCAACTATCATAAATAAATGTATACAATTAAAAGTTAAATCATATTATGAAACAATATATATAGGAAATAAATACAATTAAAAGTTAAATCAAATAGATGTTACTTGTGTAGGGTTGAAGAGATGATTGGTTGCCTCCTCCTCCTTCTAGTGATTCTCCTTTTTTTTTCCCCCCTCAGAATTTCACCGGGAGAGTTTTTAGGATTCGGAAAAATTGAACGAAGGAAATTTGTTGATGAATGGAGAATAATGGAAAAGGGAAGGGCAGTGTGTGTATGTTCGGTGGGGGAAAAAGAAAGGAAGAGGAAGTGAGGTAATAGATAATGGAAAGAGAAAGGAAGAGAGAAGACGCCGGAGAATGGGGGTGGGGACCGGTAAAAAAAAAAAGATAAGGGAATGGGGGTGAGGGTGAGGGGCAAAAAAACAAAGAGGAAAAGGGAATGGGGGTGGGGGTGGGGGTGGGGACCGAACAAAAAACAAAGAGGAAGGGGGTGGGGACTCGGGGAAGAGGAAGGGAGTGGGGTGCTGAGCTCTGAAAAAAAAAAAAAAAGAACGGACTGGAATGGGGGTGGTGGGGTTGGGAAGGAAGAAGAGAGGGGGGGGGGGGTCCGCGGGAAAACACTTTGGGGGGAGGGGGGGTGTGCTTGGTCAGGAATCCTGCTGGATTCCTGACCGGTCAGGAATCCAGTCAGGATTCTTGACGGTGGCCAGTTGTGGCGTGCTTCACAACCAAGTCAGCACGCCACCATTGGTGGCGTGCATTGGAGCACGCCACGTGGAATGTGGCGTGCAGATAGGCACGCCACCTTTAGAGGTGGCGTGTAAAAGCGCCCGCCACGTCCACGTGGCGCGCAGGTTTTGGTGAACTCAGTGGCGCGCGGTGGAAGACGCCTTTGACCGTAGTACTTTGGAAAAAACTTTCTGACATGAAGCAATCTGGTATTATCTTTTTCATTTTATAGTATGTTGGTAAAAAACCCGATGATCAAAGACAACTCGAGTACTCATGTCTCTCTGTATATGTGCTGTGCTTTAGTGCATTTTTTGTTCGGTCGCTTGCCTTTTTCACTTTGATATCAATCCACGAATTCTATCTTTCAACTTGTTGATTGCTTCTAATAAGATTTCTTATTCCATTCCTGAATTAATTTGAAATATAGACACGCTATTGGAAACAATTTAGAGCACAACAAGTAATTGGCTATGCATATTAATAAAAACTTCTTGTTTTAATTAGTTCGAATGTTTCAATTTAATTTTCTTTTTGATCATGAGAAGACATCATCAATCTGCCAATCATTTGGTTATTGTAATTGTAGAGTCGATCATCATCTGTTTTTCTAAGCATACAGAGTCCTTACAACCAGAATGATATATATTTACCATAAATTTATAATTGTGAGAAGAATTTAAAGTAGTTAATTTGGTTTATGTCCTATACCCCTTACCATCATTTTCCCTCATTTTACTATTGGATTAAGATCTCAACGGTTCAGATTTACCATATGATAAAAATATTATTATAAGGGAAAAAGATGGTAAAAAATGATGATAAATCTAGACCGTTGAGATCTTAATCCAACGGTTAAAAAGAGAAAAGGAGGGAAAAAGATAGTAAAGGGTATAGGACTCAAACTAAATCCATGACGGACATAAATCTCATACGTGTCATTTGTTCAATTTATTAAAGAAAACTACAACTTTGTCTCATAAGTGAGCATCAACATTGTTCATCACTAATAGAGAGACAGACTTAGAATCATTTAGTGAGGAAGTTAAGAAAAAAGGTGAAGATTCCTTGTTCATCACTATAACGTTAACGTAACATCTCAATTTATAATTTATCCTAACAGTTGCTAACGGTATAATATTCACTATATAATAAGCTTTACATTCAAAATTAGGGCATTTGCTTTTGACATTTCTGCACGTTCAAACAAATTAAACTATCCCTCATCAAAGGGAATCTGAAAAGCCACACCGTATGGTAGTAAATTATATGTCTCAACCGTACGTTTTCTATACGTTTATCTGTGTTTAGCACGGCACGCACACAACGGAGTCTTGATTAGTCGCTCAGTCATGGTTAATTAAGATAATAACACATTGAATTAATCTAAACCAAAAACTCCAATGTACCAAGAATAATGCAACAAGTAGTTAGAAAAAAAAAAAAAAGTGATATAGGTATGGTCCAACGAGCGAACGGTACTCTAGCCAACGGAGGAGTTATGGAAGGGCAATATTATAATTAAAAAGAGAAAGAAATCGAAACAACTTCAAATAAAAAATTATTTCCACTCATTGTTTGGTCTGGTTCATTGTTTTTAGACTCTCTGTTTATTCTTGAATTTATATTTAAATTTGGTTACCTAAAAAAGTTTTTCTCTCCATGTGTTACCTAAATTAAAAAATAAATCTAATGGGTCAAATTCGAGTATTGTGAGACCCACCTAGAGATAATTCTCTCAAAGGTTTTTTTTTTTTTTAGATCAAAACTTGAGAGCATTGTGAGACTCATCTGGAGATAACTCTCCCAAAACATTTTTTTTCCTATATTTGCACGATCAAACTCAAGATCTCATATTTAAGTGACCAAAACCTCTCCTAGCATCAATGTGGGTTGGTCATAGCAATAACCTTTTATTGTTATACTAAGTGATACATAATTACTATTCCCTACTCAACTTGTCTCTCTCAAAGAGAAGACATTTACAAGGGCATATTATAAATGAAAACTTACCAGATTATAATTTAGGGGAAATTAAAGCAGTATTTTTTCCCCTTTAATCTCATAATTAACTCCCATACAAGCATACGTCAACTAAATTATTGGTGTTGAGGGAGGATAAACCTCTGCATGTACATAATCATTATGACATTATATATAATGATCTCTTTCTCAACAAAACAATTCCATGCGAAAACTATGGGTAAAGAATACTGCAAGAAACTGATTAAGTTGAATAATAATATAATTCTACAAATACCTGCACATCACAATTCACAATTGGTTGTGTTCATTGAATCCTAGTTCTGTGGTGTAGCAGGTTGACTCTTCTCATTATTCTAATTCTGCAAATGATAAAGATTTCAAATCATTTGTTCTCAATATTTAAAAATTCTAAGACGGGCAAAACACCAAACGACAAACAATCAATTCTAGTTAGTCGAATATTCATGTGAGAACTTGTGCTCAGTTGATAAAGTTGACATGTCCTCGCTAAAAGCGCACAACTTAATTAAGAGACAGAACAAAGCACGCATTAGAAACTGATCTGAAGAGAAAGAAATGAAGAGTTGATAAAAGTAAATTAGAAACAGAGAGACATTGATCACGACTTGTGATCTCACCATCCCTCCCAGAAGCCATCACCCTTACTTGCGGTCTTCCGTGGAACTCTTTGTTGGGGATTCATGGTTAATAAATATTGATGAAGTTGATTATCTTCTGAACAATATGAACAGAGAAGCAGATATGAAACAGAGATGAAAATGAATGATTTTGAGAGAGAGAGAGAGAGATTGTTAAGCTACTTATACTCACATACATATAGGTTGGTGGGGGATGCTAAGGTAGCTCAATTGATGGAAGGTTTGAATTTTTCAAAGCGTGTGAATACATACGAGTGTGAATAGCCCAGTTAATAAGGCTTGCTTTATGCTTTGCTTTCCTTTGTTTTTCCACTGAAAGGACACAAAAAGATCAGGAGACAAACAACGAGAAGACGATTAAAAGAAGGAGATGATGAACAAAGACAATTCAAATACTTGCTCTCATATAAATGTGTAAATAAGATGCCTTTTAGAACTTTTTTAAGTTTGAAATATAAGAAATTGTCATATTTTATTTTATAATATTTTGATCGTTAGCTCAGAACCTTTGAAAATTATGAAAAGAATAATAATGATTTGAAAATTTTTCTTTAATTAAATTTTTAATAAATTTTTTTTGGGGGGACGAAAAAATGAAACCTTAATATATTTATGCGCCTTTATACTACCATTTTAATTGATTGAGTAGTGTATACTATTTTATTAATGAATACAATATTTGAGGGGATTACAGACTCACAGGTGATGAAACAGTAAAATTTAGGCATTTATGAGGTGGCCAAATTTGACCAACTAGTTTTGAAGGAATCAATTAGAAGGTTGGCCTTGATCTTAAATATAAGATTTAATCCATTTTATTTCTAATATTTATTTATTTTTTCAAACTAGACTGTCTAACTTATTAAATAATAATAATTTCATGTTATATATTTTAAAAAAATCACGTGGCTGGTAAAAAAAGAATACTACATCTACTTTTGTCTGTAATATTAGTTTGGTGCATATATCACTGCCAGTCACCTTATTTGTGCATGTCGGACTTGAATTCGTGAGGAATATTCATTGATATAGTGTTCAAAAAGGAATATTCATTGATATAAACTAATCTAGATTTAACCCCGTTTTTTAATTTAGATAATTTAAATGTTATATATTTCGGTAATTTCCTGGTCAACAATTTTCTGTTCTGGATCCGAAAGAAATTGTTTGTTCCTCATCCTTGAACACTTGAGCAAAAGCGCATAACTGAGTTTGGTAATTTCAAATTTTGAATTTACTCCACGCAATACTTATCAAAACAAAATATAATAAAGGAACATGTCTCTATACATTATTATTCTGAGAACTACGTATAAAAAATTGTATGAGAAAAAAAAACTACGAAACCAAAAAAGCAATCAAAACCAACAATCCAAGACGCAGCAACAGCAGAGAGCAGCACAACTGCAATGAAAACAGAACAAAGCTAACGATGAGTTCTGATTTTGAAGATAAATAAAGAAGGCAATAAAAGTTCACAAAAACAAATTAAGAAGCGAGACATTTTGATTATGAATAATTAATTAAGGAACTCGCCATCCCTTCCAGAAGCCATCACCCCAGTTGTGGTCTTGAGTGAAACACTTTGTTGTGGGTCCCCTGAAACAGCATCCTTGGTAAAGCTGGGAATCAGGGTTGTAGGGTCGGGCCCTACAGGGCCTGAAATAAGAAAAACATTTGTTTTTCAAAGCCCAGCCCGATAGTACCAAGGTCAGGGCTGGCCCTACAGGACAATTACTATTCCAAATTTTAACTATTTTTCTTTTGAGTTTTTCTAAAGAAATATAATTAGTAAATTGCAACCATTAAAGTTCTAATCTATCAAATAAATTATATCAACATTAATATCTAAATAATACAAATCATCCAACAAATAAACATATTCATTAATTCGCAATAAAAAAAACCATTGTCCACAATTGACTCACATAAAACATAAGAAGCATTAAACTACGCAACATTAGATAACTCACATAAAATATAAAAGCATACCACTATGATTGTCAATTGTCACCTTCTTCATCAGTATCATCAATTTCATATTAAAGACTAAAGAGACCGAGATGGTGAGCATAGATATGAAATTAGAGTTAACCAGTTAAGTACCTCCTAACCTCTTCCTCTTGGCACTCTTTAACTAATTTTTTTTTAATGCTACAGTAACAAGGCCTAACAGGCAGGCTTGAGGCCCTGCAGGGCTGGCCCAATTAAGCCCGAGGCCCTACAAAGACAATTTCAAATTTTAGGCCTTTTTTTCAAGCCCGAGCCCTATAAGGCCAAAGCTTAAATGGGTTGGCCCGATTTCCCGGCTCTAATCCTTGGAAGGATGCCCCATTGGCGGAGGAGCACTCACAGGCAGTGGTGGTGGTGGAGGATATGCCATCACCGGTGAAGGATATGATGCTGCTAATTCATCATATAATCTCATTAATTAATCAATAATTGTTAATCCTATTTACAAACACAATAGAATGATATAATAGAGTAGTATATCTTTTGACCAAAAAAAAAGAGAGAGTAGTATATCTTATTGTGAGAGAGAAAACTTACCCAGAGGATGTTGTTGATTGTAATGATGATTCATGGTCGCTGAATATATAATAATGAAGTTGACGATGATCTTATGAACTATATGAATGAGATTGAGACGATGCTATAGATAGAATGCATATATATATATATATATATATATATATATATATATATATATATATATGCATTCTATCTATAGCATCGTCATATATATATATAGGTGCTGTGCGTATCGACCCGTGCAGTGCTATAGCTAAAACATTAAGTATCCCGCCTGGGGAGTACGTTCGCAAGAATGAAATTCAAAGGAATTGACGGGGCCCACACAAGCGGTAAAGCATATGGTTTAATTTGATGCAAAGCGAATTAAAAGTGTGAAAGCGCGTGGGAGAAGGCAAATCTGGGGAAGGCGTCAATTTGACCTTTCCATTGCCAAGGTTGCTTAATGCTGTGTGTTTGTCTCTACAAGTTGACAATATTGTCTAATTTGCTTTATATTGCAATGCAGAGTCCGGAAGCTTCATATATTTATTCCATTAATAAATTTTTGATGTCCTCCTTCTTATTAATTTGAAATAAATGTGCATCACAAGTAGAATTTATGTAATTTACAGAAGTTGGGTATCATCTCAACTAATATGCTTCACTCTCAAACCCCCCCCCCCCGGTTCTTTCTCTCTCTAACACACACACACACACTCAAATTTTATTCATAGTGTCTGGCCATTAATATATTCAATATCACGAATTGGATATCTGTTTCTTATTATAATACCTATGTGGAAGAAATTATAGGCTTACTTAATTTATAGATCCTGAAACAAATATACAATTTGATTTGATGAAGGAACAAAGAGCCAGAGATGAAATAGAGATGATCATGAAGCATTTTGAGAAAGAGATTGCTATTAATGGAAGAAAGATGAATCTGTCACTATATTGCAATGCAGAGTTCGGAAGTTTCATATTCATCAACTAGGCTACAAACGCAGGGAGAGATAAAGTAATGGTTCGGATATTTCAATATAATTTCATTTCTGATCATGAGAAGACTTCAAACTGACAATCTTTAGTGTAATTCAACAGTTGATCATTACATGTTACATTATCAAAATCTTTTGAGCTATTAAAAGGTTTTTCTCTATTGCCACCACTCATACAAATAACCTATTATAACTCTCTCTAATAAGAGCAGTTTGTAATTGCAAACGTAAGGGTTCAAATAAAGAATTGCGATGACACTTAGAAAAAACACCCCGGACGCTCCTGTAAAACTCCACAAGAAGGCATCTCTAAAATCATCCACTTCCAAATGATGAGGTTGCTTGTTTCTCCCAGCTATTGATTTATCAATGGATGAGCAATTTCGTTGCAGAGGTGGGCCACAAAGAAAAGGGTTCCCTTCATAACTACTTGAGTCAAAAGTTGAAAATTGATTTTTCATGTCAGGTGTCATTCCAGATAGATTATTATGAGCTACAAAAAATACAGACAAGGTGCACAGCTGAGATAATTGTGTAGGAATATGGCCTGTCAATTTGTTGTGTGAAAGATCAAGGCTTTCTATGTGCTTAAGGCCAAAAAATGATTCTGGAATAGGCCCTTCCAAGTGATTGTTTGACAAATTTAATGCATGGATGTCGCTTAAAGCTCCAATTTGTGAAGGGATTTCACCTGTCAATTGATTCTCTGAAAAATCCATACCAGACATCAAATCTAAAATGCTTCCTTGATAAGTTTCATGCCTTCTTTTTGAAGTAAAACCCACTTCTTGGTCCCTATATAATGTAATATCTTGTTTGCCACTTGGACCAATACTAATTTCATTGTTATCAGAGTGAATAATTAACCTCAAGGCCCTAGTAGTCCATGACACACCAAACCTTCCTATGTTGGTTTCCTCGATGGCGTCCCTTCTTCCAAATGTGATATTTTTTAAGCAATATGGGATCTTTCCAGAAAGTTTGTTTTGAGAAAAATCTAACAAACTTATCTTCTTGAGCTCACATAAATTATCTGGGATAAAACCTTCAAGTTTGTTTTTTTTAAAGATGAGAACCCTTAAATTCAAAAATGAACTCAACAATCTTGGAATTTCACCTGAAAAATTGTTGTTCATAACATCCAAAGTCAACAACAAGGGGGAATTGACCAAAGTAGAAGGTAGAGGTCCCATGAAATGGTTGCTCTGCAAATGTAAGTACTTCAACAATGGCATATTCATACATCTTGGCAAAGAACTACTGAATTTATTTTGAGAAAGGTCTAGATATGTAAGCTCAGTCAAGTTGCAAAAGGTTTTTGGCAGTGAACCCGTGAAAGAATTCTTTGACAAAATGAGGTAGCTCAAATGTTGAAAATTTCCAATCCAACTAGGTATTTCACCAAATAATTGGTTGGAACTAACATCCAACATTCTCAATTCATTGTGACCGTGACCAAATTCTTGGGGCAAGTAACCAGATAAATTATTGTTTGACAAGTCAAGATCATTCAGTTGTCTCATTTCACCTATTGAAGCTGGAAAGCAGCCTCGCAATGAAGTTGAAGACATAACAAGAGAAATCAAGTTGGGAAAAAGGAAGCCAATATGAGGAGGCACTTCATCTCCAATGCGGTTAGAGGAAATATCAAAAGATTCCATTTGAAGCAATTTTGAGGTGGAATTGAGTTCAAAAGGACCAGCAAACAAATTGTGAGTAAGATTGAAATAATTTAATTGTGTGTTGTTTGTCAAAAGCCATGATGGGAAAGTCCCTGAAATGTTCAAGTGTCTAAGGCTTAGAAATAGCAAGTCATATTGATGAAGAAGAAAGGTAGGCAATTTGTTATTGTTGGCTTCATTCAAGGTGCAGTTATAGATGTTGAAATACATCAACTGGAAGGAAGGGATGAATGGGGGGCTCTCAGTTTCAATCTTGAGATCGGCGTTATCACAAAAAATGGTGAAGATTTTGAGGTTGGAGTGGTTGGCAAGCAAAGAGATTGAGAATGAGCCATTGAAATAGTCATCGGAGAGAGAAATGTATGCTAAGGACCTCAAAGTTTGGAAGAGTGAGGAAGGAAAGGTTCCTCCAAAGTGATTGCTTGAAAGAAAAAGTTTACGTAGAGATGTCAAATTGCTAAGACAAGTGGGAAGTTGCCCATCAAATTTGTTGCTGGAAAGATCCAAGTATGTAAGATTCTTCATGTTGCACAAGCCTCCTGGAACATATATACCATTTTTCTTTATGAAATTTATTTAATCAATTCATCAATAGAAAAAATATAAAACTTGAAGTGATAGTAGCTTAAAGCTTTAAACAAATATATGCATAGAGAAAAAGAGGGATTAAAGTGATTTTCTTTTATCATTTTTATTTAGCCTGTGCATTAAATTTCGGGAACAAAACATGTGATCGGCTTTAAATAAATATGATATGTGTACCTTGTTGTGGCAGCGATCCAGTCAAGTTGTTATCGCCTAATGACAATCCGATGAGGGAAGTAAGAGACATAATAGATTCTGGAAGACTACCCTCTATGAAATTGGCTGCAAGCGACAGATGCTTCAAATTACGTGAATGAGAAATATCTGTCAAATGTCAAAAGAAAATGTGTACGTTAAGCAAGTACCTATTACTACCTCCAATCTTATATATAGAAATTAAACAAAAAAATTAATTTTATTCTTAAATATAAAAAATCAATCCAATATATTGACCCTCTAAATTTATAATTTTTCAAAGTATCCCTATTTATTGAACATAATAAGGAACTTTTCATCAAAGGGTAGTTGTAGGCTTGTAGTTACAATGCATATAATTAAAAAAATGGTATTTTAGATAAATCAACACATATATATTATAAATAACTAACTCAACTAATTTATTTAATATCTGCAAATTAATTATCTAACTCTTATATTAAGAATTAGAAAAAGTAATATATACATGATACATACATACATACAGTCTAACACATGGCATGTAGAAGAAACTATTTGCACAGGTTATTTATCTATATAAAATGTTTAACGAATTATCCTTCTATAATTTTTATATATTGTCAAAATTTATTAATCATTTATCTGTTTAGTCATGTTTCCATCATATGCCTAGTAAAAACGTCATTCTATTAACCCTCAACATTTTCAAGAATCTCTAAAGTTCGACAAATCATTCAATTCTCTGAATAAGGACACATAAATTATCCAGTTGAGATGATTATTTGACCAGGGAAATAGAGGATGAGTAAATTAGTAAATCTAATATTAATGGACTTCCCATAAAAATCAAGTAAAAATATAAACATTCATAGATTTTATAGAGAAAACTTCTCTATAATTTTTAAAATTTTTTTAAATCATGGCGATTTTCCTCTAAAAATTATTTGACACACGATTCGTTAAATAACATATGCCATTTTAAAGAATCTATAGGATAGAGATTTAGCACCGAAAGATGGGACTTCTGTGAGCTTATTTTCTCCTAAAACTAGCTCTTCCAAGTTGGCCAGTCTAATATCGCTTGACAATCCTGCTCCACAGATAATATGTGATCAGATACTATGAATGTTTGTGGGTATATATAAAGAATTATAAAAGTAATTCATATAATTAATATCATCATTCTCTTCATGATTTTACATGACGTCAAGTTTAATATAGTTTGAAATATCTTGTTTTTTTTTTTAAAAAAAAAAAGGAAAACGAAACTTTTGATAAATTTGTGTCAATTATAATTTCGTCCCGAAATTTAACTTTTATTAGTAAAAGTATACTTTTAGTTTTTTAATTTTATGTAAAAATTTATTTTGGTCTCTTAATTTTATAAAGTATCCTTTCAGTCTTCTAAAGTTAATATCGTTAATTTTATTTGCAAAAAAATTTGTCATTGAAATTTTAAATATTGCAACAACATTTTCAAATATGCCCACATATTAAGTTTAACCTCAAGAAATAATAATGACTGTCACAAAAGATAATCATTTGAGACTAATATAGTGTTAGGGTTAGAGGATTAAAAAGATGCTTATAAAATGAAGGGACAAAATTGAAACCATATATAAAATTTAAGGACCAAATTTGACTTTTGCTAACTTTTATTAAGAGCTCGTTTGGATCCTCTTATTTTTAGCTTAAAAGTTATTTTTAAACTAAAGCTAAAAAAAAAGAGCTTTTAAAAATAAGCTAAAAATTGTTTGGAGATTATATAAATTTTAGAGCTTAAAAGTTACTTAAAAGCTGAAAATAAAAATAAGTTGTTTGACAAAATTTTTGTCATAAACACTTTTTTTAAAATAAAAATTATCATAAAAGGTATATTATAAAAGGGTAGTGGGGGCGGCGGCGGCGGTGGTGGTGGGGGTGGCGGAGGTGGTGGTGGGGGCGGCGGCGGCGGCAGCGACGGCGGTGGGGTGGTGGTGGTGGTGGTGGCCGTGGCGGTAACCGTCATGTTCAATAAAGAAATTACGGATTCTCTTTTCTTTTTTCTTTTTAAAAAAGAGTTTATTAAAAAAAAAGAGTTTTATAAGCTCAAGAGCTTATTTTTAAGTTCTTTTTTCTTTATTATAAAATAAGCACTTATATTATAAGAGCTTTTTTGTTTGGCTTAGTTTATACTTATAAGTAGATTATAAGCAAAAAATAAGCTAGGCCAAACAGACACTAAGCAAGTTCTTAAAGTTCTTAATTAAAGAATTCAAGTTGGATGGTCTAAATATAATGGAGAAAATCTATTGGGGCTATTTGTGATTGGAAAGTACCTAATAAAATAAAAGGAAAATTTTATCGTATTACTATAAGACTTGTAATGCTGTATGGTACTGAATGTTGGACTTTAAAAGGACAACATAAACATAAAATGGTGGTAGTCGGGATGAGGATGTTGAGATAGAGGTGTGGTCATACAAGAAAATATAATATCTGTAATGATCTCATAGTGAACAAGTTGAAGTGGCATTTATTAATAAAGAGAAAATGATCGAAAATCGTTTGAAGTGAGTTGGACATGTTCAAAAGAAGGCCATCCATTGAATGCGTCAGTGGGGAGGGTTGATCAAGCAATATGGAATCTTCTAAAAGAGTTCGAGGAAGACCAAAGAAAACAGTCAATGAGGTTAAATAGTAGGGCGTTTTGATTAATGATTTATCTAAATATCTAGTTTTCAGCAGAGGACAATATTGTAGTACAATCCATGTAGTTGACCCTACATAGTGGGATAAAACTTTGTTGTTTTTATTGTGTGTTCAGAACTATATTCTTCAAGCCAGAAAAACGGATTATGCGTGATAATGAAACTTTAGGGATTTGATTGATAAAGAATAAATTTCAGGAACCAAATCGATAATAATTTAAAAAAAAAACTGAGGACCAAAAATTTCATTATCCCAATCAAAATCTATCCACAAGTATTGAGCCAGAATTGGTCTTACCTCGGCAAATCGGTGTGGCTGAAAAAAGAGGAAACTAAGGGGAAAAGTGTATATACATAACCGACAATGACATGATCATAATTACTTACTCAATTTTTAATTAATGCATCAATTATTGTGACTAAAATGCTTTAATACCTTTCAATTAATTAATATGTTTTTTTATTAAAACATCACAGTTTGATGAAACGCTTATAAAAATGTTAGTCTTGATTGACAATGTATATAAATATGAATGAATGATAAAATAGTAAAAAGAAAGAGGGGTGACCTGACAAGTTATTCCCGTCCAAATACAATCGTTGAAGTTGTTGGAAAGGGAGGAAAGAAGAAGCATTGAGTGACCATTTGATGTGTTCCAACTCTTCAGCTCGTGTGTAGCTCAGATGAAGACTTATGACTCTATGAGTGGAGTTGTCACACTGTACAGACTCCCAAGTGCAGCAGTCGGAGAAGGTGGTAAGGTTATTCCAAGAAGGAAGTGAGTGACCATTTGGATAATTGAATGCTTCTTTCAGTTTCATAAGAACTTCTCTCTCTTCTTTCAAACAACCCTCACTTTCTCCATTAAACCCTAATAATAATATGAAGGTGATTGTGGCCGTCACACACCACGCCTGCTCTCTCATTGAATGCGCCATTTCTCAGTATATATGCTTCCTTACCTGCTAATGTCTTCCATTACCTCCTCTCTATCTATATTTATAGCATTAAGGAGACTCAAGTTGCTCACTGTGTTCCAAAACACAAGTTGTGTTATTTGAGGGGAAAGGGTACAATAGTCTTTTTCCGTGTTGTATAGGTCGGATGGTCAAGAATAATCATCCCCGTAATAAACGTTGATTAGCCAAAGACTCCTATGCACCAATAATATTAATGCAACGACAAAAAAAAAAAAAAAAAGGTAAGGAAAAAGGTGATATAGAAGGGCAATAAGATTAAAAGACAAAAAAGACGCGTTCGATTCCACATCAAACAACAAATTATTTCCACTCCTTTTTTGGTTCTTGCTCATTGCTTTTAGACTCTCTGTTTATTGTTGATTTTAGAAAAAGTGTTACACTTCGAGGGAAAAAAAAAAAGAGAAAAAAAAAAGAGAAAAAGTGTTACAAACACAATCCATATAGAATGCCGAGTTCACATAGCAGGTTTATAATTACATGCTTATATCTCTAATTAGAGATATAAGCATATTTTTTTTAAAATTTTTTTTATATATTGTATTTGTTTAGATTTAAATTATATGTTGCTTTTTGAGATGTTTTTTTGCACCCAATATCTCAAATTAATTAATTTTCATAATACTGGGGTTATAGACAAATACAGAACTAGAAATTAATTAATTTGAGATACTGGGTGCAAAAAACGTCTCAGAAAGCAGCATATAATTTAAATTTAAACAAATACAATATGTAAAAAAATGTAATGATCTCAAAAATTTTTTAAAAATATATTTATACCTCTAATTAGAGATATAAGCATGTAATATAATAAGCATGTCATGTGAACCCATAGAATGCCTATCCTGAAGTAGTGAGACAAGATTTTTTCCGAAAATATTAAATATAAATAAAAGACCTTATCAATATTAAAAAAATTAAAATAATAAGGATAATAACTCATTTCTAAACCAAATTTGCGCGTTTGAACTTGATTGGCCAAAGACTCCTATACACCAATAATATTAATGCAACAACAAAAAAAAAGGAAAGAAAAAAAGGTGATATGGAAGGGCAATAAGATTAAAAGAAAAGAAAAGAAAAGTTGATTCCACGTCAAACAACAAATTATTTCCACTCCTTTTTTGGTCTTGCTCATTGCTTTTAGACTCTTTGTTTATTATTGATTTTAGAAAAAGTGTTACAAACACAGTCCATATAGAATGCCTATCTTGAAGTACTGAGACAAGATTTTTCCCGAAAATATTAAATATAAATAAAAGACCTTATTAATATTAAAAAAATAAAAATATTTAAAATAAAATGTAATAATAAACATATAAAAATAATAAAATAATAAGGGTAATACCTCATTTCTAAACCAAATTTGTGGGTTGATTGGCCAAAGACTCCTATGCACTAATAATATTAATGCAACGACAAAAAAAAGGTAAGAAAAAAGGTGATATAGAAGGGCAATAAGATTAAAAGAAAATAAAATAAAATAAAATAAAAGTTGATTCCACATCAAACAACAAATTATTTCCACTCCTTTTTTGGTCTTGCTCATTGCTTTTAGACTCTCTGTTTATTATTGATTTTAGAAAAAGTGTTACAAACACAGTCCATATAGAATGCCTATCTTGAAGTACTGAGACAAGATTTTTTCCGAAAATATTAAATATAAATAAAAGACCTTATTAATATTAAAAATAAAAATATTTAAAATAAAATGTAATAATAAACATATAAAAATAATAAAATAATAAGGGTAATACCTCATTTCTAAACCAAATTTGTGGGTTGATTGGCCAAAGACTCCTATACAACAATAATATTAATGCAACGACAAAAACAAAAACAAAAAAAAAGGTAAGAAAAGAGGTGATATAAAAGGGCAATAAGATTAAGAAGAAAAAAAAAAGACGCGTTGATTCCACTTCAAACAACAAATTATTTCCACTCATGTTTTGGTCTTGCTCATTGCTTTTAGACTCTGTTTATTATTGATTTTAGAAAAAGTGTTACGTACACTTCGACCGAAAAAAAAGTATCACAATGACTCTAGTGATATTGAGGAGACAAAAGGCATACACAAGAGAAGTGTGACGTTTTACAAAAAATTTAACACATTGAAAGTTATGGGGGGTTTTTAGGAAATATTTAGTTACAATGGGGGCTAAGTGAAATTTCTGGAACCAAATCGATAATTGAAAAACTTGAGGACCAAAAATTTCATTATCCCAATAAAAATCTATTCATAATATCATAGAGTTTAGTGTAATTAGTATGGGTAATATTGAAAATTACTTAAATTTTAGGATAAATTTAATGCCTTTAAATTTATTTATTGATTTGTGAGAATTGGTAGTTTGTGTCTTATAATAAGAACTAGAGGGAGTATTGATGAAGTTGATTATCTTCTGATCGATTGGAACAAAAATGCAGAGGCGAGTGTGAATAGCATTGTGAGAGGGATTAATAGTTGATCTTTTTGAAAGATTAAGGAAACTAATTAAATTAATTTAAAGTGTTTATATTTTTATTTTTCTCTTGAAGCTAATTTGTTCACCTTATAAATTGATATGTATAATATAATACTCCCTCCGGTCTTAATTATAGGAACACTTTTTGTAGTTGGTTTTGGTCTTAATTATAAGAGCAAGTTTTAACTTTTGTCAGTTTTTTCCTATAATACCCCTATTTATACTTTCTCAATAATAATTAAAGATAATAATAATTTAATAATACACCTATATATTTAATAAAGCAAATAATGTTTCTAACTCATTAATGTCATATACACCTCAATTATATTATATATAATAATAATAATAATAATAATAATAATAATAATTTTGAGCAATTTTTGTTAAATTTACCTAATTCATTATTTATTAATCATTAAATACCTTATTCCCGCCCATAGAGAACAAATAGATTATTTATTATCTATTATTTGTTGGAGAGGCGTGTCGATGCCGCCTGATTTTGACTCCAGAGTGCTATGCCATCGTGAGAGTACTATGTGACTGTGCGTGGCCACAATTCAACTAATTTTGTTTTATGTAATTTTTAATTTTCAGTAAGGGTATTTTTAGAAAATAATTATAATTAACTAATTTAACTTCTCTCCTTAATTTCTCCAAATTCTTGTAAATAGCTCTCATAATTAGGAGCGGAGGGAGTAATACACGACATATGATATAATTAATTAATTTATTTAGTTTTTTTAACCTCTCCAGAAAAAAATTAACTAGGTTTTATATTAGAAGCCGAGAAGTAAAAAATTTCATCATAATTTGATAGCTCAAAGTTTCCTGTTTTGGATTTGAAACACACTGTTTGTTTAACATCCCCGAACCCTAAAAAAAAAAACAAAAAACAAAAGGACTAGAAAGAACTGGGTTTAGTAATATCATAACTTGAATTCATTCTCGAGAACAGTTGTTACAATCAAAAGCAGTTTAGTTTAGCTATTTTGTACTATTGTTACAATAAATTATAGGGTTAACGAGCACTTTCGCCAATAAACTATGAGCCCAAAAGCATCCAACACAATAAACTCTTATTTGGACCTAAAATACCAACCAATTCTTTAAAATGTTAACTGAGCACAATGACGTTAAATCTGAACTAACGCCGTCTCCCTCTCTCATTATTCCCTCTCCCTCTCTCTTCACCTCGTCTGCCGTCTCCCTCTCGCTTCATCCTCTTCACCTCGTCTTCTTCATCCTTTTCACCCCGTCTTCTTCATCTCTTTGCTCTTCACCAGATCCTCCTTCCTCTTCACCGGAAACACCTTCTTCTTCATCTTCTCTCCACCGATCTGTCTTGAGTCTGCGGCTTTGATGAAAACGTGACGGCCGAACAACGGTGGAGTGCCACTGAAGCATCGGTGAAGCTCGATTTGCTCCGATGAAACTCGAACACGAGATGGCTGAAAGATCGACTTCTCTTTCCTTTGGTTTTGGTCCATTCGCGCGAGTGAAGGGCAGATCTGGATCTGGTTTTAGTCCTTTCAAACACAAGACGGCCGAAACAGATTCTCTGAGAGGCAGAGAGGCAGACGAAGAGGGAAAGCTGAACAAAAGCATGGGTAAGCATCTAATAAGAATAATCGTGCTCTTGTGGTTTGTACAGTGAAATGCCATCGAAGTCCTTAGTTGATTTTTCTTTTCTTTGTGATATAGATGGCGTCAAATGGGTCAAATGGGGATGATAATTCTTAAAGTATCCACATCCACTATCCTGTCAAGTTCATCATCAGTGTTTAATCACCCATGCATCATCAAAATCGGTTCCTAATTAAAATTCTTACCTACTTAATGGTAATACTTCCCAAATTTCTGATTCAAATTTCTCATCTTTAGATTGGAATTCTCTGCTTTTTGAGATAAAGGTGACAGGCAAAAAAAATTTCAGATTGACTGGTAGATGTAGAGAGCGAGGGCGAAAGAGAAGCTGAGATAGTGTAGAAATTTCAGATCTGTGTGATTTTGAATATTTGTCCGACACCTTTTCTTTAACTGAACATTTGGTATTTGTTGATGATTCAGATCCAGACGCGGAGGTGATTGCACTGTCTCCGAAGACCCTTTAGGGATGAATCGATTTTTGTGTGTGAAATTAACAAAGGATTTCAAAGGATTTCAGAGTCTGCGAGGAAGAAAACGGACGTTAATTTGATATTAACAAATTTGTGCTAACTTTATATTTTTAATAGTTGGTTGGTATTTTAGGTCCAAATAAGAGTGTATTATGTTGGACGCTCCTGGGCCCATAGTTTATTGGCGAAAGTGCTCCCTAACCCTAAATTATAATAAGGAACCTGTCCCTTTCCATTATTCTCAGAAGTACAAAAATTGTATGAGGGAAAATACGAAACCAAAAAGCTATGAAAAGTAGCCATTTAAGACGTCGTAGCAGCAGCACAGGTGTAATGAAGGAAAGAAAACGAGCAAGAACAGAGCTATTAGTTACTCATTTTGAAGAGAGAGGAAGAAAGCAATAACAATTCATTAAGAAAATTAAAAAAAAAAATAGGAATTTTTATTATGAATAATTAGGAACTCACCATCCCTCCCAAAAGTCATCACCCCTACTCGTGGTGTTCTGTGGAAAACTTTGTTGTGGGTCCCCTGAAGCTTGTAGAGTTCGAAAGCTTCATAATTCATCTTATACTCAACAAACTATGCAACGTTATATTAAACTGGACCACAATATTGTAAAGAAAGACAAAGTAATGGTTTGATTATTTCAATTTAAACTGTTCTGTGGAAAAATACTCTCTCTAATACAAGTAATTAATTGCGAAAGTAAGGATTCAAGTCAAGAACTATAATGATACCTAGAAAAAAGACCCAAAATGCTCCACCAAAACTCCGCAAGAAGGCTTCTCGAAAATCATCTACCTCCAAAGGATGAGGTTGCTTGTTTCTCCCTCCTATTGATTTCTGAGTAGATGAGCAATTTAGTTGTAGCTTGGACCACTGAAAAAAGGGTTTCCATCATAACTACTTAGTCCAAAATTTGAAAATTAATTTTCATGTCAGGTACAATTATAGATAGATTATTTTGAGCTACAGAAAAGACAGATAAGGAGTACAGTTGAGTTAGCTTCACAAGAATGTGGCCCGTCAATTTGTTGTGCGAAAGATCAAGGCTTTCTATTTGCTTAAGGTTGAAAAAAGTTTTTGGAATAGGCCCTTTCAATCGATTGTTTGATAAATATAATGCATGAATAGTGCTTAAGGATCCAATTTGTTATGGGATTTCTCTTGTTAATTTATTCTTTGATAGATCCAACCCAGACATAAAAAATTAAAATATTTCCTCTGTAAGATTTATACCTTCTTTTTGTTGTGAAATCTACTTCTTGGTCTCTATACAATGTAATATCTTGTTGTTCCTCAACTATATATATCAACTTCACCAGTCAAAGCATCAACAGAATATTATGAGAATCTTGCCGTTCACGACACACTAAAACTTCCAATTTTGGTTTCCCTTGTTGCATTTATCTTTCTAAATGTGATGTTATTCAAGCAGCGGTTGACCCACACTGGTGTCAGTGTGGACCAGTGCAGACACAAAAATTTTAATAATATATATATATAATTTGAAGGAAGTCCATATCAACTATTCTAAGTAGCCTAGTTGGTAATAATTTCAGAGTTGATTGTAATAAAGATTGTAATAAGTTGTGTTCGATTCCTCCAGGCTGCTTCTTCCATACATTTCTTAAGAGGATGCACTCTGGCAGTTGAGCTACGCAACCTTTCCTTGAGAGTTGAAGACGCAAAAAAAAAAATAAAAATAAAGTAGAAGGTAGAGTAGGTCCCATGAAATGGTTGCTTTGCAAATGCAATTACTTTAATAATGGCATGTTCAGACATTTCGGCAAAGAGCCATTGAACCTATTTTGAGAAAGGTGTAGATAATATTTGACAAGTCAAGATGATTGAATTGTGTCATTTCACCAGAAAGCTACCACTCATTAAAGTGGAAGACATGAAAAATCAAGTCGGGAAAAATGAGGCCAATATGAAATGGAATTTAATCCCTGATGGGGTTGGATGAAATATCAAAAGATTCTAGTTGATGCAATTTTGAGGTCGGAATGAATTCCAAGGGACTAGTCAACAGGTTGTCGATGAGATTGAAACTAATAAATTCCATCTTAGACACGTTTACTTTTTGCAAAACTTTACTTCTCTACAAAGCTACGTTGTGTTCCAGTCTTGGTTTCCTGATACCAATAGAATTAATGACTTATTTCCCTTACTTACATATATATTGATAGAAATAGAAATGGAATTTCTCTCATGTTTTGATGCATCTTGTTCCAAAAAATGTGAAAAAAGATCGAGAATGACTTCGATAACCGACCAAAACGGCCAAGGAGCGCTCCAATTCAGAACATATACTGTCTGCATGCATGCAAGTATATGCACGTATCTCCCTACATATGTTTAAATTTAAAATTGTGTGTTAAAAAGGTATATTTGATTATGATAATGGTAAAATTAAGGTAACTCTTCTCCTTTTTTCGGTAGGGATATATACTCGTATTTAAGGAGAAAAAAGAAAGGCCACAACCGCTTCCACTATATTCATTTGGTTAAAATATTAGTTGATCCAATAAACAGTATGTACTATTTGATATACATTTATATGCATTCTAATTTATAATGATTGTATTCATTAAATATATTTAATTAAGTACTTCAATGTTTTTTAATTTCTTTAATAATTTAACTTTTTTTTTTATTATCAAATTTAAATTTTTTTTCTTCAATTATCACATAATATACAACCAATATATATATATGGAGTATTCAATTAGATTTATGTCATTTTCAGTTATTTTTCATTTCAATTGACTTTTTAAACGCTATTCCAAACAAGAACTCATCTAGAATTAAATCACTTTTGTCACTATTATCCCAAATACAGATTATATCTATAATCTAACTTTATGTTATTTTCCATTTGCAAAAGCCCATCTAAAAAAATCATTTATGTCATCGCTATCTCAAACAGACACTTAGTTGTTCACGCATCCATGAAGCCAATACAGATCATATCTATAATCTAACTTTATGTTATTTTTCATTTGCAAAAGCTCATCTAAAAAATCATTTATGTCATCGCTATCTCAAACAGACACTTAGTTGTTCACGCATCCATGAAACCTAGTTATCTAGGGTGTGCTTGGCAACCATTTTGTTGTCCAGCACTATTTCTGAGATAAAATAGTTTTTTCTGATTCTGTATTTTGGAAGAGTTCTGAGAATTAGAATTACGTTTATTAACCCATTTTATTGCGGTGGTGGTGAACGAGGGTAAATTTCTGCTTCGAAAAGGAATGAGTCTTTTTTTTTTTTTTTTGATACACATAGTATAGGAGGGGGCAGGACATGGGGGAGGAGAGCCAAGCTCCCATGCCACTGCGCTACTAAGACACTGGCAGGAAGGAGTCTTTTTTTCTTTTTTGAGAAAAATGATTCTCATTTTGTGGCTTGGAACATAGAAGCAGGAAATTTCTGCTTCCTTTTCTTATTCCTCAACACAAAAAATAAACTGATTCATCCCACGAACAGGAAAAAAAAAAAAAACCGAATTTATCAAACACAATTTTTATCCAATTTTGTTCCTGGGAACATAAATTAAGAAAAAATTCATTCTGAAAGCGTTACCATGCAGACTCTAGTAGCTCTAGAGCATGAGACATTTGAAAAGAAAGCTACTAGTTGGGTGATTATCAAATCAAAAACCGATGGTGATTATCAAAGCTACATCTGCAACCTTGGGATCATATCCTTCATGTGTACATTTTTTTTAAAATATTTATTATATAAAATCACAATCTTGCGATCATATCAACCTTTTCCCATTTTTTAACATTAAAATTAGAATAATACAAATATTTTCTTTTTAAATCTAAACTCTTTACATATCCTTCACGTGTACATTTTCTTCAGATATGCCTTATATAAAATCAAAATTTTGATATCATATCAACATTTTCACATTTTTCAACAATATAATTAATTGGGATAGGATATTGTTACTACCATTTTTTATTACTACCAATATTACTATCACTTTTTCACCTTTAGATCAAAATCTTAATAAGAGAGAGAAATTATAAAGGTAAATTAGATTATGATCTAACGGTGGAAAAGTGGTAGTAACATTGGTAGTAACAAAAAATGGTTGTAATAATATCTTATTCCTAATTAAAATAATAAGAATATTTTTATGTTTTAAAGTAGTAAAAACTCGGCTCATGGTGCTCCAGCCTATATCAGCTGGCCCATTCGATTGCCAATCTCGCGCCAACCCAACCCATTTGACGAATTTAGGGTTTTGACGATAGCTATAAATATCAAGCGAAGGCTATTTGTCGCCTCCAATCCGATCTATTCTACTAATCGATACTTTATCTACGTCGTGCTGATTTGCTGTTGTTAGTAGAAGTTTGGGAGTTCATCATCGAAGATGAGAGCTAAGGTAAGACACTTTTTTAATCATTGTTACTACTGCCTGTTGTTTCCCTCATCGATTTGGCCTCTCAAATCTTTATTCCATGGGATCATCGGATATTCAGATCCTTAGATAGTTGATATCGAATTTATTGTTAAAATTGACCGTTTTGTGTTATCGTTATCTTTTTATATAATGCTTTATTTTGTGGGAAAAAACAAGAGGACAACTGAGAATCGGTTTCGGTGTTTAGGACATAGATAATTAATTCGAAAGAATTGTACTCTTAAAAGTTCCGATAGTAGTTATTGATGTTCTTGATGCATACGTGTAATGTAGACGATATTGGGAGTGTCCTGTTACAAGAATTCACATAGGTTGTTATTCTTATGATGTTCACGATGAACTGATGATTGTGATGTTTGTGGCCATCACAATGGCGACACTATTGGTCGTCTTTACGGAGTCAATGAATCCGATAAAAATTGTCTGATGTTCTAAATTCATACTTCTGGCATCTACTCTATCTATTTTTTTCACATTCGCAAACTCATAAAGACATCTGTTAGTCTATATTAAGTCAGTGATACTTTCTTATTATGCTTATTTGATTGTTTCTTTTACTCTCTTTCTTGTTTTCATACGCTTGCCATTTTGTGGTTGTCTAGTGTGTACTAGTGTCGTACTTTGTTATATTTTCCATCTTACTTACAAAATTTCTTTTGGCTGCATGAATTGTATCTTCATTTTTTCAGAATTTAAATGTGTAAATATTTGCCTCTTTGGAGGCGTACAACATACTTTTCATCTCCTGAAACTTTTGTTTTGATGCATTTTTAGTTTGTAAGAAAATCCTTTTGAATAATGCAGTATACTTTACTATATATTCCCTTTCACACATGGAAGTTCGTATATTTTGTTTAGACTGTTACTTTTGGCATGAATATCAGATACGTTTTTCCCTTTAAATATATAACATAATATAATGTATTCTGTATCAGTGGAAGAAGAAGCGTATGAGGAGGTTGAAGAGGAAGCGCCGAAAGATGAGACAGAGATCTAAGTAGGTGCAGGGGCTGGAATAAAATCAGGCTTTCTCTTTTGATACTCTACCATTTTCATGACTTGGCAGGGTGTATCCTGGGGTAGACCTCTCGCTTCAGTTAGTTTTGGACAGCTTGAGTATGGGTTGTAATTTCGCGCTGTGTTTATTGGAACACGCTCTAGTTTTTCTATGCTTTTCAACTAAATGACCTATTGTTTAACCTTTACGTATTTAAATGGAATTTTGGTGCTTGTCTATCGTGATGCCTTTGTATAATCTTCCTATTAATTCACCATATATGCTATGAAATACCCCTCTTGTTAACCGCTTCATAAGAGTCACTTGTATTTGTATGTTGGCGATTTGTTGAACATACAATCATTATCAACATAAAAAATAGAGTAATTTATAAAAAATAGAGTAAATTATATACAACTGCCTTATTTCGAAGTATCAAGAGCCAGATCGGTCGGTTTGCAAATAAGGGATTCTGTTCACTGTTTATACACAAGTCAGAGGTAATTATGATCAATTTAGCAACTTAAGAAGATGCTCAATTACCATAATTATATCGGATTTCTCATTTGAGTTTTATTTGAAATTTTCTGGGTCTTTAAAATTCATGTAAGTGTTACGGTGCTCATGCATGTCAGCACCAACGAATCACATTAGAATAGCAATTTAACGATAAAGCAGAATATATAATACTAATTATACATACATTTTTTTTAGACCTATTATCAATATCAATATTAAGTACAAAGTATAATAACCATATAAAAAAGCACCAATGCAACCTTGAACTTCATATAAAACCCATAAACCAATCTAACTTTATGCGAAAAGGAAATTATTGTTCAATCAGGTAAATTCAAAATATATGTATGTGTAGTTTAGAAACTTTATTTAACAAACAAACCAATATATAGATGTATAGATATGTAAATAAACAAGTTTTCTTTTAATAAGATACCATCAATAATATGCTTATAGATCTTGCTTAATTGCTTTAACTAATCAATTCTTTTCATAAATTTGATGCACCTAATTTATCTTGCAAACTGTTCAATCGGATTCCAGGTCACACAATGTAGCATTGCATTATTTTCCCGAGACATACGTATATTTCAAGATCACTACAAAGAAGGAGTGGAGGACAACAATCTATGAAACCTTGAGCATTTACTACGGTTGTAAGTCCCATATCCACAAAAGAAATAGTTCACGTCACAAAAACAAAATCAATCGGCCAATCCCACCTACAAAAATAAAAAGTTTAAAGTTCAAGCTTGGGAGAGAATGCAAATAGCAGTGAATTACCTGCTATGCTTTGCTTAACTGTTAAGAACCCACGGATGATCAAGCAATAAAACCTCCAAAACACGAGTTCTTTCATATTTCAGAGCTTTCGTAGTTCTGTGGCTGTAGTATCTATTCTTTAAATAAAATGTTTCTAATATGCCACATCCTGGAGGTCATACTGCATAACAAGTCTCTCTACACTACTTTCGCTGAGGACCCCCTTTTGATGCAACTCTTTCAAAAGCTTGGCTGCCATATCCATTTCTTCTTCTGAAACAAGCCCTTCAATAAGAATGGTATAAGTTGTTTCATTAGGCATACATCCTTTATCAATCATCATCTGAAATATCTCCAGTGACAAGTCTGTTCTATGAGATTTACAAAGGCCAAGTAAAAGTGCATTATAATTATCAGTATCAGGCCTGTGCCCATTTTCTTCCAAAATCCTGAATATCTCAATAGCTCCATCAAACATTCCTTCCCTACACATTCCTCTTACCAAAGATGAATAAGTGTTAGAATCTGGCGTAAATCCGTACTTTGTCATTTCATATAATATTTGAAAGGCTGGATACGTGTTCCCTTTCCTACACATGCTCCAAATTACATTTTTGTAGTAATCATGCATAGGGTAGTTTTGTTTATTACCCAAGCTTTGAATTATGGAGAATGCTTCCTGCACTTTCCCGCCCTCACAAAGCAAAGCAATAGCATTGTATGTTCCTTCGTTAGGACTACAGTACCGAACAATCATTTGGTCCAGACACTGAACTACAAGATCTACCTTCCCTTCCTTGCAGAGATGAGTAATAATTGGATTATAGCTAGTGGCAGTTGCCTTAAATCCACACTTTATCATCTCATCCAACACCTTGAAAGCATGTGCTATTCTTCCATGGAGGGCAAGAGAAGTAATCAATATGTTGTAGGTAACCAAAGAGGGAGACTGATCCTCTTCATACATCTCTGCTAATAGCTCATTCGCCTCCTCCCACCGCCCTTCATAACACAAATTCCTCAGCAAAATGTTATAGCTCACAACACTAGGATGAAACCCCTTTGCAGGCAATTCCCTGAAAAGCTTAAAGGCTTCTTTAGTTCTACCTTCCTTGCACAACCCAGTTAATATAACATTGTAACTGATCAAATTACTCTCCCCACCTTTAGCAATTATCTCATCTAAAAGTTTCATGGCTTCATCGACTCCCCTCTCCTTATAAGCAGCTTCAAGCAAGAAAGAATATGTGAAAGCGTTTGGGACCAATCCTTTCTTTGTCAATCTATCTATAAGCTGCAAGCTCTTGTTCAAATTTCCCTGCATGCAAAGCCCTTTAACAAGAGTGTTATACGTAATAGTATTAACTAGAAACCCGTGTTCCTCCATTTTTTTAACCAATTGCATTGCATGCCCAACATTTCCTCTATTGCACAAATGATTGACCAGATATGTACAGGATGCTGAATAAGGTATAATACCTGAACCTATCATCATCTCCATCACTTTAACAGCTTTCCTCAGCTTGTTAACCTTGCAAAGATCATACAAGAGCTGGGTTGCTTGAGCTACATCTGGTTTGTGACCTCTACCCACCATATACTCTAAATACAGAAATGCATCATTAAGCCTGAGCTCCTTGCTTTTCGGATCACTCTTCCCTGCTCTCCAATTGGGCAAAGTAAAAACAGCATCTTTGGAAGAAATAGCCACTTGGGTAGAAGCCAAAATTCTGGGAAAACCCCTGTTGAGGGGAATCCTACGGATGTTTAGAATCTGTGAGTATAAGCTAAAACCACAGTTCCCTTTTGTTTTTGATGATAGGTTTGCAGGTGGAGATACCGTATTCAGCAGAGTGGCCATAATAATTCAAGAATGCTCCAAGCATACAGATTACTACTTCCTTATGAACCTTCACAAATAGAACAAAAATCGAATTACAGGATAGTTCTACTTGGAAAATTAACAGATTCTTCAGAAGGGTAGAGCCGACGAGACAAAGAATGCCACTAGGTCCACCTTTATTTTACTGAATATCGTGAGAACGAGAGAGAATGGGAGATACCGGAGAGCATTTTCGATGGCAGGAACGCAATTACAGGAGACTAGGTTTCTGCAATTTTTATTCACTATTCAGTGCTGACTGCTCAGCAAGCGCTCGCTAGCTCAGTCGCGACTCCACTCTCGTCCACAATTCTCCCCATTTATCCAAACTGATTCGACGCGCCTCTTACAAGCTTTCACAAACAAACGCTTTGTCATGTGATATGATGACGAACTATTGTTTTTGTATGCAAGCGGCCCCGGGGAATTTTTTTTTTTTTTTTAATTAATAAAGGCAAGCCGCAGCTTGAAAAAAAAGGAGTTAGGGAAAGACCATAGAGGTCTAACCCTTAATACATCAAACAAAATAGCTAATGACAATCGGCCAATTGGTCCGTAAGAAACCAATCTAGGCAGCCTGGGGGAACAGTCGGAACAAGCACAATGTCTGCATCGACAGGGATGTTATGACCCTGTTTGGCTATATAGTCAGCACAAGGGATGTTGTGTCGAGGGGTATAGCGAAGCTCAACATCCCAATCCCGGAATAAAAAATCTCTAGTCTCTTTAATAATATCTCTTAATGGATGATTAGTACCGCAGTCTCTCATAAGAATGTTGATTGCATCCAGGGAGTCAGAGTATATGAATATTCTTTGGAAGCCCATCTGGTAACACACCCGGGGGAAAAACTTTAGCATAGTAAAAATGAGCTTTTTTTTTTGGGCCAACAATATGCTAATGACTTATGAAAGGTCTCTGGTTATAAATTATATATATATATATATACAGCCAATGGGGGGAAGGGGAGGCAGGGCTCGAATCCTAGATAAAAGGAAAGGTCAGCTCCTAAGTCTGGTTATAAGTTTTATATTATATGCACATAAGATGAATAAATGATTATTAATAATTTGGAAAATATCTCCTTGGTCCTCCTATTGGTGGCAGTTTTGTTGGATCATTGTCCAACATTAAATATGGCATCTCGTAAAGTTCCTTACATTGTGAGGAATTAATGTCTTCCACTAAATACAGTCCTGTGGGTAAGCTCTTGACATTTACTCCCTCCAGCATTTAATATAAGTCATCTTTAAAGAGTTAATTTTTGTCCTAAATATAAGATAAAATTTTTATATTTGTCTTTTTTTTTTTTTTTTCTAATTTACCTTTATTGATGCTCCATTAACAATAATCACGGAAGAGAGAAAATTAAGGAATATGATTAGGACATTTTAGAAATATATGTCACATTAACTAACTTAACTAATTTTGTTAATATAATAAAATTAAATAAATGTCTTATATTAACCCGCAGAGAAAGGAAGAAGTATAATATAATATACAAATAAGAACAAGGAGTCTTGTCTTGTTAAGTAAGGTCAATTGTATAGATTGCACAACACTATTAAACTCTATTAACGACAAAAATAAATTGTTTACCAAGAGTTTGTGCTCAATAGCATAATTTAAAAGTGATATTGGTAATCACACTAGCAAGAGTATAAATAATAAATTGAAATATCCTTTTTCCTCTGACTCTTCTGGACTATTCTTCAAGTAACAGGGTATGACTCCAACTTTGCCATGGCTTCATGCGGCATTTGGAATAAACAAAACCCATGTTAGACACTCGTCACCAACAAGAACTTCCTACACTGCTCTCTCACACATGTCACCAAATAGCACAAATGACCAGCCACGTATTCCATTCCCCCTTCCCTTATAAAAAGCACACAACATCATTCACAACAATCCTCACACACACTCATGCGCACAACTGGAGAACCATGGCGAAGAGTAAGGATGACATAAAGCCTGCAACTTCACAGGCAAGGCATTCAGAGGACGAACCAGTGAGAGTGGCCTACAGACATGGCACCCCACCGGAAGCAGGAAAGATTGCAGACTCTGATATCATTGAGGTGTTTTCGAGTGCTCGTAATGTTTCAAAGGCACAAGGAGGCTCTGATCACAACTCCTCTCAACTGCAACAACGTAAGGACCATTCTGATGACGATGATGATACCAACAAAGAAGCAGGAAGAGATTTCTCAACTGGTCCTCCTCGCCTCCCTAAGATGGGGGCTTCTTCAGCTGGCTACAAATATTGACAGTTTGACACCACATACACATGTACTTGTTTCTTGGGATTATGTTGAGTGAATCTAGTTTCTTTCTTTCCCTCTGTGTCTCTTCCTGAACCAAGTTCTTTTTTAAGGATAATAATAGAACTCAGTTTGCTGTTCTGAGGGCACTCTTTATATTTGATTTGATAGCATCTCCACATCATCCTTCGATGAGAAGAACTGATTGCCTTCCTTATTATCACATGAAGAATTGAAGTGAAATCTGGCATTGGACTTTAATAATTCAACCACGCTTTGCTTTGATTAACATTTTAATACACCAATTTCACTGTCATATAAAAATCGGTGCTAAAATTATTCTTATAAATTCTAGTTTTAGTTGAACTGAACTTAGTTTCAGGTGGCTACAGAATGTGGCTGAATTCAGTCATTTCAGAATCCAGCTAAACGAACAACTACAACCTAATCAACGGGGATACAGAACCAGAATACTTAGCTCATCATTTCATAAAAGCATATTCTTTTGACATAGTTATACAGCTTACTAAGACTAAGGAAAGAGTACAACTTTTAACTTTAAATGTCACAATTAGATCAAGATGAGTGCAACCAAGAATTTCAAACATAGCTCAACAACACTTTTAATCAAAAGAAATGCAGCTTTCTGTAGTACTATGAAGTAGCATCCATAAAACTCAACCGCTCATCCAATCCACTTAGCCGGCATGCATCTCCAAACAGATTTATGCAAAGTAAATTCAGTGAATAACAGGCTTCAATGGATGAGCTCTAAGCTTTGACAGATCCAGACTCGCATCCAGATCTTCATCAAGTTCACCTACAACGCTACTGCAAGCACAAAGTGAGAACATATAAAATTAAATTTTTAGACGTCCATAAAAACACATCAGTGGGTCGCAATAAGAAGTCTGATGGAAAATATTAAAAAACTTGCGGAGGAAAGGACGTACATGTTGTCACCCCTGATAATGTACAATCCTAGAACAAGTTGCTGGACACCTTCCTGTCATTAAAAACGTTAGTGAGAAACATTAGAGGGAGTAAAAGAAAAAGGGAGCAAGGCTCCAAAAATTGAACTTACAGGAAAGAAAACTGTAGCTTAATAAGTGAAGGAAAAAATGGAAGACGGTAACTGTCACGTAATGATGTGATGTACACAGCAAACAAAGGAGATAAAACTTAGGCAAAAGGAACTTATGCAGCGATAGCCAGCAACAACAACTATATTTAGGTAATTAAGGCATCTTCATATAGGCTTTCAACAAATCAACAATACTTTCTGGCACAATAATAGCCCAATTCAAAGCCAATCTCTCAAAATAAATAACTAATGAGATTGTAATTCTTGAATGGTGCCTGAAAATGATAGATTTTCAAGTAGCTAATCCACAAAGGTATCAACAGATTTATCTGATCTCTTCTTGACTCACTTTTCCAATCCTATTGAGCAAAATTTTAAAATATAGGCATGTTACAGAAGTCACGAATTGTTTATAATCAGATGAAATATCCCACAGAGCCTCATCTTTACCTTTGTAGAATAAACTCGTTCATGCGATTCATCAAGAATAATATTTGTTGCCTGATCAAAACCCTTGAGGATTCCCTGAATAGAAAATCAGTGTGGTTAGAACAGATGATAAAATTTTACATATTGCCAAGAAACACATGCAATATACCATCACTCACCACTATATTTCTGCCATCATTCGTGATGACTGAAATTGTCTCTGCCAAAAACGAAAAGCTTCAGAGTAAGGAACGAATGACGGCATGACTTTAAAAACAATTTTCGCACCACTAATACTAGAAGGAAAGTCAGTTCGGTCAGATTCATTTAGTTAAACCATTATCTGGAATAAGCATGTCAAATGATATACCACCACGAACACAGTAATAATAATAATAATAATAATTTAAAAAAAAAAAACTAAGAGATAGAACATGTTGCAGACGGCTTACGATCTACAAGAGACTCAAGACCAGGTCCGGTTGCCATGGTGGAGAATTATGAGCTTTGTTTGTTACTACACTTGCCTTCACACCTGTAGTAGTTTGATATCACCATAAAAATTAGAATGATGCCTATTTGACTGGATTGAATGGGATGCAAAAGGAAGGAACTGAAATAAGACAGTAAAATATTCCTAACCAATTCAATTCATATTCAAAAAAAGGAAACACACAAAAATGTATTAAAATCCCAAAAGCACGAGTACAGAAACAAGGTGAAAGGAAAGGATCATCTTTCAACCAACAGTGCAAGCACGATCTGAGTCTTAAAAAATGTTTTAGGTAAAGCTTTACCAATTCTACTTCTGAAGCGCAGATGAAGCAAACGCACTGGAATGCAAAAAATAACCGAAGAGGAATATGTCCTCAAAGAATAGAATAAACATGGTCAGCAGCAACTCCAGTCTCCAGCCAAGTTAACAATGTTCAGAATCAATTATATCACCCATTTCCAAATTTCATGAGGTCATGCTAAACTGAAGCTCAAATACTCTAATGAGCTTTATGCACAACTTGAACTAAATGTGAACGGCCTTTTATGCAAAACTCAGGAACATAACAAATACCGTACTTTAGTAACTTCTCCTAGTCGCAAGAAGATAAACCTAGAAAACAAATTTATCGCAGGCATGCAATTCTCATTATGAGAAGTTTGCTCGGCCCAAAGACCTTATGAAGCCAAGGTTACAACCATTCCTCGTACCAGAAAACAAAATCCCAAACTTTACAAACACATATTAACAGATTGAGAGAATTGATCACAAACGGAGACCAAAACTCATTCTTACTGCCGGAGCTATGCCACTAGACACCGCTATAGAAACGAAGCAACAGTTTGATCAAGGAATGTCATGGGAAATCACCTGCATAAACCGTCCGGGCATTCGTCGGCAAGAGAGAAGTCACCGGCAGGAGAGAGCACAGAGAAGCCTGAAGTTCAGTGTCTCGCTACGCGAATGAGACGGCGGGATTGGGAGAAATGGTGGATTTTCAAGAAAAACGTGGAACTTCTGAGTGAGAAATTGATTTTTAATTAAAAAAATATGTTAAAATTCAGGTTAATATAATTTTTAGTATATTAAATTTGTCTTTATTTTTTAATTTTGACCCTTAAATTTCAAATAAGTGGTTTTGTATGGAGTAATGTATTAACCAAAATAAAATTTGAGGAATCAAACCCTCTCGTTTTAAACGTAAGGGATGAAAATTTAAATGACAACAAACCCGAAGTCTAAAAATTGTATTAACCCTTCAATTTAAAAATTATTCATTGTATTTAGGGGATTTTGGTCTTACATATATGATATTTCATTTTATCTCTTTTATTTTTTTTATTTTTTTCCCCTTAACCTAACTTATCTAATTTATAAATGAATTTACCATTTAAAAAATTAGGTTTAAGGTACAAATTTTTGACATAAGTTTTTTAGGAGGAGCAATGTTACCTATAAGTTTTTTTTAGGTCCAATAAAAGCTGAAGATAAACGTTAACAATATAAGGCAAAATTGTTATATTTTGAATCTTCAGGCCACATTGAATTTAAAAAAACTTCTAAAGAGTGCACTCATAAAATTACAAGTAAACATACAGGAAAAAAAATACAAAAACTAGTTAAATTTTAAAATCACAAATTATTCTAGTTGCCTAAGTTATTAACTACAAGAGGTATGGCAATAGAAAATACACTTTAGCAGAAAATTTTGAACTTAAATAAGTCTTTCTTGTCTTTTTCCTCTATTCGGCCATTCCGATTAATAATCTAAAGCCCAGCTGTTATAATCCACTTGTTTTTGGATCAGAATAGTTGTGCACCCCGACATTTCAAAGCATCCATATTTTCTGGCCATGACAGAAAATCGCAATAACCCAAGGTATTGTTGCATTCTGCGTTGATTCTATAATGCAAATGAAGATTGTATGAGGGTTCTTACTGCTGCACTTTCAGCCTATCTTAAGGAAAGCCATGGTTGGTGCCTGCAGCGTCGGCTCATCTGTAACAAGAAACATGTAAAAAGTGAGGTAAAACAATCTTAGGCCCTTCTGATCAATGTTTAAATGGCCATTTTAATCAAATTGGTTTTGTATCTGTATCGTTGTGCACCGTGACGTTTAGTCGCAACATTGCGTATTTCTCTAGCAATGGTAGAGTATCTCATAGCATCACGTATTTTTTTGACAATCACAGATAATCGTCCCATCTATCGTAAAAACTAAGAAGGAGGTAAAAAATGAGCTGGTATATTTGTATGGACTTAGTACCTCACTCTCGATATTATTCGCTTATCACTCCTCATTATTTTAAAATGCATCGAAAAGGGAGGTCAAAAGGTCTTTCATTCCCCTCCCTAGCTGATATAGGATATAACACTCCACCCACCTTTAAGCTTAACATTATCCCCAGCCAACATTGACCTGAACATGGGTTTGATACCATGTCTAACGTCATTTATTTGTTTCAAAATTTCATTATCTTGTAATTACCTATTATGATTATATTGAAAATTTGTGGTTTAACCCTTTAACCTAAATATGACGGAGTAATGTTTTTTTTTTTTGAATTAAAGGAATAGGCACTAATGGCCTGAAGGTTACAATTGATATCAGAGTCAGGTTTTGACACATTTCCAAAGCGAACTACATCAAGAGTGGTGGGCTATCAAGTTACAATTGGTATCAGAGCTAAGTTCGCACACATTCCCAAAGCATATAATATAGAGAGTGTTACGCTGATATATTACAATTGGTATCAAAGTTAGATTGAGACACGTTCCAAAATGGAAAATATGGAGAGTAATTCTTTCTACTAAGAAACAATTTGATTTACCAGTGCCAAATTCGACTAGAGGGATACTCATTTTTCAGCTTTAAGGGTAAGAGATCTGTAAAGTAATTATGGCTAAGAGCATCGCAGCTAAAAACCTAAGTTGCAAATTCAACTAAAGGATTCTCTCCAAGCCTAATAAAAGCAACATCACTGATATATAGTAACTGGACAAATACTAAGAAACTTTAAACTCACGGAAAAAAGAATAAACTTACTGAAAGAAGATCAACTCCTCTTGATTTAAAACCGGGGAACTTTATTACAAGGTTCTGCACAAGGTTAAGAAAATTGTAGTTTTTTATTATTATTAGCTTGTATTGATTCATTTCCATTACATAGTACTATTATCCAAAGGACTAATTGGAAAAAAAAAATTCCAAAGGACACAAGCGATATCAGGTTCTGACACATTTCCAAAGCGAACTACATCAAGAGTGGTGGGTTGTCCAGTTACAATTGGTATCAGAGCTAAGTTCGCACACATTCCCAAAGCAGATAATATCGAGAGTGTTACGCTGATATATTACAATTGGTATCAGAGTTAAGTTTAGACACGTTCCAAAAATGGAAAATATCAAGGGTGATTCTTTCTACTAAGAAACAATCTGATTTACCAGTGTCAAATTCGACTAGAGGGATACTCATTTTTTAGCTTTAAGAGCAAGAGATCTGCAAAGTAATTATGGCCAAGAGCATCCGCAGCTGAAATCCTAAGTTGCAAATTCAACTAAAGGATTCTCTGAGAGCCTAATAAAAGCAACATTACTAAAATATAGTAACTAGATAAATACTAAAAAACTTTAAACTCACGGAAAAAGGAATAAACTTACCAAAAGAAGATCAACTCCTCTTGATTCAAAACCAGGGAACTTTATTATAAGGTTCTGCACAAGATTAAGAAAATTGTAGTTTATTATTATTATTAGATTGTACTGATTCATTTCCATTACATAGTACTCTTATCCAAAGGACTAATTAGAAAAAAAATATCCAAAGGACACAAGCGATATCAAAGTCAGGTTCTGACACATTTCCAAAGCGAACCACATCAAGAGTGGTGGGCTGTCAAGTTACAATTGGTATCAGAGCTAAGTTCGCACACATTCCCAGAGCAGATAATATCGAGGGTGTTACACTGATATATGACAATTGGTATCAGAGTTAGGTTTAGACACGTTCCAAAAACGGAAAATATCGAGGGTGATTCTTTCTACCAAGAAACAATCTGATTTACCAGTGCCAAATTCGACTAGAGGGATACTCATTTTTCAGCTTTAAGAGCAAGAGATCTGCAAAGTAATTATGGCCAAGAGCATCCGCAGCTCAAATCCTAAGTTGCAAATTCAACTAAAGGATTCTCTGAGAGCCTAATAAAAGCAATATCACTAAAATATAGTAACTGGACAAATACTAAGAAACTTCAAACTCACGGAAAAAAGAATAAACTTACCGAAAGAAGATCAACTCCTCTTGATTCAAAATCAGGGAACTTTATTACAAGGTGCTGCACAAGGTTAAGAAAATTGTAGTTTATTATTATTATTAGATTGTACTGATTCATTTCCATTACATAGTACTATTATCCAAAGGACTAATTGGAAAAAAAATATCCAAAGGACACAAGCGATATTAGGGTCAGGTTCTGACACATTTCCAAAGCGAACCACATCAAGAGTGGTGGGCTGTCAAGTTACAATTGGTATCAGAGCTAAGTTCGCACACATTCCCAGAGCAGATAATATCGAGGGTGTTACGCTGATATATGACAATTGGTATCAGAGTTAGGTTTAGACACGTTCCAAAAACGAAAAATATCGAGGGTGATTCTTTCTACCAAGAAACAATCTGATTTACCAGTGCCAAATTCGACTAGAGGGATACTCATTTTTCAGCTTTAAGAGCAAGAGATCTGCAAAGTAATTATGGCCAAGAGCATCCGCAGCTCAAATCCTAAGTTGCAAATTCAACTAAAGGATTCTCTGAGAGCCTAATAAAAGCAATATCACTAAAATATAGTAACTGGACAAATACTAAGAAACTTCAAACTCACGGAAAAAAGAATAAACTTACCGAAAGAAGATCAACTCCTCTTGATTCAAAATCAGGGAACTTTATTACAAGATGCTGCACAAGGTTAAGAAAATTGTAGTTTATTATTATTATTAGATTGTACTGATTCATTTCCATTACATAGTACTATTATCCAAAGGACTAATTGGAAAAAAAATATCCAAAGGACACAAGCGATATCAGAGTCAGGTTCTGACACATTTCCAAAGCGAACCACATCAAGAGTGGTGGGCTGTCAAGTTACAATTGGTATCAGAGCTAAGTTCGCACACATTCCCAGAGCAGATAATATCGAGGGTGTTACGCTGATATATGACAATTGGTATCAGAGTTAGGTTTAGACACGTTCCAAAAACGAAAAATATCGAGGGTGATTCTTTCTACCAAGAAACAATCTGATTTACCAGTGCCAAATTCGACTAGAGGGATACTCATTTTTCAGCTTTAAGAGCAAGAGATCTGCAAAGTAATTATGGCCAAGAGCATCCGCAGCTGAAATCCTAAGTTGCAAATTCAACTAAAGGATTCTCTGAGAGCCTAATAAAAGCAATATCACTAAAATATAGTAACTGGACAAATACTAAGAAACTTCAAACTCACGGAAAAAAGAATAAACTTACCGAAAGAAGATCAACTCCTCTTGATTCAAAATCAGGGAACTTTATTACAAGGTGCTGCACAAGGTTAAGAAAATTGTAGTTTATTATTATTATTAGCTTGTACTGATTCATTTCCATTACATAGTACTATTATCCAAAGGACTAATTGGAAAAAAAAATATCCAAAGGACACAAGCGATATTAGGGTCAGGTTCTGACACATTTCCAAAGCGAACCACATCAAGAGTGGTGGGCTGTCAAGTTACAATTGGTATCAGAGCTAAGTTCGCACACAATCTCAATGCAGATAATACCGAGAGTGTTACGCTTACGCTGATATATGACAATTGGTATCAGAGTTAGGTTTAGACACGTTCCAAAAACGGAAAATATCAAGGGTGATTCTTTCTACTAAGAAACAATCTGATTTACCAGTGTCAAATTCGACTAGAGGGAGGCTCATTTTTCATCTTTAAGAGTAAGAGATCTGCAAAGCAATTATGGCCAAGAGCATCTGCAGCTGAAATCCTAAGTTGCAAATTCAACTAAAGGATTCTCTTCAAGCTTAATAAAAGCAACATTACTAAAATATAATGACTGGACAAATACTAAGAAACTTTGAACTCATGGAAAAAGAATAAACTTACTGAAAGAAGATCAACTCCTCTTGGTTTAAAACCAGGGAACTTTATTACAAGTTCTGCACAAGGTTAAGAAAATTGTAGTTTATTATTATTATTAGCTTGTACTGATTCATTTCTATTACATAGTACTATTATCCAAAGGACTAATTGGGAAAAAAAAAAAACATCCAAGGACACAAGCAACAGCAAGTAGGACAGAAGTGACAGGAAGTAGCAGTTGACTTTAAAGATTCTCTTTCTAATTGCCAATTTTCTTTCTTAATATATTGTTTTTGTGTAGGATAAAAATTGCTTTTCCTGAGACCTTTAGATACTTCAAACAGTAAAATAAATTTCCAAAATGCTTATCCAAACAATCGTGTTCTAGAGCAACTATGGTCGAAATCCTAGCCTACCAGTTACAACACAGGATTCTGTGCATGCCCAATAAAAGCAACATCACTATAATATAATAATGAGATAAATACTAGGGAACTTTAAACTTATGGAAATTAAACTTACCTAGAGAAGATCAAATCCTTTTGGTTAAAAACCAGAGCCTTTTTAGTACCTTCCCATCTTGACGTGTTTTAAAATTGTGGTTGACAGAGACCTAAAACAGACAATATTGAGAGCAATGTGCTAACATGTTACAATTGATATCAGAGTTAGATTCTAATACATTCTCAAAACAGACAATGTCGAGAACGATGTGCTAAATATTATCATTGGTATCAGAGCCATGTTCGGACATGTTCTCAAGGTGGAAATATTGAGAGTGATGCGCCGATATATTTCAAGTTCCCAAAAAAAGACTAAACTTATCTAAAGGAGATAAACTCTTCTAAACCAAGAAATTTTAATATCAAGTCCTCCATAAGGTTAAAACGAGATAGTTTGTTATTATTATTAGATTGTACTGATTTATTTCCATTACATAGTACTGTTATCTAAAGGACTAATTCTCTTGTTATGTAATTAGGAAGAGGGTCATTTTTCAGTTTATTCATAAGTAATCTTAATTTTTTTAAAATTATGCTTTTATTTGTAAAGTAAAAATCTCTTGTTATGTATAAAATTATGGGCCAATTTGAAGTATTGGACAAGTAGTTAATTTTATTGGAAAAGAATGGAAAGATGTTATAATATCTCAAATCTGTCTAAAAGTTGTATAGCAGCAAGCAATCCAAGATGTAAATAGGAGGAGACATACTAACGAAAATCAACCTCTATGCCAATGAAATTACATTAATCCTTTTTAAAAATTAATAATAAAATTATATCAGTTTAATCCTATTTATAAGTTCATTTTGATCAAATCTCACATACCAAAAAGAGGTAGTTGACTCAATTATTATGGGGTAAATTTTCAACTTTCCCTTATTTATAATTGAGTGTTTTAAAACTGTTACTTCTTTTTTTTTTTTCATGGGAATAATTAATATGGGTAAAATTGTCATAATCTCATTTATTGTATGAAACTTGACTTATAAATAGGACTAATTTTTTTTTTTTTGGTCAAAGTAGACTTATAAATAGAAATAGAGTGGTAGGAACTAAAACCTATAATTTGAAACTATATGATTAAAACTAAAATATTGATAAACTATAAAGACCAAATATCATATTAACTTTCTCAAAAATTAAATAATGAAATATAGACGAGTTTGGGCCTATAATAACACAAAAAGCAAACAAAATGATTTATTGTTTTGCCCAACATTTTCCTCCCTGCTGAGAAAAACCCTCTACTAAAATTAATTTAACAGCATTGTGTGTTTATTTGAAATAATGTCTTTTTTTTTATTGGAAAGCTATTTATATTAATACTAAAAACAGGTACAATATCTAGATACAAGTAATGCCAGATCCAGTATAACAAAATACATCCAAGACAAAAATAACAACAAAAATAGCCAAATCACCGAACATAAAATATTTAGAAGTAGAAGTAGAATCATAGACAAAGCAGCCTCCTCAATATCTGAGGTTAGAAGTGACAACGAAAAAGGTGATGGTTGTAAAACTCACCCAAACGGGCACACCTCCTTATAAGCATTAACTGCAACGAGAGTAGCTGTACAGATACCCCATATTGGGGTTAAGAACATAAAAAAACCCAATCTCAGACGTAAGAAGACCCATGATGTCCAGAAGAAATATCCTGCTCCTCTGTTGAATCAAATCTGGTGACCTTGGCCACACAACAAGCAACGCCTCTTTAAATCTACCCCCAGGAACTCAGATCCGAACTACCAAGGGAGAATCGGATCTTATAACGTTCATACAGCCGTTCACCCAAGAGGATTTGCACACAGATCTTACAGATCTGCTTATTTCATAAGACAAAAACACCATCAGACAACCCAGTAACATAGAAAAGAAATAAAAAAGCATATAAATCTCACTTCGACAGATCAGATCTGAAGAGGAGAGAAAAGGGCTCGCCACAAGGACGAGAGAAGGCCACGTCTGACAGAACCCTGAGGGAGAGGACCATAGATCAAGGATCTGAACTCCAAAACACCTGGACTGCAAATCAAAAATATGGACTCGCAACAACCATTCGGACTCGTCTGTGGCACAAAGGCGATGGTCGCCAGCGGCTTGTGTGTAAAGCACAAGCCGTAGCATGTGATGAAGAAGATGAAATGTAGAGAGGAGGAGAGAAGTAGGAGAAAAGAGAGAATTATGGTGTATTTCACAACAATAGAATCCCTTGAAATAATGTCTTCAATAATAGTTTTTTAGTTGTGTTTTATATCATATAAGATAAATATGTAAAATGAGTTTTATCTCGATTTATATAAATAAACATTTTTAAAATCCCAAATGTGATCCGCAAAGACGCAAGAAGTAGACGTGTGTATTGAAAAGGCCAAAAAGAAGAAGAAGAATAAAAAATTGCATCCACGTAAGTGGGTAAAATGGACCTAGATTCTCTCCTTTTCCCTTCCCCTCAGAATCCTATCTGGACTGTCCAAATTTTAATCCAACGGTTCAGATTAATTTTTTTTTTTTTACTTTTGTCTTTTTTGAAAAAGACAAAACTTCAATTTTTTTTTTTTAAAATCTGGACCGTTGGATCAAGATTTAGACGGTCCAGATGGGATTCTGAGGGGAAGGGAAAAGGAGGAAATCTGCTTCCTGGGCAAAAGGACGATCCAATTAAAAAGACCAAAATAAATTAATTTATCTTTTTTAAAACAAAGACCTTAATTTAAAAATATTTCTCAGGCTAAGCAATCGCCGGACCGGAACTTTGAATCCGAGGGCATCGAAGAAGGTGTGCCCTAGCCCAGCTTTGCCGCATCTTCTTCCCCGGCGAAAGCGTTCGACGTCGTCTCTTCCTATCCTCATGGCCCTTCGTCGTAGTGCTCCTTGATTTGCATAGTTCTTCTCAGTCATGGCAAAAAGGCGATCTGCTCAAAGGAAATCCCAGAAGGATCTAAGAGATACAATCCAACCTAGTCACCTTCAACTTTCATTAGCGGCGACAATGGAGGTCAGACGACGACCCATGACCCACGACAACGATAGTGGTTGATGCCTCCCCTTCGACGTAAGACGCACGATGCCTCCGACTGATAGAAGATGCAGTGGTTCGGTTTCCCTGGTGTTGAAAGTTTTGGTTCACTAGTTCAAAGATTCATCTGTTTTCACAGCAATTTCTGGTTGTGGGAGCTTCCTAGCATTAGCAATGACGCTGGAGTTTGATTTTTTGTTTTGAGTTTTAACATCAATTATCGTGGTTCATTCTGAAGGAGGGCTTATTTAAGCTTAAAATTTGCATACGGTAGCTATGCTATTTGAAGAAACTTTGATCCTTGCAGAAAAAATGTGTGTTTTATGAAACAGAACCCGTGGTTATGTTGAAGTTTCTCTCTGCGCATGGGATGCTATGGTGCTATATTTTTTTTTTTTAAATTTGTAAATAGGGATAGGATATTGTTACAACCTTTTTTTGTTACAACCAATGTTACTACCACTTTTCCACCGTTAGATCAGAATCTCATTTACCTATATAATTTCTCTCCTATTAAGATTCTGATCTAACGGTGGAAAAGTGATAGTAATATTGATTGTAACAAAAAAAAAGTTGTAACAATATCCTATCCTTTGTAAATATGAGACAATTTCATAAGCTCTTTCTTTTAGGTGTTTGAGGAAGTTTGTAATGTTGTACTGTACTTTGGCAAAAGCGGGATGAATGAGGAATCTGACAAATCTATGCATTTCTCTTTATCCAAAATACTGCTTTTAAATAAATTTTTGTTTCTTGAATATTGTTGTTGGTCTTAGGGTATGTTTGGTTTGAGGGAGGGGAGGGAAATAAGGAAATGACCAAATTGCCATTAATGAAAGGAATATTCTCTTTTATTGAAAGTATGTTTTTGAAATATTGAAAAGTTTCCAGAAATAATTTAGAAAAGAGAAGATCAAAGATCTCCCTCCCCTCCCTCAATCCAAACTCCCCTTAAGCTTTGATCTTTGCTAGTAACAAAGGAGAATGGGCGTATCAGAATTTTCTCGGGACAAAAACAGAGAGCATGAAAGTATGGGAAATGGAACATAGAAGAGACCTAAAGGGCTGAAGTCAAATTTAATCTCCAAGCTGAGGACGATGATGCTTCCTCCCGTCGGGACTGCAGAAATATACATATGGGTTGCTTAAAATTGATTCCTTCAAAACACATCAACCGCCATCACCGCCACTAATGAATGTTAGAGATGACTAAGTTTGATTTTCTCTGTTAGATCCTTCTTTGATTTCCTTTGAGCTGATGCCATGGAGAGAGGAAGAGACGATGTCAACACTTCCGCCGAGCAAGAAGACGCGGCAGAGCTGAAGACGATCCCTGTTCGATTCTTTCAGTTTCAGAATTCTTGTCCGGCGATTGCTAATCTTTATTTTAAAACATAAATTTCAAACCCCAATTATTGAATTACTTTTTGGATAAGATATTTACACTTTTGTCACTACGTGACTTTCACTTTTCAGCACAGAGAAATAATAAAGATAAATGAGATTCTAATCTAAAGAAAAAAATGGTAATGACATTGGTAATAACAAAAAATGATTGTGACAATATCATATTTCATACTTTTAATCCTTTAAATTTATCTAAGATATACTTTTAGTCTCTTAATTTTATAAAATATATATTTAGTCTTATAATTTTAACACCGTTAATATCCCTAATAACAAATGGTGATCTGCTAAACTCAAATGATAAATAAGTAAAATAAAGTGACTATTGTTTAACTAAATACTATTAATATTAAATTTAAAATATATTTAAATTAAAAGAAGCAAACAATGTGAAAACCTCAATTAGCTAGTTATTGGTTTATTTAATTTTAGTAATATAAATATATTATATTGAAAAACATTAAAATTAAAATAGGGTTAAGGTGTATTTTTGCCTTTAAAGTATGCATCTAGGAGCAATTTTGCTCCTAAAGTTTTCGGCGCAGCAATGTTGCCCTTAAAGTTTTCGGCGTAGCAATGTTGCCCCTTAAATTTCAAAACAGAGCAATGTTGTCCTTCCGTTAAAAACCCTAACGGTCAATTAACGTTGATCGTTAGTTGACTATTAGGGTTTTTAACAGAGGGGCAACATTGCTCAGTTTTGAAACTTTAGGGGCAAAATTACTACTTTTTCTGGGAGCAATATTGCCCCTAAAGTTTAAAAATGGAGCAATGTTGCCCATCCATTAAAAATCTTAACGTTGACTGTTAGTTGACCGTTAAGGTTTTTAACGGAGGGACAACATTGCTCCGTTTTGAAACTTCAGGGGCAACATTGCTACGCTTGAAACTTCAGTGGCAAAATTGCTCTTGGGCGCATACTTTAAGGGCGGAAATGCACCTTAACCCAATTAAAATATGTTCTATCAACTATAAAGTCATCACTTATTAGTTTTGTTAATATTTTCTGTTAACGGTATTAATGATGTGAGAAATATAAAATTAAAAAATATTTTTATAGAGTTAAGAAGTAAAAATATACCTAAAACTTAAAGGATTAAATACTTTGACCCCAATTATTTAGTCAATCAATAGAATACCTAAATATCCCATAAAACTTTAATTTACGTTGTATTTTATTTTAGGGGTTTAATTTTTTTATGTTGCATGAGATAAAAAAGATTCTTACCCACACATAAAATAATGGGATCTACGTATATATATAATGCTAATTATGTATATATGTGGGTCCCACTATTTTATATGTATGTAACATAAAAAAATACTTCTCCCACAACATGAGAAATGTTTTTCCCTTTATTACTTGTATAAAAAATTAATTTTGAAGTCTGAAAATACATTTCCTCCCGAAACCAAAAATATTGTTTGTGAAGTGTTTTTGGAATTTGGCGGTGTTCAACTTCCAGAAACTCAAAGATAACCTGATTTATATATATATATTTTTTATACATCCAGTGGGAGGGGGAGGTAGGACTCGAACCCTAGATAAGAGGAAAGACCAGCTCCTAAGACTGACCCTAATGACATGGCGCTGCTACGAGCCTTGAGACAAACTAATTTTCTTTAATTTCAGACATCTCTTCAATTTGGTGGTATTCAGTTGTTCTCTTACCGGCTCCGAATACAGAGTTTGGAGAAATTTCGGAACTTAAAGATGAGATCGAGCGGTGACAAAGATAAAAATCGAGGCGTCAGCTTGCAATTGAACAACCTCCATCAGCGTCTTCTTCATGCATTGAGCCTAGGCACCAGGTTCCTTCAATTTTTATTTCACTTACAACGATGATAAAGTTGTCTGCACTTTGTTGCTCACCCATTATTTATTCTCTTCTTGATCGGTTTGTTCTTTAATCTCTTGGTTATTAGTGTTCCTAACTTGAATAAAGAAGTTATATTTTCGAATTCTATCGTTTTTCTTAAAGGAAAATTAAATTCAAATGTTGTGTACTTGTGTTACTATGGCTGCTCCTGAAGTTCTTGCTGAATGGGCAGATATTATGACGAGAAGACAAGCCAATGGAAATGGCAGAGCGCAAACATTGAAGTGCAGAAACAAGTTATACGCTCAATTGATGTGTTTCTTGATTTTGTATCTGGAGATGCACGTGCAGCACATCATACTGTTGCAAAGGTAGACTGCATTTTTTGAGTTCAACAATTTGGTCGGAGTTTAAGACTTCAAAGAAGCGGGATTTTCACATAAATCCTCTTTTCCCTTTTCCTTCGAATAGAAACTTCGGTTTTACATTTGAATTGTATTCTTGTTCTGTCATTCTTATCCATATGAATTTTTAGCTCTTTTTCGGGATGATGTGGAGTTGTTTTAGTTTTTTCCCGTTTGTTCATGTCGGAATAAGTCTGATTTGAAATCCGTAAATTAATGTTGACCAATGTGTGATTCAGTGTCTTGATAGATCCCACCTGATACTTAGTTTCCTATATTGTTATACTTGTCCAGGATTCGGTTGCTGATATTTTGGGAGCATTATTGTGGATTCTTCAATGCAAAAGTAGACCCTTGTTATGTATGGCAGCAAATGTAGCAGTAAAGTTAGTTTGTGTTTTACCCAATTCAATATTGGAATCTTATATATTAGATCTTGTCTATGTTCTGTCATCCTTGCTATCTTCGCCTTTTGTAGAAGTTGCAATACCCTGCTCTACTTGTTTGAATTTGGTAATTTCAAATTTAAATGCCAGTAGTGCGAAGGCTGTGTGGGAGGTACTGAAACAAACAGAATGTGTCATTCATATTTTGGGCAATATACACAAATTTGTTGGAGGTGAAATTCCAATGAAAATTGAATATTTCGAACAGATGTGTTCACTTTTGGGCTCAATATTGTTGTGGTGGCCTCCGACTCGGTTTCCTGTATGGAATGATGTTAAACTGATAGATACTTTGTCAGATATGCATGCAAGGACAGATATTTCCACCAAACTTGTAATCTTGAAGCTGTACACATCTCTAGGTATTAAACAATGTTTTCTACCAGCTTCACATCTCTCTAGATGTGCTTCTCCTTTTTATCTTTGATTCTGAAGCATTATGTTGATTATTCATGATTTATGCTACCAGCTTTATGTGGATCTGTGGCCAAAAAACTCATAGAGAATGGAGAAATCTTTCTACAAATGGTTGTGCAATCCATGGGAAAATCGTACCCTGATACTGTGAGGATAGAAGGATTTAGGCTTGCTCAATGTCTGTTGGTAGGAATTTTCTCTGTATGACTTGAGTATAGGTGTAGTGAATATTTTACCTGACAGTTGTGTGTTATTTTCTTAGAGATCCCAAGAGAATTGTTTGAAAGTGATGGATACATGTGGTGAAGCTCTTGTTGATGCCATAATTTTTGGGATGGAAGAAATCGAGATGCATTCTAGAAAATTTGTAAACAAGAATAGTTCTACATCAGTGGAAGCATGCCGATTGGCTTTAGTAACTCGTTGGGCAGGTGATCATCATATTAGGTTTTGGAAGAAAAGAATTGATAGAGTCCTCCTTAATCTTTTGATAGAAAATATTCAAGATTTATCAGAGGAACACGTCTCATCATTGGACAAACAAATATCCATTGCAAGGGAGGGTTTAAGAACCAATCATAAGCTTTGGGTGAGGGGTTATGTGTGGGACATTCTTGGTTCGCTCGCAATACATTCTGGAGAAAATTTCAACCCTTGTATACATGGAAGTGAGATCTACATCAACTTAATTATCATATGTGCATGGTAATGTAATTTCTACCCTTTATTTTTGCTTGATGGATTTACTATGTTTTTAGTCACCACTGCTATAGGCAGATTATTATTTTTTGTTTAATTATGTTTATTAATTTTTATTCTGTTATTTTATGTAGCTTAACTTTTGAGGATGTGATTAAGAAATGGTGCCGAATATATCATAAGGAAGTTGATGATAGTATTCAGAGTGAACCAGCATCAAGAGCTGTTCTAATGATGATTTATTCTCCATGTAACTACATTTCATCCCAAGCCAGACTCATATTTTCTAGAACATACTCTGCAGATCATTTCAGAAACTTAGTACATACGCTGGAATATACATCATCACTTGAAAGTTATGGATCCTTTGATAAGATCCAACTTATTATCAACTTGATTGGATTGATCTCTTTTTTAAGTTTACCACATCATCATACACTTGAAAGCAAATACATAAAGAAAGTTGCTTTTATAGCAAAACGATGCTTAGGCAATGATATTGATATATCAAGACTCAGCTTAGCTTCTCATTTGCATGCTACCTTATATGAAAATTCCTGTTGTTGGATGGATGCAGAAGATTGGGAAGGTTCTAATATTCTCTTGTTTTATGCTTTGTGGGGCTTAGCTGAAATGGTTCATCAATCTGCTTCTTTACAAAATAGTTCCCACATATCTATTGTTGCTATTGAATATTTTGGAGCTCAATTGGTTGGCAAACTCATTGAGATTTGCAGTAATGCCTCTCTTGGTCATGGTTTAAGATGGTATGCAGCTCATATTCTTAGTCATTTTGAATTTTATGGCTTTCCAAATGAACTAGCCAAAAGGGTTGGGATATGTCTTGATGAGAAAGAATACGCAGATATTCAACTCTTTCTGGCCAATGGCAATACTTTGAGTGTTCATGGTGTTATTCTTGCTGTTCGATGTCCATCATTGCTCCCTCCTGAACTCTTACTTGTTAAAGAAAAAAGAATCGATGGACAATCCATTAGGGAAGTTCGTTTATCTTCTCATGTTGATTATGAAGCATTAGTGAAGTTGTTGGAGTATGTTTACATGGGATACTTTCGTGCCAGTGAAGAAATTGTAAAGAAGGTGAAAACTCTTGCTAAGCGCTGCAATCTGCAGCTTCTCTTACAAATGCTTCATAGACAAAGTCCAAAGTGGGGCGCATCATTCCCCAGCTTTGACCTCACTTCATCTCTTGTTTCAGCTGGAAGTTGTTTTTGGTATGGTTTACCTCTTGATTAGCTTTTTACAATAATCTTTGGATTACTCATGATTAGTGTAACCTACGTTTTGTTTGCATTTTTTTAAAAATAATTTTGGCCCTTTTTTGTGTACAAAAATCAGTCAATTTTATTATAATTTTGCCCCTCCGTTGGAACTTTTTGGTAGTTTTTGAATCTATATTTTGGTGTCATTGATAAATGATAATGATGTCCTTGCCTTGTTTATCTAATAGATTAAAAGCTATGTTTTTAAAGGACTATGAAACATGAAAATACTTGCTGAGGATTGTATAGGGCAAATAGAGGTTTAATTGGTTAGCACTCACAGATTAGGACTTTCTTATTAGTTAAACTTGTATTAGTTAAATTAAGTCGATTAATTCTGATTGAGTAAATTTCTGTTTTCAGGGATGTTATATTGGAATCCAAACTAGATAAACTTGAAAGATGGACATGCCGTATATGCTCTCATTCAGTTCCACATTTGCATGTTCATAAAGTTATATTGCAGTCCGGCTGTGATTACTTGCAAGGTTTGTTTCGTTCTGGAATGAAAGAAAGGTAATTAACTTTTTCTAGCTTTTGGCTCTTCTTCGTATTTGAACTTTTTAAAATTGACTTTCCAATATATCATTCAAATAAGTTTCTGCCAAACTGACTTTTCATAAAAGTTTATCTAAACACAAATTAGCTTTTACCCCAACTTCAATTTGCAAAAGCAAGTTGGATAAAAGTCACCTTTGCAAATGTTAATCGAAACAAGCACAGATCATCTGAATCAGATTCTCAAATATTGTTCATTCTTGCAGTCATTCACAGATCATAAAGGTTCCGATTAGTTGGGAAGCAACAAGAAAGCTTGTGCACTGGTTCTATTCGAATGAGCTACCAAAGCCTCCATGTGGATGTTTGTGGGATAATATGGATGATGAACAAAAACTGTTTAGTTTGGAATCATACGTGGAGCTTTATTGGCTTTCAGAATTCTGGATTTTAGAAGATGTTCAAGAAGCTTGCTGGAATGTGATTGTATCTTGTCTTGATAATGCAAAGCAGTTGTCCATTAAAATACTTAAAATGGCTGGCGACTTCTCTTTGTGGAAATTAGCTGATGTTGCAGCAACTCACTTGGCTCCTTCTTATAGTCAGTTAAGAGATTCTTGTGAGCTTGATGATTTGGATGATGCTCTTGTTCACTTAATTTGTTCTGCTTCTATTCAACTTAGTCAAAATGGATGAAATTGCTTCAAATGCTCTCTTTCTTTCTGGTTTAGATTTAATTTTGGTCATGGTATTAGAATTGCTTATTATTGGTCATGCTTCTATTTATAAGTGGATTGAACGTAGGAGTACCGATTTAATTAATAAGCAAGTCCTGATACATGAGGGCCAACTAATTAAGAATCTATTTGCCCTAAATGACAAGTGTTCTGTTTAAATCATTCAATTAAATTAATACTCCCTCCTATCCTAATTATAAGACAATATTTAGGAGTTCATTTTGGCCCTAATTATAAAACAAATTTCTAATTTTTGTCAATTTCTTTCCAAAATACTCCTATTGATACTTTCTCAATAATAATTAAACACAATAATATCCCTATTATTCTATTTAAATTAATACTTTTTTTTTTAGGGCAAAATGAAAGCACACAGTTTTTAATATAACACGCATATTCAAACAATTGGAACTTGATGGACCCAAGGTCCTCGGCAATTAATACTAATTTGATTAAAGCATGTGAATTCAAATGAAATTTGGTAATGCCAGGCGCAAGTGGTCCACAATGTCCTTCGTCTTTATGTAGAAATTAACTCCCATCTGTCAAACAAACATATCTCACTTTAGAATCCCGAAGAAACATCAAAATCATTAATTTATTTGCCTTATCCATGAACCTATAATAGATTTCTAGATAAATTATTTAATCTAGTAAGGTTAAAATTATAAATTCTTTTATAATCAGCTAAATTTTAAAAATAAATCAAAAAAACCTCAAAAAAGATTGAGACATGAGATTTTAAGCAAGATCAAACTCGTAACCTCTCATTTGTAGGAAAATTTTTCATGATAGTAGGTCAAAAAAATCATTGACAAAGCTTTTAAAGTTGAACGTAATGTGGTTTATATAAATATTTTCTCTCATGTATATTAAAAATAAACAAAAAATATCAAATGTCAATACTTGTGTATACAAATACTCCCCTAAAAAGATGCATTTACCTAATCCTCTTAGCCACCTCATTCCATTTCAGTCCATTAAAAAAAAAAAAGAAAAAGAAAAAAACACTCTCAAAAACTACCTAAATACCAAACTCCAGAAAATCTAAATCCAATAATGTTGACCATTCACCTTTGTATAAAAATCAGAACTAATATCACCTTTAAAAAAAAAGGGACCCGTATTACAGAAACAAATGAAGATATAGATATGATAATTGAGTTGATGATGGATGAAACGTACCTGAGCAATGACAGTGATGTCGATGTGATTGCCAAAAGGAAGGGCATTAGCAGTGAGCACAATCAAATGAAGCTCCGATATTGAAGACAACAACGTTGCAAGTATTTCCTGCTTCTGATTATTATTATTATTATTATTATTCCTACAATGAACTCGAATCAGCACACTTTTCTCCATCACTTTTGCTTCTATTTCTTCTTCTTCAGGCAATATTATTAGACTCCTCCTCCTATTGTAACTAGGGTTACAATTATAATAATCTCCATCATCGTTGTTGCTTTGATGGCTTCTGTGATAATATTGATTACTGCTACTGCTACTTGACGGTGAAGAAAATGACGACGACGAGCTCTTCACAAAAACCACAGATTCCACCACTTTCTTCTTTTTCATTTCCTCCAGCTTCTTGATTCGTTCTTGAAGATCTTTCATGTACTTCACTGCTTCTCCCAGTATTGAAGCTCTATCCTTCTGTATGTATAAACACCAAAAAAACAAATATTCACAAGGAAACAAGTTTTGGATATTCCATGTGATTGACTCAATAGAGAAATATTTAGACAGACTTAATCAAGAGGCATGCATGTGCTATGTCAGTAAATCATCAGCCCTTAGACACACATCTATTAATGAATTGCGTCAGTTTCGCTCAAATTAAATTGGATTAATCATTTAGAAGAATAAGTATATATATAACTATTTGACACACGTAGTCAGAGCCAAATAAAAGAAACTTGAGGGAGACAAGTTAAGAGAATATAGAATGAACACGATACCTTGTTAATGCCTGCAGGTACCACTTTTGAGAGAGCCAAGAACCTCTTGTTAAGTTCTCGTCTTCGCTTTCTCTCAACTATTATGTGTTGTGGAAGGGGTGAGGCGGTATTTTTGCTGCTTCTACGCCACTTGTCTCCTTCTGATTGGCCCTTGTTCATGGCTGCATCAATCTTGTAGTTCATACTATTTTTCCTTCCAGAAGGCAATATTTTCTCATGAAGATTATTTCCTTCCTAGTAAGAAAGAGAAAGAGAAGCCTCAGAGAAATTTTCAGTTTGATGATATAGTGTCTTATCTGCTAATTGATGATGATCAATTGTCTCTTTCTGATTTGCAGTAATTTCAACATCGAAGGCCGAAGAAGATGAAGACATTTTTTCTCTGCAAAATTCTGGGAACAAAGTACAAGGATCCATCTTTTCCTGAGAAAATTCGATACATACTAGTTTAATTGTCATCACCACATATATGAATATTAGTTCATTAGCCTATAGTTGATCAGAATTCAGAATAATTCAAAATTAGAGTCACTATCCATGAAACATATGCTGAAGATGCTAAAAACTTGAGTTGCAAGCAATTTAAGTTTTCTCTACACAAACAAGACCTAAAGAGAAAATATGAACAGTACTGATTGAAACAAGAGAAATTAAAGGACAAAAAATGATGATATTACAAGATCATGTAGCCATGTTTCAAATGAGTCGTCGTACTCCATCTATATGATTATCAGCAAAATGAAAAATTTTAGATTGATCTGAAATGGACGACATTAACTGAGATTTTGAATATATATAGACACACACGAGAAACTTCCCACTATGCTTCAAAATTGCACGTTTTGAAATATAGATAGTTTTATTTTAATTTTTGTTTCGTCCACCGATCGCTGTGACATTTGAGACTGTCTCTAATTATTATTATTATTATACCCTTGCATATAATTGGAGATTCTCTAATTAGAAAACCTGTTTATGATTTGTGCACGTGTAAAAACAATCATATATAATTGTCTAAAATATTCATGACAAATCGTTAATGTGATAATTGTGCGAAAATGAATATATAAAAATAAAACTTGGGAAAACGAAAGGAATAGACGCGTAAGGAATTCGAATATCTTGGATAATTTTAATTTATGTATTGTTAAGAATTTCAATAGGATTTGAAGGATGAAGATATGAGAACCTAGTTGTCTGAGACTTCACTAATTATAAATATTGTTGGCTTTTGTTGACTGTTATTGATTTTATATATAACTAGAGACTTCTAGCTTCTTGCGTGTGTATTGAAGGATATGAATTTAAAATCAAACATATTAGTTAGTGGTTTTTTTTTTAATGCATTGTTGTATGTTTTAAAAAATATTATTTGTCACATTTCCAATAATAATTCAACTTCGTTCATTGTTATGTTAAAATTAACAACCATTCAAGATAATTAAATAGGTAACATTATTTAAGTGGCTTTTCATCAACTTCTTACTTTATAATCACATTTGCTATTTCATAATTAATATCTAAGTGACTTTTGTCCCAAACAATTTTTGAAACACCAAAACGTGAGGATTAACATAAACCAAATGCTTTCTTAGACCCACCTCCCCTATGTACTATAGTATTAGAGATCCAGTCCCGAGTTCCAAAAGATTTGGGACAAAGTACCTCTCGTTCAAATTCGGCAACACTTTATATATTTACAGTAATCATCACGAGGTTCCAACTCTTACTATCATGATCACTACAAGTCTACAACTACTAGCTAGCAGTAGTTGTCACCACAGCAACCACATTCACGAACTAACATATCATTATCATTCTTATTATTTGTAATGAAGAAAACTTGATACCTCAAACTTTTTTTTTTTTTTTTAAAAGGATGTAATTAAAATGAAATTTCAAGGCATATCTCATATTTATATACCATTATAGTCCGATTTATAAGTCCATTTTGACCAAAAAAAAAAAATCCTTATTAGAAGTCTAATTTCAAAATAATAAATGTGTTTGTTATGTTTTTGGCCCTATTAGCTATAATAAATAAGAAGAACTTATTCATGTTGATTTTTAGAAACAATCATCGAGAAGGGGAAAATTAGAAATTTAACCTATAATTAATAAGTTAATTAATAAAATTTTAAATTTGTTAATTAGGACCAGAACAGTAAAGGTAGTATACATTCTTCTCATCCACTTTACCAAGTCAATTATAAATTTTCCATCTTCCTTAACTATACATATCCCAATGTGTCGTTTCACGTTTAACCGTTTAGACAAATATTTTACATTTAAATAATAAAACCTGTTAAAAAATTAACACCGTTAATAAAGTGATGGCTTAATCAAATGTTTCACTTAATACCGTTACTAAAGCCGTATCTAAAAGTTTTCTAATAATATAATAGATTTCTCGATGTTATCTAAAAATGTGTACTCATGTATTGAATATATCAAGTTATACAGAAAGACAAATGAGATATTAATTTAATTCAATTACATTTTCTTAATTTTCTCTCTCTTACCATTGTCATACAAAATTACTCTGATATGTCTTTTGATCAAGAATCTATTTGCAAGTGAGGATGTTAAGCTGTCATCCAACAAAGAATCTATTTTACGTTAACTTTATGTCAAGTCTTACAAGAATTTTGTCAATTCTACTTTATAAATAAGAATACTTTCGTTTATAAAAATTTGCAATCCCAAAATCAAAAAAACAACCCCGGAAAATGGCTTTGTAGTAATCCCACTCTCATGGTACTTCAACCTAAATTATTCTCAATCCCACATATCAAACAATAGAATTTGGTTCACATTTTTGGTATCAAAGCCTGAGTGAGGTGTCACTCTGCAGTGGTATCACAACAGGGTGTCACTCTATTTTTGGATTAAGTTTTTCTAATTCTTTTTAAAAGTCTTTACTCCCCAAGACTAAACATGTCTTAGTGGTTTGAAATTATTATTAAATAACACTTCTAAATTGTGTAAAGGCAAGGCCTCATACCAATTCAGTATCAGAGTTTAATTAAGACTTCACACCTTTTTGGTATCAGAGCTTAAGGCTTACAAGGTTTAAGTAAAGTGTCACTTTATAGTGGTATCAAAGCAAGGTGTCACATTAAATGGTATAAGAGCATCTTTGAATTAAATTTATGATGTATCTATTGTGTATGATCAATTATGGGGTTTTAATGTGGGAGTTGAGAGAATTTAGAGAGTGATTTGGGAATGGAAAGGATCGAGGAGAAGTCAAATATTCCTATAGATGGTTGTAAATGGAGGGCTCTTTACTTCAATAAAGAGAAGCAAAATACTGAATTTGTATGGTGGAGAAAAATGTCCAAGAGACTGCCCTACTGCGAAATGAATATGGAAGATATTATTAGATCGTAGGGTATGAAATGAATTCTTCCAATTACCAGGCCACATTCTGATATACAGTATTAAATAATCATGAAACTGACACTTAACAATATTAAGATTGAAGAGTATACATAGTCACATTAGGATGAGGTAACCGAAGAAAATGAACTTTATAAGTCATGGACCTCCAAAATTCCAAAACTCGCTCGTCAGTGTCATTAGGGATGACAATCATCTTCATCGCTACCAAAACTCCACATTTAACATATTCACAGCTACCAAGAAAAATGTTAAATTTAGAGCCACCTGCCCTACCGAGAAGTTGGTACTTCATAATTTTATATGATGATGGTTCTTTATCATCGGAGGGACGCCAAATTTCGTTTTCTCAACTGAAAATGTGTAAAAATTAAAATTAAAACCCTAAGATGATAATTTAGCCATGCATGGGAGGAGGAAAAGTTGCAAAAAGCTCACACAAAAAGTAATTGCTACCGCCGAAAGTATTTGATAAAAAATACACTGCTCGTTCAACCACCATTACATGAATAAATGCTTTTTCAAAAAAAAAAAAAAAAGAAGGAAAGAAACAGAACAGGAAAAAAAACAATGGAAGATTAACTTACTTTTATCCTAGGCTAAATATAACTTTCGTGTTTTTTAGGAGAGATGACACATCATCAGGAAAATGTTCATAAAAAATAACAATGACTCTCTCATAGTGATAGTAAAGAGCATCCTGATAAACCACTTGCACCCATAACCCATAAGTCCCAGGATCGAAACCAAACTCTGATACCACTCAGTGTAACACCTGCTTTAAACCCAGAATAGAGTGACATGATACTTAAACTCCGTAAGCCTATCTGATACCACTCAGTGTAGCACCTTGGCTATGATACCAGACAGGTGTGAAGTCTTACCTTAAGTTTTAATACTATATCAATGTAAGGCCTTACTTTTACATAATTTAGATGTATTATTTAACAATAATTTTAAACTACTAAATGAGGTTAAAATTTAACCCAAACATAACATCTAATCATATGATTCAAATAGGCTTTTCTGAAAAGTTTAAACTTTTGAAAATAGTTTATTAGTCTTTCAAACTCTTCCTTAAAAATCTCATCATTTCTCAAACCAAGATTTATATTATCAGAGTTCCTTTCTGATATCACGTTTGATCTAATGTTCTGCTCTATACTTAATTGTTCGTCAAATTATGGTAATGTGATACCGTAAAAAGTTTTCCAAGAGTCTTACCCAACTCTAGTAAAGCTGAAGTCGATATAAGATCTCCAATGATAAACCCGACTAATGGTATGTGCTATCGTAGAGAGTATTTGATAAGAAATACACTACTCGATCAACCACCATTACATGAATAAATGCTTTTCCATAAAAGAAAAAGGAAAGAAACAAAACAGGAGAAAAATAGCAGAAGATGAACTTCATTTTATTCCAGGCCTTATAAAACTTCGTGTTTGTTTGGGAGAGATGATACATCATCTGGAAAATGTTCATAAAAGATAACCATGACTCTCTCTCAGTGATAGTTAAAAGCATCCTAATACACCACTTACACCCATAACCCATAGGTCTCTGGATCAGAACTAGACTCTGATACCACTCAATTTGACACCTACTTTAAGCGTAGAACTTAAACCTTTAAGCCTCAAGCTCGGACAATACTCGGTGTGGTACCTAACTATAACACCTGACGGGTATGAAGCCTTACCTTAAGCTATGATATTATATCAATGTAAGGCCACCACCTTGTATGCTAATAATACTGATACCACCACTTTGTGTACTGATACCACCACAACTATGTACAACTATCTGAATAGTGATTTGGGAATGGAAGATACTGAAGAGAATTCAAATATTTTATAAATGGGGCCTCTTTACTTCAGCAAAGAGAAGCAAAATACTGAATATGTATGGTGTATATGAAGGAGGAGGAAAATGTCCTATAGATTGGCCTGTTGCAAAACAAATATGGAAGATATTATTGGATCATAGGGTATGGAATGAATTCTTCCATTTACCTACTAAATAATCATGAAACCGAGACTTAACAGTATTAAGATTGAAAAGTATACCTAGTCACGTTCAGATGAGGTAACTGAAGAAAATAAACTTTATCAGTCATGTACCTCTAAAATTTCGAAACCCGCTCGTCAATGTCATTAAGGATGACAATCATCTTCATCGCTACCGAAACTCATAGCCACTTATAACAACGTTAAATTCAAAGTCACCTACCCTACTGAGAAGCTGGTACTTCATAATTTCAGATGACGGTGGTTCTTCATCATCAGATGGACGCCAAATTTCCTTAACAAATCAAAAAAGTTTAATCACAATCACTACATATATTGATGATGTCGGAATTAAAGCCCTAGGATGATAATTATCAAAACCTGAGGTTTACAAGGTTTGAGTAAGGTTTCACTCTATAATGGTATCAAAGCAAGGTGTCATCATACTGAATGATATCAGAGAATCTTTGAATTAATACCCTAGAAAAGAAAAAAAAAATGTTTGAGAGGCAATACCAAAGGACAATATGTTTGAGAGGCAATACCAAAGGACAATTTTGCCCCAAAAGTTGTGTGGTGCAATTTTTGCCCAAAAATGTCAAAATGAGAGCAATTTTATCATAATCGTTATCTGAGTTAATGAAAACTCGGTTTAATATGATTATCACACTTTCGCCTAGTTTAAGTAACACAAAAATCATGTGAAAGGAAACTAGGAAATAAACCTAAATATTAGGATTATGTAATTGTACGGTGTACACAACACATTAAGATTTATTTTACAGTATTTCCAAGTTCAATTTTTTTTTTTTAATAAAAGATTAGTTTTATTTTTTTTATTTGATAATAAGATAGTTAAATATTATGTTGGTATATAATTCGAATATGAAGAATCATAGATAAAAGGAGACTTTGATACAATAAAAAAAATGATATTCCTTACCTGCTTATTAATCCCGTGAATATCAATAAATAATATTATTCAACATTCTTTGAAACAAAACCACAATAATTATGTTACATTCATAAACTAAAATTTTTAAGTATTTTGTTTTTTTTTTCATTGTATATCCGAAACGAAAACACGTAACATTGTCATTGCAGGAACATTTCTACAAACAAGTCAAAAGCTGAGTCATACATAGAAAGGTGCTGCCTAACGCTATTTTCACAGTAATCTCCCAACAAAGTCCCAAAATCCACATTGCCAGACAAGTAGTGTTAGGTTGAATAACTAAACACAGCCTCATGGGTGTTCAAAAAAAACACCAAGCAGCAGCAAAATGAAAACTAGAGAAAGAGAAAACATGATATTTTTTGCAGCAACGTCAATATAATTTATTCCACCCGAGCGTTCCTTTGGTAATTTTTTTCAGCCATGGCTCATCATTTCTACCTTTTATCCAATCAAGATCAGAGCAGAGCGACCCCAATAACGCCATTTCCAGCAAAAATGGCTAAACCCATCAAGGTGGATAATGAAGATACAAACCCCACGCCACGCCTTGTATATAATAGTAAGGGTGTACATAGGGAATTGAGAATCAGATTTGCAGCTAACTCTGTACATGCTAACCACTACTGTGTTCCTTCCTACCAACCACACATAGAAACAATATAAGCTCCCCTATCAAAAGACAAGAAAAGAGACATAAAAGAAAATGGCATTAGGAACAAATCAACCCTGTGTTTTTCATAATACACAACGGGGCTTGGTTGCATATAAGTTATCAGAGTGCTGCACATCTGTATGGCAAAACAAAGCAAGGACGAGTTGTTGACATCCACTTTCAAAGCAACTCGTGCTTCTGAGGCTCAGGTTTTGGATTGGTTAATTCGTACTTGGAACAGAGGCACAATTTCCCTGGTGATGTTTGTTGATGAGGACGGATCTTGAACCCAAAATTCATGATCATAAGGTTGTCATCTAAGTTGTGCATATTAACTCAGCACTGTCTCAGAGTTCACATGACCGCTGCTGCTGCTGCTACTTCCAGCATTACTGTTAAGTCCCACCACGGGTACAGAGCGCTGAGCAAAATCTAGTAACAACTTCCTTTGGTTGTCATCAGTATGAGGAAGACTTGCACGCAAGAGTTCAACTGGCATTTCTCGATTAATAGCTTTGGCAGCATCTGCATTAATGGCCGCCATGTTTGATGTGCCTTGCATAATCAAGGACTGCATGATACTATGATATTTATTCATGCAATACTTCGTCAGAAGATCGAAGAATTCATCAAAGGAGCCCTGCCAAAATGAACGATTAGATATGTTATAGTTGCAAGAGGCATGAGGATCAGTTAGAAGTTCAGTAGCCTTCTCAAGAACAGAAACTAAGACAACAGAGGCACCATCTCCAGCAGCACTTCCAATAGGACGAAGAGGGGGCTGCTCAGAGGAACAAACCACAGCTGCAAGACAAGCACTGAGAGCACCAAGGTCCATCCCTCGAACACACTGGGAAACAATCTTAGCAAGGTTAATTGTTGTTTCTGCAGCTCCAGGTTCAGAGGGGAGGCCACCAAATAAGAATCTTAAATGACGAAAGACAGCCATGCAGACTATTCGCATAAGCTCACTACCAGGAAGAAGCAACTGAAGATACTTTGCCAGGAGCTTACGTCCCTTGGGAAGAGATACCAAACGTAAGAAAACAAGGTCATCCTTAGCAGCAAGACCAACTTTGTGTCCATTCTTTCCCAGTGGGTCAACTAACTGAAGAGAAGTTGCCAGACCTTCCAACAGGACCTGCCGCCTCACTCTTAATTGGGCTCCACCATCTTGTATCTGGTTGACCTGCAAGAAACGATCAATATCATCTACATCGAGAAGAAGACAAAGACCATCCTCAATTGTGACCCTGGCTGCAAACATAGGCTCTTGTTCAAGTGGCTTCTCCAAATTGCTTTGGTCAGAGCTACCAGAAGAGTTTGGGGAATCAACCTCAAGGAGAGGACGAGGCCTACGTATAGATGAGAATGAAACCCTCCCTAGAGCATCAACCTGAAGGAAAGCATGGGGCTCAGAATTAGACCTGGATCGTGCTGGAAGTTCCCTTATTTGAGTTGGACATAATGGATGTTTCAACTTAGAACTCGAAGAATTTTTAGCAAGACATGCTTGGTGGTAATAGTCATCTACATATGGATCGTTACTGTGTGTCACTGCAAGCTGCATTTTGAGAATACTCTCAATTTCATCACTTGTCATATACTTGGACCTAAACTGGAATGACCCACCATCACTCTTCTGGCTAGTAATATCAGACTGTTGAGAGAAGCGAGTATTATGTCTCCCTTTGTGAGTTGATTTTGGTCTATGATCTCTCACATCAGTCAGACCAAGCATATGATCATATTTGCTCATCCCAGATGAGCCAGAAGAAAGATGGGGATTAAGTAAATGGGACCGGAAACCTGAAAGGTACCCTGCTGACTGTTGAGCAGAATGATGCAGTCTATACTGCTGTTGCTGCAACTGAGTCATTAAGTTAGGAGATATGGATCCGTTGTGAAGATGCAATTGTTGCTGCAGCATATTACTTAGAACGTTTGAATGATCTCCAGGATATAACCCTGCATGATTAATCCATTGATTCTGCATGCGATGATTAAGGGGAGAGCCAGCAGTGAATTGTCGCATACTTCCACTAAAATGAGGCCCATGGTTTAATCCACTAAATTGACGCAAAGAATTGGAATAATGAGAACGACTTTGGGGAGATAATGCCATCTGGGTTCCCCCTGTATGATAAGGAATTACCAGGCCGCTTGTACTATGATTTGGAGGACCTTGCTGTGACTTACCACCAGGGGGAGGATAAGAAGTAAAAGACGACTTTGGCACAAAAGTTGGTTCACTCGAGAAATGAGGAAGTTGCTGACACTGTTCAGGATAGGAAGAAGTTCTGTACAGGGAGGATTGCGGCTGTGATGACCAACGTTTACCATCCTGAGCAGCTTCAACGTCAAACATACGCTGATCAAACCAGTTTACTGGTTCACTAGAGTGATGTTGAAGGGGGTAGGGCTGTTGTTGCCGTAGCTGTTCAGGGTAAGAAGATGTTCTGTACAAGGGCTTCGGTTCTTCATGAGAGAAAGTAGAATGGAGACCTTCACTGTTAAAAGCATGTTGGTCAAACCAGCTGGGAACATCATCCCTTGGTGCCCAGTCAGAAGCAGAAGAACCTGGATAAATAGTGCAGGCATAAACAATTGTGTCAAACTGTAAAAGGTGCACACAGATAAACAATAGCAATATACTCATCAAGCTGCCAATACGAAGTTACTTAAAACATCATGGATATATATATCCTTCATAGGAATCCAAAATAACATCCACTAAACAATTAGACATCTCCCTGACATGCGTATGGCTTTATGGAGTCATTCACACTAGTAGAGTCTACATTTTAATCTAGGGGGAGTTGCCTATAGTCAAGAAACAAGTTTGTGCCCAATTTACAAGTAAGAATGGTTGGTAAATATCATGGATCTCTAAACCATTGGAGATTCAGTTCCCAATAGGGAAAAAAGTTTTTACAAATAATAACATGCTAAAAGATAATTAAGTCCCTCCACCCCCAAAATTATTTTTCAAAAAAGGCCTAAACCCCAACCCATTCACCAAGATACTGATGTTTCTTGAACCTGTTTCTCCCATTGAAGGCAGGTTAAGTTCTAGCACTTGAATGACCACAATGATATGAATAAACTGGTAGCAGAAATTCACATCCGCCACACATTTGTATAAAACATTAAGATTCATGTCGTTTTATATATATGTCAATGCATAAAAGCAGGGGTGGAAATGGTCCATAAAATGGTCCACACCTGCTTTCCAACAGTTCATAGAGAAAGGATACCGTAGGAAACTAATGGGTGACAAATAACTAGCAGTCAAGAATCTACAATCATAGTTGTATATAACAACATTATGCATATCTAACATGCAAAGGTTGGCATCAGAATATAATGGATGAAGAACTTTGCAACAAATGTTAAATAATCTTTAAAGAGTTCAATTTTCAGATAAGAGAAGCAATATGAAAAACTATGGTTTCACAAATAAATAAATTAGCAAAAATGCTCTACTCACTTTCTCTTGATCCCCGTTCGCCAATAACTCCGGGATATCTTGGTCCACTAACAGCCTTGTTCAACTGAAATCAAAGAAAGATGATATTCTTATCAATTCCCACAGAGCAGAACCATGATCAATATAACAGAAAACTGAATCATAAATATAAGCATAACTGGAGTACTTGTCAAGAAGTTCAAACAACTTCCTCGTGTTAAGAGAACCCATTACTTGCTACCAAAATGTTTGCCAACGGAAGCAAAGCTGATCATCTTATTTATACCTCTTAACTAAATCTCATTCTTTCATTTCTTTTCCAATTTAATTCTCATGATTCATGGATGAAATAACGTATATTGCAAACAGGAATGGATCACCAACAATAGAAAGTAAGCTAACAGGAAATATAAAAAAGAAGCAGGATCAAACTATGCTTGCATTGCACACTACATTTATTCTTTTCCTGTTTTCTTTTTCTTAAGATGGTATGGGAGGCTCACTGTCAACATGAACTGATGTGACAACTAGAAAATACAAGTAAACCTAAAAGGGGAACAGAAAAACTTTGTATGCACGCTGTTCTGACAAGATTGATTGCTCAAATTTCAGCAGAGACATCATATTCTTTGGAGACTGCTTTGATTTAGCATAATAAAAAGTTCAATCAATGAAGCATAAGAAAAGATAAATGTCTGCCTAAGAACAATTTTCAGAGCCTAATTTCACAATGATCTATTGTCTCTAGATATACAGTTCAATATCAAGATTTTGTCGCACATTTCAACAAAATCAGCAATAAGAATGATTTCCTTGTTTCAAACTGACCCCAAAGTGTAACACAGATAATCCACCATTTCCCCAACAGAGAGGATAATTCTGACAAGAAATGCATATTATTTTTGTCCACGCAGCCTCTCAAAATAAGATATCTCAAATCTTACCAAGGGAAGGAAAATCTAATAAGCTGACAACTTTCTATAAAGATACAGGAAAATCTTTGCAATCCAAACAGCCATGATTCTTGGAGAGAGCAAGGTGTATTTGGTTTCAATGCCATAAAACATGTTGAGCTATCAGACTCTATGATTTCTTTTCCAACCCCCTCGTTCTTTTTCTCTTTTAATCTTATATATAGTGAACGAATTACTGATCATCATCATCATCATCATCAAGCAGAAATGGCAAAAATCATAAAAAAAAGGTTCAGCATATAATGGTTTCCTACTAAAGGAAAGAATACAAATTGAAACGTGATCATGATTTCCAATACTTCGCCACTCATTCAATTAAATATCGCATTACAGAGACTCCATTATGCATTTGTTTAAAAACCTTACCTTCAAAAAAGTGGTATTGAGATCATCAATATCTGATAGAGATCTAACATCCTCAGCCTGCAATGTGAAAGGAAATGTTGTTTGACAAAAGTTTTAACAATGCAGCGGCAATATTTAAATAACTGGTAAAATTAATGTAACAAATAAGTACAGGAAACATAGACCAAGGGAGCACTTCATTGTCCGTAATAACATCACGCAATAAATATACTTCTTTATTGTGAAAACGCACTGAAATCAAGAACAGTTTTTACTAGAATCTTCAGGGCTCAGGCAACAATCAACTGTTATGGTACCCCCAAAACAATCTGATACAGGTGCAGAAGTGTAGGAGAGATATATGAATTGGGGGATAGGTTAAACAGCAGCAAAACAACTCGAGTGATACATAAAATATATTTGCCCCACAATCATTATTTTCATGGAAGAACATTTAAAGAAAGATAGGTCATATGCTCAAGGAACACTAGCCTATTGGATCTTAACCACCTACCAATGAAGATTCACTTTCAATTTTGAGCTCACTGTCATCTACTCTGTTTACAAAATCACATTTTGTCTGCCTTGAACAAAGCATTCCAAGAATCAGAAATAGGCGAGCACAAATTCCCACCCAGTATATTAAAAAAGAAACATTAACAAACGTGCCCCAGATTGTGCTATAGAAAATGATCCATCAAGACCAACAGACTCAGCCTGCATACTACCATTATTATTTCCAAATCACCAACCCAACCCTTTGACAATAGATCAGCATTAAATATCCTACGAAAAAAGAGGCACTTAATGGTAGAAACCCCAGGTCCAACCAAATTTAGCAAGGATATATAATGACGACTCAGACATCTAACCAACTTATTGCTTGAATTTCATCTCTTGAAATTTGGTCACCACATTGAAGAATGAAAAGTCAAAGAAAATTGTTTTCTTGACCAGGAAGAGACAATGTCAGAACATGAAAATGTACTTGAAATATACATACATTAGCAACTTGACGCGGATAAAAAAGACAAAAGTTGAGAAGGTTGTGTCATTTGATAATACTTCTCAAAAAGTTTTGGAGGACCACAATAAGATATGATGAGGAGTGAGGACAACAGGAGAGAAGGCTAATCCCCCAAAGGATAAGTGGATCAACAAGAGAGCAACTTATAAAATTTGAAAAAATCCCATAAAGAAAGGAAGAAAATGATATGCACCATTCCACAAGAGAAATGACCCCAAGTCCTCAACACAAGCTTCTAGACTAAAAGCAAAAGCACAACATGATTAAATTTAAAAAATTATAGCTAGTTAGCTACTGGAAATTCAAAACAATTGAAATTCAAAAACGGTTGAAAACTAACCTCCTCCTTGTTAATATTAAAAAAGAACTCCTCCTCATTAAGATCAACACCCAGCAAACTTTTGTCTTCATCTTCTAACCCCCCTAACTCAACCTCCTCAACTGCATTTTTGCCAAAGAATGCATATTGTGATGCGTCAAATACTGCACCTCCTGCAAAACAGAAGAATTTTCAGTTCAAGACAGGCCAGACGGTTTTTTCAAATAACTGCTCAACATAAAAAAGGTACAGGTCACACAGATAATGGAGAATTCCCTTCTACTAGAGCTGCCAAAACCAAATTGAAAAAATAGAACAAGACATGAATTACATCAGGATGATGAATCATATCAACTTTCAATTAGTAAAGCTAAAATGAAAGGCAAAAGGAGTTTAATTTTGAAAGTGAATCTAGTCAAAAAGTCAAGCACGTCCTTCAAATTCAAAATTAGTGCAAAATATTTTTCCCACAGCAAAGCAATGAAATCCAGCGAAATCACTACTAACGCACCATAATTGACATTAGCCTCAGACACACAGAAAGATCTTGGATTATCAACCAAGGTGAACAAACAAATAACACAATCATTTAAGCAAAAAGAAAAAGAAACGCAAACAGCGGTGTTAGTATACACTGTATTTGTTAGACGCAACAGCCACCAATAGCAAATACTAGACAACCACCATTGAAATTTATAAAATAATTTTCATTGAGAAGTTTAATCAACTGAGTAAACTTTTTAGGATTTGCAAAACTTTCAATTCAAACTCGGGCCTTGGTCCAGTTACTTTACCGCCCTTTCCAGGCCATGAAATAAATGCTAACGATGCCCCCGACTAAACAAAGGGATACACAGAAGTGTAAAATATACACTTATACCTTCTAGACTAATTTATATTCCCAGTTTCATATAATTCAAATCACTGACTAGCTTAAACCAGATCTATAAGAATAAGCACAGCAATAAAAAACCTGGGACACTATTCAGTAAAGCAAAGAAACAAACAAGATAACCCAGGCGAAGCAAACCTGTGGGAACAGCTCCCAATTGCTGAAGACCCTCCGGTTTGGGAGCATCTTGAATATCACCCCCAGCACCAAGCCCATCCATATCTATAAGTAGCATACCATCAAAACGACGACGGAAGAAAACCCAGAAAAAGGAAAGCGCAAAAGATCAACAAGAGAAGACAAAGGAATGCTAAAAAGGAAAACTTGATACGAAAAGATAAAATCTTGAATTGCTCTAAATGTTTTAGCTAAAATGGCGAGGAAGCAAAGAGGAAAAGAAGATCTGGACACAGAATTGGGTACATTAGTTCATGGCAGAGATCTATCCCACCGGAAGGATAAAAAAATGGGTTGGATTTGGAGCAGAGTGAAAAAGAGAGAAGGATTGAGGAGGAACCCTACGAAAGCAGATATTGAAATTGATCGTAATTTATTAGCCGAATGAATTATGGAGGAGGTCGCGTCCCTAACTTAACTTCATTTTCCCTCACCGGAGATTCGCTAAATTTCATGGGACTAATTCGTAAATTTACATCTCCAGCTTTGCCAAATACTATCAAGATTTTTTTTTTATACACATAGTAAGTAAGGAGGGGGTAAGGTTCAAACCCGGAGGAGAGGAGCCAACTAAGATACTGACATAATGAGTAAGATTTTTATTAGCAAAAGAAAATCAAGTTTTAATATATATATTTAAAATAGGGTAAAGGATTTCTCTAGTCACTGGAAATAAAGTTATCTCCAACAAGTCCAAAACTACGTCGTTTTGGATTAATGAAAGGTGTTTCCGTAATTTTGTTTATTTTTTTATCATATTTTACTGAAGCACCCTTCATTAATTCACCTAAACTTACAAACATACCCATCATTAATTTAAAACGACGTAGTTTTAGGGTTACTAGAGATAACTTTATCTCCAATAACTGAAGAAATACTTTTCCCTTTAAAATATTAGTTAATTAATTTACATAAGAAACAATTTTTTAAAAAAAAAAACTCCTGTTACAAAATTTATAGTGCAAAATTACTTAAAAATTTTTAAAATATGTATAGTTTATTTTTAATTATGTTCAACACAATTAATAAAGAGTTGTACATGGGCATGAGTCTGGGCATCTCTGGACAATACATTTTATAATAAAAGAATTTTCACCAATTTTTCTGATTATATGTAAATATAGATATAGTGATATAAAAATATATTTCCAGCACATAAATTTTGGGTGGCCAAAATGACCCACTTGACCTCTTAGAGCTTCTATTCCCGCTCTTGGCATATTCTCTCCAGCGCGTTTTATCCCAACAAATTAGTTTATTTTCACACCAAACTTTAAAATTCGCAATTCTAAGCTATTGTTTATCTGAGTGACGCGTGTCCTAAATTTTTTCGTTATTTTATTCGAGCGTTCTCATCCATTTCACTATTAAGCGCAGCAATTACATTACAAATCTTCTTTATAACTTTCGAAAACAACCGATGAATATAAAATTATTCAGATCCATCCAAAGATAAAGTTCATTTTTTTTAGAGATTAAAGAAGCTAAATAAATTAATTAATTAGATTATATATTGTTTATCTTTAGGTTATATATCAGTTTAAAGTTAGGCAAAATAATTTTTTTAAAAAAAAACAAACATAAATATTTTAAAGTAATTTAATTAATTTCTTTAATCTCTCTAAAAAATTAATTATATATTATATTTATGACCGAAGGTAGTAAAATATGTGAAATCTAGGAACTTTCATTTAAATATATAGTGCTCACTTTAGTTTGTAAGACTCAATTTATAAATTCAAGGGTTGGCAGGGGAAAAATTTATAAACCTTACATATTTTGAGTTTGTCTTTTTTGTAATGAACGTAAAATAAAAAGGGTAAATAAAAAATTCCAATTCCAAACCCAAACATTGAACTCTTAATGAGTTAGAATGCAAATGAAAGAAAAGAAGTGAAGGATAGAGTTAAGAAAATATTACCAGTAATGATTGGGTTGAATAAAAGGATATATAGTTTTAAAATAAGATCACGTACACGAAACTTATTCGTAGAAAAAAGAATTATAATAAAAAATTTAATCTTACTTAAATTTGACTATGCTTAAATATAACTCTGATACAAGATATCAACTAATTGAAAAATATAAATATATTACTAAAATATTACATATCAAATCTGAAGATCCAAGATTCTAGCCATAAAAGTAAGGACTTTTGAAGGCATTGCACGAAAATGTTGATAAATATTTATTATCTCTCGAAAACAAAAAAAAAAAACGTGGGAAGAGCTCGAGTTGACCAGCTCTTTTTGTAATGGCTGAATTGTTGACCTTAAATCTACTATTCTTATTAGTCATGATTATAAGACTAAGTTAACTTTTCTAAAAAAAATTAAGAAAGCTAATTAAATTACTTTAAAGTATTTTTATTTTTATTTTTTTCTCCAAACTAATAAGATTGATCAATAACCTGATGTATAATCTAATAATATACAATATATGATATAATTAAATAACTTATTCAGCTTCTTTAATCTCTCTAAAACAAGTCAAGTCGATGTTTTAATTAAGACCGGAGATAATACTACAAAATAGACTGTCATTTTTTAAAATAAATAAATGAATAGGAGCAGGATGACCTGCATTACCAGCCACAGGTTTATATTGAGAATCTTAAAAGACGACCTGCAAGAGTTGACGTGATGAAATTTATTAACAAGCTACGTACGGAGTAGTATATTAATTTATGATTTTATGAATATGTTAACCCGTAATATTAGGTACTCCTACATTTAGGTAGATTTGATTTTGGACTATAAAACGAACCAACATGATGTCTTTTATGAAACCGAAAACTTATCTTTGATTTTGAACTTGGGTTGGTTTGAGTTAGTTCTAGCTCGATTTGGTTCATTTTTCATTTTCTTACCATCAATTTGATTATTTTTTTCATAAAGTTTTTATATTTTATAATCTTTATGAATTATATTCTAAATATGGTCAATATTTCAACTGACTATGGGATTAAAAATACTCATCTAAAGGACATGTAATGTAAGTGGGGGGAATTATATTAAGCAACATACCCTACATTTTAATAAATCAAATCAAGCGAAACCCCTAACCAAACTAATTATGTTGATTTTGACACCTAAGAAACAATATTGACTTTTATTCGATTATGATACATTTTTTTTTTTTTTGAGAATTACAGGCAAGCTATGAAGCTTGAAGAGGTGATGGAAGGACTAGACTATAAGGACTAGTCCTTAGAACATCAACTAGCAAAATAGATTAGCCAAAACAGACCATCCGGTCTCTAAGAAACATATCAAGGCATCCCTTGGGAACAGAAGGAATCAAAATGGAATCAGCATCCACAGCAGCATCATGGCCCTGTTTGGCCAAGTAATCTGCGCAAGCGATATTTCCTCTCGGGGTATAATGAAGCTCAACTCTCCAGTCTCTGTAGAGCAGGTCTCTAGTCTTCCCAATAATTTCTCTGAGGGGATGATCAGCATGGTAGTCTCTCATAAGGATGTTGATGGCATCTAACGAATCTGAGTAGAGGAGGATCTTGCGAAGGCCCATTTGATTGGCTACATTTAATCCTAGCCAGATCGCGTATATCTCAGCTTCAATGACACTGTGGAGGCCAAGGTTCTTATGGAATCCCATCATCCATCGGCCTTGAGAGTCCCTCATGACACCACCACAAGCAGCTTGGAGATGATAACGCACCGAGCCATCAACATCAATACGGACCACGTTCGTTGGGGGAGGGGTCCAAGCTTTTTCCACATTCCTGCCAAGGTTAAAAATTTGATGTGTCAGTGTTTGATTAGATACATTCTCCATGAGCAGATAGCTACAAGTGTGGAGCATGTCCCTGGTATCTGTGTTTTCGCCTTGGAAGAGGAATCTACATCTGGTTGTCCAAAGGACCTAGCATGTGAAGCTGAAAGTTCTCTGCCAAGAGCTATTCTGGAAGTGGCCTCTTCCTGGATTGTGGTTGACATTCCAGTTAAGCCAAACCTGCAAGTTACCTCATTGGAGAGAGTTAGGCACGACAAGCTGTGTCCATAAGTTTTTCGCTCTTTGACAGTCCCTGATAACATGGATGACGTCCTCCTCCCTATTACAACCGAAAGGACAAAGATTTCGATCAGTCAGCCCTCGTCTGGTTCTTAGGGAGTTGGTGGCCAATCTCTCGTGACCAACTTGCCACATGAATATTTTCACTTTTTCAGGGATCTTCCACTTCCACAGAAGGGACCAGAAGCTGTTGGTGCCTGTCCGATCCCGATCAGAGAGGTAATTATATGCAGATTTAACAATGAAGTACCCATCTTTCGCAGCCCGCCAAGTGAAACAATCCGGATGGTTAGTCGAAGGGGGTTGCATTTTGATGATAGAATTTATAATTGTCAAAGGCAAGATGCCACGCCATCCACTAACATTCCATCTCCCGTTACTCAAAACATGGTCTTTCACCGTATCATCAGCGTTGACCAGTGATGAGTCTTGAACAAATGTTATGAGGGGCCTATCAAGGGGAAGCCAGAGGTCCCACCAAAATTTAGTATCGCTCCCATTGTTAACCTTTTTGCCAATACCAGCAAGGAACTTATCCCAAACTTCATTGATTGCCTTCCAGACAGACGAGCAATTTCTCTTTTTAGACACTTGAGGAACAGAGGAACGACCACAGTTATACTTGGTCCAAAGGCATTGAGCCCATAGAGAATCCTTTTTCGTCAGTAGATTCCAACATATCTTCATGATGAAAGCTTTATTTTGACGCCGGAGATCTTTGAATCCAAGTCCCCCTTGCTTCTTAGCTTTAGTAATTTTGTCCCAAGCAATGAGGTGCATTTTTTTAACATCTTCTTCCTGCGACCAGAAGAAATTCCTTGATATCTTATCCAGCTCGTTAATAATACAAATAGGAAGGAGGGTTGATTGCATTTGATAGCTTGGCAGAGCGAATAAGACCGATTTGATCAAGACAGAGCGACCAGCCATATTTAAGAACTTGCTTTTCCACGTGGATAGTCTTTCCCTGGTTTTTTGAAGAATATGATGATACGTGGCTTTGGTCGTCCTCTTATGGATGATCGGCACTCCCAAATATTTCTCAAGGTCATGAGTGATTCCAATGCCTAGGAGTTGGCTTAGCTCACTGGCTCTGTTAAAGTTTACATTTCTGGAGCAAAACATACGAGATTTGGCTATGTTGATTTTGTGCCCCGAGACCTCACAGAAGCTTTGCATGACATTGCGAACCTCAGTCATTTGGTTTGCAGAGGCCTCAGTGAAAAGAATTAGATCATCAGCGAAGAACAGGTGGGAGATGGTGGGACTCCCTCTCTTAAAGGTGAACGGCTTCCAGCGCCCCGCCTCACATTCAGCTTTGATTAAATGACCCAGCCTTTCCATGCATAAGACAAAAATATATGGGCTTAGTGGGTCTCCTTGTCTAACCCCTCTTGACGGTGTAAAACCTGGGCTTTCATCACCATTCCAAAGGACAGACATAGTCGATGTGGAAAGACAAGCCATGATGAGTTCAATGAGGTTGCTATCAATTCTTAAACAAGTTAGTGTATTCCTTATGAACCCCCAATCAAGCTTGTCGAAAGCCTTTTCCATATCGATCTTGATGGCCACAAATCCTTTCTTTTTACCCTTCATTCTCATAGAGTGAATGATTTCCTGGGCAATGATAATATTATCACAACTGGATCTGTTGGTAACAAAGCTGCATTGCTCAGGGCTTATAAGATGGCCCATAATGTCTTTGAGTCTATTTGCCAGGATCTTGGTTATGATTTTGAAACTAACGTTACATAGGGATATTGGCCGGAATTCCTTTAAGGTGGAAGGTTGATCAACTTTAGGGATGAGGACAATCTTGGATTTGTTGATACTCGTCATACAGGACGGGTTGCTAAAACACTCCTCGATGAATTCACATATTTTATCCCCAATGGCATTCCACTGAGATTGAAAAAAGTGTGCGTGAAGGCCGTCAGGACCGGGGGCCTTAAAAGCTCCCATTGCGAAAGTTGCATTTTTTATCTCCATCCTAGTAACCCTTTTTGAAAGCACCTGTAAATCATGATTATCAATGATAGGAAAGTTAGAACACCATCCGTTGGGGTCTTTAACATGTGGGTCCCGAGTATAAAGACTGGAGAAGAATTCGTGGGCCATATTTTTTGCAAGATTATGCTCTTCAATCCATTCCCCTGCCTCGTTCTGTATAGCTCCAATCCGCTGCTTCTTCCTTTTAATAACAGTAGATGCATGAAAGAATCTTGTGTTCCTATCTCCGTGTTGGAGCCATTTGCTTCTCGATTTTTGGAACCAAAAGATCTCTTCCTGAGTAGCCAATTTGTGATATTCCTCCCAAAGTTGTTTTTCCAACCTAAAGAGGCCAGTACGTAGATTCATCTTTCGACATCGGTCAATTCCCTCCAAGCGACGAATGAGCTCTTTTTTCCTCTTGGAGAAATTCCCGACACGATTATCATTCCACTCCCGAGCGGATATCTGGAAATTTTGAAGACCTTGCGTCCAGCTCTTGTCCTGCCAGGCCTCTATAGTGATGTCCTTGAACTCATTTTCCAAGGCCCAAGCTATCTGGTACGAAAAAGGCCTCTGAGGGCGAGGAGGAAGGCTCGAAGGCTTAGAGTTCACCACCACAACCCTGTGATCCGATTTAAACTTAAGCTCGTGGCGAACACTGAAGGTGGGAAAGCTACTGATCCAATTGAAGTTAGAGAAGACCCAGTCCAACCTCTCTTTTAAGCCATGCCTTTCCCAAGTGAATTTCTCACCTAAAATATTAGCCTCAATAAGTCCAGATTCATCAATGCAGTCTTTGAAATGGCGCATGGAGGCCCAGGGAGGGTCTGCTCCACCTAACTTGTCGAAAGGGGAAAGATAAGTATTAAAATCACCCAGGACAAGCCAAGGGAGAGAAGAATTAGAAGCAAGAAGGCGGAGAGAGTTCCAGAGGGCCATTCTGCCAACCAGGGTAGTCTCACCATAGACAATAGTTAGAAGGTGCATGTTATTATTAGCAAGGTCTCTGACATAACAATGCAATAATTGAGTGGTGGAAGTAAGGTATGTAATATCAAACTCATTCGAATTCCAAAGAACCCAAATGCCCCCAGAGAACCCAGTAGCTTCCACCGGCATCCAATGACTGAAGCCAAGCTTCCGACAAACCTTATCGGCCCTAACACCGCTTATACGAGGTTCCAGAAGGCAGAGAATGTTAACATGATATTTATTGACAATATCTTTGATTTTTAGGGGGAAAGACCGGCTACCGGCACCCCTACAATTCCAAAACACAATAATCATTAATAAAATTAAATTAAAGGAGATGAGAAGGGAATACTTACCTGGGCCCTCCATCTCCACCCTCGTGATGTTTCTCAACTTGCGTTCCAGCCACAATAGTGCCATTGGCTTCTAAAAATTCCGGTGCAATATCCTCATTAGGATCCCAATGTTCAGGCGGCTTTAAATCATTAAGGCGAGAAAAATCCTGCATTGGTTCGGAAGGTGGGTTGGCTTGGAATTGTTCCTTGTTGGAGACATTAGCATTCACATCTGAGATAGCGAACCCCTGTTTGGGCTTTGAAGCAATATTCCCATGAACTATATTGTGAGCTCGCTGCCCCTTAGCTGATTTGTCACTTATTTTTTTGTTGGAAATGTTCATAGCCAATTCGGTGGTCTCATTAGAGTTGCCTTGCACCATGTCCTCCAATCCATGTTGGCCTTGTTGCATTTTATCATTATGAACCAATCTTGATGGCCCAACCGAACCAAAAGGCCCTACAGGATTAAGTCCAGCCAAGTTTGAAGGCTCCAGTTGTATTTTATCAAGGTCCATTGGCCCAACCGAAATAGGCCCAGCGTCCTTAGGTATCTTCCCTTGTGATGAGTCCACTTACGCCTTGTCCACTAGAACCAGTAAATTGTGTGACCCATTGCAATCAATATTACTTTGTCCATTGGTGGGGGCCATTGATTTGACTTCCTTCAATCTATATACAGGTTTTACCCTCTGCCCCATACTGTGCGTTTGAACATTTGGAAGAATTTCCTTCTTTTTTTTATTCTGAGATGCTGCCCTAGGTAGTAGGGTCCTGTCACCGCCATTAAATGCTTGCTCAGTAACTTCGGCACAATTTTGATCTCCATGGCTGATCAAGGTATGCCCGGATGTCAGAAAGGCGTCATCCTGAAGATCTTGGATCACAGCGTATCGCGATTTTTGGCCCTGGGAGGACGTTTGCGTCTGCTTCGTTCCGTTCTTCAATGGTAGCCGTTGGCCTTTGGAATCCTGCCGTTGGGAAAAGTTTCCTCGGTTGGTTCGCCGGGAAACCAGCATCCAAGGGCCAAAGCCCTCTTCCACCGTGGACTGCGCCGGATTTTTGCCCGGAAGTTGCCGTGGTGGCTGCATCACCGGATCTGCTTCCTCAGGATTGCTCGATGAAGAGGCCTTGAATGGACAGCTTTCCTCCCTGTGACCCGCTCTCCCACAGCTAAAACATATCATGGTTAGACCCTCATACTCAACGTTGAATTTTGATCCGGCAATAATCACTTTAGGAATTAGTTTTTTCTGAAGGTTGAGTTCCACACAGATTCTGACAAATCTTCCTCTCTGAATTTTTGGTGCTGACTCATGACAATCTTGGAGAGTATTCATGTCTATCCTCAGTGTTCTCCCGATTCGATCCCCTATCCTTGAAATACAGTGTTTGTTATAACAATGTAGGGGAACGTCAGGGATTCGAACCCAGGTTGCCACACGACCCAGCTGATTCTGATATGGGTTAAAATAGGGTGTCCATCTTTGAATCAAAACACAGTGGCCTCTGATCACCCAAGGTCCATCGTACATAACCTTTCTGTAGTGCGATCTCCATTGCTCTTGATCTTGAAATCTAACAACAAAATAGTTGTTTGGAACATCAATGAGTTCAAAGCTAGAAAAACCCCATAGCTTGCTTAGCAGGTCTTTTAAGACAAAAAGGTTGAATTTTCTTCCGAGGACAGTGAGGATAAGGGCGTAATTCCAAGGTTCGCACCACTCATTATATTCTTCCTCGGTGCATGGTGCGACCGGATACAACTCCATTAGCTTCTTCATCTCATCTGAGTCTTCGGGAACCTTCCAGCATATGTCTTTATCGTTGGTGAAGAGGTCATCTTCCTCCATAACATGATCAGCATGTGCAACGCCATTAAATCCCAGCAAGGAGGCACGGTAAGATGGGAATTTTTTCCCCATATCCTCTGATTGATTTCCTCCTTCAGACTGTTGCTCTGGTTCCTTATCTATCATTCTGTCATCCATTATTTCCTGAGGGGTTTCTTCCCATTTAGTTTTTTTCTTCCGGTCATCTTGTCCCTCTGCAGGCGGGCGGTCCGGCGGGAGCTTGCGCTGCCCGGCATCAACCGGTGAAAGAGCTTGGTCAGGGTTGGGAGTCATGATCGTCGGTGTTCAATGATGCATTCAAGAGTTGATTCTGATACATTCTAGTCATGTCTATAGAGGACCTAATATTTAGCATGTACTTGGATTAGCTTTTTAGAGGATAACTTCTGGGGGGGAAAAAAATTGAAAAAAAAAAACGATTTCAGAGAAGAGATTTTGGATGATAACGTCTTAAAAGTTTTAAAAAAGTAACTTCCAGACCATAGTTTTGGGTTGAACCCCAACAGAATTTAAAGACTGTTTGCATACCTTGACCCAAATAATGGTTTTTTTTTTTATTAAAAAAAAAAAAGGTACTTCTGCCTTTTTTCCCCAAGCGTTTGGATAATTTTTTTTCGAACCATGGTTTTAATATTGTTATCTAACACACACACACACCACAGAAGTTTTTTTCCAGACAATAGAAAATACGAATAGACTTAAAGTCAGCACCGAATAAAACAGACTAGCAACTAAAAGGAAAGAGCATTCTTGTAGTTGTTGCCCTGCCATGCAATAAATGGTTACAGCTTAAGAAGTCAAGGGAGCCATATCTTCAACAAAGGTCAGGAACGACCTAGAACATCATAAAAATACATGTTTGGTGGCACCAAAAACAAGTAATAATGTTTCTCAGCTGACCAAGGTAAAAATCAAGTGAGACTAAGATATTGAAGAAAACCAAACAGAGAGGTACATTCTTTGGTGGCAAGAAGAAAATATTCAAATGCGTCATATAATGAACCAAAGTTCAAAACAGTACATTGTTGGTTACAGCATTCATCAGCAAGTTCAGAAAACCAACCTGTGATCTGGTTGTAATTGTACACCCAAAAAAAGCCAGTTCTATTAGAAGGGTGGGTTTCCTACGCAGTTAAGCATTCATGCAACCAATCCCATGCCTTTTTATGATAAATATTAAAGAAACATGGGAATCCAACTCAATAATCCTAAAACTTGTACATATTTTTAACCACTATTTTGCTGTCTAGAAACGAGAGTAAAAAAAAAAAAAAAATCTCCCGTCAAGAGAAAAAATAAAGACAAGAGAAACAAATCAAAGCCAACTCTATGATACAGATGGGGGCCTGGCAGCAAAATATCAGTGCTCCATGGAATTCAGTCAATATAACAAAATAAGAGGCTAAAATTTCCGTAAAAGATGCAACTAATGCTTCCACCACAATAGACTGCTACAGAAGTGCCTAAAACGAGATCCTCCCTATGACAGTTACTGCCACATTTTGACTCAAAATCATGCTCCTTATTTGAATGCCCAAGGACATTATTAGTTTGGCACCGACTCTGAGTGTACATGACCACTGCTGCCCCCAGAATTGTTATTAAATCCTGCAACGGGCACAGAACGTTGAGAGAAATCACGTAATTGCTTTTTCTGGTCATCGTTGGTGTGAGGAAGACTGGCACGCAAGAGCTCAACAGGCATTTCCTTACTAATGGCTCTGGCGGCATCTGACCCAAAGGAAGCCATATTTGGAGTACCTTGCATCAGCAATGATTGCACAATGCTATCGTATTTGTTCTCACAATACTTAGTAAGAAGAGAAAAGAATTCATCAAATGAAGCCTGCCAAAGTGACCGATATGCCATACTACAGTTGCTGGCAGCATGACGGTCAGTTAAAATTTCAGTGGCTCTCTCAAGCAAAGATACTAAAACTAAGGAAGCCCCATTGCCAGCAGGGCTTCCCAGGGGACGTAGAGGGGGCTGCTCCGAGGAACAAACTACTGCTGCAAGACAAGCACTAAGTGCTCCAAGATCCATTCCACGGACACACGTTGAAACAACCCTGGCAAGGTTACTTACAGTTTCTGCTGCAGCTGGGTCAGATGGATAACTACCAAATAAAAACCTTAAATGACGAAAGATGGCCATGCAGACTATTCGCATAAGCTCACCACTTGGAAAAAGACATTTAAGGTACCTTGTAAGAAGCTTCCATCCCTTGGGTAAAGAAATTATCCTCAGGAAAACAAAATCATCTTTTGCAGCAAGCCCAACTGTATTCCCATTCTTTCCCAGTGGGTCCACTAATTGAAGTGAGGCGGCAAGTCCTTCCAACAGAGCCTGCCGGCGCTGCTTCAACTGAATTCCACCATCTTGGAGCTGATTAAACTGTAGGAAACGATCAATATCATCTACATCAAGAAGAAGACATAAACCATCCTCAATGGTAACCCTAGCCGCAAGCATTGGCTCCTGTTCAAGGGGTTTCTCTGGAATGTTTTGCTCAGTGCTACTAGCAGACGAATTTGGAGTATCCACTTCCAAAAGAGGGCGGGGCCTGCGAATTGATGAAAATGGAACTCTCCCTAGAGCATCAACCTGGAGAAAAGCGTGAGGCTCATTATTAGCACGAGCTCGTGGAGGGAGTTCCCTAATTTGATTTGGACAGAAGTGATGCTTCAATTTAGCATTAGAGGACTTTTTTGCAAGACAAGCCTGGTGATAATAATCATCTACATAGGGATCATTACTATGTGTTGCTGCAAGCTGCATCCTAAGAATATTTTCAATCTCATCTGTTGTCATATACTTGGACCTAAATTGTGGCCATCCACTTTCACTCTTCTGGAAACCCATATTGTGTCTAATTCTGGGAACTAACTTTGGTCTTTGATCTCTCATGTCAATCAGCCCAAGCATCTGTTCATACTTGCCAACCATGGGTGCACCAAGAGAAGTATTGGAATTATAAGGATGGGATGGGAAACCCGATAAAAAGCCCGGAGAATGTTGAGGAGGAGGATGCATTCTCTGCTGTGGTTGCTGCAATGGAGTCAACAGATGGGAAGGTATTGATCCATTATGAAGGGGCAACTGTTGTGGCAATAAATTATTCGGAAGGGTGGGATGATCTCCAGGATATAATCCTACTTGGTTGACCAATTGGTTAGACATTCGATTATTAACAGGAGAAGCACTCATCATCTGATGCATATTCCCACCAAAAGGGGACCCAGCAAAGCCAGAAAATGGAATCTGAGAATTGGAGAAATGAGAATGATTGGATGAAGACAGTGGCATCTGAGATCCACCAACATGATATGGCATATTCAGGTGGCCTGCACTCTGATTTGGAGAATCCCTTTGGGACCTGCCACCAGAGTGAGGATAAGATTTTGGAACCAAAATTGGTTCACTAGAAAAATGCTGATGTTGTTGTTGCAGCTGCTGTTGTTGCTCCGGATATGAAGATGTTCTGTACAATGCCTTCGACTCTTGTAACTGAACCAATGAAGCATGTGGTTGTGATGACCATCTTTTCCCATCCTGAGCACCTTCACTTTCATAATCATGTTGATCAAACCAATTAGAAACATTTCCCCTTTGTGCCCATTCAGCAGCAGATGAATCTAAATAAAATAATCCAAGAGTAAGATAAAGAATTCAGTCAATTAATACAAGAAATATAAACAGCTAAAGGATAAGCACATATTCCCAAAACAAAGAAGAAACATATATCTCATTCAAGCCCAAAATCTGGCATAATCAAACGGAACACTTTGTGTGGGTACTTACTTTCACGGAGCCGCAAATTCAAATGCAGCAATATGAGCATTTCTCCCTTATGCATGGTAATAGAAGCAAAACTATTTTGTGCTCATGCAATCAGAGAACAAAAGCTCAAGTGCAGAGATGCATATTGAAGGAAGACACTCATTTATAGCCAGAGGTCAAAGCCCCAGCACTAATAACATGCATAAGGAAGACAAAACGTGATATTGAAGATAACAACATTTCATATATAGAAGAAGATATTAATATCCATACTAGACAACAACTGTGGACATCTATTCCTCATAGATTGACAGGGTAAAATGCAAGAGAAGGTTGTGTATGTTTGAAATGATATTTATGTAATAGCTGAACTCACTTTCTCTTGATACTTGTTCACCCATAAGTCCCATGCTTCTCGTTACACTAACAGCCGTGTTCAACTGAAATGAGACAACAAACTTAAAATTGAATGCCAACTAACATATAAAATAAAGTGTACAAAAAGTCAAAACAAGCCAAACCTTATCATCAACATCATCAACATTATAACAAACAACTAAATCCACAAGCATTGATGGAACCTATGCAGCAGCCTCAAAAAAATCGTAGTATATGATGACAATGATGCATGATTAGCAAATATATTTTCCCTTCAAAGAAATCTTCTAATTCTTCTTTTTTTCCATCCTATTCCTTTTCTCCCTTTTCTAATGGATAAAAGGTTTGTTGAAGAAAATACATAACCGGATAAGCATAAATTGGAAGAAAATCTAAGGTATTCCTTCAGCAATAAAAATATTATTCACCAGCTCAAGACAGTCATCTTGAGAACCAATTCTTAACTAATTCATTCTATAGAAAAATAAGGCCCCATATCTCCAGCCCAAAAATATCTTCCCCTGACCGATATCTTATGTCTGAAATCAAGGCATATGAGACCAAGTATCATAAGTTGAAGGCTGCTTCTCATAATTTCTCCCACATCATCCAGGAAGCCAGCATTGTAAAAGGTATCATATGTCCAGTTCATTATCTCCAACAAGAGGGAGAAAACAAAAATAGAATGCTATTAGGGAGAACTACAACTCAGACTCTTGGCAAGAAATTTTACAATTTATGTACGCAACCAAAGGAGTGGTTAATGACTTAAACCACTCTTAACTAATTGCTCCTTGGCTCAATTTTCCCAAACCAAATAAGTCTTTGCCAAGACTTCCAAAATCATAAGCCTCCCTCCCTACTTCAAGTCTTTCAACCAAAAAACATCTGATTTTATTGAAGATGATACTGGCAATAAAATAGTTCTCATATCCCCTTATAGAAGAGGACTTTATTTATTTGCATAGCTCTGACTATCTGATACAGTTTCCCTTATGGCTCTCTGAAACTCACCCACCTATTAAGCAACAGAAGAAAATAACATTGACACCAATGTCTTAAACATAGATTGAGTTATAAGGCGTGTTGGTTAGACATAATTGTCACACGATACTACACCTTCATGCTCATTAATTTGATAAATGAAATTATAAACGCGACAAGTTGTTTTTGCTTTTTACTTTTAAAACAGTTCTGATATGACAGTGATTAAAAATCTAACCTTTGAAAAGGTGGTACTGAGATCATCAACATCTGAAAGAGATCTTATTTCCTCAGCCTGCATTTTGATATAGAGGTAATTAGAGAAAAAATTAACCTCTCAAATCATATTTGAAACCATTTAAATTTAAATGAGAAGCAAACATTAACGAGAAAACAAGTACTGTTATTTTCTCATCCAAACAAGCAATATTTTATTTCAATTTTAATTTCCTATCCAATTATATTAATTAATTAAAAAATAGGAAAAAGTTTGCTTTCAGAGACAAAAAGCATTAGCCATTATTTTCAAGTAGAAATTTGTAGGTATATATTATACTGTAAAGTATACAACAACCAACTTTGAAGAGGGAGGATAATCTATTAGAAAACAGTCATCCTGTAACGTATTACATAAGTCCTAAAATTAAATAGGCAAATGAGGTAGAGGAACATTAGCAGATTAACAAAAACATGAAGCAAGAATTAACATGATGCATTACACTCTTGCAAAAAATGGGGAAAAAAAATCTAGAACCCTTAACCATAAAAGAAAATTAAATCATGCGTCAATTATACATAACCAACTTTTCCTTCCTTTTTCTCCAAAAAATCCCATCAACCACAGTAATTTTAATGATAAACATGTACCTCTTCTCTTCCAAAAAATATTTCCTCCTCTTCATCAAATTCAACAGGAGGTAAATCAAATTCTTCATCTTCTAATCCCCCCAACTCAACTTCCTCAACAACATCTTTCCCAAAGAAGGCATATTGTGATGCATCAAATACAGCATCTCCTGCATAATATAAAAGGTTGAGACAGAAATCACCCTATTAATTTTTTCCAGATGATTAGCATATGCACGGTTTCTCCATGCAAGCAAAGCTAAGACCAGAATTTATATATAGGAAAACAACTAGAATAGCTGGCAAGCAAAAGAACTTGTTGACCACAAAAAATTTTAATGTTGAGCGTCAATCAATCCAATAGTAATATCGAGAAACCATTTGGCAGCAAATGCGAGCAAAAAAATCTCTTTACGCCAGAAATAGTGGTTTAAAATCCACAGAATTTTCTACTCTGCGTACAAGCATCGAAATCCACAGAGTTTTCCATGAAGAAGAGAGTCTCTGGAGTTCTCCTTACTCCATAAATTATGCCAGGTCATGCTAGAAGTTCCTTCATGATCATACCCAGTGAATAAGCAAGCTGACACAATTCAGGAAACCAATGGTCGACTAACTTAACGTAGCTTGTCTTATGTCGAAGTAACTAGTGATAGCATGCAATTAAATTGGGCATGAGCATTCATAAAGTCGTTCAATTTTAGACACAAAAGTCAATTAAAACAAGCAAACAAAATTCCGTTAAGCAAAAGAAGTTCTGTATCGGGCTTAAATGTTCTACACCTCAAATAATTAGCCACTTGAGAGTTATATCATTGTCCATCAAGCAGCTAATAAGATAATAAGCATAGATTCACAAATTACATATATCGTTTTCTTCCGTTTTCTAAAAATTAAAAGTAGTTGGTAGCTTACCAGATCTAACTAGATACATAAGCAGGAACCAAGTGAAAAAGGCCAATAAAAGTGAAGCAAACCTGCAGTTGTGTCTCCAAGTTGCTTAAGATTCTGTGGGTTGGGAGCATCTTGAATATCAGCCCCAGCACCAAACCCATCCATTTTAACCAATACTATGCGGTAGAAGATAAACAATCAATCGCCAAGAAACTCAGAAACTAAAAACGCGAGAGATGAAAACAAAATTGAGTTCTAAATCTCAAGGAGAATAGATAAGGCAAGCAAATTAATCAGAAATCCGCAAAAGGGTTCTTCAGCTAAGACGGTATCGAAACAGAGTAAAAGATCTCAGGAACAGATTGAGTGCAGAAGTTAAAAGCAAAGATTTGTCCCATCAAAAAAATACAAAAAAGGGTTGGATTTTAAGAAAGAGGCGCATAGAGGATAACCCTAGGAAGGGTATAACGATTTAGAGTTGCAAAGTTTGAGAAAGAAAACAAAGGAGGTCGAGAAGAGTTGCGAGAGAGAGAGAAGATTAGGAGACTATTATTTGGTAAAAATAATTTAAAAGTTGAAGTTCGCAAAACAGTTCTTCAGTTACTTCCGAGTTGGTGATTTGTTGAAGAAGAAGCGATAGAGGCAACGATGATACTCGATAGATGATGTATACGGTATACCTATCAAAATTCACATTGAATATTCGATCTATTATCAATTATGAACAACATGGGTAGGGTTTCTTTTGTTTTTTCCTCAAACATTGGTAGGGTAGCGTTACAAACATATATATAATTCTTCTGGTGGTGAACATAAGACACATTTATTTATTTATTTTTAAATTGAAAAAAATTAAATAATTTACTTAATCATATAATATATAGGGAGAATTATAATAAATGACCTAAGAAAAATAATATTTATTAAGAAGAACCATAAAAATGGTAATTATTTTGAAGGACCAAAAATTAAAACATTAATATAAAGAGAATAAATTGCCCTTGGTCAAATTTCCTATATTATCTCTAATTAAATCAGAATCTAAGGTAATTGGTTGAAAATAATAAATAGAGATCAAATCAGAATCTGGAATATGCAAGTTAGAGTCTCTATTGGTAACTTTTTATCTCTTTGTGAAGAAAAAATCGTAGGTTCTTTTATCCACAAAGATTTCCTAGATGTCTTCCCCTCTGTTCTATGATCTTCAAGTTCTTCTTCCTGGTAATTTTTTATCTCGTTTTCTTTTAGTTCGGTTCTTGTTATAATCATTAAAATCTGATTAATCCTTGCCCCTTTAGTATTGTATATTTTTCAAACTTTTGTTTTGAATCACTGAAGCCAATTCGCATGGTCCATCACTTTTCTTTCTTTATGTGGAATAGAAGGTTGCCATATATTATTGTTCCAGAAAAAAAAAAGGTTCGCAAACATTGACTTGTAGGTTTTTTTTTTTTGGTTAATTAGATATTTCATTCCAAAAAAATGTTGCCATATATTATTGTTCCAAAAGGTTTTTTTCATTTCTCTCCTTTATGTAAAAATTTGTAGAACCAATGGCAATTTAGTCTCTTTATATTAATGTTTTAATTTTTTGTCCTTCAAAATAATTACTATTTTTTATGGTCCTTTTTAATAAATATTATTTTTTTTAGGTCTTTTATTATAATTCTCCCTAATATATATTGTATATTATTGAATTATCTATAAGTCTGTTAGTTAAAATTAATTAATTTAAAGAAAAATATAAATATAAACAATCTAAAATAATTTAATTAGTTTTTTCAATCTCTTTTAAAAAAATTAACTTTATTTTATATTTAAGATTAGAGGGGTACCTATTAACTTTCGATTGCTTGGGTTAAATATATCATTATTCAGTTTTCTGTGTTGAAAAAATGGGGTGCGCAATATCCACGAATATTAATATTATTTAAGTTTGGATGAAAAAAATTCATATTATAATTAAGAGATAGGTTATTTTACCTACTCTTATTTTGTCTACCTTTGCCTACCTTTTTCAATACCATTAGATTATAATCCTATCTAACGGTCAAGATTTAAGGGATAAAATAAACTCTTTTTATTCATTCCTCTCCCTGCCTTCGAACCATCTTTTGTTGCATTGGATGGGTATTTTGATGTTATGCATTCTTTTGAAGCAAGTGTGGAGAATGAAATTGGGAACGCTTATGTGAATAGTAATATACAGAGTCTCAATAACTCATTAATGTGTCAGTTCGATTAATGACAGAGACCCTGGGGTTCATGTGGCTCTTCTCCAAAAGCAAGTCGAACTTGTGAAGCGTGACGATAAACGAGGTTTGGAAATTAGAAAGCCTGACGTTAATGTTGGCTGGATCGACGGGGTAAGAATTTGACAACGATGTCTCCGAGGACTCTTTCCAGAACCAAGCGATTCCAATCCAGACAACCCAAACAAACCTCAGCATCATCGTTGTAAATATAAATACGGTGACATTAATTGAAAGGGACCAATATATGGAGATTTTGGGACCAAATTTTCGTAAACTTTTTTTATAAGAGAGAAATACCTTGTAAACAAGTCTTTGACGTTGCTCTCTGAAATTGGAAAACAAGATGAGAAAAGCTCATCGGTCATTCAATTTAGAGGCCAAAACTCGGATTTATTATAAAAGGAGAGTGAATTTTCATTTGTTTATGTTGTGTATTGATAATTGTTTATACTTGAGATTGGAGTAGCCATAGGTTGCGTTAGGGTTCTAAGTTTGGGGGAATCACAAATCTAACCTAGGCTTCTCTTAATTGAACAAATATTTTATACCTTAAATCTTCACCTTTAAATGAAATTATAATCTAACGATATTAAGAGAGGTAGGCAAAGGTAGATAAAATAAGAGTAGGTAGAATAACCTATCCCTACAATTAAATGCAACTTTTTGTCTTGAGGCTGATAAAAATTTGTTAAACTTGTCAAATTTGTTTTTCAAACGCACTAATATTTGTTAAATTCGTTACTGTGTAGCAAATGTGTCATGGCTTTTTCTAGCTATGAAGTTTGCTAAATTATAAATTTTGTTACAATACACCACCGTCTTTTTTAATACATAAATTAGTTTTTTTGGGGTATTATATCATACCTCAAAATTAACAATGTGTTTCAAAAAACACACTGTGATGTCCAGGATTATAAATAATACAAGGGTCTTTCAGAATGTTTACTTGGGCATTATTGTTACTTTTTATTCAAAATGTGGATTTCGTAGAATTTTTTTAATACTAAAAAGGAAAATTTAGAATTGAAAGATCACATTACTCATAACAAAGAAAAATATGTTAAGATGCAGCCCTCTCTTTTGTTTCTGATTTTTGGTTCTGGGGGACTAACTTTTGTTTTGTTTATGTGTAATATATATATATATATATATATATATATATAAACTATTAGTTCCTTCAGTTTTAAATATAAAACATATTTTATAATTTGTACTATAAACTACTTCCTCCGGTTCTAATTATAGGAATACTTTTGTACGTAGTACAATTACACTACAAAAATATTCCTATAATTAGGATCAGAAAGAGTATATTTTATATTTAGAATTGAAAGATTACGTTATGTTCGTTTTCAATTGCCCGACAAGGGTGAGAACCTTTATGAGAATCACGTCTTCATTCAAATGATAAATTAATTGAACATCATTCATAAATAAGTGTAAATTTGGAAAAACAATCAAATTTAAAACATCTCTAACGAGATTAACCAAATTTAACTGATATTTTTTTTTTCCTTCAACCAATTGGGCTTTGTAACGCCTCATTTTCAATACCAAAATCTTGGCCAAAATAATAGTAACACCTCCAAGTATAGGATATTCAACACTCAAACACATATTTACAATATGGCCAAAGGTAGAAATCCATTTATACAGGGCCAAAATAAATCCAATAAATAAGAGTTATTTTAAAATGCGGAAGTCTTTTAGGTTCATGGCAAATAAAATAACACAACATAAACTAAAGGAGTACAGAAGAGCCTACAAAGCTCACTCCATGGGTGCATTCCCTTGATCTCTACTAAGTTATTCACCTGAAAAATGTTAATATGGGGTGAGATTACACATCTCAGTAACTACTAAATATTTCTACCGTACACGAGCAAATAATATATGACAAAAAGATATGGGCTGATTTCAAATATATATATAGATTCCATAATTTATCATACAAAATAATTTATACTAATAGTCATCAATATAGAAGGTATTAAAACATATATATCTCAAAAGTTCTCATCTCATGTCTTTACAGAATATTCATATCAAATTCTTGAACTGTTCAGAAATGCACTATGCAGTATGCAGCCTCCCTTATATCACCACCTCCCTTATACCGCAGACTGGAGCCATAGGCTAACACATAGTCCAATAGAAACTTATTCATTTGACTGAATTGTTCCAAGCTCACCAAAACTTAAGATACACCCGGCCAAAGGTATATAGCTTAAATCTGGACTATGGCTCCCCTCCTTTAAAATAACTAAGGAGGTGTCACATGTCCCACAACTCCAATGAAATCCCGGCCAGAGGAAAACATGGAAGATGGGGCCCTGAAACAAGTACCATCCACTGTGCACCGAGTGGTGGCATAAATCATTCTTATCATTCAAATCCCTCCTTACTCCACCCATCATAATACAACCGCCATGATGAATATGTTCACTCAAAATAATGCATTATTATACCATAAAGTTTTATACATCAATATGCGTATTTATGAATAGTGAATACTATGCGTATATGTGAATAGTAAATACGATATATATACATGAATAGTAAAAATGAAGAGTACATACGGTATGTATACGTGAATAGTAAATACGGTATGTATACGTGAATAGTATTATGAATAGTAAATACGGTATACGTGAATAGTAAAATGAATAGTAAATACGGTATACGTGAATAGTAAAATGAATAGTAAATACGGTGTGAATAGTAAATATGGTATACGTGAATAGTAAATACAGTATACGTGAATAGTAACATGAATAGTAAAAATGAATAGTAAATACGGTATACGTGAATAGTACGTACGTATAAATAGTACCTCTGCAGATTTGCAAATCAAAGTTCCCACACCAGATCTTAAAACCATATATATTTTCTAAATATTCTTGCCAAAATAGTAAACAAACAAATTTATAATCATACATAATTCACAAGTATAAGGAAGAATATTCAGAGTTACCTGTTACTTGCTAATACCCGAATCACCAACCAGCTATTATAACTCTTAAGCAAATATCTCTCTACTCTCTCTCTCTCTCTCTACCTCTCTCTATGGCTCTTAGAAGTTGTGAAGAATGAAATGAAATGGAAGGTCTATTTATAGTTGGAAAATGGGTCTTGTAATTTTTGTCTCTGGGTCGTTTTACGTAATTTTCCTAAAAATTAAAAAGAAATCTCCCCCCGTGACTAAGTAGCCGCCCCGTGAACATTTTTAAAAAATTTTAATAATATTTTAATATTTTAAATAATATAATATTATAAATCAAATAGTAAATTACTATTACGTGGGTCCCGCGTGAAATATTTTCAAAACTCACGAGAGTTTCTGTCGGGAGGAAGAATTATTTTGGTCGTGGGTCCCACATGAATAGTAAATACGTATTTAGGAATAGTAAATACCGTATTTTTAAATAGTAAATACGTATTTGTGAATAGTGAACACTATTCATATTTCACAAATTTCAAGTATTAAATACGTATTTGCGAATAACATATATATATATATATATATTTTTAAATACGTATTTGTAAATAGTAAAAACGTATACGTGAATAGTAAATACTATTCACGGGGCCCACAAAATACTGATTTCAAATTTATCACTTTCCAAAAATAGAGCCTACTAGTCTTCCCAAAATAGGTTTATGTTCAAGATATTAGATTCAAAATTCAGGATGTTACATTTCTCCCCTCCTAAAAGAAAATTTTGTCCTCAAAATTTCGCTATAATAAGAATTCTAACCTATTTAAATAAATGAGGATAGGTTTGTCGCATGCTCTCCTCCGTTTCCCAAGTAGCATCTCCGGGAGCCATTCCTTTACACACAACCTTTACAAGCTAATAGCCTTGTTCCTCAATTGCTTATCCCCCGCATCAACAATCCGCTCCGACTCAGCTTTATATATCATATTATCCCTAAGTCCTATCTCTTTCCCAAACATGCTCACCAAGCACACAACACAATTTTCGTTCATCCTGTACCCAAAGTAATATTCAGACACAGGATCCACTAGTTCCTTATTTGAGCGCTTGGTTACACTGGCCTCACAGGCCAGTTCATTCTTCCTTTCTGCTTATTTCATTGTATTACCACGACACTGGATATTCAGATCTTACAGCTTAAGAAGTTACCCTCAGGCCATAATAACCACAATATGATATAATCTGATTATTTTGCCAACCTTAAGATAAACTTTAGACATACAGGTCTAATGTTACCATGATAGGCAACAAACACAATACTAGGCACATAAGTCTTATAGCCTAGAGATACCACCATATGCAAACTAGCTCAACGGGTCTTACCGCTTCAAGCCTCTGCTCGTCTATCCTATACCCGTGCTTCCTCAATTCAAGTTTAAGAAAACACTTACTTACTAAATCTAGCTTGTACACCTTCCACCACAATCATAATGTAAAAGTCAATTCTTGTTCGAATTTCGCAAGGATTCATTCCATGAGACATCATAGTTTATAAATGTCGATTACAAACTGGTCTTAAATCCTGTTGTAAATATTGCGTAAAAATTTCCAAACACAGCAAGCGCATTGGTAAGTTCAAAATTCAAATACTCAGGGACCTAGCAACTATTTTAAATAGTCACCAACTCCGAATACATTCCAGGTTCCAACTTATTCTACTCAACTCATCCATGAAACACTCAATTCATTATTTCTAAAGAAAGATTCTATTATCAAGATCATTTCCTATGCTAGTTAAACAGTTGGCAATCTCTGAACACCTTATACATGTTGGTATCACATTTTGTTCCCTATTTCTCTCAAATAAATTAATACCATATTCTAATATCTCAATTTATTCAATCAATTCAGTCTCCTAAAGAATCAATACAACTGTTAAGTTGAACTGTTATATTACATTTATACTAGATTCATCATACTCCATAGCTTATATCATTTAAGAACTATCCTCAAACTTTCCCCAAAAATGATAATTGTCAAATTACAAATCAACTCTTAGAACTTCAATATCAGCAAGACAGAGATATCATGTGTCCTCAATAATATCCATAGAACATTCATGTTTCACAATTCCTAGACTAAGATTTAAAACATTCAAATATTATTCTCACAACCTCAGCATTGTTCACATGATTCGAATTCAATCCTTAGTATCTCAAAGACATATACTAAATATCATCTGTTCCTCTCATAGTTATCTATTAATCACACCCAAATAACATACTAATATTATAACATAAATCACCGGATTTCATACTTTCTTAATTAGACACACTATCTTAACTCAGATTGAATTCAAGTCTATTTTCAAATATTCCCAGACATTAATAGTCAAGTTTACAATTTGATTCTTATAACCTCAACATCAACTGATAATTCGTGTTTCCCCAAAAATACCCATCATACTAAGATCATGATTCACAATTCCTAATCTAATTCTTGGATTATATGAAGACTATCTACAACCTCAGCAGTATTCACAAGGTTCTAATTCTACCTCAACCTGCAATATCACAAAGGCTCATTTCGTTCTTGAGTTCTATTTCAGCTTAGATTAAATTAAAGCCTATCCTCAATATTTACTATATTCATTCTAACATCTTACTGGCATTCCTAAGGATCACCATTTCATACCTTTCCATCGATCTTCCAACATGTTTATCCAAAAACCTTAGTCTTTGAATTATCTTTGACAAATTCATAGAGTTCTTCGGATACTCGGAGAGTGAAGAATGCTCTCGGGTTAATTGGCACAACTCATCATCATTTCAAATCTTCGGATTCTCTCCGGTTCATCTAATATTATTAGGAAGTCACCCTTCCCAAGATTACTATCACCTTAGCACGCTTACGCTTAAAATCCTATTTTCAAATGTCAATTCCGACATCTTGAGTCAGCTGCGCATCCAAGACAGATTTCTTAGATAAATGCGCGTATAAACGTCCAAACTTAATTTCTTGAAAACACAGCTAGCAATAAATGCCATAGCGATTTCTGTCTGCAAAGGTCTAGGAAACTGCGACCCCTAACGGTGGCTAGGGTGCACTAGGGTGCGGTGCCATAAAATTTTCCGCATAACAACAAAATCTACATGATTCTGAGCTAACGACAGATGAGAATCCGATGCTGCTTAACAAAATATAGACGTTGCTAGCCCAGCTATAAATAGAGTAAAGAAAGAGTAAATGTTTCACGTTCTCTCAAACTTCACAAAACCTCCACATATTCATTTCCTCTCCGATCGTAACCTTCACTATAACCTTCCACATTATCCTTAAACATGGCCGGTTCAAGTAACTCTATTCCAGTTTCCGATTCATTCAACCCTTTCTTTCTTGAAGCCTTACTTCATGACTATCAGACTAACATGTTGTCTGATTTGTCAAACAATGCATCATACCCTTATTCTTCTTTACTTCCCCAAAATTCCGTAAGTATGAACGTTCATTCATCTGCCTCAACGATTAACATTCCTACTCCTCCTCCAAGGATACAAGATTCTATTTTTACCACTACTAACAGAAAGGAATCTGAAGCAGGTCCATCAAGGCGACCTGTCCAAAGGTGTCGTAATGTGGCAGAACTTATGGAGTCTACGGTACCTTCTCAACCAAGGAATCCTGCTTCTACCTTGACTGAGACTACTAATCCATTTTCATGTGGTTGCTGCCATGTTCTACGAGAGATTATTCATACCAATGGACTTCAATACCATAAACTTGAAGTTCATGGGAGGATTGGTATGATATGCCACGCTGTCTTTCACCAGGACGTACAAGGAGGTTCTTCCAGTCCTCAAGTATTTGACTTTGGTAAGAAAAATTTAGAAGATGTCAAACATTTTCTAGAAAATTATTGTTTGAATCAAAATTCTTTAGGGTATGTCCTGGTGTCAGATCCCCTATCAGCCTACTATGAGGCCCTTTGTGTTGGTTTGGAATGGACTAAAAATCAAAATGAACTCCCTAATAGTTCATTTCCAACCAATACAGAAAATATATCCAATAAAGGAAAAGAGCTCATGGTTGTAAATAATAATCCTTCAGTCCCCATACCTAGTAATCCATACCGATCAAGAGCTGAACAAAATATTAGAGCTGCATCAATGTCAATTAATGATCTTAGAGACTTATTCCATTTACCTCAACAAGAAGCGGCTCAACAAGTTCGTCTATGCAAAAATGTTCTAATGAAAATATGCCATAGGGGAGGAATAAAGCATTGGCCTTATGTAAAAATTCGAAGCACTATGAAGCAAATAGCTAGATTGAGAAGAACAATGTCTCCTGATGGTCCTCTCTCAAGAGCAGCCGCTCAGGAAGAAATTAATAGACTTAAACTTGAGATAGTCGAAGCTTGCGGTGGGATTGTACCAACTGTTGTTCTTGATGCTTGAATTAATATAGTCTACTCTTCTTAGCCTTCTTGCTAATGTTTGTAATCTCTATTCTAGGATTCATAAGGATTTTCGAGTTTTCCTGCCAAACTCAACTTTATCTTATTAAATTCAAACTTAAGCCAGTTATTCTGTATAATCAAGACTATGCCCGTATTCTGTTATGGTATTGTCATCTGTTACTTATATAAATTAGCTAGGTAAGTGAAAATCTAGCGAACATCTCTTCATACTTTTTTTACAACGGCAACTAATTGAATAAACATCAAATAGGGGCTTAGTCTTTCAATCACTTTCCTAGACACCAATAAAAATATTCATCCTAGAAAGTAATTTTGGGCCTACAGAATCCAATATTCAATAAATTTTCTACTTACCAACTTCCGCTACACAGCTCTGAAATTTAATCTCAATCACATCCTCAAATCATAAATCCTCATTATCAATCACTTGAATATTTTGATTAACCCATTCTTCTCCTATCATGAATGTCACAAGAAAATTGGTAAAAAGAATCCAAAGCTATAAAGGAAAATGCACATGTTATGATATTTAATTTGCCATGACCTCAAAATTTTTATTTAGAAAACTGATAGGAAATTTACAGATTGGCCAGAACCTGGCTCTGATACCAAAAATGTAACGCCTCATTTTCAATACCAAAATCTTGGCCAAAATAATAGTAACACCTCCAAGTATAGGATATTCAACACTCAAACACATATTTACAATATGGCCAAAGGTAGAAATCCATTTATACAGGGCCAAAATAAATCCAATAAATAAGAGTTATTTTAAAATGCGGAAGTCTTTTAGGTTCATGGCAAATAAAATAACACAACATAAACTAAAGGAGTACAGAAGAGCCTACAAAGCTCACTCCATGGGTGCATTCCCTTGATCTCTACTAAGTTATTCACCTGAAAAATGTTAATATGGGGTGAGATTACACATCTCAGTAACTACTAAATATTTCTACCGTACACGAGCAAATAATATATGACAAAAAGATATGGGCTGATTTCAAATATATATATAGATTCCATAATTTATCATACAAAATAATTTATACTAATAGTCATCAATATAGAAGGTATTAAAACATATATATCTCAAAAGTTCTCATCTCATGTCTTTACAGAATATTCATATCAAATTCTTGAACTGTTCAGAAATGCACTATGCAGTATGCAGCCTCCCTTATATCACCACCTCCCTTATACCGCAGACTGGAGCCATAGGCTAACACATAGTCCAATAGAAACTTATTCATTTGACTGAATTGTTCCAAGCTCACCAAAACTTAAGATACACCCGGCCAAAGGTATATAGCTTAAATCTGGACTATGGCTCCCCTCCTTTAAAATAACTAAGGAGGTGTCACATGTCCCACAACTCCAATGAAATCCCGGCCAGAGGAAAACATGGAAGATGGGGCCCTGAAACAAGTACCATCCACTGTGCACCGAGTGGTGGCATAAATCATTCTTATCATTCAAATCCCTCCTTACTCCACCCATCATAATACAACCGCCATGATGAATATGTTCACTCAAAATAATGCATTATTATACCATAAAGTTTTATACATCAATATGCGTATTTATGAATAGTGAATACTATGCGTATATGTGAATAGTAAATACGATATATATACATGAATAGTAAAAATGAAGAGTACATACGGTATGTATACGTGAATAGTAAATACGGTATGTATACGTGAATAGTATTATGAATAGTAAATACGGTATACGTGAATAGTAAAATGAATAGTAAATACGGTATACGTGAATAGTAAAATGAATAGTAAATACGGTGTGAATAGTAAATATGGTATACGTGAATAGTAAATACAGTATACGTGAATAGTAACATGAATAGTAAAAATGAATAGTAAATACGGTATACGTGAATAGTACGTACGTATAAATAGTACCTCTGCAGATTTGCAAATCAAAGTTCCCACACCAGATCTTAAAACCATATATATTTTCTAAATATTCTTGCCAAAATAGTAAACAAACAAATTTATAATCATACATAATTCACAAGTATAAGGAAGAATATTCAGAGTTACCTGTTACTTGCTAATACCCGAATCACCAACCAGCTATTATAACTCTTAAGCAAATATCTCTCTACTCTCTCTCTCTCTCTCTACCTCTCTCTATGGCTCTTAGAAGTTGTGAAGAATGAAATGAAATGGAAGGTCTATTTATAGTTGGAAAATGGGTCTTGTAATTTTTGTCTCTGGGTCGTTTTACGTAATTTTCCTAAAAATTAAAAAGAAATCTCCCCCCGTGACTAAGTAGCCGCCCCGTGAACATTTTTAAAAAATTTTAATAATATTTTAATATTTTAAATAATATAATATTATAAATCAAATAGTAAATTACTATTACGTGGGTCCCGCGTGAAATATTTTCAAAACTCACGAGAGTTTCTGTCGGGAGGAAGAATTATTTTGGTCGTGGGTCCCACATGAATAGTAAATACGTATTTAGGAATAGTAAATACCGTATTTTTAAATAGTAAATACGTATTTGTGAATAGTGAACACTATTCATATTTCACAAATTTCAAGTATTAAATACGTATTTGCGAATAACATATATATATATATATATATATTTTTAAATACGTATTTGTAAATAGTAAAAACGTATACGTGAATAGTAAATACTATTCACGGGGCCCACAAAATACTGATTTCAAATTTATCACTTTCCAAAAATAGAGCCTACTAGTCTTCCCAAAATAGGTTTATGTTCAAGATATTAGATTCAAAATTCAGGATGTTACAGGCTTGACCCCGTTTAACATTATAAACATTTTGGATTGAAAAAGGCTGAGTTTTGCTTTTATATTAAAAAATTAATTATATATGTATATATTAATAAATATATATTTATCTCCATAGAATGAAGAGTGAAGAGTGACTCCTCAAAGTAGCTCCACTCCACTATGGCCAATAGTGAGAGGGCATCTCTCTCCAAATTTCCTTCGAGGGTAAGTTATTCTAAATAACTAGTCACTCTGTGCAAGCATATCATATCAAACAGTGGATGAACTTTAAAGTACACCTAAAGATATTTGCCGCCTTTGAAAAGTAAGATTATTGGTTATAATTTATTATATTTTGATATATTGGTGATCTATTTATTTCTGTTAAATATATAAAAAAAAATATTGGGGAGAATATATTTTTAGTTTCGTGATTTAAATAATTCTATTATTATCGTGAGATTTAGATAGACTTTTGAGTATTTTGTGTCTATTTATAAAAAAAGTTATAACATTATAATGTCATTGTTTTATTGTTTATTTTTTGAATGCTTGTTGGTTTGATAATCCTAAAAAAAACAATTTTTTTAAAAAATTTATTTAAAACTTCATATGAATAACTTTGTAAATAAGTTAACTCTAGTTTGATTCACTAACCATTGACCTAGTAACCCAACTAGTTTAGTGGTCACTTCAAATTTAATAACCTTGGTAATAAGAGGGTTTGGGGCTTTGGGTTTTAAACAAACAAGATCTCATAATCTGTTTTGAATAATTTAATATATATGTGAAGGAAATTCAAAAGATATGCGAGTTTAGTAGGCAGATAGATAATAAAGTTAGTGATTTTGTGAAGAGCTTTTATATTATCAGCCATTTTATTGAGGTTCGCATGACTAATTGTTGGCAAAGACTAAACTTTATTATATAAATTCCCTCGTGATAAATCAAATTAATTTAAAACATCTCTAAAGCATGAGACATATATTTTAAATTTAATAAACGGATATGTCTTTTAACATTTATACACACACATATATCCCTCAAAGAAAAAAAAAGAAAGAATATAATTTGAAAACATGTGATTGGGAAGCAGTTGATGTGGATGGATGACTAATTGTTTCCCTGTCAAGGACGGTGTTATATAGGCATATGCTGTTGGAATTCTTGTGAGCCCAAGTTTCACTGTTTGGCGTGTGTGAGATTATAATATTATATATATATATATTTATTTATTTATAGACATCTTTATTTAATTGTGTACTACAAAAATTCTGTGTCAGTTTAACTAACTAATTTTCGATTATTTCAGAAATTTATGTGCATATAATTTATGTTGTCAAAATGCAGGAAAATAAAGATATAAATATGGGTTAAGGAGAAATTTTACACATATGTTTTACCCCAGGAACGCCCAGCACCATCGCCGTTAGTCAACCGTTAACTTGGATGGAAATAAACAGTAACTCGAGTGAAATTACACTTTTGCTCTTGGTTTTAAATATTAATTACACTTTTGTCCCTAGTTTTAAAGTGTAATTTCACCTAAAACTAGGGGTAAAAGTATAATTTCACCCGAGTTACTGCTCATTTCCAACCAAGTTAACCGTTGACAAACGGTTGACTAACGGCCGTGGTGCTGAGCGCTCCCAAAACGTAATCACATATGTATTTTTGGTCTAATTTAAATCATGTGGTGCTGAGCACTCCTAACGATAAAACACATGTGTAAAATTGCTCCTTAAACCTATAAATATCAAAGTAATACGGCTTCATTTTCATGATAAGTATTGATTAAAAATATAACAACGGAGAATCAGTTTTGTTTCCAGCAATGGATTAGGAATTAGCTACACATGATTAGTAATTCACTAATCATTTTAGTAAGAATTCAATTATTTAACCGACTATGGAGAAAAAAACAAATCTGTTAAATCATTGAACTTAACCGACCATTGTTGTTATGCTTGACTTTTTCTTGCCAGAAACGTTTGACTTTGTTTCATTATGGAATGACCATATAAAACAAACGTGAGCTCTGCATGTATAAAAGACTACAACAGTAGTTATACTTATTAAATGTGAACTTAACGCCATCATGTGTTTGATCAAATCATAGACTTTATATGGAAAGGGGAAACAAATGCACTCTTCTTTTTCTATTTATAGGACAGAGAAAAATATCTAGTATTAGACATACTTTTAATAAAAATTTATAGATATTTTTACACATTAATATTTAAACCTTTTTATATGAATGTGTAATTTTATTCTTCACTTATTATTTGGTAGACCTTATTATCTTGAAATAAAGTACGTGTTAAATATAAGTAAAGTATAATTATTAAATTTTAAGACAAAATCAATGAGATTTAATGTTTTTTTTAATGAAATATTTGGATGTGACTTATAAATAGAACTAGAGTCTTGAAGGGGTACTTTTAATTTATCTATATGGAAGAAAATCACGTTAGACTAGGAGTAGGAATTTATGACAACTCATAGAAGAATTCTTTTAGTCCATAAAATAAGTCACTTATTGGATTGGTAATGAACATAATTTTATTCAAATATTGCCCTTAATATGATTTATTAGGAAAAGACTTGAAGTATAATGTAGTGTTTTGTAAGCTCTAAAATATTGGTTTAAAAAAAATGTCTATTTGTCCTTGATTCTATACGGATGTAAACAAAAATATCGTATAATACGAATAGGAGGAAGAACATGTAATAATCAATAAACATCACTTTAAACTCAAGATAGTAAACTTTTTTAAAGGGAAAATTTCCAATTGAACACTGATTTGATTTTAATTCAAGCGATTATACTTGTTTAGAATAACTATTGAAGCTTTCAAAGTATCTTTTCAATTGTGATTTACAGTATATAAAGTGAATATGTAAGATGAGATTTGTCTTGATTTGTGTGAATAATCACTTTTGGGGTGTCTAAAAGTGATCCCAACAAGTGTGTGTGTTTTCCTTTTTAGAATCCAGACAGCATCCCCGAACTGATAGCTAGAAACTAATCCCTGAGGCATAAGGATCAACAAAGTGGGTGTGTAATGAAAATTACAAGTCCAGTGAAGATCAATGGCAAGTGATTATTGTGCCTTGCAAGCTTCGTCCTCAAAATAACATGTAAAAAAAAAAAAATTATCAATGAAATTATGGCACTAATAATTGTAAATTATTATGTATGGATTGGTGCTAACACTAGTAAGCAAGCTTGTTGATGAATCCATCTCTGCATGGTTTTCATTTTGATGCTGACTGATACGGATTTTCCAATTCATATCCAAATGCTTACGAAAATACTCCACAAGTATCAATCAATTAATTAGAGTCCAAGCCGACCATAGCCTTGTTTTGTTTTTTCTAAAACCCATGTCTGAGGCAAAGCATCCTTCTTGTTATATACGTATTTGAAAAATCTGTTCATGATCCATTGAGTTCCAACAAATCAAATCAAACCAAACCAATAAGCAAATGTTAGTTTATTTAGTGAAAGAGTTCACTTATAACCATAAGATTGTAAGTTCAAATTTTGTAATGATTTTATTGGTGGGTGATCTGTAAGTGACTCAATAATAAATGTTTTATTAGATTGGAGGCATGTACTAACTCTGAAAATTGACAAGCCTTCAGATCGAACTCACTTAAATTTTCTTATTGCTGGAAAAAAAAAATCAAGTCAAACTAAGAAATTTTTGAAATTTAAACACCCCCAACACAAACGCACAAGATTTTTTTTCTTTTTGTCTCTATTGTTCAACAATCATGTTGACTTTACAAAGCATCAATAGTCAACGGTAATGCTCGCCATTGCCCTGTATCACCTACTCAAGGCTTAATTAGAAGCCACTAGAAAGAAGTTGTTCAAGTCATCTCCCTCTGTTTGGGTCAATTACATGATTTCATTGATATCATCATCGATCATAATTCTATTCTTTCTTGAAATACAAAGCAATCTTCTATCAAGGGAGACAGGTAGGGCCGATTAATACAATTTTCTTTTCGCATTTTGATCATAACAAACCATACCTAATTAACTTGTGTCAAGCTTTATTTAAAATGTCTAATCAAAACCTTTGGTGGCACCGCCCTGAGGAAATATCTATCGATAATTCAGTACTAATAATAATAATAATTATTATTATTAATGATTAATAATTTCATGTCATATAATTCTTGAGCTGGATATCAGAGCAAGAAAGAGTGGATATACATATGCTGAGTAACGAAACCAGATGTCAAAAACATACAATGGGTGGCTTGGGGACAAGCAAGCCTCTCATTAATTGTTAGGCTCTGTTTTTGTAGTGCCTACAGTGTCCACAGTCCCCACCATAATTCCTTTTCTTTTATAATAACTTGCTTCTTCCATAAAACAACATGCTCTTATCAGCTCTACATACGCCTACTTCAAAGTGTTATGGACTTCATCAAAACCCTTGTAATCTAGAAGTATGAGAGCTCTCTTTTTAACTAGAAAGTTGTAGGTTCTATTTTGCTTGTGACCTTAAGCATTAGTGCCTACCTTTTTAATTCAAAAAAAAAAGAAAAAGAAAAGAAAAGTGGCACCATATTCCTATTTCTTAGACTTTTTTATTGGGTTAAGGAGCAATTTGACCAACTAACTATTACCTTAAGAGTGCCCAACACAAATAATTTTTAAGTGAATCAAAAATACCAAAAAACTTTAAAAAATGTGCAATCAATACAAAATTTTTTTACTTCACGAGCACCCGGTACAAAAAAATTTTACTTCGGGAGCACCAAACACAAAAAAGTTTTACTATATTTTTGTGCTTACGACACATTTTTAAAAAGTTTTTTGGTATTTTTGGTCCACTTAAAAGTTATTTGTGCTGGGCACTCATGAGGTAATGGTTCGTTAACCAAATTGCTCCTTAACCCTTTCTTATTTCCAATTATGATTATTTTAAGATCTCAACTAGATTGTTGCTTTTTTCATTATAAAAAAGAATGTCGCTTTTTTAAAAAAATAAATTACAGTAAAATGATTCAATTTTTAATATGAACGTAATACTATAATTCTGATTGTTGTTGTAACACCCCAACTTTTCTAAAGCATTTTCGAAATTATTTGATCAGAGTTCAAAATAATTTAACCAGAGTTGAGCAACGAAATGATTTTAAATACAGAGTAACTGATATTCAACCACTGTAGTGTACTGGTTTGTTGATACAAAGAGTTCGAAAGACTATACATATCTACAGGACTTTCTCCAGCTAGTCCTTCTGCCTGCTGCTTACCCTTGTTTCTGTTTCTGTTCACTCCGAAAATCCTGAAGCTACAGTAAGAGCTGAGGTTCAATACCCATTGAACCTCAGGTAACGGTTAACCTCATGCTTATGTATCAAATATGTATGACAGATATCCATGGTAAAACAGCATTTATTCACATACAATATTCATATATTCACATAATAACATTACACGGCCACTGCAACATGTATGTTATTACAATCTGCACTATCTTCCAGTGCCACGGTGTACATCCGTGTCCTCAGCGCTAGGAAAACATAACGGCATTATCACGACTATAACCCGTATTAAGATGTATGTGTATGATCAATTTTCAAATATTGAATTATTCAAAAATGCACTATGCAGTATGCAGCCTCCCTTATATCACCACCTCCCTTATACCGCTGACTGGAACCATAGGCTAACATATAGTCCAATAGAAACTCATTCATTTGACTGGATGGTTTCAAGCTCACCAAAACTTAAGATACACCCGGCCAAAGGTATAGAGCTTAAATCTGGACTATGGCTCCCCTCCTTTAAAATAACAACTATGGAGGTGTCACATGTCCCACAACTCCAATGAAATCCCGGCCAGAGGAAAACATGGAAGATGGGGCCCTGAAACAAGTACCATCCACTGTGCACCGAGTGGTGGCATAAATCATTCTTATCATTTAAATCCCTCCTTACTCCACCCATCATAATACAACCGCCATGATGAATATGTTCACTCAAAATAATGCATTATTATACCATAAAGTTTTATACATCAATATGCGTATTTATGAATAGTAAACACTATGCGTATCTGTGAATAGTAAAATACTATGTGTATATGTGAATAGTAAAACACGGTATATATACATGAATAGTAAAAATGAAGAGTAAATACAGTATACGTGAATAGTAAAATGAATAGTAAATACGGTATACGTGAAAAGTAAAATAAATAGTAAATACGGTATATGTGAATAGTAACGTACATATAAATAGTACCTCTGTATGATCAATTTTCAAAACAATATCTTAGACTATCTATCACATATAAGCATACCATAAGCATCAGAGTTAGTGTTACAATACGCGTCCGTACCTTCCTTCCACGTGAATAGTAAATTACTATTCATGTATACGGCACTATTCATGTATACGGCACTATTCACGTATACGGCACTATTCACGTATCCCCAAACTTCCTTTGAATCTGACTCCGGAATCCTCGGATATCCTATAATATCATTTTTATCAGTGACCATTAATTTTCAGCATTTGCGGAAACTATGTTGGATATTCACTATTCATGTGAATAGTACCAGTAAAAATATTTTTACCGTGCCGGTAAATATTTTTTACTGTGCCAGTAAATAATATTTACTGTCCAAGGATAATTCTTTTCTGATGTGACAGATCAGACTAAGCTGCAGCCACAGAGCATACTCAGAAAAACTCTATCTGGCATTTCTACTATAATTACCAAAAGAAACTACCAAATATTAAGACTAGAGACCAAAGAACTTACCCTTGATGTTCTTACTCCTTCTCTCCAGCTTTAAGAACTTTACTCTAAACTCTCTCTCTAACTCTAAGAATTCTCACTCTTCTCTTAAACTCAACTGTTGTTCTCTGAGTTTGGTGTGAAGAAAATGAAGAAATGAAGCCTCTATTTATAGTGAAAAAGCATGACACTATTCATACTTTATCAGGTCAGATTTTGGCTGTTGGATCTTGACTTTAAACATGGCTTCATCTCAACCGCCCAATCCATTTGCTTACGTCATCGATGACGTCATCAAGATGCTTACGTCATCGATGACGTCATCATGACGATGACACTTTCTTACTCTTTTGCATTTATCCTATAAAGATTCCCTGATCGGTGTTCTAATCGCGTTATATTAGAAATTCTCAAGAATCCGGAAGCACAGCCTTGAAGTTCTATTTTTCCTCTTTAGAAATATCTGGGTCAACTAAATTTTTGATCCTATTTAGGGTATTCCGTAACCTGCCGAAGATTTTAAGTCGGACACTGACGGTTACAGAAATTACTTCGGGTGACACCAACTTCTAGACAAAAATTCACTGATTCATAATATGTGCAGTTGTTTACTACTTAGTTCAAGGATTTTGAGTTATGATTTATTTCCTACAGGTTCCACTATCTATCCTGCTTCAAAATATCGGTTCAACCTATCTCAAATAATCATTCCGCCGATTACGGAAATGACTTCGGAGATAACCCACTCTGAGATAAAAATTCACTTATTTATAATATACCCTTACTTTAAAAACCTAATTCACGGTTTATTAGAAATAATTTTATTTCTATTGTTTTCCCAAAGTATAAGATATTATATTATAATAATATTATTATTGAGTGGGTCCCGCGCGCAAAATTTTTTCAAACTTCACGAGCTTCTGTCGGCAGGGGAGAAATAATTTGACGTGGGTCCCGCATGAATAGTAAATACGTATTTTCAAATAGTAAATACGTATCTATGAATAGTAAATACCGTATTTTTAAATAGTAAATACGTATTTGTAAATAGTAAATACTTTTCATATTTCTCAAAATATCGATTAAATACCGTATTTATAAAAAGTGAATACGTATTTGTGAATAGTGAATACTATTCATGTACGTATTTGTGAATAGTAAACACTATTCATGTCCAATAAAATACTGATTCTAAATTCATTTTCAAAAATAGGGTCTAATAGTCCTCCAAAAATAGGCTAATTTTCAAGTCTTTAGGTCCAAAATTCAGGATGTTACAGTTGTCCCCTTGTTATGGATCAAGCTTGAACATAATGCAATAACCCACCCATATCCATGTATTTCATATTTATAAAACTACGTAATTATTATATGTTTGGGGGAGAGCATGTCCCAAAAAAGTAGTTTACAGGATAAACTACATTTCTCTTGTATAGCTCTATCTTGTGAAACTCATAGTAATGCACATTTGTCTGAGAGGCAAAGTCTCCTATGGCTCCACTCAACGATACTACTTCCAATCATTAAAAGAACTTCATATGTAGACTTTTATACAAGATTGACGTTTCAATGAAGTATCAATATATTATTATTTTTTTATGGGTTAAGGGCTATTTTTGTCATGGAAGTTTCCCAAATGGAGCGCCCAACACCTGGAAGTTTTTTGGGTATCAAATTTGCCCCGGAAGTATGAAAAAGGTAGCAAATTTGCCCCGGAAGTATGAAAAAGGTAGCAAATTTGTCCATCCGTTAAGTTTGACTAACTGTCCACGTGGCATGCCACCTCATCACACGTGGCATGCCACCTCATCAACCAATAAAAGTTAAGTATCATTTTTGCCCTGGAAGTTTTCATTGAGAAGCAATTTTGCCCCAGAAATTTACAAAAGTAGCAATTTTGCCCTTCTTTCTTCCAATATTAAATTTGACTCTTAAATCAGTCAAAGACCACACATGTCATGCATTGAAAAAGTCGAACTTGGAGTAAGAGAAGGAGATCCTTGAGATGTTGAGCTCAAGGTAATCAGAATTTGTGAAGCCGAACTGGTCACAGGAAGCATCACTCATGATCTAAGCAAATGATCAGCCTATACAAATTGCAGGGCCAGCCTAATTAAGCCCGAGGCCCTCCAGGGCCGACCCTGCAGGTCCAACTTCAAATTTCTGCCTTATTTTTCAAGGCCGAGCCCTGCAGGGCCAGGGCTTAAACGAGTCCGGTCCGATTTCCCAGCTCTAGTCCCTGTGACCAGTTCGGCTTCACAAATTCTGACTGCCTTGAGCTCAACATCTCAAGGATCTCCTTCTCTGACTCCAAGTTCCACCTTTTCAAGGCATGACATGTGTGGTCTTTGACTGATTTAATAGTCAAATTTAAAAGAAGGGCAAAATTGCTACTTTTGTAAACTTTCGGGGCAAAATTGCTCCTCAATGAAAACTTCCGGGGCAAAATTACTCCTTAATGAAAACTTTCAGGGCAAAAATGATACTTTTGATTGATGAGGTGGCATGCCACGTGTGATGATGTGGCATCTACGTGGACTTCCGTCACTTTTGGGTAAATTTGATACCTTTTCAATACTTCCGGGGCAAATTTGGTACCCGAAAAACTTCTGGGTGCTGGACGCTTCATTTGGGAAACTTCCATGACAAATTTGATATTTAACCCTTTTATATATATATATATATATATACTAAGTTCAGATGGTGAGCTGTAAAAGCAAGTTGGGGGAATGTAAGAAAAGGGGTTTCTTTTTTTTTTTTGGTCAAAAGAAAAGGGATTTTAGTTAGGTGTGTTTGATAATAAGAATCAAATTGTTGCAGCAAGAACAACAATAGGTTTGAACGTTTCTTTTTGATATAAATGGGTTTGAACTTTGAAACATAATGTTAGTTGTTTCCTTTTACTTAGGACCAAAGCCCCTGGTCTTAGTCCACCCCTCCCCATTCTTTGTGGGTCATCTTGCTTCTTCAAGTGGGTCCCTCCCTTCTTCATCCAATCTTCATTTTCCCTAACAAAAATCTTCGTGACTTGGATTAATTTCAAATAAGCATTTAAATATGACTACATCACTATCAATATCAATGCAATAAAAACACTAGAATCTAATTTTGTTACAATTTAATACTCAGGTTAGAATCAAGTTGGAGTCAATGGTAACAGTTTTATTTACTTTCACAAGTGGTTGGGAGTTGAAGCGTCAAACTCTTCTGTGTGTAACAACTTAGCATCTCTTAATGAGAAAAAGAGGGTGTTCCCACCCTAAATTAAATTAAGGAAACGTGCATGTGCGAATTGATTCCAAATACATCAATATGAACAAGATCCCTTGTACAGTTTGAAATATCAGAAAAATAATGGTAAGAGAGGCATCGGCATGGACATTATGTATTACAGGGACATGTCATGAAGCTCATATCCTAAGCGTAAAACTTCCGGTGAATTTATATAACAACCTAATTGGGTATATCTTTTGCCCTTAGCATCTAAGAGAGATTAATACCTAAAAAACATATATGAGAAAAAGACAATAAAATACTACTTTAGCTTTAAAATCCCAAATCAGTTTTGATAACTCTACTGTAAAGACTTGCCTTGTTGGATTTCTCAATGTAAACAAAAAAATTAGGGTCAACCAAGAACGTGATGAGAGCTTGTGAAGCTTCTTTGCCAAATGTCAGTTATCAAAAAGTCAGGCATGCCCTATATGACAATGACACTTCCTAGCTATAATAACACCAAAAAGATCAAATCTTTCCTTTAATGCTAACTACCAATTCCTAAAATGAGATGGAAAAACAAGTGAGACGCATAAATTGATTACTATTCAAAGCAGATCTTTCACTAAAACAATATATGCACTAACTTGGGGAATACTTAGTTGCACAATCACATGATAGTATCCTGGTATTGGTGAAAAGACAAGTCTAGAAAAACGTTTGGTACAATTCACAAAGAATCTTTTCTATTTTATTGGCTTGAAGTTAAGAATATTTTCCCAGAAAACCGAATTTTTTTGAGGCTTACACATTTGACAAGCATTAATTGAGGGACTCAAATGTAGAAGGCAAAATGAAGACTCCACTTGAGAGAACAATGGGGTGTGTACTACGGGCCATGGCTATTGGCTCATCAGCCCTCATTGACAAAAAGCTTTCCTTTTTGTCTCTGTCTCTACTGGATTGCATTTTCAGATTGTGAGAGGTCCACTTACCTGAAATAATGTTATTATTAGGTCAAATTTTATTATTATCATGCTCAACATTAGAAGTAACTGATCTTATCTCAAATTTAAACCCTTAAATTTCTCTACAGAAGATCAAGTCCCTTTTATTTATGGTAGAGTTATTTTGTAGTCCAATATAATCAAGCAATCTAATCATTAAAAAAATTCAACAAAAAGTGAGCAACATGCAACCCTGTTGTCATTACTTTCACTAGATCTTGTCGTTGGATGGTGAACTCTTGTATGGATTAACTCTATATTACTCCTCTATTTTTGTAATTAGTGATACATATATGTGCGTGCACGCTTATTATATTTTACTCTTTTCCTAATGCTTCTAAGTACTTTATCTCTATTTAAATGTTTTGTTCACTTGATTGATGCTTGAGAGAGCTAGATTGAGTGAAGAACTTAGGTAAAATTGTGTAAGAACTTGAATTTTGTATGATGAATCGATTGTTTTGTTGGCAATATAGATATATATTGTCAATCTTGCATAGTCACATTAGGATTGGTGCTTGAAATTTGGATTTCATCAATTGTAACAAGAGATTGGGCAATTAATGAAATCAAGAACTTTTTCTTGACTTGAGAAAGCTTTTACAAGCAGGGACGGAGCTTGACACAGATATTTGGGGGGGGGGGGGGCACTGATTACTGTTCATTCTACTTTACTTCTTTCTTCCTCTGGTCTTCACCCTGTTCATCATGATAGCACCCTATTTCGCCACTTTAGTTCTTCAACTCTGTGATTAATGAAATGCAGGTCGAGAGGAAGATTGATTTGGTTTACGGCGGAGGGAGCATCGGGTTGATGGGTCTGGTCTCTCAAGCCGTGTTCGATGGTGGTCTTAGGGTAAAACGTCACTTCTCTATTCTCACCCATCCCCTATCTCTATTTTGCATCACCCTGTTCCATTTAACCTTATATTATGGTTATTTGTTGCAGAGTGATCCCCAAGACCCTTATGCCAAGAGAGGTAATAATCACCACCATCATTATTCAATTAAAACAAAACAAATAGTTTCTGTGGAAAGTAACAATTGCAAAATGGGTTGATTCAGATCACTGGGGAGACAGTCGGCGAAGTTCGACCCTTATCAAGGATGCACCAGCGTAAGGCCGAAATGGCCCGACAAGCCGATGCCTTCATCACCCTCCCAGGTTTCAATTTCATATTCATCAACTTCCCACTTTTATATATACATACACAGACTCGCACACACTGCTTCTTCAATTATGTCTTCTTCTTCTTAGTCCATGAACGGCCCCTGTTTACAAGTACTTTTTGAATCCTATACTAGCACATAAAAAAACACCTATGAGACAAGGTTAATTTATCGTTTTTAAATACAAAGGGGATAAATCATCCTAGAACCTATTTTAATCCTTGAAGTCCAATAATCACTCGTTTATACTCCCTCCGGTCCTAATTATAAGAGTTAGTTGAGTTTTTTTGGAGAGATTAAGGAAGCTAATTAAATTACTATAAAGTATTTTTATTTTTATTTTTTTTCTTCAAACTTATTAGTTCGACTAATAAGCTAATATATAATTTAAAAATATTTGACATATAAAATGATTAAGTAACTTATTTAGCTTCTTTGATCTCTCCAAAGAAAGTCAACTAACTTTTATAATTAGGACCGGAGGTAGTATTAATTTTTAGTGTTAATTTAGGTTCATTTTATAGTTTCCTTTCACTCATGCTCTTTGTGTTACTTAAATTAGGCGAAAGTGCGATAATCAATACTAAATCGGGTTTTTAATTAACTGGGATTATGGCTAGGGTAAAATTGCTTCCGTTTTGACACTTCCAAAGTAAAATTGCACCACAAAAAACTTTTGGAGCAAAACAAGACTTTCGACCCGTGCGATGCACGGATATGTTTGTACCAAAAGGACTTAAAATGAATAAGATGGACTAATATGTAACAAATTAACCGTTCTATTAAATCAATACACTTTTACAAAGATCATAACATAGTACTCATTCTGAAACCTACCCTATTGCTATCAATGAAACAAAAGGTTTTGGAAAACTTCTCTATAAACAACATTTATTGTGGTATTACTGCATTTACCAAATTCGTTTAGTATAAGGATTTTTAAACCACTGAAATTCTTAACTCTAGACATGACAACATATAATTGCCCATGTGAGAAAATTGGGCTTGGTAGGTAAAGGCCTGCATTTGACATTGATTGACCTTGGCTTTTGTTTATCATCATTGCAAATAAAATTATGATTGGAAATTGTCTTCTTGTCATTTTGAATGGCAGTGTAGTTTCAGAAGGATTCATATCCATTCTGTGTATCAAGATCTCTTTACCTGCGCTTGTTCCATTCAATGCCTTAGCTTTAACGACATTCTTTCCAAGTTGTGTAATTTGAAGTCTTGTACCGTTGCACAATCCCGCAGCTTGGTTAATGTTCCTTATTAACATAACATGTACACCAATTTTCAAAACCAATTTATGATGAGGAAAGCCAGAGCATTTAATTGCATTCAGGTATTCTATGTCATATAAATCCGCAAAGCTTTCATTTGCATTGTCGACACAATTTATAGAATCTGAACTAAAGTATTGCACTGCATCTCCTGGCAACAAAGAGCAAATGTAGTCATTCAATGTGTCGACACTCTCTGTTGTTGGTGTTAGGATTGACCTACTATGCAAGTAATCTTCGTCAAATAGGCGCTCTATTAAATCTAGATAGGTAGATTTAACGATACAGTTAATTGGATTACATTCATCGTGAAGCAAAAAATCTTCTGGAATAACGACGTCTGCAATACCATCATATGGTAATCCAATGTCTCCATCTCCTACAAGTAACAACCATTCTGAAAATGATTTTATTTTTTGTTGCTCAATTGGATCGTTGGAAGACTTCAGCCTCATGTTCCTTGTTAATCGCAGTAATTTGCAATCATTCCATAGATAAGAAGCGTTGATTGTTGCATCTACAATCTCTGCTCGCTCACTTTTCGATATGACTGGAAGGATTTGCCTAAAATCACCACCCATGACGTCACATTTTCCTCCAAATATAGAATTGCTCTTCAATAAGTCCCTCAATGTTCTATCAATAGCCTTGACACAATTTTTCTTCACCATGGGTGCTTCATCCTAAATAATGATGTCAGTAGCTTTTAGTAAATTTGCCATTGGCGATTGATGAGAAATAGAACAAATGGAGTCTTCATTGACGTCAATAGGTATACAAAACCTAGAATGTGCGGTCCTACTGGATGGTAGTAGAGTTGCAGCTATTCCACTTGATGCTACATTTAGTATGATTCCCCCATTTGATCTTACTGAAGCTGTTAATGCATTCCATATAAATGTTTTTCCAGTTCCACCAAATCCATGCAGAAAGAAGAACCCACCTTTCTTTGAAGAAACAGCACCCATTATCTCATCAAACACCTGCTTTTGCTCAACAGTCATCAACCGTTGCAACCTTTCTGATTCTTCTCTTTCCTTTAGCTTGTTGTAGTTTAGTTCTTGAAGAATTAATTGGTTTGAAATATCAAAGATGTTATCTGTATCAGATGTAGGAAGTGATGGATAGTCGTTTAGACTCCTGCCATTGCATAGCAAGAGTTTTTCAATAATAGATAAGCCTGCAGCTTCTTTATCGGCGGATGATATCTGCAAATCTTAGTCAAACAATAAAAGGTATTTAAAAACATGTGATATAAACAAATAATAGACATATATAATAATACGTGAACGTGTTGATACATGAATATTTTGAATTTTATTACGAATTGTTGAACATGCATTCGCAATCATATTTGAATTACTTAACTATCAGTAGATATATTTATCTTGAAATGTTATAATGCACAACAAAAATAACAAAGTACAAGTACAAATTATAAATAATCAAATACTTGGAAAACGATTGTCACCATGACTAACATGTAACAAATCTTCACATAAAAATCCTTTCGTATGTTCCCAAACAATAGCGGGTTGAGATAAACAATGGCTTAACAACATGCTTGTGAAAAACTGACGTAGATAATTGCCTGATGCCCATGATGATGCCTCTTTAATTGCATCATTGTATTCTTTGTCATCATCTAACAATCCAAGCGCGTAACATGCTTCCCTGAATGTTGGATAAACTACAGTATTCACAGTTCTTATATTGGTGTAAGTCTTTGCGCCAAGAACCTTTGTAAGCAACAAACGAAGATAATATAGTTCTCCTTGAGTTGGGGTACAATGACCAATCCTTCCAACTGAAAAGTCACGCTCACGAACTTTCCAAAACCTTTTTTCCCTAACAAACGTGAAGTGGTTAGGGAATTGAGAATAAGTCAGTGTTCTTACGAAAGGGTCATCCTTGTTTTTTTCAAACCAAGCAAGGAACATTGACTCCTTGACCCGGGGGTTGTTCACAAGGGAGGACATTGTTTCACCTTGAGTGTAGTAAATTGATTGCTGTTGAGGAAGATGAAAACTGAGTCTCTCCACAGGTGGATGTTATGGTGTATTTTGAAACCAAATATTCGCCACGACGCCTCACATGAAGATACATACCTACAATTGAGGTAGTGAGAAACTTCATCAAAAAATTGTTGAGAGCCTAGACTATCATTGTTGTTATATATACCAGCAATGACACGGTCATTCCCTTTACTAATGTATTTGAACAGGTACTTGATGGCACGTGATTGATTTGTCTTCTCAATGTTCAAATGACCACAAAATAGTTTCAGCAACCTAGCATTATAAGGGACGACAAATCTATTATCAAGCTTAACTCCTTTTCTTGAAACCGTACGACCGTCATTTCTCCTACGATATGTTGGGTAACTTTTTTCATCCAAAATTGTATATGCATTTTACCATCTTTCATGCAAGGCGCATTTCTTAACTAGTAAACTAATATATAATCTAAAAATATTTAACATATAAAATGATTAAGTAACTTATTTAGCTTCCTTGATCTCTCCAAAGAAAGTCAACTAGCTCTTATAATTAGGACCGGAGGTAATATTAATTTTTAGTGTTAATTTAGGTTCATTTTATAGTTTCCTTTCACTCATGATCTTTGTGTTACTTAAATTAGGTGAAAGTGCGATAATCAATACTAAATTGGGTTTTTAATTAATTGGGATTATAGCTAGGGTAAAATTGCTTCCCTTTTGACACTTTCAAAGTAAAATTGCACCATAAAAAACTTTTGGAGCAAAATTGTCTCTTGGTGAAAACCTTCAAGATAATATTGTCCCCTTAACTCTATTTCTTATCTAAAGCCCTAGATTTTAGCCCAATATATTCTCTATATTCCTCATCTAAAACCCTAGATATTGTCCATATTCCACAAATCTAATCAATATGCCAGGTGCCAGACGCCATTATTTCATTTTATTTGCTAAGATGTGTTATAAGACTGTAAGTATATTCGTTTCTAATGTGATTGAATACTTAAATTGTTTTCTGGTCCTTCGATCATCACCGCCAAAGATATCATCACCGCCAGGATGCCAGACGCCATTATTGTTAAGTCCCGGTTTCATGATTTTTTAATATTGTATATCAAAATGTTGCTAGGAAATTAGAAGAATTCATTCCATACCCTATCTAACATCCCAAAATTTGAGGATTTGAAATTTGAATATTGTATGGGAAATTGAATTATAAAATTTGCCCCAAAATAATTATGAAATTAATTATTAGAATTTAAGGTATATTTTCTCATAAATTAAGGACAAATAATTAGGGAATAAGTTTCGACATAAATATTCTAGAGATAATATTTTAAGACTAAAAGAAATTTAATTGAGAAATAAAATCCTTACATAGGATTAAGAATTTATTTATAGCATGTATATAATATATGGGACAACACTTTAATTTGTTAGTCATTGATTACGTCGACAAAACAACCCTTCTTCATTATACAAACGTAAGCCCAATCCATTACCTCATATATTTATTGGGTTCATTCATTTAACTCCCTCATCACAACTAGCAAAAGTCCAAAACACGCTGGTAAGAGAAAACTGAATAAATAAAATAACATCAAACATATCAACCATTTATCTTTTTATCACAAGGCCGAACTCTATGTTTATTGTCCAGCACACTTAGGCCCAATTACAATAAAACCCAACCAACCCATCTATTCAATCTTACTCATTTCTCCAGCCCAAACCGTGCCAATTAATTAGGATTATCAAATACATATATTTCACCAAGGACAGCAGTGTAGTGGCACAGCTGGTGGTATTGAGATGTCTTATATCTCCCCTCAGGTCCCGTGTTCGAATCACCCCTCCCCTCGCCTTGTACCAAAAAAAAAAAAAAGAAAAAAAAAACATATATTTCCATCTCTCTAATTATCCAATCAGTCACCTTCTCCTATAAGCACGTCCAGATCACGCTATCAGAAAACAAAGACATAGCAGCATCAGTTACGCGCAATGCAGAGGCAAAAGATACAATAGCCACTCCCTCACGTCAGCAACAGATCACACACCATACCACCACCATGCATCTCGAGCCCAACACCACCCTCCTTCCCATTATAATTATCGGGCTCTCCCTGCAAACCGAGAAGCGAGACGGATGAGGAAATTGGAGGAAGGAGCTCGTTTCTCCATTCTGTTCTTTCGACTGAGAAATAGAAAAAAAAAAAACAGAGAGGAAGAGAGAATGAGAAAGAGAGTAGGGAGAGAGAGAGAGAAGCCGGGGAAGGAGAGGGAGAGAGAGTCAATCATTTTCCCCTGCAAAACACGCTAAAAACAGGGGTGTTTGGTTTCATCGGAATTCTCGGCGTTCAAGCCGGCAACCGGAGGTGAGTCTTTCGGGTCTTCTATTCTTTGGATTTCCTCCACTTCCCAACACAAGCTTTTGAATATAGAGTCTCAGGAATGAGTCACAAGCCTGCTGCTATATAAACAAAGAAACAGATAAAACGTCATGCATAATAACTATAGAAACCAAAGCTTTACCTACTGTCATATATTATCAAAGAATTACTATCTTATATACATATTGGATCCAAAAGAAAAGAAAACCTAGCTGTTACATTTATATATATACACACACATTAAAAAGAAGAATGAGAACGTTGTCTTGCAAAAATAATCGCGTTTGCTGATATAATTACTTGCTATTTTATTATATATAAATATACATATAAGGTTAATGGTGGTTTTGTAGGATGAAATAATTTGCTATCATATATATATATTCATGTAAAACGCTACTGTTAGAGGGAAAAAAAAAATAGAAGAAGCTTTGTTGATACATATTTTACGTTCATATTTGTAGATATTTTTATAAATTAAATCCGAGAAACAATATTTATAAGGTTAATGGTGGCTCAGACCAGAAGTTGGTACAATATTTGTACACTTGGTACTCAGTAAGATATATATTACTTATATATTTCTTATTCTTTTTAGACTTGTCGGCAACCACCAGCGTCCAACCTATGTGGTCAATACGTCATGAAACACATGTATGATATTGTTACTAAAGGAAATACTAAATTATATGCAAAGGTAAATATTTGATGTTACATATAATTATGCACGTAAGTTAATTCAGTTTATGGCTTAATGTTACATATGAAATATGGACGCAAGTTAATTCAGTTTCTGTCTTTGATGTTACATATTTAGACCAAATATATATATATATATATATATGCTAAATCATATGTATTTAAAAAAAACATATTCAGGCCAGACCGGACCTGTCCATAAGATCTGAATCCCTGGACCGAAGTCCAGTCCAGTCCAGCCCGACCAGACCAGATTGATCCGGGTGAACGGTCTTGGACCGGCTCGGGTCAGACCGGGCCGGGCCGGGCCACCTGGACTGTCGGGTTTTTTGGACATCCCTATTTAAAATAATAGGATATTAAATTATGAGTATCCAAAGAGTAGTATATATACGATATTATTGATACCTAAAGAATATGAATATTATATCATTGATATCTAAAGAGTATGAATATATAAATGTAATACATTAAATCATAATGTTTATATGTTGATTGATAAACTCCTATATAATAGGATCTAATCTATGATCCTATATTATTTCATTTATAATATTATTTACAAATATATATATATATATATATATAAATCACATTGTAATGGTTGTTAATATTTTAATTAAAAATGATATGAAGCATATTTTATTTAGTATTAGTAGTATGAGAGAAACCATGAAAAACATTAAATATATGCATTAAATCATATTTTGCGATAATTGGTAGTTATTAAACTCCAAATTTAAAGGGGAATAAACAATAAAGGAAATTATTAAATAATGATAATAATAAAAAATATTATTATTATTAAAAATAGGAATTGATAACAACAACAATTATTATTATTAGTAAAAATGGAATAAATAGTTTAGGAAATTGCTAATAAATAATAAATAGGAAAAGGGAGTTATTAATAGTAAATCGAAAAGAGAATTAATATTTACAATGTCTCCTTTATTTTTTTTAATACCATCATAATTCGTCGCTTCAAGCATTATAAATTTATTATTAAAATTTGTATATTTTTTTAAATTTTATGAAATTATAAGTTATAATTATAATTTTGAATATGTAGAGTTTTAAAGAGTTATTAATGGTCAGTAAATTGGTTGTGGTAGATTGATTTTTGGCGTGTGTTTGGCCTATTGGATTAGGAGCAGTGTAATAATAATTAGCTTCGGTGAGAGGTAACCACTTTCCACTTGTTATGTGTATTAATATGTTGTTTATGAGTATTTTGTGAAATTATTATGAATATTCTTAATATAAATTGCCTTGCGGAACCTTATGATTTAAATTATGAATTTCTACATAAGAATTGAGAGTTTTGATATTATGATATTTATTATGATAATTATGGGAAGGGTTGAATTGGGAGGAAATGAAGTAATATATTCCGCCACGTGGTGAGACATCCATTAATGTTTGATGGTTGGCTTTATATTGTCCCACCTGTTTAATGAGGGACTGGCCCACTAGTTCAATGAGGGCGTACGACATCCCGCTAGTTCAATGAGGGGGAAGACCCATGGTCTGGGCTATGTGCTCTGAGGATTTTGGCCGGTCCTCATCGCATGACCAGTGAGCTTTTGAGTAACCAGTAATATGGATGTAACTTAGCCCATGGGTTTAGTCGGAGGAAATAAGGCGGTTCGGTTGGATTGGTGGGAGGTATCTTGGGAATTGTGTTAATGAAGACTGTTATACATAATTTCTGATATGAAATTATGTGATGTGGATATTGGCAAATTATATATATAATTTTTTTAAAAATACTATGTTATATAAATTGTTCCACATGGCACCTCACTAACACATATTTGTATTCGTAATAAGTTGGATTGATGGTTACCACATTTTTCTAGGTGATAGTTTCCATCTGGGTCCATCAGGGAAGACTTCAGAAGCTTAGGCTACTGCTTCTGACAATAGTGCTTCCGCCTTTTGGTATACGTTGGATGATTGTATATTGCCACGTTAGGGTTCATTTTGCATACTCTGATTTATTTTGTATATGTTGGCAAGCAATGAAGCATTACTTAGTCGTTGATCAACCCTTAATTTGTAATTTTGTCAAGTAAAATGGAGGACGTTACACCCTATGATCCAATAATATCTTCCTTATTTGTTTTTCAACAGGGCATTTTGAAGGACATTTGCCTCCCCTTCATATACACCATACATATTCAGTATTTTGCTTCTCTTTGCTGAAGTAAAGAGGTTCCATTTATAAAATATTTGAAGGATTAAGGTGCAAAAAAGCATATGTGCTTTACCCAAAGGAGCACCTAACATTAAATGTTTTTTTAGGTGTAACAGTGTATACGTGGTTACAAATTAAGTGCAAAAATACCGTTTGACCGTTAAGTTTGACTTTAACATTTAAGTTTGACTTGTTTTTGCTTTCAAATATGCAAAAAGACACATATGGTTTGACAAAAAGAGCATCCAATACCAAATTCTTTTTTAAAATTTAATACTTTTATTTTAATTAAAGGAAAATTATTATTTCTTTAAGTATAATTACTGGAGGGTCAAATATTTTATTTTCTTTCTTTTTTTAAAATCCTTATTAAATTTTCTAATTAATAATTAATAAAGGAGTATTTATACATTTAAAATTTGATATTATAAATACTATATTTCATTAAAAATAAAAGTCAATGACGGACCATATTGTTGCAACTGATTAAAAGGTGGTAGGTTTCAGATTGCCAAGAACAAGAAGTTCTGTGGAGTGCAAATTGATAATCCCTAACACACGAGCCAGTAAGACGAACGATACGTTCAAGAACAAAACATAACCCGCGCCATTAGGGGAAATTCACCAAAATAAGAAAAAAAAAACCGGATTAATATATTTTTACAAATATTTTCCAAACTAGTGGTGTGAAATTCTATCACGTTTCACGCCACCAATGGCGTGAGAGACTCTCAAGCCACTAGTGGTGGCGTGAATTTAATTCACGCGACTCATTAAGAGGGGTGTGATTAATAAAAAAAATTAATTAATTAAAATACTTTAATTAAAAATCTAATTAATTATAAATAATAATTTTAATTAATAATTAAGAAAATTAAAATATCTAAAATTTATTATAAACTTTAGAAACAAGATTAATTAGTAAATTAATTAATTTATTATAAACCTTAAGATAGATGATTAACAATTTGATATATAAAATAACCTAAGATAGATAAGATAAGTTTAAGGGTAAATGATTTCTCCTGTCATTGGAGATAGAGTTATCTCCAGTGAGCCCAAAACTACGTCGTTTTGGATTAATGAAGGGTGTGTTTGTAATTTTAGGTGAATTAATGAAGGGTGTTTCGGTAAAATTCATATGATAAAAAGATAAACAAAATTACGGAAACAACCTTCATTAATTCACCTAAAATTACAAATACACCCTTCATTAATCTAAAACGACGTAGTTTTGGGTTCACTGGAGATAACTTTATCTCCAGTGACAGGATAAATCTTTTTCCCTAAGTTTAAATAGAGAATAATACTTAGTCAAATAATTAATTCACTAATTAAAAATTAGTGAATTAAAAATTTACAATAACAATGGATGATCCACGCGCCTGCAATTAATTGCACAATACATTTGACTAATAAAAATTTACAATAACACAATACAGATCCCAAAATAGGGGAATCTTTTGTTATAACTAAATTATACTACGTAATCTTTTGTTATAACTAAATTATACCGCGTAATCTTTTATTATATCCAGTAGCGTGAGAGAGTCTCACGCCACTGCCCAGTGGCGTGAGATCCTTTTACGCCACCAGTGGCGTTAACATTAGTTTGGAAAATATTTGTAAAAGTGCATCAGTCCGGTATTTTTTTTTTCCTTCTTCTAATTTTGGTGAATTTCCTTTCTTCTAATCTTTTGTCATGATCCTCCTACTGATGCGGACGCGACTCTTATCTTGACAGTTCCTGTGGGGTGCCTGGATATAGTGTTGAAGGACCAGCTGGCTTGCCGGTCACAGTCTGTACCCTGTGTCATGTAGTTAGGGCTAGATTCTCTTTCTAGTTCCTATTTAACTTTTCAAGCTACGGCTTGCCTGTATTATGAAAAAAAAAAAAAACAAAAAATAAAACACGTGTTCAGAGAAAAATGGGGAGAAATCAAATGTCAAAATCCCTTGAATCATGGAAATGAAACCCAGCCATATCAGAAATTAAGAATAGATAGAACACTTAACCCGGAGATCGATGTTTTTTTATATCTATCTGATTGGAAAAGATGGTGCGCCTGATTGGCCTGGTGAGTTGCAGAGTAGAGAAGAAGAGTTTCGTACGTACGATATCGAGCGATGGAGGAATCAACCAAAAAGTAAAGGAAGAAGACAAGCAGCCCCTCGCACTAAACTTGTCGGCTGAACAATAATACTACGCGGATGAATCATGGCGCTTGGACGTAACACACACGCAGCAGTAGGAAAAGAATCACCATCTGAGAATCACGAAATTTTGAGCGTAGATCCTCAGAAATTGAAGTGGCTTTGCTTTTCATATCAGGTTCAGATTGCAAAAAGCAGCTTCGTCCTGTATACTATTTTAAATACGATATTTAATACTATACTTGTCACACTCTGAAAAACTAGGAGGTGACCGGTACGGAACATGAGAGAGCTCACATTCCTCAAACCTTAATCTTATAATTACACATTGGTCAATACTCATAATACATTTGGAGCTATGCTCCACAATAACATATACATGCACATATGTTCCAGTTACAATTAACAACAGGGATCTTACCTAAAGACTACGTGGAGCATCAACGCTACAAATGCTAATACACAATGAAATCTTAACTTTATTTACATTTACAAGCAGTCGTTTCAAAATATCAACAAGCTTGCCAGCAATGCCAATCTTCACCGTTCGACAGAAAGTGGAAGGATACCAACGTCATTTGAAGCCAAAAATTTTCCGGTGAATAACGTCCCATTCATAAAATGAATGAAATAATGATGAATGTAATTTAAAACAATTAGCCTTAAATCAGAATAGCATGTCTATGATAAACATAAGAGAAACCATATAAAATACCGCTAATGAAACAATTTCAAATACGCGGAAAAACCTTTGATTTGAAGTGATCAGGTAAAACCATAATTTTCATTCTTCATCTAACCATAGGACCTCAACAGAACGAAATAACAAGCGTGGACACACAGTCCACAAGGGTAAATAACCAAGCGCGGCGAAGCCACGAAACAAGCGTGGACACACAGTCCACGAAGGTAAACTAACCAAGCGCGGCAAAGCCACGAAACAAGCGCACCACGAAGCTACGAGTCAAGCGCAGGTACAAGACCCACGAAAACAAGCGTGGACACACAGTCCACGAATATCAAGCGAGCTCGAGGTTAACCATGGTGCACCAAGGACTAACAGTACTGCTGTTAGTAACCAGCGTTCTGTATTCGGCCCTCTCAAAAACATTTACAAACATGCTTGGGGTCAGTCCATTGAAATAGTAGGAGTTCTTTCTTCAATATAATAGCAACGCTATCTCAAACTTTCATAATCAAATTCCCCAGTATGATCTTTCACAAAAATGATTCAAAGTTTTCCTTGAATTTCAGAATCTCACCAATACTCTTTTCAAATTTCCAAGGACATGCATTAATCAAATTTCAAATTTAATAGACCGGCTTTATAAAAAGATTTATGTTCGATATCATAAAACTCCCTTTTCCAAAGCAAGTGCATACTCATAAGTTAATCCAAGAAATAATTGAAGAAAGATAGATAATAACCGAAAAACCATGTTCCTTAAAAAAAAGATTTTCATAAGAATATGTAAATCAGTAAAAATAACATTCAAGAAAATTGTAATGGGACGCTATTCACGTACCTGGCACGCTTTTACCTGTGCACCTCTCTCCTACCTTCCATTACCAACTTATTTAGTCCTTCCTCTCCTAAAGTCCAAAACAAATCCAATATTGCCTCAATTGAAAATTCACACAATGGGTTATACATACATATTTTTTTCCATACATTTATCAAGCACCTCATGACACTCAAAGTCCGATCACAAGACAAACAATTCCAACCCATAATGACTAAATAACAATTTGCTAACACAGTAAATACAAATTTTCCTTCTCAATGCAAAGCTCCACAATTTTAACTCTAAAGAAACATGTGATTCAGCTATTGTCTTTCTCATCAATTAATTACAATCCACATAGAATAGAAGTATTAACACCAAACACATGCTAAATCCAACGTATAATCAATATAGCAGAACATTCAAGTCCCCTTATTCATTATAACCAAGCCTCGGCTAGTCAAGCAACTAAAAACATTCTAATCAAACCCTTCACTTAGGCAACAATACCCAACACCAGTAAATATGCTTACATCTACAACAAACATGATTCACATCAACGATGACTAATCTTCAATTAAAAATACCAACCTGCTCGATTAACCCACCCCCAACCACACACATGAATTTATACACATCAAGATCTTAACTCCAGCCACCTAGCACAACAAAATAATGAACTACTTGAGATTAAAGACTCAACCATGAATTCAATCCCTTCTATACAGACGGCAAAGAAGAAGGAAAAGAAACAATAAATCTAGCGAACAAAAAGAAGCCAATCGAACTAACCTAAAAGCTCCACCATCCCGAATTCCTTCCACCATGAAAAGCCTCCAGCCTACACGAATTTTTTTGAAGCCAAATAGCAGCGAGGAAACCAACCTCCAACCCTAAATTTATCAAACAACACAAAGGCCCTGAGAACCAGCGACGCAGACCACACAGGGCAGAAACTGAGAAAAGGAAATTCGAATAACAGAAATAACGAGACTCAAACCGGAAAAGAGAAGCACCAGCGGTGACTCAGAAGGCAGGGGAAGGAGCAATTGAGACTGAGACTCAGAGCTTCGAGCCAAGAGGCTTCTTCCCCGCTCCCTCTCTCTCTCTCTCTTTCGCCCAAAGCCACGGACAGACCGAGCATAAACAGAGCAAGGGGAGAAAAGAAAACAACAGCAATAGTCTTTCACCGGAGGAAGACGCCGGCGGCAACGGACCAGCGACGGAGACAGTTCGCAGACGGAGATGACGGAGGAGGAAAAGAGAATCGCACAACGCTAGGGTTCTGAAGCCATTCACGCGTCTCCCTCTTTCTGCTTACACGAAGAAATCGAATGCACCAAGGAAAAACCAAAAAAAAAAATCCAATATTGTCCCTCTTCCTTTTATCACCATAGGGGCATTATCTAGCTCAGCAGGGAGAATAAAATAACAAAATAAAAACCATCCTGGACTCAACGAGAATTCGAACTCAGGACCTTAGGAGCATCTGACCATACCCAGAACCATCAAACTACCAGCTTCATTTAAATACCCAACTTCAATAAATAATAAATATAATTAGCTCAAAATACTATAATTACTTTTAATTCTCGAATATTTGGGCTGTTACAATACTTAATTAAAAATAAAAGTTAATAACAGACCAAATTTTAAATGCATAAATACTTATTTATTAATAATTAATTAGAAAATTTAATAAGGATTTAAAAAAGAAATAAAATAAATTATGGGCTTAAAATATTTGGCCTTTCAGGAATTATACCTAGAGAAATAATAATTTTTCTTTAATTAAAATAAAATTATTATTATTTTTTTTAAAAAATGGTGTTGGTCACTCTTTTTACCAAAACAATGTGTATTTTTGCACCTTTGAAAGAAAAAGAAAAAAAGAAAAAGTATCAAATGGAGTCAAACTTAACGGTCAAACGATATTTTTGCATCTAATTTGTAACCCCTATGTCTTTTGCACCTGTTCCTCAGAATAAAGCACATGTGTATTTTTACACTTTATTCCATATTTTAATTCTCCTCATCAATAACTTCCATTCACAGATCACTATCATCATTACCTTCCATTCCCAGATCACTATCTAAATAGTTGTACATAGTTGTGGTGGTATCAGTACACAAGGTGGTGGTATCAGCACACAAAGGTAGTGGTATCAATACACATAGTATTGGTATCGGTATTATCAACACACAAGGTGGTGGCTTTACACTGATATAATATCCTAGCTTAAGGTAAGGCTTCATACCGATCTGGTGTCATAGTTAGGGCAGCACATTGAGTAGCGTTCAAGCCCAAGGCTTACAAGGTTTAAGTTCCACACTTAAATAGGTGTCATACTGAGTGGTATCAGAGTCTAGTTCCGATCTAGGGACCTGTGGGTTATGGGTGTAAGTGGTGTATCAGGATGCTCTTAACTATCACTAGGTGAGAGTCATGGTTATCTTTTATGAACGTTTTCCAGATGATGTGTCATCTCTCCTAAACAAACACGAAAGCTTTATAAGGTCTGAAATAAAAGTAAGTTCATCTTCTGCAGTTTTCTCCTGTTTTGTTTCTTTCCCTTTTCGTTTATGAAAAAGCATTTATTCATGTAATGGTGGTTGATCAAGCAGTGTATTATTTATTAAATACTTTCCGTGGTAGCACATTACCATCAGTCGGGGTTATCATTGGAGATCCTAAATCAATTTCAGCGGGTAAGACCCTTGGAAAACTTTTTGTGGTAGTACATTACCATAACTTGACGAACAATTAAGCATAGAGCAGAACATTAGATCAAACATGATATCATAAAGGAACTCTGATAATATAAATCTTGGTTTAAGAAATGACAATATTTTTAATGAAGAGTTTGAAAGACTAATAAACTATTTTCTAAACTTTTTTAGAAAATCTCATTTGAATTATATGATTAGATGCTGTGTTTGGGTTAAATTTTAACTTGGTTTCATGGTTTAAAATTATTGTTAAATAATACATTTGAATTATGTAAAGACAAGGCCTTATGCTGATATAGTATCAGAACTTAAGGTAAGGCTTCACACCTGTCTGGTGTTATAGCCAAGGCACACACTGAGTGGTATCAGAGCTTGAGGCTTGAGTATCGTGTCACTCTATTTTGGACTTAAAGCAGGGTGTTACACTGAGTGGTATCAGAGCTTGATTTTGATCTTGGGACCTGTGGGTTTTGGGTGTAAGTGGTTTATCAAGATGCTCCTTACTATCACTAGGAGAGAGTCTATGATTATATTTTTATGAACATTTTCTAGATGATGTGTAACACCTCCAATTTCTAATACTTATAATAACAAAAATTTAAATGATTTTCATAAATAAATTAATAAAATTCGAAATAAACAACCTTGGGAGTGTTACCGCCGCACTTGTACTGGGACAAGTGCAAGGCTACTTATTACAAATAAGGTAAATTCAAACTTAAACAAAATATATGTGTTTTTGATTAGAACAAAATAAAGTAAAATAAACAGCTGACTGTGCTCCTCACTTCTCACTGCTAGCCCCAACCCTCGGCACCTGTTTCACTGAAATTCTGCTCCCCCGAAGGATCATCGCAACCCAACAAACATCAGCAATTGCTGGTAATTCTAATAAATCACAATCAAATATAATCAAATCCAATATACGTAGTAATTGAATCAAATATCAATTTCTATATTCATAATATACATATACGTCAAATGAAATATTATTCATTATCTTTTTTAAATTCATGATAGACTCGGGAAACCCTGCCAGTCTATTTAGTGGGAAGAGAACCATGGTAAACCCGGGAAATCCTGCCAGTTTACCCTGTGACCCGGGAAACCCTGCCAGTCACAAATCATCAAATTGGCCATCATCAAAACATCTCTTCCTAGTGTGCACACCTCTTCCCAAAGTTGCTACTAGTGTCCCGGGAAACCCTGGCAGACACCACTTCGGGAAGAACGGATATCATCATTTTCTCATCACATAATATTTCGAGGCATAAAGCCTAAGGGTTGTGTTCATCACTTGGGGGTACCATCCCAAAGCTATCCTTCCACTGTTAAATTGTTTTAAACACACACACATAAATAACTCCTAAATTATTTTTATTATTTACTTATCTTTTATATATTTTTATATTATTTTAATAAAATATAGATATAAGGATATATTTTTACCTAAAATCTGGACTTATTTTATGCCTAAGAGGTACTATATAAAGAAAAAGAAAATCAGTAAATAAAAGAGAAATAATGCGGAAAACATATGCAGATGATATTAACTGCAGCATTGCACAGGAATACACTATATTGTAGCAATCAAAGTGACGCACAGGGATATACAATATTCAACTCCCGCACAACAGACGAGAGCCTAACTGGATTCAAGAACCAATTAGACTAACATATATATTTTACAATTGCGCACGGGGGTCGAGGAAAAGAAAAAAAAAAGCAACGGACAAATCATTCAAAGAGAAAAGAAAAAAAACACACCTAATGGATCCAGGAAGATATACAATAGCAATCACGCACGGAAGTCGAGAAAAAGAAAAGGACAAATCATTAAAAAAAAACGCACCATATACTATTTAATTAATCAAACACCCATTAATTTCTATGACCTAGAGATCAGATTACCTATCAAGATTTAAAATTAACCTAAACTCATGGGAATTAGGATTACCTGGTCTCCGTGTTTGCTAACCTCCTAGAAGAACGAGAGTATAGCGGCAGAGAAAAGTATCGGGTGTTTTTTAGGTTTAAGCGGTCAGACCTAAATTTATAATTAAAATCTAGGGTTTTAGCTATGGGCTGGGCTTTTTACTTATTCTCGATAAATGAATTAAAACAAATGGTAGAGTTTTATTATTAAATATATTTTAAGTCCGATGATGAATTAAAAAAAATTAAAATATAATCTGATCTAACTAACTCCTAGATTATTGGATCTAATCTTAAATAATCTAATAATACAATTTACAAAACAATATGATTACCACACAAACAATACAATATTATTAATTTTTACTATATTATTATTATTATTATTATAATCTACTGTTATTATTATTATTATTATTTATTTCTATTACTAATCATTATTATTTTATTAGTATTATTTTAATCTATCATTATTATTACTATTTCTATTATTATTATTATTATTATTAACAAAAATCCGGGGTATTACATTTTACCCTCCTTAAAACAAGTTTTGTCCTCGAAACTAAAATAAAATTTAATAATAAAATCTCGGGTATTACATGATGTGTCCTCTCTCCTAAAAAACATGAAAGTTGTATAAGGCCTAGAATAAAAGTAAGTTAATCTTCCGTTTTTTTTCCTGTTTTGTTTCTTTCTTTCTTTTCTTTTCTTTTTCTTTTGAAAAAGTATTTATTCATGTAATGGTGGTTGGATAAGCTGTGTATTTTTATAACAAATACTTTTGGCGGTAGCACATTACTTTTTGTGTGAGCTTGTTGCAGTTTTTCCTTCGCCCATGTATGGCTAGATTACCATCCTAGGGGTTTAATTTCGACATCATCGATAGATGTAGTGATTGTGATTAAATTTTTTTTTATTTGTTAATTTTAATTTGTACACATTTTCAGTTGAGAAAAGGAAATTTGGCGTCCATCCGATGATGAATAACCATCATCATATGAAATTATAAAGTACTGGCTTCTCGGTAGGACAGGTGCTTTGAATTTAACGTTTTTCTCGGTGGCTATGAACATGTTAACTGTGGAGTTTTGGTAGCGATGAAGATGATTGTCATCCCTAATGACATTAACGAGCGGGTTTCGGAATTTTGGAGGTCCATGACTGATAAAGTTCATTTTCTTCAATTACTTCATCTGAATGTGATACTTTTCAATCTTAATATTGTTAAGTCTTGGTTGCATGATTATTCAATACTTTATATTAAAACGTGGCCAGGTAATTGGAAGAATTCATTCCACACCCTATGATCCAATAATATCTTCCATATTTGTTTCGCAACAGGTAGTCTGTAAGATATTTTACTCCCCTTTCATATACACCATACAGATTCAGTATTTTGCTTCTCTTTGTTAGGGTAAAGAGGCCCCTATTTACAGCCATCGATAGGAATATTTGAATTCTCCTAGGTCCCTTCCATTCTCAAAGCACTCTCCAAATTCTCTTACTCCCAAACCATTAAAACCCTATAATTGATCCTACATAATAGATGTATCATAGATTCTCTCAAACATATTTTTTATTCTTTAGGGTATTAATTCAAAGATGCTTTAATACTACTTAGTGTGACATTTTGCTTAGACCTTGTAAGCCTCAGGCTCTGATACCAATAGGTGTGAAGCCTTACCTCAAGCTCTGATACCTAATGAGTGTAAGGCCTTTTCTTTACACAATTTAGATATGTTATTTAATAATGATTTCAAATCACTAAGTCTGGTTTGATCTTGGGGAGTAAAGACTTTTAAAAAGTGTTAGAAAAACTTAATCCAAAAACAGGGTGACACCCTGCTTTGATACCATTACAAGGTGACATCTTACTTAAACCTTGTAAGCCTTAGTTTTGATACCAAGGCCTTACACTGATATAGTATCAGAGCTTAAGATAAGGCTTCACACCCATCTGATATCATAGCCAACGAGCCACACTCGATGGTTGGTGTTAGAGCTTGAGGCTTACAAGGTTTAAGTATTGTGTCACTCTATTTTCGACTTAAAGCAGGGTGTCACACTTAGTGGTATCGGAGTCTGATTTCGATCCTTGGACCTGTGGGTTATGGGTGTAAGTGGGGGTATCAGGATGCTCTTTACTATCATTAGTAGAGAGTCTATGTTTATCTCTTATGAACGTTTTCTAGATGATGTGTCCTCCCTGCTAAACAAACATGAAAGTTTTATAAAGTCAAGGACAAAAGCATTTATTCATGGTGGTTGATCAAACAGTGTATTTTTTATCAAATACTTTCTATGGTAGCATATTACCATCAGTCAAGGGTTGTCATTGGAGATCTTAAATCAGCATATTTGCAATTGACCGTCGACATGGACGTCAAGCTGGTCGACGTCAGCTTTGCCGGAGTTGGGTGAGACCCTTGGAAAACTTATCAGGTATGATATGCATGATTCATGTCTTGAACACTTTATCACTGTTTCTTGAGATATTCTCTTGTTTCTAAGATGTCAACCAATGCATACAATTAAGTAATCATTAACTCAAAATTATTGAAACTCCTTTCACTAATTTAACAGCACCTTATCAACTCACTTCTATGGTAATTTTGATGAATCATTTAAGTACTTTACTCTAAACTCACCCCAAATTTTTAATGAAAAATTTGAACCATTGATAAATTGTTTTCAAAAGTTTTAATTTTTCTAGAAAGACCTATTCGAATCACATGATCAGATCTTGTGTTTGGGTTAAGTTTTCTAACTCTTTATAAAAGTTTTTTACTCCTAAGACCAAACTTGGCTTAGTGGTTTAAAATTATTATTAAATAATACATCTGAATGGTGTAAAGGCAATGTTTTACACTGATATAGTATCAGAGCTTAAGGTGAGGCTTCACACCCGTCTGATATCATAGCTAAGGAGCCACACTGAGTGGTATCAGAGTTGAGGCTTAGGTTTAAGTATTATGTCAACTTGTTTTGGGATTAAACCAAGCTCTGATACCACTTATTGGCTTGATTGTGAAGTTCATGAAAAATAGTGTTCTTGTCATTATAAATATATGGATATTTTCTTCTCATGTAACTACTAAATGACTGGGTTGTCCTAGCTAAAGCGTAAGGATTGCTTGTGATTATACAGGATGTTTGAACTCAAAGTGATCCTAAGATCACAATCTAATAATGATTCTCCTCTTGACAGATAAGAAATTCTCTGTACAGCGCTCTGGAACTTCTCCTTGGATCCTGCCGATATTCCATAGCAGCTGACATGTGGTCTGTCTGCTGAATCCATTGATTCTCTTTTTGTATGAGAGGTTCTATGGCATTAACTAGTGATATCTCATGTTCATGTAAAACTGTAACTCATATAAATAACCAGGTTTACAAATATCATAATTAACTTAAGTGTGAACTAAACTCTAGGGCAAAAATAAGTGTAAGCTTGTGTTTGAGTTAAGTTTTCTAACTCTTTATAAAAGTTTTTACTTGGCTTTAGTGTTTTAAGATTATTATTAAATAATACATCTGAATTGTGTAAAGGCAATGTTTTATGTTGATATAGTATCAGAGCTTAAGGTAAGGCTTCACACCCGTCTGATATCATAGTCGATATCATAGTCAAGGAGCCATACTGAGTGGTGTCAGAGCCTGAGGCTTACAAGGTTTAAGTATCAGAGCTTGGTTTCGATCCTAGTACCTATGGGTTATGGGTGTAAATGGGGTATCAAGATGCTCTTTACTATCATTAGGAAAGAGTCTATGGTTATCTTTTATTGATATTTTCCAGATGATATGTCCTCCCTGCTAAATAAGCACAAAAGCTTTATAAGGCCTAGGATAAAAGTAAGTTAATCTCTTACTATTTTTTCTCCTATTCTATTCTATTCTTTTTTTTTTTTGAAAAAGCATTTGTTCATGTAATGGTGGTTGATCGAGCATTGTATTTTTTGTCAAATACTTTATGCAGGAGCACCTTACCATCCATTAGGTTGTCATTGGAGATCTTAAATCTAACATATTTTGCAATTGACCGTCAACATGGACGTCAAGCTGGCCGACTTCAGCTTCACTGGAGTTTAGTGAGACACTTTATCGATGTTTCCTAAGATATTTTCTTATTTCTAAGATGTCAACTAATGCATACAATTAAGTAAACGTCAACTCAAAATTTTAGAAACTCCTTTCACTTCTTTAACAGCTCCTTATCAACTCACTTCTTTAACAGCGCGTTATCAACTCACTTTTGAGTTCTTGAATCTCAATGACATTTTGTGATATAGTATTAACTGTACTTCATATTTCATTTCAAAGACATAAAACACACAGTGGATGATTAAATGCATATAATGACCATCCAGTGCTTGTTTAGTTGTTTACCCATTCTTTAATAGTTACAATATAAATTATTGTACTTTGTGACTTGTCACGAGCTGCAAAAATGTATAGAAAAATAAAACCTTATATTGATTAAATGCATATAATGAGCATCCAGTACTTGTTTAGTTGTTTACCCATTCTTTAATAGTTGCAATATAAATTATTGTACTTTGTGACTTGTGAGGAGCTGAAAAAATGTATAGAAAAATAAAACCTTATCTTGTTCGAAATGTGCAAGTTTTGATAAGGTTAGGGCATAGTCATGTGATGTTTATTTTTTTGGGAATCGTTTTTTTTTGCATCTATATTTTTAGGTTCTGCCTTAAGTTAGAAATATGAACTCTTGAGTTTGATGTTAATTAAGACAGTCTCTTGTAAATACGAGTTTATTTCAAATTGAAGATAATGATTATTCTACTTCACTTTTATATCACGAAGTAGCTTGATTTTATGAAAGCGGTTAATTGGCTTGATTGTGAAGTTCATGAAAATTAGTGTTCTTGTCATTATAAAATCACTTTGAGTATTTATAATAACAAGAACACTATTTTTCATGTAACTACTAAATGACTAGAGTTGTTCTAGCTAAAGCGTAATGATTGCTTGTGATTGTATAGGATGTTTGAACTCAAAGTGATTATGATCACAATCTAATAATGATTCTCCTCTTGACAGATCAGAAATTCTCTGTACAGCACTCCGGAACTTCTCCTTGTATTCGGCCGATATTCCGGTCGATATTCCATGGCAGCTGACATGTGGTCTGCTAAATCCATTGATTCTCTTTTTGTATGAGAGGTTCTAGGACATTAACTAGTGATATCTTAAGTTCATGGAAAATTGTAACTCATATAAATAACCAGGTTTACAAATATGATAATTAACTTAAGTGTAAACTAAAGCCTAAGGCAAATATAATAGTGTGAGTATACATATCCGTGTGTGGATGTGTGTATGTATTCCCACCCGGTTCCATCGAGAGAATGACTTCTTCGATATTCGGAACATATTCTGATTGTGAACGATTTGAATAAATATTCTTAAACCTGTAGTTCTTAGGAATTTATTTTATTGTTTAAAGTATCTGAGTAAAATTGCCGCCACACCCAATCAGAAATACCATTCTAATTGGTTGTGGCAGTTTTTCTAATGAATTGCGTTTTGTTATTCTCGCTTGTCTTTTAAGATTTATTTCTTTTGAACCTCTCTTTAAATTGAAATAAAAAGGCTTCTTTTTTTTGGTCAAAAAATAAAAAGGCTTCGCACTGTCAACACAAACACAAATAACATCGGAAAAAAATTAATTCATTTTTCAAATATTTATGTTATTCTTAAAAAAATATTGATATTATTTTGACATTAAAGTAAATTTATACATATTTTTATAATAGATGAAAAAGTTTTGTTACTGAAATATTTAAATGAAAAATGGAATAAATCACCCACTTTATAAAAATAAGCTTCGATCGGTTTATTCTTGCACTTGGGACCTAGTCTTACATCCTCTAGTATATAGTTTTAAATCAAAGTTACCAGTACTAACACTGAGCTAATTTTAATGAGAGAACATTTTATATGTACAAGTGGCATCCTACTAATGCTTATTGATATGTGGTGACACTAAAATTTTGAACAAGATCAAACCGGCTCCAAGTCCAAGCCCCTCCCAAACAAAAGGGTGGAGCTTTTAAATGCTCCTGGGTTGGTATATTATGCTAATCCTTCATTTGAATATAGAAATTATACAGATCCTTTTTCTCATTGAGAATCTATGTCATCATCCCCTATCCTCTGCTGTGGATCAACAAGGCAATTTATGCAATAATGCTTTTATTAAACCATTATACACCAATCCAAGAATCCATAAGAACATTAATTACCACTCACTTTGGAAGAAAAGGATAACAAACGGGAGATCAAATTAGAAACATGACCATAAAATTGATTAAGATATAAATTCCTTCTCGGACAAAATACTCACTAGTTTTTTCCACGGCTTCTAACAAAGGAGCTGCTTGCTAACAATTTCTGGCTGGGAGCTATGCGGTCACCCTGTGAAAATTTTACACGTTAAGTTGCATCAAACTTTTAGAACATCCAATGAAAATGGAAACCTTTACTCTAATGCGCTGCAAAATAAAGCCTTTTTTCAATGCTATGTTCTTCCACAAGGATAAAAATGAGATCTTTATGCATCCAAAGAAATTGCAATGTCAGATTTCACCCCAAAGAAAGGGAAAAAAAAAACTAGAGGCCAAAGTAAAAGAAATATACACACAAGTATATGCTCTCAAGGGTTTCATCATGTGCTAATCTTCTCATCTCACGGTAAGCTAACTACATATTTGAAAATGGCATACCATTTTGCTTATGAAGACACTGGTTGGTGCTATCTAGTACCCACCTTACATGGTTGGTGCTATCTAGTACCCACCTTACATGGTTGGTGCTATCTAGTACCCACCTTACATGGTTGGTGCTATCTAGTACCCACCTTACATGTTTGGTGCTATCTAGTACCCACCTTACATGTATATGCGTATTGCCTGGTAATAGCTCATCCCTATTCTCTGATAACAAATGAGCTCTTGACATTCTGGATTTACCAAGGATTTCCCAGCTCACCAAAGACCAGGTTAACAGAGAATAAAAGCATATATATTCACGCAACTTATCCAACATCTTTGACACCTTGACTGCAATATCATTCAAAACACTAGAAATCCTAGTAAGATCAGATTCAGACAAGAAACAGCAGTTTAACTTTCAATGGCTTTCACAAATTCTTGCATCCCAGTGTCCATCTTCCATCGTTCGTGTCATTTGTTCTTACTGGCCATGACAGTTTAAAACACCCAAACCCAATCTTGAAGTGAATTAAATCTGATACTAGTGAAGCCATTTTGAATATATATATATATATATATATATATATATATATATATATATTTTTTTTTTTAAAAAAAAGAAGCATTTCAAAACAGGAATGCTTAATTAAATTGACATCTAAACACAGAGCCTTTGATGTATAATGGTAAATAGTATAGGATTAGGTGGTTATTAAACAAGGAGGTAGGTTAACTAGTTATGGCTGTTATAAGAAACTAGCCGTTAGAGGGACTAAGCCTATATATAAAAGTAATGAAACTGTTAGTCGGATTAATATATGCCTATTGTGAAATATACAGAGCCAACCTAGTCTTTTCTCTCTCATTCTCTCCCCTCTCTCTTCTCCTCTCTTCTCTCTTTCTCTCCTCTCTTCTTCCCTCTTCTTTCTATCCCTATACATCAGTCTTCCGTTAAACAAGGAAATAGGAATATGTTGAGCAAATAAAAATGAAGCAAACCTTGCATAAGGATGCTGCTGATTCAGACTCCACCGTTTGCACAGGAACATGTCCAAGTAACAGGAAAGAATCCAAGGCATCTAAGGTCAGCTGCCACCCACAAAGAGCTATAGCATCCCCACCAGAAAAGGAGCTAGGACCAGCGCAACTTGCAGAAGCAACATCCCTGTTCACCCAAGGACAATAGTCATCATGTTGTTTAATTGGATCGAACTCCACACCTCCATTAATCTTGTTCCTATAAGGAGTTCCTGAGCGGGAAAAGAAAGAGTTTAGCATTCACATTGTCGTGCATCATAATCACCCTCAATAGAAATTGAATAAAAAAGGATACTAAGACATACCCATATCGTCCACAACTAAACAGCCTGATTCAATATATGCACTGTCATCAATAGGAGATGCCTTCCCAGTCTGAGTAACTTCTTCTTTAGATGCTTCATAGGCAGAATAAACAATACCATTGCAAGAAAGAGATGGACGGGCACCATTTTCATTGCCCAACATCTGCATGCTACTACAAGTCTTCTCATCACTTTCAACAAATTCAACCTTGGTTGAGACAATCTTTGAGCCACTGTCAGTCCTTGCAGTAGATTGAGACACCACCGCTTGATTATCCTGAAGATCTTCTAGACACATTTCTTCGGGCACAAAATCACCTGATTGTCCATTCGGCACATATTCCCTAGCCAGACCCTGATGTTCAATTATTTCAGCTTCTGGTTCTACATCACCCAAACTATCACCTCGATGGACTGAAATATCAGTCCCATGAATTTCTGCTTCATGGCTTGCACCCATGCCAACACTTTCCCCACTAATACCAGATGCCAACAACATTATCCCTATCAGGGTCAAATTGATTACCTATGCTTGCATCTGCTTCTATTTGGGTATCCAATGAATGGCTAGGTACTGCACCAAAAGAATCTCTCCTACGTGACAAATGGATTTTCTCTGAAAGATTAGGACCTCGGGCATGCTTGGAAGGGCCTAATGAGTACTGTTGACCATAAGTGGCTTCACTATTACCACAACCAACAATGATTCCTTCAGCACTGTTCGCTTGTTGCCAGTGTGAATGTGGTCTTTCAGCTGTACCATCATCTAATTGACGTTTATGTGTATTTGGGCCTTGTGATTCATAAGAAGCTGCCCGATCACCGACTTCACTTCCAGAAGGTTTTCCCAACCATCGAAGACCTTCCTTCACCAGGACCTGGCACTTGATCTGATGGCAAATTTAAGTTTAACTGGGAACAAGATAACCCATCAGTCACTTTCAGGTTTGCATCTAGACTTTTATTGCAAACAAGTTGTCTCTTATCAGGTGTAGCAGCCTCATCATGATCATCAGTACTCTCTTTCTCAACACCATCAGCAGCAACCCATTCGTTGATTCCATTAGCTGCACTCACTCCATGGGTTGATGTCACTTTTTTGCTCATTTGAGGGGTATCAGCACTACAGGGAGCAAGATGAACTGGACGGGTAACAGTTAAGAAATCCCATACTCTAACTGTGGTCCCACATAAGCTACAATCTAGCAAAGGTGTCCTAGACTCACAGTTAAATTCTGAACCGATTACTTCATTGCCCCTGGTATCTTTCCTGGATGTTGCTGAAAATTCCTTTCTGCTTGGTGTGGGATATTGTGCAGATCCTTTGGCAGGATCAGAACTGTAATCATTTTTGGCAGATTCAGCAGACTGTTCTTCACAGTCAAGCACATTAGGAAGCCACCTCGCCTCCCATCCACAGAGACTTATGAGCTTTTGGGCCTATTGAAGTAAAGATTCAGGTAAAGATCAAGATAATGATAAAACCAAAAGCTAAATGCATACATCTATATATATATATAGATAGATCATCAGATGTATTATAAAATGAGTTGATTATTGATATAACTGCAATATCTGAGAGTATCTTACATAAGTATATGAATGAAGAGCCTGTTCTCCAGAATAACCAATAGTTGATACACTTTCCACTCTGTAACCCATATCTCCAGCTGCCTGAATTTGCAACTGAGCAAGAAAGCGATCAATTTGAGGCCCATGAGTAAGCCGTATCTGCTCAACAACAGATGAAGATGCAACAGGGAGGGAGTAAAACTGCAAGAGTGCATCACACCGATCCTTAAAACCTCCAATTAGAGCTGAAGGTCATGTAGAAGGAAAATGCACCAAGCTTTCTGGACAGCTGTTACCTCTCCAAGGACAAGTGACCTTGTGTCCTCTATCAAGCTGTTCAGAAAGTTCTTCACTGGAAGCATCAGCTTCATCAAATACATGAGAAATGATAATCAAGCTCACAAAGTAAAATTGGGATTGAGTAAAATAAAATCAAATTAAAAGCAATGGAATAAAGAATTTGGACGTAAGATGATAAGAATACAGAATAAAAAGAACCAAGAAAATATATTTTAAGTAACTTTGGAAAAACTACATTTGACACATCATTACATTCAAAATACACATTATCTGCAATATCAATTAGCATATTAATAGTAGAATCTGCTTTATTACGCTCAACATAGTCCAGTTTTTACACATAATCACTGAACCGTTTGAGATTAGTTTGATTAGATTTAACTTTAAGACTGATTGGTTTGATTGAGGGGATATTAAACCAGGCCAAAATGACTGATTTTGGAGTTTTGGTTGGGATGGTACTGCTCACCAACAACCAGATAAACAAAAAGCACCCACCTTATACCACATTTGCAATTTGCAAGTAATAGCAGACAGTTTGCAACAGCTAGCGGAACCAGTCCCTAGAATAAAGACATAGACTCATGACTAATCTATATTTAAATAATTAAGGGGGCTCCAGCACTAAACAAAGGTCAAAAGTTTAGCCATCAAACTCACCAAAATTAATAGAAGAAGCTGATGATGTAAAGTATAATGTTGGACCACATATCTCACACTCAATCTTATCAACATCACTATTCACCCAACCTCTCTTGGCACAAGCCAATGATCCAGCAACCTGCAGAAGCAACAAGATAACATGAGAACACAAGTCCACCTTGCCAGATGTCATGGAAAGTAAAAGGCAGCAGTGTGCTATCAATGAACAAATGAGAAGCTAAGTTTTTATTTTTGCAATGCCACTGTTCTTCTGTTAGAGTAACTGCTTCCAGGACGCTTTTAATCTCTATAATTGCACATGGCGTACAATTCATTCCACATACTTCCAGTAGCCCAAGTTATATAAAGATGGGGGTTTACAAAAAAATTGATAACCCGCACTGGACTTAGATGAAACTTGAATTACTTGGAATATAAAGGACGCATTTTCATGGATGGTGGAGAAATGGTACTATGCATATATATCTAGGAAAAAAATTAATTCAGAAAAACAAAAATGGACATGTAAGAAAGTGCAATTAAGGTCTATAATGAATAAATAGTTAAGGTGATCTCTAAAATTCCCTTCTTATTATACGAGAAACACAAATTGAATTTTTGGTGATGATTTCTAACATGGGGTACTTATACAAGACTCTAGTCATGACTGCACACAAGTGGCATATATAGTTCTATCTGCATTTAAATAGCTCCAGTTTACTGTTTCCAGAAAAAATCCCGATGCAATCATGAATGCTAGTAGCCTGCAGTTATAGCATCAAAAAGCTTTGAGAAGCCATCTGAAAATTATAAACAAAAGAGAAAGATGATATTCCCACAACTCACTTGTCTTCAAGCGAGCTTTATGCAGGGAGTACTAGGTTTGTCTCAAAACTAAATATCTTGCATCATTTTGACAAAGTGAATTAACCGCAGACCTTAGCCTTGCCAGTAAGCTTAAATGTAGAAAGACGCCCAAGTAAATCCCGTCTTTCCCAAGGTCTATATGAGAGATTTGACAATCCATTCAAGGTCGTCCGTTGCGGAAGTGAACCATCATTCGCGGGGGCAGCAGGTGACGAAGCGGCTACGGAACTGCCAAGTGCAAAAGAGAAAAATGCGAGTGTAAAACAAGAACTTCGATTCAATCAAAAAATAAAATGTAAAAACTAGGATTTTGCGCTGGTGACCAGCAAATTGTATCAATAAACATCAAAAAGAAACTAATTGAAATTTAATTCTACATATTTCTACATCAATCTCAGACAAGGAAAGGAAAATTGGGGCTTTCAGCTTTCAGTTTCAACCATAAGTCGCTATAAACTAAAGAAAGAGAAATAGAGAAAACCTAGCAGTCGGAGTTGGAGGAGACGAGGGTGGTTTGGGTAGTGATGGATCATTGGCGTTGGAAATGTTCTGCTTCGAGCTTACAATGTCTTCCTTCATCCTTCCCTCGCTTCTCCTTTCGACCTGATTCCCAGTCTCTGCGATCTCCATTATTTCTCCTTTCCCGCGCATTCAGTTTGCTATGAAATTAATTATTAATGCTAAATTATTCAAAACTCGAATCTTTATTAAGTTGGATTTTAATCCTTAATATTTTATTTTTTATCATAAGCACCTACCGTTAACTGACTATTACCCTTTTAATGACAATCGTCACATCAGATTAACAGATATCCTATGTAAATTGCTAATTTTACAAATCTTATAAATTTCGATTAGGAACAAATAACCCATAAATTTTGTTCCCTTATAGATAAACTTTGATCAATTATAAATAATCCTAACATTTTAACTCCCTTAAAAATTAGATTTAAAATATTAAACCACGTGTCATTACTTTTATCATCTTAATAATTTTATTAAGATTATGACAGTCATTATTGTCAACTAAAATAGCTTCTTTTTTTTTTTTTAAATGGCAAAAACTTGACAAATATTCTTCTTGACAAATATTCTTCTAGTTTTTTCATTAGAAAAAGCTTTTTAACTTACGTTTTAAATATTATTCTTTTTCTGAGAAAAAAAATATTATTCTTTTAGTTTTTACCATTAAAAAAATCTATTTTGATTGATAAATGATAGTAAAATTCTTAATATACTTATTTAGGGCATGCAAGTGATACACATGGTTTAATATTATAAATAAAATCTTTAAGAGAGCTAAATTTAAATTTTAAAATGTTAGAGAATATTTGTAACCAATTAAAGTTTAAGAAGTTATTTATAATAAATCAAAATTCGAGGTTTTGTAAGATTAGAAATTTGCATGGGATGCCATATGTTACTTGTTAGTTTGACGTGACAATTTTCATTAAAAAAATAACAATATGTTAACGGTAAGGTGCTTATAATCAAAAAATAAAAGTAAGAAGGGTTAAATTTAAGTTTGGAGATGTCAGCAGGTTAAATGCAAATGACCCAAAGTTCAAGAGGTTTTGTATAATTTATCCTTAAATTAATAGTAATTACTAATAATTTATTATGGATAAAAATGAATACTAGCATTAATAATTTATTTATTTTATAAAAATAGTATTATTTAATAAAATGTATATTTAACATTGATATCAAATTAAAATAAAATTCAGCTAACAAAAGTAATCAAATTTATAATTTATAATGATATAAAAGTAATTTAGACTTTGGCAACAATTCTCCTATGTTTTGTAAATTAATAAAAATATTTAATTATTTATGGATTTACGTTCTTAAAATAATATGGTAAATGTCATGCAAACAAATCATATTCACAATGGCCTGACTTCAATTCTAAAAACATGTCGAAACACTGAGCCAACCAAAACATGTTGAAACAAAAATATGTAATACTTCTTTGTGAAATAAAAAAATAAAAGGAGATAATGTGAAGAAAATATGTTTTATGAATTTCAACCAAAACTTCAGTAATTTCAGGTGATTTTTTTTTTGCTCGAACAGTAATTTAAGGTGATTAAGTTTAAAAAAGTTTGCATTTCATATGAGTGACAAATTTTTTAAAGTATAAGATAGTGTCATTACCAATTTTAGTCATTATCAATGTTTTTACCATTTTTTTCACCGTAAGAGCATAATCTCATTTTTCATTGAGATTTTGATCTAACGGTGAAAATATGGTAAGGATCGAAATTAGTAGTTACATTATCTTATCCCATTTTTTAATAGAGTAAATACTTTTTCTGATCCCTGGCAAAAAGCGTGATCTCCATTTTGGTCCCTTACAAGAAAAATGTCATTTTTAATCAATAAAAAGGACGAATAAAGGTCGATTGATTGACATTTTAATCCCTTACAAATTTTCAAAAGGGACCCTTTTTAGTCCATAAAAAGGACGAATAAGGGTCGATTTTTTTGTAAGGGATCAAAATGGGGTCCGTATTTTTTGTCAGGGGCCGAAAAAGTATTTACTCTTTTTAATATGTATAGATGTTATCAAAAAATAATTTTTTTTGGATAAAATATCAAAAAATAATTTAATATGTATAAATTGTAATTTGAGTTGGAACAATTTTTTTAGCCCAGGAGTTTTTTTGAATCTGGACCAGAGAAGAATGGGTCTTTTAAGAGTTTAGAATCCACGAAAGAATTTCGGACAAAAAAGAAAAACAAAAACAAAAGCCGCGAAAAGAAAAAGAAATCCTTATCACATGAACACAATTTGACAGGCGGAGAACCATCCACAGGTTCCCAATTCATTCAGCTTCTCCGGGCCATACCATATATTATCCCGACAACCTCACCCTCAAAATTACATCCTTATTTCATTTCTTTCTCCATCTTCCTCTTCTACTTACACACCCACACTTCGCTTCTGTATTTGGGATGTCACTCTGCAGTACTCTGAACATGTTCTACCTGTAATTGACAAAGTTTCATCTTTCAAGTCGAGGTATCACACCCTTCTTATTTTGTCAAGAGCAGTATTGTATTGCTCTTAATTTTGTTTGTTTCCTGAGTTTTCCGTTTCTGGGTTGGTTAAATTCTTGTAGTAGGTGGTAGTTTCAATTCACTGAAGATTATACAGAGTGTAGGATGAGGAATTGCTAGGGGTGAGAACACTTGGAGCCTATTCTATTGTTGTTGGGAGTTCAATGCATATAATGGCGGGCAACGCTCAAGGAGCAATGTCCTATCTTGCTTCCCCTGTCAGTTTAGGTGGTTTTGTTGGAGTGAGTTCCTCCGGGAGGACCCTCTCTATTGGAAGGAGAGTTTCTCTTTCTGGAGCAAACTTTAAAGGTAGAAGGACATGGCGTTGTGTCTCCTTGTCCCTTTGTAGATATTCAGTGACTACAACTGATTTCATACTGGACCAAGGCAATGCAATGTCCCTTGACTCTAACAGTGATAGAGGAAGTACGGGTAATGGAGATAATAATGCTGGTTTTGTCCTTAAGCCACCTCCAAAGCCGGTATTGAAGTCTTCAGAGACCAAGGGTAACTCCATTTTAGGTGCAAATTCCGAAGGATGGGATCCCTCTAAAGCTAAGCAATTTGGTAATGAAAAGTTCGATGATGTTGAGGAAAGGAATAAGGTGATTGAGTCACTTGGAGAGGTATTGGAGAAGGCTGAAAAGCTGGAAAATTCAAAGTTGGACGACAAAAGAAATAATGGACCAGTAAGCAAACCGGCAGTATCTAATACAATCGCTAATCCTAACACTGATAAATTGGCAAACTCAACAGCAAACCAGCAGTCTAGAACTGTGAAGAGCGTATGGCGTAAAGGGGACACAGTTGCTAACATGCCGAAGGTTGTTAAAGAAGTGCCCAAGCCCCAAACTAAGAATGGAGGAGGCAAATCTCAAACTGGGGGTGGAGGTAAGGCGGCATCTCAGTTGCCTACTCCTCCACAAGCTCCTCAGCCACCGTCAAGACCTCAGCCTATGCTACAAGCTAAACCATCTGTAGCCCCCCCACCCATCAAAAAACCTGTTTTGAAGGACAATGGAGCTGCTGGCACACGTGTTAAAGATAAAGAAAGGAAGCCAATTTTGATTGACAAGTTTGCTAACAAGAAAGCAGCAGTTGACCCTATAATTGCTCAAGCTGTTTTAGCTCCTACAAAACCAGGAAAGGGCCCTCCTCCTGGAAAGTTTAAAGATGATTTCCGAAAAAAAGGTGCTCCAGCTGGAAGAGGACCAAGGAGAAGAATAATAGATATTGATGATGTCGATGATATTCCCGGTGCTGCATCAGCAAGAAAAGGGAGGAAGTGGAGTAAAGCAAGTCGAAAGGCAGCAAGACTTCAGGCTGCCAAGGACGCAGCTCCTGTCAAAGTAGAAATTCTTGAGGTCAGTGATAAAGGTATGCTGATAGAGGAGTTAGCCTACAACTTGGCAATCAGTGAAGGTGAAATCCTGGGTTCTCTATACTCCAAGGGGATCAAACCAGATGGGGTGCAAACTCTAGACAAAGATATGGTGAAGATGATTTGTAAAGAGCAAGGAGTGGAAGTCTTAGATACTGATCCTGTTAAAGTTGAAGGATTGGCGAAGAAAAGGGAAATTCTAGATGAAGATGATCTCGACAAACTCAAAGATAGGCCACCTGTTATTACTATCATGGGTCATGTGGATCATGGCAAGGTAAGTTACATCACTCTGTATTCTTCCTTTATGTTTGATTTTTCTGCCTGAATACTCTGTTTTTCTGATAATTGTTATTGATTGGCAGACAACTCTTTTGGACCATATTCGGAAGAGCAAGGTACTTAGTAATAGTCTTTATGCTTCTCTCAGATTCTATGAAAAATCCTGGATGTACATGGTTCATTTGGATGGTTACGTGATCAGCAATTGTCATATGTATTCAGTTAGCTTTTACATGATATCATTAGGATAATAAAATGGCACATATATTGAATTACTGATATGATTGCTTCTTAGTAAATTGCACAAACCTCTCTTGACGTTTGATTAAATTACACTTGATACTCCTGTTGTTTAGTAAAAATGCTTAGTTCCCTTGAAATTGAATATATATTCAAAAACCTTCCTTCTAATTTATTTTCTATCAATCTAGTTAACTTTTTTGTAAACTATATTCCTACCAAAAGTATAATTTATTCTCTTTACTTCATTTCAACTCACCTACCTCTATCTTTATACTGAGAGTCAAATTTGTACAAAATACTAACTTAATTGGCAAAGGTAAACTTAAGGAGACATTTCTGCAATATGTATCTAATGTCAAGGGAGCTGAGTGTAATTTAGGTCAACGCCTCAACCTCAAGAGAGATGAGTGTGATGTATCCATTTTTTTCTGTTTCATGTGTCTCACCTATGATAAGACATGTTCCATTCTTCGAAAGCTGTTGGTTTCTGTACTTGTCAGAGCTTCATCTTCTACAATTTGTGCCACTCATACATTCATCTTAAGCCTAAGTATCTGTTGTGAACAGGTAGCTGCTTCAGAAGCGGGTGGGATTACACAAGGAATAGGGGCATATAAGGTTCAAGTTCCTGTTGATGGAAAAATGCTGCCTTGTGTTTTTCTTGACACACCTGGGCATGAGGTAACCATAGAACCTTTTCCATTCTGATTTTCTTCTCCAAATATGCAAAATTGCTTTTTTGTGTTGAACTGCTGGATTACAATTGGCATCCTGTAGTCTATATCATGACCTGCTAAATTATGCTATTCTGGTGATTTGAGATAAATCATTATCTACAGATCCGTATCATGCATTAAACTTTTCTTTGTTCTGTATGACATCTACTACGCACACTCATGTAGGCATTTGGGGCAATGAGAGCTCGAGGAGCAAGTGTAACGGATATTGCTATTATTGTGGTAGCTGCTGATGATGGAATTCGTCCACAAACAAATGAAGCCATTGCTCATGCCAAAGCAGCAGGAGTACCCATAATTATGGCTATAAACAAGGCATGCCAACATGATTTGACTCAGTTGACATGAAAGGAATATATAACTTTGTTTTTCATATTACTTACCTGTTTATGTCTTCATGAATTGCTGATGTAAAATTTTATGTTTGAACCAGATTGATAAAGATGGAGCAAATCCGGACCGAGTCATGCAAGAGCTATCTTCAATTGGTCTAATGCCTGAGGAATGGGGTGGTGACATCCCAATGGTTCAGGTCTATGTTGCTTTAACTAATTTTAATGCATTAGAGGTTAACAAAGTTTGAAATTCTGATGACTTGGTAACAAAAGGATCTGACATCTGGTCAAAGTATCACTTTGACGTTTAAGCTTTTAAATGATGACCCATTATACTTAATTTCTAATAATTATTGAAAATGGGCATTGTTCTCATCATTTATTTATGCTTTGTTACTTTTGGTTGCTAATACTTTGTTTCCTTTATTTTTTCCCCCAACAGATAAGCGCCCTTAAAGGGGAGAATATAGATGATCTTTTGGAAACTGTTATGCTTGTTGCTGAGGCAAGTTGCTTATCTAATGTGATTATGAAGTTGCCAAAATTTTGAATTCCTCTATTTTATTGGACGATTATTTTGCAGCATATCTTTAAAAATGATATCAATAGCTGAGAGTAAACCATTTAGGATCGTGTTACTCAAATTAGAACCTCTTTCACATATAAATGAACGTTGACCATAATGCTCTGATATCTTGAAGATACAGATTTCTTGTAATTTTGCTCATATCAGAACTTGTTAATATTTTGTTAAAATATTCTCTAGTTGAATATCCCATGAATAAATGTTGGGAAAAAAATTTGAGATGTCCTAGCATTCTTGGGCACCATTCATCTTGTAGGTGCCTGTTTTGGGAGTAAGATCTGGGTTAAATTTTAGACAAATCATGACTTTCTCTATCTACTTGCTTCCTTTCTGACCTTTGCAAATGATGTTTAGTTGCAAGAGCTGAAAGCAAATCCTGATAGAAGTGCGAAGGGCACAGTCATTGAGGCTGGTCTGGATAAATCAAAAGGACCATTTGCTACTTTTATCGTGCAGAATGGCACCCTTAAAAGGGGAGACGTAGTAGTTTGCGGAGAAGCTTATGGGAAGGTTGTTAAATGAGTACATTTTAAAATTTAATGCTACAATGACCTTAAGCTATTCTTAATAATTAAAAAATCTGAAAATTCTATATAAGCTAGTATCTAATATGCTTACCTCCACATTTTTAATCATCTCTCTCTTTACTTGCTATCCTCTATTAGGTACGGGCTTTATTTGATGATGTTGGAAAACGTGTTGATTCAGCTACACCCTCTATACCCATACAGGTTTGTCAACTCAGCTTCCTTTTCTATTTTCCCACAGAAAACATACCATGAAGTAAACAAATATTATGGTGATATCTTTATACTGGTTTATATGGCAATAAATGTTTTTCAATATTTGAGTTTACTGAGAAAGGTACCCTATTTAATAACTGCTTATGGAATTAAATGATTCACCATACGACAGTGAGGAGAAATACAAATCAAGAGAAATTTTCATCTCCTACCGCCTATCTTAAGCTTGATTAAAAACTTGATACCTAATCAATGTTGCAGCCCATTAAATTATATGATATTTCATTTCTACAATTTTGCACTTTTGCCACACCCTTGAGCTGAATCCATGCTCTTGTGTAGGTTATTGGATTGAATAATGTTCCAATTGCTGGTGATGAATTTGAGGTTGTTGACTCCCTTGTTGCTGCCTGTGAAAAGGCAGAGTCCCGTGCTGAATCATTGAGAAATGAGCGTATTTCAGCTAAGGCAGGGGATGGGAAGGTCACCCTCTCTTCTTTAGCTTCTGCAGTTTCGGCAGGAAAGCTTTCTGGATTAGACTTGCACCAACTAAACATTATCTTGAAGGTTGATCTTCAGGTATGATTTACTACTGCATGTTATCAAACTTTGAAGGAAACTACGTTGTTCATGCAATGAATTTATGGTATATTTTGAACCGTTGGATTAACCAAATAAGAGCATAGTTTGTGTACATTGTGAAATCACCTTAAATGGTTTCTGCATGCACTAATCACTTACATCCTTACAACCATCAAAAGGACTGCAAACACCTATCTTTGCAAACAAAAGCATGTGTGCCTCTTTGTAGTATAGTACCCTGATGTTGCTATTTAGTGAGAGCTGGTCTAGAAAGTACCCTGATGTTGCTATTTAGTGAGAGCTGGTCTAGAATTTCTGTAGTCTGGCTTCTTGCATGCTCTGGATATGGGAGAATTGGGCAGGACTCTGGACATGTTCCCTCCGGGTAATTGTATTCTAAAAAGACATTTCATTACTGGTTTGTATGTATTCATTTGAAGACATTGATAGTTTTATAATTTGTGTGCCTATTTTTATTTTGAGCATTACCCCCCCTGAGAATAATTTCTCTTTAACCATCTTCAAGTTTAATAACTTGTCAATTATGCATCAAACTCTTCGTCATCTGTTTTAAAAATGTACGTCTGTCATATTCCTAATATTAAACACAACCGGTAACTGTGGAAATTGCCTTTAAGTTTGATACTTTTCATGAATGATGTGTGTTGTTGTTTTCTACCAGCAATTAAAGCATATTCTTTTTTATCTTGGTTAGGGAACCATTGAAGCTATCAGACAAGCCCTACAGGTGCTACCACAAGATAATGTCACCTTGAAGTTTTTGTTGGAAGCAACAGGTGATGTTAGCACCAGTGATGTTGACCTTGCAGTTGCAAGCAAAGCCATTATTTTGGGATTTAATGTCAAAGTATCAGGTTCTGTAAAAAGCTACGCAGAAAATAAGTTTGTGGAGATTAGATCATATAAAGTTATTTATGACCTAATTGATGATGTGCGAAATGCAATGGAAGGACTTCTGGAGCCTGTGGAGGTAAGTCAACATATTTTTAAATATGCAGCCGATGTGTAGATTATACTTCCACACTTTTTTTAGTGTCAATTGAATACAAATCTTGATAGCTTTTGATATTTATGTACCTTGGAACTCATAAAAATTATATTTCATTGACACCTAAGATAATTTAAAATAGGGAAAATATAATTTTGGTCCTTAAACGTGTCCTCAATTATCAATCTAGTCCCTAAACTTTGAGTTGAAACAACTCATTCCTTATAGTTTTTTTACTCAGTACAACTCAATCTCTATAATTCCTTAACTCAATAATCTACAAGGACTAATTGTACTGAGTCAAAGTTGTGGGACTAAATAAATTATTGAGAGAAGGTTTAAGGACTAAAAGTGATGACATCCCTTTAACTTATACTGCTTTGTATACTCTTCCTGAGCTTTAAGGTTCATGAATGGTAAACAGTAAGACTAACTTCTGTCTTTTGATAGGAACAAGTTCAGTTTGGCTCAGCCGAAGTAAGGGCCACTTTCAGCAGTGGTAGTGGTCGTGTTGCTGGATGTATGGTTACAGACGGAAAAGTATCAAAAGACTGTGGCATTCGAGTCATTCGTAGGGGTAAGGTGGTTCACCTTGGAGTGCTTGATTCTTTGAGACGAGTGAAGGAGAGTGTGAAAGAGGTATGATTCTGCATTTACTTGTGCCTGACCAATAATGCACCCATTAGAAGCCTGGCTTGTCTGTAGTGGAAGCCATTAAGATATGCATAGCCTGTTATCAGATGTTCTTAATTACCAATGAACCTTTCTGTGTTTCTAAGTTCAGATATTCTGTGGGAATTTAAACACTGTTGATTATTCTCATTCCATCATCAGTCGCTTTTAACTCTTGTTAATGGCATATGATCTATGCTTTCTTTTTGAGGATGATAATTATTGGTTAAAAAGAAGCTAGAATGGCAGCCTTATTGTCTATGCAGTTTAACTTGTTAGATTTTATATGGTGTCTCCATTCACCATGTTTATATAGACACTACCTGAAAGCACTTTCACATTTTTCTTCCTTCTGAGCAGGTAAGTGCTGGTCTAGAGTGTGGAATTGGTTTAGAAGATTACGATGACTGGGAAGAGGGAGATATTATCGAGGCGTTCAACACGGTTCAGAAGAAGCGAACCCTTGAAGAGGCATCAGCTTCAATGGCTGCCGCAGTAGAAGGAGTAGAGTTGTAGAATCACATGCTACCATAAGTTTGGCTTCATACATGTTTTTTGACTTAGCAGCACAAGTGGGTTTGGCTGTTGCCTGAAGCAATCACTGTCTGCTTTTGATGGCTTGGCAGTAGTGAACAGGTACCAAGTCCCACGTCAAGATATCTACATTCAGGGCAGGCTACTGAAGATCTGAGGTCAAAGTCATTTGTTCCATTGTTGCTTACAATAACAGTGTATATAACAGCGTACATAAGATTCATCTTCTTGTAAAGAGGGAACTTCTCTTCAAGTCTGGAAGTTTTACCAGCTTGGACTCTGAAGTACTTGTGTAACAACCACATACGCTGAGAAAAGGAAAACACAAAAATCCAATTTTTGAGTAACTTTTTCATGATGCTCTGAAATGGATGCATTTTCTTATCAAAATTCTGGACAATTGTACTTTGTTCTCTCTTGATCCCATTCAAGAATTTGTATTTTGATGCGTTTAGATTCGGACAAAACTATTTGCATATTTTTTCTTATAATTTAATCAGAGAGATTTAAAAAATATGGTGGCTGATCCTGAACCACCCAATATATGGATTATTCGTTCTAAAATTATAGGATACGAAATATTTTGTCGAGTCAAAGTTTCTGTCTTTAATTCTTCTGCAGGAAATTGAGTTCGATACCTTTTTGTCAGAAACAATCTTGACCATTATGAGGGTTTTGTACTTTTCACCGGTATATATATTTATACATATATTTGCTTTGGTGAATCTAAATTTAGAATCCAATGTTGAAATTGGCGACTCCATGTGGGTTGCATGGCTGGGGATTCTAAACTAAAACCGCTTGAAATATTTAAAATTTGGGAAGTCAAATCGCAACGGTCAATATTATCCACCAAGCGGCAAATTTGATTGTGCATCTGCTAACGAAATTAACGGCATTAAAGTGAAAATGAAAACTTTGATCTATTCCTTTTATAACGAACCCCCCAAAAAAAGGAAATGCAAGAACCCCTTTTCGCTCTTTTTATGCTTTGGTTATTATTACTACTTAATTCAAAGTTCCAAACACTTGCAACTATTTTATCGATAGAGGATGATCAACGGCATTCGGATCGTAAGGCCTCTGCCTCATACTTCTTCCCACTTAAACTCACTTTTGGAAGGGACAACTCAATCTGAAGCTTCCTACTTCCTACTTCCTACTTCCTACCCTTTTGGTGTATATGTTGTTTTCTTTATTGATTCGCAGACATTTCTAAACGCTTCTTTAAGCACTAGGAAGTTCAACAATGGCAGGAATTGAATCTGCAGTTCATGATAGCCAAAGTGACGGTAAGCATTTTGAGTGCGATCCAATACACAATCTTCTTTTCATCGAATTCCATGTTCCATATCAAATTATTTTCAAGGTTTGTTTTTCTGATGTAGAATTTAATCGTAAAAGACGAGGCTTTGGAGCAAATAGTGTCCAATTTGCCGACCCAGTTGTAAGCAACGTGTTCGATGGTAAGAGAGCTTTTTAATCTGCATAAGGTGTTCGAATTTTGGTGAAAGTGCACATTACTAATCTAAAAAAAGAAGTGAGAACCAATTCTGGCCAAAGAAAACATTCAACAATAAAAACAAAACAAAACATTCATTTCACTTTAAAGTTAAAAAATAATTAGAATTAACCAAAAAAGACCAAATAATTTTAAATGATATAAAAATTTCTTCTGTTATATTTTGAAGAGACTGAATATAGTTTTTTCTGCATTTTCCCAGCTTCTCGAGAATCTGATAGAATTAGGGATGAATCTTCAGGGCCGTCCATTTTGGGGCATTCCTTAACGTCCCCTGATTTGGTCATATGTGCTGCTTCACCGGATATTACCAGTAACAGCTATGTCGAGTCCCCTGAGTTTTTGGAGAACAAAATTCATCAGAAAGTGGCTATGGAGCTTTCTTTGGAGAATGGAATCAATGAATCTGATTCTGGAACTGACAATATCCAGAAGACCCCAGCTGTTAAATTTTCTAATTTTTGCCAAACTTTTAAAGAACTGTCTCCCGAAACCTCCTTTGAGCTTCCTCCTCCCCCTATAATACAGTGTGAGCCATCACAAGTAAACTCTTCAGGTAAGTTTGGCGTTTGCTTATTCTTATTCTATGAGATGAGATTGTGCTGGTCTTAATCAAAATTTATTTTAGTGACAAAATATTTTACTATTTCAGGAGAAAATGAGTTGGTAGGATATATTGAAGTGTCTCAAGAAGATGAATTAGAGGCTTCAAATGTATGCATTCTAGAGGGTGTCCATTTTCTTATACTTGCAGGAAAGTTAGACTAATCTAGTGTACACTACTTTTTTTCTGGGTAGGATGCTGGAGATATTGGGATGGAAGATGAGTTTCTGAAGCTGAAAAGAGAGTTTGATAGTCAGAAAAAGGATCTAGCTGAAACAAGGAGGGTTTTGAAGGAGCTGAAGAAGGAGAATCAACAGAAGGATAGGGAATGCCAAGAAGCTTGCAAGTCCTTAAAAGAGCTTCAGAACGAGCTCATGCGAAAGTCTATGCATGTTGGATCTTTGGGTATGCACGTACCTTTTCACAGTTCTTATGAGTCAGCGTTTGAAGCTAGGACAAACTATAAGTGAATTTCCTCAAGTGTTTATATAAGAAAAATATAATATGAGATAGTATTTTTTTCCTCCACTTGTGATTCTTTTATTGTAGAATGTAATGGCAAAATCTTAGAACCTGTACCTAAGTTTTCATATTTATTCATCTGACTAAGTTTTCATATTTATTCATCTGACATGCTTTTTTCCCCCTGCTCTGCTGCAGCTTTTGCTGTTGAGGGCCAAGTGAAGGAGAAAAGTAGGTGGTTTTCAGCACTGAAAGACTTGATGAACAAAATGAAGGTACTGATAGATGCTTACTGACAACTTTAAAGGAAGGAAGATGTATATACAATGTGTTAATCAATTTTATTGAGCAGATTATGAAAATGGAGCACATCAAACTTTCAGAGGAAGCAGAAACATATAAGAAGTATCTTGCAGATATGAGTGAAGTGGAGCGAACAATCATGTCCAAGAGTAAGTACCTCAAGATATCATAGCTATCGTAAATGTTAGCTAGGGTTTTACATGTTTCCTCAATTCTTATCCCCCTCCTTAAAGTAAATGAGCAACAGGAGTCACATGAAGACCTCAAGTCTAAGTACCTTGAAGGGGCTAAGCAGCAAAAACAACTTTATAATAAGGTTTTGGAGTTGAGAGGTAAGCTGTATGCACTTGATCTTGTACAATAAGAATTATACATGATATGAGTATTTGTGATGATCTAGCAACTTTTTTTCCTCACAGGAAATATCAGGGTCTTCTGCCGCTGTAGACCTCTTAATGCCAAAGAGATAACAGCAGGACTTACTATGGCCATCGGTTTTGAATCTGCTAAAGATGGTGAGCTTACTGTAATGTCAAATGGGGCTCCTAGAAAAACTTATAAGTTTGATTCTGTTTTTGGACCCCAAGTTGATCAAGGTAATCCTGAATCAATGCCACAATTTACCCCGTGTGATGTGACAGTATTCTGATATTGAAACAAAATGCTCATTTGGGCTGGTTTTATTGTTTTTGGTTCTTGTACATGTAGCCGACATCTTTAAAGAGATGGTGCCATGTGTGACCTCAGTTCTAGATGGTTTCAATGTGTGCATATTTGCCTATGGTCAGACTGGGACAGGAAAAACCTTCACAATGGAGGGTACAAAAGAGGCTCCTGGCGTTAATTTCAGGACCCTGGAGAAAATATTTGACCTAATCAAGGAGAGACAGAAAATATATCACTATGATGTCTCTGTAAGTGTCTTAGAAGTGTACAATGAGCAAATTAGAGATTTGTTGGTTTCAGGAAGCCAGCCAGGAATATCCACAAAAAGGTGGGCTTAAAAAGTACAAGAACCCTTTGGAATTTTTTTCCCCATCCCATACTAGGAAAGATATTTGAACTGAAATTATATCCCAGATCACGCTTATGGGTTTTATGTACCAACTATAATGATTTGTTAACTGAAATGTGATTAATTTGCAGGCTTGAAATAAGGCAAGCAGGTGAAGGAATAAACCATGTACCAGGATTGGTTGAGGCACATGTGAACAATATGACTGAAGTCTGGGATGTCCTACAAACCGGTAGCAATGCAAGAGTTGTTAGCTCAACCACTGCCAATGAGCACAGCAGCCGTTCCCACTGGTCCGGTTTATTTCTAAAAATTGTTCTCTTGGAATCTTATACATTTTGAGTAAAGTACATTTACGTTCTCTGAGGTTATTGATTTGCACTAACTTCCCTAACTCCCCTGTGAGCTTTCATTTTAGCCTTTATTTATTAGCACTGCAATGGATTTGGCTGTTGTAAGTCTGCTTGAGGAATAGTCCATAGGGTATAGGCTTTGTTATAACTCTGTTTGTCCAATGCTGAACCTATGAACTCCAATTACTCTAACTAATCTCTAAGAAAGTATATGTTTTAAAACCTTTTCAAGGGGACCATAATTTACACTTGTCTTTAAATACAATTATTGAAGATACATCTGCTTATCAGGAGATTTTCCCCCCTTCATGCAGCATTCACTGTGTTATGGTCAAGGGGGAAAATCTGCTAAATGGTGAGTGCACAAGAAGCAAGTTATGGTTAGTAGACCTTGCAGGAAGTGAGAGAGTGGCGAAGACAGAAGTGCTCGGTGAACGGCTAAAGGAGGCTCAAAATATTAACAGGTCTCTCTCTGCATTAGGGGATGTTGTATCAGCCCTTGCGACAAAAAACCAGCACATTCCTTTCAGGTTATTGATATAAATATTCACCTTTTGTTTCCTGAAACAAATTCTGAATTAAATAACCTTTTTCATCTATTGTCAGTATGCAGTATCTGATGTTTCTATTGTTCTTCATGGTGCAGAAATTCCAAGCTTACACATCTGCTGCAAGACTCTTTAGGTGCTTATTTCCCTAAATAAACTTTGTTATTTCTTGCTTCTATTATATAATTGCTTGTCCTCTAAATGGTATGAACAAACTTGCCTTTTTAGGAGGAGATTCAAAGACACTCATGTTTGTACAGATCAGCCCAAATGAAAATGATCTGAGTGAGACAATTTGCTCTCTGAACTTTGCCAGTAGAGTGAGAGGAATAGAGTTGGGCCCAGCAAAGAGGCAAATAGACACTACTGAACTTCTGAAATATAAACTCGTGGTATGATTATGCTTACATCTATTAATTTCTGAAACATGGTTCTAACCCATCTCACTACTTTCTTAGTATTTTCAATAATTTTATTTATTCTACTTTGTTAGGCTGAGAAAACAAAACAAGAGGTCAAGATGAAGGATTTGCAAATCAAGAAGATGGAGGAAACAATACATGGATTAGACTCAAAGATAAAAGAAAGAGATGCTAGAACCAAAGTTATGCAAGAAAAGGTACCATTTTGGAGGACAATATTTTATTTAGCCTTATAAATATTAACTTCAAGATGTCTTACTAGCTTTATTCTGTGCTTAATCTGAAGATCAAGGAACTGGAATCGCAACTTCTGATTGAGAGAAAGCTAGCAGCAGCTAGTCAAAATGTTGACACAGAGAAAGCAGAGAAGCATCAAGAAGAGAAAAAGAAAACACCTTTGAGACCCGCACTTGCAAATCAACCAGTAGGAAGTAAGAGGAGCTTTAACGATTACCAAGAAAATTTAACTCGGCCACTTACCGAGAATAGCAGTTTAAAACCATCACTTCCCTTTTCTACAATTGAGAACTCTGCCATGAACATTGATTGCTATTCTGAGAAAGAAAACATCCCAGAGGTGGCTGAAAAATCCATACTGCCAAAAAGAACTGGAAGAGTTTCTATCTGCCCTATGACACCTAGTAATTTTTCAGCCAATACTTCAAGGAGAAACTCTTTGATTCCACTCCCAAGTGCAGTCCATCAACTAACCTTATATCGAGCGCATCAGAAGGAAGTCAATAGTGAATCAGAAAACAACTGCTTGCCATTACAGAGCCAATGTGAGAGTCCAAAAGAAATCGGAGGTGAAGGTAGGAAGAAAGGAAGCAAGCTAAGAAGAAGCCCACTAAAGAAAAATCAGGAGAAGTCACAAACACAGCAAAACATAAAAAAGGTTGGTGTTCATGTAGGGATGGAGAAAGTTAGAGTATCCGTGGGGAGTCGAGGTAAAATGGGAAAGGGAAGAAGCGGAACTAAAGAAAGGCAGCAGCAGAAGAACAGTCAAAAGGAAAAGGAAAGGAGATGGAATGTCGGAACTTTGGTGAAAACCGTTATATGAAAGTAGAGGTGGTAATAATGTCCTCTTAGGTTTTGCTGACTACATTGATAACTATCTGTGTTGTATGTGTTGATTCTTTGGATGATTCTATCATCAGTTTGACTGTTTATATTTACTAAAACGGATTTGAGGGTGTACAGAATTCTTGCTGATTTTTCATAAATAAGATTTTCTTTGGTGAGTGGATATACGTGATACGTTAATTTCCCAAACAGCTGAGCATTAAGCATGGTAAAAGAGACTCTTCTATTTCCATGTTCATTCTAGTTAATTCTTGCTGATAACTATCTTGTGATTGATTAGTCTAGCATTTTTTTCCTACCAAATGTATCTAAGAATTTATCTTTGTATTCAACCTACTTTGACTAATATCCTAGTACTTGCTGAGAGTGTAAATTTTATCAAGCTTCAAAGTCATCGCATCCATCACTATTAGCTGAAGTAACATATTTGAGTCTAACTTAAGAGAAATATGAAAAGAAGAAGAAAATGGAAAGGAAAAGGAACTTCTTCCATATCCTTATTGTTAAAAAGCAACTCAGCTTGTGAGGGATTTGGGTCTCAGAAGTTAGAAGCTCTAGCCACTGAACAGTAAACCCATTTTTCATTCCATTATTAGTAGAGTTAAACAAATTTGAAAGAAAGTAAATCTAATAAATTTTTTTACCAAATATCGTAGTAGTATATCAAATGAATGAAGTACATTCGCTTGCAGGGAAAATGTAAGTTGAGGAGTCTTTAAATGGTAACATGCATGCAATTAAATATCTAAAAAAAACGTTTTGGCTAATCCAAGATCATGATAAATTTCTAATTCTACGAATTTTGCAACATTCTCTTGCACACTATCCAAGCCGGCTTCCTCTTTTTCTTTTTTTTTTTGGGGCCACTTGCACAAATTAAAAAATGCAGCTAATAAACACAAGGACTCTGTAATAGTATATTAAATATACAAAAAATGATCTGCTTGTATATATCTTTGCATGTATGTGTCTCAAATAGTAAACCAACGATACCTGTCATTAAGTAACTAGTTCCATGCAAGTTCTGTTGCTGTAATTTCCAATTTCCATTTCTTTTACATCCTCATAAGCTAGTAAATCCATTAACCTGAATAAAGTGAAGCCTATTTACTTGCTTACCAGTTGCACACACACACTACTCTGATTGTCTGAGCCTTAAACAGGTGGTTGTTAACTGAATTAACTACAAGCAACTTGTAGAATCACCAGGTTTTATTAAATTGTCGGATTCTTCTAACTGACATGTTTGAAGCATCTCCTCTTGCCCATATTTTGTTTACTTTCATCATCACAATAATACCTCCAACTGTTAATATATATATGATTGATTCACCAGACAAACAAGAGTCTTTATTAGCCAACTGTGATAGAAACCATATTTCATGATGAGAAGAATATTTTATTGAGTTTGAGATGGAGGCATCGTTTTAGTTGAGGGGCCATGATTGGTTCGTTCCCCTGGCCTGTATATATAATCACTCTCTCTCTCTCTCTCTCTCTCTCATAATTTTGCTAACCCTTCAAATTTTATTTAAATAATACAAAGGGATCTAAGTTCATGATTGAAAGCTTCTCTCAGGTTGATGCATGTGACTGTTTGGGAGAGATAAGGACACCTTATACATTAAACAAATCAAGAAAGGTCAAGTACTGTGTGTGTGTGTATATAATTAAATGTATGTTTGTGTGGTTATTTTTATAATCATGCACTAACAGCAATTATAATTACAAGTTTAGAGAGATCAGAGTAGAGCTAAATACAATGTATCAATCCTAAAGTTGTAGCATTTGCCAAAAAAAAACAAGAAGAAAAAAATTTCCCTGAGCTATATAGGCCGCTATATAGGAAGGCCTGGGAGGATGTCTGTCTTGGGTTGTACTCTTTGACTATATGCAATTAACCTAAAAACTTCATTATTATTTTACGAATTAACTAATTTTGTCACTTTTTGACTTTTTTGTTTATATATTCATTTTTTATTTGATTTTTTTACAAAAATTTACTTCACTTCAAGGAATCTCATATTATTTAGAACTATATACTTGAGTGATGATAATATGAAGTTTCCAACCAATCTGACATTAATTTTTTGTTTGTTTCTTGATTTTTAATTTCTTGATGGAATATATTTTCATTATTATATTGAATGTGAAACATGTCTTAAATTATATATATATATTTTCAGGTTTCTTTAAATTATCTTTCTGAATGTCTTTTAAGATGATTTTTTTTAATTCTAATATATTCAAAAAAAATTATTTTAAATATTTCATATTTAAAAAAATTATCCAAAGACGTTTAAACCAAATCTCTTGGATAATTATCCACCATAGCCCATAGGTCTAACTACCCTACAACTAGGCATTGATCAGTTACTAACATGACTAATCCATGTGAGTAATTGGCAATTCATCTTAATTAAATTCAAACTCTTACAATTATCCCTCTGACAATGACCAGACGGGAGTTACCAGCTTCTGGTCCTTATTATGGAAATGGCAGCTTCCAGAGAAGGTTAAAATGTTCATGTGGCAAGTTGGTCACGAAAGGCTTGTGACTAACTCTTTAAGAGCCAAAAGAGGACTATCTGACGGGAATCTTTGCCCTTTCAATTGTAACAGAGAGGAAGACGTGATTCACGTTATCAGAGATTGTCAGAGAGCTAAAACCTTGTGGAAACAACTTATGATGCCTAACTATTTTTCTCTTTTTTTCGCAGGAAACGTGCAGGACTGGCTCAAATGGAACACCGCCCACAATCCTGGAAAGAGGCGATTCAAAAATATCTCTTGGCAGAAAACCTTTAGCTTGGTGTGCTGGATCCTTTGGACGACCAGATGCAGATTCCTCTTCCAGGGCGAAAGCACAAATACCAGGGAAATGCTTCACACTTGTAATTACCTTCTTATGGAGAGTACATCTAGTCAAACTCTTAACACACAAAATTTTCAATCTTGGCAGTGATGTTGAAAAAGTGTAGACTCCTCCTCCAGCAAATGTGATCCGTATTGACGTTGATGGCTCTGTGCGTTACCAACATCAGGTAACTTGTGGTGGTGTCATAAGGGACTCTCAGGGTCGCTGGTTGATGGGGTTCCACAAATCGCTTGGCCTTTGCACTATGCTCGAAGCAGAAATATATGCTATCATGCTTGGTTTGAAGCTGGGTCACCAGATGAGTTATCAGAGAATTGCTCTCTACTCCGACTCGTTAGATGCTCTCAACACCCTTATGAGGGACTATCCTGCTGACCACCCCCTTAGAGAAATTATTGGGGAGACTAGAGACTTGCTCTACAAAGACTGCAACGTGAAGCTCCACTATACTCCGAGAGGAAACATTTCATGCGCTGATTATATGGCCAAATAGGGCCATGATGCACCGGCCGATGCTGATGTGATTCTTGTTCCATTTGTCCTTGGGGGATGCCTAGATATGTTTTTTAGAGACCGGATGACCTATTTTGGTTAGTTTATTGTGCTAATTTGATGTATTAAAGACTGGATTTCAGGATCTAGTCCTTCTCTCATCTTTTTTTGCTCAAGTAGTCCTTCCCTCATCTAGTCCTTCCCTCATCATTCCAAGCTTCATAGCTTGCCTGTATTTTCCAAAAAAAAAAATCAAACCCTTACGGCTCACATTTAATTAGAAATAAATAAATAAATTCACATCAATATAACACATATATCTCCTTACGATTCGACGACCTATATATTTATCTGAAACTAAAAAAGGGTTCTGCATCGCAGAGGTATCAAAATTTATAAATACACGAGTCGATCCAAAATAATATTAATGAATAATTGGCAAGTAGCTAGTAGTCCTAATTAATTAAATTCAAACACTTACTCCTCATAATTTAAGAAAAATAATCACAATCCAAACACATGTATATTCTTCCTATGATTCCATACAGTGGTGGATCCAGAAAAATAATGAAGGGAGGCATCAGTGGCAAAGTTAGGATTTTTTGTATGTATTTGTATAATTAGTAGAGGGATTTAGAGGTGCCCCCATTTTTTTTTTTTGGAAAGTTTTAAATGCATTGAAAAACAAAAGAATATAAACAATTCATAATATTAAGTGAATACTGATGATGTAATAAGAAAGATAGTTATTTTACAAACTTATCATTTAGAAAAATAAGGCTAAATTATGTTAAAAATGTAGCTACATAAATTACAATGAAAGATAGACACTCATAATAAGTTCAAGTGCATATATTTTAATAACAAAATTATATTACAATAAAAATAATTACAATGTCATCTTTCTAAGTCTTATATTTTAGAATTCCATCTTAATTATCTTATTATCAATACTATTGTTATTCAAAGGGGCACATCTTTAACAAAAAATTGTTAGAAGACACAAATTTGGGGGGCACTTTGTCACGCACGGAAAGGAACGCTGGATAATTCGCATGCACGGGCACTCCGCATTGGCCTAGGAGGGTGAGACTTCAAGTATGGAGAAGTCTAGAAGCTCCTAGAATGTTGTAGATATGTGTATATAGTGGTAGAATTGTGAAGAGAGTTCTAGAGAACTCTTGAGTTATGTAAATATCATGATATTTGTAAGGAAGGTTCTGGAGAACCGATTGTAGCCGTAGGATGTTTTCGATCTGAGCCGTCCATTGAGGAGGTGGAAGGCTATAAATAGGGGAGTCCTCCTCACTTGTAAGGACATCGAAGAATCCAAGAGTCTTCAAGCATTTGTGTTTCAAGAGCTTCTCTCTCTAAGTTCTTTCTCTCTCTAAAAGTTCTCTTGTGTTCTTTGCCTTTCCTTGCCTACTCAAGGGGATTCGGCTGACTTAGCAAGATCAAGCAGGGTGATCAAGCTAAGGCCGGCACGGGTTTTGGGTCATCAAGTTCAAGGCCGTGACAACTTGCCCCCTTTTCTCGATAAGGTGGATCTGCTCATGATTCCATAAGCACCTATTTGAAACTTTAAAAAGAAAAAAAAAAAACGATTTCTCTGTAGCACAGTCGTATCAAAATCTATATGAAGTAAACAATCGTACGTATATAGTAAATATGTACAATACCTATCTATTCTATCATAATATAACATAGAATTTCAACAATAATGTATAAAATCAAGACTTGTGAGTGTACGTAGGGCAAGAAAACATTTGGATTATAGACCAAAATTAAAGTAATTTGGTAGAGTAGAAGAAATTTGATTATATATGTTGTAAGAGATTCCCCCAACTAACCTTTAACAATGCTAGCTTGAATATGAAATTAATACCAAAATATTAAATATACCAAGTTTCAAAAGTAAGAGCTACTAAATGAGTTTATCTTAGTCTTGAATATAAATTTATAGTTTTTTCCCCCTTTAAATTCTCTTAATTGATTACATATGGTAAGGAGGGTTTTATACTATCAAAGTCATACTCCCTCCGGTTCTAATTATAAGAGCATTTTTTGGAATTGGTTTTGGTCCTAATTATAAAAGTAAGTTATAACTTTTGTCAATTTTTTCTTATAATACCCCTATTTATACTTTCTCAATAATAATTAAAATACAATAATAAATTAATAATCCACCTAGTAATGTTAAATACACCTCAATTATACTTTTTCCTTATAAAATAATTTTGAGCAATTTTTGTCATATAATTAATAAATTTTAAAAGCGCCCTCGACGTCTGATTTTATGCAAAACCTTATCTAGGCAGATCACAAAATCAAGCAAATTATAATTATAAATATTAATATTAATATAAATTGAGTTGAAACCAAAACTAACCGCAAAAGTATCGGGGTGTAATTGATCACGACGCAGTGGCACGAAAACGTAAATTATCGAACACTTCCCTCCTTAATTGAAATCTAAACTAAACGCTCTTAATTAGGGGTATTTTTGGAAAATAATTACAATTAACTAATTTAACTTCACTCCTTAATCTCTCTAAATCCTGGTAAATAGCTCTTATAATTAGGACCAAAAAGAGTAATTTCCAATTAAAATGGTTAAAGCGGGCGTACATTAGAAAAGCCAACAAACATGTTTTACAAATAACTAAATATTTTTAAATATCTACAAATTATTTAGGTTCAGGGTATATAGGAAGGAGCAGTTTATTAAAAACAAAAGGCCTAAATTATCTTGTGTGACTTTGGATGAATGGCATTGAAAATGTGTTGTGTTAATGGTTATTCAAATCTGGCAACCCTGGCCTTAGGTCAAAAGACACACACACAAATGAACATATAAATATGTGCGTGTTTTCATGTGAGTGAAGGGGGACACATATTGTGGCATGTCTTAAAAATGAATTAATTGCATTTAATGGAGAAGGAAGAAGCTAGGAGTCAGCCAGGGAAAGTCACGATCCACGCATAACACCAACACAAAATGGTGCGTGACACGTGCTTATGTTATAATCAGTTGACTTAATTATTCACTATGATTATTATTAATATTATGATTCTCCTACAAAAATCTTAGATAAACATGTGCTTTTGTCTGTCAACTTATATGTGTGTACAAATTAGAGAGGTTTACTATTTGTATTATTCATTTATATTCTTATTAATTTCGTATGTAGAACAAAAGGGGCAAGTGCAAGGAACATTCTGGGAAAGAAAATGCAAAGAAATTTAAAATAGTTTAGAGACGATCATCGATCAACTGGATAACGGGGAAGCCTCCAATAGAGTGCCACTGAACATCGCCAACTTAACTATATTCTCTAAGATCTCAATATTATCTTATTGGGGGAAAAAAAACCGATATTATTTGTTGTGGTGTCACTCCAAAATATTTACATACTATACATGATTAATTTTTTGTTTTGGAAGTTAAAATATTTAGAAGTTCGTTTGCGGCAAATCACACACACTCACACACACACATATATATAATTGTTTCTACTAGCTAGTTTCTATGTTCACATTTTAATAGAATCTTTGAAAATCTATGTACAGTACTACTGTGGAGAAGAGTCACTATGTACTCCTTTCAGTTCTTAATAAATCTTAATAAAAGACGTATTTATCTAATTTGATTAGGTTAAGTAAGTTGGTTAATATTACATGTATTTTTTTAAACACCCTAGCTAATCATGTTCTTTAATTCTCTCATTCCCTTTACTTATTGATTATTGTTGATAAAGTACTAATAGGGGTCAATTAAGAAAAGATTTACAAATATAACAATTATGTCTTATATATTTAGGACCAAGCTCAACTTTTTAAATATGTTTTATATTAAATACAAGAGGAGTATATATGAGATGACCTTATCCATATAAAAGTGGATACATGACTTAAAGATTAAAATAAAATAAAAAAGATGGCAATTTGGGGGGCAAGTTTATAAAACCATAGAATTGAAGGAAATTAATAAAGTCAAATATATAGGGAGAGACACTAATCACTGGGTGAGCAAGTTGGGATCCAGAGATCACAAATTATGGCGTTGTATTAAATCTATAAATTTTGCGTAACAGCATATGGCCATGCACATGGTTAAGCAACGTGCCTGAGTTTTAATTATATACGCAGTGGTATATACATTAATTTGTGCATTCACAATGTGTGTGTGTGTGTGAGTGTATATATATGAACATCATATATATGCATGCAGTAGAATATATTTTTTTAATTCAAATACTCATGAGAAAGAAGAATCCCATGTTACGTGAATGTATATAATCTTAGGTTAGAGAAATATTAAGCTTGAGAAACAGCTAGCTAGCTAGGTATATATTAGTCATTAATTAGCTTGCAGGGCAGGATATTTAGAATCCCGTGTCATGTTCACTTGAGTTAGTTAAGAAGTAACAACATGGTGAATTCATAATTGTTTATTTTGAGGATCAGAGAATACTATGATAATTAATTAATACTTATTTATGCGCTTAATCATCACTGTCCTCTTAGTTAACACTGATCGTACGTAGAAGATGTATATATGCAAATGCAGATACATAGAGAGGGACTGAGGGAGGTTATATGACTGGAGGGACTGAGAGTGGTTCACGTGCATCTCACGTGACTCAGCTGTCGGCGTCTTGCAACCAAGGATTATTTTACTCAAACACAAGTGCACTTTCGGCTAAGCTTGGACACCAAAAGAAATTGACAACGTAACGTTATGACTCATCATCATTATGATAAGAACTTATTAGTCTTAAGTATAGAGGAGTGATTATATTGTGAGTTATGAGCAATGTTGTCAAACTTGCGAGTTGGCTCTCCAAGTTTACCGTTTTTACGTTTCTACCTTATAAAAACGAGTCGAGTTAGTAGTAAACTCGTGTTAATCATAAACTTAGTTAAACTCACGAGTTTATACAACAAGTTTACCGTTTTTACATTTTTAGCTTACAAAACCGTGTTAACTTATTTTTAAATCCATGTTAACTTTTTTTTATTTGATCATGCTCAACGATTTTATATAAAAAATTTGTAAAAACTTCTTTATTAAATATGATGAATGATGAATGCTGATGGATTTAATTTCAATTATTTAGATGTATAATATATTTAAATCAAATTATTGTAATTTTTATATTTTAACTATTTAAATATATACTAGTAATACCTATTTAATAATAAAAGTAAACTCTTACGAGTTTACGATTCAAATCCACAATACAAGTTTATGTCATTGTCACAAGTTTGTTTAAACTCATGAGTTTGATAACCTTAATTATGAGGGTTATTACTCCTCCATCATATTTCCAATTCTATATTAACCCTTCGTAATAATTATTCTCACATCGTATATCTCCAACACATGTATGAGCAAGAGAGATTTGGATTCTTACAAGTGTAATAATAATAACAACAAGGATCTTCTTCAACACTTTTTATATCCTTTTTTTAATACTAATTTCTTTCAATTATTTAAGTAGAGTCAAAATTATGGATTCACATCATCTACTCCTAATATCTTTTAGATAATTATTAAAGGCGAGTTTGTTTAAAATTTAAAATAAGAATGTGATTTTGGTTTACATAAACTAGAGAAATTAAATTTATTAGGAGCATGAGTAAGTTGTTGAAAAAACATAAGCTAAACATACCACAGACGTGTTCAACAAAAACTTATTTTTCAAAAGAAGTTAGAGAGGAAGTAATATCTAAATCAACACAATAAATAAAATTTCAAACAGGAAAGGAAAAGAACGGACTTTTTTTTTTTGGAAGGAGAATATTAAATCTAATATTTTTAAAGATTAAAGTTCAATTTTACCCAAAAATTGTGTAGGAGCTGGAGATATGCATACAAAAGTTTTTATTGGATCAATATTACTTTTGAAAGTGTTAAAATGAGAATAAATTTATTTTAAACATTAAAAAATTAACATTGACATAATTAAAAAAAATTGAAGCAAAGTTATATCTTAACCCTATTCCTATTTTTAAAGTTGGTAAAAAAAAAATAAAGAAAAATGTGTAGAATGAATGAATAATATAAGTTGAGCGACAATGTAGCACCAATGTTGACCACGTGGCAGACAGCATCCGCTACGCCCATTCGGCTTCCACGTGGGCCCCAGCCTTTTAAGCGCTTAACCGTTTAACTATTGGCCCATCACATGGGGCCATCTCTCTTCCCATCTCCCCTTTCCCATTAATTTCTCCCCTTACCTCCTCATTACTTCACAATTATTTATATATAAAAAATCATCTTGATTTGATTAATACTCAGAGTTTTTTTTTTTTTTTCTAATCATTACTCAAATTCAAGCCGGCCATTAATATATAGGGTCACATAATAATCAATACACCAGTGATTATATGCATGTGTATCCTTTTTACCATACTCAAGGAACTACAGAATATATAGATCAATGGATAAATATTATCGCATGTAAAATAAAATTAAAAAATATATTTAATTATTTACCTTTATCATATTCAATTAAACTAAAATAATTAAGTAGTTTTTTCAAAGCTCCAATTGGTGGTTTATAATTAATGAAAGGGAGGGGGATCATGTGGATTGCTACTTTCATATTTATTTAGTGTTGATTTTTTAAAATTACAATAATAAATCTAAGGGTAAATGATTTCTCCTGTCACTGGAGATAGAGTTATCTCCAGTGACCCCAAAACTACGTTGTTTTGGATTAATAAAGGGTGTTTCTGTAATTCTGTTTATTTTTTAATTATATACATTTTACCAAAACATCCTTCATTAATTCACCTGAAATTACTAACAAACCCTTCATTAATTCAAAACGACGTAGTTTTGGGGTTACTGGAAATAACTCTATCTCCAGTGACAGGAGAAATCTTTTTCCCTAAATCTAATCATAAGATTATTATAAGGAACTTGTCGAAATATTAAATGATTTTGAGTATGTACGAAAAAAGTTGGAATTTTTTTTGTTAAAAAATTACGTCACGACGGCTTTGTTACTCTATTTAATGAGATGATAGAATCAAATTGTATAGATTTTTTCTTCTCTCTTATCCCGTTGAGATCCTTCATACAAGTTTTTGAATAATGTGCAGTTAGTATATATAAATTAACCTCATATATATTCATTGAATATATGTACAACTTTCTGTATATGGAGTAGTTATGATCATTGAAATTAAGTCGTACACGTATATTAATTACAAAGACGTCGCAATAATATTGATAATATGAGCTAAAATATGCAGTAATCTATATATCATCTCACCCACTTCATTTTATATATTAAAGGTATATGAACAAAAATAATAAACTTGTGTGAACATATTCTCTTAACTAACTACAACATCAATCCCTTTACAAGACTTTCGAACTTGACATGAAGGACAATATAATGTTATAATTATCTAAGAAGAAACTAGACTTGTGTCGGCGAGGAAAAGAAAAAGGAAGATTTTTTCTTTTGGCTCAAACAAATAAGATTTTTATTCTGACAACTTACTGTGGAGTCATATTCGAACCTTCAATTATCTAAATTCATTGAATGACACTGATGTGAGCCTATATGAATGGGCGTATAGTCTGTCCCAAAACACAAAAAGATAATGAAACGAACTAAGACAAAAAGAAAAGAAAAATCGAACAAAAAATAAATGAACTAAAGTGTCATGATATGATGATGAAGTGTGAAGAATGAAAGTACTAGCTATTATATGAGAAATAAATTTGTTAACCAAAAGTGAAATCCACGTCCGCCTGAAGCTGCAACATGATACCCACTTCACTTCTTCTCTATATACTTATATATATAAATAAGAATTGCCGATACATTAGCAACCAAACAGCCTTCCATGTTTTCTGCTTTCATTATGGTTTTCGAAGTAGACTGTATCTAGCTGCTATATGAGCAACCAAGTCATCAAAATCACGCAAATCTGTGTGTGTACACACTATTTAAGAAATAAATTACTCCCTCCACTCCCTAAATAATCTTAATATAAGACATATTTACTTAATTTGATTAAATTAATAAAGTTAGTTAAATTAATTAATATAACATCATCTTTTTTAATTTTCTCGTCCCCTTTCTTCTTAAAAATATTAACAAATCTGAAAGATATATTTTATATTTAAGATAAAGATCAACTCTTTAAATTTATTTATCTTATATTAACGATAATAATTGGAGGGAGCAGTAATTAATTAAACTGCGCCACACCGAGAAGAGAACTCGAATTTTAACAACTTGAATTGTACACAACCAGATAGGGCTAGGTGGCTCACTGTCATTTCAGGAGAAACAACGTAGATATAAAGCCATAACTATTAAATACCAATACATCCAACTTACCCTCTTCTAGTTTTATTTATTATTAATACACACCACCCACTCCCCAATGCACCCATACTCTTCTACATATTACTCGGATTCCTTCTCTCTCTCTCTCTCTCTTGTTATTTATTTTAACGTGCAAAACCTCAGTTTGGTCAACCTAACACCTTCCTCTGTCACTGTCCTTGTATTTTGGTCAACCCGATATATATATACTTTCAGTGTATTTTTATTTCATTTTGTGATTCATTATTTCTTATTCTCAATATTAATTTCCTTCTTTATATATACGAACCTGACTCCTCCATAAGCTTTCACCATTAGATGTGTTAACCATGGAAGAATATAACTTTTTCCCTCCCGCTGATACAGATCTCGACCTCAGCTTCACCAGTACCACCTCCGCCACCACTGACCGGACCTTTGCTTCCTCCAGTGCTCGCACCAGCTTGGCTCGTAGCAGTTTGACTCTTAGCTTCAACGAACGTCTATCCACTGCCTCCACCCCCACCGGAACTTCCTCTTCCACGCTATTCCTGCGACCTCATCGGACCTCCGATCCTCATTGGTCTGCCATCAAAGCTGTCACCAATCTCTCTTCAGACGGCGGCCTCCACCTCCACCACCTCAAGCTCCTCCGCCACCTAGGCTCCGGGAATCTCGGACGAGTATTCCTCTGCCGTCTTCGTGATTACGATCACGCAAACTTCGCTCTTAAGGTTGTCGATAAGGATTTGCTAAGCAGCAAGAAACTCTCTCATGTGCAAATGGAGGGTGAGATCCTGTCCATGCTGGACCATCCTTTTCTTCCTACGCTCTACGCCCGATTGGAGGTCTCGCATTACACGTGTCTGTTGATCGATTACTGCCCTGGCGGCGACCTCCACTCTCTCCTACGAAAACAACCCGGAAACCGGCTACCAGTCCAGGCGGTTCGGTTCTTCGCGGCGGAGGTGCTGGTGGCTTTGGAATATTTGCATGCGCTTGGAATCGTGTATAGGGATCTGAAACCGGAGAACGTTCTATTGCGTGAAGACGGCCATGTCATGCTGTCCGACTTCGATTTGTGCTTCAAGGCGGACGTGGTCCCCACATTCGAGTGTCGTGAGGGGCCTACTAAGAGGAAGAAGCGCACTTCGTGCAACTGTCTCAGTGGCCGCAGAACGAGATCGCCGGAGGAACTGATCATGGAAGCGGAGTTCGTGGCGGAGCCAAACTCCGCTTTCTCGAGGTCCTGCGTTGGGACGCACGAGTACTTGGCGCCGGAGCTGGTCTCCGGCAACGGCCATGGCAACGGCGTGGACTGGTGGGCGTTTGGGGTATTCATTTACGAGTTGTTGTACGGGACAACGCCGTTTAAAGGGTGGAGCAAAGAGAGCACCCTGCGCAATATAGCATCGAGTCGAAACGTGAGCTTCCCCGTGGCGGAAGTAGAGGAAGAAGGAATGGCAGACGCGAGGGATTTGATTGAGAAACTGTTGGTGAAGGATCCAAGGACAAGGCTAGGATGCGCCAGGGGTGCGACGGATATTAAACGGCAGGCGTTTTTTGGTGGGATCAAGTGGCCGTTGATCCGAACGTACCGGCCACCGGAGGTTCGAGGGCTAACGATCAAGAAGGGGAGGTCGCACGTGAGCAGCAGTCACGTGATGCATAGGAGAAGAAGGTGGTGGTGGAAGGGGCTTGATTATGTTGTGAAGAGAAATAGTAAGGGATATAAGTATAACTTAATCTCAAACTATAGTAATGGTAATTACTATCGTTACGTTAATAGTAATAAGGCTAGGAAGTAATCGTATATATATTGTTCAATTTTGGGTGTGATTTTTCACGGCATGAACAGACTATTGTATATGAAATATGAATCAAAATTACATACTTTTATTTTTCATACGCATTTAAATTTGCTTTTGCTAATTTTATTTGTTTATTGGTTTGTCTATCTCAATTTAATTTTCTGCACTTGGTATTTTGATCTATTGAGCTGAGTTTACTCTCAGCTGATTAAGTTGCGCTATTAGTTATTTTAAGTTCAATACTCCCTCAAGTCCATTTTATAATAAGCAACATTTTTTAATTACGTAAAATAAATTGTCAGTTAAAATTAATTATAAGTAATAAATATGTCAAAAATGTCATGTTTCTTTCAAATATGCCATTATTTAAAAAAAAAAAGAAAAAGAGAACAAGCAAAAGAATGAGTTAAAAATATAAGAGAACATTAAGTATAAAATATGAGAGAGAATGAGTAATAAATGATTGAATGAAAGAGAATTAGTGATGAGTAGAGGTAATTAATATAAAATTATTTATATTTAATAGGGGTATAAAAAGAAAATGTAGTTTAAATTTTGAGACCAAAAAAAAGTTTTTTTTTTAAATACACATAGTAGGAAAGAGGGGCAGGTTCGAACCCTGGACATTAAAGATCAACCCACTGAGATTGAAAATTGCTCATAAAAAAGACCGAAGGGAGTAGTAAAATAAGCAAAGTATATACTCCCTCTAGTTCAAAATATATGAGTCAAAATACCGACTTTATATTTATCAAGAAATTAGTTAAAGTTGTTAAACACAATAAATATGTAAGATATCTACTTTCTTTTTTAAATATACCCTTATTTATTAAGGAAATAAATAAGAGTGATAACAAATGGGAAGAAGAAACAAAGAGAATATGCAGGGTAAAGGAATTATGAGAGAGTGTAGCAAGTTTTTAAGCATTAAAGGAACAAAAGCAATGTGGGTCTTATAAAAAAAGGAAAAACCTCACTCATATCCAAAAGACCAGGAATATATATATATATATATATATATATATATATATATATATATATATATATATAATGTTTTATTACAGATTTATCTATAAAAAAAATCCCTACTTACCTTATTGATATAGATAAACTTGCTAATGGACACTCTACTTATTAATATAGTTAGATATATTTATTATAAAAGTTGTTTTAGTTAACATAAATAAATTTGACAATGGTTATGTGGTTGTCAATAATCATTCTATAACTTGTAAATATAGTCAAACACTTTTCAACAGGAGCTGCTCTAGTTAACAAATATGAGTTTGTCAATGACCACTGTTTGACTTGTCAATATAACGATATACACTTATCAATAAAAGTAAGTTTACATTTGAAATCTATATCACTAAGGTTTTTAAGGACTTTTTTTTTTAAAAAAATATTTTTCTATTTTTTGGGACCTGAATAAGATTTTCCTTTAAAAAAAAAAAACCCCACACACCCTCATAAATTTAATTCTTATATTTTGAACTAGGCGAGTATATTTCACTGAAAAGAAACAAGTTTAATAAATGTCTAGCGCATATAGTTAATAGTTGAAGTTGTTTATATAAGTCAAGTTGGGGGCTAAAAAGATAAGGTGAAATAATCCGTGCGAAAATGGGAGCTGCAAGTAAGTTTGCTGAGGTGGCTAAACTTTTGTTGTTCGGTGCTTTTTTATTATCTCCGAATTGATCTCACCATTTTAAATTAGAATTGTCAACATTTATGTGTTCGATGAGTGAGTGACATAAAACAATGTGACTCCATATGACATTATATTCAAAATCTCTTCTACTCTTTTTCTGATTTGATTAAAAGGTAATGTGTTATCACCTCCCCAACAAATATATTTTTCGGGATTTAAACTTATGTTTTTTTTTTAACAAGAGTGAGACCACTTACCATCTCAACCAACAAAAATTTGTTAGTTAATATGTACTAAAAAATCTGGCCCCAAAAAATATATTGAAGAACATTTATATGTTCATTTGCCTTCCTTGGATTTCCACAACTAACTAAAATATATTAATGTTAACTAACATTAATATTAAATAGAGATCTAAACACATAACATTATAAAATTACTGGAGTATAAAATAATTCACTTCTTTGTTTTTTTGGTTTTTTTTGGGGCTAGAGATTCATTGAGTTACATGTCATGTTACATAATGTCAAACGCCCTCCACCTGTTTGTAATCATCTACTCAGGCCTATGGGCTGGGTGTAAGCCCATTTATGGCTTCACCCAATGTAGAAGCCCATAATTTTGAAACAAAAAAAAATATCTAATTAAATATAGGAAAAAACTTAGGTCATGTATTTTATTTATTTCATATGGATTTTATAGTTGAGAGATGGTATTTAAATATGTGTGATTGGAATATGCTCCCTCCAGTTCTAAATATAAGATAAAATATTTTTTTTTTAGAGATCAATGAAACTAAATAAGCTACTTAATCATATTATATGTTGTGTATCCTTAGGGAAGTAGATATCCTCAGAAGCAGGTACCTCAGTATCCCTCAGAAACAAATCTAAGCCGTCCAAAAATGAATCTAACGGCCAGAGAGGGATTTGTAAAATTTTCACAAAAACCACGCGCGGTTTTTGACATTAATAATTCTAAACCCGTAGATCAACTTTTGGACGGCCCAGATGGAACGATACTGAGGAATACTGAGGGTTCTGCTACTGAGACAATCAGGACCGGTATTGTAACGCCACAATTTTAATACCCAAAAACTCGGTCAAAATATTGAAAATACCTTCAAAAGAGTTCAACAATATCCAAATCCTTTTACAATGTTACCATTTCGAATAAAACCCGTAATACATAATCAGAATAAATTCCAGAAAATATTTCAGAGTTTAATACAAAACGGAAGTCTTAGGTTCATGGCAAATATAATAACATAACATAATCTATTGGAGATCAAAAGAGCTTCCAGAGCTCACTCCATAGGTGCCTTCCCTTGCTCTCTACTAGAATAATCACCTGAAAAATGTTAATATGGGATGAGATTTCACGTCTCAGTAACTACTGAATATTTCTACCTTACCCAAGCAAATTACATATGACATAAATAGTAGATAGTAAAAAAAAAAAATGGATTTAATATACACAGATATTTTTTTTAGATATACAGTAGTTCACATCAAATATCTTTATAAAATACTCATCATTCTTTATTGAATAATTCAGAATGCACTATGCAGTATGCAGCCACCCTTATATCCCCTTCCAACCGTATACCGCTGACTGGAACCATAGGCTAACATATAGTCCAATAGAAACTCATTCATTTGACTGGATGGTTTCAAGCTCACCAAAACTTAAGATACACCCGGCCAAAGGTATAGAGCTTAAATCTGGACTATGGCTCCCCTCCTTAAAAATAACAACTAAGGAGGTGTCACATGTCCCACATCTCCAATGAAATCCCGGCCAGAGGAAAACATGGAAGATGGGGCCCTGAAAAGTACCATCCACTGTGCACCGAGTGGTGGCATAAACAATTCTTATCATTCAATTCCCTCCTTACTCCACCCATCACAATACAACCGCCATGATGTATTTACTCAAAAATAATGCATTATTATACCATTATATACGTTGATATGCGTATCTGTGAATAGTAAAATACTATGCGTATCTGTGAATAGTAAAATACGGTATATACATGAATAGTAAAATGAGTAGTTAATACGGTATACGTGAATAGTAACATGAATAGTAAATACGGTATACGTGAATAGTAACATGAATAGTAAATACGGTATACGTGAATAGTAAAATGAATAGTAAATACGGTATACGTGAATAGTAAAATGAATAGTAAATACGGTATACGTGAATAGTAAAATGAATAGTAAATACGGTATACGTGAATAGTAAAATGAATAGTAAATACGGTATATGTGAATAGTAACGTACGTATAAATAGTACCTCTACAGATTTGCAAGTCAAAATTCCCACACCAGATCTTAAAACCATAAATATTTTCTAAATATTCTTGCCAAAATAGTAAACAAACAAATTTATAATCATACATAATTCACAAGTATAAGGAAGAATATTCAGAGTTACCTGTTACTTGCTAATACCCGAATCACCAACCAGCTATTATAACTCAAGCAAATATCTCTACTCTCTCTCTCTCTCTCTACCTCTCTCTATGGCTCTTAGAAGTTGTGAAGAATGAAATGAAATGGAAGATCTATTTATAGTTGGAAAATGGGTCCTTAAGTGTAATTTTAGTCTCTGGGTCGTTTTACGTAATTTTCCTAAAAACTAAAAAGAAAACCTCCCGTGAACTTCAGCCGCCCTCGTGATTCTTTTTAAAAAAAATTTAATAATATTTTAATAATATAATATAATATATATTATTTTATTATTATAATATAATATTATTTAAATAATAAATTATTATTGAGTGGGTCCCGCGGCCATTTTTTTCAAACTTCACGAGAAAGTTTGCAGAATTATTTTTGGCCGTGGGTCCCGCGAAATACTGATTTAAAATTTATCACTTTCTGAAAATAGAGCCTACTAGTCTTTCCAAAATAGGTTTATGTTCAAGATATTAGATTCAAAATTCAGGATGTTACATTTCTCCCCTCCTAAAAGAAAATTTTGTCCTCAAAATTTCGCTATAATAAGAATTCTAACCTATTTAAATAAATGTGGATAAGCTTGTCGCATGCTCTCCTCCGTTTCCCAAGTAGCATCTCCGGGAACCATTCCTTTCCACTCGACCTTTACAAGTCTAATGGTCTTGTTTCTTAATTTCTTGTCCCTTGCATCAACAATCCGCTTCGGCTCGGCTTTATACGTCATGTTATCCTTGAGTTCTACCTCTTCTACTTCTATAATGTGGGAAGGATCCGGTTGGTATTTCTTCAGTTGCGATACATGAAAGACATTATGAAGATTCGCAAGCTGTGGAGGTAAAGCAATCCTGTAAGCTACCGGTCCAATTTTCTCCAAAATCTCATAAGGACCCATAAAACGAGGTGAAAGCTTCTTTGCTCGTATTGCTCTACCAATGCCAGTCATTGGTGTGACTCTTAAGAATACATGTTCGCCCACCATGAACTCCAACGGTCGTCTTCTCTTGTCAGCATAACTCTTCTGTCGACTCTGAGCAGTGAGAAGTTTCTGTTGAATCACCTTAATCTTTTGAGTCGTCTCGTCCACAAGTTCTGGACCTATTAAAATTCGCTCATTCAATTCCGTCCAGCAAATAGGAGATCTACATTTTCTTCCATACAAAGCCTCATAAGGTGCCATCTCAATGCTGGAGTGATAACTATTGTTATATGCAAACTCCGCAAGATGAAGATGATCGTCCCAACTTCCTTTTAGTTCGATTGCACAAGCCCGCAATATGTCTTCCAGAGTTTGAATAGTCCTCTCAGTCTGCCCGTCAGTTTGAGGATGATAAGCGGTACTATAACTCATCCGAGTTCCCATAGCATTCTGCAATGCTTTCCAAAATCGTGAAGTGAATCGTGGATCACGATCAGATACGATGCTATTCGGTATCCCATGCAATCTGACAATCTCCTTCATGTAGATCTTTGCTAGTCTCTCCAATGAGTATTCTGCTGCAATTGCTAGAAAATGAGCTGACTTAGTTAACCTATCGACAATTACCCAAATGGCATTATGTCCGGATGTCGTTAGAGGAAGCCCCATGATGAAATCCATAGAGATGCTGTCCCATTTCCACTCTGGGATATCCAAATTCTTTAATAATCCAGGAGGTTTCCGATGTTCGATCTTGACTTTCTGACAAGTCAAACAACAAGTGACAAAGTCAGTCACATCTTTCTTCATGCCTCGCCACCACCAATTCCGCTTAAGATCATGATACATCTTGGTTGCTCCAGGATGGATAGTGTATTTACTCCGATGAGCCTCCTCTAGTATGAGCCTTTTTATTTCTCCATCACTAGGTATGCACACTTTTCCTTTATACCTTAATATCCCATCTCTATCGATCCCAAATTTCGATTCTTTTCCTTCTTCAATATCTTCCCTCACGTTTAATAGATACTCATCTTCGAGCTGAGCGAATTTAATCTCTTTCCAAATTGTGCTTTCAATAGTTAATGCCTCCATGGTAGCGACCAAACCTGACATTACATCAATAGATGTACTTGGTATCTCCTCGAGCAATTTATGTTCTCTGATCATCATCTGGGCTACATGGATTGTCTTTCTACTTAAGGCATCTGCTACAACGTTCGCCTTTCCTGGATGATACTTCAATTCGAAGTCGTAGTCCTTGATAAACTCCATCCATCTCCTCTGTCGCATGTTGAGCTCCTTTTGGTCGAACAGGTACTTCAGACTTTTGTGGTCACTATAAACCTCGAACTTTGAACCGTAGAGGTGATGCCTCCAAATCTTCAGAGCGAACACTACTGCTGCCAGTTCTAAGTCGTGAGTAGGATAATTCCCTTCATGTGGCCTTAACTGTCGAGAAGCATAAGCTACTACCCTACCATTTTGCATTAATACACACCCAAGACCTTTCTTGGAAGCATCTGTGTACAAAGTAAAGGTCTGAGCAGGATCTGGAATTATAAGTACTGGTGCCGTAGTCAACTTAGTCTTCAAATTTTGGAAAGCTGCTTCACACTTTTCGTCCCATACATATGGTTGACCCTTCCTAGTTAACTTTGTCAAAGGCATAGCTATTTGCGAAAAGCCCTTGATAAATCTCCTATAATAGCCAGCTAGACCTAGAAAACTCCTGATCTCAGTCACGGACTTTGGTCGTTCCCATTGGAGAACTGCTTCAACTTTAGTATGGTCCACTGCAACACCTTCAGCCGATACGACATGGCCTAGGAATTTTACTTCCTTCAACCAAAATTCGCACTTAGATAGTTTCGCATAGAGCTTGTGCTCCTTCAACACTTGTAGCACGATTCTAAGGTGCTCTTTATGCTCTTCTTCATCCTTAGAGTAGATAAGGATGTCGTCAATGAAAACCACTACAAATTTATCTAGATATGGTCGGAAAATTCTATTCATGTAATCCATGAATACTGCTGGAGCATTTGTTAGCCCAAATGGCATAACAAGAAATTCATAATGGCCATATCTAGTTCTGAATGCAGTTTTTGAGACATCTTCAGCTTTGACTCTAAGTTGGTGATAACCTGATCTGAGGTCGATCTTGGAGAATATGGATGCTCCCTTCAACTGATCAAGTAGATCGTCGATCCTGGGTAAAGGATATTTATTCTTTATAGTCACTTTATTCAACTGGCGATAGTCAATGCATAGTCTCAGGCTCCCATCTTTCTTCTTCACAAAGAGTACGGGCGATCCCCAAGGAGATACACTGGGTCTGATAAAACCCTTTTCTAACAATTCTTCGATCTGCTTCTTCAATTCTGCTAGTTCCGATGGAGACATTCGGTAAGGAGCTTTAGAGATAGGTTCCGTTCCAGGTACGAGATCAATAGAAAATTCTACTTCTCTCTCTGGGGGTAAACCTGTCATTTCTTTCGGAAATACTTCCGGAAATTCTTTCACCACTTCAATGTTCTCTATCCCTTCCTCCACTTCTGCTTGAATGGAGAAAAACACCATGTACGCAAGACAACCATGATGAACAGGCTTTTCATCTTGTACTATAGACAACAATTGTGGTCTACTATGACTCCAAGAGTCATCCGCAAGAGAGATAGTCTTCCTCTTGCAGTCAAGGATGATGTCATTAGCTGACAACCAATCCATTCCTATTATTACATCGATACCCTTCGTGGGTAAACAAACGAGGTCTATATTTGAGATCCTATTATCAATCTCAATCGTACAATTTAAGCAAGCCCTAGAAGTTTTTACTGAAGCTCCCGCCGGTGTAGAAATAATCATATAATAAGGCAATTCACTCACTCTTAAATTCAATCGAGGCACACAGTCGTATGATATAAAAGAGTGTGTGGCACCAGAATCAAATAAGGCTTCTACTTCAAGACCTTGGAGTTTGAGGATACCTTTAATCAGATTTGGTGAAGCACTTGCCTCCTGATGTGATAGTGCAAACACTTTCCCTGGCACTGCAGTTCTAGCATCCTTGGCCCCTCGAGGCTCCTCCTCACAAAATCTGGAAATGTGTCCTGGCTTTCCACAGTTGAAACACGTCACACATGGTCCTTGGTGTATTCTTCCACACTTGGCACACATCTGATTGTTAGCGGTGCTTGCAACAGGAGCTGTGGATCCCCTATATGAACTCTGACCTCCACTGAAGTGACTCCTTTGAGGTCCTTTGAATTGACTCCTCGGTGGTCTGCTGAAATGACTTCTTTGGGGTCCAGTAAAATAACTCCTCGATGGTCCACCAAAGTGATTTCTGGATGGTTGGCTAAACCGCGTATTCACATTACTGAAGTTGTGACTCTGCTTCTTAGTAACTCCTCCCGTTGGTCTCATGAGGTGTGTAGATCTGGCCTGAAAACCCTTCATCTTCTCAGCTTCCTCTTCTCGTTTGTTCCTTGCTATCGTGCGCAGTTTGTCACATATTTCTTCAAAATCCCTTGTTTCATCAAGGAACGGTGATAGAGCTGTTTTTAGGTCTGGTCTAGCTTTTTCAACCAATCGAGCACTCAACCATTTAGAGTTGTTCTGTGAATATCCGCAGAATTTAGACAACTCTAAAAAGCGAGTAATAAATTCGTCTTCATGTAATTCCCCTTGCCTGAATGTGAGGAATTCAGTTTCTTTCTCTATTCTGATTGAAGGGGAAAAGTAATAATTTTCGAACTTTTCCTTAAACTCTTCCCACGTCATCTCAGCATTTCTTTTTGTTTTGGTGCTTTCCCACCATTCTTCAGCTGCTTTCTGCAACAATTGTTCAGCAACCATCACCTTTTGTTGTGAGCTAATCTCGATAACTCTGAAAATCTTTTCTACACGCTTCAGCCACTCCAGTGCTGCAATCGGATCTAGCTTCCCCTCGAACATTGGTGGAGTAAACTTCCGAAATTTTTCCCAAACCTCAGTAATAGGTAAGGGATGATACTGAGAATGAGAACCGCTACTACCTCCATCTTCAGTGCGAGAATGACTTCCTCCCCTTGATTGATGGTCAGAAGGTGTGACTTCCAGAGCCTTCTCCTTTCCTTCCTTACCACCTTGGCCTCTTCCTTTTGCTAGTTCATCCTCGTGTCTATTCACTTTCTCTCTCATCTCCAAGATGACGTCTCGTAACTCTGCCAAAAGGGCATTGTTATCCTGAGGATAGGGACCATCTTGATGCGGAGGGAGACCTCTTTGGGATGGAGCAGGGGTTGAATTAGTTCTTCGAGTTCTTGCCATTATCTCCTCCTATGATTAATACTATAAGGACACTAAACAAATAAAAATAGCTAAATAAATTCTAAATCTAACAAAGGGAAGTGCTCATGTTATGATATTTAATTTGCCACAAACTTTTAAATTTTTTTTTTAAGAAATCACTTTAGAAAATAAACAAAATTGCCATGGAACCTTTAGCTCTGATACCAAAAATGTAACGCCACAATTTTAATACCCAAAAACTCGGTCAAAATATTGAAAATACCTTCAAAAGAGTTCAACAATATCCAAATCCTTTTACAATGTTACCATTTCGAATAAAACCCGTAATACATAATCAGAATAAATTCCAGAAAATATTTCAGAGTTTAATACAAAACGGAAGTCTTAGGTTCATGGCAAATATAATAACATAACATAATCTATTGGAGATCAAAAGAGCTTCCAGAGCTCACTCCATAGGTGCCTTCCCTTGCTCTCTACTAGAATAATCACCTGAAAAATGTTAATATGGGATGAGATTTCACGTCTCAGTAACTACTGAATATTTCTACCTTACCCAAGCAAATTACATATGACATAAATAGTAGATAGTAAAAAAAAAATGGATTTAATATACACAGATATTTTTTTTAGATATACAGTAGTTCACATCAAATATCTTTATAAAATACTCATCATTCTTTATTGAATAATTCAGAATGCACTATGCAGTATGCAGCCACCCTTATATCCCCTTCCAACCGTATACCGCTGACTGGAACCATAGGCTAACATATAGTCCAATAGAAACTCATTCATTTGACTGGATGGTTTCAAGCTCACCAAAACTTAAGATACACCCGGCCAAAGGTATAGAGCTTAAATCTGGACTATGGCTCCCCTCCTTAAAAATAACAACTAAGGAGGTGTCACATGTCCCACATCTCCAATGAAATCCCGGCCAGAGGAAAACATGGAAGATGGGGCCCTGAAAAGTACCATCCACTGTGCACCGAGTGGTGGCATAAACAATTCTTATCATTCAATTCCCTCCTTACTCCACCCATCACAATACAACCGCCATGATGTATTTACTCAAAAATAATGCATTATTATACCATTATATACGTTGATATGCGTATCTGTGAATAGTAAAATACTATGCGTATCTGTGAATAGTAAAATACGGTATATACATGAATAGTAAAATGAGTAGTTAATACGGTATACGTGAATAGTAACATGAATAGTAAATACGGTATACGTGAATAGTAACATGAATAGTAAATACGGTATACGTGAATAGTAACATGAATAGTAAATACGGTATACGTGAATAGTAAAATGAATAGTAAATACGGTATACGTGAATAGTAAAATGAATAGTAAATACGGTATACGTGAATAGTAAAATGAATAGTAAATACGGTATATGTGAATAGTAACGTACGTATAAATAGTACCTCTACAGATTTGCAAGTCAAAATTCCCACACCAGATCTTAAAACCATAAATATTTTCTAAATATTCTTGCCAAAATAGTAAACAAACAAATTTATAATCATACATAATTCACAAGTATAAGGAAGAATATTCAGAGTTACCTGTTACTTGCTAATACCCGAATCACCAACCAGCTATTATAACTCAAGCAAATATCTCTACTCTCTCTCTCTCTCTCTCTACCTCTCTCTATGGCTCTTAGAAGTTGTGAAGAATGAAATGAAATGGAAGATCTATTTATAGTTGGAAAATGGGTCCTTAAGTGTAATTTTAGTCTCTGGGTCGTTTTACGTAATTTTCCTAAAAACTAAAAAGAAAACCTCCCGTGAACTTCAGCCGCCCTCGTGATTCTTTTTAAAAAAAATTTAATAATATTTTAATAATATAATATAATATATATTATTTTATTATTATAATATAATATTATTTAAATAATAAATTATTATTGAGTGGGTCCCGCGGCCATTTTTTTCAAACTTCACGAGAAAGTTTGCAGAATTATTTTTGGCCGTGGGTCCCGCGAAATACTGATTTAAAATTTATCACTTTCTGAAAATAGAGCCTACTAGTCTTTCCAAAATAGGTTTATGTTCAAGATATTAGATTCAAAATTCAGGATGTTACAGGTATCCTTAGATTATATATTAGTTTAAAGGTCAGACAAAATATTTTGAAGAAAAAATAATAAATATGAATATTTTAAAGTAATTTAATTAGCTTTTTAAATATATTCAAAAAAGTTAATTTTAGCTTATATTTAGGATCGGAGAGAGTAACAGATATAAAGAAGGGTTAAGGTGAAGATTGGCCAATGAATTATTACCTGAGGAGCATCTGGTGCAAGTATTAATTGAGGGTACCCTAATTATCAATTAACAATTAAAAAGTAAAACACACACACACACACACACAAAATGAAAAAACACAATGTCGTTAAACTACCCCATCACTGTTTTGGTATCTCTGTCTCCCATTGACTGTCACAGTGTCGGCGACATCGGCGTCTCCAAAGTTTCCATTGTTGTTGGGTATTCCACTCACATTCTTAAACTCATCAAGGTCTATATGTAGCTTCAGGGCGAGAATCACGTATGAAACCAAATCCAGCAGTCCACAGCTTCCAACCCAACACGCGCCTTGCACCCTGGTTCTGTCCCTCCGATGCCATAGGTAGCAATTGTCACTGCCACAGTGCCTGCTCGCATAGATCCCATCTCTGTTGGTGTTTGCCTTCTCCAACAAGAAGGCATACCGCTCTTTTCTTCAGCGTCTCTGCCACCATCCTCCGCCAGTGCCTCATATTTTAACTTAATTGTGATAGTTATTTTGTTTTAATTGTTATTTGATATTTTTTTTTTCACTTTTTAATTGTTGATTGATAATTAAGGTACTCTCAATTAATGTTTGTACTAGATACTTCTCGGGTAATAGTTCGTTAGTCCATCTGTACCTTAACCCTATAAAGAATTTGACCTGAGTATTCTTTTTTATACATATTATTATTCAAAAAGCACAATTTTTTTTTAAGAGAATAAGAAATTTAATACTAGACTAAAATATAATGTATTTCAATGTCAAGTGATGTATTCAAAATTTTCAATTAAATAAGGTGTTTATGTGATTAAACTATATGCATGAGTAGTATTGGAGAATATTATACAATTCACTAGTAGTATAATGGAATCTAGGTGGATCTTGATTGCACTCACTTAGAAGTGGAAAGGGTCAAAAAAGACCCTATAAAGGATAACTTAGTTTTAAAATTAATACTTCAAAAAAGTTGTAAGATAATGGATGAGACTATACAAGCGTTTCACTATAATAATAAAAATAGAAGGTGAAGTCAATTTTGATATGACAAAAGCAAAGCAACTTTATGAAAAACAAATACTAAACATCCAATGAGGCGTGGGTTGAAGTTGATAGTGTTATAGGCACAAAGTGGACGACATCTATTTTGGGTACAAATGGGAATGCCATTATCACTATGCTCCTATCAACCACTTCAGTGTCGCCATATAAATATTATCCAGCCACCCTTTACAGTTTTCAAAATTTTGTTTTGTTTCTAAAAGATTGACCTAAGGCCTAACTTTGATCATACACGTGGTTTCAGAATATATATATATATAGGTTTAAACTTCTCATGTTGTATGAGAAGAAGAAGATTCATATACACACATGAAATAGTGGGACCCACATATATGTATAATTAGCATTTTATATATATGTAAGTCCCACCATTTTATGTGTATGTGACATGAGAAATATGAGAAGTGTTTTTCTCATATATATATATATATATATATATTGTTTTTTATGTCACTTGACATAAGATTTCATTAAGTCGTTCCAAAACTACATCGTTTGGGGAGTTAGGGGAATTAATAAAGGATATTTTGGTTAAATTCATATAATAAATACCTAAACACCCTTCATTATTTTTCGTAACTCTCAAAACGACGTAGTTTTGGTGTTAGGAGAATTAATAAAGGATCTTTTGGTAAAACTTATATAATAAATACAAATACAAAAATACCAAAACAACTATCATTAATTCCCCTAATCTGAAAATGATCTAGTTTTGAAGTGACTTGATATACCTTATGTCAAATAATATGACAAACGATAAACTATATATATATATACCATCATGTAACAAGTCGCATTGTGTCCTAACTAATACAAAACAAAGTGGAGTTGATTACATGCATATGTAACACTCTTCTAACAATAACAATACCAATAGATATTGGATTTAGTGGACGAGAATAGTCTCTTTCTACTAAGAGATGTAACTATATTTAGTTCTTCGTAGTGTTTCAAACAAGATTTCTTCTAATATAAGAATATACCGGTGTTTATTAAAAAAAAACTCTTCTACCAATAATTTTCAAATATATTAAGATGATATTGAATTTCAAGACTTCACCTAAAGGTAATAAGCATACCGATAAATTGGCATGGATTGAGAGGATTTGCCCCAAATAATGATATTTGCGTAGAATAAACAAAGCCGCATTTTAGGACATATGTTTTATCTTCCTCATTCATTGTGTCTATTGACAAGAAAGGAAAATCACATTATTCTAAGAGAAAAATGTAACTTAGAAGGCACAAATGCACGATCAATTCCTTTTTTGGGTGAACGCACAATCAATCGTTGAACCAAAAAAAAGAACTAGATCTTTTTTTTGGGGTAAAAAACAAGAACTAGATCTATGAGTTTAATTTGACTCATATTAAATTGAAGATGCTTAAAAATTACACCAAGTTACCTTATGTTTTAATAACTCTTCATTAGATTTTTAAAAAAGTAGTATTATAATTCATATATGAGAGAATAATAGAAAAATATCATTTGAATTTTAAAATCATGTTGACAACAATAGTAATGAGATTAACCAGAATAATAAAGCAATTAACAACTTGTTTTATTGTGAAATCACCTTTTTGACATTTTGAATTTTAAATGATATTCTTTTTTTTTTTGGATTTTTCATTTATAAATTACCAGTGTAGTTGGATCATGCATGGGAGATTTTAATTGACACTGCTCAAAAAGTTGATTTCTTAACCTCTCTTTCATGCTAATTGAGTGAAAAATTTATACTCTCTTTTCTCCATAAATATAATACCCAGTGGTCAAAATTATAAAAATTGAAAAAGTTAGTTATGTCTATATTTTTTCTTCTTCCCAAAATTTTCCTTAAATTAAATATTTTGTATGATAACAAAATTATTTATAAGAAGTTAGGAAAATCATTAACTTGGAATATATGTAAAAATATATTATGAAATAATAAAACATACTAGTAAAATACTAAAATTCTGAACAATGCATTATAAAAAGGAACAAAAACTTATAAATTTGGATGTTCAATTTATTTTTAATATATATATAAGTTTAAGTGTTATTTTCAATTTTTTTTTATTTCATTTATATCAACAGTATTCATCACATCATCTCTTCTTTTGGGTGAGATAGTGGATACTACCTCTGGTCCTAATTATAAGGCATAGTTGACTTTGTTTGGACAGATTAAGAAAACTAAATAAGTTACTTAATCATTTTATATGTTGTATATTTTTAAATTATATATTAGTATGTGAGTCAAATTAAATACTTTGAAGAAAAAAATAAAAAGAAAAATACTTTAAGTTAATTTAATTAGCTTCCTTAATTTCTCCAAAAAAGTCAACTATATCTTATAATTAGGACCAGACGGAGTAATAAATTTCAAAGCTCCCCTGCATGTGAGTATAGCATCAACCTAACTTCCTAGGGCAAACAACAACAAAAAGCAAACGAATTTATAATAATTAGATCTTAACAAATTCTTTTTAAATCAAGTTGTAAATATTGATTTAAATAATTATTAATTATAAATAACATATTTAATTTAAATATATAACTAAAATTCTTGTTCATCGTTATTTAAATGGATATTTGTAACTCATTTTTGAAAAATATTATTAATTCAATAATTTACAAGTTAAAAGAAGCTAGCTAGGTATCCCCACATAATAAAAAGTTAGGAAATTGAAATAAGTGGGCACTCTGCCACTGGTTGGGAGCAGAGGAAATCATTACCCTCGTGACTTCACAAGAAACAGCGCCAAATTCCCACTAGAATTCCCACATTGGCAGGCCCAACCAGCAACAACAATGGCGCTGATTGTGATCCTAGAATTTTCCACGTCTTGTTCCTCTCAATCTACACCGTTTATTGTTTGAACCCGTCAACTCATGCATCTTTCAAATGCAAATGATAGTAACAGTGGAAGAAGATAACTACTCGTGGTGGTGGAGGATGGCCAGAATACGCAGCAAAAAGAGAAGAAAGAAGAAAGAAATCGAACACAACACACAGGTTTTGCCTTCGTCTCACCACTTCGCTGTAAAGTGACAATCCAGCGTTGACCTAGCATTTCAATCGCCTTTCAGAACGTGACTCTTGCGGTTCAGCTCCACTTTCATGCTCCTCATCCATCAATGCTTATGTCTCTGTCATTATCTGTCTCTCTCCCATATCCCTGCGATTCCTATTGATTGCTACTGTGGGTCTTTAAAGTCTCAACGAGGTTTTGGTTCATCCCGCTATTCTTCCTTTCACATTACGTTATTCTCTGCTTTCCTCTTCATCTCCCGCTTTGTCTTGAACCTTGAACTTTCTCATGTTCACACTTCTGCTTCTGTAAAAGTTTTCTGTATTGGGATTCTTCCATTTTATATATGCTTTCCGATCAGAGAGTTGCTGAATTGCTATAACAACTTTAACTTTTCCGGGTGAAATGGCAATAGTGCCGGATTGCAACCTCCAAAAACGGTTTTGCTTGATGCTAATATTTTGTTTTGGCTTCGTCCTTGTGATTTCGATTAATGAAGATGGTTCAAGTCTTTTGGAGTTCAAGGCTTCTCTTGTTGACCCACAAAATTATCTTCACAACTGGAATTCTTCTGATTTTACTCCTTGCAATTGGAAAGGTGTGCATTGTGATGATTCAATGGTAACTTCCGTCAATCTTCATCAGCTCAATCTGTCTGGTGCTTTATCTCCTAGCATCTGTAACCTTCCACGGCTAGTTGAGTTGAATGTGTCGAAAAATTTCATTTCCGGTCCTATTCCTGTGGATTTTGTTAACTGTCGTAGTTTAGAGATATTAGACCTTTGCACAAATAGGTTCCATGAAGAACTTCTGATTCCTTTCAGCAAAATCACCACACTAAGAAAGCTTTATCTCTGTGAGAATTATATGCATGGCGGAGTTCCTGAAGAGTTTGGGAATTTAATTTCACTTGAAGAGCTAGTCATTTATACCAACAACTTAACTGGAAGAATTCCCACATCAATCGGTAAGTTGAAGCAGCTTAAGATCATCAGGGCAGGAGTTAATGACATCTCAGGTCCAATACCGGTGGAAATAAGCCAGTGCGAGAGCTTGCAGATATTAGGATTCTCACAGAATCAGCTTGAAGGGTCCATTCCAAGGGAGCTTCAAAAGCTTCAGAACCTTACTGAGTTAAATCTGTGGCAAAACTATTTATCTGGTGAGATTCCTCCTGAGATTGGAAACCTTAGTAGCCTGCAATCTCTTGCTTTGCATCATAATTCATTTGTTGGGTCTCTCCCCAAGGAGCTTGGAAAGTTATCAAATTTACGAAGGTTGTATATATACACTAACCGCTTGAATGGCTCAATCCCGGTGGAGCTAGGGAACTGCACAAATGCTATTGAGATAGATCTGTCTGAAAACCGTTTAAGTGGAAATATTCCCCAAGAGTTGGGTCAGATCTCCAGTCTTAGATTGCTTCATCTATTTGAAAACCTTCTGCAGGGAGAGATACCTCAGGAGCTTGGGAAGTTAAAGCTGCTATGGAATTTAGACCTGTCTATAAATAATTTAGCAGGTACAATTCCACTAGTGTTTCAAAATCTTACATACATGGAGGATTTGCAGCTATTTGATAATCAACTTCAGGGTAAAATTCCTCCTTATCTTGGATCTAATAGCAACCTTACAGTTCTTGATATATCTACAAATAATCTTGTCGGTATGATACCTCCCCATCTTTGCCGCAACCAGAAATTGCAGTTCCTGAGCCTTGGGTCAAATAAGTTGCTTGGCAATATTCCAGATGACCTGAAAATGTGCAAGCCTCTTGTGCAGCTAATGCTGGGAGACAACCAACTGACAGGAAGCTTCCCTATTGAATTACATGAACTTCATAATCTTTCTGCTCTTGAACTTCATCATAACCGATTCTCAGGACTAATAGACCATGGGATAGGTCGACTCATAAACTTAAAGAGGCTCCTCTTATCAGATAATTATTTTGTAGGCTATCTTCCTCCTGAGATTGGGAATTTAACACAGCTTGTCGCATTCAACATTTCCTCTAATTTTCTTAGTGGAAGTATACCTCATGAGCTGGGAAACTGCATCAAACTCCAGAGGCTTGATCTGAGTAGAAATAAGTTCACTGGTGATCTTCCAGATGATATTGGAAAGCTGGTGAATCTGGAGCTGTTGAAACTTTCAGATAATAGACTATCCGGAACAATATCAAGTGCTTTAGGGGACCTTAAACGTCTCACAGATTTGGAACTAGGGGGTAACTTATTTGTTGGGAGCATTCCTTTTCATTTAGGACAATTAGCTGCTCTTCAGATTGCTCTTAACTTGAGTTATAATAAACTTTCTGGTACAATTCCTGACAGCCTCGGGAGTTTGCAAATGCTGGAAGGTCTTTATTTAAATGGCAATCAGCTTGTTGGTGAAATCCCTGCATCAATTGGTGACCTTCCCAGCCTCTTAGTGTGCAATGTTTCCAACAATAAACTGGTAGGGGTCATTCCAGACACACCAGCATTTCGTAAGATGAATTTTACAAATTTTGCAGGAAACAATGGGTTGTGTCGAGTAGGTTCATACTATTGTCATCCATCTCATACTCCGATTTGGACCAGCGATGGTTCATCAAAGAAAAAGATAGTGAGCATTGTTTCTGCAGTGGTAGGATTTGTTTCTCTTATTTTCATAGTCTGTATATGTTGGGCCATGAAACGCCGTAGCCCTTCTTTTGTCTCTATTGAAGCGCAAACCAAGCCTCAAGTCCTAGATAATTATTACTTTCCTAAAGAAGGTTTCACATACCAGGATCTCTTGGGAGCCACCAGCAATTTTTCAGAAGCATTAGTTATAGGAAGAGGAGCTTGTGGAACTGTCTACAAGGCTGTTCTGACTGATGGTGAGGTGATAGCTGTCAAAAAGTTGAATTCTCGTGGAGAAGGAGCAAATGTGGACAGAAGTTTCCTTGCTGAAATTTCAACTCTGGGAAAGATCAGGCACAGAAATATTGTGAAGCTGTTCGGATTCTGTTGTCATGAGGATTCTAATATTCTCTTGTATGAATTCATGGAAAATGGCAGCCTTGGTGAACAACTTCATTCAGATCCAGACACGTGTATATTGGGTTGGAGTAGCCGCTACAAAATTGCTCTTGGAGCAGCGGAAGGCTTGTGCTATCTTCATTATGATTGTAAACCTCAAATCATCCATCGCGATATAAAGTCAAACAATATATTGCTCGATGAAGTGTATCAAGCTCATGTTGGAGACTTTGGCCTGGCTAAGCTGGTGGACTTTTCCTACTCCAAATCCATGTCTGCTGTGGCAGGTTCATATGGCTACATTGCTCCTGGTAATGAGTAACTCATTGTCAAATGTTCTATGCTAATTCTAAATTCATTTGTTGCAACAATGAATGTTACCAAAAAGTCCTTATTTGTGACATGCTTATGAAGATGATGTTTTAATCTTCTGGCTTGTGGCCATAGTGTTTGCTTTGTTTCTTATAGTTTCTTGGATATCTTTTCAGAATATGCTTACACCATGAAGGTGACTGAGAAATGTGACATATATAGCTTTGGGGTAGTTTTGCTGGAACTAGTTACTGGGAGGTCACCTGTTCAACCTTTGGAGCAGGGTGGTGATCTAGTTACTTGGGTGAGGAGATCAATTCAAGCGTCAGTACCGACATCCGAATTATTTGACAAAAGATTAAATTTGAGTGCGCAAAAAACAATCGATGAGATGTCTCTTGTTCTCAAAATTGCTCTGTTTTGCACCAGTACATCCCCACTTAATAGGCCAACAATGAAAGAGGTCATAGCAATGTTGATTGATGCTAGGGAGTATGTCAACAATTCTCCATTGACTCCTACATCTGAATCCCCATTAGGTGAAGATGCTTCTTCCAAAGGTTAGAAACCTTATATTAAGACGCTAGATTAAACTTGCTACCCCAACTCGAGACTATATGTGTGTGTGTGTGTGTGTGTGTGTGTGTATTTATACATACACACTATGATCAAAACATGTTTGAGTTTCTTTCGCTGACTTTTTTATGATTAATCATTAGTAGTTCAGAAAACTAATTGGCCTGTGGTGACTTGTGCAGGTGATCTGGAATTGTAACATTTGAGCTCACTTTTCTTAGCTCAATTCCGTTGAGGTTAGAAATATAGCCATAAAGAAGCAAAGCTTTTGCTTTAACTCAAAACCAGATGTGCCTCCAGCCCTCCACTGTAAGTTCCTTCCTTAGATATGTCTTCTGGGAACATTTTCTTTCCCAACATCAATAAACTCAAAATTTGAATTACTTTCTGATGTACAATGAGAACAGATATAAGTTGTTCTCATCTCATAAAAGTCATGCTGTCATGATTTGTAAGTTTATGTCTTAATTCAATACATAAAAATGTAATTGTAAGTTCACAGTACGATACCTCTTTGTTTTCTGCATCAGTAGGCACACATTTCAGTTAACTTAAAAGGGCAAATTTAAAACGAATCCTCTACAATTCTTGGAATGCAGGTGAAGAGAGGAAAAATGTACTTTTGAAATCAGAATCTATTGCTACACTGTGAGTGCCTTTAACTGCTGAACGGAGAGGACAAATGTACATTTGTGTGGATTACTATAATACCAAAAAAAAAAAAAAACAGAAAAGAAAAGAAATTTCAAGACCATGACGACCCTTGTAAACCATTTTGCGGAAGAACTCAAATAAGAGGTGATAATGACTCTGAATTTGTGGGACAATTAGGTTCGCCAGATTGATCTTGTGACGAAGGGAAAGATTGTTACTATACAAGGGATTGGCCCATAAGCTTTTATTTAAACTTTTATTAGCGACATCAATTTAAATCTCTTATATTTACGTAGCCAAAATAAAAATTACACAAACAACCAATTTAAGGATAAATAAAAAGGTTTGCAAAAAAAAAAAAAAAAGAACGATAAGTAAAAACTTAGAAAGATACTTTTATGCCAAGTGCCTTGTAGTGCGATGGCACTAGGGCCAGCCTTAGGAGTTGGCCTTCCTCCTGTCCAAGGTTTGAGCCCTGTCTCCCCCTTCCCCACTGGCTGTATAAAAAAAAAATACTTATATATATATATATATATATATATATATATATATATATATATATATATATTAGGAAAGGGATTGGGTTTACCTACGAATCAAGGACAAGGTGACAAGGTGTAGTCTCCTTTCTTCTTAGGTGATACTAATGTTGGACAGAGCGAGCCGTCTATTACTCTTAGGCATTTACCTAGGCACTCAAGAGCTAAGATGTCTCCTCAGTGCTTTGACCAACTCTAGGGTCGAACCCGCTCCCTTTAATGAGAGTATTTGATATCTTTGTCAGTTAAACCCACAGACGAGATTTATAAGTGTATGTGAAATATAAAAATGTTGCGCATAGTGCATAGCACTGCTTTTGGGATTAGGACGCTCTTATTTATCCTACCCACACCTATCTTTTACTCCAAAATTATGTAATTTTGGGGTAAAAACAAGCTAAGGATTTTTTTTTTTTTTTAAACAGTCATTGCTAATGACTTTTTTAGTAGCATCTAATATCTCAAATTAATTTTTACTATACTCAACACTCTTTTTTTTTTTTTGTAACACTTAGTATCTAACACCTATCATCTAAAAGAATTTTCTTAATAGCACTCAATATCCTGAATGCCAAAAAGATATTTCACAATGATGGATGCTTTTTTCCCCAACAAAAAAGGCTTACCTAGCTTGTTTTTACCCCCAAAAAACTATGTAGTTTTAGAGAAAAAGGTGGAAGCGCATAAGGACAAGGTAAAAGAGAGAATCATAATCCCTCTTTTTCCAAAAGAAAGAAAGAAAAATCTTTTCATTCCTACACATAATTATTTGAGTTTTAAATATAATAGGGTAAATCTTACTTAGGTCCCAAAGATTTAAAAAAAAAAAATCAAAAAATGTCCAGTGTAAATTTCTCAATGAAAAAAAGTTTAAGTACAGAATCATCTATCAAAAAAGTTTCTAAAGACTTCAGTAATATAGATAGACTTGTCAATGACCATTCTATACTTTGTTAACATAGCGATATACAATTATCAACGAAAGCTGTTTAGTTAACATAGATAAGCTTGTCAATAGTTACTTTATAACTTATTAATATAGTAACATACCCTTGTCAACGAAAGCTGATCTAATTAACATAAATGAGTTTGTCAATGACTTGACTTGTCAATATAGTTACATAAATTTGCTAACGAGAGCTACTTTAGTTAATATATGAGTTAATCAATGATACTTTATGGCTTATCAATATAGTCACATACACTTGTTAATAAGATAAATTCACATTTAAAATCTATTTCACTAAGGTCCTTATAGACTTTTTTTTTTTTTAATAGAGAAATCTACATTAGGACTTTTTTGATATTTTTTTTCTAATCCTTGGATCTGAGTGGGATTTTCCCAACAATAATATCTCAATTATTTTTTCCTTCCTTATTTGGTATTTTTTAAAGATATTATATTTATTGATTTTATATATTTTCTTCTACATTTACTATTCTCTCTTTTCCCAAGGTTATTTAATGAAAAATGATAGTAATAATAATAATAATAATAATAAATAACTAATTTAAGTAATTTTCTTAATTTAAATAATCACATGTTTCTAGCAGGAGTGTAGAAATGTGCTATACCTCCATAAATATAATTAATTATCATGTTGCTATTCTGGAGAGGAGGCCAGACCTTTCTTGAACTTGTTACTATTTGGCCAAAATATGTTTTTGTCTTGATTGGCCTCGGTTGTATCGCCAACCTTACCTTGTTTATCAGGCCAGGCGAGCTTGAATCAGCCACGCACTCTGTTCTTGGTCCTTACATATTTTCTTATACACTGAAGGCTCTCTAACTCTGATACCTCAAACGTTCGAGAGAATCGAGCGAAACAATGGCGGGCGAGGTAGTTCTGTTGGATACATTTAGTGAGCATGTTTGGAATGAGGATTAGGATAGCATTGGTAGAGAAGGGTGTCAAGTATGAGTACAAGGAAGAGAATCTGAAGAACAAGAGTCCTCTGCATCTGCAAATGAATCCCATTCACAAGAAAATCCCAGTTCTCATCTACAATGGCAAACCCATCTGCGAATCCGCCATCATTGTGCAGTACATCGATGAGGTGTGGAAGGACAAATCTCCGCTATTGCCTTGAGATCCATACGAGCGAGCTCAAGCCAGATTCTGGGTTGATTTCATTGACAAAAAGGTAGATTCTAGATCCTATGAGCTCATTTCCTTGTATTGCTCTACTTACTGTACTTACTGTTCATATCTGTACCGAAATCTTTTACATTTGAAGAAGAAATCTGTGTGTTTCATCTTTATATCTATTGTGATTTGTGAATAGAAAGAGTTTGGATTGATGGGAATGCTTGCAGGTGTAAGAGACATGGAGGAGAATGTGGCTTTCAAAAGGAGAAGAGCACGAGACAGCAAAGAAGGAGCTGTTGGACATATTCAAGCTTCTAGAAGGGACACTTGGTGACAAGCTCTTTATGGGGGTGATTCATTTGGGTTTCTTGATGTTGGTTTGATTTCATTTTCAGCTGGTTTTACACCTTTGAGACTTATGGACACTTCAAGATGGAAGCAGAGTGCCCTAAACGCATGGCCTGGGTCAAGAGGTGCGTTTAGAGCAAGGAGAGTGTGTCCAAGACTCTTCCTGAAGAAGGTTTATGAATATGTTGTGGCCTTAGAGAAGGCCACCACTGGAGCTTGAATGAATAAAAAAGAAAAAGCTCTTTCTGAATGAGCTGATGTGATAAGTTGGCCTTAGGTCATTAAGTTTAACAGTGTTTTGGTTTGTTTAATAGTAGTGTGTTTGTTGCTGCTTGATTGCTATGGTTGAGGTCGTGAGTTTGGTGGTCACTTGATTGCGTCTGCCAGATTATAGGGGATAAAATTATGTTGATGTTTGTGTAAGATATGAACTCAGTGAAGTAAATAAAACCCCTTTTTACCATTAGCTTATATACGCAAACGATATACAAGTCAGATGAGGATAGCCCTTTATTTATATTCTTCAGTCATTCCCTTGGTTAATTTTTTGTCATCAGAAGAGATGTTTTCAGATGGAGCACATGTGAATAAAGCTTGTATCATTTGACCCAAAAAAAAAAAAACGGAGAGAGAAGGTAGCTGATGAAGGATTACTGCTGAAGTTGTCCACTCCATGAATACCAACTTGCTTAGTTTGTGTCCCATTATTGCCTAATGGATGATCCTCAGAAGCACATAGCCTGTCCAGTAGCCTCCCTCAAAGGTATGGATTTCCTCCGTAGCTTGAAGCCTCAAAAGATTGCAATTGTGTTCCTGTTGGAATTTGTCCTCGGACAAATTGTTGATTGATAAACCCAAAATTCTTAGCTAGACTTGAAGGGATTCTCCAACAATTGTCCTGTTGGAATTGTGTTCTTGATAGATCTAGAACTTATAATGATTTTGATTGTCCGATTTCTGAAATGATTTTTCCACTCAACTTATTTGCCGATAGATTAAGGAATCTCAATTCAACCAATTTCCCAGTTTCAGTTGGTATTTCCCCCACTAGTTGATTATGAGAGAGATCAATGTTTAGAAGCCCATAACGGTCGTTGAATTTATTACTAATGTTGCATAATTAATACTTGCAGTTCTGAGATCTGATCGATCGATTATTCTCACCCCAAGTTAATTAATCTTCAAGTTTCAATATTTCCTTTAAGACTTAATTAGTACTCATTCTGGTGCTCTATATAAGAACGATATTTTAGGGAGATTAGATTAAATCTTGTAATCAACTAATTTATTTTATTTCCTTACTTTTCAAGTATCTCTTGTATTAAGAATTATATGGTGACTAAAACTTTAGTTTCCTCCACTTTGAAATATTTAAGTCCTTGTTCAGATTAATCTATCTCTTTTTTAAAAGCAACTTTAAAAAAGACTGTTCACATTAAATAATTTAGTCAGTAAACGCACCCTTCTTTCCTATTAATTTAATCAGGAATATAATGAAAAATCCTATGTATCAGACCCGTCCATGAAAAACTGGAGAGAAAGCGATGAGCACCTGCACCATTCTTATAACTAATTAACCAATACATTTTTCTCATAGTAAAGCGCCACCTTTCTAAACATATGACATTAAAATATTTTAAAAAAAAAAAAACTAGCCAATTTATGATGATGACTGAGTGAAGAAAATCAAAAGTTACCACCATCATTATAAAAGTAGAAAATATAAAAAGTAGATCTACCATTAAGTGGTAAATGCATGCATCACTTTTGAAAAATATCTAAAAATAAAATAATAAATCACTCAAAATTTCTAATTCAAATTACACACACATATATAACTATTGTCTAAATTTTAAAAAAGGGTAAATGAGCAATTTTACACATGTAATTTGGCTCAGGGAGCGCTCAGCACCATGTAAAATTTTTTGGACCAATTTTGAAAAGACCCTTCATTATAAGATAACAATTAACCATAATTTTTCTTAAAACCAGGTTAATAGGTGATTATGGAAAACCTTCCTTTTCAATACACACACTTCGGGGTCCAGGGCACACATTTCGCCCACAAACCCACCACAGAAAATCCATAACTCAGGGCACAATTATCGAACATGAGATTTTATAGCCCACAAGTCATACAACATGAACCCACAAGAAAGGGTCTACACAAGACAGTGGCCACAAAGATATAATTGTGGATCCACAATGATATGATAGTGTATAAAATAAGGCCTTCGGAAAATCAACAGTCAGCCAAAATAGTCAATGTAGTATCTCAAAAATATGAGGGCCGTATGATGCCTATATATAAACCAATACAACCCTAGTACCAAAAAGAGGCCTACAAGTTCCACAACGTCTAAGCCTCTAGCTGCTTCCTTTAGCCTTTAATAGGGTTAGAGGTCTCGTCTGAAAAAATAATAATGACGGGGTGAGACATAAAGTCCCCGTAATCAAAATTAATTTATCAAATATGCAGGAAAGGATTGCAAGTCAGAGAAGCAGGTTTATTAACATAATTATAATATCAATATTAATTAAATTAAAAATCCACAATAATCAAAATATATATATTCATTTACATAAAACCTTTCACAAAATAATTCTCGACTTGGTTACCAAAAAGGGTTCCAAAACACCATAATTTATTTTCCAACATTTAGCGAAAGATCTCACATATGTTTCAAACAACATCGATGCATAAATCATCCTTAACAGAGTTGAGGACACAGCTTCAGCCCATAAACTCGGAGTCCAAGGCACAAATACTACCTACAAACTCGGAGTCCAGGGTACAATTTCCGTCCACCAACCCTTACAGAACATCCATTCTCGTCAATACAAAAATATACAATTCCAAATCCACTTTCCATAAGTGTAATAAATCCCAAAACAGTTAATATATATATACATATATATAATTGACAATAATTAAAACCATCCCCACTCATCCATCCTGCTCCTCCTTATTTCCTCGTGGACGTGGATCAGCCTATCAGTGCTAGTATATCTGGCCAAGGTTAGCTAGTCACTTCAAGAATACTGTCCCCTCCCATGCTACCACCCAGGGGTCCAGGGTACAAAATTTTTCCCACAAACCCACCACCAATATACCGTAACAGGGAGGTGTCCGCTCAAAACACTTAACTCAAATTCCGGGCCAGGAATGAGAGAGCTAATGAGCATAATTTCACCCTCAATCTCTTCCACACAACCCAACATATCCCAACAGAAGAAATAATATAATACTAAAATTTTCAACAACATTTTATTAAATTATTATTCCATACACCACATCTCACTACACACATTATAACCATCACAACAATAACAATCCGAATAATAATAACCACTTAAATACATAGATTGAAAAATACACTGCTTCACTGAAATAATTTCATATTCAAACATACACAAAATTTTGCAAAACACATACATGTAGTATATATATAAAAGTAAGACTTAGAAAAATACCTCACAGTCCAAAACAAACATATAAAATAAATTAACCCCGGTTACCTCAATTTTAAGCTCAACCTTGGTTCGAAGAACACAACCCGCACAATCACCGATTATAGGAAAGCTCTAATACAATTAAAGCTTATAATTTCCTATGACCAAAAAAAAAAAATTCAAATAATAATAATAATAATTACAATTATCACTATTTATTTATTTATTATTATTATTATAACTATTATTTTTTATACATATAGCGTCATATATAAACAGAAGCAGTAAGTTTTTGGTTCATCGCCTACTATTCATCAAACCTGGATTATGCTTATAAATGTAATGTATCTCTTACTTGCCATGGTTTATGATATAGATATATTTATATACCATACATATATAGCAACGTTTCTGTGTTTGCTTTCCCTGTGTACCTATGTATTAGCAAAGTTTTGTCTTATATATATATTTATAAAAATGTGTGGAGCAATAAATCTATGCTTATACGTTTATATTTAAGTAGCAAAACTCATCCTCTTTTCTTTCCAAATTCAACGGTATACACACACAAACTCTTTTTCATATATATATATATATATATATATAACTTCTTCACACACACACACACATATATATATATATTTGTTTTTAAGCATGCAGTAGCAATGTATGCACCCCCATGATTATAAATAGATATATAGGTACAATGATTCTCATATTATTTCCCACAACAGACCCACGCATAGACTTTAATAAACATTACTCAAGTTTTTCCTATTCCTTCTTATGCAGCCATGACAATTTGTCTATATTTAAAGTAAACTTTTCTCATGCAGTAACCACATATATGATCAGTGAAAGGAAACAGCTTAAAATGCTAACGCAAGATGGACCAGCCCCTATTGTTTTTTTTTTTTAGTTTCTTAAAGCAGAGAAACCATATAGCTTATTCCTACGGTTTAACGCTCTAAATTTACGTCGGAAGTATTGAAAACAAGCAGGAAGGAAGTTTAACCATTACCTTTAGCTGGCTTCTATTTTACACGGTTGAACTCTCTACCTCACACTGTCACCATCACCTCTGTTTTGAGAGTTTAAAACAGAGCAGCAAGAAGTGAAACTCTTTCACTCTCTCTTTGACTCCCTCTTGGCTCTTTCTCTGTTTCCTTTTTTTGCATGAGAGTAAGGAGCAACAATATATATAAGGACTTAAGGGTCCAGATCTAGGGAATCAGTTTCGGTGCTCGTCCATGGGACGAGCTCTCCCTGCTCTCGTCCATATAGATGAACACCTGGCCGTCCAGATCTAATAAAATTTTCGTTTTTATTTTTTTTCTATATGAAAAAATCATTTTTTCAAAAAATGTTCGTTGAGAGATTATCTTTATTTTAGATCCTCTACCCATTAAAATTATTTTTAATAAAAAATATAAAAGTAAAAAAAATCAGATCTGTACCGTCCAAATCTAAACGGCCAAATGCTCGTCGAGAGCTCGTCCCATGGACAAGCACCGAAACTGATTCCCCAGATCTAGCAGCACAGACCAAGGGGAAAAGAAGGACTGTTGGGGGTGTGGACGTTGGGCTCGAGAAGTATGGTGGAGGGGTCTGTGTTGCTGATACAAAAGGCATGGTGATGGTGTTGCGTGTACAGTGAAAACTGAGTTTTCTTTCCAGCGCTGTAATCCCGTGGCGTGATCTGGTTCACGCAATTGACTCTGCTGGTGTTAGTTCAAATTAATGATGAATAGCACGTGAGGATAGAATGGTGGGGGGGTTCATTGGATAAGTAATTGGGTTGTTTAAATTATTGGGCTGAAGAATAATTCCATTGTGTATGGGCTTGGTTTGTATGAGAATGGCAATTTAATATTGAAGAAGCCATGCATTACTGTGACATGTTTTGGCTGGACGTATGCTTATTGTTACTTCTGGGCCAATTAGATGAAGAATGAAAATGAGTAATGGGCTTTGTTGCTTTGTGCGTTGGCCTATGCTGTGATTTCCTATTCTCTATTTCTTTTATACTGTTGGGCCGAGAATGGGGTATTAAGTTGGAAGAGTATAGGTGTTTGGCACATATAAGGGACATATAGGCCTAAATGCAATGGACCTTTTAAAAAAAAAGCATGAGCTCTTTTTAACCCATCAAGTATAAATTCCAAAATTTTAGGCATAAATTATTTCTTATTGATTATTCTTTTCCTATAATAAATTGATTAAGGGAAAAAATAAGCCTAAATTTCCAATAATCATTCTCATAATTATTTTAGACCAAAATTTTGTAATAAACACTTTTATCACATATATTTATTTTATAATTATACTTAAATCCTAGAATTAAAAATTATGATGTTATAAATTTTACATATGTGGTTAGCTTTTGGGAGCAAAAGTCACATGGGGGGTTAGTTGACCAGACGGTCAACGTCCATTTCGATGGACATGAACAGTGACGCTGATGTGGCCATCAATTTGGAGAGAGAACATGCTAAATGGACCCAAAAATGCTGATTGGGATTGACAAGTTAATTAAAAAAGAAAAAAAATAACTTAAACACCACAAAAAAAAAAGATGATAATAATTAAAACACCCAAAATCCACGGTCAAAATTTTTTTGCTCTGAACCCTAAATCCACGATCAATTTTTTTTTTTTTTTTTGCTCTGAACCGTAAATCCACAATCAAATTGGGAAAAGACTTAATCCTAAAATTTTCGACCATCGTCTTCATCATCTCCGATCACCGTCCTTCATCATCTCCGACCACCGTTCTTCCTCACCAGACGTTGCCTCCGTCGTCCGCCACCGACAATCATCTACAAAACAAGGTGAAAGATCTTCGACCACCGGATTGAAGTGAACGATTTGTGATTTGCGAGACGATTAAAGCGACGCCTTCTGATCGATCTTGGAGTGATTTTGCAGACGATTATAGCGACTGTGAGCTACAAATGCAAGGCTATGAATTTCTATATTTAAGTTATTATCTGTTCGCCTATCTCATTTCTTGTCTTTTGTTCTGAAATTTCTGGGTATGCTTCTTGTATTTAAGAACTTGTAAACATAGTGGAAGTGTTTATCGAAGCACGATTGAGTATTTGGTTCTATGAAATTTATTCAAAGTGTTTTTTTTATACATCGAAATCTGCAAAACTGCTGTTATATTTTCATAGCTGTTTATCGAAGGAGAGATTCCTGAAGGAAGTGAAGGAATCCAAATCCATGGGAGTGAAAGGTCGAGAGATCAAAAGAGACTAGATTGAGCTGTGAGAGTAATCGAAGTCATAAGCTGAGTTATCTAGGAACTTGCCCAGAATCTCTATCGACATCAATGGCTCCAAATACTCAATTACTTTCATTGTTCTTCCTAGAATCAGATTCTGTTCTTCTTCTTTTTCTTCTTCTCCGTGTACAGCCATCAATGAATGAGTGAATGATTAATGTGTTAGATTCTGAGAAGTCTATTGGTGTCTGCTTTGTTCTGTGTTGGTTTTTGTTTTCGTTGGGTGGAGCTGCTTTTTGATTTTTCGTAACGGAAAGTAGAGAGACTGCGAAGAGCAGTGTTGGAGATGATGAACATTAGGGTTTCTAGATTTCCCAATTTGATCTTCTATCTAGTTCGCGTATGAAAGGAGAGGAATCCCAATGGATTTGTTTTTTTTATCCCGATGGAGTTGTTTTTTTTGGGTGTTTAAGTTATTATTTTTTTCTTTTTTAATTAACTTGTCAATCCCAATCAGCATTTTTGGGTCCATTTGGCATGTTCTCTCTCCAAATTGATGGCCACATCAGCATCACTGTTCATGTCCATCCAAATGGACGTTGACCGTTTGGTCAACTAACCCTCCATGTGACTTTTACTCCCAAAAGCTAACCACATGTGTAAAATTGGTCCATAAAATTTTACGTGGTGCTGAGCGCTCCCTGAGCCAAATTACATGTGTAAAATTGCTCATTCCTTTCAAAAACTAATACAAATCAAACTTTAAACCCAAATAAGCTATTGGGAAAATTCCAAATAAATATCAAATGAATTTGCAAAACCCCCAGAAGTCCTTCGAATTTGCAAAAAGACTGAGAGGTGACAAGGACTTTTGGGGGATATGCAAATTCACGCGAAATGACCATTTTGCCCTTAGTTGTAAATAATTAAAAAAAAAAGAAAATACCCCCCGGTTGGCGGCCGGCTGCTGGTGACCGGCGACCACCATCGGCCGCCGACGACCGGCGACCCCCTCCTCTGCCACCGGCCGGCCGGAGGTGGTGGTCGCCGGTCGCCGGCGGTGGGGCCCATCGTTGGGGGGGTATTTTATTATTATTTTAATTATTTACAATGAAGGGCAAAATGGTCATTTTGCACGAATTTGCATATCCTCCAAAAGTCCTTGTCACCTCTTAGTCTTTTTGCAAATTCGACAGACTTCTGGGGGTTTCGCAAATTCATTTGGTATTTATTTGAAATTTTCTCTAAGCTATTTTCCCAGCTAAAAAATGCCAAAAAAATAATAATTTATCTCCTTTTTGTAATCGTATATACAAAACTATTAGTAGCTAAAAAGATTAAGAAAATCTCATAGTTATTACATATAAAAAAAATTACCTATGACTACTACATTTTCATTGTTATGATATTATTTAAGTTAAATATTTCTTTGACAAAGTTTTGAAAGGGGATTAAGAAAAGGTACGCTAAGATTATATTGTTTTAAATAAAATAATATGTCCTCTTGCTCACGGAAATTCAATTATCCTACATGCAGTGTATGCATGAAAGTGGTTAGAGCTAGATAGATTAACCCCAATTTAAATCTTTAAAGTTTGATGAGGGCACAAGTGTCTGTAAACTGAAGTACCTATATTTTTTTTTCAAGCTAAGTGTGTTGAAAAACAAGAGTAAATATTTTTATTTTAATAAATAAAAAATAGGTGAACTTAGAAGGGCTGGTCCTTTTATTTTTGAGTCATAATGGGCTAGACCGTTTTTCTTTTGTACTCCCTAAAATATAAGCCCGACCTTTCACTAAAATAGATTTAAACGGGTCAGTCCGACAAGCTCTGCTTGTTTTGACAGCTCTAATTTAGGTTAAGAGAATAATAATAGTGGCAGAAAAATATGGTATGGAAAGAAAAATGCAAGTCTAATAGACATGTGCTTTGTGTTTCCTTTATTCATGTTGTTTGTGTTCTCTCTATAGGCTTGTTATTTTAATAGACATGCATTATTGTCTGCGTTACAGCATATTAGAGATATATTCAAATTATCAGTTTATAAGAAATTATTGTTGTCTTCGTTTGAGTTTTTGAGTTTAGAAACATTTTCTGAAGAAATTAAATTCGCTGTCAATCCAATTTGAATTTGCATGAGAAGATCGGAATAGTTGAGGACTTGAGGCCAACTGAGAATGTTGAAACATGTCGCACAACTTTATTTTCATATTTTCTTCTATATATTTTTCAGAAAACCATTGCCAACAACAAGGCCCTCTGCTTTTGAGACCTTTGGGAACTTCAAAATAACGCAACGGAAGTAGATTTGCTCAGTATCTTTTCCCTCAGTATCTCTCAGTATCAGTGCATCTTAACCGTCCAAAAATTGATCCAAGCGTTTAAAAAGAGACACATCAACTGTTATAAAATTTTTTATATGTACCGCATGCGGTCTTTTAAAATAGATTCTACACCCTTGGATAGATTTTTGGACGGATGAGATCAAGAGCTACTGAGTGATATTGAGAGTGTCGCTTCTAAGAGGATCCCGACTCACAAGCAACAGTGCCTTGACTTATCTGGCATGTGCTCAGTTCTTGCAATCAGGGAACGTGCACGTGTATAAATCTCTTGCACACGACAAACATGTATATGAGTCAGTTTCGGCCTACCAGGTACCAAATTACTTATTTTGAACTCTATCTTTATTTTAACCGCTCTATCTACCAAATATTTCTTTTGAGCAAAAAAAATATCTTGCAAATATTTCTTGACCCCAAAAAAAAAAAATCTACCAAATATTCCATATATGTATGCTGATAAATCAACAATAGACCAGGTTTTCCTCCTTTTCTTTTAGCGTCTGCTGTCTTTTTTTACAAAATTGCACCATTTTAGCGCAAAACAGTGAATCGAGTGCTTTTTTCTTTTAAAGAAAATATTTTAAGGTATCGACAGGTACTTAAAAGATACTTTAAAATACTGACCGGTACTGAAAAATACTTTATGATCTTGAAAAATTATTTTAAGATCTGCTTGAAAAAACATTTAAGGGTACTGACACTACTACAAAAAAAGTGTTTTTAAACCGCCACATTTAGACCAGATTATGGAGAATCAAGTCAAAAAAGTATGATCGATGACAGTTTTGTAAATATAAAGAAATTTTTAGACTAGTTCCTTTAGTTTGAGATCTAAAATAATTTAGACATGTTTTCCAAACAATTGGTCTAAAAAGTTAAAAATAAAAAAAGAGTTAATTAGCAAATCCGCCCTGGAAGTATAGGCTAGGAGCAATGTTACATTGGATTTTTTTTTTGTCTCAATTTTGCTTTAGAAATTTCAAAACGTAGTAATGTTGTCCTATTCCGTTAAAAAATTAACGTTGACATCAAAAACTTGACGTTGACTGTTAAATTTTTAACGGAAATTGGTAACATTGCTACGTTTTGAAACTTCTGGGGGCAAGATTGAGATAAGAAAAACTTTTAGGGTAACATTACCTCTCAGCGAAAACTTCAGGGGCAAATTTACTATTTAACCCTAAAAAACATTATAATGTCGATTACTTTTTAGACCGATTGTTATTAACAAAAGGTCTAAAATATTTAAAATTTAACACCTGTCGTTGATAAGAACCAGTCTAAAATATAAGAAGAAAATAAAATAAATTATTACTTTTAAGACTGGTTGTTATGAATTATCGGTCTAAAAGGTAAACTTTTAAGACCGGTTATTAATAATATCTAGTCTAAAATATTAGCACACAAAAACCTCGCTACTATATCCTTTCTTCTTCGCATTGTAACTTGAAATTTCTCTCTTTGAACCTCTCTTCCTCGCCCACCACCACCAGCCTTTGTTACTTTCTCGTTCCCTCAGGCATTCGCCTCTTACACCACCTTTCACAACCTCTCTTCTTGTCGCAAAAATGAACGGAGAAAGTGAATCTAGTCCTATTCAAGGCACGCCAGCTACTAGTGTGAATCAGAGCGAGCCTAACACATCTCAAAGTGTCGTAACCTATCTTTACGGCATGATAGAAGAGACACACGATTGAAAGAGATTTCCTTATGTTGGAGTGTTGGGCAAAAGATCCTGATTCAGTTTGATAGACATTGGAATCCTATTAGCCCTAATAGAAGCTAATATAGGAGTTATGTCGGCCTCCTACCACGCAACAAGCCTATCATCTTGGTAGATGAGTGGAAAAATTTCGATCAAGAGATAAATGATCATATTTGGGACTCTATCTAGCTGGCATACGATATTCTTGACAGTGAGACGTTGAAAAATAAGACATATTCGAATTGTGCTGAATGCATGAGGAAATTTAAGACAAACCTATCTAACAATTATGTGTATATTGAGGTTAAAGATGGGGAGCCTCATCCTAATCCTTGTAGTAAGTATACATATATTGATGAAAACACTTAGCAACAATTTGTTGTGATTCAACTGCTCTAAAAGCTTTGGTGAGTTCATATTTAGTTTTTAGCCCTTTTTTTCTTTGGTTAATAACCACTGCATATATGTAATATGTTATTGTGTTCATTTAATCCTGTTAATGAGATGGTTTGGTATGTGAATAAAAAAAGAATAAAGGGTTAAGGAGCAAAATCGCCAAAGAAATATTAGGCTAGGAGCATCTGGCACAATTAAGTTTTAAGAGTACCAATAATACCAACAAACAATTAAAATTGTAAAAAAATCACAATCCGTCAGTTGCTACAATAACTTCTGTTTATGACTTTTTTTTTTCCTGGTCAATATCAAGAAGATGCAGCTGCTCCAACAACAAATCTGAAACTAAAATTCATTATCAAACTACCCATCCTTAGTTGAACCTCATGCGATGAAGAATCATTTATCCGTCTCCCTTTTAGTCCGTCCGTCCATCCCTCGGCCTCTAGCTTCTGAAGCCAAGCGCCACACGTCAACCTCCCCCACACACGAGACCGATGGCTGGAGATGAGGGGAGCTCCAGCAACACATTTTTTTTCCCTATATACCTTCCCAAATGCAAAACTGATACAAGTATCTATATATAGACACATAGTCAACAACTATCACACACACTCCTTTATATATGTAGTCACCTACATTCTTTGTTTACCTTCAAAAGCAGCACAATAAGGTCTCTTTTTCTTTTCTCTTTACATGCAGCAATTAATACACTTACACACTCTCATATTCATATACACACACACACACACAGTGACGGACCTAGGATTTTAGGTTTGTGGGTGCACAAATAGTGATGGGATGCGGGGGTTCGGGGGCAGTGCCCCCGATTTTTTTTTTTAAAAGGAAAGTTTTAAACACATTAAAAAAAAAAGAATATAAACAATAAAAGAAAAGCAAAACTTAACATAGAAAAATAATAATCAACAATCAACTAACCTTTACATTAGAAAGATTACAAAAGCATTCTTCGATTCTTCATTCCTTGAAAATATTGCATTATATCTTAATCATCAATCGTATCAAATATATCACGTTCAACATAAGTTACCATGCACGAGTTAAACCAATCATCACTCATCCGGTTGCGCAACTTATCTTTAACAATAGTCATTGCAGAAAAAACCCGCTCAACACTTGCAGTTGCGACCGGTAGAACAAGGGCCAACTTTATCAACAAATAGACCAGTGGATAAACAATATCCTTTCCCTTCTCAACCATCTTTAAAGCAAGGTCAGAAATTGTTTGCAAATTGCCAAAATCAGAATCAAGTCTCACATCAACAATAAAATTACTGAGACTTGAAGACAGAAAAGGAATATCTGCAAGCTCATCAAACTCCAAAGGATAGAATCTAGCAAACTCAATCAACTTTTCTTTGTTAAAATTAGCAAATGAATCACGAGGATTAAGACAACTCAAACACTCAAGCAACTTGATATTGACATTATCAAATCGATCATTCAACTTTTGAATCTGAGTATCAATCACTGTATTAAATAACTCCACCTTAAAGTAGTGGAAAAATGTGACTGATTCCAATTTCTGTCTCGATCTCCCTTTAGGACAATAAACATCATTCATATTTGGAATGTCAATATCATATTTATTGGCAAAAATGTTCGTTTCTTGAAGCAATTCATCAAAACCATTATCTCTCACCTCTTGTAAACGACACTTGACTACCTTCACTAAACCAATTGCATTTAAAAGGTCTTGATCTTTTCTTTGTAGTGCTTGTGACAACTCATAAGAAATCCCCAAGATTAATTTCATAAGATGCAACAAGAATGCAAATTCAAAATCCTCCATGGCATACAAAATGCTACCTGCATCGGATCTTGCAGTTTCATTTTTCGGCTCGTCTTCAATAAAGTTCATCAAGGAAATTATTGGAGAAAATAATGAGATAACACTTGTAATCGTACCAAAATGGGAACCCCAACGAGTGTCTCTAGGTCGCTTTAAGGTTCTCTCTTGATTTAAACCTTTTCCAGTCGGTATTTCACCACTAGCAATTCTTTCAGCTATTACCTCATACTGATTCATTTGAAGAATTTCCTTCCGCTTGCATGAACCCCCCACAACAGTAGCTATCTTTTGAAGCATGTCAAAAAAATCTTGAATCTTCTTGTGATGCTTTGCAACCTTCACAAGTGCCAATTGTAATTGATGAGCAAAACAATGAATGTAGAATGCGGATTTGTTGTCTTCCGAAATCAAACTCTTTAGCCCTTTGAATTCACCCCGCATATTACTTGTACCATCATAGCCTTGCCCACGACATTTAGACAAACTTAAACCAAATTTAGAAAATAAGGCATCAATCGCTGCTTTTAGCGATTGTGCAGTAGTATCTGAAACATGAATTATGCCAATAAAACGTTCAACAATGGACCCTTTTTTATTTACATACCGAAGTACAACCGCCATTTGTTCTTTAATTGCAACATCACGAGCTTCATCTACTAGCAAGAAAAAGTAATCATCACCGAGATCGCTAACTATTGCTTTAACAGTCAAATCAGCACAAGCTTGAGCAAGATCTTTTTGAATCTTTGGTGAAGTCAATGTATTATTATTGGGGGCATTTTCTAAGACCACATCACTCATCTCTTTATTAGGCTTAGAATAAAACTTTAGAAGTTCAAGGAATAAACCTTGTTGATTTGAACTTGTAGATTCATCATTTCCCCGAAAAGACTTACCATTGCGCAGTAGGAATCTAACACAATCTAAAGAAGTTTTCAGCCGGAGATGATAATCAATTTTTTGTTGGTCAGAAATATTTGAAAAAGCAACATCAATATGTTGCTTTTGCTTCATCAAATCTTGACAAGCTTGATAACATTTATTGTGAGCACTCTTATGATCTCCAACATGAACTTTGATTCTATCTTTCTTATGCCAATTTTTGAACCCCACACCAACAAATGCTTCCTGTGTCAAACCACTACCTCCAACCTCCATATCAAATAGATAACAATACAAGCAAAAACATGCATCTTTTGATACACTATACTCCAACCAGGAACCAAATTCTTCATACCACTTAGGATTGAATCTATGCATTCTTCCATACAGTTCTGTTTGCGGGAATGGTTTAAGAATTGGTTGAGTAGGCCCCTTGAGCAAATAAGCTCTCCGAATATTCTCTCTTTCTGTAGGATTTGATGTCATTGAATAAATTGAAGGTCTTTTTCCTGGATCCACTTCAAGATTTTCTATATTAATGTTTCCTTGAGGTGGTTGAAATTGAGATGCTTGTGGTGGTTGGGAGGATTTTTCGACAGATGGAATTGAAATACTGTTCGAAAGTTGCTCATTTTGAGATTCGGGTTCTGTATTTGTGGGTTTTAGATGTTTGAAATAAGATTGAATCGTTGACATTTTCTGGGATAAAAAAAGTTTGACAAGATTAGGGAACATGCTGCAACCTATAAGCTAGCTCATATCAATACTTTCTCTATTGAAAACTATAAGATTGTATCTTTTTTCATACAAGGACACTAAGCAACTGAAGCTATGATTTCCAACTTCAAAGCAATTTAAATAAAGCTAATCAATGAAGCTAATGCAGAGCAATGAAATTTAGAGAAAGCTAATCAATGAAAGCCTTGTTACCTTTACAGCTTTTGTCAAGACTACTAGTTCTTTTGAGAAGTTGGTCAAAGTGCGGTTTGCAATAAATAACTCCCTCAAAAGAATTGCAGTTGCTAAGCTACAAAAGAAAACCATATATATTGAGAATCTAGCAAATTTACATTTTACAAGTGAAACAAATTAAGGGCAAACTACTACGATAGCTGCTGTGTATATGTACCCAAAAAAACAAAGCTGCTGTGTACTGAAGCCAATTCGATGTCTTCTAACATACAGAGGTCATGAGGCTTTGATGTACCTTCTCATTTTCTTTTTAGCTGATTGATCTGTAACAACACATTTATCATAGCATAAGGTCTCAAGAAGAATCTAATAAAACCGACATGGCACAAAGTTTCTATTACTAAACCATAAAATCCTTCTATTCACACCAAATTGCCTATGGTTTACACGATTAACACTTTACTATTCAGTGCTATTTCCATTAAAATATTGAATGGAATCCCCAAACTTGCCCCCAAAGCCCAATTTTCTTATGACATCACTATTTTTTTTTAATTTTTTTATTTAGTTAAGACCAATTACTCTCTTGGCCTTTTGAAATCTCTGATTTTCGTTAAGAATCCGACACTCCAATTCCTGTGCAATGAAATCACATTTTCAATTGCTCATGTCTTGTAATAGAATTTTTATGTTTGAACTTCGGATAGAGACTAAAGGCAACTACATGTATTGGATAATTCAGCCTATGTGTGTGTATAAACTTCCTATAAGACGTGCAATAACATTGATGTAAGACTCACCAGTTTCATTGAGCCTTTCCAACAGTTGGTCCTTTCAATATATATGGTTTTCTACCAAGCAACCCAATGAACAGATCTAGAAGTTTAAGCAGACAAGAACATGAAAAAACATTCATCGCAGCAGCAGATCAATACAGAAATAATTCTCAGAAAGCAAAAGAAAATCATGGCCCAGATTCCAGAACAAGTATTATTGAAGAAAAACAGAAAACTCGAATGGGCAATGAAAACAATTTTGATGAACATTGTGCGTCGACCAAGCGGAAAGAATTACAATACACAGATCGAAATGCAGTGCTTGCTTATGCCATGAGTAAATAGGTCTATGCAAAATCAGAGAAATGAGATTTCGAACCGACTCGGCCAGAGCAGAGATGAAGGACGAGGAGGTGGATGGAGTAGCCTGATCGACGGCGGAGCACCCTGATCGACGAGCGGACGAGCAGCGGATGAGCGGATGAGGGACGAGCCAACGAGGGATTGGGCGGATGAGGGACGAGCTGATGAGGGATTGAGGAATTGGGGGAAATGTCGGGAGTTAGGGATTGGGGAAAAAAAAAAGAGGGGAAATGGAGAGCTCAGATTCGAACTGAAGACCTTACCTAAAATATTAATTGTCTTTACCATCTGTGCTAATTGTGTATACCCTTAAAAATTTCTTCCAAATTATATATATTTTGTGTCTGCACCTGCCCACAGTTGCACTAATGTAGGTCCGTCCCTGCACACACACGCTTAAAAATTTCCCCTGTTTAACTTCAAAAAAACAGAGATATATATTTAGTGATGTTGATCTTGGTTAAGAATTTTGTCCTTTGCTTTTTATCATTAGTAAGAAGGTTAATGCTTCTTAATAATTGACCCAATACGACTTGTGGCTCTGATTCATCAAAAAGCAATGGCCCTTTTCATTTCTTGATTTTAATTGCGATTTCTTGATAATTTCGTTGGATGAAGGATTGGGAGGAAGTTTGAGGATGAGTATGGCTGTTGGTGAACATAGAGAGGCTGAAGGGAATTAATGGGTTTCTCTATAATTTCTGGCGAAGAAGAAATAGGTGAAAGAGTGGAGCAAAACAATAGCTTATTTTATGAGAATTTTAATTGAAAAATAAAATAATGTGAGTCATCCTAAAAAACGATAAAAACAAAATCTAGTTGAGGAGGCAGTGTTATTGGACGAGAGCCAGACTAGCTTCGGCCGAGAAGGGAATCAAATACGAGTACAAGGAGGAAGATCTGAACAACAAGAGCCCTCTGCCACGGCAAATGAACCCAATTCACAAGAAGATCCTAGATCTTATCCACAAAGGCAAACCCATCTGTGAATCCATCATAATAGTCCAATACATCGGCCAAGTTTGGAGCCAACCTGCTCTTTTACTTCCCTTTGATCCATACATCAGAGCTCAAGCCTTATGGTCTGATTTTGTCATCAAGAAGGTAATTTCCTAATTTCTTAGCACTTGTCTATCTAAGTGACTTCAGAAGTCTTTTTGGCAAGACGATAAAAACTCTTTTACTATATTTATTTCCTAAATTATAAAAACTATTTTCTAAAACTAATTCAAACGTGATACAAGTCTCTCTATTTTAGTAATGGTAATTAAATGCAGGTGGGAGATGTTGGAGGAAGGATATGTGCAAGAAAGAAAGAAGAACGAGAAGAAGCAAAGGAGGAGATGATAGGGAAGCAGATTTTCTCAGAAGCAGCTCCCTCAGTATCCCTCAGAAGCAAATCTGAGCCGTCCAAAAATGCATTTAACGGCCAGAGAGGGATGTTTAAAATTTTAATAAAAACCGCGCGCGGTAGATTTACCGCGCGCAGTTTTTATAAAAATGAATTTGGATCCTTCGATTAACTTTTCAACGGTTCAGATGGAATGATACTGAGGGATACTGAGGGATCCGAAACTGAGACAATCCGGACCGGAGATGATAGTGTTGAAGTATGATTAAAAAAAAAAAGTTACGTGTTTTATTGGATGAAACCGAATAAATTGGAGGCATTATTTAATTTAAATAAAGGTTCCTATATTTTTCAGAGTTAGTTAAGTAGTGGTTGATTTGTTTTAGATTTTTTAGGTGGTCAGATAAGTTACTGTTAGTGGCATTAATTGTGTTAGTGGGTACCGAAAATTTCTATTCAGTTTTTACTTTGTAAGCTTATATATGGGCCCTATTATTTGCTTTTTGATATGCAAGCATTGTTCCACCCATGGTAATAAAAACGTAGATTTTACCTGAAAACGGAAAGAGAATGAAAAATCGTAAAACGTAAAATTATAACATAAAATCGCAGTGATAAATCGAGTTTTTAACTACCATGGTTCCACTGAATTCTCTCTTCTGGTTCCCTTTATTTTAATATTTTCCTTATTCACAATTCCATTTCCCAACAAAATTGGCATCAGAGCTTTTTTTTTTCTTTTATCGAGAGAGCATCCTCTTTTGTTTTATCCAACAGGAAAAAAGAGTAAAAAGTGCCTTGGGTATTAGTGTTAGGCAAGTGAAACACAGGAGAGAGTGAGAGAGCATTCTTTTTTTTTTGGATTAAATCACCTAATTCACGCTAAAGTGCCTTGATTTTCTTCTACTTTCTAGCGCGAGTAAAGATTTTCCAGGATAGCGACGAAGCACTCTTCGTAAGCAATGGCAACACTTACTAGATTTACTTCTTCCCAGCCAGTTTTACTAGAGAAAAATATGAATGGTGAAGCATCAAAATGAGGACCTTGCTCAAATCACAAGACCTTTGGGACCTGGTGGAATATGGGTTCGTTGGCATCCTGGACCCCATTGAAGAAGAAGAGGAGAGGCTGAAAACAACTAAGCAGAGAGATGCTAAGGCATTGTTCATCCTTCAACAAGTAGTTCATGAGACCATTTTCTCACAGATTCTAGTAGCTTCCACATCAAAGGAAGCATGGTTAATTCTACAGAAGGAATTTCAAAGTGATTTAAAGGTAATTGTTATGAAATTACAATCTTTAAGATGTGACTTTGAAACCTTATTAACGAAGAATGATGAATCAATGGCTGAGTTTTTGGTAAGAACAATGGCAATAGTTGGTTGGATGTGATCCTATGGAGAACAAATTTCGAATGAGACGATCATTGCAAAAGTGTTAAGGAGCTTGACTGCAAAGTTTGCTCATGTTGTAGCTGCTATAGAAGAAGCCAAAGATATGTTTGTTCTTTCTGTAGATGAATTGATGGGTTCTTTTCAAGCTCATGAGGTAAGAATCAATGACTAATGGAAGAAGACTGAGGAAAAGGCATTGGCATTCCAAGTGAAAGCAACAGTCAGCAAGCATGAAGAAAATGATTGACTAGCAAGTAGAGGACGTGGAAAAGGAGGATTTTGTGGTGGTCGTGGTGGCAAAAGCGGAGGAAGGCATTTTAGTCAGCAAGGTAACAACAAAGAAAAAAGGCATTTAATGTTATTATTGCAATAGATATGGGCATATGCAAGCTGATTGTTGGTTTAAAGACCAGAATTTGAACTTAACAGCAGAGAATGAGGAGGACAACATACTTTTTTATGGCCTGTATTGATACTAACCATAAGCCAAGTGATTTGTGGTTTGTTGACAGTGGCTGTTCGAATCATATGACGGTCACCAAATCATTATTTAAGGAGCTTGATGAGTCATAAAGGATAAAGGTGCAGCTTGGGAACAAAAGGGAGATGCAAGTTGAAGGAAAAGGCACAGTGACTGTTGACACTAATCGTGGCTAAGTAAAAATGTTGGACAATGTTCAATTTGTACCTAAGTTAGGATACAATTTGTTGAGCGTTAGAAAATGAATGACTGGTGGATGTTCTGTTTTGTTTGATGATGATGCATGTGTCATTACAAATAAGAAGTCGAGCAAAAAGGTTCACATAAGCATGACTCCAAACAAGATGTTTCCATTAGATGTTGCAAATATGGAGTATTTTACTTTGGCTGCTAGTGCAAAGATTGACTTAAAGCTATGACATTTGAGGTATGGACATCTTAATATAAAGGGCTTAAAACTGCTAAGTGATAAAGGTATGGTTCTTGGACTACCTACAATTGATTTATGTAAGAGTTGCATTTATGGAAAATAAACTAGGAAGTCATTTCCTGTTGGAAAAGCTTGGCGAGCTTCTAAGTGTTTAGAGTTAATTCATGCTGATTTATGTGGGCCTATGTAAACTAAGTCCTTTGATGGGAGTCATTATTTCTTGTTGTTTACTGATGATTATAGTCGTATGAGTTTGGTGTATTTTCTGGAAAGCAAATCAGAAACTTTTGAGAAGTTTTAGAAATGTAAAGCTTTGGCAGAAAATCAAAGTGATTGTCAGATTAAAGTTCTTTGCACAGATAGAGGAGGAGAGTTCGTGTCTAATGAATTCAATTTGTCATGTGAAGAAAAGGGCATCTATAGGGAGCTAACAACTCCTTATACTCTAGAACAAAATGGTGTCACTGAATGGAAGAACATAACTATTGTGGAGATGGCATGAAGCATGTTGCAAGCAAAAGAACTTTCAAATCTATTTTGGGCAGAAGCTGTAGCAACATTTGTCTACTTCCTGAATCTCTCACCAACAAGGGCTGTCATGAGTAATACTCCATATGAAGCTTGGTGTGGAAGGAGGCCAAATGTAAGTCACTTATGAATTTTGGCTGTATTTCTTTACTCTTTTATTCTGTATCTTCTCTTTATTAAAATTTTGTAACTCCACTCCTTTGATTTTCTTAAATTAAACTCACAAAAAATTCCCAAACCCTCCAAATATCTTGTATCAAACAGATCATTAGAGCCTGTTTGGTCCATGGAACATATAATGAAGGAAATGAAGGGAAGATGTTCCCTTACGGTTGCACTTTCTCATAAAGAAACGATAAGAAAACATAAACTTGGGGACTTCGTTCAACTATCGACACACAAAGACTGGGCTGAAATATCTAGAAGGGGTATAAATGTTGGAAATTATGCCCTAGGGGCAATTCATTGTACTTTGGATATTTAAGTTATTTAAAGTATTATCTTTTGTTATCATTTTCGTTTGCATGTTCGTATTGATAACTGCATCCCTGGATAATCTTATAGATTATCCTAAATGTCCCTGGTCGGTCATCTACACGGGAGTGAAGATGAAATAAGATCAATATGACTTTGATGAGGTATGGAGATACGAATCAAAGTCATGGGCACTTGTAAGAGTACAAGGTGCTGGACCGACCTACTATGAGAAAGTTGCATGGATTAAGTCATAAGCTTATCTCATGTATAACCGCGTCATGACGCCCTATGACCTGAGACCATCATAGATTCCTACATGATGAGTCACTGGTCTTTGACCTAGTCAAAAGTCACCTTTGACCGGGTGATGATAAAGGCTCGGATCGGGATCAGTGGTTTTCATGCGGAGGAATGTGAGTGGTCAAGATGGGATTTGTCCCTCACATATGTAGAGAGATAATGCTGGGTCCTTCAATGAGTGAGTCTAAGAAATGCATGGCCATACTGTGATGGAAAAGAGTTTTCATTTCACTTATTAGACTACTCGAGAATCGAGAAAGCAATGGTCAAGAAAAGGAAGTTGACATTATCCATGCCTCATCCTTGACCAAATTATCGCGTGACAAAAGGGACGTGACATGGTTGTACGATAGGTAGTATCGTGTCATCGATCCCCATGTGAATTGGGTAGTCGCAATGTCTTGCTAGAGGCCGCTTGTGACTTGTGGGCTGATACAGTGTTGGCCCACTGCCAATCTCATATGGGCCTGCAGGGTCGCACACAAGAATAATCTAACACGGGTAAAAGTGTCCAGATTCATTGAATCTCAGATTAATCTGAGATTAAATGAATACTAAATTTGATCTAGGATTTATATATATATATATATATATATATAATTCGAAATTAATATATATATTATAAATAGAGATTATAATATTATATATGATATTTGTTTAGTATTTAATTTATTTGATAAATTAAATATCTGAAACAAATAGAGATATTGTATCTCATTTAATTTCAAATAAATATATCATGTATCTGTTTAATATAAAATTGAGAAATGGTATCTCAGATTTAATTGAATGGATAGATATCATATCTCGGATTTAATTTATAATCATAAATTAAATCAAAAGGCTTTAAATTTAGATTTGATCTAAATTCAAGATTTGGATTTCAAATCTGGCTTTTAATATATTTGATTACATTTATGAGATAGATTTGATTGATATATTGTCCAGATTCGGAATTCGAGTTTTCAAAATTAATAAGGATTAATTTTGATTATATAATACGCCTATCGGGTTTAAAAATAAACCTACGGACTTTTGGTTGAGCGTATTAGAAAGCCGCGAGAAACCCTAGAGCAGATTGAGAGAGACGCACAAGAAGCGCTAGCACGCTGCCGCAACCGTGTTCGGGGATTGTTCGTGTGGATACCAGTAGAGGAGACTGATTCTAAGAGTCGACTTCTGCTAATCAAAAGAACGAGACGCGGACGTGTAGATCGCCCACCTGATCAAGAGAACGAGATGTGGACATGTTGATCGAGAAGGCAGCCCACCTGATCAAAGAGAACGGAACACGGACGAGTTCAATATAAGGTATGATTCGGTTTCCCTAACCTTGATTTAAACGTCGTTGAGTGATCCTTCGGAAGGGATTCGTAAGAAATTTTAATCCGCTGCGTGTACGGATCCCAACAATAAATATATCATGGCCTTAGAGAAGGCCATGACTAGAACTTGAATGGTTATGCATCACTTTCTAGATGAGCTAATATGATAAGTTAGCCTTGGATAATGAAGTTTGTATTTGTTTAGGTTTGTTAAATAGTAGTGTGGTTGTCTCTACTTGATTGCTAATTAAGGCTTGAGGTTGTGAGTTTTGTTAAATTATGTTGATGTCTCTATAAGATATAAACTTTGTGAAGTAAATAAAACCCTATAGGGTGATAACGAAGTTCATAACACACAAAAATTCATGCAGATGAAGATTACAATAAAATTACAGTCCCAATATAGAATACATAATTCCAAAGCTAAAAGAACCAACAAAAGATGATCATGACGTCCAAGGCTGGATGCCATCCTCCTTATTGTTCTTGTATTTATATAATTTCTACCCCACACGCGCGCGCGCACACACTATATATATATATATGTCTGCTTGGATGAACTATTATATCATGGATAATGTTGCATCCACTCATATATGACACTTGCTATAGAATATGATAAACAAGATTAGAGTTATCCTTGAATTGTTGAAGATAAACCCAAGCTCACAAGCTCCAACTAATGAAGGCAACCTGTAATAAACACTTAAATCTTACAGCTAACATATCTTTTATTAATATATATAACAAGGGTAATTAAGATGTTACCTGTACATTAGTTGCGGAGCCACCTACACCATCTTGCCACAAGGAGCATTGTTGCCACATACATAGAGTCTGACAACTTGCTTACAAAATTGAAGTAGGCGTGCCGCCATGAACGAATCACTAACAATGATCCAAAGATTATCCAAAATCCAACAGCAAATCCGATGCCCAAGCTTTCATAGAATCCACCCATGAAAGGGTCATCTTCATGACCTACTTGCTTAGCTTGTGTCTCTTTTCCAAATGTATGATCTTTAGAAGAACAAAGCTTGGCCAGTGGCCTCCCACAAAGATAAGGATTTCCTCTGTATCTAGAGGGGTCAAAAGATTGTAATTGCGTCCCTATTGGAATTTCTCCTGACAAGTTGTTGTTTGATAAATCCAAAGTGTTCAACGAAGATATATCAGCAAGACTCAAAGGAATTTCTCCATCAAAATGATTTTCCGATAGATCCAGAACTTCTAGTGATTTTAATTGTCCTATCTCTTGTATGATGTTTCCACTTAACTTATTTGATGATAGATTCAGAAATCGTAGTTCAAACAATTTTCCAATTCCGGTTGGCATTTCCCCCTCTAGTTGATTGTTAGAGAGATCAATGTTTGTAAGCCCATAGAGATCATTGTACATCAATTCTCTTCCTTTCCACACCATAGGCAAGTACCAATAAGAAAATATCGCATCTTGAGGTTTTCCTTTATTGTAAAATGTGATCCAATGTATGGAATCATCTTTAACATGTTTTTGAGCCATTGCAACCAGCTTGTCGAGGCAACTTGGTATTGGCCCTGTAAACTTGTTAAAAGAGAGATCCAAGACTCTAACATTTGTTAAATAACATAGATGGGAGGTCAACTCCCCATCTAATTTATTCATCCTTAAACTAAGAGTTTCCAACACTTTTAGATTGTCTCTCGTCCATGAAGGTGGTATTGATCCTGACAAGTCATTTTTTTCCAAATCCAACATTCTCAATTTAGTTGCATTTTTTAAGGAAGGAAGTCCACCACTTAAGCAATTGTTTCGCAAAACTAACTGCTCTAGTTGACTTAAGGACCCCATAGAATTAGAAATCCTTCCTGACAGTTTATTATTGGATAAATCAAGAATCCTCAAAGACTTGAAATGATCCCAACAACCAGAGAGTTCCCCTGATAAGTTATTAGTTGAGAGATCTAATACTACCAAATTTTCAACAATTGAACTTATTCCCTTGCCACATGGAAGAACAAATTTTGAAAATTTATTTTCTGAAAGGTCTAAAAGTCCCCCCCTTAATAGAAATGGTGGAATAGAGCCTTTAATTTGATTTGAAGCCAATGATATCTGTTGAATAGTTAATTCAAGGGGCAGATCTGGAATTGTACCTGTGAGATTGCTTGATTCTATAGAAAGATGATATGCTCCCCCTAAAAGTCTCCAAAACCACTCTGGTATAGTGTCATCGATTTTAGCATGATCAACACGAAAATCTTGTAAATTATGTTGAGTGTGAAGCCATTTAGGGAATCCAGGGCCTAACTTACAATCGGATAACCATAGCGATTGTAACTGAAAAGGAGGAATCCAATGGTTGCTGAACTTGAAGGACAAGTTACCGCTTAGGGATAAAAGTTGTAACTTGGTGAGATTACCAAAATGGACTTCACTGATTATTCCATTTAGCTTATTTTCGGAAAGGTCAAGACGCACTAAAGAATTCATGTATTTTCCAAAATCATCTGGAATAGGGCCAACTAATTGATTGTGGTGCAAGTAAAGGTTTACAAGATTGGAACTTAGATTGAAAAGCCAAGGGAATAATGATGATGTGAGCTTGTTGGAACTAAGATGAAGAGAAAAAAGAGATGCAGAAAAGTTCAAATGGGATGGAGGAGTTGATACAATATTGAAATCTGTCAGGCTACAATTTACTAGCCTTAACACTCTTAGGTTTGGAAGCTTGCCAATAATGGGCAACAAGTTGTTAGAGTGGTTAAGATTGGAAACATCGCTTAAATCAAGTGAAGTTAAAGATTGAAGATTGGAAATCCACTCAATGCCGACCAGGCTCCTGTCATCAACTTTCAAACCATCATTGTCGCCAATCCAAAGCATTTGCAAGCTTGAAAGATTACCAAGTTGGGAAGGAATACTGCCCACTAAATGATTCCCATGTAGACGAAGGTCTTGCAAACTTGAAAGGTTGGCAAGATGGACGGGTATACTACCAATTAAACCATTGTCGGAAAGATTTAGAACCCGCAAGTTAGAAAGCTTGCCAAATTCAGTTGGTATTTTTCCGCCAACAGAAGAATAACGGAGATCGAGGTATCTTAGTTTGGTGAGAGAACCAAGAAATTTTGGGATTTCACTGCCGTTGAAATCATTGTAACTGAGATTCAAATAAATCAAGTGTTGCAAGTCAATCAATGAAGGGCTAATCTCACCTCTTAAAGGCTGCAAACCTTGTTGATGATCACTAAGATCGAGCATTTGAACATGGCCAGTCTGAGGATTACATAGAACTCCACTCCATTGGCAACAATTTGGAGAAGATCCCCATGAAGTGAAGCGACCATAATCGTCCACAAAGGCATTCTTCATGTCAACAAGTGCTCGTCTCTCCTGGTCTACGCAGTTGGTGTGTGCATCTCCCATGAACAGCTCAGCCTGCAAGTGCAGCATTACTATTATCATTGCTTGCACCACTTTCACTAAATAATTCATATTCCTTACACCCATGGTTGCAGCTCATGCAATGTGAAACTCAAACAAATACGTAGCAAAATGACATGGGCAAGCCTAATGCCTCCTAATTTATAGACGCATATAGGTCAAAGTCTTCCACGAATATTTGGAAGGAATCCAAATTGATTTTTTCTCTCTAACTAATGTCTGAACAGTGGAAAGCTAAAGCAATGAACTCTCATAACAACCGACCTTTTGTTTTTTTTGCTTTAAAGCTAATTCCAAACAACCACTTGAGTATTTGACTCAACCTCCTCCTCCTCATCAAAAAGTTGTTACTACTACTTAAATAATTATAAAAAATGAGAATACATAAAATGAATAAATTTTAATTTTTCTTCATTGAGCTTTGGCTAATTAAAAATGAACAAACTGATTTTATTGATATGATACTTCCATGGCTTTGCATGAAAATGTGTACTTGATCACTCACATTTTTCAATGGATACAACTTTAATAAAAGCATAATATGAAGTCAAGGCACACATAATTAGTAGTCATTCCAGTGCTCTATATAAGAACTAGTTACACATAGATATTTTAGGAAAATTAGATTAAATTAATCACATTTATTATAATAAACTAATTTGTTTTATTTCCTTACTTTTTAAGTATTTCTTGTATTAAGAATTATATATATGATGACAAAAACTTTAGTTTCCTCCACTTTCAAATATTTAACTCGGAAAATCTATCTCTTTAAAAGCAACTTTAAAAAAGTTGTTCACATCAAAAAATTTAGTGTGTATACGCACCCTTCTTTCTTATTAATTTAATCAGGAATGAAGAATCCTATGTATATCAGACCCATCCAAAAAGAACTGGAGAGAAAGCGATGAGCACCGACACCATTCTTATAACCAATTAACCAATAAATCTTTCTCATGGTATAAAGCACCACCTTTCTAAACATGACATTAAAAATATATATTTTAAAATAAAATAAAAGCCAATTCGTGATGATGATGATGATGATGATTGAGTGAAGAAAATCAAAAGTTACCACCATCATTATAAAAGAAGATATAAAAACTAGATCCACCATTAAGTGATAAATGCATGCATCACTTTAGGAAAATATCTTCTTTTTTTTAATTAAAAAAAACTTCCTTTAGCACAATAATTGCATGCCTGTATGATTACTTTTAATAGAAATTGAAAACTATAATTCATCAAGTCAAGAGAATTAGATAAAGATCAAGGACTGGTACCATAATGGTCGAGGTGCATGCTTGATTATAAACACCAAAAACGTTACAAAATTTAAGGACTCCATAGTTATGTACCTAGTTGGGTGCTAATGGAAATCATAGCATGACATCAATTATATCAGTCATATAAAACTTAAGTACGTACAAATAATAATTTTTTCGATTTTATTTGTTAAAGTTGTGTGTTAAGGTTAATTAAATTTAAACTTAAATGTACAGTACGCGTGAAAATTTATGATGCTGGACCTTACCCTCTTACTGCATATATCTAGTTAGGCCATGTACCCTATCACTTTTCCTCCTTTGTTTCTCAGCGAAGTTGCAGCTTCTTCTTCTTTACCCTATTAATTACTAGTTTACTACTACTATTTTTCAAATAATTATAAAAAAAAGAGACTACAAAAAAAATGAATACATTTTTAAGGGTTTAGATCGATTTGAGCTAGACCATCCACCATCAACAACAGCGCTGCCTCCACTTAGGTTTTGTCTCTACTTATTGTTAAAATCTCAACAATTCACGTTTTTTTGTCCTATGGAACTCACTAGTTTGTCTGTCCCTGTAACCTAAAATTACAATCAAACATGAGCGCTTAAAAAGAAAGAAGCTTACAAAAATGGATATCTGTGCGACTGTGCGTTCTCTTTTAAAATTTTCACAGCATTATTGACGTCTTTTAGTGTTGATCTCAATCTCTTTATAATCCAATAATATATTTTGGAATTGGATAAGATGAATGTCAAATATGATATTTTATTTTAGTTAAAACTAATTTAACTGATATTAAGTTAAACACTGATTAATTTACTATTATTCAATTTATCCAAATAACTTCATCAAATATTTTTAAGGGTGGATACATCAAAAGGCAATTGCAACTTTAGAGCATTATATGAAGTGCTCTATGCCAATGGATATTACAACGAAATTACTATCTCACTAACTCCGAAATCTTAATTCCAAAGCTAAAAAACAAACTAATAATATAACGGGACTCCTTATTTTTGTTATACTCTGCCACACTATGACAATTTTGACTAAGGCGACAATTTATATTAGCTCTCGAATATATATATATATATATATATATATATATATATATATATATATATATCACACATCGACATTATTGCATCCACTAACATCTGTATATATATGACCCTCGCAGCAGATGATCAGTCTGATAAACAACATCACCGCAGCTTTTGCAGATAAACCCAATGTTCACACTTGATAAGAAGCTCCAACTGATGATGGCAACCGGCTGTTTTCAGGTCAACAATAGACACTTCAAATCTTATAACCGATTTAAATAATTCAGAAAGAAACACAAAAGTAAATGTTTTACTGACACATAGAAACAACATAACACATGTAATACCTTAAAAATCCTATTTAGTCTAAACTACTATATTTTGTTAGGAAATACCTATTAAAAATAGATAAATATGTGGTTTCAAATTTTGAGATATAATTATTCTATTTTCTAGGAAATCTTTCTTTAGGATTAAGGCAACCTACGGCTGAATTTTCTTAGAAATCAATAAAATACCATAAAAGGCAAATAATTACCATATTAAGGTATGGTTCTCAGGGAATTAAAAAGAGCAATAAGGTACTATAGAAAATTATTGAACCAAATAAGGGAAAATAATAAAATCAAAGAACAACCAGGTATTCATTAAATTAAATAATTGTGCAAATCTTTATAAATTATCAAGGGATTAATTTAGCACCATTTAACTTATTAAGAGGCTAAATTTACTAAAATACCCTTAATTAACACACTAATGCTTAAATTCATAATTAGTTCATAAAAAGTCATAAAGAACTATCATAACACTAAGATCAATTAAGGGGCAATTATCAACAAATAATGAGCAATTAAAATTGCAACAATTAAGACACTAAATTTAATAACTAAATTAAATTAAGCATGATTAAAGATGTATAATCCTAATTAAAAGCCAATGGCTAATTAAGATTTGTTTGAATGAATTTCTAAGGACCACAATTAAATTAGGGTTCCTAAAATATTATAAAATATCATGAAAATACCTAAAACAATTAGAGGGAATTTCCAACAATTAAAGAACAATTAAATCTACATTTAAGAAGATATTAACATTAATTCTTATATTTTCAAGAATAAGTCGTAAAGGAGTATGAAAAGGCTTAAAGTAATTAGAGAATACCAAGAATAATTATTGGGCAAGTCTTCAAACTTCTTGAGCAAGTTACTTAGTGGACAAGTTACTGGGCGGACAAGTTACTTGGCGGACAAGTTACTGGGCTGACGAGGTTACTTGGAGAACAAGTTACTTGGCGGGCAAGTTACTTGGCAGACAAGTTACTTGGCAGACAAGTTACTTGGAGAGCAAGTCGGGAAAACTCGGGGAGCAAGTTGGGAAAACTTGGGGAGCAAGTCAGGAAAACTTGGAGAGAAAGTCGGGAAAACTCGGGGAGCAAGTCGGGAAAACTTGGAGAGCAATCGGGAAAACTTGGAGAGCAAGTTGGGAAACTTGGAGAACAAGTTGGAAAGTCAAAACACATGTGGCATTAAGGGACACCTAAGCCTTGATTGGGTCATCAAAATGACATCACAAGGATGACATCACAAGAGCACATGGAGGGTGAGGATTAAAACTTTTTTACTAAGTCTAGATCCAATGGCTGAGAATTGATAAGAGGAAGCTTGTGGAAGGTGTTGAATTTTCCCTATAAATAGAAAGCTCACCTCTTCATTCTCCTCACACCAAATCAAACTCCAAGAGTTGATTTCTAAGAGACGCAAGAAGGAGGAAGGAGAGCAAAAAGCTTCAAGAGGTAAGCTTGTTCTTAGTTTCATAGTTCTTAGTTGTTCTTAGTAGTTTTAATGTAGATATTGGTTTAATTTAGTAAATAGGTAAAGTAATTTCCCATAATTGTTTTCAGGCCTTATTGCATCAAAAGATGCCTAACAAGGTGGAAACATGTTGGGAAGTGACTTTTAGGATTAAGGGAATAAGTTAGAGTAAGATAAAAAAATTCTGGAATTTCTGGAGTTTGGGGGTTAACTGGATAGGGAACATTATTTTATGCATCAAATGATTTTTAAAAATCACGAAATTTTCCAGAAATAAAGTAGACATGTAGGGCTTTCCAAATATATAAAATATGTAACGTTTGGATCTCTGGACAAGGAGATATGAATTTTTGAAGATTAGGCTATTTTTCTGGGCGAATTTCTGGGCAAGGTATGAACACATGAAATCTGGGAATTGTTCTTGAATTCTGGGTGAAAACTGATATTTTTCCTCAAAAATAGACATCTTAAGGATTCCGGGAAATTTTACGGATCTTCGTTTCGATTTTTCTAGAATTAGTTATGATTTTTCGAAGTCAGGCGAAAATCTGTCCAGAATTTCTGAACCAGCGTTTTTTTAAAGAATTAAAGTTGATAAGTTGAAAAATAAACCTACCAAGGGTAAAAAGGTCATTAGTGACTAGGATACCTTCTAGAATATTACTGGTGAATTAATAAATGCGATATTACCATTATAGGATACACGTGACCATACTCCGACCGACGAACGTACCGATATCGCCGATGAAGGTACGGACGCGTACTGTAATACTACCTCTGATGCTTATTGTATACTTATATGTGATAGATAGTCTGAGACTCTGTTTTTAAAATTTGTGCATACACATTCAGCTTTATTTATACGGGTTACAGTCTTGGTAATGCCGTTGAGTTTTCCTAGCGCTGAGGACACGATAGGCCATCGTGGCACTGGTGAATAGTGCAGACTGGGGGTAACGGACATATTGCAGTGGCTGTGTACCGTTATCCAGATGAATCAGTTATGAGTTTTTATACTGAGTATTGCTGTAATGTCATGAATATTTGTCATACATAATTGTTACATAAGCATGAGGTTAACCGTTAACTGAGGTTCAATGGGTATTGAACCTCAGCTCTTACTATAGTTTCAGGGTCTGGAGGACCGAGGACTGAAGATAAGAGACAAGGGTAAACAGCATGCGTGAGGATACGGACGGAGAAGATTATTACGAATTATTGTATCACCGTATTATTAAATATTCAGATGATTGTACCGCTGTAATAGCAACTAGACACACCAGCAGTGACGGTTTATCAGATACTCACTCTTTTAAATTATTTCATTGCTCTACTCTGATCAATATATTTTGAAAACGCTTTAGAAAATTGGGATGTTACAACACATAGCAAGGTAATGAAGAAGACGTCCTATTCATTAGTTGCGGAGCCACCTGCGCCATCTTGCCACAAGAAGCATTGTTGTCACATAGATAGAATCTGACGACTTGCTTATGAAGTAGAAGTAGGCATGCCTCCGTGATCTCATCACTAACAATGATCCAAACACTATCCAAAATCCAACACCCAATCCAACTCCCAAGCTTTCATAGAATCCTTTCATGAAACTGTCATCTTCACCACCAACTTGATCAGCTTGTTTAATGGATAATCTTCAGAAGAACAGAGCTTGTCCAGAGGCCTCCCACAAAGATAAGGATTTCCTTCATATCTGGAGGGCTCAAAAGATTGCAGTTGTATTCCTTTTGGGATTTCTCCCGACAAGTTGTTGTTTGATAAATCCAAAGTACCCAGCATGGATATTTCAGCAAGACTCGCAGGAATTTCTCCATCAAAATGATTTTTCGATAGATCCGGAAGTTCTAATGATTTTAATTGTTATATCTCTGAAACGATTTGTCCACTTACCCTATTTGCTGATAGATTCAAGAATTTCAATTCAACCAATTCCTGTTAGCATTCCCCCCCCCCCCCCCAGTTGATTGTGAGAGAGATCAATGTTGTTTAGAATCGCATGTTACTTTCCTTTCCACACCATAGGCAAGTACCAATAAGAAATTCCACCAAAATAATATGTTCCCTTAAACCTTATTTGAACGAACGAGTGGAAATCATCCTTATTATGTTGTTGAGTCATTGCAACCAGCTTGTCGATGCAACTTGGTATTGGTCCTGTGAAGTTGTTAACAGAGAGATCCAAGACTCTGACCTTTGTTAAATAACATAGATGGTAGGGTAACTTTCTATCTAATTTATTCATCCTTGAACTAGGAGTTTCCAACTTTTTTAATTGTCTCTTGTCCATGAAGGTGGTATTGGTCCTGACAAGTCATTTTGTTCCAAATTTAACATTGCCAGTTGAGTTACATTTTTCAAGGAGGGAAGTCCACCACGGCACCACTCAAGCTATTGTTTTGTAAATATAACAACTGAAGTTGACTTAAGGACCCAATTGAGTTAGGGATCCTTCCTGAGAGTTGATTGCTGGATAAATCAAGAAACCTTTAAAGATTTGAAACGATCCCAACAGTCAGGAAGTTCCCCTGTTAAGTTATTGCTTGAGATATTTAAGGCTACCAATTTTTCAGCAATTGCACTTATTCTCTCGCCACAGGAAAGAACAAATTTTGAAAATTGACTTCCTGAAATGTCTAAAATTATGCTCTTTAATAGAAATAGTGGAACAGAGTCTTCAATTTGATTTGCGGCCAATGACATATGTTGAACATAGAATTCAAGTGGCAGATTTGGAATTGTACCTGTGAGGTTGTTATTTTCTATGGTGAGAATCTGTACTCCCTCTACAAGACTCCAAAATCATTCTGGCATGGAATCATTGATTTTAGCATGAGAAACGTATAAGCCTTGTCAATTATTTTGATTGCGACGCCATCTGGGGAATGGCCCAACTTAAAGTTTAATGACTTTTCAGTATTGTAATTGAAAAGGAGGAACCTTGCTGAATTTGAGGGACAACAAGTTATCAGATAAGTCTAACGATTGTAACTTGTTGAGATTATGGAAATGGACGTCATTGACTGTTCCATTTAGCTTATTACTGTTCCATTTCAACATTAGAATAAGAGAAAAACAATTCTCATGTTGTAGGAGAAATGTTTTCTCATGCCACACACACATAAAATGATGGGACCCGCATATATATATAATTAGCACTATATATATATGTGGATCCCACCATTTTATGTGTGTGTAGAAATCTTGTTTCTCTCCTGCAACATGAGAAAAGTAAATCCCATAGAATAAAAGCCAATTGATGATAATGATGATTTCCTTTATACACCGATTTAAACATTAGAATAAACTACTGATGAGTATATATTTTATGATTAAATAGGTGTATATTTTATGAGATTTGATTGTAATTATTGATATTATATACCTATTTAATTATCTTTTATGAACGTTTCCATAATTGAATCAAACTTGGGATCTAAGAATAAATCGACATAAAATCTACTCATATCCTATTTTTATTGTGCAGGAAATATTAGCTGATTTGGAATGAAGTAAAAAAGGCAATAAGAGGATATGCAATCAGTCAAATTCAGTGGTCTCATGCAAGAAAAATAGAAACAAAATCAATTGTGTGATCTGATGGAGTAAATTACAAGATATGAGATATCTTTGTAATAAGTAAAAGAGAATCAATGACCCAAGATCTAAATTATTATAAATAAGGAAGCAGAGACAAGCAAAAGAGAAGACGGAGCAGATCGGGAGACGCAGAACGAGAAGGAAGGGACAAAGAAGCAGAGAAGTAGAGGCTGAGCGTTTCGGTTCTCTTTATCATTTCCACAGAAGGACGGAAGGACTGTGGAGGCGACGAAGAAATTTTCTTTCCTCTCTCTTCTTCTTCTTCTTTGAACCTGAATTCTCATCTTTTTTATGGATTTAAATAAAGCCATGTGTGGCTAGTTGGTTTTGCAACCTAGAGAATCTATGAACTTGTTTGGGTTTTAGAGATTATTCCCACTTTTTAGTTTTGATTAATTTTATTCAGTTTATTTAATCCTGTGTTATTTGCTATTGCTTAGTGAGTGGCCACCATTGAGCATGTTTTGGGGATTTAGGGTTGGACTTGGAAGAGGGAATCCTAAATTGACCTTGGGAATAAATAATGTGGAATTAGGTTTAAATTTAACGTGAAGTTAGGTTTTAATCTAATTTGCGTCTAGGATAGGAATATACCTAGAAGCTCCGCATAATCAAATTAGAGTGAGCCCGATTTAAAACGCGTCTTATTTAATTGTGTGAGGCATTACATAATTAATTAAGATAAGTATATAAATGGACCGGAAGGCATTTATAGACATTAATACTATAGATTAGCTGATTAGATTAAGTCAAAGTTAATTTAGTGGGGGTAAAATCTAGGAAACAAATAAGGGATTAGTGACTTTAGGTTGCTCATTTAATTATTGTGGTAATTTTCTTATTTTTATTTTAGTTTTAATTTCTTTTTCTTAATTAAATTCGATTTTTGTTTTCCTCAACTTAAACGAGATTGTGAGATTAATGCTTAACTAAAGTTGTGATACCAAGTCCTCGTGGGAACGATATCTTACTTACTCTTTATTACTTGATACGGCCCGTGCACTTGCGGAGTTTTTTTTAGGCTTAAAGTTTTGCCCTATCAACTACCAATAATTAATTTATGACAAAAAAATTAAAAAAGTCCCATGAATAATTTGCTGAGGTTATTTCCAAGATACTTAATTAATAATATTCTTTTTTTCAACAAGTCCCATATTCATATAATCAATAGATAATTTAATTAACAAAAATATCATCACGTCGCCGGATTTATATTATTAAGATTCAATGTTGATATCCATTAAACTCTTTTTATAAAAGTAAAAATTAAGTCATTTAATTTCTTTATGATATAATAGATTTTTAAATTTTATTAATATTAAATGAATTTTTTAACTCACATAATTTTTTCTAAAATAAAAATAAATCATATAATTTTTTTTGTTTAACATATACAATAAATTATACAACACCTTGAGTTTTATTTAAATCATATAATTATATTTTTAATTAAAATTTTTGTTTATTTTAGAAAATGAGTAATTTTTGTCTATAGATATCTATACAAGTAGTTTTGAATAATAACAATTGAGAAAAAAATTATTTAATTTAGTGAAATTAAGAATTTTGTGCTAGGAGTTCTTGAGTAAAATTTTTTTGTGCTAGGTGCTCATGGAGTAAAAATTCGTTGGCCAATCTGCATCTTAGATAATGGACGTTATTATTATTATTTTAACGGCGTTGTACTAACGGTACCTTTTTAAAAGTTTGTTGTGTTGACTGCACATTTTTAATTACTTGTTTGTATTTAAGGTACCCTAAATAAATATTTGTGCCAGATGCTCTTTCTGTAATAATTTGTTGATAAAATTACACCTTCACCCTATATAATATATATGCTTGAACGCTAAAATATTAAAAAAAGATTTTAAAAACAAAATAAAAGCTATGATTAAGTGAACAAAATCAAAAGTTACCGCTATCATTATAAAAGAAAATAAGAAAATATGAAAAGTAGATCCCCCATTAAATGATACATGGATGCATCACTTTTGGAATTAAATAATCTTCCTTCAGCACAATAATTGCCTGTCAAAATATTTTATTTATTTATTTATTTGCTACCTGAAAATTAAAAAGCTTTGTAGGGACTTTTTATTTATCTTTCACCTGAAAAACCCTTTGTTTAAGACCGTGTCAAAATGCTTGTATAAATAAATCCGTAGTATACTTGAAGTAAGTATGATAAGATTATCTCAATAATGCTTGTGCTTGTTAGGATCAGGGGATCTGTGGTTGTGCGAGTAATATTTTGCAAATAAAATAAATACATTATATTTTTTAATTAAATATAATATTTTTAAGAAGTTTTGTAAAATAAGAACAACATTTTATCAATAAATAGACTCCATTTTCGGAATATGCTTGAAATATAGGAGAAAAGAATGTCCTCATTTCCACTTCTTAATTTCCTTCCCATTTATTATCTTTATTGTCACATCAACTTTCAATTATTAGATTCAATACATTATAACAATATCATTATAATGTTAAATGTAAAAAATAAATTTAACCTACGCATATACAATCCATAAATGTACACTGTGGATGTTTAAAAAATAAAAATTTATAAAATATTTAAATAAATTTTTACTTGATTGATGTATTCATATTAAATTTTAACAGTTTAAATATATGTATTTTTGTTGTTTAATATTATTATAGTGTATTAGATCTCAACATTGAAAGCCGATCTAATGGTACTAATAGTAGAAAGAAAGGAAATGGGGGAAAATGTAAATTGAGACATTCCTACCTCAAAATGTACACAAAAATACTACATTACCAGGTCATGGGGCTCAGAAGCCATCCTCTTCCCTGGTCCTCTTTTTATAATCATAAGATGAACATTTGAATAACCCAAATTTAATTTTATACAAAATATTATTTTTATTTTGTTATCATATCAAAATTTAGTAATTTGCATTTAATTAATTATTTTTTATATAATTTAATATTTTAATAATAATCTTATAAAAGATCAAATCTAAACCATTCAAAAGGAAGAGGATTCAAGATTCATGAATCATGATTTAGTAGCTAGTTGGGTCAAATACGGGGAAGAGGATTTTCTCATGATCACCTCTCTCATTATCTCTTACAGTCGGATCCTGACCATTGAAATGATCCAAGGGTCCTAAACAATTTTTTAAAAAAATCACGCGCGGTTTTTTAAAAAATTATTCAGGACTATTGGATCAAGATTTCAACGGCCAGGATTAAGAGATAATGAGGAATGGGTAGAGAGGTGATAAGGAAAGAAAACAGACTCTCAAATGCATGGGTTGTTAGGAATTGACATATAAAAAAGGTTGGTTGTTAGGATAATTCATTGTTCTGAGACTAAAGCAAATTAATCTGCCTTCAATTACCCGAATCACACGACTCGAGGAAAATTAATCCCCGCCCAGTGCATTGATAAAATCACCAGCCCAACAAAATTAGCTAAAGTGCATCTAATAGTTTGTTTGGGAAACCTCTAAAGCAGCGAAGCTTCTCAAAGGCTAGGGGGGTTATAGCCAAAAAAAAAAAAAAAAAAGTCCTAAATATTTAATATAAAATAGATTTTTTTGTACAAAATTTATACATTTAGCCCAAAAATTTATACATTTGTCCTCTCCAAATATATATTTTTTTCTTAATTAGTTAATGAGTATACATTTGGCCTCTCCAAACATTTATCCTAAGATCTGCTACTGTTCCAAACCATATTTTCAGAAGCCTTTTTTTAAAAGTCGAGACAAAATTCTTCTTACATATTCTCCTTACGAAGACTAAAACTACCTTTAACAATAATCCTTTTAATAAAAACAAGAGGGTGTATTATAAAAGTAATGATATTGTATGAGGACAATTATGACAAAGCAATGTCAAATTTTCCACATTGCGTGTTAAATATTTGTCGCAATAGAAAGCGATCTCTAGACTTTCAAAACAAGTTAGCAAGGGATGGTAAAATCTCCAAAAATGTGATTTCTTTTCTTTTTTTCAAAAATTATGACAACTTAACGTCAACACTTTTGAGCCAAAAAAAAAAAAAAAAAAAAAAACGTCAACACTGAAAAGCACATATCCATGACTTTGCTCGTAACATTGTTTTGCGTGGTCTTTGTTAAGTCGTTCCTCCTGTTATTTAAATGATTACAAAAACTGAGACCACAAAAAATATTTTTAAGGGTTCAGAATCTTTAGATGGGTTTGAGCTATATTCACCACCATGAATATACTTTACTCATTTCATATAATTTTTTTATTATATTATTAACTATTGAACAAAAGAAGAATTGGGAAAAAGTCTCCAGCTAGCAATTTAAATGGTGAGAAAGACCTCAAGAATTTTTATAGACAAAAAATACTAGTACTCTAAAAAATTTATACGCACAAAATACTATATGGAATCATTTATGACATATTGTTGAGCCATTTGCAACCAGCTTGTGGAGGCAACTTGGTTTTGGTCTTGTATACTTATTAAAACTTAAAGAGAGATCCAAGACTCGTAACTTTTGTCAAATAACATAGATGAAAGGGTAATTTTCCATCTAATTTATTCATTCGTAGATTGATCATGACAAGTCATTCTTTCCAATTCTGACATTTCCAATTCAGTTGCATTTTCGAAGGAGGGAAACTCACCAATGAAGCAATTCTTTGGCAAAACTAGATAATTGCTCAAGTTTTGACTTAAGGATCTCATAGATTGTTGGATAAATCAAGAATTTGTAATGATTTGAAATAATTCCAACAACTAACGAGTTCCCCTGATATAAGTTATTACTTGAGGGAATTATATATGGCTACCAAGTTTTCGACAATTGCACTTATTCCCTTGCCACATGAAAGAATAAATTTTTAAATGTGATTTTCTGACTTGTCTAAAAATCCATTCTTTAATAGGAATGGTGGAATAGAACCTTCAATTTGATTAGAAGCCAATTTTATGCTATATGTAACATTGAATTCAAGTGGCAAATATGGAATTATACATGTGATATTGCTAGATTCTATTTGAAGAGCATTTGCTCCCTATAATAGTCTCCAAAACCACTTTGGCATCGAATCATTGATTTAAGCATGAGAAAGATATATATAACACTTTTAAATTATTTTGAATGTGAAGCTATATGGGGAATCTAAAGCGCAAATAATTATAAAATGAATAAATTTTAATTTTTCTTCATTGATCTCTGTCAAATTAGAAATGAACAAATTGATTTTATTGATATGATACTTCCATGGCTTTGTATGAAAATGTGTGCTTGATCACTCAAGTTTTTCAATGGATACAACTTTATTAAAGACAGATCGAATAGAACGCATATGGATCTAAATGTTCATTTATTACATACAATATGTTTATTAAAAGCTGAAGCCAAATTTAAGATGGAGAAAGGAAAGAAAATGAAGCTTGCTGAAAGTGAGACAACCTCATCAGCATCTCCAAAAGGAGGTTATCCACTTTGGTGTGGTCATTCACCAAGAAGAGATAAGAACACATTGTTTCTGCAGGCAATGAAGCCGGGACATTTAGCTTCTATGTTAAGGTTCCCAAGTTGTCCTTTGCTTGTTCTTCTTGCAACAACTTCACTCACTCTATCAACAATTTCACACACTATTCCTTGCTTGTTCTTCTCCATCCTTTGCTTGTTCCCTCTTTCTTCTCCAAACTTCACATACACTTCAATTGTATTGATGCTATTTCATTATCAAAAAAAATATTATTGGTCAAAGGAATTTGATTAATTAGTTAATGATGCTAGGTAAAAAATTATCTCTTTAAACAAAACATGTTACGTTATCAAATGTGTAATAAATTTTTATTGTGGACATAATGATAGGTATTATTGTGATTTAAGTTATGAATAATGGTAATAAAAATATACGAATTTTAACTAATCGTCACATTTTAATATTTCCTCATAGACATATATATTTAGCATTTCATGTTGACCATAAAATTAGTTTCCTCCACTTTGAATATTTTACTCCTTATTCAGGTAAATCTATCTCTTTTTTAAAAGCTTCTTTAAGAAAATATTCACAAAGGTAGTGAAAAATTAAGCGTGTATACGCATTTTTCCTTCCTATTTATTTAATCTGGAAAATTATGAAGTATCCTATATATGAGGCCCATACGATCATGAAGAAAGAGAGGAAACGATGAATAAGAATATAATATATATGCGCGAAAGCACCAGTCATACAAGTACAATTAATTAACTAATAAGTTTTTCTCATAGTTTATTTCAGAAAAAAATCCCTTTAGAGATCACAAGGTACCAAAACAATTATAAAAAAATCCCACAGAAAATTCTCCTCTAAAAAAGGTCTCAAGGGACATTTGTGATATTAATTCTAAGTGTGTGTGAAATGACCATAAAATATGAAAAGTATTTTAAAGACAAAACAAAAGCTATGATTAAGTGAACAAAATCAAAAGTAGATCCCCCATTAAATGATACATGCATGCATCACTTTTGGAATTAAATAATCTTCCTTTAGCACAATAATTGCCTGTCAAAATATTTTTTTATTTATTTGCTACCTGAAAATTAAAAAGCTTTGGAGGAACTTTTTATTTGTCTTTCACCTGAAAAACCCTTTGTTTAAGACCGTGTCAAAATGCTTTTATAAATAAATCCGTTGTATATCTCTTGAAGTAAGTATGATAAGATTATCTCAATAATGCTTGTGCTTGTTAGGATCAGGGGATCTGTGGTTGTGCGAGTAATATTTTGCAAATAAAATAAATACATTATATTTTTTAATTAAATATAATATTTTTAAGAAGTTTTATAAAATTAGAACAACATTTTATCAATAAATAGATTCCATTTTCGGAATATGCTTGAAATATAGGAGAAAAGAATGTCCTCATTTCCATTTCTCAATTTCCAATCTTTATTGTCACATCAACTTTCAATTATTAGATTTAATACATTATAACAATATCATTATAATGTTAAATATAAATAAATAAATATAAATAAATTTAACCTACGCAGATACTCGTACAATCCATAAATGTACACTGTGGATGTTTAAAAAATAAAAAATTATAACATATTTATATAAAATTGTACTGGATTGGTGTATTCATATTAAATTTTAACAGTTTAAATATATATATATATATATATATATATATATACATATATACATATATGCGGGCGCATATGTATTTTTGTTATTTAATATTATTATAGTGTATTAGATCTCAACAGTAAAAGCTGATCCAATGATACTAATAATAAAAAGAAAGGAAATGGGGGAAATGTAAATAAAGACATTCCTACCTCAAAATGTACACAAAAATACTACATCGTTACCAGGTCATGGTCCTCTTTTTATAACCATAAGATGAACATTTGAATAACCAAAATTTAGTTTTATACAAAATATTTTTTTTTGTTCTTATAGTATTGAATTATTCATATAAAAAATTTAGTAATTTGCATTGAATTAATTATTTTGTGAATTTAATATTTTAAAAATAATCTTATAAAAGATCTAATCTAAACCATACAAATGTTGATCAAATAGTTTTTAGTTTTTTTTCAAATAATAGCTGGTTAAGTCACATGCGTGGGTTGTTAGCTAGGAATTGACAAATAAAAAAAGTTGGTTGTTAGGATAATTCATTGTTTTGAGACATTAACTAAAGCAGATAAATTTGCTTTAAATTACAGAATGACACGACCGGAAGGAATTCAAATTGATATATTTAAAAAAAAAAAAAAACGGAGGGCGTGGTCTTCGTTAAGTCGTTCCTCCTGTTATTTAAATAATTACAAAAACTGAGACCATTAAGAAAATATTTTTAAGGGTTCAGAATCATCTTTAGATGGATTTGAGCTATATTAACCACCATGAATATACTTTACTCATTTCATATAATTTTTTATTATATTACTGAATATTGAACAAAAGAAGAATGGGAAAAAAGTCTTCTGTTAGAAATTTTATTAGTGAGAAAAACCTGAAGAATTTTTGTAGACAAAAAATACTAGTACTCTGAAAAATTTATACATACAAAATACTATATGGAATCATTTATAACATATTGTTGAGCCATTGCAACCAGATTGTCGAGGCAACTTGGTATTGGTCTTGTAAACTTATTAAAACTAAAAGAGAGATCCAAGAGTCTTGGCTTTTGTCAAATAACATGGATGGAAGGCTAGTTTTCTATCTAATTTATTCATCCGTAGATTGGTCGTAACAAGTCATTTTTCCAATTCACCGATGAAGCAATTCTTGGTCAAAACTAGCTAGTTGCTCAAGTTGACTTAAGGACCCCATAGATTGTGGATAAATCAAGAATTTGTAATGATTTGAAATAATTCCAACAACAGCCGAGTTCCCCTGATAAGTTATTACTTGAGGGAATTATGGCTACCAAGTTTTCAACAATTGCACTTAATCCATTTGATTAGAAGCCAATTTTATGCTATATATAACATTCAATTCAAGCGGCAAATATGGAATTGTACATGTGATATTACTAGATTCTATTTGAAGAGCATTTGCTCCCTATACTAGTCTCCAAAACCACATTGGCATCCAATCATTAATTTAAGCATGAGAAAGATATATATAATACTAATATTTTTAAATTATTTTGAATGTGAAGCCATATGAGGAATCCAAAGCCTAACTTGTATCCGTGTGACAATAACGATCGTAATTAAAACGGAGGAATCCAATTGTTGTTGAATTTGAGGGATAAGAAGTTACCAGCGAGAAATCTAAAACCTGTAACCCCCTGTCTCGGTGAGATTACAAAGATAAATATATCTGATTATTCCTTTCAGCTAAACCTAAATGCTCAAGATGCATTAAAGAATTGATTTTTCCCCCCCAAAATCATCTGGAATAGGGCCACTCAAGTGATATTATTGTACAGATTAAGGTTTGCAAGATTGGAGCTTGGATTGAAGAGAAAAGGGAATAATTATGTTGTGATCTTGTTTTGACAAAGATTAAGATTTAAAAGGGAAGTAGAACAATTCAAATGGTACCGAGGTATTGATAGAATATTAGTCAGTCACACTACAGTTTCGTAGTCTTAGCACTCTTAAGTTTTGAAGCTTCCCAATAACTAACAACAACTTGTTAGAGTAACTAAAATTTGAAAGATCACTTGAATTAAGTGCACATCAATCTAAGGGAGAGCCTGTGGTTTGTGTTTCCTTTATTCATTTTTGCTTTTTGTATGCTTGTTTTCTCAACAGACACACATTCTCTGTCAATATCTCTTCAAAACTTGATCCATTTAAGGGTGGGCCCTTAATTCTCTGTTACGGTGGATGAGGGCTAGGATTGCTTCGGCCGAGAAAGGAGCCCAATATAAGCCCCAAGGGCAAGATCTCACAGCTAATACAGTGGTGATATAGTTTCAAACTAAAGGGATGGTTTCCGTGTTTTTATAAATTAAGAATATATAATGACGTGCATTGGTCTCAGTGCAGGGGCTTTGAGCATGAGTTGTTGCAAGAGTGCCCTAACTTTATACAATGGGCTTGGAGATGCAAGCAGAGGGAAAATTTGTCTGGATCTCTTGCAGACGAGAAAAAGGTCTGAGTCAGTTTTGGCCTACCAGACAGCATCTGAAAGCAAATTACAGCACCATATCTCACTGCTACTCCATGCACATATTACCCTTTATGTTGATATCTACTTTTTTTTTTTTTTTTTTTTAACTGGTCTATCTGCCAAATATTCCATGTATGCTAAGAAATCAACAACGGCTATCTTTGCATACACCATTCACGGGTCAGATGATCGCACAATCATTGACTTCTAATCACAAAAAGTAAGAAAGAATGAGCAAAGTGGAGTAGAAGGAGTCTGCCAGAAACAGAGCGCACTTGATACAAACACAGTACATTTGAAGTTTGAGTTTCTCTTGGTTGTGTCTCTAGTGATTACGCGGTTAAATAAGTTGTCTGTAAGGATGTGTTCTTGATGTTTTTTACAATAAAAAATCTTGGCTGTCTTCAACATTTGTTGACGTGTAGTTCCTTCAATGTGTGAAAGGTCAAACCATGGACCCTCCCAAACCTACTGCATTCTCCATGAAATGCACGCAGTGGATTAATTTATAGAAGAAATTAATTGAATAAACGTAAAATAGTAATAATATGGAATTTCTAGGCTTTGTGAGTTATAGTATCCACAAGTTTTGTGGCGGACCACTATGAAATGTCTGAGTGGTCGACTAACATTATATTTCGCTTCTCTGTTCTTTAAATATCCAGTTCTTGTCTGTAATTCTTACTCCACTGTTTCACTCTGAGATAGGCATTTCAGCGGTCCTGTTTGATAATGGCGGCCGAGGTTGTTTTGCTGGATGCAAATATAAGCATGTTTGGGATGAGGGCTAGGGTTGCATTGGCAGAGAAAAGCGTTAAGTATGAGTACAGGGAAGAGGATCTGAGCAACAAGAGCCCTCTGCTTCTGCAGATGAACCCGGTTCACAAGATAATCCCGGTTCTCATCCATAACGGCAAACCCATCAACGAGTCCCTCATAATTGTTGAGTATATTGACGAAATTTGGAAGGGTGAAGCTCCATTACTGCCCTCTGATCCTTATCAGAGAGCTCAAGCCAAATTCTGGGCGGATTTTGTTGGCTCCAAGGTCAGTTTCGTCATTTCAATGTCACTGTCTAATGAGATATAATAGTACTGAAAGTGTTACAAAAAATCTGCAGATTTATGAGGTTGGCAAGAGGATTGTGGCTGCGAAAGTTGAAGAGCATGAGCAGGCAAAGAAAGAACTGATAGAGAACTTGAAGCAATTGGAGAAGGTTCTTGGAGACAAACCATATTTCGGAGGGGACACATTTGGGTTTGTGGATGTTGCTTTGATTCCATTTTATAAATGGTTCAATGCTTATGAGACAATAGGGAAATTCAAAGTGGAGGCAGAGTGTCCTAAGATTATTGAATGGGCAAAGAGATGCATGAAGAGAGAGTGTTGCAAAATCACTTGCTGATGAGAAGCAGATCTACGAGTTTGTGTTGGGCTACAGGAAGAAGAATCAGTTGGACTAAGCACCAAACATCTAAATCATGAGAAGATGCTATGGAATTTTAGGTAAGATTATAAGTATTCTGTTTTGGGAATGTTGGCTTGATGGGCCTATTTAAGAATAAAGAAGGGAAAACTACGTAAAAATATTATTTAAATTACAAAAATCCCAAAATATTTACTAAATTAGTGGATAGAAATATGTGGTTTTGAAGTTTGATGTGTTAATAAGTTGAATATAGTAATTAGTAATTGAGTATAGAAATTGATAACTTGAATTCCTCAAGTTGTCATTGTGTAGACCCAAGTTGTTAATTATTATTTTTAAATTATCATTGTCTATATATAAGTTATCAATACACAAATTTCAAAATTCCAAATTTTTACCGGATCATCTATTTGTCCTCTTGTTAATTTAATTACATTTTGGGGTGTTTTTGTAATTTATATAATATTTTTCTATCATTTTTCTATTAAAGAAACTCTCGTTTATTGATGAGTTTCCAATGGTTCCTATAGCTAAATATATATTTGCTTAAACTTATTAGGCAAATCCTGATCTTAATGTCTTTGTGTCCCATAATATTCTAGTATATCATCATGGATATTCAAAATTCACGATGAATATCCTTTAGGTAATAATCCTGGTCACTGCTCTATTAATGAGAATTATTGCCTCCACTTAGTCTAGTTACACCCATGCTTCCTCTTCCATGCACATATGAAACTCAAGATTGTTAAAGACTAGAAATTAAAAAGCTATAAATATATGAAAGATCACATCATGATACTTATCTACATGCATATCTAAACCTTTTTGTATTTTGATATCACTTTTTTGCAAATGACTCACGTGAAAATCTTTTTGAGCACACTTCACTAAATTTGTAGATTGCATATAATAATATTAGATAGTTGAGGATGCAGCTGTCATACTTAAAAATTTGGTGAAAGCTCGTATTTTACTTTTGACTTCGTCGTAGTCTACTATAATTTCTAAATACAGGTAGTTCGATAATGAAATTCATAACACAATAAATCACAATAAATTTCATGTGCCGATGAAGATTATAAAAAAAAATTACAGTTCCCATACAGAATACATAATCCCAAAGCTAAAAGAAGTAACAAAAGAGGATAATGACATACAAGTCTGGATGGCAACATTCTTATTCTTCTTGTGTTTAATTTCTACCACACTGTATATATGTGTCTAGTTGGATAAACTATCATATCATAGATAATATATTGCATCCACTAATATATGACACTCCAGCAGAATCTGACAGCCAAGAGTTATACTTGAGTCATTGCAGATAAACCCAAGATGACAAGCTCCAATTGATCATGACAATCAAGTGATAAATAGTTAAATCTTAAGACTAATATGTAATTGAGAAAGAAACACACAAGTAAATCTTTCATTATAACAACAAAATAAATAAATATTTTATTGATAGATAAAAATTGTAATTAAGAAGATATTACCTGCTAATTGCGAGGCCATCACGTGCACCATCTTGCCAAAAAGAGCATGGTTGCCACATAGATAGAGTCTAACAACTTGCTTAAGAAATAGAACATATATGAAGTGCTCCACGCCGATTACAATAAAATTACAATCACACCAACTCCGAAGTCTTAATTCCAAAGCTAATAATAAAACGGGACTCCTTATTTTTGTTATACTCTACCACACTCTGATATATATGACCCTCGCGGCAGATGATCAGTGATGCTACCAAAAATTTAACTAAGCACCGCAAGTGTATGGGTCATGAAAATAGTAAGTGGCAAATCAAGGTCATCCTACAGAGACTCAATCAAATGGTGATTAGGTGTCAAATGTCCTTTTTTCATTTAAGTTGAGCAAATAAGAAGTGTTTTCAATAGTAGTAAAACAAAAGAATTTAATAAAAACAAGCACTTTCAAATAGAGAGATTCAAATATCAAAGAGGATAACCTAGAGATACTAATCCCTTGTTTGTTTCTTATATTTTATTCCCACCACATTAATTCTAACCAAATTTCATCAGCTAATCTAGAGTATTAGTGTTTATAAGTGCCTGTTGATCTACTTATACACCTACCTCAAATAATTATACAATGTCTCACACAATTAATTAAGGTGCAATTCAAACCGAGCTCACTCTAATTTGACTATGCGGAGCTTCTAGGTATATGTCTATCCTAGACGCAAATTAGATTAAAACCTAATTTCATATTAGATTTAAACCTAATTCCACATTATTCAATCCCAAGGTCAATTTAAGATTCTCTCTTTCAAGTTCAATCCTAAATCCCCAAAATATGCTCAATGGTGATCAGTCAATGAGCAATAAATAATAAAAACAGGATTAAATAAACTGATTAAAATTAAGCAAAACTAATGTGTGGGAATAATTTCTAAGTCTCAAACAAGTTCATAGCACTCTAGGTTGAAAAGAAAATTAGCCACACATGGCTATAAGAAAATCCATTACAAAAATAAGGAGTTCAGACTCAAGCATAACAAGAAGAAGAAGAAGAAGAAGAAAAAGATCTCAAAATACTCTGCTTCTTGAATTGATATCACGTTCTTCTTCTTTTCCTCTCCAGCAAAATCTCGCACTTCAATTTTTTCCCTCCCTGGCCGTACATCTCTGCTCTCTCTCTTTGATGCGTCTTTTTTTTTTTTTTTTTTTCCCTTGCGTCTCAGATTGCTGCCTTTTTAATAGATGCAAGTTAGGGTTGCTTTTTTTCCATTTACTTCGTGGGCCCCGTTAATTCAAATATTCAATGAAATCAATCTCCTTCAATTTCATTGTTGTGGTCCCACGTGCAGACATGCTTTGTAGCCTCTCCTTGATTTTCAATTAATTCAAAACAATTGATCCTGTTGTGCTCTTCAATCCTGACGCAAATGAAAAGGAAAGGGTAATTATATGGTAATAATGATAATAATAAAAATAAATTTATTCAAAACCTCTCATTACTATGATTTATTTCCGAAACTCAAAAACTTCTATTTTAAACTGAAATCCCCTAAATAATGCATTCAGATTGATATATCTTAAAATCTCAATCAAATCTCTTTAATTTAGCATTGATGACTTCCTAAATATTTCAAAATATATCTCAAATCAACAAAAAATAGGAAGTCATCACACCCCCACACTTGCATCAAATCTTGTCCTCAAGATTTTTAAATTCTAAAACAACCAATTCATGAAAAGCAAAACAAACTTTCTCAGAAATTTTTTTCCATCTTCCAAAATGCAAGTAACAAGGTGATTAATTTGGCAGAGATAAATCACAATAGAATGTCCCTCACAAGTGGAGTGTATACACTCATCTCTCAAAATATTCAAGGGCTTGTGTTTCACTCATGTCCACCTATTGCAATTTATCTACCATAAGCTTGTTCTTCATCTCATTCTCCACTAAATTATTCCCTTACATACACAATTCAGAAGGACTTTAACAATAGATAAATACTTTAGTTAGTGCCAAGTAGCTCAATACATAATATGAAGAATGAAAGGCTTTTTTTAAAAAAAAAATCTTTTTTTTCTTTTTCCTTGAGCCGTTGTAAGTCCCCTTTTGACGCGACCCTGCACATGGGTGATGTAGCACCGGTTACTCAGTTGTTCCAACAGGCACCTCAAGAGGCTTTTAGCCTAACTCATAACTCTCTTTGACTTTACCGTTTGACGCGAGTGACAACATTAGTGATGAAGTGCCTCCGATTATTAAGTAAAGTCTAGAGAAGTCATTGGAGTTGTGTGTGTGTGTGTGCATGTGTGCTTTTTTTTCCCCCCAAGCCCTTCAATCTTCTTCTTTTTTTTCTCACTTAGCACTCACTAGAGTAACCAAAAAAAATGTCCACCCATCTTTATGTATGTAAAGGATTTTTCTTTTCTTTTTTCTAGAGAGATTCAAAACAAGTTCTAGAGATAAAACCACAATAAGTGTACTCTTTCTTAAAAAGAATGAATATTTAGGCTCAAATTCCTCACAGGTTCTTTGATATCCTAAAGTAAAATACCCAAACCAAATCTTTACCTCTTTACTAACATTCAAAGAATATAGAATCAATTCCCAATCAAATTCACTTCTTTTCATGTTCAAATTAACCTAGGGAATTTTTTTTTTTTGAGGACATAGTAAGTTAAAATCAAGGATACCCTCACCCCCACACTTAAATGCCACATTGTCCTCAATGTGAACAAGAAACAACAAGTAGTGGACGTGAAAAGCAACCATATCTGTGTAAGGGTAACACCAATCTTAGAGATTTTAGATTTCCACCAGTGGAACAGCTTAAGTGCTAGCAGTTACTCAATAGTTATCACAAATAATCATCACATGCATATATAACTAAGAGGAGCACTCATTCCCAATCAATATATCATCAACAATCAGATAAAACAAATGAAAGAAAAGTATAAGGAAACTCCCCTATTTGTCCGTAACTTGCGCTTTCAATCCTTGCCACCAAAGTAGAACACATCATCAGGGGCTATCTACAATCCTACAAAATCAAATAAAGCATCAAATCACACCTTGGGTTGCCTCCCAAGAAGCGCTTGGTTTATAGTCTTCAGCCTGACTCGCCCAACAATCTAAGTAGGTGATGACAAGCGGTGAACCATTGTTCGCCGGTTCACTTCACCACCATGGTAATGCTTCAGTCTTTGCCCATTCACTTTAAAGCAATTTCCTGTTCTCTCATCTTTAACTTCAATTGCACCTTTTGATGACACTGAAACCACTCTGAAAGGACCAGACCACCTTGATTTTAACTTCCCAGGAAATAAATGCAATCTTGAATTGAAGAGAAGCACCAACTGCCCTGGCTCAAAAGATCGCCTCAAGATATGACTGTCATGCCATTTCTTTGTTCTTTCTTTATACAATCGTGCACTATCATATGCTTGAAGTCTAAACTCTTCCAACTCATTCAGTTCTATCAGCCTTTTTGATCCCGCTTGCCTGTGATCCATATTTACCTTCTTAATTGCCCACCATGCTTTATACTCCAATTCAAGTGGTAAGTGACACGCCTTTCCGAAAACCAAACGATATGGTGACATACCAATTGGAGTACGAAAAGCTGTCCTGTAAGCCCATAAAGCATCATCAAGCTTGTCAGACCAATCCTTTCTAGTTGGCCCCACAGTCTTCTCTAGGATCCTCTTAATTTCCCTATTAGTCAGCTCACACAAACCATTAGTTTGTGGATGGTATGCAAGTGACATTCCGTGGTGCACTTTATATTTCTCTAAGAGAGCTTTGAAATTCTTGTTGTTGAAGTGGGTCCCTTCATCAGTAATAATTGCTTTGGGGGTGCCAAATCTTGTCAAGATGTACTTCTTCAAGAATCGAATCATTGTATTAGCATCATTATCTTGGCAAGCCATAGCTTCAGCCCATTTACTCACATATTCTACAGTGACAAGGATGTACTTGTTTCCTCTGGAAGATGGGAAAGGACCCATGAAATCTATCCCCCAAACATCGAATAACTCCACCTCAAGGATTTCAGATTGTGGCATCTCATGTCTCTTAGAAATATTACATATTCTTTGACATCTATCACACTTGGTAACAAAGTAGTGAGCATCTTTAAACACAGTAGGCCAATAAAAACCAGATTCAAGAACCTTTAATGCAGTTCTTTACCCCCCTTAATGTCCCCCATATGCAGATGCATGACATGCATTCAAAATTTCCTCTTGTTCTACCTCAGGCACACATTTTCTAATAATTAAATCAGCACATCTCCTAAAAAGAAATGGTTCTTCCCACATATAATAGACAACATCATGCAAAAACTTCTTTCTTTGATAAAAATTCAAATCATGAGGTAATACTTCACACACAAGATAATTCACAATATCAGCATACCATGGCAAATCACAACTACTGACAACAAACAATTGCTCATCAGGAAAACATTCATTCACCAACAAGTCACTCACATGATCAGAAGAGTTCACAATTCTAGATAAATGATCAGCAACTTGATTTTTAATTCCTTTCCTATCAACTATATGCACATCAAATTTTTGTAGCAATAAGACCCATCTAATCAATATAGGTTTAGACTCTTTCTTCCCTAACAAGTATTTAATGGCAGCATGATCAGTGTGAACTATGACCTTAGCACCCATCAAATATACCCTAAACTTTTCAAAAGCAAACACTACAGCAAGCATTTCTTTTTCAGTGGGAGAGTAATTTACCTGAGCTGCTACTAAAGTCCTGCTCGCGTAGTAGATAGGATGGAAAATCTTCACACGCCTTTGTCTCAACACAGCTCCAACAGCATAGTCACTCGCATCACACATTACTTCAAAAGGTAGTGACCAATCAGGAGCTACAATGATAGGAGCTGACGTTAATCTTCTCTTCAGTTCTACAAAAGCCTTCATACACTCCTCATTAAACTGAAAAGGAGTATCTTTCTCTAGCAACTGTGAAAGGGGCTTTGAAACCTTGGAAAAATCTTGAATGAATCGACGATAGAAACCAGCATGGCCCAAGAAGCTTCTCATAGCTTTGACATTAGAAGGAGGAGGAAGCTGCTCAATCACAGAAATCTTGGCTCTGTCAACCTCTAAACCATTTTTAGAAACTTTATGACCCAAAACTAAGCCTTCAGTTACCATGAAATGACATTTTTCCTAGTTCAGCACTAAGTTTGTCTCTTCACATTGCCTCAACACCTTCTCCAGATTGATCAAGCACTCCTCAAATGATTCACCAAATACCGAGAAATCATCCATGAACACTTCCATTATCTCTTCTATCATATCAGAGAATATACTCATCATAAATCTTTGGAAAGTGGCAGGAGCATTACATAAACCAAATGGCATTCTTCTAAAGGCAAAAGTGCCATAAGGACAGGTGAATGTTGTCTTCTCTTGATCTTCGGGAGCTACTACAATTTGATTGTACCCTGAATATCCATCCAAGAAACAAAAGAAGTCTTTACCAGCCAAGCGGTCTAACATCTGGTCAATAAAAGGAAGTGGGAAATGATCTTTCCTTGTAGCATCATTCAACTTCCTGTAATCCATGCAGATACGCCAACCAGTCACTGTGCGAGTAGGGATAAGCTCATCTTGCTCATTAGTAATCACTGTCATGCCCCCTTTTTTAGGAACACATTGTACTGGGCTGACCCACGCACTATCAGAAATAAGGTAAATGATCCTAGCATCTAACCATTTAATAATTTCCTTCTTGACCACTTCTTTCATCATAGGATTTAGCCTTCTCTGATTCTGAACAGATTTCTTGTGATCATCCTCCAAGAGTATCTTGTGCATTACAATTGACGGGCTTATACCTCTTATGTCTGCAATTGTCCAACCTAAGGCACCTTTATAGCTCTTGAGAACTTTCAACAACTGCTCTTTTTGATCTTCAAATAAGGAAGAAGAGATGATAACATGTAGTGTCTCAGACTCACCCAAGTATGCATATTCAAGATGCGGTGGTAAGGGTTTAAGCTTTAGAAGTGGTGCTTGTTCAATGGAAGGCTTCAAAGAAGTAGTTTGCTTTGATTCCATCTCTAACGACTCAAACTGCTGTGATGGTTTCCTGTAATGAGGAGATGCTTCAAGTAACTTCTTACATTCAACTATATTCCCTTCTTCAATCTCATCTGTCCCAAGTAAAACAGCAGCTAACGGTTCTTTTATAGAAAAGGACTCTAAAGTCTCTTGAATAACCTCGTCAACCATGTCAACTCTGAAGCAATCTGTAACATCCCTAGGATACTTCAATGCCTTGCTCATGTTGAATACAACTTCTTCATCATTCACCCTCAACTTGATCTCTCTCTTTTCAACATCAATCAGTGTTCGAGCTGTAGCAAGGAAAGGTCTTCCCACAATGAGCAGTAGATCTCTCTATCTTCATCACAGTCCAAAACAATAAAGTCAGCAGGGAAAATAAACTTGTCAACCTTAACCAGAACATCTTTAATGATACCCTTTGGAAAAGCCAAACTTCGATCAGCTAGCTGAAGTGCCACAGAAGTTGGTTGAGCTTCACCCAGTTGCAATTTTCTAAACACAGATAGTGGCATCAAGTTAACACTTGATCCTAGATCACATAATGCTCTTCCCTAAAACTTTTCTCCAATTATGCAAGGTATGGAAAAACTGCCTGGATCTTTCTGTTTAAGAGGTAGCTTGTTGAGAAGAATAGCACTGCACTCTTCGGTTAAGGCTACAGTTTCATAGTCACCAAACCTCCTCTTCTTACTCAATATCTCCTTTAAAAACTTCACATATTGAGGCATCTGCTCTAACGCCTCAAGGATAGGGATGTTAATGTGTAGTTGCTTGAAAATCCCCAAAAACTTCTTGTATTGCTCATCTAAAGCTTTCTTCTGAAATCTTTGAGGGAATGGTAAAGGCGGTACCCATTTGAGATTATCCTGCTTTGCCTTCCTTTTCACTTCACCCTGTTTAGACTCAACCTCAACTTTCTCTTCATTGACTTTTTCATTCACCTTCTGTAAAACCTCTTCATCATCCTCTATAGTGACTGTAGGATTGGTTTGATCAGTAGCAGCTAAAGGTGTCTTCTTTGGTTGAGGAATCGCAAGTAATTCCTTTCCACTTCTCAATGTAAGAGCTTTGCATTCCTCTTTCCCATCTCTACTAGGATTAGGTACCGTATTACTTGGCAATTCTCTCTGTTGTAAAACATTCACCACATTTGCAAGTTGTCCCATTTGCATCTGAAGATCCTTGATAGATGAGGTCAATCCTGCAACATTAGCATTAGTAGCAGCTTGGTCTTGAGCGCTCTTTAGTTGAAAACTTGCAAGCTGAGATAGCACTGCTTGTAGCTCAGACTTAGGTTCTTGGGTAGGAATGACTTCCCTTTCCAATTGATGGAAGCCAGGAGGTGACACCTATTTCGTATCAGAACCTGATGCTTCATTTAGAGTCTCCCCATATTTCCACGAGAGGTTAGGATTTTTTCACCACCCAGAATTGTAGGTGTTTGAGTAGGGATTGTTCTGGTTGTTGCCACGATAGTTACTTGCATAGTTCACTGGTTCCATTTGTTGAGATATCAGGCATTGTCCATTATCATGGCCATCTCCACAGTAATCACAAAGGGCATGAACAGCATTTACCCCCACTTGTCTATTATTAGATCGATTGGCTTGAGCTTCTAAGTGATCAACCTTCTTGTTGATTGTATGTAACATTGCCATCAGCTGTGAAGAAGGATCTTCAATAACTTTATCCACTGACTTCACTAGCCTTCTGTCATTATTGTTCTGTAAAAAGTCAGTGGATAAGTCATCTAGGCATTTCCAGACACGATTTACCGGCTGCCTTGTAATTCCCCCATTAGTGACAGCATTCAATTCTGATTTGGATTCAGGAGTCAACCGAGTACTGAATATTTGAAGCAAGACCCATCTCTCTAGATTGTGACCAGGGCTCTGCCTGACAAGTAACTTGAACCTCTCCCAGGCCTCATACAGATGTTCACCAAATTGTTGACAGAAATTAGTAAGGGCGGATAGTGCATCCACAATCTTGTTATGAGGAAAAAATCTTGATCTGAACTTTTCTTCCAGTGTCTCCCATGACGTTATGCTACCCTCTGTCAAGTTGTTGAGCCATTCTTTAGCTTTCCTTTGTAGAGAGTAAGGAAAAAGCCGAAGGCGAATCACATCATTAGGTACTCCATTTTGCTTGAATGAGTTGCAAACATCAAGAAATTGCAGCAGATGTTGATTAGGATCTTCTGAATCATTCCCTGCATACTAACCCTGGAGTTCAAGCATTTTAAGCATAGTCTGCTTGATTTCAAAATTGGCAGCTTGAAACTCAGGCACTCTAATTCCTGATTGATACCCTTGAGATTGTCTTCCCAGAAAGTCATTGATACACAAACGATCATTTTCATCCTGAGCCATGTCTTCAGTGTCAGACTGTACTGCTGCCTCCTCTTGGTTTTGAAATGTTGTAGCTTCCAAAAGCTCTTGGATCTTCCTTGTCTTATGTGGTGTTTTAGTAGCTTTGGATCTACCAGTCATGTACCAGAGTACCTGAAAAACCAAGCAAATATCAAAATATCAAACTAACACCAGAAAATATATAAAAATAAAAATAGTAAAAATAATAATAAAATAAAATTGATTTTTTTTTTAACACTCAAACTAAAGCTACTAAAAGATTTCTAACACTAATCACCAATTGCCTTGAGTCCCCGGCAACGGCGCCAAAAACTTGATGCTACCAAAAATTTAACTAAGCACCGCAAGTGTACGGGTCATGAAAATAGTAAGTGGCAAATCAAGGTCATCCCACAGAGGCTCAATCAAATAGTGATTAGGTGTCAAATGTCCTTTTTTTATTTAAGTTGAACAAATAAGAAGTGTTTTCAATAGTAGTAAAACAAAAGAATTTAATAAAAACAAGCACTTTCAAAGAGAGAGATTCAAATATCAAAGAGGACAACCTAGAGATACTAATCCCTTGTTTGTTTCTTATATTTTATTCCCACCACATTAATTCTAACCAAATTTCATCAGCTAATCTAGAGTATTAGTGTTTATAAGTGCCTGTCGGTCCACTTATACACCTACCTCAAATAATTATACAATGTCTCACACAATTAATTAAGGTGCAATTCAAACCGGGTTCACTCTAATTTGACTATGCGGAGCTTCTAGGTATATGTCTATCCTAGACGCAAATTAGATTAAAACCTAATTTCATATTAGATTTAAACCTAATTCCACATTATTCAATCCCAAGGTCAATTTAAGATTCTCTCTTTCAAGTTCAATCCTAAATCTCCAAAACATGCTCAATGGTGATCAGTCAATGAGGAATAAATAATAAAAACAGGATTAAATAAACTGATTAAAATTAAGCAAAACCAATGTGTGGGAATAATTTCTAAGTCTCAAACAAGTTCATAGCACTCTAGGTTGAAAAGAAAATTAGCCACACATGGCTATAAGAAAATCCATTACAAAAATAAGGAGTTCAGACTCAAACATAACAAGAAGAAGAAGAAGAAGAAGAAGATCTCAGAATACTCTGCTTCTTGAATTGATATCACGTTCTTCTTCTTTTCCTCTCCAGCAAAATCTCGCGCTTCAATTTTTTTCCTCCCTGGCCATGTGTCTCTGCTCTCTCTCTGATGCGTCTTTTTTCTTTCTTTTTTTTCTTGCGTCTCATATTGCTGCCTTTTTAATAGATGCAAGTTAGGGTTGCTTTTTTCCCATTTACTTCGTGGGCCCCGTCAATTCAAATATTCAATGAAATCAATCTCCTTCAATTTCATTGTTGTGGTCCCACGTGCAGACATGCTTTGTAGCCTCTTCTTGATTTTCAATTAATTCAAAACAATTGATCCTGCTGTGCTCTCCAATCCTGACGCAAATGAAAAGGAAAAGGTAATTATATGGTAATAATGATAATAATAAAAATGAATTTATTCAAAACCTCTCATTACTATGATTTATTTCCGAAACTCAAAAACTTCTATTTTAAACTGAAATTCCCTAAATAATGCATTCAGATTGATATATGTTAAAATTTCAATCAAATCTTTTTAATTTAGCGTTGATGACTTCCTAAATATTTCAAAATATATCTCAAATCAACAAAAAATAGAAAGTCATCAATCAGTCTGATAAACAAAAACACCGCAGCTTTTTCAGATAAACCCAATGTTAACACTTGATAAGAAGCTCCAACTGATGATGGCAACCGGCTGTTTTCAGGTCAACAATAGACACTTTAAATCGTATAACCGATTTAAATAATTCAGAAAGAAACGCAAAAGTAAATGTTTTACTGACAGATAGAAACGACATAATACATAGCAAGGTAATGAAGAAGACGTTACCTATCCATTAGTTGCAGAGCCACCTGCGCCATCTTGCCACAAGAAGCATTGTTGTCACATAGAATCTGACCACTTGCTTACGAAGTAGAAGTAGGCATGCCAACATGATCTCATCACTAACAATGATCCGAACACTATCCAAAATCCAACACCAAATCCCACTCCCAAGCTTTCATAGAATCCTTTCATGAAACTGTCATCTTCATCACCAACTTGATTAGCTTGTGTCCATTCTTTAATGGATGATCTTCAGAATAACAGAGCTTGTCCAGAGGCCTCCCACAAAGATAAGGATTTCCTTCATATCTGGAGGGCTCAAAAGATTCCAGTTGTGTTCCTTTAGGGATTTCTCCAGACAAGTTGTTGTTTGATGAATCCAAAGTAGCCACCATGTTGATTGTGAGAGAGATCAATGTTGTTTAGAATCCCATAGCGGTCATTATACACCAATTCTGTTCCTTTCTTTTTCTTTTTTTGGCTCGAATTCTGTTCCTTTCCACACCATAGGCAAGAACCAATCAGGAATTCCACCTAAATGATATGTTCCCTTAAACCTGTATGTGAACGAACGAGTGGAATCATCCTTATTATGTTGTTGAGTCATTGCAACCAGCTTGTCGAGGCAACTTGGTATTGTTCCTGTAAAGTATTTAACAGAGAGATCCAAGACTCTGACCTTCGTTAAATAATACTAGTAACATAGATGGTGGGGTAACTTTCCATCTAGTTTATTCATCCTTAAGCTAAGAGTTTCCAACTCTTTTAAATTGTCTCTTGTCCATGAAGGTGTATTGGTCCTAACAAGTCTTTCCACTCTTGACTCCCCCCCCCCCCCCCCCAAAAAAAAAAAAAAAATTAACAATGCCAGTTGAGTCACATTTTTAAAGGAAGGAAGCCCACTACTCAAGCTATTGTTTTGTAAATCTAACAGCTGAAGTTGACGACCCCATTGAGTTATGGATTCTTCCTGAGAGTTGATTATTTGATAAATCAAGAACCTTTAAGGCTACCAATTTTTCAACAATTGCACTAATTCCCTGGCCACATGAAAGAGCAAATTTTGAAAATTGATTTCCTGAAATGTCTAGGATTGTGCTCTTTAATAGGAATAGTGGAACAGAGCCTTCAATTTGATTTGAGACCAATGACATATGTTGAACATAGAATTCAAGCGGCAGATTTGGAATTGTACCTGAGAGGTTGCTATTTTCTATGGTAAGAGTTTGTACTCCCTCTACAAGACTTCAAAACCATTCTGTTATGAAATCATTGATTTCAGCATGAGAAACATATAAGCCTTGTAAATTATTTTGATTGCAAAGCCATCTGGGGAATGCAGGGCCCAACTTAAAGTGAAATAACTTTAAGTCTTGTAATTGAAAAGGAGGAACCCAATGGTTGTTGAATTTTAGGGACAAGAAGTTTTCAGATAAGTCTAACGATTGTTTTTTTTTTTTTATATGAAAGAGGGCTAAAAGCCCAAGTACATGAAAACAACTACAAAGAAAGGGGAATAAATCTCAAACACTCCTTATCAACTAAGGCCCTTAAGGCCAAAGGACAGTCACTAAGAATTTCGGATCTGGATAGGCCCCATTTAGCTAGAGAGTCGGCAACCCTATTCAGCTCTCTAGGGACAAAGCGAAAGGAAACAGTCCAATTCCTCCCCACAAACGACCTGATCTGCTGAATAAGGAGGCTATCAGTATTAGCAGAGCCCTGAACCAACTGGTTAATCAGTTCCATAGCATCAGATTCAATAACAATATTCTTAACACCTAAGTCCCAGGCAATACTGAGACCAAGTCTAACGATTGTAACTTGGTGAGATTATGGAAATGGATGTCACTGACTGTTCCATTTAGCTCATTACTGTTCCATTTCAACCTTAGAATAAAAGCTAATTTTTGATAATGATGATTGAGATAACAAAATCAAAATAATGATGTCCGAAAGTTTAATGTCATTATAAAACTCCAACTTTACATCGTTTTATCTGACATTAATATAAATTGTCTTTTTATTGAAAATAATAATAATAAGCAGATCCGCCATTAAATGATATGCATGCATGCATCACTTTTGGAATTAAATAATCTTCCTTTAGATCAATAATTGCATGTCATCAGTACCAACACCTACCGGGATCAAGTGGTAAGGTACTCGTACTCCTTTAAGCAAGTCTTTAGTTTGAGGTTGTAAATGGAGTAGGTGACATTGGTAACTCTTTTCTCCCACTAAGGAGATTGACTTTAGACGAATCTAGATTAATCTAGCCCCTATAAATCCTTTAAGTTAAAAAGAGTTAGACCAGAAATGCATGTTGGTAAGGCATATGCAAGTCAAAGTCTTCCATTAGTATAGCGCACAGGGTGTATCAAAAAATGGCTAAAATATAAAAGAAAAATTTATATGGTATAATAATATAATGTTCATAGAAATTAATTTTTTTTTTTGAAAAATACCTTCAAATTATCAAATTTCTAAATCAATTATTTCTTACAATATATTAGGTGTTTACTATACTTATTAGCAATTTACAACTTATTTTAGTAGAAAATAACTTGGCATTTTCAAATCTTGAAGGTATTTTTTTTATAGAATTTTCTAAATTAATAAAAAAATAATTGTATAGAGAATGAAAAATAACATGGGCTTATATAAATAACCTTGTGAATAAATCTTATAGCATCAGCAGTGTGTTGAGAATATATATATATTTAAAAAAAAAAAGCAGTGTGTTGAGAAAAAGCGAGTGAAATAAATAAATAATTAGTTTTAATGCTGATGAGCGGTTGTTAGGAATTAACTTGAAAAAAAGTTGGTTGTTAGGACTTGGGAGAGAATTCCTTCTTTTATTTTGTTTTTTTTTTTGTTTTTTTGGGCCAGAGACTTGGGAGAATTCATTGTTTTAACATTAACTAAATCGAATTAATTAATCTCTTTTGGTTTACATGTTTGGAAGGAGTTTAAATAGAGTTTTTGGTCTAATAATGTCTAAAACAGTAAACTATCCTAAAAACCAACTTAAAAAAAAAAGTCCAACTCCTCACAACCACTTGACTCAACCTCTGCCTACCCTCCCCATCAATTATTATTTAACTAAATATTAAAAATGAGAGACTACAAAAAATGAATATATTTTTATGGCTTTAGATCGCTTTGAGCTACTACTACCATCATGAACATATTTTTGTTATTTAGGATGAAATAATAACATTTTTGTTCTCTTTCCATTCCATAGAAATTAAATAAGGGTATCATCCATGTACATGCATCCGAAAAATTGAAGGAATGACAGAGTCAGATCGAGGTAAGTGAAAAGGAATCATTCATTCATGATTCTATTCAGTGCTACCAAAACTGCTTCTTGAACTGTATTTTTTGCCTCCCTTTTCTCCCTCCTTTCTCCTACGTGCCAAGCTAATAGTAAAAATCTAATGTAACTCAGATCGAAACTCTTGGAGCAAGGATAAAACCCTCACAGCCAAGCTCATCGCCTATAGAGAGTAATAAAAAGTAGAAGTATGTTAACTGTAGCTAGACGCAAAGAATTTAAGAGGAAGAGCGTTTCAACATCGCACAATACCTTATTGGAATGTAAATCCAAAATAGGTAGAAGGGAGCGATAATAAAAATACAAAAATATACGTGTCACTATTGATTGCTGAGAAATGAAGAAAAATAGAAAATTGAATAGTGTAGGGCAAAGTTGCTGAGAAGCTAGCTAGGAACTGAGAATAGGGCACCATTCGCTGATACATATTGTTTCCTAGGAGGCAAGCTTGATAATTTTAAAAACAGGCAGAGTGGTGGGGGCAAAAAATAACTATTTTGGTGGGGTTTGGTGATGAGGCCATTAGGGTTGGGTAGTGATTTTTTTTATTTTTTTTCATTTTAATAAAAAATAAAACCAGTGAAATAACCCATAAAAAAAAGAAGGAAAAATCCATATGAAGACCCATTTAAATATCAGAAAAGGCCCCATGCTCTTTTTGATATGTGAATGTATTATTAAATGATGTTGATGCCCTCGGCCTCTTTCCCATTTCCTTTGTATCACTTTCCTTTTCCTCAGTCTCTCGCTCTCTTTCTGTGATTGGTTTGAGGAAAGGTTAGGGGAGGGGAGGAAAATTTTTGATCAAATTACCTTTGGGAAATTTTAAAAATTACATAGTTTTTTTTGCATCGTTTTTCGTGCATTAACTTTAAAAATATGTTACATCAAGGACATATCTGGGGTGAGGGATTGGCTTGGGTCCACTGCCCTTGCCATCCACTCCCGTCCTCTTCTATTAAACGTGCCGTTTTGACGCAAAAATCACACCTAATCTCTTTTTTTAAAAAATACATATTTTAGGGTACTGTAGGTATTAAAAGGATACTTCAAGATACTGATCGGTACTCAAAAAATACTTCATGATCTTGAAAAATTATTTTAGAATGTTAAAAAAATATTTCAGGGTACTGATTGGTACTAAAAAGATATTTCAGGATATTGCCTGAGGATGCTGGCTGGTACTGGAAAAATATTTCATGATCTTTAAAAATTATTTTAGATATCAACTATCTCTAAAATAATTTTTAAAGATCATGAAGTATTTTTTCAGTATTAGTCAGTATCTTGAAGTATCTTTTTAGTACCAGTCAGTACCTTGAAATATTTTTTCGATATTTTAAAATAATTTTTCAAGATCATGAAGTACCAGACAATATTTTTTTTAGTACCGGTGAATATCTTAAAATATCTTTTTAATACCTCCAATATGCTGAAATATGTATTTAAAAAAAAAAAAGGAATCAGGTGTGATTTTTGGGCCAAAACAACGCGTTTAATGGAAGAGGACGGGACTGGATGGCAAGGGCAGCAGACCCAAGCCAATCCCGTGTCAGTATTGTTTTCCTCTCAATCTAAACTAGAGCCGTTAAAACTTGTTGAACCCCTCGGACTTACCTGTTTAAAGCTATCTAAGCGAAGGTCTGGACTTGTATTTTAGGGAGTACAAAAGAAAAACAGTCTAGACCGTTATGACTGAAAAATAAAAGGGTCGGTCCTTATAAGTTTGGGCATTTTTACCAAAATAATATTTTTTTAAAAAAAATTACCAAATTAAAGCAGTTTTAAAAATATTTACCGGAATAGGGTTGTTTTGGTGGAGTCCCGTCATGCAGTACAACGCCACTTTTAATAGCGTCAGGCAGTCAGACGGCACTATAAATAACATCAGACAGCCTGACGGAACACATTTTGTGTGGCGTCAGAGCTGTCTGACGCCACACAAAATGTGTGGCCTCACCATCAATTCATGCCACTTTTCAAAAAGTGGCGTGAATTGATGTAAAAAAAAATAAAATAAATAATTATATTAAAAAGAATATTTTATTTATTAAAAAACTATTATTTTATAATTATCTTTTAAAATATTATTTTATTTGATAAAAAATATAATTATATTTAAAATTATAAATGATAATTCTAATTAATTATAAATAATAAAAAGAGTAAATAATAATTCTAATTAATAATTAAGGGAATTAAAATATATAAAATTTGTCATAAACCTGTGAGGCTCGTCTCATCGTGTGAGATCTAGGTGACAGACTTGCGTGTAACACAAGGGATTATAAGTCTTTGAGGGTGAGGAAATCTTTTTTTTTTTTTTTGAGTTGGATCTTAAAAAAATAAGAGAAGTAGGATTAAAATTTTTTAAGTAATTTTTTTTGGTACAAGGCGAGGGGAGGGGGGATTCGAACACGGGACCTGAGGGGAGATATAAAACATTTCAATACCACCAACTGTGCCACTGCACTGCTGTCCTCGATGGTATTTTTTAAGTAATTTTTTTATCTTGTATATTCTCTTTATTAAAATTTTGTAACTCCACTTCTCCAATTTTCTTAAATTAAACTAAAAAAAAAATTCCCTTCTCCTCCAAATCCCATGCACTAACAGATCATTGGGGACCATTTGGTACATGCAAAATATAACGAAACAAAAGGAAAGGAAGGGAAGATGTTCTCTTACGGTTAGAGTTGCACTTTCTCACAAAGAAACGATAAGAAAACATAAATTTGCGGACTTCGCTCAACTACGTACAGACACACAAAGATTGGACTGAAATATCCAAAAGGGGTATAAATATATCGTGGCCTTAGAGAAGGCCATGACTAGAACTTGAACGAATTTGAATCACTTTCTAGATGAGCTAATATGATAAGTTAACCTTGGATCATGAAGTTTTTGTCTCTTTTGGTTTGTTAAAGTGGTGTGGTTGTTTCTGCTTGATTGCTAATTTAGGCATGAGGTTATGAGTTTTGTTAAATTATGTTGATGTTTCTGTAAGATATGAACTTTGTGAAGTAAATAAAATCCTTTAGGGTGATAATGAAATTCATATCACGCTAAAATTCATGCCGATGAAGATTACAATAAAATCACAGTCCTAGTACATCATACATAATCCCAAAGCTAATATATATATATATCAGTATGTGCGCGCGCGCACTCTCTTGGATGAACTATTATTCCATGGATAATATTGTATCCATTCATATACGACACTTGCAACAGAATATGATAAACAAGACCAGAGTTATTCTTGAACTGTTGGAGATAAACCCAAGGTCACAAGCTCCAACTAACGAAGGCAATCTGTAATAAACACTTAAATCTTACAGCTGCTATATCTTTTATTAGTATATATAACAAGGGAAATTACGATATTACCTGTTCATTAGTTGCGGAGCCACTTGCGACATCTTGCCACGAGGAGCACTATTGCCACATAGATAGAGTCTAACAACTTGCTTACGAAATTGAGGTAGGCGTGCCTCCATGAACGAATCACTAACAATGATCCAAAAACTATCCAAAATCCAAAAGCAAATCCCAAGCCCAAGCTTTCATAGAATCCTTTCATGAAAGGGTTATCTTCATTAGCAACTTGGTTAGTTTCTGTCCCATTCCCTAGTAGATGATCTTCAGAAGAACAAAGCTTGTCCAGGGGCCTCCCGCAGAGATAACGATTTCCGTCGTATCTAGAAGGGTCAAAAGATTGCAACTGTGTTCCTACTGGAATTTGTCCTGACAAGTTGTTGTTTGATAAATTCAAAGTGTTCAGAAAAAATATTTCAGCAAGACTTAAAGGAATTTCTCCATGAAAATGATTTCTAGACAGATCCAAAGCTTCCAGTGATTTTAATTGTCCTATCCTTGGAATGATTTTTCCACCCAACTTATTTGATGATAGATTCAATAATCTCAATTCAACCAATTTTTCAATTCCTGCCGGCATTTCCCCTACTAGTTGATTGTGAGAGAGATCAATGTTTATAAGCCCGTAGTTATCATTGTACACTTGTTCTGTCCCTTTCCACACCATAGACAAGTGCCAAGCATAATACTTGCTTCTTATGATTTTTCCTTTCTTGTAAAAATAGATGTAACGCAAGGAATCATTTAAATCAGGTTTTTGAGTCATTGCAACCAGCTTGTCGAGGCAACTTGGTATTGCTCCTGCAAATTTGTTAAAAGAGAGATCCAAGACTCTGCGCTTTGTCAAATAGCATAGATGGAAGGGTAACTTTCCATCTAATTTATTCATCCGTAAGCTTAGAGTTTCCAACAATTTTAGATTGCCTCTCGTCCATGAAGGTGGTATTGGTCCCGACAAGTTATTTTTTCCCAAATCTAAAATTCCCAGTGTAGTTGCATTTTTCATGGATGGAAGCCCACCGCTGAAGCAATTGTTTTGCATAACTAATTGCCTAAGTTGACTTAAGGATCTCATAGAATTAGAAATCCTTCCTGTGAGTTGATTATTAGATAAATCAAGAACCTTTAGTGATTTAAAATGATTCCAACAATCAGGAAGTTCCCCTAATAAGTTATTACTTGAGATATTTAAGGCTTCCAAATTTCCAACCATTGCACTTGCTCCCTTGCCACATGGAAGATCAAATTTTGAAATTTTATTTCTTGAAATATCTAAAAAACTACTGTTTAATAGGAATTGTGGAACAAAGCCTTCAATTTGATTTGAAGCCAATAATATCTTTGGAACATTGAATTCAAGTGGCAGATTTGGAATTGTACTAGTGAGATTGCTGGATTCTATTCGAAGAGTTTTTGTTCCCCCTAAAACTCTCCAAAACCACTCTGGTATAGAGTCATTGATTTCAGCATGAGAAACATATAAGCCTTGCAAACTATTTTGATTGTGAAGCCATATGGGGAATCTAGGTCCTACCTTACAGTTAGATAACTGTAAGTATTGTAATTGAAAAGGAGGAATCCAATGGTTGCTGAACTTGAGGGACATCAAGTTATTAAATAAGTCTAAGTATTGTAACTTGGTGAGATTACCAAAATGGACTTCACTGATTGTTCCATTTAGCTTATTTTCGGAAAGGTCAAGACGCACTAAAGAATTCATGTATTTTCCAAAATCATCTGGAATAGGGCCAACTAATTGATTCTCGTGCAGGTAAAGGTTTGCCAGATTGGAACTTAGATTGAAAAGCCAAGGGAATAATGATGATGTGAGCTTGTTGAAACCGAGATCAAGAGTTAAAAGAGATGCAGAAAAGTTCAAATGGGACGGACTTGATACAATATTCAAATATGTCAGGCTACAATTTGATAGCCATAACTCTCTTAAGTTTGGAAGCTTGCCAATAATGGGCAACAAGTTCTTAGAGTAATTAAGATTGGAAACATAACTTAAATCAAGTGAAGTTAAAGAGCAAAGGTTGGAAAGCCACTCAATGCCGACCAGGCTCCTGTGATCAACATTCAAACCATCATTGTAGCCAATCCAAAGCGTTTGCAAGCTTGAAAGATTACCAAGTTGGGAAGGAATACTGCCGACTAAATGATTTTCCTCTAGACGAAGGTCTTGCAAACTTGAAAGGTTGGCAAGATGGACGGGTATAGTACCAATTAAACCATTGAAGGAAAGATTTAGAACCCGCAAGTTTGAAAGCTTGCCGAATTCTGTTGGCATTTTCGTAATTTTGATTTTCTACAAATTCTGCCTTGTAATTATGCTGCATGAGTACTAAGAGCACTATCAATCCAGGAGACTTGTTGCCATTTGATCCTGAAATAGAAAGAACAATTCTTATTGCTAGAAGAGTTGTTAGGCTAAGTCGTGGGATTAACATTGAATTGGACATTGAACTTGAGTCTGATTGTGACCATTCTGATTGTGTCCATTATGTTGATCTTTCTGATTGTGTTTCTGATAGTACTTATGATAGTCTTGTTATTTTTACTGATTCTAATAGCAATTTTGCTAACTCAAAAATTATGGCAGATCAAGTAGATCGTCCTACTTTGAAAGAATTAGCTACCCCTGATGTAGGCAATCAAAGTACTGATAGAGACTCTAGTTTATGGCAGATTCACTATTAGTGAAGAAGAGTAAAACTAAGTTGGGAAAAAAAAAGTTGATTTTTGGAGAGACTTAAAAATATGGCAAACTCTCTCGTATCCATATCCCATATATCACATAAAGAAGTTACATAAGAGGGAAAACTTCCCTTATAAACTTTTTTTTTTTTTAATATTCACATAACATCCTCGTCTAAATTGGGCTTGGACTCTAATACACTAAAGTGGATGAGGTGTGTTTCAAAAAAACGCTGAAGCTAAATTTAAGATGAAGATTATACCCAAAAAAAAAAAAAAAAGATGAAGCGAGAAAGGAAAGAAAATGAAGCCTACTGAAAGCATTGGCGTGATCATTGATTAAGAAGAGATGAGAACACACCCTGCTTTTGCAGACAATGAAGCAAGGACACTTAGGGTGTTTGTTTGGCATGAGGCTAGGGAAAGGTAAAGTGAGTGGAGGAAAAAAAATTTTGAGTTGGATCTTAAAAAATAAAAGAAGCGGGATTAAAAGTTTTTAATTAATTTTCCTGACTCTTTTATCATATATCTTCTCTTTATTAAAATTTTATAACCCCACTTTTCCAATTTTTTAAATTAAACTCACAAAAGCATCATCTTCCCTCCAAATCCCTTGTACCAAACAATCTTCAGAACTCATTTGGTACATGGAACATATAATGAAGGAAAGGAAATGAAGGGAAGATGTTACCTTACGTCTGGAGTTGTACTTTCTCACAAAGAAACGATAAGAAAACATGAACTTCTGGACTTCGTTCAACTACTGACACACAGACTGGACTGAAATATTCAAAAGGGGTATAAATATATCGTGGCCTTAGAGAAGGCCATGAATGGAACTTGAATGAATATGAATCACTCTCTAGATGAGCTAACATGATAAGTTAGCCTTGGATCATGAAGTTTTTGTCTGTTTTGATTTGTTAAGTAGTAGTGTGGTTGTTTCTGCTTGATTGCTACTTAAGGCTTGAGGTTGTGAGTTTTGTTAAATTATGTTGAAGTTTCTTCAGGATATGAACTTTGTGAAGTAAATAAAACCCTTGAGGGTCATAATGAAATTCATAACACGCTAAAATTAATGCCAATGAAGATTACAATAAAATTACAGTTCCAACAAATAATACATAATTCCAAAGTTAAAAAAACCAACAAAAGAGGATTATGACGTCCAAGTCTAGATGCCATCCTCCTTATTGTTCTTGTTTTTGTTTAATTTCTACCACACAATTATATATATATATATATATATAGGGAAATGATTTGTCCAGTCACTGCACCTAAGGTTTTTTCCAGTGAAACAAAACGACGCAGTTTAGTTTAATGAACATTAAAAAAAAAAAAACTCTCTCTCTCTCTCTCTCTCTCTCGACTTCACCTCTCCTCGGCGTCGGATCCATCATTGGCGCCGGAATATTTGTTCTTACCGGCCTGGCCGTGGTCATATCTTTTATCATCTCCGACGTCTCCACCTTGCTTTCAGTCTTCTGCTACACCAAGTTTGCTGTGGAAATACCCGTCGCAAGTAACTACTGATGATTCGTTCAAATTAATTTAATGTATTTAATTTGAAATTTAAAAAGTAATTATCCCTATAGAATAATGTGAGCATGTACACAAATTGATTCTGTATTTTTTTTAAAATGTTATTCGTGATCTCATACGAAAAAATTATTTGAAATTTCAGTATATGTTTTGTTTTGAATTGTATATTATTTTTTTCTTTTTTTTTTATCAATGTTCATTAAACTAAACTGCGTCGTTTTGTATTCACTGGAAAAAATCTTAGGTGCAGTGACTGCACAAATCATTTCCCCATATATATATATATATATATATATATATATGCTTGGATGAACTATTATACCATGGATAATATTGCATCCCCTCATATATGACATTCGCAGCAGAATCTGATAAACAAGATCAGAGTCATACTTAAACTGTTGAAGATGAACCCAAGCTCACAAGCACCAACTAACGAAGGCAACCTGTAATAAACACGTAAATCTTATAGCTGATATATCTTTTATTAGTATATATAACAAGGGTAATTAAGATGTTACATGTTCATTAGTTACGGAGCCACCTGCGCCATCTTGCCACAAAGAGCACTATTGCCACATAGATAGAGTTTGACAACTTGCTTACGAAATTGAAGTAGGCGTGCCTCCATGAACGAATCACTAACAATGATCCAAAGACTATCCAAAATCCAACACCAAATCCCACTCCCAAGCTTTCATAGAATCCTTTCATAAAAGGGTTATCTTCATTAGCAACTTGGTTAGTTTGTGTTTCATAACCTTGTGGATGATCTTCAAAAGAACAAAGCTTGTCCAGGGGCCTCCCGCAAAGATAAGGATTTCCTTCATATCTAGAAGGCTCAAAAGATTGCAACTGTGTTCCTACTGGAATTTGTCCTGACAAGTTGTTGTTTGATAAATCCAAAGTGCTCAGCAAAGATATTTCAGCAAGACTCGAAGGAATTTCTCCATGAAAATGATTTCTAGATAGATCCAATGCTTCTAATAAGTTTAATTGCCCTATCCTTGGAATGATTTTTCCACCCAACTTATTTGATGATAGATTCAAGAATCTCAATTCGACCAATTTTTCAATTCCTGTTGGCATTTCCCCTACTAGTTGATTGTGAGAGAAATCAATGTTTGTAAGCCCGTAGTTATCACTGTACACTTGTTCTGTCCCTTTCCACACCATAGACAAGTGCCACTCAAAAAGCGCGCGTGCTGCAAATTTTCCTTTCTTGTAGAATTCGATGGAACGCAAGGAATAATTTAGGTCATGTTTTTGAGTCATTGCAACCAGCTTGTCAAGGCAACTTGGTATTGCTCCTGTAAACTTGTTAAAAGAGAGATCCAAGACTCTGATCTTTGTCAAATAACATAGATGAAAGGGTAACTTTCCATCTAATTTATTCATCCGTAAGCTTAGAGTTTCCAATACTTTTAGATTGTCTCTCGTCCATGAAGGTGGTATTGGTCCTGACAAGTTATTTTTTCCCAAATCCAACATTCCCAGGTTAGTTGCACTTTTCATGGATGGAAGCCCACCACTGAAGCTATTGTCTTGCAGAACTAATTGCCAAAGCTGACTTAAGGATCTCATAGAATTAGGAATCCTTCCTGAGAGTTTATTATTGGATAAATCAAGAACCTTTAATGATTTAAAATGATTCCAACAGTCAGGAAGTTCCCCTAATAAGGTATTACTTGAGATATTTAAGCCTTCCAAATTTCCAACCATTGCACTCGTTCCCTTCCCACATGGAAAAACAAATTTTGAAATTTTATTTTTAGAAAGATTTAAAATTCCACCCTTTAATAGAAACAGTGGAACAGAGCCTTCAATTTGATTTGAAGCCAATGATATCTCTGGAATAGTCAACTCAAGGGGTAGATCTGGAATTGTACCTATGAGATTGCTTGATTCTATAAAAAGTTGATTTGCTCCCCTTAAAAGTCTCCAAAACCACTCTGGTATAGAGTCATTGATTTCAGCATTATCAACAATGAATTCTTGTAAATTATGTTGAGTGTGAAGCCATTTAGGGAATCCGGGGCCTAACTTACAGTTGGATAACTGTAGCGATTGTAATTGAAAAGGAGGAATCCAATGGTTGTTGAACCTAACGGACAACAAGTTATGGGATAAGTCCAAGTCTTGTAACTTGGTGAGATTACCAAAATGGACTTCACTGATTGTTCCGTTTAGCTTATTTAGGGAAAGGTCAAGAAACACTAAAGAATTCATGTATTTTCCAAATTCATCTGGAATAGGGCCAACTAATTGATTGTCGGACAGATCAAGGTTTGCAAGATTGGAAGTTAGATTGAAAAGCCAAGGGAATAATGATGATGTGAGCTCGTTGAAACCGAGATAAAGAGTTAAAAGAGATGCAGAAAAGTTCAAATGGGACGGAGGAGTTGATACAATATTGAAATCTGTCAGGCTACAACTTGCTAGGCCTAACCCTCTTAGGTTTGGAAGCTTGCCAATAATGGGCAACAATTTGTCAGAGTAATTAAGATTGGAAACATCACTTAAATCAAGTGAAGTTAAGGAGCGAAGGTTGGAAAGCCACTCAATGCCGACCAGGCTCCTGTGATCAACATTCAAACCATCATTGTTGCCAATCCAAAGCGTTTGCAAGCTTGAAAGATTACCAAGTTGGGAAGGAATACTGCCGACTAAATGATTTCCATCTAGACGAAGATCTTGCAAACTTGAAAGGTTGGCAAGATGGACAGGTATACTACCAATTAAACAATTGTAGGAAAGATTTAGAAACCGCAAGTTTGAAAGCTTGCCGAATTCAGTTGGCATTTTTCCACCAAAACGAGAATTATAGAGATTGAGGTACGTTAATTTGGTGAGAGAACCAAAAAATTTTGGGATTTCACTGCGGTTGAAATCATTATAACTGAGATTCAAAGAAATCAAGTGTTGCAAGTCAATCATTGAAGGGCTAATCTCACCTCTTAAAGGCTGCTGACCTTGTTGTTGATAACTAAGATTGAGCATTTCAACATGGCCAGTCTGAGGATTACAGAGAACTCCAGTCCATTGACAACAGTTTGGAGAAGAGCCCCATGAAGTTAAGTGACCATAATCGTCCACGAAGGAATTCTTCATGTCGACAAGTGCTCGTCTCTCTTGGTCTACGCAGCTGGCGTTTGCATCTCCCATGAACAGCTCAGCCTGCAAGTGCAGCAACACTATTATCATTGCTCGCACCACTTTCACCAAATAATTCATATTCCTCACACCCATGGTTGCAGCTCATGCAATGTGAAACTCAAACAAGTATGTAGATAGATTACATGGCACGCCTAATGCCTTCTCGTAATTTATAAAACGCATATAGGTTAAAGTCTTCCACCAATAACACGTTTGGAAGGAATCCAAATTGAGTTTCTCTCTCTAACTAATGTCTGAACACTGAAAAGCTAAAGCAATGAACTCTCCTAACAATTGACCTTTTGTTTTTTTTCTTTCAAGCTAATTCCAAACAACCACTTGAGTATTTGACTTAACTTCCTCCTCCTCATCACAAAGTTGTTACTATTACTTAAATAATTATAAAAAATGAGAATACATAAAATGAATAAATTTTAATTTTTCTTTATTGAGCTTTGGCAAATTAAAAATTAACAAACTAATTTTATTGATATGATACTTCCATAGCTTTGCATGAAAATGTGTGCTTGATCACTCACATTTTTCAATAGATACAACTTTAATAAAAGCAGAATATGCATACATAATTGGTACTCATCCCGGTCCTTTATATAAGAACTAGTTATACATAGATATTTTAGTAAAATTAGATTAAATCACATTTATTATAATAAAATAATTTATTTTATTTCCTTAGCATCTCTTGTATTAAGAATTATATGATGACGAAAACTTTAGTTTCCTCCACTTTCAAATATTTAACTCCTGTTCAGATAAATCTATCTCTTTTGTAAAAACAACTTTAAAAAAGATTATTCACATCAAAAAAATTTAGTGTGTGTACGCATTCTTCCTTCCTATTAATTTAGTCTGGAAAATTATGAAGTATCCTATATATGAGGCCCATATATTCATGAAGAAAAGAATGAATAAGGAATATAATATATATGCACGAACGCACCAGTCATACAAGTACAATTAATTAACTAATAAATTTTTCTCATAGTTAATTCTAGTCTAGATCAAGTTCCACCTTTCTAAAAATATGACGATAAAATATTAAAAAATAATTTTAAAAACAAAACAAGAGCTATGATTAAGTGAACAAAATCAAAAGTTACCGCTATCATTACAAAAGAAAAGAAAAAAAATATATATGAAAAGTAGATCGCCGGTTAAGTGATACATGCATGCATCACTTTTGGAATTAAATAATCTTACTTTAGCACAATAATTGCCTGTCAAAATGTTTTTTTTTAAAATTTATTTGCTACCTGAAAATTAAAAATTTTTGTAGGAACTTTTTATTTATTTTCTACCTGAAAAAACCTTTGTTTAAGATCGCGTCAAAATGCTTTTATAAATAAATCCATTGTATATCTCTTAAATTAAGTATTGATAAGATTATTTCAATAGTGCTTGTGCTTGTTAGGATCAGGGAATAGTGCTTGTGGTTGTGCGAATAATATTTTGCAAATTAAATTAATAAATTATATTTTGAGAAATTGTATAAAATAAGAACAACATTTATCAGTAAATAGATCCCATTTTCGGAATATGCTTGAAATATAGGAGAAAAGAATGTCCTCGTTTCCATTTCTCAATTTCCTTCCCATTTATTATCTTTATTGTCACATCAACTTTCAATTATTAGATTTAATACATTATAACAATATCATTATAATGTTAAATATAAAAATAAATATAAATAAATTTAACCTGCGCATATACAATCCATAAATGTACACTATGGATGTTTAAAAAATAAAAATTTATAAAATATTTAAATAAAAAGAGAAGAGAGGGGAGGAAGATGAGAAGGAAAGAGGATTCATGAATCATGATTTACTAGCGGCAGTTCGTCAAATGCGTGGGTTTTAGGAATTGACTTATAAAAAAAGTGGGTTGTTAGGATAATTCATAGTTTTGAGACATTAACCAAAGCAAATTAATCTGTTTTAAATTACCCGAATTACACGACTGGAAGGAATTCAACGGATCATTTTGTTTAAAATTAAAGAAAACGTCGTGGTTTTTGTCAAGTCCTTCCTCCTGTCATTTAAATCATTATAAAAACTGATACCATTAAAAAAATATATTTTTAAGGGTTCAGAATCCTTACATGGATTTGAGTTATACTTACCACCATGAATATACTTTACTCATTTCATATAATTTTTTCTTATATTATTTAATATTAAGAATTGGGAAAAAGTCTCCCGTTAGAAATTTTATTGGTAAAAAAAACCTAAAATTTTTTTCTAGACAACAAATACTAGTACTATAAAAAATTTGTACACACAAAATACTATATGAAAAATTTATTGCACCACTTTCAGTAAATAATTCATATTCCTCACACCTATGGTTACAGCTTATGCAATGTGAAACTCAAACAAGTATATGAAGCTAGATGACATGGGCAAGCCTTCCACCAATAACACAATTGGAACGAATGCAAATTGATTTTTTCTCTCTAACTAAAGTCTAAAAACTGAACTCTCTTGACAACCTACTTTTGTTTTTTTTTTTTTCTTTCAAGCCAAATTCAAACAACCACTTGAGTACTTGACTCAACCTCCTCCTTCTCATCACAAAGTTGTTACTAATAATTATAAAAGATTAGAATCCATAAAATGAATAAATTTTAATTTTTCTTTATTAAGCTCTAGCAAATTAAAAATGAACAATCGGATTTTACTGATATGATACTTCCATGGCTTTGCATGAAAATGTGTACTTGATTACTCATGTTTTTCAATGGATAAAACTTTAATAAAAGGAGAATATGAAGTGAAGGCACATGGATCTAAATGTTCATTTATTACATACAATATGTTTATTGAAAGTTTGAAGAAAAATTTAAGATGGAGAAAGGAAAAAAAATGAAGCCTGCTGAAAGTGAGACAACTTCATCAGCATCTCCAATAGGAAGTTATACACTTTGGGTGATCATTCATCAAGAAGAGATAAGAACACACTGTTTCTCCAGACAATGAAGCTGGGACACTTATCTTCTATGTTAAGGTTCCCAGGTTGTTCCTTGCTTGTTCTTCTTCCAACAACTTCACAGACACTATCAACAACTTCTCACACTGTTCCTTGCTTGTTCTTCTCCATCCTGTGCTTGTTCCTACTTTCTTCCCCAAACTTCATATACACTTCGATAGTATTGATGCTATTCAATGATCAATATCTCTGTAAATATACACTAGTTCCAACACTAACATATGTTCATCTGTTCATTTATTTTATACACACTATTCACAAGTAAAAATTGAATATCTTGCTCTCAAATTAGGGTGACTCCAAACATCAACTTGTTGAGTATTACAACGTATGGCATGGAGCTTTTGGGAATAGGACAAAGGGAAGGGTCAAAAGCGGGAAGATACTTGTATTATGTATAGCGAGCAGGCAGGAAACGAATGCATAAATTAGAAACTTAATGAAGGTAATAAATATGAATATAATTATTCATAAATCTATAGTCAAATATTCAAATAAATATATACTGGAAATAATATATGCTGGAAATATAAGAGCTTAGGGAAGAGAATATGCAAACTGTGATTTATCCTGGTTTGGCCCAATCCACAATGACCTACGTCCAATCCCCAGACTCCTCCTGAGATTTCAATCCACTATCTCCCTCAAGCTTTAATCGGGTACTTGAGAACTGCTACAATCCCACAAGTTTAGCTGGGCACTTGTGCAGCCTTTTACAAATCTCTTATCGAGATACTCCCCCTTACACACTGTAAGGATACAATCTTTATAATGAATGATTACAAATAATCCTCTCTCTAAGAATTCATGAATCATGATTTACTATAGGCAGTTCGTCAAATGCGTGGGTTTTAGGAATTGACTTATAAAACAAGTGGGTTGTTAGGATAATTCATAGTTTTGAGACATTAACCAAAGCAAATTAATCTGTTTTAAATTAACCGAATTACACGACTGGAAGGAATTCAAAGGATCATTTTGTTTAAAATTAAAGAAAACGTCGTGGTTTTAAGGGTTCAGAATCCTTACATGGATTTGAGTTATATTTACCACCATGAATATACTTTACTCATTTCATATAATTTTTTCTTATATTATTTAATATTAAGAATTGGGAAAAAGTCTCCCGTTAGAAATTTTATTGGTAAAAAAAAACCTAAAAATATTTTATAGACAACAAATACTAGTACTATAAAAAATTTGTACATACAAAATACTATATGAAAAAATTTATTGCACCACTTTCAGTAAATAATTCATATTCCTCACACCCATGGTTACAGCTCATGCAATATGAAACTCAAACAAGTACGTAGCAAGATGACATGGGCAAGCCTAATGCCTCCTCCTAATTTATAAGGCGCATATAGGTCAAAGTCTTCCACCAATAACACAATTGGAACGAATGCAAATTGATTTTTTCTCCCTAACTAAAAGTCTAAAAACTGAACTCTCTTGACAAACTACTTTTGTTTTTTTTCTTTCAAGCCAAATTCCAAACAACCACATGAGTACTTGACTCAACCTCTCCTTCTCATCACATTGTTACTACTACTTAAATAATTATAAAAGATTAGAATACATAAAATGAATAAATTTTAATTTTTCTTCATTAAGCTCTAGAAAATTAAAAATGAACAAACTGATTTTACTGATATGATACTTCCATGGCTTTGCATGAAAATGTGTGCTTGATTACTCATGTTTTTCAATGGATAAAACTTTAATAAAAGTAGAATATGAAGTGAAGGCGCATGGATCTAAATGTTCATTTATTACATACAATATGTTTATTGAAAGTTTGAAGAAAAATTTAAGATGGAGAAAGGAAAAAAAATGAAGCCTGCTGAAAGTGAGACAACTTCATCAGCATCTCCAACAGGAAGTCATACACTTTGGGCGATCATTCATCAAGAAGAGATAAGAACACACTGTTTCTCCAGACAATGAAGCTGGGACACTTATCTTCTATGTTAAGGTTCCCAGGTTGTTCCTTGCTTGTTCTTCTTCCAACAACTTCTCAGACACTATCAACAACTTCTCACACTGTTCCTTGCTTGTTCTTCTCCATCCTGTGCTTGTTCCTACTTTCTTCCCCAAACTACATATACACTTCGATAGTATTGATGCTATTCAATGATCAATATCTCTGTAAATATACACTAGTTCCAACACTAACATATGTTCATCTGTTCATTTATTTTATACACACTATTCACAAGTAAAAATTGAATATCTTGCTCTCAAATTAGGGTGACTCCAAACATCAACTTGTTGAGTATTACAACGTATGGCATGGAGCTTTTGGGAATAGGCAAAAGGGAAGGGTCAAAAGCGGGAAGATACTTGTATTACATATAGCGAGCAAGCAGGAAAAAACGAATGCACATTCCATGCTCATCTAAAATTTTAGGTGCACATCCCCAAATAAAAGTTTTTTTTTTAGGTGCACATCCCCAAATAAAAGTTTTTTTTTTTAGGTGCACATCCCCAAATAAAAATTTTAGGTTCGTCATATTTTAGGTGCACATCCCCAAATAAAAGTTTTTTTTAAAAAAAAAACTCAATGCACTAAAATTAACTCAAGATAGTGGGTGTTGAAAAAATATTTCATATTTTAGGTGTTATTGGAAAAATATTTCAGGATACTTGTGTTATAGAAAAAATATTTTTGAATACTGGACTAGAAATATTTAATTTGAGGTACTGGGTACAAAAAAAAAATCAATCCAAATAAATAGAAATACAAAAAAATAAAAAAGGTCCCCACCCTAAAATGGGTTCAATTTCTATGCTCATCCACAAGATGAGCATGGGATGGCTCATCCCTCTAATTTTGGGGTGAAGACATTTTCTTTATTTTTTTAAAGTTTTTATATGTTTTTATTTATTTTGATTAAATTGTATAATGCACCCTAAAATATTTATCCTATAACACCAGTATCTTGAAATATTTTTTCAGTAGAACCTAATATTTGAAATATTGTTTTAACCCACTATCTTAATTTAATTAAATTTTAGTTCATGAGTAATTTTTTTTAAAAAAAAAAAAACCATTTATCTAAGGATGAGCATCCCATGCTCATCTTTTTTTTTATGAGTATGGTATGTGAATTCTACAACCAGAGGTTTGAAGATAATATCCGAGCCAAAAAAAAAAAAAAAAAAACCAAAGGTTCATATTTGACGCTCATCTAAAAGATGACCATGGTTCGTCATACCTCTAATTTTAAGGTGGGGATCTTTTTTATTTTTTATTTTATATATTTTTATTTGTTTGGATTAAATGGTATGATGTATCTTGAAATATTTTTTACAGTTGGTATCTAAAATAATTGATTTCTAGCCCTGTATTTAGAGATAACTTTACTATAACACCAGTATCTTGAAATATTTTCCCAGTAATACTAAATATCTGAAATATTTTTTTAACACCCACTATCTTAGGTTAATTAAATTTTAGTGCATAGAACTTTTAAAAAAAAAAGAAAAGAAAAAACCCCTTTTATTTTGGGGATGAGAATGGAATGTGCATTGTTCAAGCAGGGGTACACATTCTATGTTAGACCCAGCTATCATCTAAGAGGGGGGTGAATTGGGTGTCTGATAAAAAATTAGAAACTTATAAAAGCTTTTCGCAACTTAATGAAGGTAATAAATATGAATATAATTATTCATAAATCTATAGTCAAATATTCAAATAAATATATACTGGAAATAATATATGCTGGAAATATAAGAGCTTAGGGAAGAGAATATGCAAACTGTGATTTATCCTGGTTCGGCCCAATCCACAATGACCTACGTCCAGTCCCCAGGCTCCTCCTGAGATTACAATCCACTATCTCCTTCAAGCTTTAATCGGGTACTTGAGAACCGCTACAATCTTACAAGTTTAGCCGGGAACTTGTGCAGCCTTTTACAAATCTCTTATCGAGATACTTCCCCTTACACACTGTAAGGATACAACCTTTGTAATAAATGATTACAAATAATCCTCTCTCTAAGAATTCATGAATCATGATTTACTATAGGCAGTTCGTCAAATGCGTGGGTTTTAGGAATTGACTTATAAAACAAGTGGGTTGTTAGGATAATTCATAGTTTTGAGACATTAACCAAAGCAAATTAATCTGTTTTAAATTACCCGAATTACACGACTGGAAGGAATTCAACGGATCATTTTGTTTAAAATTAAAGAAAACGTCGGGGTTTTTGTCAAGTCCTTCCTCCTGTCATTTAAATCATTATAAAAACTGATACCATTTTTTAAAAAAATATTTTTAAGGGTTCAGAACCCTTAGATGGATATGAGTTATATTTACCACCATGAATATACTTTACTCATTTCATATAATTTTTTCTTATATCATTCAATATTAAGAAATGGGAAAAAGTCTCCCGTTAGAAATTTTATTGGTAAAAAAAACCTAAAAAATTTTTATAGACAACAAATACTAGTACTATAAAAAATTTGTACACACAAAATACTATATGAAAAATTTATTGCACCACTTTCAGTAAAAAATTCATATTCCTCACACCCATGGTTACAGCTCATGCAATGTGAAACTCAAACAAGCACGTAGCTAGATGACATGGGCAAGCCTTATGCCTCCTCCTAATTTATAAGGCGCATATAGGTCAAAGCCTTCCACCAATAACACAATTGGAACGAATGCAAATTGATTTTTTCTCCCTAACTAAAGTCTAAAAACTGAACTCTCTTGACAACCTACTTTGGTTTTTTTTTTTCCCCCCTTTCAAGCCAAATTCCAAACAACCACTTGAGTACTTGATTCAACCTCCTCCTTCCCATCACAAAGTTGTTACTAATAATTATAAAAGATTAGAATCCATAAAATGAATAAATTTTAATTTTTCTTCATTAAGCTCTAGCAAATTAAAAATGAACAAACTGATTTTACATATGATACTTCCATGGCTTTGCATGAAAATGTGTGCTTGATTACTCATGTGAAGTGAAGGCACATGGATCTAAATGTTCATTTATTACATACAATATGTTTATTGAAAGTTGAAGAAAATTTTAAGATGGAGAAAGGAAAAAAAATGAAGCCTGCTGAAAGTGAGACAACTTCATCAGCATCTCCAACAGGAAGTCATACACTTTGGGCGATCATTCATCAAGAAGAGATAAGAACACACTGTTTCTCCAGACAATGAAGCTGGGACACTTATCTTCTATGTTAAGGTTCCCAGGTTGTTCCTTGCTTGTTCTTCTTCCAACAACTTCACACACTGTTCCTTGCTTGTTCTTCTCCATCCCGTGCTTGTTCCTACTTTCTTCCCCAAACTTCATATACACTTCGATAGTATTGATGCTATTCAATGATCAATATCTCTGTAAATATACACTAGTTCCAATACTAACATGTTCATCTGTTTATTTATTTTATACACACTATTCACAAGTGAAAATTGAATATCTTGCTCTCAAATTAGGGTGACTACAAACATCAACTTGTTTGAGTATTACAACGTATGGCATGGAGCTTTTGGGAATAGGGAAAAGGGAAGGGCCAAAAGCGGGAAGATACTTGTATTATGTATAGGGAGTAAGCAGGAAAAAACGAATGCACATTCTATGCTTATCTAAAATATTTCATGTTTTAGGTGCACATCCCCAAATAAAAGATTTTTTTAAAAAAAAAAACTCAATGCACTAAAATTAACTCAAGATAGTGGGTGTTGAAAAAATATTTCATATTTTAAGTGTTATTAAAAAAATATTTCAGGATACTTGTGTTATAGGAAAAATATTTTTAAATACTGAACTAGAAATATTTAATTTGAGGTACTGAGTACAAAAAAAATTTCAATCCAAATAAATAGATATACGAAAAAATAAAAAAAGGTCCCCACCCTAAAATGGGTTCAATTTCTATGCTCATCCATAAGATGAGCATAAGATGCTCATCCCTCTAATTTTGGGGTGAAGACATTTTCTTTTTCTTTTTTTTAAGTTTTTATTTATTTGGATTGAATTGTATAATGCACCCTCAAATATTTATCTTGTAACACCAGTATCTTGAAATATTTTTTCAATAGCACCTAATATCTGAAATATTGTTTTAATACCCACTATCTTAATTTAATTAAATTTTTGTTCACGGAGTGTTTTTTTTTTAAAAAAAAAAAACCCATTTATCTAAGGATGAGCATCCCATGCTTATCTTTTTTAATGAGTATGGCATGTGGATTCTTCAAGCAGAGGTTCATATTTGACGCTCATCTAAAAGATGACCATGGGTTCGTCATACCTCTAATTTTAGGGTGGGGATCTTTTTTATTTTATTTTTTTATATTTTTATTTGTTTGGATTAAATTGTATGATGTATCTTGAAATATTTTTTATAGTTGGTATCTAAAATAATTGATTTCTAGCCTTGTATTTAGAGATAACTTTACTATAACACCAGTATCTTGAAATATTTTCCTAGTAGCACTAAATATCTAAAATATTTTTTTAACACCAACTATCTTAAGTTAATTAAACTTTAGTGCATAGAGTATTTTTTTAAAAAAAAAATAAAAAAATAAAAAATCCTTTTATTTTGGGGATGAGAATGGAATGTGCATTGTTCAGGCAGGGGTACACATTCTATGTTTATCCAAAAGATGAGCACGGGATGCTCATCCCTCTAATTTTAAGGTAGGAACCTTTTTTTTTCATTTGTTTGATTTTTTCTGTATTTTTAATTATTTCAATTAAATTGTATGATGCACCTTGAAATATTTTTTCAACACTTTGATCTTATATGTTAATTAAATTTTAGTGCATGAAGTATTTTTCAAAAAACAAAAAAGACCCTTTTATTTTGGGCATAAGCAGCCTAGGCTCATTTTTTTTTTATAAGCATGGAATGTGCATTGTTCAAGCACGCGTTCACATTATATGCTCATCTAAAAGATAAGCATGAGATGCTCATTCCTCTAATTTTAGGGTGAAGACTATTTCTTTATTTTTTTAAGTTTTCATATATTTTTATTTATTTGGATTAAATTGTATAGTACACTCTGAATTATTTATCCTATAACACCATTATTTTGAAATATTTTTTCAATAGCACTTAATATCTAAAATATTGTTTTAATACCCACTATCTTAAGTTAATTAAATTTTAGTGCATGGAGTATTTCTTTTATATATATATATATAAAAATAATCATTTATTTAAGGTTGAGCATCCCATGCTCATCTTTTTTTTTTAATTTTTTTTTTTTATGAGTATGGATTGTGGATTCTTCAAGGTGAGGTTCATATTTGATGCTCATCTAATAGATGACCATAGGTTCATCATACCTCTAATTTTAGGGTGGGGATCTTTTTTTTTAATTGTTATATATTTTTATTTGTTTGGATTAAATTGTATGATGTATCTTGAAATATTTCTTACACTTAGTATCTAAAATAATTGATTTCTAGCCCAGTATTTAGAGATAATTTTACTATAATACCAGTATATATTTTTGCAGTAGCACCAAATATCTGAAATATTTTTTTAGCACCCACTATCTTAAGTTAATTAAATTTTAGTGCATAGAGTATTTTTTAAAAAAAAAAATAAAAACCCCTTTTATTTTGGGGATGAGCATGGAATGTGCATTGTTCAAGCAGGTGTTCACATTATATGCTCATCCAAAAGATATGTATGGGATGCTCATCCTTCTAATTTTGGGGTGAAGACCATTTCTTTTTTCATTTTTTAGTTTTTCTATATTTTTATTTATTTGGATTAAATTGTATAATACACCCTGAAATATTTATCCTATAACATCAGTTATTTTTTCAGTAGCACCTAATATCTAAAATATTTTTAAAAAAACCCACTATCATAAGTTAATTAAATTTTAGTGCATGGAGTATTTATTATTAAAAAAAAAAAAAGAATCATTTATTTAAGGATGCGCATATCATGCTCTCTCTTTTTTTTTTTTTTAATGAGTATGGAATGTGGATTCTTCAAGCTGAGGTTCATATTTGATGCTCATCTAAAAGATGACCATGGGTTCCTCATTCCTCTAATTTTAGGATAGGCAGTGCCGCAGTGGCGGAGCCACGTTGGGGCAAAGGTCCGCACTTGCAGACACAAACTTTTGTGTCTTTTTTTTTTTTTTTAACTTGAGAGTGGAGGGAGGGCAATCGCTGAAGCAAAAGAGAATAAGAGAAAAGTGAAGGCCATGATGAAGGTTGGTAGGCGGTGGCTGTGTTGCTGTTGGTGATGGGCGTTGCGGTGGAGAAGACGGCGATGAGGCGGTAGGCCCATGGCGGAGGACGCAGGCGACAAGTGGTGGCTGAGGGATGGGGAAGAATGAGAGAGAGAGGGAGAGGAGGATATAGTATTATTGTTGCGCAGGGGGGCAAATATTTGCTTGCGTGTGAGAGAGAAGGAAAAGACATTTGAAGCAGAAGAAAGAGAAAGGAGAAAAACATTTTACAAAAACAAAATTTTGGAGTTGAAAAATTAGAAAAATTATAAATTGTTTCATACACACACATAATAAGAATAAAAATGAATTAATTTGTGTGCTGATTGATTTATGGGAATAAACGTGTGCAATTGTTCCTCTAATGTTCTAGCCTTCGCAGATTCTCATTTTCTTTGATATAAGATGTTCTATGGAAAAATCACTTGCTTTGTTGGGTTGTATAGTTTAGAAATATCTCATTTGTTGGAATAACTTTTGTTAAGGATAAGTTGCGCAATTGGATAAGTGATAATTGGTTTAACTCATCCATGCTAATTTATGTTGAACGTGATATATTTGATAAGATTGATGATAAAGATATAATGCAATATTTTCAAGAAATAAGTAATCGAAGAATGCTTTTATAATCATTTTGTTGTAATAACTTAGTTGATTCTTAATTATTATTTTTCTATGTTAAATTAAAAATTTCTTTTCTTGTCTATATTCTTTTGTTTTTTTTAATGTATTTAAAACTTTTCTTTAAAAAAAATTCGGGGGCGTTGCCCCGAATCCCCGTCACTAATTGTGCGGACATAAACTCAAAGTTCTAGCTCCGCCACTGGCCGTCATCATACACTAATTCTGTTCCTTTCCACACCATAGGCAAGTACCAATCAGGAATTTGACCTATAATATCATATCCGTGAAACTTGTATGTGACGAAACGAGTGGAGATATCATGTTGTTGAGTCATTGCAACCAGCTTGTCGAGGCAACTTGGTATTGGCCCCGTAAAGTTGTTAACAGAGAGATCCAAGACTCTGACCTTTGTTAAATAACATATATGGTAGGGTAATTCTCCTTCTAATTTATTCATCCTTAAGCTAAGAGTTTCCAACTCTTTCAAATTGTCTCTTGTCCATGAAGGTGGTATTGGTCCTAACAAGTTATTTTTTTCCAAATTTAACATTGCTAGTTGAGTTACATTTTTCAAGGAGGGAAGCCCACCACTCAAGTTATTGTTTTGTAAATCTAACAGCTGAAGTTGACTTAAAGACCCCATTGAGTTAGGGATCCTTCCTGAGAGTTGATTATTAGATAAATCAATAACCTTTAAAGATTTAAAACGATCCCAACAACCAGCAAGTTCCCCCATTAAGTTATTGCTTGAGGTATTTAAATATACCAATTTTTCAACAATTGTACTTATTCCAGCCTTGCCACATGAAAGAACAAATTTTGAAAATTGATTTCCTGAAATGTCTAAAATTGTGCTCTTTAATAGGAATGGTGGAACAGAGCCTTCAATTTGATTTGAGGCCAATGACATTCGTTGAACATATAATTCAAGTGGCAAATTTGGAATTGTACCTTTGAGGTTGCTATTTTCTATGGTAAGAACTTGTACTCCCTCTACAAGACTCCAAAACCATTCTGGTATGGAATCATTGATTTCGGCATGAGATACAAATAAGCCTTGTAAATTATTTTGATTGCGAAGCCATCCGAGGAATCCAGGGCCCAACTTACAATGATATAACCGTAAGGATTGTAACTGAAAAGGAGGAACCTAGTGGTTGCTGAATTTGAGGGACAACAAGTTATCAAATAAGTCTAACGATTGTAACTTGGTGAGATTATGGAAATAGACTTCATTGATTGTCCCATTTATCACATTTCCGGAAAGGTCAAGATCCACTAAAGAATTCATGAATTTTCCAAAATCATCTGGAATAGGGCCAACTAATTGATTGTCGTACAGATCAAGGTTTGCAAGATTGGAACTTAGATTGAAAAGCCATGGGAATAATGATGATGTGAGCTCGTTTTCACCGAGATTAAGTGTTAAGATAGATGCAGAAAAGTTCAAATGGGATGGAGGAGTTGATACAATATTGAAATAAGTGAGGCTACAATCTACTAGGCTTAACTCTCTTAGGTTTGGATTCTTGCCAATAATGGGCAACAAGTTGTTAGAGTAATTAAGATTAGAAACATAACTTAAATCAAGTGAAGTTAAAGACTGAAGATTGGAAAGCCACTCAATGCCAACCAAGCTCCTATCATCAACTTTCAAACCATCATTGTAGCCAATCCAAAGCATTTGCAAGCTTGAAAGATTACCAAGTTGGGAAGGAATACTGCCCACTAAATGATTCCAATTGAGACGAAGGTCTTGCAAACTTGAAAGGTTGGCAAGATGGATAGGTATACTACCAATTAGACCATTTCCTGTAAGATTTAGAACCTGCAAATTTGAAAGCTTGCCAAATTCAGTTGGTATTTTTCCACCAAAACCAGAATAATAGAGATCAAGATACGTTAATTTGGTGAGAGAACCAAGAAATTTTGGGATTTCACTGCCGTTGAAATCATTGTAACTAAGATTCAAATAAATCAAGTATTTCAAGTCAATCAATGAAGGGCTAATCTCACCTCTTAAAGGCTGCGAACGTCGTTGCTGATCACTAAGATCGAGCATTTCAACATGGCCAGCCTGAGGATTGCAGAGAACTCCACTCCATTGGCAACAATTTGGAGAAGAGCACCATGAAGTTAAGCTACCATAATCGTCCACAAAGGCATTCTTCATGTCGACAAGTGCTCGTCTCTCCTGGTCTACACAGCTCGTGTTTGCATCTCCAAAGAACTGCTCAGCCTGCAAGTGCAGCATCACTATTATATTATCATTGCTCGCATCACTTTCACTAAATAATTAATATTCCTCGCACCCATGGTTGCAGCTCATGCAATGTGAAACTCAAACAAGTACGTATTTAGATAACATGGGCAAGCCTAATGCCTCCTCCTAATTTATAGGACGCATATAGGTCAAAGTCTTCCACCAATAACACGATTGGAAGGAATCCGAATTGAGTTTTTCTCCCCTAACTAATGTCTAAAAGCTGAACTCTAAACTTTTAGATAATATGAAAAGTAGATCCCCCATTAAGTCATACATACATGCATGCATCACTTTTGGAATTAAATAATCTTCCTTTGGCAAAATAGTTGCCTGTCAAAATTAAAAACCTTTGTAGGAATTTTTTTAAATTATTTTCCACCTGAAAAAACCTTTGTTTAAGACCGTGTCAAAATGCTTTTATAAATAAATCCGTTGTATATCTCTTAAATTAAGTATGATAAGATTATTTCGTAGTGCTTGTGGTTGTGCGTGTAATATTTTGCAAATAAAATCAATACATTATATTTTTTTAATTAAATATAATATTTTTAAGAAGTTATATGAAATAAGAACAACATTTTATCAGTAAATACTAAATAGATCCCATTTTCGGAATATGCTTGAATTATAGGAGAAACAAATGTTCCATTTCTCATTTTCTCAATTTCCTTCCCATTTATTATCTTTATTGTCACATCAACTTTCAATTATTAGATTTAATACATTATAAAAATATCATTATAATGTTAAATATAAAAAATAAATATAAATAAATTTAACCTACGCATATACAATCCATAAATGTACACTGTGGATGTTTAAAAAATAAAAATTTACAAAATATTTAAATAAATTTTTTTCTGGATTGATGTATTCATATTAAATTTGAATAACCCAAATTTAGTTTTATACAAGATATTATTTTTATTTTGTTATTATAGTATTGAATTATTCATATCAAATTTTAGTAATTTGCATTGAATTAATTATTTTTTTTATAATTTAATATTTTAATAATAATCTTATAAAAGATCAATTCTAAACCACATATATTCAAAAGGTAAAGAATTTTTTCAGTCACTGGAGATAGAGTTATATCTTTAGTGACCCCAAAACTACACCGTTTTAGATTAATGAAATATGTTTCTGTAATCCAAAAAATGTGATAAAATCTCTAGACTTGCAAAACACATGTCCATGACTTTCCACGTGACCCACATTGCGTACGTGTTGCATATTTGTCGCAATAGAAAAGAGATCTCGAGACTTGCAAAACATACAAGTTAGAAAGGGGGGATTAAGAAGACCAGAACGTCAACATTGAAAGCACATATCCATGACTTTGCTCCTAACATTGTTTTGCGTGGTCTTTGTTAAGTCGTTCCTCCTGTTATTTAAATAATTACAAAAACTGAGACCATAAAAAAAAACAAAAAAAAATAATCAAGGATTCAGAATCTTCAGATGGATTTGAGCTTATATTGACCACCATGAATATACTTTACTCATTTCATATAGTTTTTTATTAGATTATTGAATATCGAACAAAAGAAGAATTGGGCAAATTAAAAGTCTCATGTTAGAAATTTTATCGGTGACAAAGACCTGAAGAATTTTCATAGACAAAATATACTAGTACTACAGAAAATCTGTACACACAAAATACTACATGGAAGCATTTATAACATATTGTTGAGCCATTGCAACCAGCTTGTGGAGGCAACTTGGTATTGTAAGCTTATTAAAACTAAAAGAGAGATCTAAGACTCTTAAGGATAAATCAAGAATTTGTAATAATTTCAAGGGAGGGAAACTCACAGGTGAAGCAATTATTTGGCAAAACTAGCTAGTTGCTCAAGTTGACTTAAGGACCCATAGATTGTTGGATAAATCAAGAATTTGTAATAATTTGAAATGATTCGAACAACTAACGAGTTCCCCTCATAAGTTAAGTATTACTTGAGGGAATTATATGGCTACCAAGTTATCAACAATTAATTGCACTCAATCCCTTGCCACATGAAAGAATAACTTTTAAAATTTGATTTCTTGACATGTCTAAAAATCCATTCTTCAATAGGAATGGTGGAATACAACCTTGAATTTGGTTAGAAGCCAATTTTATGCTATATGTAACATTGAATTCAAGCGGCAAATGTGGAATTGTACATGTGATGTTGCTAGGTTCTATTTGAAGAGCATTTGCTCCCTATTCTAGTCTCCAAAACCACTTTGGCGTCGAATCATTATTTAAGCGCACATATATATATATATATATATATATATATATATATATATATATATATATAATACTAGTACTTTTAAATTATTTTGAATATGAAGCTATATGGGGAATCTAGAGTGCAACTTACATTCGTATAACAATAACAAGTGTAATTAAAACAGAGGAATCCAGTTGTTGCTGAATTTGAGGGACAATAAGTTACAGAAATCTAAGACTTGTAACCTGGTGAGATTACAAAGATAAATATCTTTAATTGTTCCATTCAGTTCACTTTCTGAATGTTCAAGATGCACTAAAGAACTGATGTTTTTTTCCTAAGTCATCTAGAATAGGGCCATTATTGTACAGATAAAAGTTTGCAAGATTGGAGCTTAGTTTGAAGAGAAAAGGGAATAATTATGTTGTGAGCTTGTTTTAAGCAAGATTAAGATCTAAAAGGCAAGCACAACAATTCAAATGGTACCGTTGATAGAATATTAGTAAGTCAGGCTATAGTTCATAGCACTCTTAAGTTTTGAAGCTTCCCAATCACAAACAACAACTTGTTAGAGTAATTAACATTTGAAAGATCACTTAAATTAAGTCCACATCAATCTAAGGATGAGCCTATGATTTGTGTTTCCTTTATTCATTTTTGCTTTTTGTATGCTTGTTATCTCAGCAAACACGCACTCTCTGTCAATGTCTCTTCAACACTTGATCCATTTAATGGTGGGCCCTTAATTCTCTGTTATGGTGGATGGGGGCTAGGATTGCTTAGGCCGAGAAAGGAGCCCGATAAAAGCACCAAGGGCAAGATCTTACAGCCAAGAGAGTGGTGACATATTTTTGAAATAAAGGATGTGCTTTCCTAGTCTTGGACCCTCCCTCCTGCAAACGTGGTCCGCATCGATGTCGACGGATCTGTGCGCCACCATCATCAGGGAGCTTGTGGTGGAGTGCTCAGGAACTCTCATGGCCAATGGTTGATGGGGTTTCACAAGTCCCTTGGTCTTCGCTCGGTCCTTGAATCTGAAATCTGCGCTATCATGGTTGGACTAAAGCTGGGTCATCAGATGAGTTTACAGAGGATTCTCCTCTACTCCGATTCGTTGGACGCCATTAGTCTCATCATGAGAGATTGCTATATAAATCATCCGCTTAGAGACGTCATCAAGGAGACTAGAGACCTTCTCTTTCAAGATTGGGATGTAGAGCTCTGCTATACTCCCAGGGACAACATCGCGTGTGCTGATTATATGGCCAGGCAGGGTCAAGAGGCCTCCACTGAAGAAGATATGGTTCTCATCCCAACGATACCAGGAGGGTGCCTTCATATGGTTGTAAGGGACTAACAAGCGTGTCGTAGTTAGCTTATTTTCTAGGCTGATGTACTTGGGCTATTCTTTCTTTGTCTAGCCCTTTTATCTTTTCAAACTTCGGCTTGCCTCTGATTTCAAGAAAAAGAAAAAAGGATGTGCTTTTCTAAAAGTCGTGTTATTATAAATTAAGAATATATACTGACATACATTGGTGCGGAGGGGGTTTGAGCATGAGTTGTTACAAGAGTGCCCTAACTTTATAGCATGAGGTTTGAGTCAGTTTTGGCCTACTAGACAGCATCTGAAAGCCAATTACAGCACCATATCTCACTGCTACTCCATGCACATATTACCTTATGTTGATATCTACTTTTTTTTAACTGGTCTATCTACCAAATATTCCATGTATGCTAAGAAATCAACAACGGCTATCTTTGCATACATCATTCACGGGATGATCGCACAATCGTTGACTTCTAATCACAAAAGAGAAAGAAAGAATGAGCAAAGTGGAGTCGAAGGAATCTGCCTGAAACAGAGCGCACTTGATACACAGTACATTTGAAGTTTGAGTTTCTCTCGGTTGTGTCTCTGGTAATTACGCAGTAAAATAAGTTGTTTGTAAGAATCCGTTCTTGATGTTTCTTCACAATGAAAAATCTTGGTTGTGTCTTCAACATTTGTTGACGTGTGGTTCCTCATCAAATATGCAGAAAGTCAAACCATGGACTCACCCAAACCTACTGATTCTTTTTGAAATGCGTGCTGCGGATTAATTTATAGAAGAAATTAAACGAATAAGCATTGAATTAATGGAAGACACATCATAACCACTTCATACTTCAAATAAAAACCCAATAAAAGACTTGATGATAAATATTTTTTTTTTTTTAAAAAAAAAGGTCAAATAGCGTTCCTCTAATGATATGGAATTTCTAGCCTTTGTGCGTTATAGAATCCACAAGTTTTGTGGCGGACCACTACGAAGTGTCAGAGTACTTGAAGAAGCAAAAAAAACGTGATATGAAGGACGAGATGGGCCCAGAATTCGCCTTTCCCACATAGAAACGATAAGGAAAGCCATAAACTTGTGGACTCCGTTCAACTACCTACCGACACATTATATTTCCATTCTCTGTTCTTGAAATATCCAGTTCTTGTCTGTAATTCTTACTCCATTGTTTCACTCTTTGAGCTAGAGATTTCAGTGGTCGTGTTTGACAATGGCGGACGAGGTTGTTTTGCTGGACGTAAAAGTAAGCATGTTTGGGATGAGGGCTAGGATTGCATTGGCGGAGAAAGGCGTTAAGTATGAGTACAGGGAAGAGGATCTGGGCAACAAGAGCCCTCTGCTTCTACAGATGAACCCGGTTCACAAGACAATCCCGGTTCTCATCCATAACGGCAAACCCATCAACGAATCCCTCATAATCGTTGAGTATATTGATGAGACTTGGAAGAGTCAATCTCCATTACTGCCTTCTGATCCTTATCAGAGAGCTCAGGCCAAATTCTGGGCTGATTTTGTTGGCTCCAAGGTTGGTGTGTCATTTTCATTATCGTTTTGTGGATGTTGCTTTGATTCCGTTTTATAAATGGTTCTATGCTTATGAGGCAATTGGGAAGTTCAAAGTGGAAGCAGAGTGTCCTAAGATCATTGAATGGGCAAAGATATGCATGAAGAGAGAAAGTGTTGCGAAATCACTTGCTGATGAGAAGCAGATCTTCGAGTACGTGTTGGGCTACAGGAAGAGGAATCAGTTGGACTAAGCACCAAACTTCTAAATGAGAATATGCTATGGAATTGTAGGTAAGATTATGAGTATTCTGGTTAAGGAAGTTTGGCTTCATGAACGGGCAGTTAAAGTGAATAAAGAAACTTGTTGTACTGATGAGTTTTCTATGGTTTCTAGCTAAATAAGTACGAGTAATTGCTTGAAGTTGTTAAGCACATCCTAGTGCGTTTGTATTGTATATGACTCTGGTATATTTGTGTGTCTTCACTCTTATCAGTTTATGCAAAATAAATAAATAAATAAATAACACTCTTATTAGCTATTACTCGTGTCCTTGAAAGGGGAGAGGTCTGGCAAAAATGAAGAAACTGATTTTACTGATATGACACTTCCATGACTTTTAGTAATGTTGCATGATGTAATTCAAGCAAAGTGATCAATTCCAACCATTAAGTTTTTCTCTTTATCTAATGTCTAAAAATTGAACTCACCTAACAACCGACCTTTTCTTTTTTTCTTTCGAGCTAATTTCAATTATTAAAAAAATGAGAATACATAAAATGAATAAATTTTAATTTTTCTTCATTGAGCTATGACAAATTAAAAATGAACAAACTGATTTTAGTGATATGATACTTCTATGGCTTTGCATGAAATTGTGTGCTTGATCACTTATATTTTTAAATGGATACAACTTTCATAAGAGCAGAATATGAAGTAAAGGCACATGAATCTAAATACTCATTTATTACATACAATATGTTTATTAAAAGCTGAAGCAAAATTTAAGATGGAGAAAGGAAAGAAAATGAAGCCTGCTGATAGTGAGACAACTTCATCAGCTTCTCCGAAAAGAAGTCATACACTTTGGGGTGACCATTCATCAAGAAGAGATAAGAACACACTGTTTCGCAGACAATGAAGCTGGGACACTTAGCTTCTATGTCAAGTTTCACAGGTTCTCCCTTGCTTGTTCTTCCTGCAATAACTTCACACACTATCAACAACTTCACGCACTGTTCCTTGCTTGTTCTTCTCCATCCTCTGCTTGTTCCCACTTTCTTCCCCAAACTTCATATAGACTTCCATTGTATTGATGCTATTTAATTATCAATATCTCTGTAAATACACAATAGTTACAGCACTAACATATGTTCCTCTGTTTATTTATTTTATACACACTATTCACAAGTGAAAATTGAATCTCTTGCTCTCAAATTAGGGTGACTCCAAACATCAACTTGATGAGTATTACAACGTATGCTATCGTGCCTTCTAACGCAAATAACCTTGTCAAAAATAAAACGGAACGAATAAAAATACAAACAAAATTAAAATCAAGCATAATATTCATATTATTGGAACAATACATTCTCACCACTTCTTAATATAAGACATATTTAAAGAGTCGATCTTGGCCCTAAACATAATACATGTTCCCTCTGATTCTATTTATAAAAACTCAATAACCGAATCACACGACTTAAGAAAACAGTTAAAATTAGTTAAATAGAATAAGTATAATTGAAATAAACTTTGCTTTTCAAGTGTGCCCTTGTTTATAAGGGCAAGTAAGAGGGAGAAATAATGTAAATATGAGTATCACCAACCTTTTTAATTTATGCAATACATATAATTAATGAGGGGTAAAAATGGGAAAAACTCATTAAATATTCAGATAACTCTTGTTAAGCTCTTATAAAAAAATATTAAGGCAATTCAAATTTTGGGCTCTCATAAAAATGACTAGTTTTCATATTTATAAATATTTTCCTAATTTTCCTCCATTGATATTCTTTCAACAATAATAAATGAAGAGATTAAGGAAGATGACTAGGGTGTATTTGAAAATATATGACATATTAACTAATTTAACTAACTTTCTTAATCTAATCAAATTAGATAAATATGTTTTATATTAAGAACTTAACTAAATAATTAATACGAGTATATATTTCATTTAAAGCATGCACACGCCTCTACATATATAAACAACCCTCTTTTGAGGGCAGATGAAAGTGGCCCTCCCTTTCTGTCTTTCCTCCCATTTTTTGTCCCCTTGCTTGATTTAACTAGATTCTTTTGAATCAAATAATATTCCTCATAGACTAATGTCAATTCCACACTTTTTGACAAATCATCATTGGCACTTAATTAGCACTTCAATACTTTTTGGAGTTGTTAGGAGATGACATTTGATTCAAGAGATTGTTAATGGGTTAATTAACAAATTAGAATTAATATGCTCTCCATATGTTTTAGTTTTTAGATTTAAAGTAGCCAGATTAACATCATGAGATTATATTAGTACGACCTTCTATTTATAAGAAAATTTTTATGCCATTAGATTATCAAACTATTAGCATGCTCTACTATAATTTTGACTTTCTTATCTCACCTATGATAATATTATTATTTTTAATTATTATTATTAGAACTTGAATATCAGTATCAAAGATGAAAGCGTCACTGTTACCATCTTATAATTAATAAGTACTTTCATCAATCTCATATGACAAGGCTAGCAAAGCTTAATTTTTCCTACTTACTAAGATAGAAAAAACATTGTTCCATGTTGATTTAGAATACAAACACGATTTAGAAGACAAACACTAACGGACGGCCTGTAGTTACAAATGAGATCAATCCAATCTTTAACTTACCCCCCAAAAAAAAAAGTTTTCATAGCATTAGGCAATAAAATTTACAAGGGCATTGGTAATAATGTTGTGGGATTGATTATACGTATAAATACCCAGATATATTATATAAATTTGAAAATGTCGTGCTGTTGCGGCTAAGTCTGCAAACCACATCCTCGATGGTCCCTTCATCTGCCCCTCAATCTCACATTTCACTCTCTTCACTTTCCGTATTCAATGCTCCCTTTTTAGTCCCACTTATTAGCAGCCCTAATTTCATTTCTCAATTCCTTCACACACATTAAGACCTTATAACAACTATATAACGCCATTAACAAACAGCATCATCACGTATCTTCTGTACTTGTCCACAAGGCATAGTTTGAACTTAGAAGAGAAAGAATGAATTGAGAATATTCAGCTTCCCTCGAGTTCTCAATCTTGTGTATTGCAGAAAAGGCATCTTATGGAAGGACATTGTACCTTTTGGCTGATGGCGAAGGACACTGCCTAAAGATGCAGCCCCACACGTACGTACGCGACCGACCATTGAAACCCACTTGCCTCCAAAACTCAGCAACGTTGCGCCACAATCTCACTAATCCTCATCCCTATAAATGAACCAACCTCATACCTCTCTTCTTGCATTATATTCGTCTATCTATTTTTCTTTCTTTCATAGTAGCTTGCGAAAGCAGAGATTGGTCTGCTTTCTTCTCTGCATAAAAAAATGGGGAAGTTCAAGTCTGAGAGGGTGGCTGTCACTGAGGTTGCTCCTCCCAGGTTTATCTCTGTGACGCGTCGCAGGATGAAGAAAATACTAGAAACCATTGTTGAGGGAGACAAGGATTTTGGTACTCACTTATGCTTCTGCTCCTCCACTTGCTGTGGCTCTGAGGGGCAAGTTTTGTCCCACACCTTCTAGAATTTCATGTGTGTCTGAGTTCCAGGCTGTGAGAAACATAAAGGAGGCATCGTTTTTTCAAAGATTCGTGTCTCGTCGGATTATTGATTTAAATAAATGATAGACAGGGGACTGACATCACATATGTTTTTGACTTTTGTGTTGTTCTTCTCGTTTGTCTAATATTCTTTCATTGATGTTCATGTTTGTCTCAGAGTACTCTGCATTGGAGCTTCATTATTGTTTGGCTCTTAAGTTTTTTCCTTTTTTTCTTTGTTTGGCAAGAGCAGATGACGTGAATCCAGGCTCGTGTACTGTTTAAGAATGAGAAAATGCAATAATTCCATTTTTTTTATTTTGGCAGAATCTTTTTACTGTCATTAAACTCAGTTACATTAATTACACCATGCAAGAACAAAATTATTTAACTAAGCCAGAACATCCACCTCCACATCTCAGTTCTTTTATTGTCTATCACTATAGATACTACTATATTTACAGAACAAAATAAGACTGAGACACACTTCAAAAGTAAAAAAGAAACACAAACAGGATCCACAGAATCATCTCAAGAACTCACAGCATTTATAAGTATATGAGATCTCAGTGTTGCTGCTGAAGCTGAGGTTGAAGCTTCGTCTTGAGGTCTAAGAGGAAGTCATAAACTTTGTACTGGTCAGGCACAGATTTGGCCACACTCTCCCTCTGCATGCACCTCTTGGCCCAAGCCACCAGGTGGGGGAACTCGTCGGCGATGCTGAAGTTTCCGGCGGTTTCGAGGGAGAAGAACCAACTGTAAAACGGAATCAGAGCCACATCCACCAAACCAAACATGTCACCACCAAAGAAAGTATTGTTCCCTAACTCTGCTTCTAATAGCTTGAAGCACTCTCTCAGTTCATTCTTGGCTCTTTCTTGTACCTCCCCTGTAGTTCCGCACACCAATCTCCCAGTCGAATATATCTGCAGTTTCAACAATTCCCAACCATAAATGAATTGACCTGTTCAATCTGAATTTGGTTAGGGTTAGGGTTTAGTGGGAACGAAGATGATTAATTAAACGAACCTTCTTGTCGATGTAATCGGCCCAGAATCTGGCATTGGCTCGCTGGTAGGGATCAGAGGGAAGCAATTTATGGTTTTGGTTCCAAACCTCGTCGATGTATTGAAGAATGATGAGAGATTCAGAGATGGGTTTGGCGTTGTGAATGAGAACTGGGATTTGTTTATGAACAGGGTTCATCTTGAGAAGCAGAGGGCTCTTGTTGCTCAAATCTTCTTCTCTTCCTTCGTACTCGATTCCCTTCTCAGCTAGAGCGATTCGGACCCTCATCCCAAATGGGCTTGGCCAGAAATCCAGAAGAATCACTTCGTCCGCCATTGTTGAAACTATATCTCGACTCTCGAGCTTAAAACACAGGATGTATTGGCTTCTGGGGATGTTAGGAGTAAAAATCGCTATGGTGACAAATATTTATAAATAGGAGAAGCGGAGGGGTATAGCATTCTAGGGGGTTCTAGCTGCTGCTTTATTCATCGATTCGTTTGTCATTATTACGTCAAAATGAGCAGTAAGGACATCCAGAACCGAAAGGAAGAGAACTTCCTCTTTTCGCTCGCCACGCCGCTACGTGTTATGGTTCTCTACTTCTCTGTGTTTTTTTCTTTTAAAAAAAAAAAATGACACTTAAATCGGCATTGTCACAGGCGGAAGGATAAAAAAAGAAGGGAAAAAAAATGTTTTACTTTTGAGTCTAATACCATATATATATATATTTTTTTTGGGAATAAAACTACATATGAACTTTTTAAAACTGAAACAAATTTACCATTTCCGTTAAATTAAGTTAGTTGACTGTTACGTTACTTGAGGGAAAAGCATCAATATAAGAATTTTTTATAAAAATTATACCTAATTAAAATAGTTAGAATTTTTTTTTTAAAATCAAAATAGGACATTTAATAGCGTCGCGGCGTAGGGTTGTGACGCCACTGGCGTCTCAATTGGAGATGTCACTCGTATTATGAGTGACGTCTCCTCCATTACCAAAAAATATATATATAGTAGTAGTAGTAATAATAAATAATGATGAAAAAGTTTTTAAGCTCTACCTTATTTAATTTAAAGTCAAAATAAAGAAAGTATAAATCTGAAATAACCCACTAAAAACGCCCTTTTAAAAAGATTATACGGTATAATTTAGTTATAATAACAAATCCTAAAACGGGAGATCTATATATTTTTTATACATCAAATATTTGTATAACAATTATACAAATATTTGGTGTATACAAACACTTTTGTACATTTTTATACAAACACTTTTGTGAACTTTCTTGGTCATCTATCTATATGTGATCATACCTCTTATAATTGCTCTATTATGGGAAAATAAATGAGTCATCCACGGGATGGATCATTTGGTTGAAACTTCAAAATTGAATTGGGAGGTTTTAGGTAAATCAGAGTGATTATCATTTATCAAACAGGAAATTTGGAAACTTTTTTCTCTTCCTGTTGAAGATTTTTATGCATTGAGCTCTTAGCTTGTTCCAATTCTCATTTGTTAAATGGTGTTGTGAGCTATAATGCTTACCTTCTAATAGGCTTTGATTGTTGTCATCCACTTGATGGATCATTGGTTGAAACTTCAAAATTGAATTGGGAGGTTTTGGGTATATCAAAGTGATTATCATTTATCAAACGTACATGAAATTGGGAAACTTCAAAATTGAATTGGGAGGTTTTGGGTATATCAAATGATTAAGCAAAGAAAAATTGCTTGATTCAAACTTTCACTGAGATAACTGGACTCACTGTAAGTTGCAAAACCAAAAGTCAATAAGGGAAGTTAAATTAGCCCTCAATCATTCTTTTGATGATTAATGAAGAGAGTTGACACAAGCGCACAAAAATGTACAGTCCTCATATATGAAAAGAGAAATATATAATGCTAATCTAAAGGCCTCAGTGTTGTAAACCTTATGCAAATAAAACTGACTTACTAGACATTTTTAGTTTTGTTAGTTAACAAATGACAATTGGAACAAAATCTCAATGCATAAAAATCTTCAATGGGAAAAGAAAAAGTTGATGTATGATAAATGATAATCATTCTAATTTACCCAAAAGTTCATGTATGATAAATGATAATCATCAATTGGATGACTCGTTTATTTTCCCATAGAGATATATGACCACAAGCTTTGCTTTAAAACAAAATAAAATGGATGTAAAAAAAAAATCAAATGTAATTTAATAAAAGTAGATAAGCAGATTTTTCAAAACAAACTTTTTAAAAAAAAAAAACGGAGAGAGAGAGATAAGTGGTTTTAAAAATGCAGACTTTTCAAATCAAATTTATAATTACAAATTACAAACTAATTCCAAAACAAATAAAATGGATGACAAAATAAAACTTAATTGTAATTTTTTTTAAAAAAAAAAAAGAAGATTAAGATAAATGATAGTAAAATGCAGATTTATCAAATTTTCAAAAAAATATAAAATATTAAGACCAAGGTTTTTAAAATGAAATTTAAAAAATTTATAATTACAAATCATAAACTTGTTTCAAAACAAAATAAAATGGATGTCAAAATAAAACTTCAATTTTAATTTAATAAAAAGATAAGCAGATTTTTAAAAAGTAAAAACAAAGTTTAAGAAGAAACCAAGATAACTGATATTATAAAATGCATATTTCGAAATAAAATATAAGATAATAAGATAATGGTTTTCAAATAGAATTTATAACAAATTACAAACTTGTTTCGGGAAAAAAAACAAAAAAACAAAAACAAAATGGATGTCAAAATAAAAATTTCATTTGTGATTTAAATGTTCGTAAAAATGCAGATTGTTCAAATAAAATCTAAAACTATAAGATACTGGTTTTCAAATAAAATTTCTGATTACAAATTTCAAACTTGTTTCATAACAAAATAAAATGGATTTCAAAATAAAACTTCAATTGTATTTAAAAAAGAACAACATAAGCAGATTTTTCAAAACAAATAAATAATAATAATAATAATAATAATAATAATAATAATAAAAGATAAATGGTCGTGAAAATGCAGGCTTTTCAGTTTTTCAAATAAAATGCAAGATAATAAGATAATAGTTTTAAAATAAAATTAAAAAATTGTATAACTACAAATTACAAACTTGTTTCAAAACAAAATAAAATAGATACTCCCTCCGGTACTAATTATAAGACATAGTTGACTTTTTTGGAGAAATTAAGGAAGCTAATTAAATTACTTTAGACTATTTTTATTTTTATTTTTTTCTTCAAACTAATTAGTTTAACTAATAAACTAATATATAATCTAAAGATGCACAACATATAAAATGATTAAGTAACTTATTTAACTTCCTTAATATCTCCAAAGAAAGTCAACTATGTCTTATAATTAGGACCGGAGGTAGTATCAAAATAAGACTTTAAAATTATAATTTTTTTTATTAAAAAAAACGACGATAAGCAAATCTTTCAAATCAACCTTGGAACAATAAGATATGGTCCCAAATATGCATATTTTTCAAATAAAATCTAAAATAATAAGATAATGGTTTTCAAATCAGTTTTATAATTACTTTCAAAACAAAAGAAAATGAATGTCAAAATAAAAATTCAATAGTAATTTTAAAAAAAAAACAAGAAGATAAGCAGATTTTTCAAATCAAACTCCAAAAAAAAAAAGACAATGTTTTCAGATAAAATTCAATAGTCGTAAAGATGCATATTTTTCAAATAAAATATAAAATAATAAGATAATGTTTTCAGCCAATTTTTTTTTAAAAAAAAAATTATTTTTCGCAAAAAAATAATAAACAATTTAGAATTACAAATTTTTTTCAAAACAAAATAAATTAGATGTCATAATAAAATTAGAAAAATAAGATAAGTGGCGGTAAAAAAAAAGATTTTTTTTAAAATCTAAAATTATAAGATAACAGTTTTGAAATCAAAATTAACGGATAGAGAATAAAATATAGGCATGCATGGTTATTTTTCCAAGAACTGATGCTTACTGAAGACTGGGTGGGATTTGCAACACCCCACCAGTGCAAAGCAACCACAACATGGAATTGTTAAAATAAAACTTAATCAAAATAAAATGGATCTTAATATTAAAACTTGAATTGCAAATAAAAAAACTAGTAGTTGAGCAGATTTTTCAAATCAAACTGTAAAAAAATAAGAATGATCTTGAAAATGAAGGCCTTTCAAATAAGATATCAGTTAATTACCAAATATTGATTTTAAAATCATCAATCATCAGATTTCAAACAAGTTGATAAGGGATGTTATTAAAAAAGGCAGATTTTGTCAAATAAAATTTAAAAGAACAAAAGATAAACAGAGTTTTCAAATAAAACTTAAATGTTGATATTCAAATCATAAAATTTAAAACAATCTTAAATGTTGATATTCAAATCATAAAATTCAAAACAAAATGACAGACCTTGAATAGCAAACTTTCAGGAACAAAGTTAAAAGTAAGATAATGGTTGTAAAATCAAATTCAAACAGTTTCTATAACTAAAAATTACAAACTTGTTTCAAATCAAATAAAATGGATCTTAAAATAAAACTTGAATTGCAATTAAACAAAACAAAGTAGTTGAGCAGATTTTTAAAATCAAACTTTAAAAAAATAAGACAAATGATCTAGAAAGTGAAGGCCTTTTAAATAAGATACTCCCTCCGGTCCTAATTATAAGAGCTAGTTGACTTTTTTGAAGAGATTAAGGAAGCTAACTAAATTACTTTAGAGTATTTTTAGTTTTATTTTTTTCTTCAAACTAATTAATTTAATTACTAAACTAATATATAATTCAAGGATATACAACGTATAAAATGATTAAGTAACTTATTTAGCTTCCTTAATCTCTCCAAAAAAAAAGTCAACTAACTCTTATACCAAATAACTACCAAATATTGATTTCCAAATATAATCATTCATCAGATGTCAAAAATGTTGATACGGGATGTTAAAATAAGCATATTTTTCAATTAAAATGTAAAAGAACAAGAGATAAACAGATTTTGAGAATAAAATTTAAATGTTGATATTCGAATAAAAAATAAATAAAACAAAATGACAGATCTTGAAAAAGAAAATTTTATAGAAGAAAGTTAAAAAAAGATCATGGTTTTAAAATCAAATTGCTTTAAATTTAAATGTTGATATTCAAATCATAAAATTTAAAACAAAATGAGAGATCTTGAAATGGAAAATTTTCCAGAAGAAAGTTTAAAAATAAGATAATGGTTTTTAAAATCAAACTGAAACAGTTTATATAACTAAAAATTACAAACTTGTTTCAAAAATAAATAAAATGGATCTTAAAATAAAACATGAATTGCAATTAAAAGAACAAGTAGTTGAGCAGATTTTTCAAATCAAAGCTTTAAAAAATAAGATAGATCATAAAAGTGAAGGCCTTTCAAATAAGATATCAGTTAACTACCGATTTTCAAATAATCAATCATCAGATGTCAAAAAATGTTGAAAAGGATGTTAAAATAAGCATATTGTACGAGTAAAAATTAAAAGAACAAAAGATAAACAGATTTTTTCAAATAAAATTTAAATGTTGATATTCAAATCATAAAATTTAAAACAAAATGGTAGATTTTGAAAAAGCAAATTTTCAAGAAGAAAGTTAAAAATAAGATGATGGCTTTAAAATCAAATTGAAACAGTTTTTATAACTAAAATTAAAAACTTGTTTCAAATAAAAATAATAAAATGGATCTTCAAATAAAACTTGAATTGCAATTTTTAAAAAAAAAAAGTAGTTGAGAAGAGTTTTCAAATCAAACTGTAAAAAAATTGATTTTCAAATCATCAATCATCAGAAATAAAAAATGTTGATACGGGATGTTAAAATAAGCATATTTTTCCAGTAAAATTGGAAAGAACAAAAGATAAACAGATTTCTCAAATAAAATTTAAATGTTGATATTCAAATCATCAAATTTAAAACAAAATGACAGATCTTGAAATAGCAAATTTTCCACAAGAAAGTTAAAAATAAGATGATGGTTTTAAAATCAAATTGAAACAGTTTATATAACTATAAATTACAAACTTGTTCCAAATCAAAATAAAACTTGAATTGCAAATTTTTTTTAAAAAAAAAAAAAACAAGTAGTTGAGCAGATTTCTCAAATCAAACTGCAAAAAAATAAGATAAATGATCTTGAAAATATCAATTAACTATCAAATATTGATTTTCAAATAATCAATCATCAGATGTCAAAAATGTTGACAAGGGATGTTAAAATAAGCATATTTTTCGAGTAAAATGTAAAAGAACAAAAGATAAACAGATTTTTTCAAATAAAATTTAAATGTTGATATTCAAATCATAAAATTTAAAACAAAATGACAGATCTTGAAATAGCAAATTTTCCATAAGAAAGTTAAAAGTAAGATCTTGGTTTTAAAATCAAATTGAAACTATAACTAAAAATTAAAAACTTGTTTCAAATCAAAATAAAATGGATCTTAAAATAAAACTTGAATTGCAATTTTTTTTATAAAAAAAAAAACGTAGTTGAGCAGATTTTTCAAATCAAACTTCCAAAAAATAAGGTAAAAGATCTTGAAAGTGAAGGCCTTTCAAATAAGATATCAGTTAACTACCAAATATTGATTTTTCAAATCATCAATCATCAGCTGTCAAAAATGTTAACAAGGGATGTTAAAATAAGCATATTTTTCGAGTAAAATTTAAAAGAACAAAATATAAACCGATTTTTCAAGTAAAATTTAAATATTGATGTTCAAATCATAAAGTTTAAAATAAAATGACAGATTTTGAAATAGAAAATTTTCAGAAAGAAAGTTAAAAATAAGATGATGGTTTTAAAATCAAATTGAAACAGATTTTATAACTAAGAATTACAAACTTGTTTCAAATCAAAATAAAATGGATCTTAAAATAAAACTTGAATTGCAATTAATAAATATTAAAAACAAAACAAAACAAAACAAACAAACAAGTAGTTGAGCAAAGTTTTCAAATCAAACTGTAAAAAAATTGATTTTCAAATCAAACTGTAATAAGCATATTTTTCAAGTAAAATCAAAAAGAACAAAAGATAAACAGATTTCTCAAATAAGATTCAAATGCTGATATTCAAATCATAAACTTAAAACAAAATGACAGCTTTTGAAATAGCAAATTTTTCAGAAGAATGTTAAAAATAAGATGTGGTTTTAAAATCAAATTGAAACAGTTTTTATAACTAAAAGTTACAAGCTTGTTTCAAATTAAAATAAAATGGATCATAAAATAAAACTTGAATTGCAATATAAAAAACAAGTAGTTGAGCAAAGTTTTCAAATCAAACAGTAAAAATATTGATTTTCAAATCATCAATCATCAGAAGTCAAAAATGTTGATACGGGATGTTAAAATAAGCATATTTTTCCAGTAAAATTGGAAAGAACAAAAGATAAAAAGATTTCTCAAATAAAATTTAAATGTTGATATTCAAATCATAAAATTTAAAACAAAATGACAGCTTTTGAAATAGCAAATTTTCCAGAAGGAAGTAAAAAATAGGATGATGGTTTTAAAATCAAATTGAAAAAGTTTTTATAACTAAAAATTACAAACTTGTTTCAAATCAAAATAAAATGGATCTTAAAATAAAACTTGAATTGCAAAAAATAAACAATAATAATAATAAATAAATAAATAAAAGTAGTTGAGCAAAGTTTTCAAATCAAACTGTAAAAAAATTGATTTTCAAATCATCAATCATTAGATGTCAAAAATGTTGATAAAATAAGCATATTTTTCAAGTAAAATAAAAAAGAACAAAAGATAAACAGATTTCTCAAATAAAATTTAAATGCTGATATTCAAATCATCAAATTTAAAACAAAATGACAGATTTTGAAAAAGCAAATTTTCCAAAAGAAAGTTAAAAATAAGATGATGGCTTTAAAATCAAATTGAAACAGTTTTTATAACTAAAATTAAAAACTTGTTTCAAATCAAAATAAAATGGATCTTCAAATAAAACTTGAATTGCAATTAAAAAAAAAAAAAACACAAGTAGTTGAGAAGAGTTTTCAAATCAAACTGTAAAAAAATTGATTTTCAAATCAATCATCAGAAGTCAAAAATGATGATACGGGATGTTAAAATAAGCATATTTTTCCAGTAAAATTGGAAAGAACAAAAGATAAAAAGATTTCTCAAATAAAATTTAAATGTTGATATTCAAATCATAAAATTTAAAACAAAATGACAGATTTTGAAATAGCAATTTTCTAGAAGAAAGTTAAAAATAAGATGATGGTTTTAAAATCAAATTGAAACAGTTTTTATAACTAAAAATTACAAACTTGTTTCAAATCAAAATAAAATGGATCTTAAAATAAAACTTGAATTGCAATATAAAAAACAAGTAATTGAGCAAAGTTTTCAAATCAAACTGTAAAAATATTGATTTTCAAATCATCAATCATCAGATGTCAAAAATGTTGATAAGGGATGTTAAAATAAGCATATTTGTCAAGTAAAATTAAAAAGAACAAAAGATAAAAAGATTTCTCAATTAAAATTTAAATGTTGATATTCTAATCATAAAATTTAAAACAAAATGGCAGATCTTGAAATAGAAAATTTTCCAGAAGAAAGTTAAAAATAAGATAATGGATGTAAAATAGAAATTGTTTCAAAAACATTTCATAAGGGGAAAAAAAAAAAAAGATAAGCAGTTTTTTAAAAATCAAACTGAAATTTAAAAAAAAAAAAAAGATAAATGTCTTAAAATTGCAGGTTTTTTTTTTTAAAAAAAAAAACCTTCAAATAATAAAATAATGGTATTAAATCAAATTTAAACAATTTATAATTATAATTAGAAATTACAAACTCGTATCAAATTCAAATCAACATAAGATGGGTGTTGAAATAATTTTTTTAAAGCCAAGATATGCAGATTTTTCAAATCAAACTTGAAATGATAAGATAAATGGTCGTCAAAATGCATATATCTCAAATAAAATCTAAAATAAAAAAATATTCCCTTGATCCCAAGACAGGAAAGGTATAAAAACAAAATCACTAACTTGAGTCATGAATATCACAAACACACTACTTTTAAAACAAAACGCTTCCATGGAAAACCCAGACCTTAAGAGATGAAAGATAAATGAAATAGCAAAATATGACAATCGCCCATCAAAAGTAAACAAAAGCATACACAGAATCCAGGTATAGCATAGAACAAATATCAATCGTAAAGCGCAGAAAATCCCAAACTGACCTCTTGATGATGAAAATAGCAAATTGATGAAGAAGACAGCTATCAGACAGTGTTTCATCGAAGATTGGAGCAGTTAGGGTTTCCCAAACTCATCGGATCTACGCCGCGGAGTCGAGAAGAGAGAGAGAGTGCGGCTAACGGCTAGTTGGAACTCCAAAACCAAGGGTTACAACGGCAAGTTCCATAACCTATTGCTACTTGCTAGTATGGCAATTTATTAATATGCCCCTGCCTCTTCGCATTGCTTTCTTTTTACGCGAAGATAATTTAATGGTGGGTTAATAATGGGCTCAAGCCCAACAAGATAAATAAACAGACATATGATATAATTGGAATAAAATGATTTGAATATTAATGTATGATACAATTCGAACAAAAATAATTTTAATTGTAAATTTTTTTTTTCAAATCAAAATAAATAAGTAATACTATAAAATATGAGTGACCTACTAAATAACGATTTTCAAATTATCAAAATTAAAACAATAAGATGATGATGTTTAAATATAGATTTTTCAAATAAAATGCAAAAGAACCACATAAGCAGATTTTTCTAAATAAATTTAAAATATTACTTAACCATCATCAAATTTAAAATGAGACGGCATATCTTTTAATAGCAGAATTCCAGAAGAAATTAAATTTAAAAGAACAAGATAGCATACTCTTCAAATTAAATTTAAAATATTAGTTGACGGATTAAAGTATCACTACACATAAATTGTAAGTTGTAACGATTGGTCAACTTTGTAGTGGTTATATGCCCACACGCTGAAGTTTGTCACACTATTTTGTAGCAGCTAGTAGGAAAAACCTCTATAAGTATGTAGGTTAAAGTAGCCACTAAAATACCTATGGTGCCACATTGCGTCAACCTAGCACCAAATTTATAGGACCCAACTAGCATCCGCTGCCCTTAGCATCCACGGCCGTTCTCTTCAGTTTGCAGTTGACACTAGAGGCAGCAGACGCTAGCCGGGTTCAAATTTAAAACGATAGTTTATAGCTGTTAAAACGCTAAAACAACGGCAAGAAAAGAAAGGTCACAAAAGGATACACAGTTCTAAACCACTGCAAGCTGTCACGGAGAACGATAGATGGTGTGTGTTCGTAGCAGTTTGGGCAGATGGTGACGTGGAGCAGTTTCTGTAATTATTGTCAGAACCACTACAAATTCAGCGCCTATATATATACATATATATGACGCCACCCCTCATGAACAAATATTTTATTCAGATTACAAACACTATCATAATGATACAGGTTGGTAACATACAGAATGTGTGAAAATTTGTAGACTAGTCCTACAGAACAAAATGCACAACATTGGACAGTGAATAAAATTGAAGAAGCTCAACAAATAAAATAAAGCTTACAACATGAATTCTATCAGTTTGAAATAGAAGCAGTCGTCTCTTTGAGAGGCTGGTCCTTGGATAAAGCTTCCCAATTAATTTGTCGAAGCATTTTAAATCTTTCATCCAGCGTAACGAACCCAAGTTTTGGATCCACAATGCCAGCCAGTCCAACTTTATGGAGCAATATTATGGTAGCCCCCATATCAGGTCCATGAAGTTTACCAGTCAACAAGAGTCGGAGTGGCATGAAAAGAGATTTTCCCTGAAAATTGAACATGACCATCATTTCCTTTAGATGAATATATTTGCGAGCGACTTTCCATATATTTTCTTCGCACTTTCAACTATTGCAATTAAAAATGGCAACTTGCCATAGAAAAAAAGACAAAAGCTACTATTAACTTTTAAAAAGTTCACCTTTCTCGATAAGTGCGTTATCCGATATACAAACTTGTGTTGAGACTTCATTAAAAAAAAAACTTTTCAGTGATACATGTGGATATATAATTTAGCTCACCTTGCGTTTAAGTGATTTACCAAAGCCTTTCACCCACTTCTGCCAGCCAGCAGGACCTTCCTCTAGTGCGGCCGTGATTTCACCACTATCATACGCAGCCAAGAGGCTGGCAGAAAATTCAGAAAGCTTATCTTCTTCCAACATAGATTTAACTTCATCACTGCAAAAGACATATGTAAAACATCATGTAAGATTAACTTGCTACAAACAGCATTAAGCCAAGCAGTACAGGCACTTATGGGCAGCAAAGCCTAAACTTGCAACTGTATAACCTGATCTTGTTTATTTTATCAGTTAACGAAAAAAACAAAACGTTCTCCAAGAACAATATAGACTTCACATATTCACCAATATATATACACACTTCACCTCTGTAAAGTAGACTGCAAGGGATAAGATAGCAAGTTATTAAGTGCTTCGTCTGCATCAACTATCAAGTCAATTCCATCCTTGAGTAGCTGAACTGCTTCCTGTAAGTTAAAAATGCAAACAACATCATGTTGGTCAACCATGTGAGTAATACCACTTCTGCTGCGAACTAAACTGAATAAAGTATCCACAAGGTGAAAGCATCTCATGCTATCTATAACAAAAAATAAGCCAGTCAAGCACAGGATCTCACATCAATGAAGGGCCCATCAGATACAGTAAGTATTCCTGAAGTCTTCCAGCGCTCTCCAATTAGATTAGTCAACTCTTTAGACGGAAGGGCTCTTAAATGCTGACCATTCATCCACCTGTCGTTAAAAGATTATATGCACATACATATGAATGCAAGAACAAAAACAAGAAGACAATTAGTTATTTGTTATTTATGATTGGCAATCAAGAGTTATGAGAAAATGAATGGGAGAATTCTATAGTTTCCCAGAATCAATACATCATAAACTAAAAGCATATGACTATCAAAAATAAATCGCATTCAACCTAGATCGCCATAATATCATCAGGAATAAGTGATGGAAATATCAATGTCACAGGATACAAATTAGTGTATAATAAGAAATTAAAGGGCACAAGATATAACCCCATACAATAGGAGTAAAGGAAACAATTACCTTAACTTGGTGGAATCAAAAATAGCACCACTTTTGTTAACACGCTCAATTGTAAATTTTTCAACTGACACATGAAATCAATCTCAAGTAAGAAATTCTTTAAGCAATGCAGCTTTGGCCAACCAGTAAAAGAGTGGAATTCAAATAATTTTCTTACCAAGTTTCTCCATGGTGAAAAATTCTTCTTCTGTTCCATCACCCCAACCTAACAAGGCCAAGTAATTCACCATAGCTTCAGGTAAGTATCCCATCTCCCTGAACTGTACGAAGAGAGAAGCATTTTGAGAATCAAATAAACAAAAATTAAGGAAACCAATCAACAGAGGTCTCATAATTATTTGAATTTGAATGCATACAAAATATGGAAATAGTTTATCATAAACCAACATACCTGACCAACTGATGTTGCACCATGTCGTTTCGATAATTTACTACGATCAGGAGCTAGAATAAGAGAGACATGAGCAAAGTAAGGCATGTCGAATCCCAGTGCCTGGAAAAATCATGCATGAACAAATGAATTCCGTCTTGGTTAATTTCGTGCTATTTTTTGAATAATACAAGGACCTCCCACCTTTTTTATGTCTTGGTGTTTAAGAATGTATAATGCTCTGGTTTATAATTTTTATTTTACTAGGCTTAATCGAGAAGTTTATATATTTATTCTAAAGATTGCAAGCAAATAGAGAAAACAGAAAATCTACAGTGCCTTTGGTATTGATTATATGTAAGTAGTACACAAATTGATTCTATTTAATTCACGAGAATTTTTTATTTTTCTTTTTACTCTCACTTTTCAAGCATCTTACAGGAAGAGATGAATAAAATAGGAATATTTTGGCCTCTTGACAGTGGTACAATTTCCCAATTTAAGAATTTTGAATTTAGATTTAGCTAGTGTTTATTATTGTAGATCTCTGTTTTATTTTCTTACCTCTTCCCCTATGATGGAAATGCTCATTTTAAAAACCATCTGAAAATCTAAAAGCCACACCAAAAGACCAATTCTTTATTTGTAAAACAGATATCAATATCAGTAGTCAATATAATTAACACAAATGACATATTACAAATTTGTGTACCTAAGTATAATACTCATGCATAGTGCTAAAATTGCAGCTCATTCATTTACCAATCTCAACTGACTGTTTTCTTGTGAAATTAAGCTGTTTGGGATTCAGTTAAAACTGGTTGCATTCGCAAGACTTGAAACAGTTTCTCCTTATATAGTTAAAAAGAAGGGAGAACCTTGTGGCAATAAGCAATTCATGAATTTGAAATGTATGACTAGAACCGGATGCTTTTATTTTATCAAGTGCTTCATTGTCACTGTATGACTCTGGATTTCCATTTGCAGCTTCACTGAAGTGATCAACTAACAGAATCAAAACTTCCATTTTAAGAGATGCTCCTAGACACTAGAGCAATTGAATGAAATGAATAGAACTTTGATTCAAAGCCTTACATATACAAGTGAGATCTAGCTTTTTCATACTCAAAAGACATATACCAACTAACCTCATTTTGTTGGCAGTACACCCTAATTAGGCCTTACTGGGCCGAAAACCCTAGCATTAATATCCCTTAAAGTTAGCGCCTAAATCCCTGATTTTGAGGATATTTTTTCTGAATATCAATCCCTTTATTCTAGGCTAGTATGACAAGATATAATTCCTAGTATCAAGCTCTAATATTTCAGAATAATACTCTCCTATAATTGAGGGTACTTGAATCTATAAATTTATAGCAGTACAGGTTGAATAAAATCCAAGCGTTTCAGCACAGATTCTTCAAATTTGGAGTTAGTTTAAAATTTCAGAAACAAAATTTTGCAGAATATGTAGCAAAAAAAAAAAATTTGCTATGAAAGAACACTCATAAGGCATGTACTTACCTTGTATATTAACGCCTGCCTCAGGGTGTTAGGCAAATGTTCCTCTGCCCTGCATTCACAAAAGCTTCATAGATTTAACAATGATCAAATAATCAAATTAAAAAATGGAAATGCTATTGATAACTGAATCGCGACAGGAATAACACAGACAAATTGACTAAGAAATTTTAAAATTAAATTCTTAATTTAATCCCAAGAAAGAATCAGTCTTAAGTTTGTCCCCAAAAAACATAATATATAGCCACTTCCTCAATTTTTTTGATTTTGGGACACCATAGTTTTTCTGCGAGCCAACAAAGGACTATAGTAGAACCCAGATAAATAAAACTAAGGTCTAGGCTATAAATTATTTTCCTTTCAGGACATCCAAATCACAATGATATTTTTCAAGCACTAAAATGTGATTTGGTCGAATTAAAATAACTACCTGATAACATGGGAAATAGCCATGGTGGCATCATCCACGGTTACACAAAAATTATAAACAGGCTGACCATTGCTTCTCATAATCACAAAATCTCCAAGGGTATCCAAATTCCAACTAACCTTCAAGACACAGCCAAAGCAAGTTAATACCTAGACAAAGTTCTTTTAATAGACATGTCAAGATTTTGTCCTTTTTCTTTCTATTATGAATTGCCCGCACAATGGTGAACACTAGCACATTTTTTTGTGAATGAGATCCAATTATGTCACAAGGTTTGAAGTCTCGCTAAAAATATGCAAAACTATAAAATATAGTAAGGGAAAATATCAACATTAAAATACAAAAGGAAGTATCGACATCAAAACACAAAAAGCAGAAAATCAGAAACCACACAAGTCAGATGCGCCAATAGGTGTTACCATTTGCCTATTTAATATTCGCAATCAATAATTCAAAAATGCAACTATAAAATTTCGCATTTAGTTAAACAACACTGACCAGTAAACAGTAATGAATAATGGAGGACAAAACTCACTTCTCCTCTTATGATATCATTAATTTTTAAACTTCCTTTTGGAACTCGAAACCGATGTGTATAAGGAGTTCCCTTTTCCAGCTCTTCTTGCACTTCCTCATCACTTGCATTAGCCCATTTGCCAGTGTATACAGGAGGCAGTTGCTGTAGTTTAGCAATCTCCTTCATTTTTTCTAATTCCTGACATGATCAATATGACTCAGCAAGCAAAAATGAACAACGGCGATCAGGCAAAAAAAAAAAAAAAAAGCTTTAACAGAATGTAACCTACAGAAATAGCAAATTTCTAAAGTACAGCCTCAAAATCCCTTACTGTCTGCTCTATTACAGATTGGCTCTTAAATGCAAACAATAGACCTATTTTGACTAGAAATTTATAAATCAGGTGACATTAAATCCGTATTCATGGGAGCAAAAGGTGTGTTTGGGTTAATATAGAAAATAATTGTCATAAGCTAATCTACGACAAGAAAATCAGTCAATCTCAATATATCCCCCTTATCTTGAATCATCGAAGTATGCATCATCAAATATGCCATGATTTTCAAATATTAATCAAACTCAAGTTTAAGCAAGCTCCACATACTCAAGTTCATAATTTTGAAATGCGTACTCAGTATACTGGATTACTGGTAGCAAGTCACATTCTTCTATGCCTTTTTACTCTCATAATAATTTCATGGCCGCAATAATTTTACACATTGGTGATGCTTGTAAGTTGTAACTATATATAGTTTACTTATAAATGAAAATCATCCTTCTCATAATTTTATTATTTTATAAAGACTGCGGAATCAACCGAAATATAATATGTCAAAGTCCATTGCTATAATTTGTGAAGTTAAACCAAACAAGCCAAAAATATTTCAGTAAATAGATATTTTGAAACACAAGATTAGTTCCCACAAAAATATTACCATGAAAAAGTCAATATTGCTATGAAAAAAGATCCGCAGTTGGTAGTACCTCATTAGAGCAGAAGCAGCGATAGACATGACCAGACTGTAAAAGCTTATCAGCATAATCTTTGTATAAAGAATTCCTCTCAGACTGCCTATATGGTCCATACTCTCCACCAACACCAGGACCTAAAAAGTTAAGATCATTACATTATGAATAATGTCTATTGAGAGTGCTTTGGGAGGGGGTAAGTTCTACTAAGAGAGTTAAACATGAAACAAACTCAAGTAGATTCAAAAACCGATACATCACTAATAAAGAGTAATGTATGTATTGTAGCATATACCTTCATCCCAACCAATACCAAGCCAAGAAAGATCTCTTAACACGGCTTCCTCAGACTCCTTCGTTGACCTCTCCAAGTCAGTATCTTCAATTCTCAAAACAAACTTCCCACCTTTGGACCTGAACATTCATCGGAACAATAGGAGGAGGATGGAAAAAGATAAAAGGAGAAAGAACCATATAGTTAATCCAACCTAGCAAACAAGTAATTGAACAAGGCTGTTCGCGCTCCACCAACATGAAGGTTCCCAGTAGGCGACGGCGCAAATCGAACGCGAACTGGCCCTTGGGTTTTCTGCTCGAGAACAGAAAATGCAGAGACAGAAAAGCTTCTTTGGAATTGGATGACTTTTGTTCGCCTGTAGAAGGGATTAGATGTCGAAGGAGAAACCTCAAAGGAGAAAGCTCTCATCTTTATCCATGGTGATCCTCCAAATATCGCCATGCGCATCCTCTGCTTCTGGGCTAAAACAATTCCAACTCAAATAAAAGTTCTTCAGTTTTTAGGATTTGATAGATGGCTATAACCTCTACGGAGGCTGGCCGTGTCCCGTGTGTAATACTATCAAGCTTAGAAGCTTGCCTTTTTCCTGAGCAAAAAAATATAAGCTTGCCTTTTGAATTAAGAAAAGAAAAATAAGGAAACTTTTAGTGGGAAAATTGGTCAAAAATCCCTAATTGGAAATTAATTGGCTCATGGTGCCTGAAGGAAGAGGGATGAGGTCCTTAGCAAATAGGGATAAAGGAGAAAGACAAAATTGCCCTCAAAATAAACATTCAAAAATGAAAAGTCCCTCTTTGCCATCTGCCATCGCAGACACCAAAATAGTCAAAACAAAAGTCAGTCTCTTGAGATCAGAAAATGTCATAATAGTCCCTTTACCAAAATGAGATCTTAGAATTTGGGGAAAATGACCTTACTACCCCTCACTTTAAAAAACAAGAAAAAGAAAAAGGCACCTCTACTGGTAGCCACCCCGCTTATGGCCGGAGCTTCAAAACCAACACCAACAAGTCTTTGGCAAAGTTGGTGAAGGTGGCATTTGATCCCATCAACTTTTGGTTTCCAAAAGGATATATGAAGCTTATTTGGGAAGACGATGGGATGTAGCAAAAGCTCAGTTTGAGGAAGAAAAACTCAATCCGAGAAAGAAAAGCTCGCTCTGAGTAAAAGTACAATTTAAGGGGTGTTTGGGTTGGTTTTTTTTTTTTCCAACTAGGCTTTAACCCAAAAAAAAAAAAAAGCTTACTAGACCTTCTTTTCACGGTGGGGTGAAAAATTGACATGGGACCCATATCATCACTCTTTCACTGTCCTATCACCTCCTTATGTCTCTACTCTGTCTTTTTTTCCCACCTTTGTCTAATTTTGGCTTGGTGAAAAATGACAAGGTATATCCTTTTTTCTTTTTTTACTAAAACATATATGGTTAAACTTTAGGTTGCTAAAAAATATTGGCTGGCCAAAAAATGTTGGGAAAAAATAATTTCAATTTTAGTAATATAATATTATTTAGTTTAAAAAACTTAAGATTATAATTATTTGTAATTTATATAAAATTTTATCTATAAAAAAAATCTAATTAAGTGTTACATAGTATTTACAAATTTTTCTCAATAATATATCAATTATCAAGTTATATACATTTAATTTAAAAAAATCATGTTATTTTCAGTCATTTTCCATGGAAACTTGATTTTCAAATAATAATCCAAAGAAATTTTAGGTTGGTAAAAAATCACAGCGTCAATCCAAACATAAATCACATTTATTATCTAGTTTTTATCCTATCTTAAGTTTGCAAAAGTCATATTAAAAAAAAAAACTTTTGCAATGGTTAATCCAAACCAACTCAATCATTTAGCCGCTAGAACCTACTTCTTGATAAAATATGGCAAAATGATATATAAGATAACTATCAAGCTTTTATCATACCATCAACAGATTAGTCATTAGCTATTGGCCCTAATTAAACAATTAGTGATTACCCACTCTTTTCACCAAGTTTACAATGTTGTTATGAGTTTAATTATTTGTGTAAGGGACTACAAGTCCATCCGGCTGGCCAAATACTTGGACGTTCCAAATAGGGTATAAAAGAGGAAAAGGGTTTTCAACCGATGATCTCAGGCGTGATCCATCTCTTGAATATCCTGACAAAGGCAGATATTTCTATACATTCCTTTGTCAGTCGCCAACATTCCAACTGTGCTAGAGGGGAATGTAGTCACTCTAAGAGGACACCAAAGGTAAAAGGGAGCCTTCATGCATCCATATCTATTGAAGGGTTGAGGGTTTAAGAAATTGTTTGTGTGCAAGGGACTAACTGCAGTAGACAATCTAATGGCTATTGGCCATAACAGACTAACGATTGATTACCCACCAAAATATTGTCATATAAGAGTAGGGAGGCTAAACTGGCTTTCATGAGTACTTCTGCTTTTCCTAAGTGTGAAGCTTCTGATGGCTCCCTTTCAAACTCTCCCCCTATAATAATATTAAAATGCAGATAAGAAAACTCTCAGTATCTATTGGTCATATCACTTATTCTATTCAGGCATTGGAGCATGTTACCTAATGTAATTTAGGCCTCGTGGGACGACTATTTAAGTATTTTATGAACTAAAAAAATTGAGAATTCACCTTTCCCAAATTAAATGCAGTAGTACATAGCACAAGATACTATAGAGCTTGCGGTATTTTATGCAGCAGTGCCCAAATAAGTTTGAGTTTGTTAAACTGATTTTTTAACAAAAGCCTATTCGAACCTAAAACACACTATACTAATTGATTTATACTCTAATTTCAATTGAAATAAAAGCCACTTTTATCAGTATATAGATTTAAGGTGAAATTATTTGATTTAGTAATTATATTGTAAGAACAAAAAAACTAGGCCAACCCGAAAAGAACATCACAATTTGAGGCATGCATCACAAGCAGAAGATGCAACCGATCAAAAGGTTAAAAAGTTTGTTACTATTTCAAACCAAAATTTCTTTAATTTCAACCAGGTCTAATTGCAGTCTATTTATGGTAAAATAAAAAATAAAAAGGGGAAAAAAGAGAATCACTTGAGGTTGGGAAGGCTCTTATTAAAATATTAGGTGAATTTCTCATAAAAGTATTATTAATCTGTGTGATTTTCAGACGACCCCTGTAGTTGCAAAGGCAAGTTCCATGCAGCCGTGGACCCAAAAAAACAAAAAGAAGGACCTGAAATCTTAATTTTTGTCGTCTTGTTTGTGTGAACTCTCAACCCCTAATTATATGCTTTGCTTTGTTTCACTATTCATATGTGTGAAACCAATGATCCTCTCTTTAATTTATTCCTAAATATTTTAGCATGTCAATCCTTCGTTCAGTCAAACCCCTTGTTTATTAATTATAATCACTTTACTGTATAAATTATTATAATGTTGACACTTAGTATAATTAACAAGGATGATATTAAAAATTACTTCAATTTTAAGATAACATTTATTGTTTTTATCGGTATGTGTACAAATTATGTTTAAAATACCATATTTTAAAACGGATGGAGTAAAACATAGAACTTTTCAAAACAGCACTTATGTCGCAAACAGAATTACGGTGTGTCTCAACGGTGTGTGTCTGCAATATAGATACTAGTGGACCGGAGAGAGTATTTAATTAAAAATTAAAACAAGCAAAATTTTAGTGGGACAATGTGCTGCTAATATAAACAACCAAAATGTTAGAGAGAATTTAAACAGAGTTAAATATAACAAAGTTGTTCTTAATGACGTTAATTTAAAAAACCAAAATCTAATCTTTTTCCTAACCGCATTACCACCTTGTAACTGATTTTAATATATATAAAACAAAGTCTGCAGATTTGGCTTTCCCAAACTGGCTAGACTAGTAAAAACTTGAAGGCATGAAACAGCCCTCTTCTTGAGTACGTCATTTGGGATTTACAAGTTCATGAACTCGTTCTATTAATTTAATAACACAGCGAACAGCTCCTCCCCCTATAAATACCTTAATCAATCTCTGATTTTTCCACAAACCCAGTTCAAGAAAAGCTTCTGTTCTGAGTTTAATCAGTTTCTTTCCTCAAACTTCTTCAAGAACTTCAACATGGAAACCCAGATCCCAGAAGAGGTCCTTATTGCTCAAATCACACAGCTCCATGCAAATATATCAAAGCTTGAATCTCTTAACCCTTCCAAGCAAGTGAACGCTCTCTTCACTCACCTTGTCAATCTCTGCACTCTTCCTTCCTCCATTATTAACATTCAAGCTTTGCCGCAAGAAGTGAAGAACATGAGGGAGAGTCTCATTAACCTTTGTGGCCAAGCTGAAGGCCTTTTGGAGCTACAATTCTCATCTTTTCTTGCCCAAATTCCCAAACCTTTGAACAACCTCAATCTCTTCCCATACTATGGGAACTACGTCAAACTAGCAAACCTAGAGAACAGAATCCTCAGAGGCAATGGTGTTGTCCATCCCAACAAGGTTGCTTTTGTGGGGTCTGGTCCAATGCCACTCACTTCCCTCATAATGGCCACACATCACATGGTTTCCACACACTTTGACAACTTCGACATCGATGAGAAGGCCAACGAGGCGGCTCGTAGGATCGTTGCTACAGATTTGGAGCTCGAGAAGAGGATGAAGTTTGAGACAAGAAATGTCATGGAAGTGAAAGAGAGGTTGGGGCAATATGACTGTATTTTCTTAGCAGCTCTTGTGGGGATGAACAGAGAAGCAAAAGTGAAGGTTTTGGGACATTTGAGCAAGTATATGAAGGAAGGAGGTTTTTTGCTTGTGAGAAGTGCAAATGGGGCAAGAGCTTTCTTGTACCCTGTTGTGGAGGAGCATGACTTGGGAAATTTTGAGGTGCTTACCATATTTCATCCCACAAATGATGTGATCAACTCTGTTGTTCTTCTTCGCAAGCCAATGGTCGTTTAGTTTCAGCAAGCAAGTATTCAAGTTTTCATTGTTATGGGTGGGAGAAATTTATGTTTTTGTCGTTTGATCTTTGTTGGGTGGGGTTTAACTTCAATGTCATTCGTGTAGGTTGTGTTTAATGTTCAATAAATGCTTCCTTCGTTGCGCTTTACGAGCCGTTTGAGAAGATTTGTTGTAATAGAATGTTAGCTCATGATTTCTCACAAAAGCAATTTTAGCTTTGATGCTAATTACGTAATTTAAAAGATTTTGGTTCTAAATCGGTTATATTAAATTATCCAGAGCTGATTAATGCTTGTATTGATATTGATAATATTAGTTGTTGTAACGTGAATTGATTTACTATTATTAGAATAGGTATTCACAAGGTTGCCAAACTCACGAGTCTATACAAACTCGTGACAATGATGTAAACTCGTATCGTAAATTTGAATCGGTAAACTCATAAGAGTTTACTTTTATCATTAAATATGTATTAATAGTGTATAATTACATAATTATAATATAAAAATAACAACAATTTGATTTAAAATATTTTAAATCCAAATAATTAAAATTAGATATATCAACATTTATAATTTATTATACCTAATAAAGAAATTTTTATAAAAATTCATATATAAAGTTGTTGAGGATGACAAAATTGAAAAAAAGTAACACAATTTTGTAAGCTACAAACGTAAAAACGGTAAGTTCGGTCTATAAACTTGTGAGTTTATATGAGTTTACAGTTGACACAAGTTTGCTAAAGACATGACTCGATTTAGTAAGGTAGAAACATAAAGACAGTAAACTCGGAGAGTCAATTCGCGAGTTTGACAACAATGGATATTCATGCCTTTTAAGTACGGTGCAAAAATAATAATAATCATGTTTTGTTCTTTGAACAGCTAGCAGAATTAATATTTGATGGGTGTAAAAGTAGCACTAAATAATTTTTAAGGTAGCTAAATTGAGAATATCGTTAAGTTTAACCATGTTGACTATTAATTTGCAAGTAACTTTCGTCAAGTGGGGCTCATTTGCTGTTTAGATGGAGAGTTTAATTCTGACGTGGAAGCTTGTGAGGCTTTTTTAAATTTAATTGTTTCTACCACAACATCAACGTCGCAAAGTTTGACACATCACTTTCAGAATTCACTACGTCATCATGTCTCATCAAATTTTTTTGGGTTAAATACCAATTTTGCCTTTGAAGTATGCGTCCAGGAGCAATTTTGCTCTTGAAGTTTTCGGTATAACAATGTTGCCCCTGAAGTTTAAAAACGTAGAAATGTTGCCCCTCCGTTAACGGTCCTAACGGTCAACGTTAGGTTTTTAATGGAGAGGCAATATTGTTAGGTTTTTAAACTTTAGGGGCAAAATTGCTCTAAAAAAAGTAGCAATTTTATCTCTGAAGTTTAAAAACGTAGCAATGTTACCCCTCTGTTAAAAACCCTAACAGTCAACTAACGGTTAGGGGCAATATTGCTACGCCAAAAATTTCAGAGGCAAAATTGTTCCTAGGCATGTACTTTAAAGGCAAAATTGATACTTAACCCGATTTTTTTCTATCCCCATGTTTATGAGGATCAATGTGATCAAACTTAAAAGCTTTCTCAATTTAACTATCTTAAAATTTGTTTATTATTAACTGGCAAAAGGGTCGAACACTCTCATCAAAGGGAAGGGGTTCGATCTTGAAGTTGGTCAAGGCACTGGATGAGGCATCCTAGCTCTTAAGTGCCTAGGTAAACGCCTGAGGGTAATAAACAGCTCGCCTTGCCCAACATTAGTATCACCTAAGAGGAAGGGAGATTTCGCCCTGTCCTTAGATCGCGGGTGAGCCCAACCCCTTTCCTAAAATTTTATTATAAAAAATGTTTATTACTAATTTTTCATCCATCAAATATTAATTCTACTAACTGCTCAAAGTACAAAACATTATTACTATTTTTACACATTTAGGTTATTTCTAAAATATAATGAGTTAATGACAAAAATGTTGTGTGTATGTGAAACAAACATCTCAGGCTTTTTTACCGTACTACAAACCTTTTGAAAAAAAAGTACCAAAACACGGTTTCTCAAAAATAATTTACTAATATAAGGCAGTCAAAGATGGTCTTTGACTGACGGAATAAATTCCGTCAGGGGTGCTGACGGAACAGTCAAGAAGCGTCAGCACCCCTGACGCTTTTTTGACAGAAGGCGTCAGCACTGCTGACGCCTTCAGCGTCAGGCCAGAAGGCGTCAGCACTGCTGACGCCTTCAGCATCAGGCTGGCCTGACGCTGTCAGGATTCCTGATGCTGCGTCAGGAATCCCCCAGGCAGGCCCCCCCCCGGTTAAAAAAAACCCGACCCCAATAATCCTGCCCCACCCCCCTTCCCCACACTCTGTGTCCCACATCCCCACCCCCCTCCCCCACTCAAGTCCAGCGTCAGCACCCCCCTCCCCCACACTCCAGTCCCGCGTCACCACCCCCCTCCTCCACGGTCTCAGTCCGACGCCCCCCTCCCCCACTGTCTCATCCAGTCCGGCGGCCCCCCTTCCGCACACTATCAGTCTCAGTCCGGCGCCCCCCCTCCCCCACTTTGTCAGTCTCAGTCCGTCGCCCCTTCCCCCACAATCTCACTCCGCCGCCCCCCTCCCCCACACTCTCTCAGCCGGCGCCGCCCTCCCCACACAGACACACACACACAAACACAAAAAAGCTTCCTCCCCGCCCCCCTCCACCCCACACACACACACACACCCGCTCCACCCCAGCCCAAACACACACACACAGTCACTCTTTCATTCTTTATTTCCCTTTCCTATCTTTCATATTTTCTTCATCCACTTTCTTCACTGTTTTTCATTTTTAACCACAACAGCCGCTCATTACTCTTGACTGGAAGGAAAGAAGAAGAAGGAGGAGGAATAAGAAGGTTGGCTACAAGAAGGTCGGCTCACTGTTTCTTCATGATTTTGTGATTTTTTTCTTGTGATTGCAATTTTAATTAATTTTAATATGATAAGAGATTAAAGTAGGTGGCATTATTGTGAGTATAATAGGATAGTTTTGTGTGAAAATTAAGATTTAGGTAATAAATTAATTTTCATTTTAATAGATAGGAGAATAAATTATTATGTGATTTTAATAATACGAGAGAGGAGGTGTACATTTAATTTAATGAAAATTAGTATAACATTGTGTAATTTAGTCTTCATTTTTGGAGAATTATTGTATACATTTTTTAGATGTACAAGTCATTTGCATACTTTCATTAATATTATGGAAAAAAATGTGATAGGATTTGTGTTTGGGAATAAATTAGTTGCCATTGTTTTATTTTGGTTATATTTCGTTTGTTAGGATTAATTTATATTTGTAATATTTGGAAACAAATCGTCCTATAAGGCTTATATGCATACATACATACGTTTCATTTATTTATGGCATAATGTATTTGTATTTAAATAATTCTTCATAAATATTATGTGTATATTTGCATAATATTTTTTTCCAACTTATGATTCAGCTTACCATCAACAATGAACTCAAATGGTTTAATAACTGGTTAATTTTTCATTATCATAGTTGTTAGTAATGAGACTCCCGGAAATAATTTGAAGTGATAATGAATAATTGAAGCTAATGTTCGTGAAGTCAAATGGTAGATCTTTTGTAAAATAATATTATTTTGGTAAAAAACCCTTAAATCATTAATAATCTTTTGATTAAAAGAAAAACATTAATAATCTCGGTGATTTTTTAAAAAAAAATTTACAATAGCCCTACAGTGTTTGTAAGTGGATTTAAATAACTCCAAATTATTAACTTTATCTCTGGACATTTTTTTCTGCATATAATCTCTTCAAGCTTTAAAGTTTAAAAAAGTCGTCTAGCAACAAAAAAAAACGATTTTTTATAATGTGTCATTTTTTGGTTTTTTTTTTAAATTAACAATTTGTTCTTGGCTTGAAGCTTAAAGCGTAATGAATTTTCTTGTTTTCAAAAAACTACGTGCCTTGAGTTAAAGCATATCGCAAAAATGTACCGATCGGCTAACAAATAAAAAGTCGGTCGAAGTATAATCTATACTTAAAATAAATAATATTTATTTTAAATATCTATATAAAGTTGGTGGAAAATTTTTGAGATATTGTTTATTTATAAATTTTTAAACCTCCTTTCTATAAAAGACTATTGGTAGCTATGGTACACATTATTGTAAGAATCAGCAACTAGAAAATAACAACTGTCTGTATGAAAAAAATATAATTTATATTATAATGTTATTAGAGAACTTTACAAGGGACTCTAGATGGATTTACAACTACACATTCATGACTTAAAAACTCACAAATAAATGTTATTACAGAACTTGATCAAACAGATATAGGCAGCTAGATCTACCTTGCCTTGATGACTATAAGGTGAATGATTTATTATTGGTTAGAAATTATAAATTACTAATTATTAGTTAAAAGAAAAAAAGTTTTTTTTGTAATCTTTATATATTTAAAAAAGTTCTTAAGCTCATATAGCATTATCATGGTTATTAGTAATATAGTGGTTTCATTTAAGAATTTTGAATAATAATAATTTCACTAATAAAAATGTAAAATAATATTATTACCTAAATTTTATTTAAGAAATTTGTGAGTTTAATAATTAGTTAACGAATTAAAATATTTTGTAAAATGTGTTGTGTTACTGTCAATTTTTAGTTGTCAAATGGATGATCAAAGGGCTCGCAAAATTGAGGCCGGTCCCAAAAAGTGGGGAGTTCTTACTAAGGTGATGCAACAATCACACCGATCACAAGTGGTGTGGAACACAGGAGATTGCCCGTCATTGAGGGTCAGGCGAGCCTTACAAGGAGCTTTGGGAGATATCCAGGACCCAGATCTCATCCCACTAGATTTGCAACAACATCTTACACGTGCAGGTTTCGGTCACGTGGCTCGTATGAGGAGACTCTCGGTATGTTGTAGAATTCTTTATGTAAATAATTTTATGCATATAGGTGTTTGTACCTGATACAGATAAAATTATTTAAGTTTTATTGCTTTTATGTTGGTGCAGATTGACAGAAACCTTATTTCGGCTTTGGTTGAGAGGTGGAGGCCGGAGACTCACACATTCCACATGCCAGTTGGGGAGATGACTATTACTCTACAGGACGTAAAGGCCATTTTAGGTTTGTCTACTCAGGGTCGAGTAGTTTCCGGTCGGACGCATGGCAACTGGGCAGCAGTGATGCAGCATTACATGGGTCAAACTCCACTCCCATCTGAAATGAATGGCGGATACATCAAGATGAGTTGGTTTGACCGCTTTTGGGGTCATTGGGAGGAGCACGCAGCTACAATTGAGGGTCAGATTTTGTACACATGTGCTTACCTCATGCGCCTATTCGGTGGATTTCTGTTGTGTGACAAGTCGAGTTCAGAGGTCCCTTGTCGATATATAAAATTACTAGGTGGTGACTTTGCGGAGACTGCTACATACAGTTGGGGGTCTGCTGTTCTCGCAGTACTGTTTCGCGAGCTATGTCAGGCCACATCGGCTTCAGTTAAAGACATTGGGGGTTGTTTGTTGTTATTGCAGATATGGGCCTGGTCTAGACTTCCTGCCATATCACCTCCCATCCCACCGCCCAGTGACCCAGGTGATCATTACGGACGCAGGTATGAAATATGTATGATATGATGACGAGTATGTACGTGTGGGACTAGATTGAGCGTTTATGTTCTTATTTGCATATTGTTTCACTAATGATATTGAGTTACATATTGCAGGTTCAATGACATCAACATGCGGTTATGTCGACGTTAGCTACAAACATATCGGATAGACCTTGACCAGATGGGTCGAGACGACGTATGTATAATAAATATGAGATTATGGAACAATAATAGTACACTAATACGCACATGTTTACATGTACAGGTTAAATGGGAGCCATATAGAGACGCCGGATATGAGTTTTTCGATGCAGATGTTCACACACGGAACATGTGGAGGACAGTGACACCCATTCTTGCCTTCCATATTGTCGAGATGCACCAGCCTGATCGCTGTATGCGGCAATTTGGCATGCAGCAACACATCCCCCTCCCTGCTGCACAGCTTGAGGGTGCTCACGATCTTACCTTATGCGGTAAGAACACTGAGGATTGGGAGATCAAGATGGATCCATTTATTCAGTTGTGGAACACACGAGATGAGCGTGTCGAGGCTACAGATCCATCGGAGGGGCCGCTTGGACCAAACTCCGAGTACTTGACTTGGTTTTTCACACACACTAGACGGTATATGACGAGGCAAGTCGCCAAGGTTGGCCATGTGGTACGTATTGATCTTGCTACCATTTTTTCTCCTATATCTTCCATCTTATAATCCATAATTTTTGTTTCGCTGCTGTTATTTTTTATATCTGGAAAATGCAGGTAGACGGGGTAGAGTGGATTTGGTGGAAGAATTCTCCAAAGTTTAGAGCCCAATACAGCCACGACGAGGTGCAGGAGGTATGTGACCAGTTACTCGGAGCACTTAAAGAATTTAGCCGAGTTGCGGAGCCTGGCCCTAGCGCACCGAGTGGTGTATTAGTAAGTCTACCAGATCCCGCGTTAGAGGTGCCGCCCCGTGCAAGGGAGGGACGAGGACTCGGCCACCGACGACCGCAGCACGAGATAGAGCCCTATGAGATACCACCGCTTCCTCCGCGGGCCGGAGATGTATATAGACCTCCTGTATGGCCTGAGATGACCTATACTGAGGTTTCTTGGTACCCAGAGGACGTGACAGCTGATGTGCCTCCCGAGGTGCCTCCCGAGATACATGCACCAATTCCCACTTACCCACAGCTAGAGACGATGTACGCTCCGGAGACACAGGTTCCATACTCATATCAGTGGCATTCTCAGAGTTCCCAGACTGGCTTTCCTACATTCAATATTAACCAGCCTGTACACGGTTTTAGTGCATATCAGCCTCCCTATGGCCTTCCTAGCTTCAGTACTTTTCAATCGGCACCGGGTGGTTTTGCTGCCTTCCGTTCCTCCAATCATGGACAAGGTTGTACTGAGGCTGGATCTAGTAGCAGCCCATACCGGACAGGGAGTGACCGTTCTGATGACTTCCTACAGGCAGCTACTGAGGATTTCACTTTCAGCTGCAATGAAGATGGTATCTGTAGGAACCCTGTGCGGGATCCGCGTTCGAGAGAGTGGATTCCATATACTCCTCCGTGAGCGTATTTCATTGTGACTTAATTTGTTTAGTTTTATATCGAACATATCTCTGTGGACTACTGTTTGTGGATCCATTTTATGTAATATGTCATATTTGTTTAGTTTTCTATCGAACATATCTCCGTGGACTACTGTTTGTGAATGTCATTTTATGTAATATGTCATATTTTGTTTACACGTGCTTCAGTACTTTTATAGAAAATTAAAAATCAAGTACATACTGGAAGCACATAAATATAAAATCAAGTACATGAAGGTTAATCAGCTGTGCCCACCGTAGGACATGAACGCCTATTATGTCCGAACTGTTTACATATACTACATCTAGTACGACTGGAGCTAGGTTGGACCTCCCCCTCATCCATTTCGTTGCGAATGCGTGTAGATTTAGGTCGGCCAGTACCACACAATTTCGTTTTGTCGGGGATAATCATTGGTTCGGACCCGTGCGGTATTCCTTGTTCGCTACCGATCGGCTGAAATGGTGAAGAGTAAGCATTCATAACATAATAGACTGAGAATACTGGATCCACGTACTGTGCAGCATTATGAGATACGGCAGAACATGCAGCAAATACATGACTGCATGGGAATTTGAATGCCTGAAACTTGCCACACTGGCATTTCCCCTGGGTCAAGTTGACGGCGTATGTATCTTCATGGTCGTCAACTTCAAACGTGGTACGCGCCACATCAAACTCCCGAACACGCATCGATGTAGAACGCTTTGCATTCTTTGCCATAGCCTCTCCAATAACACTAGAAAAATACTTTCCGGTCATTGCATCTTTTTGAGCTCGTGTCCCCCTTTTGACCCAATAACCAACAAGTCGACTATAAGTGCATTTCACCAATGATGTAATTGGCATGTTCCTCGCTCCCCTAAAAACCTTATTGATTGATTCGGACAAATTGGTTGTCATATGCCCATATCTTCTTCCATCCTCATCATAACTCCGACACCATTGGTTTTTTGGAATTCTTTCAATCCATTGGGCCACTTCACGACTGTAACTGCGGAATTCGGCATACAAAGCGTCGAAGTGTATCCTGTTTGGAACATATCCTGTAAAAAAGACAGAAAGACACAACATGATAAGGCACGAGTAATGGAAACAATGAACGTCATCCCCCCTCAGTTACAGTATGTTACCTAATCTCATTAAATTTTTCTTCAACTCCTTGTCCTTGAAGCGTGTATTGAAATTGCTCGCAACATGACGAATGCAAAATACATGGTAGGCGTTAGGAGGCTGCCAACCAATCATCTCATTGCCCACTGCTGATATTATGCTCTTGTGCCGATCAGAAATAAGACATAGACCAACCTTACTTGTAACATGCAATCGTATGGAATACAAAAAATACTCCCATGCTTCTTTAGTTTCACTTTCAACAATTGCAAATGCAATCGGAAGGATCTCATTATTTCCATCTTGGGCAGTGGCAATCAATAATGTCCCCTTATACTTACCGTATAAGTGGGTACCGTCCACCTGGATGATTGGTTTGCACCATTGAAATGCCTCACGACATTGACCGAAGGTCCAAAATGTATGTTGAAACACCCGGAACCCATTAACAACCTGTCGATCAACAATGTACGGTCCATGTTGAATATGATAAACAGATCCCGGTGAAAATTTCAACATGTGCTCGAACCATCTTGGCAAGAATGCATATGACTCGTCCCAATCACCGTAAATCTTAGCAATTACCTTTTGTTTTGCCTTCCATGCCTTCCTGTAAGAAACTTGATAACCATACATTGCAGTCACCCTTTCTTGTATCATTTTCACAGATACCGAAGGTGTTTCCTTGACCATGTCTGCAAAATCAATGACAAAAAGTACATACAAAAAATGAGATCCTTGTTCACTGATACACACAAATAAATTCACATATTGTCAAATGGTATTGTGTATCATACCTGTTATGACCTCGGAAATCATTCCAGAATCAAGTTGTTTGTGATCTTGGGAGAGCATTTGGTTCACACAACTATGATTTTCAACCCATTTCGTTACGACCCAAGTGCTGCTATTCTTCGATTTTATTGCTCTTACTCTCCAATCGCAACCTTGTTCATGATTCTTACATTTCATTGCGTACTTGGTAGTAGTACTCTCAACCACATCAGCTTCATGATGTTCTTTCATGCAATAATGTTTTATTGCGGCTTGCATATCTTTCTTGCACCCGAACTCTTGTTTCAAATATAATCCATCTCCTCTTGCCCACGGACCCCGGTTTAAGCCTTCCACATCCAGTATATCCTCATACGGGTAATCTTCATCTACAGCCTCGTAATGCGGTATGTCATTCCAAAATGGTGTAATATCTGCAAGTAATACAATTTATGTGAAAATCATTATTACTAATAATATATATATATATATATAAAATAATACAACTTCGTAACAAACCTGTTGATTGTAACATACTCTGCTGTGACATGACATTACGATGATTTCGTCATCCGCATCACTATCAGTCTGGTCATGGTCGTTAGCCAATAAACTTTCTTCATCTTCTTCCTCTTGCTCCTCCTCATTGTCGGATTCATCAACCATATAGTCGCTTTCTTCTCCAGGCGCAATAGTTGATTGAGTCTGAATTGGTACACCCTCCTCCAGCGTCTCAATATTCACATATAATTCAGCAAATTGGGACGTAGAGTTTTCGTTGAATGTTTGAATAAAAATATCCACATCCTCATCATCAGATATCTCAAAACCCACATAATTGAGGTTTCCACAAGGAACTCTACCCGTGACTGAAAATATTACCTGATTTTGTTGCAGCTTTAACTTTTGACGTATTTTTTCAAATAATTCTTCAGCAGACATACCTCATACAATATACATTCCTCTTCTTTCACCTTCAAAGATCAATCCGTTTGCACCTATATTTTTAGAACCATTATAGTATACGATTGAACGAATTTGACTCATTTTTTTCCTTAGTTTATATTTTCAAAACGTATAATGGATTATAGATAAAACAAATAGTAGATAAGACAAATAATAACAATACAATTTGCAACTAAGCAGAAGAATAAACACAATGTATATATGAATTTTACAAACAAAATATATGATCAAAAAATGAGGAAGTTGGAGGGACGGATGGAGTTTGTCGATGACTGAAGGATGAGAGAGGGAGAGGGAAAATATGAGTGAAGGATGAGGAGAGGGAAAATCACGATTGAGGAATGAAGGATGAAAGAAGTGAATTATAAAAAGGGTTAATACGATCACGGGTTGTCTTTGTGTGTTTCACGTGGGGAAGGGTCTTTTTTTTTTTAGGCCTGTCGGTGGCAACTATTTGGGGGGGGGGGGGTTGGTTGGTCAAAAAGGAATGAATAGGGGTGTCTTCACGTGGAGGGGGGGCTTTAATTTTTTTTTTTTTTCTTTTACGTCTGCATGGGTCTTCACGTGGGAGAGGGGGGATTTAATTCTTTTTTTTTTTTTTACCCGTCTGCATGGACCGGTACGGGTGAAGGGGAAGGGGAATTGAGGGGTGGGGGGGCCTGGTGAGGGGCCGGTTCTATTTCAAAAAAAGGAGGGGACCTGTTGCGTGTTGGGGGGGAGGGAGAAAGGGAGTGGGGGGGGGCCTGCCTAGGGGATTCCTCACAGCGTCAGGCCATCCTGACGCTGAAGGCGTCAGTACTGCTGACGCCTTCTGTCAAAAAAGCGTCAGGGGTGCTGACGCTTCTTGACTGTTCCGTCAGCACCCCTGACGGAATTTATTCCGTCAGTCAAAGACCATCTTTGACTGCCTTATATTGATAAATTGTTTCTGAGAAACCGTGTTTTGGTACTTTTTTTTCAAAAGGTTTGTAGTACGGTAAAAAAGCCAACATCTCATTATCGTACGTGTCATTTTCTCATCTCCAAATACTCTTATTTTTGGCTTCTGTAAATGTAAAGGATTGGAAAGAGTTAGCCTACTTTTTTTTTATTTAAAAAAAAATTAGTTGGTATGCTTGCCTTGGTACTGTTTATTGCTTTTTCAAGTGTGTCAATTCTTTTGGAATTTCTCGAGAATAGGAGAACCACTTTGGTGTTAAATATGCAAGAGAACCCGCCACTGGGTTAACTTGCGATTCCAAACTTGGGGGCTTCCTTTACCGGCCACCCTCGTAGGATGATTCATTAACAGTTTACATTTGGTGCCCATTTTTATGTGTCTAATTATGTGTTCATGAGCATATTTTTTAATTTTTTTATATATTGTATTTATTTAGATTTAAATTATATACTTTCTAGAATTTTTTTTTTTTGCACCCAGTATCTCAAATTAATTAGTTTCCATGATACTAGTGTTACAGATAAATGCAAAATTGAAAACTAATTAATTTGATATACTGGGTGAAAAAAAAAATTCCAGAAAGCAGCATATAATTTAAATCTAAATAAATACAATATATAAAAAAAATTAAAAAGAAAATTAAAAAAATATGCTCATACCTCTATTACATAATTGGACACATAATTATGTACATGGAATGAAAACCCGGATGATTAATAGAATTATAACACAAGTCCAGCTGGCCTTTTACGGCCATCGTGTCTAGTTTGTCTGAAATACCGGATTTCAATTTAGGATTCAGATTATTTTAGTTGGAAAACTTAATAATCAGGACAAAAAGAACTGGATCAAAATCTAATACATATCAAATGCCACGACAAAAACAAAAAACATAAAGGAGGCAAAGAGAGAGTGTATGGTGTAGTCTTACCAGAGAGAGAGAGTGTGTACAGTCTGACTATATTGCCAATGAAACGCATCCACAAGTCATGCACATAGCAAACCCTCATTTTCGTGGATGGAAAATTTTGTTGTTTACCAATTCTACAAGAAAAGGAGAGACAGATTCCGTGCTAATACATGGCTAAACAGATATAGTACAAAATGAATAAAATCTCTGAAAATGCTCTCGAAAAAATAGTGCTGCACAGCCTCCATGAAGAAAGAAAAGTTATAGGCAAAACTTCATATCTGAACTTCTATATTAAAATGTTGATGGAGCGTCTAGAATAACAATGTCAATTTTGGGTGAAGAAACGCTTGAATCCCAATCTCCGGCTGTAGCCAACACTGGCCCCGACAGTCAGAACATAATGATGCAGGGTAAGAATATCGCCATCACCAAGACAATACGTAATACATTCTATGAACATCTAGGCCTGCAAACATACGTACGCCAATAAGCTGCAACATGAAAATTTGTGAGTGCCTATCTGAAAGGTTGGAAATGGATCTACAGAATACAAGAATAGATCTCCCTACCATGCTTCTCATCAGAGTTTTCCAAGCCGCGTCTTTTCTTTGCTAAATAATCGGAGACGGCCAATCAGATCCTCTTTCAATGACTCGGGGATTTGTGATATGAAAGCCCCCTTGGCTTCACTTACTAGCAACTTCCTGCTTTGCAATAGCACACATCCTAGTCATGATATGAACCAGCCACTATATATTAAGTGAATCAAACCTCTGACTATATTTTTATTTTTCTTGTTTGGGTGGGTTTTTTCTTTGTGGGTTGTTTGTTTGTTTGTTTGCTTCCCCACCCCCACCCAAGAAAAAGTATGAGCATAGAGCATCCATAATATTCCTCCGGCACTTCATATAAGACATTAGGATCCTAAATATAAGACATATTTTTCATATTTGTTAATCTTCTCCTAATTCACCCCTATTGATGCTCCCTTATCCATAATCAAGGAAGAGAGGGAATGATGGAATTAAGGAAAATGACTAGGGTGTTTCAGAAAATACATGTCATATTAACTAACTTAACCAATTCCTTTAATCTAATAAAATTAGGTAAACATATGTTCTATTAAGGACCAAGTTAGGGCTTCTTTTTTAGTCTATTTCTATAGGTTGCATGAAAAGCATGGATTTTCTGTTTGCAGATCACTTTTGGAGTATGATGCCTTTGTGAAAATTGAAGATCAAATATTTCACATTATCGAGTCAAACAACAGACAGTTCAAGTAAAAAGTTAAAACGTGATGATATAATTTGAACATATTAACAAAGAATCACAAAACACCACACATAGCCTTTTCATAGATTATGAAACTATGATATTGTCTGCATCTCTGCCATTGACAAAAACTAAAACTAAAACTAAGTCTCGGAATGCGGTTTCTTTTTCTCTCTATAACATCAAAATACTCAGGAGTCAGGATGACCACCAACAAACATGCAATCATACAAAGGGAAACCTGATGAAGTGTAAAACATCAGCTGGAATGACCATTAATATTGTATCACCAAGGAAGATTTTACCATAGCTACATCCTAATACAACCGTTAAGAGAGAAAGAAAGGCATACGCTCAGCCTCAGCCATCCATAGATCACTATTTTTTATTTTTTTATTTTGGGCTTTTGGGGGGGGGGGGGGGGGGGCACTAGAATAATATATATATTCCATCTTTATTTTCATAAAATATTGCTTCACATAATGACTAAAAACCTTATTTTGAAACTCTATAGGCCATCACAGGGTATATAACCAAATTTTAAACACCCCCCCCCCCAAAAAAAAAAAAAAAGAATCTAAGGTTAACAGTGAAAAATTACAGGAAAATCAACAAACACTTTTGTAAAGCATGCACATGTAACCACAAATTCGAAGAGCAATCTAAAATCTGATTAGACTTACTTTTTTTCATCTTCACTTGATGAATTTCCTGCTTCTTGTGCATGTAACCTCTTTCTGGAAGACATAAAGTCATGCACCTTATCTGTCCAGCCACATGATCTTAAAACTGACTTTGCCTCTTTTTCAAGCCTGAGTAATGTTTTGAAAATACAACATCAAAATAAGGCATATAACAAATACTTTTTTAAAAGGAAAGTGATAGTAATGTTTTGAAAATACAGCATCAAAATAAGGCATATAACAAATACTTTTTTAAAAGGCAAGTGATGTACTGATTGTCTAAGCAATTAAGTAAACATGAACAAAGGCATAACAAATTGAACATGAAAAGGAATCCCACAAAACTAAGAAGCCTAACAGGGTAACACCATGTATGACAGGCATTAAAAAAGAGCCAAAAGTAAAACATGATAAATCATCAATGTGTAACTGTGTAACAAAAATAGCCAGGTCACATCAAAACAAAATATTCATTAAATTCTAACATTCTAATTCATGTTAGGTGAAAGAGTTCAGAAAAGGCTGAATTGGAGCATATCATACATGTCTTTCAGTTCCTGAACTCTTGCTTCGGACTGATCATCATGTGCTAGCAAAATGCTCGTTGCCGCTGGTTCCTTCCTCTTATTATTTAATGATTTAGGTTTGTTGTTGAGACCATTGCCTTCTAGCTTATAGTTGTCAGGTCCTTTACCTGATATTGCTCTGCTTCTTCCGGTGTCATCCATAACATCTGACTTTCTAGGATATTTTTCAACAGAATGAATACCATTGTTTTTATTTGTTAACAACGGATCCTTCCTTTTTAAGTTGTCAACGGCATCTTCTTTATTTTTATCAAAGCCATTCCTGATTGATGAAGAATCTTTCTTAGCATTCTCCAAAGCAACTGAGTCTTTTACGTGTCCATTAGTTAGCACAGGCAACAGAACATCAACTTTCCCATTCAAACTTTCATGGCCTTTTTTGGAAGTAGAATTTCCATTAAAATTAAACTTTATTCGTGGGCTAGAAAGCTCCTTATCAGTCTTAGACATTGCAGACACGTCCTTCCAAGAAGATTGTTGAGAACTTAATTTTGCATGCACTACTTTTGTTGGTGCATCAGATTTTGGACATTCAGAAGCCTGACTTCCATTAATGTGATGAGAGTCATGAGACCTTGAACCATTCGAAGCAAAACCATTTCTAATTGGCACTGGCCTTTTGTTAGTGCGAGAAAAAAAAAGTATGTAAACCTTTTCCAACAAAACTTCTTTCAGGGTTGAAAGTGAGACAGAAGAATCATCACAGCGATACCATCGGCTCTTAGCATCCTGTACACAAAATACAAAATTAAGTTTCTGGTAGACACAGAAGAGAATTAAAAGGTCAACGCATTATAAAGATAACTAACAACTGCTGTGTGTATAGGTGAAGAATATATTTATAGACCTTTATATAAGCATAATAATGGCCAGATTCTGGGGAGTATCCAGAATGGACAATAGTACCAAAGAGCCTGTATTCTGGCATTGGATCCTGCGTGAGCATGAAAGAATTAGGAAATTAACAAGTGGATAAACCTATTATCAAAGCAAAAATGAAAAATAAGATTACTTGATGCAATATTGTATAGGAACGATCAATCTGACATATTTCATACAGGGTAAAGGCTTCTAAACATTCTCTAGTTGGTAGCCTTAACCTAGCAAGTTAGGCTTCATAGTAAGTATAATAGTATTAAAACCTCTAGGGAAGAATAGCCTATAATCCTAGTCTAGACGGATTTGTGTATCTCATTCATAAATGGTCCGAGCATTATACCCAACAGCTGTGCTTACGCAGGGAGCACAGCAGTCAACCTGTCCTTATCCTATACATTGCATCCCTAAAATCAGGTGTCAATAATCGAACAACAACAGCAAAAGACAAATAAAATTAACAACTAAGTGGATGCTTTGTCGGACCAGGAAAGAAGCCTCTATACTCTGCCCTTCTGAAAAGCATAGTCTGCAAGACTGATATGTAAAGATCTCCAATCCTGTTCAATTTCTATAACAAAGACTAAGATCTCAAGAGTGCGAAGGACGAACTAGTCATAATCATAACTACCTATATAGCACAAATTGCAAATGAGAACCTTGCCGTAGTTAATATAAACTGAACACTTTACCCACCTGGCTTGTTTTGCACATGAAGCTAGAAAGCACCAAAATGTCTTCAAATGCAACAGCCTTATCGATCTTCCCACCCATTATGCCCTCAAATCTCTGAAAACCAAATTCAATAGCACAACTTTATTCAAAGGCAGAGAGGCAACAAGCTTACGCAATTGAAGACAAAACTGCACTAGAAGCCAACCTTAAGTTGTATTACAAGGACATTAGGGGCTTCAAGTATAGACATTTGTTTCTTAGCCGCCACCAATTTCTTGCAACTGAAAAACAGTAAGTTTGTTAATCAACAGGACCAACAAAGAGAACCGCCAGAAATTTTTTTGGAAGACTAAAACACTTACTTGTCACATTTGTACTTATTATTCCCATCTAAAATCTCAGGCTGAAAGAACTTTTGCATAGCATCCTTAAGCGAATTGCTATGCAACACATCAAGACTGATATCCATAACCTCATCCACCTTATTGGACTCAAAGCCACAGGAGAGACACTTCACCTGGCTCTGCAAGGCTCCCCCAAATATCTCCTTAACCACAGTATTGCTGCCGTTACCATTGACAGCAGTATCGCCCCCCTTGCGCTTCAACTTCTTGAGGCGAAGGCAGGTGTTGTGGCAAGCATCGATAACGTACCTCAGGAACTCGTGAGCATCCTCCTGACGACCACAACGAAAGTGCTCGGCGAAAATCCTGAGACAGCCCTGGATCTTCGACGGAGCGTCTTGGGCGATATCCGCTCTCAGAGAACGAACAATCTGTTTTTCGAGCAGACAAAAGGGGCAGTCCCGCTTCCTTTCCTCCGAAGCAGAATCGCCTGAATCCAAAAGCAGAACAAAAATTAGGGCACAAATTGAACAAAAACTCAATAAATACAAAGTATAAGAAATTACGGGTGGAAGTGGAAAAGGGAAAAAGATGCGCACAAAGGGAAGAGTGCTGGTTTCGAAGACAGAAATTGGCAAGAGGAGGAGTGTAGGTGAGACACTGGAGGACGCTGTTGAGGTAGCAGGAGTTGCCGAGGTTCTTGAGGCCCACAGGATGATCGGTCTTGCGCTTCTGAGTAAGAAGACTCGGCAGCCAAGTCATGTGCAATTGCCAGGCCATCAACGACGACGACCTTCGGCCGCGTGCTCCGGTGCATTGGACGCCGTCGTTGTCGTCGGGGAGATAAACCCTGAACAGCAGTAGCAACGCCTCCACGACCACCGCAATCGCATCGCTCTCTGGGTGCTTTTCTTTCGGTGGCTAGCGCCTTTTTGGAAACACGAAAAGTAAAATATAACACACACAAATTGAAATTTCCCCAAACACTAGTGAGAAGAGTAGTGGATCAAATTGAATGAGATTTTCAAACCTAGTGCTGATTATGTGAATTTGTTCGAGAATGTGGTCGTCGGAGAAGAATGTTCCACCCTACGCGTCTAATTAATGCGTGGTATATTAAGATAACTACTGTTAACTATCCTGATCTTAATTATAAAAACTAGTTGACTTTTTTTTTAGAGAGATTAAGAAAGCTAAATAAGTTACATAATCATTTCATATATTAAATATTCTTAGATTATATATTAGCTTATTAGTCAAATTAATAAGTTTGAAGAAAAAATAAAAATACTTTAAAGTAATTTAATTAGTTTCCTTAATCTTTTCAAAAAAATCAACTAGCTCTTATAATTAAAACCAGAGGGAGTATAAGTCATGCATAAATTTTTACTTTAAAAACTATTCATGTTTTTTTAAGAAAAATAATTATTGTAAATAATAATATATGAACCTTATAAAAAAAACAAAAAACTTTTTGACAACATAAATAAAGTCTTATTTATTTATCCTATAAAATAGTAATATAATGTTAGATAGGGTGCTTTGCTTTGGGAAACATTTAAACCATTGTTTCAGAAACATTTTTTCATAAGCTGGACTAAAACTTTTCTCATATATTTACCTCACAAGTATGTAAAAAGTTAAAAATAAAAACACTTTTTGAAAAAATTCAAAACTGACACATAGTTAAGTAAACTTTATATAATTAGTATGGTAAGTAATATTATTTGTCATGTTTGGTTTAACCGTAGGAGTTCAAATAAATCCGATTAAACCTATAATTGTAACTATAAACTCCATTAATTCCATTTGGGTAAATTTTATAAAATCTCGATCAATGTGACCTACCTCAATTTAGCATTAGTGATAAGGGATTGCTTTTTATGTTTAGGAAATCCCCATGAAACTTCCACAACTTCATACATATTTTGTAAGGGTCATGAGACAAAAATACCCATAAATTTTTATTAATATAGTGCTTATTACTATTAAAAAAAATCTGGTATAAAAGTGCTTATGAATTTTTTAAAATTTGGACAAAAATATCATTTCTGTATTAAACTTCCGTCACTGTTTATATGTGGCCCCCTATTGTTATTTTAATAAAGAAAGAAAGAAAAAAAATCGAATAAACCATACAAGGCTTTCATCTGAACTGAAAAATATCTCCCTCCATTGTTCATCTTTCACTTCATAAGGCAAGAAAGCAATTGCAATAAAGAAACTCATTTGACAGTAAATTTGTAAATTACAAGTACAGAGAGTGTTCGAAGATCCTCGATCCCTCGCTTCAAAGATCAGCAGAAGACATTGCCTACTGAGTCGCTCGCTTCTTTGATAAGAACGGAGCCATGAGTAACTATTATATGGTACTCAACTTGTCTTCTTCGATAAAACTCGTGCAATTATTGCTACTGGAATTCCCTTTCCTCCCGCAAAACAAGACTTGAAACTTTGACGGCATGTGTCCTACTTGTATAGTACCATGGTGGAACAAATTTCGGAAGAACAACCTCGGCCTTCCCAATGACTCAGTACTACGACGAAGCTCCTTTGCATGTGTCCTACATGTGTACCGCCGCAATGGTAAGGCTGACGAGTCCTGTCGGTGGGAGATGGAGATGGAGAGAGAGAGTTGAGAGCCGAGAAATTGAGGGGGAGAGGAAGGGAGGACAGTGAAGAGAAAAGGTGTAAGGAATTTTTTATTAAAATAATTTTTAAAAAATAATAATTTGGGACACATCCAACACATATAAAAAGTGACAGAAGTGCAGCTCAGGTCTCTCTCGGCTCCCAAATATTAGGGTTTTTCTCTTCCCAGTGGTGTCCTTGTCGCCAATGAGCACCATCCCGACCCACCGCCGCGATTGAGAAGCAGATCAAAGTCTTAAGAACCAGAAGAAGGTAGCGTAGGAGAAAGTTGGAGCTGCGATTCAAATTGAAACAGAGACCCACAGCGGTGAGCCTCTATCTTCATCAACACCGGCCTCCTTTGTTCTCCATCTTCACCGTCACTCCAGTTGTGGCGTCCCTCTGATTTCTGTGTGCTATTGTGGTTTTCTCTCGCTTCTGGGGCAAGCTTTCTCTCTCCCCGTCCAAATCTTTCTTAAGGAGGTGGGAGCTTACTTCCTCACCGTATAAGCTGCTGTTACAGCGTCTCCCTCTCCGACGGTCTCCGGCAACGAAGGGGACGTTTGTCTTTTCCTAAGTTTTTTGTAGTTTTGGGTTCTAATTGTGGTGTTTTCTGTTGTAGTTTGGATTTACATTGTTGGAGGAAGGTTTTTGTCGATGGTCGTTGCTTCTATATGTTTCACCTCTCAAAGGACATTTGTTAGGCTTGTTCGATTGTGACGAATCCCAAGTGCTAGTTTTAGAATAGTTTGTTCAGTGGGTGGTTGATGTCACTATATTTGCTTAATTTTTTTTGGGTCAAAACTATATTTGCTTAATTGGAGAAGCAAAAGTATTGTTCATGACATCATTTGTCTTATTTTATCTAAGGTTGAGTTTTCTTTGTTTCTTACCCTAAATCATGGCAATTGTGTAGTCGATCAATTTGCAGCTCATTCTTATAAAGATTTGTGCCTATAGGGTGGGCTTTGCAACCAACACCTTTTATGTCACTTCTAAGCTTGGATGTCCAGGAAGCTAGTGTAGTTACTAATGCTATTTTTATTCCTACCTCTTTAGTGTTTATTAGTTTTCCTGTTGTTCAAAAAAAAAAAAAAGATTAGTTTTCCTTAGATTTGGCTTGTTTTGTTTTATTTGTTAGTGTTCCCGTTCTAGTTTGCTTTTCAGTGTAATAGTCATTCTTTAATGTACCTTTTTATATAAATATTAATATAAGTACCTTTTAAGCCCCCAAAAAAAAAAAGTTAATAGAAATGGTATTTTTACCACATTTTAAAAAGTTCATAGGCAGTTTTGTACTCAAAAAATATTTATGGTGTTGAGCGCTCTTTTAATAAAAATTTATGGGTATTTTTGTCCCTTAACCCTTTTGGTAATTACATATGTATAAGTGAATTTTTTAGTCTAACATATAAGTGATTTTAATAAATGAAATCTAAATATAATCAAATTTCTCAAAGTCATTTATAAAAAAAAATATTCAAGCATGAATCACGGTTAACTAATGTCACTCTTAGCAAGTGTCATTTATAAAAATCACATCACAATTGTTCAGAGAACTACTCTAAACAAGCACTTAGCTTGTGAAATTTACTTCGAACTTTTTCTATAGAATACCAAGGGTTTTTTTTTTTTTTTAAAATATCACCCAACAAATATGGTCTTTATCATTCGAATTTGTGTTATCTTAATGGTATCTATTACTTTAACTAACAGTTTTTTTTTTATATGACATTATGATATTTAGAAGGGAAAATCTCACTCAGGTCGATCTGAAAAACTATAAAAAGAGTTTCAATGTAGATTCCTCTATCAAAAAAGTCTAAATGTAGAATTTTCTATTAAAAAAGTCCCAAAGACCTTAGTGAGATAGATTCCAAATGTGAACTTACATTTTTAACAATTGTACATAACTATACTGACAAATGATATAGTGACCTTGACAAGCTCGTATATGTCAACTTAAGAAGCTCTCGTTGACAAGTGTACATGATTATATTGATTATTGATAAGTTATAGAATGATCATTGACAAACTCATATATGTTAACTAAAATAACTCTCATTGACAAATGTATGTTACTATATTGACAAGTCATAAAGTGGCTATTGACAAGTTCATATATGTTAATTAAATTAGCTATCATTGACAAGTGTATATGACTATATTCAACAAGTCATAGAACGGTCATTGACAAATACATTTATGTTAACTAAACAACTTTTGTTAACAAGTCATAAGCTTAGTTGGAATCATGTTTAAGACCCTCAAAAGTGTTTATTCATGTAAATCGAAATAAAACTCATCTCATATACTTATCTCGTATACTGTAAATTACAATTGAAAATCTACTTTTAAAAGCTCTAATCGTTATTTCAAACAAACACAATAAATAAGTTATAAAATGACTATTGAATAGCTCATCTGAGTTACTGAAATCTCTGGGAACTTTTTTTATATAAGATTCTTGTGCTTGTGACTTTTTTAATAGTTTTTCTAGTCTTAGTATGTATGTGAGTGAGATTTTTCCTATTGAGAAACAATGAAAAATGTGCTCCACTTCCAAATCTGGGTATCATATGGACAGGGCCACGTATAATCGAATAGGAAAAGAATGTTTACTTGAGTGGGGTGGCGGCAATAACTACCAATTACCAAGACAGTTAAAATAAAAAACATCTGTGTCCGACCTTCCCCCAAAAAAGATAATTTTTCCAAACAATGCATGTTCTTGTTTGGGATTATATTTGTGATTTCTAAAAGTACTTATTCACATAAATAGAAATAAAACTTATTGAAAGACTATTTTTGAAGGCTCCAATCACTATTTCAAACAAATATGATGACTTTTAAGTTTGTGAATCCAAATAAAAAAATAACCTTCTCATATTAATATACTCACGCCCTATAAAAATTATAAAAAAGACATGATTATTACATATAAACTGTATCTCAGTTCTGCTTTCATTTTTTTCCCAAATGCACTAAACGGATTTATACGTGCAATTGAAAAAAAAAAAAACTGAAAATAGATTCAAAAGAAGCAAATAGGATATGCAATGTTTTAAATACGCTATATAATAAATAAGATGGGAAATTCATATGCTTATAAAGGCACAAGCATGAATAATTCATACTGCTCAGTACATTCAACTGCACATAAACTACATACAAGACCTGTATAATGAACTAGATATAATCTGAATCAACAGCCAAAAATGTTTGAAGAAACCAGATTGTACAAGACCATACTGGTATTTATCTTCAGCTCTGCCTCCAAGAAAGGAAAAAACTGCCCTAGTTACCAGCTCCTGGACAATCATTTTCAATCTCCTGAAGAGTAAAATACCATTGATATGCACCTTTTTTCTCCTGATATTCATACATTACATTTGATCTGCATATTACTTTTCCCTATCTAGAATCAGTATCAACAGATTAAAAGACTGAATTTCTAGTCGATGCTTGCTTGGATTAAAAAGTTAATAAATAAAAATACAATGCCACTTGGTGACAAAAGGAGAGAACTAACTTCATCTTCCGTGTGCTATCTGTGACGAGAGAATGGACACTGTAACAGATGGAAACAAAACGTCGCTATAGGGGATTGTTTGGTACTGAGAACGAAATGAAACTTAATGAAAAAAGTAATTTTGAGGGCTAAATAATGACAAATATGTCTATACTTTAGAACAAATAACGAAAAGAATATGGAAAACATTTAGTATTGAGAATAACAGTATAATAGACACTACAAAAAGTAAGAATGAGAACCTCATTCTGTTGGACAAACCAAACAGAGCCCCAGGAGAGATTGTAGACAGAAAAGGGATATTTTCAATTGCAGTATGTACTACAAACCTTGACAGTAACTACATATCTACTTATTTGAAAACCGAGAATCCTGCCCATAGGAAGACTCAGCAAGTTCAGTATCATTTGAAGTATCTTTAGTAGCTTCCTTTTTTAACTTGTGATTGTTATAGGCTGCTACTCCTGCAATGGCTGCATGGAAAAAGTTTTCAGTAATGACCACTGGTTCTTTTCACCTTTTATGAGCAGTTATAAAAATTTGAAACTGCTTCATCTCTCAGCATTGAATTTCTGGAGTTTAATACATCCTTTTTATCATTTTACTTTCAAGTTGAGGACATCCTTTAATATGTGTTGTATGAGATGCTTACCAATTGCATAGCCGAACAAATTTATAAGGGTCAATTTTGTATCAGCAAACAGAAGAGCAGACAGTAAGACTACCACCCAGTCCTTGACAACTCCGGCGACACGAATGGTCAAAGCACTTGTGTGTGTAATCACAAGGAAAACCGATAAGTTAAGAGCAAAAGTACAAAGACAGTTGAGAATTAGCACAGTAGGTGGGAAGTTCCATGGTCCATGTTCTTGCATCTTCGTTCTCTCTAAGAAAATCCAAGGAATGAATAGGCAAAGCGCACTGCAGGACAATCCAGAATTATTGTCACAGGCATTAATTTTCTGTATATTCAACTCGGAAAAGTTAAGTTTCTAACACATAAAAGTAACACATACCTGCAAGGACTAACGTAATACATAACAGAGATAGGATTCAACTTCAGGCCCTTCCTCTTCACGAAAATTTCCACGAAGATAAGTCTTAGAGCTTCACCAACAACACCACCCATTTGGTAAATTACTCCAATCCAGTTTATTTGTATCTCCCCATAAGAAGCCACTAAGACACCCAAACTAATAACCGACATTATTACAAGCATTCTGCAGCTCATTACCTCCAGTCCAGCAGCTACTCCAAGTATAAAAACAGCTACAGGCACTGTCATGACAGTTAGAAACCATAATTATACAGTTAGTTCCCACACTGAAGGAATGATGATCAGCTGCAATAATCAACAACCATGTATTCTACAGGAAATACTGATAGTACTTTGCATCTAAAGATATCATAATTTCCTCAAAATATGTAGCTAATGTGGATAAGCAACTTAATCATCACCAACTTACTGATTGCCTTCAACATTTGTGCAAATGATACAGAGATATACAGATAGGCAGTATTCCCCAGCCAAAGAGTCAATGCAAACATAGCCCCAATCGGCACAACTGATGAAACATATCTGAAATAATAAAGATCAAATTACAGTTTGCTGGCAGCGTCAATAATTGCAGTTGGCTCGCAGCATCAATAAATGGCTTCAATATCAATAATCTTGATCCATATGTATAATCATAAGCCACTCGGCCAGAAAATTTTGAGAAAGTACAAGTTAAATGGTATTGTTGTTTATCACTATTCACTTTAGGTTTAATGGTATTGTTTCACAGTAACTCCAGAAAAAATAATCTTTACAGTTGGAAATTGACATACTCCCATGTCTGTATCCTAACAAAGCGAGGAAACTATGCACTTCTATAAATCACAGGTATGCAACTGCCACCCTGAGTACTACAAAATTGTTTCACTTCTGCTAAATTTCCTTTTTTAAATAGATAATTAATCAACACCGTCCTAAATGTTCATCTTCCATTTTATATTTATAGATAAAGATAGTATTTTTTTCTACTTCAGTAATTGCTTTATGAACTCACTTATAAAATTTCAAGCGAAGCTCTATAATATATCCAATTGCCACCAGATAGGGAGAACATGATATAAATTAGAATAAATACACTGTAAATGTAATACACGCAGAGCTTATCTCTTTACTCACATTTCAGTAGTCATTCCCTCCTCAACCTTCAAAACCTGTAAAAAAATATATATTAAGTTTATTAACGCTCTAAACTGCATAAAAGTAAATGGTTGAAAATTACACCAGGCGTAATCACAAACCTTTAAAATTTTTGTCAAAGCAAAACATAGAACAGAGGAGAAGACCATATGAAGTAGGGTCAATGCCAGAGGATAAGGAAAATTTATTTCCTTTGAGGACAAAACCCACTGCAACCAACAATTTGAAAAAGAAAATATGTGTCAGCAACATAAAACAGGTTTGATGTATTTAATCATTGAGACATTCCATCAAATCAAGCATCCATGTTAAAGACAAATGATCAACAGCTAGAAGTTGAAGAAATAAAGGTTAAGTACAAAAATAGAACAAGAATGGAGCCAAATGCCTTCAGGGTGAACTCCAGAAGAAATTGTAGCAATAATACCAGCATCAGAACAAGCTGACGCAAGGTAATATTAACACCAGATTCTAACGATGAAAATGATATAGACCACAACCAATTCTGAAACATGAGTTTTCAAACTTAGTAAATATTTGTCTCCATTCTGTTTCATTCATCCCTGGAACAGGATAATAATCAACATAACTTAGCAATTACTTCACTAATAGCCGAGAAGCTGACCCCTTATCGCTCATCCAAATTACTTGAAGAAATTGGGTAACAGTGAAAAACTAAACAACAATTGGGGAACAACCAAAGTACACGGATTTTTCATGAGAATAAATGAACTAAAATACCGAGAAAACGAGATCTCGTAAAATTTCCTGTGGAAGGAGCCAAAGAATACAACTTCTTTACGCAAGAAAGATACAAATTAATAGAGTCGAAGAAATGTATTGAAGGGAACCTTATTAAAGAAGATTTGGCCGCTGGAGAGAGCAATGTAGAGGAGAAGGTAACTATAGGTCAGAAGACCATCCTTCCTCTGATCCGCCATTGTTGCAACGACGAACGTCAAATGTTTGGCAATTTGTTTCAGCTTCAGTGACTAACGTTCGCCCTTGTCAAATCTAATCTGCAGCATCTTCAATCTTGGCTGAAGAGGAATAAATAAGATGAGAAGGGAAGGAGAGAAGGTCTTCCGAAAGTGGAAAAGAAAATTTGGTTATTGTTGTTGACCTTTAATCTGTTTCCTTGCCATCACATTCAAGGCATAATGTAGTAAAATCTGTTTGAAAAATTAGTAAAATCGGTTTAATGGAAAAAAAATCGTAGAAACGTAAAATCGTAATGATAAAACGAGTTTTTAAGAACATGATCACATTCTTTCTTTCTTTGTTTTCCCCATTTTTCAGATTCATTCTTACGAGACTGAAAACTTTTGTTACAGTTAATATGAATTGAACATTTTTGTGAGATTTATACCTTTTATTTAGGGAAAATCCCATATAAAACTGCTTAAAATAAGAAAATTTTAAATTGGGTTGGTAAATTTAATAAATCCTTAATTAAGTTATCGACCCAATCAAGAATTTCAAAATTTAGATTAAATGATGTTACTGCCTTTTTACCTAAATAGGTTGGAAGGGGTGGTGATTATCTGCGATGGTGCTTAATTTCATAAGGATGATACGATTAGATGTGAAGGCATTATCAAAATCTATAAAAGAGTAATGTTGCCTTATAAGTCTATTTATCTCAATATTTTCTCAGAAGTTTTAAAATGTAATAATTTTATCTTATTATGTTAAAAAAAGTAACGTTGACTATTAAAAAATTGATATTGACCATTAACTGACAATATTACTATATTTTGAAACTTTCAGAGTAATATTGAGAAAAAAAAAATCCAAGATAACATTGTTTTTAGCAAAAACTTCTGGTACAATATATATATATTTTTTTTGGTGAACAATTATGGCTATATTTATTATTGTGGAAAAACTATTACAAACAAGACAAAGACATAAAGACAGAAAGCCTACAAGAGTACAACAATGAGTATACAAAAAGACAAGGAAACAACTACAAAGGACCTACTAGATATAAACCGTCAAGCAAGCACAACAACTATATCAGTTCAAATAGGATCAAAGACTCTGGGTTGCTTTGAGACATTATCCCAAAGACTGTTAATGCTCTTTCTATTATCTTCCAGCACCTAAAATAAAGAAGGTAAGGGTATTTCTACCCACCTTATAGGACACACCTCCTTATTAGTATATACAGCAAGTAAATCTGTTTTCATAAAAGGGATCAATATTGTTACCTAACCCTAAAAACAATGCTATTGAAGCTTTCATATTTAATATGTAAAAGGGAAATCCTTCAACGGCGAAACTTTACATGTGTCTTATTGGTGTTAAAAGGGGCATGGGACGAGAACCATAAACAACTTTGCTGTTTTTGCGTAATTGGTTAGTTGATTTTCAACGTTGAAAGAGAGGAGAACTACTCATATATTATTAGTGAAACAAGCTTTGACGATGGCCTAATAATTTCATTAACGTCTTTAGACGATTTTCGTTTGTTTTATCTTGTAATATAGGATGGTTTTTATTGCTTTCTTTATTTAAAATAAAAAAAATCCTTCACGTAAATGGGATAGACAACCTTTGACGGTGACTTTAACTAACTGATTTTTTTTTTTTTTCCCGTGTAGATATGAAATGTCATGAATTTAAGAGACTATAATTGTGCTAATAATATTGAAATATACATACTTATTAAAACAAGACCTGAACATTGGAAATATAACAAAATGATATTCTCTTCGATCCTAATTATAAAAATATTTTTGTAGTATAAATTACACTAAAAAAATGATTTTATACTTAAAACCGAAGGTAGTACTAAACACTTCCAAATAATTCTAGAAAAAAATACTGCCAAATAATTGTATAAAAAACAATAGACCGAAATGAAAGTATACTCAATAGAAATTTATAATTCAATTTCATAATGACTAATGAAGTCATGATGATTTTTTTTTTTACCAAAAAAAAAAAGTCATGATGATTTTAGTTATTACTAGTATTATTTTGCTCAAAAAATTTGTTATTATTATTAAAAAGTACTATATTTGGTCTTTAATATAATACCCAATTCATTTTTTCGGAGAGGTTAAGGAAGTTAAATAAATTATTTAATCGTAAATATATTATGTATCATTAAATTATATATAAATTTATAAGTTAAACAAATTAGTTGGGAGAAAAATAATAAATATAAATACTTTAAAATAATTTTTTTAATTCTTAGAAAAAAGTTAATTAAATCTTATATGAAGGATCAGGAAGTATCAACTTATTATACACAACTAATATTCAATCATACTAT